>OZ004632.1:27500-2817400 GCA_963924495.1 Nemapogon koenigi | reverse complement strand
ACGAACTTATTTGAACTCCAGTTTGAACCCTCTAATAACTCATTAATATCATATTGTGATAACCAGCAAGTTCCATATACGAGCATCATAATAGCGTCAATATTAGCGATGTGCATAACTGCATACCTTCTATGGTTCATAGAAAACTAGTTAAAGTGAAAGTTAGGTGATAATTTGGCTCGCCATACTCTGCACTCACGAGAGTGGGCGGCGGCGCGACTGATGAGCATCACAGCTACATACAATACACAATCAGACAGACGTGACAAATCGACATTGATTTCTTTATATAAATAAGTATTGCATCTATTCTGAAAACTTAAATCCTACGAGTAAGCTTAAATCGATCAAATAGTTAACAAACGATGAGTAACACTATTACTGTGCTATTTATTACATTGTAATAAAATTCCAAACAATAATGTGCATTCATAAATTATCCAAGAATTCGTCATGATAAGGACAGCTCAAATAACTAACAATAGTATACATTGTCCTTACTTCAACCTTTTTATAATATTATTTCCCACGTTGACGCCACACTTGTGAATAATTATTTGGCAATTGTTGACTTACTGATATGTCATGTGTTGGCGTAATAGTTGACTCTAACGTATATAACTTTTGGCTTTCTGGGCGCGTATGAATGTTCAGAAAGTAAGAACATAATAAAACTACGGGTCATTAGTTCGCTGCAGTCACGTGGCTCTTCTAATATTAAAAAATCTAAACTTATTCAATCAGTTCGAAACGGCAGAATTTATGAATTCTAAATTACAAAAACTACGTACTAAAAATACTAATCGATGAGTCAACTTGTTGAATTATTTATGAAAACTAATGACTAGAATAAAGTCCTTAAATATGAGTCATTCTCACAAAAAACAATAACAAAACAGAAATTAAAATTTCAAGCTCCGCTCCCATCCGCTTTTCTGGGATGAAAAGTAACCTACCTATGTTTCTATTTATCCTTCAAGCAACAAACATCTAAACATGGTAGAATGGTTTTATTGATAGGTAATATGCATACAAAAGTACAACTTACAGTAGAAATGAAATTCACGTACTGTATCTCCTTTAAAGTCGCCGCCCGCCTGGTAATCATTAGATCTTCAATAAATTGTAAAACTAGGTAAAAGTACTTAATTCCATTACAAAACCCGCTTGACTCGAAATCTGTGTCATCTGCAACTTAGAACCTGTTCCTTTGTAACTTAAACTATGGGTAGGGCTTAAGATATATAATATATTATATTCTATGTTCAAATAAATTTATAATACCGAAAAAAATTCTACTGAATACTCATTAAAAATCTCGCGATTCTTCATATTTCTTCACAATTTCTAGGGTTATTGCTGAAAGAAGAGCACGAGGCCCTAAGGACAAATGTTTTCGAATTTATTAAAAATAGGCCCAACGTGATACGAAAGAATCTCCCAAAATATTCTGTTAATTCACGTGAACATCTCTAATTATCCCCGGTATGTGAGGTCGGCTTTCTTTCCATAGATCTTATATCACCTGCTAAATACTACTAATTATGACAGTCTCTGTTCTACTCTTGGTCTAAAATCAGTGGTTCCCAACTTTAACTAGACCAATCGCTCCCTTTAGAACAAAACAAATTTCAACATCTGCTAGTCCTAGTAAATTTTTTATATGAAATATTATAACATAATTTTACCAGAAATATATATAAATATATAATTATTTTATATTTATATATTAGAAAATTTTACGCCATTTGCCTCTGGATCCGCTACCGCTTCCCATAAAAGGCTCCAACGCTTACTTGGGGTATAGCCCTCGTTGGGAATCTATGGTCAAACTCTAAACTAAATCAACCATAATAAAAAAAATATAATTAACAATTTAAAATAAAAGTTATAATCCTGTAAGTTTTCTATAAAAAAAATCTATATTAATAAAAATTAATTGCCGTATGTATGAAAGATCATCACTTGAGAACGGCACGACCGATTTGGCAGATTTTTTTGTTGTGTTCGTAATTGTCAGGTTTTTAGGGAAAGAAAAATTTGGAAAAGTTGCCCGGAAAATTCGGGAAAACGGAAAGTGGTTTTTTCTATGAGATTTTTGTATGAACTCAAGATCATAATATGGATGAAAGTTAATATGGGTTCCACGGGCGACGCCGGGTCGGAAAGCTAGTACCGAAATAAATAACAATTAACTTTTGTAAAAATATTCAACTCAAAAATGAAAAGCAACAAATAATTAAATATTTTCGCGTAGAATTTGAAGAAGGTTGGTGAGATCGTAATCTAAATAAAAATAAATAAAATATCAACTACAAAGTAACCAAGTTGAGTGCTTTTCCTGTAAAATAATATTTCCTTTGACCTTTTCTCGTATAAAATGATAAAATGAAGTCTATTTTTGGATCGCTGTCCTAGCCACTGAAGCTTAAAGTAGGTGTACCTACTATACATTTTGTGATTATTCCCTTACCGCCCTACTAAATTGACTAACCCCCTTACTAATATATGCTGTACAAAATACAATATTTAGACTCTATCTAACAAATCTGTTATTCTATATGGTAGAGAGAGGAAAAACATTGTATAACTTTATACAGCGTTTATGAATGAGGGAGTTGGTTGTTAAAATAAATAAAAGTTAAAAGGCTTTTTTCTTCTTCACGAGCTCCCCAAACCGTGTACTCTTTTAGCCGATGGTATTTGTGAGGCTATACCTAACGACTGACCAATTCTAGTTAATTTTAAATGGAAAAGCCTCTAAGTGTTGTTTGACTGGAATCCGGGATCAAACCCGTGGTCTACCTAGTTAATACCAGACGTCTTAACCACTCGGCTACCCACGCACCTTATTTAGTTAGTAGTTATAATCTGTAATTTACATGCAGACGAACGAAGCCGCTGTTAAAATGGGTTTAACGGAAGTTTAAATTTAGAATCCGTCTGGAATCTTTCGATACAAATGTGGAATGTTAAATCGTTGGAATCGATATCAAGCTCGAGTTTAAAATAATTATGGTATGCAGAGAATATGCGCTTTCAACTGACCGGCCAAAGTAAATAAGCGCGGATACGACGCTATTGGGGCTAGCGATCGCAAAAGTGGATACGAAATATTTTATATGAGCTTTCCGCCCGTGGAAATTGATATATGAAAAATATATATGATCTATATAATATCTCTATTTTAGCCCGATCGGTCGTTTTCCTCCGCTGTCGCTACATACTTTCACTATTAGATAGGTTAATTCACCGGTAAGGTTCACGAGTATTAAAGAGGAACCTATCATGTTTAGGAGCTGAGCATTAACAGTATAAGTGAATCAAGTCGGGGAAAAAAGTGACTTTTCGTGGAAGAATTTTGTTGAATAAAATTATGTACAAAAAAGTCCACTAGCATATATCAATCTCTAATAGTTATTACTTATTAGCGTATTTATCCTACAAAAATAAATTTAAATTCATATTGTACACGGGCGAAGCTGGGCGGGGTCGCTATTAATATCTTAAAATCATTTCGTTGCGAAGGCGAACAACTAGTTCAATTCGAATACTAAACTAGGGATTTTAGAATTTGAAATCTAAAACGTCAACCATTCATTCCCTCATTCATTCATTCACTCAGAAGTAGGATTACTAAACCTACGGGACCCCCAAATTTGCCTCCATTACTGTATTTACAAAGTAAATAGTTCATTTATGAGTCATTCTACAGCAGCGGGAACTGCTAGGGACACAAATTGAACTTAATCTTGCTCGACGGAGGAGATAAAGGCGTGAGACGTTGACCTCTTTTTATGGTACACGGGATGTATGGTATTTTATAATAGACAATCATTCCGTTTCCTGATTCGCCGTGATTTTTTTTTATATATAAAATAAAATATAGTCCTTTACTCACGGATATTGTAACTATTAGTGAAAGAATTTTCAGAATCGGTTCAGTAGTTCCAAGATATTCCCTCTCCTCCTACATATAAACAAATTTAACATTAGTATAGAACTATACCTATCATAGAGTACTAAGCCTAATACCTATAGATATACTAGTCTTTACCCACAACTTTGTCCACATTAAAAAAAGTTGCAATCCAGTCCCAGACTCACAGTGTAGCGACAGGAATAGGGTAGATGACAGGGTAAACAAAATATTATTCTATTTAGTCCGTCATTTAGATTATCAAAAAATATTGGACACGTATTTTTTCTTTTGTCAATCAAACAAAAAATGACAGAGATAAAGTGCGTCAAAGTTTGGGAGTGGGGGCTGGTGACGTCACGCCTTGCTAAAAATTGTAGTAAGGCGTGACGTCACGCGGAACTTTAGCGGGCTATATCTTCATCATTTTTTGTTTAATTGACAAAAGAAAAAATACGTGTACAATATTTTCTGATAATCTAACTGACGGACTAATTAAATTTTTTTAGTCATCATGCCCTGTCTTTTTTAATATGGGCAAGATGGCTACATAATTTAAAAATAAATAAATTTTTCATTCCCTAAAAAACTACTACGTAAACAAGTCGGTGAAAACGTTTTCAAGAGATGTGAAAAAATTACTCTCAAACGAAGAAAATGTCCTACGTATTTACTCAGCATTTAATCTAATAAAATTGTCTAATTTAGAAGATATACAGAGATTATTTTATCAGTGTAAGTTAAGCCCCTGAGAGAAATTTAATCTACGAAAAAGCTTTTATGGAATAACCTAATCAGTCGTAAAAAAACGAATAGAAATTCGTTATTTACTTAGTAGGTATTCATTAGCAATAAACGATTTTCTAATATGGACATTGGACACACATACCTACTGTTTTCCCGTTTCAAAGTTTCAAAGTAAATATTTTGCTTACCAAACAATACAAACCAATTAGTGTACTTTTTGCATTTTTCAATAAAAAACACTTTGTTGGAACCTTCAAAGTTCTGAGTTTGCGATAAAAAGTTGATTTAGTTCTCGACCTAGTTAAATTGGCTTGTCTGCAAATCATTGCTCTGCAGTTAAAAATCGATTACAATTTTCTATGCATAAGATTTTTCTTATATTCTAATAGCGACCCTTATATATTAGAGATAGATATATGCTACCTACCTTAATTTTTCTACACTACTTGTTATATATCTCTGATGGATTAGACAGATATAGGTATGTCATACACCATGAAACATGCAGGTGTTAACTTTTGTCCCGACTTGATTCACTTACCACTATACTTAAAGCTCAGCTCCTAAACATGATAGGTCCATGTTTAATACTTGTGAACCTTCCCAGTGAATCAACCTATCTAATAGTGAAAACCGCAACAAAATACGTTCAGTAGTTTGTAGTGATTTACATTTTCTTTTCACTGACCACATAGAGTTTGTTATTCTGTGACTCTGGTGTACACCACTATAATTAGTTCGGTATAGGTTATAGGTATATAAACTAAATTATTAAAATAATATAGGAAATGAACGTCCGTCTGTCCGTGTGGTAGAAATCCATTATACTTAGCGCCTATTTGGATTTCAGCCAACTTGTAAACTGACTCTGTTTTGTTAGTCATTTAGGTGACTCTACCTTTATAACCGTCATTAATAGTCAAAACATTTTTTTTATATTACAATTTATAGGGGCGTCAGTGGTCGAGTGGATAAGACGTCGGCTCGCAACTGAAAAGTCGCGGGTTCGATTCCTACATCCGACCATGTACCAATGGGTTTTTTATAATGAAAAATCTATGTACATTATCCGACAAACTGTAGGAAGAGGCTTTTTTCCATCTATATATCTCAACAGAGCTGGCCACTCGTTAGGTATAGCCTCATTGGCTAAATGAGGAAGACGTTGTCTTCCTCTGGGTACCCTGGGGTCGGCAACGGTTTCGCCAGCTGTAAAAATTAAAGTTTAATTAAAATAAGGAAAACAATAAATTGTCCGTCCATATTTTTATCGTTTTACAAACAAAATGATATTGTTTTATAAATCGTCTTCGCTTAACAATATTTTGTTTGATTTGATTCAGTAATTTTTGCGTAAAAAATAAAAAATACTAAGTAGTGAAATTTTCACTCAAAAACTTTTTAATGATTTTCATTTACATACCTACACTATATTTAATAGGATATCCCATTACATACACATGATACTATAACTAGGTATATATTAAAGACTAAAGACTTCCGCATACCGGCCAGAAATAGTTTAGTAGCGTTTGTTAGTAGAGTTTAACCAATAGCTGTTTGTAGTTTGTTGGCTATATTAGCATGTTCTCTTTGTATGAAGAATGTTAGAGTTTCATGAGATAAATTCTTTTAGTTTAAACTTAAAAAATCTTATTTACATACTTTAATCACTCTCTGTCAAAAGATAAAACACTAAGGTATAGCCTCACAAATACCATCGCCTAAAAGAGCAAGAAGTTGTTCTGGACCAATTTGAAGTAGAGTCGGTTGCAATGGTACGATCATGGAATGGTCAAGAGCATGCTCCATATAAAATTTCACACTGATAGATAGTTATGTAGGTACAAAAAAATAGGCTTATCCGTCAAAATTCAAAATTGGCTTATAACTACTACTTATCTATTAGTGGTACATATATACTACCGCGGACTTTTTTGTAGATAATTTTATTCCACACAATTCTTTCCTACATTGCAACGGATTAGACAGCATACGCCATGAAAACTCCCTGGGGCTAACTTTTTCCCGACTTGATTCACTTTACTGTTAATGCTCACTGCTCGGCTCCTAAACATGATAGGCCCATACTCGTAAACCTTTTCGGTGAATCAATAGTGAAAACCGCAACGAAAACCGTTCAATAATTTATGCGTGAAAAGGTCACAGACATACAGGCGTAATGCAATTAGACAAGCATAAGAAATATAACTTTTCCTCAGACTTGATTAAGCTCAGCCAACTCCTAAATACTCGTAAATTGTCCAAAATTCGCTCAGTAGTTTTGTAGTAAATAAAGCATAGACAAACATACAGACACGGAGGATATTGTATAATATATAATGATGTAGAGATGCGATCGTGTAAACCGTATCCGTGGAACAAGTGGAGCATAATGGGTAACTTCAAAGTGGCCGACAAAGAAGTCAGTGTAGTAATAAAAGCCGCGGTGGAGCTTTCACATCAAAGCGGGCCACGTTCACGCATGTGCCGCCAATTTTGCTGGATAATTGAAACTACAACGGGGTTTAGGAATTTTGTGATAGATTTATCCCGGGGAACTGTGATAAATTGAATGAAAAGTACAGAATTTTAAGTAAAAAACTCTGATACAGAATAGAGATGTGCCGGATCGTGAAAAATGTATATCCGCGGATACGGATCTGAATACGGATATTTGGTCTCAAGATCCGCGAATACGGATATGGATCTTAACTTTTTTAGAGTACCTACGCGGCGGTAAATATTGCACGTCGACCTTTGGAAAGAGATAATCTGTTATGGACAAAAGTTATTGACCTCTTAAGAGTTAACTCTCATAACAGATACGATTTTAAAAAATAAAAAAATAATCTGAATGGCATTTAACTGTAACCTAATCAGCTATACATGTAAAATTTCATCTATGAATTGAAAATTAATAAGGTAAAAGATCCGTAAAAGATCCGCCAAAAAGTAACGGATACGGATCTTTCTTCTCCCTCGGATATTCGCGGATACGGATACGGATATCCGGCACATCACTAATACAGAACCACTCATTAGGTTAGGTAGCTTCAAATATATCATTTTGTTTGTCTTTCTTTCGTGTCAAAACGAAAGATCGGGTGGTACGGACAGTGACATGGAGTGACAATGGAAACGAAACGAAACCTTGTATAATAAATTGGTCACAATAAGGACGATAGAGTGGAATTTAAAGGCAGGCAATGGAGGAAAAGTACCTAGCAAACTTTAATCTAAGGTAAAACATTCCTTTACTTTTAAAATTAAGTAAAACTGCATTCAAGGATTCTTATTTAATAATTTTGAAAATAAGAAAAATCAAACCAATACATGTCTTAGTTAAATTTCATGGCAAATATTTGATCATTGACCTAATCGATCGGTTAATAAAAATACAATACAGGCTGATTATTTTTCACATTTTATCAGGTTCGATTCCTGACTGAGGCAAGCGATTTTTCAAAAATCTTCGAACGTAGTTCTACTTAATTTAAAAAATAAAGGAATGTTTCCTTTTAGTAAAATCTTCTTCTCCACCATTTTCAATGGCTAGGGATATTAAAATTAAAAATTGTGTTATTGCAAACAGGTAGTTATTAAAATTACACGTGTCAAATGTCATTTTCAGAAGAAATTCAAGAACTCTATCCTTGATCAAGAGGATTCATTGAACTGTCCAATGTTCTAAAGCTTTTTCTCATGAGAATCGTTAAGTCGTGTTTACAATATTATTATTCATCTATTCATTCAAATATGTTTCACAATGGAGATTTTCATTAGGTTGATGTTTAGAGAGAGCTTGCCAAAGAAATTTGGCCTTGCGTACAGAATGCCTTACCTTGATCGTGAGTGCTATTTCTGAACGCTTTCTGAGCACTCACTCGATTGAATTTATAACCTCTCAATCCACTTTGAATTATGGGTTGCTTACGAATTTATGAAATAAACAAAAACAAGTCTCTTTAGAAAGGTTTCGTGTGAAAACTTTCGGCAAGTCTTGAATAATTTATTCAATAGTTTAGGGCCGGTTAAATAAAATTCTATAATAACTAAAATTAAATGCTGTTTGTTGGTAAGCGCGTCACTTGAGAACGGCTGGACCGAAATTGGAAAATTCGGGAAAAACTGAAAGTGCTTTTTGCTATGGGATTTTTGTACATATTCCTTTTTTGTTATTTGGTACCATTTATATTGTGCCTTTTCTTCTGCTGTACACGGAATATTTTTATTAAATTATCAAAACACCTTTACTTTATTGTCCAAAAAACAGTGGCTATTTTATTAAATATGTACATATTGTACATATAAGTAAAATAACACAATCGTGTTATTATTTTGCAGTGTTTGTTAACAATATCTAATGACATCATTTATAGTCGTATAGTTAAATATTCAGATGTGATGACTCAAAGTCTGTTCGGAATGAGGGCGCGGTGCGGGACGTGATTTGTTTATTTACTACTGTGTTATGTAATTACCTATGGCGTAAAAACCTAGCTGGTTGACCCAAACTTAAAAAAATACAATTATCCTTAGAATGAAATCCATGTTTGACAAATATTCATATACTTACCTACTCACACCTGGGGTAAACAGAGGCTAAGGAGATGAGGATTCTTGATCTCTTGTGAAAACATGACTTTTAATAAAGAAGTGACAGGTCCTGTCCTTCTGGATTCCCATAACACTGTGTTACCGGTCCAAGTGTACCCAGCGGAAGACCAAGTCTCCATCCTTTAGCCGTTTGTATTTGTGAGGCTATAACGAATGGCCAGTTCTCGTTATATGGAAATTGTTATCAGTGTCTCTGGCCATGCCGCAAGGTATGAAGGTTGTAGTAGTGTTTTTGTTAGTTTATTTTTTGTTATTTCTAAGGTAATAAATATTCGTATTGATATTCAAAATCTAAATTTACACCTGTCAAAGGTTACATCATTGTATTCTCTAACAATCTGTGCAATTACATAAACACTAGACTGACTAGATTACCTTGGCAGGTGGCAGATCGCGAGGTGGAAATTTATGAGCAAACAATAACTAGGTATATAAAATGAAATTCGATCCCGGATCCAGGCCATATACCAATGGGTTTTATAATAAAGAAAATATGTATGTGCGTACATAATCCGAAAAACCCACACTTAGAGACTTTTCCATCTAAATATACCTCAACAGAACTGTCCACTCGTTAGGTATGGCCTCACAAATATCGGCAAAACGAGGGAGATTTGGTCTTTCGCTGGGTACCCTGGTTTCGGGAGCTATAAGGCAACCCGTGAAGAATAAAATTAAACTTTTGAGAAATAGTGATCTACCGACTATGTATTTGGCCGACTAACGACTAATCGGCCCTAAAATGACCGACTATTCGGTCGATAGATCCTCGTAACAAGTACTGATTAATTGACACTTTGAGATTGTTTGAAGGTTGATTTTCTACTTTAATAAATAATTGGCCAAATTGTGAGTACCATTTTTTCGGTCAAAACTTCGAGACAGAATTTTCGTTTAGGTTTTCCTGTGAACTATATTCCCTATTTTTTTTTGTAAAATTTAAACTCGGTAGTTTCGGAGATAAGGGAGGGACGGTCAATTTTCTTATATTTTCTGTAATATAATTAAAACTATGCATTTTAAAATTAAAAAAATATTTGTATTCACTATCACGACCCCTTTCACTTGATATGGCACAACCAAAATTTTTTTACGTTTCATTTTTGCTCCAAAATTAACCCTCAAAATCGAAAACCGATTATTTACGCTATACAACTCTATATGTTTACCAAGTTTCAACATTTTTCTTCCAGTAGATTCGGAGACAGACGGACAGACAGACATGAGTGATCCTATAAATAAGGGTTTCCGTTTTTCATCCGAACCCTAAAAAGTAGAACATATACTTAGGTACATAGTAAGTACAGGCGTTTTTTTTCCGTTTTCTGTACAACCATTATAATTGTCAGCTTTTTCGACTTCTTTTCTTATGTTCAAATTTACCTACCTATATTAAATGTCTTTGGTTCAAATAAATAGGATGATTTTGTCAATATCAATTGAGAGATTAGAAATGCCCACCACTTTCTCTTTGGTGCCTTCAGCATTCAGGCGGCCTTTTTCTTTCATCTCCCGTAAAGATATCTGAAAAGCGGCAAGCCAAACGATTTGATAACCCAAAAGACAATGTCAGAAGTAAAATTTATTACATAATGATAACAGATTGCGACACAAGTCTTTGACACCGATGTTGTTTAAACAAGGACTTCTATGGTTGTAACCTCGGACGATATGTTTCTAATGTTTAAAAAAACAAAAAGCTATGACCTAGTTTAAATTGGCTAATTAAGTTTTCGCTTGTAATTGCGCAAAGTATTACTGGGTTCATAAGTTCTCGGTTGACACGTAAAATTAATTAATTAATTCACTTCTTATCATCTATGTCTTATTGGAATAGGCAGAGGCTAAGGAATTTATTATGCCACGATATCCATAAAAGGTATATATATTTTTATTTTTTTAATTATCACGTACCTACCAAAAAGTTTGTATTATTATTATGAGCTGTTTTAAAAGTCGAGCGTCATTGGCTTGGAAGACCCCGGAGTTCACCACTCTTTCATGCTTTCTTTCATGAGTAGGTATATGCCACACCTGGAACTTGGCACATCCAGTCTTATCACGGAATTAACAACTGTGACGATTACCAAAATTATTCCTGTCTAAACTCACAACCGACCTACAGAACAACTAATGAATTAAAAATTGACATAAATAAAACTATTTTGATGACATTGACACTTATTTTCAAATTACAAATGTTATGCTGTACTTGCGAGCAACTTGAATACAAGGTGTTTGCAATTTGCGACCGGTTGCTATAGTGACAGAATTGCCGTCGCGCGACTGGTTGTTAATTTCTCAGTTGCAAAACTTGCCGATTACAGTTTTTAATTCAAGCTCTTTTCTTAGGCGCCCTCATAAATATAATTAATATTTTGAAACGATTTTTACAATAATGATCACGAGCCATCAGTGTGACTGACGTTAAAATCTCCAGCAATAATGAAATGTAGTGCACACGTGTTTCGTATTATTTATAGCAACAGCGCGCCGCAGTTTCCGCTCGACTCGCATCAGTAGGCAAATAACCACTAAATATTTAACAAATAAACCACACTTGAAGAATTCCTTTTTTGGGACTCCATAGGAACTTTACCTGGTAGGTCATTAACGTTAATTTTACTGAATTTGGTGATCACAATACGGTAATGAATATCCATACGTACAGTTGATGTCGGTATTTTTCAGACGCAGTTCAAAAGTGGGTCATATTACAAATAAAACACCCAAAACAATAATTGCGCACTTTATCTTTATGACCAACTAAAATCAGCTAAGTATATCGTTGAATTCATACAAAAAAAGCAAAAATTAACATTAAAAATTGCCATGAAGGAGATAGGAAATACATATGTAAATAGAAAAAAAATACCGATCGATATCGGTTATATTTTGGCAGAGATATGCGCAAACATACATGAAACAAAAAATATACAATCGATCTAAAGAAACTTTCATAAGTACTTTATAAAAACCCATTGGTACATGTTCGGATTCGGTTTTCCTCATTTTGCCACGGAAATACATGAAAAAAAAAATACAATCGAACTGAGAAGATTCCTTATACCTTACTTACTATAATTTCATAAGCTTTTGAAATAATTTACTTGGTAAACAAACAGTCTGCTCCTCTACCATTTTATAATCCTTGGTTTGCGCAACACACGATAGATAAGAAAGAATGAAGCAAGCTAAAAGGATCTCGAGTTTAGTTTAAATGATTTCTTTGCCTTCGCCGATTATCAAAAAAACTCGTTATCGGAATAGAAATTAATCTCAAAGGAATTAATAAATGGAATCAATAACAGAATAAACAATAAAATCAAAAGCTACAGGAAGAAAGCATGAAACTTGGCACGAATGTAGCTTCAATTTAGAATATAGAATTTCAGATCATTTATAACCGAACTTCAAAAAAGGAGGAGGTTCTCAATTTGTCGGAATCTTTTTTTTTATGTATGTTCCCCGATTACTTGAAGACGCCTGAACCGATTTGGATTTTTTTTTAATTTGAAAGGGTATACTTTCCTGGTAGTCCCATGTTCATGTCAGGATCTGATAATGGGATCCTGGAGAAATCTCTTCAAATTTTATAGGCACACTTAAAGCGATTTGGGTAATTTTTTTTATAGTGACTTGTGCATTTGTTTTCGGAAAGCACATTTTGGTTTTGAAGGCGGTTTCTTTCTTCATTAGAAGTGGTTATATAGTTATATTCTACACAATTCTTTCCTACATCATTTTGTTATATCACTGACGCTGTCAGACTGCCTGATTGGACAGCATACGCCATGAAAAGTCACTGGGGCTTTTTTCCTCTGACTTGTTTCACTTATACTCAGCTCCTAAACATAATAGGTCCAACCTTCCTCCTGGATCAACCTATCGAATAGTTAAAACTGCAAAAAAAACGGTCAGTAGTTTTTGTGTGAAAGGGCCCAGACAGACGTGGCTCGGGACTTTGTTTTATAATATCATGTTAATTAGCGCAATTGCCCAGTGTTTTTTGTGAATGAAACGATAGACTTTGGATTGGATCCATTATGAACTTACTACTTTTAACGGGATAGAGTCACGACTCGCGAGACTTGGCTTCAATTTTTCATTTTTTTGATGAGATAAATAATGCAGATTATACCAATTAAAACCGCGTACAAATCCCTTGTGTTTTCGAGATATGGATATACAGACAGACAGTAAAAATAACCGTCTACCAAAACGAGCTGTGCAGTGTGTAGGTATTACTTCCACATGTTCTGTATTTAATTGAAATTTGTAAACTTCGTCAAATAAGATATTATATTCTAATGAATTGCTTAACTGAATGTATTAAACAGCTTTCAGAAGTTCAGAGGGGAGTGAAATTACTAAATTGAATTGTTTAATTTTAGACTGTGATCATCATTTCAATTTAACCAACATATGCCCGCGGTGTTGTCCGCGTGAAAAAAAAGACAACATCATAGGGTTTTTTAATTAAAAACGTACATAATCCGACAAACCACACTTAGAAGCTTTTCCATCTAAATATACCTCACCAGAACTAGCCATTAGTTAGAGCCTCACAAATACCATCGGCTAAACGAGAGAGACTTGGTATTCCGCTGGGTACCCTGGAACCGTAACACGGTTTCGGGAGCTGTAAGGTAAAATACGTCCATTTGTTGCTTCGAGAATAAACAAACACATAGTATTAATTAAAATTCGAAGCCGGGTAAAATTCGAAGTAGGATCCCTAAACAATGGGTTCAACCTGTCGTATTCTATATGTATGGGATTTTAACTTTAAACGGATTTTCTGTAGACATACATCATAGTGAACAGGTTTCGGCGCCTACGACCTACGCCCATGCTACGCGATGAATTGCAAACTATTTCGCAAATTGCATCGTGGGTCAATTCACTAATACAACGTTAAACTTAAAAACATGCTAAGGCCATCATTTTTTGTCGTATTGTGTAGAAACTCTTTGTCAGTGAGTTTCAAATGCCAATTTCCCCACGACTGATCATCTCTTCTGGTGACAAGAGGGCTGGCTCCTTCCTCCCTCAACGAATCAGCATCGCCATTCAGCGGGGAAATGCAGCCAGTATTCTTGCCACTATACCACGCGGACCTGGTTTATTTAGTTATTTTTTAAAGGTTTATATATTGTTATGTGTAAATAACAAAAAAAATGCGATAGTATTAGTCCTTCTTTTACGTCAAAACGGAGCAACGGATTTGTGATTTCACAGAGATAGCTGGAGGGCCGGAGAGTGATATAAGCTTCTTTTTATCCCGGGAAAATATATTATGAGATATTTTGGAAAAATTAATCTTTCTACCCGTGCGACGTCCAATGATGTCAGATGTAATCCCATAAAGTGCAGTTCACTCTGATGCAATCCTTGCCAGATTTCCTGTTTAATATAGATACATTCGCTAAATGTAGACATTGTTACTAGTCTCAGCCAAGAAGGTCTGCAGTCGTTTCTATTTTAGTCTATAGGGAATCGGCCCCTAAATCAATTGATTGCTAACATAATATTTTATGCTTCATTGTATGTAAGGTGATAACTTGTAAATGTTGAGAATTTACGAGTTTGGCCAGCGACTTCGTCTGTGGACATGTAGGTAGAGTCTATGTAATAAAATTCACCAAAACACAATTAAAATATTAATGACATTATTAACAATAATTGACACCTTTTGCATTTTTCGAATGGTGTACCAAGTAATAACAGCAATTTGACGAAATCTGAATAATCCTTTCTCAGTAAATTCTGTAAATTAAAATAATGCCTATACTGTGTTCAACGGTGTCTGTGACAGGTAACAAAAATGAACTTAGGATATAAATTAACAGCACAAATCTAAAGTTTGTAATTGCATTATTGATTATATACATAAACTAAAAAGGTTTATATGACTGAAGTAAAAGGAAATGCTGGCAGAGGACGACCTAGGTGTACTTTTATTGCACATATAAAAATGTATTGATCGATGGAAATATTAAAAGTACACACAATCGCCGAGCATATATGTGAAAGGAATGTTGAATATAAAAGAAGCGAAAGAGGTATGTCAGGATCGTAGCAAATGGCATTCGATTTGTCTCTGCCTACCCCTCTTGAGATAAAAGGCGTGATGATAGGAATAATATTTTAATATGAATTTTCTTAATTTATACTTTACTAGCGAAATAGCGATCCTGTCCCCAGCTTCGCATAAATACGCTTATAACTACTTATCCATAAGATATAGATATATGCCACCGCGGACTTTTTTGTAGATAATTGTATTCTACACAATTCTTTCCTACATCATTTTGTTATATCTCTAACGGATTAGACATGATACGCCATGAAAACTCACTCGGGCTAACTTTCCCTGACTTAATTCACTTAAAATCCGTTCAGTAATTTTTGTGTGAAAATGCCACACACAGACAGACAGAAGCGGCTGGAATTGTTTTATAATATGTAGTGATGATAAGTCAATCCATCATAATAATGAACAAAGTGTTAGCCTTATGGGCACTCTCCCATCTTCTCTATAAAAAAAAGGCAGCGATCTTGATGTTTTTTTTTATTTATAGGTTTATTTGTATATATAGAATAGTAAATATATTTAATTGTATTTTATTATATTATTTAGTTATGACCAATAAAACCTAAGTATCTCAGAACCTAGCCCCTCTTTTCGAACTTAGAGTTGAAAAGTGATAGAACTTCGTCAAGAACCAAGAACCTTAAACTTTTTTTTACATTTAATTATCACAACCTGGCACGGGATATGTGCGCAAATTCCAGCGGATAAGGAGGTCGTAACAACATAACCTCTTTACGCCGAATTTAAACATCAACGACTCGTATAAATGCTTTGAGTATTTACCAAAGGAGACGTGAAGGGTATAAATCATCGAACAAATTTTTCTGCCACTTTTGGCGGGGGGGGGGGGGGGGGAAGGTAAACGCCTAGTACTAGCCCCTGTACCACTGTATTTTTCTGTCGTTTTATTGTCGCAACGGATTTTACGTTATATGATGATTATGTTAAAATACAAACATAATAATTATAATTAATGATTGGAAACACTAAGTTTGATGCCCTAGATCGCCTTTCCCGTTTAAAACATCAAAATTAACTATTTTCTTAGAGCTCTGTCTCGCGACACAAAACGATACCAACGAAATCTAAGGTAACTTATTACTACGCACCTGGTCAGTATAACTGGTCAAAGGGGGAAAAATTGGCGAAAGGGGAAGCCCGTCTATGGCCCCTCCATAGGCTTAGTACTCTATGTATAAATGCGAATACAAAGAAAAGACTTGAAAGCATACCATTCTAAATGTAATTGCCCCCTTTTCTCCGTTTAGTCTTATTCTTAGAACTAAACTAAATCCATGAACCATAGCTCTTTCTCCATACATGGAGGTATCTTATTTCAAACGAGTATTGAATTCGCGCGTCTTAATCGATTCTAGTCGCGGCTACTTAACTAGGAATTCTAGAATGATTACTTTACGGGCGATTGGACATACGTTAGATCTCATTTCCTGAAGTCCTATGCATCATTAATTGACTGAACAAAGAATAAAAAGTACGTTATTTTATCATGACGTCTCGTATTCTAGATGGGGTAGGTGTAGCTTGCCACACTATTCCTAATTTCTCTGTAAATAATCCACCTGTTTCACTGTAATTTAGCATATAGTTACTTATTCAATATTCGACTAATTAAAAAAATCATAAAATTATTATTATTTTGAATTTTCAATAAGCTACAACCATGGCGCTATAAAAAAATTAAGAGTTTGTGATAGATTATGAAAGATAAAACGGGGGCAAAGTTTTACCACCCATATTTCCTATTCAATAAAAGCTATTTCACTTAGATATATTGAATAAGTAGTTACTTAGTATATGCTAAATTACAGTGATTATGTATTTACAGAGAAATTGGGAAGGCTCCTATATCCAGGAAAATATGGATATAGGAGCCTTAATTCATGGACCAGCTACCTATGCTTATTAATCAGGCGGTGGCAAGGTCACATGTCGTCTTCTCTATAAAAAAAATAAAATGGCTAATAGGCAAACATTGAAGAAGGATGAAAATTTATAAGGATAGAACTTTCATTTAAAAATAACAGCCTTGTTTATTATTGCAAATAAAAACGGATGTACGGCATCCCAAAAAAGTACAATGCAAATTATTAGTAGACCAAAATACACCGTTTCCTGTTTCTCTATGCTCTTTGAATACAAAATAACAGATTGTCTTCAATTTACTGCTTCAATACGAATTATGAATAGAAATTATCGATCGAAAAATCCACCTGCACGATGTTTAGGTTGCATACTTTCGACTCAATGAATTTTGTTGTAACTTTTAGCGTTGTATTTATGAATTTGTTTTTGGGGCCAAATTAATTATGACAATTTTTTTTATTAATGCAATTGCCATTTGCAATCAATTACTAAAAGTATTCGAATTTTATTACTTTAATTCGAATTACATATTGCATTTTCATATTATTAATTAAGTTTTCTTATCATTGCAGGTAATTACTTCATGTCCTCTAACTTAAGCCACTCAACTATATTATGTGGGTATGTAAGAATTTGTGTTATGTATATACTCTAATCTATTCTATTTTTTTCAAAATGGCTCCATCAGGGTTTTGATGATTCCGCCAATGTCAAGTATTATAGACGTCACAATAACAATAAGCCGATTAATCGGTAGGTAGAATGCTCCCGCCGGCCGTGATATGTCTTATTAATCACTGACTAATCACAACCAACACAGCACGGGCGGGATTAAACTGGATTCCCCAACACGTCTTTGCGGCGCGTGTGCTATCCACCAAGGCGTGTCGTGGAATCATATACTCTAATCATATTCTGAGATGATGAAACTTTTTTAAATCAAGGTAAGCAAAGGTACTAACTAACATTCAGCCTAGTCAATTTAATTTAGTTCATATCTAAATGATTAATGAGATTAGTTCCGAATTCCGAATTCGTTTTTTTTCCAAATTACACATTTTTATTATGAAAATTAATGGAAAACTCTAATATTCATATTCCTGAAAGAGAATTATTTATCAGTCGTGTCCGAACAGTCTTTCAGAACTAGGACACAATTAATGTCAGGGATGCACGCTATTCAAAAGCCTATTCAGTCCAGCTCTTTCATATTGCAATGCCCCAGGAAAGCTTTTCAAAAGAGCCACGATTTTCATCCTGCAGTTCTCAAAGGAAAAAAGCTTTTTAATTTAAAATATGAAATACTTTTCCATAAACCAATATTTTTACAAAGATATGTTTTTAAATTAACATATACTATGTTACCGCGCCTTCGTGGACAATTTTCAAATATGAAATCAGCCGTTTCGGTCGTTTTTATCCGGTTTTAATTGCAAATATTGCTATCATCTTGCGGAACCCTAACTTTTTTTAATAAACATAGCCTATTTCCAACCTGGAATAATGTTATCTACATTTAACTACAGTTTTTTTAAATCGATCCAGTAGTACTATTAATTCTCACTATCGATTACCATTAAACATATTTATTTTTCAATGCTTGTGGGATTGTCACCATGTGTTTTCAATTCATCAAGGCGACCACCTGCAACAATTGACTTTAACGTCAAAGAAATAATTTAGTGCTACATTGTAGTTATACTCAGTTTCAATAAGTTATGACTACTGCTTCCGTCCTTACAAACTGTTTTCGTATTACAATCAGACACGTCCACGAACTATTTCGGATAAGTTCCTTAAGCTTTTATATAAGTATATTGTAGCATTTTGTAAAGTATGAGTACTCATTCATACTTTTTGTAGAAAATACTGGCCGTATTTGTTAATACTGGCAAGTAATGTTTTGGACAGAGTTTCAAATATTTATAAATGTTATTTGAACCTCTGTAGAATTCGAGACTGAAGGGAGTGACAAGCAAGCCATGTAGACTTCGATTCAATAAATAAATAATATAACATAAAAACCTACTCTTATCATTGAAATCGCCTTAAAACCCGTTATACATTTGTAGCGGATCTATATTCCTAGTTGTATATTTTTTATAAAACAAACACATTGTCAGCTATAGTTTATTTTGTTGATTATATTGACAGAGATACATAGTCGGCAATCTTACTTCTGTCAAAAATATAGCAAATCTTAACTAATCCTAGAAAAATTTGTTTATTTATCTTTGATGAAACTAAAAAACCTTATTTATACAACATTTTCAACTCTAATAGTTGATAGTTATTATTTATATATATATATATATATATAATTATTAAGTTATATTATTATTGTTAAATTCTATTTTTTAATAAAGTTAATCTTATCCTTTTTAATTTATTTTAAATTGGATTAAGCCATATTTTCATTATTAAGAATTCTAGATAGCCATAGTTTTTCAAACTGTTTGTTTTAAATAATTTTAAATTTATTATTATTAATTTAATAAAAAATAAGGCTAGGTTTTTAAAGATTGCTGCGATACCTGCAGTGATGATGCTCAATGATGATGGCACATGACTTATGCACTTGAATCTCAGACTATAATTAAATAATTTTAAATTTATTATTATTAATTTAATAAAAAATAAGGCTAGGTTTTTAAAGATTGCTGCGATACCTGCAGTGATGATGCTCAATGATGATGGCACATGACTTATGCACTTGAATCTCAGACTATAATGCCTTCTATCTCTGTGATTTGAGTATGTTATAAATAAAGATTTTTTATTCAGAAGTTTTCGTGAGACCGTGGAAACAAATACTATAAGCCAGTCAGTCAGAACTAAAATACATCTTGCTCTGTTTTTAGCCGCATATTATTTTGACGCTGGTTGCAACTGCATTTTGTGTTTGAATATTACCGCTTTAAAGTTATTTTTGGGTGGCCGCTTTTAATTGTTGCGCATAAATTCGTATACTCAAGACATTTATCGTGTTACTTTAGTACTCAAGCAAGCACTACGGCAGAGAGTTATGTAGCCAATACGTTTGCTAAAGATTAATCGAAATGATTTTCATATTATTAATCGAACTTCAAAAGAAGGAGGTTCTCAACTCAATTCGTCGGAATCTTTTATGTTTTTTTCGTTTATTTTATACACTGTAAGCGATTTGGGTATTTTTTTTATAGTGACTTGTGCATTTGCTTTCGGAAAGCACATTTTAGTTTTGAAGGCGGTTTTTTTCTTCATCAGAAGTGGTTATTTTCATTTACAACAAATCAATGTCGAATTGTCCATAGGTGAAAGACTGGAAAGCATCTTTTTGTATTTACTGGAACTTCTCGATATAAAAATATATGTTCCCGAAGCATTGCCACCATTGCTCATCCGCTATTTTTTGTTAATAAAAAAAGTAAAAAAAACATTTTTTTTCCATAAAAAGAGTTCGTAATGTACGTACGAGTATATTCAATCCAACATTCACGTTACCCTATTGCTACACGTAACACGACCAATTTTATCCAATTTATTCGTCTACTTATTTAGTTAGCGTGTAAGGGGATCCGGCACTTTAGATAGATTGTATGGAGGACGGGTGAGTTATTGTTGAGTTTTATTAAGTGACCGTCATTGTGAATATCTATCTATAATCCGATGAATAAGATATTTTTGTATCACTATGAACTTTGATACTGCGAAGTTTCACGGACGGAGGAATTAATTGTTATCTACCTACCTACCGACAAACCACACTTAGAGACTTTTCCATATAAATATACCTACTCAACAGAACTGGCCACTCGTTAGGTATACCTTCACAAATACCTTGGGTACCCTGGGACCGATAACAATGTTCAGGGACCCTTAAAAAAGCCGTGAAGATAAAAAATATGATTTTTGATGGTTTGTTTATGGAAAACTCAACAGTTTAACTCAAAAGTAGAATTTAGAGCTAGTTTATTCCTTGATATCGGTTATTGAACAAAATCTGATTGGCTGTGACTAAAATGATACTTGTGACGCAATAAGGACGACAATTTTAGATTTCACAGAAAAAATCCTCTCAAAATGCATTGAACGAAATGCAAGTGGACCGAAATTGGATGTGAGCCAACCTTGTTACTCCAACGCGTTGGAAAATGGAAAATATTGGCGGAAAAGTTTGCGGATTTTGCTTTAAATATATCTAGCCATTCACATCAGTCTATGTTTCTATGATTTTGTTATATCGTATATGATTTTTATAAGGTCTTTGCCAAATACCTATACTTAAGGCGGGGTGAGCCCAAAATAAATTTTAGGTAATTTACTTTGACTTTTAAATAATGACACTTCAAATGGTATGGACTGAAAGACTATTAAAATCTTAATCGGACAAAATTATAAAAACTATATTCATTCAGAAAATAAACAGTTTTCAAAGTTTTCGATTTTTTTCGTAAATATGAATTGTCTATTATTTAATTAAACAGTGTATCGCTATCGGCTACATTTAAAATTGCAGTCACTGTTTTCTGTAAATACCTAAAGAACCAAAATTTTCCAGCACCAAAAATGCATGTGACCATTTTTCTCCACACAAATCTCTCAGGAAAACCTCGATTTTTTGGATTTCTTTTACACAGCTTTTTATAAAAAAAAAATTTAAGTACGTCACTTTGTCACGTACCTACACAGACTAGTAATAGTGTAGCATTTATGTAGTTCTATATAGTTCTACATATTTGTAATAATTAATTTCACCTTCTAACTTTAATTAACGTTTATTAACAACACGTCTAAAGGAGTTCTTACAAGCAACAGTGTTAATTAAAACTCTTAACGTGTCACTTCCGAACGCCTGGTGTTTGACGACACGTGATGATTACTAATTTCCGAAAGTGCAATAATGGATTTTACTACATTTAAAAAATTCATTATAGCTTGAGGTGCGACCAGAGACACCAGTAACGGCGTTTACTTTTATTCAACTGCCTTTATTAAACAGAACAGATGGCGAGCCTGTAGACATTGATTTGTCACTTCTTTAACAGATGGATACTACCTACTTTGCAGTCTGATAGAATTAAGTAGGTATAATAGATTATTGATATTTCATTAATCAAATAGGTATCTAATGTCCTTATTAAGGGGAGGAACGAATAATTTCGGTTGATTTCTGAACTGAAATTAGCGAATTTTACGAATGCTATGAACATACAATTTGGGCATCGAAAACTAGAGGATTTTATCTAGTATTGTGTAGGATGTAACATGATTGGTGAAAATTTTCTCGATAACTTAATTTTTTGAAATCACCTCTTCAAAAACACCTTTTTAGTCATACGACCATACTCTGAAGGGATTTACGTTTAAATTTTATACGAATCTGTAGGTAATTTCAGGATTAAGAAGATGTTTCCCTGCATGTGATCGTTTTTTAATGAATTATTTATTTGTAATGTGCCGCTTACGTCATTTATTCCGAGAGGCGATACATTATGCCCTTCTCACTTCTGCAGCAAGAACGGACAAAGCGCCGTCGTTGTCTTGCATGACGTGATCGTTGCGCCCGAACCAATCATGCGCCCGAACCACGAGTTTAGGGCGTGGCTTACGATTAGAAATTTCTGAATCGTGCCTCGTCTTAAAGGTCAAATACGCAGTACTAAAAATAGACGTATGGATGTGAATAAAGCAAGAAAAGTTTGCATAGATCAAGAGAAGTGGCGCTCCATACTCTTTGCCTACCCCCTGGAAAACAGGCGTAAAGGTATGTATGTATTCAAATGTATTGTATATACTTCCGCAATCTATGATCCTCTACTTTATCATTTTCAACCCCTTCCTTGGTCGTTAATCTTGTACCAAACCGTGTTATATTCAATTTGTAACACACAAAGTAATCAAAGGCTACTCTGTTCCCAAATTGGATCAGGATCGTGTCAAAGGGAAGTTATCACGAATTGTCGTGAACTTTAGCTTGACCCAGATGTAGGACTTAACATGCTTTGACAGAGGCTATTGTTCTCTCAGCCGATAACAACGTTCAATCAATATGCTAATATTAAACCTTAGGACAATATCAGTGATAGGAGTCTGATACATAACTGAGAGAAAGGGATGCTTAAATGGTTCGGTCTTAAAATTATAATTGTTATTAATGATTATATGATGGTATGACTGATAAACTAGAAATGAAGAAAAATCATATTAAAATATTATTCTCAATATTACAAAACCAATTTAACTAATCTATACTTTTCTATACTAATGAAGAGAGAGTGCGAATTTTGTGAGTTTGCGCGTTACATAGGGTGGATAATTATTTCATTAATAGGAAGCTACATTATCCCCGAGTGCTATAAGCTATATTTTATTTTGTTTCGAAAATATCCACGGCCTAATCCGAGTGCGGAAAGCGACAGATATAAATGTAATAAATCAATATTGAAATAAAAAACTTTCGATTTGTGCTGTAAATTAATATATAAAATAATATAAAAAAATGTATATTACGTTGAAAATAATATAAGTGCTATTATATATCTTATATTCTATGACCGCCTACTTTTCTAAAAGGGATAGGAACATACTTTCTTTGTGGATCAGCTTTTTGTCTGAAACTACAATTGGCATATTTTGTTATTTGGTCAAGTGCTTACATTTAATTATTCAAAATTATTTTATTTTAGTAATTGATCAAGTGTTTTAGGTAAGGATCAAAGTATTGAAGGACAAATCTGAGCAGCAGAAGTTGGTCAAATTTAATAGTTGGTCGAGGGTACGGAGAGTACGTTTTTGGTTTCTAGTTTAACCATCAATATAACCATCACGCTTTCTGCTTTAAACATATAGTAGGCCAGGATTTTCTGCAGAATCACTGATTTAATTTTTTTATTTCCATCTGTAATTACTTCAATCATATTGGACTGTTCATTACTACGGCCCCTACTCTGATTCTGCTACTTTCGCTCTTTCTTTAGTAGTATTAAGGCATGGTGATCCGTGTTAAAGATTTGTATACAGAAAAATGCTCGCGCTCTGTGAACAAGTAAATAGTTATATACAGAAAACGGTGACTGTAACAAAAAACTAGTAGTTTTCATTCAATTATTGACAAATTATATTTACGAAAACAGTCTAATGGTCAAACTTTCGAGAACTTAGAAAGCACATTTTTCTTTCAGAATTTAATTCATGTTTTTTAATGTTGTCCGATAAAGAAGTCTTTTTTCTAATCCATGCCATTCGAAGTAGTGTAATTTTTTGAACGTCAATACGTATACCTTTAACACATTTTTGGGCTCACCCCGCCTTAACATGAACTTTCTCTGTTGCTTGGTAACTATTTATCTATTATTTAATCTACCTTTCGTTATTATAATTCGATACACGTGCACATTTCATTGCATTGTCACGCGTGACCGCAAGTTACACAATCAATAATAAAATATTCTTGTTGATGAAGCATGATCGATGTTTTAACATTGTACTCGAACTCAAAAGTAATATATTGAAGTGAAGGTGTTCCATTTAAAAAATACAGATGGCGCTAGGTGTAACTCTTTCTAAAGAAAAAGTCACATTGCAGTTTTAGAGGATTGTACTTTGATATTTGGATTATTACTTCAAATGTTGATGATTCTCTATTTTATTTTATTTTTTCATTTCAACAGATTGCGCTCCCTTCTATACTAATAGTATAAAGAGATAGTTTATAAGTTTGAATGTAAGGGGTAATTTCTCAAATTACAGAACCGATTCTAAAAATTATTTCACGAATAGATCTAAGCTACGATATCCCCCGATCTAAGTGACATAGGCTATATTTTATTTTATTCGAAAATATCTACGGGCGAAAAGCTAGTTAACAATAAATTCATATTTATTTATTATTTAATTACAAGTTTATTACACGTTTTGTTTTTATTTTTATAAAAAAATAGCTGCGCAGATTTTTCCATTCCAGTTCCAGATGATTACATATTGCAGTATTGCACATTTCAGTTTTTATTAATTCAAGAAAAATATGTAATGTTTGTAATTGTAACCGAGTTACTGGTTCCAGGATAGGTACCCAGCATCGATGTAACCCTCACAGTGACAAGCCAATTCTCCTTTGTTTAGCCAATGACATAATGTTAGCAGCAGAACTTGGTCGAATCTCGCATAGGTAAGATTTCGCGAACTCTGTCTATAAGTATAGTCCAATGATTCAAGCATCCAATAATTTTCCCTATCAATCACGTTTGTTTTTTCATTACGGTTGTGTCAGGTAACAATTTGAGAATCATAATTGTATATATTACAATCAACAATAGGTGTTTTGGCCTTGGCAGAGACATGGTATTCAAATTAGTCAATTAGTATTTTTTAATTTAAGTTACGTCTCCCTCTAATAAATCTGGAGAGAAAACATTATATAACTTTGTACACTGTAGTACATCAATTATTAGTAAGGCCCTTACTGTAAGGGGAATAGATATTTCATTCTGAGAAAGGCATTTGAAAAAGTTTTACCAAAATTTACCATTTTCGAAATTTTTTGTGTTTTTAAAAATATAGTAGGCAGGGTTCATATCGACAAGTTTTAAGTAAATCTCACAAAACACCAAAGACACCTTCACGGCCTTTATATCTTACGGTGTGGCCAGAGACACCAGTAACAGTTTCCGCTTTTTGCCAGTTATCGCTATTGAACAGAACAAATGACGTGTCAAAATTCAATATTTAATCAAATTTTTCAGAAAACCTGATCTATTTACGAAACTGAAAAAAATTTATTGATTTTAAGGATATGACAAATCTTTTTATTGTTTTGAATATATTATTAGAATCATTTTACTCGATAGAGAAAAATCCTAAATATATCATAGATGGTATCATTACAAAAATTAACATGAATATTTTTTGGTACGTTGTAAAATTATTTCTATGTTGTATAAGATTTTTTTTTAAATTGCGTTTTATACAAAAATTATCGCTGACGTTGAATCGCTTACTGTTTCTTTTCTGCTCTTTCATCATTCACTCATTTTCCCATCGACCACTTCACCTTAAGAAACGTAAATAAAAATATAATCGCGATTAAAAAAACCCAGGGAATTATTATCCATATAAAAAAGCCCTATATCTAATTGATCGGTCTAATATGGTTACGTGGACAAATGAAAACAGAACACTTCACCCTAATCAACGTTGACATGGGTGTGATTGTTTATTCATTAGATCGCGTGTTAATCCCTGGAGTTTTTAATGAGGTTTACCAACCAATTGCATGACGACAGTTTTGGCCCAGTGACCTAGTGATCAAAGCTACGAAGCAAGTAGTCCCGAATTCGAATCGAGCAAACTATTTTTGTTTTCTATGCAGTACTTTTTTTATAATAAATTTTCAAAATTTTGCCGACAGATGACAAAATGACGTCATCATTTAGGAAAAGTAGCTATTCTGATCTGACGCATTTCTAAACTCATTTGTAATACTGGTAGTGCCACGAGACACATTAAAGTGGTACTACTTTTACCACAAACAGAACGGGACAGAAATGCTACTTTACCAAAACTTTGAAAATTTATTTAAAAAAACAAAAAAATTAATTCAAATTACTTAATCTTTGAAATAAATTTGTAAAAAACATACTTAGTTTTTACTTTTCATACCGAATTTCCGCTCGCATGATTTTAGTCGGAGAGTGTAGGTACCTACCTAATTGCATCCTATTCGTTTGGCAGTTACGGAATGATATGAGATCAAACTTCGAACTTTCACAACAATGTATAGTAAGATTGTCATTTTAGTGACATCTGGCACATAACTTTGCCAACATTTTCAATTTGTTATCTTTAAATTGCATCCCTATTTGATACAAAATATTAAAGCGAGAAAATAGACAAGTGGGCCAAGGCCTATCCTACTTAACGTCCCTCTGTATAGGGGAGGCTGATAACAGAAAGGTACCGTGAATCTCATTCCGCCCGAGTTACGCGTATTTCTCGCTCGACCCGTCGAAAAATAATTAGGTCATAACTAGGTATAAGTAGGTTGTCAATGTTTCAATATCGCAGAATGTTTTATGTTCCCAAGTCATACATATATTAGCTTTACGGTCCGACTTGTCCCGAATTTTACTCTTAAAATAATACTCTTTCAAAAATAAGTAAAAATATTAATTTGCATATACACTAGGGTTCCTTTTTGTTTGACAGTATAAAAAGAAAATATATAAAGAAAATATTAAAACACTTTTACTTTCTCCATTCTGAAGAGGTCAGTTGGGTTATCCGAGGTCAAGAAGGGCACGCCATTTCGACCGCTAAACAAACCAAGGTTTTCCCACTTGAGAAATTTCTTCGAGAAATTTTTATTTCACTTTAAATTTGTTAATATCGCAATGTTACACGTCCATTGCTGGTTTTATTAAGGATTTTTCAGTAATTTGTACTCGTAGCCATGTATTTTGTATGGATTTAGTTTATTTTCTTTCTGACCTGAGAACCTTCAGCTTGTAATATTAATTTTATAATCTAATCAGTTTATAATTAATTAAAAAGTGACTTTTGTGACTTCTCTTCTCCATCCTCTGATCCATCCTCCACTATTTAATTAAGGGGCTTATTCACGCTGCAATGTAAAGCCATGCACAAAGCAAGTATTGTAATCAATCACAAGTGAGAACAAGGGTTGTTAACAGCACGCATGCGCGCATCCCAAGGCCGTTTGCGCCTCAGTCGGGCGCGGAGTCTCAGGGTGCTTCAGTCGGTGCCACTTCGCACGCATGCAACACCCTCTCACCCTCTCACGGCGGCGGGCCACGCTCGCCTCCGAAGCCCCGACGCGCTCGCTACGGTTCAGCCTCGTAATTGGATTTTGACGTTCAATACCTTCACTTTGATTAGCATCGCTTTCCGCTTCAGATACTGCGCTTGCTGTAATTTGGTTTCTGAACGCGAATAGTCCAGCTTACCTGCTTGTCACAACACTATCGGTCGCGATATCTAATCAGTGTTGCGCATTTTTCAGTTAGCCGCTACTTATTGTTGGTCTAGTTTAAAGTTACGTAACGGAATGCTGTATTATTGGTGCAAAGCGGGCGGATCAGGTTTACGTTAGGTTATAAGTTGATTGCGATCAGCTGTGGATATGACGTGCTGGGAAACTGTTGGGCTTCTGGGTCCTTGTGCGCTTCTTGCTTCGTCAGACATCAGGGTGAGTTAAACTGGGAGTTAGGTAACAATCTTTGGTTCATTAGAGGATATTATCGAATTTTACACGTATCAAGATTTTGTATAAGATTGGAAGTTTTATTTATTTCCGATAACAATTAAATAATTTGCTTTGCTTTCCCTGTTATCAATGTGTAGAGGTCTATGTAAACGCATAATAATATATGTAAATAGAATTAGTTAATTATTCACTAATTAGTGTTTAGTTTACAATTATTGCTCAAGTCAACAAAAATAAATCTGATGGGACATTATTTTTATTTTGTGTCCTGTCGTGGTCGTTTGTCACAATTTTTAAACAATTTGCGGTCCCAATGGTGTCTGTCATTTTGTTGTCGACAGAAGAGGGGCTTTCCTTCAACAGCTATTGGTGTAAACTAGATTCCATTTGGATAACGGAAGATCTCGAACCGTTTGAAGAAGTGAAGTCTGAACATGTATTCACGAAGCCTTTGTCAAGAGATTCCTATTACGTCAAATATCCGGAAATTGGTCGAAGCGAATCAGACGAGGAGAGCTCAATGACTCTTTTGGGGTTTAGAAACAAACATATTGCATGGAGGTCGAAAATACAAATAAAAAGGATTGCAGATAGAAGAAACCATTTCGCAGGTCTTAGTGCAAGTAATAAGTCATGTTACTCTAACTTGTCTTTGAATAAACATGTGCTTGGATCAAGATATCGATTTAAAATAGAAGATGAGAGAGTTTGCAAATTTTTGGAAATACTTCTAGAAAATGTACCTCCACCACCACTTGAAGAATTAAATTGCGAAAAAGTTGACAAGTCTATGAATACTAGTAAACATTTTGGAACTAGTGTAGTTTCTGAAAATTGCACTTTTGATATAGACGTTCCAGATTACAACGAATTTGTAAAAGGCAGAATTTGCGAAGAAGATGGTGATACAATAAACATTGTTTCCTCCACTTTGAAGAGAAAAAAGAAAATTTCCGTCGAAACCAGTACAGGAATTGTTGAAACATGGTACGAGACCATATATGGTCTATCAGATTTATTATCAGACATTGATCGGAAAAGTAGAGTTACACCTTCCCTTGAGAGTAACTTAGAAAGTATTAAATTTACGTCGGAGCTGGACTATGAAAATTGCGATTTCACCTTTGATTCAAACGAAAGGGAAAGTGAAAAATATTATTCTCGGTCCATCCAACACAAAAATACTGATTTAGAATCTATATCGCAAATGAGTGAATTATTTGACACTTACGACTGTTTAGAACGTAGCTTAGATGTACAAAATATGTCCGAAGAACTTATAAGCAAATCTCATTGTATTGCTGATGAAGTAGAAGATCTTAATAATGATGCTATAAACGATGATTCTGAAGTAAACTATGCAAGATTTGCTGTTTACAAGATATACCAAACTTTACGCTTAGAAGGAGTAATGGCGGATTCTTCATCGATGCAAAATCTTTTTGAAGAAGTTGTAAATCATGAAAACTTGGGTTCTAAAACTTTTAATTATGAAGTTTATAAGTTAGCGCACATTGTAGACGAGGAAGCTTTGGTAACTGAAACTTCATTATAAATTAATATAAGTTTTGTGTATCGTTTAATTTGTTTTTTATTTATTTAAAAAAAATCCATTCCAAATAATAATATCATATTTTTAGTTAGTATGCATTTATGCAACAATTATATTGACGCTAAAACAAAGTATGCGTTATTGACAATATTCTTTATTGCATAAACAAAATAAAATCATGCTAGTTATTTTAACCTCATTCATTATAACTAATAATTATGTATGTAGTCTAGCCACGATTTCGTATGCTTGACTTAGCCATATTTTCTAACTGTCAATCGTATGATATGATTTATATATCTTGACGCTTGTCTCCCATAGGAATAGGTAGATAATAAGATGAAGCAGCATTTTATTTAATACTACTTACATAAATGAAAATTATATTTGATAGTACTTTTGTATTATTGTTACAGCCACCAGAAAACGAGCTACAAAAGAATTCGGACCGAGTACTATCAGAGCACGAGTTGCGTGTTCAGAGGTCCTTACAGAAGCTCAATGTACCGGAGTGGTGAGTCAACTACCATGTTTACCTTTTCCATCTAAACCTATTCAACCGTTATGGTCCTCGAATATGGTCAGTTTTTTGCCTCTAAAATGTTGTAATATTAATAAAATACAATTAAATAGACAACTAAATCGATAAATAAAAAAATCCTCAATATCCTGCCTTCTGGGAGAGTGCCCATAAGCATAGATTAAATCCATAAGGCTGACTGTCCTACAACTTTTTCTTTGGACCAAATATGAGCCAGCTCTTTGGTCGTCAATCTTTTAGCTATTTCTTTGTAGAGGTGGCGTGCGCTAGGTCCCCACGGACCACTGTAGGTCAGATTGGAATGTGTGGTCTTATGTCAAAATATTTTAACAGAGCTTAACAAATATAAAAGAATGGCTAAATAGATTTATGACCTACAATGGGTATACAGTATATATAATATACAGACATCAGTGTCATCGCTGCAAGTATTCTACTGTAGATTTTTCTATTAGATATCAAGAAGCAGTCGTAACATCATCACAGCGAGCTAATTTCAATGGGATTAAGTGAGAATTTGAAAGCATTTTATTGGTCCCAATGCTCCCATAGGAAAATTATTGAATTATGACAATTAGCCGAAACTCAAGAAAAACTTTTGAAAAATTTCACAAAAATGACTTTAAATTTCCAGGTACAAAAACGCGCCAGCGCCCCGAGAAGGTTTCCTGCTCCGGAAGCGACTATCTGACGCATCATCAGCGACTCGTTGGAGTGGTCTCAATTCTAAAACCACATCGTTAGGGAGCTTAGGTGGTGTCGCTCCACAACCACCTCCGCCGCAACTGTCACCACATACCACCAGTTTTGGACGGTGGTCTACTAGTAGACTTAACTCTAATCAGGTAATTTGTAATAACATAATATATGTGCGTTGGTGACCTTGTGGTGTGGCTAACAGTCTCCACTTTTTGCCAGTTGTCACAAGCAAGCCTGGTGTCACTTCTAGTAATCTGTTATTTTTAGAAGAAGTGCTGTGCGTAAAGTGCCCTCAGTAGCACAAGTGAGATTTGAACTCGGTTCCCTTCTGTTTCAAGTACCGCTATCGACCCCCTTTTCGTTCTTTTTTTTTCTTCACGGGTTGCCTTACAGCTCCCGAAACCGTGTTCCAGAGTTTCAAACCTATAATAATGTACTCGTCATGTGTAATTTCCAGACATCACCATGTTCATCGACTCGCAGTAGTATCCGCGGGACCAGTCCGCTGTGCTCACCCTCGACACGATCCTCGTTTAGTACTCGACAGCCCTACCTCGGGTGGCGGAGTCAGGAAAGACTTAATTCTACACCAAGGACCCCTCATGAGAGGTAAGATTCTGAAAGGTTTATCAAAACTAATTAAAGTGGAAGGAATTTTTGAAGAGGTGTTCTTTTTATAAAATGTAAATAGTATCGTTATTCTGAGAGATAACTAAACATACGATTCTATATTCAAATTTCGCTCCGTATTTCTTTCTACTCTACCTGTAAACATATGTATATACATACATACATAAGTACGGTCATAAGTCCGTGGTCAGTTTGATCTAACAAAAGCTTTTAAAAAAAGATTTAAAAAACTGGACCGATTTGAAAAATAGTTTCTGCATTTGATAGCCCAATTCTTGGTAAAGGTTATAGGCTATTTAACATCACGCTACAAGAAGGTGAATTGTATTCCTAATACAACGAAGAAGCTGACAACCAGCTAGTACTTATAATAACTAAATTAATAAAAAAAAATCAGAAATTACTCTCGGGGCAAAAAACAATTTGTCATTGAAAAAATGTTATTATACAATTTCAGATTAGCGTCGTCACTTCTACAACAAAGTAGTGCCTCCACAAAAGCATCGGAGGAGATCCAGACATCAATAAAAGAAGTCACCTCGGCGATCGTACATTATGTGTCTGGACTTGAACCTGCGAACGGCGACCTTGACCGATCGATATCTCCTAGATCCAATCAGAAATACTGGCTCGAGAGTTCCTTTGTTGGTAAGTAATCTCCTAAAAAAGGAACCCTATTGTGTGCCAACGGATTCTGTTCGTCTGTCTGTCATAGGTCTCTAGCTTCTAAACGAAATAAGAAAGGAACTTCATATTCACAAATATATGTCATGTATTACCGCGGCTCAAAGACGATTTAAAAAAAAACATTTTTTGAATCGTACGTTTTGTGTGGCAAATCATTTATCTGATAATGAAACGTTGGCGTTGCTTGGACTGACTAATAAACTAATAATGTCCAAGCAAGTTGTCCAAGATGGATAGAAGTAGGTGCGTGACTTTCGAAGCACGAGATTCACCAAAATTTGCAATTCCTAAATTGACATTTGTGCTTAGCTTCATTAAAATGTGAACTCGGGGCTTCTGGTTTTAAATTCAACTATCTAAATGCTCTAATAATTGCGTTATCGATACTTTCATTAAAAATATTTTTTTACGTTACAGGTACGAAGCCACTAGAGTCTCCTCAGACCCCGATGGTGGTCACCGAGGCATTACCACCTCCTCACCCGCGACCACCTTCCTCGCTGCGGTTAGAACACCGCGCCGCTCCTGGTGAGAGAGTCTGACGCACAATAACCACTAGCACACAAGCTAAAAGCCCTTCCCAGTTCATGTAATTAAAAATACATATCTGACAACTAACGCCGCCATCTTGAGTTGTTGATAGTTATGACAGTCAGAATGGACAATATTTCATTTAATAACCACCCGTTTTTATTGTTTTAAAATTGCAAAAAAATAATATTTAGTTTTCATATTTTTAAATAACTGTGTTACCTTGGCCAATCCTGGTCAATCTGCTAAAGTCATGACAAACATCACTTTTTAAAATTGGCTTGGCAAAGTGAATACATAATTATTCCTATTTTCAAGTAACTCTAAAATTAATTGATAGACAAAAATTAAAATTTTATATAAGCTTTGCAGCAGATAATCTCCAAACGGTTTTCTCCATTGGACTAAAACAAATTCATGTTTTTAAATTGCAATGAACGGGGATGGCCGTTAGTTTTAAGATAACATGAACTATTACAAAAATTTACAAACAAATTTATTCATGTTATCCACTGCGTCGTACCCAAGTTGCACCTAAACACTGACGGCGGTTGGATTAGAACAAAAATCTGGTTTGACATTCCTAAATTGAATAATTTTTTCAAATATGCATTTAAAATCTAATCCAATCGTGTCAAAATATTATCAACTATATGTGCCTAAATTTTTGTGCTGTTTTGTATAGTTATAGCACTTTATTTGAACTTTGTAGACTGTTCAAAAATTGTCGTAAGACTATTATTTTATGTTACGTTATGCACTTTCTGTGTATTACCTAATCAAATTGTTTCTGTTGAAGATTTTGTTTGATTTTTATTTTGATAATAATTTTTCAAACAATTTTGTTGACGGAAAATGTGTAACTGTATATCGTTCCATACATTGACCACTTGACCACCGACATTGTTAAACTGATTTTGTGGAACGGAATACAAATTACACAATTTTTAATTTTATTATTATTTTGTATTGTTGGCAACACTGTACGACGGCACTGGCTTTTTGTTTGTGTGACGCCTTTAATTCTTTATTATAAGTAAAATATTTACATACCTACACATTTTGTTTTAGTACACATAATTTTAACGTATAGAAATTAGTGAAATGTTTTATATCAACTATCAATGCATTTTTGGCGGTGTAATTTAATTTTTCTTACCATTTCTTAAATGTAATGTTAATATCAATGTTCGTATATCCTGCTTGCTTAGATATTCAAGTCATAGGTATTTGTAGAAGGATTTGCCATAAAATATCTATAGTAAACTTGAATGAGTTATCAAAGAATAAGACCTTTTTGTACAGATAAAATATTCATTCAGGTATTTATAATATAATGTATTGCCTTGATTTTTAATCGCAATGGGCACTTTTTTTGTAAATTCCTGAATGCATATATATACTTATGTTACTCGTTTCTTTTAGTTTTAGGTAAATGCTAGACAAAACTAGATAGTGCTGTAAATATTTTATTTAACTTTAGGGTGCTAATGCTAACTCAGGATAAAATATTGTTATTCTAGTAAATGCCTGTTTTCCCTAAATTTAATTTTTTCATAATAGATACACTATGTATTTTTGTTATGGATTTTTATTAAGAAAATGTAGGTATATGTAACGTTTGGGCTATATTTCCAATAGTTTTGACTTAGACCGAATGTTATGTATATTTTGCAGTGATCAGAACCAAACCACGTGGTGTTGAAGAAGCGACTTAAATTTTTAATGAAAATATTTTGGAAAGCGAATATTGATTTGCTTTCTGACAATATTGTTATTTTATTGAAAAATAGAGTACCTGCCAGGTATCTATGTCTAATTGGTTGAGAAAAATAATTGTTCCTTCTACTTGAATCACCTCGTAATTTATATTGAGATCTAACATGATCTTTGAGTAAATTATACAGGTTCTGATTAGGTTAGAAATTGTGCGTGTCTTCGTTGTTTTACGAATTGAGCTCTGCATCGAAATGGACACGTATAGCCATCCTTCAAATTTTCTTAATTTTCACTATAGACCAAATACTCGATACTTGAAACAGTATTATTATCGTTGAATTTCTTTTAATTAGAAAACAGGCAATATTTTATTTACTAGCTAGCTCTCTATACTCATATTTATAGAATCTTACATATCTACGTATAAATAAAATTACATATTATTTAAAATCATGTAATGTTAGAATCTCTGTACCTTACGTTGTGTAATGTGGTTAAATATTTGTAATATTATTACTATAATTCTTAAATTAACCAATTACCTACTGTTTCTTGTAATTTTAGTTATATTTTAATTGTAATTAATTATGAATATATTGGTTTTTATTTTATTATTTGTTTTATTTTAATTTTGTTTCTTTTTTCAAATCATTTTATCTTTTGTTCGTTCACTTCAGTTATGTTTTGTTGGTTTCATTAAACTTTTTCAGTTGTTTACTTTCTTATGCAAAAATATGTTGATCTGCATAATTTATACACATTATTATAATTAAATTACATCCAACACTATGCATAAAATAAATTTAATAGACAGATGGTGATTAGGAAAATATTTGTTGCTTCTGTATATGGACACAAAATGCATATGCACTTCTGACTTACCTAACTACAAAACTAGAGTAGGTGTGGTTTTTGTCTATAAATGACCGTTTACCTACAGATTGGCAAGAAACACAGAAATCTACGCTCAATTTGGGTATAAGTAAACCGTCGCCTGGATCTACGACTCTAGAAGATGTATTAGATTCATTACTTGGTCTTCCATCGCAGCCGGCAAGAGTACCGACTCCACAACCCAGTCCGCGGAAGACATGCAGCTCGGTTTTTGTACTGAATGGAAGGGTAAGATCTTACAAGTTAATTTATTTTTTTCCGTAATATGACAAATAAAACTACGACTAAATTTCTTTCTTTTCAGTGCATATATTTTGAAGTCGGTTTTGCTTGCACTAAACGTAGGTACATTTATTATTCTCTTTTAGGCCTGTCGCACACAGGCCACCGACCACTCGCTACAAGCTGCGGTCTTCAGTTTTCATACATTTTGTATGGACTCGTCGCACACGTGCATCCGGTGGCGGCCACACACTGACGTGAAAGTATATGGATAAGGGCTGATAAGGGGGTCGCGTGTGGCCGGTGGCCGTGTGCGGCGGGCCTGTCTTTGCTGTTTGTAATAGATATAACAATAGATAATATTAAAAAATAGCTATTTTCCTGAGATATCTAGTAATATACTGTAAAAAGATTCATTAAAATTGGTTGAATAAAAAAAAACTAAAATATCAACAGTTTGCATGCATATCGCATATAAACAGGCTGAATGACTTGCCTGTATTTTGTATGTATTCTATATTTTTTTAAATACCAAAGAGGTTACCTATATATAAAGAGTTCGTGATATTTCCACCAGAGTCCACGGTACGAACAATTGAGCGGCCCTAGCACCGGGTCCCCAGCGTCGCGGACTGTCGCTACACCGAGCGAGTCGGACGCTCACAGTCACAACTCCATGACCATCAGCCGCGTGTCCGACCTCGCTCAGCCCAGTCCAGACGGTCTCGCTCTAGCAGGTAGGAACAATATGTAAGTCCACGCGTTCCAATTTTTTTTACCTTACCTATATTTGCACATGGAGCCTTTAAAATACCTACGTATTTTTAATAGAACCCTGGCACCTATTGCTTTTCAGTTATTACACAAATAAGAAATGGTCTACCGTTGAAATTTGTCAATTTCAGGCACGGGTACAGTTGATAACATCATCGTTGTGCTAGAGAAGTGGAGCTCTCGTCGGAGTAGATCGTCACATTATGAGCGATCCCGACGACGCAGCGAACCTTTCGTGGCCCCACCTACGCCTACTCTGCTCCGCCGCACAAGTTTAGACGCCGCCGCCGGTACAGCTCCCTCTGAGTCCTCGCGCCAAGGTTCTCGAGCGTCCCTCATCTCCCTCCAAACAGATAACAGCGCGGAAGAGTCGCTCGTCAAATGCAAGTACCCCAAATGTTCCTCCCGCGCTCCTTTCAGCGAAGCTAAGCGACATTACAAAACCTGCCACAACTGCACCACCATGTATTGCTCGAAAGAGTGTCGCCGATCTCACTGGGAGAAACACAGAAAAGTCTGTCTACACTCTCGAGCCAGCGCCCTCTGCCGGCAGATCATTTCCACAGCCAAGGAGGACACAGATTCCTTGTTCCATATAAGTAATATAGCTCACCGAGGTTACCTGGCTCGGGGTCGAGGTGTCGTCAAGATATTCTTCACCAGTCCGGAAGCCGCCGAAAAGTTCACATCAGCAGGATATCAGTACTTGAGCGAGCCTGAGTACGTCAAATGGACAGATCTGCAGCCCAACGAGATGGGCGTCGAACTGTACACGGAAGTTATGAAGCTATGCAAAATTTACAATCCGGAGAACAGAGTTATACTATTCGTCGCTGTTTGTATAATTAGCGAGGTGCCTACAAAAGGTGCTGTCAAGTGGGAGCGACAGGTGGTCTCCCGTTGTGCCAAGTTGCGACTCAGCAGATCTGTCGCGGCCGCCATCTTGGAACAGAATAAGAGACGATACAGAAAAGACCACGAGAAGCCGTCGACGCCCAGCGAGTACAAGGAAACCTTGATACTTACCAGTAAACTATGGTCAGGGGACAAAAACGTGGCCTCCGCACACAGGTTTAGAGAGAATTATTATAAGAATATCGTCAATGAACTGGAATGTCGGGGAGTGGTGTTGAAGAGGCATTATCCTGAGGTTCATTCGAGATTGATGGCGTACGTTGATGGGACTGCTGAGCGATTCATTCCGATGACTATTTATCCTAAAGACGCTTTCAACGGCAGATCGTTTATGTGCGTCATTATGCCTGACAGCGAGGCAGATGGCGGACGGCCGGATGGGAAGGTAACCACCGTCGACGTGGGAGTGGACAGGACTAAACATCAACTGTCCACACCTATGTGATCTTCGCCATTTGTTACTCCTGGACACAACTGGCGAAATACCGCGTGATAGCGGCTCATCGGCTTGCCGGCCAACCTAGCTCGGCTCTAAGTCGGTTAACAAGAGTTGGCTAAAATTCAAATAATTAACGTACCTACCAGCTCTTTTTAATCGATTTAGCAGGACTGTCAGGAACTTGCCATTCCTATCTGATATCACTGAGATGTTGGAACAGGGTCACCGCAGATGAATGAAATGCATTGAATGAAAATATTAACATACATAACATAGTTAAATAATAGTTTTTGCCACATATTACTATTATAAAAATCAGAATAATGTTATATTTTAAGTTGTTTTAAATTTTAAGATGAATTTCAAATATATAATATATAAACTTTGATGTGCCCTTAAATGTTTTCTTATAAAACTCTAATTAATTAGGTCATTTCTATAAAAAATTAAGCTTTGCTACACTGGTTTAATAAAGTATATTTATTTTTTGCTAATTATACACTTCAATGTGTACTTATTTTTAAATGAATATAATATATACTATATAGGTATTTCCTCAGGCTCTGAGGGTATTTCTTATTGCAAAGCAACGCAGACTGTACAATAAATATATCTATATTAATTTTTTATTAGTTTATTTTATCTAAGTCTAACAGACTATGAAGCCTTAAGCTACCTATAGTGCCCTACCACGTCACTATATAAATTCAAGAATGTATCTAAATAATTATTTTTGTTATATAATTTCTATAAAGTGTGATTCATTCAGCCAATAATTGGTTTTTGGTGAATTGGATCTACTATAAAAAGTTAAATATCATTAGATAGACGAATAGGTAATCGAGTCGTGAAAATGCCACTTTAAAATTTTGAAAATGCAATCAAACATTCCAAAATGGCGGGGTGCAAGCAGAATTACAATAATTTTAAAACACATGGTGCCAACTAATGTGGCAACTCAATAATAATTAACATTTGTAAAAAATAAACTTCACATTCATTAAAATTTGTATTTCATTACAATTGTTAAATTTACACTAAATAAGTAAGTTGTTGGACTTAAAATGGATATCTTATTGCTGTTATACAATAATCAAATTAGATTTAATATGTCATATTATACTCTGACTCTAATAACGTAAGTACCCGCGCCAAATAAGTTGACACTTGCCGAGTAGTAGTAGGCAGGACGCGTAAGGACATCGTGAAAAATTAACCTCGTGAAACATCACGAAATATACTACAAACAGAACTGGCCACTCCTGTCATTTATTTGGCGCGGTTAATTTAGACATTTGAATTTTCAACTGTATGGTATAGGTTGTGTCATTTAAAAAGAGCGATAATGGTAAACCTGCCCAGTAAAATTTAAAAAAATCGTATAATTTTAAACCTTTATTTATTCATTGAGTTGAGTAGGCAATAATATAAAATTTCGTGCACAACTGATCAATGCGCAAAGCTCTTTTTAGATGACGTGATCAATACCTATTAAAATATTGGACTTAGCTACCCTTTCCTGGCCCATATGAATTATATATCTATCGATTTAAACATTTGGTAAATAGTCTCTATATAATCGTTCAATAATATGTTAATCATCATATCATATCAATTGTTTTAATAGTCTGAAAATGATTTTTTATCTAGTTGTCCCTGTGTATGTACTTTGAATAAAATGCCCCAGCTGTACAAATGTTATTTTATTTATATCTAAGTATCTGCATTGCTTTACCCATTGCCTTAAAATAGGTACTGACATAACTGACCATGGCTAACTGAGGTTCTTCAAAATGGTGTATCAAACATTAACTTTGATACAGTATTAAGGGAGATATGGCATATTGAGAAATAATATTTATACATTTATGAAATACACGGTTACGCCGAAGCTAAAAATGCATGGCTCATAGCCTGCCCAAACTCTGTCTTTGCAAAAACAGTGGGATGACGCCTAGGGGCTAAATTAATTGTGTCACATCGCTGCCACTGTGGAGAGGAGGTGGATGTGCTGGGCCACCAGTGCCACCACGGTCTTTCGTGTAGGTATCCGTAGTTCGACGCATTGCATGACACGCCAACCTTAAGGACTGTTGGTCAAGGTCATCTTATAACTCTCAAAAATATGGCAAATCTTAGTTAACCTGGAAAGTTGAGTATATTTATACACAGCTGTTGATAGTTATTATTTTAAATTGGATTGAGCCATATTTAGGGTTTAAAATAGCCGTAGTTTCCAAAATGAGCTTTGCTTTTGCATTTTGGAAACTATGGCTATTTTTAGAAATCTCGCCATATTTTTGACAGTTATAAGATGACCTTGACCAACCCCTTAATGACATCATTCGTCGGGCCTTAGTCATCATTTTGCGCCTTGGAAGAGGGGGCCGACCATTGGTATGGGACCGTATGGGACGCAACATGTGTCCACACTCTCGCTCCGTCTCACCTTCCATGCACATCCGAAGCTGCCAAACGTCGCAAACACGCTTCTCTTCCTGAAGAATACATATTTGGGGTGTAAACACTGGGCCCGTGGGGACTTAGCGCACGACACCTCTATAAAGAAATCGCCAAAAGATTGGTAGAGAGGTGTCCCACGACCAAAGAACTGGCTCATATTTGGATCAAAGAATCAGTAGCGCCATCCAACGTGGCAACGCAGCCAAACTTTCGCCTTACGGGCCTTATGGGCACTCTCCCAGAACGCAGCGATCTTGATGACATTTTTTATTTATAGGTTTATTGTATTTATAGCATAGTAGAGTAGATATATTTAATTGTATTTTCTGGTAATAAATTTATTCAAACTCCATATTTAAGATATTATTTATATTTGAATACATACGGAACCTTAGCACAAGGTTTTATTTCGACGGATCCCTATATTAGTATATTCACGGATCCACCGCTCTTGAATGAATGATTTTATGTGTCAAAATCATTCATCATTTCATTAATTCTAGAGCTAGGTCGTTTCGTATTTTACGTGAAACGGAACGTAACCCGTTTTATAAATCGACAAACTGCTTCGAAAAGCAGTGCTAAAAGAAACGGTTTTTTTATTCCTAAGGCGTAAATCGTACATTATTATTATATTAATTCATTAAAAAAAATCGTTGATTCGACAGTCTGTACAATATCAGTCTAATGCAGAGGTTCTCAAACTTATTTTGTCTACCGCCCACTTTTAAAATAAATTATTTATCTGCGCCCCCCATTTTTTTTACTTTACCACATCCTAAAAATCACAAAGACATTCATTATTTCTGGGCCCCTTACCGCCCCCCTCTAGGCCTCACTTTGAGAAACACTGGTCTAATGTATACACTATACAGTATATAGCGTTATGGTCCATTTTAAAGAACAGCAAACCAGTTCCTTTTTCAAAACCGCCTCGAAATTTTATGGTCAGTTAGCATATATAGGACCCCTCGCTACATCTTTTATTTTGACCAGAATCAGGAAACTTAGAACAATTATTTTAGCCATTTATTGTTTGCATAGAAACTACTGTCATCGGTGATGAAAAAGGAATGCACGGCCCGAGAATGTCCAACACTAGAATGCCGAGCAAACTGCTGGGTCGGCCATTGTGCTGTTGGACACACTCGGGCCGTGCATTCCTTCCCTGGCTGGCCCTGTATGGATTCGTCGGTTTGGTCTTCGAGTCGAAACGAAAGATGTCGCGGTTCTAAATATGGTAACACGGAACCCCAAAGCATATGTGTTATGGGTGCAAGTAGGGAATGCAATCCCGCAAAATAATTTCAATCCCGGTATTTGCGGGACTGAACCATCTTAATCCCGCGGGATCCCGCAGGGTCGACTTAAACCTCTGAAATCAATCGTAAATAATCGTAATAAAGACCTAATAGACCTCGTTTTCACGGTTTTAATTTTAACCCAAATTAAATAAGCTTTTTGTTACATTTTAAATGGCTTATTAATATAATAAATATATAAAAAATAAAATTCTTAGAAAAGGTCGCAGGTGTTGGCGTGCATGTATCTAATCTATACTAATATTATAAATAGGTACAATTTATAAGATTTGATGTAGGGGTAATCTCTGAAACTACATCATTATTCGTTGGGCCTACTCTCTCTCTCTCACCCTTCTCACAGGCACTACCTACACAACAAGCGCAATATGTAAATGGTTGTACGTACAGTTGAATCGCCGAAACATGTTTTTTTTTAAAACAGATTTTCCTTCTGGCATAAAACCGTTCGCTCGTTACATGGCAAAAATCTGTTTCTTGAAACAGTTTGTCAAAAAAACGACAGCTCTAATTAATTCATTCATTTTCAAGATAAGATATTAATCCGTGCCACGCCAAATAAAAAAAAAAGAAACAAATATATAAATAAGATATTGCTTTGGTTTTTCGGTATTTTTTATGAATTTCGTACTCAGGCTGGCGCAACTTCGAACAAAAAATTGGTTCTATGAAAATTGAGCCAATATTAATGGCGTCGTATCGCCATCTTTTTCACTCCATGGTGCTATCTCTGTCTATCGCTGTCAAAGTTGCAGATGGCGGCAAATTTGTTTTGTCTTATTTTAGTTTTGAAATATTAATAAATAAATATATAATGTGATTCTTAAATCGTGCTTGTAATATATTAATTATAAATTTAATATAGTAAGTTATAGTAAATAAGTATATTGTTTTACAATAATTGTATTCAATAATTAAGAATGGACATATAAAAAGTGTACAATATGTGGTACAAGAGGCGGCCGCGTAGACGGTATCAAGCGAATATTTATGACAATATTCCCAATAAATGAGGATCGGTAAGTTATTAGCCATTCATATAAATTTAATTAAGTAATTATTCTTTATAAATTTCATATTAAACGAACAGCATATTGCTGAAAAATAGTGATGTACTTTGCATATTGTACAGTTTATCGATATCGATATTCTGACTCAAACATATTTGTTTCACATTCCACAAAATAAACCCATTATAACCTACACCAAATAAATTGAGCCATTGCTTTTTGCTGCAGTAAATTTACTTTACTCTTTCCAGATTGACGTGCAATTTGGTGATTTTTAAACAATCGTTCAAATCCAGCTAAGTTTGTGTATCTTACAGACTCGTTGTAACATCGTTTTTGCACACTCTTTCAATTCATTTATACTTACTACTAGTTATTACTTACCAAAATACGCCTAATACTCATTATTTTACAGGTACCTACGCAATTCTATAAGTTTTTCTATCATTGCCTAAATTAACTTCGGGAAGCGGTGCTGAAATAATTACCTTGTGGCGGCACATCGCGTCGCGTCGATAGATGTCGCACCGTTACTAACTCATTGAAACCTGTATCGCGCCATTGAAAATATTTAATAGATTGGCATATATGCAACTTTCCAACGATGTGCGTTGGGGAGTATTCCTTTTACTCATGATCGCTGGATTGTTGTATGTATTGCCATTTCTATAACCTGAGATGGGTCTTAGATAAGGTCATTATATATTATTAAATTTCAATTTAATAACCTATTTCACTGCAATATTGATAGGTGTATTGTTTTTAAGAGGTCGGTGAATTGTATTTGTATATGTGTTGTTTTTTTAGGTTAAACACAAATAAATTATAGAAAAACGTGTGAAGTTTTATTGAAATGAAAGATCAAAGAAGTTGAAATTTAATAATTCCTCCCAGACCCTTGGTCTACTACGTAGTTTATTCAAATCCTATAAAAAAAATGGTTGTGAATTACCATACCTTTCAACTTCTTCGATTATACTAATCAACAAAACCGAGATTTAAAAGTAGGTAGATCTGGAAGGTAGAAATGGAGGCTGATCCAGGTTTTAGCATATTTTTATCGATATCGACAAAAATATTTCTGTAGGAAGGACAGCACTAGCCGTATGTTTTGACTTTTGTAGTTGGTAGCACTGATTTCCTATTTTCCCTCCTTAATGTTGTTAGGTTGGCAGTATCTTTCGGCCCTAATTTCTTCGATTTCATTTTAATGTATGGCAGTCCCGTCTCTTATTAAAGAACATAGTGATTGCTACTTACTCTATGTTCGTACTTTTATAAAAGTCGGCGGAAGGTACCTATCTCGAAATCTTGCTGTTTACCTCTGTTATTTGTCTTTAAGTTCATAAATACCTAACTAAAAAATCATGGTAAATACAGCAGTAGTTTACGCCGCGGTACCGATTTCTTTCATTGTTACCCTTGGAATAATAAGGAAGTGGAGATCCAGGAAATGGGCAAAATGTCTAAACAATACTTGCTTACGAGGGAAGACTTATCTGATAACCGGTGCTAACAGCGGTATAGGCCTGGAGACCGCTCGTGCCCTCGTGAAGAGGAAAGCGAGGGTTATTTTTGCATGTCGAAACTTGGAGAGTGCCAAGACCACGATTGCTGATATAAGGAAAGAAGTTCCTTATGGTGGTGAGATGGTAGGTAACATATTGTGTAATCTAGTTTAAGGTTTATGTAATTTGTTATGATCACACCTATAATTATGTCCCTGAGTCCCTATATTCCAACTTCTGCTTGTCTTGATAATTTTCATAATTCTTTTCACTTTTTGGGTAGGTACTATTCTATATGTCTACTATCTTAATTTATAAGATTCATAGGTTGCCTTATGGCTCCTGGAACACCAGGGTAATTCATTTTAGCTGAGATATTTTGAGAATGTAAAGCCTCATAGTAAATAACGTATATAATCTCTGTACCTTAATTATTATGTTATTTACACTTTACTTATACCTAGCTACTTAGAATAAATGTAATCTTGTAAATTTGTATAAAATTTCAAGAAAAATTTATATTATAAATGTGAAAGTGTGTTTGTCCTTCTTTCACATAAAAACAGAACAAAATATCAATGATTTTTTGCACAGATATCAATGTGAATATCTCACTCGGTGGAAAATGGAATTTTTAAATTGAATTCGTAAATGTAGTATTATGTTTATTTTAATATTTCAGGTGCCAATACAGCTAGATCTATCATCATTTCAGTCAATAGAAAACTTTGTGGACATTGTAAAAGCTGGCTTCAATAAAATAGATTGTCTAATCAACAATGCGGGTGTGGCTGTTCCTTTAGAGAAAGACCAGAAGACTGTTGAAGGATTTGAAATTAACTTTGGTGTGAATCATTTAGGACATTTTTATTTAACTACCTTACTAATTGATCAATTGAAAAAAGCTTCACCTAGCAGGCAAGTTTTTTTTGGAACTATTTTGTAGATTTGTAGATGATGAAAAATAACATCCCTACTAATAATAACCATAGTTGATTATAATTAACAACTGTGTTAGTAATTATAAAACTTAAAAAAAGCCTATAGGTAGCATCATTAGCCATAACAATTTGTAACTAAATTTAGAAAGTTTTAGTCATTTAAACATATTAATATTAATTATGAGCAATTTTTCACTTGTGCAATTGTTTTTGAGACATTTTCCACAACCCGAAATAAATAAATTCTATGTGATTTTAATAGAACATACCATTAACTTAACAAATTCAAATTGTTACAGAATAGTAATAGTGTCATCAACTCTACATGAGCAGGGTGCTATAAATTTTGATGATTTGAACTTAAAAGCTGCCACAGAAGATGCTAAAAATGGCAAAAGTAGTGGACGCCATAATATAGGGTATAATAACTCCAAATTGATGAATGTGTATTTTGCAAGATCCTTAGCAGATAAGCTGAATGACTATGGTGTTGATGTACATGCTTGCTGCCCTGGATTCACATATACTAATCTATTCAGGTATGTATTTTTTACATTTAGAGGCTTCTCATCTAAATATACCTAAACAGAACTGGCCACTCGTTAGGTATAGCCTTACAAATACCATCAGCTAAAAGCATATAGTACTAAGCCTATGGCCCCTCCACATACAGGCTCCCCCTTACGCCAATTTTTTCCCCTTTGACCAGTTAAACTGACCAGCGAGACAGAGCTCTAGGAAAATAGTTAATTGTGATGTTTTAAACGGGAAAGGCGATCTAGGGCGTCAAAGTTAGTGTTTCTAATCATTAATTATAATTACTATGTTTGTATTTTAACATAATCATCATATAACGTAAAATCCGTTGCGACAATAAAACGACAGAAAAATACAGTGGTACAGGGGCTAGTACTATGCGTTTACCTCCCCCCCCCCAAAATCTTTTTTATATCTTCACGTGTCGCCTTAACGTTGCGCGGCAGAGACGGCGCTCTACAAGTCTCTTTCTAAAACTCAAACACTTATTAATAAACTCGAAGTAGCAACGTAGTAACTAAACTGTGTAATAAGAGTGCTAGAGTAGAAACTTGCACATGGATTGTTTATAACAAAGTACCACATATCTTTACAGGGGTCAAAAGTTATCATGAACTCTTACATTACGTCAAGATAGTGCGCTATCAATTATGAATATTATGCTACAATCTTTATTGTATATTGGGTATTTAGATATCTATACATATTTATTAAATGACATAAAACGCACACACATACATCTTCACGGCATTTATAGCTTGCGAAGTGGTCAGAGACATCAGTAACAGTCTCCACTTTTAGCCAGAACAGCTGGCAAGTCCGTTGTCACACCTAATGGACCTAAAAGTGTCACTTTATTTGATAGACAAGTATCTGTCATTTTTAGAAGAGCACGACAAGTTGACTTATGACACTAGTAATAAAGTTCATATTTAGCCTGTCTTTCTTTGCATACTGGTAGCTTCATATTCTAAAATTCTGAATTTATCTTCGTTGCGATATGGCACAGTAAGAATTTTATTTAAATCAAGTAGCATATGAGACAATATATTTAAACACAAATCAATTTCAATGAAATTGTCGCTTTTGTCGCCATCACAACGGAATTAAACTCAGGTTTTTAGGATTTGGAATTGAAATTTACTGTACCTCCTGGAGCTGTATGTTACCGCTCCCATTTTTTCGTGTTTAAATATTTTCGTCCAACATTTAAAATATTTTTAAAGTATAAAAATAATATTATTTTTTTACAGATATTCCGTAAAATGGTATCACTATATTCTGATGGCTCCAGTATTCATCTTGTTCATGCGTTCTGCTCAACAGGTACCTAATTTAAATACACATATGTATCATCACGTATTTTATGATGGGGTAGGCAGAGACAATTCAATTCCATTTACCACGAGCGACGAACAATTCTAATCCATATTTATTACGCGGTTGTAATAATGTTGAATTGAAATCTTATAGTCTAAAGATCAAGGAGGCGCCATAGACGCACCCTCCGCTAATTTTCTGGTCATTTGGCCATTAAATTAGTAATAAAATAAGCTTTAGGTTTCCTTGGTATCGTTTTGTGTCGCTAATGTGAAAGGCGATCTATGACGTCTAATTTTTGACTATTTATTATTTATAATTATGTTTGTATTTTAGCATAATCAGCCCCGCGAGCTTGACCGCGTAGAGATAACATTTATCACGTGATCCATAGAGAAGGGATCTTGTACCACTTGTAGATTCTGTCTACAGTATGAGATTCATTCTTCGCGGTCATGCTCGCACGGCAGATGTCATTTCTGTGGCAGGTGCCATGTAAAATCCTTTTGAGTCATCTTTCATTATTGTCCAAAAACGCGAACTGCTATCTGACATCATCAATATCAAAGTGATTCATCATCATCAAAAACTGTAATGCCAGACTTATTTGAAAAAAAAAACCCCTTCATAATGGACAACATTTCATTTTTTTAATCACCCGTTTTTATTACTTTAATTAAAAATATATTAAAAAATAAGTTACACGTATTTTTCTATTTTATTTTTGGTTGAGTTTTTATATTTTTAATTTAATTATGAATTTTTATAAATTCTGAGGACTTATAAACTAAAAACCATAGCTAGGACTAAAATTAAGAAATATAAACTGTCACCCAAAGAAAGTGACAGATAGTGTCAGTCAAGCCACAGAGTATACGTTATAGAAATGCAAAGAGTATAATATACCGTGTTCCAAATAGGTGTTGCCGTAGCCGGAACTCAAATCGCCTACAACATTATTCATAATGTATATAATAATACTAGCTTTTGTCCGCGGTTTCACTCGTAAATATATTTCCTGTGATAGCCCATTCGAAACTAGCAAAACTTCCAAAAAATATTATATAAAAGAAGTATTTTTATAATTATATTTAAAGAATAATTATTAATTTAGCTTTAATGGAATAAAAATGGGTAAAATTAATAGAGGGCAACACCTGAGTTCAAATCTGCCACAGATATTAGTATTTTTAAATTAGAGGGTTAGCACAGATTAGGGCACCTATTAATCCTTAATTTTCAATATTTCAGTATTTTTAAAATAACTCGAAAATTAAAAGATATAAAAAATAAAAAAAATGAAAAATAAGCTTTCTAGCATGTAATCTCCAAACGGTTTTCGAATTTTGGTACCTTACAAAAAATGAAATGTTGTCCATTGAAATAAAATATATTATGTTAAAATAAGTACTCCAACGGATGACTTAATTTTCATAGTCGCAACGCACTTTTATTTCGGCCATTTTCACGAGCTAAAAGAATGTCAATGTGTATTAAAACTAATCTAAATTGTCGCCACGCCACTAGCTTTTTATCTCAATGATAAGATATAACATCAGATTTATTTTTGTATTGAATATTGTTGTGACCATGGACGTAAAAAAGGAGAGGACGGATCGCCGTTAAGACAAAAGTGAAGCAACCAAGTTATGCCAGTTTCATTGTAAATACGAGCCTCACGCACACATTCTCATTCGGTTATGCTGATCAGCCGCCATTAAGAAAATAAAAAACAATGCCGTCTTGTGTAGTAAAATTATGCAAAAACAACTCCATTACTCTTAAAAAATCTCAAGGAATCACATTTCATATAGTAATTTACCACTTATTCTACAATTTAAAATATATTAGAGATAAATAAAATCGCTAGCACACATGCACGCTTGGTGCTTCACTCTACTTTTTTACGTCCATGGTTGTGACTCATGGTATTTTTTTTTGCTATATATTTGGTACCATTTTCATTAGTGTTAAACTGCCCTAGTGTTTTTTTTGACTTGTTTTATTTGGTAAACAAAGTTTGCATGTCTTTTTATTGTAAAATAGTTTTAAAATATTATCATAACGTCTTTTAAGAGTTTTAAATGACAACTTAATTTAAAAAGACATGCAAAGTTTGTTTACCAAATAACACAAGTCAAAAAAATACACTTTTAAGTGCAGATATGCCCAATATCCACATTTAGCGAGGATGCGTTTGTGAAATAACGCTTTTCCATACTAGATATTGAAGCAACCACTAAAAATACACAGCTCACAGACACAACTGAGAGAAATATCAAAGTAATTTAACTTATACGTAAATTAAAAAAAATACGAATATGGTACAAAAGTATTGAAAAGATTCCGAGACTTGTTGAAATTATTTTGAGAACAAAATGTAGTTACAAAAATATTTGTACCGAAACTCACTCTGGTTTGATGAATTGTTTTCGCGGGATGAGAGTAAGGAATTATCAGTATCTATAGCATGCCAATTATTTATTAAAAATATATACGTGTAACACTTTCTATATAAAGCGTATTGACCGCATCCGGAACGATGTCATTAGAGAAGAATGCGGAGTGAAAGATGATGTTGTGACTAAAATTAAGAAAAGTAGTTTACGCTGGTTTGGATACATTGAATGAATGAAGGATGAAGGACTTTAATTGAACATATAAAAATGTATTGATCGATTGAAATATTAAAAGTAGGTACACACAATTGCCGAGCATGTATGAAAGGTACGAGGTATGTCCAGATCGTAACAAATGACATTCGATTGTCTCTGCCTACCTATCTTGGGATAAATAGATAGAACACTTTCTATAGATAAGGATTTAGTGTAACGGCAAACATTTCAGGTGATAATTCTCAAAATTATTTCGTTTCAGGGTTCCGAGACGGTCGTGTTCTGCGCCACTGATTACAGTATAGAGGGGAAGACTGGAAAGTTCTACAAAGACTGCGCCGAATATACTTCTAAACACCAGTTTGATCGTAAAGTGCAGAGTAAACTTTGGGAAGTTAGCGAGGACTTGGTTAAGTCTAAAAAAGTTTCATAAGTTCCTCTGTTGCTCTATAATGAAGTGTTATTAGAATGGTACACTTTTTTCCCGCGACCTAGGGCCGACGTACAGTACTCAGCATAAAATAATACACATCGTTTTAGCGAGTTTGGTTTTTAAGACTTCAAAAAAGGAGCGTCTATATAAGACGCGTATGTTTTATATGTATGTTCACCGATTTCTCGGAAACGGCTTAACCGATTTTGATGATTTATTTTTGATCGACAGGGAAATTTTTCGGATTGGTCCCTTTTTTTATTTAGTAGTTCAGGAGTTTCTCGTCATATAACGATAAAATGTTATTAGAAACTACCTTTAGAATTTATTTAATTTTGTTATCCTAATTTGTCGCCAACCGTCTTCAAATGCAATGCAGAAATATTTTATTTAAAACAATTTTTGAAGACGGTATTTTTTTAAGTTTATTTGTAGAAACCGAAGTCTCTTTCTAAAGCCCGATGGGTATTATGTTCTGCCGGGTACTGTATGATCATCTATGTAAGTACCACATTAATAGATGAATTTGAAACCATTGTTATTGTTTCTTCTAAAATAAATATGTTTAGTTTTAGAAAGGTTGGTATACTCTGGGATTGTTGTGTTAGAAATGGTATTTTGGGTCACAGTTAATGTCAGCTCAAACCAACGCAGTGGCGGCGAGGCGACTAATTCATTTTTTTAGCATCAGGCTGAAATGGTATACCGGAATAAATTGCAGTGAAAATCGCCGCGACTGTCACTTCGCCAGTGTGCGCTGAAGTCTTGACGTGACGCGTGCGTTTTTTTACTGATTGTCTCCTTTGGTTGGATGGTCCTATTTATAAATGATCACCTCGAGAATCATAAGTTCACTTAAATACGAGCCGGGGCCTTACCACGAACTTTTAAAGGATTTAGAGCTAAATCGTTTTACATATGGAACAAAATGAATATAAAGTAGGCTGTTCTAGTGATTCTGGTACATAATTTTGATAACCGACTTAAAATAAGGAGGTTCTCAATTCGGTTGTATTCTTGAATATATAAAAAATCCTAAATCACACCAGTCTCATCAGTAAGATAGGCAGAGTCTAAAGTCCTACGGATCCTTGATCCTTTATGGTGGCAATTCCTAATTTTAGTGCCATAAGTTATACAGAAAATATATTTATAGTCATGCATGGAATACTAAATGTTGTTATATTATTTATAGGCTTGGTGTACATTTTCATAATAATTTATGTTGTGGTGATTTTATAGTAATAGTTGAAGAATCTGTTAGTTTTGTACCTTTTTCTATTTATTGTTGTTGTTTAATAAAATGTCTAAAAAATATTTTCTTTAATTTGACCTGCAAACTAACAAACCACTTGTTAAACAATATTTGCATGTCTTTGTTAAAATAATGTGTCAAACAATTTTATATAGGTATTAATAAACATTTTAAAAACTGTTATTTAAAAATTTAACAATAAAAAGACATGCAAATATTGTTTACCAAATAAAACAAGCCCTAAAGCGCTCGGAGACGATCAATTGCAATTGACAATACTACTAAGATATAAGGTATTGACTATCAATTACGTAAACACATTGTCAATTGCGATTGACCGTCTTCGAGCTGCTTGAGGCTGTTAACCATATTTTTCATTCACAGTAGTTCACTTGTCACGGCTTCGCACGTCTCTCTTTCTACATATTACTTAAAATGGTGACGGAAAAATAAAATAGAAAACCATTTAGTCAAAGCACAAAAAAACCACTCAATACATATCATAATAACAATTTTATTACAAAATGTAAGTAGTTCAATCCGAGATTTCCACTCAACAAGTCAAACATTAAATACAGAAAGCATACATCTACTTATAGCCCCACAGTACATTTTCTACATTATTTTACAACCAACTGGGTTGGTTTATTTACACGAATTGTTCACAACGTAAAATAATTTTATATAATTAATAATACATTTATTTATTTTGAGGCTTTAAACCGGGATCATTTGTCGCAATTTTTATTAACAATAAAATAACTTTAAATTGTTGACATTACATAATTTGTATATTTTTAATGTCCCGCTATAAAAATTGAAGTTTTAAAAAAAAATCGGGAAGCGAGTTTTCAATATAATTTATTTTGTGTAGTGTTAAGACTTTAAACCCCGGGCTGTTTACAAAATCCCGCCCGGACGTCCGCGGAAGCCCTCCAAACTAGAAAAAATCCGGAGAAACCGGATGGCAACCCTAATTTTAAATCTTTTTTTTTTACACCGGTTGCCTTACAGATCCCAAAACCGTGTTATCGGTCCCATCGGGTATCGACCAAGTCTCCCTCTTTTAGCCGATGCTATTTGTAAGGCTATACCTACCTACAGTATAAAACGGTCAAATTGCATTTTTGTTTTTATATTCTCCATTCTTATATAATTAGTGCAACCAACACCAATAATATGCACTAGTGGTAACTATAGTACTAGGCACTTAGTGAGATTACATCGAAATTGTACAATTTATTGCATAATTGTAAAAATTGGAAGTAGGTACGCGATTAAATTGAGAACAAACAATTTAATTATTCATTTACATAAATAACAAGAATAATATTTTCATAAGTTAATTTAAAATTAACTGGAATGTTTAAAAATTAACTAACCTTGACCTCCCCTTACTAATAAAAGCTATACAATGTTTTGTCTCCCTATACCATATTGAATGACAGATTTGTAAAAGTGCGCCCATATACTAGGCGAGCCGAAAGCACGAGCGCGCGTTTCAGACTCGTGACACCGTCTACACAGCGTATTTGGTACAGCGTTTATTAGTAAAGGGGTTAGTATAGTATAAATAAACAGTTGTTCTAGAGTAATCCCTAAAAATAAAATGTGCATTGCACGCGTCAGATCAAATATAAGAATTTTATGAAAAGAAAACTATAAAATAAACATGGGATTTCCATCAAAATATAATAAGTGCCAGCTCAAGACTCGCAAGTTAACAACATTCTACATTTTTCGAGACCAATATTTTTTTTTGTAATGGCGGGTGACGTAATGGAGAAGTTTCATGATATTGTTATTATAAATCCGCTTCAGATATTATAAATATATTTTTTTACCCAAGTAATAAAATAATAAAAAAAAAAATTTTTTATCCGTTAATTTCAGAATTGTTTAGGTACGCAAAGCGCACCTTTAAAGTGTTACAAATTTCAGTCACTTTTTTTTCTTTTTCACGCTTTTGTTTTATTTTACTTAATTTTTTATTTTTAAACATAAAAAATGACAAACTTGTCCATTTTTAGGGATACTCTTCACTTGTGAGTGAGAGAGATTTATGGGAGACTGGTAAAGTTATATCATTCGTATTATCCATGACTATACCCGCCATAACAAAAAAAATCAACCTATACAGTCAAAGTAAAAATGAAATTGGTTACATAATCATTAATATTTTACAGAACTCATCAAAAACACTTTAAAAGCCAACTGAGTATGTTAAACAAATCTTTGACAACTTATTACTTTGTAAAGTTGATATAACAATGAGTATAACTCGCGCAAGATAACTTGAGCCGAAAAGAATCACGATTTGTATGGGCGTCCTCCCCACTCTAGCACTCAATTTGGCTCAAACTATTTCGCTCGCACTACAATATATACAATTTCTTTGGCATACTAAATCTTCTATAGACAGCTAAGCTACTAAGTAGATATTGCCTTATGGACAATTTTCAATAAAATCACATGCAAATAATCACAATATCACAACCGAATACAAAAAAGCAGTGCCAAGGGGGCGGTCCATAAATTACGTCACACGAATTTCATGATTTTGGACCCCCCCCCCCCCCCCCCGTCCTTGTCACAGATAATACAGGTGTGGACCACTTTGTTGGACCCCCCTAAACCTGTGACGTAATTTATGGATGGCCCCCAAGGAATAAACAGACTTCAAAATATAGTGTGTATCTCGATTTCTTATGTCATAGTTTGTTCTTAGGTCTCACCCCGCCCCCCATACATAAACAAGTGTATGAAGCAATCGTGTATCGCGTTTATTTGACGTGAACATAATACTTGTGCCACTGTACGATATTTCCGGCTGTCCTAGAAACAGACTATAACAACTAGTGATCTACTAACGACTAATCGGCCCCAGAATATAAACAGACTATAAAAGATGGATCCCCTTAACAAGTATGTACTGATTAATTGAGAATATTTGATTTGCGACTTTAATAAAAATATAGGACATATTTTTATTATTTAAAACATTTCCAACTAGTCAGTAGATCCCTAGTATAATATTAGACAGATTCAGATACGTGAAAGAACGCTTTTTGTATGCCGGCTGTACAGAATCGTCGGGAACCTCGCTGAATTATGAAACCGCTGCTCTTCTATGTGTGCAACCTGCTATATTTTACATACATCACATACAGCCGGCATTACATTTGTAAACATTTACACACGTTCATTATTATTAAATTAAAAAAAGGTAGGCATAATAAAAAATAAAAGTAAAAAAATCTTAAAAACAAAGAAATACTACAAATCACTTAAGTTAAATGCTTAAAGCAGACAGGGAATATTTAAAGTCGGATCATCAATAGCCCAACAAAAAAAGGTACATAATGCAATTTCAAGCAGTATAATAGAAAAGACGACATAGTTTTTACCGACACATCCGAATCTTCATTTCTCTCTGTTTTCTATTATAGCCTCAGACCAAATAAAAAGTCAAGATGGAACGCCACAAACGACAAACTGCAGCCGGCTTGGTAAACACGTGTGCACTTAAATGCCATAATTAAAACATGTTATTTAAATTGTTCATTAAATAGGCTTTTAGAGTTAGTTGCACATTTGCTACACCACTTTCCTACGCATCTTTTAATATAAAATACGATTAAATTCACATAACAAAATAGCCGTAGTTAAGCACACTTCATTACTCCGTCTGACTTTTTATTTGGTCCGAGATCATAGGCAATAGCTATCGTGAAAAGTCACAATTACCTGCCAGTACCATGGAGATATATTATTCCTTTCCTCCAATACAGCATCTTAATACATTCAGATAGCCAATCGCCTTGTATGTGTCGTGAGCCGTTCGTAAAATTCAGCCATTTCATGATAAGGCCAACTTACATCTGCCATATAGTTAAATAATAAACGTTTGTCAATTTGTCAGTTTATGTCATAATGTAGAATATTTGTAAATGATTTTGTATAAAATTTTAAAATTAATTTGCAACATTTTCATGTTAGTTTGTGCTTTAAATTTTGTATGAATTCAACGATATGGTGGATTTTAGATAGCCGTATCAGGAAATGGCCAATTATACGATCGGCCCACGACACTTTTATTACGTAGTCTGTCAAATCTGCAACGGCGGCGTTGTCTTTTTGACAATTTGTGTGAGATTAAAGGTCTAAACGCACTTAGTTCCTGCGCTGCAGTGAAGCGGCGGGGCACAACGCCGTTCTATTGAAACATAGAGTCGCGCCCTGTAGCGAGTTCTATCTCAGTTTCATATAAATAATACTTGGCTCCGACGTACAGCGCCGCTCCGTTGCATTGTAGTTCCGATTAATACGTTTAGACCTTAAAGTTTACATGACATTGTTCTCAATGCCTCCTCTACTGATATATTTGACCTACAACTTACCCTGCATTCAAAAGGAACATTGAGTGCAGCGCAGTCGGGTAAATGTTATTCCCCAAGAATGAGAACAGTACGTAAACATCATACTTCACTAAATCTAGAACAGCAAGTAGACCGGAAGTCCCCGCTAGACGAAGCGTTGTGCAATGTTAGGGAATCCGGATGCTCGAACATTCCCAGTTCTTTTTCAGCTTTTTGCTCCAAATCTAGCCACCTGTAAATAAATTAAATATAGATAGAAGGTATTACCTATGTCTACTTCTTCTTCTTTTTTATTATGGCTCCACCAATGTTTATCGGTGATTTGCCGGTGTTTTGGTGTTTATAGCCGATAAATAGGTATTTAAGATAATCCCGCCGACCGTGTTATGTCTTATTAATCACTGATTAATCACAACCATCACAGTACAAACAGGATTAAACTGGATTCCACATCACGCCACGACGAAAACGCGTGCGTTCGTCGCCATGACCGGATGTGGAATCTACTTCTTCTTTTATTCTTAATCTTCTTAATCTTATCTTCTTCGTTAATCGATGATTTGCCACTGTCAAGTATTATAGCCTTTATACTTAAGTATATCGGTATCTAAGATGATCCCACCGACTGTGATATTTCTTATTAATCACAACTATCACAGCGCGGACGGGATTAATCCCCCATCATGTCACGACGGAACGCGCGCTTCGGTCGCTATGACATGACGTAGAGTCCGTATCTCGTCTTAATGTGCTATTACTTTATTTTAAAGTTAGTTTTATATAATAAACTAGCGACCCGCCCCGCTTCGCCCAAATTATTTTAGAAATTTTATACACTTAACCTTCCTCTTGTACTAATCTATCAAATCGCGTAAACAGTAACAAAATCGGTAGATAGTTTCTGAGTGTATGAGGAGCAACAAACAAACATTCATTTTTTTATAATAACTAGCTTCGTACGCGTTGTATTAGGAATACAATGCAAAAATATTTTTTTTAAATCGGTCCAGCAGCTTTTGAGTCTATACAATACGAACAAACAAACAAATATTGATTTTTGTTTATTTATTTTTTAATAAAGTTGTAAAAAGAAAATTTTTGGTCCGGCTCGAAGGACCAAGTTACTCACTTAAATAATCTAATGAAAAAGGCACTAATCACTAAAATTGTGTTTAAGTACTAAATATAAGTAATTTATGCAATAAGTTAAAGTACCTTTGTACAGCCATTGAAAACGCCTCCACAACATTATTGTCACTCTTAGCTGACGTTTCAATATACATAGATATCTTGTTGTCTTCGCACCACTGTCTCAGTTGGTCATGTGACACCTCTCTGTCTTTGGAAGGCACGTCTGACTGAAAATCAATGGAAATCACCATTTAGTACAGATTGTGTTTGAGCAACAACTAAACAGATTTGCATGAAATTTTAGTACAATGATAACTATGTTTTGGAAAATTCATAAGTTTGTTAACAAATAGCTCACAGTTAAAAATCATGTGGTCTTCAATCGTCAAAAATGGGGGCATCCATTAATTACGTGAGCTCAAAATGGGGAGGAGGGGGTCCAGTAAAATCTCATCAAATCTTACTTAAACTGAGGGGGGTATAATTGAAAATATCATGTCAACTTTAAAGGAATATACATTGCTATACAGATATTAATAATAAAAATTTTTTTCTCTTGAAATGTCCCATTTTGCCCACTCAAACATGGCATGGTTAAAAATATTTATTTTAAGAGTAAGAAAAAAAGTAAAAAAGAAACATTTAGAGTTTAAAAAAAAATGGTATAATAAGTGTAGTTTTTTTAACAACTCTAGCGGAAATCTCACGTATGGGGGAGGGGTGGTCGCACTAAATCTCACTTAATCTCACCAAGGGGGAGGGGGCAGTCTAAATTTGAAGAAAAATAGCTCACGTAATTAATGGATGTCCCTTAAAAACAATTCCAGGATGAAAGAAATATATTTGAATGCGTTAAAACGATATGTAAAAGTTAAAAAAAAAAATCAGAAAGCTACAGAGACCATACTAATAGGTGCGTCGGTGGTCAAGTGGTTAAGACGTCTGGTAATAACTAGGCAGACCACAGGTTCAATCTCGGATCCCGGCCATGTACCAATGTACATAAACCTACAAACCACAAGAGGCTTTTCCTTTTAAATATACCTCAACAGAACTGGCTACTCGTTAGGTATAGCCTCACAAATATCATTGGCTAAAAGAGGGAGATTTGGTCTTCCGCTGGGGTACCCTGGGACGGTAACACGGTTTCGGGAGCTTTAAGGCAAACCGTGAAGATAAAATGAAATAAAAATATTATAGAGGTAAAGTAAGTTTCTAAATTTTGATGTTGGGGATTACTCTCTCAAACTACTATTTCTACGGGGATAAAAGGGAATAAGGCATGAGCATATGCATGTAAAGTAAGCTTACCTACCTTATTTCCTACAACCATAAACGGGAACTTCTCAATACCATTTTTAACACCAGCATAGTGCAAAAACTCATTCAGCCACATTTTAATGTTTTGAAAGGAGGTCCTATCGTCAATTGCATAAGCGAGTATACATATGTCTGATCCCCTGTAAAATGGTGTGCGGAGAGTCTTGAATCTCTCTTGTCCGGCCGTATCCCAAACCTGGAAACAATTTAAGTATTACTAAAAATTTGCTGCAACATGGGCGTAGAAATAAATAATACTAATAGATGACACGTGCGAAAACTTCGCACCGTTAGTTAAACTGATCTCCAACAGATGGCGTCTTTTAGAAAATAAATTAGTCTAAATTTTTAAAGAAACATTTAATTTTATTTGTTTGTTTATTTTTCGTCATTACAGGGAAAAATAATCTTCAAAATGGCGTATCCAAGATTAACTTGATATTTCAAAATTAATAAAAATATCTGAGTGAGAAATGCCATCATGTAAACAAGCTGAAGCTAAAGAATAAATGATTGTAAATGTTTTTAGAATTTTGTCTTTCTGTCTGTCCCAATGTTTGTCTAGAATAGGCTCAATGAATATTATCAGATCAGATTAGATTAATATCTTAAAGCTTGTCTGAAAAATAAAAACAAAGACACTTTAACTTGTTTCATTTTAAACAGGATGTAGAGAAATATGATAATAAAATGCGAGTGATCATTCACAAAAATAAATTTGGACCAAAGGATTCCCCTTTTTCTATTGGATTCATTTAGTAGAAATATAATAACTTCTTTTGTTGATACTGATTACTACGGGAATGACAGGCAATTTAGCTAGCTTTTTATTCTGGCTTCATCTGTGGATTTATTGGAATACGAAAATATATAAATATCAGCCCCATATGTTGTATTTAGGGAATGCCATACCGTGATACCGGGATCCCGAAATACCGCATACATGTTGCAGGACTAATCTCGGTCGTAAAATTTGCGGGATCCCGCTGGACTGGCGGGATTACAGAGAAGCGTGGTACATACGTGTTTCTCTAAGGTGCGGGGTGCCAAGCCCTAGAGGAACGGTGTGAAGGCGTTTCATTACTTATATTTTGCCAGTTACAACTTGTACTTATGACGCAATGCAATGATTTTTTCATTGAATATTGATTGTCATAGAATCTATAGATAAATCAAGGGGATTCCACATCCGGTCATGGCGACATACGCACGCGTTTTCGTCGTGGCGTGATGTGGAATCCAGTTTAATCCTGTTCGCGCTGTGATGGTTGTGATTAATCAGTGATTAATAAGACATATCACGGTCGGCGGGATTATCTTAAATACCGATTTATCGGCTATAAACACTATAAAGGCTATAATACTTGACATTGGCAAATCACCGATGAACATTGGTGGAACCATAATAAAAAAGAAGAAGAAGAAGAAGATAGATAAATCAAAATCAAACTGAACTTTATAAGAAATAATGTTATTTTTGGAACCATCTGGCCAGGTTACCCTGCAAACACCTGCGACCTGTTCTAAGAATTTTATTTTTTATATTATTGAACCATTTAAAATGTAACAAAAAGCTTATTTAATTTGGGTTCAAATTAAAACCATGAAAACGAGGTCCATTAGGTCTTTATTACGATTATTTACGATTGATTTCAGAGCTTTAAGTCGACTTTATATCGGGATTAAGATGGTTCAGATGACCGGGATTGAAATTATTTTGCGGGATTGCATTCCCTAGTTGTATTATAAGTACACACACTAATTATATACACAAGCGTCTTTCTGCATGACAGAAGCCATGATAGCGGAATATAAAGTAACATGATTCTAAGTCATGTCATGGCGACCAACGCACGCGTTCCGTCATGACATGATGGGGAATCCGGTTTAATCCCGCCCGCAATGTGATGGTTGTGATTAATAAGACATATCACAGTCGGCAGGATCATTTTAGATACCGATTAATCAGCATATATACAATAAAGGCCACAATAAAAGAAGCAGAAAGAACAAAACTCCTGCACACTACAGAGGGCGCCACAGTCTAGTAATAATCACAGTGTAAATATACAGAATACCACACATGGTTAAAAATGATATCATGTCATTGAAAAAAATAGCCATTAGTGAGTCTGCCTCTTATTTGAATTCTGAGGTCATACTTCACATCTTCTTTCACAACATTTACTAGGCCATGTATGAACTGTATTAGCACCAGTAATTGGTATGAACAAATTATGTTGTTGGCGTAAGACCACTCTCATTTTACACATTTCTCTATGTCTAATATTTAAGGTAGAACCTTAGAGTCAGTTATCAGATATTCTCAGTCTTTACATTTCATGTCTGCATCATACAAAATGAGTCTTCAATTGCATGGCATCAAAGACAACAAAAGTACTTTTGTACAAAGTATTATTTATATACAATATATAAAAAGAATTATTGATTGGGTTACAATTAAATAAACATTATGTATTTAAATCTATTATGTTTTAGGAGCGGCTCCTTTAAGGTTGATTATTACACAGTGGCCTTTATTCACATTATTATTCCTTCTGAAATATTGTTTCAGTTTATTTACATCTATTAAGTAACACAGCTTTTTATCTGTGGTATTATAGGTAATGTATATATTAACTTTTTTACTGTGGCTCCGCTTACCACCTGTCATGTAGGGTGACTTACTTCATAAAGATATTATGGGCCTGTGCAGGAGATTAAAGTACTCTCATTATAAGCTATTAAGCACATACTGCCATTATGTCATGGCTATAAAAGTGTAGTACTTAATGCTTTATACAAACATAACTATGACAACAAGGTCACTTTTTATGTATCTTGGCATTAACTAAAAATTAGTACCTTCCATTTTGTAGGTACATTAAATTTAATGATATTACCTATTATCACTCTCATTATAATTATTGTTACAAATAAAGAGTAGATTCAGGAACAATGAAAGTTGAAATTTATTGACAATAAGGTTAAAAAAAGTACACTGCTGTTTTCAGATTTTCAGGGTCAAATAAAGAAAATCTATTTAAAAATCACAAACCTGTAATGTGTACTGATTTCCTGCTACTTCCATTGTTTTGTTCATGAACTCTACACCAATTGTATGGAAACTGTGGTCATCAAAGTGATTGGAAATGAATCTGCTCATAAGACAAGACTTGCCAACGCCACCGTCCCCTAGGATAACTATCTTCAGCAACGTAGCTTTCTGTTGCTTAAACTCCTCCATCCTTTGTCGTGATTGCCTTGAAAGCCTAAATTACATCAGGCAAGGTCTTCTTCCAGTAGGTTTCCTTTATTAATGACTCATTTAACTAGTACTATTACTGTTGATTTAAATTTTACTTATAAATAGATTTTAACGAAACAAGTACTCTTTACGAACACACTAATATATTATAAATATTTATTACGAATAAGAAAACTGAAAAGAAACCTCACTTCTCACAAAATCAGAAACAATAAAATGAAAATATGAAATCACAATATCACATCACAATGACGTTAATTTTGTTTGTTACTGAATTTGACAACCAATCAACCAATAAGAACGATGAATTATATAAACTATTGCACAAGATATTAAAAATGCTAGATGCTTACAATGTTTCAGTTCCGTATTACATTATATTAAATTTGATCGTATTATAGCAAATTTCTTTATGAAAGTGACATCTAGTGACTACTTACAAAAACTTTACTTAAAAAGTGAGCAATAGATGGCGCTTGTGTCGATACTTTTGTTTTGACGACGATAGCCAGACGAGACGTCACGCACGCACACTTGATCACAAAGTTGATTAAAGCGCGGCGGTTGCCTTTTATTATTCCGCTTTGTTTTGCGGCGGTGAATGGTCATGTCGAGACCGAAATCGCGCGTCGAGTCGATGTTTTTCAGTTGTTCAAAGTAAAAATTCAGTGCAATAACAAAGAATAGTGTTTGTGTCACTTGACGTGCTGCGGGACAGCGGCGCAAGTGTTTGGTGGGAAGCATTGAAGTGAAGGGACTAGAATCTGATGTCAATAAACCCGTCGATGGTATTATATGATTTATATGGGAGTACCTGTCGAGGGCGGGCGGATTCCGTTGAAGCTTGCCGTGCAGCGGGTGAGTGTCGCTTGTCGTGGCAGTAGGCAGGAGTGGGGAGGTCGTACATTCACCTCTGACCCGGCCGTCGGACCAGACCGCTCAAGGTCGCTGCGCCGCCTGAAGGTCGCTTGTCGCTACTCACGTGACACGCACCCTCCCCTTCTTAACTCACCCTAAGATTATTTCAAACATTCAAACCCCATGTTATAATTTTATTTTAGATGTCTTTCGTATGAAATAAAATAACGCGTTGTATCTTATTGGAATGTCAGCAAAAATTTAAGTAGGTACCTACTTAATCAAAACATTTTGTTATTTTATACAAATGTTATTTATCAAACAATCAATTTTCCCTGAGGAAAGAGATCGATCTGTTGCTCCGTTGTGATAAGAGGTTAGGTTATTTCATTTACCAAGGTGGTACCGTGGTCTCTACCACCTCTACAATGAATTTATCTACGTAATAATAAATACTCACGAATCCAAGTCCCAATGGAACGGGACTATAGAGTTGAATTCAGTTGAAACTCAGAGGATTTCAACAGCAAGATACCTACGTCTTTACCTGTTCCAAAATTCTGGAAACTGGAGACAGTTTCACATCACCTACTAGGAGGACTAGGTGGAGGTATAGGCAGAAAAGGCGAATGCGAAGCACCAATAAGCATAAGCATCCAATATTTTACAGGCAGTGAACAACCACGATAAATAATACGATATAGCACTCCGATTTGGATGCTCCTGCAGGACGATATAAGGTTAAATATTGCTTGCCATATTTTACGTGGTCATGCAGCTACACTTGACAGTTTTTCGATTATTCTTAGAAAAACAATTAAACAGTAGAAGTAAAATTAAATCTAGTTTATTCTAAAAAAAAGTATGCAAAATACGCACAAAATATGTTTTATAGAGAATTTATATATAGCTGTCCACTGCATTTTTTGAGATTTAATTTGATTCCTGACACTTCAAACTGCTAAGCATAGAAAAATGCCACTTTTGATAGACATCTTTTTTGTATCCTGGTTTCTATTCTAGGGATTCGATTTCTAGTGTTACTTCGCAGTACGCACCATCGCGGTCTATATATCTTGCGGGACATTACCAGACACACTGTAACAATGTCCACATTTATAGACAAATATCTATCCGCCACGGGCTTCGCCCCTGGTGCCCGCACTAACTTTCATCCCCTATTATACTCCCTAGGGGATGGATTAAAAAAAACCCCTAACAAATTCTTCTTCGTATCAAATTTGATCATAGTCGTATCAGTGGTTTAGCCGTGTAAGCGTAACAGACAGACAGAGTTAGCTTTTATTATATTAATATGGCTAGAGTATGGATGAACAGAGAAAAGACTAAATAGAAAGAAACCCAGAACCCTGCGGTGTCTATTATTTCTCTAGTTTCAAATCCAATGCTATACTCCCCGGCCCTCCAACGATGTCTGTGCAAAAAATCACGTTGATACATTGCTTCGTTTTGGAGTAAAAGAAGGACAAACAAACACTCTTACATTATTAGCATCGATCTAATAAGAATTTTATGAACTCAAACGGCCCCGTTTGCCGATTTTTTTATTCTCCGCCGACCCCCTAGCCTTATGGTCCATTTATAATATATAAAGGTAGGTACCACGGTGGAGAACAATAATGACCTAACTAAGCTATCATGCATATTGAGAACCTACGCAAAAAATCTAGTCCTGATGAAATAATTCAGTACAATGGTGACTGATGAACAACGAAACATTTTTACACGTTTACTTATTTAAATATCTTTTTTTTTTGTATTCACAAGCCGAGTGTGAATCATAGAGCGCCTTGAAAGCACATTGTCTAAAATCATTGAACTTGATGTTTCCTTGAAGGCCGTCGTTGGTGCCTCATCTGATAACGGTATACAACTCGACATTGCGATTCGTATATCATATAATCGCTAGCTCGGTTTATACCTACTTCCTGAACTTATCTGTCTGCGGCTCCGTTCGTGTGGAAATTGAATACAAAAATTGGAGTTGATCTCTCCCGTAGTTTTTAGTTTAGATCTTTTCACTGTCTTCAAAGTCCCCCGCCGCGTCTGTCTGTCTGTGACTATTAGATAGGTTAATTCACCGAGAAGGTTTACGAGTATTAAACATGCACCTATCATGTTTAGGATCTGAGCATTAACAGTATAAGTGAAGTTGGAAAAAAAGTTAGCCCCAGCGAGTTTTTATGGCGTATGCTGTCTAATCCGTCAGAGGTATAACAAAATGATGTAGGAAAGAATTAAGTATAATAAAATGATCTACAATAAAGTCCGCGGTAGCATATATCTATCTCTAATAGATAAGTAGTTTTAGGAGCTGAGCTTTAACAGTATAAGTTATTCAAGTTGGGAAAAAATTTAGCCCCAGCGAGTTTTTATGGCGAATGCTGTCTAATCTGTCAGAGGTATAAGAAAATGATGTAGGAAAGAACTAAGTAGAATAAAATTATCTACAAAAAAGTCCGCGGTAGCATATATATATATATATATATATCTATCTCTAATAGATAAGTAGTATACGCCTATTTACGTAGATATTCAAATTGTTGCAAAACCAAAATCTGTTTTCACGGATCACTTACGTTTCTGGAAGAACCTGTTACCAGACACAGCGTAGGTACCACGTAGGTACTGCGGGATCTTGCCTTCAATAATACACAGGATAATCGTTATTGATTGTATTTTCTTCATGTTTGTTTATATATTATATAACATATTTAATTTTCTAATAGAGATTGCATGTCTGTCTATCTCGACCAAAACACGAACTGTCTCTGTCTTAGTTGTTTTCTTAATATCATCCCTATTAATATAAATGCGAATGTAAGTTTGTTTGTTACGCTTTCACGCAAAAACTACTTAACCGATCATCATGAAATTTTGCACATATATTCTTGGAGGTATTAGAAGTAACATAGGATACTTTTTATTATCACGCCATGACGACGGGAACGGGGTGGGCAGTGTATGAAGTGTATATGTTGTTTGCCAACATTTTGAAATTAGAAGTCGTGGGAAACAGCTATCAAATATAAAGTAAAGAATGTGTCAAATCAAAATCTTCTTAAAAAGGAACTCTTTATACAGCCAAAGAGATCGAATATTATTCATTTCGGTCAGCTACAATTAGATACGAATTATAGGGTATATTTTATTTTGTTCGTAAATGTCCACGGGCGAAGCCGGGGGCGGAATGCTAGTATTCATATATTTGAATTTATAAAGGAGTTTACATATTTTCTAACCTAAGGCAAGCAAACTCTTTACAGTACCATATTTGAGGCAGTTGTGATCTTTTGAGATCTTAGCCACTAAAACATGACGTGGAAACACCACACATAGTTTATTAAATGGTTTTTTTCACGGGTTTTTCTTCCCAGCCTCTAGGTTTTCGTTAGTACCTAAGAGAAAATAAATATTCAAAGAACTTATTGTACGAAAGATATATTATGGATATTATTGAAGCGATGGATTCCTTCCTTTCTGCCTCTGCTTAGTCTTCAAAAGACAGGGCGGACTTTATGAAGTTTCTGCAAATGCAGATCAAATCAGCAAATCTCTATACCATACCCTACCCTGGTGCACCCTGTCCAAATCTTAATATCGGATAATTACTTTTGCAATTAAACTGTTGTTTTAACAACAAAGAACCATTACCGCCTACACGAGCGAGACCGGCTGTTCATTTGCAAACGAAATTAATGTTGAAATGGACCTAGAAACAAGCTTTCTATTCTATAATCTAGATAACTAGGTAGCTGTGTTAATTAACAATATCTATAAATTTTGTTTAATATTATAACTGTCCAAAACCCACGTCGTAAAAAATGCACATACCTCGCTGTATATACGGCTTCGACATGCATATCAAATCTTTTCCTTTCCTTACTCGTAGTGATTACCTAACATAATCAGACAAAATAAGAACCTGAAATTCAAATGCTAACTCGACTGATCATCTCTTCTGGTGACAAGTGGCTCTTTCCTCGCAGCGGGAAAATGCAGCCAGTATTCTTGTCACTATTCCACGCGGACCTGGTTTATTTAGTTATTTTTAATGTTTAGATTAGATCTAAAGTTTTTATATTGTTATGTGTAATTAATTAAAATTAATAAATAGCAAAAAATATGTGATTGTGTATAAAACAATTTCTATGAAATGACCAGACACTTTGTGGTGAATGTATCGTGGCAAGGAAACGAGATTATAATTAATTTTCCTCGTTCAGTCCGACACACGTATTTATTTATATACCTTGTTTTGACTATCTCGGTTTGTATTTATTAGTTTTATTACAATATTTTCAAGTTCATCTCAAATTATTATTGAAAACATCTTTCTCCAATTCCCTAAGGAGTCCTAGATGAATCTGCTAATTAAAATAGTAACACTTGAATTTCAAATACAGAAAAAAAAAATATTAAAAGAAAGAGCTATTATTACTGCACCATCAAAATTACATAGATACTATGCAAGTGACTTGCGGATACTAACTTGTGCAAGTTTTATGGCCAGTGGACCTGGACAAGTGGACAAGTGGATGACATGGATCGAGTGGATTGGTGTCTTGCCTAACGTTATCATTTTCCTCTCTAATTTACCAATTCTACACCTCCTTCACAAGGGGGGGGGGGGGTTCTAGAAGAATACAAAGGAGATATTACTTTAAAAATTTCCAATTTACCTAGTACTTTTACCACTTTCACGGGGCGGCGCTCGTGTAGGGCGCCGCGGCCGGTGACCTTGCTATCAAGCGGAAGCGAACGTGGTGACTCAGCGGGCGACTCTTGTACGATCTGAAAGACCAATTCCGTTACAAAACACCCGAAAACGCACATTTTAGAAAAATGCCCATAGTTCACTCTATGAATGCAAAGTTGTTGCAATATGTCATTATTTCACGCTTCGTTTAAAAGTATTCATTGCATAGGTAGTAAGGGCAGAAAATACTTGTTTTGAAATTGTACATAGGTAAATTCTTGAAACTGCCAATCATATAATACAATACAAAATGGCACTGTCAATCATCAACTCATGGTGAATTAAAATTACAGCATTTCGGTTTTGTTATTAAATATTTTGGGCCACCTGGGACTTGATCTAGGGCCTCTAGGGGCAGTCAGTAGGAACCCTCTACTAATCTGCGTTGTAGTTCAACCATACGTCCTGCCTGAGACAATGCTGCCGAAGAAAACACAACAAAAAGTATTTGTGTTGTATAGAATGTTTATGTTAAGTTTGAAGTAAAAAACAATTTTAAAAAATTGTCACACAAACTCTAATACCCCTTTTACCTTTGGGGAAGACCATCTTGGAGGTAAAATAGATTAAAACTTAAAAATTCGTCAAAGATTTTTAGCTCTATAATTTTATTTATAATAGAAGATTGGTTCATAATATTGTCGTATTGTTTAGGAAACCATGTAACTTTTCCTTTGTAACCCACTGATGTAATTTCAGTTCCTATTTTTCTGGTCAACTATCAAATGGGTTGCATAAATCCACCAAAACGGGTCTTCAACCGATAGCTTAGCAGAGCATAAGAGTACATCCATGACCCTAGCGGTAAACCGCACGATTGTGTCTCGATTCTCTATGTTTTGATAAAATGTTTCTATGTTTATATTCTGAAGACCAAATATAAAAGGTCATTGCTGAAGACTGAAATTCTGTTAAATTTGGAAACTACAGAATATCAGCAACTTTATTTATACGGAAAATAGTATTTCTATACATACATTATTTCTCAAAAGTTTTTTGAATAGTATTTTCCCCCTAATGACGAAAAATAAACAAACAAATCAAAAATAAATGTTTCTTTTAAAATTAGACTACATAATTTATTTATTTTGTAAAAGATGCTATCTATTGGAGATCAGTTGAACTATGACAACAACACCACAAACGGTGCGAAATATTCGCATGGGTCATCTAGTTTTTTATTTAAAATCTATACGAAAGGTATTGTAATGGTTTAACTTACTTGAAATTAAAGATTCCATTTTTTTATATTATAAATCTAATGTTTGTTCGCCAGTTACGGCGCAACGGCTGAACGGAAAAATAACAACGAAGAATGAGAAGGCTCTATTACATTATTTGTCTGCTATTTCCAATCGACCGCAGTGTCAGTCAAATACGGTGCAAAGAAAAACAAGTAGTTTAAAACAGATAACTTTCACAGTATCAAGAAGTAATTATAAAACAACAACACTGATATGAATAAACATTTAAAACCACCGCATTATAACGGTAACAATGTTAAATGCGATAAAATTGTAGAGAATGCGGGGTTTGTTGCGAATGACACAGTTCCCGTATGCGACACAAGAGACGGTGGCGATACGATCTCGATGTGAGGTTGATAGTATGGAGAACCGTTACCCGATCCACTGTTTTATTAATTACGACTGCATCTGACATAAGCTTGCGTCTATATGCGGAATAGCGGTAAACTGTAGATTTGAGTTAATCTCAAACTACAAAACTTGTTAAGTTACTAGAACAAAGAACATATTATAATACAATTTTTAAAAATCTAGAATTATGAACTGTCTTTGACTCAAAGGATGTGTTAGACTTTGGGGACAGCTTAAAATAACAGCTAATAAAAATAAATGACTCATTACTTAGAAAAGTAGACGATGTCAAGTTAGTCATAAACGAGTGGGAACGACCAAAATATTTCTCTGAATCACAAAATATACTAACAGATGCAGAAATAGATATACGAGAAATTACGATGGAAGTTTAGCTAAAGATGTTGCCATGAATGACAATTCACAATGGGATGATAAAGCCCTGAAATCGACGAAAATTTAATTGCTGCTTACTGCTTAGTCTTTTCTGGTTACGTTGATGGTATTATTAAGTTGTATGCAGCAAATCTCTGACAAAATTTCCGTTTCCTTTAAAGGTTTATCGTTTGTACTGACCCCGAGACCAGTCAGCATTTTGCAATCTCGTGTAGCAAAATTAAGTAGGTATGCATGTTCGCCGACACAGCTTGCAGTGGATTATGCAAGACTATCGGAGCTTAGTGTTTTGAAACCTCTGCCCCGAAGCCTTTTACCAATATCGGCTGCATTGATTTAATTTAAAACGAATAGATATACATTTGAAGAATCAGGATCGATGTATCTTTATATTTATTCAACACGAGTAAAGATTTCACCTAAACCATGGTAGAGCGTCTCAAACTCGAAATCGCTTTCCCAGAACACATTACATATAGCGTGACTCACAAGCAGTAGGGTTGCAAACAGGTCTGGGTGCGACGTAGACTGATTCAGACCAATCTCATTTCGCAATGCACGAAGTCGCTTAGGTTCACTTTACATTGGCAGTTTATTAAATCTTCTTCAATCAACGTTGCACAGTAAAGCTTCCATGTACTCAAAGAGCTTTTAGCCCTACAGAAACAAAGCTCAACCAAAACTTTGCGCAATCCAACGGACATTATGAAACCATTACCACATTTTACCTTAACTGTAGACCATCAGTGTATTCGTAATGATTCAAGAGCATGATCGTACTCTGTAGCAATTTCCGGACTAGTAATTTTTTTGTAACGTTTCTTTCGGTTGCCAATTAAGGTGTTTTATTTTAGGCACCGGAAAACATGACCGTTTTGACGGTTAAACCAGTTTGGCTAGACACATTTTGTGAAGGATATTTTTTGTGTCTTTTAGCCGATTGGCCTCGTGCTGGCGACAGGTGGACTTAACTTTGCAGTCTCTAAATTTAATGGATCACAAATTAAGCAAAATTATCAGCACACGCATTTGTCTCATGCAAGATATTTTTTATGAGTTAAATAATAAATATGTTTATATTTTATATCACCATCAACGAATCATTGTGACTTGATTTTTTATGTCAGGTTTAGCCTAGTAATATATAGGATTAATATCCCTGCCTTTGGTATAATTATAGTTTGAGGCCAAAGCAAGGGACTTTTTTTATAATTTTATTAGATTCTGAGCACTGAGCATGTTTTCAGCTTATCAAAATAACATCGAATGTTTGTATACATCTGTATCCACTTGATCTAATAGTATGATACAGCTGATTCAATAGTCTTTAATACAATACGGAGCTCTGTCTTGTATTTACATTTTCAATGAATTGTTGCTCACGGACGACAAATTCTTGTTTTGAAAGTAGATAATATGCAGCCGATTGGTACAGGAATGCGGCTGCAAGCGACCTATTTACAGGCCCCACACCTCGCTCGCTTCACCGGTCCTGCGCCCTTGAAACTCTCAATTCGCTAACAACTACATCACCCGCCCAAATGTTGCATTCCACCATTCACCAGCCGAGACGTTCACTATCGTAGAGATTATTTAAGGACATAGCTGACTGAGCGAATGACTGCTATGTGATGTCGTCTCACAGATTACGGTTCTTTTCGCATTTTTTTGGGTAAAATTAACGTTGGAGAATAAAATACGGGGGGGGGGGGTATGTTTTGGGGAACAAACCTAGTATTTGTTTAAATTAATTTAAAAAGAAAATACAATTATTTCAAGAAATTGTTAAAGAAAATCTATTGTCTACATAAAAATATGATAAATTGTTTTAGTTAAAGTTATGGTCAAAAATATACATGGGGAGTTTCATAATCCAAACTATTCTCTCACTCTATAATCTGATTGTGTGTATAATACGTATTGACATGGATGGAATCTCAGACCATGAAGGAAATTAACTAATATTCGTAATAAATTTTAAATAAGTGCGTTTAAATTCGTCATTAGTCCTCGAAGGACGTTCGATGTACTCTGTCACGAGATAAGATAAGCTAAACAAGCTCTACTTGTCAAGTGTAAAAATATTTAGACACTTCACTTGCGTGTAATCTTACTAGCTAGGCTATTTCCTACAGCTTAGCTCGTTTTATATTTACCATGGCACTTGTTTTTCTTTGGAACCAGTTGTTAAATATTATTTACAAAGAACCTCATCAAAATTGATTCAACACAGTAATTCTTCTGAGCGAAAGGATCAATAGTATGCATAGGATCATCGATGGAAATGTACCTACCTACTCCTTCGCATGATGTCCTGACTTATGGATGTCTTCGATCCGAAGGGTAGCAAGCATAGGATCATCGATGGAAATGTACCTACCTACTCCTTCGCATGATGTCCTGACTTATGGATGTCTTCGATCCGAAGGGTAGCAAGCAACGTGTCTTATCAATTACTGAGCCTAAGATGTCTCTCTGTCTCTCACATTTTCACAGATTGTGTGTTGTGACATGAAGTCAATGAAATTCCAGTTAAAAAAAGAAAAATTAAAGAAATATTTTGCCGCAAATGATCATAAGGAATAATGTCTAAAGTATTTCTGTCCATAATAATGTTCGAGATATACGAGTATGTCTTGTTATCGGAACATTTCACGACAAAGCCGAATTTAGAAAGTCACAGAAGGTAAAGTGAAGGTCGACTTTTTCGGTTCATATTTATCTGTCTGTATGTCACACAGACGTCCCAGCAGTGGTTGGGTCTGTTGGTCTTGAAATCGGAGATCTTGGGTTCAATACATAGTAAAATATGCTAAGTACCAACTGTCTTTGATTCCAAGGGCACAAAGCCGCTTAATATTATTAAGTACAGCGATTTACATGCCACCTGTCCTGTAATCCTGTTCAATGCGCAAATGGATAAATTGTTACCGAAGTGTCCCTGGCTGACAAAATAAGAACTAAGACAAAATTGCTGTGATCAGTTGCTGTGTAGCTCTGTTTCAGCAGTTATCTGCTGTCATCATTCAACGAAATTATAAATATTTAAACAAGCTGTTATGTGACTGAGGTTGTCAGAGAGAAAGTATAGATTCCCTTGATCCATACACACTTCTCCGCTTCATTTACATCCATGTATTAGTATTATTCTGTAATGCTTGCTCATGTTTGTTTTTCAATAAAAAAAAGTTTGAACAATATCACTGCTTACTTTTAGCGTAGTGGTGTGGTCTGTCTAATAGGTAATAGGCCGTATTTGTAATTAGTGTCAGAGTGTAGAAACTGTAGGACGACCGTTATGGCCCTTTATCGTGGCGCCTGGCAGGTCGACGGCCGTACCCCTCCCCGCGTTTCCCAGTTCGACGGGGCGTTCGCTGCGTACGCGCAGGCAACAGCCTTTCATTTGCCATTCTGTTTTACCATATTTACTTACTTGAAAACTGGAGGTTTGTGTTGTTTCAATACGGAAACAAATAATTTTTGACTTCTTGTTATTGACCTTACAAAACTGTTGTACAATTTATCCCTGTACTTTTTTTTGGCCACCCAACTTTTTGTTTCACATCCTCCATTAATTTCTTCACTTACACCTCTTTTCATGGTCTTAGATTACTTATTAAATTTCAAACCGTCATCTAGTGTTCACCGTCTTACTTTTTTGTCTTTTACCCATATTATTAATTTAAATTATTTGTAAAGTTATCAATTGCTTAATTGTTTTTAACACATTTAGGTAGGTACTATTTCTTGTCATTACATATTTGCACAGCTGCGTTCAGACAAACTTTGAATGTTTGTTCCTCAATCACGTAGTAAGTAGTGTCCTTTTATTTTTCTTCACGAAGAATTTTTGCGCAGGTTGAGCATACCTACTGGCCATCGGGTGGCTTCTATTTTCTTCTACAATGGCGTATCGCATTTGCATTTGGCAAGCTAGGTTACAGGGGTTGCTTGAGATTAAAACCTTTCCACCTTTACATCGGTCTATTCATAAAATTTCCGTCCGTCCACTAGGATCCACTTCTGAAATTTGGACACTGGAATAATGGAGTCAAAGAATTGGATACCAAGTTGCCTAAGTAATAGATTCAAATCAAAATTATATAGGATATTATTTTTATTTATATAAGACCACCTTTTAAAAATAACCCAAAAAATAAAACTGTTTCAGAATAGTTTCGTAGGTATTTGCTGTACATAAGATATTCCAAGAAATCCCTCTTTCCAGAAAATAGAAGTAATTTTAGTGAGATTAGACGAGGTTGATGTCACGGTCAGACTCAGTAAATAGATCTACGACAGGCCAACGACGCGCTCTTAGTATCTTGAACTCTAGCTGTAATGATCTGTAAACTAAGAATAGTCTTAGAGCTCATGGCATTAAACTAAACACTTTCGATGCTCTGGAACTCTTGCACCATCAAGTCTGTCAAATCCCACAGACGAGGGCAGAAGGATGGAAAACTACTGAATTCGTATACAGGTAGTCGCATATTGCTATTTTCATACATGCACTTTGAAAGATTTGAAAAACCCCTTGGAGAGATTTTCACCATTTTTGCATCTAAATATACCTCAACAGAACTGGCCACTCGTTGACAATTTGACAAACCTTTTAGAAACTGATATGCAGATAGTGCATAAGCCAACATGAGTCAATATTGAAAATTTTGCTCCCACAACTCAAAATGGGAAGCCTATCGCCTTAGAAACAATACATACAATACTGTACAGTAGATAGAACAAGAATTTTTAAGCTTTTGTCAGGCTTGTATCAAAGCTTCTACCAAATCTTGCGTTGCACCATTGCACGGAGAAATTTTAGGTAAGTATATACTAAAATTTTCAATAAAATATATTTTCTGTATATTTTATAGCACTGTCTTATCTAGCCCTGAATCGAAATAGAAAAGGCTACATGAATCCATTGCGAACCTTGATGCTCAAGATGTTTTTTTGCTACATATAGAATAGAACCTTTCACTTAACCTCGCCGTAGTTGTTTAATTAGAACGCGTGTAAAAGGTAAACATTAGTTTTCAGTAAGTGCTTTCAGACATTAACCCCATCTATTTTAGAGTCGCCTGCGTGGGTGACAAGGTGCGTCGCCCTCATAGGCGTGACCTCCGCTTTTCTTATTTTCTTTTGCGTACCCGATGGAAGTTATATATTTCAATATTTTATATATGTACATTTATTATAGGACATACCTAGTATGCCTCGTGTTTCAATCAGCTGGAATACCCTGGTGCATATATTCTTGAAGCTTTACCTAGTTGAATTACGAAGACGGAGAATGAAGATGCACTGATATCATAAGGAATTATAAAGAAATAATGTTTTATAAAGCTAGTTTATTTAGTGACTGCTAACCGTTACGAAGTTCCATCAACCCCCTACTTAACAGTTTATGTGACAATTTAAATGAGGCCAAACACAATATGGAAACTAATAGCAGTTGAGGAGTTATTTTGACCGAATTTTTATTAGATCAGTTCAGACTTCAGACTGAGTCATTCTGCTAAGTATGAAATCAATGTGCCTCATCTAGAAGTGGGTGAAATTTCAAAGGCCCTTACTTAGTACAAGCTTAGGGGACACCCATACTAATTCGACCTTGTTGTAATATCGATGTCACTGCTACTGCGCCACCGTCTACGACCGCTTTTTACCCTCTATCTATTTGGTATACAAATAAATAAAATTCAAGGATAATAATATTTATGTCTGATTTTAAAATTAATTTAGTACTGATAAGACTCTGTTTGTCTGAATGTTTGTTCGTAAACCCGAAACGGCTGAATGAATTGTTTCCGAGATATTATTCTTTATACCCATTAGGATTGTGAGTGGCGTCGCGAATCGAACCAGCGGGGTTAGCATATTTAAGAACCGCGCCATCGTTCGTTTCGTTCGACCGGGCGCATCTCAGTAGGCAGGGTCACTATATCAACTGGGCTGGTCACGGCTTCATCAGATTGGCCGGTTGGCGCAGTTACACACGGCACGGCCGGGCTGGAGTCTTTTCTATCAGCGATAAATAAGAGCCAAGTCGGAGTATATCGCTAGTTAAAAGAAGCCGTAAAAAGCAAGGGCGAAGTCAGTAAAAGACTTGTTGACGTGCAGACAGGCGCCCCTCTCTTTTCTCGGTATAAATGACCGGCCGGCCTTGTCTAGGCCGCGATGACGCCACTTGAGTGCGGACGAACTCCTTTTATTAGGGCATCAAACCTGCAACTGTCTCGGTCGCACACGTACGTTTATCAGTTTGGAATTATCCGATTCTCGTTTGGCGACGACTCGATTTAATTATAGAATTTAAAGACGTCACGAACCGTCGCGGTGCCTCGTTGTGTGCTTTGCGGAAACGAAGATTTCTAAATTTTTCTATATAGAGTTGGAACAGTCTGGGCCTGGCAGCTAAGAACAGCTATCTATGGAAACCTATGAAAACCGATGACGGGACGACGCAAGAAACCGTGCTAGTACTCTTTGGTGCTAGGCCCATCGGCCATCAGAGATATTTTAGCTGCCGGACGTTATAGGTACTACCATTGGATAAAACTTCCGTTATCCGGTCGGTAACATAGTTTCCCGAAGCTGTAATTTACAGCCTGTAAGGCGCACGTCATGAAAAATATTCATGATAGGAAGGCGAGGTTAGGTATACCTAGTTGATTCCAATTGGAAATTAAAGCAGATGGGTATTATTTTCTTCGTCCTCTATTTGATATACCATGAATACAAATATTATTGCCAGCGGTTCTATGCGCCGCACAAATATTTTACTTTTCTGGACTGTCTTATTTTTTATTTTTTTGTTAAAGCAGAGGATCCGGCAGTCAGCTGAATGTGTACATTGTTCCAAGAGTTTGGATACGCCCCAAGGTATAAGGGCCTGATCCGTTGACACAAGGTTCACTCCTTAAATATCCAAACTTTCATCTTTTACTTTATTCACTTGATAATATTACCTACATAGATAGGCCAGGTAAATAATAAAGTTCATAAATTCGATTCACGGTCTTCCTATTTAAATATTGCATCAGTGTTGCCAAATTGTCCTCGATGCAACAAACGCATAACGCAAGAAGGCTCACATTTTGTAACTGTCAAGTCAATTAATAGCTAGAGTTACCAAGGCAACCCAGTCTTGCACTTTGTCTCTAAATCTACCTATTAAATTTACCTAAATCATTGTTAATGTTTTAGCCAAGTTAGAGCCTTTCGGTATTTCAGAACTAGGGACTTCACGAATCCAATAACCAATAGTCAAAACACCAACTCTAGGTCAGCAGATAATCGTTATCAAAATTGTACCTAGGTTATATTATTCTATATCAATTGGAGGGCACGTAAAGCACTTCTTATAAAAACAACAGATATTTACGTCTGTTAAAGAAGTGACACATCTTCAGTTCAACAACAGGCCTGGCTTGTCACTTTGTCAGCTTGTCAATATTTGCAATTGGCAAAAAGTGGACACTGTTGCTGGTGTCTCTGGCCACACCGCAAGGTATGAAGACCGTGAAGGTGCGTTTTTTTGTCAATTTAAAAAGTACAGTTTTCAGTCCTCGTTGCTCATATTATATTCTAATGATTGCCCCTTTTGAAGTAGACGATCTGATGTCCTTTGAAATAAATATATATATATATATATATTTACAGCAAATCGCACCTATTTCGCGACCAACGTAGGTGTGTATATAAATCGATGCGTGTGTAAAAGAGGTCACAAGGTACCAACGACGTCGGCGGGCCAACTCCCCGTAATCGGGGGCGCGGACTGGTTGAGCTAAGTTGAGCGCGCGAAAGGCGAAATGCTGCCTCCTGCCTCTGCGGCCAACAACCGGCTCCGTGAAGGCCGTCACTCCCTCCCCTCTCTGACTTTACCCCGCTCACCCCCCGGCTCTTCTCTCCCCACCTTCATTGCCACCACTTCGACGTCTCGGCTCGATAGTGACGTGTCTGTGGCAATTTGTCGATTAAATTGCTTTATAATATAATTATTATTTCATTGCAAAATGGTTGTAAAATATAACATATTTCCATACTTTCCAGATGTAGAGTTTGTTTTCCCAAGATGACAACTCATAATGAATAATAATAGAAAGTTTTCTGTCTGATGAACATGCCAAATTTGGTGAAGGATTCAGCTACATTTCTTTCTCCATTTCTACATCGAGAAACGTCGGTCGAAAAGAAAACTTCCGCGTGAAAAATAGACACAATTTAAGTCTCATTGAATAAAAGTTTAGTTTTTTTACATTATTATTCCATTCAAGTTTATAATTAACGTTAAATATGGATACGAAAGTTGAAGCTGTGCTTTTGTGTGTTATAATTACAACTCTTTATTTATTTACTATTTGGAAGGGTAAAAGCATACGAAACGAAAGAAAAACTAAGAAAAAAGCCTATCTATGCTAATATGCAAATAATGTCCCATCAAGGTTATTAAACTGTAATATGTATTTAAAACCAATGAAAAATAGCGCTTAACGCGGTTTTATCTGTGGCGTGAATTGGCGTGTAAACAAAGAGCCATTGACACAGCGGACGAGCCGTCGACACCCGCTATCGATAAATTAATTTTGTTATCCAACACTGGTCGTGTGCAAGGCCGTTCTACAAACACAAACACAACTCTACATGACTACCACGGCCGTACGTCTGTCTGACTCGATTTTATCAGTTACTGTATTATTTTGTATTAATATCATAACGACAGAACACAAAAGTTTTTTATTCTTCACTAAAAATATATACTTAAAGGAAGGTTTCAGGGGTACGAAAAATATAATGACGATAAATATTTATAAAAAATAAATTGAGAAAAAAATAAAGCCATGGTTCTCACAATAAGCCGGTTAATCTGGTACGCATCTGCAAAGGGCATCTACGATACTTTGAGTCCGGTCAATGTCATTATTATTGTTAAAAACGCAGACTATTCCCAATCCCTTATCCATTACAATATCTTTTCTAATACCATAATTTCTTTGTTACAGATAAATCAAGATGCTGGGATCACTTTTGGACACAAAATCGCAATTACTCAGCGAATTTGGTCCACTCCATCTCCGACAATATTTAAGCTGCATTCCTTCACACAATACTCGTCAAAATGAAGTGTTTACTATATATTCCAATAATTAACAGAAAAAGACTGATGTATATAAATGCCTTTGAAGTTCACCTTGTTCTAGCAAGATGATTAATAGATTTTAAAAATAAGTAAATAAAAAACCAGACTGTATTTTTGGAGTTCTTTATATAGGGTATAATATCTTGTATGGTGCTTTTCTAGTATTTTATTTGCGTCAAGTGTTTGTGACTTGTTATGGTTAGATAAAAAACTTGCTCTGTGGAGAAACGATGGCCAGCGAAGGTGATCCGGTCAAAGTGGAAGGTGGCCACGTGTCTGTCACCACGATCAGTATGTCGGGTCCAGAGACCAGCAGTGGTAAGAAATGTTTTATCTGATTATCATTAAAAACATTGTCAAATTAAAAAATAACAAATTCCTTCTGGGATTATCTGAATATTGTGTGTTCATCCCAAAGAGTAGCGTATAAAGAAGGGCAAACTCAAAACTAGTTCATTCTAATTCTGAAATTGTTTTTGATATTTTTTAATTTCGTCCATCAAAATACATCCAGTAGTCTTGAAAAACCATGGCGTCGTGAAATCCTCAATAACGCATCCTTGATGAGCTGGCCAAGGAACAGCTTTTTAAACCCTTTCTAATACTTTCAGGTCAGTTCTCATATAGTTCGAGTGGTGTGCGGATCAGCGTGTCTTCAGAACCGCCGCCACACGATGAGGATTCCAATGACGCTGAGATATCCAAAATTGATTTCACGCAACATCAGTATGAGGCAAGTATTAACATTACCTATTGAGAAATTTTGTCAAGTTTCTGGATGGACGACTGCTTATACTAAGAGGCCTTTCCATCTTACTATACTTCAACGGAGCCTAGATAATATCATCGGCTAAAGGAGGATGACTTATGTCTTCAGTTGGAACGCCTGGAGTCCATTAACACTGTTCTTGGCAGCCGTAACTTATTGTGATATTTTTTAATTTATGTGGCGCAAATCTGTCACCACTAGTTTTTTACCAAATTCAGAATAAATAGAAAGTTGCAACACAGTGCAATTACACCTAATATGACCTAGAAGAGATTCATATTTTTTAATTTGAGTGATTCTAGCAGCATTGTCTATTTTTCAGGTGAACATGCGTAACAAGAAGAAGAGACCCTCAAGTGGCACGCAATGTACCGAGACCCAGGCAACGGTGGATAGAGAAAGGCCTATGTCCTGGGAAGGAGAATTGTCTGACTCCGAAATGGTTATAGACACTAGTGCTAATAATGGTCAGTATTTTATTACGATCTTTATATTGATCAAACCTGGGTTAAATTGCGCTAATGCCGTATTTCCCAACGTCTTCAGCAGATCCAATCCCAAAGCAGATTTGTCCTAGGTTGAGCATAATAGTTTTAGGGATCATTATCATATACCCAGCAAATAAGTAAAACCTGCATAGAATAAGAACTAGTATTTTTCGGTATCATTTGAGGTGCATAGCTAGACGTAATAGCAGCGCTGTGATTGGACTGATGGAGGAGCACGCGCATGCTTTTGTTTGCATTTATTTGTTTGGAAGTTATTCGTCTCTGATGTTATTATCATTGGCACTGACATAATATTGTATATATAAATAAAAGTTAGGGGTCAAATTATGTGTTTTTATATATCGCCAAGAAGTCCTGGATGAACATTAGATCTACTTGAATTAAATTATGTAAGGTACCTTGGTTCAAATACCATCCACTTAATATCTGGCGCTGGCATAGTCCCATAATATCTTTATATGGTCTAAAAAGCAATGGAATTTTATTATTTAGGCCTCTATATTTAATGGAGATTTTACTATTTAGTAAAACCTGATTCCAGATGAAAACAGCAGTTCCCTGGACTTGCAATCATCGCGGGATTCAATAGACACTCTTAGAAATGTGACCATAAAAACGGAGCCCATGAAATCGGACCGACTGGAAGGGTTTCAGAGTTTGGATGATCAGCATGGTTTAGACCTGAAGTACAATACTACAAGTCTGTCGCAGCCATTACAACCGCATCAGAGAAGTCTTAGCATGAATAGGGTAAGTTGATTGAATGAAAATATATTCGCGCAGAAAGTGATATGAAGAAATGCAAAGTATGAAATAGAAAGCTACTTTTTGAGCTTCTACTTCTAACTAATTTGTTTGTTTGTTGATCCTTCTTTTACGTCAAAACAGATGGTCATAGGGGGTGATCATATATTTGACGTGACATATTTCGTGTCGACCGAAAGGCCAAAAACGTTTATGTCCGTACAAGAACCTGCCACGGAATGCACGGGCCGGACCGTCCAACCCTACAATGTGCGAGTAAATTTGCTGGGCCGGGCAAAGACAAGTACTTCTCGGACCGGGCATTTTTTGGCTGGTACTGTACCGACATAAACGTTTTTGTCCTAAGATGTCACGTCAAATATATGCTCACCCCGCGCGGGATACATTTATTGACGGAAAGCTAGTTTTGAATACAATTGTTCCTCCTCAGTTGGGTCTCTTATTTGCGGATTGAGAACTTCTACGCATCAGCTTTTCAACTATTTTCCACTTCCTCCATCAGCTGCGTTCCTCTACCTGCGTACCTCTAGGCTATAGAGGTGTCCATGTTTTCGGACATCCTGATCGGACCATTGTTTAGGGCTCCGTCTTTTACTTCACCCTGGTTGTCGCCTTTCTAATGTATGGCATTTGTAACTTTCAGACCGCAGGGTTCTATATTTTAGGCAAAAATATTAAGTAAATATTGAAATGAAATCACTTTTTCTGTTTATTGTTTACATAACATCTTGACAATCTCATACTATCAAAATATATACAAATATCACCTAGCAACCGACCATAATTAAAAAAAAAAATATATTCAAAGGTATCTTTTCTATTCTGCCGTCAACTCTTACGTCTCGTAAGCCTAAAATTCATAACGTTTTAGTTAAAATGTGTTTTGTCTCCCTTGAAATTCAGATTTAATATCTTAAAAATTATGCAGCGCTGCAAGAATGACAACAAAAATAACGTAGTGCTATCTCATATCCTCTTGTGGATCGAAATTAAAATGTAGAAGGTTTGGTCACACTGTCTAACTGTGTGGATATTCTAGAGCAATATTGATGACTAGCAATCAGTCTGATGCAATAATGCTAATGTAAAATAAAAGACATGCCTTCCATGTTTGCTTACAAAATAGACAAGACTAAAAAATACTTTATGTTTTCAGATTTCCGTATTAAAAGACAGTTCATCCATATTCGGTATGAGACGGCCATCATCGCCCACAAGCAGTGCCAAGTCCTCGCTCGTGCTAAATTCTGACCAGAAGAATATACCAACTATAGTTGCTCTATCAACCACACCGGAAGTTCAGAATTTGACCATAAAGAAGGAGAATATTGGCCAATGTCCACAAACCCCAATTGCTGGTATGTTCTTTTGTGTGACTAGATTTTTAGATATAGATTCGCAAGCCTGTCTTACACTAATTATACTTAGAGCTGTTACTTTAATTATTCCTATTTTGGTATTATATTTCAGAAGTGAAATGCGAACTGACAGCATCTTCGGGCTTCGATAAATTGTCAGGAGTTCACGGATCACCGCTACTTGGTCGACTGCCGCGGGTGCTGTCAAGCGCCAGTACTGATTCTGCCGTCCATTCCATGTATACTCATAGGTAAATTTTTACATTATTTTTGAGGTCGCGATTATACTTATATACCTGATGAGATTACTGACACCACAAAGAAGATTTCAAGGTTTTGAGAATTTTAACAAATAATATAAGGATTTCGAAGTACTAATACTCGGAGCTCTTGTTATATGGTACTAAAATAACATGACGATGTTGACTTTATATAAAAATACAAACAATAATTTATAAATAATGATAGGAGACAACATATTCCCACAAAACTAACTTTGATATAACAATTTAGTATGGTCGTATCGTATGGTTACTAAATTTGTCAGAAGGAGTCGCCCGACTGTGGCGTCTCCAGACTTCCAGTTTAAATTATAAAAATGCAAAGCGTGAAACAGAAATAGGACTCTACTCTAAGCTCCGCCAAAAAGCAAATTGATATTTTCAGTGTATACAGCAGTCCGTCGGCCAGTCCTCGCGCGAACCGTCACTACACTCCATCCTTATCGCGGAACAATAGTGACGCGTCTCACTCGTCTTGCTACAGCTACAGCTCGGAGTTCTCACCTACACACTCACCGGTTCAGGTAACTACTATGAGCTTGGGCGCCATTTGTCGCAAGGCCCCATATTGTATATATATGCAGAAATACACAACTTACAATTAAAAGTAAAATTAATATACATCATTCTGTTCTAGTTCCATCATTTACTTATGGAAGCGAGACTTGGGTATGGAATAAGAAGCATGAAAGTAAGATAAATGCATTGTAAATGCGGTCTTTACATGTGTGATATGAAGCCTATTAACTGAATCCGGAACTGTCATTAGAGAAGAATGCGGAGTGAAAGATGATGTTGTGACGAAAAGTAGTTAACGCTGGTTTGGACACGTTGTAAGAATGAAGAATGAAAGATTGACTAAAAAAGTTTATATGGCTGAAGTGAAAGGAAATGCTGGCAGAGGACGACCTAGGTGTACTTTTATTGAACACATAAAAATGTATTGATCAATGGCAATATTAAAACTACACACAATCGCCGAGCATGTATATGAAAGGTATGATGAATATAAAAGAAGCCTCTTTAGGTAGGTATGACAGGCAAAATTGGCATTCGATTGTCTCCGCCTACCCCTCTTGGGATAAAAGGCGTGATGATAGATATATAGATAGATTTTAATACAACGCAGGAACACTCGCGCGATATATCACATCGGTACAGTTGTTTTATACGGATTGGTAATTTATATTGCTGCAGGTTTCGCTGTTTGTTTATTTATCCTAATTCATTATCATCATTAATGAATGACGAATTCTTTTGAAGTATTTTAAAAACAATAAGCCACTGGCTAAATATGAACATTTTGTTTGTTGTTGTTAGAGACCTTTGATAAGATACACTCTAGATAGAGCGTTACGCTACATACGCAACAAAAACAGTAGGCCAGGTGTGAATCCAATAGTGTGCGTAATTACGCACACAAGTAAGGAGAACTGCTATTGTTATATGAACGCGCGGTGTTACCAACTTTTGACTATTCTTCATAAATATGGGAATTTTATTTTTTATTTACAATATAGGTAAATTAAGTAGTGGGTATAGGAGAGAGCTGGACCAGGTATAGACTTTCGGTGTAAGCCTAGAAAAAATTTCTAAAAAAAAAAAAAATTACACAAGCTTTTCAAATATCTAATTATTTTTTTCATAGCTCATCGTTTTACAAAGTTAGAAATTTGTACTCGGTACTATTGTCCGCAATCTTCTTTAGAATTAAAATGGGTTATCTCTAACAAATATTCACAATACAATCCTTTATATTTTATCTATAGACTAGGGTCGCTATTGTAGTATGCGGACATCGCCAGAGATATCGGTAACAGTGTCCACTTTTAAAGAAACAAATGTTCGCTTTATGAATCCTTCAAAACAATACACACATGCACACATTGCCAGATATACTGGTAACAATGTCCACTTTTTGCAATCCCGTATATTTTATCTATAGACTAGGCTCGCTATTGTAGTATGCGGACATTGCCAGAGATATCGGTAACAGTGTCCACTTTTAAAGAAACAAATGTTCGCTTTATGAATATGTGATACTCAACCAGTTAATTTGTTTGTGTTTTATGTGTGTAACTTTCAAGTTTTATAACATTAATTGTTGTCATATCAGTGCCTCAGGATCTTGCTTCCGTTTTATGCCACTACCACTTTGCACAACATGACATTTTAAACACTTTTCCACATAGTCACTAATGTCACACATTTGCCAATCATATTGAGAGTCCATTTGTAACGACCTCTCAGTTCTCTCACTTTCTTCAAACAATATTGATATTGTACTATGAAGCGAATTTTCATCTACACTAATCTGAGACACAAAATATACAGACTTCATATTGACTTAATGACTTGTTACACTTTCACACTACCTACGTATTATTACTGTATGTCCGCAACGTTTACTACTGGAGGTTGGAACTAACTATCTATCTATCTATCTATCTCATATTGCAACTAACTATCTATCTCTTTATCTACTGAGTTTTACTTAACAATTTCTCAACGATTACTCACTGTGAGACACTTCTTTCGGCATCCCTTTATTCATTGCCTTTTATAATTTTATCTAAAGTAGACATTGTTACCAGTATATCTGCATGTGCATGTGTGTATTGTTTTGAAGGATTCATAAAGCGAACATTTGTTTCTTTAAAAGTGGACACTGTTACCGATATCTCTGGCGATGTCCGCATACTACAATAGCGACCCTAGTCTATAGATAAAATATAAAAGATTGTATTGTGAATATTTGTTAGAGATAACCCATTTTAATTCTAAAGAAGATTGCGGACAATAGTACCGAGTACAAATTTCTAACTTTGTAAAACGATGAGCTATGAAAAAATTAATTAGATATTTGAAAAGCTTGAAAAAACGCGATTCTAAAAAGTGTAAATTTTTTTTTTAGAATTTTTTTCTAGGCTTACACCGAAATCCACAACATTTCAAAATTTTAACACCCTAATTTTATTAGCTTATATGAAAGTAGGTGAAAAATTAAGGTACCCGTATTTTTTGCTTTTCTAAAATTTTAACTTTAAAACTCTTAAATTAATTTTTAAATATTGTATTATTAGAAAAAGCCGATAACGGCTAAAAGTATCATGTGTCTATGCGTATTCTGTATTAAAAAAAAGAAATGACATGAGCTGCGTGCGTTCGTTCGTTTCATTCGTTCAATAGTTCGTTCATGGTTCTTTTGTTTCATTCATTATTGTTTATTTTTGAGTTTATTAATTTAAAATTAAATTTTATTCACTTTCATCAACTAAGATGGGTAGAGAAGCACGTAAATTAAATTTCCTTGTATCTATTCTATTCTATTTTTTCGTGTTATGGCTCCATCAGTAGTCCCCTTGTATTCTGTTTTGTTTTTACAACTACAACTAATACTTTTTAATGCCAGTTTCCCTTCCCTTGAAGGCAGAGAGTATAGTAGCTTTGAGCGGTACTCGTTACACAGTGTAGTTTTTTCAAAATATCTCTTAAACCACTGAATAAAAAAATAATTAAATATGTGTATCGTGTTAAGCAAAGGAAGATCTCCAAACGGATTTTTAATTTTGGTACTTAACGAAAAATGAAATGTTGTGAATTATTGCCGATTGATGAGCAAAAAAAAAAAAGGACATTTCCAGGAAAAAAGGTCTATACCTGGTCCAGCTCACTCCTATACCCACTACTAAATTAATTTGACGTTCATTTGGGAATTTTAATTTCAAAACCTTGCAACATCGTACAAAGTTGCTGATTTTAAGACTTAAATATTATTTTTAGTACACGTGTTATTTTTGAGAAATATAATATTATATGACTTACTTACCGATGGTAGGTGATTAAAGTAGTTGTTTTCAAACGTCTTCTATAATTTCGGCACACTTTTATAACACAAAACGCCATTTTGAGGCACAAAATTTTACACTTAGCACAACTGTCAGACACGATGACTCAATCGGTACTGAGCGGTGGTAAAGTTCAAGTCAGGTAACTTTTACACAACATTTTTTTCGACGTGGTCGCGCCGCTTAGCTGTATCTAGAGTATATATAATCAAATTTAGAGACATAAAGATTGCGTTTTTATTAATTTTCTTTAAAATATTCCAGGGTCGCCACCCGCACGGAGTAATATTCCGCGAGGCGGCCGGTGTGTTCCCGCCCTCACCAGCTCACGATGAGGAAGTGGATCCTAACGATGATCGCTATCATCATCATCAGGGGATTAGTAGGCAACAACTAATTAACAGGTTTGTATAGGTTGATTTACAAAAGGTGGCACGTTTTATATTTCAATTTGTAAGAAGAATGTATATGTGTACGCCAGCTCTGGTCAACAGACCTATAGTAGAAGGGAAATTTCTGACCGACCGTACCCCTTGCCATACACGTCGTCGTGTTTTTTTTTAGTAAAGAATAAGTCAAACAAAGTTAAAAACTCCTTAACCGCTTTCGTCGTTCCATGTATATTTTTCTTGCTGTAGTATGAAACGTAGTTGAACGGTCTACGCTAAATGTGGACATACTTTTCCTCATTAGTTGATTAATGTGTACAATTCCCCACAAATGTGTAGAAAAATATATAATGATTTGCCAAGCACATTAAAGAAATGGCTTAAAATTGCTTCTATTCAATAAAAGAGTATGACGCTGTATGTAAGTTTTAAATAAATAATATTGTAATTTCTTTGACTATTTGTGTATATTTGTGGGTGTTTATATGGTTTTAATTGTTTTTTTATTATTATTGTAGAATTATATTATTGTGACATCATCATCATCATCAACCTTTTAAGACCCACTGCTGGATCATGGTCTCTCTCTATTGCACCATTTTTTTTTTTAGTGGTGCTCATTGAGAGGAATTGCCATAGTCACCACGCTTGGCAGGCGGGTTGGTGACCGGACACCGGCTTTACGTGCCCTCCGAAGCACGAGGAATCGATTTAAGCACATATTCCTAAAAAAAATTGGTGCTTAGCATTTTGGCAGGGGGGGGTAGGATTCGAACCCGGGACCTCCGGTTTCAAGTCCACCGTCCTACCAATTAGGCTATCGACTACCTTTGTGACATAGGATAAAGTATTGTACGCCTTAATAGGCAGCACATGTATATGTGAAACAATAAATTTATTTGAATTAAATAACTTTGCAAATACTTAAGATAATTTTTCTTAATTTTCAGTCCATGTCCGATATGTGGAGACAAAATAAGCGGTTTCCACTACGGTATATTCTCGTGCGAGTCCTGCAAAGGTTTCTTCAAACGGACAGTTCAGAATAGAAAGAACTACATGTGCCTGCGCGGCGGGAACTGCCCGGTTACAGTAGCTACAAGAAAGAAGTGTCCGGCATGTCGGTTTGATAAGTGTCTCGGGTGTGGCATGAAACTTGAAGGTTTGTACCTTTATTATAGACTAGACTACAACAATTTAAATAAGTACCTACATAAATACGCTAATAACTATTTATCTACTAGAGATAGATATATCATATCGCAGACGTTTTTGTAGATCATTTTATTCTACATAATTCTTTCCTACATCATTTTGTTATATCTCTGACAGATTAGACAGCATACGCCATGAAAATTCGCTGGAGTTTTTTTTCCCCGACTTGATTCACTTAAACTGTTATTGCTCAGCTCCTAAACATGATAGGCTCATGCTAAATACTCGTGGTGAATCAATCTATCTAATAGTGAAAACCGCAATAAAATCCGTTCCATATTCCGTGTAAAGGGCACAGACAAGGCATATAAAAATCCTACGACTATAATGCTGAATGTGCAGTTTTGAAATATTTTTTGAATTTATATAAGTTGGCACCTTTTTTATTTCAATTTATAAGATGTGATTAATACGTTTGAAATTTCAAAATTTCATACATGAATATAGCTTATAATATAAAATCGACCTACAGCTTTATCAAAAATTACTAAATATAATGTATGTATTTCAGCGATTCGCGAGGATCGTACACGTGGCGGTCGCTCCACGTACCAGTGCTCCTATTCCCTGTCCGGCGCCGCGTCTACCGGGTCGTTGTTGTCTGCGCATGCGCCGGCCACATTGCGACACGCCTCAAGTCTCACCTCGGTAAGATTAATTAAGTATTATGCACATCATATAATTTTACTCGCTATTTTTTTTTGGTTCCCGGGATACGTGTTACTAGACCCTGGGTACCTAGCGGAAGACAAGTATTCCTTATTTGGCCGATGATATTTTTTTTGGCTACCTAATGAATGGCCAGATCTGTTGAGGTTATTTGAGATCGGTTTGTCAAATAATACACGTATTTACATAATGTTTACCTCTTAAATCTGCACGTGATATATTGCAGGTGAATGGTCCCTTGTCATACAACAGCAGAGGAGAACTAACAAACAGATCTCCGGAGGTACCAGCATTATTACAGGTTAGTTAAAATGCGGAATTTATATTAATGTCATTATTAATTTATTTATTTTTATAAAACGGAAACATGTGAGTTATCCACTAAACCGAATTGGCCTTCCTTACTTTAATTACTTTAATTCGAGATTTCATCGAAGTCACCACTTTCCGTTGCTTGATTTCCTAATTTAAATTTTAAGAATTGAATTATAATAGAAAGATTAGAATTACAGATCTATTTTCGTGTTAAATATTAGTCGCGCTCTGTAATTATTACTGGAAAAGAAAGTGGTGTGTTTATTTATTTTAGACCTTATTTAAATGCCCGCAATGTTAATAACTTTTTGGCAATAAATAATAAACAACTATGTACTGTAGTTACTGTTATTATTTTCTAATGTTAAATTACAGGAAATAATGGACGTAGAACACCTATGGCAATACAACGAATCTGAGTTGACTCGTCTCGGCAAATCGACAGGGGGTAGCCCGTCTAACAACCCTCTGCTGGCTGCCAGCGGGATCACAGCCCAAAACTCCAGTCCAGATTTTCTGGCAGACTTGTGCAATATAGCGGACCATAGACTGTACAAAATCGTCAAGTGGTGCAAGAGCTTGCCGCTGTTTAAGAATATCTCTGTAAGTAATGCTAAACTACATTCCATATAACGAGTGCATAGGGAGAAAATACTCTCAAGTCATTTTTGCACGAGAGATAAAATAACGTCTACTAATTTTGTTTTTGTATTATAGCGTCTGGCACGTAAGAACCGCTCTGAGTTTCTTATTTCATTAGTCGAGCATTTTTTTTTATGAAAACCTTACAAAATCAACCGATGACGGCCAAAGTCCTATTAAAATTGGCTCAACAGCAATGACGATAACGATGACGAAGAAACTCGTGCTAGCCTAGCCCCTCAGAGCTGTTCTTAGCTGTCGCGTTTATTTTTTATTTTTTTTATTGAATGGCAATTGTACTAAGATAAGTACATTTCTGACACTTCACGTCGTTATTCAGTTACATACAACTGTCGAAATTTAGAATCGATACTTTCAGGAATCTGAAATAAATATACAATACTACTTCTATTTACAATTAAATGAATTAAAACTATTTACATACACATAGATAAAATAAAATATTCAACATTAAAATAATAATTAAATTAAATAATTCATGACTAAATACAACTTAAGATAGGACCAATGAAATTAATACATAACTGAAACTAACATAATATTTAATAAGAATGATAATAAATAAACATAAAGCTTTATTTAAAATAAATTAAAGACTTATATTTTTATGTTATTATCAGATAAAAATTTTGATATACATGGTAATATGAAAATATTAGAATTCATCATAATATCTAGAATACTCATGATATATTTAACAGCTATGCTATTGCCGGTGAAGTAATCGCAACGCTCAGCTGTCAATTATATTTGACTTCCTGGTACGATACGACATAAACTTTTTTTTGCTTGTTCTAAGATGACATAAGGTTTCTATCCCAATCCCAATCCCAGCGCTATCGACGCTAAAAATAAACTAGTTAATTTTGTTCTCTTAATTTCAGATCGACGACCAGATTTGTCTGCTGATCAACAGTTGGTGCGAGTTGTTGGTGTTGTCATGTTGCTACCGAGGGGTGGCCACGCCCGGAGTGGTGGGGGTTGGTGCGGGAGGGGGGATGACGCTCCAGCAAAGTGCTAAGTTAGTGCAAATAATATAAAATTTATAAAAATATATTATATTTAATTGTGAGTCTGTGAGCTCAATTCATAAGGTACTGGCTTTCCGCCCCCGGCTTCGCCCATGGATTAGTGAAAGAATTTTCAGAATCGGATCAGTAGTCTGTCATTGTTTGTTCAGGATTGGTTCTGAAACGGCTGAATTAATATACATGAAACTTTCATGGATTGAATATTTAGACTTAAAAGAGAATGAACGAGAGAATAATTTGTACACACAATTACGTAATTTTTACAGCTTACAATTACAAGTATTTAAAATAGTATCGTTTTCTTATTCTAGGTTGGGCTTAACACCGTGTATAGAACGTATGCTCAGTTTTACTGATCACCTAAGACGACTTCGCGTAGATCGGTACGAGTATGTGGCGCTAAAAGTTATAGTCCTTCTTACTTCAGGTGAGATTTTTTTACTTATACTAGCGACCTCGCCCCCGTCTTCGCACGAGTACAATATAAATATATAATTTGAATACCTACATAAATACGCTTAGAACTACTTATCTATTATAGATATATGCTACCGCGGACTTTTTTGTAGATCATTTTATACTACACAATTCTTTCCTATATCATTCTGTTATATCTCTGACGGACTAGAAATCCCGATTTGATTTACTATTTATTTAATACTTGTAAACCTTCCCGGTAAATCAATAGTGAAAACCACAACAAAATCCGTTCAGTGGTTTTTGCGTGAAAACAGACAGGCGGGAGTCTTTATTTTATAATATCTAGTTATGACTTAAGTAGCCCACGCACTCGTCCGGTATCTCACAGAAAATTTTCGGTCCGGCCAGCCGTATGATCGAGATTGAACACGGGCCACACATTAGCGATGTAAATCATACTATCTAGATCATATGCAATTTACTCACTCAGCCACACAAAATTCGATTAAACAAAGGCGTGTGGATGTGTGTGTGTGTGTGTGTGTGTGACAAATCGTTCCGGCCATCGAAATCAACCACTAATACAACGATATGAAAACGGATGGCGGAACCGTTCGTTACAAGAATTGGACGAGTCTGTGGTTGAATTCCGTGGACCGTATAGCGGCACGCCGACTATTCGATGAATGAGATTTCACTACAGCTAAGTGTTCCTGTTACAGACGCGTCTGAACTTCGCGAGGCGGAGAAGGTTCGTGCCTCCCAAGAGAAAGCGTTAGCGGCGCTACAAGCTTACACCGCGTCACACTCACCGGACACTCCTGCTAAATTTGGGGAATTGTTGCTGCGTATACCTGAGTTGCAGAGAACTTGCCAGGTAAATGTTGTATAAGGTTTAGTTTTGTCGGCAGGTTTCAACCTACAAGATATTAAACGATTTTTTCAGGGATAACACCTATCGAGATAAACTTGGAAAGTAAAACATTATGTAAATAGAAAAGTTCATCCATTCAGATGAAGCGGTTCGAGAAACGAAATATAATTGAATGCAAGAATTTATATTCTTGACATTTCAAATTCAAATCCCAAAATCCTGAATTTAATTATTTCGTAAGTCGAGTAGCAAATAACAACATATTTAATCACAATTATTTTTTATTAAAATTGCAACGAAATTAAACTCGGGATTTTAGGATTAGGATTGAAATTTACATCAAGAATTACAAGTCATTTATTCCATAATTCGGGCGTTTGTTTTTTCATCATGACAAAATCCTGGAAAATGGAAACCCTGACGTCCACTTCTTCTTCTTCTTCAGCCTGTGTCCGTACTGGACGTAGGCCTTCTCAGCATTGCGCCACTTCTCCCTATCCTCTGCAGTTCTCTTCCACGCTCTGCCCTCTCTCTTGACGATGTCGCCACTCCATCTCGCTGGTGGTCTACCGATACTTCTATGGCCTTTTCTAGGTCTCCACTCAGTAACCCTTGACGTCCACTGCATGTACATAAATGGAAGAATTTATCTTCCTCTTTATTTTATAAAAGCGTTTCAGACATGCATTTCACAATCATACATGTAGGTAATAATATATTTTTATATTTTTTTCAGTTCTTCATGCAAGTGGGTAAAGAAATGCTGAACCCGGCCAACAAAAGTAAAGACAGCGACGCACCTAGCTTTAACCTGTTAATGGAACTACTCAGAGGCGACCATTGATGGAACGCAAATAATTTGTAAGACTTTGCGGATACAAGTGTTCAAAAAGTGCATTTCTTATTAGAAAAAACTTAAGAATTTGTGCCAAGTATTATAGTAATTTTATATATACGCTTTACAATGTAAATTGATTTATCTTTTGTATATATTTTGGGACTTTTTATATTAGCTGTCATTTATACAATTTTATTTTGTAAGGACAGTTCAATCACGGAGCAAGTTATTTCTCTTAACGAGGTAACGTTGTTTTTAAGATTTACTCAAAAAAAAACTTTATTAAGACTACCTACGCATAATAAAAACGTATAGGATTTATCGACTTCGGTGGTTTGACTGCATGAATAGCGCCTTAATAAGGATTGTATTTTGATATGACGTATTTACTCATTTAAAGTTGTCACTGCCGTGAACGCTTTCCATAGTATAGTCAATTAAGATTTAAGGGTCTGGGATCAGTGTGAGATGTTTTTAAATCAAATAGGTAGTATTTTATATACAAAATATAGGTTGTCACAGGTGGGTGGTCACATTTGTGTCACATGATGTCTTACTTTGTTGACCCCCATTAAAAACTAGAAATACTTTAAAATACCCTAATATTCAACAATTAAATCTTGCCTTTGAGCATTTTTACAAAAGACTATTAAGACTTGATAAAGTTTTCGTGGACATTTAATGGTAATAATTATTTATTGTATAATAATTAGGTGTAAGCGTCAGTGCCCAATAGCGAGTAATCTTATAAGCATTGCCATTTAACTTTAAGTTAAAATTATTTGAAATTTAATTTAAGTAGTATATATTTAAATTACTTGAAATTACAATCATGAAAGTTTGACTTTCTTTAAATTTACGTGTTTATCTCTTCAGGTTGACTTTTGTTCTCTGTTTTTAGCTCAGAATACAGAATTAACCAGAATCCACATAAATTCTGAAGCTTTGATAATAAGAAATTATCCCAAAATCTCATAATTTTTTAACATAAGATTATTTTATACTATTCAGTGCTCATACTCATACTGGTTTGTTCTGTATCCTGAGGCTTTTTGACAGCAATATATGAACTGATCCAAGTTTCTACATCACATCCCTTTTTTATCGAGGATTTTTGTCAGCCAAGTTAAAGTTTATTTAATACATCGATTCTACATGCCACATTATTTTTTGTTATGAAACTTACAATAAAATAGATTTTTGTGATATAATAATTTAGCTGTCTTTGTGTGTGTTTCATATTATGTAGGTATATTATCTATACTTGCAAAGCAGGTTGAAATCTGATTGCAATTATATAAAAGTAAAAATTACAAATGTCCTCAAGTGGTACATAGTATCGCTTCTTAGGTCAAATGGTTGCCAGTAACAGAAAACAGAAAATAAATACACAATAATATTTTTTATAAACTGTATATAACGTATAATCACTGAAAATAATGTTTATTTATTTGTAATACATAATAAATATATATTTTTTAATATCTAAATGACGTCTAGATTACTGTTGTTGGCGGCGGCTTCGAGTAAATTCCTATTTTTGTTTCACGATTGCTAATTTACCGCTGATATATCCAAAGGCGTTACAGTTAAACATGTTTAAAAATTAATTGTGAATGAGTATATGTATAATAATATACTCTGGGATATATATATATATGAATGTACCCCAGTGATGCTAAATTAAAATATATAGTTATTAACATTCGTTCTTAATAAAAACAAAATAAACATTAGGTACTTTTTCCAAAATCAAAAGTTAATTTATTAAACAACAGAGAGTTTTTAAAATGTTAATTTTTATGTCTGTATGCTTTAAGCATGTATTCAATTTTATTTGGTTTATTCAAATATTTAATAAATAATTATATTGTGCAATATTTTTTATTTCACTTCAGTTTTTTATTTAAAAAACCGTTTTAGGATCTGATTTTTATTCTTATTTAAAATATTTATTGTATTTATTACCGCTTATGTATAAACATCACTGCATCACTATATATGGGATACCAATTACCATGTTCGTGGCAATTTGGGTAAAAGGTGCACGCGAAAGAAATTATTCCGATTATAACCTAAAAACTAAATTAATAAAAAATGTGTATTTGTTTACGCCCCGGCTTTACTCGGGGAAATTGTTTATGGTTACTGCACCGCTCAGTTGGCTCGTAGCCTTCCTCAATAAAGGCTATTTAATGCAACATTTTTTTTAAAATCTGACTTAGAGTTCCTGAGATTAGCGCTTTCAAATATATATAATATTGTACAGATAAAAATATCGGAGATACATATTTTTACCATGCGTACCTGATCCCTCCACGAAAACCCCATCTAAGGTCTGTTTTTCTTGTCTTATTTGGTAAACAAATTTTGTATGTCTTTTTAAAATAAGTTGTCGTTTAAAATTTTATATATTAATTAACATTTTTAACTTATTTTCCACTTGCAGAATTAATAATTTAAAAATATTTGCCTTTTAAAAAAAGTGTACCGACTTCAAAAATTATGCACTGAAAAATGTGCTTTTCGAAAGCAAATGCACAAGTCACTAAAAAAAATACTCAAATCGCTTCAATTGTGCCTATAAAATTTGAAGAGTTCTCAATTTCTCCAGGATCCCATCATCAGATGACCATGGGACCACCTGGGAAGTATACCCTTTCAAACAAAACAAAAATTCTAAATCGGTCCAGGCGTCTTTAAGTAATCGGGTAACATACTTAAAAATACATAAAAGATTCCGACGAATTGAGAACCTCCGCCTTGTTTTGAAGTTCGGTTAAAAATTAACAATAAAAAGACATGCCGAGTTTGTTTACCATAAAAGTCTTAAAAATTGACTTTGTATTTAATCCATATATTGGCGTCACACATTGAATCAATGTTATATTTTTTTAGTAGTAAGTTAGAGATATTTATGAAGCAATTTTTCTTGTATTATTTAATTAATTGAAAATCAGCCCTGAATCCACCTAATATTTTACTTTAGTTGTAATCATGAAATAATATTAATAATGTATATAGTTTTCTGACCAGTCATTCACTGCCTATGATATATAATAAAAACTTAATAATTCGCCGACACGTTTTTGCTTTAAGCAAATGTTGCAATATTATTTGAAATTCTCATTAAATTGTTTATATTATAATTTTAGTCTTAATTTACTTAAGTGTGCAGTTTGTTTATTATGTAAGATATATGCATCATATTATATAGTGTACTTGTATAATTATTCTTATTCATCGATACAAGGCATCTTTTGATTTAACTGTTTTAAAAAGCAATTTTTTATATGAAAAGTAAAAAAATGGGCACAAGTACTTTGAATGTATTTTTTTTATTTAAGTAGATTTGTTTAGATTAAAATATGTCAGCTCAGATAGTGTTTAAGTGTTGTATATATGTATAATTTTGTGCCACAGCCTAGAAAGCTTAAATTTACAAAATTTACTATTATCGAAAGCACTGGTTTTATTTTCAAAATTAAATATAACGCTCTACTTAGCTTCAATACAATCCTAACTAATACTATGAATGCGAAAGTGTGTTTATTTTTAAAAGATTCCTTAGGAGAAGCCTAGTATAATTAATCACAATAAGAAAAAAGTCGTTCGCAACTCGCGCAGATAAAAAATGGCGGTCTTCTATTTGCCTCTGTATGCCACATACTATATTGTGAGAGCGAGAGGTCTATACAAAAGCCGCCATTTTCAAATCTTTACCTGCGCGGGTTGTAGAATAGAATAGACAAATATTGAACTTTTTAATTTGACATTTCTTGTTTAATTCGTACGTTCGTTATTGACAAATATAATACGCTACAATACATCTCCTTAAGTTTGTCTCTTTCTATATACTGTAGTAATATATGTATTTACTTTTTCACACGCACGCATTCTATTCTACAATATTTTTTGTCTCCCTCTAACAAATCTGTCAATAAATATGAAAGTAGGAGACGAAACATGGTATAATTTTGTAAGGGCGTTTATCTATATTGTGTATTATATGGCATGCGCAAATCTTTTTGGGCGCTAGCGATATCACGTGACAAATGTTGTAGTTGCCATTTTTGATATAAAATTATAATATAGGACTATTGTACGTTCGATATTTGAACTTTTGATACCAGCATTACATGCCAGCTCTTGTTAACAGATTTATAGCCAAATATAACAGTCACGACTCTAACAATGTTTGCCCCTGTCTATTGAACATACTAATAAACTTTGATGAATATGTTTTGCCACTCTAATATACGATACTAGCGCCATCTAGGCCAAAACTTTTATTACCCGCTTATACAGTGAAAAAGGTGCTTTCAGTGTTAACGAAAGCATTAAAAGCTTACATATCTAAGTTTAAAAAAAATGTAGACTTAAATAGCAATGTAGTAGGTCCCATGCCTTATAAATGCATGGAGTCGTACTGATATTTTAGTGTATAGCTTAATTTTATAATATTTTTGTACGTTAGTTGGTAAACTGTGACTTGGATGTACGCGGCCCGAATGATTTTTATATTAAAAATTACAAGGGGTGAAAGAATGATTTTCGTCCATTTTTTTTCTTTTGTTAAACTTATAAATAAGTATTATAATGATATTTTATCTACACTACCTATATATATTATAGTTTCAAAAGTTTTTTTTTATATAAAGGATAAAAAAAATACAAATGATTTTTGAACACATTTTGGTATTTTATTTTATGTAGGTACCCCACGAATCTCATCTTTACGAATAAAGAAATATCACTGAAAACAGAAAGACAAAACATATTTTTTATAATAGTTGTCGGATAAGAGTGTGCGTTATAGTCTCTTTCCAAAGATGGGTATTATGTTCTGCCGGTTTATGTAATATTAATAGTAATAATAGCCAGTAGGTAGGCTTAATTCGGTAATTTCGACAAAATTACGTCATCATCTGTCACGTGGTACTATTCATTTGTGATAAAAGTGGTACCACGGCGCCCCGTGGTACTACCAGTTAGACAAATGAGGTTAGAAATAAGGCAGAATGGCAAAGCTTTGTCTGTCAGCAAAACTTTAAAAATTTATTATAAAAAAACTACAGCATAAAAGGCAAAAATATTCAATTTGGTTTCTTAAAACGGTGTGATATTTGAAATAAAAATATAAAAAAATACCTTAGTTTTTACTTTACATACCGAATTGAGGTTTATGAAACTTGGCCTCCGCGGACTCTAGGTAATCAGATTTGCTGGATCTTGTTTGTCACATTTGATCAAAATTTATTTATGATCATTATGCAACAACAAGTTTATGCAAGTATAATTTATTTACCTATTTTTTAGATATTGGATTATCTGTTATTGATAACATAAGTAATTAATAAAATATCGAAAATTATATTCGTATTATCGACGATGTTGATTTAATATTTAGGTATTTCCAGATAGGTACCTATATCTGGAAATACCTAACATATATATATATATACATATATAATACGGAATACCTATAATATAACATCTGTTGGGTTTAGAATTTGGGGATTTTTTTACGAGAAAATATTATATTATATTCTTATTATAAGTAGATATAAGCGTAACCGAGCGTAATTGGACTGGATTCGTTTCTACCGGCTACTATAAAAAAAACTCATTAGGTATAAATTTGCCATATAATTATACCGTATGCCGAATATTGCCGAGCTTTTCTAAATAAACATTACATACAATGGGGTTAACATACTTACGATCGCGACATCCACCCAAGGAATGCCCGGCCCGAAAATGTCCAACCCTAGAATGTCCGGACAAATCCGTGTACTGTCTTTGCCCGACCCAGCATTTACCCGACACTCTGTGTTGGACATTCTCGAGCCGTAACTAATTGGGTAAGTACTGTAAAGAGGTTGCTTGCCTTAGGTTAGAAAATATGTAAACTCCTTTATAAATTCAAATATATGAATATAATATTAAGAAAACAACTAAGACAGAGACAGTTCGTGTTTTGGTCGAGATAGACAGACATGCAGTCTCTATTAGAAAAATAAATATGTTATATAATATATAAACAAACATAAAGAAAATACAATAAATAATGATTATGAAATATCCTGTGTATTATTGAAGGCAAGATCCCGAGGACCGACGTTACAGTACCTACATACAATAAGTAAGAACTTGCCATGATTTCTGAATAGGACTATACAAACAAGATTATAAACACCACCCTTTTTTCAATGTCGGAGCATTGAAATAACAAATCATTAATCGGCCTCGCATTATGATAATATTTTGATAAATAAACTTAATTACTTACGTAGATTTTATATAAACCGAGATTATAAATAAGTAGCGAATGTATTTTTTAGTATTCATATAGTAACCATGTTTCGGTTCGTGTTAGGTTTGTGTTTATTGGGTCTTGCGTTGTCCACCCCACCAGTGACTCGCTCTAGACAGGATATTGAAGAGTTTAAAAACTTTTTAGAGGCCAAACGACTGCGTAAGTGCAATAATACAATTGTAACCAAACTCCTTTTATCCCAGACAATGGGTAGACAATCAATCAAATACAATTTAATTTGGGTACAAAAATATTCACCATACTACCAGGTGTAGGCGAAAAATATGGTGGATCGATTAGGGTACAAAAGTTATTGATTAAAGAATTTAATTTTCAGGTAGCTTACTTTTGACTTAGATTTCAAATTTAAATCCTTACAATTCAATTATACAGTTTAATGTGAATAAAATTATCGCTATACGGTCCAGGATTTTATGACCCCAGGTATGTTCTACAGACGACACAGCTTATAAGAAAATATGACCGCATTCAAAATCCCATACCACACACTTTTGATATTTTAAAACTTTATTACAGCGGAAATTACATTACTATTTTACATCAGGCGTTAATAGAGTTAAATTTCCAGGGCAAAATGTGATAACTCAAAGCCCAGTGGAAGCAGAATGGCAGACCAGTGGCAAGTTCGAAGGTGACATTCTCCTAGACGAATTCATGGTTGATCAGCTCGTGTCAAGTTACTCCGCTGGTCGCAATGCTTACATTTGGCCAAACACCAAATGGCCCGAAAACACCATCATCTGGGAGTGGGGAGTTGGAGAGTTCAGTGAGTTTTTGGATTTTTAATGTAAAAACACAAAGTGAAAACAAATGTCAAATAAAATTGCAATATGTCTCTCAAAGAAGGTTGAAATTATTGGGTTAACGCAGGGGAAACAATCAAAATCGATGTGGTTTACTTAATCTAACATATTCGACCAATCCACGGCTTGTCGCCGCACGGTCCATCGAAACCAACCACAAACTCGTCCAATTCTCCGCCTAGAGCATCCGTCGGCCGGAATGGGAAATTATGGCCTACTTTACAGTTGTATTGCGAAATTGTCATTTCTATGCAATAGTTTTTTAAAGTTATGCCGACAGACGACAAAGTGACTTTATAATTTAGGTAAAAGAACCAAATTCTGTCGTATTTCTCAAGTCATTTGTCTAACTGGTAGTACCTACCACTGGGAAAGTTAAGAGTAACCCTCTACAATTACAACGACTACAATTTGTGAGTTTTTTTTATGTCCACCTGCATGGACTGCATGTGTTTGTGCGCGTAAATAATGCATTTTCTGTCATTATAATCGGACTGGACTAACCAATTTTGGTCCCCAGCAATATGATAAAGGTTCAATTTAAAAAAAAACACATCGCGCGCTGTTTTTAATAGCACTTTTTAAAAATATTTAAAAAATATTACAAAAACACTATAATTGTAATTTTAACGCTTAAGTTCTAAAGAAGATGTTGTTCTATTACAATAAATAATTATCATTTAAAATGAAGTGAGATTTATAGAGAAAATAACAATTTTATGGGCTATAATTTTTACTTTTTTTAATATGATTGTGATTTTAATTTCTGAAGAAAAGAACCAAAATGTTATTTATAGTCTAATAATATTTTTTTATTGTGAAAAAATTGAAAGCGAAATTGAGAAAAGCCGTTTCAATTATCTTGTTATAATTAAAAAAAACTTTATTAATTTAAAAGTTTTCTTAATTAACTTTTTAGATAACAATATTCTCTATAATGTGACTACATAACAGGTAATTTCTTCAAGTGCTTCATAGAAATTATACTGTTCTAAAAGTACAGTTTTAGATCCAAAAGTACGATTTACTCTTAAAGGCTCTTAAGGGCCAGAAATGCTACTTTACTTAAATGATGACGTCACTTTGCCGTCTGTCGGAAAAACTTTGAAAATTTATTATAAAAAGTACCTCATAGAAGACAAAAATAGTGTCATAAAATAGTTTAATCTTTGAAATAAAAATATAAAAATAGGTATACAGAGTTGCTCGAAATAAAAAAATCCTTGAATAATAGTTACTCGAAAGGAAAATTTCTAGAAATTAGTAATTAATTTATAGACTAGCGACTCGCCTCGGCTTCGCCCGTGTAATTTTAATATCACATGTTCAACCGACCTCGTTGACACAATTCGCCGAATAAATAACATTGACATTATTGGTTACTGCTCCTCTCTCAAAAAACGTGGCGTGATGTAATATACACTTAAACCTTCCTTGCTTGTGAATCAGTCTATGTATTAGTGAAAACCGTATCAAAATCGGTCCAGTAATAGTGAAAGTAAGTCTGTCTGTCAATTTCTACCAAACCATACCTATATACGGTTATCGTTTTTTATAGATGACGAACAGAAGGTAGCCATCGAAGCAGGAATAAAGGAGATTGAAGATAGAACTTGCCTTAGATTCAGACAGAGGCAAGGAGAGAGTTCCTACGTTAGAGTTACGGTAAGAAAATAAATAATTCAATTAGTACTTTTTTCAAGGGTTACCTTACGGCTCCCGAAACTGTGGTATGGTCCCAGAGTACCTATATACCCAGCGGAAGACCAAGTCTCCCTCTTTTAGCCAACCTAACCTAGCGAGTGGCCAGTTCTGTTAAGAGGATCGTGTAGGTCAGCGTACGCAGCGAAATAGGTATTTAGAAAATCATATTCTGTCTCAAGCGCGCTCTTCCCCCGGGCATCAGTGCGACAGAGAACACTGCAGCTCGTGAGTGTTCGTAGGTATGTTCTTCGTGGAAAATTGCGTTTTGGGGGAAAACGATTTACACCTACTAAACTATAACGAAACCTTATAATTTTGGTGTCAAACGTTTTAACGTACGTTTTGCTTTTTTTGAAATTTTGCTTTGTTTCTCAAATACAGACGGTTTATTACGAGCAAGTTATGAACCAAAAAAACCGAGATTTGAGGGGCTTATAACTTTTGACCTATTACGAATTTTGAAAAAAGGAAATTATACATACGTAGTTTTTCATTATGTCAGTTACATATTACAAAATCGTTAAAATTAAATAATATTTAGGGGTAGTAAAACGTTTTCTCCGTTTGTATGGACATGGACGCGGTACACTACACTCTTAAGGTATATTTAGATGGAAAAGCCTCTAAGTGTGGATTATCGGATTATGTACAATATTTTTTCAATTATAAAAAACCCACTTGGCCAGGATCGAATCGTGGTCCGCCTAGTTACTACCAGACGCCTTAACCACTCGGCCACCGACGCACCCTTTTACTATTATCCCTGTCTGAAATCTCAAATGCATAAGCTAAGGATTTATAACATTACACGAGGATTATGAAACATTTTTGTTTTGGTGAAAATTGATATTGAATTATTCAGAAATTTTGAAAAAAAAATTTTTCAGGCAATTTTAGTCTTAAGGAGACGCCTCATAACTTTTGTCCCATACAAAAAAAGACTTCAGCAATTCAAGTATTAAGTATACAAAACTTATTGAAAATAACAAGTTTTATAACCCTAGTATATGAAATTATCTATATGCTCAATATGTAAAAAATATGTCAGTATCAGCTACACCTAGGTTTCATGAAGCCCTGAAAGACATCAATTTCACGCATATTTACAAACGACTTTGCAACTCGAGTTCTCTTAATATATTTATACTACTGTATATTTTTTACATATCGAGTAAAAATGATTTCACTTACTTTGTTGATCCATTAACTAGAACTTGCTATTTCTAATATTTTTTGTACAATACTGGAATTGCTGAAATCCGTTTTGTGTATTTTATTGTACCGATTTTGTTTGGAAAATTTATTTCTCTATTTACTTCTTTCGCTCGGATATTGGGTGAAAGAGATGCAAAAACGTGTGTTTTTTAAGTTGGTTACGCGACCAAGAGAGCACTTAACTTGATGAAATGTGCCGATGTCAATGGTTTATATTATATTATGATCTTATTAAGAGATCTTATTTATATATCGACTTCAAAAACAGACTAATAATTTTCCCCTCAGGGTGGCCCAGCAGGTTGTTACGCCAGTGTTGGTTACTGGCAATCACGAGGTGAACATACTTTCAACGTAGCTAGAAATACTCCCGGACTTGGTTGCTTCAGACATACTACAATCATCCATGAGTGGCTGCATGTTATAGGATTCCTTCACATGCAAAGTACACACGACAGAGATGATTATGTTAGGGTGCAATGGGATAACATTCAAGCTGGTATGTAGAAAAATTAAATTTGGCCGTTGCGTGCGTGTAGGTACGACTCGCGCTCAGAGTGGTATTCCGTAAATATGTACAATAATGCAGTACCTTTCCATTCCCTATGATTATACCCCTTAAACGGTGAATTAGAAAAAAGTAGCCTATGTCCTTTCAAATTTCCTCAAAATCGGTTGGGTGGTTTAGCCGTGAAAACGTAAGACAGACAAACAGAGTATATATAGTATGGATTCATGAACTGCAAGCTTATGTTTGTTAATACAAATGGTGGGTATCTCAAATAATGGTAATGGAAAAGTAAATGCTGAAATGCTGATAGATGTACTTTTATTGACCAAACAGCTCTTGTATAAAGCAATGTTAAAAGTACACACAATCGCCGGGCATGTATGAAGTATGATGAATATAAAAGAAGCGAAAGAGGTATGTCAGGATCGTGACAAATGGCATTCGATTGGCTTTATCCCTTTTGGGATAGAAGACGTGTTGATTTTGACTACATACTAAATTTCAGATAAGATAGGTGAGGTGAATTGACTTCCTCCAAGAACTTCAAAATTCTGATTAGGTACCTTTTTAGAGTAAATCAACTTACCTTTTTAGGATTCCGTAGCCAAATGATTACGTGTGTTCATGTTTAATTATTGAAATGATTGACTACACAAAAGGGAATAAGAGTCAGACCGCAGACGACGTGGATGATAAATGTCTTGAGAGACATGATGGGTTTGGTTCAGTCTGTTGACGCTCCTCAAGATTAGGAAAGCTGAACTCGTGTAACAGGAAGAGGCGAGGATGAAGAAAAAGTTGTTATTGAAATTAATAAGATGACATTTTTCAGGTATGGAACACAATTTCGAGAAGTATACTGCAGATTTAGTAAGCAACTTAAATTTACCTTATGAGTACACGAGCACTATGCACTACAACGCTTACGGGTTTAGCATTAATGGGGAACCTACTCTGGTGCCAACTCAGGTCAGTTAGAAGTTATTAATATTTCTAGTTATTATTTAGAAAAATACAATCAAATACAATTAAATACTTATATCTACTATGCTATATATACAAATAAACCTATTTAAATAAAAAAAACATCAAAATCGCTGCCTTTTGGGAGAGTGCCCATAAGCACAGTCACAAGGCTGGCTGCGTTGCCACACCTGTGGGACACCTCTACCAATCTTTTGGCGATATATTTATAGAGGTGTAGTGCGCTTGTTCTCCACTTTTATTATTTTTATTATAATAGATTTATTTTAGGTGCTAAAAATGAAAATTATGCGATGGCGACTAGCGACAATTTTATTGAAATTGAATTGAAATTTAAATAAGTTGTCTCATAATAATATGCTACTCGATTTAAATAAATTTATCACTGCTGTCGTCACCGCAACAAAATTAAATTCAGAATTTTAGGATTTAAATTTGAAAGCTACCTGGTTCCTGAAATTATTAGGAGTAAAATCTTTTTATAATTTTATTTATAAAGCGGCGTGATCATAGGATGCTCCCAATTACGAGAAGTCGACTTTTCTTCTTAAATAAAATGGTGCTTATCGTTAAGTGAGGGTTGAATCAGGGACTTCAGGTTGAAGTTCAATGCTCTAATCACTGCGCTTTGTATTAAGTCTATATTTTCATACTTACAATTTATTTTCTCGCACAGAATTCCAACTTCTTCAGGCTGTCATCTCAATAATAAATATTTTTCAGGAATTCGAGGGTGAGATGGGACAAACTAACTTCGTAACAGACAACGATTATCTTAGAGTGAACAGACATTACAACTGTCCAGGAGCTTGGGATTAAGTTTTTTTTTTAATAAAAAAAATATTCCAATCCATATTCGTTTCATTACTAGTAAACCTGTCAATAAACATATACTTACTGTTCATGCATTATTATACCAAAGGAAATCAACCAATTTTTTCCACTATTTTCCATCTTCTTCTCCTTCATTTATTTTGCCTACATCAATTACATCATTAGGTTTAACAAAAGGTGAAAATTATGTTCTAACATTATTATAATGAAACAATGAAGGATGAAAGATTGACTAAAAAGGATGGCTAAAGTGAAAGGAAGTGCTGACAGAGGACGATTTTATTGAAAATATCAAAAATATATTGATCGATGGCAAATATAAAAAGTAGCATCATCGTCGAGCATGTATGAAAGGTATGATGAATTTGAAAGAAGCAAAAGAGGTATGTCAGGATCGTAGCAAATGTCAATGTCTATGAAATATCAGCAATCAGCTAGTTTGAGCAAATACCTATACTATACAACATTATGTTTATGTTATTAATTTACTTACTATGTAATCTATACTTTTTAACTTTAATTTATTATTTATTTATTTCTTATTAAAAATACAAATAAACATACAAATTGAATCTAGAAAAAACCTTAAAAAATAAAAAGAAAAGAAAAGGAGTGTAAGAATTAAATGTAGAATACTTAGCTTTGAAGAAAGTCCAATCGTGCCAAGAACACTAGCTGCGTTACCCCTTTGAATCTCCAAGCTTATGCGACGAAAGTCGAAACTCGAGCATCACCAGACTTGAAATACCAAGAAGTATATCGGCAAACTTCTTAGAGTCAAATGACCACGGGCCAAGAGTTTGAAAAAAACTATTTTATACTAATACATACTGAATACGAACAAACAAACAAATAGACAAATATATTTTTTATAGGTATATTAGAAGATACACCGACGAGCAATATTAAAAAGCTACTAACTAATCATGAAATATTTCCGAAACCACGCCAGATAGCTTTTTGAAGTAACAAGCAACATTCAAGTGTATTTAATAACGGTTAAAAAAACACCCAATGGAAACAAAACAAATTTAATTAAATGTGTTAAACAATGTAAAAACAAAATAGCGCCATTTGCGCAAATTTGCAAGTGGCTTTTTTATATTGCTCGTCAGTGTATCTACCTAATACCTATGTATATTGAACGCAGGAATCTCAGGAACTACTGGTCCGATTTGCGTTATAGGCTATATAACATCACGGTACGTTCGAAAAGAGTGGAACCGTAACCATAAACTAAACGTTCCTACATCAAACAAGAATTGACGAAGCTGGGAATGGAAGCTAGTGTTCTATAGAAAATAGTAGAACCTATTTTGCTCCTAAAGCCAGGATTACTGCATTTTGGGTGGAGTATTAAAAATAAGGTGACTGGATTAGATAATAATAGATAATATGGTATAAATTATAAATTCATTGATATAACAAAATCGATCAATATTAATTAAGAGATAAGTTTATTATGTTGTTTTATATTTATGTTATTGTTATTATTTTCCTCAAAAAAGTTATAATTCGTTTTTATTTTAAGAAAATTCTTTATTTATTATCATTATTTCATACAAAGTTTTATTTATTTAATTTGTGGCGGCACATCGCGTCGATAGATGTCGCACCGTTACTAACCATAGCACGGTTTCGGGAGCTGTAAGGCAACCCCTGAAAAAAGAAAAAAAAAAACTTTTCTATAAATTTAATAAATACTGTTTTACAATATACAATACAATTTACAATACATATAAAAAAAATCTTCACGGGTCGCCTTACAGCTCCCGGGAATCGTTTCCGGCCCCAGGGTAGCCAGGGGAAGAAAAAGTCTTCGTCATTTAGCCGAAGATTTTGAAGCTATACCTAACGAGTGGCCAGCTGAAGAGAGAAAAGCCTCTTTGTACGGTTGTCGGATAATGTACATAGATTTTTTATTATAAAACCCATTGGTCGGATAGGGATCGAATCCGCGACTTCTCAGTTGTGAGCCGACGTTTTACCCACTCGACCACCGACGTTCTTTTTCTTTTATATATGCCGGGGATCCGGGATCAAACCCGTGGTCTGCCTAGTTAACACCATCGTCGATGGCCGAGTGGTTATACATTTTTTAAGTTCTATCTTCATAGTAATTGGTAACCCTAGTAGGAAATGCTGGTCTAATTAAACTATCTATCTATCATCATGCCATTTATCACAATAGGGATAGGCAGAGATAATCAAATGCCATATTACTATTTACTTAAATTTTATTTAAAGAAAAATAGAGTAAAGTTTTTCATATCTTCACACTTATGTTTCCTATAGGGGTAAGGAAAAAAATCTACTATTTAATTTTCTACATACCGTCCTAGATAAATAAAAGATTCTACTTATATTTTAAATATTTTTATTTATAACGAAAAATAAGTTTTTACACCTCGTTTTCTGGGTCCCATGCTCCAGGACAATCGTAGAGTCTGTTAATTTTCAACCAATCTCTGTCGGTAATATGTTCACGCTGACCCATCAGACCTTCATACGGCTGAAAAAAGTTTCTATGTGTATATATAGACCCAATCTATATCTAGGTATAATAATTATAAAGTTGTTTGTATGAAGGGCGTAGGGTTTTGAAACTACTAAACCGATTGTAAAACTCTGTCACTTAAGGCCGATTTACATTGAGTCAGTAACTGACGTCAGTTAACTGCCAAGTCAGTGCTGATTCGGGACTGCCATCGTATAAACAGATTTCAAGTCAGTACAGCGCTGACTCAAATATTCGCGCACGATATTTTTTGGAGACAGTCCCCTCCCCCTGCCACCCGCGCCAGCTAACTGACCTTGTGTAAACGCTGAAGTCAGTAGTTAGTCGTACAGACTACTATATAGTCGTTTCGTTGTAAGGTGACGCCGCATTGTTTTTTATTGTACGACGAAAATGAAAACTTGAGGTTGGTGCAGTTATATACCGTGACAACGAATGCCTATGGAATATTAAATCACAAAATTATAGAAACCGAGACATGAATATTGAAGGACTTGGTCCTAATAAAATGAAAAATAAAATTAAGGCTAACTTATTATCTGGAATTGGAAAAAATACAGGATCTTCATAAGCAGAACCTCCAGCTTTATGTATTGTCTATTCAGTCGTTTTTCTGTAGTTATCGAAAACTATTTTTTCCTCACTGACTTTACTAACGTGTGTACACTGTTCAGAAATAACCACGACTACCGACTTCGTGTAAACAGTGCATTTATGGAAAGCTACATTATCACTGCCCTGACCAATATATAGACCACTTTAGACTATATTATATTTTGGTAAAAAAATTATATAAATAAAACTTCTTTATTTAAATAAGTTTAAAAATTGCATGGGAAATATTAGGGCGGAATGTTATTTTTTAACCGACTTCCTTATATTTTGGCTACGAACTAAAGAGTCCTGTAAGCATAATACATGAGGATAAATTTTAGCATATAGCTACTTATTCAATATATCTAAGTGAAATAGCCGTAATTTTTTCAATTGGTTTTATTGAATGGGAAATATGGGTGGTAAAATAAAAGATTACTTTCTTTTTTAACCAATTAAAAAATAATAAAATAATATTTATTTTGAAACTTCAATAAGCTACAAAAAACGCGATGTATATAATTGAAAGGTAATGGTATAACAGCGCTCTAAAAAAATTAAGAGCTTTGTGATAAATTATGAAAGAGAAAACGGGGGCAAAGTTTAACCACCCATATTTCTTATTCAATAAAACCCATTGAAAAAATAACAGCTATTTAATTTAGATATATTGAATAAGTCACTATATGCTAAATTACTGTGACATAAGTGGATTACTTACAGAGAAATTGGTAATAGTTTATCCCAGAAAAATTATGGATAAAATAATAAATTTTATTAAATAAAATCAATATAAAGAAATATTTATGTCAGATGTTACATATAGGAAATGCGTCCTCGATGTAAAAATTCTGTTAAAATAAATTAACTTAAAAAAAGTGTACCGACTTCAAAAATTTGCACTGAAAAGTTAGAAATAATAAATATTTCGTCGTAGAATTTGAAGACGGTTGGTGCAAAATTAGGATACAAAATTAAGTAAACATCTAAGATCTGTTCAATATTATCTATGTTTGTACTGATGATCGTAGGTTCCTAATGAATTGTCTAGATTAGTGAATTTGGGAACTAAGTTGTTTCTAATTTGGCACCTACCGTCTTCAAATATTTATTATTTCTTACTTTTCAGTGCAATTTTTTTAAGTCGGTACACTTTTTTTTTAAAGTTAATTTATTTTTCCCTTTTAAGTTATTAGAAGTATCATTACAAAAATAAATAATCGAAATCGGCTTGGCATTTCATCGAGTTATGACAAAAATTGACTTAGAAATAAGTTTTTATTTAAAACTACTGAACCAAGTTTCACTAACCAGACCACCACCACAAGGGAAGCACCAGCTTTCAAATAAAAAAAGAATCATCAAAATCGGTTCACCCAGTCGAAAGTTCTGAGGTAACAAACATAAAAAAATACAGTCGAATTGAGAACCTCCTCCTTTTTTTTAAGTCGGTTAAAACAGTGTTAGTCTGTTAGAAAAATCCAAAGTTATCCAAAACATAAACTAACTGTTAGTTATTCTTTTATAACAACGATTGTGAAACGGATTCATCGGGGATTACAGTGCCAAAGAATACTTACATGTAAAGCACGAATTGTAGGTTGATTATTCTTGCTGAACGCAAACTCATTATAGTGCATGTTGCTGGTGTACTCATACTCTAATCCTAGGTTACTCACTATGGTTTCAGAGTAGCGGTCGAAGGCATAAGCGTAACCTGTGGATTTTAATAAGTTTCTATTACGAGTTACAGCCGGTAGTAAAGAAAAGTGCAGATTGGAAGTATTTTTCTTTGAATTTTCAATGGAACTAATACTAAGTAATTGATGCATGAATCAATTGTGTAAATCTGTAAAGTTTACTGGTAGCTATAGCGGGACCCAACATAAAATAAATAGCTATTCTTAGCTGCATTTTTTGATAACAAATATTTTCTCTACGAAGAAATCGAACACAGAATTGTATTACTAATTACAAAGTCTTTTTTGGAGAGACAGGCTGGTTATCTCTGTATATTATTTCACAATGGTGTTTTTTATCAAATATGTTTCTTTTAAAATTAGACTAATTTATTTATTTTGTAAAAGACACCATCTATAAATTAGAGACCCGAAGAGTATAAGTATCCTATATTTTCTAAAATAAACTGTCAATCTTGCTTGACTTGCTGTGCTTTTAAATAAATAAATAAGAGGGCATCCAACTATAATAATATTAATTTTTAGGACTTTTTTACGGCTCCTGGAACCGTGTTATCGGTCAAATGGTACCCAGCGGAAGATCAAGTCTTCCTCTTTATAGTCGATGGTATTTGTGAGGCTATACCTAACGAGTGGCCAGTTCTGTTGAGTTATATTTAGATGGAAAAGCCTCTAAGAGTTAAGTGTCGTACATGAGTTTTTAATTATAAAACGCCACCGACGCACTTTTTTATATTATGGAAACACATATTGTTGCGGTTTCTTAAGGGCCGTTGGTCAAGGTCATCTTATAACTGTCAAAAATATGGCAATATTCTGTTAATCCTGGAAAGTTGAGTTTATTTAATTAATTTACATTTCCTTACCTAAAACACAACTATACATTTATATATATATATAAAACACACTAACAATATTTTTGACAAATACAAGATGACTGAGGGCAACGGTCCTTAAATAAACAAAATTTCATCCACAATCGTTCAACCTTGACATAAAAAGTAAGATTTTATTACCATCCTGAATATTATCATACAATATCTCGACGTACTCCGCCTGGTTATGTGTACTGTGCATATGATGTAATGCTAGGGAATGGAAGAACTCATGGTTCACAATAGCTGGTACAAAACAGCCCCATGGAGGTGACCAGGTATTTGCTAAATTCAATGTATGTGCTGTCAAACTTGTATAGTAACCGACGTGTGCGTAACAGCCGTCTGTGCGACCCTGTAAATTGTAAAATATTATAGTAAACTCGCTTTCCATTATCTGGTCTTTTTGGTAGAATTTTAACACAGACAGGGTGCTAATTTTCGTAACAATTTAAGCGAATTGGGAGCTTTGCCATTTGAAATTTCAACTTTGACAAGCTTTATGGGCTTTTCCTGAATTTTAAAGCGTTGATTTCTACTTAACTGTTATATTGACGAATCTTTGGTTATCTGGTCCTTTTGGTAGAATTTTAACACAGGTATGCTTCTCTATGTTCTCTATTGTGCTTAATATTAAATCTATTTGCTCTTGATCTGTGAAAATGTTATACAAAAATAAATTTAAGTAAAGGCCATTTAAGTAGGTACTGTGGTAAACAAACTTTGCATGCCGTACAAAAAGACCACAAGGGTTCTATCTTAACTATTAGAGATAAATATATGCTGCTGAAACTATTTATTATCACTAGAAATTAGCAAACAAATAAAAAACTTGGAAGGCCTGATGATCTCAAAGGTCTACCGAAACTATTAGAGATAGAGAAATGTTTCGCAAACAAAAATATTAAACGCGTAAGAAGTTAAACTTATAAATTTTTTTATACATGACTTATACACGTAATAGGCATAGGCAATTAGCAAAAAATAACTTACTAAATTCCTCTTCAACAATTTCGTAATAAATAACTTTATCTGGCCACACGTTACGAAGCCTGGCGTTTCTTTGACCTTTGTTTTCCAATAAGTTCTGAACTTCATTTTCTTCCAGCACTATATCACCTTCGAATTTACCACTGTTCTCCCATTCTGATGCGAGTGGGTTTGCTGCCATACGATCCGATAAGGATAGTCCATCGCCTAGAAAAAAATTAACATATTGGTCAATCTGGGATTCGAACCCGGAAAGTTTAGTGTTATTAATTAAATGAGAAAAGGTGTTGGTTTGTTTGTCATTTTTCACGACAACACAGAGCAACGGATCTACGTTATTGTTGACGGAGTGACAATAGACTACTTTTTATCCCGGATATCCATCGCAAAAAAATCTTCTTGTCATATTTTGAAAATTTCCACGGTTTTTTGTGTCTATTTAGCTATTTTGGATTTTCATTAGGTCTTTTGATACAAAGTAATCTGGTTATTACTAAACTATTACTAAAAATCAGAATTCAAAAAGGCATGATTCATCGAAAAAATCATTTCAAAAATACTGAACAAATCGAATCCTACGTCTTATTTTTTAAAGGCTTTATCTATAAATGATCAAAATCCAATAACTTTAATGTTTTTTTTTCAACAATAGTTATCATGTTTCAAAAAAGTATCAATTTGCGAAAATCGTTTTCTATTTTTTAATGACTTCAAAAAAAAGACGTTACTCAATTCGACCGTATATAGGTACATTTTTTTTATGTGTGTTCGCAAATAACTTCGTGGTTTATGAACCGATTTTGATGATTTCTTTTTTAAGGATATAATAATTTCATTATGACATTATCTCACAGACATATAACGAAAATCGGTTCAGTAGTTTTTCAGAAATTCAGTAATTTGTCTCTGTTTACGGCTGAAAATTATGTATCAGAGAAAAGCCTTAGCAATGGTTGCTATTGACACGAAGTTGTAAATTTTTGTATCGACGGTGGTCTAACGGCTAAAGGTATATGGCATGGTATGGTGCAGCTCAGGATGCAAATGGTTCAAATCCCATCCCCAACAGCATTTTTTTTTTATTTTTCCATTTTTTTTTATTTGCGTTCTTATTTGTCTCTCAAGGCAGCAAAATCACTTAAAAGGGAAAATAAATTAACTTTTAAAAAAAGTGTACCGACTTCAAAAATTTGCACTGAAAAGTAAGAAATAATAAATATTTAGTCGTAGAATTTGAAGACGGTTGGTGCCAAATTAAAAACAACTTACTTCCCAAATTCACTAATCTAGACAATTCATTAGGAACCTACGATCATCAGTACAAATATATATAATATTGAACAGATATTTATCTTCTTAGATGTTTACTTAATTTTGTATCCTAATTTGGCACCAACCGTCTTCAAATTCTACGACGAAATATTTATTATTTCTTACTTTTCAGTGCAAATTTTTGAAGTCGGTACACTTTTTTTTAAAAGTTAATTTATTAATGCTTGATATGACTATATACATATATAACATTATTAGCCAGATTTCTTAGAACTAATAAATTAACCCAGATATATAAATAGATAAATAGTAACCGAGGTCGGGCCCTTGTATGGGATGCCACGTGCGTGGACATTAGCCCCGTTTCATCTCAGGGAAACAGTAAAAAAGCGGCGGAACTCTCTTACAAACGGCGCAAATTAATTATAGATAAACTATTTAAAAAAGTGTACCGTATTTAAAAATTGTGTACTGAAAAGTAGGAAATAATTAATAGTTCATCGTAGAATTTGAAGACAGATTACTGAAATGGATTTGGGAAGGGAAATAAAAAATTTGGCACCAACCGTCTTCAAATTCTACAAAAAAATATGGTCCGAATTGAAAACCTTCTCCTTCTTTGTTCGAAGTCGGTTAAAAACTACAAATTTTTGCCATTTGGTGTAGAAACTTTGTTTTCGTGGGGTTCAAATGCTAAAATTTTTATTAAAGAAATATCCCCACGACCCACGACTGATCATCATCTCCTCCTGGCTCCTTCCTCGCTCAACGAATCAGGCATCGCGATTCAGCCACTATTCCACGAGAAACTGATTTATTTAGTTATATTTAATTTTTACATTTAATATGAAGGTTTTTTATATAGTTGTGTTATTTAAATATTATCTAATGAAAAGTAAAAATAAATACTGACTTTTGGTTGTTTTCTCTAAATATCTTCTGAATCCTTCATCTTGTCGAGAGCGGTCTAAAGGCGGACTACCCACTACAAATGTAGTCAAAGTCAACAAAACCATAAACCGATACATTATTAATAAATGTTATTTAGAGAATATTAAACAAACAACTTATTTATAGCTTTATATTATGATTAAATTAATCCAAAATGCATTTATCAGTTAGATTATGAACAAAGATAGATTTTTTATTAAGAAAAGAGGTTCAATTTTCTTTAATTTTAAATTAGGTAGTTTATTTAATATAGTGACCCCGGCCCTGGCTTCGCACGGGTAAAATATGGGTTTACAATAATTTGAATACCTACATAAATATGCTTATTTTATAATTAACTAGCGGGCCCGGCAGACGTTGTCCTGCCCAAACGTTGGCTTGCCTACTATTTACTTTCCTTCGTCCGTGGAAAACAACCCCCTACCCCTACCCCTACTCCAACCACTACCACTACCCCTACCCCTACTCCAACCCCTACCACTACCGCTACTATCCTATGTCCGTCTCCTGGCTCTTTTCAGTCAAATCGGTACAGCCGTTCTTTAGTTATAAATGGTGTAACTAACACGACTTTCTTTTATATAGATTACGTGAGCTATTTTTCTTCCAATTTAAACTCCCCATCCCCCTTGGTGAGATTGAGTGAGATTTAGTGGGGACCTCCCATAGATCGTGAGATTTCAGCTAGTTGTTAAAAAACTACGTTTATTTTTATAAAATCGGTATTGTCTATACCATTTACTTTTTTTCTTACTCTTAAAATAAATGTTTATAACCATGAGATGTTTGAGCGGGCAAAATGGGTCATTTCAAGTGAAGAACAAATTTTTTTTATTATATTTTCAATTATACCCCCCTCAGTTTAAGTGAGAATTGATGAGATTTTACTGGACCCCTCCCCCCCATTTTGAGCTCACGTAATTAATGGATGCCCCCCTAGACCTTGCGAGATTGTCTTTCGGCGCCCTTTGGTCGACACCTTCGAATCAAATAATTAGTTTCTAGTAATAAAATACAAATATGCTGGTTCCCCGCCTGACAGTGTTGCACATCTCCATGTGGTTCACCAAAAAGACAGCAATAATAAATTTTTTTTCGCTCCTGGTTGATTATCGGAATTTGGCTCCCCTAATCTACTCTCGCTCTACCCGGGGTGAGCATATATTTGACGTGACATCTTTCGTGTCGACCAAAAGGCCAAAAACGTTTATGTCAGGGCCGCTGTATATATGCTACTGCGGACTTTTTTGTAGATCTTTTATTCTATACACTTTTTTCTTTAATAATTTTGTAATATATCTGACGGATTGTGTCCACGCATGTAGCTTCCCATACAAGGGTCATTTATTTAAACATTGGCTTGTGCAACACTACGTATCCCTAAATTGCTAAATTTATTATTATCAAAGCAAAGGGCACTCGGCTACCGATAAATTCCAGTTAATCTGTTTAAAAATACAAGATAGTAAAGGTGCTTCCCCTTAGGACAAATAGGAAAAACTTAGATAAGTATATAAGCCTAATTATCAGAATTTTTAGTATTATAAATCCATAGGTGCGTCGGTGGCCGAGTGGTTAAGACGTCTGGTATTAACTTGGCAGACCACGGGTTCGATCCCGGATCCCGGCCATGTACCAATGGTTTTTTTATAATTAAAAACTTATGTACATAGTCCGACAAACCACACTTAGAGGCTTTTCCATCTAAATATAACTCAACAGAACTGGCCACTCGTTAAGTATAGTCTCACAAATAACATCGGCTAAAAGAGGGAGACTTGGTCCTCCGCTGGTTACCCTGGGACCGTACATGGTTTTGTGAAAAAAAAAATATAAAAAATAAACCCCTATACGAACCTTTAGAGATGATTTAAAAAAAAAAAAATACGGTCCGAATTGAGAACCTTCTCCTTCTTTTTTTGGAAGTCGGTTAAAAATGGATATATCATTCACTTCAATATCATTATCATTACATATTATTATAGAAAAAAGTCCCCCGCCGCGTCTAGCTGTCTGTGCCTTTTTCACGCAAAAACTACTGAACGGACTTTGTTGCGACTTTCACGACTATATATTGACTAGCGGACCCGGCAGACGTTGTCCTGCCCAAAAGTTGGCTTGCCCTACCCTCTACCCCTACCCCTACCCCTACCCCTACCCCTACCCCTACCCCCTACCCCCTACCCCTACCCCTACCCCTACCCCCTACCCCTATCCCTACCCCCTACCCCTACCACTACCAATATCACTAACTTTAGATATTGTTCATACAAAAATACTAAAATCGCGTTTAAAAAAATGGGGGGTGGTGAAAAATAGTTTACGACCTATTCTCAGACCTACCGAATATACACAAAAAAAATCATACAAATCGGTCAAGCGACATGAGAATTTTATATATAGGTATAGATAGGATTTAAAACCCGTAAATCTCTCATGTTTCTGATCATCTATCTATCTATATATCATCACGCCTTTTAGCCCAAGAGGGGTAGGCAGAGACAATCGAATGTTATTTGTTACGATCCTGACATACCTCTTTCGTTTCTTTTATATTCATCATTTTCATACATGCTCGGAGATTTTGTGTAGGTACTTTTAATATTTCCATCGATCAATACATTTTTTATATGTTCAATAAAAGTACACCTAGGTCGTACTCTGCCAGCATTTCCTTTCACTCTAGCCATAAACCTTTTTAGTCAATCTTTCATCCTTCATTATTTCAACGTGTCCAAACGAGCTAGAATTACTTTTCTTCTATCTACTTCTATTGGAGAAATCTTATGAATTTGCGACCTGTGTTCGCAACATGCTCTCGGCACAAATGCCGACCATGGATTGCCCTACCCGAGTCTTGATCCGAGAATCTCCGGGCAGGAATTCGGGCATATACTTTTTATATAATCTATATAATAAAATTGAAAAAAAATTGAATTTGTATGTATTTCGATTCCTTGATCTCGGGAATCGCGGAAAACTTAAGAAAATATGATATTGGCTGTGTAATTTTTGTATAGTAAGCAAAATAAAATCGAAAGTTCGAATTTCGAGTCAAAAGAGAGCGAATCCATTGTCTATGCCAGTGCTGTCGTTTGACAAAGTCGTGACATTTATTTGGTTGGTCTCGCGATTTAAGGCCGATTTACACAATACGAACTTATCCCAAACCTGTGCACAATAAATTATACGCGGGCGGAGCCGCGGGCGGTCGCTACTAGTTATATAAGTCAAAAACCACTGTTATTCATAGTTTTAAGTTTTTACTTCTGTCGGCAGTCCTCATTACTTTTTTTTTTTTACGTGGGGAAATGCATCATGCATACCCGCCCCCTCGGGAGTGAGGGAACGGGTTATGTCGGACTCCAACCGACTAAAACTCCACGGTGTCCTTCGCGCCGGTTGTCGGCGGGTCACGGGAACGCGTTAGCAGTCTTCCGCGACCCGCCGCCGCCTATGCCTTTTTTTTTTTGTAGACTTGACAATTTCTGCCGCAGCTTCCATATTGATGACTATTTGACTTCCAATTTTTATTACACTTTTTGTAAATCATTTTAGCATTTATCATTGTCGTGACGCTTTAGATTATTATTAATTAATCATAGGCACTTATTAAAATTTGATAAAAATTTTATATATTAATATGACAAGTTCATAATGTTTGAATTTACGGACGAGTAGGGTAAATTCACATATTCTTGCCGTATAGTAAAAAAAAACGAAAAGTAAAAATATCTGTGAATTTCTGCATTTGCAGTGTCCGTAAACCATGACATGACACAGGTAGATATTTTGGAAGTTTTTTTATAAAAGTTTTTAGCTGAAAGTTTTATGGTAAAATGGCTATTGGTTACATCATTAGCCCCGCGACCATGACCGCGTAAAGAATATCTATCTACAGGGGTTAGACAAAATCTTTTTTTCATTTATTTTTTAAATTTTTAAAGTCGAGTGGGTAAGACGTCGGCTCGCAACTGAAAAGTCGCAGGTTCGATTCCTACATCCGACCATGTACCAATGGGTTTTTTATAATAAAAAATCTATGTATTTTATCCGACAAACCGTTCAAAGAGGCTTTTCCATCTATATACCTCAACAGAGCTAGCCACTCGTTAGGAAGGAACTTCGTCTTCCACTGGGTACCCTGGGGCCGGCAACGGTTCCCGGGAGCTGTAAGGCAATCCGTGAATAATAAAAAAAGGGAAGCGAGGCAAATACCCAAACTACCAGGGGTTAGGGTTGCAGAGACAGGAACCTCCTCACAATACGTGACGTGTTGAGGAGTACTCTCTAATTTTTATGTAGGTAGGTACCATTGTAATAAAATCCCATGGATGCAGCCAAGGCTAATATTTTGTAGTCAGTTAAAGAATCAATCACCTTAAAATTCAACGTAATTACCCAGATAGCTACGATTTCCTTGATAATGATTATTTGTTAATTACTAATCTCCAAAGATAATCTAAAATTTACTTTCCATATATATAACCCAGCAATTGCGTAGAATATTCGAAGTGTTTAGCCATGTTTCGTTTAGCCGTAGTTTTGTCGGTGATCGCGTTGTCGGCGACCTCTCCGCCGGTGTCTCGCTCCAGGGAGGAGATACAGGAATTCAGGCATTTCCTGGAGAGCACCAAGAACGGTATTTCATTCATTTTGATAAACTACGAAACTCTATCACCCAGATTCTTGAAGATTTATCGAGAACTGCCCCGGCTTCGAACGTGGATTTCTTCAAAATGTGACATAATAATGTATCAAGTACTTCCGGGATAAAAAGTCACACTCTATGTCAGTCTCCGGCCATTTATGTGCAAAAAATCACGTCGCTCCGTCGCTCTGTTGTGGCTTGAAAGAAGGGATGACAGCTGTCAAAATACACATATACATTTTCTATTTTTAATACTGAAGTTCGATTCTATGTCATGTCATGGCGACCCATGCACGAGTTCCGTCGTGACTCATGACATGATGGGGAGTCCGGTTTAAGGTGAAGTGGTCGATGGGAAAATGAGTGATGAAAGAGCAGAACGCATTTATTTAGAATCACGCGCACGCGAGCAGCATAGAAACAGTAAGCGATTCAACGTAAGCGATAACTTGTATACAACATAGAAATAATTTTACAATGAAACGATACATATTTACCAAAAAAATATTCATGTTAATTTTTGTAATGGCACCATCTATATTCTAGCCATAAAATTTTGATAAATAAAGTTTTCAGTGGTGTATTTAGGATTTTTTTCTATCGAGTAAAATGTTTCTAATCATATTTTCAAAACAATAACAATATTTGTCATACCCTTAAAATCAATAGATATACTTATATATTTTTCAGTTTCGTAAATAGATCAGGTTTTCTGAAAAATTTGATTAAAAAATTGATTTTGATCATTGACTTCCCCTTAATGCCGCTGGGCTGTGATAGTTGTGATTAGTCTGTGATTAATAAGACATATCACAATCAACGGGATCATCTTAGATACCGATTAATCGTCATATTGATACTATAACGAATATAAAACTTGACATTGGCGGAATCATCAAAACCCTGATGAAGCCATAACACGAAAAATAGAATAGAATAGAATACCGAAGTTCATTTCCGATGCTCTTTGAAGCTCATTTAGTGAATGAGATCTGTGAATTTTTTTCTATCCGCTGAGATTGGATACTTATACCTACCTCAAACTCTTCGTGGTTTACAGATGATGGTCATTTCGTACTACGGACTCAGAAGAACCCAGAAGCAAACGCAGAAGAGCTGAGTGGAAAATACCAGGGTGACATAGTTTTGGATGACTTCATGATCGAATCTATGATGTCCCAGTATGCCGCTGGAAGGAACGCCTACACCTGGCCCAATACCAAGTGGCCCGAAAATACAATCATCTGGGACTTTGGAGCTAACTCTTTCAGTAAGTCACATCTTCACGACTCTTTTCCATAAAGGTAGGCAGCCAGACACATTGGTAACAAATTTGTTTAGCGAGTATATCTACTATACCTACACAATGGACCTAGACGAGTTTTTACTTTTTAATAGATTGTTACTCTAGAAGGAGTGTGGACACCGTCTTTATTTGCCCCCTCAAGCGTTAAATTAAACTTTTCAAAAACCCAACATTTTCAGCTGTTTTAATTCCTTCACTTACGTATGGAAGGGACACTTGGGTATGGAATAAGAAGGATGAAAGTAAGATAAATGCAATAGAAATGCAGTCTGCGTAAAATGTGTCATGTAAGGCGTCATTAGAGAAAAATGCGGAGTGAAAGATGATGTTGTGACTAAAATGAGGAATAATAGTTTATCTCATAATACTATGTGTTCCTCAGCTGATGCTCAAAGAGACGCCGTCGAAGCTGGTGTCAAGGACATCGAAGACAACACCTGCATCAGATTCCGTAGACGCAATGGTGAAAGCAACTATGTTTCCGTCACTGTAAGTATACTTTATTTTAACTGAGGACCTTATAGCAGCCTTCCCATTTTTTTTAAAATTTTTTTTTAAGAAAAAAACGTACTTGACCAATAAACAAAGTATGCTTTTAGTTTTAGACAGCAAGAGCTGAAGTCCACAAAGAAAGTATGTTCTCTTTGACACATTTTTTTATCAAAGGTTCCTATCTATTTTAGAAAAGGAGGCTGTCATAGAGTCTCCATTTAAAAGAAATGCTATGTATACCGTATTTAGTTATTAACAGATATATATCAGGTAAAGTCTACTTCAGCGAAATCTAAACAATTTCATTGACGCTTGATTTAGACGAGGTTGAAGTCTGCCGACCAGTTGAAATAAAAAAAAACAATTCACTACGATCCAAAAAGTGATCCAATATTGATTTTATTGACGCAGATTCTTATTTAAAAAATCTAGTAATTACATTTTTTTGAAATTTATTTCTAGCCTTCTAAAAAAAATCTTTATAATCCTAAAAAAATAGTAATTTCTGAAACGTATAAGTTGTGCAGAGAGGTTTGAGATAAAAGGTTTGTGTGATCTTAGCGCTCTGTAGATCCAAGTTTCATGAAACTATTGAATACCGAATACTTTCAATTCATAAACATTTGTCGCTTCTAATTAACGGCGCGTTGGTTGCCCATCTAATTTCTAAGTCTAATCCAATTATTTCAGGGCCAAGATAACGGTTGCTACGCCAACGTCGGTTTCTGGTCTACCCGAGGAATCCACACTTACAACTTGGCACCTAACGCTGTCGGAGTGGGTTGCTTCAGACACGCTACTGTTGTCCACGAATGGCTGCACATCCTTGGATTCTTCCACATGCAGAGCACATACGACCGCGATAACTATGTCAGGATTGTAGAAGAAAATGTCAGCCCGGGTAAGAAATTCTTAAATGTAGAGTCGAACTGTACCTACATTATGGCCGTATCCTCACATTTTAACCTAAAAATTAAAATAAAATCGGTTGTGGCCAGGAAAATAGTATCAATAGCATAGTAACTTTTAGCGTCTGCCCTGCACCTTTTAAACCTGGCTTTACGTACCTTCCGAAGCCAGCACTTACTTGAAAACCACTGCACTTTTGCTTAGTTTTTTCGAGTAGTTTATCAATTATGGATGTAAATATTATTTTTATTATGCTTAGGATCCCTGCACAACTTCGACATTTACGATGCCAGCCTGGTGAGCAACTTGGGAGTAGAATATGACTATGTGAGCAGCATGCACTACGGACCTTATGGTTTCTCTATCAACGGACTGGCAACAATCGTTGCTTTACAGGTAATGTATTTTTTTATTTATATATGTCGTAGGCCGATTGTAGAATTGGCCATATCGTTTAATTCATACAAAATTTGAAACAAAAAAATTATATGACTGGGTACAATATTCGTACCCAAAGGGTAAAAACGGAAACCCAATTACTAAAACTCCGCTGTCCGTCCGTCTGTCTGTCTGTCACCAGGCTGTATCTCATGAACCGTGATAGTTAGACAGTTGAAATTTTCACAGATTATGTATTTCTGTTGCCGCTATAACAACAAATACTGAAAAACAGAATAAAATAAATATTTAAGGGCGCTCCCATACAACAAAAGTGCTTTTTTTTTTTTTTTTTTTTTTTTTTTTTTTTTTTTTTTTTTTTTTTTTTTTTGCCGTTTTTATAGATAATGGTACGGAACCCTTTGTGCGCGAGTCCGACTCGCACTTGCCCGGTTTTTTTGTCTATATGAGTTATTCTGATTTATAACCTATAACATCAAAATCCGTCCTCCAGTAGTTTTTGCGTGAAAGACATCCATCCTCACAAACTTTCGCAAACACTATATGACCTAGCGTGGTCTGACGTTAATTATATTTAACGATATGTCAGATATTAGTTGGCCACATCATGAAATTGCCGAATTCTACGATTGGCCTACGACATAATATATAACACTAGATGTTTTCGGTTTCCCCTGTATCTATTAAAGTTCATCAACTCTGTGCAAAAATACAACAATTTCTTGCTTCGTTGTTGACATTGTATTGTCATTCCGTCCGTTTTTTCAAATTCCAATAATTTTCTAAAACAAGTGAGATATTTTCCCGGGATAAAAAGTGAGTCACTATGCGTTAAAACAATATTTTGATCAGTGGCTCCGTTTTGACTCGAAAAATGAACAAACACACTTCAATTATGTTTAATGTGTCCTACAAAAATACATAGAAGGCATCCTCAGCCCATTTTCTTTTACCGGGGCAAACTTTTCTTCATTTTATTCACAACCATGGATTTAGTAGGTATCTCACAACAACATGCTCTTTTCGGACTCACAAGAACACACCTCCGTGGCCTTTATATACCTTGCGAAGACCAGTAACAGTGTTCACTTTTTGACATTTGCCCATATTGAACAGACCAGGTAGCTGCTTAAAGTGCCCTCCAAAGCATGAGAAGTCAAAAGCTTAAAGAAAATGCAAAAAAAACCATTACGCTAATTTTCTTTTGGTTAATTGTCAATATTATTTGCAGGAACATGAAGGCACCATGGGTCAACGCGAGTACATCACTGACAAGGACTGGCTACGTCTTAACAGGCACTACAACTGTCCTGGCGCCTGGGACTAAACTTTTTATTATTTTTTTTTACGCAAATGTAAAAAAATATCATTAGAGAAAAGAAAAACAAGAATTAAAACAGTTTTATAGTTTATTTTGTCTTGTATTTTATTAACAAAACACCTTAGATATTATATAAACAAATCTAGGACTAGCTTCTAATCGTATCCCCCCCGGGGGTGCCCGCCTTGTCGTGGCGGGGGGGCTTAGTAACCGTGGTAGTGCTCGTCACACTATCCACGGTGAAGCTAAGCGGCACCCGAGGTGGAGCCGCTGCGCAGGGGTTCTGTGGGTTTGGCAGGGCTCTTCGCGCATGCGGCTGGAGGCGGACGCCGGTGACGCTTGCGCTGCCGGTCGAAGCATGACCCGACTGCACTTTCCATCGCAGTCGGGTCGCCGCGGTCTCCGGTGGCGGTTGAGGGGGAAATCAGCCGCTGCTCAACCGGGGACCAAGGTGGAAGGCGCAGCAGTTTGTACTCGCTGCTGCGCCAGCTCTGGGTAAAACCAGAACGAGATGGGGCCTTACGGCCACCCGGCGGCGGGTCGCGGAAGAATGCTAACGCGTCCCCGTGGCCCGCCGACTAACCGGCGAGATGGAGTACCGTGGGGTTTTAGTGGGTTAAAGTCCCACATAACCCGTTCCCTCACCCCCGAGGGCGCGGGTATGCATGATGCATTTCCCCACGTAAAAAAAAAAAAAAAAAGCTTCTAATCGTATCGATTTGAAGCTTTGCAAGCATCGATTTTGCAAGTGCATGTAATTCGGGTGACAATACAATAATTTGGTACCATAGAGCTGGTCTGAACATGGAGCTAGGAGGTGGATAGTGGAACTCTTTAATGACTACTTGTAAACCCCTCGAGGTTGGGCTCATTTGATTTGCCCAAGTATGCAGTACTGACAAAAGCGTGTTTTGTATAGCTATAAATTATAAAATAATAGACGGATTGACTCCTAGTGCCCTGGAAACTGGGACGGTGCCTTGTGTAGGATGCCACATGTGAAGTGGCTGATTTTGACCAGAGGGCTGCCTCTTACCTTGCTCCAAAAAATTGTCTCATAATACAACGAGGCAATGCAATTGAATGCAACCAGCGTTCTTAGCACGCTACCTCATGGCAGCAGCCTAGATTACTTTTTAAATTATATTTAGGTTTTTATAAATAATTCTGTATTTTAATAAATAAATAATAAGAAGATAAAAAAGTTATTAGTAAAAGACACAGAAACATTTAAAATATCAATAGCATCTAAAGTAAATTTCATTAAAATATCTTACAGAATCTAAAATATATAAAGTTTTGTTTTCTTTCTTCACGGGTTACGGTTCCAACCGTACCCAACGGAAGACCAACTCTCCCTCGTTTAGCCGATGGTATTTGTGAGGGTATACCTAACGAGTGGCCAGTTCTGTTAAGGTGTATTTAGATGGAAAATCCTCAAGTGGTATGGTTTGTCGGATTATGTACATAATTTTTTAATTAATAAAACCCATTCCGGGCTATAGCCGAAAGGACCAACAAGGAAAATACGACCAAGACGAACTTTCATTAATCAAATATCTGATGTTCTTAAAATGCATGTATGAAACGAGAAGTGGTGCTCCATATTCTCTGCTTACCTCTTTGGGAAACAGGCTTGAAGATATGTATGTGTACAGAAATCTACAACTTAATATTATTTGACTGTTTGTTTTTTCCCTCAACCCACAAGTCTCTGGGGAGCCATGTAGCCCGACCTCCCATGTCAGTCAAAAACACGCGCTTCTTTGATCTGACGACTGAACCTCGCGAGCTTCTACCGAACGTTTGTATGCAAGTGTCATCGTAAATATAGTCAAGACAAATTTCGAGTCTTTGAAATTGTTGAGCTAAATGTGCATGGAAGCTTATTTAATTAGATTTATTGCATGTACTGAGAATGTTTGTATAATGATTTCATTGATCGGTACCTTTTTATTTTAATTTATATTAAGTAGCTTTCTGCCCCCTTAACAATGTCCGAACGCTAGTATTATATTCTCTCCGAATTATCCGAATTATAATATTTATATGAAAATAGGTATGCGCAGCCCGTAAGAATCATTGGTCCCGTCGTTTTTGTCCTTCTATCAAATCAAATTAAATCAAATCAAATTTTTTTTTTATTTGCAAGAATCTATCTATCTATCTATATATCTATCACCACAACTTTTATCCCAAGAGGGGTAGGTAGAGACAATCGAATGCCATTTACTACGATCCTGACATACCTCTTTCGCTTCTTTTATATTCATCATACCTTTCTTACATGCTCGGCGATTGTGTGTACTTTTAATATTGCCATCGATCAATACATTTTTGTATGTTTCCTTTCACATCAGCCATATAAACGTTTCCGTTCGAGTCAAAACTCCTAAGTATGCTAATGTTTTTTCAAACGGATTTGAATCCATTTTTCACTTATATGATCTGAACTTCTCGAGGAAAGTGTACCTATATAAAAATTGCCCACCGGTAGAGTTGTGGGTGGCTAAGTTAGTATATAAATGTCACTTATTTCCTTGTTGACAGACAAGCGGAACGAAACTCCCGTCTTGTAACTGATATGTCTGCGGTGTGTGACGGAGCCTCTGTTCCAGGAATATGGATACATGCTGGTGTTGAGTTTCTACAATTGCAAATAATATATTTGAAAAATTGTGCTAGAAGAGGCGGCTCGACTTTGATCTTGAGATGTTTTTGCAAGCTACAGTAGTTTCAGAGATTATCTAGCATCCCGGTTTACAACGTTTTTAATACTTACATTAATCGTTAGGTTATATATAGCCTCACAAATACCATCGGCTAAACGATGGAGACTTGGTCTTCCGCTGGGTACCCTGGAACTAGGCTTGCCAACTCTTACTGATGGATTTGCCTCCCGGCTAGAAATTAATACATGGCCAAAAAACCGGGACCTGCCTACAAATGTACAGAAACGAAAGAAAAACAATTGTAATTTAAAATTAACAAAATTAGGACTTTCTTATTACAAAACAAACATGATATCATAAATAAAAAGTAGTGAGGTGTCGGTGTCACCGTGTCAATTAAGTGTATCGCACGGTACTCTTACTTCATTTAAATGGGATTTCTGTCTAACCTAGCTAGGTTTGCCATAAAGCGGAACATTTAGCGTCCCGCAGACATGTTTCGCGGGACGCATTATTTGAGCCCTGAAAACGGGACGTCCCGCCTCACGGTTGGCAACCCTACCTGGAACCGTAATACGGTTTCGAGAGCTGAAGGCAACCCGTGTAGAAAAAAAAACATAAATACGTTTATAAAATATGCTACCACGGACTTTTTTGTAAGTAGTTTTAAGTAATTTTATTGTACATAATTCCTTTCTACGTCATTTAATATCTCTGACGGATTAGACAGCATACGCCATGACACTCACTGGGGCTGAGAGGTTCGTTTAATACTCGTAAACATTCACGGTGAATCAAACTGTCTAATATTCAAAACAAAATCCGTTTAGTAGTTGCGTGAAATTGCCACAGACAGAAAGACAAACGCGGCAGGGGACTTTGTTTTATAATATGTAGTGATGATGAAATTATTTTATTAAAGGCCTAAATAATTCGAGTTCAGACGTCAAAAATTATCTCTCTACCTATAGTAGGAGCACCAGAGATTTTTTCTTAAAACTTAACAGTTTTCGAGATAGGTACTTAGAAAAAAAGCCGAAAAAAATATTATTTTGTTCAAAAAAACCATGTTCCCGATCGAGCTCATTGTCAAGACTTTTTACGTCATTGTTCATATTTTTCTAGTAATTTTAAGGTCAATTTCGTAATGATGGAAAAGACCACGACTCTGAAGGCTCTGGCCCTACTACTAATCAAAATACGAATTTTCAACGGACCGCCCCGCCCCGGCTTCGCATGTGTGGCCCATACTAATTTTCATCTCCTATCATACCCCATTATTAGGTAGTTGGATTTAAAAAAGGTAGTTTATGTCCTTCCATAGTCTTCAAGCTTTCTCCGTATCAAATCTCATCTAAATCTGTTCAGTGGTTTAGTCGTGAAAGCGTAACAGTCAGACAGGCAGAGTTATTTCGCATTTATAATATTAGTATTGATTACTTTAGCTTATTCTAAATATATTTATCAAAAAGTAAACAGTAAAAAAAGCAAAAAATCTGCGTTAAGTTGCGTATGTCAACGAGATACGTGTTAAGTGTTCTCCCAGGGGACTGTCGGCTGAAAACAGACAGTCGTTCAGGAAAAAAATGTACTTAGTAGAACATCAACATTCACTCATGATCAATCTAAAAAACTGTCAAAACGTTAACTACTTAAGATTTACGTTAAAAAAGTGCCGACACAGCTTTCAAAGTAGCTACACTTAAAAGTATTATTATTTTTTATGAGCTTTTAATTCAAAACGCATGAACCAACTACTAATTTCCTTAGGAAATATCATATTAAGTTAATTGATAAGTGGAGAGTGATTTGTAACGTTATCTTGAACTAATTTAAGTTAATATGAGAACAGAAACAAATATATTTAGACAGAATCTAATTTTGAAGATTTTATTTTCTACAATATTTGTATAAGCACTTTTTTAAAACTTACATTGAAGCACTTGCAATTATATTTGCTACAGTTATTCGAATATCACAATATGTAGATATAGTTGGCTAATTATTACCAAAAACATAAAGTAACAATAAGTTGGCAATTATTATAATGGTATACGACGATTGTGATACAAACTCCGCATAAATTCTTCAAACTGAGCCTAAAAATACTACACCAAAATAGTGTTTTTCTTTCTTCACGGTTACCCAGCGCAAGACCAAGTCTCCCTCGTTTAGCCGATGGTATTTGTGAGACTATACCTAACGAGTGGCCAGTCCTGTTGAGGTATATTTAGACGTCGCCACCGACGCACCTATGTTTGATCTAAAATTTTGTGTTCTTGCAAAGTCAGGGTGGAGCACTAGTATCACATCATGACATCTGCCAAAATTTCAGATCGTGTCACTAAACGTTTGAGGGCGGATGTATGGATGCAAATCGTACGCCTACTTTAACTTTGTAGTCATTTATCTTGGAAGCCGTCAACACGTGCGGTGTATATGAGCTTTGCCCTAACAACAATAAACACTTTGCTTAATTAGTCTATCGGAAGGACTTACCACCCAGAGATTTCAAATAGATATTCGATCGTTGGACTTGAAACCGGGGAGTCCCGGGTTCAAATCTTACTTATGTCAAAAATTCTAAGCACCAATTAAGGCACGTAAAGCGTTTGAACTTCTTTTAAAAATAGCAGATATTTACGTCTAGTAGAGGTCCATTTAGTGCTCGATCGAACGTTTACGGTCTTTATACTTTGCGGTGTGGCCATAAACAACAGTAACAGTGTCCACTATTTGCCAGTTGTCCATATTATACAGCACAGATGCTGCAGCTATTCATAATGTTATGCGATAACTATATGTCTTGGATACGAATTAAATTAGCTTTGAACATAACAATATTAACAATGATATAAATAAATATTAAAATCAGTTACACCAAAGTTTTGTGAAGTTCTGTAGGTATATACCATCAATTTCAAGCGTATTTTCAACCGATTTTGCGACTTGAGTGTTCATAATTTTCTTCACATCATTATATAGATAATTTCACATAAGTACTTATATCTAATAGTTTTTGTATTTGAATAACCGAAGTTTGTTTCGTGTATCTTCGCGTTCTCTCTGATGTTTCTGGTACATGAATCTTGGTCTATCTTATCAAATGCTTGGTTATCTTATCCATTCTAAGCAGTTTATCTCGCTTACACCTTTCTAAAGAGATACATACATATGAACAAAATAAGTCTCGCGTTTCACTGAGTTCGTTGCGCTGGAACTTGGCACATGTGGAAATTGAACCTGGGTCTTTCTTCGACTGGTACCTCTATGTAGGTATGTAGAAATACGTACCTCTAGTATTTTCAGCACACCGGCAAGCACGAGAAGTCGAAGAAATGTTTTGGTTGAATGAGGATTAAACCGAGTCCTCTTTAGTTTTAAAATAAAAAAAAATGTTTTTTAAAGTAAAAGAGAGAGGACAGGTAATTATTTAAAGCGGGTAGCAGAGCGTCGCGCGGAAGCGACAAGAGTGATGGTCGCGGTGATTCGAGGTAATTGGTACGTTCAGGAGAACAACTCCACTCAGCCGCTACTGTGATATGGTGACCATGAATTATTTTTTTTAAGGACTGGACACTTGTTATGTAGCATCAGAAATACGCGGTAAAAAGAATTCGGTATGCTATTTATATTTTAATTACAAAGATTCTATTTAAAGAAATTATCTATAAATATTTTTGTTTTTTATTTAGTAGTTTTTTATAATTAATGTTCAAAGTTTTGCCGACAGACTACAGAAAGTATTGATTGAAAACAAAAATATTCAAATTAGTTTCTTAAAATAGATAAAATTTTGAAATAAAAAAATAAAATGTATACCTTAGTTTTTACTTTACATAGTATGTAAAGTATGTAATACATACCGAATTGGAACCACAAAATCCGTAGTCAGACCCTCGAAAACAGAGGCAAGTAGGTTTCGATGCAGCAGCAAAATTTTGTATGTGTTCGAGCTTTAGTTCCTCCAGTATTTAGTGGAACGTAAATGCAAAAATTATTTGTATCAATTTTTTACACAATTGTAAGGATACCTACTACATATTGTACCTACGTTAACTACTTTTGTTCTTCATAAAAGTATTTTAAATAATACTAAGGTAAATGCAGCTATTAAGTAACAACTTGTAGAAAATTCGCAGGTAAGTATTGATATTTTCAATTTGGGTTGTAGAGAATGAAGGAATCGCAAACTTTTGTGTATTGTTTGTTATATGGATTAGCTTCACAGTCGGCTCAGTAATAGCAACAATCGATTCATTTATAAAATAATTTAAGGAATAAATTCAAAAATATATATTATATATTTGCAAATATATTTAAGAAATAAAGTGTTTTGGCAACCACTATGTTAATAATTATCATAAATTTCAACCATCGCTTAAAGACATACATTTTAAACTTTTTAAAATAAATGATAGCAAATATGATACAATCAGCTTGGAAGATGTCTCTGCCTAAACTAACAAGCAGTGTCCGAGATTTTAAGAATCCATGGTTACCCTACCGGACGAATGTTTGACAAATGATTATGTTCACGGTTTATTGAAGTTCCATTCCTCTTGAATGCAGTCGAATATGTTTACACCAGCGTAGACCACACCGTGCCAAAATTAATTACTCAAAACATAGTAATTAATGGTAATTTTGACAAGAATTTCTACGGAAACTAAAAGGAATTCGGAAATATTTACCTTTTTTTAAATTGGTGGCCGAGTGGGTGAAGCGTGTGTGGCTCGAACCCCACAATCGCCATAAAAACTTATTATTAAAAATTAGTTACAATATTATTATAATTGAAGAAATACACGATCAGACGCGTAGGCCAAAACCAAGCGTCTCCGAAGTCTGAGTCGCTTGGTCTTGCCTCATGCCAACGCGTATACCAAAACCAAGAGTCTTCTGAATTTTGAGATGTCTTGGTTTTACCCTAGTTATTGTTTCACATCAATAAATTGACCAATAGATGTCGTTATTATGACATGATAAAAATAATAAGACATAAAATTATGAGAATTTTTCGTTTCGATATCTGTTTTTGCCGCCCCCTTGAAAATGCCGCCCTTGTGCGGTGCACGCCCTGCACGTCCCTACGCGGTGAGCCTGCACTTTAGAGACTTTTACTTTACATCTAAACTGGCCACTCACAACATACTATCGGCTAAAAGAGGAAGACTTCGTCTCCCGTCTACCCGGAAGGCAACGAGGGAAATTATAAAAAAAAACTTATCACAGTATAAAAAGTTGTTTACATAGATCATTTCATTTCAGGCGTGATTTATATTACGGAGACTGAAGCGAAGAGTCGTTTCTAGTTTTACAGGCACGCATTCCGTCTTGACATGATGGGGAATCCGGTTTAATCCCGCCCGCGTCTTTGTCTGTCTGTGATTAATAAGACCGATCATATTTGTACTGTAACGCATATAAAACTTGACATTGGCGGAATCATCAAAACTCTGATGGAGCCATCACGAAAAAAAGAATAGAATAGATGAAAGTGACGTTTGCGGTCACGTGACCGGAAGTATGAATTTAGATATTAAAACGAAATATTTATTAAATAAATAAATAGACAATATTTTCAGTGATATACGTTAGTTAAGGCTATAAACAAAATATTGTGTTTGCATCCACTGTGAAAATCATAGCAATTGTAACTTGCCTAATATCAACTATTTTGTGGCAATGATGCCATACTAATTTGTGGCAATTTTGAACCATGACATGACTTTTTCAGACTTCAATGGTTATCCTCCTAATATCAGAACAAAAGATATTTCAAAAATCAAAATAATTTCAATGAGAGCCAAACCGTCGCAGGCGCATGTCGACCGACACGGCTGTCAACTGTCACCGCCAATTACGACGTCGAGATACTTCTGCGCGCTTTGACTGTACATTTAGAACACATTATTTAAAAGGGACTTTTTTAGTTTTTGTTATTAACGCTTTGTAACTTCTCTAAAAGTATCACGCATTATTCATAAATTATTAAAATATCTTGCTAAAATTATACCTAAATTTAAAAAATCTCTACAAAATTCGGCATGTAAAGTAAAAGTTTTTTGAAACTAATTTGAAATTTTTTGTTTTCTATTCAGTACTTTTTTAAATAATTTTTTAAAAGTGTTGCCCTACAAAGGATCGTAACAAATGACATTCGATTGTCTCTACCTACCCCTCTTGGGATGAAAGGCGTGATGATGATGATAGATAGACCTGTAGGTAGGTACCTACCATTTCTAATTTGAGAGAATTTCCATTATAGAGAATATGATGGAGCTTCACAACCTTTCAGACTCACGAAACCAGGCGATGGTAGAGTCCATGTTAAGTCATTTCTGGGATCAAATTGGTAACGAGAAAATTGGTACGAAGCTGTAAGACCCTGTTTTGACATTTTAGTACAGCTTAAACTGCTTGATACATATTTTTTTATTATTCAGTTAGGTTAAGATTTAATGAAATCATAGAGTTTAAAACTGTATTTTTAATTCTTCACGCGTTGGTTTTACGGCTCTCAAAAACGTGTTATCGGTCCCAAAACAACTTCCTATTTTAGCCGATGGTATTTGTGAGACAATACCTAACGAGTTGCCAGTTAGGTAGAAAAGCCTCTAAGTGTGGTGTGTGGGATAATGTACAAAAGTTTTTATTTATGAAAAAATCCATTGGTACATGGCCGGAATAGAACCGTGTTCCATGACTCGGCCCTTCAGTGCCAGACATATTATGAAGTATAAAAATGGCTTCAAAATTTATTAGGTACTTAGTTGGGATGTCTGTGTGAGAAGTGATATCAAAATTCCTCGGGCGAAACCGGGAGCGGGTCGCTAGTATAAAATACATACGGAACCCACATGGCATGTATTTCAGCGCTTGACAAACCGCGTCGCTGTGTTCGGGCTTTTTTCACGAATTTACGCTAATTGGAAGTGGCAGGTCCCCGGTTCTATTCCGAGCACAGCACCGGACGCGAGACTTGGCCCCAGTGCGCATACTTGTCAAATTATGTACCATCTCATTGATATCAAAGGCATTATAGTTGTACTGACATGATGAACGAATTTGAATTACATTTGTATTGGATGTTTAAATTTTAAAATTAAAAATCGTCGATATACCTACTGTTAATAGAATGATATTTGATAATAGACCGTTGTCCGAATTATTTTACCTTCATTCAGTAAAGGGGTTTGTGTAGTAATAAATTTTTCATCCCCTAGAAGGACAACAAACGAGGCTCTGGCGACCGAGCAATGGCGGTATAACTATACACCTAGCTAGGCAACTGGCTGGAAGAGGCTACAGCGAGCCTGAAGACCAAAATAGTCTCAAATTGTCTGGTGCAGAAGGCAAGGGGAAACCACTGCACTATTCTTCCCAAGAAAGTTAACCATGGGCTGGCCAGTCAATACAAGGTGCGTCGCGCTGTGGACTGCCATGATTGACCACGACTGCTCTGTCAAGAGCACCACGACTAGGAAGAAGAAGGATTGTATCTAAGTCAATGCATTATTATTTACTAGTTGCACCCGCAATTATGATTACTGCTACGCTTCTTTGGGTCGTAGCGTGATGTTATGCCTACTAGCAGTTGCCCGCGACTTCGTACACGTTGTATTAGGAACAGTAATAGTCTGAATAAGGTTTTTAGGAAAAGAAAAATTGGAATAGTTGCCAGAATTTTTTTAAAATTCGGGATGAACTGAAAGTGCTTTTTTCTATGGGATTTTTGTATGAACCATAATAGAGGATGAAAGTTAATATGGGCTCCACGGGTGAAGCCGAGTCGGAAAGCTAATAACCAAATAAAAATAGTCACAGGTTTGCCTTGCCCACATGTTAACATTGTTATCAGTGCAGTGGTCACGCCAGGCTGCAAATTTTAAGAAAGAAGAAGAAACACAAATGAAAAATAGGACATGAAATATTTTCAGTAGGTGTATTTTTATAAAAAGTAAATAAGATTTCATTGCATTATCAATTTTCAGCCAACCTTTGAGTTTTTATTTCAGAGAGCCCACTTGACTCCAATTGAACGGCTTTCATAAAATATTTTCTTTTACAATGAACTGAAAATTAAATTGACCATAATAACACGAGTGACTAAACTATTTTATTTCTTTGTTAAAAAATAGTTTTCAATGTAATACTTCCGCAACGCTCCGTTTTAAAACAACATAAACTTATCACCTCCAATTACATAAAAAGTTAGTCTTAATTTTCTTTCAGTGTCCATAAATAATGCATGTTGACGCGTCAATTATTGTACCAAATCGGTTCTCCGTTTTTTTATTTAAACCAAGGCGGGCTGAGATACGCCACGCCTACAAAATAATTCTCTACTAAAATTTAGAAACTCCTACAAACTTTTAGAGATTTGAAATAGATCTTATACACATTCGACATAAAGGTGAAAATTCCTCTAAATTTCAATTAAGATTTTAACATAAAAATGACAATTAAAAAGGAATCTTAATTACAGAAGTTTTAAAGTTTAAAATCGAATGCGATATTCAACTGAAAGACCAAGGGGGTATGTTCGCGAAATGTTTAAGTAGATTATTTTTTAATCCCAGACACATGTTAAATTTTGAGAAACAGAAGCCAGAACGTGGTACAGTCTCCATTAGTTCACACATTAGTTAGTTAAATTACATAATTCAATAAAGTAATTTAATAAGAGAGTGGATTAATAACAATTATTTTGTTTGAATCTTGTATCAGAGTGGACATACGTAATGTTGATTCGAATTAGTGACTTTAATAACGACCGCCTTATTTGAATGTTCGGTTTTCTAAGTCCTGAAAAGTTACGACATGAGTAAAGGTGAGTTTTTTGTTTTGTTTTAATTTTTTAATCGACAATGATCGGTGAAAGTTTAATTAATTAATTAAACATAGTTAATTAATTTAATTAATTCAGCCGTCTCGGATAGAGTACAACAGATGCCCATCAGACATATTTTTTGAGACACTTCAATTTTAACTAACATTATATTATATCGTAATCTAGTTATTAGTCTAACTAACGCACAGTTTTTGAAAGGTTTGTCAAAGTAAAAACTTCTTCTTTTTATGATCGATGATTTGCCAATGTTAAGGACCTATGTATATATATTTATTATGTATAGTATGTATATTTATAAAGATGATCCCACCGACTGTGACATGTCTTGTTAATCACAGACTAATCACAACTATCACAGCGCGGACAGTATAAAACCGGATTCCCCATCATGTCACGACGGAACGCGTGCGTCGGTCTCCATGACATGACGTTGAATCTCAAAGTTAATAAAAGATTAATTAATAAACAACTGTCAAAATCCATACATTTTCACGTATTATGTTTACTTAAATATTTCTCATTTGCTAACCGTGGCGCATAAGGCACATTATGTTACACACTTTATTACTCGTAACCGTGCATTTTTCCAATATCTAAAACTCTACATAAAATACAAAAAGACCCTAACAGAATGGAGCCTTGACTTCTCGTGCTTTGTTAAAGTAAATAATAGATTTCTAGCTGGTAGTCTCAATTACTTCATGGGTTGCCTTACAGCTCCCGAAACCGTGTTACGGTTTCAGGGTACCCAGCGGAAGACAAAGTCTCCCTCGTTATGCCGATGGTATTTGTGAGGCTATACCTAACGAGTGGCCAGTTCTGTTGAGGTATATTTAGATGGAAAATCCCCTAAGTGTGCTGGTTTGCCGGATTATATACATACGTTTTTAATTAAAAAAACCATTGGTACATGGCCGGTATCCGGGAGAAATGTTTTACATAATTTTATATTCCACTGAAATCCCTCATCATTTTTCATGAGATTCTTACATATTTTTTAAGACATTTCTAAATAACTCGAAACTAAAATACTTCCCCAAACTTTCCTGCATTTTTTTAAAACCTCCTGTATTCCCCTGAAATCACTAACCTCCATAAAAGCTGTGCGAAGAAGCTGGCCCACAGATTAGGTATTTAATAGAATATCAGCATTTTAACTACCTATTTATTTGCATTACATTTTACCCTAGAGGAAAAATATCCACTTATGATTGCGAGGCTAGGAAAATGAAGCACAATTCTGTAAAAAAAACTATAATAATAATAATAATTTTAATATGAGTTTTCTTAATTGAAATGAACAGAGAGGTTAGAGAGAGAGTGTAGTAAAACTTATATACTGAGAAAATAATCAAACCCTACCTCTGATCTGAATTAAAGAGAAACAGCGACTCAGTAAGTAAGTATATCATTGCAAGGATAAACAGCAATAAAAGCACGTGTTGTTAGTAAATTGATAGCCTTGATCATCTTTCAGCCGTAAGTCCGACAGAAACAAAGATGCTATACATTGTGCTCAAACAAGCATGCAAGGATCGATGTCTCTACCTGCTTGTTAGCTTCTGAAAATCTTAGCTTATTTTCAAGCTTATATAAATTTAAATTTTGGAAGTTTAATATAAAAGTAGATAATATCTATCTATCTAATAATAAAGCTGAACAGTGTGTTTGTTTGTTTGAATGCGCTAATCTCTGGAACTACTAATCGAATTTGCAAATTTGGCATTTTATAGCCCAACTCTTGGAGGAAGATTATAGGCTACGACCAAAAGAATGACCCGAACGCACTTTATGCGTACCCAGTACATTTGGGTTAGGATTAAAACAAGACGAGGTAGATAGCTTAGCTACAGTCTGAGACACGCCAAATCACACAAAACCAACCATGTAGGTAGTACAGAGTTCCACTTACTTGAGGTTGCTTTGCATCCTGGAGACCATAACTGGAGAAATAAATGTACTGTGTGGCCGATCTTTCGTCTCCTTCACAGATCCACACAACACACTTTTCTGATTTTTAATGTATTTTGAGATATCTTGCAAGCTGACGTTGTAGGAAAGGAGTAAGTGAACATCATTGTCGTATAACATCACGCTACGATCCAAAGTCTATAAACGCGGGTGCAACCGCAAGGCACAGCTAGGTATATACACGTATACCAGGCGCGGATCCAGCCCTCAAAAAAGGTTGTGGGCACTACCCCCGTAAATTGCGTTGTAAAAAAGTTGAAAAAGCGTGTTTTTTTCAACATTTAATATCTCAACTATTAAAATATCTGTGAGCTTGAATTTCTTAGAAAATGTTGCTATTACTAATATAAATAAGTGCACCAAATTTCAAATCGATCGCTTTTTAACTTTTAGAGTTATTAACTATTCTTTAAAAGTCACTTTAAAAAAGCAGTAGTTTTAGCAGACAGACGGACGGACATAAAAGTGATCTAAAAAAATTGCCAACTCGCGAGTAAGACTCGCGCGCAGAACTATTCACCCTATTAAAAAAGTGTTTTTGATAATATAAATATATTACATATAAAACATTCTCTGATCTATGCTTTAAACTACCTACGCCTAAAATTTTCAATTTCAATTTCATCGACAAAATTCTTTAGTCAAATTTAAATCTATGGAAAAACCTGTGTTATCTGTGACAAAACGGACACACGTGACAAAACTATTTAATGTGGAAAATAAGAAAATGAATTTATTGTACCATCTGTCTATCTATCATCACGCCTTTTATTCCAAGAGGGGTAGGCAGAGACAATTGCTATTGCATTGCTCCGATCCTGACATACCTCTTTCGCTTCTTTTATATTCATCATACCTTTCATACATGCTCGGCGGTTGTGTGTACTTTTAATATTGCCATCTTTTTCTTTTAACTTTGACGATACCTAGCACAATGGATAGAGAGACCTAATTTCGTAAATAAATCTGAAATTTACATGTATCCGAGGACATATGAAGCCGGCCCGCGGCGTCCACACATCTACTTATAGCCACATTACCTGTGTCCTATATTGGCAATTTGATAAAAATGCTGAAAGACATGCTATTTTACCTTTTATTATTTAGGTTATTATTTAAAAACCTAAGCAAATCTGTAGGCATTATTTTACTTACAAAATTTATTTCAATTGTTGCAGATCAATTAACGACTACAAAACAAGAATTATCAGCATCAAAAATTCATCAAGCACACAATTCAAAAACTACCAACTATCCAGGAGCATACCCAATCAATAAACATTCCAACGAATATACTTACCCAGAAACTGGCAATAACAATTTATTCCAAATGATCAAATGCCATGAAGATAGCTTACTTAGACTGCATCATTTAACTGCCGGAAGACAAATCAACGGATCCTATGACCAATATTACCAGAATCATGATTTTAATTATTACCAAAAAGATATTCAAAGACAATACATAAAAGCAGACCAAATAATGCAATACGAAGAAAACTTTAGACGAAAGAACGAAGAAGTTGATTCAAAGAATAAAGAAAGTATTAGTAAAGATGGTGTTTACTCCGAAGACGAGACTCAGAAGGATAGTAAATCTGGTGATGATAGAAAGAAACCTCGAAGGAATAGAACAACATTTACTAGTCAACAATTGGCTGCTTTGGAGAAAGTTTTTGAGAAAACACACTATCCTGATGCGTTCGTTAGAGAAGATCTCGCTGCTAGAGTCAATTTGACGGAGGCAAGAGTTCAGGTATTTTCTTTCAATATTAGTTTTTAGTTTAAGAACGCGTTTACGAAATGACGCTCTTCCATACTAGAATATTGAGGCAGCTACTAAAAGTACACAGCTCACAGATACAACTGAGAAAATTATCAAAGTAATTTTGAAATATTCCTAGACTATTTTGAATATTTTATCAAGAACATAAAATATTTAATAAATTTACTGTATCATGTTATTTATATCATTGATGAAAGTTATGTAGTTTTAGAGATATTTGTATTACTGAAACTCACCCTGGTTTCGTTGTTTTCGCGGGATGAAAGTAAGGAAATATCAGTTTATTACATGCCAATTATATATATTTAAAATCTAGGTATTCATAACATTGAAGAAACTTTTCTACAGAGTGTACCTCAAAAAACACAACTTTTTACCAGTTTCCGTAAATATACCTTACTGTGGCCTTGTGACATTGTCTGTCTATAGGGTCTATAGGGTCTTCAATATTTTCTGTGTGTCTGTTTGGTCCATTACAAATATATCACAGTACAACTATTGGATTTTATTTTTTATTTATTTATTAATTTATCAAATATACACATAACAGTATAAAACCTTAAATCTAATCTAAACATTAAAAATAACTAAATAAACCAGGTCCGCGTGGAATAGTGGCAAGAATACTGGCTGCATTTCCCCGCTGAATCGCGATGCTGATTCTGGAATTATTGATGTGGCTCCTCTTCAGAATAAGGTGGCGAACATACTTAGGCCACCTCTATTTTTCTAATTAAAGAAACCAGTTTTTATTAATAAATTGCCGCTAAAAATGGAATACTGCATGTAGATTTAAATAGATCAACAAAAGAAAAAAGGGTGAATTGGCCTTATGGTAGCATTTAAAATTTTTTTTGAAAACGAACGTACAAGACAACACCTATTAACATACTGTTTTTCTTAGGTTTGGTTTCAAAATCGTCGAGCAAAATTCCGCCGCAACGAAAGGTCAGCGCTTTCCGGCCGAAGCTCCACGGGCCAAGGATCACCTGAACCAATTCCAGTTCCCATCGGTATTCCATCTCAGCCTGACTCGCGGCAAGATTTCTCCAGAGCCTCAAAGGAGCCATGGTTACACCATTTACCCAACAATCAAATGATAAATTTTAACCTAGGATTACCAATTGGTAACACTGGCCTGTATCCAAACGATTACTCCACGTTTATGATGCAAAATGTTGGAGGTAGACAATACATGCCAAACACCAATTCTCTTGTTGGTCAGTCCTACGGCGGCGTTAATACCAATGGGTATAGTCCCAATTCATGTGCGATCATAGGCGGGTACAGTGGCGCATTGCAACCAGCTCACCATTCTTCATACAATTTAAATTTAAGATTGAGACCTCATGATTTTGGTTTGAATAATTTACCATTGTAGTTATTAATTTAAAGATATAAGTACTCATTATAATAAATAAAATTAATTTTCAGACCAATTTCTTATTTTTTAGAATAATTTAGTGACGTATATTAGATTTTTTTTTTAATTCTTCACGGGTTGACTTACAGCTCCCGGGAACCGTTGTAGGTCCCAGGGTACCCAGTGAAAGACAAAGTCTTCCTCATTTAGCCAATGATTTTTTGAGGCTATACCTAAGGAGTGGCCAGCTCTGTTGAGGTATATAGATGGAAAAGCCTCTTTGTACGGTTTAGTTTCCTTATTATAAAAAACCCATTGGTACATGGTCGGGGTCGGATGTAGGAATCGAACCCGCGACTTTTCAGTTGCGAGCCGACGTCTTACCCAATCGACCATCGACGCCCCTATTATTAGATATAACCCCTTGAATCAATCGCTGTACAAAGTTATAAAATACTTGTCATTCTCTAACATAGTGATTGATAGATTTGTTAGAGAAAAGTTATATAATGTGTTGACATTGTATAACTTTGCACAGCGTTTATTAGTAGATAAGGGAGTAATTTTATTATGTAAGAAAGTACCTATGTACTTTGGTATCTAAAATAGCTAAAGACCCGGAAGACGGACAACAATTCATCCTAAACAATATTTAAATATTTGATTTAGGAATTGCAGCGGCTGGAAAGTTTAGTGAAAACGGCCATTAGTACTCTCGCCAGAACTGCAGCAAAGCTGGTAAGTTAAAATTAGGGCCAAGTGCTTGGTAATTAAATCCTAATAAAATAAACAAATAAAATTAAACTGTCTGTCTGTAATTACAAAATTAATACAAATTAATATCGAGTGAGCTATGTCATATTATATGATACTGAAGCAAATGCGAAAGTGTGTTTGTTTATTTGTCATTCTTCACGCCAAAACGAAACAACCGATAGGTGTGATTTCTTGCACAGAGATAGCCGAAGGACCGGTGAGTGACATAGAATTTTATCGTGGGAAAATATATCATTCCCCCGGGAAAATTTACCAGGCTTTATAGACTGGCGGTTGATACTTGTGTTATCATCATCGAACGGCATTTAGTGAAACTTTTTGGCACCGGGTCCATTTCGACTAATTCGAGCCCGCTGAATACGATTCTGCCCGGTGCCAGCCCCTCCCCCGACCCCTTTTCCCTCTAACCTCCAAAACGTGTCCCAAAACGCGGTTTTTTTTTCATTTTCTACAAAAAATATAAGAGCTAGAATAAAACTGTCAATGATAAAAATAATCTTCATTAAATTCTTTACAACATTCGTAAACAAATTATTTTGATAGGACTAATAACATATGAATCAAGTTTGCCCAAACTGCAAGAAAATTTTTTTTTTGTAATATTTTTTCATTTGCTCTCAATTAATCGAAAAACCACCGAAGCTATGATAAAATAGCCAAGAAACTAAATAATCTTGATATATTTGTCTACAAAACAAGACCTAAATTACTGTCATAGGAGTACTGGTTCACGATTTACAGCTCACAGCGCAGACGCCGCCGCAAACATCGAGCTGGTACTAAGTAATGCACGATACATTTCAAAGTTATTAACTATTGTTATAATGACATTTTATAGTTGACATGAAAGGCTTCTTTATTAAAATAAAAATCATTAAAATTTGGTCCTTTAAAATGACGATAATTTAACGTTTTGCAGATAGAGCTATTACAATGTTTCTTGTCAAACACGTTATAAAATTAATGTTTATTATTATGCTTATAGGGCTTCAAAAACTTAAAGACAATATTATATAAAATGTAATTGTATAACACCATCCTGACTCCACCCATAGTCTGTTGGTGAAAGCATCTCGATTTCTCCAACATTCCTCCAGATGAAAGCTTGATAATGCGCTTGGCGGATATGCAATTGAGCAGCATCTGGTGTCAGCGCCTCAGGTGTGGTGACTCTGGAGAAGAGGACGTGCCTTGCCTTATCTATCTTATGTGTATTTATAGGAGGTTTCATATTATACAGTCTAACTATAAACTTTTCTGCATCCGCGAGAGCTGCTTCGGTTAATGGGGATACTCCCAGAAAAGAGAATAATCGTACATTATTCACCAAGGGAAAGACGTGACCGTTTTTCAACGAGTGTGCTATTTGAAGCCAGAGTCACCTAAGCGGCAGACTAGGGTTTTAGATCACTCGAGTTGGGAATCACACTTTCTCCTACTAGGCTACTTTTTATCCCGGAAATTTAGCCCGCACATTTTTATGACAGTAATGACGTATTTTAGGCTTAACTAGGTATTTTCTGAGTATGTGTGGTATAAATATTAAATAATTACGTACCAGAGAATAACAGAGCCAAGTAGACATCGGATTCAGTTCCTGTCCGAACTACATCATTCACACACACACTAAGTTTTTTGTCAAAACAACTAAATATTTGCACTGCTGAAAATTTTTAACACAAGCAGAGATTTAGTCACATTACCGACTTATCTAACAAATGAAACGCATTTATCAGTCAATTGAAACGCAGTCACCGATGAATGGTTATGTGAATATTATGTCGTTGATCTCAAGTTGATCTCCATTTTTTAAAATCAAATTGAATAATTTACGATGTCTTGCGAATACTAAAATATGATTCTAGAATTTAGAACTATTTGTGATGGTAATGTTTTCTAAATACGTATGATATTCTCACCATTAAGTTTTTCAATTGTACCTACTTAATTATATGTATGGGTATCTACATGTTAGATATGATTAGATTTCCGGTAATTTTTTTCATTTTTTTTTATTAATTAAAATTACCAAAGCCTTTCATGTCATCTAAAAAAGTTAGTTGTATAAAATAGTCAACAACTTTGTGATGTAGCCGGCACCACACTTCGGCGTTACGCGTTATGCGGCTGCGCCTTATTCGCAAGAATATTAAAATTTGGTATGTGGGCGAATAAGGAACATGCCACCACACTTCGTGTCTGTGTGCCGAACATGCCAAATATGTGTGTTGTTTGCTTTAAAAAAATGGACGTGTTGACAGCAGCAGCTTATTATTTTTATATAAATAATACCTGTTGTATAAGTACAAAGTTACTAAAGGAACGAAAAGAAAGCGCTGGTGGATCATCACAAGTCATAGGAAACGAACTAGGTAAGTAGTATTCGAGACAAAGAGAATATACCTAGGTATACGTCGAGACACGACCCAACACGACCGCTGCAAGCGAGCGAATGAGTGAACGAAGTGTGCCAAAAACCGACAAGTCGACGGATAGCGTATGCGTTATGCGTTATGCGTGCGAATAAAGCACATATAGCCGAATAGACCCTCCACACTTCGTTTTATGCGGGCGAATAAGCCGCATAACGCGTAACGCATAACGAAGTGTGGTGCCGGCAATTCTAAAGTTCGCGGCGGCGTCTGCGCTGCGAGCTGTAAAATATCACAATGAGTTAGATCTTATTTTATAGACAAAAGTATCAAGATTATTTCGCTTCTTGGCTAACTTATCATAGCTTCGGTGGTTTTTAGATTAACTGAGAGCAAATAAAAAAATATTACAAAAAAAATTTTTTCATGCAGTTTGGGAAAATTTGGTTCGTAAGTTATTAGTCCTATCAAAATAATTTGTTTACGAATGTTGTAAAGAATTTAATGAAGATTATTTTTATCATTGACAGTTTTATTCTAGCTCTTATATTTTTTGTAGAAAATGAAAAAAAAACCGCGTTTTGGGACACGTTTTGGGGGGTAGAGGGAAAAGGGGTCGGGGGAGGGGCTGAATCGTATTCAGCGGGGTCGAATTAGTCGAAATGGACCCGGTGCCAAAAAGTTTCACTAAATGCCGTTCGATGTTGAAAGCAGAAGCAATTTGAAAATTTTCCACCAGTCTATTAATTAAACCTAAGGTCCGTTTTCCCAGCCTTGTCTTATTTGGTAAACAAACTTTGCATGTCTTTTTAAAATAAGTTGTCATTTAAAATTCTTACAAGAAGTTTAACAATACGTATACCGGAATAACGGAACCCTGATAGGGCGAGCCCGACTCGTTCTTGACCGGTTTTTATATTTAAAATAATTTAATATTGAACTGTATGATTGCAAGATACTAGGCCTATATTATGCATTGGCCTCAAACAATGAAGACATGGCTGTATGGTTTTACATAGATCTTTGCCTTTTCCTCGGACAATCAAAGACTTGGCTTAGGCCTATATTAAACAATTAGTTCAAGACATGGCATTTGGCCTCAAATATTGAAGACATGGCTGTATGGTTACATAGACCTTTGCCTTTTCCTCGGAAATAATTTTACCAAAAAAAAAAAAGAAGACTACAAAAAAAAAAACGACCTTTGTGATATACGCACGCGTCCGCCAGGACGTCATGGGGAATCCAGTTTAATCCCGCCCGCGCTGTAATAGTTGTGATTAGTCAGTGATTAATAGGACATATTACGGCCGGCGGGAGCATTCTACCTACCGATCAATCGGCTTATTGTTACTGTGACGTCTGTATTACTTGACATTGGCGGAATCATCAAAACCCTGATGGAGCCATTTTGAAAAAAAAATAGAATAATAGAATAAAAAATGTTTTACTTCACAGTATAAATATAAATATAATAAAAATATTTTCACACATTGATTTTGCTCATTTTGCTCTCAGGATTTGCTAACGTTTTTTTTCTTAGCAATGTTATCAGATAAATTTTGTTTTGAATGTTTAGCTGCTGCTGATGTAATTTTATAATTTTATTGAATCACAATAAAAGAAGAAATAAATATAATTTTCTATCAGTTAACTACTCTTTGATCCATCGATGTTTACATCGGACTATCGGTGGAAAGTAGTAAAACAATATTCTATCAAAATTCACAATATTAAATTTGAAACAATGTTCTTGTAAGTCTCGGATGTTGAGAGACGTTATGGTACATTTTGACATTCAGTCCTAACCACCCAAAGGTATTTAAAACTAATTTCAGTTTGTAACATGAAGATCATCTTGTCTGGTAAAATGTCATTGCTGCTTTTATCAGCAGTGGCTACAGGAGTTACATACGTATATTACAACAAAAAGAACAAATATAAAGAACTACAAAGTGAAATAAACGAGGTTATTATATTTGATGGAAATGATTTAACAGAACATGTACTTTCAAGGTGTCTAGTCTCAAAAAGTTTGGAAAAATTGCTACATTACCTGAATTCTGCACAATATTCAATAGATGTATGTATGTATATCTTTACTAATATAGACATAAAGAAATCATTACTTAATAAACACCATAAAGGTTTAAAAATAAGATTAATTTTGGATAAAGACATGATGTTTGCCACTAAGTCAGTTGTAGAAGAATTTCTTAAAGAAAACTTTTCAATTAGATGTATTGAGTCTAAGTGTTTTATGCACCATAAGTTTTGTCTAATTGATGCTTCGGCACCTAAAGATATTAGCGTTAAACCATTGCTGGTATATGGATCATTAAATTGGACTAACAGTGGTCTGTGTGCCAACTGGGAAGATTGTGTTGTAACATCCAAGAATGAATTAGTATCTCCCTATAAAAATGAATTTGAAAGGCTGTGGCAAATTTTTTCACCTGTTGAAAGCATACCTATAAGCAATGGTGAAGAATTTTGACAATGATCTCAATTAAGCTAAGTGTCATATTGATTATTATTTATACTTAAATATATAATTTGGTTCCTATCTATAGTTTTTTTTTACTTTTGATGATAATTTACTTATAACTAGAATTACAAAATCCAGAATCATATACCTACTTATGCAACACTTTGGCTCTCTCAAGTACCTACTTTCTGTACCTACAGATCCCACAATGATCCCACAGAATTAAAGAAAAAACAATAGTAGAAATATTCAATTTAAAAGAATTCTACTTAATGTTTTTGAAGATCATAGTTTAGTACAGTATAGTAACTGACAATCTGAATCACTATATAATATCATAATTTCAAAAAATTCTACTTTTGGACCCCATAAATTAGATAGCCAGGCTTGTATAGTTAAGTTTAAGTTTTCTACAACTGCATGGATTTTCTAGACATAAAAGCCTTCCCATAGATGTCTATTTACCATAATAATTGTTGGCCAAACTTTTAATTAGCCAGGTCAAATGTTTTAAAAAAGATTCTGCGGTGGGCTTGAGGGTAGGCTGCACTACAAAAAATCTATTGATCATGCTAGCCAATCTTGAAACTTGCAGCTATGTGTAATTTTTGTCGCGCTATAACTTAAAAGCAATGAACTAATTTAGTCGTACTTTACGGCGATTGAAATAGTTCAACGAGATACATTATATTATTAATATTTATCCTTTTGGATTTGGCTGTATAATTGTTGTAACTTTTACCTCGTTCCCTCATTATGAAAATGTGTGTCAGTCAGTGGGACTCAGCTCAGCTGAGGCATCATTCATTCAGTGAATTGTGTACATTATTTGTTTATACAGAGTAGTGAAAAGAAGAAGAAGAAGGAATATACTACTCTGTATAAACAAATAAACTTTTTATAAAAAAAATCTAAAGAGAAAACTTGAAATAAATAAAATGTGAATGTAAAATAAATTACATCTACCACATCGATATACATACATGCATGATATCTACATAAAAATAATAAGTAGGCATGTGTAAGGCATATAATATATAAGGAATACTTTTTACTGCATAATACCGATTGCCGGTTGATTGTTTTGTATAGTATACAATGTATACCACTAATCTTTATTAAACAAAAATGGAAATAGAAATAAGTGGTAAAGTGCTATTAACTGTGCTGATATCAGTCGCTCTTTTGTATATGTACGACAGGCAGAAAAATAAAGCAATTGACAAAAAGAGAATTAACGAGGTTATGTTTATATCCAGCAATGACCAAGACCAACCCTCAAAAATATCCTCATTGATGAAGCACTTAAAATCTGCACGCTATTCTCTAGACATTTGTATGTTTGTTCTTACAAACATTGAAATAGTTAATGAAATTGTGAAATTGCACCAAAGTGGTAGGAGAATAAGAATAATACTGCATGGAGACATGAAGTATATGTCTGGCCAAATTTTCAAACTATTGATGAAGAAAAACATTCCTATAAGGTGGAAAATGAATGTTAATATAATGCATCATAAATTTTGCCTAATCGATGCCTCCCCAAATGCAAATGTCAATGTTAAACCGTTGCTAATTTCCGGATCAATGAATTGGTCTAGCCAATGTTTTTCCAGCAACTTTGAAGATGTTGTTGTAACAAATGAGGAAAGGCTAGTGCATCCATTCAAACTGGAGTTTGAACGTTTATGGGTTAACTTTAAGCAAAATGTTGATTAGTGATAGTTTAAAGTACAGGTACCGTCACGGTTTATGAGCGCTTGACGAAAGTGGCGCGGTTGATATGTGCATGTGTATATTCAGAAGTAATAAATGTGGTACAATTAATTTTATTTATCACTTTGTATTTTAAAAGTAAGTAAAAGTTTGAAAAATGTTCAATTAGCGCGTATGGTCATGTTGTATGTATAAATTGACTACTTACTTCAATTCAAGGTCAGCGCTCATAAGCTGTGACGATATCTGTACTAATGGTGTACTTTTATTGAACATATAAAACATTTATTGATTGATGGAAATATTAAAAGTACATAAGTAAAAGTTATGTCAGGATCGTAACAAATGGCATTTGAGTGTCTCTGCCTACCCTCTTGTGATGATAGATAGATATAAGCTTTACCACTGTAAAGCTCATGGAACAGAAACATTTGAGATGCATTATAAAAAAGATATTGTAATGCATTCATGGCTGTGTGAGTAAACCCAAAGAAAGACTATAAAACAATTATTTTATCTAAATTCTAAATAAGTCCAATGAAAAACGACCTCATTGATGAAGGAAACAGAGGATAACCACAAAAAAAAAAAGAATTTGGTATCAATAGTCAAATAATTTATATAGTTAAATTTATGGATACCTACTGTTTATAGTCCGTGCCTTGGGCAGATTTTGTTTGTTAAAGTAATTTATGGTGTAGTTTATTTGTTATTGAGGTGTTGAGACTAATTTTTAGGGTTCCGTACCCAAAGGGTAAAAACGAAAACCCTATTATTAAGACTCTGCTGTCTGTCCGTCTGTATGTCTGTTTGTCAGTCACCAGGCTGTATCTCATGAACCGTGATAGTTAGAGTTGAAATTTTCACAGATGATGTATTTCTGTTGCTGCTATAACAACAAATACTAAAAAACAGAATAAAATAAATATTTAAGGGGGCTCCCACCCATACATCAAATGTGATTATTTTTTTGCTGTTTTTTTTAGATAATGGTACGGAACCCTTCGTGCGCGAGTCCGACTCTCACTTGGCCGGTTTTGTATTGCATTTTATGGCTGTTTTTTTAAACAAACTGGTTTACAATTTTACTAACATTAATGGCAAGGAGTATACTAGGTACCTACCTCCTTATTTAAATATTACTTTAATATATTAATACCAGTTCATATTCGGATATAAATTAAAATTATATTTAGTTATAACAAATCTTTTATTGTTGTGGCAGTGTGCCATGTGTAAGTAATCCCTGCTTGTACAAATCGACTTATTTCAGTAGATAGACCATACTTTTCTCTCCATGCCGACCACAGAGCAAGCAAAAAAAAAACGGCAACGGAATGCATGCAATGTATGTATCCAATCTCTGGGATTTATCATTGTCATGTGCCTTTGCTTTTATTTAAAAAGAAACAGAATTTGAATGAGCGGTGGGAGGGAGCGTAGACAGAGAGGGAAGGTTGTTTTGACAGCGGGCCGCTCAACTGTTGTAAATAGGGATGTCAATTTATAAACGATTGGATATTTTTTTAAATGTTCTAAACACTGTTATTTATTAGTGTAAAAATTTTCAAAAATTCGGAATAAGATACAAACGTAGCGATTTTATCAAATTGTTATCGGTGTGACTGGGGGAGTCACGTAAGAAGTTAAGCTGTATTTATACACGCCTGGGCTTGACTATTGGAACGTTCTTCGATTATTTGCGCTTGTTTATTTTATAGACATCGCAAATAAATTACAAACTATGTAGGTAGAACTATAAACGAAACGTTGTGTTGTTGTTTTTTCATTGAAGTGAAAACTTCCTAAGGCGCGTTGAGCGAGTTTTGGTAGGGTAAATCTTATGCATTCGCGTCATTGACATGCAAATTTTAACAGTTTATCTGTAGTAGCATGACGTGTTGAGCTTGGCTTGGATTATATAGTATAATTAAAGGTACAATATATCTGTTATTTAATAGTTTTAAGTTTTCACTTTTGTCGGCAGTCCCCATGACTGCCTGTGTCTTTTATTTTTAATTTCACTGCGTCTACGTGTTTAGACTTCAGAGAGCGATATGTCGTAGCCTTTGATAAGAAAAGTCGTAGCTAATTAAGAATATATTAATTTTAAGAATTCGGTCCAAATACCCAAAGAATATACTCATTCATCCAATCGCCGGGTTGGTCAAGTATTTTTTCTGATGCATCTAAATTAGATGCTCTTGGCTGTGTTGGTGTTGGGGTATTCCATCCCAATTACAATATTGTAATAAAAAAAAAGTGTCCCCCAGAAACATCTGTTTTTACAGGTGAATGTATTGGCATTTTGGAAGCTGTCAAGTATGTAACTATGTGCAAACTAAATAATATAATTATATTTTCAGATAGTAGTAGTTGTCTCCAAGCTCTTCTGCGTAATCACTTCAAATCTCATAATTATCATCCCATAATTTTCAAAATTAAAGACCTGTTATTTCAATACTGTTCTAAAGGTAAAAACATAAAATTAGCTTGGATCCCTGGTCACTCTGGTACTATATATCAGGCAATGAAAGGGCTGACCAGTGTGCAAAGAATGCGGTTTTGTGCGGTGACAGGGACACATTTATTAATTACTCCCCAGATTTATTATCTCTTCCAGTGACCTACCTAAGAAAATCATGGTCCATTCAATGGAGTTCACGTAACAATAAGTGTTAGTATTTAAGGATACAACCGGTAATTCCACTCAAACCATGGTTTTTTAAATTTCGTCTTAGTAAACTGATTACATCCATGCTATGTCGTTTAAGATTAAATTTTTGTTGTTCACCAGTTTTTCTTCATAAACTAAGAATCAGAGATTCGTCCATGTGTGAATGTGGTTTAGAGGATGGGGACCTCAATCATATTTTTTTTGTTTGTCCATTATATGATCGATCAGATTTTATTTCTTCATTATCCAAAGATGTTTCTTTTCCTGTAAATATATCTCATCTATTAAGTGTATTTTCTACAGAAATTATTTTTTCATTATCTATGTTTTTAACAAAAAACAAAATAAAATTATAAAGTAGGTATTTAATTTTATGTTTTAGGTATAGTATAGTTGTTGTAATTATTATTATATTGTTCTAAATGTAACTGTATTTAAGTTGTTATAGTATAGACATTAGTTGTAGTATTGTTTTTCTTTGTTTCAGCTATCTGGAAGATTGCTTCTAAATTTATTTTAATATTTGTTTCTCTCTCTCGTTGCTAAATACACTGACGTGACACTGGCATAAATGTTCATAAGTGAACGATTGCCATAAAAAAAAAAAACAAAATCGTATGATTTACAACTCTTAATGTGTGGCCTGCCTGTGTTTAAGGGTCCTATACTGGGAATTTGTATGGAGATATTACTATTTCCAATTTCTCTGTAAATACTCCACCTGTGTCACTGTAATTTAGCATATAGTTACTTATTCGATATATCTAAGTGAAATAGTCGTTATTTTTTCAATGGACAACATTTCATTTTTTTAATCACCCATTTTTATTACTTTTATTAAAAATATATTAAAAAATAAGTTACACGTATTTTTTTATTTTATTTTTGGTTGAATTTTTATATTTTTAATTTAATTACGATTTTTTATAAATTTTGAGGACTTATAAACTAAAAACCTTAGCTAGGACTAAAATTAAGAAATATAAACTGTCACCCAAAGAAAGTGACTGATAGTGTCAGTCAAGCCACAGAGTATACGTTATAGAAATGCAAAGAGTATAATATACCGTGTTCCAAATAGGTGTTGCCGTAGCCGGAATTCAAATCGCCTACAACATTATTCATAATGTATATAATAATACTAGCTTTTGTCCGCGGTTTCACTCGTAAATATATTTCCTGTGATTCGAAACTAGCAAAACTTCCAAAGAATATTATATAAAAGAAGTATTTTTATAATTATATTTAAAGAATAATTATTAATTTAGCTTCAAATGGAATAAAAATGGGTAAAATTAATAGAAGGCAACACCTGAGGTCAATAACTAACAACTCTGCCAACAGACATTAGTATTTTTAAATTAGAGGGTTAGCACAGATTGGGGCACCTATTAATCCTCATTTTTCAATATTTTAGTATTTTTAAAATAACTCGAAAATTAAAGGATATAAAAAATAAAAAAATATAAAAATAAGCTTTCTAGCATGTAATCTCCAAACGGTTTTCGAATTTTGGTACCTTACGAAAAATGAAATGTTGTCCATTGGTTTTATTTAATAGGAAATATGGGTGGTAGAATAAAGGATTATTCTGCCCCTTCTGTCTCTTTCATAATCTATCACACAACTCTAAATTTTTTTTAAAGCGCTCTTATTCCATTATTCTTCAATTATATATATCGCTTTTTTTTTGTAGCTTATTGAAAATTCAAAAAAAAAAATTTTATGATTTTTTAATTTGGCAAAAATAATAAAATAATTATTATTTTAAATTTTCAATAAGCTACCAAAAAATCGACATATATAATTGAAGGGTAATGGTTTAACAGCGCTTTTAAAAAAATTTAGAGTTTTGTGATAGATTATGGAAGAGACAGCAGGGGCAAAGTTAAACTACCCATATTTCCTATTCAATAAAACCCATTGAAAAAATAAGAGCTATTTCACTTAGATATATTCAATAAGTAACTATATGCTAAATTACAGTGATACAGGTGGATTATTTACAGAGAAATTGGGAATAGTTTATTCCAGAAAAAAACCCAATATAGGACCCTTAATCTCAACGGCTGGCCGGACCGAAAATTTTCGGTGAGAGCTCAGCGTACGCAGCGAAATAGGTATTTAGAAAATCATATTCTGTCTCAAGCGCGCTCTTCCCACGGGCATCAGTGCGACAGAGAACACTGCAGCTCGTGAGTGTTTGTAGGTATGTTCTTCGTTGAAAATTGCGTTTTGGGCGAAAACGATTTACACCTACTAAACTAAAACGAAACCTTATAATTTTGGTGTCAAACGTTTTAGCAGATTATAATCTACGTACGTACGTTTTGCTTTTTTTGAAATTTTGCTTTGTTTCTCAAATACAGACGGTTTATTACGAGCAAGTTATGAACCAAAAAAACCGAGATTTGAGGGGCTTATAACTTTTGACCTATTACGAATTTTGAAAAAAGGAAAAAATACGTACGTAGTTTTTCATTATGTCAGTAACATATTACAAAATCGTTAAAATTAAATGATATTTAGGGGTAGTAAAACGTTTTCTCCGTTTGTATGGACATGGACGCGGTACACTACACTCTTAAGAATACATTAATATTGAATCCTCTATGTAAAATAAATATCGATATATCGACATCCCTAGTAGGACTTGTTCAAAGTTTACTTTTCGTGAATTTGGTGGTAAATTAAATTTGTGTTTGTGAGTGATAATAAAAAGATAAGAATTTGAGATTATTTCAAATTACATAAATTCGTGATAGATAGTTACCTCACAGTGCAAGAGTTATCTAGCCTTGAATTATTGTGAATTATTTTTATTCTACAAACTTAAGTATTTTAGACTTGTTTTGGTGTAAAATAAATAATAATTTTCAAAATGGTTAATGGAATTGTTGCTGGACGTCTTGCGTTTGTCACAGGTTAGTTCCTAGGCATCTACTTTCAATATAATGTTGTAAATAAGTAAACAGGGTCTTCACTGATCTACACACATTATTGGCTCAGCAATACTCAGTATGCCGTATGACACCCTAACATCAGTAGCCATTGACAATCTCAAGGTCATTCAATCATTAACCTCGGGCCTACTAAGGTCTCGCAACAACTTAAGCCAAGCCCTACAAAACAACCACCTCCGAGCAACTCATACAGCTTAGCCACATGACACACCTCTAGTGTACACAGTACACACCTCACTCCATCGATCCTCACTCTTACAGCAGTCACCACAAACAAACAACAATGGGCAACACTGCAGCCGTGGTCAGCCACACATGGCGACAAGTTCTCCCAGTTAATTTTTTGTATGAAATTATTAAGTAGGTAAAGGGATCATTAATTTAAAATAAAATTATTTTTCATTCAGTAAGAGTGACCTCAAAAGGTAGTCCTTCAAGCTGCACCCTCAAATATCTCAATATTTTTATTTACACATAACAAATTAAATTAAAACATTAAGCATAACTAAATAAACCAGGTACACATGGAATTGTGGCAGATCCCCGCTGAAATATGATGCTGATTTGTTGAGCAAGGAAGAAACCAGCTCTCTTGTCACTATATGAGATGATCAGTCATGGGGATATATCTTTTTGGCATTTGAACCCAACAGACCTAGAGTTTCTACACCAAACGGCACAAGATCTTAAATTTTTCCTCAGTAAACAATGTCCACATATAGCAACTTTAACAAGTTGTTGAAATTTTTTTTTATAGTCTTGGTCTACTTAATTTTTTTTAATTTCAGGAGCTGGCTCTGGTATTGGTCGTGCAGCCTGCCAAGTGCTATCAAAGGAGGGTGCCACAGTCATAGCAGCAGATAAGAACTATGAAGCAGCTGTTCAAACTATCAAAACTTATACAGCCATGGCAAGTGGAAGTAATGGTGACGTTGCAAAATTATATTTATCTCTGGTCCTTAACTATCTCTGTGCAAAAAAACACATGGTTCTGTTGATCTGTTTTTACCTGAATAATAGCGGAAGAAAAAGTATTCCTCATTTAGCTGATGATTTTTTGAGCCTATATCTAATGAGTGGCCAGCTCTGTAGAGGTATGTAAGACGAAGCCTCTTTGTATGGTTTGACGGATAATGTGCAAGTACATATATTTTTTTATTATAAAAACCCTTAACATGGTCGGATGTGGGAATTGAACTTGTGACTTCTCAGTTGTGAGCCAACGTCTTTCCCACTCGACCACCGACGCCCCATAAACATACTTTCGCATTTATTAGTTAGGTTAGGATGTCAAGCTAATTGAATGTTCAGCCTTTGATTAACAAGTAAAAGTTGAACAAAAATGCACGTATTTGTTTTGTGTTATTTTTATAGAGCCACTTATTAGATAGTCTCAAAATATCATCAGCTAAATGATGAAAATGAATGACTAAAACAGGTCCCAGAATCCACAAGAAGAAAGTGTTTTCTGGTTATAATTAATTATTGTAATTAAGTAGGTACATTATCAAGGATACATGCAACTATATGTAATTATGTCTTTAGAAAGATGTGAGCGAGATGCACTGCAATTAGAATTGTTAAGGATAAGGTATGCCAATATGCCAATCACAACCACAACAAAATTGATCTTGCAAAAATACATGAATTGAACTTTAGCTATTCAAGTAAAAACTATTAGAAACAGCAAGTTGTACTTAATGTATGTGATATTTTTATAGTGTGATAAACGTTGAGGACTTAATTGTTATTTTCATATTTTTTTTCCAGTTATTATATGTTTAATATATATTTATCTTTCAAAAGCTATATTATTTTTCAACCTAAGACATTGACCCATAACTCATAAGACAACATGAATTAATTTTAATTAAGTACTAAAATATATTATTTAATTTTCAGATGTGGGTGACCATTCAGCTATAGAACTTGATGTAGCTGACTCCAAGTCAGTCCAGAATGCTTTACAATATACACTCAAACAATACAAATCTCCACCTACCATTGTTGTGAACTCGGCCGGTATCACAAAGGACAATTGGCTACTAAAACTCTCTGAAGAGGATTATGATGCAGTCTTGAATGTTAACTTAAAGGTTGTGTTTTAAACATTACTATTGAGTTAGGGATCCATCTAATATTATAAATGCTAAAGTGTGTTTGTTTGTTCTTCCTTCACATCATCTATCTGTCATCATCACGCCTTACATCCCAAGAGGGGTAGGCAGAGATAATTGAATGCCATTTGTTACTATCCTGACATACCTTCGCTTCTTTTATATTCATCATACCTTTCATACATGCTCGTCGATTGTGTGTGTCATAAAAATTTTTAGTCAATCGTTTATCCTTCATTCTTTCACGGTGTCCAAACCAGCGTACACTACTTTTCTTCATTTTAGTCACAACATCATCTTTCACTCCGCATTCTTATCTAATACACTTTATATCAGACTCGTATACTCGTAGACAGTATAGATCGACGTGATAGTTGAAGGACCAGAGAGTGACATAGGCTAGGTACTTTTTATCCCAGGAAGCCTTCGGGATAAAATAATTGTTAATCTTATATCACATTTAAAAAATTCGGTTGTCGAGTGGGTAAGACGTCGGCTCGCAACTGAAAAGTTCGATTCCTACATCCGACCATGTACAAATGGGTTTTTTATAATAAAAAATCTATGTACATTATCCACCAAACCATATAAAGAGGCTTTTCCATTTATATAGGTACCTCAACAGAGCTGGCCACTTGTTAGGTATCGCCTCAAAAAATCATTGGCTAAATGAGGAAGACTTTGTCTTCCACTGGGTACCCTGGGGCCGGAAACGGAAAATACAAGAAATTGTCGGTTTCAACAAAGCAACACGCGCGCCATTTTCCTTTTATATTGAAGACTTAGCTGTATGGTAGTTTACCTTTTTTGGTTACTTTCTTTCAGGGTACATTCTTAGTGATGCAGGCGTTTGCCAAAGCAATGGCGGACGCTGAGGTGTCTGAAGGGTCAATAGTGAATATTTCTAGTATTTTCGGCAAAATAGGAAACATAGGTAAGTTATATATTATCTATCTATATTAATAATTTTGTAAAATTTAATAAATTTAAGAAAAAAAATTAATCAATTCTGGTTTAGGAACATATATCCGCAAAATTCGTATAACGGCGTATTTTCAATAAATAAAACGTGTGCTACACTGTGTAAACTAGCTACCTCACAAGGGTGACTTTGTCGGTTTATAACCGTGTAGACTGTTGTTAGTTGTGGCGACATACATGCGCACAATATTATTTATTTATTTTCGCCTAGCAATACAGGCATGTTCATAGACACCGTTCCCCCACCCGGGGACAATAGAGTCAGATAGTCCGAGTTACGCACCGGGCACTCCGCCCACAGAGTCTATATAGGTTTCGTCCGAAACAGACTTCTCTCTCGCTGCCGCGCTTACGCTCTCACAGTATTCCTCCGTCCACGTGTGTCCTTAAGTGTATATGTACTTTTATATTAAAATCCTCTTTTACAAACTGAACACGCATATTCTTTAACGCACCTTCTGACACAAACTCTAATAAAATACCCAAGCGTTAATGTGGTGACCCCGACGTGATATAAGTGACCTCAATAATTTAATTACTAAAAAACACAAGAAATTAATATGGACGCAGAACGAAAATGCAGACAAGCCGCGGCAGCACAAACGGCGCATCCAGCGAGAATATCCCACAAACCAGATGCCAGCACCCATCAACGCACCTTCTGACACAAACTCTAATAAAATACCCAAGCGTTAAATTAGTCACCAAATTTCGTTTGACCTTACAACGCCCTTGGTGAGCAGGCGTGCATTGGCAACAAGCGGTTGGATCTCACCGTTGTGTGCCATTGTGCGCCGTGTATACACTTGTTGTTAACCACGCGAGTCGCGAGGCGAGGGCAGTTGCGTTTCTGCAGGCGGCGAGTGCGGTGTGCATGCGCATCATGGAGGAAGAACGGGAAATTATATCCGACTTCATACAGAAGTATGAAAATTTGCCGTGTCTTTGGGACTTGTCGTCTGAGTCCTATAAAGACACAGCACAAAAAAGACGCATGAACCATAATTTTCTTTTCTTTTCTGTAAATTCACAAAAGCGAAAGTGCTTAAACCACGCCGCCAACTCTTTGAATTTTTGAAAGATAAGAATTAAGATAAGATAATAATTAATGAAATTTGGAGCCATCGATGCAACATGTTGTGGCCTTGTTTGCAACCGTGTAGTTCAAACGAAGTCGGCCGTTAGTAACAGAAGTCACCCAGTGGCGGCCCTAGCAAAATTTTTAGGTAGTGCGAGATCTCAAAATGGCGCCCCGGGTCGTTCCTATACTATGCAGTTACTTTATCTGTGATTACCTACTAGTATTAGACCTGCCAAATTACTAACTATAGATGTATCTGTGTGGCAAGTACCTACAATGATTGATGTCTGTAGAGCTTGAAATAGCTGGTCATTTGCGATAAAAAAAATTACGTCAATCCCTATTGCGCTAGACAACGCCACTGTAAGTTACAAATTGTACCTACAGATGAGAAATAAAAACAGTTAAGTAATAATTTTGTTTCACAACTTTTATTTAAACTGATAGGCTACATAAGTACAGTCTCAAAAAAAACTTCTAACAACCACTTTAATAAAAACTAAGATGGCTATCTTTCTGGCTTTTGCGCTTGCAAATTTTTTTATTAATTCGGAATAATTTAGCTTCTGAGCAATAGCATTTTCTATGGACAAGATTCCAAGATCTGACAGATTGAAACTTCGTTCCCCTTTAGCGACAGTTACAGGTATAGTCAGCAAGATGCGAAGTGCTGTCCACACATTCGGAAAAATATCCTGCCAATCATTGTTTTTAATAAGTTGGAGAACTTTAAGTGGCTCTTCTGATTGAAGATCATTTAATAATGGGTTCAAGCTCATAAGTTCCTCAACCAATTCGTCCAATATGAATCTTTCAGGAATTATTTTGATGTTATATAAAAATGACCACGTATTAGTCACCTCTTCCCCCTGTATTACTATACTCTTTGGTCACCTCTGTGAGGTAGCTAGTTTATCACCGTCTAGCACACGTCTAAATTTATTCATTAATGCTGTCAGAAGCAATTTTCAATGTGACAGTAACGTTTGTTTGAGTCAAAGAAAAGAGTGCGCATTGGGTAACGTTTGTTTGAGCTATGATTAAAATTTGCGTTTTATTTTTTGTATTAGTATTAAAAAAAGTTTGTTTGAGCCATTAACTCAGGACAACTCCAAAGTCAGGTCGTTTTACATAATTATCCAATTCATATAATTACCTAAAAAATACAGTAAAATTAAAAGTGCTATTAAAAAAAACAGACCATATTACCATAGATTAGCATACCTACTACGAAAAGACTCATTAATAGTCACTTTGTTGTGTTGTTTTGTCAAAAAAAATAAATAATTAAAACGTAAAGAATACCGGGTTTGTATCTAGTTACAAATAAACACATGAGTGTGGCCAGTGTACACTTTTTGCCAGTTGCCCATATTAAACACTTTTTTAACAGACGTGTGGACGCCGCTTTAACTGACATCATTATTATTTCTCAAAGGTGTTTGGTATCAAATATCTCCTTTCATACAGTATCAAAGTTAATGTTTGATACGCCATTTTGAAGATATTTTTTTCCCTCTAATGACGAAAAATAAACAAAATAATCCAAATTAAAGGTTTCTTTTAAAATTAGACTAATTTAATTATTTTGTAAAAGACGCAATCTATTGGAGATAAGAGCCCCTACCACAAGTTTAACTAAGCTATACACGTTACAGTTTGTAGTAAATTATTTGTATGGGAAACCGTACTACGCTGTCGACGTATAGTTAACTATATAAAAGTCGCAACATGAGTTTCTGTAGTTAACTATAGTAGTAAGCCTTACGTAAACTACAATTATAGCTAGTTGTAGTTTTTTCTGTAGTTACCATACAAATTCGGTACCACGAGTCACATATTCGACATTTGTCGTAGTAATTTACTATAACTACAGTAGTTTCGTTTGTCACCTACGAGCCGACTTGGTAGGTACTTCCGACTTACCTATGAGTTGAGTACAATATTTATATTAAAATTTCAGGTCAAAGTAATTATTGCGGCAGTAAGTTCGGAGTCGTTGGTGTTACTCAGGCAGCGGCGAAAGAACTATCTAAGTTTAATATAAGGTGACTATTAAAACTTTGAATATTTTGTGAAATTAAAAAAAACACACTTTCACGCACCTTCTTCGGCCTTTATAACTTGCGGTGTGGCCAGAGAAACCAGTAACGGTGTCCACTTTTTGCCAGTTGTTTTAGGTTTACGAGTATTAAACATGTACCTATCGTAAAAGTGAATCATGTCGATGGAAAAGTTAGCCTCAGCGAGTTTTTATGGCGTATGCTGTCTAATCCATCCAATGATGTAGAAAATATCTATAATAGATAAGTAGTTATATGCATATTGCAATAAAACGTATTGACCGCATCCGGAACGATGTCATTAGAGAAAAATGCGGAGTGAAAGATGATGTTGTGACTAAAATTAAGAAAAGTAGTTTACGCTGGTTTGGACACGTTGAAAGAATGAAGGATGACTAAAAAGGTTTATATGGCTGAAGTGAAAGTAAATGCTGGCAGAGGACGACCTAGGTGTACTTTTATTATACATATAAAAAAATTATAGATCGACGGCAATATTAAAAGTACACACAATCGCCGAGCATGCATGAAAGGCATATTTATGTAGGTATACAAATTGTTGTAAACCCATATTGTACCCGTGCGAAGCCGGGGGCGGGGTCGCTAGTTATCTCATAAATAAATATCAACACTATTTAAGGGGAGGAACAATTAATTTCGGTTGATTTCTAAACTGAAATTCCCGAATATTACGAATGCTTGGGCATCGAAAACTAGGATTGTATATTGTGTAGGATGAAAACATGATTGGTGAAAATTTTCTCGATAACTTAAATTTTTGAAATCACCTCTTCAAAAACACCTTTTTAGTCATACGACCATACTCTGAAGGGATTTACGTTTAAATTTTATACGAATCTGTAGGTAATTTCAGTACCTAGTATTGATTAAGATGATTTTTCCCTGCATGTCATAGTTTTTTAATAAATTATTTATTTGTAATGTGCCGCTTACGTAATTTATTCCGAGAAGCGGTACATTATGCCCTATCTGCAGCAAGAAGGGATAAAGCGCCGTCGTTGTCTTGCATGACGCGACGAACCACGAGTTTAGGGCGTGGCTTACGATTAAGAATTTCTGAGTCGTTCCTCGTCTTAATAGCTTACTTATATATATTTTTGTTTTATTTCAGAGTAAATGCTATCTTGCCTGGTTTCATAAACACACCGATTGTAAACACAATCCCAGACAAAGTGAAGCAGATACTTCTAAATCATATAGCACTTGGCAGGATGGGAGACCCTAAAGGTACCTATTATGTATTACTAGCTGTGCCTTGCGGTTGCACCAGCGTTAATAGTTACTGCTCCGCCCCTTTGGGTCGTAGCGTGATGTTATATAACTTTCCTCAAGAATAGGGTAGATGACAGGGTAAACAAAATATTATTCTATTTAGTCCGTCATTTAGATTATCAAAAAATATTGAACACGTATTTTTTTTCTCTTGTCAATCAAACAAAACATGACAGAGATAAAGCGCGTCAAAGTTTGGGAGTGGGAGCTGGTGACGTCACGCCTTGCTAAAAATTGTACTAAGGCGTGACGTCACGCGGATCTTTAGCGGGCTATATCTTCATAATTTTTTGTTTAATTGACAAAAGAAAAAATACGTGTCCAATATTTTCTGATAATCTAACTGACGGACTAATTAGAATTTTTTAGTCATCATGCCTATTGGGCTATCAAATGCAAATTTTCAAATCCGACTAGTAGTTCCAGAGATTAGCGCGTTCAAACAAACTTTTCAGCTTTATTATTAGTATAGATGTGTTTGTTTGATTGTCCTTTCACGTCAAAACAGAGCAACGGATCGAAGTGGTTTTTTTGCACAGTTAGAAGGCCGGAAAGTGATTTTTTATATATGGCATTCTCTTTCGAGGTTTCATTAAGAGTATCGTTTAGTCACAGAGTTCGGGCGCTGTGCGTTTTCCGAATATTTGCTATCTCCTCAGTCACCCCGCGTTCACTTATACGTGTGCGATAGAGAGAGTTGCAGGCTTCTGACGAAATTGTCTTGAATTACGCGCAAAATAGGTTAACGTAAAACGTAACGTAAAAAGAAAAAAAACATTAAACGAAATTATTTGATTTTAGTCTCTATCGTTTTGTTAGATACATCATAAACTAAGTCGGCTCGTTTTGATTTTTTCAAAATTTTGATTAGTTTCATAATTATCACGAGATAGTATGAGGAAGTTTTTTAGTTAAAAAAACGGTTTTTGAGGATTAATTGTTTCTCAATTTATAAGCAACTAGCTGTCCGCCCCCGGCTTCGCCCGTGGATATTTTCGAACAAAATACCCTACAGCACTCATAGATAATGGCTGGCCTGCACTACCCCTACCCTTACTCCTACCCCCACCCCTACCCCTACCACTACCTCTAACTTTGGATATTGTTCATACAAAAATACTAAAATCGCGATAAAAAATACTTACATTTTTAAACTTGTGATCTGTGGTATCTTTCGAATGGAATGTCCGAAATGAATATTTCAAAAAGTTATATAAAGGTATTGAATCAGTCGTGCATATAAAGTAATTTATTTTGATTAGGATTAATAGCAAGGAACAAATAAAGAGCCTTTTCTAGCGGCGGCTTTTTAATTACATTTTTAAAATAAAAGAACATTTATTGTGACTTAACTATAATAGTTAGATACTATCACGACACTTTTTGTAGATGATGATGTGTTCTGCAAAGTCGTAGTACATTATTTTGTTTTATCATCAATAGTTTTCGCAGCGCACGCGATTTAAGGAATTTATTAGGCAATTTTTTTACACCTTGGGTTACATTATTGGAGTTTTAGTAAGGATCCCTAATTTTTTTGAAAATAGAATATAGCCTATGTCACTCAGGGTGAATGTAGCTTTCCAATGGTGAAAGAATTTTTAAAATCGGCACAGAAGTTTTTGAGATTATTCATTACAAACATACACATAAACATACACACAAAAATACAAATCTTTCCTCTTTCTTTATAATGTTAGTATAGATATGAAAAAAACAAAAACGAGTCGACCTAGTTTTTACTTGTCTCTTTAACATATAAAAAGAAACGTTAACGCATTTTGTATGAAAATTTTCGTTTGTTCTCAACTAGTCACCCTGAATCCTGTCACCCCGTGACTCGTTGAGAAAAAAAATCGCATCGGGTCACACCCGTTACTCGATGCGTTTTTTTTTTCTCAACGAGTCACCCTGGTTAGTGAATAGTGTTTTATAGTCATACGCAGCCAAGTTTGGGACTATAAAATTATTTATTACATAAGTTTTAGGTTAAAAAAATATTTTTTAAATAAAGCTTTTACCAGCTCCAAGCCCTTTAATTTGACACAAACGGTCATGCGCAGCCAAGTTTGGGACAATAAAATTATTTATTACGCTTTTAATTAACTTCGTTTTCCATCTAGGACAAATCTTGCGGACGAATTTTCGTCCACTTCCCGATATCCGAGCATATTGAAATTTTGCACACACCTTTAATTCTGAAGACAATTAGTGGGTCAGGCCGTGTATTTTTCCACTTTTTTCTAACTTCAGAGTCTTTTACATTTTTTTTAACTCAACATAAGTTGACAGTTTCTATTAATGTTACTGGCTAGGGTAATGAATTAACTAGATAGACCACCAAAAAACATTACAAATATATTAAAGTTAGATAAGAAACATGATCATAATTAAAGAAATATGGTAAGAATTATCTTGAAAAAGGCGGGAATTTTTTAAAGAACGATCTTCAAAGCTCTTTATATAAATATCAATGAGAATTATCGCTATACAAATGTTTTTAACTAAAAAAAACATATTTGGCCATCATTTTATTGCCTTTGTTTATTATTAGATTAATTAGGACTCATACTACGATTCAATTTTTAAAATTGCAAATATTTTTACTTTTGCGTCACATTTTTGCTACACCAGTTAAGCAATGTTATATTATTAGAATGTAGCAACACCGATCTTTCTTGTCTATGATCAATAGCTCAACCGTAGTCAGTTTTTTGCTACTTAAACAAAAATTTGGGCTATCCTTAGTAATTAATAGGCGACTTTCTATGAAATAAAAAAAACATGTTTAGGCCCATGTTTTTTGGGGCAAATGGTTGTTTTACAATTACATCCACCTCTTCAAATATTCTTAATATTTTTTATCCGCCAAAATATACAAATAAAACAATAACTCACATGTATATATAATGTACTTAATTCAGTACAATTATGTAGTTATTAAAACTACAAAACTTCAAGTTTTTGCGCTATTATTTTGCGTTACTTCTGCGTCACCGTGTCGCAAAAGTTTTTGCGCCACGGTTGCGTTACATGTGGCAAAAATAACGGCCTCACCCTAGTACGATTTGACGCACGTAAAAAAACCCCGGGCGCCAGAGGAAGGGATATGTTTGCGCATGGTGTATAGTCGCGCGACTGGAGCTGGTAACAATTGATTTAAAAAAAAAATTTACCTAAAACTTATGTAATAAATAATTTTATTGTCCCAAATTTGGCTGCGCATGACCGTTTGTATCAAATTAAAGGGCTTGTAGCTGGTAAAAGCTTAATTTGAAAATATTTTTTAACCCAAAACTTATGTAATAAATAATTTTATAATCCCAAACTTGGCTGCGTATGACTATAAAACACTATTCACTAACCAGGGTGACTCGTTGAGAACAAACGAAAATTTTTAGCTAAACAATAGTCTTAAAATCGGACAGTATTTTTTTACTTATATGGTAATCCAACGACTGTGAGTAAAAGGAATACTCCCCAACGCGTATCGCTGGAAAGTTGTATTTATATGCTAATCTATTAAATATTTTCAATAGCGCGATACAGGTTTCAATTTAAATACTGTGAGACAGTAACGATGCGATGTGCCAAAATGAAGGCCACGTTTTCTCATTTATATTAAAATAAAGGATCTTAAATAAGTACTGTTCAACTGTTAAAATATATGTAGTTTGTTTTGTCTCCCTCTGTCATATTGAATGATAGATTTATTAGTGAGTGACAGAACGTTTATTGGCAAGGAGATTAGTTGCGGCGATAAGATAAGCGTATGAATAAATATGTAAAACCTATCGGATTACTTAATCAGATAATTCATAATATTTATTACATTTACTAAAATTCGGTTTTCAATAGGAATATGTTACGGTGCAAATTTTACTTTTTGACGGTTGTGAAGTTAGCCGCGAATGCCTGCGCAATGACTGCTTTTAGTAGCGTGGACAGTTGCCAGTTGGCAAAAAGGGACACTGTTACTGGTGTCTCTGGCCTGGTCTGCATTGCTGTGTTTACAGTGATATGCGTCGAGAAAGTAAGAACCTGAGTTGGGCTTAGGAGTAGGATAGAAGCTAGGAGAGAGTTAGGCTGATATTCATTCAATTCAGACCACACTGTATGTTGGCGATGCCTTACTTCACTTAATAGCCCAGAAGATTTATTTTACTGTAGGTAGATAATCTTTTCTCTGCCCAACATGCGGTTTAGACTGATTAGTGTAGGAATAACTTATGTAAAACCTATCAGTTAATCTATATAATAAAAATTAAATGCTGTTCGGTGGTACGGTTGGTTAAGAACGGCTGGACCGATTTGGTTATTTTTTTAAATGTTCGTAAAAGTCAGAATATTTAGGGAAAGATAATTTGAAGAAGTTGCCCGGAAATTTGGAAATTTCGGGAAAAACTGAAAGTGTTTTTTTCTATGGGATTTTTGTATGAACTGAAGACTATAATAGGGGATGAAAATTAATATGGGCTCCACAGACGAAGCATTTTTATAACTGGATTTTATACATTGAATTTTTTTTTTATTTTAGAAATCGCCGAGGTAATCACGTTCCTGGCTTCGAATAAAAGCTCGTATATGACTGGGGCGGCGGTCGACGTCAATGGAGGATATTGAAAAAAAAAAAACAAACACAAAGAAATCCAATCTTATTATACTTAAATTTTTCACTTATTTTTTTTTGCTACAATCTCATTTATTAACGAATTGAATTGAAAATGGCGTCTTTGTAGATATGGTCCTCTAGCTATTTTCAGTTCCATTGCTTAATGAATCAGGCTGTAAAGTTCGTTATGTTTAGTTATAAGTATATTTTTATTTATAGGATAGCAAATTATGTTCGGCTCATTTTAACAATCGAGCACGGAGAAAAATAGTCGCGTGTGATTGGTTAAAACAACCGATTTTCTCAGAGTTCATAGGTTAGACAGCGCTCCATACAATTTGTATGGGCGTCCTCCCCACTCTAGCGCTCAATATGGCTCAACTTATTTGACGCGCACAAATACAAATTGACGGGATATTAGATGTTCAATTTGCATTTACTTTAGTCTCTTCAAGGTTGACGCCGAAAATCAAATATCAGCTTTATCATTTCAAACAGGGCCAGTCGCATATTAGTACAAGCAAGATCACGGAATTTAGTGAAAACAGAATATATAATAGGTAAGTGAAAACGATGAAACGGTTTGACTCCAAGAGTGAACTAGCGTGTTTGAACCTCGTTTGATGGAATGTGAAATGTGGTTTCAGTGAATCCTGTTTGTATCGTTTAGAGAAGTACAACAAAGTTGTGGATTGTGGACCAAAGAATTCTGATTTTCAATCTAAAGTCAAGCCAAGCTTCAGAGTCCAAGGGTACTTTTTATTTTAAGGATCTATATATTATATAAGTAACTTTTAGTACTTAAGTTGGTATATCACGGTCTAGGAATTGCATTCTACTGTGATTATATTATGATGTTGATGATGTATTCAAATCATGATGTGATCAAAACTACGATCGGACCACATCTATACCGCCTTATAATAAAATATGGCTTGTGTTTAAGCGGCGCCCAAAAATGTATCTATTTTGTACCAAAAAAATTCTAAACGGTTACCAAAATGGATGAATGGTCACCAAATTACGTTTCCTAAAATATTATGAAATAGATCCATTTTTGGTATTATTGACTGCCATAAAAATATATAGACGCCTTTAAAATACACTTTATACTTAATAAATTTTATACTAACCTAACCTGACCTACCCTTACTTGGTGACCATTTATCCATTTTGGAAACCAAATAAAATATTAGTACAAGGCGTGCGATTTTTCTGATGTTTTTTCTATTATTTTGGATCATAATATGATATACTTTAGGACACTTTTAATAGTGTCAATTATTTTATTTGGAGTTGTTTATTTTATTTGGTGCCTAAGCTTAGAGTCTTAAAAATATTTTTGGTGTCCGCGTAAATTATACCCATAAAATATTGATGAAAAACTAGTTACAATTCGATATGTAAAGTAAAAACGAAAGTATGCTTTTTTATTTTTACTTTACGTACGCGTAAATCTTTTATTTTCTGAATTCCAAAAGATTTAAACATAATAAACATTTGTTAAACTTAATATTAGTACCGGACACTTAGGTAAGGTTTTAAAAAAACAAAAAATTGAATAATTATGTTTTATTACGATACTTAACATTTTAGTTTAAACAATCATATACAACATTAAAATAAATCAACAAAGATGAACATTGTACATTTTTTAGCCACTTAAAATACAATCAATAATGGTGTGGCGGCACTTCGCGTTGCGTCGATAGATGTCGCACCGTTACTAACTCATTGAAACCTGTATCGCGCCATTGAAAATATTTAATAGATTGGCATATATACAACTTTCCAACGATGTGCGTTGGGGAGTATTCCTTTTACTCATAGACGTTGGATTGTTGTATGTAGCCATTTCTATAATGGGTTTAGTTTTTGGTTTAATTGAAATTTGGCACCTAGTACCGGACAAGTGTAAATTCGAACCCATAAGACCAGACAGAACCTGGTAATTATGGATTTACAAAAATTTAAAGTTACACAATAATCTTACATTAACACTATAAACGGTTTTTCTTGTAGTATTCGTTATATTGACCAGCTGAGGGCTTGAGATGTTTTCAGCTTGTAGAGACGCTTTGCTGGTAGATGATTGAGGTGATTCTGCTCTTTTAACTTCCTGAGGTAAATCCTGATACCTTTGTTCTTCGTCTCAATTATATCAAATGATCTGAAAAGAGAAATAACTGCATATTATACAGAATATATTTTGCCAAAATATATTTGTCCGGTACTAGGGAATCTGTTACTGTCCGGACTAACTAACGTACAGTATTATAGTTCCGATTACCATAAAGTTTATTAATAAATCCGCAAAAAAAGAATATTAATGTAAAGCATACCTACTTACCAGTCATTGAATCAACACCCACCACACCTAATTAATTCACTTTAAAAATATAATCTATGACGTTCAGAATATTATTCGACGCAACAAATTCCTGCGCATAATGACTAACTTGTAACCTGTAACTAAACTGACGCCTCGCGGAGGAGATCTGACCGTTGAGTTTGACTTCTTTAATTACACGAGTTATACGCGTTATTTCATGTTTTGAGGTATTTTGTCCGGTACTAGGGGGATTCCCCCCCCCTATTTATTTTTTCTAATGGGGTTAGGGAGCGTTCAAGTATTACGTAACGCAATTTTACCCCCCTCCCCCTCTCTAAACGTTACGTAACACTCAAGTGATAATTTTTACCCTAAAGTCGTAAAAAGTTCGTTACGCTCGCGCTTAAGGCATGCAAAAAATGACGACCAGTTAAGACTAACAATCGAGGGATTCCCCGTAACGGAAATGAAAAGGGTTGCCAGTTTGGGAGTTTTAATTCCCTAATTTTTTAAAAACAATGTTACGTAACGTGTTGTAAGAAAGACCCCCTCCCGCCCCTGTAACACATCGTAACGTTTTACGGGACCCCCTCCCCCCCCAAATTGCGTTACGTAATACTTGAACGCTCCCATACAGGAATAATTTAATTACGATACAATTTACGAGTGCGTAGAGAGGGGGCTTAAATTGTCTTAATCGAAAAGATTGAATTTTGTTAAGAATTTTTAATAGACGGTGCTATTGCGGTTATTTTTACTTGTCGTTAATTTTATAATATCTGGGTATTTTATGATAAGGGTTTTTTATTTTATGAATTTATAACACTGTTGTCTGTTTTTATTACTTATAAAATAAAATTTTGAAAATTAATTCTTCTATTTATTTTCATACTAGCTTCGTGCCCTTCGCCCGTGGAAATTTAATAAAAATTTAACATGCACATATCCCGAAGGATTTCTTTTCTCTTTTGTGTCGTGAAAGGACAAACAAAGAAACAAAAACGCTTTCGAATTTATAATAAGTATGTACAGAAGACTTCAGAAAAACTTGGTTTACATTACTTTACTACCTAACGTATAAATCTTTGTTTATTTTGTTTGATTTTTGATGTGTAACATCTTTCCTACAAACTGTGGGAATTTTTTTTTTGCCGTTTTTATGGTACAGAACCCTCGCGAGTCCGACTCGCACTTGGCCAGTTTTTTTTAATTTACTCATTACATTAATGGTAATGACAGCACACATACGAATTTTCAGCTTTCTAGGACTGATGGGAGACTTGCTAACAAAAACGTTAAAAACCCTCCACACCACAGATTAGTAAATATGACAGGTCTAGAGTGTACCGTGCACGCTCGCTCTTCTCCGTATATCGTACATTACTAATCTGTAGACAGTTTTGTTAGTAACTGAAATATGTAATAGGGGCTGGGCTCCACAATAAAATTCCAAAATATTTCAATTGGTTTTATTTTTTTTTGTATTAATTTTATTCTTCTTAAGTTCCTGTTTATTTTTCTGCCTTTTATCCTTCATGAAGGTCCTGTATTCACCTTTGCGCTTTTCGTCAATAATTTCTTTGTATTTCTTCTTACTATATTTCTGGAACTCAGCGTCTGCTAAAAGTTCCTCTACCATAGTTCTCTTTCTTTGTTTTCTAGTCAACCTTTCATTAACATGATCTAAAGGAGAGTCCATTATTCTTCCAACCTGTAATATAAAGTTGGCATATTATTATACAACATTAATAAAAACTACTTCAGTTTTACATTTCATTTAACAGGAGTAACTGTCTGTATCTGAGTTAAAATTAAAAAAATACACTAGAAATATTAACATGTCTAACTCATGCCAAAAAGAAAATGTGAAGCATAAATTTTCTTTAAGAATATGTGCTTCAATCAACTCCTTGTGCTTCGGATGGCAGGTAGAGCTGGCGTCCACACTTCTTTTAAAAATAACAGATATAATTATGTCTGTTTAAGAAGTGACACATCTTGGTTGTTTGGCAACAGGCTTGCTACATGTTCTGTTTAATATAGACAACTGGCAAAAAGTGCACACTGTTACTGGTGTCTGGCCACACCTCAAAGGTGGTGAAGGTGTTGTTGTTAAATCCTGTTTCAGTGGGACACTAATTGTGACATTTTAAGTAATAGTTGCCTTCACTGACTACTGTTATCTGACCCCAGGTAGTGGTAGAAGATCCTAACTAACATTATAAATGAAAAAAGTGTGTTTTGTTTATTCTTCTTCTTCATTTATTGTGGCTCCACCAATGATTTGCCAATGTCAAGTATAGTACATATTATGCTGATTAATCGATATCTAAGATGATCCTGCCAACTGTGATATGTCTTATTGATCACAGACTAATCACAACTATCACAGTGATGGGATTAAACATGCATTGGTCGCCATGACTTCATGTAGAATCTTTGTTCATTTATTTGTCCTTCTTTCATGTTAAAACAGAGCAACTGATCAATGTGATTATTTTGTACAGAGATAGTTCAAGGACCGGAGTGTGACTAGGCTACTTTTTGATCTGGAAATCATTTTCAAAAAAATTCATGTGTGATAAATACTAATTCTCACCTGGAAATATTTTGGTAACACTTCCATGTCATTCTTCTTGTAGAAGTGTTTGGGGTCCATTGCTGATCTCATTTTCAGGACCTTCAGGTCATTTTTCAACTCTTCAGTGACCTCTGGTGCTGGCATATTAAACCATTCTGGACCTTTAGTCTTCTCTCTTTCTTTCTGTAAATGAAATATGGAATAATATTTAATTAAGGGACATTAAAGTCCATAATTATAATGAAGAATATCAAGAGAAAACTTTCATGATTTACAATTTCTTAATAATAATAAAAAAAAATTATTAATTTAGGTCAACATTTTATAAATTTGATATTATTAATGGACTTGTAATCTCCTGGACTATCTCTTGTTATCTATGGACTGTAAATCCTGATCCATTTGATGATTACCAAAAATATATGAAATGGATCAGGATCATAATTATATGAAACATTGGGGTATTTTTCATGTAGAGTTTCTTAGTCTCTATGTAATTGAAAGAAAATAACAAAATATACCTTGCGAAGTTCTTTTAGTTTTCTTTCACTGACATTGTATCTAGGTAAAGCATGTTCTTTCTCTATAGAAGGATGTAGAACACACTTTTCCATCTCTTTCTCAACATCTACAGCACCTAATTTACTATTTAACTTTCCGGTGTCCTTGTCTAACTGGTCAAATTGAAATAATTGTCTCCTTTTCTCTTTTTTTCTGACCATATTTTCCGTCCATCTCATTTCTTCATAGAAATTATCAAACAGCTCATCAGATTTGGATTGCGACAACCTTCTTTGTACATCTTCTTCGGATCTCCATTGATCATCTATTTCAGTTTTCTTTTTTTCAAATAAGGTTATAAAACCATCCGATCGTAAATTGTCACCTAAAGACAAGAACTTATATTATAAACATGGTATATAACGAAAATAATTTTACTTTTTCAGTTTTCAAGCACATCGCGTGGCCCGGCTGTAGCCAACACCTAACGCATTACAGTATTATCGGTCCTTCTAAGGCGTTTACTGGAAAAAGGCGTGAAAAATACAGAAAATATAATAACCTAACCTATTAAGTACTTAGATTCTTTTTCGTCCAGTAATTCGGTTTTCACTTGAAGATCTTGGTCACCAACAGTGTCTATTACAAAATCCATTGTATATATATTTGATTCTGTTAAATGAAAGAAAATAGGAATAAATAACAATAATTTTCACATGTGCCTCAATTTCAATTTTGTTGTTGACGTTGTTGTCTTGTTTTTGTCAGTCAAGATCAAAAATGACTTTCATTCATTCATTGCCTTGGGAACGGGCAAAGGTTTATACAAATCATACAGCCTTGTGAATGAATGAGGAAACGATTATAGTCTGTCTAGGGCAAGGAATATAAGTACTCTCTACCGAGAGTCTAGGGAATCGTGTCACTTCAAAGGAGCGGCCTTAGTTCTTAGGGAGCGGCAAAAAAAATAAATCAACATCATTAAAAACACAATGCACAGCCCAAGAACGCACACCGCGAGATTGCACGGCCCAGTAAATTGGAGAACCTGTCAACAATACGAGTCTCTTAGTGATACCAAGACACCTTTGTGATAAACGCACGCGTCCACCAGGACGTCATGGGGAATCCAGTTTAATCCCGCCCGCGCTGTAATGTTTGTGATTAGTCAGTGATATTACGGCCGGCGGGAGCATTCTACCTACCGATTAATCGGCTTATTGTTACTATGACGTCTATAATCAAGGAATATACAGCTATAATACTTGACATTGGCGGAATCATCAAAACCCTGATGGAGCCATTTTGAAAAAAATAGAATAGAATAGATACCAATAATTATTATACAGTCTTTCTTTTAACTGAGGACTCTATGACCTTTTTAACCCTTTCCACCAGACTCTATAAGCGTGACGACCCACAAAAATAAATAAATAAAACAAGCGAACCAATTTATGATATTATAAAACAATATTTTCCTTGAAAATATGTTCAATAGATGTTTTTGAGTAGGTAGGTACTTACATCTATTTCTCAGTACAGTTATATTCTTAAAATTGTTACAACATGTGGTTTCCATCACCATGATCACGATGATCCATGGTTAAAATGCACCTGTTGGCGGTACAATGCGTCGATAGATGTCGCATCGTTACTGTCTTACAATATTGAAATTGAAACTGTATCGCGCTATTGAAAATATTTAATAGTTTGGCTTATAATGTATGTATTGCTACCTATTTCTATAATGTTGAAATATTGACGAGTTCTTTACTATTACAAGTTAAAACATTTTTATTTCAATAGTATTTTTATACACTATTAAAATGATTTGAATATTTAGACGTGCACTGCATCAATGACCTTCACTGCATAGAGTAAGTAGAAGTAGAATCACTATTGGTGCACTGGTGCACATTCCGGCGCATTGCTCACACATATCTTTAAAAAAACACGAAATTTGTGGACCCAACAATATTTTTTGGTCGCAACCCCAAAAACAATCCTATATATCGTAATGGCTACCAATACACCGATGGAAAATTGAAATAACTATATTTTCAAAGATCATAATGGCTGGTTTGAGTCTTGGTGAAGGGTGACAGCCGCTCCTGGAAATTTCCAGAGGGTGGAAAAATGGTAGGCTTAGTAGCTGCAATAAAATTTTAGAATTCCACCTCTATTTTTTTTATTTCACTTATATTTTTGGTTCGCCTGAAGGGTTAAAAAGAGTTAAAAATAAATGGAAGTATTTCTTTCGTGTTTGGCATCATCGAAAAGGGGTGTGATAAGTGAAAAAAAATGTAGGTACCTACAGACAAATATGCCCGACCCAGGCATACGTGGGAGCCAGTAGGTACATGAATTCCTGCCCGGACATTCTCAGGTCTAGCATACTCGGGCCGGGCAATCCATGGTCCTGATCCGAAAACATGTTGCGAATCCATAAGATTTCCCCCTGTCAAAAATCGCTCAAAGCGCCTAAAGAAGTTTTCACTTCAAAAATTAGACATCTACTAAAAATGGCAGAAAATATTTACATCTCTATTAGTAGGTAAATACTCAATGATCTTACCTTACTCTACGCTATGTATTTATCAAACAGCTAATTTACTTGTGGTAATATAATAATGTACTTACATATAAAAAAAATGTTTTCAGAATACACCGATTTTCTCAACGTATACTGAAAAATCTCTTATTATAATGACGGCTAGGGATGCCTTAGAGAGTTCTTAACAACACTTCACTGGGGATGACAGTGCGGAGGGAGGAAAATGGCAGTGAATAGCCCCGTTAAGAGGCGATTCAACCGGACCTTTGATATTTTCGATTACCTTTACATGTCTGGGAGGCCAACGGTGACTTGCGGTCAATATTCTCAGACCATGTATTTTTGTAACAATATAGTCACATCAAAGACATGAATGTAAAAATTTATGTCAATTTATTGAGCTTTGAGGTTTCTTAAATGTTATGAATATATATACACTAAATGTTTTTATCTATTAGAATGGACAACATATTAGCAAGGGCCAGGGGGCCATGATCCCCCCCTCCGTTCCAACTATTTTTCTGACATAGTACCTAAGTACTGAAAAAATCTAGAGACACATTTTTTTAATTTCTTTGCACGTCGATTTTTTTCTTTTTTTCAACAAATCACTATGTACTTCAAACATATTTTGATTACTGTTGACGCAGATCTGGGGAGTAGGTATCTCTTGACATTAATTTTTAATCCTAATCCTAAAATCCCGTATATATAGTTAATTCTTTATCATGGCATCAATAGCGACAATTATATTGACATTGAATAGTGTTTAAATAAGTTGTCTTAGAATTGCCAGGTGCTGCTGTAGTTTCAGAATATATAGAAATCTAAGTCAAGAGTAAGTTACAAATCTGAATCTGAAAAAAGACATGACTGAAAAATAGGTAAATCGCTACGATCTCAAATATAATTCAATTTTGGTTTTATTCAATATCTGTGTATTTATATTGTGTACACTTTTGTCACCTTATAACAAAACATCTAAATTATTTCAATACCCACAGCTCTGCGTCTAGAAAATCAATACCAGAATTACATTAGTTTCAATTTGGACACCCCCGTGTCAACCATTGGACGGTCGATAGGTAGTAAATCCATGAAATTATTTTTTTCCATCCAGGCGCGGGCCCCTAGGCATTTACTACTCCTGCTACGTGGCTAATCTGGCCCTGATACAATGTGTTAAATGTACTTTTTAAATAGATACTTAATTGGCATGCAATAATCAGATATTTCCTTACTCTCATCCCACGAAAACAACGAAACCAAACCTATATCTCTATAACTACATAACTTTCATCAATGATAAAAATAACATGATAATACAGTAAATATATTCAATATTTTATGTTCTTGATAAAATACTCAAAATAATTTCAACAAATCTCGGAATCTTTTTCAATAACTTTGTATCATTTTTGTAAATTTCTTGATAATTTTCTTTCTACAGTAGGTACTTAATTACGGCAGACCAGCAAGTAAAATCTTTTCTCCTAAGCTCTTGGTACGGAACCATAATTGTGCTCTTGGCCAGTTATTTTTAAAACGCATTTGTTAGCATTTATTATATAATGTATGTATATAATATTATAGAGAGGTTTAATTAGAGGTTAAATATTTTGTAAGTTTGGATGTAAGGGATGTAAGGTACTATATACCTACCTAAGTTATATTCTGTTCGAAAATATCCACGGGCAAAGCGAATGTAAGTAACTCTGTCGTCTCTTACGATTCTACGGCTAAACCACTGAACCGATTTTGATGAAATTTGATACGGATTATGCTTCAACCATAGGAACGAAGCTGGGGCGAGCAGTTAGTATATAATAATCACAGAAGATTTCTGTTATTTATTTACTTATTTCAGAATTGTTCTCAGTTCAGTTTCAGTACTGCACCTGCAAACAAATGTGTACGGGAGTAATAACTAACCTTGAACGATTTGTATCGACCGAGCGGGTGCGGTCATAACTGAGGTAGCCATGATTTATTTATTTGACAACTTCTTCAAAATTATTTTATAACAACTTTCACGAACCTCCAACCAAGTAAAGTAATGAAACCCATTATATTTAAAACACTTTGAGTACCTTATAATAAAGCTTATAATGGATCGCTGAAGTATCTATTGGGAGAGGAAAGAAGAGGAAAAATGTAAGAATTGTGGGTCGGAACATCTGATGGGATATGTAGGATGGAAAAGGGGAGAAGCATAACGGAGAACAGTGAACAGAGATGAAAGAGCAGTGGAATGGACTAGAAGAATAGAGGAACTAAGAAAAAAGAAAGACTCGAAGCATAGAGTAAAGATTGCGCCGCTCTAATGGAGCGCGCGTGAGCGAACTTGAAATAGCTTTGTTGAAGCCAACATTATTATTGTCACTATTGTTAGTCTTGACCACTTGACGGCTATAGGAACTCAGTTTGTAAATTTTTACTAGATTTCTTCAAATGCTACCAAAAGAAAAAGAAATCGGCCATTGTGATTAGGATATAAAGACTTTTCGAGCTAAAAAACTCATTACGAAACTTCAAAAGTATCAAAGACTAGCTTCCCCCGGCTTCGTCCGTGGATATTTTCGAACAAAATAAAAAAAAAATCATAACGTGATAAAATTTTGAAAATCGGTTAAGTAGTTTTAGAGATTACCCCCTACATCTAAACTTACAAACGTTACCTCTTTATAATAGATATTAGTATAGATAAATAAAGATTTCTTCCGCTGGGACCGATCCGTAAAATCCAGACTAAATGATGGCCACCCCTCAGCATTGACCTATTTACTCTCAAAGGCAATGTTCCTGCGGGATACCAATACAAACAGCATGTTGCATTTTCTTTACAACAGTTGGCGACTGTTTAATGTTTAATGTATTGAGTTCTGTATAACTCATGGACAAGGACTAAGGATTTTTATTTTAAAAGGTACATATTACAGGTAGGTAGGTTCTTAGTTTCCGTATCAATATTTAAAAAATAATCTTTGCTGTCAGTAGCGAGGAAAATTTGAAAGTGGAAAATATCACAGGCAAATTTTAATGAACATTTTGAGCAGGTAGATAGGTTTAGAATTTAGATCGCGTAGTGCTCTAAAGCCCTTCCTAAGAAGCTTAATATGTGCTTTAATCAAAACTCTAGGGACCAATACGTTCTTTAATCTACTTTGGAGTGATGTGAAGCATTTCTATGCAGCGACAGACTAGAAACATGTTTAGATAGTAGAATCAATGTTGTGAATCACTTTTTGGCGGGGAGGGGAGGGGCTGAGCCCCCGTACCACTGTATTTTTCTGTCATTTTATTGTCGCAACGGTTTTTACTTTATATGGAGATATTATGCTAAAATACAAATATAAGGGAACACTATGTTCCCGCATATAGACGTCCTAGATAGCTTTTAACTAGAGCTCTGCCTCGCGACACAAAACGATACCAACCTAAGGTAAATACAAACCTATATAAATGGTTAGTCAAATGAGCAGAAAATTGGCGGAGGGGGAGCCAGCCTATATGGTCCTTCCTTGAGTAGGCCACACATTGGTCCGGCATGGCACTGAAAATATCCCATTCCGGCCGCCGGATGATCTAGGCGGACCATTCGTTACAAGAATTAGACGAGTCTGTGGTCGGTTTCGGTAGACCGTACAGTTTTTAGGTTTTATATAAATAAAAGAAATGTACCTATTAGGTATATAGAATGGATTAGGAAATTCCCTGATGGGATTTCTGAGACGATTATTCTGTTTTCAAGTTATATGTATGGAAGGCAGTAAAAGAAAAATGTGACTTAAGCTAAGTACGTCATTACATATGCACTACTAAGTAAGCACATAAACTGGGCTCAGTGTGGATAAAATTAGCATTGCTGTTACGATAAAAGTACTGGAATATTTAAGTTGAATATATTTTGTAGACTTTTTGGGAAACACAAAATGGTTTAAACAAAGGTTTTATTTAACCAACATTTATTTGCACCCTCGCTCACTCACTGATCAGGATTTACTTTAAAGAAAATCATAAAACTTCAATACATTCAATGCCATCTCTTGTGAATCGACCTATACGACAAGTATATTTTGATGTAATGAATTGGATTCCAAGAGAAAATTTAATGAATAATTTCCAAGTGTGGATATAATGAGGTGCTTCAATTTAATTTATCTTACGTTTGGGTGAGTAAAATAATTACATTCAAGGATTTCTTGAGTCAACCGCTTTCTAAGTATCTCTATATCGATTTGAAAATGTTCATTGGGCCTCGTTAGGTTAGGTTAGGTTCGTTTAATCCATACTAATATTATAAATGCAAAAGTAACTCTGTCTGTCTGTCTGTTACCTTTCATGGCTAAACCACTAAACCGATTGTGATGAAATTTGATAAGGACAAATTATAAATAAGTGGAAATAATGGGTCCATGATACATTCAAATAAAATCATAGTTTGAAGGGCGTGGCCTAGCTGCATACGATACTCTAGCGCTACCCTAGCGCTACGTGATCGATTGGTCTCTCCGCTGAATCTCTCTCTGTTGCATTGAATAGAAACAAAAGAGAAGAGGCGCACGGAAGGTGCTTGGAACAAACGTCCTAAGTGACAAATCAAAAATAATTTATTTAAATTAAAGGAGTAGCTTTATTGAAAATCTAAATTAACATCTTACTTTAGTAATAGATGATACAAATTTGTACTTAATTTAATAAACAATACTTTATGTACTACTGAGAAATTTGGAAAGGAGGCTATTTTCAGAGGCAATTTGCAATTGTTTTTCTATCGAGCAAAGTTTCTTAAAACATGTTATATGATTAACAGATTAATATGAAATATGATTAATTATAACATGTAATTTTTTCTGTATTTGTAAGAGCTTTAGGTTTCACTCAAAACGATTTGAATAATGTGATTTAATATGAAGGTAGCCTTCTAAAGGATCAGTTTAGTCATTTAGCGAGGTAAAGCAGCCAGTGTGTTGGGAACCATGCCACAGGTAGGGGTTCTGGAAGAGGTAATCTTTTTATAATTTGTATATATAGTTTTTAAATATATTATTTATTTATTATTGTACATTTAAGTTAAGTTTTCTTTTAAAGAATAAAAAACTTCGGACAACTAGGATCAATATTTTATTAGTAACAATTAATCTTATTAATAGCTAAAAAAATAATCAAACATTTACTGGAGGATTAGGGCTTCGTACATCCGATGAAAAAACGGAACTTGTTAACGCCTAGTAGTAACCCCTGCACCACTGTATTTTTCTGTGTTTTATTGTCGCAACGGCTTTTACGTTGCTAAAATACAAACATAATAATAATAAATAATGATTGGAAACACTATCTTCCCGCAAATTAGACGTCCTAGACCGCCTTTCCCATTTAAAACATTACACTTATCATATTACACTGCTCTAATGGTCAGTTTTATTGGTCAAAGAGCAGAAAATTGGCGAAAAGGGGAGCCCGTCTATGGCCCATTCTTAGAATTAATACTCTATTATGTAAGTAGGTACAGATGGCAACCCTATTTACAATTGACAAAGGTTCAATTTCTGTCATACAATAAAAATACTTTCATCCCTTTAAAATTCCGACAATAGGTTTTCCAAAAATAACTCCAACGCAATGAAACTCAACCGAGAGGTATTTTCAAGATAAACCGACCGTTTGTTAACGTTTTCAGAAATAGTAACAAAGACTGGAAAGGTTTACAGCAACCTTTAATATAGACAACAGGCTTAATATTAGCAATTATTCACGCCACAAGGTATTTTAGGACGTTTAGGACTTTGTTATTTAAATATTCCATTATTTTGGGAATATAATTTATATATTCACTAGGTTTCCGCCCTGGCTTTGCCCGTGGAGTCCGTTATCTTTCATCACCTATTATGATCTTGAGTCCATATAAAATACCATAGAAAAAACTACTTTCATTTTCACGAATTTTCTAATGTTCCGGGCAACTTTTCGAATTTTTCTTTCCTTAAAAACCTTATCAGACTGTTTAGAAGACAGAACAAAGCTGAATATTCATGCGTACTGAAAACATTTTCTTTAAAATTATTCTTCACGGGTTCAGCGCCATGTCTTCAAAAATACGATATTTTGCGTACCTGTCATACTTGTCGCCACGATTTACTGATTTTGGGAAATTTGGAAGACAATTTTAAAAGCAACACCTATTCTTTGTTCTTATTCATATTTCTTATATTACCTTTTTTATCAAGAAATACAACCGGGTACACTGATTTAGTGTACCATTTTTAGTCTCAGTTTGAATAATTTATACGGATTTTGGTTTGTTCTGTATTATTAACAATTAGCCAAATCAGTCCAGCCGTTCTCCAGTGATGCGTAAAAAGTAATTTTTACAGCATTAAATTTTTATCTATATCTACAGAAGAATTAGGTAATAGGTATAGTAGGCTTTTTAGGAGGCTAACTTCTACACCTAATTATTACAAAATCGGGCTATAGACAGACTGATTTATATAAGTACTCTTTCTATAGATAGACCTAATACCTCATGTAACTATTGTATTAATTTTTTTATGGTTCCGTAGTACTTTCCTTATAAGCAAAAGTTTCCTTACTTACATACCAATACATAATAATATTTTGCTGTAAGTTATAATTTTCTTAACGCCTAAAATATTCATGTTTTCATCGGCAGATGTGTAATTTTATTAGGTTGTAATAAATTGTAATTGATTTTTATTAACTTTTCAGGTGTAAGTTTACTTGTGGGGTATATTTTGGTATGCCTCCCCACAACTTCATATTTTCAGCAACGGTTTGTGTAATGAATTGTAGTTTTGTAAGTAATTCTCCAGGTGTTAGTTTACTTGCTGGGTATAAATGCTGGTCCACTTTAAGACATGATTTTTGAGACTATTTATTGTTCCAGAGTGTTCCAGAGGTTCAGATTGGAACTCTCTGCGCGCGTATCGTACTCGGAACTTGGCAAATTGAAATTCTTTTTCACAACCAAAAAGTATGTAAATACTCATAGTTATTTTTACTTCTCACAAAGAACAGGAAAATTTGCAAATCCCTCGTTTAATGTTACGGAGATAGTATTAAATCTTTCTGAGTTATGTTTTTGTGGTTATTTTTGTATAATGACTCGAGTTATTCCCATTTATTCCAAGATACTATATTGTGGTCCAAAACAAATTCTAATAAAGAAATTTTGTTTGGGATGCATTACACGTCACGTTCAATAACTAAATAAATATTTGAAAGTGACGCAATTCCCGTGCTTCGAAGGGCACCAAAGCCATAGATTAAATTCGTCCGCATTTATTCCTACTTATAAGAGTGACAGCGTTAGATATGCCTGCCACCTGAACTGGCGGAACAAAGAAGCGAATATTCGCCTGTTACCTATCTATTTATCTATCTGTCATCACGCCTTTTAACCCAAGAGGGGTAAGCAGAGACAATCGAATGCCATTTGTTACGATCCTAGGCTGACTAACTTTTTTTTTTTTTTCGGGGGTGAGGGGGCGGGTTATGTGGGACTTTAACCCACTAAAACCCCACGGTACTCCGTCGCGCCGGTTAGTCGGCGGGCCACGATGATGAATATAAAAGAAGCGAAAGCTAGGATGACATACCTTTTTTTTTTTTTTTTTTTTTTTTTTTTTTTTTTTTTTTTTTTACGTGGGGAAATGCATCATGCATACCCGCGCCCTCGGGGGTGAGGGAACGGGTTATGTGGGACTTTAACCCACTAAAACCCCACGGTACTCCATCTCGCCGGTTAGTCGGCGGGCCACGGAGACGCGTTAGCATTCTTCCGCGACCCGCCGCCGGGTGGCTGTAAGGCCCCATCTCGCTCTGGTTTTACCCAGAGCTGGCGCAGCAGCGAGTACAAACTGCTGCGCCTTCCACCTTGGTCCCCGGTTGAGCAGCGGCTGATTTCCCCCTCAACCGCCACCGGAGACCGCGGCGACCCGACTGCGATGGAAAGTGCAGTCGGGTCATGCTTCGACCGGCAGCGCAAGCGTCACCGGCGTCCGCCTCCAGCCGCTTGCGCGAAGAGCCCTGCCAAATCCACAGAACCCCTGCGCAGCGGCTCCACCTCGGGTGCCGCTTAGCTTCACCGTGGATAGTGTGACGAGCACTACCACGGTTACTAAGCCCCCCCGCCACGACAAGGCGGGCACCCCCGGGGGGGAGGCTGACATACCTAGCTTTCGCTTCTTTTATATTCATCATACCTTTCATACATGCTCGGCGATTGAGTATACTTTTAATATTGCCATCGATCAATACATTTTTTATATTTTACATAAACCTTTTTAGTCAATCTTTCATCCTTCATTCTATCAACGCGTCCAAACCAGCGGAAACTACTTTTCTTCATTTTAGTAACAACATCATCTTTCACTACGCATTCTTCTTAATGACATCGTTCCGGATGCGGTCAATACGCTTTATATATAGTAGTATATATACTAGTTATCTATATTGATCGTTTGTTGAAAACATGTTGAAAATTTTGCTGAACGAATTATTTTCAGTCAATTTCTGATGACAAGATAATGGGGCAAAAAGTAAGAACGTATAGTATTTTTATTACAACATATAAAGCGTTATGACCGCATCAGGAACGATGTCATTAGAGAAGAATGCGGAGTGAAAAATTATGTTGTGACTAAAATGAAGAAAAGTATCTAGTTTACGCTGGTTTGGACGCGTTGATAGAATAAAGGAAGAAAGATTGTCTGAAAAGGTTTATGTGGCTGAAGTGAAAAGAAATGCTGGCAGAGGACGACCTAGGTGTACTTTTATTGAACATATAAAAAATGTATTGATCGATGGAAATATTAAATGTACCTATACACAATCGCCGAGCATGTATGAAAGGTATGATGAATAAAAAAGAAGTGAAAGAGGTATGTCAGGATCGTAACAAATGACATTCGGTTGTCTCTGCCTACCCCTCTTGGGATGAAAGGCGTGATGAACAAATGTCTATTAGCACAGTTCACATCAGGATAACAATCAACATAATGGCTCTGTTGTGAATTTTGTGAGCTTGACAGATGTTACCTCGTCAACTAAATTAAACCCTATTAAATATTATTTTATGTTAAGTTGGACGGAAAGTGCTAAAAGTTAATATTCTAAAATTGCACCGTGATAGTCTAAGAAAGTGTTGTGAAGAAACTTGGAGCTCTGAAACCATGTGCTTAGGAGGAAGCTTGTTAGCGCAATGAACTCAGTAAACCTCGCGGCTTATTTTGTGAGTAACTCTTTTAAAATTTGTTAGAGAGATACACTGCAAAAATAATCGATAAAATAACCAAGGATAAGATAAGATAGGCCAAGATTCACATACCAGAAACACAAGAAAGAATGAGATCACAAATAATCGGTGTTGCGAAAATACACAAAACGGACATATGCTCTTCCAGTGTTATACAAAAACTATTACAAATAGCAAGTTGATGTTTACATAAAGTATGTGAAATTATCTATAGGACTAATACGAGACAATGGTACATTAGTAAATATATTAAGAGAACTGGAGTCGGTTGAAAATACGCGTGAATTTGATGTCTTTGGCTTCATAAAACGTACTGTGTCAAATATATTTATCTTTCGAAAGCTATTTAAATTTCGAAACTAAGACATCGCGTAATTGGCCATGCTACATATTTATGATATACTTTTTTTATAATTTATTTTGAAAATATAGCCTATTTTAAGAAACTAATTTCGATATTTTTGTGTTTATCCATTGCGTCTATTTGTAATATATTTTACAAATTTTACCCGCGAAAAGTAAACGTGACGTCACAAGAAGCGGAACATGATTAAATAATCTTGGCCACTATACATAAAAAAGTGACAGTCAATCAAATTAACGTCAAGCAAACGTCAGTCAAGGCCGACTAACCTAAAAATTACTCTTGTTTATATACTTACTCGTGTTTATAATTATTTAAATTGTTAATAGTTTTTTTAAATGGCAAGTAAATAGTGTTTCATCCCGTCATGTCCTAATAACAAAGAAAATAATCACACGTGAAATATAAATTTATAAAGATGTCACTCAAAGATTGACGATTACCTTTTTTGGTAGTATTTAGAGGCTTTTTTGTAGGCAAAGGTATTTTTTTCATACCGACGTCATACATAGGTCAAATGAAGGTTATTGTTTTTTTATTGAATATCTTAAAAAGTATAGACCTAATTTAAAATCTGATAAATAGAAATTGTACTGAAAGCTTATATCTCGAAACGGTTTCGAGATCTTCGTTCCTGTTCAAAAAGTTAGCATGGCCAATTGAATTTGTACTTGGACACAAGTTCCGAGGCGTCTCCGGAATCATGTTTGTAAGTGAATCTCTTCATATCTATACTAATTATAAAGCTGAAGAGATTATTTTAGAAGCGTCCAGTACCTTGGGGTCAGGGTTAAAACAACCCTGCCGAGGGTGTACCTGCGAGGTAGATACACCTGCTTGGCTACAGCATTGGCTAAATTAAGAGCGCTATATCCATAATTTGTATTGAGATATTACTATTCCCAATTTCTCTGTAAATATTCCACTTGTGTCACTGTAATTTAGCATATAGTTACTTATTCAATATATCTAAGTGAAATAGTCGTTATTTTTTCAATTGGTTTTATTTAATAGGAAATATGGGTGGTAAAATAAAGGATTATTTTGCCCTTGTTTTCTCTTTCATAATCTATCACAAAGCTCTTTATTTTTTTAAAGCGCTGTTTAACCATTAACCTTCAATTAAACGTCTTGCCTTTTTTGGTTTTTTGGTTTGAATTTTAAATAAGCTACAAATAATCGCAAGACGTTTAATTGAAGGGTAATGGTATAACAGCGCGTTAAAAAAATTAAGAGCTTTGTGATAGATTATGAAAGAGAAAACGGGAGCAAAGTTTAACCACCACTATTTCCTATTCAATAAAACCCATTCAAAAAATAACAGCTATTTCACTTAGATATATTCAATATGTAACTATTATGCTAAATTACAGTGACACATTATATACAGAGAAATTGGGAAAAGTTTATTCCAGAAAAATTATGGATATCTTCTATTTTCAAGACTAGTTCTGTGGTCGGAATAGACAACTTTTTGCAGGAGGTCACAGGTTTTTGCAAAATTTAATGAGAATTAATTTACATAAAAATGCCACCATTAAACATAATAATATTTAATATACTGCTAAAAATACTTACATTTTTATATTTCGTGGGTAGTTACCATAACTTAACCGACCGGCACTCTTTTAAAACTTAAATAAATATAATAAAATAAATTTAAAAAAAACACTCCGAGGATTTTCCATCTATATATGTATACCTCAACAGAACTGGCCACTCGTTAGGCAGCCTCACAAATACCATCGGCAAAAAGAGGGAAACTTGGTCTTTCGCTGGGTACCCGTGACCGTAATACGATTTCGGGAGCTGTTAAGGCAACCCAACCCGTAAAGAAAAAAAAAAGAAATTAATAAAGAAAAACAATACGTATGTAGCCTAGATTCAACCTTCGAAACGGAATCGGCCGACATCCGACCCAGCAATTTTCTCCGCATTCTATTGTTGGCCATTCTCGAGCCGGGCATTACTTGGCTGGCATTAGTGCAGACCCGTCGTTTTTGGCCTTCGAGTCAAAACGAATGATGTCGCGATCCTAAATACCCCTAGTGTCGCGTATAAGCAAAATCTACCAACTGAATTTTGAAAGCGATCTGTGATTTGTCCAAAATCTCGTAAGTAATAGAAGTAATAAAAGTAATAATAGTCTAGTCAAAGTTAATTAGAGATTAGTTAATTAACAATTGTCAAAAGTTAATCTAGGATTAGTAAATAATGTAAACGGTTGTAAAATACGTGTAAATGTAGTAGTTTAACTTATTATTATTTAACTACCTAATATCTATTTAACTTTGACTAGACTTTCAGAAATTTTACCTTGGAGATCGCTAACAAAGGTTTTTTTGGACAAATGAACTCGATTTCATTCGCTTTGTAGATTTTGCTTATATGCATCCGAGTCAACTCTGAAGGGAGGATTGCATTGTGAAGTTTTCCAATAGCTGTCATCAAACTTATTCCGGAGGTTGATTGGTTTCCTGAAGTTTTGGAGTCAACATACATCTTTTGATACTCGTCCCCACATTGTTAAGAGGTCGCTGACCGAATTCATTTATGGCGTTTTGTTAGAATTTTCTCCAGTTTTTTTTTCGATTGATTCTTATAAATGATAATTTACAGAGAGGTGTCTTATGTAAACCACTATAGAATTTTGATATCAAATTGTGGAATAAGAAATTTTTGGGGTGGCTCTCCATGGTATACATTGAACTGGAAAAAACAATGGCATGTGGCATATTCTTAAAATACTATTAGATATAGTCCTTAAAAGAGGTTTTTAATAATGTAATAATGTGAATATTTCGCGAGATGTAAGCTCCTAAAGTCGTTAACATTGTGTCTCCTAAAAAATCAGAAATAATTCATAATGTAACTAATATTGTCATTCAGGGGCAATTTTTCACATTTCTAAAATTTCCCTGTTTCCCACAACTTCATACGTGTCTATTTCAGAATGTTGGCAAACATACACTTCATACATAGCTTTTGTCATGCCCACCCCGTTCCCGTCGTAATGTTGCCTATGTTACTCAGGGATAATGTAGCATTTTAATGGTGAAATAATGATCAAAATCCGTCCAGTAGTTTTTGAGGTTATTCGTAACAAACATACAAAAATACAAATCTTTCCACTTTATAATATTAGTATACGTTCACAGGTTTTTGTCATTAGGCCGGTACCACCGCAACCGCTATGTCCCTGAATTTTAAATATGTAATATCTTCGAAAATCAATGTATTTAAGGTACTTAATTGGATAAGGATTGGTAAAATTAAAATTAATACCTCATACCGTCAAGCAGATCCAAAAATTGTGTTCTGCGCATCTAACGACCACCGCTCAAGAACCGTCCCGGTACCTATAGTGATAGTGATAATATTTTTTGTTTGTTCGTGTTCCATAGACTCAAAAACTACTGGATCAATTTCATAATTTGTTAGAGGAGGCTGTGAGGCTGCGGTTCATGCTACACGAACTTTTCTAAATTCACAAAATTATGAAAAGTTATGCTGCCGCGAGTTTCAGGCTCAACTTCGAAATTCATTTTTACCACGGCAGTTTGGTTTTGGCGTTAGAGGAGGCTGTGAGGCTGCGGTTCATGCTACACGAACTTTTCTAAATTCACAAAATTATGAAGTTTTTTTAAAAATTGACGTACAAAATGCCTTTAATTCGATCGATCGAGGTGCCCTACTAACTGAAATTCAAAAAGAGTTGCCGACAATATTTGGCTACATGTGGCAATGTTATGGGGCACCATCAAAATTAGTGTATGGTGATGACGAAATAGCTTCAAGCGTGGGTTGCCAACAAGGAGACCCGCTTGGTCCAGTATTATTTAGTCTAACAATAAATTCTATCATTTCAAAATTAACATTCAAATTTAATTTATGGTATCTGGACGACGGGTCATTAGGAGGAGATGTATTAAGATTTAGAAATTATAAATAAATCATTTTCAGAAATTGGCCTTAGTCTAAATTCAAATAAATGTGAACTATACATAGCAGAGTCCATTTCTTCAGACATAAAAACAAAAATTATATCAAAATTCAGTTCCTTAACCCCAAATATATCTATACAAAATAAATACACACTTACTTTACTCGGTGCTCCTATTTTTGACGAAGGAATTAAAAATATAGTAAATTCAAAATTAGAAAATTTTAATAACTCTGCAGACAGACTTTTAGAAATTAATCAACACATGGCTTTCTTTATCATTCGACACTGTTTTTTCACACCAAAATTTATGTATTTACTTAGATGCACACCCCTTTGGAAATTTACAAACATAACAAATTCTATAGATAAGTCTTGTGATGATACGACCTTATTTTCCTGGCCGCTTACAAGCGCATTTATTTTGATTTTAGAACACGATATTGTTCATTTTAATTCAATAGAACATTGTATGGAACCTAAATTAAAATTTTACTCATTCCTTCACAAACTGTTGACTTAGGCAGTACTCTGCCAATTGTAAAATTTATTATATTTCTATTTTATCAACTAAGTAAATAACTATATAAAATGTATTGAATCAATATTCAAGAACTAATATCTATGTTAATATAAAAGGAGCGCAAATAAGTATTGTAAGTATTTTTATCATACTTTGTATTGTGTTACTTCAATAGCTTAACGCCCTGTAGTAATGTGTAGTTCATTTTTATTACAGTGCGCTCCTTCTCCTTTCTCCTTCTCCTTACGGCTCCTTTCTCCTTTGAAGGCTCCTTGGCTCCTTACGGATGCTTTTACTGGTTGTTCTTTTGCTGCTTGTTCTTCCTTGTTAATTCGACCAATAAACGAATGGTGAAAGTTTACTACGAATTTTCCTGCAATACCTACCCGGCCTGGCTACCCAACAACCCGACAGTCTCTAAAAAATACTGTTTCCAAAATTTTAAACCAAAATTTCAATAATCGTTCTTGGACCCAAGCGACTCTCCCTGTCCAGTTCGGTGGCTTGGGAATTCGTACTTCGTCGTGTGTTGCACTTCCTGCCTTTTTGTCATCAACCTATAGCGCGCTAACCCTCATCGGTAGGTACTATATTGAACTTACCTAACGTAACCGATGGGGAAGTGGCGGGTGTAGACGAGGCCAGAAGTACATGGAGTGCAACTCACCTAGGAGTCGACGTTCCCATAGAGTTAAGTAGCCAGCGAGCGTGGGATTTACCATCTATAAAGGCAACCCACGCTACATTGCTCGAACAGTGTCCTGATGATTTCGACAGAGCACGGCTTCTAGCTGTATCTGAAAAAGAGTCGGGACACTGGCTTCACGCATTGCCCTCCCATAACATAGGTACGGTGTTGGATTCATCGACCTTACGTATCGCCGTTAGTTTACGATTAGGTACTAAGGTCTGTGAACCTCATCGTTGCCTATGTGGAAAAGACGTGGACTATTTTGGTCGCCATGGACTTTCATGCACAAAAAGTGCTGGTCGCGCCTACCGCCACGGTACCTTAAATGATATAGTACGCCGATCTCTTGCCACTGCCTCTGTTCCTGCAATTCTTGAACCATCTGGTATGAGCAGGGACGATGGCAAAAGACCTGATGGCGTAACTTTAGTACCGTGGCATTTAGGAAAATATTTGGTGTGGGACGCTACCTGTGTTGATACACTGGCAGCGTCTCACATACAGTATACAAAATTAAGAGCGGGTGCGGCGGCAGAACAGGCTCAACTGCTCAAGCGCCGAAAATATTCAAATATTATAACAAATTATTTATTTTCGGCGCTTGCGGTGGAAACAATGGGTCCATGGTCTGCCGAAATGAAAATATTCATAAAAGATTTAGGTACGAGACTAGTCCACGCCTCAGGTGACCTAAAGGCTGGCTCTTACCTCGCTCAAAGGATCAGTTTAACCATTCAGCGAGGTAACGCAGCCAGTGTTTTAGGAACCATGCCACAGGGAGGGGTTCTGGAAGAGGTATTCTTTTTGTAAATTGTATATATAGTTTTTAAATATATTATTTATTTATTATTGTACATTTTAGTTAAGTTGTAAATTGTAAAAAAAAAAAAAATCATAAATTATTTTTGCATTTGAGCTCAATTCTTGAGAAAAGTTATTTAACATCACGATACAGTCCTAACACAACGCGTACGAAGTAGCCGGCAATCATCTAGTATAAAATAACAATTAAGTCAGTGTAGAAATATAGGTAGCAGGTAGTGAACACCGACACAGATTTCCCTCGAGGCTGGGAGGAAATAAAGCCGGACACAACTCTAAAGTTTAATGTTTACAGTAAAATGTAAATTACAATTTAGCTCAGGAATAAATTTATAGGCTAGTCTTGCTCACGGCTTTCGTTGACTGAACATCCCCATCTGGTTATATTTGCATTATCTAAATGGAGATCGGGCAAAATCATCTATATATAATATAAATGAATCTCTATTTCTTAACTTGACGACTTAAACTTAACTTTAAAAACTTAACGACGATTTTAACTAAAATAAAAAAAAAAAATCGCGTATTTGATTGTTCGTTTTGTTTTGTTTTGTTTTGTTCGTTATAATATAATACAGAGGTGGTTTAAAAGAAAAAAAGTCGGAAAAACCAGTTCAGCTGGAAAATCGAAAAATTACCTATTTTTAATTTTTCGATTTTCCAGCTGAACTTTAAGGTTTTTCAGACTTTTTTTTCTTCTAAACCAACCTCTGTGATAGTGAAGCTGGGGGCACGGGGCCGTCGCGGAAGCGAAAATATTTAATAGATTGGCACTCGTTACGGAATATTCCCTTTTAAACCCTTTCTACATGGTGGACAACATCAATTTGGCTGCCCAACCGACCAAACTTGACGTCCATAATTAATCAATTTCTACTGTAACACAACCAAGTTTTGGTTGAGTTGGGTGGTTGTTACAACCGTGTGGAACCCTGTACTCTACGTTGGATTGTTGTGTATAGCCATTTCTATAAATATAACTATAGATAGTCTACGACTGTGGTTTGAAACTGGCATCGAACCTAGTTGTACTCTTACTAACCACTGAGCTATCGAGAGTATAAGATCCCTTAAGAAACTTGGTAGGTAATTTTCCGTCTTAATTTCCACAATTTTCTACTCCACTACCTTTATCGTTGGAAACAAACTTAATGAAATGAATTAATCGATGATGGACATGCTTACGTTGTAACAATATGCAGATTAAACCTTTCGTTAAATTTTCTGATTAGTTTTGAACTCTATTTCGTTACAATTAAGGTATACTTTTCGACAACAATATTTGTTTATTATGTTAATCTGTATTGACATTTTTAATGGTGAATTATAGATTTTAATTATATACAAATTTGGATCTCAAGTTCATTGAATTTGTTCAGTAATAATTTGTCACTTGTAAACGTAGATATTAAACTGTAAACAAGGACCTATCATGTTTAGGAGCTGAGCATTAACATTATTAATGAATCAAGTCTTCAGAGATTTAACAAAATAATGTACTAAAGAATTGTGTAGAATAAAATGATCTACAAAAAAGTCTGCGGTAGCATGTAGATAGATATTGAACGTATAAAATAAAAATATTAAAAGTACACACAATCGCCGAGCATGTATGAAAGATATGATGAATATAAAAGAAGCGAAAGAGGTATGTCAGGATCGTAACAAATGACATTCGATTGTCTCTGCCTACCCCTCTTGGGATAAACGGAGTGATGATGGCTAGATAGATATATTCTAGCTTTTTTTTTCTTCACGGGTTACCTTACAGCTCCCGAAACCGTGTTACGGTTCCAGGGTACCCAGCGGAAGACCATGTCGTTTAGCCGATGGTATTTGTAAGGCTATACCTAAGAAGTGGCTAGTTCTGTTGAGGTATATTTTGATGGAAAAGCCTCTAAGTGTGGTATGTCGGATTATGTAGGTACATAAGTTTTTAATAAAAAAACCTATTTGTACATGGCCGGTATCTGGGATCGAACCCGTGGTCTTAAAACTAGACCTTTTAACCACTCGGCCACCGACGCACAGACAGACATATACATTCTAGCTTTATTTTAAATATTTTTTCTAAAGATTCCAAATTAAATAAATATTAAAATTGTTGTAAACCCATACACTCTTATTAATAAACTGGAATTAGCGACGTATTAACTAAACTGTATTTCGTCTCTGTCTATCATAATGAATTGCAGATTTGTTAGAGGGTGATGAAAAACATTTAAGTAAATACGTCGCTAATTCGAGTTTATTAATAAGAGTGATAATGTATACCCGTGCGAAGCCGAAGGCAGGGTTGTTTACCTGTAAAGGGTAATGGATCCTGTCTTCCTGTCCTTTGAAGAGACTAGCCATCCCTTATACGGATATGTAGCTTTGAATGGCACAAAGGGTTGTCTGAGAAATTTTATACAGGGTAGGAAGTGTGTCGGATCCCTCGAAGCTTAGATGAGGATTTTATAAACTGCTTCAAAATGACCCAGGATATTGGAAACTAGTGCATAATTCCTTTGCCTGATCATAAAATGGAACAAATTATTTTTTATTGGCCTCAAATAATGAAGACATGGCTCTATGGTTTGCCTTTTCCTCGAAAAAAAGGCCTATGGGAATTTTATTTTATTGTAGGTCATTCCTCCAGAGTTTAATTAATAAGACACCAATTTGTGTAATTGGTTAATAAATAAAATGGCGTGACCTATGTTATTGATAAATTTTACCTTTTATATTGATAAAGCACGAAAATCAGCACTTTTGATATTACGTTGTGCATTTCCTGTGATTTGAAAATCAATATCCTAATATATAAGGAATTGGGTAAAACAGCTTTATTACTAAAGCTGCGAATAGATAAATGTTATAATTAACAATTTAAAAATAATCGTCAGTCCAACCATTTTCTACTTCCATTTTCTTATTCTATTCTACTTTAATTATTTGGGCTACGCGAGGATAGCATTTTGAAAGTCAAATTTCAGAATTATGAGCTTAGTAGGTACATTTTGGCAAAACGTAGATACAGAATATCCTATTTATAGCTGACAGAGTTCTAAGAATGTTATTAATACTTTTGCTACTACTTATTGATGTTAGAGTGGTTTCTCAAATTTAGTATCATTAAAAACAAAGGCTAGAAACTGTCTCAATGTGGAACAAGACTTGAGATGATCATATATAAAAAAACATGTGAATGCAAAACAATATCAACCAATAAAATACATTGAAAATTGTAAGAATTTTTGTGCATTTTAATATGATTATTAACGATTTTGTATTAGCATATATAAATTGTTTTCTTTGATAACATTTTTAAAGGGAGGTAAAATCATATAGGGGTATCAAGATTGATAGGATTAGGAACCACTGCTCTAAGTCATAAGACTTGCATGCAATGGGGAGATAGGTCCAACACGTAAATGCCGTTTCACCTGTCGCAGTCAATTTCTACGTATGACAAAAAATGCTAAGCCCAAGAATATGTGCTTTAATCGACTTCTCATGTTTCGGAGGGCACGTAAGGCTTGCCACCTGTTCTGTTCTATATAGACAACTAGCCAAAAGTGGACACTGTTACTGTTGTCTCTGGCCATAGTGTGAGTGAAGGTGTGTTCGTTTTGTATAGCTTAGCAATTTAAATGCGTTGAGCTGTTACGGCGTGTTTAGGAATTCCCGTGGGAAGTGTCTAACCCTAAAATTTGGCAAATCCGTGTACTGTGTTTGCCCTAATCAGTAATTTGCTCTGACATTCTCGGGCCTGGCATTTCTTGGTATGCTGAACCCCACAGATGGTAAAGTCACGTTTCATACTAAAAATCAGTAGGTAGTAGGTACCTATCCGACACACCTCGCTATAAATTCTAATAAAACCAGCGGGATGCCAATTTACTCCGGCTTGTCATAACTTTCGTATCAAAATAATAAAACCTTTTAATTAATAATAAACTGTAAACTGACTGTTATATTAAAATTGCTTTCTTTACAACATTTTTGGATACTTAATTTTAAAAATAATGTTGCTGCTACATAAATACCTACTTAAGCAAGTATTTTCGGTCCGGCCGCCGTATGATCGAGATTGAACACAGGCCAAGCAATCTAAATCATACGATCTAGATCACATGCAATCACTCACCCACACAGACACACAAGATTCGATTAAACAAAGTCGTGTGGATGTGTGTGTGTGTGTGACAGATCGCTCCGGCCATCGAAATCAACCACAAATACAACGATTTGAAAACGGATAGTGGGCCGCGCGTACAAGAAATTGGACGAGTCTGTGGTCGATTTGTGGCCTAGCGTCAGTCGTAAATTCGCTTATTTTTGTAAAATATCTTTTTTTTTTTTTTTTTCTTTTTTTTTTTTTTTTTCTTCACCCGTAAAGCAACCCGTGTAAAGTAAAATATCTTGTTTTAAAGTATAACTTAGTGTTTAGTGGAAGTGATTAATTATAGTTACGTGTGCAGTGCCTGGATGTAACTCATCTAAGATAGAAAAAACCGGCCAAGTGTGAGTCGGACTCGCGCACGAAGGGTTCCGAACCATTATCTATATAAACGGCAAAAAAAAAAAAAGTCACGTTATTTGTATGGGAGCATCCTTAAATATTTATTTTATTCTGTTTTTTAGGATTTATTGTTATATATAGCGGCAACAGAAATACATCATCTGTGAAAATTTCAACTGTCTAACTATCACGGTTCATGAGATACAGCCTGGTGACAGACAGACAGACGGACGGACAGCGGAGTCTTAGTAAAATGACTGAATTACACATTTACGCGCACACTGATACTAGTGACAATACCAATCTAATAGAGTACCAGCAATCTATAGTATTAGTATAGACGGTTTTTAGCATTTTATCTAGACCAATTTATAGATTAAATACGTTAAAATTGACATCAATAAGCAGGTAAGTGCTTTGATTATTATCGATATGCCATTATCTCGTTTTAACGTTAGCCTACATAATTGCTAAATAATAACTGATAATGGTGATGTGCGTGATCAGATAAACTAGTAACAATGGCTACATTTAGTTTGTTTCATTACCATAAGAAAACATTAATAGATCTATATATAAGCAAAAAGTAACAGCGTCCACGTTTTGCCAGTTGTCCATAGCAAAAGCCGGGTACAATATGGGTTTACAACAATTTAAATACCTACATAAATACGCTTAATAACTACTTATCTATTAGATATAGATAAGTATTATGCTACCGCGGACTTTTTTGTAGATCTTTTTATTCTAATACAATCTTTCCTATATCACTTCGTTATATCTCTGACGGATTAGACAGCATACGCCATGAAAACTCGTTGGGGTTAACTTTTTCCCAGACTTAATTCACTTATACTGATAATGCTCAGCTCCTAAACATGATAGGTCCATGTTTAACAGCGACAACGACAGTTCAGTAGTTTTTGCGTGAGAAGGTCACAGACAGACAGACAGACAGACTTACAGTTTTTGTTTCATAATATTTAGAAATGAAATTTAATTTTTTGTAGTCCGTAGTTCAGGACGCATTGCAAGACACGCCAGCCTTAATGACATCATTCGTCGGGCCCTCGTCAGCATTAATGCGCCAGCCATTTTGGATCCTAAAGGGCTGGCACGAGATGATGGCAAAAGGCCCGATGGAAGGGGGCAAAGCCGAAGCTGCCAAACGTCGCAAATACGCATCTCTTCCTGAAGAATACATATTTGGGGCGTTTGGGGTGGAAACACTGGGCCCGTGGGGACCTAGCGCACGACACCTCTATAAAGAAATCGCCAAAAGATTGGTAGAGGTGTCCCACGACCAAAGAGCTGGCTCATATTTGGCACAAAGGATCAGCATCGCCATTCAACGTGGCAATGTAGCCAGCCTTATGGGCACTCTCCCAGAAGGCAGCGATCTTGATGAAATTTTTTATTTATGGGTAAGGCTCTAAATTTTGTCTTTCAGCGTGTCCTTATCAGTATTTTAAAATGTATAACATTAAATGACTTGTTATTTTTTTCCCATATCATTCGATTTATGGACTAGGTGTTCCAATAATAAAATACTAAAGATACTTTAAACTTGAACAAAAAATATTTTTTTTACACGAGACGTATTCAATTTCCCATAGAAAAAAAAGTGTCCTTTTTTGTAAGGTTGCACTTCAACCATTTTTACAAAAAAATTAGTAATAGATTCAGATGTCCTAACCTGTAATCGAACAAAAGTTTGAAATACTCTTTCATATTTAATTATTATTGGAAGGAGTTCACTACAATAACATACTTTTTTATTGATTTTAGTTTTGTCCAACGACATTGTGCTTTAATGATACTCATTTTACGTTACCCATTATCTAAATAATTTCTTAAGTTCACTAGCTGAAATTGGTATTATACTCTGGCAACATTGAATTTATTTAGTCATTCGAAAAAGGAAACCAAACAGCCCTACTGTTTTCTCTGTAAGTGTCAAAACTCGCAACTGTTCACACGTCGTCACAAATTTCGGAACGGAGTTTAAATCGATTGCAAGGTAAGTTTCTGGTTTTTAACTTTTTTTTGTTTTGGATATAATAGTTTAAATTGCAAGGAATCGCTGGCTTTGTTTTAACCTAGGAAATCGCATTATTAATGACTTTTCATTGAATATTTTACTAGACGTATCGCTTTTACGTTACTTTAATGTTACCTTTACGTTACTGATAACCGAACCTAATGTTACTGTAACGTAAACGACAAGTAAAGGCTAACACATACCAGTAAATTTACATCTTTTTATATTACATGACGAAAAGCGGGTATGTTTGACATTCAAAAAGTACTAGATCGACTTTAAAAATTATTTCTTCTCTATATAAAAAGCTTCATATCAGCAACTAACATAGGATATAATACCATCACTTACATTAAGGGGTAGGACTGGGCAGAGAGAGATCTTCGAAACTACTTGTCCGATTTACAAAAATCTTTTAATAATAGAATGGAATTTAAGGATGGACATAGGCTATATACTATCACGCCATGACGACAGGCAAGGTTGGGCAGAGATGTGAAACAGAAACTACTGAACGGATTTCGACGAGACTTTCACGGGAAGGTAAAAGAATTTGAAGTGTTTTGTGTATATACTATCATGCTATGACAACGGGTAGGTATGTACAGAGAGGTGAATAAGACAAAAAGCGGGTATGTTTGCCAATATTCCAAAATAGACGCGGGCAACAGCTAGTTATGTATAAATGTGAACATTATTGAATTTTTATTGTATACAGATGCCTATGACGCCAGCAGAAAAGCAGAAAAAATATCGAGAGAGGATGAAAAATGAGAACCCTGATTTCCTATAGATTTGTTTTAAATTTTAGCATTCAACTAATTCTGAATAAAATTATTATAAAAAGATCACTGAATTTTAATTCACTAACTTTATAAAATTTTAATAGTGTGTAATAAGCTTTTCATCACTTTAACGTTACTTCTACGTTACGGTAACGCAAAAGCAACTACGTTACTTCTATGTTACATGTGGCAAAATTTAGAGCCTTACCCTTATAGGTTTATTTGTATATATAATGTTTAGCATTGTAGATATATTGTTATGAAGCTATATATTCCAGATGGATATAAACTAAATTTTTTGTTACTACGCGAAAATGTTTGTTTGTTTGTGATTTTTTGCACAGAGATTTCATCTTTACTAACTCAAATATACACATAACCGCTGCACATAACAATATAAAAATCTTATAAATAATCTAAACATTAAAAATAACTAAATAAACCAGGTCCGCGTGGAATAGTGGCACGAATACTGGCTGCATTCCTCCGCTATTCGTTGAGCGAGGAAGGAGCCAGCCCTCTTCTCACCACAAGAGATGATCAGTCGAGGGGATACCTATATCTATCTATACTAATATTATAAAGAGGAAAGATTTGTATTTTTGTATTTTTGTGTGTATGTTTGTAATGAATAAACTCAAAAACTACATTCACCCTGAGTGACATAGGCTATATTCTATTTTCAAAAAAATTAGGGATCCTTACTAAAACTCCAATAATGTAACCCAAGGTGTAAAAAAATGACCTACGAAATTCCTTACTTCGCGTGCGCTGCGAAAACTATTGATGATAGAACAAAATAATGTACTACGACTTTGCAGAACACATCATTATCTACAAAAAAGTGTCGCGATAGCATATGTCTAACTAGGGGTAGGGGTAGGTATAGGGTATATTTTATTTTGTTCGTAAATATCTACGGGCGAAGCCGGGGGCGGAATGCTATCATTAATAAACTTTTTGGCATTATTTTAATTTACTTACTTAATTTATTTTTCATCCCGTAATTCCTTCGAGATAAATAATAAAAAAAAATTACGGGCGAGGGCAGGCGGAAACATATATTTAATAGTGATTAATATTTTCCTTTGATAAACTATAGGTATGGTTACCCAGCTTTCACGGATATTCGATCAAAGTTATTTTGATGAAAATCTAGAGCTAAGTTATATTTCAGAGTAAACAAGCTATAAGGTGAATGCATATTCAATGAATAAATATTTGTTTTCCATTCCGAGGGAATCTCATTTCGTTCTTTATTTTTTTTGGAGGTATGGATGTTTACATATTTTTACTTAACCTTTGACGCAAAAAGACGGGTGTTATAAGTTTAACGTCTGTCTTGAACCGATTTTGATTTAGATTTTTTTGTTTAAAAATTGACTTTTTTTCCTAAGTTTTTTTGTTTAAAAAACCATCATAGTTTAAATTTTTAAATTGAAATAAACTATATACCTACAAAAGGAATATACTTACAATAATTTCCTTTTAAAAAAAAAGTGTACCGACTTCAAAAATTATACACTGAAAAGTGTGCTTTCCGAAAGCAAATGCACAAGTCACTACAAAAAAATACCCAAATCGCTTCAAGTGACCTGATGACCATGGGACCACCTTTCCAAATCGGTCCAGGCGTCTTCAAGTAATCGGGGAACATACCTTGGTCAGGCCAATTTTGTATTACACAATACATACACACAACACGCCACACACATTTTACACATTTTCCTACCTACCCTCCGTTTCCTTATAACAGCCCTACAGTTTGTGTCAAGTGCCCGGACGGTCGAGACATTGTTCGCATCGCGCCGCAAGCGAGTCGACTGCCCACTCAAATCGCTAACGCAAAGACAATATTGTTTACACGCAAACCCGCAATTTAGTTAGTAAGCTAGTTTAGTGCAGAAAGAAACAGCCAAAACATCGAACCTAAACCAGCGACCTATGGATAAAAGAACAACATCAAGGACACATATATATATCATCTTGAAGGTAAGGGCTGTTAATTTCCTCACCATACTCGTACCTACATTTAAAAAAAACATAAAATACTCCGACGAATTGAGGACCTCCAAGGTTAAAAAAGGTTTGACATAGGCACAATTTTACAAAATAAGAAAATGCTGTTCCCCAGATTTTGTATACATTGTAATATGGAGATGAGAGTGCTTGAAAATCAGCAATATTCAAAGTCAGAGAAAATTTACAGAATTTCCATACCGGTTACTGATTTTATACGAAAATTCGAAAACCATGCATGCCATCCTAGCGCAGTAGTAGTACCTAAGTATGTATTATATTTTGCAATGGATTTTGTAAAAAAAAGTAGATATAACAAACACTTTTCGTGCTTCAGAAGTACAAACCGGTGGCTACATTATTAAGACTTAGTTTTCGGCCCCGGTTTCGTCCGTGGAACCCATATTAACTTTCATCTCCTATTATGGTCTTGCCATTTTTAATATCGAGCATAAAACGCGAAAAAAAAACACTTTTCTTGTAAAAATACTTTATTTTATTTTTATTATTTGTTTTTATAGCGGCCATAGTAATACACATTATGTAAAAAATTCAAGTGTCTTCCTATTACCGATTACGGTTTAAAAGATACAGCCCTATGACAGACGGACGGACGGACAGACAGACAGACGTCGGAGCCTTAGTTTCCGTTGTCACCCTTTGGGTACGGAACCCTAAAAAATAGCCAAATCGGTCTAGTTGTTTTCAAGTGATATGCTTACCAACGAACAGCATTTAATTTTAATATCACCAACTAGCTAAATATGGAAAATTATTATAATATTTTTATGGGGATATTGGGTCTCTGGCCAGTTAAAAAACAAAATATTTTTATAACAATTTAATAGTTTTTCATTAAAATAATAATAGCATAAGTAAAGATATTCGAGTAAGTAAATAAAATTAATAAATATTAATGTTCAATATTTTTCAAAATCCAATCTTTGAACGAATACACTCGGCTGTATACATCAGGATACCCTCGTGCGCATGGCATCCCCCAAGAAACAACACCAACCAATACGTTTCCTTCAACTAAAGGACCACCAGAGTCACCCTAGAAAAAAAAGTTAGTAAAATGTTAAAGAAGGGGAAACCACTGTACTATAGTCTTCCCAAGAAAGTTAACCATGGCGAGTCAATACATGGCAAGGTGCATCTCGCTGTAGACCGCCATGACTGACCACGACGTCCACGACTGCTCTGTCAAGAGCACCACGACTAAGAAGAAGTTCGGGCTTGTAACCTGTTCTACTTCATTTTGGCAACTCGCTAAACTTGGACACTGTAACCAGAGTCACTGGTCACGCCAACTATATTATTACGTATTTCTTCTTCTTCTTTTATTGATTGTGGCTCCACCAATGTTAAGCGATGATTTGCCAATGTCAAGTATTATAGCCGTTACATTATCAATATGCCGATTAATCGGTAACTAAGATGATCCCGCTGACTGTGATATGTTATATTAATCACAGACTAATCACAGCTATCACAGCGAGGGCGGGATGTCACGACGGAACGGGTGCGTCGGTCGCCATGGAATGATGTAAAATCAACGTATTTCTTATATTATACTCACATGACAAGCGCCTTCGCCAGTCTCTGTCAAAGTGCAAATCTCGGTCGCATATACGGGATTTATTCCATCTATGCTTTCTTGACATTCTTCTACGCTTAATGCTTTTAATTTTATCATTTGCAATTTTTGTGGCAACGACCCTGGGTACTGTAGAAAAAGTAATTTAGTAATTTTAGTAAATTGGATTTTACTGTACCTGCAAGGGTTTTTAGAGAGGTGGAGATATCATCACAACTATTAAAAGTACCTCAATCAAAATTAAATTTAAATTAAAGTACCTACCCTACTGTTAAAATAAAATTAAAATAGACTATATGACTCGCACCGTTTGTTCAACAATCTCAATTATTACTTGGTTATAGGTTATATTGGAAAATCTTATGTATTACCGTAGTTCAAGCTTTTACAGTAACAAAAAAAATATATTGAATGTATTTTCAGCAAAAAATAAAGTAAAAACAAAGATTACCGAAGTCCTGCCCCATCCAGATAGAATCAAATCAGCTCCTCCAATAGTATCTTTATCAGGCAACGAAATTGGTTGGACTTTTTCATTAAATTGTATGTCATTTGATAATTTTAGTAAGCTCACATCATTCTTTATACGTACACCGTCATAGTTTTCATGTACAATAACTTTGTTGACTGAGTATGATTCACCGTCTCGTTGTAGGTTGTTAGTACCAACTATTACACGAATGTTGAAAGCTGGGTTGCTGAAAGTTTAAAATTGTAATTATTTAATTCAGGCGTGCGATTCGCCCGTGGATATTTACGAACAAAATAAAATATACCCTATACCTACCCCAACCTTTATCCCTACCCCTACCCCCACCCCTTCCCGTACCCCTACTTCTACTCCTACCCCCTACCCTCTACCACTACCTCTATATCATCACTAGTTTTCGCAGCGCACGCGATGTAAGGAATTTCTTAGGTCATTTTTTTACACCTTGGGTTACATTATTTTAGTTTTAGTAAGGATCCCTAATTTTTTTGAAAATAGAATATAGCCTATGTCACTCAGGGTGAATGTAGCTTTCCAATGGTGAAAGAATTTTTGAAATCGCAATAGTTTTTGAGTTATTCATTACAAACATACACACACACAAAAATACAAATCTTTCCTCTTTATGATATTATTATAGATAGTATAGATAGAGCTAGAATATAAATGTATACAGTATCATGAAATTAACTAATTATAATAACTCAAAAAATAGAAGAAACTAAAAAATATAAAACTGAGACAAGAAAAAAAATACGTTTAAAAAAAATTTAAACAGAGAAAGTGATTCCTTTTAAAAAGAGAGAATATGCTGTTAAAAATGTCAACTTCGTTACCATGCTTTATAGCCACCTCAAGAATAAGTGATTTACTTCTCTTAACTACATCTCAACTCATTAACGTTTTCACACTTACACTAGGATTCCACTGTTTTCGAAACCGCTATGAACTATTCAATCGTTTCAGACAACTGTTTAAAGGTGCCCATGCCCCCCACCCATTGGTCCAATCACCGGCGCGCCGCAGTATGGTCCACCGAAATTTACCACAGATTCGTCCAATTCCTATAACAAATGGCCCGCCTAGATCTTATGGCGGCCGGAATGGGAAATTTACGGTGCGATGCCGGACTAATGTGTGGCTTACTTAAAAAAGGAAAACAAACAAAGAGACATCCTAATAACAGTTATTTAAGATTTTTCGTTTTGTATGGGTTGGCATATTCATAGGGTATATTACTTATTAAAATGATTACTATTTTATGCTAATTGATTGTACAGAAATAAGACTTGAATTTAAATTAAAAAATACTATAGTTAGGTAAGTACTGATAATTTTGGAAATTTTTCTACAATAAAAGGAGGAAGGAGACAGATAACGAATGAAGGAACAAAGCTTACTGGGCCGATTTAGTTTTTCCGGTCTAAATTTTACCATTTCCTTAGTATAAAGTGGTATAAATGTCAAGCAATCGAAGTTGGAATTTCTTTCTCGTTTAGAACGGAGATACCCAAACTTTTTTGCCGCGTAGACAACTTTTTTTACGGACCCCTATCTGTATTTTCTTGAATTTAGTGGATTTTTACGGAACCTTGGCTTGAAAGACATACGAGCGGACGGATATTACAAAATTATAAGGTTTGCTCTGTTTTGACGTGAAAGAAGGACAAACAAATATACTTTCACATTTATAATGTTAAGGATATTTTTTTACCGAGGCTGCCTCTTGACAAAGCGATTACTCTTCATGTCTGTCCTTATTGTACGCTACTTTTAACCAGCTAAAATATCGACCTTTTTTCTATAAAAACTACATAATATTATAAAACGATTTCCCCGCCGCGTCTGTCTGTCTATCTGTGACATTTACACGCAAACATTAAAGGGGTTTTGTCACTATTAGATAGGTTGATTCACCGGGAATATATACGAGTATTAAACATGGAACAATCATGTTTAGGAGCTGAGCATAAACACTATAAGTAAATCAAGTCGGGGAAAAAGTTAGCCCCAGCAAGTTTTCATGACGTATATCCTCTCTAATCCGTGAGAGATATAACAAAATTACATAGGAAGGAATACCTATAAGGATACGGGATCATAATAGGGGTAATTAAAACACAAGTGAATTTTTTTAATAGCATTGTGTTTTACTTCCAAGTTATGTGCCCGTTCATACACTACTCTATTATCCTTGGAATTATAAATAATTGACCAATTTCTTAATCGACAAATTGGCGGCAAACCGCGGTTACCTACTAGCCTACTACTGCGCAGGCGCGTTAACTGTCAAGTGACTCGCACATGCGAGTGTCGATATTTTCTAGTGGCTATATCTGTACCCTTTCTGCATTAAAAAAAAATAAAACATTACAATATCGTTTTTGTACGAAAACTTCGGTACTGTAATACATTTGATTACAGTATCGAAGTTTCACATATTACAGACGTGTTCATACACTACTTTATCTAATCCCATGCAATAGGTATTTTAAATAATTGACCATACATTTGATTACAGTATCGAAGTTTCACATATTACAGACGTGTTCATACACTACTTTATCTAATCCCATGCAATAGGTATTTTAAATAATTGACCAATTTCTTAATCGACAAATTGGCGGCAAACCGCGGTTACCTACTACTGCGCATGCGCGTTAACTGTCAAGTGATTCGCACATGCGAATGTCGATATTTTCATAGAGTTAAATGTGGCTGTATAAGATATAACCTGTACCTACCCTTTCTGCATTTAAAAAAAAAATACATTACGATATCGTTTTGGTCTTTAGTTTTTGTATGAAAACTTCGGTACTGTAATACATTTGATTATAGTATCGAAGTTTGACATATTACAGACGCGTGTATAACATATCATTATAATTAGAAGTTTAATTCGATTTTGTAATAGAGACTTTACGATATAAGAGTAGATAAAAATAATTACTAACTTGATAGTACAATGCGCTGCTGTCAACACCCATTTCTCGTTAAGTATCGAACCACCACAAAAATGAGAACCGAATAAAGATCTCAAAGACACTTGATACGGTATCCCTCCTTCTGGCGCGTCTTCACCACCCACAATACGTACATCGGACAATATATCAAAATCTTCGGGAATAAACAAACCTGTAAATCAAATTAAATCAAAAGATATTTCTTTCGTAGGTACAAGGCGTGTAATAGTCAATTAGAAACACAATCCATATACACTTTGCCTTAGTAAATTAGAAAACATTTATTTATTAAACATAAACTTTAGACGATTAGTTAATTAAAATTGCGGTTTATATGAATAGGTGTCGAAAATAGTATATTAAAAAAAATACAAATTATGTTATGTCAGGAATTGTCAATCTAAAATACAATTTATATAATATAATGTCTAAAATAATCAGTTAAGTAAAAAAAAAAATTTAGCCGTTTTAGAACCAAATGGGTTGGCACGTGATGATGGGATGGCATAACACTTGCACCATGGAAGATGGGGCGAACACTTGGGATGCTACATGTGTAGATACTCTCGCACCATCCCATCTACCATATACAGCGTTAAAAGCTGGCAATGCGGCCTACAATGCTGAAATGGCCAAACGTCGCAAATATGCATCTCTTCCAAAACAATACATATTTGAGGCCTTTGGTGTGGAAACGATGTAACCGTGGGGACCTGGAGCACACAGTCTGTTTATAGATATTAGTAAACGACTAATAGAAAGCTAATAGAATGACCAACAGGCTGGCTCTTAGTTCGGTCAGAGAACAAGCATTGTCATCCAACGAGGTAATTCAGCCATGTCTGTTGGGTACTCTCCCAGTAGATAGCGATTTACATGAATTTTTTCATTTGTAATTTTATTTTATATTTGTAATTTAGTAGGTATTTAATATAATTTTAATACATATCTTATTGAATAGTCCAATTAAAAAAAGAATTAAATATACTAAATTATTTATTTAACATACCTAATTAAATAATAAATATTTTTTATTATATGTCACTAATAAAATACAATTTAAAAAAAAATCAAAATTGTCAGTTTAAAATAAATGTAGATACCTACTTACTTATACGATATTATACTTATGTGATATAAAAAAAATACATCTCAATCGAATCAATGGAATTGGTTGGCGTGAACAATTGAAATGTTTTGAATTCAAATATAATTTTAACGCTCAGTTTCTATTGCATTTTGCCTTTGTAAATTTTTTTTTAAATTGACAGAATATTTGTCAGAATAAAGTTGGGATTGGACCAATTTCACAAAATTTAATAAAAAATGAGATATCTACAGAAAAATAGAATAAAAAATAAATGCATAACTTGAGAACGGCTGGACCGATCTGGCTATTTTTTATTGGAAAATTCGGTAAAATTATGTGCTTTTTTGTATGAACTCAAGACTATAGGGGTGATATTATGAATATATGCTCCACGGACGAAACAATAAACTTACCATAACACAAAGTATTAAGCGATATCAATAGCAAAACTATCATTTTAGACATTTTTATTATTAAAACGAAATCAGCACTCACTGTTGTCACAACAAATTATGTTCTAATTGTTAATTGATATTTAGAAGTATGTGTTATTTATATAGGTCGCATAAGTGGGTGCCTTGAAATTATCTGTATTTATAATTATACTGATTAAAGTGTATTGTACTCTGTTCAACATAAGATGTTATGCATGATAAGTGAGATATTTAACAGTATAAATCGAAGTTTATTAGTTTAATATATATTCAGGTTAAAAATAACAGAACTATGTAAAAACCTTAAAATTAAATAGAAGTATGTAAACCTGGTCGCGATGCTGATTCGTTGAGGAACGAGGAAAAAGCCAGCCCTCCTGTCATGATCAGTCGTGGGGACATATATTGATTTATCACAACATCGGTGACAACGGGAACCCTAGCTATTACTAAAAGGTGCCCACTCATTCGTACAATCGCCGGCGCGCCGCCATATGGTCCGCCGAAATCGACTACAACGTACGGTCCACCATCCGTTTTCTAATCGTTGTATTTATGGTTGATTTCGATGACACACACACACACACACGGATGTTTGACACTTTGTTTAATCGAATCTTGTGTGTCTGTGTGAGTGAGTGAATTGCATGTGATCTAAATCATATTATTTACATGGCTAATGTGTGGCCTGTGTTCAATGTCGATCATAAGGCGGCCGGACCGAACATTTTCGGTGAGATACCGAACCAGTGTGTGGGCTACTTTAGGATCCGCAGTCCGTCCGTCCGTCCGTATCTTAAATTTTGAACCGTAATAGGTAACAGGAACACGTAATTGATACGGTTTTCAGTAATATATAGACTGTTTCACAAGGAAGATTTATATAAAACATCACGTGCGAAGCCGGGGGCGGGTCGTTAGTAAACTAGAATGGTGCAGTTTTTATATCTTAATTATCTTTACTTAGAAATTAGTAACCGATGGACACTTAAATTTTATTTATTTACTTACATTGATTTATTTATCCACCTTATCATTTCTTATTTAGTTACTTTCTCTTATCTAATTTGAGTGTAGTCTTTGATAAAATTAAAAAATATATAGATATTATGAGACCATCACTTTTTTGTGACATCTACGAGATATTTTTTTATTTTATTAAATCGTGTAAGTACTTATTATAAAACATGGGCAATATCGTAGAGAATGACTAAACTTAAAAAACAATCATTTTTCTATATTGTGAACAAGCCAAGATTAATGGTGGAATGAAAGTTTTGTCTCACTTTTCGATGTTTCGGCTTTGTTTTTATTTTAGGATTCCGTAATGAATGTAAAACGAAACTTGTTTATTACAGTGGCGGATACAGGAAATAGAAATTTAAAATTACGAATTTTCAGTGCTTGCAGTTGAAACAAAAAATCATGAATTATTTAGGTACACAATAAGTCCACGCCTCGGGTGACCTAAAGGCTGGCTCTTACCTCGTTCAAATGATCACTCAGTTTAACCATTCAGCGAGGTTACGCAGCCAGTCTTTTGAGAACCATGCCACAGGGAGACATTCTTGAAGAGGTATTCTTTTTAATAACATTATGTAGGTAGTTTTAAAATATTTTATTTATTGTAACGTGGAATATTTAATAAAATTTAACTAATTTCGAGATCTAATTAAAACAACATATGTTTTCTTATAAATTTCACGCGTATTTTTAACCGATTTTGCGACTCCAGTTCTCTTAATATATTTACTAATGTACCATTTTCTCGTATTTATCCTATAGATAATTTCACATACTTTATGAATACATTAACTACAACTTGCTATTTCTAACAGTTTTTGTATAATACTGGAAGAGCATATGCCCGTTTTGTGTATTTTTGCAAGACCTATTTTTTGGGAAATCGTTCTTTCTCATGTTTCCGGTACGTGAATCTTGGCCTACTTTATCTTATCCTTGTTTATTTCATTGATTTTTTTGCAGTGTATCAAGTTTTTAAAGAGATATCGACAAAATAAGCCTCGAACAAGCTTGCTCTTATAGAAAACCTCCAAATAATCTCTAATTTCTGATTCTAATGGAATTTCTTTACGGAACCCTCTGAGCGCAAGGCCAAATCACACTTGTCCATATTTTGTGTCAAGATCCCGCATTTGAGATTGCTTTTCTACCAACAGTATATAAGAGAAACTTTTTAAATCGTGGCAATTTGTACAAAAGCGTCCACCATTTATCTTAACATTCAAAAACTTGTACACGATAATTGCTTCCTGGCTGAGGGAGTGCGGTTTTGGAGTGTTTTGGAAATGGTTCCAACGAAATGGATACGATACGATTCTCTCGACTTCTCGTTCTTTGTAGGTTTTTTATTTATTTAATAAAAACCGTAAATCAAATGTAAAGATTAAAAATAACTAAATAAACCAGGTCAGCGTGGAATAGTGGCAAGAATACTGGCTGTATTTCCCCGCTGAATCGCGATGCTGATTAGTTGAGCGAGGAAGGAGCCAGCCCTCTTGTCACCAGAAGAGATGATCAGTCGAGGGGATACATCTTTAATACAATTTTTGGCATTTGAACCCCACGGACCTAGAGTTTCTACACCAAACGGCACAAATTTGTAGTTTTCAATTGTTAGACTCTGCGATTTCCGCCGCAGCTCCCGGTTTGATTGCTGTTTCCCTGAGATGAAACGGGACTAATGTGTCCACGCACGTAGCATCCCATACAAGGGACCGACCTCGCTCCCAGGGAATCAGAGTCATTCCATCGGGTCTCTTGCCGTCTTCCCGGATTATTCCCGTTGGCTCTAGGAGAGCAGGGACGTCTATTGAGGCAAGAGCCCTTTTAATTTGTATCATTGAGGGAGCTGTGGTGAGAAAGCCTGCCTGCACTTTTTATGCAGGAAAGTCCGTGAGTTCCAAATTAGTATTTATGAACATTTACATTATTGTCTTATAGTAGGTACACTATATTTGTGAAGATTTATTTATATAACTAAGTTATGTCACAATTTTTGACCCTCCCTGAGCAAAATCCTACGTTTTGCGGAGTCCCCTGAACTAAATCATATGCCAGTCGCATATAATACATGTGCAAGGTTATATTTATTTTATTTGTCTAACCTACTACAAAAAAATTGTTCAATTTCTGTTAGTGTTTGGAACATTGCCAAAAATAATAAATGTACAAGTTTGGAGAATAACAAAAGGATATTATAACATAGATAAGCTCGTAAGACTATAATGATTTCCAGCTCGGGGCCTGTAAATATTTTTGCTGGAAGCGTTTGTTAGAATCTGGTACTTCAGAATACAGAACAAACCAGAATACGCCAGCGCACTGAATAGTATAATTGCCTTTTATAAAAAAAAGTGTACCGACTTCAAAAATTATGCACTGAGTGTGTTTTCCGAAAGCAAAAAAACCCAAATCGCTTCAAGTGTGCCTATAAAGTTTGAAAAGTTCTCGTATTCTCCAGGATCCCATCATCACACCCTGACCAGGGACCACCCCTAACCCTTTCAAACAAAAAAAATAAATCCAAATCGGTCCAGGTGTCTTCAAGTAATCGGAACATACATAAAAAAACATAAAAGATTCCGGCGAATTGATAGAACCTCCTCCTTCTTTTAAGTTCGGTTAAAAATACAATCCATCTTTGGGATCAACATTTTGTTAAAAATGCCTGCCTCAACATTATTAACGTAAATCATATTTTTCAGTATGTGCAAATTTTGATTTAAAAGTTACGTAAATGTTCTGGTGAACATAAATTGTAATATTCTCCCATCATTAATAAAAATTTGCTGGGCAATGAAAAATAATGAGTTTTTAGGCTTGTTTAGGTAATCTTGTTGAGCGGTTTTTTTACCCATATAAAAATATATCTATCTTACATACTCATAATGAAATCATAAAATACTTTTTGTCTGTTTGATCACAATGCCTGAACCAATTTAGATGTGGGGTTTAGTGATGTATTGAGATAAGTTTCAGTTAACTTGAACACTCTTATTAATAAACTCGAATTAGCGACGTATTAACTAAACTGTATTTCATCTCCGTCTATCATAATGAATTGCAGATTTGTTAGAGGGTGACGAAATACAGTTTAGTTAATACGTCGCTAATTCGAGTTTATTAATAAGAGTGTTAGTGTTTTATCAGTTGACAAATAAAAAATTTAATGCCATATTTAATGTGTAGATGCGCGTATAAAGCGTCTACTAAATATAGCAACTGCAGGCAAAAACTAGTATTGTCTAATAACTTTAATAACTTTTAATTCCATCACTTACTTATGGAAGCGAGCCTTGGGCATGGAATAAGAAGCATGAAAGTAAAATAAATGCAGTGGAAATTCGGTCTTTACGTAGAATGTGTGATATCAAGCGTCATTGGAGAAGAATGCGGAGTGAAAGATGATGTTGTGACTAAAATTAGAAAAGTAGTTTACGCTGGTTATGGACACGTTGAAATAATGGAAGAAGGAATGAAGAAAGATTGACCGGCGCCACCATAAAAGAAGAAGAAGAAGAAGAAGAAGAAAATATAGACAATATACCCTCTGGCATTTTGAACGGGTTTTAATGCGATTTTAATGATAAGAGTAGGTTTTTATATTATATTATTTATTTATTGAATCAAAGTCTACATGGTTCCAGCGTTGCTGGTCCAGGACTCCCTTCAGTCTCGAATTCTACAGAGCTTCAAATATCATTTATAAATATTTGAAACTCTGTCCAAAACATTACTTGCCAGTATTAACAAATACGGCCAGTATTTTCTACAAAAGTATGAACAAAAAGTATGAATGAGTACTCATACTTTACACATTTATACCAAAAGCAAGAACATCACAGATTTAAGTACAATAATCGAACCTGGGAAAGTCTTAAACTTTATTAAAATCATTTGCAACTTTACCAATGACCCGTGGTGAGCGTAGCATCACAACTTTAAACTAAGGATAAACGATTTTAAAACGATTTAAAAGCGGTTCATATAAGTAGTGTGGAGGTAAATAATATAAGTTTTTTATTTTTAGTTTTTCTAGCTCATACTTGTGAGGATAAATCCAATATCCATGCTGTTGACATAACGTCCGGTTGGCTGTTTGTTCTTGAAAGTCTTAGCACTAGAGATGTTAAATGGTTTTGTTAAATATTATATCGATATTTAAAAATATATATATGTGCCTACGAGACTATTGATTGCAATTGACAACTACATCATTGACCATGGAAAATGACAGTTTAAAAAGCCAATCGAAGTGATTGTCAAGATGGAAAGCAATTGATGATTTTTTTATTGAAGTAGTCAATTGATGGTTTCGCTTTGCGATTAAACATATCCCAAAAACATACATCGATTGACAATCGCTTCAATTGGCTTTTTAAATGATCAATTTCCACGGTCAATGACGTAGTATTGTCAATAATTGCAATTGGTCGTCTCGCGGGCACTCAAGCCCTCTTTGTAATTAATTAATCTGTGACTGCGTGCCGAATGTCAATAACTCAACATATTTGGTGAAAGTTATACTTCTTAATTACTACTAGGCATATTATATCAATGCTACTAGGTCTTAAAATTAATTTACAAATAAATTACTATAACAATACAAGTAAGGTTGCCGAGTGTCCGGATCAAGCCAGACTTGTGTACGGTTTTGTCAGGCTTATACCCGAACATATCTACACCTACAACACATTATTAGTACATGATTATTAAAAAAAAAATACTTTTTTGTTTTTTTTTTCCTCAGTTTAAAGTCTGGCTTTCTGATTTTTGTCTTAGATTTTTTGTTTGTTTAATTCTCCAGTTGATTTACAGTAGTGCACATAACACTGTATAACTATAATCGACATGTCTAACTACTAGGTATGTATTCACATCACTATTCAACAAATAATAATCTTTAGGTACACTTAGAATAAGAGCAAAGTTCGCAATTTCCAATAGCTGTATTATTTTTAGACTAAAGCCTTTTGGGAATTTGAAAATACTAAGTATTTTACCTGCACAAAATACACTGTTCACGACTTTTTTCATATTTATTTAGATATAAGCATTAAGCCACACTTATTTTCGCTTTTACGAAATACGCGCTAGACTTTTACGGATTAATGGTTTTAGCGACTATCTTTTCCTTATTTTTTTCGTTTCGTTTAGCCGATGGTATTTGTGAGGCTATACCTAACGAGTGGCTAGTTCTGTTGAGGTATATTTAGATGGAATAGCCTCTAAATGTGGTTTGTCGGATTATGTTTATAAGTTTTTAATTAAGAAACCCATTAACACATGGCCGGCCGGGATCCGGAATCAATTGTAATTTGGGACCAAAATTATACGAAACATTGAAAAAATGGGTGCTAATAGCGAAAATAATCGAATTTCGATTTTGGGGGTTAATTTTGAGGGAAAAAAAATGATTCTATTGCATCATGGGACATATCAAATTGGGTCTTTATAAGAAATATACAAGTTTTTTTTTAATTTTAAATGTCATAGTTTAATTTTTTTTTTATTAAATAAAATATACGAAAAATGAACGTTCCCCCTATCCCCGAAACTACTGAGCCTAAAATTTTGAAAAATAGGAAATATAGGGCCTTACTCATAGTTTACAGTGATTGGTACGGATCCCCACTCCTCGCTTATGGCTAGGGAATGCAATCCCGCAAAATAATTTCAATCCCGGTATTTGCGGGACTGAACCATCTTAGTCCCGCGGGATCCAGGTATTTGCGGGATCCCGCAGGGTCAACTTAAACCTCTGAAATCAATCGTAAATAATCGTAATAAAGACCTAATAGACCTCGTTTTCATGGTTTTAATTTTAACCCAAATTAAATAAGCTTTTTGGTACATTTTAAATGATTTATTAATATGTAATAAATATAAAAAATCTAATTATTAGAAAAGGTCGCAAATGTGACGCAGGTGTTTGCAGGGTACCGTATACCCGGCCCAAAATAATATTATTTCTTATAAAGTTCAGTTTGATTTTGATTTATCTATAGATTCTATGACAATCAATATTTAATGAAAAAATCATTGCATTGCGTCATAATTACAAGTTGTAACTGGCAAAATATAAGTAATCAAACAAGGGGAGCGGGTGGGGAATTCTTTGCCCCGCGCCTTCACACCGTTCCCCTAGGGCTCGGCGCCCCGCACCTTAGAGAAACACGCATGTACCATGCTTCTCTGTAATCCCGCCAGTCCAGCGGGATCCCGCAAATTTTTCGACCGAGATTAGTCCCGCAACATGTATTTCGGGATCCCAGTATCCCGGTATTGCATTCCCTACTTATGGCCAATTATTTTTTAATCACCGCTAGACACATAAAACTAATTTCCACATAATTTCTAATGAAAAACTCTTCTATATTTAGTTATATTATTAACCGACTTCCAAAAAAAGAAGGAGAAGGTTGTATGTAGGGTAGGTAGTCCAACAGTTAGCCACTCGTACACAGTTATCCACGCGATTTTTTGTCAAATGCGACGTTGCAGCCTCGTACACACTAGAAATTTCGATGCCCCAACAGTTACTCTCCCCGTTCCCCAGTTGGCGGCGAGCTCACACGCTCAATGGTTTTGTTACGGGCAAATTATTGAAAATCAGTGCCAAAGTAAAAAAAAAAGTAAGTATTTTTTTAGTTTATTATTACTAAAATCTGTATATGTTGACCGTGCAAATATACTTTTCGTGCATCAATTAACATATGCTTGGTTTTAATTGTATCAATAATTTTACAATGATAGTGTTCAAACGATTTACGGGGAGGGGTGGTCTACAATTAACCAAAGTCTTATGTTCAACAGTCAACCATGGCTAATTGTGTACCAACTGGTGGTTAAATGTTACCCTGATTATTTTAATTACAGATAGGCCGGAATAAAACAACAGTTAGAAAACGAGGAGGGCATACTGAAGATGTTATGAGGATTACTGGCACAAACCAAAGGCAAGCGGCCTATTTATTCGACGTAAATTACGTTAAATGTAAAGGTTTTTATTTGTAACAAAGCCTTTTATTTAAATAGGTCATTAGGTATTTTAGGTACCTACTAGATCTTAATTCAGTATTATTTGATTTATAAGACTGAGACTAACTAAGAACAACATAGTTAGGTTATTATACTTAAGTTTGTGATTAAAATACGAACAATTTAACAATTATTTACCTTTATTAATAAGTATTTACCTAAGCTCACTAAAGACTTTACTAATTTTAATGTTGAATAACTTGCGAATAACTAATGCTGAGAAACTTGCGTTAAAGGTTGATATTTGTCTATTTCTTGTTATTATATTTCTTAAATTTGTCTTAATTTAAAAAAAAACACCACTTTTTAAGATTAACAATGTTGAGACTTAACTGTGCCATTATAAAGTAACCTAATTATTAGTTGTAAGTCAATTGTTAATTGTTAAAAGTTTTAAATAATAAAAGACTCTTTTTCATACAATTTATATTGTTGTTTATTTAATAAATTTATAAATAATATTTAGCGGTTATATGTGTACACCTTGGTTAACTGTAGAAAACCCAGTGGTTAATAGTGTACACAATAGTGGACACAGTTAGCCAATTCCCATTTTAAAAAAAACCTCATATGTGCTAAAAACCAGAAGTAAATTCAACATTTATTAAATGCAAATATGTAGCCAATAAACCACTGCTTTGACCCTTGCAGATAATTACATATTTTATATTACCAATTACGCGCTATGATGATCAGAAAATTAGGTGGTTAACTGTTGGACAACTCACCCTACCTATGTACATCGATTACTCCGTCAGTTGTGAACCGATTTTGATGATTTCTTTTTTAATCGACAGATAATTCTTTTGGATTGGTCCCATTTTTTTATCATAGAAATCGGTTCATTAGTTTTTAAAAAAAAATTTAAAAAACTGAGTTTAAAAGTCAATTTTTCTAAATATCTCGATGAAATATTTACCGATTTTGACGACTTATTTTTTTAATTATATAATAATTTTTCGACATTATCTCACAGACATGTCGAAAATCGGTTTAGTAGTTTTTCATAAATTCAGTAATTTGCCTCTAAGTGTTTACGGCTTAAAATTATATCAAAGAAAAGCCTAAGCAACGGTTCTATCTATTGACACGATTGCATTTTCGTATCGACGCGACGACATTGGTCTAGCGGTGAAACGTATAAGGTGCAGCACAGGATGCACATGGTTCAAATCCCATCCACAGCAAATTTTTTTTTAATTTTCCATCAATTTTTTTTAGTTGCGTTATTATTTGTTTCTCAGGGCAGCAAATTACTTAAAAGGGAAAAATCAACCCTTTAAATAAAAGTGTACCGACTAATATTTAAATAATAAATATTTCGTTGTAGAATTTGAATACGGTTGGTGCCAAATTAGAAACAACTTAGTTCCCAAATTCACTAATCTAGACAATTCATTAGGAACCTATGATCATAGTACATATACAACCATAGATACTATTGAACAGATCTTTATCTTCTTATATGTTAACTTAATTTTGTATCCTAATTTGGCACCAACCGTCTTCAAATTCTACGAAGAAATATTTATTATTTCTTACTTTTCAGTGCAAATTTTTGAAGTCAGTACACTTTTTTTAAAAGGTTTATGTGAAGTCATAAGTCTATCATTATTGAAATAAATTTGATGTTTGTCATATTATAAGAGGCAAAATTTGATCCCCGCTGTGTCGACATCCTCTATTTGAGTGGTTGCTCATGTCAACGTCAGGGTACGGCGTCCTGTGGAGATATAGTATTTGGCGTCACAGATTTGAGGTCGAAATATTCATAAATCAACATCAAATACCTAAGCATGTTTGAGACTTCGTACAAATTAATTCACAAGATTTCAAAATTTTAACCCTATGTTTTTTATGCTCCTTAGAAAGTACTTACAAAATCAGGAGATACGTATTTTTTCTTTTTACAAAATTTTTATTTTAAGTCGCCCAAAAATAATTTTGAAAATTGATTCATTCTAAAATATAGTTTTTGGACGCATACCGCATTTACCTTTTCCTACACAAAATTAAAAAAAAGTGTTTCTATTAGTCTGTGACTTAATGACTTTGACGTTTGTTTGTTATTGTACATACTCTTTTATATACTGTATTACTCTTTGGTTGTTGTTATTATATATTGTTATCTCAAATCTCGTAAGTGTTACTTAAATTTCCACAAAAATTAACCCTCCAGCTCGTAAATTAGATCCGTAAATTTCCTGTTTTGTTCCCATCTGCAAAAATATTTGGCAACACTGAACTGGAAACTTGCCTGACAGAGAGACTGACAGCTTTTTTTTTTACATTATAGCGCGCACAAAGGTAGGTATTAAGTATCCGTCTGAATTTACCACACCCCGAGGATTTTTGCAAATATTTCGATAAATATGTGATAAAAAAATCCGAAAATCGATTTAGGGTACCTTGTTAAAAATGAAAACATGTCAATTGAAAGTTATGTAGTTCAATATAAGTTAAACCAGAACAATATGGTTTTCAATTGCCTTTCTCCGCTTAGGGGTGAATTTCGAGAAATCCATTCCTAAACGAGGCCTACTACAATATAAAATTCTTCTTTTTCTTCTTTAAATAAATATAAAAAAAAGAAAAAAAAAATGGCTCCACCAATGTTAATCGGTGTTTTGCCAATACTTTATTTAATACTTCATAGCGGTTTGGATTAAGGGTGATGGGTAATTGAAGTGTATGAAATGAAAAATAAAATTCCGATAATTAACTAGGCAGACAGGGTTCGATCTTGGATCCCGGCCATGTACCCATGTACCATAGGGTTTTATTAATTAAAAACGTATGTAGGTACCTATATAATACGACACACCACACTTAAAGGCTTTTCGACGGTTTTATATATTTAAATAACTCACTAAATGTGGACAATGTTTTTGAAAATAAATAAACAAAACCGGAATTTGATGGTAGTGTAAAACGAATATATTTTCAGTAAATTCACTTCAGACGATTTAGTTTTAGGTAAACACAGGACGAACCCTTTTCCAATCCACTAACTTTGTGGCTTGTTTAACACAGAATATGAAAGAAAATCTATTATTATATCAATGTAGGAATAAAGATAAAATACATTATTGGGATACATCATTACCAGTTCCTGTTTATTTAAGTTAAATTTTGTAAGAAATTTTGCTCTTTCTTTAAATTTACTTTTTAGAAATTTGAGTGTATGGGGAGGGTAATCTCCGGAACCACGGATTCGATTCTGCAAATTGTTACACTAATAGGAGGCTACATTATTTATGAGCGCTAAAGGCTATAGTTTATTTTGTTCAAAAATATCCACGGGCGAAGCCGGGGCATAGAATAAAAAAGTTGCTACAATTTGGTCCTTCGAGCCGGATTCATATCCTATGACCAGCGACCTTTCGATTATTTTATTCTTATATTAGTTGATGATAACGATATTCGCGTTAACAATAGGTAGGTAGTTAATTTTATTGTGTCTGAATATTATTTAAAGTAAATATTTAATTATGAACAGTTAGATCTTTCAGAATTTTAATTATCTTCACCCGAACTATATTAAGCGTCATTAGGCCGTGGGAAACAGGAGTTAATTTGATAAAATTAAATGAGGTAACTTGAAACCAGAAGGAGAGAGGAATAGGCACAGAAATATCTCGTGTAATAGCCATATAAATAAATTTGCCCCAAAATAGTTATAAAGAAACAAAAGCAAAGGGTTGAAATCGTTCCGTCTAAACTTGTAGGAAAATTAAACATATGGGAAACTTTAGTAAGTTTCCACAAGACTACATACCGAGTTATTAGTGTCTTTTTTGACTTCATTTTTTTATTACTTTATTAGTAATACTTTAACTATTTTCAAGTCTCGGATAGGTACAACTTTTCCCCGGAAGACAAACATAACCTCAAAATCAAAAATATGATTGACTTCATAGATATTCAATTGTTTGCGACCTAACCTAACCAATCCCGAGACTTGAATATAGTGCAACAGTGTAATTATGTAAAAGTAGTCTTCCACTGGGTACTCTGGAAACGTAACACGGTTTCGGGAGCTGTAAGGCAACCCGTAAAGAAAGAAAGAAAAAAAATACGAAAAAACACGAAAATTCCAGGATGTCGTATTGTAAAAATTACCGATACTTTCAATAAGAATCAATGTTATGGAAGTGGGTCTGAATTAAAAATATGACAAAAGATCTGGTCACTCGTTAGATATGAGGTAAGAATGGTGACACATTTTTGGTTAACACAAGACACATCTTCATTGCCTTTATTCTTTATATCTTGTGGTGTGGCTAGAGACACAGTGTCCATATTAAACAGAACGGTGGCAAGCCTGTTGCTGCATTTATTTGACCAATGCTGCACTATCCTATGCACTGTCAAATATTCTTTAACAAACTCCCCCGTAGAGCGATTTACATGAAATTTTTTTTTTGTAATTTTAATTTATTTTTGTAATTTATAGTACCTATTTAAGATAACTTTAATACCTATTTAAATAAAAAATCTTACATACAATAAAAAATAATTTCTTTAACAAACGTAAGAATATCTGTTATTTTTGTTAGAAGTGTTTACGTGCCCTCGAAGCACGAGATTTGAACCCGGTTGGAAGTCCAACGCTCTAATCGATACTTCGAGTAAATAGCATGAGGAAAACTGAGATAAAATGACGTAAAGGGATGTGAGCTATACTAACCGGAAATGGGTATTAATTAGAAGAATTCGTCTTATTTAATTTGTCGATGCTCTTTGAACATTTATTTTAGTTTTCTTTCTTAGTTGAATATTGGAAATGTCTCTGGTTATAAAATACATATATAGAGATAAAAATTACCTATGTATTATTTATTATCAAGTACTAAGTATGTTTATGATTAGGTAAGTTCCTATAAATAAACTTTTTTAACCAAGTTTTTAGTTTTTGTTTTAGGTTTCCGTCAAATATATTTTACCTACACACAAACTTTCAGGGCCTTTATACCTTGTGGTGTCCGTGTGGTAACAGTGTCTACATTTTGCCAGTGTCTGTTATTTTATTTTTAGAAGAAGTTACGGTTCCAGGAGCGTAAGGCAACCCGTGAAGAAAAAAAAAAAAAAAAAAAAAAAAGAAGTGCGGATGTCGGCTTTACGTACCATCCGAATCACGAGAAATCGATAAAAGCACATATTCCTAATTTTTGGAACGAGTGGTAATTGAATCCGTGACCTCCTGAGTTCAAGACAACGCTCTACCAAGGCTATCGACTACTATTTTACCCACAATAATGTTGTATTTGCCTATCTGTTGTACACCACCTATTCTACCACAGTATGGTGATAAGAATGTGGTGAATCTATGAAAGTAACAACTAATGAAACTAGAGTCGCAATCGACTTTCACATTTCACTATGACGCCATAATGTTTTCCATCCAAAGATTGTTTTAATATTTTACATAGATTGAGAAAATATTGGCCAAGTATGAAATGATTTATTTCTAAAGAACAGACAATTTTAAATTTGTTGTCATGGATATAGAAGTCCTGTAAAAATGTTAATTTTTTTTCGACTTCTGTGTCAGACTCACACTTGACCTGTTTTCTAAACAAAAGAAACACCTCAATTGACCTCTTTTTAAGAGTTTATTGTTTTATGTACTTAAGTATATTTTTATCCCTTTCATATTTATACCATATTGGAGCGAAATTATCAAAAAAATATTACAATTTTCTTCAGAAGGTTCGAATTATCATGTTTAGGAGCTGAGCAATGACAGTAGAATCAAGTCTGGGACAAGTTAGCTCCAGTGCGATTTCATTCACAAAAAATATTAGAATTAGCAAGTTCTAGTTAATGGATCCTTAAAGTATGTGAAATTATCTTTACTTTAAATGTTAAAAAAAATATACATTAGTAAATATATTAAGAGAAATCGGGTCGCAAAGTCGGTTGAAAATATGCGTGAAATTGATGACTTTCAGGGCTTCATAAAACCTAGATGTAGTTGATATTGACATATTTTTTTGCAATTAGAGTATAGATAATTTCACATACTTTAAGGGTCAATTAACTACAACTTACTATTTTTTGCTGAAGTCCGTTTTTGTATGGGACAAAAGTTATGAGTCCATAAATGATCCTCATACACAATAGGTAGGTATTTTAGACCCGCAGAAGGTTATAAAGCTGTTTTTAATTGAGTTTAAATTCCCGCAGATTTGCGGCGTCCTTCTCCCAAACTTCAAAACCATTTTACATTGTTTAGTAATATTTTTAAACTTTATACAAATTCACTTAAACTTCAGTACAATTTTGTTTATGTTCAAACAATTTAAAACTGAATGGAGACGGGAATTAAATTATCATTTAAGCTTGCGGTTTTAAACAATGTATTTAATTTTAATTAACGAAATATTATAGTGGAAATGTTTAGTAAATCGGATTTTACTGGACTTCTTAGGTTCGATCCCTGGATGCATCTCAATCTAAATCAAATAAAACTAAATCTAATAAATACTTACTTAGAACTATTAGAAGATATTTTAATTAATTACTAGCTGATTGCCCGCTACTTCCTACGCGTTGTATTAGGAATACAATTCACCCTCTTGGGTAGGTAGCGTGATGTTATCAAATGCAAAAAATATTGTACATTTTCTCTCTATAATAAACGGCGACCGGAAACGTTCGCCGATAATAAAGCAATATTAAATTTTAAATATGAAACGAAAATCTTTAGAATTAGGTCCAAACATCGTCTTTATTTTTCAACTAGATACAAACCCGGCTTCGCTCGGGGTGTCTTTACTGTGAATAATGTTACTGAATTAGGTATTTAGGTAATTATATGAATTGGATAATTATACAAAACGACCCGTCTTTGGAGTTCATGGCTCAAACAAACATTCTTTTCTTTGACTCAAACCCATAGAGTACTAAACCCATGGAGGGGCCATAGACGGGCTCCCCCTTTCGCCATTTTTTTCCCCTTTGACCAGTTATACTACCTACCTTAGATTTCGTTGGTATCGTTTTGTGTCGCGAGACAGAGCTCTAGGAAAATAGTTAATTGTGATGTTTTAAACGGGAAAGGCGATCTAGGGCGTCAAACTTAATGTTTCCAATCATTAATTATTATGTTTGTATTTTAACATAATCATCATATAACGTAAAATCCGTTGCGACAATAAAACGACAGAAAAATACAGAGGTACAGGGGCTAGTACTAGACGTTTACCTCCCCCCCCGCCACTTAAAGCTCAAACCACATGACTCAAACAAACGTTAATGTCACATTGAAAATTGCTTCTGACTAATGAATAAATTTGTACTTATTTATTGAAATTACGGGATTATACGAATTTTGCGGATATATATGTTCCTAACCCAGAATTGATTAAAATTTTTTTCTTAACAATTTGGTATGCGTTTGAATCAAGTCTACCGTACCCCTAAACGAAATTATTAATATATAGATTAGCAAAAATAAAATGTAAAGAAAAATCTGCCTAATTACTTTGAATCGAGAATTTGGGCTGAAGCAATTTGGTAAATGTCTGAAAAAATATGGATATTAGGTAAATTCATAAGACTTATGAGAAATTCAAAATTTTATTTACATTATATACAACATTGATTTATCTACCTTCATACAATACATTTATCTAACTCATGAATAATAATCTAATTTTACAAAATTGGTGCAGAGTTTTATATTAGAATTAAATAAAAAAATAAAAAAAGTCTCGTTTGAATTTTTTTAATTAGTATAATTGCCATAAAAATAACTAACTAATACAACTACAAGTGCTATGTTTTTTATTGTGACTTATTTTACATACCTTAAGACTAACGACAGTAATAAAAAAACGAGCGAGCCTTACAGTAGTCGCATATTATGTGTAACATCTGACATCTCACCTTGGTACACGCACACACTGTTGGCTGACAGTACCAACTTCTCGGAAAATGGGTTGGTACCATCTGACGGCCAACTTTACCAACCGCGCACGCTCATTGGTCAAATCAAATAGCGCGCGCTTCCTCGGCTTCCTGTTACACACTTCCGTCCCTTTTCACGAAATCACTCCCACAGATTGCAGGAAAGCGAGAGGAAATTGAATTACATAATATAAATTATTATCTATTACATAATTATATGAAAGTAAGTATTTTATAATTTACATGATTATTTGTAAGGAAGTAAAATTGAGTTAACTACAACAAATAGGTCATGAAAAGCTAGCATACGCACAGTAAAGATACGCTTGCAACAGCAGATTTGCCATTTGTTATGAATAACATGTGGGGCATCGGTGGTCGAGTGGGTAAAACGTTGGTTCACAACTGAGAAGTCGCGAGTTTGATCCCACATCCAATGGTTTTTATAATAAAAAATCCATGTACCTACAATATCCAAAGAATCTTTTCCATCTACATACCTCAACAGAGCTGGCGAGTCGTTATGTATAACTTCAAAAAATCTTCGGCTAAATGAGGAAGACTTTGTACCCTGGGGCCGTAAGCCAACCCGTGAAGTTTTTTTTACACGTGGACATCGTTACCAGTCTGTTTGGCCATGCCGCAAGTTATAAAAGTCGTGATTATGCGCTTTTCTTCATAAACATTATAATTAATAGGTTTAGTGAAACATTTTGAAGTCTTACTCCAAATAACTTTGATTAAAAGTATCAAAGGAAATCAACTCTTCTTAAATTGTGAGTTAATTAATTGTACTAAATATCAAACGTTGCTAACATGAGCCGAGCGTTAAAATCTATACCTGATAGTTTGTGATTCTGCTAATTAAGCAATGCTAAAATTACATACAATTAATCATCATAATATTAGTAAATATTCAATCGAAAATTAGTTAAAGCTTGCTAAACCTAACACATAGACAGTAGACACACTGTTCATTAATATTGACATACATAATCCATCCACCAAAACATTATTTGAAATTACTGTTACTCCAACAGCAGGTGTTTCTACATTGTGATCTATTAATTAATTTACGTGGTTGAGTTTAGTTAGGGGATGGTTACAAGACACAGTCAAATACATTATTATAAGGCATTTTTACCAATACACTACAAAAATTTATGTAATTATGAAATAAGCGTAAATTAGCCAATGAATATTTTAGTCTTTATTTATTATATTATTTTTATACGAAAATGACATTTTAAATTTAAATATAGGCCTTTACAATGTATATTTTAAATATCTAAATATCGATCACTAAGATTGTCTTCTTCTGTCAATACAACACACTGCGCGTTTGAGATTTTCAGCAAAACCAGATTTGCTTGACTGAATTTCAGTTTTACAACATTTTACGACGACTTCTCTTTTAGTTGAGTTCTTTTTATCAGATGATTCAGTCTTGGCCACTACTTTTGCATCTTGTTCCTCATCGGATCACGTATCTGGGCCGGGGTACTTCACTATCAAATCCAATTCTTCGTCAGGCGCCATTGTACGTACTTCAGTTTGAGTCTTTTCATATTTCTTAGGAGTTCGGTCTTTTACATTATTTTCAATATTAACGAGAACATCAGCAACGCATTGATGATGATCAGGAGATTTAGCGTCACCATCGTCGTCTCCGAATGCAGTTTTTTGTCTTTCATCGATGTCACCGTTATTATTTTGATTGTCTCCATTCAAATTATCTTCCTTGATATCTTCCTCATCAACGCTGTTTTCTTTTCCTTCGAGAATAATTTTGTGTGTATCCTCCTCTATAACACTGTCTGTAGAAGCTTCATTTATACAGGAATGTGTCAATGTAAAAGGCAATTTGACTGATAGTTCTCCCCCAATAGCTCCGAAAGTGAGTTTTACTTTGACGTAATATGAAACGTAAATTGCAAACACATTTCGATCTTCCGGAGTGTTGGAGTTACATACAACTGTAGATGCTAGACTGGATCCAACTTTTGAATAAGAATCTTCTAACGCTATCCAATTTTTAGTCACACCTGAAAATAACTTTGAATTAGATTTCTTCAGGAGTAAAATCTAAAAGTATCACAGACTTGTTACGTAAGAACATTGTTGCTTATGCATTCATTATCTTCATACAGTCAGATGAAAAAGCAATGAATATATGAATATTTTCTGCTGTGAATGATCTTATAATATTTATGAATGAGTTAGTTTTGTCGGCAGATGAATGTCTCGTTTGTGCTAATATTAATATTTATACAATTGCATTAAAATCTGTTCAGGAAAAATCGTTATATTACAGATAAATAAAGAAGTCTGTTGATAACAAGTTACATAAAAATCTATTCAATAATAACGATGAGAAAAAATTAAGAGTCCTTCCAAGTTAAGATTTTTGTAAAATAATTAGGAGATAGGTATTTTATTTTGGGCTATCTCAGTATCATATCTAGAAAAATGGAGAACAAAGAAAAAACTAACTAGTAACTACAGAATATATATTTAGGTAAATAGGGATTTTTATTTCAAAGATAAAGTTATTTTAAACAAGTAATTTGAATATTTATGTTTTCTACAAAATAACGTCATCATTTAGGTGAAGTAGCCATTATGCCCCATTTCTCAACTTACTTGTATTACTGGTAGTGCCACGGGACATGTTAAGGGTTGTGTCGTGGTACTACTTTTATCACAAACGAGTAGTACCACGGGACAGTAAAGTTGATTTATTATAAAAAAAACTACTGCATAGAAAACCAGAATATTCAAATTAGTTTCTTAAAATCTTTATCTTTGAAATAAAAATATAAAAAACATATCTTAGTTTTCTTGTTAAATTACCTACAGTCACATTTCTACTTCTACTCACCCCTATGCGGTGTTAGTGTGAATGTTTCTGTAAAGTCTTGTCCAGGTTGCACTGGCGGGTTGGTACCTTTGACAAGCGCCACAACATTCTTGAATTTTCCATTTGAAAACATGCACACGTCCACGTGCTGTACTACTAGGGCCTAGGAGAAATATTTTAAAAATTTAAAAATGATGAAATTTAAACTGTTTCGTGTAAAATGTATCTATCTATGGATCATATGTCATGTCATGGCGGACAACGTGCCATGATGGGGAATCCAGTTTAATCCTGTCCGCGCTGAGATGGTTGTGATTAGTCGACGATTAATAATACATATCACAGTCGGTGGGAACATCCTAGCTACCGATTTATTAGCTATTGTTACTGTGACGTCTATAATACTTGACATTGGCGGAATCATCAAAACCCTGATGGAGCCATTACGCAAAAAAATAGAATAAAATAGTATATATCTGCTTATCTCACTAGATTAAAGGCTTTAATACAAATAAGATTTCCTGCCTCCATAAATGCCAGGCTCCAACTTTAATAACGAAGTGCCAGCTGACAGTTATCCTGTCCAGTGGAGAAAATAAATACATTATGTTCCAGGACAGGGATAGTGTTATGTAAACTAATAGGTATAAAATTATATGTATGTATGCTCAAAAGTTTTTGTCTGTCTGTATGCAGAGCCAGCAAGTTGGGAAATAGTCTCTCTAAAAAATGTATAATAGACTCATACAGGGATATAAAAACTACAAAATAAAATTGTTAAAACTTTTCTTAATATTATTTATTTATATTAAAATATTCAATACAAAAATGTATTTGCACAACGCAAAAACTGAGCCGCGCTTTGAATTTTTAGAATTTTTATTTAATAAGTCTTCTAAGTCGAGTGGGTATTTTATTTTACTCACGCGGAAAATTCTGGGTGGGTAGAGCTACCTACTGTACCCACATTACCCGCCGGCCCTGTTTGTATGTCCAGATGTTTGGCCAGAGGCCCTTATCTCTATCTATGGTTTTTGAAACCTATCTACACTAATATCGTTCTACACCGAAATCACCTCGAAACCACATCCTAAACTTTCTTGTCAAACAGAAAACCATAGTAAAAACGGCATAGACATTTTGACAGAGGCTGTGAATGCCAAAACAAGAAATTGTCGACTCGGTAACCTCATGGTCGATAACCACAATAAAACCACAGAGAATAGGGCCGCTGAATCGGCTCCAAAATGACTGAAAGATTTTTATGAAATTTTCAGCAAACACAAATATGAGTATTAATTTACTTATTTTACAATAAAATTACAATGTTCACTGTAAAAGATCAAATAAATACCTTAATTCGTCTAACAGTTTTCGACGAGTGATTAGCAACTACTACTCCGACATGTATAGGCTCGCCATGAGAGTATATTGCCTTGTCCAGCCAAGCTTCTAACTCCACCCTGCAACAAAATTATTGGGATAAATATTTTTATGTAGACAGCTACTTCATTATTTCTTCTTATATGTCCATAAACTATACATCGTCACAACCTTAGGTATTAACCTTGCTTTGAGTTGTCACTTCTCTATTATTTTCAGATAAATGCTGACGATAGCGTTACGTGGCATCTGAAGTATACGAGAAGTAGATTAAGGCTCCTATATCCATAATTTTTCTGGGATAAATCATAAACTATTCCCAATTTCTCTGTAAATAATTCACTTGTGTGTGTCACTGTAATTTAGCATATAGCTGTTATTTTTTGAATGGGTTTTATTGAATAGGAAATATGGGTGGTTAAACTTAAACCCCGTTTTCTCTTTCATAATCTATTACAAAGCTCTTAAAATTTTTTTAAAGCGGTGTTATACCATTACCCTTCATTTATATACATCGCGTTTTTTTGTAGCTTGTAGAAAATTTAAAATGAAAATTATTTTATAATTTTTTAATTGGTCAAAAATAATAAAATAATTTTAAATAACTGAAGAGCTTTGTGATAGATTACGAAAGTAAAAACAGGGGGAAAATAAGGGTTATTTCACTTAGGTATATTGAATAAGTAACTATATGCTAAATTACAGTTACACTGGTGGATTATTTGCAGAGAAATTGGGAATAGTTTATCCCCATACAAATTATGGATATAGGGCTCTTAAATTGGTTCTTAGCTGTTATACGTTCTCTATATAAAATAAAAGAGAGTCACCGGTCTGTCTGTCTGTGTCTGCTCTAATCTTGATAAACGCTAAACTGATATGTATGCAATTTTCACTATTAATTTTAACGAAGTTTTAACTACAAGAATCTTCTTTCGTAACTGGCTGCATTGGCAGCCGAAGGGAATAATTTATTTAAGTCTATAAACATAACTAATCTCAAGTAAACAGGTACATTGACCCAAGAAACAAATCAACGATTTAATTTCGTCGTCGCAAACAAACAACAACAAAAACAATAAAAACACTTTCAATTTAGGTGATATCTGAGAAGATACAGAAGAAACGTTTCTAAAAAACTGTTATGTACACTTATTTATTCGTCACGAGGCATGGCAGGCACGACAGTTTATTTACGCAGTAAATATTTCCTTCGATATTTTATTGTGTAGAAGAAATCGTTTGGCTATATGGAGGCTTATTTTAGAAACGATGTGATGTCTCCAAACATTGTAAGAGCTATCACGGAAAATGGCTCGAAATCGATACAGTCTACATATCTGTAAATTACTAAATTCCTGAAAAACTACTGAAACAATGGGATAACTCTTTCAATAAAAAAAATCGTTATTAAAATCGGTTTATTGAAAACTGCTAAACCGATTTTCATGAAAAAGTATAGAGAACCAAAACGAATTTTCCAGAACAAATACGTTATGGAAATCGGTTCGTATTTCACTGAAATGTTGAGTGAGTAAATTATATTTTTTCAAAATTCCTGAAAAACTGCTGAACCAATTTTCATAAAAAAAGATTTTGGAACCTTTCCAGAAGAATATCGATCATAAAAGCAAACATCCATAACACAAAAGTCCAACTGCAATTCGGAAATTCGTAGTTTCAGAAATTAGCCATCTTTGTGACTGTATCATCTTTGCATTATTTGAGTATTATTTTAAGTGCGAACCCCGACTTTACGTGCCCTTCGAAACAGCAGATACGTAATCTCGATTGAGTATTGAACTCAATAGCCGGCTACATGTCCAACAGAATTTTCATAGCCTTACTGATATGTAGAAATGCTATGTAATCTTGAAACTACCTATCTATCTATCATCACGCCTTTCATCCCAAGAGGGGTAGGCAGAGAGAATCGAATGCCATTTGTTACGATCTTGACATATCTCTTTTGCTTCTTTTATATTCATCATATCTTTCATACATGCTCGGCGATTGTGTGTACTTTTAATATTTCCATCGATCAATATTTTTTATATGTTCAATTAAAGTACACCTAGGTCGTCCGTCCTCTGCCAGCTTTTCCTTTCACTTCAGCTATATAAACAGTTTTAGTCTATCTTTCATCCTTCATTATTTCAACGTGTCCAAATCAGCGTAGGCTACTTTTCTTAATTTTAGTCACAACATCATCTTTCATTTCGCATTTTTCCGAAAGCGGTCAATTCAAATTCAATTCAAAAGATATTTTATTTCATAGGTACATTATAATGGGAAACGTGAAATAGTCAATAAAAAAATACAATTAATTTATAAATTCCCTACATTACATTTTTATATGCTTTATATGTCCGAAATAATAAGAAATAAAATAGTACAATTATGTCTGATATAATAAAAAATGTGCAATTTATGCCTTAATAAAAAAAAATTACAATATTATATATATCTGTCTGAAATAATAATAAAAAAAAATACATGTCAATTAAAAAACAAATAAAATGTCACAGAAGTAGGGTACAATTGAGCCAATGTCACACACATCCCTATTAATATAAATGCGAATGTAAGTTTGTTTGTTACGCTTTCACGCAAAAACTACTTAACCGATCATCATGAAATTTTGCACATATATTCTTGGAGGTATTAGAAGTAACATAGGATACTTTTTATTATCACGGCATGACGACGGGAACGGGGTGGGCAGAGGTGAACATGACAAAAGCTATGTATGAAGTGTCAACATTTTGAAATTAGAAGTCGTGGGAAACAGCTATTTCTAATATGTTTATACTAGCTATCCACCCCGGCTTCGCGTGTGGACAATATTAAAATCTAATATATAAAATTCTCCTGTCACAATGTTCGATCCCATACTCCTCCGAAACGGCTTGACCGATCCTTATGAAATTTTGTATGCATATCCGTTAGGGTTGAGAATCGGACAACATCTATTTTTCATCCCCCTAAATGTTAAGGGTGGTCCACCCCTAAATTTTTTTTTATATAGGGTTAGGGTTAGGGGTAGGGGTAGGGGTAGGGTAGGGGTAGGGGTAGGGGTAGGGGTAGGGGTAGGGGTAGGGGTAGGGGTAGGGTAGGGGTAGGAGTAGGGGTAGGGGTAGTGCGGGCAAGTCAACGTTTGGGCAGGACAACGTCTGCCGGGTCCGCTAGTAATATAATAATTCTACATCCATGGATTTTTTTCTTCTATATAGTCTGATATTTTATAATATGCTTTTGTACAGAGTTTTTGTTTTATAGCGGCTTTAAACTTGTCATGAGGCAACATTTAAATGTCGACGGGGACCTTATTATAAAAACGTATACATTGCCCCATAAATGAGTTTGTAACTTTGTGGAGACAACTGATATGTATGGCAAGTTTGTTTTTGTTTCTTGTATTGACATTGTGGTTGTCCCTATTCAACTTAAACAAATGAATATTTCTTTTCACATACAGAAGGTTTTCATATATATACTGAGAGTTGAGACGCCAGTGTCAATATATCAATTTTTTTAAACCTATTTTTAAGGGACATCCTAGGTCCCAGTCCATATATTGCGCGAATTGCACGCTTCTGCAGAACAAATATTTTATTTATTAATATATCAGCAGCGTTCCCCCATAGCAGGATGCCATATGTCATCAGGCTATGAAAGTAGCTGAAGTAAACTAATCTCGCGGTGTCTACATCTGTAAAGTTTCAAATTTTTTTTACAATAAGCTTTATTATATCACACATTCTAAGATCTACTTATAATATTTATTAAGGGGGGGGGGTGGATAAAAAAAGCCTATGGCCTTCCATAGGGTTCAAGCTGTATCAAACATCATCAAAATCGGTTCAGTGGTTTTGTCGTGAAAGCGTAACAGACAGACATACAGAGTTACTTTCTCATTTATAATATAATATTAGTAGTAGTGGATTGTAAAAAAGAAAAACATTTTACTTGTTGTTTTCTTTTCATTCTTCATGAGGTGATTGACAGTTGTTAGTAGCAGAAATAGAATTAAACTTTGAGCCAAAGTTTTTTGCACATTTTTGTAAATAACAAATATTTTCTAGTTTGCATAGATTTTCCTGGCTTTTCCACCAATTATGAAGAAAAAAATGTAAAATTTTATTAAGGAACGTATAATATTTGCCATAATTTTGTTCAAAATTCCAAAAAGTTTAAAATTTTGTTTCTCTCAAACAGCTGAACAGATTTGAATAAAAATAACTTTATTATGTAATTAGATTTCCGCCCTATGTCAGGATCGTAGCAAATGATATATAGATAGATAGACTAATTTAGTAAGCCAGACGAAGCCAACTCGAGTCGCTGGTTTAATTATATCGAATACAATTATTATTATCAGGTAACAAAATTGATACAAGGACATTATTTTCCGCTCGATTTCGGAAGAGCTTTCAAATCGTCTTTTAGTTGTCTTGGCAAGACGAGAGCCCTTTCATCTCTAGAGACGTAATTGTAAAAGTATTTATATATTTAAGGAAAAGTGGTTAGACTAGCGACTCGTCCCCGTTTCACACTTATTTATTTTATTTACACATAAAAAAATACAAATTAAAATACGTTAGCAGGTATTCCTAATTATTAATAATACCCGCTATATGTACCATTGTACACCAGAATAAAATTTGCACAATACAATCAAACAAGGAATACAAAAATAAAACAAATGAAACCTACGTATATCTCTTTTTTTCTTACACATTTTTTTGACATTTGATACGATCCTGACATACCTCTTTCGCTTCTTTTATATTCATCATACCTTTCATACATGCTCGGCGATTGTGTATACTTTTAATTTCCATCGATCAATACATTTTTATATTCAATAAAAGTACACCTAGGTCGTCCTATGCCAGTATTTCCATCTTTCACTCTGCATTCTTCTCTAATGACATCGTTCTGGATGCGGTCCAATACGCTTTATATCACACATTTTACGTAACGACCGCATTTCCACTGTATTTATGTTACTTTCATGCTCTTATTCCATACCCAAGTCTCGCTTCCATAACTCCAATAAATAATTAGTAAGTGATGGAACTAAAACAGCATTATGTATATTAATTTTACTTTTAGTTGTAAGTTGTGTAACTGCATACATTGTTTAATCCACCAAATACCTTGCTTCTCGCTTTCACTCTCCTTTCAATTTCCTTGTCTATCTTTCCACTTCTTGTAAACATACTACCTAAATAAACAAATTCATTCACTTGCTCTAATTTACATCCTTTCACACAAATGTTACACTCCGTCCTTTCATCATCCTTTTCAAATACTAAATTAGCACATAACTACATTTTTATTATTAATTCTTTCCTACATATTTTGTTATATCTCTTACGGATTAGACACAATATACACAATGTAAAGTGTTATTGCTCAGCTCCTGATGATGAACATGATGTTACCATAAACCATAAACTTAAACATAAGAGCGCATTAGCGCCAAACTTTTCCTAATCTTGACTCACTTCGGCCTTTAAAATGCTCATGTTATAAGTAATTGGGAATTTTTAAGAGTGTAGTGTACCGCGTCCATGTCCATACAAACGGAGAAAACGTTTTACTACCCCTAAATATTAATTAATTTTAACGATTTTGTAATATGTTACTGTTATAATGAAAAACTACGTACGTATTTTTTCCTTTTTTCAAAATTCGTAATAGGTCAAAAGTTATAAGCCCCTCAAATCTCGGTTTTTTTGGTTCATAACTTGCTGGTAATAAACCGTCTGTATTTGAGAAACAAAGCAAAATTTCAAAAAAAGCAAAACGTACGTACGTAGATTATAATCTGCTAAAACGTTTGACACCAAAATTATAAGGTTTCGTTATAGTTTAGTAGGTGTAAATCGTTTTCGCCCAAAACGCAATTTTCAACGAAAAACATACCTACGAACACCCACGAGCTGCAGTGCTCTCTGTCGCACTGATGCCCGGGGGAAGAGTGCGATTGAGACAGAATATGATTTTCTAAATACCTATTTCGCTGCGTACGCTGAGCTACACGATCCTCTTAAGAGAAGTGAATATTATGTTAGTGATTTCACTAACATCCGCATCTAAATAAGTTTTTGAGATAAGCGCAAACAGACGGATTTTATTTTATGCATGCAAAGTTACTTATTTCTAGTTATTTCTATTATGTAAAAATTGGTTGTATGTAGGGACCACCTAAGTACTACTAAGAGACTAATATTACTGAACCGATTCTTTCAATAATAGAAAGTTACACTATCTTTGATTTTATATATTTTGAAAATTTCTACAAGTGAAGCGGGCGGAAATAATAGTTAGGTACTCACCGCCCATCAGATAGTAAGAAAGGTTTTTCTACAGAAGCTCTCGGTGCGGGAACATCCACGTTTTCTGTATAAAAAAGTATGTATTTAGTTATATATTTTTATAAATTTACGGGTTGTCTTACGGCTCCCGGAACCGTGTTGTCGACCAGCTGAAGACCAAGTTTTCAGCCTTCTTCAGTTCTTTTGAAGTATATTTAGATGGAAAAGCATCTAATTTTCATTGGAATGTCATGTTGTTGCTAAGTATGTTATTATGTCGTAAATATAGAGAGGATTTGGATGTAAATTGGAAAATTATCTTGATTCAAACAGGCCGTTTTGATTTGGCACAATTTTTATATAAATTATTCTACGTAATTTTTTTTAATATAAAAAGATTAGTAGTACTTCGTCTTACCAATGTTTATTCCGTCTTTCTTATTCCGACAAGGGCTATCATCGGCTGATAATTTTGCTTTACTCTTCAATCTGAAATAAAAATTTTGTTTAATTATTATTAGCCTTTTGTTCGAAAAACATAGGCAAAATAATTATGTTGCCTTGGCCAATCCTGGTTAACATGAAAAAAAGACAATCTGCCAAAACAACACAGACAAATCTCAATATACTTTTTTCTTACGCTCTATGATACTGGCATACTGGCAAACCACTTTATTAATTTCTGTTTTTATTAATATAAAAAAAAAATATACGTTTTCGAATGTTGGTCCCTTCCCAAAATAAACGAACTCAGAATACACGACAAACCAGCATACACATACACACTGAATAGATATATGAAAGCGTCGTGTCAATAATACGAGATTTTCCGCCATACTTCTCGCCACGATTTACCAATTTTGGAATAATTTCTTATTATTTAGAGATAGGTTCCAAGTCTGTTTGTTTGTCAAAGCTTATTTTCTTCGAATTTACTGGACGAAAAAAGTTGAAACTTGCTATATATTATATAAGGTTTGATGACCCAGTCACGAAAATTATTTATTTTTTTCAAGTGCATCATGTGACATATTAAATCAAAGAGCTCAATATAAGGAATACAAATATATTTTTTATAATTTTAAAATGTTAAATTTAAATTAATATAATAAAACACCATAACCGAGTCTACACTGTTTTAGTGTACTAATATTAGTCTCAGTTTAAAGAATTTATGCGAATCTTTATTTATTTATTCTGTATTCTGAGAGTTGTAACTGAATTAAAGACATGACCCAGATTTGTCAGCAAAGTTCTGTCCACTCGTGATATTGTGAATTATTTATGGGCAGTAGCAGATTGGTGGTGTAATCGAGTTTTATGGCAAATCCCCACGATCGGCATTCATGAGGGCAGTCAAATAAAAAGTCGATCTTTATTGCCTCATCTGTCAAGGATTCTAGTGGATTGCCATTTTTCCTCGGATTTCATGATGGCTATTTGAAATTTTGTATTGGCGTTGACACTTTAGCTCCTATTATTGATGTTAATGTTCATTCAAGCCCTACTTTTTTGATTTTTTATGCTAGTTAGAAACGAAACGTGAAAAATCTAATGAATCCACTTGTCTAATAATAATAAAAAAAAAAAAAAATTATGAAGAGAAACATTTTAAGTAAGTAAGTAATTACGTATTTTTTTAAACATTGTAATAAGAAACATAAAAGGAAATAAATGCATTTGAATTGAAAGAGGATGTGACTAAAATAAAAAGACATACTGAAAGAATGTAAAACGGAAATACTAGGGGAGGGCACCCAAGATGTAGGTACTTTCCTCATATTCTTAATATCATTTCATTGATCACATAAAACATTTGATGATTTATACTTGTGACAAGTAATACGTGCTTGAATATTGAGAATTGGCAGGATTTCACGTCACGTCTTTGTAAATAACGCACGCGCCCACCAAGACGTGATGGGGTATCCAGTTTAATCCTGTCCGTGCTGTGATGGTTGTGATTAGTCGACGACTAATAAGACATATTACGGTCGACGGGATTATCTTAAATACCGATTAATCGGCTATAAACACTATAAAGGCTATAATACTTCACATTGGCAAAGCACCCATAATAAAAGAAGAAGAGAATTGGCAGAGAGACAACATATTCTGATGTATGGCATACGTGAATCTTTACGCACAATTTCAGTATTATTTTGGCGCCCAACGTGTGGCGGATTTCTGTATAGGCACAGATAACTCGTCACATTCGATCAAGAAAAAGATGGAGTAATACAACAAGCTCAGCGAGCCACATAGCATATGGTCTGCACGTATGCGTAGGTATATGCATACGCCGCTCTTCGATCCGCTCTTTTGTTCATTTTTCCGCGCTTTTGCCCCTTTCGCACTGTGTCACGCGTGTTTGTATGGTAAAGCGCTGAGATGCTCCATCTTTTTCTTTCATATTGATCGAAGCTCACATATTTACATTTGGGGAATATACCTACCTAGTTACCAATTGTTTTGGCCACATCGAACCGTACTAATTAACAAACAAACAAATACATTTTCACGGCATTTTTACCTTGCGGTGTGGCCAGATACACCAGTAACGACAAAGACAACAGGTGGCAAGTCCGTTGCTGCTCTTAATGGACCTGGATGATCTGTTATTTTCAGAAGAAGTGCGGAAGTAAAGACCTCCGAAGCACCAGACAGAAAATTGGTGCTTAGAACCCGGGACCATCTAATGATTCCTTTTATATATAAAGGCTGTACATACCTCAAAACATTATGATGTGCCAATGCGCTCAGAACATGTGGAGAGTGTGTCACAGGCGGTAGTATAGGTCCCATTTTTCCTGATCCTTGTAGTACACGAATACCGATCCTTACAATACTTCTTCGTGATACTTTTTCATCTGCTCGATCAGCTAGTAAAGGAAAACATAGTTACTAAAATTATTTTGAAATTATAGTTTCAATAGACACTTAAATCAAGAAGATCTGGAAAATGGTTGACCTAAGGTCAAAAGTACAGGAGTGAGCTGAGCTCAATTCGGTATGTAAAGCAAAAACTAAGATTTTTTATTATTACATATATATCACATAACAATGCATAACAGAAAATAAAACTAAATATTTACTAAAAAGTGAAGGCCCACGCTGATATGTACCTAAAATACTCGCGACATTACCGCGTTGTATGGCCAAGCTTATTTGCTGTCCGAAATAAAAAAAAGATATGTTATTTTATGAAAACCAATTTGAAAATGCATTAGTTTTTTTTTAATAAATTTTCAAAGTTTTGCTGACAGACGACAAAGTGACGTCATCATTTAGGTAAAGTAGCATTTCTGTCCGCGGTACTACTAGTTTGTGATAAAAGTAGTACCACGGCCCACAACTTGCCCTTTTATAAGTAATACAAATGAGTTGAGACATGGCTAGTTTACCAAAATTATGACGTCATTTTGTCGTCTGTCGGCAAAACTTTGAAAATTTATTATAAATAAAGTAAAACAATCAAATTAGTTACAAATATAAAAAGCATACCTTAGTTTTTACTTTACGTAGGTACCTGATTATATAATTTATGAGGTTTAAAACTTTTTTTATATAAGACAAGTAAATGACTCTACCAATGCCTGATGTTGAGCAATAGTGGTGAGTGAAGGTAATTTGCAGCAATCAAGGTTTTATGAAGTTTGGAACGCAAAGGAGGACTTATCTATCTATCATCACGCCTTTCATCCCAAGAGGGATAGGCAGAGACAATCGAATGCCATTTGTTACGATCCTGACATATCTCTTTTGCTTCTTTTATATTCATCATACCTTTCATACATGCTCGGCGATTGTGTGTACTTTTAATATTTCCATCGATCAACATATTTTTTATATGTTCAATAAAAGTACATCTAGGTCGTCCTCTGCCAGCGTTTCCTTTCACTTCAGCCATATAAACCTTTTTAGTCAATCTTTCATCCTTCATTCTTTCAACGTGTCCAAACCAGCGTAAACTACTTTTCTTCATTTTTGTCACAACATCCTCTTTTACTCCGCATTATTCTCTAATGACATCGTTCCGGATGCTGTCAATACGCTTTATATCACACATTCTACGTAAAGACCGCATTTCCACTGCATTTATTTTACTTTCATGCCTCTTATTCCATATCCAAGTCTCGATTCCCATAAGTAAGTGATGGAACTAAAACAGCATTATGTATGTTCATTTTACTTTTAGTTGTAAATTGTGTATTTCTGCATATATTGTTTAGTCCACTGGCTTCCCGCTTTCACTCTCCTTTCAATTTCCTTGTCTATCTTTCCACTTCTTGTAACCATACTACCTAAATACTGGAGGAATGACATAATAATGGGCTCATAGAACTTCTTAGCACGGCTAGGTTATGTTTCACTCTAACTGTTTAAAGAAAGTTGGATGGTACAATGACCTTGGTATTTAAAGAAGTTATAAGGTTATAAGGTGGGGGGTAAGGGGGAGAACGGAATAAGATATATCCAACCCCAAATGTCATCCTCACCTGCACGCTTGGTACACTCTGCTAGACAACAAACGAGGCTCTGGCGACCAAGCAATGGCGGTATAACCATACACCTAGCTAGGCAACTGGCTGGAAGAGGCTACAGCGAGCCTGGAGACCTAAATAGTCTCAAAATGTCTGGCAGAAGGCATGGGGAGACCACTGCACTATTCTTCCCAAGAAAGTTAATCATGGCGAGTCGGAACCTACAAGGTGTGCGCTGTGGACCGCCATGATTAACCATGACTGCTCTGTCAAGAAGACAACTACTAAGCGGATTTTGTTGCAGTTTTCACTATTCGATACATGTATGGTTCCTGAACATTAACAGTATAAGTCTGGTTAAAAGTTAGCCCCAACAAGTTTCCATCGCGTATGCTGTCTAATCCGTCAGAGATATGGCAAAATTATGTAGGAAAGAATTGTGTACAATAAAATTATCTACAAAAAAGTCCGCGGTAGTATATATTTATCTCTAATAGATAAGTAGTTATGAACATATAAGTACCATACTTACCAATATACGCTCGAACATCATACGAGGTCCCTATAGGAGCTCCGTGGTACTGCTTGGCTGGTACTAGTTGAACACTGGGCGGTGCTAGAGGTGTCACCTCTAGATGGAAGGGATATGTATTCCCACCAAGTCTCTTGATCAAGGCATCCTAAAACAAAGTAAGTAAGTAAGAAATCGACTTCTCGTGCTAAGGAGGGCACATATAATCGGCGTTACTATCTAACTACTTAATAAAACTCGTAGGCCACACATTGAATCTAGGCGGACTGTTCGTTACAAGAATTGGCGATGCGCCGGGGATTGGACGAAATGACAGTGAGCGTATTTGTATGGAGAAACATGTCCCATCTGGCTAGTATCTACTAATAAGGAGAGTGTGAGTTTGCTTGTTTGTAAGAAGAAAACTCTAAAACTTCTGTACCGATTTAAAACATGTTTTCGATGAAACTACAGTTCCGATGATAGCCGTGACAAGCATGACGGTGTAGATAGAATCTGTACGTAGGCAAAATTAACATGCATAATATAGTAGAGAAACACTGATAATTTTAGAGGTTTCTAATGTGATGTCGTATATAAACACATTTTTTTGCGCTTACATTGCAAACGCTGGCTGAACCCTACGAGATAGATCAAAATAATGTACTACAGTATTATATACCTTAAAAAGGTCTACAAAAAAGTTCTATCTCTTAGGGATAACCCACAATAACCATTTTTTATCCTTTACTTTTACGAGAAATAATGGCTTATTTACGAAGCGATTTTAAGCAATACAGCATTAATCCTTCGAAGATATTACAGATTTAAAATGCAGGGACATAGCGGTTGCGGCGGTACCGGCCTCATGACAAAAAAGCTGTGAACGTTGTATATATTATAAAGACATTCTGTAGTATTTAGTATCAGCATTGCACCCGTGCGGAGCCGGGGCCGGTCGCTGTTCATTAATATTTTGTGTAAACAGATTGAAAAATGACGATGATTGTTGAACGTTGGAAAAAGTCAAGCCGACTGGGTGCAAGGTAGGCATAATTAGCTCAGCTACCCGTGCGAAGCCGGGGCGGGTCGCTAGTAATATATAGAGATTGGTGTATTAATTCAATGTATATGTCTATTCTATGACACAAAAGCTAGTAATGAACACGGTATCAATGCTTGGATCCGTTGAGGGCGTGACGAGAACGTATTAGTTCCAGCCCAGTTCACATATCGGCTTCATATTCTATATCCGGACCCAAATTCTATTGTTTTAGATATCTAAGTATCGATCACTCATTAAAAGATTAGCGATTCGATGATTCGACCTTATTTTGAACGAATCGATTGTTACAAAATTGACTGATATGACTAAAAATAACAACAAAAAATCGCCTTCCAACTGCTGCGCATTTCTGGCTGGCAAAGATTTTTTTGTAGTGAAAACTTCTTTAGGCGCGTTAGATGGCGTTATTATACGTATACATAAATCTTTCGAGATAAATTTTCTGTTACATTCAAGATTTTCTACGTAGTGGAATCCTCATCCTAACTTATGTTAATACTAGATGACACCTTTAGTTCTACAGATCTCCAACAGAAGGCGTCTTTTACAAAACATTTAATTTTGCTTTGTTTGTTTATTTTTCGTCATTAGATGGTAAAATTGTCTTCAAAATGGCGTATCAAACATGTGAACGTGACTTCATTTTTGATATGCTATTTTGTATCCCGCAAATCCTTCGGGATCAATTCTCATGTCATACTTGGTCACACTACAATAATTTCCACGAGAGAAATAAATTGAATTCAATCTGTTTGTATCTATACTAATAATAAAGCGAATGTTTGTTTGAACGCTCTAATCTCTGGAATTTCGAGATACAAGAAGAAAACAAAGATGTTCACGGGTTACCTTACAGCTCCCGGGAACCGTTGCCGACCCCATGGTACCCAGCGGAAGAAAAGTCTTCCTCACTTAGCCGAAGTTTTCAGCTCTGTTGAGGTATGTTGATAGGAAAGCCTCTTTGTACGGTTTGTCGGATAATTTACATAGATTTTTATAATAAAAACTCATTTATACATGGTCGAAAGCTGTCGATTATTTTTCTATTTAATAGCCCAATTCCTGAGTAAATCGCTACAATCCAATAAACGCTAGTTATAGATATACTTAGTCAAGATGTAAAATAATGACATACTTGCAATGGAGTATTAGGTTCTCTCTCATGGTTACATACGATGGGCCATATTTGGGCTAAACTCATTATAGCTTCGTTGCAGAATTTTAACCCCATCACTTCTTCATCTTCTCGGCCATATCTAAAACAATACAACAATAAAATGATAAAACAAAAATGAATATTCGATGGTATAAAATATGTAGATAGAGCGGCAGCAAACGTTAAATTTTTATTTTTGTATTTCTGCCTGTGAGCTCCATATTACGGACAGCTGACGAACATTTTCACATTGTATGGCAGTTAGAGGAGAACAGTCAATTTTTTGGACGTTTTGTAATGTTGTTTGGTATAAATTTCTATATATACATTTCATGTTCGAAGGAATCTATATACATAATAAAAAAAGTGTACCGACTTCAAAAATTTGCACTGAAATAATAAATATTTCGTCGTAGAATTTGAAGACGGTTGGTGCCAAATTAGGATACAAAATTAAGTAAACATAATAAGAAGATAAATATCTGTTCAATATTATCTATGTATGTACTGATGATTGTAGGTTCCTAATGAATAGTCTAGATTAGTGAATTTGGGAACTAAGTTGTTTCTAATTTCTTAAAAAACCTTCTATTTTTTTTGAAGTCGGTTAAAAAAGTGCCTACTGTTTCTGTTGTGACCTGGCAAATAATCTGCCACGTAACTTGCCACTCGCCACAATATTTTTTTTTACTTTACGGGTAGCCTTATGGCGCCAGGGTACCCAGCGGAAGACCAAGTCCTGGCAAATAATCTGCCACGTAACTTGCCACTCGCCACAATATTTTTTTTTACTTTACGGGTAGCCTTATGGCGCCAGGGTACCCAGCGGAAGACCAAGTCTCCCTCTTTTAGCCGATGGCATTTGTGAAGCTATACCTAACGAGTGGCCAGTTCTATTGAGGTATATTTAGATCGAAAAGCCTCTAAGTGTGATTTTTCGGATTATGTACATAAGTTAATATTTAAATGGCCGGGACCCGGAATCGAACCCGTGGTCTGCCTAGTTAATACCAGACGTCTTAACCACTTGGCCACCGACGCATTGTATATATAAAGCTAATTTACTCAATTTTACCTAATAAAATATACTTCTTACTTTTGGAAAATAACTTGGCATTCACCAAAATCTGCAGATATTTTACCTTTGAAAATTCGTAACGCTTAAAATTACTTATTGCTCCTTTGAAGGTTGACCTTTTTCCCTAATTTCAATTGATAATTTGCTTGTGTGTGGAAATTATTTAAAACTGTGTTTAATTGTCCCTTCTCACCAATTGAAAATTTAGGGATTGGACGTTAATTAGGTATATCTTATTTTCGGCTCTGCGATAATCACTTAGAACACAATCAGTTCAATTTAAAACTACTTCAACAGAGCTGATCATTATTTAAATTCCTGTTTTCTATGGCTAGGTAGCCTCAAATAAGGAAGACGTAGCCTTGGAGCCGGAAACTGTTTCCGGGAGCTGTAAGTGATCCTAATCTATTCTAATATTATAAAGCTGTAAAGTTTGTAAGTTTGGATATAGGAGGTAATCTCTGAAACTATAAATCATCCGATTTCAAAAATCCTTTCACCACTATTTAGAATGGAACTTCACCTATTGTGGTTGACAATTGCTTGTTTTGACATTCACTAAGCCTCTATCAAAATGGACTTTGTTTAATAAATAAATAAATGTAGTGATGATTATACGGAAGTGTATTTGTCCGTAAAGCCAAAACGGACCAACGGATAGATTTGGTATTTTTGCACCGAAATAGCTGGCTAGTTTTTATCCCGGGAAAATTTCTCATTCCTCCGGGAAAATGACTAAACAACTTTTCTACACGTCTGATATTTAGTAGACCACTCCTGAAAATGTAATATAAAGTGTTTTCAGATTACTTCTCTACGTCCACTACATTAATATTAATGGTTTTATTCACATAACGTAACATTAATCAAAATTGCGTATTTCTTACCATGACTTTTAACATTTTGTTCTCCTAGCGACCCCGGCTCCGCACGGGTATAATAATTTGAATACCTACATAAATATGCTTATAACTACTTATAACAGCTGGTCCACGTGGAATAGTGGCAAGAATACTGGCTGCATTTCTCCGCTGAATCGCCAGTCCTCTTGTCACCAGAAGAGATAGTCAGTCGAGGGGATACATCTTTAATAAACTTTTTGACATTTGAACCCCACGGATCTAGAGTTTCTACACCAAACGGCATAAATTTGTGGTTTTCCATAATTGAACTATATTTGCGTCGTTTGTTAGACTCTGCTATTTCCGCCGCAGCTGCCGCTTTGATTGCTGTTTCCCTGAGATGAGACGGGGCTAATGCAATTAGTATATCATCGGGCTAATGTGTCCACGCACGTAGCATCCCATACAAGGGCCCGACCTCGGTCCCAGGGAATCAGAGTCATTCTACTTATCTACATATATGCTACCGCGGACATTAATATAGATCACTTTATTCTTCACAATTTTTTCTTCATAATTTTGTTACATCTCTTACGGATTAGACAGCATACGCTCTGAAAACGCTGAGGCCAGCTTTTTCCCCGACTTGATTCATAAATTCCGTTAATGCTCAGCTCCTATACATGATAGGTCCATGTTTAATACTATTTAATAGTAATAAACTTTCCCGGTGATGGTTTTTGCATGAAAAGGGCACAGACAGACTTTGTTTTACTCCCAATAATTTAATAAAAAATAACAAAATATTTAAAAATGAAAAACCTAGATATCTTGGAAACTGCTAACTCGATTTTCATCAAACATAGCTAATACTTATACCGACAAAACCAGCCATCAAATAAATACAACTGCATCGAAATTCCTTTGATAGCTATGATGCTATGGGCAAACATATAGGCTTCAAACTTTCAGCAACCCATATTTTCGTCGCAGGTTAAAAATAACACAACCCCCTTGATATTAAATTGATAACCTTTACATAAAACCAGGCGTTGGGAATTTAATGAAAAATATTATTAACTAAGTGAATTTTTCCCTAGGTAAATGGTAAATGGGTTTACAAGAACTTCAATTAAAAGTCAATTAGATAATGGATATTGAATAAAAAACACACGCCACTTTCGACCACTTTGGAATAATTAGGTATATATGTTCCAGCGTTGCCAGAATTTTTTTCGGGCATAGCGGAATTTTGAACATTTTGAGTAAAAAAAGCGGGATTCTTTCGTCGAACATGATCAGTACTTTTTTATTTGTGTTTCAAATTAAGTTTACAATGATGAAAGATAGCCATGGAAAATATTTTATTACTTATTTATAATATTCTCTGAAGATTTAACTTCTTTTAAAGTTTTATTTTCTTTAATATTTGATATTTTTATTTTAAAAGCTTTAATTTTGGCCTAAAAATCGTGACTTCTGGCAACGTACCTACCAGACAACATCATCATAACTATATATTACCCCCTTAAATATTTATTTTATTCTGTTTTTAGTACCTATTTGTTGTTATTGCGGCAACAGAAATACATGATCTGTGAAAATTTCAAATGTCTAACTATCACGGTTCATGGTGACAGACGGACAGACAGACAGACGGACGGACAGCGGAGTCTTAGTAATAGGGTTTCCGTTTTTACCCTAAACCCTAAAAATGGACACAAAATGAAAGTTTTTACAATTTCTTTTTATATCTGACAAACCATGAAACATTAAGAAGTAACGATAGGCTTTGCCACTTGCTGTATAATCTGAACAACATGCTAAATGTGGCTATAGTTACCCAAGATATTTTGAGAATACACAATATGCAATAAAATTATCTATAATTAGAACCGCTATTTTCATTCTACCAGGACTATAAGCCTGAACAGCAGGTGGGCGTTACATATCAAATTCATAAACGTAGTAATTTTATTTTATTATGAAGTTATTATTACATTTCGTAAAACACCTGGGAATTTTACCCTTTTTCACTTGATTTATTGAAATTATGGAAACGAGGTCAAAAATGCTTACCTTCCTCTTATTTCTTGGATTACTCTAGAAGTGGGTACTTACTCAACATTTTTATAATCGATCATGCAGTAATTCAATTTTAAGATTATACCTTGGGTGTATGTGTATACTATATATATTATACTATAGAGATATTTGGTAGATCATTTCAACTTACCAAGTTTCTAGACACAACCACTTCAAAGAAATGGGTGGGTCAAAAGTCCCGTGAAATGCTGTTATGGTTGTGTCTTCAACGATAGGAAAACCTCAACGACTTAAAATAGAAGAAAGTTTCTCAATACTACCCACTAACTATATTACAAATACCTCGAGGTATTTTTCTAATTCATACACCGTTTAATAGTCGTTTATTTCGCGGTGGCCCCGTGCACCCACCGGCTTGTGGGTGCAGTAATGAATTCTGTGAAAAATATAATGTTCAAATAAAAAATTACAGTTACAAAAAGATAATAAGATAAAGCAAGAGAAAAAGGATCGGTTTCCGCGATGCTGCTCTTTGTCCTGCTTTGTCACTATGGGAAATTATATATCTCTCTTTTTAACTGAGATTTTGTCTACGTTGAGATAATCTTTCTACACCGTTATGCTCGCACGGTTGAACTACTTTATTGTCAGTTTTATTTTTACGCCTCATAACTTTTGTCCCATACAAATTACATGCTTCTGCACGACTTTTTAAATTACGCGACAATGTTTCGAAATTTAAATAGCTATGTTTCGAAATTTAAATAGCTTTCGAAAGACAAATCCATTTGATAAAAATATGAAAATCAGTTACATCTAATGAAAGTCATTAATTTCACACCTATTTTCAACCGATTTTGCGACTCGAGTTCTCCTAATACATTACTAAATGTACCATTTTCTCGTATTTATCCTATAGATAATTTCAAATACATTATAAAAACATTAACTACAACTTGCTATTTCTAATAGCTTTTGTATAATACTGGAAAAGTATATAACCGTTTTGTGGATTTTCGCAAGACCGATTTTTTGTGTAATCGTTCTTTCCAATGTTTCTGGTACGTGAATCTTGGCCTATCTTATCATAACCTTCTCTTTAACAACTTTTTAAAGAGATAACGACAAAATAAACCACACGGTTTACTGAGGTTATTGCGCTAACATGTTCTGCCATGTCAATTTTATTAAACAGAACCCTAAATTATTACTGGAATCACATTTTTTTTCATACAAAAAAAGTTTTTCATACAAAACTAGATCAAAATACTTAGCACTCACTGACGGACAGGTCAATTAAAAGATATACATTGGTTTTGATGGTTGCGTGCGTTTGAAGTTGGTAGATAGTGTAAATATTAAATAGTTATTTCTAGAGGTACGAGGTACCTACACCTTGGACTTCGAATACTATTATTGCGTCTATTTCGGTTTGTAGTAAAACAATGTTCGACAACAATGAAGACAAATTACACATAATCACGGCTTTCATGACTTTTGGTGTGGCTAGAGATATGATATATTATAAAAGAAAGTCCTCCTGTCTGTGCTCCGAAACTGCTGAACGGATTTTGTTACGTTTTTTATGATTAGATAGATTTTAGGAGCTGAGCCTGGCTCAAGTCGGGGGAAAGCTTTGCAAGTCTGCAAAGGAAAATATCGATAATAACCCACACTCCGTACCTACTCTACCTTAGAACCGCAAACTTCGCATACAAGTTTGGGTGGAACTGACAGTTTTGTTGGGTAAGCTAAAATTACTGGCTTAAAACATATATTTGAATTACGTAGTTAAATATAACCTTGCGAAATATTCACGTAGCGTACGGTTAAGTTTCAAAAAGGGATTATAATTTAATCTTCAAATATACAGCCGTAGAACCAGTGGGGTTAACATACTTAGGACTCGAAGGTCAAATACAACGGAACCGCAAATTGCCAGCCAAAGAATGCCCTCGAGTCTAAACGAAATATGTCAAAATCACTACAGCGATTTGACAGGAAGTATTATGAAAACGTAAAGAGTGCGCCGAATACTCGCTGCTGCTAATCTATTTTTTTTCTTCGCGGGTTGCCTTTTAAAGCTTCCGAAAACGTATGACAGTTCCAGGGTACACAGCGGAAGACCAAGTCTCCCTTGTTTAGCCGATGGTATTTGTGAGGCTACACCTAACGAATGGCCAGTTCTGTTGAGGTATATTTAGATGGAAATCTATTGTATACATATAATAAAATCGTTAGATTTTTCGTGTCTGTACATTAAAAAAAGTACTGGAAAACGTGAGAAATAAGTAATAGAACTTTTTTTTTTCTGTTTGAATGTAAGTACCGTTTTTAACGACGTATTTTTTAAGGATATAATAATTTCTCGACATTATCTAACAGACATATGACGAAAATCAATTCAGTATTATTTCAGAAATTAAGTAATTTTCGTCTGTTTACGGCTGAAAATTATATATCAGAGAAAAGCCTTAGCAACGGTTGCTATTGACACGAAGTTGTCAATTTTCGTATCGACGGTGGTCTAGCGGTGCAGCGCAGGATGGATGATGTCGGAGTTAGGCTCCGAATTCTAAATTGTCCATTCCAATCCACAGCGGTATTTTTTATTTGCGTTTTATTTGTCTCTCAGATCAGCCAAATAACTTAAAAGGGAAGAATAAACCTTTTAAAAAAAGTGTACCGACTTCAAAAATTGTGCACTGAAAAGTTGAAAATAATTATATTTCGTCGTAGAATTTGAAGACGGCTGATCGGATTTTCTATCGCGCCTTTTATCCCAAGAGGGATAGGCAGAGACAAATAGATAGGTATTTGTTACAATCCCGACATACTTCTTTCAATTCTTTTATATTCATTATACCTTTCATACATTCTCGGCTATTGTGTGTAGTACTTTTAATATTTCCATCGATCAATACATTTTTTATATATTCAATAAAAGTACACCTAGGTCGTCCTCTGCCAACATTTCTTTTCACTTCAGCCATATAAACCTTTTTAGTCAATCTTTCATCCTTCATTCTATCAACGTGTCTAAAAACCAGCGTAAACTAGTTTTCTTCATTTTAGTCACAACATCATCTTTCACTCCGCATTCTTCTCTAATGACATCGTTTCGGATTTATAGATATAAGACAGAGAAATACAGATAAAAGCTAGTAATTACCTAAATGTGAGTGTGACTTGTCCAAACAATTTCTTATTTTCTAAATGCTCTGCTTCCACATGTAGAACTCCTTGTATTTTGTCCATGGTCCCATTTTCTACGATGAGATCTCTCGAGCTGAGGTACACCGTCAATTTCCCGTTCGGTGACGGTTTTTTGAACACCCTGTAATAAAATAAAACTGTATCACTACATTTATAACACAAAGCCCACCGCCGTCTGTCTGTCTGTCTATGTATGACCTATTCACGCAAAAACTACTTTGCTTGCGGTTTTCACTATTAGAACATTGTAGTACCATTAGCAAGTAGGCAATATGTGATCGATTTCACTTTGTTTTTTTTGTTTTATATTTGATTGTCTTCTCAACTTCTTATTTAAACAATTATGGAAACTATAGGTCTTTGGATATATTATTTCCTTACTGTAATATTAATTAAGTGTGACTGTTTGTTTTTTAATATAATAAAAAAAAATAGATTGGTTGATTCACCGGGAAGGTTTACGAGTACTAAACATGGATCTATCATGTTTAGGAGCTGAGCAATAACAGTATAAGGAATCAAGTAGGGAAAAATGTTCGCTCCAGCGAGTTTTCATGACGTATGCTGTCTAAACCGTCAGAGATATAACAAAATTATGTATTAAAGAATTGTGTGGAATAAAATTATCTAAAAAAAAAGTCCGCGGTAGCATATGTCTATCTCTAATAATATACTGCGGGCTTAGACTTTGTACGTTTACAACTTAGCGAATAGAATAGAATTAATTGTATGGGACACAACCACGTGACCTAACGAAACTGTCGTTCGCTCTGACGAAACCAAGGAGTTTATTATACATTGTATACAAACTCTTTGACGTATATATAAACTCCTTGTAGAAAACTAAGCGTAATTTATGTCATTATGTCTACAGTTAGGGGCCGTCTCCACGCGCGAGAGAATCGCGGCGATAGTCTCGTCCGTGCCACCAAATTCGATACAAACTCTATGGGCCAATTTCCACAAGGCGATACTATCGCGTTTGTATGGCACGGCGAGACTATCGCCGCGATTCTTTCGCTCGTGGAGACGGCCCCTGCAGGTGTCTTTAGTGAACGCAAATTAGCGTCTGCCTACTGCATATAATATTATTAACGTTGCGAGAGAATATAATACTAGCGTTATACATTGTCTAAGGGCTGTACATACACTCCCTCCCCCCCTTATGGTTAAAATATTATCGGTTCATGAGGATTCCCCGAAGTCTTCAATAATTTTAATCAAGGACTTAAATTTCAAATGCAACTAAAATATTAAATATTTTATAGGTCAACAGAACTATCAATTTGTATTTTAATTTAAACTTTATTATCCCGACATTTTCTGAGAACTTTTCTTGACATATAAGTTCGTGACTTTGGGTGATTACAGATTTGTTCTATTTTGTCAATCGATATTTTTTTTTAAAAAATTATAGATTATTGCCTAAAATTATTTAAAGAATTCATTAAAATTTCACGTCTTCGCTGGTGGAGCACATATTAATTTTCATCATACAAAAATCCTATAGAACAGGGCACTTTTCTTTCTTTTAAAAACTGATTCGGACTATAAGAAGATTTAAAAAAATAACCAAATCGGTCCAGCAGTTCTCAAGTGATGCGCTTACAAACGAACAGTATTTAATTTTTATTTATAAGACTGGCTTTCCGCCCCGGTTTCGCCCATATGAACTTTATCCGGTTATTTTTTTTACTTTTTTTAATATGAAACTGGTGCATTACGGACTGGATTATGTATTATTATTTAGCAAGTTATATAGGTAGTACCATGCTTCGCCCTTAGGGCCTATACAAACTTTCATCCAATATTACAGGGGTGGGTTGCAAAAAAAAAAGTCCTTCTTTAGGGTTCAAGCTTTCTCCATGTCAAATTTCATCAAAATCCGTTCAGTGATTTGGCCGTGAAAGACAGACAGAGTTACTAACGCATTTATAATTAAGTATGGATAATAGTTCAGATAGAACCTTAGAGTGCATCATCAGGTCTTCCAAGTCTCCAAATTTCCATACCATTCATAAACATTCGAAAAACGCACATGGTTTCCCATTTAGGAAACAAGCATGAAGCATCACAATTCGAATCCTGATTGAAATCTCCTGAATTGCGCCAACATAGAGGTTGTAAAACAAGAACAATGCCAAACTAAATTGACCTAAATGAAAATCCAATTTCCACTCGTCGACAAGCGGACGTGTAGAGCATGATGATGTTTATGTCACACGTGTAGACTGTGCATATAGGTAAATGGAATTATTAGCAGTTTTATTTATAGAACTACTGCATCACACCTTCACGGGCTTTTTACCTTGCGGTGTGGCCAGAGATATCGGTAACAATGTCCACTTGACGCCAGTTGTCCATATTGAGTAGAACAGGTGGCAATCTGGTATTTTTAGAAGAAGTAAGTGCCCTATAGCACGAAATTTTCTTAAAGGAAATTGGTGCTTGGCATTTTTGGAAGGAGTAGGGATTAACCCGGGACCTCCCGGTTCCAAGACAACGCTCTACCAATTAGGCTATCGACTCCCTACTTCTATACCTACTATTATAAAAAACTGAAGATTTGAATATGCTAATCTTAGAAACTATTAGACTTTTGAAAAAAAAAAATTTAAACTATGGGACGGAATGCACACAGATTTAATTGGACGTAGCTGCTAGTACGTTTTACATACATACTATCTCAATGGACTATTCATTTCAAACATATTTTTTAATTCGGCAAATCTGACCTCAATCACAGATACTACATTGATGGCATCAGCAAAACAGCTTCTAAAAAACTAGGAATTCTGAGCAAGGTGAGACGATATTTCGCGCCAAAGCTCAGACTGCAGCTCTACAAAGCCCAAGTTCGTTCGTGCGTTGAATATTGCTCACACATCTGGGATGATTCCGCTCGATGCCCTTAACGGTTTGCAAAAAAGAGCGATTCGCATCATCAATGACCCAAAGGCCACACGAAATCTCGAGCCTCTATAGTTACGCAGAGACATAGCCTCTCTTAGCGTCTTCTATCGGCTGTATTATGGGGAGTGTTCAGAAGAACTCCATGGCCTCGTCCCTCCATCCCCTTTTCGCACCCGCACTGCTCGCACAGGATACAGTTTTCATCCTCACACCGTCGACACGTTCTGCATACGAACGAAAAAATTCAGTGACTCGTTCCTGTGTCGTACTGCCAAAAAGTGGGATGAACTTTCGGCGGTCTTTCCTCCTTTCTACAACCTGGGGGTCCTTCAAGCGAAGCGTGAAAAAGCATCTCTACGGGACTGTATTATGATCTGCCAGTCGCGCGCATTCATGGACCGCCACCTCGGTGGGCAAGGTCACATGTCGTCTTCTCTATAAAAAAAACTCGTTCCTGATATAAGCGAGTTGAAACTTACAAACATAATCTATACTAACTTAAAGCTGACAAGTTTGTATGTTTGAAAAATTATTCTTACATTAAAAAGCTAAAAATAAAACTACGACCCAATTTTTATATTTCAAAAATATACACAGGTTAGGTTCGACTCCGATTTCGTACGTGGATTTTTAAAGTGAAAACTTCTTTAGGCGCGTTGAGCGTAGGTAGGGGGAAATCTTATAGATTCGCGACCTGGGTTTGCGACATGTTTTCGGCACAAGACCATGCATTGTCAGGCCATGGAGTTTTAGACCATTTATGGCTACACATTTCTGGTCGGCAATTCTTCGGTCTGGACACAGATATAAGTATATTTTTTACACTCTCTCTTTTTAACCGACTTCCAAAAAAAGAAGGAGAAGGTTCTCAATTCGGACCGTATTTTTTTTTTTATGTATGTATGTACATCGATAACTCCGCCAATTGTGAACCGATTTTGATGGTTTCTTTTTTAATCGACAGATAATTCTTCCGGATTGGTCCCATTTTTATCTCATAAAAAATGGTTTATTAGTTTTTCAACAATTTTGAAAAAACTGACTTTATAAGTACATTTTTCTTGATATCTCGATAAAATATGTACCGTTTTTGACAACTTATTTTTTTCAAGACATAATAATTTCTCGACATTATCTCACAGACATATGACGAAAATCGGTTCAGTAGTTTTTCAGAAATTCAGTAATTAATTTCTGTTTACGGCTGAAATTATGTATCAGAAAAAGCCTTAGCAACGGTTGCTATTGACACGAAGTTGTAAATTTTCGTGACGATGGTCTAGCGGTTAAATGTAATGGGGTGCACAGGAATTCACATCAAATTCAAATCACATCCACAGGGGTATTTTTTTTTAATTTTCCATCAATATTTTTTTTGTTGCGTTATTATTTGTCTCTCAAGGCAGCAAAATCACTTAAAAGGTTGGTCTTCAAATTCTACGACGAAATATTTATTATTTCTTACTTTTCAGTGCAAATTTTTGAAGTCGGTGCACTTTTTTTTAAAGGTTTATTATATTAACCTGTGAATTTCTTCCTCCAACCCCTCAAAGTATTAATAGTCTTAGAAATCTGAAATTTAGTGCTCGGGACGAGAAATATAGCAGACAATTAGCGAAGTTCGAACGGGGCCGATCCCTAGTGACGAAAAATAATCATCCATCCATTATATTAATATTCATTAATCATTTGAGATAACATTTTGTTTACGTTTCTGTAGAAAGGTTTTCAGGACAACAAAACATCAATAAATTTACATAATTAATATTGAATTCAATATGAATTATGTCATTATATATTTCGCTTTTGTGTGTATAGAAGGATTTTAGTGGTAATCTATAAATAAAAATTATTTTAGTGGTAATCTATAAATAAAAATTAAATTATGTTCGTTGGTAAGCGCATCACTTGAGAACGGCTGGATTCGTAATAGTCTGGAAAAACATTTGGAAAATAGAAAAAGAAAATTGGAAAAGTTACCCGGAAAATTGGAAAATTCGGGAATAACTGAAAGTGCTAAGGCCACCTTATTAAAAATGCAACCAGAAATAGAAATATTTTTCTATTCTTAATTTTAGTATTTATATCTACAACTAGGGTTCCGCCCCGGGATTTCCCTGTGGAGGCAATAATAAGTTTCATTCCTAATACATAATACCCCCTTGAGCTGGTAAAATAAAAAAAAGTAGCTTATGTCCTAGGTTTCAAGCTTACTGAGTATCAAATCTCATTAAAATCGGTTCAGTGGTTTAGCCATGAAAATGGAACAGACGGACAGAATTACTTTCACATTTATAATATTTAGTATAATATTTTATAGGAAAGTGTTGGAGAACATTGTCCCCCATCCAATCCGACCGTCCATCCGTCGGATACTCTCTGGGTCCAATAAAGCATTCTTTACATGCGTTATTATTTTGAAAAGAAAAATATGAAAGTTTACAAAAATTGTAGACTAAAAATCAACGAAGAAATATTTTTAAGTATATTCATTATTTCTTGCATTTCAGTGCTATTAATTTGTTTAATATAATCTTGTGTGTTTGTGTGGGTGAGTGAATTGCATGTGATCAAGATCGTATGATTTACATTGCTAATGTGTGGCCTGTCTTCAATCTCGATCATACGGCGGCCGGACCGAATATTTTCTGTGAGATACCGGACCAGTGCGTGGCCTACAACCGCAACTAGATGAGTGGGATAATATAACTTTAGACAGTAAAATAATTAACCACACTTAAGAGGCTTTTCGTTCTAAATATACCTACCTCAACAGAACTGGCCACTCGTTAGAGGCACCTCACAATTACCATCGACTAAAAGAGGAAGAAAAAAGTACCGTTTTCCTGGACAAATATTTGTTAATCCAGGAATAGTTTTTCTCTGTATCTATTTTGATCTAAATCCAACTGTTGTTATTATTTTTCGTATTCTACTGGTTGATGATATATTATATTCTATACTTAGACTCCAGGAAAATTAAAGAAATAAAAGAAAATGTTGGCATAGGACGACCTAAGTGTACCTACTTTTATTGAACATATAAAAAATCTATTGATCGAAGGCAATATTAAAAGTACACACATTCACCGAACATGTATGAAAGATTTGATGAATATAAAAAAAAGCGAAAGAAGTATGTCAGGATCGTAGCAAATGGCATTCGATTGTCTCCGCCTACCCTCTCTCGGGATAAAATGCGTGAAGATAGTTTTTCTCTGTATCCAAATTCAACTATTATTTTTATTATTTCGTATTCTACTGGTTGATGATAGATTCTATATGCTATGGACTCCGGGGAAAATTAAACGTGATGCTGTGACTAAATACGCTGGTTTGGACACGTTGTAAGAATGAAGGATGAAAGATTAGCTAAAAAAGTTATTATTGCAGAAATGAAAGGAAATGCTGGCAGAGGACGACCTAAGTGTACTTTTATTGAACATAAAAAAATTGATCGAATTGGCAATGTTAAAAGTACAAATGCCGAGCATGTATGAAAAGTATGATGAATATAAAAGAAGCGAAGGAGATATGCCAAGATCGTAGCAATTGGCATTCGTTTGTCTCTAGTGCCTACCCCTCTTGGGATAAAAATAATGACCGCTGTGGGATTCGAACCTGGAGCAATCTGTCACCGACGCACCTATATTATTTAAAACTTTTCACCCCAGCGTCGCATACATTTTTTATTATATGTTTGTATACATAGGTATAGTTTATGATATACTGCTCCGCTCCTTTGGGTCGACGTTATATTAGTCTATTCTATAGCCTTCCTAAGTTTAACGTAATCAGATAATTTTTTCAATAGTAGTTCCTGAAATTAGCGCCTTCAAACATGCATACTAACTTTCAGATTAATTTATTTAGTACTTACCGCGCGGTGTTTAAAGGACAGTCGGTTGTCATGTCTGCCGGAGCTTCAATATTCTGATTTTCTGTAACAAAAACACATTAAAATTAATTACAGCTTTCAGGAATGAACTACTTAGATTTCATGGTCTTTATTAGATTTAAAGTAACCCAAAAATTTTCGGTCCGGCCAGCCGTATGATCGAAATTGAACACAGGCCACACATTAGCGATGTAAATCATACGATTTAGATCACATGCAATTCGGTATGTAAAGTAAAAGCCAAGGTACGATTTTTATATTTTTATTTTAAAGATTAAGCTATTTTAAGAAACTAATTTGAATATTTTTGATTTCTGTATAGTAGTGTTTTTATAATAAATTATCAAAATTTTAGCACTGATGACGTCATTTTGTCGGCTGAATACTTCAATACCTTTGATATGTTGGTACAGAAAAAAGAACATCTGTGTTCTTTGACTTTGACATTTAACAAACAATAGTGTTGCCGTCTCTAAATCCTACAAAATCTACCAAAACCTACCACTTCTACATAAAACATATTAAAACAACAACAAAGAAACACATATTTACGGCTTTTATACCGTAGTCTGCATAGTTGTTGTGATACAAAATATATACAAAGGTCAAAGAATATCCTACCATAAAAAATGTTTAAACATTCTTCCTAAATAATAAACTAAATTAGTTATAAAAACTACTGAAATAGTAGTATATCTAGTAACAGGGTAACATTGGTTGACAAGTTGACAAGTAAATATTTTGCTTTTATTTAGCCGATATAATGACGTCATTCATATGTGAAATTTTGTTTTTGAAAAAATAAAGACAATCTCACGATTTTAAGAACTATAAATTGAAAAATACGGATTATTAAACCAATATCTCGAAACGGTTTTGGATTCAGCATACCTTAACTTTTACTTTACATACCGAATTCACTCACTCACACAGACACAAAAGATTCGATTAAACAAAGTGTCAAACTATCAGCGGTGGATGTGTGTGTGACAGATTGTTCCGGCCATCGAAATCAACCACACATACAACGATTTGAAAACGAGTCTGTGGTCGATTTCGGTGGACCGTATGGCGGCGCGCCGGCGATTGCACGAACGAGTGGGCACCTTAATGAACAACTGGCTAAAAGACACACGGGACAATGGTTGCAATTGCCCCCCCCCCCCCCGAAATATTTTGAACAATTATTAAATATTAAAAACCTCTCTCCCTCCCCCTCTTAATGAAATCCTGTATCGGCCCCTGAAAAGTGGACACTGTTATTAGTGTCCTGGTCACACCGCAAAGTATAAATGCCGTGTATATTGTGTTGTTTTTTTTTAAGAAATTTGAAGTAAAACATTCTACAAATGATCCCTATTAATATAAATGCGAATGTAAGTTTGTTTGTTACGCTTTCACGCAAAAACTACTTAACCGATCATCATGAAATTTTGCACATCTATTCTTGGAGGTATTAGAAGTAACATAGGATACTTTTTATTAAAAAAAAAAATAATTTTTTACGAAAGTTAAAAAAATTGTTTGTCAAAAAACACGGTATTATTTGCATTTCTATAACGTATACTCTGTGGCTTGACTGACAGTATCAGTCACTTTCTTTGGGTGACAGTTTATATTTCTTAATTTTAGTCCTAGCTAAGGTTTTTAGTTTATAAGTCCTCAGAATTTATAAAAATTCATAATTCATCCCTTATTAATATAAATGCGTTCGTAAATATCCACGGGCGAAGCCGGGGGCGATATGCTAGTATACTATAAAAAAGCAACATTCTATGACTTCAAAGAGGCCATAATGTAAATAGGTTTTATTGTACAATATGAAACTGTTTTCAGGATTATTTTTACTTTAAGAAGCTAACTTGTATGGTTTATAAAATATTTAGATTTTTTGACGTCGTTGGATACTACCATTAATATTTGTCCCATACCTACGCAACCCTAAAAACATAAATCCAAGGAAATCCCCAACGCATTGTAGTATAATCGTAACATAATTTTCAATTCGAAAGGGAACTAGAAAATTCACTTTGCGAAAGTGTTCAGGTACATTTTTCTTCCCATATTTTATTCCCTTGTCACTTTACATACACATCAAGAGGCATCTTTGCGTCGTTCTCAAAGTTTCACAAACCCATCTACTTAAAATATTATAAAATATTCTTGCCTCTGTCTATCAAATTGCTAAAAATATGCAACTTTTCTTTTATCGCACCGAAAATTTCCCATTCCGGCCGCCGGATAATATCTAGGTAGGTGGACGGTTCATTACAAGAATTGGACGAGTCTGTGGTCGGTTTCGATGGACCGTACGGCGACGCGCCGGGGATTGGACCAATGTGTGGCCACCTTTACAGTAGTCGCATATGATGTGTGACATCTGACATCTCAACTTGATAATAAGCAACATTAACATTAATTATCGGCACTGTTGCCATTCATCAAAAGAAGAAGAAGAAGAAGAACATTAATTATACCCTGAAAACATTAACACTTTTTTATACACAACACTGTAGGTTAAGCGCACAGCTGAGGCGTTCTCCTTCTCTATTTCCCTTTCTCTTACTTATTTCATAATCTATCACAAAATAATCTATCATAAATATCACAAATATTACAAATCTATCATAAATAAAATGTGATTTTGTAATTGGAGAAAAATAATAAAATAATAATTATTTTGAATTTTCAATAACCAAAAAAAACGCGATTCGTATATATAATTGAAGAGCAATGGTATAACAGCGCTTAAAAAAATTAAGAGCTTTGTGATAGATTATTAAAGAGAAAACAGGGGCAAAATAATCTATCACCACCCATATTTCCTCCATTGAATAGTTTATCTCAGACAAATTATACAGAATTATCATAAAATAGTACCTCAAAACTCAACATTCTACCAGTCGCCGTAAATACGTCCTTAATATATATTGTGCCTAGACAGTATCGTGTGAAAAATATGTGGACATAAAAATATTGCTCGCCCTAAATAAACAAAGCTTGAAAGGGTGAATATTAGACAAAACCGTGTGCCACACATATATATGCGAGATGTGATATTGCCATATATTTCTGTTAATATAAGTAGGTCATAATTCACTTTTGGGACAAAAATAAACGTAGAGTCAGCAAAAAATACGGAATTTTTCATTCCAACAACTATATGTCATACATTTTTAGGATTCCATACCCAAAGGGTGCAAACGGAAATCCTATTACTGAGGCTCCGCTGTCCGTCCGTCCTTTCGTCCGTCTGTCACAGAGCTGGTATCTTTTGAACCGTAATAGGTAGACCTTTAAAATTTTCACAGAGTGTGTACTATCGCCGCTATAACAACAAATAATATAAATAATTTGGCTTTTAAAAAAAGTGTACAATGCACAAGTCACTATAAAAAAATACCCAAAGTGTACTTCAAGTGTGCCTATAAAATTTTAAGAGTTCTCCATTTATCCAGGATCCCATCATCAGATCCTGATCTGATGACTATGAGACCACCTGTGAAGTACACCCTTTCAAACAAAAAAAAAACAATTCGGTCCAAATCGTGTCGTGTTTTATGCGAAATTAATAATGACAATACAATACAATACAATACAAACGTCTAACTAGTATAACTATAATGCATACTCTTAAGTAAAACAACAAATAATAAAAAACCGGCTAAGATGACGGCTGACTGGGATGGGTGACCGCAAGGCATAGCCCTACTACCACCTTCACAGGAAGTATCTCATAACTTTGTAGTGGATGTGTCTAGATATTGCTTTTCTGGAGATCTTCGTAAGCTGAAACGATCTACCAAATATCATTTTTTTTCATAGGTTTATTTTACATTATTCCATTGGTCCAATAACTAGGCCAATGCTGTACCTACACCATAATGGAAAGACGCCGTAAAAACATATTACACCCATTTGTCTTAATAGCGAAATATAAACGAGTTTCCGTATATTTTTTATAACACTCATGAAAATTTCATAATGCCCCCTTTATAACAATTAGAAAGACGAATGGCAACAAAAAGGAGGTTTTAGGGATCCGTAGGTTAAAAACTGAACAGTCTGTCTGTCTGTTTAATCTACTTCAAAAAAAGGAGTGTGTGCATGTTAAGTGATTTCTCTGCCAAAGGTTTAATTTTTTTCGTATTGGTCCCATTTTTGTTTTGGTGAAAATTGTTTTTTTAAACTGATTTTTCAGGCTGCTTTATTTTTGTAATTAAATTGTTGTCTTTTAAAAAAAGCATACCGACTTCAAAATTGTTCACTAAAAAGCAAGCCTTACTGCTCCATTTTATAGCTGATGGTATTTGTGAGGCTATACCTAACGAGTGGCCAGTTCTGTTGAGGTATATTTAGATGGAAAAGCCTCTAGTGAGGGTTGTCGGAATATGTACATACGTTTTTAATTATAAAAACCCCATTTGTACATGGCCGGGCTCGAATCGTGGTCCGCCTAGTTAATGTCTAGTATTGACCACTCGGCCACCGACGCACCTTTTTTATAAACTTTATTATGAATTTCCAACATTCTAAGTTTTTGTTCAAAGGTAAACGACACCTTTGCTCTATCACAGATATCCCCTTACCAAAACTTGGTACACCTACAAAACGAGGCGAGAGGGTATGGAATAAGAATAGGTATGAAAGCGGAGTGAAAGATGATGTTGTGAAAATGAAGAAAAGTAATTTTTACTGGTTTGACTAAAAAGGTTTATTATGGCTGAAAGAAATGCTGGCAGAGGACGACTTAGGTGTACTTTTATTGAACATATAAAAAATGTATTGATCGATGGCAATATTTAAAGTACACACAATCGCCGAGCATATTGTATGAAAGGTATCATGAATATAAAAGAAGCGAAAGAGGTATGTCAGGATCGTATGTCAAAGAAAATTTATGTTTAGTATTGACTTCTAGTTTAAATAACAACGCTTTTTATTCCTAGACTATTTACTTCTGTGCTCGGTAACCCAGGTTTGATTCCCGGACCGGCCAGTGTTTTAAACGGTACATCCCACTAATATTATAAACGCGAAAGTTTGTATGGATGTGTGGATGTTTGTTACTCAATCACGCCAGAACGGCTGAACGGATCTGGATGGAAATTTGGCACAGAGATAGATTACAGTCTGGAAGAGCACATAGGCTACTTTTTATCCCGGAAAAATGTAGGGTTCCCGTGGGATAGATTTGTTTTTGTTTTCCACGGGATCGACATGATTTTTTGATAGTGGTAGTTTAGGGGTCAGAGAATGACATAATTATACTACTTTTTATACCACGAAAGCGGGCGGGGCAGGGGCAAATTACAGCCACGGGATTAAATATGTGTCTACGAAGAAATATTTAATTATATTTTTATGTTTCATATCCACATTTGTCAACATTAATGACACAGCTGTATGTAATGTCGCCACAAAACTGTAGGGTATTTCGGCAACTGTCCAAATATTAAAATTAGAAAGGTCAGTGTATCGATTTAATTATATTTGACATTTCACAAGCAATAAACAAATACATAATTTGCGTCGGTGGCCGAGTGGTTGAGACTTATTTATTGTAGAGATAAATATCCTGTATGTAACATCGAGATGGGTCAGTGGGGGACCTCCGAAACTATAAAATGTGTTGAAGTGGTCGATAGGAAAATGAGTGATGAAAAAGCAGAGTCGTATTGAATTCAACGTAAGCGATAATTTTTGTTTAAAAGGCAATTTAAAAAAATCTTATACAACATATAAATAATTTTACAATTAAAATATAAAATTAAAATAATAAAAAAGTCATGTTAATTTTTGTAATGATATAGCCATACAATTTGATAAATAAAGTTTTCAGATGTGTATTTGGGATTTTTTTCTATAGAGTAAAATGTTTCTAATCATATTTTCAATACAATAGAAAGATTTGTCATATCCTTAAAATCAATATATGTTTTTTTCAGTTTCGTAAATAGATCAGGTTTTCTGAAAAATTTGATTAAAAATTGGATTTGTTGACTCACTTTTCATCCAATCCCCGGCGCGTCCGATTCTTGTAACGAACCTAGATGTTTTTAGGATTTTTTTCTATCGAGTAAAATGTTTCTAATCATATTTTTAAAACAATATAACAATATTTATCATATCCTTAAAATCAATACATTTTTCAGTTTCATAAAAATAATATTGAAAATTGCATTTTGATGACTGCATGACTTCCCTTTAATAACACTTGTATTTTAATACCGAATCTAGCATAACCCGTGGCAATTAATTTAGATTATAACTAGTACACACTACGGTTAATAGAGATTTCTGTACCCAGAAGTTCCCCAGGGAACTATTAAACTTGATCCTATACACGGTCCTGTTAAATTACCCCTATTGTTTGTGACATGGAGGTAACGTTATTATACGAACAACATATATATAAGCTACGTGTCAGATTAACATATAGAATTTAGCTTTCGGCCCCGGGGCTATTTAACGAACAATTTTTTTATCATTGTTTGTAAAAAGCACTTTATTTAAAGGATTATACCTACTTAATGCCACGATTTTTCTGTGGAGATGAGTTTTACAATTAAAATAGTATTTAATTTTTTTTTATTGTATTTAATGCTTATAATGGAAGTTTCTTTCATAATGGCAATTTAACGAAAAGTAACAACCGGATGTGTCACAAACCCCTTCATATAATGAATAGAGTGTTAGAGAAACTTCTGGACGTTATTATAGCCTACCAGATTCTCATGGCAAATATGGAAATCATATTTCGCAGTGTGCAACACTAGGGAAATTGTATTGAACTGGATCTTTTTATCCCTATTAATATAAATGCGAATGTAAGTTTGTTTGTTACGCTTTCACGCAAAACCTACTTAACCGATCATCATGAAATTTTGCACATATATTCTTGGAAGTATTAGAAGTAACATAGGATACTTTTTATTATCACGGCATGACGACGGGAACGGGGTGGGCAGAGGTGAACATGAGAAAAGCTATGTATGAAGTGTCAACATTTTGAAATTAGAAGTCGTGGGAAACAGCTATTTCTAATATGTTTATACTAGCTATCCACCCCGGCTTCGCGTGTGGACAATATTAAAATCCTATATATAAAATTCGTAAATATCCATGGGCGAAGCCGGGGGCGGAATGCTAGTACAATATAAGGTACTCCGTGATACTAATATGACAGATTTGACAGGTGACAGTTTATATTACCATACGAAAATCACTATTTTGGATTCCACGACACGCCTTGGTGGAAAGCGCACGCGCCGCGAAGACGTGTTGGGGAATCCAGTTTAATCCCGTCCGTGCTGTGATGGTTGTGATTAGTCAGTGATTAATAGGACATATCACGGTCGGCGGGATTATCTTAAATACCGATTTACCGGCTATATACACTATAAAGGCTATAATACTTGACATTGGCAAATCACCGATGAACATTGGTGGAGCCATAATAAAAAAGAAGAAGAAATCACTATTTTTTTTTTTCGTGCCATGAGATTCTGGTGGTAGGCCTATAGTTATATACTATTGTTTCTTCTGTGGTACTCGTAGGTGGTACTATTTTAAAACACATTAAAACTGAAAAAATCAGCCAAGATTGGAGTATTTTTACTCGAGTGTCTAAGAAGGAGGGTAATGTTTTTATTAATATTGTGATGGCGCCGCTAACCGGATATGTGCATTATAAAATTGTTGGCACGGATGTGTGCTGAAATTATTATGTTTTTTTCTTTATTGAAGAATTTTTATGCAAATTTTCATCTCTGTTTTTACGACGGGCTAGCCAGTTTTTTGCGACAACACAATTTTTTTTTTGACTGACTTAGTCGTTGGGGCGGAGCCATAATCGGTCTCGTGGCTGCGTTTTATTTAACGCTAGCCGTAATGAACAAGTACCACAACCATATCGCAAACTTTATATTCCACAGGTGTGACTTCTCAAAAAAAAGACGTCGGCTTTACTTGCCCTCCGAAGGTCCAGAAGTCGGAATATTGGTGCTAAATCTCTTTTGGTTTGAGTAAAAAATTAAGAATCGAACTAGGTAAATCGACGTATTTTCAAATTTAGGCAACTGGCTAGAAGAGGCTACAGCTACAGCTAAGACCTAAATATTCTCAAAATTTCTAATGCAGAAGGCAAGGGGAGAAAGCAAGCAGAAGAGAAGTTAACAAAGCTTGTTAGCGCAATGAACTCAGTAGACCGCGCGGCTTATTTTGTCGATATCTCTTTAAAAAGTTATTAGAGAGATACACTGCAAAAAGAATCGATATATTAACTAAGGATAAGATAAGATAGGCCAAGATTCAAGTACCAGAAACATGAGAAAGAACGATTCAGTATTATAGTAGAACTATTAAAAATAGCAAGTTGTGAGTTAATGTTTTTATAAAGTATATGAAATTATCTACAGGATAAATACGAGAAAATGGTACATTAGTAAATATATTATGAGAACTCGGGTAGCAAAATCGGTTGAAAATACGCGTGAAATTGATGACATTTTATAAAATTTGGTTGTAGGTAAGTAATTTTCATATTTTTTTCAAATTCACACTGTGTCAAATATATTTATGTTTTGAAAGCTATTTAAATTTCAATATAGTTATCGCGTAATTTAAGATGTCGTGAAGCATGTAATTTGTATGGGACAAAAGTTATGAGGTGACTCCTTAATTAATTTAGTTTGATATTTATTTAAACTTTTATGATTGACATTGAATAATTTATTTTGAGATTGAAATTACCTACTTGTAAAATACGAGTACATATAATAATTGTAACATTTGAATCTATACTAATATTATAAAGAAGTAAAGTTTGTAAGTTTGGATGTAGGTAATCTCTCAAACTACTGAACCGATTCTAACAATTCTTTTACGAATAGAAAGCTACCATATCCCTGATTAATTGACTTTATTTTGTTCCAGAATATACACGGGCGAAGCCGGAAGCGGAAAGCTAGTTCTGAATAAAGTGGCTTCAAAAAACCTTATGACTCTGATAAAATGGGACATAAAAATGTCTCAATTATTGCTACAATAAAAAAAATGTTGACTATTTGATAGTATTTTCCACGGTTATGACCATCTGATCATAAAGATTAGGTTATGGTGTTGCTGAAATTGCTGTCGTAAAATTGTTAGTTTGTCAATTTTAGCCGAACTTTATTGTTTAAAAACCTGCCATCCTTAGAAACTTAGCTCAATTTTTAGATCGTTAGAATGAGTGGGAGTTTCAGCTGAGAAATGTTTCTGAGTTTCTGAGAAATCAACAGCGGGGTGAGCATATATTTGACGTGACATCTTTCGTGTCGACCGAAAGGCCAAAAACGTTTGTACTGGAGACTGGCAGAATTGCGACGAAAGTCAGCACTGTTGCCATATATCAATTTACTTTGTTTAATTTTATTTTATTTAGTTTTTTCAGATTTAATTAAATATTATTATTACTAGATGACCCGGCTTAGCCCGTGGATATTTTCGAACAAAATTAAATATAGCCTATGTCTATTAAGGATATGGTACCTTTCTATTCGTGAAATTTTTTAGAATCGGTTCAGTAGTTTGAGATATTACCTTGTAACATTTTTGGGTATGTCGACTGACCCTGCATCCTATTTGAGGAAACGCTGTATCTGGCGCCCCTGAACAATAACCTCCTACAGCGCTTCGGGTTCTCCTTCCACGGCACCTGAACACCACCAACTCTTACTCAGTACTGGCCCTTACATGGCTACAACCCTTACATCCAAACTTACAAACTAGAATTATAGAATCATAACTAGCATTGGGGCGTAAAGCTTAGTTGTGGTTTGAATATTAACGAATTAAAAAAAAAAAAAAAAAAAAAAAAAAAATATTAACGAATTTAAAAAAAATATATACCGATGCGTACAACAGACCAAACTTTTCATTTACCATATAGTCAGGATTTTCTTTTGCGTTAGTATTTATACAAAGTTTCAAAATAATGTATTCCCCACTAACCTTAAAGTTAGTTATATAAAACGGTGTATAAACAATCTGAAAATAGCTAAGTAATGTAAACGAAAACAAATTAGAACGAAGACCTTCCAATAGCAAAGTCTACGAGAAAGTATCTGCGTAGAGTAAACTTAGTTAGCAGTGGAAAATCACACGGCAGACATAAAGTTTATTTTAATGCGCTGGAAGCTAGCAGGAGGAATTTGTAGACTTAAGATGTGTGTTAATTGATTATACTATACTTTCCAACATTTATCTGTAGGTACCTACATTTATCTCCACGGGTTGCCTTACAACTCCCGAAATCGGTCCCAGGGTACCCAGCAGAAGACCAATTCTCCCTCTTTTAACCGATGGTGGATATATGGGTATATGTGAGTGGCCAGTTCTGTTGAATGAAAAAGCTTTTATTATTAACGTGTTATCTGATAAATAAATCAAAGAAGTTTTTGTGCTTCGGAAGGCACTTAAAAGCCGGCGTCCGCACTTCTTCTAAAAATAACAGATATCTGTTAAAGAAGTGACACATCATGGACAACTGGCAAAAAGTGGACAATGTTACCTACTGGTGCGTCTGGTCACACCCCAAGGTATAAAGGCCGTGTAGGTGTTTTTTTTATTTTTCTGCCACTTTTGGCGGGGGAGAGGTAGATTAATTATAAATTTAGATAAAAAAAATCCTAGATCGCCATATTAAAAACAACAAAATTATGGGGATTGTTCAGAACAACTCTATAACCTCGTCCCTTCATCCCATTTTCGTACCCGCTCGCATAGTAGATTTCATCCTCACACAGTTTACAAACATGTTCTGCATACGAACGAACAAGTTCAGTGACTTGTTCCTGTGTCGTACTGTCTAAAAGTGGAACGAACTTCCGGCGGTCTTTCCTGCTTCCTACAACCTGGGGTCCTTCAAGCGAAGCGTGAAAAAGCATCTCTATAGGATGTTCTGCCATGCCAAAACCATAGCAACGAAACCTTAAGTAACTTATTAGTATCCAAATGGTCAGTGTTATAGCCAAATTACCAGAAAATTGGCGGAGAGGGGGGGACGGGACGTCTATGGTTCTGTTAGGATGGAAATGGGATGGGATGGGATGTTCTTAGTCGTGGAAAGAAGTGAATTTTGAATATAATACAAGGTAGGATTACCTAACAACTAGGCAAAACCTGTCGTCATTTTACCATAGTCGACACTGCTTAACAGCTGTTAGTGGTCTCGGACCGTATGGAAGTAACCTACGCATAAATCGTATCTACTACCGCTAAAAAGTTTACGGTGAAGTCAAGGTGCGGTTTCAGTTCATAATTCACGCTCCAACAAACAAATGTAGTTTGGCATTTCATGTTACAGTGTTTAAAACGAAAATTTACGACTAGCCACACTTGAAATTTATTTGTTTTCGTTACCCAGTAAAATTCCGAACTACTGGCATGTTATTGTGGAAACGGCTTCCGAAGTGTGAATCAATTTTACAGCTGAAAACCTATTTTAAAGTACTTAAAAGTTTCAATTGTTCTAAGAACAGATCGTAGTTGAACATGCGTCATTAGTTCGCAGCGATAACATGCTGAAGTAATATAGTAAAGAGGTAACATAAGGAACCCTTATAAGATCGTTCAGTCCGTCTGTCCTTCAGACTGCTTCAGTTTTCAATATTCTAGTGTCTACTACTACTTAGTTTTGAAACGAAATTGATAAAATTTCGAATATTGGTTTAAAAAAATTAACTATTACTACTTATCTATATGCTACCCCGGTTTTTTTATAGATAATTTTATTCTACACAATTCTTTCCTACATCATTTTGTTATATCTCTCACGGATTAGGCAGCATACGCCATGAAAACTCGCTGGACAAACTTTTTTCCTGACTTGATTCACTTATTTCTAAACATGAAAACCTTCCCGGTGAATTAACCTATCTTATAGTGAAAACCACATAAAATGGTAGCTTCTGCGTGAAAAAGTCAAAGACAGACAGACAGACGCGGCGGGGGACATCGTTTTATAATTATGTAGTGATTCAACTAATCCACGCGGACCTCTGGTTTACTTTAAAGCTTTTTGTTGTGTGTAAATAATTGTAATAAATAGAATTTTAGTGTACCTACTGAAAATTAAATGTAATTTCTAAATACACTGTCGAGCAATATAAAAAAGCCACTAACAAGCACGTAGGCAGGGGGAGGGTCCAGTGGGTCCGGACCCCCCCCCCCCCCCGAAATCGGTCACCGACACTTTTTGAAATTGAGAATTTTAAAAAGTAGGTAATTACTAGCTATCAGTTTGAGGTCGAGTCAAGCGAGCTAGGATATTGACCTATTGCAGAGAAGATGTAATAAAAGGTAAAGTCGTACTTTGTGTTTTATTTTTTCAAAATAATGTGGCTACCACAATATGAAACTGTTTTCAGGATTATTTTTATTTCATGAAGCTAACTTGTATGGTTTAGAAAATATTTAGATATTTTAGGCACTTTGAAAGTGGCAAAATTCTCTATTTTATGTAGGTATAAAATTTAAACTTTTTTTTTATGCATTATAGTTATATTACAAATTTCAAAACGCCTAATCAAATCTACAAATGACCAGAAGGCTGGTACGTACTTCGCACAACGCATAAGCCTTGCAATTCAACGAGGAAACGCAGCCAGCCTTCTGGGGACCACTTCCAATGTCTGGGGACCTGGGACAATTTGTTAAATATATAAATTAATAATAGTTTTAGATTTTATAAGTGTATTAAGTCTGTTTTATCTTTAGAAATAAAATTATAAACTTAAAAAAATTTTGTTTGTATATATTGTCGTTATTGCCATTATTAAGATCGAGCAAAAAACGCCGAATAAAACACGTTTATTATTATATTTAATATTTAATTTAATTTTATTTTTATTATTTGATGTTATAGTGGCCAACCCTAAAAATAACACCTATTTATATGTTCTTATTACCTACAACCAGGTACTGTATTTTAGTGTACTATTTTTAGGCTTAGTTTGTATAATTTATACGGATGCACTTTACTGAAATTGCGATAGATAACTAGAAGACAGGTAGCGTGATATACAACCATTAAGTAAATACACGTGAACGTTGGGAAGATAATTGTATGGACTTGACCTTTGCTATCTAGGGCATCATGTTAAACCTAGTATTTGATATGCGACCTAGAAAAATACTACTTATATTACAGAACATATAAAGTTGATCATGCAGACGAGGATAGATAGGTAGATTGTGAAGAAAGCTGAGTTTATTTTGGAAATTTATTTTATAATACAGAATGTTGTTGTTGTATTTCAAGATAAAAAGGCAATAATAATAATAAATAGGCTGATCACGGATTCGATCCCGGAACCCGGATCCCGGCCAATGGGTTTTTTTATAATTAATAACATAAGTAGGTACATAATCCGACAAACCACACGAAAATATTCGGTCTGGCCAGCCGTATGATCAAGATTGAACACAGGCCACACATTAGCGATGTAAATCATACGATTTAGATCACATGCAATTCACTCACTCACACAGACACACAAGATTCGATTAAACAAAATGTCAAACATCCGTGTGTATGTGCCAGATCGTTCCGGCCATCGAAATCAACCGGCGCGCCGCCATACGGTCCACGGGAACCGACCACAGACTCGTCCAATTCTTGTAACGAACGGTCCGCCTAGATCATCCGGTGGCCGGAATGGGAAATTTTCGGTGCGATGCCAGACCAATGTGTGGCCACCTTTAGAGGCTTTTCTATCTAAATATACCTCAACAGAACTGGCCACTCGTTAGGTATAGCCTCACAAATACCATCAGCTAAACGTCCCTCGTTTTTGGTCTTGGTCTTCCGCTGAGGGTACCCTGGGACTGTAAATCGTGTAAGGCATAAATTATCTATTAGACATATATCCGCGGACTGTTTTGTAGATAATTTTATTTTATACAATCATTTTCTATATTATTTTGTTATATCTCCGATGGATTAGACAAGCATACAATATGAAAACTCGCTAGAGCTAACTTTTCCCAACTTGATTCACTTATACTGTTAATGCTCAGCTCCTAAACATGATAGGTCTCGTGAACCTTCCTCGTGAATGAACCTATCATGTTTATGCATGAAAGTAATTTTCACGACCGAAGCCATTTGTACCGGTATTATAAGAAACTGAGTAGTAAAGGTATTGATCGTGAAGATGACAGTGATGTAGGTAAACTTTAACTGAAAACTGATCTTATTTTCCTATTTTCTCTGGGGGTTACGCAAAGGGTTGTTGGCTATTTTAAAGGTCTAAACGGAATTTTAAAATGGGTAGAGGTTTTTTTCTTGTCTTCACGGGCTCCTTATGGCTCCCGGAACCGTGTACCTAACGGAAGACGTCGACGTCTTCCTCTTTTAGCCGATGGTATCTGTGACCTGTGAAGAAGACCTCGAGGACGAAGCCCCGAACGATGCTCCGATCAAGTGTCCGAAAACCTGGACACCAGTATTACCACATTCATCAGGCAGAGGACCGCAGCTGATGGAAGAAAATAATTGAGCAGAAGCTGATGAGGCGGGGTCACGATCCTCAGCAATGAGGGACCGACTGTGGAGAGAGATCTGTGACCTAACGAAAAGCCTCTCAGGATGGTGATACATAAGTTTTTAATTATAAAAAACCTTTTATTTGTTATATATAACCGACGTCTTAACCACTCGGCCACATATAAAAAGGTGTAGGTACTTGACGCTAAAATATTCTAAATCCAGAGTGTATTGACACTGTACTAGTTGTCGGTTGGTGCTGGCAACACTACTGGCTTGGCAGCACTGTGTGCGCTGTGACAGATGCGATAGTTACATCTCAGAACCTCAGAACAATAACTAAAGACAAGTTTCATGATTGAGAAATGTACGCGTGGACAATTAATAGATATTGCTTAGATAAAATACATATAATGAAAGTACCAAGAAGTGAATAGTAGTTTAATTTGTGATCATACTAATATTTACAACATTACAGACCACACATACTCCGCCCCGATGGCCGCTAACAACGTTTTCATACTTTACGTCCAATGCTATCTCTATATATTAACTCAATATTAAAAATCGGTATGGACACGCATAGAGAGTAGGATTTCATAGTCTCTGCTCCAACCAATTTGCAATACTGTTTTATTTTTATTTATTTATAATTTTCATTAAAAGTATTTACTAAGATTTACCAGATTTGTTTCAGATTTTTTTGTAGTTTCATTTAAAAAAATATGGGGGACCACATTTCAGACCACTTTGAAGCTTAATATCTCGTAAACAAAACTTAATTACAAAAAACGGTAAAAAAATGTTTTCATCTCAATATTTAAAGGGGAGGTACATAATAGAAATTGGCTGTGCCTTGTGGTTGCACCCGCGTTAATAGTTACTCCTGGGTCGAAGCGTGATGTTATACAATGATATACTATATAAACGTTATATAACCATATCAAATCAAATGCAATTTTTTTTCAAATCCAACTGGTTTTTCCAGAAATTTGCGCGTTCAAACAAACAAACAAGATTTATTGTTAGTGTAGTGTAGATAAATCTTTTTCAACACAATTGCTCGTAACGTGAGTCTTATTACCTCAATTTTAGACTCACAATCCCATATATTAAACACACGTGCTTTTTCTTTATATTACAGCACAAGAGTTATAATATAACCCAATGAAGTTAAATTCGTAGATTGCAAATTGTATGTGTGTCCACAAAGCATTCTTAATATAACCGCATAATACAGTTTTTAATTTTTAATCACGACTTTGTTGGCTGTTTGGCGAAGTTATCCGTGCGTTATCTGTCACGCGGGAAAAAACAAAACATTTCCATAAATATTTGTTAACATTTTCGCCGTGTTGTGGTTAATTATTAAAAATGTCGACTTCAAGTGGCGAAGAATATGTAAATTTGACTCCATGAAGTTTATTTTTTTCCTCGCAAGTGTGTTGAAAAACGTCGTATGAAACGCGTGTGCATTGGTCATTACATAACGCAGCTCTATTATAGATAACATACTCTAGAAAATACCGCCTCGTACGTAATGACCAACATAGCACCCTTGTATCACAATGTACTATTTTAATAAATAAAGTTCAAATTCAATTCAAAACTTAATTATAAAAAAATATTTAAAAAATAAACACTAGATTTTTTTGAAGGACTGGGACTCTTAAATGGTTCCTTGTTTTACTACGGAACCGTAAAAATAGCAAAAATTCACTGTTTACCTTGAAAGGTGTTAAGCATTTTTTAAGTAACATAAGCCATGACCTAAAAGCTACCCTTTCAAAGGCCGCTGATAAGTCAAGAAATAATGGCTAAGTTAATTTATACTGTGTAAACTTGTTGGTAGACCGACAAAATTACAAATTAATTTTGTACCTTTGCGGCGAGGCCAGAGACTCTGGTAACAGTGTCCACATTCAGCAAGTTGCTCGTATTAAACAGATGTGACAAGTTTGAAGTATAACTTGTGCAAAAAATATTTTTAATCGACTTCTCGTGATCCCAAGGGCACGCAAAGCGGCGACCTCACTTATTCTTGATGACTCTGGCTAGGTATAAATGCCGTGAAGATGTGTGGGTGTGTAATATTTTCAGAACTAGTACGTGCCCTGCAAAGTACGAAAAATGAAACTTAAAACTTCCGTAAGATGTCAGGGATATAAATCAAAGTTTAAATTATTAAATTGAAAAAAAATTGACTTTTGTTTCACAAGGTTTACATATTTATATTGTTAAAAGTTTCATAAGTTCTAATATACTCTATTATGACAGCTAGTCTGAATTTTTACCCAGAATAGGCTCTAAAATGTCAAAATTTTGATAAATCTCGTATTTTTTCAGAGATTTCCAATTTCCCTTTATACGGACACATATTAATTTTTTACAATATTTGCACAAGAATCACTTTTTCAACGTTGTAAAAAATTATACGCTCCTACGGAAGCGAGGCATAATTACCTATGAACAATGAAATTACAGGGATGACATCAAGATATTTTCGTTTTATTAATTTTTTACAAGCGAAAAGCTCCTTCTTCGTTCGGGTTTTTAAAATATAAATAAAATATGAACATTTTCTTAATTTCTTGATACATAATGCTGTTTGTTCCATCACTTACTTATGGAAGCGAGACTTGGGTATGGAATAAGAAGCATGATAAGATAAATGCAGTGGAAATGCGGTCTTTACGTAGAAAACAAAAATTGGAAAAGTTTCCCGGAAAATTGGATAATACGGGAAAATTTTAAAATGTTTTTTTTCTATGAGAATGTTAATATGGGCTTCACTGGGTCGGAATGCTACTTTATTAACCGAATTTTAAAAGAAGGAGGTTCTCAATTCATCGGAATCTTTTTTTTTAGTATGTTCCCCGATTATTTGAACCGATTTGGATTTTTTTTTGTTTGAAAGGGTCCCATGGTCATCATGTCAGGATCTTATGATGGGATCCTGGATAAATCGAGAACTTTTATAGGCACACTTGCAGCGATTTGGGTATTTTTTTTTATAGTGACTTGTGCATTTGCTTTTTTGGTTTTTTTTTTTCATCAGAAGTGGATTCCATGTTGGTATTATTTTGAAGGGTTCTTCCTTACTTAGTCTGACTTAAAAATGTATAAAAAAAGCAAGTCCTGCAAAATGTATGTGAAACGAACAGACAAAGTTTCAGTTTTTATATGATTAGGGATGAATTTATCATGAGATGACGTCGGTATATTTTCAGTTTTCACCCTTTATCCCTAAAATTCTGCTGACATAATCTACTTTTAATTGAACCGTTAAAATATCATAACACTTGATGGCAAGCTAAACTGTATTTTTCATTTCTACCTACTAATACTATAAATGGAGAGTGTGTGGTGGTCGAGTTGATAAAATATCGGCTCACAACTGAGAAGTCGCGGGTTCGATCCCCACATCCGACCATGCACCAATGGGTTTTATAAAATAAAAAAGCCATGTACATTATCCGACAAACCGTACAAATAGGCTTTTCCATCTACATACCTCAACAGAGCTGGCCACTCGTTAGGTATAGCCTCAAAAAAAAGAAGAAGAAAATTGGCCAAGAGCGAGTCGAACTCGCATGGAGAGGGTCCCGTTACATAACGTTTTTAGTGACAACTTTAAGACAGGATGTTCGTTTAGGTTTTCTAGCAAACTATGAGTGAGGCTCTATATTTCCTATTCTTTTTAAATTTTAACTCAGTATTTTCAAAGATAAGGTTGGGGGGGGGGGGCTCACTTTTCGTATATTTTCTTTAATATAGTTTAAGGGCCCTATAAGTATATAAATTATAGAATTTGTATGGGGATATTACTATTCCCAATTTCTCTATAAATAAAATTATTTCTTTCTTTCTTTCAAATTGATAATTTATTTAATTGGTCAAAAATAATAAAATAATTAATATTTTGGATTTTTAATAAGCTACAAAAAAACGCAAGACTTTTAATTGAATGGTAATGGTATAACAGAGATTCAAAAAAAATTAAGAGCTTTGTGATAGATTATGAAAGAGAAAACGGGGGCAAAGTTTAATTACCCATATTTCCTTTTAAAAAAAACCCATTGAAAAAATAACAGCTATTTCACTTATATTCAATAAGTAACTATATGCTAAATTTCAGTGACACGGGTGGATTATATACAGAGAAATTGAAAATAGTTTATGCCAGAAAAATTATGGATATAGGAGCCTTAATTGCTGTATATCCCTATCTATTAGGGGATGAAAGTTAGTATGGGACACAACTATTTGATACAATGGCAAAGGTCATAGTGACGAATTTCAAATCGAACGTCTTGGTTTCAATCCTGATACGAGACTCAGTAAGTTAAATTGCTTTAATCGACCTTTCGTGCTTCGAAGGACAAGTAAAACTATTTTGAATTAGCAGCTACATAATGTCTAAGAAGTGATAGGCTTGCCACCGCGAGGCTCTAAAACTGAATTACAAAACAGAAAATAGCTCACAAAGTCGAGTGTAAAATGCTTTAATTTTTATTGTAGCAAAGTTTCCGGAGATAGGGGAGGTTGGTCCACAAACTTGGCATACAGTTTGTAAATATTTTACAAGACGGCAAAATGTCTTTGCCCCTAAATACACTTAGGAGTTCAGTCGTTCCTAAGTAAAATTACATACTTAGGAATTTATCCTGAAGGATTTCCGGCGACTGCGGCCTGTGCAAAAAAATCACGGGTTGCCTTACAGCTCCCGAAACCGTGTTATGGTTCCAGGGTACCCAGCGGAAGACCAAGCCTCCCTTGTTTAGCCGATGGTATTTGTGAGGATATACCTAGCTAGTTCGGTTGAGGTATATTTAGATGGAAAAGCCTCTAAGTGTGGTTTATGGAATAAGTTTTTAATTAAAAAACCCATTGGTACATGGCCGGGATCTGGGATCGAACCCGTTGTCTGCCTAGTTAATACCAGACGTCTTAACCACTCGGCCACCGACGCACCTATACTATGCATTTTCGTATTTATTATATTAGTAAGCGGGTTCCGTCCGAACTTATAAACGCAGTATCACGACGTCTATACCTAGCAAGGTAGATAATCAAAAATTACTGCAATGTCCACATGTAGCGAATCACGGATCAAACAAGTAGACACGGTTACTTGTGTCATTGGCCACACCGCAAAATATAAAAGTGAAGAAAATCTTCATAATTTATTATTTTCAGATGAAGTGAGGCCGCCGACTTTACGTGTCCTTTTAGAATCACGAGAAGTAAATTAAATAAGTTTGTGCTTATCTTTTTTGTTGTGAGATTTGAACTCTGATCCTCCAGATTCAACTCCAACCATTTAGCAATTGCGCATCGACGCTCATTCAACGGATTTAAAATTTCTGTAAGAATATGTGCTTTAATCGACTCCTTGTATTACGGAAGGCACGAAAAGCCGGCTCCGCACTTCTTCTAAAAAAATAACCGATATTTACGTCTGTTAAAGAAGTGACACAGTCCATTAAGTGCAGCAACGGGCTTGCCACCTGTTCTGTTTAATAATATGGACAACTGGCAAAAAGTGGACACTGTTACTTTTGTCTCTGACCACACCGCAAGGTATAAAGGCCGTGAAGGTGTGTGTTTTGCTAAAATTTAATACCATAAAAGAGGAAGGGGGAGGGGCTTGCAATATAACCATTTCACTGATTAGGATATTTCTTTTATCATTGCTTTAATCCATTACACACGGGTGAAACCACGGGCAAAAGACGTAGGCTTAGAGAAGCAAGAGAGACATATTCTATTCTAGGGTGGAGAAGTCGAAAGAAAAGAAGAAGATAAATGCATAATTTTCTTTTAGCCAATGGTATTTATGAGGCTATACCTAACGAGTGGCCAGTTCTGTTGACGTATATTTAGATGGAGCCTCTAAGTGTAGTTTGTCGGATAGTTTTTAATTATAAAAAACCATTGGGGACATGGCCGTGACCACCAATGGGTTGAAACCCATTTATTTATTTATTTTATTAGAGTTAGAGGAAATGGTAGAAAATGGCTACCCGGCATGGGATAAAAGGCGTGATGACAGATAGATAGACTCTTAATTACCAACCGCTCTAAAATAACTTTTATAATATTTAGCAACCAAATTAGTTAAATATCCTTACGCCTGAAAACAAATTAATTTTAAAATAATTCATTTAAAAGATTAACAAAGATTATGCTCACCTGAAGTTTTGCTTTTCCCTTCGGATCAACAACTTTGGAACCATAAAATTAAAAACTAAATTGAAGTAAACCACAAAACTTTATCCATCACGAGTTTAACAGAAATCTAAATAAAACCACTCTGTTGTAAGAAAAAATATGTTAATTTTTTATCGTTTTTGTCAAAAAATTAGTACTGTAATTTCAGAGGACGTCCGCGCTCCGTGAAGCTCGCGACGAAACTGAAGCTGAAAGTTTTTACAGCGCTTTCGTTGAGCAACAAGTACGCCGACGCAGAATAATGTTTTATTTTTCATTGTTGCACGTGATTTTCTGCACCTGTCAAAATCAGGGTTAATATAGGGATGTTTTGAAAGAATGATAGTAGGTGAGTTAGGATTTTCTATATGCATCTACTAAAAGAATTCGCAATGTTACGTGGTGTACAATAAAATTGTACATGCCCTTACTAAAACTACACCTATAAGACGCCAAAATGGTCTAAAAAAAATATGGGCAGCTGAAAGTTTCTAATCTACCCTCAAACCAAAAATTCTAATTTCAAGAGTCAAAAGTTTTATGAACATTAAATTATCGTCTTATATTTTATTCAATAATTACTTACATAAAAATAATATAATATAAAACCTTAAAATAGACTTAATACAATTTATAAATAAAAAAATTGTTTCAGAAGGCTGCGTTTCCTCGTTGAATTGCAAGGCTTATGCGTTGTGCGAAGTACGTACCAGCCTTCTGGTCATATCGTCTTATATTACACTATATACTTATATTAGCGATCCCGCCTCCGGCTTCGTAATCTATTAGGGATAGATATATGTTACTGTGGATTTTTTTGTAGACCATTTTATTCTAAACAATACTTTCCTACATCATTTTGTTCTCTCTAAAGGATTAGACAGCATACATCATGAAAACTCGCTGGGGCTAACTTTTTTCCCGACTTGATTCATTTATACTGTTAATTCTCAGCTCCTAAACATGATAAGTCAATGTTTAATACTCGTAAACATTCCCGGGGAATCAACCAATCTAATATTGAAAACCGCAATAAAATCCGTTTTGTAGTTTTACAAACAGACAGACAGACGCGGCAGGCGACTTCGTTTTTATAATATGTAGTAATTTTGTATGTATTTTAACAATGTATCACATTGATATGATTATTTTTTATTCCTTGTATATACACTTTTAAGTCGATAGCTTTATAGGTAGAGCGTTTGAATTTAAACCTGAGAGAACCGGGTTCAATTCTCTCTCTGGCCAAACATGCCAAGCACCAATTTTCTTTAATACTATGTGCTTTAATCGATTTCTGGTGCTTTAGAGTACGTACTTCTCTTTTGCATTTGATAGCCAAATTCTCGGGGAAGGTTTCAGCTATTTACCATCACGCTACCTACCCAAGAGCGTGAATTGTATTCCTCATACAGCGCGTACGAAGTCTAATATATAAAAATCAATATTTGTTTGTTTGTATTCGATAGACCAAAAAGTACTGGACCGATTCTGTTATTGTTGGTACCTATAACATTACGCTACGTCCTAGGGTATATAAATATAACAGATAAAAAAATATCCAATGAAGCGCCTACAGAAAAGATATAGCAATAAGTATGTATGTATTCCTAAAAAAAATTTTTCATGGGCGTTGTTCCTATTATTATTATAAACTAGTATTCTGCCCCCGGCTTCGCCCGTGGATATTTACGAACAAAATAAAATATACCCTATACCTACCCCTACCCTTATCCCTACCCCTACCACTACCCCTACCCCTACCCCTACCCCAACCCTTATCCCTACCCCTACCCTTATCCCTACCCCTACCTCTACCCCTACCCTACCTCTACCCTCTACCACTACCTCTATATCATCAATAGTTTTCGCAGCGCACGCGATTTCGGAATTTCATAGGTAATTTTTTTACACCTTGGGTTACATTATTGGAGTTTTAGTAAGAATCCCTAATTTTTTTGAAAATATAATATAGCCTATGTCACTCAGGGTGAATGTAGCTTTCCAATGGTGAAAGAATTTTTGAAATCGGCATAGTAGTTTTGAGTTTATTTATTACAAACATACACACAAAAATATAAAAATACAAATCTTTCCTCTTTATAATATTAGTATAGATGTGAAAGTTTGTATGTTTGTAAATGACGCAAATAAACCATAACCTGGAATGTGACATAAGCTACCTTTCACCCCGATAAAAAAAGGAAATGTTGGCAGAGGATGACCTAGGTGTACTTTTATTGAACATATAAAAATGGATGGCAATATTAAAAGTAGATTCTACGTCATGTCATGGCAACCAACGCACGCGTCTTGTCGTGACATGATGGGGAATCCAGTTTAACCCCGTCCGCGCTGTGATAGTTGTGATTAATCAGTCAGCAAAGACACTTTACTCAAAAATGCATGTAATGTGGTCATTATTTTGACAACCTTGTTTGTGCAAAGTCGACCTTGCCGTTCTGTTTCAAGGAGCGGCCGGCAAAGTTTTGCTGGTCGCTCTAACAGGCCGGCAAAACATTGCCGGCCGCTATTTGACGTTTCAACGTTTTAAAAAATCAAATGCAAAAAGATTTTGTTTAAATAACAGCTGTTTGTATTTATAGAGATAGGTTGATGAAATAAATGAAGTAATAAATGAAGAAATAATACAGCAGTCAAACACCGCATTAGAATTATCGCAAAGTATTAGTAATATCAAACCGGGAAAGTCGGTGTTGAATTTTAGTAACTGTAATTTTCATAATTGTCATTTTAATTAAATTTCTAGTTAATTAATATATATTTTATTTAAATTACTTGCTGGTGTTATTTAGATTAGGTACTTGCATTTTTGAGTAAAGCACTATACAAGCCTTGGCCCACTATGACTGCTTCGCTGGTCACGCTATGATTGCCTCGAGCTAGCCTAGCTACACTCTAGGCTTTCCAGCTTGGCCATCATTGCAGCCCTTGCTGTCCTCGCTGTAAAGCTGTTATCTTAGCTCGTCCATCAAGTGCTGCACGCTGACCGCGCTGTGTCGGCCTGGAGCTGCGTTACGCTGCGCTGTCGGCCATCATCAGCGCGACCAGCAAAGTACCTAGTCATTATAGACCACGGCAGTAATGTACTAATAATAGGTAGAGAGATGGCGACACAAAGTGGTTATATAAGCATTTGCCGGCAGAAAACCTCTTTTTCGTGTAGTCTGAGCCCATCGTCTATTCTTATTGTCGAGTAGGGGTCCTGCCAATTCACTCCCTGCAGTTTTTTTTAAATTCTTTTTTGGATTTTTTTGAAAGAACTTTGCAACTCTCTGCAGGGAGTAAATTGGCAGAAAATATGTCCCCACAAATGCTGTTCACTCATTTTCTGCTTTTAAAGCGCCTCAGCGGCGTCCCGCAAGCGCTGAACCCCTACTCGCCTACAAGAATTTGTAGAGGGGGGCTCAGACTACACGAAAAAGAGGTTTTCTGCCGGCAAGTGCTTACAATCACTTTCCTTCGCCATCTCTCTACCTATAAAGGTATGATGAATATAAAAGAAGCGAAAGGTAAGTAGGTATGTCAGGATCGTAGCAAATGGTATCCTAATGGCTACCCCTCTTGGTATAAAAGGCGTGATGATACGTTTTCTTTTTGTACAGATTCTGCGCGTACGAAGTCGTGGGCACAATATACCTACAAGGTAAACAATCTGGAGGTTTTATGCTAGGTCACGTGTGTTGAAGTTCAACGTGACTTGAAAATTCTTTCCTTAATATAAAAAGTATTCTATTGTAACAAACTCGAAAATTACTGTACCGATTTCACTGTCATGAAGCTACATTATTCTAGATTAGAAAAACATATACTATTTTACACGATTTAGGTATATTAGCTTGTTGATTTCGATGGCCGGAACGATCTGTCACACACACACACACATCCACACGCCTTTCTTTAATCGAATCTTGTGTGTCTGTGTGAGTGTGTGAATTGCATGTGATCTAGATCGTATTATTTACATCGCTAATGTGTGGCCTGTGTTCAATCTCGATCATACGGCTGGCCGGACCGAAAGTTTTCGGTGAGATACCGGACCAGTGCGTGGGCTACTTAAAGTACCTGTGTGCTAAATGGCTATCCTGTACATCGATTTGCGGTTTTCGAGACATATTGGCGTTGTACACCGTCCACTATAAACAAATCTTGGAAAATTTATAACATTGAAACGTAATGTCTTTTAAGAATTTTAAATGACAAACTTATTTAAAAAAGACATGCAATACTAGAAAAAAACCGGCCAAGTGCGAGTCGGAGGAGCCCCCCTTAAATATTAATTTTATTTTAATTGAATTATTTATTTTTAAAGTGAAATATAACTAAATATTCTGTGAATTCAATTCGTTATCAATATCGATCAAAAACGAGCAAAAAAAATCACGTTTGTTGTATCGGAGCCCCCCTTAAAATAATATTTGTTATATTTTAATTTAATTATTTATTTTTAAAGTGAATATATAAGTTTCTCCCAAGCCGGGACAAAATATATGTTTTCCTGACACTTTGATGGCAACTGTTTTAGCACGGGTTTCTAACAGGCCTCGCACCAATGGCTCGGACAACCTCGGGCCAAGCATTGTTTGGCTTGCCATTGGTGTAGACCTGTCGTTTATGGTATGATTTTAAGATCGAAATTCCTCAATAGATTTATTTGCAACTCCTGCTTCTTATTCCATACCTAAGTCTCGCTTCCATTAGTAAGTGATGGAACTAAAACAGCATCATGTATATTAATTTTACTTTTAGTTGTAAGTTGTGTATTTCTGCATACATTGTTTAGTCCACCAAATACCTTGCTTTCCGCTTTCACTCTCCTTTCAATTTCCTTGTCTATCTTTCCAAACATTCTTGTAAACATACTACCTAAATAAACAATGAATGCACTTGCTCTAATTTACATCCTTTCACACAAATGTTACACGCTGTCCTTTCATCATCCTTTTCAAACACTAGTACTTTTGGTTTCGAATTATTAATTTTCATAAATTACTTCTCGCATTCCTCGTTCAAAAGTGGAACAAAGCTTTGCAGCTCTTATTCTGAAAATGCAATTAATACTGCATCATCAGCATAATTATAAAAGACCAGCAAACCCTAGTAGGTTAAATTTCTTTCCCTAAGGAATATTGTTGTAATTTGGCCAAAAAACTATCGAGAGAAAAAAACAAAGGGGCGTCGGTGGTCGAGTGGGTAAGACGTCGGCTCGCAACTGAAAAGTCGCGGGTTCGATTCCTACATCCGACCATGTACCAATGGGTTTTTATAATAAAAAATCTATGTATATTATCCGACAAACCGTACAAAGAGGCTTTTCCATCTACATACCTCAACAGAGCTGGCCACTCGTTAGGTATAGCCTCAAAAAATCATTGGCTAAATGAGGAAGACTTTGTTTTCCACTGGGTACCCTGGGGCCGAGAACGGTTCCCGGGAGCTGTAAGGCAACCCGTGAAAAATTAAAAAAAAAACTATCGAGATACAGATTGAACAGCCAAGGTGACATTACATATGAATGTTAAACGGGGTTAAGCATTGTCTACCCACTCTAACAACTGCAGTGTAGATGCGGTCTTTACGTAGAATTTGTGATTAAAGCGTATTGACCGCATCCGGAACGATGTCATTAGAGAAGAATGCGGAGTGAAAGATGATGTTGTGACTAAAATGAAGATAAGTAGTTTATACGCTAGTTTGGACACGTTGAAAGAATGAAGGATGAAAATTGACTTAAAAGGTTTATATGGGTGAAGTGAAAGGAAATGCTATCAGAGAACGACCTATGTGTACTTTTATTGAGCATATAAAAAATGTATTGATCGATGGCAATATTAAAAGTACACACAATCGCCGAGCATGTATGAAAGGTATGATGAATATAAAAGAAGCGAAAGAGGTATGGTAGCAAATGGCATTAGATTATCTCTTCCTACCCCTCTTGGGATAAAAGGCGTGATGATAGATAGATAGATTCAACTCGTGTCTTAACTGGATATTGAACTCAGAACTAAAACAATAGCTCTAAGAAGTATGATTTACATCAGGATTTAAGGGAAATAATTCCGTTCAATGATCCCTTTTTAGCAAACCACGTAGCCTAAAAGCTTTCATAACAAGCAATGACAAGCCTTATTAATATAGATTGCGGTAGATATCTTGAAATAATAATTGTGTACATTAATAACACATTTTCACGGACTTAATACCTTAAGGGGTATGCATTAATTACATGAGATTTATTATTTTTCTTCTAATTTAGACTCCCCCATACGTGAGATTTCCGCTACAGTTGTTAAAAAACTACATTTATTTTTATAAAATATAATACAACATTTAGGTGTAGTACAACAAAGTTATTCAAAAATAAATAAAATTAAAATGTAACAAAATTATTTTTTTCTAAAGTAGGCCGGCCACATATTGGTCCGACATCGCACCGAAAATTTCCCATTCCGGCCGCTATTGGACGAATCTGTGGTCAATTTCGGTGGACCGGATGGCGGTGATTGGACCAATGGGTGGGCACCTTTACTCTTAAAACAAATGTTTTAACCATGAGGAAAAAAAAAATTTTTATTATCTGTGTATATATTCCTGACGATTTTCAATTAGAAAGCCCCCTCAGTTTAAGTGAGATTTGATGAGACTTTACTGGACCCCTCCCCATTTACTTGTACCCGTGCGAAGCCGGGGGCGGGGTTGCTTTTTACTTCCTTATTGGTATATGTCATCCGAATTCATATAATAGTCTACAAGCTAAGGGTGTCTGCTTATCCATACATGTAAACACGCGCCGTACTGATATCGGTCAAGGTATATAAACAATGGATACTTAGTTCATACAATCGTGGGAGAATCTCATGTCTGCTAATATAAGTATTATTCGCATTGAAACTGAAATTTTGGTTCAACCTTGAGTCTTAAGGTGGCCACACATTCGTCGAATCCCGGCGCGTCGCCATACTGTCCACCGAAATCGACCACAGACTCGTCAACCAATTCTTGTAACGAACGGTCCGCCTAGATCAGCCGGCTGCCGGAATGGGAAATTTTCGGTGCGATGCCGGACCAATGTGTGGCCTACTATAGGGCCGGAGTACATATGGCGAAGCGCATGGCAAACCATTTTTCACTGTGCAACTATTATCGACATTTCACGCAAAAACTACTGAACGAATTTTGTTGCGGTTTTCAGTATTAGATATGTTGATTCACCGGGAAAGTTTACGAGTGCGTGTTTAACATGGACCTATCATGTTTAGGAACTGAGCAGTTAAGTGAATCAAGTCGGGGAAAAGTTAGCTGTATGCTGGCTGTCTAATCCGTCAGATAAATAACAAAATGATGTAGGAAAGAATTATACAGAATAATGATCTTACAAAAAAGTCCGAAGTAGCATACTAGCAACTAAATTATATAGAGCGATACTATGCAAGTATGAACTATAAGTAGGTACTGGTATAAACTTCTGAAGTTGTTGGCATACAATTATTAAGATTCGCTGCAGATTTCGTGCTGTTTGTCTATTTAATTTTCTATATTATTTCACTGTACATCGGTCTTGTCTCTACATTCATCACTATTCGAAAAATGCATGAATAAGTTTTAAAACACCTGCCAATACTACCAAGTGCAGGTGAGGATGACATTTGGAGTCGAATAGTCTTATTCCGTTCTCCCCCAACAAACGAGGCTTGGAAGAGGCTACGCATAAATAGCCTAAATAGTCTCAAAATGGGAAACCACTGCACTATTCTTCCCAAGAAAGTTAACCATTGCGAGTCAACCGCCACGATTGACCACGACTGCTCTGTCAAGAGCACCACGAATGAGAAGAAGCTAATACTACACTTGGAAGCGGCAATACAAGAGCCGATTCTGATGAAAGTTACAGAGGTTAGAAGGAAGGATATAAGATACTTTTTTTTAAATCAGGATGAAAGTTAGTATGGGTCCCAGAGTATACTATTCTAGTTTTCCGCTCCAGACTTCGACCGTGGAAATTTTTAAAAACTATAAAATATTATGTTTTAAATCTGACGAGAAAACTTTCACCCCTTTCCCCTTAAAATCAATCTTAGCGATTTGGTCTAATAATAGGGAGACAACAGGGTAAACAAAATATTATTCTATTTAGTCCGACATTTAGATTATCAAAAAATATTGGACACGTATTTTATCTTTTGTCAATCAAACAAAAAATTACAGTGGAGTGGGGGCCGGTGACGTCACTTTTAGGTCAAAAGTGTACTCAAATGTGACGTCACGCGGAATTTTAGTGTCCAATATTTTCTGATAATCTAACTGACGGACTAATTAGAATTTTTTAGTCATCATTCAGTCAGTCATTCAGGACTTTGCCAACTTTGCCTTTAGGTAGGTATAGATTATTATTCTATTGGAACAATATCTTTTCTGTCTTAAATCTTTGTTTATCCGTTTAACTTATTGAAGTCGTGACCAATATTTGAATATAAATTGTTTTAAATTGAAATTCTTATTGTGGCTGAGATCCGGATCAGAATAAATCAAAGCATTGAAATGTGTACGAAAATTAATTGAATTCTGGAAAAGCCTTAAAAATCTAAACGATACCTTCGTCTTTGTGAAATAAGTAAATAGGCAAGTGTAATTTGCACTCGCGCACTGGAGATTCCGTTCTGAGAGAGTAATTTTGATAATAATAATTATTACACTTGCCTATTTTGTTTTATACAAATAATATTTTTAATAGTTTTACTGTATAATTATTTTACTATCTTTGGAACGAAGAAAGAAATAAATCTTTCCTCTGTGGCTGACAATTTCAAGCCCTAATCTATTTCTGGTCTAAAAATCAAATTAAATCTTTTTAAGCGTTCGGATTTTATAATGCATTTATAATTCTGATGGCATGGCAGGATTTGGTTTAGGGGGGGCAAAATTTATATTAGATTTAATCTAAAATTTTGAAAGAAGGAAAACATAAACGAAAGAAATATTTTTCAATACAGTTGCTCGAAAAGTGGTACTGTACGTAGCTGTAAATCGTCCGGAAAGTTACATTTTACGCACTAGTGCTTTTTACTTTTCCCTTTATTTTTTAAATTTACTATACTAGGTCTTTGGTTCCAATTCGTAGACAAAGGTATCCCAATGTATACATACCAAAGAGTCTATTTTTGACATCCAGATAACTACCGGGCCCCGCGCTCTACCTACTTTGTAATTACGCTACCCGGCACTGCGGCGACGCCACTATCTACATGCATGTATTAAAATATGTGTCAATGAGAACAAACTTTTGTAACAAGTGACCAACTGATTGTCAAATCGAGTGGGTCACGTAATGATTTAGAAGATTGTGCATTGGATTTATTTTTGTTGTTTTATTGTCGTTTTCTTGCAAATGTATTGAAAAACGTCATTTGACACACGTGCAGAACTGTCATTTTAGTAATGACATACTTTCCGCACTTGTATCAAAATGTACTATTATTTCATTTCATACTCGTCTTCTGCCCGTGTAAAAACAATTTAGAATTAAGTGCGGGCTTCTAAAAATGTAATTTGTTATAATAGGATATTATAATAAGTCGTCTCGAATTATTTTTTTATATTGATACAATACTCAGAGGTTTAATATTAATTGCTTTTAGAAAGTCCTTTCCTTAGAAATCATAATAATATTTTACTTAGACAAGCAATCAACCGTGTAGAATAGACAAAAATCTCAGTTAGAAAGAGAAAGTTTATCTCTATGGGACATTATCTCTTTCTCTTTTTAACTAAGATTTTGTCTACGTTGATGGAGGTCCTGAATTTATTTAAATAACTAGCGGACCCTCCCGGCTTTGCCTGTGGAAAATTAATATCACTGTTCCTAAAAGACGTAGCGTTATGTTTTATACATGAAAACCTTCCTCGTGGTACAATCTATATAATAGCGCAAACAAACAAACAAATGATAATTTTTCACATGGCAATCGTGAATTCTAAAATGATCGCATATTTCTGAGTTCCAAAATTCCATCCAGCTTATTGCCACGACAAGGTGGCTACAAACCTTGGACGAAATCATGGGAGATGATTTCTCAAAGAAACATATGACGTGGGAAATTTGCGTTATATTATGTCACGTATATGGGGGGGTAAGGGGGAGAACGGAATAAGATCTATCCGACCCCAAATGTCATCCTCACCTGCACGCTTGATACTCTCTGCTTGACAACAAACGAGGCTCTGGCGACCGAGCAATGGCGGTATAACCATACATACACCTAGCTAGGCAACTGGCTGGAAGAGGCTACAGCGAGCCTAAAGACCTAAATAGTCTCAAAATGTCTGGTACAGTAGGCAAGGGGAAACCACTGCATTATTCTTTCCAAGAAAGTTAACCATGGCGAGTCAATACACGGTGCCTCGCGCTGTGGACCGCCATGATTGACCACGTCTCTGTCAACAAGAGCACCACGACTGAGAAGGAGAAAAAGATGTCACTTACTGAAAAAAAAACTTTTTTTTTTCACGGGTTGCCTTACAGCTCCCTAAACCGTGTTATACGGTCCCAGGGTACTAGGCGGAAGACCAAGTCTCCCTCTTTTAGCTGATGGTATTTGTGAGGCTATACCTAACGAGTGGCCAGTGTCTAAGTGTGGTTTGTCGGATTATGTGCATACGTTTTTTACGACCTGGTTTATTTAGTTATTTTTAATCTTTATAGTTTTAAGGTTTTTATATTGTGTGTATTTGATAAATATATAAAAGCAAAAATCCATTTGTTATGAACTACAGATGAAAAATGTATGAAATTGGATGAATGAGTATAACGATTCCATGTATGCCAAAAATCCTTTTACCCTTGAGGATTAGGACCGGGTAATATTTAAGTTGGTCGGATAACATCGTAATTTATTCATTCAACACGGTCCGGGTGAATGCACGCAGTAAGGGTGCTTCTATGTAAACCTATATAAGACATCTTGGGTTGGGTATTTGAGTTAACATTTAAATTATATTTATTTGGACCCAAAATCGGGTAGTTAGCAGGGCCGTATCCAGGAATTTACTTCGCGGGTGGTGTGTTTACTATTTCGAGCCTCAACTTTAAAAAATCATCTAACTTAAGTTAAAATAAATAATTGGTCAAGTTGCGAGAGTACCTACGACTCGCGCGCTGAGGGTTGCGTGCGTACCATTTTTTTCAGTCAGAACTTTAGGTATAAATTAACTTTAAAAAAAAAGTGTACCGACTTCAAAAATTTGCACTGAAAAGTGAGAAATAATAAATATTTCGTCGTAGAATTTGAAGACGGTTGGTGCCAAATTAGGATACAAAATTAAGTAAACATCTAAGAAGATAAATATCTGTTTAATATTATATATGTTTGTACTGATGATCGTAGGTTCCTAATGAATTGTCTAGATTAGTGAATTTGGGAAGTAAGTTGTTTTTAATTTGGCACCAACCGTCTTCAAATTCTACGACGAAATATTTATTATTTCTCACTTTTCAGTGCAAATTTTTGAAGTCGGTACACTTTTTTTTTAAAGTTAATTTATTTTTCCCATTTAAGTGATTTTGTTGCCCTGAGAGACAAATAATAACGCAAATAAAAAATAAATATGGAAAAAAAAAAAAAACTGCTGTGGATGGGATTTGATTCATTTGCATCCTAAACTGCACCATACCATACCATACTTTTGGCCGTTAGACCACCGTCGATACAAAAATTGACAACTTCGTGTCAATAGCAACCGTTGCTAAGGCTTTTCTCTGATACATAATTTTCAGCCGTAAACAGAGACAAATTACTGAATTTCTGAAAAACTACTGAACCGATTTTCGTCATATGTCTGTGAGATAATGTCGAGAAATTATTATATCCTTAAAAAAATAAGTCGTTAAAATCGGTACATATTTCATCGAGATATTGATAATTTACTGTATAAAGTCAGGTTTTTCAAAATTACTGAAAAACTAATGAACCAATTTTAATGGCATAAAAATGGGACCAATCCGGAAGAATTATCTGTCGATTAAAAAAGAAATCATCAAAATCGGTTCATAAATTATCCGCGAACACACATAAAAAAAAAAAATATATACCGTCGAATTGAGTAACGTCTTTTTTTTGAAGTCGTTAAAAATAGGGTTTCGTTTAGGATTTCATGTAAACTAATATAAGAAAATTTTAGACTCAGTAGTTTTGGAGATAAGGGGGGGGGGTAAATTTTCGTATAATATTCTTTAATATAATGATAAAAAATATTTTTTTGTATTCCTTATAACGAGCCCTTTCATTTGATTTTCCATTTTCCAAAGTCAAATTTCGATTATTTACGCTTTACGTCCGTGATTGGGTCATGAAACTCTATATATGTACCAAGTTTCAACACTTTTCGACCAGTAGATTTGGCGAAAATAAACTGTACCAGACGGACAAACAGACAGACACATGAGTGATCCTATAAAGATATCCGTGTTTTCATCGGAGATGTCGAAACCCTAAAAATGATTTCAACCCCAAACCTCCTCAGATACGGCCATAGTGGGAATAATATAAATGTAATTACCTACCATCTAAATGCTAATTCAACATATTTTAAACTAGCTGTTTCCCACGATTTCTTACGTGACTATTTCAGAATGTTGGCAAACATTCACTTCATACATAGCTTTTGTCATGTTCACCTCTGCCCACCCCGTTCCCGTCGTCTTGCCGTGATGGTATATAGCCTATGTTACTTAGGGATAATGTAGCATTCTAATGGTGAAAGAATGATCAAAATCCGTCCTGTAGTTTTTGAGTTTATTAGTAACAAACATACAAAAATACAAATCTTTCCTCTTTATAATATTAGTATAGATATGTTTTCACTTGTCTCACTTCTTATATTTTCTGGCGATACTTTTTAAAAAAAAAGGAACTTCATTGCCAGTAGAATTATGAAGTTGGTACAACAATTTTATGTTTTACAAAATACATAGAAAATTTATTTAGGTTTTTTTATAACTTAGATATATTTAATAAATTTGTTTGTTTGTCTTTCTTTCACGTCAAGACAGAGAAATCGTCCGTGACAGTTGGTAGGCCGGAGTGTGACATAGTCCAATTTGTATCCCGGAAATAATTCGCAATTAAAAAAAAAGGCACATTTCGAAAAAAAACCACGAAGGAAGCCAGGATGAAAGCTAGTAATAAATAAATAAGCAAACCTGTTCACAAAAATACGTAGCAATTGAAATAAAATATACAATATACTCAAAGAAACCAATTTTCAGGTTGAAGTGCAAAGTAAATAAGTGAAATTGTTGTTTAGTACCGCAATGTTGGTAAACATTACCCGTTTATATTTACAACGTTTTCATTCAATACTAAGTTTTCCTAACAACTTTTCCCGCGTGGAAAATCTCAATTGAAAATTTTACCCGTATAGCGACAGGTGAAATACTTGGTATCATCCAATTTAGTTTAGCCGTTTCAGCACCTTATTCTGGTAGCTTATTTCTTGACTTAGATTTCATAAAATCTTAAAATCCTGAATTTAATTTCAAATTTTTTTACTTAATTTAAATATTAAAAACATCATCCGACACAAAATATAAAGTTTTAAAAAGGATCAAATAATTTATTTACTGCACTCCTCCCCTCTTTCTGATGAAGTCTGACTTCAGCAATTCAAGTATTGTACAAAACTTATTAAAAATTGCAAGTTCTAGAAGTAGGTATATGAAATTATCTTATGAAGTCCTGAAAGTCATCAATATTATATCATTATATTTTCAGCCGCTAATGTATTTTTTTACATATCGAGTAAAAATAAGTACTTCGACCTTCAGGTCTCTTTTCCTCCACCACCTCGGCTCCTAAACCTATACCAAAAAACGTACGTAGCGTTTTGTCTTTATTTTAAACTAAATATATGGTTTTCCTTTCCTATTACATTATTTACGTTAATTAATTGAATACATTTGTTACTTACAAATCCCTTGGCACGTTGATATTGCGTTGTACACAGAGCTAGCTTACTCGTAGTTCAATGCTCTCAATAGTTGTCTTCTTACTTTGAAATTAGATTCTGTATGGAGTCGGATTTTGCTAAACAAGTTCTAAAACTAATTCGACTAAATTACGAATACATATTATATCATTGCGATTTAATGATTTTATGTCCCTCCTTATTTTAGTAGTATTCAATTATTGAAACGCCTACTTTTTTCTCAATATTTTTTTTACAATCCATGCAAGATAAATCAAAGCCGTATGTATCCAGGAATTTATTTCTCAGTTATTGCTAATTTTTTTTTTAATCCGGATTTTGCAATGGGGATTTGAACCTCCTATGAAACGAGACGAGAAGATATGCATGAACGGAATGGCTACAAATTATTCTATTCATACATAACATCGACTGTTGAGCAATAAACGAAAGGAAATCCGTTCATATAACATTAAAAAATGGAGACAATGCATTAGTTTCTACAAATATCGTGGGATTAATCTCACATAAAAACTATGACAATTATTATAATTCCAATGAAGAATGACAAATTAAAGTTTTGATTATATTGTTTTGGTAACAATGAGGTTATGAGACGCGGTTTTCGGGGTCCACTGGAAAAAAACACTGAAATAGGTATAGGCAGTCATGGGCACGTGGTTTTTAATTTGAAAGTATATATACCTAATGTATCATAACGCCATGTAGCACGCGTCTAAAAAAGTTTTCAATTAAAAAAAACGAGAATTGCCCGGCCAGAAACGCGCAAACAAAAATTCCAGTGTAAGCCAGAACACGAATTCCTGCCCGGACATTCTCGAGTCGAGCTTACTCAGGCCGGTAATTCATGGTCTTGAGCTGCAAGCTTGTCGTGGGGCGATTTCGATAGGGCCAAAAATCGCTCAACGCGCCTAAAGAAGTTTTTACTTCAAAAATTGGATCAAACCGATAAACCGTTATTACATGCTAAAACAAACACACCTTCACGGCCTTTATACCTTGCGGTGTTGCCAGCGACACCAGTAACAGTGTCCACTTTTTGCCAGTTGACCATATTGAACAGAACAATGGCTAGACCTAGATGTGTCACTTCTATAACAGATGACGTAGGTAATAGTATATTTTATGTTTAAAAGATGTTCCCACCAAGCACATATTGCTATAGAAAATTGGTACTTAGCATTTTTGGCTCAATTGAGATTTCAACTCCACGCTTCTTTTTTACATATTAAAAATAACATTAAATACTGACTAGACATTTTTTTGAGTACCTTTCCTATTAGACTGCATATAGATAGTCTCTGTCTACCCCTCTTGGGATAAAAGGCGTAATGATAGATAGATATATAGGTAGGTACTGCAAAACATAATGTGCATAAGGGGCGTCGAGTGGGTATAAGACGTCGGTTCGCAACTGAAAAGTCGCGGGTTCGATTCCTACATTCCGACCATGTACCAATGGGATTTTTATAATAAAAAGTCTATGTACAATTGTACATTATCCGACAAACAGTACAAAGAGGCTTTTCCATCTATATACCTCAACAGAGCTGGCCACTCGTTAGGTATAGCCTCAAAGAATCAAGAGGCCCGACGGATCTCATTCCTTGGAAACAAGGAAAATGTTTGGTATGGGACGTGACATGCGTTGACACTCTGGCCCCATCACACATAACGGTCACCTCTAGTCTAGCCGGAGGTGTTGCTTCGGGTTCTGAAACCCTAAAGAAAAAAAAATGGATATTCTCGGAAGCTAAATTTTCACTCCAGTCGGCTTTGAGACCTTGGGCCCATGGGGTCCAAGTGCTAAATCTTTTCTGACAGACCTTTCAGTGCGTCTCTTCGAGGCCACCGGTGACAAAAGAGCTGGCAGCTTTCTGACACAAAGAATCAGCCTAGCTATCCAGAGAGGAAATGCTGCTAGCTTGCTAGGCACCGTGCCGCGGGGGAAACACTGGAGGGCATCTTTTATTTAAAAAAATTAACTGACTTCAAAAAAAGGAGGAGGGAGGTTCTCAATTCATCGGAATTGTTTATGTTTTTTTATGTATGTTCCCCGATTACTAGAAGACGCCTGATCGATTTGGAAAAAATTGTTTGAAAGGGTATACTTTCCAGGTGGTCCAATAGTCATCAGGTCAGGATCTGATGATGGGATCCTGGAGAAATCGAAAACTCTTCAAATTTTATAGGCACACTTGAAGCGATTTGGGTATCTTTTTTTGACTTGTGCATTTGCTTTCGGAAAGCTCACTTTTCAGTCCATATTTTTTAAGTCTGTACACTTTTTTTTAAAGGCAATGAATGTAGTAGTTATTTATTATGTAATTTATTTAGTATTTTCTTTCAGTTTATTCTAGTATTATTTAATTAAATATAATAAATAAATGACATAATGTGCACTAGGTATTCCATTAAATTGAACGCTTCCCCACGAAGTTATTGAGGTCATATATTAGTCAAGTTGTACTCGGAGACCTCTATTATATATAACTATAGTTTTAGTTAAAAGGTATTAGTTTGTGCAGTATAACTTTGCAGACATGGGACCACTTTCTTGTGCCGTCAGTATGTATGTGGACAGAGTAATAAAATGGGAGAGATTTTAATATAAAAGAAAAATTGTTTTGTGTTTGATAGCTCAAAACTAGAAAATATAATAGTTCTAAAATGTAAATCCAAAGGCCACGACATAACATGACTAGAAAGGAAGATCCTGATTTTTGAACAAATATTTTTCTACCTCTGAAATTCGAACCACAAGATATTAGTCGTTCAGTAGTAATAGCATCCTATTTAAGGGCCGTTGGTCAAGGTCATCTTTTAGCCGATGATATTAGTGAGGCTAACGTGTGGATAGTTCTGTTGTAGTGGGGGTCCTATTGACATGAACCTTGCAAAATGTGATTAAAGGAAGCCGCTTGGCACAGTTGTTCCTAGGGTCAAACTGAGCAGATTTAGCCCGGTAGGCAATACCACCCCCCAAGCTTAGACTAAGGCGCGGCGGGTGAAATGTTTGAACCCCCCCAAATCCCACCAGAGGGGGGGGGGGGTCAAACATTTCACCCGCCGCGCCTTAGTCTAAGCTTCATAACTTAGTCAGTTTACCTACTATGTCGAGTTTGGTATCGTTTTCTTATAAAGCCAAGGATGCGCAATTCATTTTTGGAATAATTTTTGCAACACGTCATAGTGAAAAATAAAATAAATAGGAAAACAACAAAATAAATAAATTTTTTTTTGTTTCTTCGCCTATAGTTTTAAAAGTTTTACGATATTTATAAATTAAAAAATAGCATTCAATACCCCAATTCTTCTAGATTATATAAATGTAAAGTTTATTAGGATTATTGAAGAAAAAGTATATTTAAAAAAAAAGGTATATTTAGATGGAAAAGTTTGTCGCATTATGTAGGTACATAAGTTTTTAAATAAATATAAAAACTCATTGGTACATGGCCGGGATCCGGGATCAAACCTGTGGTCTGTATTATTATATTAATTAATCTATTTATTACCGACAATATTTTTCATCCGAGAAATACGGCGGGCAAATAGGCAACTCTCATTTCATAATATTATTAGTTTCTGGGAAATTCTTATCTAGATGAAAATACTTTCTTCCAAGACTTCAGCTATGAAGCCAGGAATTGGTCAAGTGTTTACCTACAAATTTTGTTTGTACAAGTTCTGTTGTTTGATATCAAACACTTAAACTTCGGAGAGTACGTAAAGCTGGCATCCGTACTTCTTCTAAACATACCAGTTCACAGGTATGTCAAAGAAGAAGAATGGACCCAGCAACATGATGCCACCTGTTCTGTTTAACATGGACAACTAGAGAAAAGTGGACACTGTTACTTGCTCTAGCCACACCGCAAGGTATATGGGGCGTGAAGATGAACAATACATTTTAAGTCAGATATTTCACTATCAAAATGAGGCTGGCTAAATGAGGAAGACTTAACTTCTGCCGGATACCCTGGGGCCGGTATGAAGTATACACGATGTCTGAAATGGTCTAAAAGTAATTATTTACTTATCTGTCTGAAAGTAATTATGATTTAAAGATTAGCTTTCTGCCCCGGCTTCGCCCGTATTAACTTAGTTTTTCCTGATTTTTCCAATTTTCCGAGCAAGTTTTCCAGTTTTTCTTACTCTAAAACAATAAAAACCGGCGGCGCTAATTTGTTCCTGCGCCCGCGTCAAACTTGGTCTGACCTTAGTGCATACTATTGAGTGTACGAGTCCGATTCGCACTTGGCCGGTTTTTAATTATAGGTACAGATTATGTTATAATAAAAAATCGTTGAATTTTTGATAAGGAATCCTAATATAAAATACTTTTAAACCCCTTATACCACTTAATTGATATAGGTCTGGATTCACCACAAAACATTTCTTTCATTTATTTTTGCTTTTACAAGACGGGTACAAATCCTATCATACTATTATTATAAATACGAACGTGTTTTTGTTTGTCTTTCTGTCACGTAAAGACAAAGCAACGGTCAACGTAATTTTTTGCACAGAGGGCCGGAAAGGAGATTACTTTTTATCGCGAAAATCTTTCAAAAAATTTAGCGAAGCCGGAGCGAAAGATAGTGTTGAAATAAAAAATGTGCATGAGGGAATGTCTTCAAATATAATTCAGTTGGTGAAAACTTTTTTCGATTTAAATCACTAAAGGTGCCCATTGCATCGATTTGTTCTCAGTTACATTTTAGATGTCGATTAAATGACGCCTCAAAGCGTTAATGGCAATCATTCATCCAATCGCCGGCGCGCCGTCATACGGTCCACCGAAATCGACCAGGTATTCGTCCAATTCTTGTAACGAATGGTCCGCCATCCGTTTTCAAATCGTTGTATTTGTGGTTGATTTCGATAGCCGGAACGATCTGTCACACACACACATCCTCCGCATTAATCGAATCTTGTGTGTCGGTGTGAGTGAGTGAATTGCATGTGATCTGATCATATGATTTATATCGCTAAAGTGTGGCATGTGTTCACTCTCGATCATACGACTGGCCGGACCGAAAATTTTCGGTGAGATACCGGACCAGTGCGTGCGCTACTTAATTACCGAATGACTTTGACAATTTTTAGGAAATACTTTTAAATTATAACTAGGATTTCACGTCCTGTCATGGCGACAAACGCACGCGTCTCGCGACATGATGGGGAATCCATTTTAATCCCGTCCGCGCTGTGATAGTTGTGATAAGTCGTTGATTAATAAGACATATCACATTCGGCGGGAACATCCTAGCTACCGATTTATCGGCTATAAATTGATACTGTGACGTCTATAATACTTGACATTGGCAAATTATCGATTAACACTGATGGAGCCATTATAAAATAAAAAGAACTATATGAAAAAAACACGAAAAATGAAAAAAACACGTTTTAATTTTTTTTTATTGCCGCGAAAACGTTTGATGATGTCACATTCATGCAAACAACAACATGATGGCCACAGATTAGATAAAATAACAAGAAAATACACTTAGATGCTTTTCTATCTAAATATACCTCAACAGAACTGGCCACTCGTTAGGTATAACCTCACAAATAACATCGGCTAAGTTTATTTATTTGAAATGTCAAATCAAATTCAAACTGACATGCCTTTATTTACATGAATGTGACGTCACTTCCCGTTTGCGGTCACGTGACCGGAAGTATGACATTATTTTCAGATAGACTATGTAAAAAATATTCTTTTACTGTCAATTCAAATTTGTTTAGTGGTTCAGCCCGGAGACTTCTTTTGTGATTACAGTCACTGCGAATGTCGCGGGTAAAAATATTTCAAGAATAAAAGTACCCATCGACCTCAATTTAGCAGGACGAAGGTAAAAGACATAATTACATCTCAGTACATCTGCTCGTACAAGGTCAACCTCTTACTTGAGAGCTTGTCGCTAACTATCTCTCTAGCAATATTTTATTATAGATATTTAAGGGTTCTGTAATAAAAGCTTTCAATAAAAAAAAAAACGTTTTTTGCTCAGACACTACCATCAGTGGAGTTAACAAGTGATGTAGATAATAAAATCTGTCAAAAAAATCAAGATTTAAAAAAAAAACCAAGTCTACAGACTGGGGATATTACAAGAAATAGTTTATTTTAATTAGATTTTTTCGAAATTCTTCCTACTTTGTTCAAAAAATGTATATCAATTCTTATTTTTGAAGTAGACCTAGCAAAACTTTTTCTGTTGCATTAACTACTCAGTATTCTTCTATATATCTATCATCACGCCTTTTATCCCAAGAGGGGTAGGCAGAGACAAAGACAATCGAATGCCATTTGATACAATCCTCTTTCGCTTCTTTTATATTCATCATATTATATGCTCAGCGATTGTGTGTACTTTTAATATTTCCATTGATCAACATATTTTATATGTTAAATAAAAGTAGGTATACATAGGCTCCTCTGCCAGCATTTCCTTTCGCTTCAGCCATATAAACCTTTTTAATCAAACTTCCATCCTTAATTCTTTCAACGTGTCCAAACCAGCCAGCGCATTCTTCATACATTTTTATCTACTTACTTTGAGTATTATTTGGAAAAATAAAACCTCCTAAAATCTAGATCTAGACTAAATAGTAAATATTATATTACTAAATAAAAGTGTAACTGTATGTATGATATCGCACGCAACTTTCATAAAAAAAATACTTGAAAGACTGGCGCTGTTGTCAGTAAAATAACAGATATATGACATTATTTGTAATGAAAATTCTGAGAAAAAATTCAATGTTTTAAACAAAATTAATACAAAGAAAATACTGTTGTACCAGAAAAAGGCGAATTACAATTACAAACACGTCCGACGGCATCACACGAACATAATGCAGGCACGCTAGGTTCATTGCACACAAGTGAAGCCAGAAAGAGATGCATAGTATTATTTACCTGTCAATTTGAGAAGTACATTAATTAAGTAGATATTACTTGAAAACTAAGTCGTTTTTCTATAGACGGTTAGCAATTGAACATGAAAGGTGAGGCGAGAGGATCTTAAAACTTGTAACATTCACTTGCGCGTACGCACGGACCTCAGTAGAACGGTGACAGAACTAGTGAAGGCTCGCGTAACGTTAACTCTGTGATTTTCGTGGCTGGAAATTTTGTAAGTCATTTATTATTATTTCTATTTTTTAGAAATTAAACAGGATTTGGGGAATTTATGATCGATGCTTTATCCTTGTATTATAAAACTAATTTATTAATTTTATTATTATTATTTGTTAATTTTATGTGTACTACAATAAAATTATTTACATACTCAAACATCCTAAATACATTACGTTATTGTCAGATAGGTATTATTTAAATTCCTTATTTTTTATGATAATTATAATTATTATGAAAACAAAATTTAAAATAAAATTAAACAATTACCAAAAATATGACATAAAATATACTTACACATACATATCTTGAATTTTAAACTAGGATACACTGTGCTATGGATTTGAATTTTAAAAAAAAGTGTACCGACTTCAAAAATTATGCACTGAAAGAAAAGTGTGCTTTCCGAAATCAAATGCACAAGTCACTATAAAAAATACCCAAATCGCTTCAAGTGTGCCTATAAAATATTAAGAGTTCTTGATTTCTCCAGAATCCCATCATCAGATCCTGACCACCTGGAAAGTATGCCCATTCAAACAAAAAAAATCCAAGTCTTCAAGTAATCGGGGAACATATATAAAAAAAATAAAAGATTTCGACGAATTAAGAACCTCGTCCTTTTTGTGAAGTCGGTTAAAAAGGCAAAGGACATTGCAAATAAACATCAAAATAGTAAAATGTAAAGTCCGCATTTTATTATACAAATATTTTATGGAGCTAGGATTCAAACCCGAGACTGTCTGCTTCGTGGTTTAGCTAGGCTAATGTCATAGTAATTAAATAAAAATATATTTCTGTTTTTTTATTAATCTGTGTCTAGCGTTGGTTTCCGTTAAAGCCAGCATCGTTAGCAGCTCGTAAAAGTTTTACTTTCTAACTTAGTTCATCTACTAAGAGTGTCCTTAAGGGTGAGCTATTATATTTAGAGCTCTTTGAAAATTATCTATTAGTTCAGTAATTTAATTTGAAATATCTAAACGTGATAAATTTTTTCTAAACAATAAATATGTTATTGCCCTTTTTAATTATGGATAAGCTATCTGTATCTGCACAAATCTGTGAGTGTAAATTTACAATGTATTTATTCGATTAAACATGAAAAAGACAAACAAATAAGCACTAATAGAGTTTTCAGAAGAATTTCCCTGATTTTGTAATTATTCTAAGAATACAAGAACTGAGCAACTTTTTTAGCGAAAATAGATAATTTACAAAAAAAGTTAAAATCAGAAAACAGAATCCAAATTACATACACTTTCTAACTTTTCTATATTTTTGACTAAAAAAATGTAAAAATTTTACTAATCAACACACTGTAAGATTGAATGGTTTTAATGAAAGAGTACTTTGGGTAGATGCTTAAAACAGGTGCTAGTTCAAAATCTTCAATACAATTTTATTATTTACACACAACAATAAAAAATTCTAAAATTACATCTAAACATTAAAAACAACTAAATAAACCAGGTCTGCGTGGAATAATGGTAAGAATACTGGCTGCATTTCCCCACTGAATCGCGTTACTGATTCGTTGAGCAAGGAAGGAGCCAGCCGTCTGTCACCAGAGAATATGACCATTGCAATCGTGGGGATAAATCTTTAATAAACTTTTTGGCATTTGAACCCCATATACCTGTGATTTCTACACCAAACGGCACAAATTTGTAGTTTTCAATATTTTAACTATATTTGCACCGTTTGTTAGACTCTGCGATTTCATGACTGCATTAGACGGGTCTAATGTGTCAACGCACGTAGCATCCTATACAAGGGCCCGACCTCGTTCCCAGAGAATCAGAGTCATCCAAAATAGTTAATTAATTAATAACAAGGAAGACGAAATCCTTACCACAGCTAAAATAAATCAATTAACTAATTGAAATGCTTTGTAGTAAATACTTAGCAAAACTACTTGTCGTGAGAATTTAAACCTGAATTAGATAATGTTACGTTATTGACATTTAGTTAGAGGTAGCGAACTAGCGCGTAGTGAAAGTGAGGTGCTGTTAAACTCAATACAAACAACTAAATTTACCAAAAGGTACTAAATTTTGTAATGTAACGAATCATCGTGGCCTTGTGGCGACAGTCAGTCACGTAGCAGTGTCCACGTTTAGCGAATTGTAAGAATGGATTTTCATCAAGGAAAATCGGGGCAGGGAAGGGACCTGTGAAACCCCGACGATATTAAATGCCTGGTACCCAACAAAGGCTTCAAAATCGACACAAACGTATAAAAGGACAATGAGTAAGCAATTTTGATACTTATAAATCGGTCGGCCATTCAGTTGCACCACAATAGGTTATTTGGATGTTCCCTGGGGATCATTATATCGGAATTGGGGTTGTTCTCATTTCGCTCCGGTTTTGCAAATCCGGATTATGTAGTCGGCATACCAATCAAGATTTCGGGATTTCCAGTCGCCGTGATAGGATTTTAATATTCAACAGAGGCTTGGGATTATCGGGATTCGATTTCTGGTTTGGAAAATATTTTTTATTCACACTAACTTTATTATCAAATTGTTAAATTGTTAAATTTGATAATCTGCTAAATTGGATGCCGCACAAAAACTACATTCACCGGGAAGGTTTACGAGTATTAAAATTTATTAGACTCAGCCAGTTTTCATGGCGTATGCTGTCTAATCCGTCAGAGATATAACAAAATGATGTAGGAAATAATTTTGTAAAATAAATTTATCTATAAAAATGTCATCGGTATTATAAATCTATCTCTAATAGATAAGTAGTTATAAGCATATTTTTGTAGGTATTTAAAATTGTTGTAAATCCATATTGTACCCGTCCAAAGCCGGGAGCGGGGTCGTTAATATTGGTTAGTATATATAACAACGCCTGTCATGAAAGTTTTTTTTTTCAAATTGGTCTTTTGGTTTTCTTGTTAAACAAACAGCGATTAACATACCTACTTATTTAAATAAAAATAATATAAATTTATTATTTTATAAAAGGTACATTTTGAACAAAACCTGAAGTTTCAGGGACTCATATTGTTATGAAGGATACAAAGCTCTGTAGCAAAATTCCATTAAATGGAAATTTTCAGAAAATATATAATTTTGAGTTTCTGAATTCGATTACGGGTGATAGTAGCTAGCTAGGTACTTATGTGTTTCAACCGAGATATAAAAATGGAAAAACTACTTGACCGATTCTCAGGAAGAAGATGTATGTGTATAAAACATCACGCAGCGTCTTTTGGGAGCCGAGCAGTAACCAATAATGTCAATGTACTTAATTTGACTAATTTGTACTGATTTTAAAATTTCACGGGAGAAGCCAGGGCGTGTCGGTAGAAGTGTATAAAAATTATAAAAATGCTGTTCGTTGGTAAGCGCATCTCTTTTATTTATTTACCTAGGTATATGGTAATTTTTTTTTTTAATATCGTAATAGTTTTTCAGGAAAGACAAAATGAAAATGTGTGCAAAATTATGGTGAAAATTAGAAAATTCCTGAAAAACTGAAGTTTCTAGAGAATTTTTGTATGAACTGGGGAAACACAGGCTAAAGCTAGTTGAAAATAAGTTTAAATTGTTCACCGATTTTTTTAATTGTGATATTTTTGAGGCCAGTGGCCAGCTCCGTTGAGGTATTTTGAGTTCGAAAACAATAACAGGCATTGTTCATTTGACCTTATTCGTCCTTACAATCACACTAGTCCTTTTTAATTACTAAATTCGGTCATGTCAATAGGGTACTTATATGTGCACGAGAAGTGATTCGGAAGAGAGTAAAGTGGGCGTTCGCACTTCTAAAAAATAAAAGATAACTTCTAAGAAATAAACTTTGGTATTAAAAATAGAAAATGAATATGTAGATCTCATCAAAACCTTTCATTTTGGTAAAGACACCACCAGTCTAAGGTCAGTGGTTTTCGAGATATGGCCCTTATAAAAAAATGATTCTAAACATCTCCTATTTATGATACCTAATATAAAGTTTCTATCTCAGGATGTTTTTCGAAATTTGTAAAATTTAAAATCAAAATTTTTAAGGGCCAATTCTCGAAAACCACTGAGACCCTAGACTGGTCTTTACGAATATGAAAGGTTATGATGAAATCTACATATTCGTTTTCTATTCCTAAAAGCTAGAAAAAATATTATTTTAAAGCCACTTCGTCTGTCGCACTTTTGCTGAAAAAGGTGGAGAAGCGATCGAAAAAACATTTTCAACGTTAAAATAAGCTGCTCGCACTGTACAATAATTTTAAGCTTTTATTCAAGAAAACTTTTAAATTTTAAACATTTTTCAACAAAGAGTTTTTTGTATTTTGCTTTTACACGATATCCTTTACAAAAACTCCACCGACCAACGACCTCTGTCTGTCGAACAAAAAATTTGTCAGTTTAATCTTCATAAAGTTACAATTGCGTATTATTCAACGAAAAGCTATTTACTAACGCTTTTAATTTTTTCACTTTCACTAAAAGGCAATTAGTTGAAAAAGTCGACGCCCTTTTATGAATCAAATGTTTATTAAAATATTCAAGGTTTTTCAATGATTCTATAGCGTAGTAGGCTTGATTCTCAGGTTTTCTGGATTCGATTCATGTACTCGTTCCATTTTTAGTCGGATTTGGTCGCTAAGCACCAATCTTCTTTAAGAACCTATATCTATCTATCTATTATCACGCCTTTTATCCAAAGAGGGGTAGGCAGAGACAATCGAATGCCATTTGCTACTATCCTGGCATACCTCTCATACCTTTCATACATTGCTCGGCGATTGTGTGTACTTTTTATATTGCCTTCGATCATTATTTTTTTTATTATGTTCAATAAAAGTACACCTAGGTCGTCCTCTGTCAGCATTTCCTTTCACTTCAGCTATATAAACCATTTTAGTCAATCTTTCATCCTTCATTCTTTCAACGTGTCCATTCATTCTTTAAGAATATGTGCTTTAATAAACTGCTCGTCCTATTTTGGTCCTATATAGACAACTGGCAAAAAGTGGACACCGTTACTGGGGTCTCTGGCCACACCGCAAGCTACAAATGCTGTGAAGATATGTTTGTTTGTTTTTGATTAATCACTTTTCTTTCTTATTTTTCTCTAATTGTTTTAGAGGTCACTTTTTATGGGCTTGATTTCAATAAACTCCTTTTTATTAGGGTTCCGAAAAGGTAAAAACGGAAACCCTATTACTAAGGCTGTCCGTCCGTCCGTCCGTCCGTGTATCTGTCACCAAGCTGTATCTCATGAACCGTGATGATAGTTAGACAGTTGAAATTTTCACAGATAATGTATTTCTGTTGCCGCTATAACAAAAAGTACTAAAACAGAATAAAATAAATAAATGTTTTTTTTGTCGTTTTTGGTCGATAATGATAACGGCAACAGGTAGACGCTTGAAATATTCACAGAATATTTAGTTATATATTCAATTTAAAAATAAATAATTAAATTAAAATGAAATTAATATTTAAGGGCTCCCATACAACAAACGTTTTTGCCGGTTTTTTCTAGTTTTAAAATATTCAGTAGGTCTATTTTTCGATTCAAAATGGTTTTTTTTAGTTCTTCCTAGGAAAAGAAATAGTCTCAAAACGAGCAAATCACTTACATATTATAAAACAAAGACCGCCTGTCTGTCTGTCTGTACCTTTTCACGCAAAAACTAATAAACGGATTTTGTTGCGGTTTCCACTATTAGGTTTATTCAACCTGATTCACCGGGAAGGTTTGCCAATATTAAACATGGTCCATGTTTAGGAGCTGAGCATTAACAGTATAATTTAACTGAATCAAGTCGGTAAAAAAGTTATCGCCGAGTTTTCATGGCGTATGTTGTATAAATCGTCTAAGATATAACAAAATGATGTAGGAAAGAATATCTCTAATAGATAAGTAGTTACAAGCGTATTTATGTAGATTTTCAAATTGTTGTCAACCCATATTGTACCCGTGCGAAGCTGTGGGCGGCATTGCTAGTAATAAATAAAATTATGGCAAACTTACATTTCGATAAATCTCAGAGCTTTTGAGACCTTAACTTGGTTGGAATGTGAATACAAAATACGAGAAATCAATTTAGCCAGCTGTACGACAAATAGTTCTTCTTATAAAACACTTCCAATGAATTTCCCAACAAATACGATTATTGCCAACTGTATTTCTTTTCTACCAATAACAGGAAAATGATATTCTATCTAAAACTGACAAAGTTATAATGTCACAAACACAAATGTACTTAAACAACAACTTAACTAAAATATAATATACTAGCATTCCGCCCCCGGCTTCTGCCGTGGATATTTAAGAACAAAATAAAATATACCCTACCCCTACTTCTACTCCTACCCCCTACCCCTACCCTCTACCACTACCACTACCTCTATATCATCAATAGTTTTCGCAGCGCACGCAATGTAAGTAATTTCTTAGGTAATGTTTTTACACCTCATTACACCTAATGTAATTATTGGAGTTCTAGTAAGGATCCCAAATTTTTTTGAAAATGGAATATAGCCTATGCGGCGATCTACGTTCGCCGAGCCTATGTCGCTCAGGGTGAATGTAGCTTTCCAATGGTGAAAGAATTTTTGAAATCGTTACAGTAGTTTTTGAGTTTATTCATTACAAACATACACACACACACAAAAATACGAATCTTTCCTCTTTATAATATTAGTATTTATGTTATGTTTAGTTATGGTTCCCAAAACACTGGCTGGCGCGTTACCTCGCTTGAACGCTTACCTAAATTTTTCATAAATTTCCATCTCCCAATCCCCTGATTTTCAATTTTATAAAATTTTTAACCTACTTTTAAACACGTTCTAGTTATTATAGTATTTGTGTGGATATTATAATTTTTAACCTATATACAATGCCGGGGCCATCCGAATTTCACCAAAAGGGTTATGTATTAAATAATTTCACCACAGACCCCTAAAACTTTAAACATTAAGTTCGTTCAACCGAATGAACCTTGTAAAAGGAGGTACCTAAGGTAGAAGCGTGAGAATACATTTGTATGGGAATTGTTAGTCGTGTAGTTCTAGGTTAGTCTTACATAAGAGTTATACGTAACTTCTTCATTGTAAAATGAAAGCTGCTTGATAGCCTACAAAACAATGAATATATTTGTTTAGTGAGCACGTATTGTATGTGTGAATCGAATTTATATGATGTTCCGCAATTTGTTTTTCTTTCTTCACCTTAAAACTCCCGAACCGTCGTCGCTAATTTCGTGCCCGCAGACTTACGGTTCCAGGGTACCCAGCGGAAAACTAAGTCTCCCTCGTTTAGCCGATGGTATTTGTGTGGCTAACGAGTGGCCAGTTCTGTTGAGGTATATTTGAAGCAAGTGTGGTTTGTCGGATTATGTAGGTACATAAGTTTTTAATTAAATAAACCCATTGGTATATGGCCGGGATCTGGGATCCGGGATCGAACCCATGGTCTGCCTACTACGTAGTTAGATGTCTTAACCACTCATAAAAAAGTGGTAAAATATATATTTATATAACCCTAAGAATGTTTGGATGTAGGAGATAAACCGATTCTAAAAATTATTTCACGAATTGAAAGCTACAATATGCATGGACGAAGCCGGGGGCGGACAGCTAGTACAGATTAAACCAGAATCTGCATAAATTATCCAAATTGAGGCTAAAAATAATACCTACACTAAAATAGAGTACCCAGTTGTTGTATTTCTTGATAAAAAAAAAACAATATAAGAAAAATTAATAAGAACATAGAAAAGGTGTTGTTTTTTATCACTAATTGATAATAAGATATTATCCCAAAAGTAAATCGTGGCGAGAAGTATGATTGCGGAAAATCTCGTATTTTTGGACACATTTTATACTATTCAGTGCGCAAATTTTCCATTCCGGCCGCCGGATTGGACGAATGTTTAGATATAACCTAAACTCCCAACAACAAAAAATCATATATCAAATTTTGTTATTGAAAACCTATATTTTAGTTTTAGCACTCCTAAAATAAAACCTGCATAATTTAATTTAGATTAATTTTAGCCTAAATAGAATATACACCTACAACTCGACGAGGAAGGTACAGCCACGAATTATTTCTTTCTTCCATTTTCATTTTTACCGCGGGTAAAAGCTGGTATTTTATACACATCTCTTTTTTATCGATTTTTTTTAATACTTCACCCGTTGCCGCCTCTCGGTCCCAGGGTACCCAGCGGAAGACCAAGTCTTCCTCTTTTAGCCGATGGTGTATGTGAGGCTATACCTACCTAAAAGTACAATGGTCCGAAAAAAACAACAACAAAACAAATAAATATCCGACTAGAACATATTTTTCCTTAAAATATTTTTCCAAAACATATATTTTCGGAATATGTACGAATATTTTGGTAAAGCAAACATTCCCGAATTCCCTTAAATATACCGAGATAGAACAACAGGGATACCTACCTAGGGTTGTCTATATAGCCTTAAATTGTAACTTTTAATGTAATGTTTTATTGTGGCTTTTTGATATGTAACATCTTAACTCTCTTTATGTGGCACCTAACTATCTATACATACTAATCAACAAGACATCATTCATTCAGTTCTATAATATAGCACATCTTCACAGCCATTATACCGTGCGGTGTGACCAGATACACCAGTAACAGTTTCCAGTTTTTGCCAGTTGTCCATTGAACAGAACAGATGTGATGTGATGTGTCACTTCTTAACAGACGTAAATATCTGTTACTTTTAGAAGAATTGCCGGCCGGCTTTATGTGTTTTCCGAAACACTTCCTTTGAGCAATTCTTGTATATCTATATATAATCTGAATCTCGGAAACGGCTATAACGATTTTCATGAAATTTAGTATTCAGGGGGTTTCGGGGGCGATCAATCGGTCTAGCTAGGTTTCATTTTTAGAAAAGGTTTTTTTTTTTCGAAAAAAAAACATATTTCATCAGTATGTAATTCGTATCTAAATATAATTTATATGTGACCCTGAAGAAGTCACCGTAGTCCTTAAAGTCCACCTCACCTCTAAGAGTACTTCAATACCAAGCAAAGCTCGGTCATCCAGGTACTTTCATTTAAAATATATAATACATAATAAATAAAATAAATAAAAATAAAATAAAAATAAAATAAAAAAGCCTTTTAATTTCCTATAACCTATTACATTTAAACTTATTTTATTATATTACATTATACACATATATTATAGGAACCCCTTCGATAGGGTATAGGCCTCCTCCATTTTCTTCCATTCCTTCTTATCTTGTGCTGCTTCCGTCCAACTGTTTCCCGCCACCGATTTTATGTCGTCTACCCAACGCTTTTGTGGTCGTCCCAGGTTTCTTTTTCCATATGGGCCGGTCCATTTAGTACTTTTTAGAGTCCAGCGTTGGTCTGTGTATCTCGCTACATGGCCTGCCCATTTCCATTTTAGTCTCATTGTCTCATATATAATACATATTTATATCAAATAAAAAAAATATAGCAATCAAAACGTTATGGCTAAGTTTGTAGTTTTCCGCCAGAAATTCATAGTGCCTAAATAAAAAAATTACATTGATACAAAAAGTTACAGCCCTATATAGGTATAATTTCAGATATGACCTCCGCAGCGGTTCAGGGATTATGCGGCTTTCAATGTATAATGAGCCGCGGTGAACCAAATTTGAATTATCATAATTCCGAAACATATCTGAAATATTTTCTATTAAAAAAACATCTCCTTAAAAACTTTATTCTACTTGTTGGTATATTAATAGCCAATTAAAATGTGTTTGTAACAATTTTATGCAAAACCTGGATCTTAATATATGGCCCCAAGTTTGGCGTTTTATTTACAGTCAAGATCACTCAATATCCATTGTCATCATGCCTATAAATATAGCTGAGTTTAAAATAAATTAAAATTGGGCTATTGTTTTGAGGCGTTAAATGGATTGGTTTATCAAGTTTATTGTTTGAGACTACGGTCACATTCATAAATTATTTATTTGTAATGTGCCGCTTACGTCATTTATTCCGAGAAGCGATACATTATGCCCTTCTCACTTCTGCAGCAAGAACGGACAAAGCGCCGTCGTTTTCTTGCATGACGTGATCGTTGCGCTCGAACCACTCATGAGCCCGAACCACGAGTTTAGGGCGTGGCTTACGATTAAAAATTTCTGAGTAGTTCCTCATCTTAATCAACCTCCGTCAACAAAATCCGTTCTGAAGTTTTTGGGTGAAAAAGGCACAGACATACAGACACAGCGGATCACTTTGTTTTATAAATTGCTTTGAAATCCGTTAGACTTCATTAAGATTAAGGATGTGCTAGAAAAATTGCAAAATAACCTAAACGACTCATCAGCCATAACGGTGCAATAACGATGTCTTTGCACATCGTCTTCATATATATTAATCACCATTTTGAAATAGGTTTGTGTAATATTCCTGTTATTAATGACATCGGTTTTAAATTAAATATGTGTTGCGTGCATGGAACGCATATATAATATAGACTTCATTTCAAACACACACACACACTTCACTTCACTTCACGCTTCAACTTTATATATTACAGTGTGGCCAGAGACAGTAACAGTGTTCACTTTTTGCCTGTTGTCCATATTAAAGGAAGTCAATCATCAAAATCCAACTTTTAATAAAAATTTCAGAAAACCTGATCTATTTACGAAACTGGAAAATATATATATATTGATTTTAAGGATATGACGAATCTTTTTATTGTTTTGAAAATATGATTAGAAACATTTTACTCGATAGAAAATAATCCTAAATACACATCTGAAAACTTTATTTATCAAATTTTATGGCTATAATATAGATGGTATCGTTACAAAAATTAACATGAATATTTTTTTCTTAATTATCTATCTTTTCATTGTAAAATTATTTCTATGTTGTTTAAGATTTTTGTCGCTTACGTTGAATCGCTTACTGATTCTATCCTGCTCTTTCTAATATGCGTTCTGCTCTTTCATCACTCATTTTCCCATTGACCACTTTACCTTAACCAGTAATAGATGTTTAGTTTTCCAAAATCGAAAAGGAATCATTCCTTAAACCCATCTTAAGAACCCGCCTCATAACGTTTGTCCCACACGAATTACATGCTGCAGCTATATGTAAATTATGCAATAACTGTATATCTTGGGCTTTCTAAAGATAGATATTATAAACATGATAAGAAGGAAATAAAATTTTCAAAATCAGTTACACACAAGTTTTACGGCTGTTATATTGTTCGAATATATCCACAAGCAAAGTCCACATATCCACAAAGTATATAAATAATATTTTAGTAGTTATAGAGCACCAAGGTTAACCAAAATCAATAGAGCTGGGATAGTTTATTATGTGACATTACAAAAGTTTGCACGGGAGGAAAAGCTAGCTATAAAAGAACTATGCAAGAAAACGAAATTATTTAAATAAGTTCTTTAAGACGAGGAACGACTCAGAATTTTTTAATCGTAAGCCACGCCCTAAACTCGTGGTTCGGGCGCATGAGTGGTTCGAGCGCAACGATTACGTCATGCAAGAAAACGACGGCGCTTTGTCCGTTCTTGCTGCAGAAGTGAGAAAGGCATAATGTGTCGCTTCTCGGAATAAATGACGTAAGCGGCACATTACAAATAAATAATTTAGAAAAATCTTCTTAATCAATACTAGGTACTGAAATTACCTACAGAGTCGTATAAAATTTAAACGTAAATCCCTTCAGAGTATGGTCGTAAGACTAAAAAGGTGTTTTTGAACAGGTGATTTCAAAAATTTAAGTTATCGAGATGGAATAGTGCCAAGAATACTGGCTGCATTTCCCCGCTGAATCTCGATGCTGATTCGTTGAGCGAGGAAGGAGCCAGCCCTCTTGTCACCAGAAAAGATGTTCAGTCGAGGGGATATATCTTTAATAAACTTTTTGGCATTTGAATTGATTTGAACCCCACGGACCTAGTCTTCAATTAGTTTCTTTTCCTTCATAGTGAATTGTAATTTTATCAACTTAGTCGTTTCGGATTGATTTAGTAGGAAATTTTCCAAAAACATGACCACTTCTGATAAAGCAAAAAAACCGCATTCAAAACCAAAATGTGCTTTCCGAAAGCAATGCATAAGTCACTATAAAAAAATGCCCAAATCGCTTCAAGTGTGCCTATAAAATTTGAAGAGTTCTCAATTTCTCCAGGATCCCATCATCATATCCTGACCTGATTACTATGGGAGCACCTGGAAAGTATACCCTTTCAAACAAAAAAAAATCCAAATCGGTCCAGCCGTCTTCAAGTAATCGGGGAACATACATAAAAAATAAAAATAAAAGATTCCGACGAATTGAGAACCTCCTCCTTCTTTTGAATTTCGGTTAAAAATACAATTTACACAAGTTTAACAAATAAATTACTTGAAACTCAAATACTTGAAAATTAACGCATTTAACTATCAACAAATTACTAGACGTTTGTATAGCCATCAATATTATTTTATAGCAACTACGACAGATTTAGCACTAGTCGTTTTGAAAGTACGTATGTGGGTTTCTACCTAAACCTACATAATATTTAACCTACAAAATTGTTTAAGCACTGAAATTACATGTTTGTTTTTTCATGATACCTAAGATTAATCCCCAATATCACGTTTTGTAAAAAAAAATAACAAACACGGGTAGGGAGTTAGCGATCGTTATAAACAAAATTGTTCAATTAAGACTATTCTTTTTAACAGATTGTGAAACTTTATAATGAGAATAAAATCAGATTTTTTCAAATAATTACATGTCTGATTTTTTTATTAGGTACTAGCTGACTGCCCGCTACTTCGTACGCGTTGTATTAGGAATACAACACCCCATTACTTTAGGGCAAGGGTTTTTTTAGTCTATAGAATACGAAGAATCAAATATTATTTTTTTATATTACTAGCGGCTTACCCCGACTTCGCCTGGGGTACTCGCAGTTAGCCTTATCTAAATCTAGCTTAGCCTAGCCTATATCTAAGCATTATCGAACAAATGGTAATTGAATCTATTGTAAGCACAAATTGAAATAAGGAAGCCAATAAATGTATGAAATGTCATAATCTAGCTAGACTTGATCGTTATTCGGATGATCTCGAGCTATTGAAAGTAATGAAACGTCTATCGCGTGTCTCTTGCTGATGCGGACATTAATCGAATATTAGAGCGATTTCTATTGGAATAATCGATTTCGTTCGATATTATCAATTTATATCATAATCTACTTCTTCATATTCCATCAATGTTAATCGATGATTTGCCAATGTCAAGTATTATAGACGCAACAATAGCCGATTAATCTGTATGTAAGATGTTCCCGCCGACTGTGATATGCCCTATTAATCACTGACTATCACAACTATCACAGCGCGGACACCCGCGTGCGTTGGTCGCCATGACATGACGAGGAATCTATCAAACCTTTGTACCCCTTTTTAACCATTGCGCGTCACCGAGTAGTATGAGATTTGGAGTAGTTTTTATATGGAGAATGTGTGCAGAAAAAAAAAATTAATTATTAAATAAAATTTCATTGTTTACATTCATATTATGTTTATGTCAAACATGGCGGCGAGCATAGAATAAAAATTGTCGCCATATAACAAAGAGAATATAACCACTATGTTACAAAGAATTTTAAAATGTTGCCAATAAATAATTAAGTACTGACTGATACTATTTTTTAAATGAATTATGGTATTTCCACCACTAAGTCCTATAAAATTTGCAAAGAACATGGTACATTGAAGGGAGATGTTATTAGAGAAGAATATAGAGGAAATGCTGGCAGAGAGCGACCTATACGTAAGGTGTAAGTACCTACCTACTTTTATTTGACCCTAATATGTATGGGAAAATGTGGTGGTTAAAGATATTTCTCAATGATGTTTTTTGTCGGTTAATACTTCATCAAAATTAATGTTTGATACGTCATTATGAAGATTATTTTCCCCTCTAATGACAAAAAATAATCAAACAAATCAAAATTAAATGTTTCTTTAAAAATAAGACTGATTTATGTATTTTGTAAAAGACGCCATCTGTTGGAGATCACTTGAACTAACGGTGCGAAGTTTTCGCACGGGTCATCTAGTAGGTTTAATAGGAATTGGCGTAAACAAAAATGTTTGTTGTATCAATAATTTAAATACCAAATGTGTCCAGTTCTATAAATATCATATTTATGCTTTTAAAAATAAAATAAAATTTAAATAAATAACCAAAAAGAAGTTTTACTACTTTTCATCAGATTGTTGCCAAGTAGGTTTGACAAAATGACAACCTTTTTTAGCAACAAGTTTACTTACATCATAGGTTCATTAAATGCAGCAACAGGTATGAATCCTGTTGTTTAATATTAACAACTGGCAAAAAGTGGACACTGTTACAGAAGTCTCTAGTCTATAATATATAAGGTGTAAAATTTTAAATTAGAATGGATTTACAATTTACAATATTTTCAAAATTGTATTTATAAATTACATTTCACGTGTTTATTTTTGTCGTCCAAAGTCGGTACTTGTTAATTTTACGAGAAAACTCTTCCTGAAACGGTTGCGAACTTCAAGAGGCTTTCATGAAAATCTGTATTCTTGGAGGTTTAGCGAAATTAAATTTGTCATAAAATAATATCTTTTGAAAGAATATGAAGAGCGAAAATAGGGGATTTTTAATTTATTTGATTTTAACTTTGGTCACTCGTTAGGTATAGCCTCACAAATACCATCGGCTCAAAGAGGGACTTGGTCTTCCGCTGGGGAGGAAGGTTTATGAGTATTAAACATGGACCTATCATGTTTAGGACCTGAGCGTTAACAGTATAAGTGAATCAAGTGATACAAGATGACTGAGTCCTTCCCATTCGCACTAAACTACGCAAAAAAGCAAACAAAATCGGTACAATAAAATACACAAAACGGACTTCAGTAAATCAAGTATTGTACAAAAATATTAGATATAGCAAGTTCTAGTTAATTGATCCTTATTGAAGTATGTGAAATTATCTTTACTCTAAATGTTTAAAAAATAAACATTAACTCGAGTCGCAAAGTCGGTTGAAAATATGCGTGAAATTGATGACTTTCAGGGCTTCATAAAACCTAGATGTAGCTGATATTGACATTTAAGGGTTCATTAACTAGAACTTGCTATTTTTAATAAGTTTTGTACAATCCTTGATTTGCTGAAGTCATTTTTTATATGGGACAAAAGTTATGAGGCGTTCGGAAGGCACTTCTTCTAAAAATAACAGATGTTTACGTCTGTTAAAGAAGTGGCACATCTAGCTCCATTAAGTGCAGCAACAGGCTTGTCACCTGTTCTGTTCAATATGGACAATTGGCAAGAAGTAAACACTGTTACATGCAAAACATACAATATGCAGTGGTGTGGTAAAGCTCACAAAGGATCAAGCATTTTTTCAAACGATGACGAATATGTCAGGATATGTTATTTATTTATTAAATGGATCGGGTTTAATATCGAAAGATTTTTCCTTCTTTATTTAAAAAAAACGTCTCTGGCCATTGTAGTGTAGGTTTTTATAATTGAGTTTTTACTTTAATACCTACCTTATTTTTCTGAAAATAATAGATGAAGTGTAACTATCATTTGATAAATGTGGACATTGTCACAAGATATAAAGAAACATACTTCATTTACATGTTTATACGAAACAAAATGTTTTATTTTGTGACAATTTACAAGGTATTTTTACTCATGGCCTCAAGCGTTCGCATTGTTCGTACAAAATTTATTAAATGCTTTCTCATTTCAAGAAACATGACTGAGAAAGGTACCTACAGCTTTTTCCTTAACACATTTTATTACAATTATTTTTAATAATAACATAAAATTTTGTTTACTGCGTTCTTATTTATGTAATTTTGTAAATAAAATTGGTAAGAAACAATATATGTATGACAAGCTTCTGTCCGTGGTTTCACCCGCGTGGAAATAGATCAAAAAAGAAATAATCCCGTGGCTCTAATTTGCCCCTCCCCCGCCCGCTTTCGCGGTATAAAAAGTAGTACTAAACTACCACTATGCAAAAAATCATGTCAATCCCGTGAAAAACAAAAACAAATCTATCCCACGGGAACCATACATTTTTCCGGGATAAAAAGTAGCCTATGTGCTTTTCCAGACTATAATCTATATCTGTGTCAAATTTCATTTCAGATCCGTTCAGCCGTACTGGCGTGATTGAGTAACAAACATATATATTATACATCCGTACAAACTTTCGCGTTTATAATATTAGTGGGATAAGCAAGTCCTGGGTTTAATAATCAACATTTGAAATGTGACCTAACAATGTTTTAAATGTATACCGATGGATTTCCTGGATGGATGCTACACCTATGCCCTCCAGCAATCTCTGTGTCAAATACTCTGTTTTGAAATGAAATGAAATTATTATTTTATTTGTTAGAATATGACATAAGTACTTACTGAATTTTAGAAGTGTAGCATATTCTACCGTATTACGGTGTACAAATATTTAATTACAAGTAGGTACAAACAAAGTCTTGGACGTTCAATATTTAAAATTAGATTCAATATTACAAACGCATACAAATACTACAAACATGTCAAACAATTCTCAAGAGCATCAGATATAATCAGTCAAATATAATTAATTATTCTATAAAATCACGCAGTCAATAGTGGCTCGCGCTGATAATACCGCCTCGTACGTAATGACCAACATAGCACCCTTGTATCATAATGTACTAATAAGATATCAAAACGTGATTTATCATTTAGTAATTCATTTATAGACTAATTAATTTTTGAATGGCAAACAAACACTCTCGCATTTATATCGTAGTTAGGATTATATTGCTTATATTTTGTAGAATTACCCACTGGGATTCGAACCTGGGCAGCCTGCTAACCACTAGACTACAGTTGTCAACAAAAAGCAAGTTGCATCACGCGATCCAGCCGAGCATCGTTCTCAGTAAAAATCAGCCGATGTTGCAACTAGCTGCGAGATTTGTAGAGAAAGCGGTAATTAAGAGCGCGTACGTTGATGTAACGCGATGGACGGTTACGACCGATATTCGCCAATACTATTCATATAAGTCATTTAGTTAAGAACTACATAGACGAGATAGATCAAGTATGAAAACTCTGTAAGCCGCCATCGAGTGGTAGTTCATTTTGGATTTAAACATACTGACATACACCGTTTGTTATTTATCTGACCCAGGCACAATACGCTACGAATTGTTTTTTTTTCGATCGCATCTGTTGGGGCCCCTTTTTCAAAAAAATGCGACATGCCGATATCTCCGGAAGTTGTAGATCACCACAGAGCACGGAATTATTAATAATTATTATTAATTATTATTAATAATTATTAATTCCGTGCTCTGTGTAGATCACTATAGATAGATGAATGAGGTGTCAAAAATTAAAAAAAAAATTGTGACCTTGTCTAGAATCTTATTTATGTTTTTTTTTATTCTACATGCGAAAAAAAAGTTTTGTAAGTTACGACAATTTTAGTATAAAATTTTAAAGGGCCATATCTCGAAAACCACTGACCAAAATGAAAGGTCAGGATGACATCTTCATTTCGGATGACAGCTGTTTTGACAACATATTCGTTTTCTATTTTTAATATGAATGTTCATTTCCAAAGCTCAGTGTGAACCGATTTTGATGGTTTCATTTTTGATCGTGAAAATTGGTTCATTATTACAAAAAACCAAACGACGCGACTATAAAATAAGAAGGTATTGCAATATACTCTTGAGAAGATAGAAAACAGAAGAGAGACCTGTCGAGGTCAAATCGTGACCATAGAGGTACAAATGGAAGATACCTTTGTTAGGGTCTAAATATGGTTCACTTACATAATACTGTTTGTTCATGTAAACCAGGTCGATTGGTAGATGACCATAACGACCTATTGGCCTTAACTCGAAATAAATTACTTTTGCTACATATTGCGATTGTTGCTTGAGAATAACTCGTTCGATTCATAGTTACTAAGTTGAGAAATGGTAATACGTATACATATATCATCAAGTTCATTATACTAGGTGGGGTAGGCAGAAAGACAGAATACTTTTCATACATGCCCCTCCCTCCATCATCAAAATGTTAATGCTCAACTTTTCTTGAACCTTCTGCCTAGCAATGTAAATTAATTTCATCCTAATCAGTTCAGCAGTTACGGCGTGTTGAAATGGCACCTTTAAAATAGTGCTAATTGTAAAGCCATATCAATGTTTAGTGAGGATTGTATTGTCAGGATAATAGTGGACCTAGCCGATAATTCCTTCTCACGAATATTTACAACTAGGTAAAATGAAAATTTCACCATTACCTAAGTGCTATTCTATTTACACTTTAATAGTAGATTATATTATCTCAAGGGAGCAAAATAATATTTTACAGCGAGGGCGCTATCCACGCTAAGTACATAGATTCCTAAGCGTAGCATGCGATTCAAAGTATGCCGCCCGAGGAAAAAAATATTATACTAGTTTTCATTTCCCGCTATGAGAAAAATAAATAAGAAGGTTTTTTTTATTCAGCCGGCGCGTAATCTGTATGTTATATGTACACATCAAGGTGTGTAGTATGTGTGGGGTTATATTAAAAGCAACATTCGTGTTACAAATTCAAAACTCATTATTGCCTTCAATCGTCTTTTTTTAAATAGATGGGATGAAAAATAGGTAAGTAACTAGTTTTAGAATGTTTGTCCCCAAAAATTGTTCAAAATAGATCAAATGGATTTGATGAAACTATTAGGTATTATGTGAAACCTCCTCGTTGTTTCATTTCAATGATATTAAAAAAATCAGTAGTAAAAATAAAATGAAAATTAATTGAAACTCAGCTTTCACAATACAAAATTTCTGCCTACCCAGACGGGATTCTGTCGTGAGAATTCTTTATTAAAATTCTTTGTGCAAATTGCACGTCCACCTTTCACCATCATTCATATTCTAGATTCCATTTAACTCGTTCTATTAGTTCTATAACAAACAAAATCGATCAAAAACCAATTTTCCATAGAAATGTTTTTTATTCTTGATTACCCACTGGACAATCCATCATCTTTTATACGTATTTGTTTATTACTGCAGTCAACATTTACATAATCAACTAGGATTCCGCTCCAGATTCTACCCGTGGATTTTTTTTAAATGTGACAACAATTTCTCGCGAAAATTTTACTTTCCGGCCCTTGGAAAAAAAATCACGTCCAATTCACGTAGGTAATTAATATGCTTGGTCGAACGAAGCTAAGAGTTCATGGTTCGAATCCAATTAATATTTGCATCAAAAAATGCATAGAGAAATAGTGATGTTTTTGTCTTTGAATGTTTGATTGATACTTTTGGCTTATGTCTGATAGCAAATCTGTAGCTGCCCTTATTCTAGGTTTGACTCCAATTTTAGGTCTAGGGGGCTATTGACGTTTTATTAATAAGTTGTCTCATATTTATAAATATGTCTCGATTTAAATAAAATTGTCACTGCTGGCGTCGTCGCAACAAAATTAAATTCAGGGTTCTATGTTCTTGAAACACATTGTTATGTTTTTGGGATGCATGTAAATGTGAATGTCAACTAATAATCCTTTTTAAAATTATTATCAAAATATGTAATGTATTTTTTTTCTTTGTTACAGACAACTAAACACAAAGACTGCAAACTACAAAATGTCAATACAGAATCATATAAACGCTATTGGTAAGTTTATTTGTCATTATAATTTTAAGCTTAAGTAGATATCAGTGATGGTATATGAGCAAGTTAAAAACATTGCACAATTTTAATTTTAATTAAGTATGTGGGTTATAGCCTCCTAACATAATTTTGTTAACGACTCGGAATAAACCAGAATCCGCATAAATTATTCAAACTGAGGCTAAAAACAGTACACTAAAATAGTGTACTCGGTTGTTGTATTTCTTGATAAAAAGACAATATAAGAAAGATTAACCTATCTCTTGATAGTAAGAAATTATCCCAAATCGTGGCGAGAAGTAACGTATTTTTATATAACGGGAAAACATGTTTTAAATGAATTCGAATTTTGTCTGTAACATTAAAATAATTAAACTGTAGCAAAAGTAACAGATTTTTTTCTCGAACGATTTCCGGGATAAAATGTAGGTAATCTATGTCGATTCGTTGCTTCGATTTGACGTAAAAGACAAACAAACAAACACATTTTTGCGTTAGAAAACTTACTTACTTGCTAAGGAAACAAAAGCCCGTCGTCAGAACTCATGAAACTTTAGCCTCCATTGTTTACTCTCGGCACAGAATAAAGTATTTTTAAAATGTACCCGATGCACTTTACCCCGACCGGTTGGCAGATGCGTTGCCGGACTGGTTTTGCGACCTTCATATTAAAATTCACCTGTTTGAGTTCATGAAAATGTCGGATCATGTATCCATTCCGGGTAATAAGGGTTTTGGATAAATTCTACATTTTATTCATACCTACCATATTTTCATTTTGTTATTTAAATATGACAAATACTCAAGTTGATATTATCTCTCATCATGCCTTTTATTCCAAGGGTAGATACAATCGAATGCCATTTGTTACGATCCTGACATACCTCTTTCGCTTCTTTTATATTCATCATACCTTTCATACATGCTCGACATTTCCTTTCGCTTCTGCCATATAAATATTTTATCTTTCATTCTTTGAAAGTGTCCTAACCAATTTGAATCTATAATTTGTTTGAAAATGTATTCATTCTGTCCAGTCGAATAAGTCTTTTATTTTTGAGGTCACCTAACGATTGCCCAGCTTATTGAGATATTTTAAGATTGAAAGCAAATAGTATATCATTGATTGAAAGCCTCTTAGTATAAACAAGTTTGAATAATTAATTACTAGCTTTTCGCCCGTGGTTTTTTTTTAAATATGACAAAAAATCCCGTAAGATTTTGGGAATAAAAAGTAGCTTATGTTATGTATCCAGCCCTGTGCAAAATATCACGTTGATTCGTTGCTCTGATCTGGTGTTCAAGTTTCAAGGAAAAACTAATAAACTTTCGTATTTATGATATTAATAGTTGTGCCTTGCGGTTGCACTCGCGTTAATGGTTACTGTTCCGCTCCTTTGGATGTTATAACCATCCGCAAGAATAGGTTAGATGACTAAAAAATTCTAATTAGTCCGTCAGTTAGATTATCAGAAAATATTGGACACGTATTTTTTCTTTTGTCAATTAAACAAAAAATGATAAAGATATAGCCCGCTAAAGTTCCGCGTCACGTCACCAGCCCCCACTCCCAAACTTTGACGCGCTTTATCTCTGTCATTTTTTGTTTGATTGACAAAAGAAAAAATACGTGTCCAATATTTTTTGATAATCTAAATGACGGACTAAATACAATAATATTTTGTTTACCCTGTCATCTACCCTATTGAGCTATCAAGTGCAAAAATATTATTTTAAATCCCACTGGTTGTTCCAGACTCTAGCGCGTTCAAACAGACAAACTCTTCACTTTTATTATTAGTAGATATCTATAGATTAAGGATGTTTTAAACTCCACTTATTTTATGGACAAAGACGAATAGACAATTTTAAGTTTAATATTTTCGCTTTTATCTTTTTATAAAGAAATCACCAATGTCCTTCTTACTTAAAAATGTGACGCGTGACTAGAAGCACAAAAGATCAAAATGAAAAATGTAGCTGTGAATTCGTGACAATCAGACACTTTTCCTTTCCTTCGTCTTTCGCTACAAAAGAAATCCATGCCCCAGTTTTCCTGAATTTCAGATTTCTTTAGCCACTAGATCATGTCCATGGATTTGCTCGTATTATTTTAATCACTCTCCTATATTAAGTTAATTGATACGAACAAGAGGCTAAAATTTTCAACTAAACTCAATCAACCTGTTCTGGATAAATATTTAGACAGACAGACATGCAAACATTCTTAAAAACCACACACATGTTCACAACTTTAATACCTTGCAGTGTGGCCAGAGATACTAGTAAAGTGTTCACTTTTTGTCAGCTGTCCATATTGAACAGAACAGGTGGCAAGCCTGTTTCTATACTTACTGGATGTGTCACTTCTTTAACAGACGTAAATATCTGCTCTTTTTAGAAAAGCACGAGGAATCGATTAAAACACATATTCTCAAAGAAAATTAGTTGCCGACAGACTACAACGTGACGTCATAATTTAAGTAAAGAAGCGTTTCCATCTCGTGGTACTACTCGTTTATGATAAAAGTAATACCATAACTTGCCCCAATAATACAAATGAGTAAAAAAATGGAGTAGAATTAGTCCAATTTTTTTTTCTTTCTTCACGGTGTTACGGTTCCAGGGTAGGTACCCAGCGGAAGACCAAGTCTCCCTCGTTTAGCCGATGGTATTTGTGAGGATATACCTAACGAGTGGCTATATAGTTCTGTTGAGGTATATTTAGATGGAAAAGCCTCTAAGTGTGATTTGTTGGATTATGTAGATACATAAGTTTGGAATCCGGCATCAAACCCGTGGTCTGCCTAGTTAGATACCAGACGTCTTTAACCACTCGGCCACCGACGCACTGGTCCAATGTTTTTCTTATGAAAATTGGTTCAGCGTCTTTCTTATGAAAATTATTCCAATGTTTTTTCATTCTCAGTACCTTTCTATTAGACAGTTATTCCTAAGCCTAAGTCCGACTCGAAAAATTACAACACATTTTTTAAGGAACACTATTTAAAATCTTCCACGGGAGAAGCTGGGGGAAAATCTAGTTTATCATGGAAGATATAATTAGAGAATTGTTGGTTAAATTGACAACTTGACATTATTTTCAACAAAATCTGAACTACTGCCACTCACTTCCTATAGTAACGGATATTAAATTTCTGTTTTCTGCCAATTGAATAAAATTAAAACTTGTCTATTCTACTAAATTACTAAATCTATTATAAAATGTGCTTCTTTGACCCAAAACGGCTGAATGTATTTAGACCTACAATAGTACTTAAAAGGCGCTGGTATATGCGGGGGGGGGGGGGGTATTCGGAGGCAATACGTGCATTATATAAACATCGCAAAATGTTTGTTTGTGTTTTTACTAAAATATAAATAAATAAATATAAAATATTATTATGGAGCTGTAAGAAAAAAAGTTACGATTTATTTTCACTTGATTTTTTGGGTTATTTTCCCTGAAATAGGAAGATATGTCTTCCTCATTTAGCCGGTGTATGAGGCTACTTAGGGAGTGGCCAGCTCTGAGGGTAGGTCTCATTGACGTTCCCAATCCTAAAATCCTGAGTTTAATTTCGTTGCGATGGTGACAGAAGCTATAATTTTATTGAAATTGAACTGATTTAAGGAGTCGTAGTTTCGAAATATATTTGAGACAGTGTAAATTAAAAAAAAATGTGGAAAATCAGTTACACCTAAGCTTTATGAAGCCCTGAAAGTTATCAATTTCATGCGTATTTTCAACCGATTTTGCGACTCCAGTTCTCTTAATATATTTACTAATGTATCATTTTCTCGTATTTATTCTATAGAAAATTTCACATACTTTATGAACTAGGTACACTTGCTATTTCTAATAGTTTTTGTATAATACTGGAAGAGCATAATGTCCATTTTGTGTATTATCGCAGGACCGATTTTTTGTAAAATCGTTCTTTCTCATGTTTCTGCTACGTGAATCTTGGCCTATCTTATTTTATCCTTGGTTATTTTATCGATTCTTTTTGCAGTGTAACTTTTAAAAGATATATCGACAAAATAAGCCGCGCGGTTTACTGAGTTCATTGCGCTAACAAACTTGCTCTTAACTAAAATTATCACTGTTGTCACTAAATATAGTTTGAAAAGGATAGTAGGTAACTTTCTGTCAGGTCATGGCATGAAAGTGAAACGCACTAGTCCGCGACTAAGACGCCTTCACGCTTAATTACCCCACAACATAATTAGGTGCTCTGATTAACTACTGCGCTTAAAATTAATCTATATATCAACATGGCTTTCATTCCAAGAGAGGTAGACAGAGACAATCGTATACATTTTTTACGATCCTGGCATACCTCTTCCACTTCTTTAACCGAGTTCGAAAAAAGAAGGAGAAGGTTTATAATTCGGACGGTTTTTTATGTATGTATGAAAATCGATTACTCCAATAGTTATGAATCGATATTGATTATTTCTTTTTTATTCGACGGATAGTTCTTCTCATAAAAATTGGTTTACTGGTTTTTCAGGAATTTTTAAAAAACTGACTTTATAATTAATATTCATCACACCTTTCATACATACTTGGCGATTGTGTGTACTTTTAACATTGCCTTCAATTATTATTTTTTGTTCAATAAAAGTACAACTAGGTCGTCCTCTGCCAGCATTTCTATTCGTATCTGCCATATAAACCAATTTTTGTCAATCTAAACATCCATCAAAAGGAGTCTATAACCTATTTGGTAGAGCGTTGACTTGAAGGCAGGGTTCAATTCCCAAAACTGCTCATACTCCGAACTTATTCTAAAAATAACAAATAGTTAAAGAAGTGACAAATCTAGGTCCATTAAGTGCAGCAACAGGCTTGCCAATCTGTTCTGTTTAATATGGATAACTGACAAAAAGTGGACACTGTTACTGGTGTCTCTGGCCACACCGCAAGGTATACATTCCGTGAAGATGTGGGGTGTGTTCTTTCAATGTGTCCAAACTAGCGTAAATTACTTTTCTTCAATGTATGTAACCTATATCGTGTTGCCATCTATCAGATTATATTGATACCCCTACCCCTACCCCCCTACCCCTACCCCCCTACGCCTACCCCTACCAATACCACTACCACTAACTTTGGATATTGCTCATAGAAAAATACTAAAATCACGATAAAAAAATGGGGGGTTCGGGTAGGAGGGTAATAAATAGTTTACGACCTATTCTCAGACCTATCGAATATACACGAAAAAAATCAAACAAATCGGTCAAGACGTTTCGGAGGAGTTTGGTTACAAACACTGTGACACGAGAATTTTATATACATAATAGCGGACCCGGCAGACGTTGTCCTGCCCAAACGTTGGCTTGCCTGCACTACTCCTACCCCTACCCTACCCTACCCTACACCTACCCCTACGCCTACTCCTACCCCTACCCCTACACATACCCCTACACCTACCCCTATCTCTACTCCTACCCCTACCACTGCTCCTACCCCTACCCCTATCTCTACTCCTACCCCTACCACTATTCCTACCCCTAACATTTTCCAACTTTTTTTTCTTCTAAACCACCCCTGTGTTGTAACGAACAAAACAAAAAAAGAATTAGCCAAATCGGTTCAGCCGTTCTTGAGTTATAAAATTACTACGAAAAGTGGCATTGATTTTTATATATAGGTATAGATATACACCTAAATGTAAATGGAATTTCATGAAGGTACAACTTTTCAATGAAAGTTTGGACGTTTCCTAAATTTTCCTTTTGAGTTTCTTTTGAGTCGTTCGGCAAGCTTATAGCTAAAATGTTGTTAGTATGTCACTCTCCGGCCCTCCAGTGAGCATGAGCACGAAGAATAAAGTTCACTGCGAAGATAAAATCTCAGTTGAAAAGAGATATATATAAAGGTCCATAGAGATAAAGCGAGACAAAAAGTAGCGTCGCGGAAACCGGTCCTTTTTGTCTTTCTTTATATCTATATTTTTCTTCTTCTAACTGAGATTCAGTCTTCGGTTCAGACTTCTCAGTCTTCTTGGTCATGCTCGCGGGGCTGCTATCTCTGTGCAATCAGGTCGATTCGCTGCTTTGTTTTTTTCATTCTTCACGGGTTCCAGGGTACCCAAGCGGAAGACCAAGTCTCCCTCGTTCCCTCGTTTAGCCGATGGTATTTGTGAGGCTCTACCTAACGAGTGGCTAGTTCTGTTGAGGTATATTTAGATGGAAAAACCTCTAAGTGTGGTTTGTCGGATTATGTACATAAGTTTTTAATTATAAAACCCATTGGTACATGGCCGAGATCCAGAATCGAACCCGTGGTCTGCCTAGGTAATACCAGACGTCTTAACCATTCGGCCACCGACGCACGTTCGTTTTGACGTGAAATAAATTGAATGAAACTTCATATTCCTAAAAATACTTAATTTGGTAAAAGCAAACGATTACACAGGCAGTGCACATTAAAATATTCTCGCTCGATTGATGTTAAACACGATCAACGGTTTAATTTTGCATAATTTTCAGAGTTCATTGGCATTTTGTATTATTTTAATTAAACCTTTTGTGTCCGTTCGTGTAGTCTATTTTTATCTTCGTACAGTTTGATCAAAATCCCATCAAACCTTTACGTATATTTTGTCCAATTAGAGATATTTCTACGGCAAAATATCACAACTATATGTACTTTTGAAAAGAGTTAATTCTTGGTGACGACAAAGATAGATAGAGGGATAAACTCGTTTTTACTCGTTTTGTCTCACGTTAGATATTATAACTACTGCAAGATGTTTGCTGCGTCATTTGAGATCCGCCATGTTTTTTCGATAGAGATGTGTTGTAGTCGACAAATGACTACTCGAAATATCGAAAGAGTTAGAATCGGCCCCCTGGTCACTCCAAGGTAGCCTCAACTATTATCAGAGGATAAATAAAGAAGACTTTCCTTCGGCTGGGCATCACGGCTACCGGAAACCGAAACAACACAGTGGATACAATGATTTCTTTTTCCTCCTTTATAAGAGCAATTTCCCCTACTCTTATTTCAATTAATATTCTGTCATAAACCTACTCGGCATTATATTTGAAGCTCAGAATACAGAACAACTAAATTAATTTTGATGAAACTTTAGGCAGGTATGTATATGTATATATACAATCTGCTCTTTGGCTATCAATATCTTTAAATTATTTTATTTATTTATTAATAAAATACAATAAGAAAATGAAACGAAATTTTCATAAACAGTTGAATACAAAGAGCTTTTACTTCCTATAGACACTTTATGTAATTTTTTGCCTTCAAAGTCGAAGACAAATAAATTCAACTTCTTTGACAGTTCTGCTTAAAAGCGAGGAGAATATTTTATGAAGATTTTTTTAATTAATTTCTCATTATTTTATTTAATGGACATTTATGATTCACTGATTTAAAGTATATTTTTCTTTGTTTGTCCTTCTCGATCGAAGTAATTTATTGCACAGATAACCCAGGAAATTCTTCGGAATAAATTTTCATTTTAAAAATTTTTACGAGTGAAGCCGGGATGGAAAGCTAGTAATTTATATAAGAAACTGTTCTAAATGATTCATCATCATAAACGATAAAGCTTTCATTCTATACTAAAAATATTAATATCTTTTTCTTTTTTCTTTCTTCACGGAGCTCCAAGGTACCCAGCGGAAGACGTCTCCCTCTTTTAGTCGATAATATTTGTGAGGCTATACCTAACGAGTGGCCTGTTCTGTTGAGGTATATTTAGTTGGAAAAGCCACTAAGTGTGGTTTGTCGGATTATGTACATAAGTTTTTAATTATAAAAAAACAGGCCGGGATCAGGGATCGACCCCGTGGTCTGCCGCCATCGAATGTTTCTCTGTCTGTCTGCTACAATAATATATTCGTCTCGAATTAGCTTAGAAACTCCTTCTGTGATTTTAGTGTATATTTAGAACCTCTTTGTTCCATCATAGGGTTCTAAGATAATAAATAATTTTGATTTTTAATTTATTTTTTAATAAACCTGTGCGAAGTCAGAGCTTTATAGCTAGTATTATGTAAAACGTTAACATAATTTCAAACATAAAACAAAGTGAGTAAAGGAAAAATAAGTTTCTTTGTAAAATATTGCTCTCGAGTCACGTTCTAGATGTCAACATATGCACTGACTATACATTGGGTTTGAAAATTCACCAAAATGATCATGGTTTTTTTTTTTAATTATTTAAACATATGTAAAAAACCGGCCAAGTGCGAGTCGGACTCGCGCACGAACGATTGTTGTTGAATACACGTTTGTTGTATGGGAGCCCCCCTTAAATATTAATTTTATATTAAATTAATTATTAATTTTTAAAGTGAATAATTCTGTTTTTTAGTATTTGTTGTTATAGCGGCAACAGAAATACAATATTATCTGTGAAAATTTGAACTGTCTATCTATCACGGTTCATGAGATTGCAGACGGACTGACGGATAGCGGAGCCTTAGTAATAGGGTTTCCGTTTTTTACCCTTTGGGTACAGAACCCTAAAAAGGATGTTGTTTAATAAATAAGACTCTAGAAAAATGGACATTATATTTTGGTAACGCCCGGTCAATTTGACCTTTAATCACTCGATCAATTTTACCTCAGGGTCGTTCGGAAATGATTTCAACGAATTTCCAATCTTGTTCAATCCAATCAAATTATCTCTGTTCACATTTACAAAATTGTAAACGGCAGTAGGGAACGATTTTCTTACGTGATCTATTTAAAGGAATCCATACTAAGGGGTCATCCATAAAATGACGTCACACTTTAAGGGGGGGGGGCTTTATATGTTAAATAAAAGTACACCTAGGTCGTCCTCTGGCAGCATTTTCTTTTACTTCAGCCATAAAAACCTTTTTAGTCAATCTTTCATCCTTCATTCTTTCAACGTGTCCAAACGTGCTTTATAATGTATATGTAGTTCTTAAGAAAAGAAAAAAAACTACAAATTTGTACCGTATGTTGTAGGTACTTACCTACCAAACATTTCCCCTCGACTGATCATCTCTTCTGGTGACAAGAGGGCTGGCTCCTTTCTCGCTCAACGAATCAGCATCGCGATTCAGCGGGGAAATTCAGCCAGTATTCTTGTCACTATACCACGCGGACCTGGTTCATTTAGTTTTAAGGTTTTCATATTGTTCTTAAGCAGTATACTAGGTTGTTTGCGAAGAAAAATATAGTACGAATTCTTCACCTTCGACCTTTTCTAGAGGTCGCTGCATTTGTGTAATTGGTGATCTTCCTTTTACTTTGGTCGGTCGTTTTTTCTCATATTACCTGAGTTCGTGTTTATTTCAAGGTCTTTCACCTATTTACGTCTTGTACACAATATATTCTGTTACCTTTTTAGGGATCAGTTGTCAAATGGCCAAAATAGAATTTCGTCGTGCCCGTTTATAGACTAACACAACTATTAGCTATTTCATCGCTATTGTTTTCATTATTTAGCAAATTAATTCAAAAAAATAATAATTGGGTTCTTATTTAATTTTTTTTTATTTTAATTTAAATATTTACGTCATAACTTAAATGTATAGTATTAAATAAATAATATATTTAAAAACTATATATACAAATTATAAAAAGAATACCTCTTCCAGAACCCCTCCCTGTGGCATGGTTCCCAAAACACTGGCTGCGTTACCTCTTTTCCAGTTCTTATAGTGTTAATGTTGAAATAATGAAGGATAAATCTATCTATCTATCTATCTATCTATCATCACGCCTTTTATACCAAGAGGGGTAGGCAGAGGCAAGTTCATTAAGATCAGTTTCATCGAATTGTAATACAAAATTAGTTAAGTGTACAATAGATTACATGTGAGAATAATCGGCACATACAAAAAGTCGTCAACCAAAGTAATTTTTGTATTTTACATTAGGAATACTTGTTTCAAATAAATAATAATGTCTATCTAAGTTTTCAGCGAACAATGATAGGTTACCTAATACGTACTCACATTTTTGCCTTCATATTTGTACTTGTCTTACAAAAAATATTAAATCTTTCTGAAAACATGAAAAAGCTCGTCAAGCATCCTTTACAGTAATGGTCACACAACGATCCCTCTGGGTACTACTTTATTTTACACTTTAAAAGTTTCATTGCGAAAACCTTTTATCAGTGATACGACAAAATGCATTCGCACCTGCTCGTAAAAGTTATAGCGTTTTGCACTGCTTGTTAAATTTTTATATTGAAACTTTTACAGCTTTTAAGATTTCAAGCGGCAATATTCAATATCATTCAAATATGTACAGGTGCGTCGGTGGCCGAGTGGTTTACTCGTCTGGTATTAACTAGGCAGACCACGGGTTCGATCCCGGATCCCGGCAACGTACCAATAAGTGTTTTAATTAAAAACTTATGTACATAATCCGACAAACCACACTTAGAGGCTTTTCCATCTAAATATACCTCAACAGAACTTGCCACTCGTTAGGTATAGCCTCACAAATACCATCGGCTAAACGAGGGAGACTTGGTCTTCCGCTGGGTATCCTGGAACCGTAACTAAAAAAGGTAATTAAAAAGTCTGTACCAACTTCAAAAATTGCTCACTGAAAAGTAAGAAATAATAAATATTTCGTCGTAGAATTTGAAGACGGTTGGTGCCAAATTAGGATACAAAATTAAGTAAACATCTAATTCAATATTATCTGATCATAGTAGGTCCCGTACCTACCTAAGTAATTGTCTAGATTAGTGAAATTGGGAGCCAAGTACCTAGTTTTTAATTTGGCACAAACCGTCTTAAAATTTTTTTCTAACTTACAAACTTTCTTCTCCTATTATGACTTTGAGATCATACAAAAGCAATATTTTATTTCCCTTATTCAGAGTAATTCAGACTATTACGAACTTATCAACGAACATAAATAATTTTTATTTAAACTTCATTAAGAGGATCGTGTAGCTCAGCGTACGCAGCGAAATAGGTATTTAGAAAATCATATTCTGTCTCAAGCGCGCTCGTCCCACGGGCATCAGTGCGACAGAGAACACTGCAGCTCGTGAGTGTTTGTAGGTATGTTCTTCGTTGAAAATTGCGTTTTGGGGGAAAACGATTTACACCTACTAAACTATAACGAAACCTTATAATTTTGGTGTCAAACGTTTTAGCAGATTATAATCTACGTACGTACGTTTTGCTTTTTTTGAAATTTTGCTTTGTTTCTCAAATACAGACGGTTTATTACGAGCAAGTTATGAACCAAAAAAACCGAGATTTGAGGGGCTTATAACTTTTGACCTATCACGAATTTTGATAAAAGGAAAAAATACGTACGTAGTTTTTCACTATGTCAGTAACATATTACAAAATCGTTAAAATTAAATAATATTTAGGGGTAGTAAAACGTTTTCTCCGTTTGTATGGACATGGACGCGGTACACTACACTCTTAAGTTTTTCACATCACGTCATACTTAGAGTTTTCAATAAAGGCTTAGTACCAGTCAACGTCAAGTCAATGTACAAAAGAATACAGTTTTATATCTTCACCACGATCTTCACACAATAAAGTTAAGCTCTTATTGTATAGACCAGTCGACACGATTTTTCACTCCAATATCCCGTATATACATACAAAGGGATTATTGCTAAAACTGTCTGTCAGTGAAGTAAAAAAAAAAAGTTTGTTTTCTCTCACATTTCATTAATCTATATATTATGTTATGGACCAAGTGATAAATAGGTAATTAATAATGCCCGGGCATTGTGAAAAATGACCAATATGAGATAGCAATGTGATAAAAACTATTCAAGTAATTAAATTGTCCGGGCATTATACACAATGTCTATGACCTAGTGGGCAGAGTAATAAAAAAACATATTTAATTACTATTCTCTTTATTTTTGACATTAAACCATAAACTTAAAGACTCATTATGCCCAAAGTCATTAAGACCATTGACACGCTGGGAAGATGAAATTAAAAAATCAGCTGGACCGCAATGGACTCAAGTAGCACACTAATTACGTCATGGATATCTTTGGACGAGGCCTTCACCCGTACAGGGGTTCATACAGATTAATTATAGATACATTATACAATTAAGAAACTAGTTTTTAAGATTATTTGTAATTTGTAAAAAGCTATTTTATTTTTATTTATTTTATTATGCCCAAACGCTGGCTTGCCTGCACTACCCCTACCTCTACTCCTACCCCTACCCCTACTCCTACCCCTACACCTACTACTACCACTAACTTTGGATATTGTTCATACAAAAATACTAAAACCGCGATTATAAAATGGGGGGTGGGGGTAGGAGGGCGAAAAATAGTTTACGACCTATTCTCAGACCTACCGAATATACACAAAAAAGTCATACAAATCGGTCAAGCCGTTTCGGAGGAGTTTGGTCACAAACACTGTGACACGAGAATTAGCGACGTATTAAGACGCTGAATAGAGCCAATGACCTTGAGAGATGGCACCGCCCCCACGCGGGTACACATACACACCAAACGACGTGGCTGCCACTAATAATATAGCATCAGGCTGCAGCCGGTACTGTCGGTACACGAGCGCTTACGCACACACGCGTGCAGTGCGTACATAAAATCTCGAAAATGAGAATAAAGGAACTTGCTGAAAATTTGATTAAAAAATAGAACAGTATTACGATAGTATATTGCTAGATAAAAAATCTGTCAAAAAATCAGAATCATTGCATGCATTTTAGTACTGTTTCTAGACAGTATAATATTTTTTTAGAGGTACATTCGTGATTTTTTTTCTATCGAATCAATATAGTTGTATTATGTTTTGAACACAGTATCTTAATAACGCATAACTTCAAGAATATCATATATTTTTTTGATTATGGTCACTGCAGTGGATCATGTACTTTTACGCATCATAAAACTAGCATTTAGCTCTATACATCCTCTTAACTAAACTGTATTTCGTCTCCGTCTATCATAATGAATTGCAGATTTGTTAGAGGGTGATAAAAAACATTTAGGTTAATACGTCGCTAATTCGAGTTTCTTAATAAGAGTGAAAGAGTTTTTTTGTTTGAACACGCTAATCTCTGGATTTGGAACATTATTTTTGTATTTGATAGCACCATTCTTGAGGAAGATTATAGGCTATATAACATCACGTTACGACCTAAAGAGCTGAGCAGTAATTATTAACGTGGGTGCAACCGCAAGGCACAGCTAGTTTAAAATATAAGTGAAATTGCGTTGTTACACCTGAAACCGGGAGAATGCTAAGCTCCAATTTGCTGAGCGGGGTGAAAGTATTTTCATATGCATGTTCTTCCTGCGTAGTTGTATGGCCGGAATGGACAACATTTCATTTTTCGTAAGGTACCAAAATTCGAAAACCGTTTGGAGATTACATGCAAGAAAGCTTATTTTTCATTTTTTTTTATTTTTATATCTTTTAATTTTCGAGTTATTTTAAAAATACTGAAATATTGAAAAATGAGGATTAATAGGTGCCCTAATCTGTGCTAACCCTCTAATTTAAAAATACTAATGTCTGTTGGCAGAGTTGTTAGTTATTGAACTCAGGTGTTGCCTTCTATTAATTTTACCCATTTTTATTCCATTTGAAGCTAAATTAATAATTATTCTTTAAATAATATTATAAAAATACTTCTTTTATATAATATTTTTTGGAAGTTTTGCTAGTTTCGAATGGGCTATCACAGGAAATATATTTACGAGTGAAACCGCGGACAAAAGCTAGTATTATTATATACATTATGAATAATGTTGTAGGCGATTTGAGTTCCGGCTACGGCAACACCTATTTGGAACACGGTATATTATACTCTTTGCATTTCTATAACGTTTACTCTGTGGCTTGACTGACACTATCAGTCACTTTCTTTGGGTGACAGTTTATATTTCTTAATTTTTGTCCTAGCTAAGGTTTTTAGTTTATAAGTCCTCAGAATTTATAAAAATTCATAATTAAATTAAAAATATAAAAACTCAACCAAAAATAAAATACAAAAATACGTGTAACTTATTTTTTAATATATTTTTAATTAAAGTAATAAAAATGGGTGATTAAAAAAATGAAATGTTGTCCATTACGCACTTTCGGCCCTTTTTTGATGAAGTAAATAGGTTCTAGTATAAAGTATGTTAGACCCTCAGAATACGCTACGCATGTATGTACATACACTGAATGGTAAAAAAGCGTCATGTAGTCAAAAATACGCAATTTTCTGCACCCGTAATTTTACCAATGTTGGGATAATTTCTTATTATCAAGAGATATGTTAATATTAATAAAAAATAACACCTATTCTATGTTCTTATAAATTTTTCTTATTTTGTATTTTTATCAAGAAATACAACAATCAAAGGTGCGTCGGTGGCCGAATGGTTTAGGCGTCTGGTATTAACTAGGCAGACCACGGGTTCGATCCTGGATCCCGGCTTTTCCATCTAAAATATACTTTATCAGAACTGGCCACTCGTTAGGTATAGCCTCACAAATACCATGGCTAAACGAGGGAGACTTGGTCTTCCGCTGGGTACCCTGGAACCGTAACACGATTTCGGGAGCTGTAAGACAACCCGTGAAGAAAGAAAAAAAAACAACAATTTATTTTAGTGTAGGTACTATTATTAGCCTCAGTTTAAAGAATGTATGCCGATTCTGTTTTATTCTGTATTCTGAGGTAAGACCATATAAATTCAATGTCAATTCATTGCAAAAGTTACGTAGGTATGTGTCATTATGTAATGCAATAAACACTTTCACTACCTAGAAGGTCTCGCAACAACTTTAAACAATAAATCTTAACTATTATTGGATTATTCCTAATAACTTTCCTCCCACAGCTCCGCCCGTGCAAATATTATGTCACATTTTCAAAAATGTCCACGGGCAAAGCCCGGGCGAAAAGAATGTTATACTATAAATACAAGGCTTGTATTTAGCATTTCTACCGGACGAAGTCCCAATAAGAGGCCAGTAAATTATAATAAAGAAAATTCTAATACTCTAATGCAAATAAAGGGAATGATTTGAAAGGAAGAAAAATATAACGAAAAATTAGTTATTTGGTAAAATATTTCTTTTTATCTTTTGTTAGGGCTGCCATTGTTAGCAGGTATTAGGGTTGTGTTGACAGTGAAAGAAAATAAATACACATTAATATTTTATCTATATCTAACGTATTTAATCAATGAAAAAAATGTTTATTTATTTGTTTAATAAATATATCTTTTTTAATATCTAAATGAAAAAGCTTTACCTAATTCATACTTCCGGTCACGTGACCGTGAACGGGAAGTGACGTCACATTCATTTAAATTTCAAATTATAAAATAACCACAGACTACTTACTATATTATAATAACTGTCTGTCAATCTGTCAAAGACTAAGTTATTTTCTTGTTATTTTATATAATCTGTGACCATCGTGTTGTTAGTTTGTGTGACTGTTAGTGCTAGCGGTACATCCCGAAATTCAGTAAAAAGCTGCAAATGGTTTTATAAGCATGAAATTCGGAACGATTGATCTTTAGGCCATACGAATCAATTTGACCCGTATCACGAAAAAAAAAACAAAAAGGAGAGGAGTTACGAAGTTTTCTTTTTTTTGTATGGGAAAAAAATTTTTGTTCTGAAACCTATCGTGTGGTATTAAATGAAAGGGCTTACTAAGCCGATTCTAAAATCATTATATTTCAGTCATTTGTTTTAAATTAAAATAAAAATAATTTTCAAAACATACCAAGTTTGGGCTCCTCCAGATATGATACGGTTGAATCATTATTTGTAAAATATACCTAAAATGATTTGTAATAGCCTCATATCCAACCCCAAGAAAGCAATTTTGAAAATATTTACATCTGTTGCACCCGCCTTAAGACGCTGAATAGAGCCAATGACCTTGAGAGATGGCACCGCTCCCACGCGGGTACACATACACAACAAACGACGTGGCTGCCACTAATAATATAGCATCAGGCTGCAGCCGGTACTGTCGGTACACGAGCGCTTACGCACACACGCGTGCAGTGCGTACATAAAACTCGAAAATGAGAATAAAGGAACTTGCTGAAAATTTGATTAAAAAATAGAACCGTATTACGATAGTATATGGCTAGATAAAAAATCTGTCAAAAAATCAGAATCATTGCATGCATTTTAGTACTGTTTCTAGACAATATAATATTTTTTTAGAGGTACATTCGTGATTTTTTTCTATCGAATCAATATAGTTGTATTATGTTTTGAACACAGTATCTTAATAACGCATAACCTCAAGAATATCATTTTTTTTTATTATGGTCACTGCAGTGGATCATGTACTTTTACGCATCATAAAACTCGCATTTAGCTCTATACATCCTCTTAATAGTTACTGTTCCGCCCCTTTGGATCGTACCTTGATGTTATATAGTCTACAACCTTCCTCAAGAATTGGGCTATTAAATGCAAATAAAAATCTGGTACATTTATGTGCAGCAACAGGTAGCATATACACCTTGTATTTGTATTGTGTTCTTCAGTAACCACTGTGAACGAAGTAAGATTTAACAATGAATATTTCCCAGTTTAAAAGAAAGGATTATCCGAAGACTTTACGAAATCCTTTCCGGAATTCGAAACGAATCGTCGCAATAACTGTCGAAACCTTTGATGACAACAAAAAGGGTGAACTTTGAGATGGATTTAAAAATCGCTGCCATTATTATTCGACTGCTTCGGAATTTTCGTAAATCTCATTAATTTGGGGGAATTTCGTACCCTTTGTTAGATCAGAAATCAGGGATTTATATCTAGGTCATTTGCCTTAAATCTACTCCTTTGTAATCCAATCTAATCAATAGAAAGTTTTGTGGATATTCTGGCAGTAATTTCTACGTTCGATACTTTCACGATAAGTTTCACGAACCGGTGGATTTTTATCTTTATCTAGAGCGAGCTTATTGCACGGTACTACAACCACTATCGGCCTGTCATATTTACTAATCTGTGGACGGTTACTAACGCGTTTTTGTTAACAACCGAGATACGAAATAGGGAGACTGATCGGACATAATATTTATCTATATTGTTGATCTCTTTCAATTACTCTATAATATTGTACACGACGATCTCTGGCCGTCTGTCCGTCACAGCCTGTTAGCATCTAAACTAAATGCGATAAAAGGACTAACGCGGCCTAAGACCGATAACAAAGAGCATCTAAACTAAATGCGATAAAAGGACTAACGCGGCCTAAGACCGATAACAAAGACACATGCTGACTAGTCAGTGACTATAAAATTGGCTGAATAGTCGGCGGTCAATAGACTGCATATTACTGATTAATTAACACTTTGAGATTTCTTAAGACTAGTTTATTCCCTACTTTATTAAAAAATATAACATTTAAGGCCTGGCGTACAGTGCCGAATAATCGTCGAGTAGTCGCCGACTATAGAAGTGTTCGGATAGTCGGCTTTTCCGACTAATAGGTAGATCCCTAGTAAGTACGTATGTAGTAAAGAACCATACATTATTATGCCCTCTTCCCCCACCCCGATGCCAATAAATGAGTTTAAGTGTGTCGGTAGCCAAGTGGTAAAGACGTCCGGTCATGTACCAATGGGTTTTTTAATTAAAAACTTGTGTGCATAATCCGACAAACCATACTTTTCCATCTAAATATACGTCAATAGAACTGACCACTCGTTAGGTATAGCCTCACAAATACCATCGGCTAAACGAGTTATTTATATAATATATAAATTCATATACATATTACATTTTTTGTGCTAACTCAATATAATTTTCCCTTTATTTTTGTTACAGTAACCTTATCATGCCTGGTTGTGTTTACATCATGTGCACAAGTCGAAGATCCATGCAAGACAAAATCAAAAGTTGTAGCAGATGACAAATATTGTGACAAATTTTGGGAGTGTGACAATGGGCAACCACAACAATACGATTGTCCCAATGGACTGGTATTCGCTGGTAAACATCGCGGTGTCACAGAAGGATGTGATTATCCATGGAGGTCGAATTATTGTGAATATCCGAAAGTTCAAATAAGTAAGTATTTTATGTAAAAAATACAAATATTAAAAAAAAAGCAGATCAACAGAAAGGAGGTTGTGCAAGGTCGTTGTTTATAAAAGAAGTTTCAAACTAAAGAGGTCTTATTAGAGTTTTGTTTGTAAGGATAATCTCTTACAAAGGACAGGGTTAATTTAGTTTTATACTAGCGGACCCGGCAGACGTTATCCTGCCCAAACGTTGGCTTGCCTGCATTACCCCTACCACTACCACTACCACTACCACTAACTTTGGATATTGTTCATACTAAAATCGCGATTAAAAAATGGTGGATGGGGGGGTAGGAGGGTGAAAAAAATAATATAGAACTGTTTTACTTTTCTCATATTATATTACTTTTTTTCTTCACGGCTTGCCTTACAGCTCCCGAAACCTGTGTTACGGTCCCAGGGTGTTCAGCGGAAGACTAAGTCTCCCTCTTTTAGCCGATATTTATGAGGCTATACCTAACGAGTGGCCAGTTCTGTTGAGGTATATTTTAGATGCAAAAGTCTCTTGTAAAATATCCGTATTTAAAGTGCAGTGCCTGGATGTAAGTCATCTAAGATGAAAAATCCACAGAATTAGTACAAATTTGTCACGCACACTGATGTACTATACATTTTTTGGTCTCGTTCTAATCGCGACATTACCAATCTAGTAGAGCGCCAGCATAATACACCTATGCCAATAACAGTGACCACCTTTTTCCAGCCTACCAATTATAGTTCCACAAACTTATCTGACCCGGTGGCCAAAAGTGGAACTAATGATACAATAAGTAAAATATTCATGTTTTTTCTACGTATTGTCCTTTCTACCTAAAATGAATATGGCGAAGCGTTACAACCCACTTTACATTGAAAAATCATTTTTATTGGCAAAACATGCACAACAGCGACGCTGTCACCGGGTCAGATAAGTTTCTAGATTCAATTTTTTTTTCAAAATGGCTCCAGGGTTTTGATGATTCCGCCAATGTCAAGTATTATAAACATCACAGTAACAATAAGCCGATAATCGGTAGGTAGAATGCTCCCGCCGGCCGTGATATGTCCTATTAATCACTGACTAATCACAACCATCACAGCACGGACGGGATTAAACTGGATTCCCCAACACGTCTTCGCGGCGCGTGTGCTATCCACCAAGGCGTGTCGTGGAATCCCTCAGATAAGTTTGTGGAACTATACGCTAAATTTGACGTTTATTTTTTTTCTAGACCCTCCAATTGGCACAGAGCATTGTGACTGGCTGTACGGCATCTTCGGTCACGAGACGTCATGTACCAGATATTGGACGTGTTGGAACGGTACGGCTACTGAACAACTTTGTATCGGTGGATTATTGTACAATGAAAACGCACACTCGTGTGACTGGCCCGAAAATGTTGATGGCTGCCAGAAACATCGTGAGTACATTTTTGTATTATTATCCCCATAAATGTAGTATAGTCGCGCTAGCGCTCAACTAGATTGGCAATACAAAAGAGAAAGCGCGTATGTTAAAGCGAGACAGATAGACGAGATCGTTTTTTAATAATTCTAACAGCCTGTAATAGCCTAGCGCCAGTAGTAATTTCGCTTATTTTTGTAAAATATCCTGTTTTAAAGTATAATTTAGTGTTTAGTAGACGTGATTTTATGGTTACGTGTGCAGTGCTTGGGTTTAACTCATCTAAGCTAAAAATTCAGAGAATTACACATTTACATCATTTACACGCAAACTGATGTATAATTTTTTAGATAGCTTTTAGCTGAATAAAATCAATTCCGTGAAAACACATTCGGAATTCGATTGAACTTCCCTTTTATTTGTATTAAATTTGAAAGCTCGTTATAATTTTAATTAACGCTTGTCAAAATTTCGTCTCTATGTGAAAAGTAGCATACATTGAATGTGTAAATTGTCTATGAAAATACAATAACTGTTGATTTCTCTAATGACAAAAAGCTTTTCTGTTCATATCACCCACACAATAATGAGAACAAAAGTCTAAAGAACACATAAAAACTAATTATTCTCAAGTCATTAGTAACAGACAGGAAGTATTTAGAACAATATAATATGTTTAGAAAGTGTCGTCACGTGATGCTTTGACTGATCATTCATCAAATGATACGTCATCTGTCACTTAGCTTTCCCTACATCGACCAGCGACTGATTGATTGCCACCTTATTGATTGATAGCACGATGGGGTGTAGACAACACCGTATGGGACTTATTGGGGCTAAGGTTAATTATATTGTAGAAATTCTATCCCGGGTTCGATTCCCAGATTACCTAAATATATATATATGGATCCATGAGTTTTATCACTGTACGTATAGCAAGGACATTTTAGTATGAGGACTGACAAATATATTTTTGATGTGAAACACATCTATTGGCGAGTATGCCCCTCTCCGCCGCCGCTCTGCATGGCGCGTATACTATATACTTCGTTGCTTCTTCGTGTTAGTGTGTGTACTGCGTGTGCCTCTCAGTATACTTGCCGCTTGTTTTACTCTATATATTTTTATGTATTGATTTTTTTCAATAACCATCAATTTCGATGTTTCACATCTGCCGGACGTCCCGTGACGGTAATATTTTTTTTTTATAATGCCTACAACATTTTCTTGCCTCATTTTTAACTCATTTTACATTTTTTGTAAAAATTGCTGTGGGAGTTATAAATTTAAAATCAGTTTTACTAAAGTATGTTAAACAGAGAGAAAGGTATGATAATATCATTGGATAAATCTGAACCATTTTTGGAGCATAGAATTTGTTTGCAATGTCTTTTCATGTTCCATCACTAACTTATGGAAGCGTATGGGTATGGAATAAGAAGCATGAAAGTAAGATAAATGGAGTGAAAATGCGGTCTTTACGTAGAATGTGTGATTTAAAGCGTACTTATTGACCGCATCAGGAACGATGTCATTAGAGAAGAATGCGGAGTGAAAAATTGTTGTGACTAAAATGAAATGTGATGTATTTGGACACGTTGAAAGAATGAAGGATGAAAGATTGACTAAAAATGTTTATATAGGTAGCTGAAGAAAAAGGAAATGCTGGTATCTATCGAAGGCATTATTAAAAGTACAGAAAATCGCCGAGCATGTATGAAAGGTAGGTATGATTAATATAAAAGAAGCAAAAAAGGTATGTCAGGATCGTAGCAAATGGTATTCGATTGTCTCTGCCCACCCCTCTTGGGATCTTTTTAACCGACTTCCAAAAAAAGAAGGAGAAGGTTCTCAATTCGGACCGTTTTTTTATTTATTTTTTTATTTTTATGTATGTATGTACATCGATAACTCCGCCAATTGTGAACCGATTTTGATGGTTTATTTTTTAATCGACACATAATTCTTCCGGATTGGTCCCATTTATATCTCATAAAAATTGGTTCATTAGTTTTTCAGAAATTTTGAAAAAACTGACTTTATAAGTACATTTTTCTTGATACCTCGATAAAATATGTACCAACCGTCTTCAAATTCTACGACGAAATATTTATTATTTCTTACTTTTCAGTGCAAATTTTTGAAGTCGGTGCACTTTTTTTTAAAAGGTTTATTATATATATAAATAACCTATGATTTGATTTTGAAATCCCAATTAGGGTTAAAATATATCGTTAAAATATTCTCACTAATTGTAATTTTCTTTTTCAGCTCTTTGCAATGATGATGCCAATGGTAATGTGCCATTAGGTAAATCTTGTAACCGTTACTGGCAATGTCAAGGAGGTTATCCACGTCTACAACGGTGTCCCGCTATGCTGGTCTTTGACAGGTAACTCTTTACTTATTTTTCTACCATACGGCTCCCAGTGGAAGGCAAGTATTCCACATTTAGCAGATTTGAAGCTGAGTAGAGCAATGATAAGATATTTTGTGATAAAAAGGATAAGGAAATGCTGGCAGTGCACGACCTAGATGGCTAGATGTACTTTATTGAACATATCAAAAATGTATTGATCGATGGCAATATTAAAAGTACACACAATCGCCGAGCATGTATGAAAGGTATGATGAATATAAAAGAAGCGAAAGAGGTATGTCAGGATGGTAGCAAATGGCATTCGATTGTCTCTGCCTACGCCTCTTGGGATAAAAGTCGTGATTATAGATATATTAGTTTTGTTCTATACTGTTATAACATGATGATATGAAATTAGCAAAATTATCATAAAAATAATTATGTAAAAAAGTCAATTCTCTGTAATAATATTTTGATATGGTAAAAACAGAGATATTAAGTTTCAATTATACACATAACAATATAAAAACCTTAGATCTAATCTGAACATTAAAAATAACTAAAGGTCCGCGTGCAATAGTGGCAATAATACTGGCTGCATTTCCCCGCTGAATCGCGACGCTGATTAATTTTCCAATTAATGTTATTTGTACAGACGTTCACTAAGATGTGTAGTACCACCCACCGAAGAATGCGACATACCTACCACCACCGCGCCGCCTCCAGAAGAAGATACCCAACCCGACGTAAGACAGGTAAATATTTTAAAAATAAATATAGTTAATACAAGCTTCTGTCCGCGGTTTCACCCGCGTGGAAATAGATCGAAAAAGAAATAATCCCGTAGCTGTAATTTGCCCCTCCCCCGCCCGCTTTAGCGGTATGAAAAGTAGTATATGTCATTATCTGACCCCTAAACTACGACAGTGCAAAAAATCATGTCGATCCCGTGTAAAACAAAAACAAATATATTCCACGGGAATCATACATTTTTTCGGGATCAAAAGTAGCTATTCCAGACATAATAATATATCTCCGTGCCAAATTTCATCCCGATCCGTTCAGCCGTTCTGGTACAAACTTTCGCGTTTATAATATTAATGATGACTTTGGATCATACGACTCACAGATTTATTATTGCGCCGCGCCCCGACTCTGCGCTACCTAGACTAGTTTATGCGAATAAGAATTGGCGATTATTTTACCCGACTGTCTCAGTAAAGGAAGGTATTGTTTTTCGGTTGTATGTGTATGTTTTTATATGTATAAAGTTCCATGACAAATAGCCATCGTTTCTAATGAAAATACACATCTCTCTGTCTGTGACGATAAAGCATTTTAGGGGTAGCTCTACTTTAATTTAGTTAAGTTTCTTTTGCCTTACTTCCTTTACTCTTTCAGGGTCAACCTCAACGCCAATCTCACAGACCTTCAAACACGAACGTCGACTATCAAGATGGGCAGCAAGGAGGTCGTAATAGAGCCAGAAACTAATATACATATCTCTTTCACACTTACTATCAGTTACATCTTTTGTCTCTTTTTCATTCAACCATCATTCTATTTTATTAAAAAAAATTAGATAAAATAGGTTGTATATGCGATCAATTTCATTAGTGAGAGGGTATTATTTATACGTTTTATTTCAAAAAAATATGTACTTTTGTACTTATGTATTACTTAGAATGTACTAATATTTTTGTAAAAAATACTCACAATTAGAAGAATGCCACCTATGGTATTTTTCCCACCAATTTTAATATTGAAACTGCCCTTAAATATAAGTTTAAATTTTGATTAAGATTAGATGTAGGTTTATAATTTTTAAGTTCTTTATTAATTAAGTATTATATAAAACGAACATTTTCAAAATAGTTAGGTACAGTATAAAAAAATCTTGTTTACAAACCTATAAAGCCGAGGTCCCACGGACGTTGCCAAGTTGTCGAGCTGTTTCCGCGGCCCAGCAATGATAAAGGCAGTTGATGCTGAGCGACACCGCGCCTTTGAACTCCAACTCCCGACGGATCCGACGGACGACTGGCCATCGCAGGCCTGCCAAGAAACAGGATGTGTGAACCCGGCTGAATATGTATTAATAAAATGTATCAATCGTGTACTTACTTAAAATTAGGCAAAGAAAATATATATTTTTACATAAAAAGATTGGTTTTTTTGGAGATACTATAGATGCTAGCTATTTTCACGTTTAACAAAAAAAGTCCCCTAATAATAAAGCTGAAGAGGTTTGTCTGTTTGAACACTCTAATCTCTGGAAAAATCTGTCAGATTTGAAAAATATTTTTGCATTTGATAGCCCAATTCTTAAGAGGATGTATATAGAGCTAAATGCGAGTTTTATGATGCGTAAAAGTACATGATCCACTGCAGTGTCCATAATCAAAAAAATATATGATATTCTTGAGGTTATGCGTTATTAAGATACTGTGTTCAAAACATAATACAACTATATTGATTAGGGGCAACTGTAAATGTTGCTCATCGCTGTCACTGCGGAGAGCATGTAGATCAACTAGGTCACCACGGTCTATCATGTAGTCGCAGTGCTGGCCGCATACCAAGACACGCTAGTTTAAACGATATCATCCGTCGGGCTCTCGTTAGCAGCAATGTGTCAGCCGTTTTAGAACCAAACGGTTTGGCACGTGATGATGGCAAGAGACCAGATGGCATGACACTTGCACCATGGAAGATGGGGCGGTCACTAGTATGGGATGCTACATGTGTAGATACTCTCGCACCGTCCCATCTTCCATATACAGCGTTAAAAGCTGGCAATGCGGCCTACAATGCTGAAATGGCCAAACGTCGCAAATATGCGTCTCTTCCGAAAGAATACATGTTTGAGGCGTTTGGAGTGGAAACGATGGGACCGTGGGGACCTAGTGCACACAGTCTGTTTATAGATATTAGTAAACGACTAATAGAACGGGCTGGCTCTTATTTCGGTCAAAGAATAAGCATTGCCATCCAACGAGGTAATGCAGCCAGTCTGTTGGGTACTCTCCCAGTAGATAGCGATTTACACGAAATTTTTTATTTGTAATTTTATTTTATTTTTGTAATATAGTATGTACCTATTTAAGATAACTTTAATACCTATGTAAATACTTCATTAGTAACCTGAATAACTTGTAAATTTTACAAAGAAAATAAAACTACTATATTGATTCGATAGAAAAAAAACATGAATTTATTCTCATTTTCGAGATTTTATGTACGCACTGCACGCGTGTGTGCGTAAGCGCTCGTGTACCGACAGTATCGGCTGCAGCCTGATGCTATATTATTAGTGGCAGCTACCGGCGTGGGGGCGGTGCCATCTCAGGAGCGGAGCAGACCGCAAAGCACAACTAGTTTTATTAACAAATTTAAAGAGCTATTTATAGATTCAATAAGTATAAGCCAAATGACTGGGGTTCTTAATTATTCGGTGCATTGTACTTTTATAGTTATGGTTGCCAAACGTCCCGTATATACGGGACTGTCACCGTATTTGACCATTGCGTCCATTGCTACATGTCCCGTATTTGTCCCGTTTTTCGGACAAAATGCTGAAATGATCCAGGTGTGAATGACGCGGGCAGAAATTTTGAACCTTGTAAAAAGGTAGTTAGAACTCATAGATATAAACAAAACAAAAAAAATTGATCTATGTTAGAACTACATAATATATGACGATACATTCAAATTTAAATAAACTCATAGTTTGAGGGGCGTGGCCTAGCTGCATACGATACTCAAGCGCTACCCTAGCGCTACGTGATCGATTGGTCTCTCCGCTGAATCTCTCTCTGTCGCATTGAATATAAACAAAAGAGAAGAGGCGCACGGAAGGTGCTTGGAACAAACGTCCTAAGTGACAAATTAAAAATAATTTATTTAAATTAAAGAAGTAGCTTTATTGAAAATCTAAATTAACATCTTACTTAAGTAATAGATGATACAAATTTGTACTTAATTTAATAAACAATACTTCATGTACTACTGAGAAATTTGGAAAGGAGACTATTTTCAGACGCTACTTTGCATTTTTTTTCTATCGAGCAAAGTTTCTTAAAACAATTAATATGAAATATGATTAATTATAACATGTAATTTTTTCTGTATTTGTAAGAGCTTTAGGTTTCACTCAAAACGATTTGAAAAATATGATTTAATATGAAGGTATAGCCTCTTAAAATAACATCGAGAAAATAATAAAATGAACAGTGTATATTATTATGTATACGTATATTTGGGCATCGTAAGTGTTAAAACGTCCCGTATTGGTTTCTGGAAGTTATGGCAACCCTCTTATCATCATCACTACATAATTATAAACAGAATGGATTTTGTTGCGGTTTTCGCTATTAGATAGGTTGATTCACCGGAAAGGTGTACGAGTATTAAACATAGACGTATCATTTTTAGGAGCTGAGCATAAAATAGTATGAGTGAATCAGGTCAGGAAAAAATTTATCCCCAGCGAGTTTTTATGGCGTATGCTGTCTAATCCGTCAGAGATATAACAAAATGATGTAGGAAAGAATTGTGTAGAATGAAAATAGTATTCAAATTGTTGTAAACCCATTTTCTACCCGTGCGAAGCCTTTGGCGGAGTCGCTAGTTCATAAATAAAATAAGCAATAATTAAATTAATAACCGCAATATTGCTCTGGTTCAGACCATTAATTTCAACTTAAAATGAGAAATTGCTTGTTTTGTGTTAATAAACGGTCCTGTGAGCTAGAAAGGGTATATTGAAGCTAACGACCGACTGTGTGTCAGTAGTTCTCAGCGGTAACGTGGTTGTGGAATAAACTACTATAATATCATTACTTTCAACTTGAAAGTGAAGGTCCCGGGTTCAATACTCACTCGAGTCAAAAAAGTTCAGCAGACATTTAGCAAGTAGAAATCGACCCCTGGGGATCCATATATAAACCACTTTGGAAAACGATAATCTATACTAATAATAATTCCTTGGAACTAAAAGTCGGATTTGAAAATGATAAATTATTAACATCACGCCCTAAGGCAACTACTAATACGGACAAAGCCGCGGGCAGCAGCTATAAGTTCAATAACATCACTTTAATAATGTTTTGCCCTACAAACAAGATCTCGTGTCTTGTTATAGCTCCCTAAGGATCTGCTCTTTCGTGATCGTCCAAATTTAGACCAATTTCCTTAAGTGGTTAATATATTGTATAACTACAACTTCAAGTTTGAGGTAAATTCCCTAAAGAAAATTTTATTTTGTTATAGAAAAATTTACATGTGAGCTTTGGATTAAAAAGCTGAAGTCTTGGGTTCAATGAAGCTAAAAATATTGAGCATGGTTTGATGTATTTTTAAGTAATGCGACAAAACACATACCTACCACAAAACCTTGTTTAACTAGGTCTAGCCTTTCATATAGAATGAGAGATTTGTAAGAGAGTGATAAAACATAGTTTAGCTAAACACTTGTTAAGCACCGTTTTGTGGTAAGGCCCGCCATGTTTAACAAAGGCTTTTCCATCTTTAAAATATACCTACCTCAAGCTGGCTCGTTTCAAAAATTAGATTGGGCCTAAAATATTCATAAATCGCTACCGTATGCTAAAGGAGGCTGGGCACCCTGGGGCCGGTAATATACTCATCTAACATACCTGGTGGTCCTTCTGGCATTTTAAATTTTTAACCGACTTCCAAAAAAAGAAGAACCAATTCGTACCGTATTTTTTTATGTATGTATGGACATCGATTACTCCGTCAGTTGTGAACCGATTTTGATGATTTCTTTTTTAATCGACAGATAATCCTTCCGGATTAGTCCCATTTTCATCTTATAGAAATTGGTTTATAAGATTTTCAGAAATTTTTAAAAAACTCACTTTATAAGTCGACATTATCTAGTCATATTTTATGACGCAAATCGGTTCAGTAGTTTTCAGAAATTCAGTAATTTGCCTCTATCCTAATTTGGCACCAAACGTCTTCAAATTCTACGACGAAATAATTATTACTTCTTACTTTTCAGTGCAAATCTTTGAAGTCGGTACACTTTTTTAAAAGGTTTATAGATTGACTATTCTTGACATAACATAATTTGTATTTTTTTACATTTACTATTTTAGACACCTATTTATATAAATAGCAATTTAAATTAACTATTTCAGACTTAACTATAATTTTTAATCGACTATAATATTGAAAACTTTATAATATTTTCTAGTGTATGGCGAAATAAATATCTTTTGATTTGATTTGATAATCTTGAATCTTGAACATTGTAATAAAGTTTAAATTAATTTCTAATTATAAAATTACATATCAATATCGTTTACTTAGTTTACTGGGTATCCTGGGGCCGGCAACGGTTCCCGGGAGCTGTAAGGCAAGCCGTGAAAATGTTATTTTTTTACGCTTTGTCATATTTCTGGTAATGCGGACCTTTTAACGATTCCAGATAACGTAGATTTTAGGTAAATTATTTAGTGTTGTGTACTTATTAGCTATATTCCTTTTGGTTCAGTTTTTAGGGTTCCAAAGTCAAATGACAAAAAAAGAGAAACCCCTATCCTATAGTAAAACACCTGTCTCTGTTTGTATGTCACACTTGTGTTTATAAACAACAATTTTTATTGTCTGGCACAGTTGTAGAATACATTCTATGTTAATCTCCAAAGTTTGCAATAAATAAAATCGATAATAAAAATGGCATCAAAAGCAGAAATAGTTTTTCCCAAGAAAATCCCACAGTGGGAAAACAAACTGGACCGTCTTCTTTTAATCGAAACCTACTTTCCTTATTATTTAAATTAAATCCTACTTTTCACAATTTAATATTTGAAAACTTCTTCAAGACGGTACCGGGAAACTAATTAGATACAAAAATGGGTGAAACGAAATTAAGTAAATTAGCTTATTCGTTATTGTTCTGAATGTTAGATCAGAGTTCTCGTAGAATGACGCTTTCGTAATTACTTTGCCCGTATTTCGTCCACGTTATCCCGTATATATACCTACGCCATCCATCATTCCTTACTATAACCCCTTTGGGGGTGGATTTAAAAAAATATTCTATATCCTTTCCAAGGGTTCAAGGTTACTCCATATCAAATTTCATCAAAATCGGTTCAGTGGTTTAGCCGTGAAAGCGTAACAGACAGACAGAGTTACTTTAGAATTTATAATATTACATAATATATTCTCTCTTCCACGTGTCCTCTATCTGGACATTGTTAACAGTGTATCTATTGGTTAGAGAGATCGTCTACAAGAATTTGTAGAGAGGTTTAGACTACACAAAAAAGAGGTTTTCTGCCGGCAAGTGCTTACAACCACTTTCTATCTCCATCTCTCTAACTATATTTGATTGGTAATTAAATATTTTTCGTTAATTTTTACTTAGCATATTAGGAATCCAATCATTAAGTTTCCAGTCAAGTGTACGTAACCTCGCTACGCTTCTTGCAAAATCTAAATGCTTACTTGCTAAATCTTGATACGGAATCCTAAATACAGAATTCGTATTTGCGCTTGACAGTTAATCTTCCACACGTGTACCAATATAGATAGGGAATTTAATTTGTAATCACCAATTTTATATGAAAAGCTTACATTGATTCCCTTCCTTTGATCCAAAAGAAATATTTTTCTTTGGGAGATCTGAACATTTCTTGAAAAAACTTAATGAAATAAATATCCGATAAAACTTCGGTAAGCTTTTTTCAACGTTTTTGTAGTAGCCTTCTCACGTATTGCAAGTGTAGGTATGTCTATGATTTTAATATGTATTTCTAAGGTCCGTTTTTCTAGATTTTTTTCTAGACTTGTCTTATTTAGTAAAATCTTTGGACGTTATTAACAATCTCTATTTATTATTTCTCAAAGGTTTTTTGTCGGTATCAAAGTTAATGTTTGATACGTATCAATTTAACTAAGTAATTAGATGATAACAAACTTTTGATTTGTGCTGTTATGTATGCCAAAAATAATTATTGTTACCTGTCACAGACACCATCATATATTGAACAGAGTATTGTCAATTTTTTTTTTATTTGTTTATTTTTCGTCATTAGAGGGAAAAATAATCTTCAAAACGCCGCCATTTTAGCCAAAAATTAGGCAATAGGTACTCTGTTCAATATAAATGATGGTGTCTGTAACAGGTAACAATAATGATTTTTGGCATATTTAACAGCACAAATCAAAAGTTTTATATTTTAATATTGACTGTATACATTTACATTTAATTAGTTAAATTGGTTTTGTAATCATAAGAATAATATTTTAATATGAATTTTCTTAAAATTTGTAAAAGACGCCATCTGTGAGATCAAATGAGCTAACGGTGCGAAGTATTCGCACGGTTCATCTAGTTTTACATATTAATTAACATTTTTTACCTATTTGTAGAACCAATTCAATACTCATATTTTTTTAATGTTATTTAAAATTTTAACAAATTAACTTTCCCGGGTGAATAGGAAATTTTCCCGGAATAAAATGTAGTCTATGTCACAGAATATATAATAGTCTATAGGCACCTTTGAGTATTTAAGACTGGAGGCGGGAAGAGCTAAAATCACCGAACAATTTTTCTGCCACTTTTGGCGGGGAGAGGGGGGGGAGGTAAACTAGCCCCTGTACCACTGTATTTTTCTGTCGTTTTATTGTCGCAACGGATTTTACGTTATATGATGATTATGTTAAAATACAAACATAATAATTATAATTAATGATTGGAAACACTAAGTTTGACGCCCTAGATCGCCTTTCCCGTTTAAAACATCACAATTAACTATTTTCCTAGAGCTCTGTCTCGCGACACAAAACGATACCAACGAAATCTAAGGTAACTTATTACTGCGCACCTGGTCAGTTTAACTGGTCAAAGGGGAAAAAATTGGCGAAAGGGGGAGCCCGTCTATGGCCCCTCCATAGGCTTAGTACTCTATGATAGGCACGTATACCAAGGCAGCCGGTTGTCTGAATTCGGCAAGTCGGCAAGAAAATGTCAGTGAAACAAGCATAATGCGCGGAAGAATACAGCAATTTTATTTCCCAATATCAATTACAAGTGGTATGGCTATCTTCATCGACATTTTCATGTCCCCCTATGTCATGGTCCGTAGAGCATTGTTGGCGTGAAAGAAAAAAAAACTTTTTAGCGTTTATCTATCGCCAAGCACGTATTAGGCAGGGGGAGGGTCCAGTGCGTCCTCTGCTAGCATTTCCTTTCACTTCAGCCATATAAACCTTTTTAGTCAACCTTTCATCCTTCATTCTTTCAACGTGTCCAAACCAGCGTAAACTACTTTTCTTCATTTTTGTCACATCATTTTTTACTCCGCATTCTTCTCTAATGACATCGTTCCGGATGCGGTCAATGCGCTTTATATCACACATTCTACGTAAAGACCGCATTCATTCATTTCATCCCTCTTATTCCATACCCAAGTCTCGCTTCCATATGTAAGTGACGGAACTAAAACAGCATTATGTATGTTCATTTTACTTTTAGTTGTAAGTTGTGTATTTCTGCATACCTACATTGTTTAGTCCATCAAATACCTTGCTTCCTTTGTTGACTAAAAAGGTTTATATGGCTGAAGTGAAAGGTAATGCTGGCAGAGCACGACTTAGGTGTACTTTTATTGCACATATAAAAAATGTATTGATCGACGGCAATATTAAAAGTACACACAATTGCCGATCATGTATGAAAGGTATGATGAGGATACAAAGTAATAAACATCTAAGAAGATAAAGATCTGTTCAATCTGATGATCGTAGGTTCCTAATGAATTGTCTATATTTGTGAATTTGGGAACTAAGTTATTTCTAATTTGGCAACAACCGTCTTTAAATTCTACTACGAAATATTTATTATTTCTTACTTTTCAGTGCAAATTTTTGAAGTCGGTACACTTTTTTTTAAAAGTAAATTTATTTTTCCCTTTTAAGTGATTTTGCTGCCTTGAGAGACAAATAATAACGCAAATAAAAAAAAATTATGGAAAAATAAAAAAAAACTGCTGTGGATAGGATTTGAACCATTTGCATCCTGAGCTGCACCATACCATACCATACCTTTAGCCGCTAGACCACCGTCGATACAAAAATTGACAACTTCGTGTCAATAGCAACCGTTGCTAAGGCTTTTCTCTGATACATAATTTTCAGCCGAAAACAGAGACAAATTACTGAATTTCTGTAAAACTACTAAACCGATTTTCGTCATTATGTCTGTAAGATAATGTCGAAAAATTATTATATCCTTAAAAAAATAAATCGTCAAAATGAGTACATATTTCATCGAGATATAAGAATCGTAAGTATTCGGGGAATATACAAAAAAAAAAAACCGACGAATTGTAAACCTCCTCCTTCTGTTTTGAAGTTCGGTTAATAAAAGAAGCGAAAAAGGTATGTCAGGATCGTATCAAATGGCAATGGCTACGAATGGCAAAGGCGTGATGATAGATAGACTGTATCTTCTATAGGTACTAATCTATCTATACTACTACCTATATTAAATGTCTTTGACTAATAATAAACCTGAAGAGATGGTTTGTTCTATAAAACTACTAGTCGCATTTGAAAAATTTTGTTTGCATTTGATAGACCAGTTCTTGAAGAGGCCATATAACATCACGCTACGACCCAAAGGAGCGGAGCAGTAAAAAGTAACAGCTACTATGAAGATAGGTACGCACGAATCCGTGGTAGGTTACTTATTTTCAAAACCATTATTCAAATGATTATCGCAAATATCATTTCTAAGTGTACATGTAAGGTAAATGTCCCATATTTCGGCATCGTAAGGCTCTTACGACTTTAAGATTTTTTAAATATATTACTAAACATGATATCAGTTTGAAATCTTTTGTGTGATGATTATTGATATTTTTCCAGTAATATAAAGTATGAATTATATGTAGTTTTAGTTCGAATTTTATTATATTAATTTATTTGTAGACCTCTTGTTTGAACCCTATTTCGTGATAAAATTTGACTCTGCTTCTAAGTTCGTGAGCTCGTGGCCCCTGTTTCGGGATAAAGTTTTTACAGTGAGTTATGATAATTTATTAATAAAAAAACAAAATTTTAAAGGGTTTAATAATTAAAAATAGGATAAAGATATTTTTTAAATATAAGAGATGTGAGAATGAGATCAGATTCGCTTCATTCAGCTTTTTATTACTTATTAACTAAAAATTATAACAAAACTCAATATATCTTTATCTCTTCGATAGATTAAGAAACAAAATTATAATAGGTATAAAATTATACCTTCATAACAAAAATATACAAAATAAATAAAATAAACCGAATAACAAACAAAATTATGCTGGTAGGTACCTAGTACTGCAAATTTACCTTTAAAAGTGAAAAATTGACACTTTCAAACTCGTATTATAAGAATTCTAGTGAACAAAATATATACCGAATTTAGCTCATAAGAAACTTAATTAAATACGTTATTTGTTTTTTAATTTACATTTAAATTATCTTAATTATTATATAAATACACAAGAGTCAAAAATGTATCTAGAATATCTCTGATTCGGTAGTAACACGAACTAGGGGACACACCAATAATAAAATGACCGCTATTTCGTGAGTCGATTTATTGCAATTTTAAAGGAATTCTAGGCTTGCATATAACTTTTTTCTATGTCAAATCAATTGTTAAGGAACATAAATAAGCACTATTGAATTTCTAATTCAAATGAAATTACCTTTGCCTCTCCGTAAGCTTAAGAACTATGAGCGCTAACCTTACGGTGACAAGGAACACACGCACACCGCTCAGTTGTTCGTGGCCGACTTAAGTTTTGAAGTGTCGCATTGCTCTCAGTTTAGTCGCCAAAATGTTGGTACTTGATTTTTTAGACAGTTAAAATGATAGAGATTTTGTACTAATGTATAATTTAAATAAACAATGTTTAAATTGCTTATTTTTTGCGCCCGAAACAAAACTAACGAAATAACGTACTAGTACGAAACAGGGGCCCTTTACCTTACCTATCTTATTGTCGACAGTCATCAAGAAAACAAACTTTAAATTAACTTTTAATAAGTCAACTACGCTCCGAGAAAATATAAGGGTGTGTCTACATTTCAAAACTCAATTGCCAGGAAAAAATCCATGAAGCTAAAAAAGTTGGGCCCCCCGGAAAATTTCATTATGTAAAAAATCGGCATGGAACCCTGTTAGGATTATTATTATCTCATACTCCAGTGAACTGTAAACTCTTGGCCAGAGATAATCGTAGCAATGTCCACATTTAGTGAATCGAACGCACGAGAACTAAGGAAAGCCGAAAATTAATGAGAATTGAACCCGATCTAAAAAATCGTTCTCGCCGATTCAATACGTACAGTGTTGCTTTTATTTTTGTTGTTTTCTACTTTGCTATTCTCAGATACTTTTTAGCGCGCACTGCAGAGGTGGATCCACGGGATCACGCTAAATAACTTGAGCTCATTAACATTCGGTACGCAGTACAAAATTTTAATGAGACAGGCCACTTTTTATCGCGTGGAAAATAAAATAAAACGTATTAACCGCAAAAATGATGTTATGACTAAAATGAAGAAAAGTGTTCTGGATTGAACACGTTGAAATAATGAAGGATGAAAGATTGACTAAAAAGGTTTATATGGCTGAAGTGAAAGGAAATTTATTGAACATACAAAAAAAATATTGACCAAAGGCAATATTAAAAGTACACACAATCGCCGAGCCTGTATGAAAGGTATGATGAATATAAAAGAAGCGAAAGAGGTATGTCAAAATCGTAGCAAATGGCTTTCGGTAATCACTACCTACCCCTCTTGGGATAAAAGGCGTGATGATAGATAGATAGATAGAATGTGATTGTTTTTTAACCGCTGCGATTTTTAAATCTATAATGAATACACAGTATTTCTGCGGCAAAATAGCCGCTTGGAAAAAAAATCAGTGCATAAAATAGAGTAACTTATAATGTGCATACTACGCCTTACTTCCACCGTGCCTCTGTAACATTCCACTATGTGATCCTACGCGCTCTAGAAATTGAATAAAACGGGAACGAGCTGTGAAACCTTACAGTCAAAGTATTTTAATTAACTTCATAAAAAACAGTTACGGTATTTCCTGGAAGGGGTGACAGAGATATTGCGTTTCTGAGTAATGTGAAGTGGCACTCGTGACAATTATCTTTTTACTTTACTGGTTGCCTTATGGCTTTGTTATCGTGTTATCGGTTCCAGTGTACCCAGCAGAAGACCAAGTCTCTCTCCTTTAGCTGATGGTATTTGTGAGGTTCTGTTAAGAGCCCTATATCCATAATTTGTATGGGGATAAAGTATTCCCAATTTCTCTGTAAATAATCCACCTGTGTCACTGTAATTTAGCATAAATAATTACTTATTCAATATATCTAAGTGAAATAGCTGTTATTTTTTCAATTGGTTTTATTTAATAGGAAATATGGGTGGTAAAATAAAGGATTATTTTTCCCCTGTTTTCTCTTTCATAATCTATCACAAAGCTCTTACATTTTTTTAAAGCGCTGTTATTTAAGAGCTTTGTGATAGATTATGAAAGAGAAAACGAGGGCAAAATTTAAATACCCATATTTCCTATTCAATAAAACCCATTGAAAAAATAACAGCTATTTTTCACTTAGATATATTGAATAAGTAACTATAAAATTACAGTGACACAGGTGGATTATTTACAGAGAAATTGGGAAAAGTTTATCCCAGAAAAATTATGGATATAGGATCCTTAAGGTATATTTGATGGAAAAGCATCTAAGTGTGATTTGTCGGTTTATGTACTTAAGTTTTTAATTTTAAAAAATCCATTGGTATCAAATTTCTGTATGAAGCCGGTAGCTTGTTATTATTAATAAATATGGCACAAAATCATGTTTATGTATTGGGCTGTGAAAATGAGGCACCCATAAACACGTAGTCTGTCGCGACGCGATGGGAATGGGAAATTGTCGAAGAAAGAAAATAAAGAAGGAATTTCTTATAGATAGAGCCACTATGATAACTCGCAAAATAACTCGAACTATTCAAATATACTAGATCAGAGGTTCCCAATCTTTTTTATACTGCAATGAGAGGTTTTCAATCTGACAGTTTAAAAAAAAACAAAAATAGTTTCATTATGTTGTTGATAGATGGCGATGCAGTGCAGTCTTATGTCAAAAACTCTTGAGGGTCGCTGAGGGTGGAAAAAATGACTTCTAGTCTGTGAGCGTCGTCGTACATTTTTCTTTAATTTTTTTTAAACTTAACAATTTCAATTCAGCTGTCATCGTGCTAAATCCATACAGTACACATTTTATTTTTGACATTTACTAGACCTAGGCGCCATCTATTGGCGTTAAAAAAGACGTCTCTTTTTTTAAATGTCATCTTGAAAACCTCTCATTCTTTTTGCAGGCTGTAATTTTTTTGCGACGCCCTTTTAAAAGAAGAACCTTTACTAAGCCGGTCTCCAAACTAACACTCGATGCAACAAGAACTCACTTTCTGCTCGGGTCACTTAATTATTATTATTTATTTTTTAAGTGCGTCGGTGGCCGAGTGGTTAATACGTCAGACCAGACCATGGGTTCGATCCCGGATCCCGGCCATGTACCTACCAATAGGTTTTTTAATTAAAGCTTGAAGGGTTTTTCCATCTAAATATACCTTAACAGAACTGGCCACTCTCCTCCCTATATCTGTTTACAATGTCGTCTCCCCTGATGTCATCACCCATAATGTCTTCGAGCTACGTGTCCCACCAATCACCATTTCGGTATCGCAAGTTCCAATATTCACCACTCTTGTCTTCTCTCTTATTTGGATTATGGGTTTACGAGTATTAAGGTGGCCACACATTCGTCCAATCCCCGGCGCGTCGTCGTACGATCCACCGAAATCGACTATAGACTCGTCTAATGCCGGACCAATGTGTGGGGGCCTACTTAGACATGGAGCTATCACGTTTAGGAGCTGAGAATTAACAGTATATATGAATCAAGTCGGAAAAGTTATCCACAGCGAGTTTTCATGGCGTAAGCTGTCTATTCCGTTAAATATGTAACAAAATGATAAAGGTAATGTAGAATAAAATTATCTACAAAAAAGTCTGTAGTAGTATATCTATATCTAATACATGAGTAATAAGCATATTTGTGGGCAGGGTCGCTTGTACATTTATAAAGTCTTCATATCAATTTCACTTTACACCAGCAGATTTAAATATATTTGTATAAAAATGGCTGCTGTAAAATTATGAATCAAAATGATATAAAGGAATTCGCTCGCATGAATAAATTCGACGAATCAATCAACTCTAATTATCCTCCCCGTCCCATTTTTCAGTGTAAATTTATTTCAGGATATTAATCTATACCTGTAAAAAAATAACCAGATCAATGTAGCGGAAATTTCGTGATTCACACAGCCTTTATACCTTGCGCTGTGCCCAGAGAAATAAGTAACAGTGTCTATTGTTTCCAGTGGCAAGCCTGGTACTACACTTAATAGGCCTGGATGTGTCACTTCTTTAACAAACGTAATTATTTATTTGTAGAATAAGCCATCTTTATGTGCCCTGTCTCGTCTGTTTGTCTGTGCCTTATTTACGCAAAAAGTACTGAACACTGAAGTTAATTCACCGGGAGTATTACGAGTATTAAACATGGACCTATCATGTTTAGGAGCTGAGCATTAACAGGATAAACGAATCAAGTTAGGGGAAAAGTTAGCCCCAGCTAGCTTTCATGGAGTATGCTGTCTAATCAATCAGAGATATAAGAAAATTATGTACGAAAGAATTGTGAAGAATAAAATTATCTAGCGGTAGCATATAGATATCACTAATAGATAAGTAGTTAAAGACAGTTTTCTATGCTATTTTAATATGTTTTAATTTTGATTTTACAGTTTTTTTTTAAATTTGTTTTTAGAGTTAGAATAGTGGACATTCTACTTCATCACTGGCCTCAAGTTTATGAGAACAGTTTATTTTCCCTTCAGATACTAAATCTGCCTCGATGCAGTCTAAACTCCGATACACCTGAAAATTATTTATACCTACTTATTAAAAAACCGTGTTATAGGTAGGTTTGTTTGTGTTTTTCTATGTCTGTTACCATTTTTCTCCAAAACGGCTGGACCGATTTTGATGCGGTTTTTTGCATTACATAGTGTCACTTCAGAGAAGGTTCTTAGATATGTCTGATGATAATTGGGTTAAATATTGGTTAAATACTTATGAGACCAGCATGCATATTCAACTGACATCTTCCTTCCCAAAATAAAATCCCCTTACCAAAAATTGTGTGTTATAAGTTTTTATATTACCTAAGTACTTTAAAAAGAGGGAAATATAAATTAATTTAACATTAAAAAAACACATAAAATCATTAGTTTTCCTACAGCTAACGAAATTTTGAACAACTTAGATAATAAATAACGATATAAAAAGAAACAGATAGAAGGTCCACTAATTGCAACAACGGGCTTGACACCTGTTCTATTCAAGACAACTGCCAGACAAGTGACGTCTCTGGCCACATCTCAAAGTGTAAAGGTCGTTAAGGTGTGGTGTGACATATAACATTTATTTTACAAACTACAATCATCAATTTCATCAGAGAAAAATTGATACTTGGTTATGTATTCCCTTTAAATATCCAACATGAATCCTGATTAGAGACCACTGGCGTACCTAATAAAACTTGGAAAGTCACGTTTTTTCCTTTGAAAGAAGTCGAATTCAATTTGTATCAAACCGTCCTTGATTCTACTAAGTGACGGACGCGATCCCAAATCTAAAAAAAGGCTTGAAATCTTCTAAAACCGGCCAAGTGCGAGTCCAACTTGCGCACGAAGGGTTTATTTATTATCTATAAAAACGGCAAAAAAAATCAGGTTTGTTGTATGGGAGCCCCCTTAAATATTTATTTTATTCTGTTTTTTAGTATTTATTGTAATAGCGGCAACAGAAATACATCATCTGTGAAAATTGCAACTGTCTAACTATCACGGTTCATGAGATACAGCCTGGTGACAGACGGACAGACAGACGGACGGACAGCGGAGTCTTAGCAATAGGGTTTCCGTTTTTACCCTTTGGGTACGGAACCCTAAAAAGGGTGAATAGAATCAAATCTGTAGGTACTTAGACTGCCCTTGATCCCTCATTTCTTTGTCGACGTATAGTGTGTTATTACTGCTAATAATCGTGAATTGAATCGACGCCTGCACAAAATATATTTAAAGGATAGGGTCAAGTTTTGTAGAGCTGTGTCGTTTCTAGTTCTTCAAAACGGTTTTTATTAAGCGAAATACGCTTTTTGTTCCTAATGTGTAAAACAAAACTGACCGTGTAGTCCGAAGTTCATACATCGAAAAGAAAAAAACACTTCTCTGGTACTCAGTACAGTACAATATCAGTTTCATGTATATAGCATTATGGTCCATTTTTTAAGATCACAGTTTCTTAGGAAGACTTAGCTGGCCACTCGTTAGGTATAGCCTCAAAAAAATCATCGGCTAAATGAGGAAGACTTTGTGTTCCGCTGGGTACCTTGGGGCCGGCAACGGTTCCCGGGAGCTGTAAGGTAACCCGTGAAGAAAGAAAAAAGAAAGAAGGACCGTTTTCGGAAAGAGTTTTTGTAAAATTTTGACCTTATTGTTAAAGGCATAGAGTAAAAAAATCATGTGCACATCCGCCGTAATCAGACAATGGTTTTTCTAGGAACTGGTTTTCGTTCGGGCAAAAACTGCATTTTGAAACTTAGAAAACTGGTTTTTATCTACACTAATAATAAAGTTGAAGACTTTGTTTGTTTGTTTGAACCCGCTAATCTCTAGAACTACCAGCCGGATTTAAAAAATATTTGCATTTGATAGCCCAATTCTTGAGGAAGGTTACAGGCTATATAACATCACGCTACGAGCCAAAAGGGCGGAGTAGTAACTATTAACGCTGGTGCAACCGCACGTCACAGCTAGTATAGAATAAAAGAAATAATCAGACTTGAATGAAAAAGAAATATATTTCATTGAGCAGCAAACTTACACATCTATATATTTATATACCTATATAAATAGAAAATAAATGCTGGTAAGCGCACTTGAGAACGGCTGGACCGATTTGGCTATTTATTAAATGTTCATAACATTCCGAATAAGGTTTTTAGAGAAAGAAAAATTGAAAAATTCGAGAAAAACTGAAAGTGAATCTCAATTTCGTGGATGGAGAGCATTGCATTATCTATATTTTTTTATTTGTCCCCCATGGGCTGACACTGCCCTAAGAAGTCGAGGGCTTCAAGCTTCAAGTTAGGGGTAAAGGTCAAAACCTTGACGATTTGACCTCTATATTTTGTATAGAAAACGGTCGGGATTATATGGCGACGGAGCCGACACCCTCGAGCGATTAATCTTCGATTTAGGTGAAAAAATAAAATTCACGAGTACCTATAGTAAAAAAAGAGTATCAATATTTTTAAGATCTTTTTTTGTGTGTAAAAACTAATTAACTTGTGCCGTTTTGGAGAAATTTTGCAAATCATGACGACAATAGGTACACATTGGGGATTTTTTTGTCTAAAAAGGGTTGGGCAAACAATTTTTTTTAAATTAAAAAAGTATATACTACCTACGTATTTTTTTTATCACAGATTGATTTAATAGTTCTTTGGCTATTTTGGCTTAAAAATCGAATAATTTAGGGATTTTACCGCTGTTAAAGCCTTAATATTTTACCATCAAGTGTGAACGTATCATTAAGTTCCCTCTTATCACACGACATTACGAGCAAAGCGTAGCTGTTGAGGAGGTTATTATGTAAATGTATGTGTCATTCTCAGAGTTCAACGAAATCACGTGCTCGTGGCTACAGTGAAAAGTGTTACATTGATATTTTACAGAATAAATAAAAAAAGGTTTTTGTTATTATTTATCAAACTATTTATACCATTGCCATACACACATACTTGTTTGAATGCCACTCACACGGAGAAGCAATGAAATTTATGGTATACGCGCCACACACACATAAGGGAGTTGAGAGTAGCGACATACGAGTGGGCCTTACCCCCAAGGCGCGCTAATAGATGTGTTTCACATCAAAAATTATAAATCAATTAAAAATTAAATTAAATAAATGGTAAATAAAAACAGACTTGTACAATTTCTCCCTGCAAGTTGATGTTTCAGTCTCTCGACTTGCAGTAGTGTATGATCCACACAAAGCGAGTAAATTGCTACCTAGATATATATCACAGAATAGGTATACAGAGGTTTGACGACACACTCTATAGGTAGAGCAAACATGCGGTATAGCCTCCTGAACTGGCCTCAGCAGAAAGGTACATACTTTGAAGGATTGTCAGTGTTTAATATCACTGTTTAATAACCATAAACATTGGTTCATATATTTCTCAAAAATTTGAAACAACTGACTTTATAAGTAATTAAATATGTATCGATTTTGACGACTTATTTTTTTAAGGATATAATAATTTTTCAACATTATCTTACAGACATATGATGAAAATCGGTTCAGTAGCTTTTCAGAAATTCAGTAATTTTCCTCTGTTATATCAAAGAAAAACTAACGGTTGCTATTTGCTCGACCAACGGCGACCAACCATCTAGAACCCCATAAAAGTTTGAATTTTGGAAGAGGAACATAACATTGTTGATAAAGTTTGATATTACATTTTTTGATTTATAGCTAAATTTACTTAGTATTTATTTACGCCATCTCTTGTTCACCGACTTACAGTACATTTAAATCCTAACTAAAATTTCTCTAACATCTAGAGTATTTTTTTAAACAAAAATTTATCCAAAACACTTTATTCTTATACAAAGAGTTACTCTTTGAAGTGTTTGACTTTCAGTGATTTAAAATAATTATTAAATAATAGCTGCTCGAATCTTATTCTGAGCAAAAGTTGCTCGAAACAAAAGTCAAAGTTAAATTTTCTGGATTGAATTAATTAAATATTTAGCTGGAACTGGAATTCAGCCCCCTTTACCATTAGTCTTATTTAGGTCATATATTCCGTTAGAGCAATAGGTTAGATGAAAGGCGATACAAATAAATGGCAATACCTACACTAGGTAGTCGATAGCCTAATTGGTAGGACGGTGGACTTGAAACCGGAGGTCCCGGGTTCCTTACAAATTAATGAATGCCACCGAGAGCTAACATGTTAGACATCAAAAAATGGAATGAGTGATATTATTCTACCTGACCACAAAGTTTGAAACTACACTAGAGTGTAGCGGTAAGAAACGTGATCTGAATTATAATTAGTTTGATAAACTTTGCTCTGTGAGGTTTTGCGATTCAAATGTTCATGGCTCTTGTTTTTCTGGATTTAAAAGAACTTTAGCAACACTGTCCTACGCATTCACGCGTCCGTGTTGGTCTACGACTGTCTAGATCTATTTGAAAAACAAATTCACTGTTTTGTAGTTAAAGGTTCCTCCTTAAGGGGAAGTCAGTCATCAAAATCCAATTTTTAATCAAATTTTTCAGAAAACCTGATCTATTTACTTACGAAACTGAATTTTTTTTTATTGATTTTAAGGATATGACAAATATTGTTGTTGTTTTGAAAATATGATTAGAAACATTATACTCGATAGAAAACAATCCTAAATAGACCTCTGAAAACTTTATTTAACAAATTTTATAGCTATAATATCTATACCATGTACCATTACAAAAATTAACATGAATATAATCCTCCCAAGTCTACTTCTAAAGGTGGCCACACATTCATCCAATCTCCGGCGCGTCGCCGTACACACAGATAACTCTATTATGTACTACGGCCGTACGGTCCACCGAAATCGACCACAGACTCGTCCAATTCTTGTAACAAATGGTCCGCCTAGACTAGATCATACTGCGGCCGGAAAGGGAAATTTTCGATGCGATGCCGGACTAATCTGTGGCCTACTTAAAATAAATCGGACATTAGTTTCAATATATTTTATTCCTTATTTTTATTTTAAAAAGCGATTGAAATCCTTTCTCCCATTGGACTTATATAGGAAAACTTAAAAAAAGCAATTCTAATGAATTTCTAGGACAAGAATTCATCAAAGTTGCTTACTAGCTCTTAAACTTTTATATGTAGGTACCTACTATTGCATGGGTGAACACACTTCTGGATAGAGGAACTACTATTTGTGAATTTTTCAGGATAAAAGGGTTAATTAATTTTGAAAAGGTTAAATATCACCAAGCTAATACATAATGCTGTTTTAATTCCATCATTTACTTGTGGAAGCGAGACTTTTATGTATGGAATAAAATGCATGAAAGTAAGATAAATGCAGTGGAAATCTATTCGTAGAATGTGTGATATAAAGCGTATTGAACGATGTCATTGGATAAGAATGCGGAGTGAAAGGTGTTGCTGTAACTAAAATGAAGAAAAGTAGTTTACGCTGGTTTGGACACGTTGAAAGAATGAAGGTTTATATGGCTGAAGTGAAAGGAAATGCTGGCAGAGGACGACCGAAATAAAAAATGTATTGATCGATAGAAATATTAAAAGTACACACAATCGCCAAACATGTATGAAAGGTATAATGAATGTAAGAAGCGAACTATTGGGATGTAAGGCATAATGATAGATAGATCACCAAGGATCTGTTGCGCAATGTCTATTCACAGTTATCGTATTTATGTTGGATAATAATTCAGGGAACAATATTCTTGTCTTTTATGCAAATAAAAGTTTAATTTAAAAATATCAAATAATTCAGGTGGAATAATTGTGGGAAGCATTTCCTCGGTCTGTTGCTATGCGGTTCGTTGGACGAGAAAGGAGCTACGAGCCATTTCTCTGTCGCCAGAATTTGCGACAAGACACGGATCTATCTATTTATCTATTATCATCACGCCTTCTATCCCAAGAGGGATAGGCAGAGACAATCGAATGCAATTTGTTACGATCTTGATATAACTCATTTGCCTCGTTTATATTCATCATACCTTTCATACCATGCTCGGCGATTGTGTGTACTTTTAACATTAAAAATGTTAACACAGATAAGGTTAAGAGGTTAAAGCTAAAAATTTATGAGGAACCGAAAACAATGTTCAATTCCTTTTTAAAAGAAGAGAACCTGCTGTTGAAAACGTAGACTTGGTTACCATGCTTTATTAACAGACAAAGTCGCATAAAACAGCTAGTTTGTAATAAATTTCCAATTAATAAATTGAAACATCACAGATGTATATATACATTAAATTAACGCATGGTTACACTAACACTCGTAGTGTATACTTCACTGAACATCAGAAGTTGTTTGAACTTTAGTTAAATCCAATTTCTGAGAGAAATTCCCTCGCGAAGAAATCTCTCTATTTATATATTAAAAGTTTTAATAATTTTAATATTACTTACAACTTTAGATGTAGTTACCATCATGGCGCCGAACGCACGCGTTTTCGTCATGGCGTGATGTGGGTGGAATCCGGTTTAATCCCGGCCGCGCTGTGATGGTTGTGATTAGTCAGTGATTAATAAGACATATCACAGTCGGCGGGATAATCTTAGCTACCGATTTATCGGCTTACTATTGCACAAGATTAAACACTGGAGACTGGCAGAATTGCGACGATAAGTCAGCACTGTTGCCATATATCACAAGAAGAAGAAGAAGACTGTGCGATACAGCTCCCGAAACCGTGTTACGGTCCCAGGGTACCCAACGAAAGACTAAGTCTGCCTCTTTTATCCGATGGTATTTGTGAGGCTACACCTAACGATGGCCAGTATGGTTTGTCTGATTATGTACGTAAGTTTTTAATTGTAAAATAAACCATTGGATTTAATAATATATGATGTAGCAAAAGTAAGGAAATCTCTTGTGAAAACAAAGACAGGTGATAAATACTTCTTTTTCATAATTGGACACTCTTAACAGAACACTGACGCCTCAATTTCCCTCCACCGGCTCCGGTTGGCAGCCTCGAGGGAACATCCATTGATGGATGGAATACTTCGTCAAGATATAATCTGGTATTAGGAGGCCGACCTGAGTATCAACCTTGTATCACTAGACGCTGAGGCATTGCCTCGGGGGTTCCCTCCAGAATGAGGCCTCCACCCGGCGAACTTAGCCTCCACCACATTGTCTTGAAATTTTATTTTGAGAATTATAAATGAAAAAAATGACATATTTAGACTCAAGTCAGAAATCAAAATGCGTTATCCTGCTATTACAGAAAATCATAAACATAAATGAAACTGTTTCAAAACTGTTGATAAATAAAAATTAGTTCCGTTATAATAAAAGATCTTGATTTGCACCCCAGATAAAAAAAGTATAAACGTTCAACAACAGCTTTGTGGAACGTAAATGTCATAGGAATCAGCGACTTTAGTCGTTAGACAATACCTCAATGGGTCCTGCATCATGTCCCTGCTCCGTACAGGAATATTGCAAAAAAATAGAAGCAATTCTCAATACTTAGGTATACTTATTAAGGAATTCTAGGAATTCACAAAAATCTATTTATTGCGATCGAAATAGAAATTGCGAACGAAGATTAATTCGTATGAATTTGTCGAGATCAACGACATTTCGTATGTTATTAATGTTACTTTGGAAATTCAGAATTCATATTCTGAGAAGACAAAGATTCAAAAAGTTATTATTAGAGCTTTTTTTGGGGTTTCGAAACATTATTAGTACTTGGAAATATGACTTATTATGCCTAAGATGGCAGCCAAAATAGTGATCTAAAAAGGACTGGCAAAAAGTGGACACTGTTACAGGTGTCTCTATTCACACCGCAAGGTATAAAAGTCGCGAATATCCCTGAAATTAATCATATTTGTTCATAACTTTGAAAAACTGCTCTTTGTTACACATTTTGCTTATCATAGTCCGGTCAATTTAGACATAAAAATAGTGGTCAAATAACAAAAATTCCCGGAGAGCCAAATATTGGTGGAGAGCTGGGGTTTACCATTACAAATAAAATTTTAAAAATCCCCATCGATCCTATGTGTGCTTCAAAAGTTTTTCGGGGTCAAAGGTCAAAATTTGAGGTTTTTTTGGATTTTTCTCGAAAGTTTTATCAAAAATCTTAAAATTCTCTACAAAAATGGTCTTTATGATTTTTTTCCTAAGAGTTACCATTCCTGAGATATCGCGATACCTGTGAGGTAGTGTATTCGGCGCGTTTTTTTACCGTGGTTTCCCCTGTCGGCCTACTCCACTAACTGTCATGACAATTTTAGCATAAGTAACGGATTTTTGAGTTTTTAAATACTCAGTAAACTCATCACCTCTCGCGACACTAGCCTCGATTAAAGTTGGCATTCCACGATCAACCACAACTGTTTCATCTTCAGTTAAAAGTTTATTGCAAATAAAACAAAACTGAGACATTTTTTCGAGCTATAAACAACAGCACAAATAACCTAAATGGTAGACGCTTGTAATAAGTACATACGTATTCACTTGAACTGAACCTTTAGCACTAAAAGAAACAGGTATATGAACGAGACCTACGGACAATAGAATAGCCAGATGTTTTTCAAGGCCACGTGGGTAGAGGGGATTCAGTTAGGGACTGACTATTTTTTGAATAAATAAAAAGTCTGGAGAACTGGGCTATGGCCTGAGGACTGGACAGAATCCCTTGTTGTTCCACTTCACAAGAAAGGTTCCACTCGTAAATGCGAGAACTATCGCACCATCTCCCTTTTATCTCACGCAAGTAAAGTGCTTCTACATATTATAAACAAAAGGCTGGAGAAATTCATCAGAGGACAAACCGCAAAGGAACAGGCGGGATTTGTCAAGGGCAGAGGTACTCGTGAACAAACTTTGAATATGAGGCAGATGATCGAAAAGAGCCGAGAGTTCAATGTGCCTATGATTCTGTGCTTCATTGACTATGCTAAGGCCTTCGATTGCTTCAACTGGGCCAGGATGTTCGGAGTTATGGGGGAGATGGGGATATTGACCGGACTATCATTATGAATAGAAAAACTTAATTGCTATTACAGCCGTTTTCAGACGCATCACAGTTGATCACAGCACAACGAACTCAGTGAAACGCGCGATTTATTTTGAATTGATTTAGAAAGATGTAAGTAAACGATATAAACTGCAATTAGAATTGATAAGATAACCAAGGATAAGATAAGATAGACCAAGATTCACGCACCAAAAACATGAGAATGATTTCACAAAAAAACTAAACAAACTTCGGCTATTCAAGTACATATTATACAAAAACTATTAGATAAAGCAAGTTGTAGTTAAAGTGTTCTGAAATTATGTGAAATTATCTATATAATGATGTGAAAGAAATTACACAAATTTTTATTTCACCTGAAAGTGAAACCCTCAGATAATCTCAAGTTGTATGTTGTGTTTAATTTGTAATTAAGGTCCAATGAAGTGACAATGGTTTAACAAGACTTCATAGTGTCGGACCTAAATCTAATTTGCCATTTAGTAATTTGAAAAATTGTCAGCGCTGATTTTTTTTATAGAAAATTATAGTTAATTGTCAAAAATTTGAATCTTAACTTGTATAAGCTGAAAACGATCCTTATTTTTTTCCTTATTTAAAATCATCATCAAAGATTAAACTATAATGCATTATAATAATGGAATAATAATTCCATACGAATATTTTAAATGTAAAAGTAACTCTGTCAGTCTATCTGATACGCTTTCACGGCTAAAGCACTGAACATAGAGTTTTTCATGAAATTCGATATTGATAAAGCTCAATATCGAATTTCATGAAAAACTCTAGGTTATATTATAATCTATGCTCTAGGGAAGAACTTAGGCTACTTTATTTCTAAGGGTATAATAGGGAATTAAAGTTGGCATTGGCTCCACAGATCTGAAGTTCTGTGATTGGCTCCAAGGGCAAAAAGCTAATAAGTTTAACCATACCTTGTCTGATTTGAAATAAATCTTCGTACTCCTAAAAAAAACAAAAAGGACATTTTTAAATAATTTACTTATTATTATAGTAAAATCTCCTGTCATTGCATTGTAAACTGGCAAAAATAGGCACTTTTTATATTATTTTGTGAGAAACTGGGAATGTCCTTAAAAGTGTTTAAATAATGTTGAACTTAGTGTAGTACATTAGAGCTTATTATACTTACTTAGAAGAGGTTTGCTTAAAAGGGTCGTGACTTAGCCTTTGCCGTGAAAATGGTTTACTGAAGTAATCTTCCAATGGATGTAATACTAAGCTCCTACAGGTCCCATATTTTCTGGAAAATGTGTGAAATTCCTCAAGGAGTCTATGAGTCTAATTGGTGGGGCGTTGGCCTTGAAACGGGGACTCCCGGGTTCGAATGCCACTCGTGCCAAAAACGCTAAGCACCAATTGTCTGCTTTAATCTACTTCTCGAGATCTAAATATGCCACAGGCAGACAGACACACATTTATAACACCTCTCTTTTTGCGTCGGGCGTTAAAAATCGCTATATATTTTACTTACATAAGAATATTGGCACAATATTTTGATTGTACTTTTATATTTGACAAAACTCAGTCAGTTCACCGCTTTTCTGAAGTATTAACAGTAAATCTCCGCACAAAAGCAAGAACAACCATATTTCAATAAGTCTGTTACAAACAGAGTTGAAAAGCCTCCCCTTTCACAGATTTCATTTTATGCTGCCTATTTTCATTTCGTTAAATTATTTGTTTATTTAGTACATTAGGCAATTTATATTACAGATAATACTGCAAAATATATAATGGCTTATCCCCGGTTAGAAATTTTAAATATACATCTAACGCAGCCATACTCACAATGTGCTCCGCGGAGCCCTGGGCCTCCGCAAAGCCTCTGTAGGGGCTCCGCAAAAATACTGGTCATAATGAAAAATACTATAAGGTTGTAAAGGAAAAAGAGTAGTAGTGGAATGCCTAATAAGAAAGCCCCCATTAGATTTGATAAGTAAATAAATTAACTTTTAAAAAAAGTGTACCGACTTCAAAAATTTGCACTGAAAAGTAAGAAATAATAAATATTTCGTCGTAGAATTTGAAGACGGTTGGTGCCAAATTAGGATACAAAATTAAGTAAGCATCTAAGAAGATAAATAACATATATGTTTGTACTGATGATCGTAGGTTCCTAATGAATTGTCTAGATTAGTGAATTTGGAAAGTAAGTTGTTTTTAATTAAAACCAACCGTCTTCAAATTCTACGACGAAATATTTATTATTTCTTACTTTTCAGTGCAAATTTTTGAAGTCGGTACACTTTTATTTAAAAGTTAATTTATTTTTCCCTTTTAAGTGATTTTGTTGCCCTGAGAGACAAATAATAACGCAAATAAAAAAAATAATGGAATAATAAAAAAAATACAGCTGTGGATGGGATTTGAACCATTTGCATCCTGAGCTGCACCATACCATACCATACCTTTAGCCGTTAGACCACCGTCGATACAAAAATTGACAACTTCGTGTCAATAGCAACCGTTGCTAAGGCTTTTCTCTGATACATAATTTTCAGCCGTAAACAGAGACAAATCACTGAATTTCTAAAAAACTACTGAACCGATTTTCGTCATATGTTTGTGAGATAATGTCGAGAAATTATTATATCCTTAAAAAAATAAGTCGTCAAAATCGGTACATATTTCATCGAGATACTGATAATTTACTGTATAAATTCAGTTTTTTCAAAATTACTGAAAAACTAATGAACCAATTTTTATGACATAAAAATGGGACCAATTCGGAAGAATTATCTGTCGATTAAAAAAGAAATCATCAAAATCGGTTCATAAACGACGAACGCGAACACACATAAAAAAATATATATACGGTCGAATTGAGTAGGTATAACGTCTTTTTTTTTAAGTCGTTAAAAAGAATATGTGTATAAACCAGTTTTTTATTATTTTAGGGCTCCGTCAAATATTTTGCTTTCCAAAAGGGTTTCGTCGCCAAAAACTTTGAGAACCGCTGATCTAACGAAACCCTCGCCTATATACTTTGAGTAATACCAATTTACTAATGGAGGTGTGAAACGGTAAATCACCGAACAATTGTGTCATTTTATTGTCATAACGGCTTATAGAGATTTTGCTAAATGACAAACATAACACTCTAAAGTTGGCAACACATTGGTCTGGCATTGCACCGAAAATTTCCCATTCCGGCCGCCGGATGATATCTAGGCGGACCGCTCGTTACAAGAAATGGACGAGTCTGTGGTCGGTTTCGGTGGACCGTACGGCGGCGTGCTGGGGATTGGACGAATGTGTGGCCACCTTAAGGAGAAGCCACAAATCAAATCAAATGAAATCATTTATTTGTCTGTTTTACAATTATTATCTTAAATAACAAAAAATTAACCCATTCTTGGGTATACAAATATTCCTCCCCTTCCGCCAATATTCTGGTAATTTTGCCATAATACTGAGGTTTTGTTGGTATCGTTTAGTGTCGCAAGAAAGAGCTCTAGAAAAATAGTTAAATGTGTTGTTTTTAAATTTTTTTATTAGTGGAATGAACTTCCGGCGTCGGTCTTTCCTCCTCTCTACAACCTTGGGTCCTTCAAGCGAAGCGAGAAAAATTATCTCTACGGGCGGACTGTATTACGATCTGCCAGTCGCGCGCATTCATGGACCAGCAACCTATGCTTAATAATCAGGCGGTGGCAAGGTCACATGTCGTCTTCTCTATAAAAAAAAGGTATAGCATAAATGGTAGAACGTTGTGTGTGAGGTCCCATGTTCAATTTTCACTTGCTTTTAAACGTCTCCTCGTGCTGCAGAGGGCACGTAAAGGTAGGGCGTCCGCATTTCTTCTAAAAACAATATATGGACAACTGGCAAAAAGTGGACATTGTTTCTGTAAATATCAACCAAGGGTAAAGGTAAAGGTATGTACTGTAATAATTTCCTTGATCCCTCATCCGCCATTATGCGTCCCTGACTCGTTTTATACAGAAAACAATTTTCAAGCTTTCTTTATGGAGCTAACGGTCGTTATACAGCATAATGGCTGTTCTGGGGGACGCACGCCGCTGGAGAGTGCTATACTTAAATATAATATAAAAGTAATTAGTTTCTTAAGAAATTAAACCTACTATAATAACAAAACGTATATACAGAACAGGTGTGAATGGAAGAGTAGATTGTAATAGAAAACCGTGTCATTTAAAATAAGGTTCCCCTTTAAAAAGCATTCAAAATCGAAAACCATGCATGAAAATATATGTATGGATTTGAATGAAGTGAAAGAGGTATTTGGTCTTTGCCTATCCTAAGGGAAATAAGGCGTGAGCATGTGTATGTATGTACCTATCAATATTATAAATGTGAAAATTGTGTATGACGCCTAAATGGCATGAATTCAGAAACGAGAAATCCCATGACTGTGTACCATATCTAAACAAAAAAAAAATAAAAAATACGGTCCCAATTGAGAACCTTCTCCTTCTTTTTTTGGAAGTCGGTTAAAAAGTTAGTTTATTTGTTTCTTTTCCATCTTTCGTGTGAAAATAGAAAACGGATAGACGTGATTTTTTGCACAGATTTATCCCGAGAAAATTTTATATAAACAACTTTTTATCCCAAGAGGGGTAGGTAGGCAGAGACAATCGAATTGCTACGATCCTGACATACCTCTTTCGCTTCTTTTATATCCATCATACCTAAGCTTTCTAACTTTCTAATCCTTTATTTTACATCATTAAACCCTATCTAATTCAGAGTTATGTCAAAGAAAATAGCAAGCTCATGAAAAAATGTTGACCTTTAGATAAGTACTCGATTCTATAATAATAAGGCTGAAATCTCTTGTAAGCCTCCCTCCCTAGTCCATACTAAAATAAAAACAGCTTAGAACAATTTTATGTTGTCTAGACAGCGCTGCAGCGGTGGACCAATATCTATCCCGTTTATAAAACCATATACATAAATCAATTATGTAACACAAATAACATCGGCTAAAAGAGGGAGATTGGGTACCCTGAGACTGATAACACGGTTTCGGAAGCCATAAGACAACCCGTGAAGAAAGAAAAAAAATCTATTCTATCTATCTATCATCACGCCTTTTATCTCAAGAGGGGTAGGCAGAGACATTTGTTACGATCCTGACATACTGTAACGAATTTTTCTTTCGCTTCTTTTATATTTATCATACCTATCATACATGCTCGGTGATTGTGTGTACTTTTAATGTTTCCATCGATCAATACATTTTTTATATGTTCAATAAAGTACATCTAGCCATCTAGGTCGTGCACTGCCATTGCAGCATTTCCTTTCACTTCAGCCACATAAAATATAAAAAATACATAGATCTCGTTCTTCTTGTTAGTTGTAGAAACGATATCCGCATTTTAGGGAACTTGAAAAAATCTCGAATAGTAAGTTTGGATGTAGGGGGTTATCTCTCAAACTACTGAACCGATTTTGAAAATTCTTTCACTAATATGAAGCTACATTATCCCTGAGTGCTATAGGCTATATTTTATTTTGTTTCAAAAAGTCCACGGGCGAAGCCGGGGGCGGAAAGCTAGTACTTAAATAAAAAGCGTTATTTGTTCAATAAAATGACGTGCTGTTTTCGTTATTTTAATTTCAGCAAGAATCATCTAATGCCACGCTGAAATGTTTTTTTTTATTTGCTTATTTATTATTTTCTTGTAGGTATAATTGCGTTAAACTTTAAAACAATTTTTGACGAACTTGTTTCATGAAAAAACTTTTCACATCATAAAATTTCTCGATTATATTTTTCTTTACAACTTTTTTCCTTACTTGCAAAAGTTATTAGTTCATAATAACCTACGATGAAGGCAGGAACAAAGTTATTTACATGAGTGGACTACTAAAGTTTTGTATTGCTTTTGAATACAAGATATGCCACGACTTCGTCTGCATATTTGTATTATTATTATTTACTAGATGTAACTATAAATTAAACTTAAATGTAATGGTAATAAATACATAATATATTTAAAAACTATATATACAAATTATAAAAAGAATACCTCTTCCAGAACCCCTCCCTGTGGCATGGTTCCCAAAACACTGGCTGCGTTACCTCGCTGAATGGTTAAACTGATCCTTTGAGCGAGGTAAGAGCCAGCCTTTAGGTCACCCGAGGCGTGGACTAATCTAGTACCTAATTTTTTCAAGAATATTTTCATTTCGGTAGACCATGGACCCATTGTTTCCACTGCAAGCGCCGAAAATAAGTAATTTGTTAAAATATTTGAATATTTTCGGCGCTTGAGCAGTTGAGCGTGTTCTGCCGCCGCACCCGCTTTTAATTTTGTATACTGTATGTGAGATGCTGCCAGTGTATCAACACAGGTAGCGTCCCACACCAAATTTTTTCCTAAATGCCACGGTACTAAAGTTACGCCATCAGGTCTCTTGCCATCGTCCCTGCTCATACCAGATGGTTCAAGAATCGCAGGAACAGAGGCAGTGGCAAGAGATCGGCGTACTATATCATTTAAGGTACCGTGGCGGTAGGTGCGACCAGCACTTTTTGTGCATGAAAGTCCATGGCGACCAAAATAGTCCACGTCTCTTCCACATAGGCAACGATGAGGTTCACAGACCTTAGTACCTAATCGTAAACTAACGGCGATACGTAAGGTCGACGAGTCCAACACCGTACCTATGTTATGGGAGGGCAATGCGTGAAGCCAGTGTCCTGACTCTTTTTCAGATACAGCTAGAAGCCGTGCTCTGTCGAAATCATCAGGACACTGTTCGAGCAATGTAGTGTGGGTTGCCTTTATGGATGGTAAATCCCACGCTCGCTGGCTACTTAATTCTGTGGGAACGTCCACTCCTAGGTGAGTTGCACTCCATGTACTTCTGGCCTCGTCTACACCCGCAACTTCCCCATCGGTTACGTTAGGTAAGTTCAATATAGTACCTACCGATGAGGGTTAGCGCGCTATAGGTTGATGACAAAAAGGCAGGAAGTGCAACACACGACGAAGTACGAATTCCCAAGCCACCGAACTGGACAGGGAGAGTCGCTTGGGTCCAAGAACGATTATTGAAATTTTGGTTTAAAATTTTGGAAACAGTAATTTTTAGGGACTCATCTATAGAATTTGTTATGTTAGAATATTTCCAAAGGGGGGTGCATCTAAGTAAATACATAAATTTTGGTGTGAAAAGACAGTGTCGAATGATAAAGAAAGCCATGTGTTGATTAATTTCTAAAAGTCTATTTGCCGAATTATTAAAATTTTCTAATTTTGAATTTATTACATTTTCAATTCCTTCATCGAAAATAGGAGCACCGAGTAAAGTAAGTGTGAATTTATTTTGTATAGATATATTTGGAGTTACGGAATTAAATTTTGATATGATTTTTGTTTTTATGTCTGAAGAAATGGACTCGGCTATGTATAGTTCACATTTATTTGAATTTAGACTAAGGCCAATTTCTGAAAATTTTATAATTCTAAAATATTAAAATAAAAATAAAAATTTCTAAATTACTATTCGGCCACTTTTATAGTCGGCGACTAAAGCTCTTACAGGAAACGTCAAATAAATTATACTAAACGCCGTTTTACTTTTTTATAATCTAAATTATCAATAAATATTTGTCTATCTACCGAATAGTCGGTAATTTTGGGGTCGATTAGCCGTTTGTCGGCTAGTCAGTCAAAACCATAGTCGGTAGATCACTACTATAATTCGCTGAAAGATTTTATGCAAATTAATTCAGCCGTTTCAGAGCTTTTTCTATACAAACAGAGAGACAGATAGACAAGAATACTAATATAGTTATTATTTTTGCTTTATCGTGTAAAATGTATTTTCGTACAACAAACGTGATTTTTTGCCGTTTTTATAGATAATGGTACGGATCGCACTTGGCCGGTTTTTAGTTGGTTACGCGAACAAGAGAGGAATCTATATGATAATAAAATGGTGTGCTATTCAGAGCTTCTATCTTCTCTCTGAGAGAGTAATAGCCTCAGGAAGGAACTAATAAAAGCATTTGTAACAATTTAAGATTTGTGGGGAGTTAGGAATCTCAGATCAATACTCTGTGGGGCCGCAAATGGAATTTGATTTATGATTATGGACTCCAATGTAGTGTGACCATATTTTTTATTTATCAAATACATAAATTCTAAAGAAAAACATCATAAATATCCTGTAATTAGCATACATATAAACACTTAATTTTATTTTTTTTAAACTTCAAGGGTTGCCTTACAGCTCCTGGGAACCGTTGCCAGCCCCAGGGTTCCCAGAGGTAGACAAAGTCTTCCTCACTTAGCCGAAGTTTTTTTTGAGGCTTTGATACCTAACGAGTGGCCGGTCAGCTCTGTTGAGGTATGTAGATGTAAAAGCCTCTTTGTATGGTTTGTCGGAAAATGTAGATAGATTTTTTTTATTAAATTAAACCCATTGATACATGGTCGGATGTGGGGATCGAACCCGCAACTTTTTTTTATATATAGAGAAGACGATATGTGACCTTGGAGGAAAGACCGACGCCGGAAGTTCATTCCACTTTTTGGCTGTACGACACAGGAACGACCTTTGCTGTGAGGCGACCTTTTACCCACTCGACTACCGGCGCCCTAAATATTTATTTGTACTTATAGATAAAAAATAACTATCAATACTTAGTATTTTGAAAGACTCTATGCCAACATATGGTTTGGACACGTTGAAAGAATGAAGGATGAAAGATTGAAAGGAATTGCAGAGGACGATCTAAGTGTAATTTTATTGAACATATAAAAAAAATATTGATCGATGGCAATATTAAAAGTACACACAATCGCCGAGCATGTATGAAAAGTATGATGAATATAAAAGAAGCGAAAGAGGTAGGTATATCAGGACCGTAGCAAATGGCACTCGATTGCCTCTTCTTGGAATAAAAGGCGTGATAACAGATAGATAGATATGCCAACACCACAGAGGATCTGTGGCCAATTTAGGATATTCAAAATTATCACTCCAAGTATGTTTGAATCAAAAACAGCGCCACGGGCTCAATTAATTTTGGAAACCTCAAACTTGTCTGTCTAGGTACCCTGGGGCCGTAAAATATTATTATATTATTAATCCGGGAGCCATAAAAGTCCCAAAATAATAATGATAAAGTGTAGACACCATACTGAAAAGGTCGGTAAAGAAAAATTACTTTCTAAGTAGCACTACGACAAAAGTTACAGAACATTGACATATTTGCGGAACAAAGCGAATCATTCGTAAAATATGAGCATATTGATATTATGAAATAGTAGATTACAGACCCGAGCAGAAAGTGACTTATTGTTGCACCGAGGGTTAGTTTGGAGCCCGAGCGGAGCGAGTTCATGCAAAAAAATCACTTTCCAGAATTTTCTAATTTTCCTGGCAACTTATCCAGTTTTTCTTTAAAAAATTGCCAAATCAGTCCATGCGTTTACCAACAAACATCATTTAATTTTTAACCGACTTCCAAAAAAAGAAGGAGAAGATTCTCAATTCGGACCGTTTTTTTTTATTTTTATGTATGTATGTAATCGATAACTCCGCCAGTTGTGAACCGATTTTGATGGTTTCTTTTTTAGTCGACAGATAATTCTTCCGGATTGGTCCCATTTTTATCTCATAAAAATTGGTTCATTAGTTTTTCAGAAATTTTGAATAAACTGACTTTAAAAGTACATTTTTCTTGATATCTCGATAAAATATGTACCGATTTTGACGACTTATTTTTTTAAGACAATAATTTCTCGACATTATCTCAGAGACATATGACGAAAATCGGTTCAGTAGTTTTTCAGAAATTCGGCTGAAAATTATGTATCAGAAAAAGCCTTAGCAACGGTTGCTATTGACACGAAGTTGTCAATTTTCGTGACGATGGTGTAGCGTTTAAATGTAATGGGGTGCAGAGCAGGATATTTTTCCATCAATTTTTTTTTAGTTGCGTTATTATTTGTCTCTCAATTGTCTCAAGGCAGCAAAATCACTTAAAAGGGTAAAATAAATCTTTTAAAAAAAGTGCACCGACTTCAAAAATTTGCACTGAAAAGTAAGAAATAATAAATATTTCGTCGTAGAATTTGAAGACGGTTGGTGCCGAAATTGAGAACCTTCTCCTTCTTTTTTTGGAAGTCGGTTAATAACCGCCAATTTGTTTAATCATAAATTTTCTTTTAAATACATTGAAGCTTCTCCACTAATAAGTCTATATACATTTTAGTTGTAAGCAGTAATGTATGGCGAAATAAATCTAAATTTAGTATACGGAGTCACCTCTAGGATTCCCAGGCGTGTCCTTAATTAGAGAACAAGTAGAATCCATTTCAAAAGGGATAAATTCGTTTCCCTTTCTTAATTAAGCTTGCTCTCGTATTTCTTCGAGGTTATGTAATTGTCGAGTTTGAGGTAATTTAATACTTTTTAAAGTGCTGCGTACGACAAATGGATTGTTTTCATATACCTTGATGTTGAGATCTCTGAAAACATTATAAACCAGAATCCGCATAAATTGAGGCTAAACATAATACACTTTGTTTGTTTGACTAAAATATGTATTTCTTGATAAAAAGTCAATATAAGAATAAAACCGGCCAAGTGCGAATTGACTTGAACACAAAGGGATCCCGTACCACCGTACAATATTAACACAACTTTTTTTTTTTAAATCGTTTAGGTAGTAAACAAATAACCTAACCTAACCTAACCTTTTACGCGAGTCCGACTCATACGTCCGGTTTTTATTATTTCTTGTTTTACATATCATTTTTCTTGTATGAAGACCTCCTTAAATTTTTAACTTTGTTTTATTTTTATTATTTGTTGTTATAGCGGCCATAGTAATTACACATTCTGTGAAATTTTCATGTATCTACCTATTACGGTTCAAATGATACAGCCCTGTGACAGACGGACGGACGGAGGCAGACAGTGGAGCCTAGTAATAGGGTTTCCGTTGACACCCTTTGGGTACGGTGCCCTAAAAATTATTAAGAACATATGTTATTTTTATTAATATTATTATCATTAAATCTCTTGACAGAAAAATATTCTCAAAATCGGTAAATCGTGGCTAGAAAATCGATATAGATATATGGACCAAGGGTTTTTTAATTTTCCATCTAAATATACCTCAACAGAACTGGCCACTCGTTAGGTATAGCCTTACAAATACCATCGGCTAAACGAGGAATACTTGGTCATCCGCTGAGTACCCTAGAACCGTAACACCCGTGAAGAAAGAAAAAAAAACCTATCAATGTTTTCAAAGCTTCCGTTACTAAGCTTCCGTACTCACGTCGTCGTGCAATCCAAAATTTATATAAATCTTGTGATATAAATTCCAGTTGTAAAGTTTTATCGGCCAGTTTCTATATCTGTTCTAAAGGTGGCCACATCGTCCAATCCCCGGCGCGTCGCCGTACGGTCCACCGAAACCGACCACGTCTAATTCTTGTAACGAACGGTCCGCCTAGATCAGTGTTTCCCAGGGGTACGCGAGCTTGCTTGATGGGGTACGCGCTGCAAACTCAGGATTCTCAGGTAATTTACTATCAGTAAGAAACACATTAACACAAACAGCAATCGCCGCGATATATTTTGAATCAACCAATCAATTTAATCAAGATTATAAATTTATTAAATGACGAAAAACTAATTTAATTAATTATCCGAGGTGATAACTACAAGCAGGGCCGGATTAACCATGTCGGGGCCCCTAGGCAATGCAATTCTCGGGGTATGTCATCATCACCCAAAACAATAAAATAAATAAAAGGAAAGTATGCGTATTTTTTTTATTAAATACAATATCTGTAAAGCGATTTTGCTGCGAGTTTTTACGCACCAAAAGTGCCCTTTGCGAGCTGGAGAGGTGAAAATAATATTGTCATTGAGAATACAAATCTTCAAATTAAATTTTAATTCGATGAAACATTTTAAATTTTTTTTTCTCGGTGAGCGGGGCCCCTAGCCGATGCGGGGCCCCCAGGCAGTTGCCTACACTGCCTTATGGAATGGATAATCCGGCCCTGACTAGAAGCTACAAGGGGTACGCGAGTTTGGGCTCTTTCTCGAAGAGGTACTCATGAAAAGTTAATTAAGAGTGTAGTGTACCGCGTCCATGTCCATACAAACGGAGAAAACGTTTTACTACCCCTAAATATTATTAAATTTTAACGATTTTGTAATATGTTACTGACATAATGAAAAACTACGTACGTATTTTTTCCTTTTTTCAAAATTCGTAATAGGTCAAAAGTTATAAGCCCCTCAAATCTCGGTTTTTTTGGTTCATAACTTGCTGGTAATAAACCGTCTGTATTTGAGAAACAAAGCAAAATTTCAAAAAAAGCAAAACGTACGTACGTAGATTATAATCTGCTAAAACGTTTGACACCAAAATTATAAGGTTTCGTTATAGTTTAGTAGGTGTAAATCGTTTTCGCCCAAAACGCAATTTTCAACGAAAAACATACCTACGAACACCCACGAGCTGCGGTGCTCTCTGTCGCACTGATGCCCGGGGGAAGAGTGCGATTGAGACAGAATATGATTTTCTAAATACCTATTTCGCTGCGTACGCTGAGCTACACGATCCTCTTAAGAACCACACTGGCCTAGATCATCCGTTTGCCGGAATGGGAAATTTTCGGTGCGCTGCCGGACCAATGTGTGGCCTACTTTAGTACATTTTGAAAGTTTAATTAAAATATTATAATTTTATAGTGAAAGGATCGCATGGCTTTTTGCATAACTTTTTGGATTTTTCGTGGGTTGCGACTTAAAAATGGTTGAGAAACATAAAAGTCTGTTAAAAGTCTTGCTTATTGAAAATTCAAAATAATTATTATTTTATGATTTTTTAATATTATGAAAGAGAAAACGAGGGCAAAGTTTAACCACCCATATTTCCTATTAAAAAACCCATTGAGAAAATAACAGCTACTTCACTTAGAAATATTCAATAAGTATCTATATGCTATTACAGTGACACAGGCGGATTATTTACAGATAAATTGGGAATAGTTTATCCCAGAAAAATTATGTATATGCCTTAAATATTTATTTATTAGGTGTTACTCAAGCTCGTCCTTGACCGGAGCGCATGTGACTTTGACCTAGTTACAGGCACACTCTCAATACGGTACGCGCAGGCTTTAGAGATGAACTGTATCCTTGAGTTTGGTTTTACTACAATATTAAATATCAAAGCTTATACTTAACGCTCTAAGAAAATTTATGTAAAAAAAACTTATAAAATAATTTTCAATAAACCTAACCAACGAAACCAATCCTATGAAAGTAAAAAATGCAGTCATAATTCGTATAATTATCTAATACTCAGAATACAGAACAAACCAGAATACGCATGCGCACTGAATAGTATAAAAGCGTCATGTGCAATGTCCAAAAAATACGCGTTTTTTACACCAAAAATCTTATAAAATAATTTTCAAAAAACTTAACCAACGAAACAAATCCTATGAAAGTAAAATATGCAGTCATAATTTGTATAATTAAAATCTAATACTCAAAATACAGAACAAACCAGAATACGCATGCGCACTGAATCAGCGAACGAAACACTGAATAGTATAAAAGCGTCATGTGCAATGTCCAAAAAAAATACGCGTTTTTTACACCAAAAATCTTATAAAATAATTTTCAAAAAACTTAACCAACGAAACAAATCCTATGAAAGTAAAAAATGCAGTCATAATTCGTATAATTATCTAATACTCAGAATACAGAACAAACCAGAATACGCATGCGCACCGAATAGTATAAAAGCGTCATGTGCAATGTCCAAAAAATACGCGTTTTTTACACCAAAAATCTTATAAAATAATTTTCAAAAAACTTAACCAACGAAACAAATCCTATGAAAGTAAAATATGCAGTCATAATTTGTATAATTAATATCTAATACTCAGAATACAGAACAAACCAGAATACGCATGCGCACTGAATCAGCGAACGAAACACAGCGAATAGTATAAAAGCGTCATGTGCAATGTCCAAAAAAAAACGCCATTTTACACCCGTCATAATTCTCGACACGATTTACCAATTATGAGATAAAAAATAAGACCAAGGTACTATGTTCTTTATAATTTTTCTTAATTTTTTTTTATCAAGAAATACAACAACCTGATGGTACTCTATTTTAGTGTACTTATTACTATTTTTAGCCTCAATTTTACGTTTCTTCAGTTCAGTCACAACATCATCTTTCATTCCGCATTCTATTTCTGCATGGTTTGAACACGTTGAAAGAATGAAGGATGAAATATTGACTAAAAAGGTTTATATAGCTGAAGTGTAAGTGTACTTTTATTGAATTTTTATCTTGGGATAAAAGGCGTGATAATAGATAGATTGAAGAATCATGGCTATGGCCGGCGCCCCCTGTACTACAGGCATGACATGACATTAATTATTAAGGGTTTTGTTTTGTACATGGCTGCTGAACCCTAAAAACATGCGATTTTTAAACAAAATATGAAATGAGCCTCATGATGCATCGCCGTATCCTCTTCATTAATAAAAATGGCTGTCATCTATGCCTGTCATGATTTCATGAACTTTGAAAGAAAATTTATTTTGTATTGTTATATTTCTAATTTATTTTAATTTATCTAAACTTTTATCACTAATGTGCAACGTAGGTTTTTATATGTGAATAAAAATACGTAGGGAATCGGTAGATATACACAAAATATATTTATCAGTTGGACTATTAGAAAGTTATGAATGATGACTTTGTGCCGCTTTCTAGCGCGAAGAGCAGGGAGTCGTGCTGTGGTTTTACAAAATATTTCAGTAAACACTGTAAAATATATTTCTTATAGTGCAACCATGAATGATAAATTCAAATTACCAACGCGTTATGGATCCGGGGAAAAAAGTGTTTGGTGAGTGACTATTATTATTACTTGTAAGAAGACAGTCAATTGATTAGTAGTTACGTCTTTTGCCCGCCAGGTGGCAGAGAGAGGGGTGCGTTGGCCAGCAAATGAAATGGTCGCTTTGTTTTAACTGTGTAATATTTTAATTCTGTTTAATTGTTTAATTGTGTCCAAAGTGGAAATTAAAGACAGTAATTAGTAAAGACGTTAATTTTATTCAATCCATCATCGTCTCTTTACAAGTGGCAGCCCAACTAGTGGCCAATAAAAGTTTCGAACCAAAATAACGAATTTTTACGAACTCTTAAATTTTGTTTCTAAAATATATTCAGTTTTCAACAAGCATCTTGCTGGTTTTATGTGTGACTGTCTCAATCTTCGAGGTGTTAAGTGAAAGTGAAAATGCCAAGAAGAAAAAGTGCGCAAAGTAGCCACGAGGCGGACTTCGAGGTGGAGTCGCGCATGTCAGCGATGTTCGCGTCCTTTGCTAGGGCTCAAGCTGAGTCTAACAGAGAGTTAATATCAGCTATCCTAGCTTCCAAGGATTCCAACAGTGACAGCGGCGCTCCAAGCCTGTCTCCGACATCACACATCGCACCGCCCTCCGCGCTTATGGGAAACTTCGCTAACTGTACAGCGCGTTTCAGCGGGAGAGCTCATCAAGATCCACGTGTCGTGGATGCTTTTATTGATACAATCATAGTATACAAAGAGTGTACAAATATAAGTGACGAGCATGCGCTCCGCGGCCTGCCAATATTACTAGAGGCAGATGCTGCTGTTTGGTACAAGGGAGTAAAGGGCTCCATTTCTTCGTGGACAGAGGCAATACAACGTTTGCGATCCATGTATGGTGCGCCGAAACCTCCCTACAAAATATTTCGTGGCGTGTTTAGTGCAGATCAAGGACATGAGCGCGCCGATATTTATATCAGCCGTCAACGCGCGGAACTCGCGAGTCTACCGTATGTTCTTGATGAACGAATTATATTAGACCTTCTTTACGGCTTGCTAAACATCAATATTCGAAAGCGAATACCTCGAGACCTGGTTAATAGTGTCGACGAGCTCATCGAGCGCGCCAGACAGGTGGAGGACGAGTTCGACGAAGCAGCGTCGGTGCCTGTTCAGGGACAACGGGAGCTTCGTGCCGGCCGGCATGAGCCGCGCTCTACGGCGGCGCCTGCGCCGAGCACCTCACTCCGGTCACCTGTGTTTCACGGGTCAACGACTGCTCGTAACTCGGTCGAGACTCCGCTTCGGTCTTCGACGTGTGAAGTTCCTCGGGCGACACAGTGTAACCAAGTAATTCAACCTCTTCAAGGTAACAAAAGTTATTGTGTTTATTGTCGTAAAAGTGGTCACGCTCGCTCTGAGTGTCCGCGACTTAAAATTAAAAGGGATAGTGTAATCAAGTGTTATGGTTGTGGTGCTAAGGGCATCATTCGTTCTAAGTGTGCTAATTGTAATGCTGGGGACAGTAAACCTAAAGACACTAGTAATACATTTTATTCTTGTAATTTTCATTCTTTGGACAAGTCTTTGAGCGATGATACCTACCCATTTACAGATCTTAGTCATGAACCTAATGTTATAAATCGTAGTAACGATCGTAGTTGTACATGTTGTAACAATATGTCTGTAAATCGTAGCAATCGTAGCCCAAAGAAGAGTCCGTTTTCGTTTAATACAAATTTGTCAAAGATTAAGCAAGGTCATCTGTCAAAGATCACCGAGTTGTGTACTAACACTTTTGTACCTAATGGGAGTTTGCCTCTCAGAGGCAAGTCGCCTATTCAAAATTGTAACAAGCTACCATTAATGAAGGTTGCCTTTGCGTCTGACTCCAACAGTAACGGCACCAGTAACCGACCTATTCTCAATGTCGAGATTAATGGGGTTCGTGGTACCGGTTTAGTGGACACAGCGGCCAAACGATGTATAGCTGGTTATAGTTTGTATACGTTGCTACGCGATCAAGGTCACCCGTTTCGTAAAAGTAATTTTCGTGTAAAATTTGCAGACGGGATTGTGCGCGATATGAATGTCAAACTTGTTGACGTCGACGTTAAACTTGAGGGTAAGGTTGTACCAACTACCTTCATTGTTTTACCTAACGCCGTAAATAATGAAACACTTTTTGGTATCGATTTTTTATGTAGTGCTCGTATTGTTCTTAACTTACACGCGAACTCATGGTTTATGACTGATCACCCGCAGGCTGTGTATCCTTTGCAAGGCGAGAAGTCAAGCGTCAAGGTGAGTTGTGCAGCTGCAGACGTGATTCGACCTGATGAGGGGGCGATGCTGTCGTCAATGGAGCGAACTGCATTGTCAACCTTAGTTCACGAGTACGAGGACATCTTTGGTGAAGGGGGAGGAGCGACACCTTTCGCCGAGCATACCATCGATACAGGTAACCATTTTCCTAAGACTACTAAAGACGAGACCCGTCGTGTGGGGGAAGACTATTCACCTGGTGACCTAATCCTTCTACGTAGCCATGTTTTGAGTAATGCCGGTAAGGGTATAACCTCGAAACTCGTCCCAAGAAGAGATGGGCCCTACTGCATAAAAATGAAGGTGAGTCCCACCACTTACTTAATTTCGCATCGTGAAGCTCCTGATGAATCGATCGGTAAGTATCACGTGTCCGATCTTACTCGCTACCATGCACGTGAGTGTGAGGGTGATCAGTCCAAGCCACGACCCGTCAACCCAAAACGGAGACGCGGTCGACCTCTTAAACTATTAGATTATGTTTAAGTTCCTTGTTCTAATTGTTTTTTGTTATTGTTAATTGTTCTTACTGACTTTCTCTTTGTGTTACTTTTGTGTTTGTTTGACCAAACTGGTGGTCCTATATTTGGTCAAAAGGGGGAGTATGTAAGAAGACAGTCAATTGATTAGTAGTTACGTCTTTTGCCCGCCAGGTGGCAGAGAGAGGGGTGCGTTGGCCAGCAAATGAAATGGTCGCTTTGTTTTAACTGTGTAATATTTTAATTCTGTTTAATTGTTTAATTGTGTCCAAAGTGGAAATTAAAGACAGTAATTAGTAAAGACGTTAATTTTATTCAATCCATCATCGTCTCTTTACATACTGATATTTTAGAAGCAGTGCGGATATGTCGTCTTTGGATATCCTATATTGGTTTGTTTTCAGGGTAGAATACATTCAACTGGCAGCAGAGCAAAAACATGCTGTTAACCTTGGACAGGGCTTCCCAGACCATCATGGCCCTAGTCATGTGACTAAGGCTTTAGCAGATGTGGCTATGAGCAAAGATCCTCTATTAAGTCAATATACCAGGGGATTTGTAAGTTGTTTTGCGCTTTCATAAAACTTGAGGATTGACTCGCTTTAGAAAAAAATAATTGGCTAAGTTCAGAGTACGACTCGCCTGAATTTTTTCGGTCAGAATTTTAAGACAGGACTTTAGTTTAGGTCAGAGGTTCTCAAACTTATTTTGTCTACCGCCCACTTTTAAAATAAATTATTTTTCAGCTTCCCCCGATTTTTTTTTACTTTACCACATCTTAAAAATCACAAAGACATTTATTATTTCTGGGCCCCTTACCGCCCCCCTCTAGGCCTCCAACGCCCACAACGGGGCGTTTTCGCCCACTTTGAGAAAGACTGGTTTAGGTTATCATGTAAAAAACATATTTGTATTCCTTATTTTTCCCTTTCATTTCATGTATGACCCCAAAATCGAAATTCGAATATCTACACTATACGTCCGTGATTGGGTCATGAAACTCTATATATGTACCAAGTTTCAACACTTTTAGTCCAGTAGATTAGGAGCAAATAAGCTGTGACAGACAGGCAGACCCATGAGTGATCCTATAAGAGTTTCCGTTTTTCCAAACTTCTTTGGTTTATTAGGGTTTCGAAAATGATATGGTCATTTCTTTAACAGACGGAAATATCTGTTATTTTTAGAAGAATTTGCTTGCCCCCCGAAGCACGAGAAGTCGATTAAAGTTAATTCAATACTTCAATAGCCTTGAAAAAATATGCTGGGTTTTTGTCAAAATCATCTCACTAATTCTGTCAATTTTGGTTACAGCGTCACAATTCATACCACACCTTACACACACTCTGTTCCTGTAAGTAATGTAATATTTTTCCAGGGTCACCCAAGGCTTGTCAAGGCTGTAGCTAAATTGTATTCTGGCCTGGTTGGTCAAAATATAGATCCTTTCAGCGAAGTGATTATTGGTGTTGGTGGTTACGAAATACTTTATTGTATTATTCAGGGTAGGTTTAGTTCTTAAAATGTTTTTCAATCTCAAATACCTTTCTCTACTCATGCATCTATCTAGTCTATAATGAAGGTATGGACTCGAAAAATGTTGACATTGTAATCTCGCTATGCTGCAAGGTATAAAAGCCATTGGTACGATTTTTCATAATTTGACTCAAACTCATTTATTTTCATTATTTGACTACAACATATCTGTGAATTATTTTTTGAATCGATGAATGGATGGCAGAGAAAAAAAATGAAAATTTTGGGTATATCCCAAAAACTTATAACTGGATTTTGCCATTTCCTTGGCCACTATATCCACCATAAGAACCATCTTAATCTCTCTGTCCACGATAGAACTTCCTTGAACGGTTTGACCTTTGCCTTGGCCAACCATGAGAAAATCTTCTTGGCCGTTCCTCCACCATGAGATATCGAATATGTAGGTATCGATAAATTTTGAAAATGTTACATCACTAACCGGACATTGGGTCGATGAATTGAAGCGTGGAAATCCATCGATTCTGATGATAATTCACAGAAAGGTAACACGCAAATAGCTATGTTGTACCCAAATTATAAATAAATAAAAATAAAAATCTTTTATTTCGGACAACTGGGATCCATATTTTCTTAGTAACAATGTATTCTAGAAATATAGAATATGAAAAATGATTACCACTATTTTTTTAATTACAGGTCATGTGGATGACGGAGAGGAGGTAATAGTGATTGAGCCATTCTTCGATTGTTACGATCCCATGATTCAAATGGCTGGAGGCGTAGGTAGATTTATAGCTTTGAAGCCGGTAAGTTATATTGAAAATTATATTTTCTCCCTTCACATCATACTTTGGACTAGCTAGTGAACCTTGCTGAGAAGCAAACGGTACTAGGTTCGAGTTTTAGGTCAATCAAAGTAAGCTTGCGTGGTTTTTTTTTCTTGTTTTCGGTTTCTTTTCTAACAAGTGACCAGCTCTTCTGAGATATTTTGAGAATTACCTTACCTTATATTTAGGGCGCTACCTCGACTAAAAGTACAATTTCAAGGTTTTCTACTACTATCTACTATTAGAAAAAAATAAAAACTAGATAAACTAAGATAAGACCACTATTGTTTTTGTTGTATAGAAGCGAGTGACGCCTTAACTCTTCCATTCACACCAGCTTTATAACTTTCAGAAATCGTCAGGAGTCACATCGGCAGCAGATTGGGTATTAGATGAAAAAGAGTTAACTTCATTATTTAATGAAAAAACTAAAATTATTATTGTCAACACTCCGCACAATCCGCTCGGCAAAGTTTTCACTCGCGAAGAACTGGAAATGATAGCCAAGTTGTGTATAAAATTTAATGTACTCTGTATTGCGGACGAGGTTTATGAGTGGTTGGCGTATGCCCCACACAAGCATATAAGGATGGGTGAATATTTTTTTATATTTTCATTAGCGACTTGTCCCTGGTTTCCCACGATTACAATATCGGTTTTAAAACAATAGATGCTTCTAATACTCAGCTCCTAAACATGATAGTCGCACCTTTCTCGTGAAGCTGGAAGCAACCTATTGCGTCAAAACCGTATTAAAATCCGTTTAGTGGTTTTTGATAGACGCTGCGGGGGAGACTTTGTTTTTTATAATATGTTGACTTCTACACAATTCTTTCCTACATCATTTGGATCAATGGATGAAAACGCACAGGAGCTAACTTTCTCCAAGACTTTATTCACTTATGATTCGTCCATGTTTAAAGGTGCACACTAGGGTGGAGTGAAAAGGCAATGGATGACGGAAACGGGGTGGGCAGAGGTGAACATGACAAAAGCTATGTATGAAGTGTATGTTTGCCAACATTCTGAAATAGTCACGTACGAAGTCGTGGGAAACAGCTAGTATACAATAAAATGACAAATCATCCGGAGAGGACAAAATAATGAACGAACTGTTAAAGTCTATATCTGAACTTCTACAAAACTATGTTCAACACATACTTGAAAAAAAATCGGTCAAGTGCGAGTCGGACTAGCGCACGAAGGGTTCCGTACCATTATCTATAAAAACGGCAAAAAAAAAAAAAAAAAAAAAAAAAACCACGTTTGTTGTATGGGAGCCCCCTTAAATATTTGTTTTATTCTGTTTTTAGTATTTGTTGTTATAGCGGCAACAGAAATACATCACCTGTGAAACTGTCTAACTATCACGGTTTATGAGCAGCCTGGTGACAGACAGACAGACAGACGGACAGCGGAGCCTTAGTAATAGGGTTTACGTTTTTTTACCCTTTGGGTACGGAACCCTAAAAAGAACAACCCCAAATCAGTGGTCCAGGACTACAACGACTCTACTACATAAAAAAGGAGCTAATTTGAATAACTATAGGACGATACATTCAAATAAAATCATAGTTTGAAGGGCGTGGCCTAGCTGCATACGATACTCTAGCGCTACCCTAGCGCTACGTGATCGATTGGTCTCTCCGCTGAATCTCTCTCTGTCGCATTGAATAGAAACAAAAGAGAAGAGGCGCACGGAAGGTGCTTGCAACAAACGTCCTAAGTGACAAATCAAAAATAATTTATTTAAATTAAAGAAGTAGCTTTATTGAAAATCTAAATTAACATCTTACTTCAGTAATAGATGATACAAATTTGTACTTTATTTAATAAACAATACTTCATGTACTAATGAGAAATTTGGAAAGGAGACTATTTTCAGAGGCTACTTTGCAATTTTTTTCTATCGAGCAAAGTTTCTTAAAACATGTTATACGATTAACAGATTAATATGAAATATGATTAATTATAACATGTAATTTTTTCTGTATTTGTAAGAGCTTAAGGTTTCACTCAAAACGATTTGAAAAATATGATTTAATATGAAGGTAGCCTCTTTTTCTCGAAAATCTATCTTACTGAACTGGCTTTCCAAAATCTTGGACGAGAATCAACCGTGTGAACAAGCGAAATTTTGGAAAAAATCAATCAAACAATCGATCATATCCACGTCGTGACACAACTGATAATAGAAAAAAGAAAAGAATATGGGAATTATACTATGTGCATATGTTTTAAAGAGTTCACTAAAGCTTTTGACTCTCTGGAACACACAGCTGTCTGGAAGGCACTAGTACAACATAACGTAGACAAAGAGTACGTTGAGCTTTTATACAGCTTATATTCTAAAAGTTCGACTAATATACGACTAGAAAGGGATGGACCGGAATTCTGCATAAACCCGAATCTCACCCGAAATATTCTAAGCATTTCTAGAAATAGTTTTTAAGAACATTGACTGGGAAAAACAAGGAATAAAAATAGATAGGGAATACATAAGCCACCTGCGATTCGCAGATGATTTCGCTATATTTTCCGAGGAAAACATACAGTTATAAAACATAATTAACGACTTATTTTTGTCTCAAAAACAAAAAGTATTACTAATGGAAGAGATCAAGTAATAAGAGTAAACGTAAGAGCATCGAGTGTGATGTGGAATATATTTATATGGGTCAGTCAATTTCGTTCAAAGATCAGACAGAAAAAGAAATAAACAGAAGAGTCGCAATTGCTTGGAAAACGTATTGGAATTTGAAGGAAATTATGAAAACGGTGTCAGCATAAAGATAAAAGTAAATTGTACGACATAGTAATCTTACATTCCTAGCATACGGCTGAAGAGAGACGAAAATAAATTAGCCATGCATCAACGGAAAATGGAGAGAAGCATGTTGGGCATAAAAGTATCATATAAAATTAAAAACGAAACAGTAAGAAATAAAACAAAAGTAACTGACATACTTAAAAGAATAAGAAATTTGAAATGGAGATGGGCAGGTCATGTTTGTAGAATGGACAGTGATAGATGGATCAGGAAAGTGACAGAATGGGTACCAAGAGAAGAAAAAAGAGGGAGGACATATTCAAGGAAAGATGTGGCCTGGACTGGAGAACACAAACTAGATACAGACAAGAAGCTTTAACTTATAGGAATAAGATTTTATGTATGGATAACATTTGTGGTAGAATACAGGCTATTTTAATTTTTTTTTATTATTCGCAGCGACAATACCGGGCATGTGGGAGAGGACGATAACGCTGGGGACGGCTGGCAAGGCGTTTTGTATCACCGGCTGGAAGATCGGGTGGGGCTACGGTCCTGCACACATGATTAAGAACCTGCAAGTGGTGCATCAGAACTGTGTCTATACTTGCTGCACGCCTATACAGGTGGGACTATATTTTTTTAGAGTAGGTACTAAAACCATATTATCTGTCTATTCTATAGGTTGGAATACGTAGGAGTTATTATATATTATTCTCTGTGTTATGCCATGGCCGTATCAAACCCCGATTTTTTTTATTAAATTTTCGGTTTTGGGTGGGACATCCGATATTTCTTTTCGATAGTCAGACCCGATAGCCCGATGATGATGATGAAACAGCATGAAGGCGATATCTCTGGTACGACTGAGTTCACAAAAAGTCAGACATAGTAATCGGACGGGTATCGAGTGAATACAATCCGTTAGTTGGATCAGACAACCGGATCCAAAATCGGAAGAATATCCCCAAACGTCTTAACGTTTAAAGTTGAGGGTAGTAAGAGTATTATAATTAATCGACTTCATAAGCTACGTAAAGCACAAATAGGTACCTTTTTATATTTTCACGAACAAGAAAATTGAAAACAAGTCCTTCAGTCCACGATGTTATTCAAAAGTGACGGAACGGGTTAGTAATCAAAATTACAAACTAATTGGTAGTCCGGGAGTCCGACTCGCACTTGGCCGGTTTTTTAAGTAGTGTCGTAGATGAAGACCTATCCATTAACCTAAAATTCTGATTGTAGGAGGCACTGGCAAGATCGTTTGAACATGAAACGGCCCGGTTGAACTCCCCGGAATGTTTCTTTAACTCGTTGCCCCGGGAGTTGCTCGCCAAACGTGACTTCCTAGTTAAGACTCTAAAAGAAAACGGGTTTAAACCCACTGTGCCGGACGGGGGATTCTTCGTTGTGGCTGATTGGACACAATTAGGTACGTTGTCGGTGTATTAGTAAATCTATACTTATATGTATTTGTATTGTACACGCAAATCTCTGGAACTACCAGCCGCATTTGAAATTTTTTTTTGCATTTGATAGCCCAATTCTTGAGGAAGGCTATATATATAATGTTACGACCCAAAGGAAGAAACCATGCTATCGGTCCCAGGGTACCCAACGGAAGACCAAGTCTCCCTCTTGCCAATGGTATTTGTGAGGCTATGCCTAACGAGTGGCTAGTTCTGTTGAGGTAGGTATATTTAGATGGAAACGCCGTGACATGATTATTTAAAGTAGGGATAGAATAATACGTTATAATACACATGCTACCTTAACTGTGACTGTGCATCTATATACAATAATAAAGCTGAAGAGTTTGTTAATTTGTTTGTTTGAATGCGCTAATCTCTGGAACTACCTGTCGGATTTGAAAAAAAATGTTTGCATTTGATAGCCCAATTATTGAGTAACATAAAACCTATGGAGGGGCCATAGACGGGCTCCCCCTTTCGCCAATTTTTTCCCCTTTAACCAGTTATACTGACCAGATGCGCAGTAATAAGTTACCTTAGATTTCGTTGGTATCGTTTTGTGTCGCGAGACAAAGCTCTAAGAAAATAGTTAATTGTGATGTTTTAAACGGGAAAGGCGATCTAGGGCGTCAAACTTAGTGTTTCCAATCATTAATTATAATTATTATGTTTGTATTTTAACATAATCATCATATAACGTAAAATCCGTTGCGACAGCTTACGTGCTTCTCTACCCATCTTCGTTGATGAAAGTGAATAAAAATTTAATTTTAAATCAATAAACTCAAAAATAAACAATAATGAATGAAACAAACGAACCATGAACGAACTATTGAACGAATGAAACGAACGAACGCACGCAGCTCATATCATTTCTTTTTTTTAATACAGAATACGCATAGACATTGATACATTATGCCGTTATCGGCTTTTTCTAAAAATCCAATATTTAAAAATTTATTTATCAGTTAAAATTTTAGAAAAGCAATACGGGTACCTTAATTTTTATCTACTTTCATATAGGCTAATAAAATTAGGGTGTTAAAATTTTGAAATGTTGTGGATTCTGCTTGCGATTTATCAATTCACGTGGAAATATTAGAACAAAGATTAACATTTAAAAACCTCTAAAATCCTGCGACTACATCCAATCGTCCATACCATGCGAGCACCCTATATTAATCAAATAATTTTGTTATTTCAGAAAATAAAATAGATCTTAAAGGTGACAATAGCAAATATAAGGACTACCGTTTTACTAAAGTGTTCGCTAAAGAAGCAGGTGTACTGGCCATCCCTCCCTCAGCGTTCTACTCCAAGCATCACAAACAACTCGGCGAGAATTACGCGCGTTTCTGTTTCATTAAGGTGACTAATATAAAACAAAGTATTTGTCTCTCTGTGCCCGATTCACTCCGAAACTACTAAATGGATTTTATTGCTGATTTCACGATTAGATAGAGTGATTCATGGATCAATTACGTCTAGGAGCTGAATTATTAAAAACTATTAGTGACTTATTCAAGTTATTTATTTTCACAGAAAACCGAAGTCTTGGTTCAGGCTGCGAAAAATCTAAAGCAATGGAACGATAAGAACAAATAAATATTATTTGACAGGGTCGCTTTATTTTATAATAATATATTATTTGTATACAGGCAATGTTTTATTTTATTTATTTAAGAAATATATAACGTTTGTATGTATTTATATATAAATATGTTACGGTTTATTGTATCCCCGTAAGCCCCGGCGCGTGGCCGTACGTTCCACCGAATCTGACCACAGACTCGTCCAATTCTTGTAAGAAACTGTCCCCCTAGAATCCTAAATCAGAGAATGGGAAATTTTCAGTGCGATGCCGGACTAATGTGTGGCCTACTTAATACGCAAAATCCAGGAACACGAATTTCGAGCTTAGCTCATTCGGAGTTCACGTATTACTTAGCTCGGTGGGACGGTTGCCATTGCTTTTTTTAGTAATCGAGATACGTAATACAGGGGTCGAAATGTTTGCTGCAAATAGTTCAAGCAGATATTCTTCAGGAAGATATATGTGCAAATTTGGATTCTAGTACAAGTATACATTCTAGATCAAGTGCTAGATTTTAAAATGTCATTGTTTGTAATACATTTTCAGTGCTATAGGTAAGTAAGGTTGAGTTGGGTCGCAGAAGATTTTAAAATAATTTACTAGAGCTAGCTAGGGATGGTACCTCAAAGGACTAATTCTGAATAAGTAGGCACAAATTTTTATCGTTTATTATATTCTATATATCGTCTATTCAGGGTATCCTATATTATTATAGTTAATTAAAGATTGGTTTTAGGAAATATATCGCCGATAATAGGAGCTTTATCCTGAGGTGTTGGCCAATAAAATGAATCTAACGGTGACATTTTATAGTCCATTTGACATATTACTTCATTGGCATTGTCCGTCAACAGAACAGGTGGCAAGCCTGTCGGTGCCCTTAATGAACCTAGATGTGTCACTTCTAGACGTAATATCTGTTAATTTAGGTGCCTACCGAAGCACGAGGAGTCCCTTATTATAGAAAATTGGTGCTTAGCATTTTCGGCACGAGTGGGAATTGAACCCAGGACCTAATTGACTCCAAAACTATAATATCGTATCATTCATATCAAATCAAAATGCGCTGGTAGTAGTACCTAACCAAAACTATTTCTACTTCAAAACAGAGTTATATCTGTTCATAATGTTATCATACTAGCATCGTAAATAAGTCTATCTAAATGGGGTACGAGGACGAGCGACACAGCCTCCTCGTACGAAAGTCAGAGAAAGACTGACTGAGACGGAAGCGCTCGCGCAGCTCATTTTTATATATTTTCGTACAAATAGTTATAAATATAATATGAAAAAATATTGTTTTCAATTTATATTTGTATAACTTATAGATATAGTGATTACCAATATTGTAATGAAAGACCCATGTGAAAAAGTCAATTACTTTAGAAGTATATGTAAATTTAAAATCGAAAACAGTATCAGTTCTGATTATTTTATTCAGATATTATTTATATAGATGGATCAATATGTATTGTATAACTTATAGTTATTAAGTCAATACACCACATATATTTTTTTCAAAATTTTACATTCATTATTTAGAGAGTTTATAGCTTCTAAATATGGGTATTTAACCCAAAAAATTGAATTAAGCGCCTTAACAAATTTATTTACTTCAGTTCCTTCTACTTTACATGTGAACATAGCTTCATTTTCTACATTCAAGTCTTTATTGTAATATTTTTAGTTAGGAAATTAATAGCCCTTACCTTCGAGATGTTATTTGTATCCATAGATCGCTGTACTTCGGTTCGTTGGTTGGCTGCTTCTTTCTTTCACCACACTTTTTCTTAAGAGTATAGTGTACCGCGTCGATGTCCATACAAACGGAGAAAACGTTTTACTACCCCTAAATATTATTTAATTTTAACGATTTTGTAATATGTTACTGACATAGTGAAAAACTACGTACGTATTTTTTCCTTTTATCAAAATTCGTGATAGGTCAAAAGTTATAAGCCCCTCAAATCTCGGTTTTTCTGGTTCATAACTTGCTAGTAATAAACCGTCTGTATTTGAAAAACCAAGCAAAATTTCAAGAAAAAGCAAAACGTACGTACGTACGTAGATTATAATCTGCTAAAACGTTTGACACCAAAATTATAAGGTTTCGTTATAGTTTAGCAGGTGTAAATCGTTTTCGCCCAAAACGCAATTTTCAACGAAGAACATACCTACAAACACTCACGAGCTGCAGTGCTCTCTGTCGCACTGATGCCCGGGGGAAGAGCGCGCTTGAGACAGAATATGATTTTCTAAATACCTATTTCGCTGCGTACGCTGAGCTACACGATCCTCTTAAACTGGCTTTACTAACGAGATCGCGTGCTTACAATTACAGATTGTCTTTGTGTTGGCGTCATTTTGAGTGGGCGACGCGGCGGCTCAACGGATGCGTATATCGCGACTCGACCGTTGCGTATTTATCGACACGGAGCTACCGTATACACCGGTGCTTTGCGATTAACGTCTCGATTTCCATTGGAGGGCCGGTATAAGGAAAACGGAGGGTAGGTAGGGAAATATGAAAAAAATGTATGGCGTGTTGTGTGTGCTTATTGTGTAATACAAAATTGGCCTGACCACTTTAGTTGTCTCTTTCACAATATTTGTTTGTCTTTTTGTTGTTTCCATTACTTTTATTGTTCCGTTTTCTTGTAGTTTCCCTCTTTTGTAGGTACTTCTTTAGTTCTACAATCTACATTGATTTCGAAAAGACCAATTTTATCCGCATTTTATACATTTTTGCTCTCGTCTTGTACGTATCACGTGAAAACTGTTTTGTACTGTCACATCTTCCACAAGACGGTTTAGTAGCTAAATGAATCGTAGCTCAATTCCCCGACTTGTTTATTAACTACTAAAATGTTTATTTGTGTATTCCTAAACTTTCCTTATTGACGAACAATAGCTTCCTTTGCTATTATTTCATCTAAAATAATTTTATCTCCTGTTATTTTCACCCGATTAATCTTTTGTATTTATTTTAAATATTAAGAAAGTAACTTGGTATTTGCATTTTAAAATTCAAAGCGCTATGAGGGTATTTAGTAATAAATTTTAAATGTAGCTATGATCGTTATTGGCACAGTTGTTGATAATGTAGGTACAACCATGGACGTAAAAAAGTAGAGGACGGATCGCCGCTAAGACAAAAGTGAAGCACCAAGCGTGCATGTGTGCTACCGATTTTATTTATCTCTAATATATCTTTAAATTGTAGAATAAGTGGTAAATTACTAACTTACCTATGAAATGTGATTCCTTGAGATTTTTTATGAGTAATAGAGTTGTTTTTGCATAATTTTACTACACAAGACGACATTGTTTTTTATTTTTTTAATGGCGGCTGATCAGCATAACCGAATGAGAATGTGTGCGTGAGGCTCGTATTTACAATGAAACTGGCATAACTTGGTTGCTTCACTTTTGTCTTAGCGACGATCCGTCCTCTCCTTTTTTACGCCCATGGGTACAACTCGCAAAATGTATATATACCACTCGCAAAATGAACAAACTATTAAAATGTACATACTACATACGTGCGGTTATAAAGAAACCCTAACCTACGTGCCAACAGGGTCGGCGCGCCGCCGTACGGTCCACCGAAATCGAGCACAGACTCGTCTAATTCTTGTAACAAATGGTCCGCCTAGATCGTCTGGCGGCCGGAATGGGATATTTTCGGTGCGATGCCGGACCAATTGGTGGCCTAATTAACTTTCCCGTGCGGTTATAAAAAAAAGTAATTGGCCAAGTTGCGAGTATGATTCGCGCGCTAAGGGTACCTACCATTATTTCGGTCAGAACATTAGGACAGGACTTTCGTTTAGGTTTTCCTGTAAACTATGAAAAAGGCCCTAAATTCCGTATTTTTTTCAAAATTCTAGACGAAGTAAATTCGGAGATAAGGGGGGGGGTAATTTTTTGTATATTTTTATACTTTATATATTCCTTCTTCTTCTTCTTCTTCTTTTGATATATGGCATCAGTGCTGACTTTCGTCGCAATTCTGCCAGTCTCCAGTGTTTAATTAAGCCGATAAATCGGTAGCTAAGATTATCCCGCTGACTGTGATATGTCTTATTAATCACTGACTAATCACAACCATCACAGCGCGGCCGGGATTAAACCGGACTCCACATCACGCCATGACGAAAACGCGTGCGTTCGGCGCCATGACCGGATGTGGAATCCTTTATATTCCTTGTAACGAGCTCTTTCATTTGATATGACACATGTTTCATTTTAAAAAAATTCACGTTTTAATTTTTCCCCGAATTTAACCACCAAAATCGAAATTCGATTATTTACGCTACGTCTGTGATTGACAGACACATGAGTGATCCTATAAGGGTTTCCGTTTTTTCATCGGAGATGTTCGGACCCCTAAAAACCTCAACCTACCTCAGTATGTTAAGTTTGTTAATTTTGGGAGTGGTTACATTTTTCGTGTTGTACATATCAGCCGGAACAAATAAAAATACGTAGATATGCAGTATGATAACACAAAATATTTTTATCAGGCTGAAATTTATTACCTATTTAAAAAGTAATGAATGATAAATTTGTGCGGCATTCTAGCGCGAACAGTTGTCGCAGGTAGTTGTGCTGTGGTTTTAAATAATAATTCAGTAAATACTAAGTGCAACCATGAATGAAAAATTCAAATTACCAACGCGTTATGGAACAGGGGAGAAAAGTGTTTGGTAAGTGACTACTTGATTTAGGTTATGATGGTTGTTTAATCAAGTAAATTCTAAAGCAAACATTATGTAAGTAATACTAGATTTTCGACCGTGAATTTTTTTTTAATGACGAATTTCTGGCATAAAGTAGTCTTATGGTATTCTCCAATAGGTATCTGTGCAAAAAATAGCCTTAATCCGTTGCTTTGTTTTGACGTGAATTAAGTTACTTACATACCTATTTTACTTATAATTATTAAACCCATAATTAATACATTCTGGAATAAACACAATACCTCGTCTATACTATAATGTTGACAAAACAATCATATTATTTCTTATCAATGTATAAACAAACATACAAGAGCAGTTTGTTTTGACAATTAAAAATGTATTTCACATAAAACACCTTGTAGTGCGGCCAGAAACAAGACAACAGTATACAGTGTCCACTTTTAGCCAGTTGTCCGTATCAATCAGAACAGATAGCAAGATTTGTCACTTCTTTAACAAACCCTCGACTGATCATCAGCTTCTGATGACAAGAGGGCTGGCTCCTTCCTCGCTCAACAAATCAGCATCGCGATTCAGTGGGAAAATACAGCCAGTAATCTTGCCACTATTCCACGCGGATTTGGTTTATTTAGTTATTTCTAATGTTTAGATTAGATTTAAGGTTTTTATATTATTATGTGTAAATATTTAAAATTAAAAAAAAGTACATGTTATTTTTAGAAGAAGTACGGACGCCATCTTTACATGCCCACTATTGGTAAACATTTACAGGGTAGAATACATTCACTGGCAGCAGAGTATAAACCTGCTGTGAACCTTGGACAGGGCTTCCCAGACTATCATGCCCCTAGTCATGTGACTAAGGCATTAGCAGAGGTGACCACTGGCAATGATCCACTTTTAAATCAATATACTAGGGGATATGTAAGTTTTTCTTTATATCTGTATATGCATATTAACAAACAAACAACAAACACATTTTCACAGCCTTGCAGTAATAGTGTCCACTTTTTCCAGTTGTCCATAGGTGAACTGAACAGCCTGTTGCTGCACTTAATCTAGGCTAGATGTATCAATTCTCAGACGGAAATATCTAATATTTTTTATCTACTCTTCTTCTTCTTTTTTATTATGGCTCCACCAATGTTCATCGGTGATTTGCCAATGTCAAGTATTATAGCCTTTATAGTGTTTATAGCCGATAAATCGGTATTTAAGATAATCCCGCCGACCGTGATATGTCTTATTAATCACTGATTAATCACAACCATCACAGCGCGAACAGGATTAAACTGGATTCCACATCACGCCACGACGAAAACGCGTGCGTATGTCGCCATGACCGGATGTGGAATCTATCTACTCTTATATCGTAATATGTCAAACTTCGATACTGTAATAATGTATTATAGTACCAAAGTTTTCATACAAAAACTATATCGTAATGTTTTGTTTTTTTTAAATGCAGAAAGGGCTGAGGATTTTTTTTATACAGCCACATTAAACTCTATGAAAATATCGACACGCGCATCTGAGTTACTTGACTGACAGTTAACGCGCATGCGCACTAATGCGCAGTAGGTAGGTAACCGCGGTTTACCGCCAATTTGTCGATTAAGAAAAATATCTTGGTTCAATTTGTTTTGTACTATTGCATGGGATTAGATAAAGTAGTGTATGAACGGGCACATAACTTGGAATTAAAACACTTGTGGATGCAATAAAAAAATCCACTTTTATTTTAATTACCCCTATTATGATCCCGTATCATAAACTAATATTAGAAGTGTAGGCGATTTGCTGCCCTCCGCAACACGAGAAGTCGATTCAATACTTCAATAGCCTTTGTTAGGATTCCGTGCGAATTTCCAATCCGGAGGTACTAATTCATGCAGCAAGAACTGTACTGGTGAATAAATAAATGGTAGGAGTACGTAACAATACATCTGCCCTTCTCGATTCAGCCAGCTGGCTATTAATCTGTGTAGTATTTATTCTGGCGTGAAGCCTGTGTTGCACGCTAAATATTTGTTAATTTATTTTATTTAAACGGCGCGGATAAATTGTCGACGCGACTCGATAATCGGTAGTACAGGTGAGGGTAAATGGAAAACGGACTGAAAATTTCAGCTTTAAAAAATATGCTGGATTCTGATCAAAATAATTTCAGTATTTCACTGTTAATTTTGTTTACAACAGCACAATTCATACCACACCTTTCTGCTCCTGTAAATAATGTAATGTTATTTCCAGGGTCACCCAAGACTTGTCAAGGCTATAGCTAAATTGTATTCTGGACTGATTGGTCAACAGATAGACCCCATTCATGAAGTGGTTGTTGGTGTTGGTGCTTATGAGATACTTTATTGTGCTATTATGGGTAGGTATCTGGCTATGCTGCAAGGTATAAAAGCCTTGATGGTAAGATTTTCTTTGTTCAATAGTACCAAGTCCTTATCTTAAAGATATATTTAGTTAGGTTTATTGTTTAATAAAGTTGGCAGTACTGTACTGCATGGTAACCGAAAAATAAAAGAGAAAAATATTTGCTACTAACTAATGAGATGATTTTTATGGATAATATCCTCAATTTTCAGTTACCAACCAGCTATGAATTATTTTTGGTTTATAATTTTTTTTCTTTCTTCTCGGGTTGCCTTACAGCTCCCGAAACCGTGTTACGGTTCCAGGTTACCCAGCTGAAGACTGTGTTGGTTTAGCCGATGGTATTTGTGAGGCTATACCTAACGAGTGGCCAGTTCTGTTGAGGTATATTTAGACGGAATGGCCTCTAAGTTAAAAACCCCATTGGTACATCCGTACTATATTTCGCGAGATATTCAAAGAACTCCTGCCGTGCGAGCATGACGCGTATAGAAATTATATCTAAATATAGACAAAATCTCAGTTGGAAAGAGAATTTCCATAGTGACAAAGCAGGGTCCTTTTGTCTTGCTTTATAAGACTCATTCGTCCAATAGCCGGCGCGCCGCCATACGGCCCACCGAAATCGACCACAGGCACGTCCAATTCTTGAATGTACGGTCCGCTATCCGTTTTCAAATCGTTGTATTTCGATGGCCGGAACGATCTGTCACACACACACGGATGTTTGACATCTTTTGTGTCTGTGTGAGTGAGTGAATTGCATATAATCTATAACACCGGACCGAAAATTTTTAGTGAGATACTGGTTCTGAGATTTTGACTAGAGAGGTTCTTTCTAAAGTATGTACACAGACAGTTTGAGATATGAGGATGGTTCATTATTATCATTTTACATGTCTTTAGTATTTAGGTCAATGGAGCCCTTGTTATTAACTGACTTCAAATTAAAAAGGAGGAGGTTCTCAATACGGAGCGTACTTATATTTTTTAATTTTTATGTATCTCCGCCAGTTGTGAACCAATTTTGATGATTGCTTTTCTTCCGGAATGGTCCGACTGTTATTTCATTAAAATTGGTTTCACCAGTTGTTCAGAAATTTTGAGAAAACTGACTTTATTACTACATCGTACATCGTTACATAAAACTAAGTCCCCCCCGCCGCGACCGTCTGTCTGTGACCTTTTCAAGCTAAAACTACGGAACGGATTTTCCATGCTGTTTTCACGAGTAGATAGGTTAATTCACGAGGAAAGTGTACCAGCATTAAACATGGACATATCACTTTTAGGAGCTGAGCATTAACGGTACAAGTCGAGGGAAAAAGTTAGCCCCAGCGACTTTTCATAGCGTATGCTGTCTAATCCGTCAGAGATATAACAAAATGATCTAGGAAAGAATTATGTAGAATAAAATTATCTGCAAAAAAGCAGATACGTAGCATATCTATCTCCAATAAATAAGTCGTTATAAGCGTATTTATGTAGGTATTAAAATTGTTGTAAACCCATATTGTAGCCGTGCGAAGCCGGGGGCGGAGTCGCTATTTTGCTATATACATAAAAATATTTTATCCATATTTTGTTGCTAACATTTTTTTTTTATTACAGGTCATGTAGAAGAAGGAGACGAGGTAATCGTGATTGAGCCATTCTTCGATTGTTACGATCCCATGATTAAAATGGCGGGAGGCATAAGTAAATTTATAGCTTTAAAGCCGGTAAGTATTTTGAAAATTTCTGTATTGTCCCTTCACATGATCGTTTGGCCCTTTAGTGGATTCTTTGCTCAAGAAGTAAACGGTACGGGGTTCGAGATCTAGTACGCGTCAGACGACGACGCCGACGGCAACGACACCTTGACACTACGGCAGGAGAAACTAGGATACAATGCCCCACGCCCCTCAAAAACATACTAGAAATTTAATGAGAAAAATTCGGGTGGCCAACATTATTAGAATTTTCTCGGGATGAAAGAGTAGTCTATTAAGTAACCGATTAGCTATTTCTTTGAACTAGATAAAAGACTCAAAAATACCACATATAATCATCCTTCGTTCACCGCCTTTGTGTTCGTAATGAAAATAAATCATACAAAAACCTTAACTTTTCCATTCACACCATCTCTATAACTTTCAGAAATCATCAGAAACCACATCGTCAGCAGATTGGATATTAGATGAGAGGGAGTTAACATCATTATTTAATGACAAAACTAAAATTATTATTATCAACACTCCGCACAATCCGCTCGGCAAAGTTTTCACTTGCAAAGAACTGGAAGTGATAGCCAAGTTGTGTATAAAATTTAATGCACTTTGTATTTCGGACGAGGTTTATGAGTGGTTGGTGTATGCCCCACACAAGCATATAAGGATCGGTGAGTGTTTACTGTACACATAAGTGTTTAGGGCAAATAGATTTAAAATTATGCGGGGATTTTTTGAAGATCATTTTATTCTTCTTCTTCTGATATATTTATTTTTCTTTTGATATATGGCAACAGTGCTGACTCCAGTGTTTAATCTTGTGCAATAGTAAGCCGATAAATCGGTAGCTAAGATTATCCCGCCGACTGTGATATGTCTTATTAATCACTGACTAATCACAACCATCACAGCGCGGCCGGGATTAAACCGGATTCCACATCACGCCATGACGAAAACGCGTGCGGTCGGCGCCATGACCGGATGTGGAATCCATCATTTTATTATACACAATTATTTCCTACGTCATTTTGTTATATCTATCTTTGACGGATTAAACAGCACATGCCACGATAGCGCGCTGGCGCTAAATTGATAGGTTCATATTTAACACTCGTAAACCTTCCTCGTGAATGAATCTATCTAATCGTGAAGACCACAACAAAATCCGTTCAGTAGTTTTTGCGTGAAATGGGCACAGGCAGACAGACAAACGGATTTTGTGGATTGTTTGGAGATTTTGGTTTATAATAATGTAGTGATTTATTCGCAGCGACATTACCGGGCATGTGGGAGAGGACGATAACGGTGGGGTCGGCCGGCAAGACCTTCTCTGTCACCGGCTGGAAGATCGGGTGGGGCTACGGTCCTGCAAACATGATGAAGAACCTGCAAGTGGTGCATCAGAAGGGTGTATACGATTGCTGCACGCCTGTACAGGTGGGCCACCATTTAAGAGTTTCGCATCTATTTTATGAGTAGGTACTGTTGTATTATAGCATGCGCTATCGTATGAGGTTAGGTTACCAGATGACAGGAATTTTCCTGACATGTCCGGAATTGTAGCCCTCAATCAGGGAAACAGGGAAAATTTCTAATTGTCAGGAATTTTGAATAGAAAGATATAAGAAATAAAAATTAAAATATATATTGAGCAGTTAGTTCGCACAAAAATAAAAAGTAATAAAACAATCAATTCTCAACAGTTAGTATTCATTCAGTCTGATCTGGCTCGTACTTTTCATTGCTGGATATTGCTTTCAGTAACTGCTGATCTTTCATAACAATTTTATGAAATTCTTCACAAGAAGTGTTTTGCAGATTAAATTGCCTCTCGGGTACCCACCATAAATATAGCATCAACACAAAATGTCAGGAAATTTATTGAAAAGTCAGGGAATTTGCCAGGAATACTCATTTGGAGATCCAAATCTCCTAAATCCTAACTTAACCTAACCTAACCCTATATGGGGTGGTATTGATTGTGGATTGGTATACTACTCGACACCGTCCGATCCTGGATATATTCGAACAATATACAAATATAGCCTATGTCACTCATGTATATCGTAGCTTTCTATTAGTGAAATATTTTTAGAATCGGTTCAGTAGTTTCTGTGTTTATTCATTACAAACAAAAATCAAATTTGAACAAAAATCAAATTTTACCTCTTTATAATATTAGTATAGGTAGATAATTCCAGTGTATCTGCAATTCGGTACCTACGTAAAGGAAAAACTAAGGTATATTTTTTACATTTTTATTTCAAAAATTAAGTTATTTTAGAAAACTAATTTGAATAATTTTGTTTTCTATGCAGTAGTGTTTTTATAAATTAACTTTAAAAAAAGTGTACCGACTTCAAAAATTTGCACTGAAAAGTTAGAAATAATAAATATTTCGTCGTAGAATTTGAAGACGGCTGGTGCCAAATTAGGATACAAAATTAAGTAAACATCTAAGAAGATAAATATCTGTTCAATATTATATATGTTTGTACTGATGATCGTAGGTTCCTAATGAATTGTCTAGATTAGTGAATTTGGAAAGTAAGTTGTTTTTAATTTGACACGAACCGTCTTCAAATTCTACGACGAAATATTTATTATTTCTTACTTTTCATTGCAAATTTTTGAAGTCGGTACACTTTTTTTTAAAGTTAATTTATTTTTCCCTTTTAAATGATTTTGTTGCCCTGAGAGACAAATAATAACACAAAAAAAAAATGGAAAAAAAAATACTGCTGTTGATGGGATTTAAACCATTTGCATCCTGAACTGCACCATACCATACCATACCTTTAGCCGTTAGACCACCGTCGATACAAAAATTGACAACTTCGTGTCAATAGCAACCGTTGCTAAGGCTTTTCTCTGATACATAATTTTCAGCCGTAAACAGAGACAAATTACTGAATTTCTGAAAAACTACTGAACCGATTTTCGTCATATGTCTGTGAGATAATGTCGAGAAATTATTATATCCTTAAAAAAATAAGTCGTTAAAATTGGTACATCTCGATAATTTACTGTATAAAGCAATGACCTTACAACTAACTCATAGGTATAAAGTCAGTTTTTTCAAAATTACTGAAAAACTAATGAACCAATTTTTATGACATAAAAATGGGACCAATCCGGAAGAATTATCTGTCGATTAAAAAATAAATCATCAAAATCGGTTCATAAACGTCGAAGTTATCCGCGAACACACATAAAAAAAAAATATATACGGTCGAATTGAGTAACGTCTTTTTTTTGAAGTCGTTAAAAATAAATTTTCAAAGTTTTGCTGACAGACGATAAAATGACGTCAGCGTTTCTGCCCCGTGGTAGGTACTACTCATTTGTGATAAAAGTAGTACCACGGCACCGTGGTACTGCCAGTACCAAATACAAATGAGTTGAGAAATTGGGCAGATTGGCTCTTTCACTTTGAATTTTTTGTTTGTATGTATATTTTATGTTATTCCATATCTTCGCTGAATGTTAACCGATTTTAATCGAATGTTAATCGAACGACAGAGAAATCTTCCGCATTGGTCCCTTGGTTTTAGTGAAAACTGGTTTAGTATTTTTTTAATTAACCTAAAATTCCTATTGTAGGAGGCACTGGCAAGATCGTTTGAATATGAAATGTCCCGGTTGGACTCGCCAGAATGTTTCTTCAATTCGTTGCCCCGGGAGTTGCTGGAGAAACGTGACTACCTGATTACCGCTCTAAAGGAAAACGGGTTTAAACCCACTGTACCGGACGGGGGATTCTTCATTGTGGCTGATTGGACACAATTAGGTATATTCTCGGTGTAATATCAATATAACTGTCTTCTGTTCGATTCTAAGTGGCATTTGGATCTACACAGATCATAGAGTACTAAGCCTAACGAGGGGCCATAGACGGGCTCCCCCTTTCGCCAATTTTTTGCTCTTTGACCAGTTAAACAGACCAGGTGCGCGTAATAAGTTATCTTAGGTTTCGTTGGTATCGTTTTGTGTCGCGAGACAGAGCTCTAGAAAAATAGTTAATTGTGATGTTTTAAATGGGAAAGGCGATCTACAGATTGGAAATCCTATTTACAACAAATATATTGATAGACTAGAACTTGCTCAACGTACATTCTTACGTGCCATGAATTATCATTGTGTGTGGTATCAAATGAAAGGGCTTTATGAGCCGGTTCTAAAAATATACTTACACCATTACCTTTCGGCCACCTGTTTTGTAAAAACTCAAAAAATATTTTCAAATAATTTGCTCCTTCAGATAGGAGGCAGCTTAGTAATGTTTTGTAAAACATACGCCAAATGTATCTTGGTATAAAGTTCCAAAGAGGCGATTTTTTTCTTATCTTTGAGATTCAGAATTTTTTGAAACTTATTGAACGTGCTGTTATTGTGCTAACTTGATTGTTAAATTGATGCTAACCCCATTTATAATAAAAAGGATAAATGATTCATTTTATTTATTTTAATAAAAAATATGTAGTATTTAAGTAATTTTTCACGGTGCCCCAGGGCTCCAGGGCAACAAGGGTAAATCCGGCATTGCATATTATATGCGAGAATTGGCATTTATCTGCCACAAAGACAAACTAAATGTTGTTAATTATTTCAGAAAAGAAAATAAATCTCGAAAGTGAGTCTGACAAATATAAGGACTACCGTTTTACTAAAAAGTTGGCCAAAGAAGCTGGTATACTGGCCATCCCTCCTTCAGCGTTCTACTCCGAGAAACACAAACATCTCGGCGAGAATTATGCGCGTTTCTGCTTTATTAAGGTGAACCAGCGGTGAAACCGTGAACTTTTATATTATAAAACTAAGCCCCCCTTTGTCTGTTCATTCACTGTGAAACTACTAAACGGATTTTGTTGCTGTTTTCACAACATTTATTAAACATGTGGCAGTATTAGTGAATCAAGTCTGGGAAAAAGTTGGCTTCATCGCGCTTTCATGGCGTATGTTCTCTAATCCGTCAGAGATATAACAAAATGATGAAGGAATAATTGACAGAGATTGTTCAAACTTCAAACCATTTGCCAAGAGAATAATATAAAAATGTCGATTGAAACTACAAACATAATTAATAAGCTAAGTACAACGGTGATGATGACCGGCGATAACGCAAAGTGACGTGAATACCTATTAACTATTAGTGACTTATTCAAGTTATTTATTTTTGCAGAAAGACGAAAACTTGGCTCTGGCTGCGAAACTTCTAAAGGAATGGAACGATTAGAAAAAATAAATATTTGACAGGGTAGCTTTATATATTGTTTCCTCTTGCAGGCAATGTTTATTGGTATAACGTTTTATTCAATTTTCGACGGCGTGATTTTTAGTTTGTAAATGAAATTGTGCAATAGGTTTAATTGTATATATATAGGTAGATATGTAATTTGTTGTAATGTTTGTTTTACTAGATAATAATAATATTTTTTAAATTCTTATTTATTAAAATAACGTTTGTAAATATTTATATATAAATACTAGCGGACCCGGCAGACGTTGTCCTGCCCAAAGGGTGGCTTCCTCCTACCCCTACCCTACCCCTACCCTACCCTACCCCTACCCTACCCTACCCTACCCCTACCCTACCCCTACCCTACCCTACCCTACCCTACCCTACCCTACCCTACCCTGCCCCTACCCCTACCCCTACCCTAATCCTACTCCTACCCCTACCCTACCCCTACCCCTAAGAAATGTTAATTGATTTTTATATATATAGATTTTGTTTAAATTCTAACGATAAACTCAATAACGGCATCAATTCGCGGAATCTAGGAACAGGTATTTCAGACATAGAAATGCAGAGCATTTCAGGAAGAAATAGAAGCTGTCAAAGGAAAAACCAAAGGTAAGGTCTTAATTTAGGAAACTTTTTTAGATAGCTAGTACTGTGGTGTTGTTGGTAGCCAGCCAGTGCCGGAATATGGGTAGCCAGGCTGGCCGGGTAGGTAGGCAGGAATATCAGGAAACTCGTTAGTAAACTTTCACCATTCGTTTATTGTGGTTTCCAAGTAGAAGGACGAAGTAACATAAAGAGTCATCAAGGAAGGAGTTAGGAAGGAACTAAGGAACTGAAGAAGCCAAGAAAGGATCTGAAGTAACGCACTGCAATAAAAATGAAAATTTGAAAATACATTGATAATATATTATTTAGTTGTTGACGTAGTTGATCAAATAAAAATATAATAAATTTTACAATTTGGCAGCGCGACTGCATGCCTAAGTCAAATGTTTGTAAAGAAATGAGCAAAATTCCAAATTGTAACTGAGTTTCCTTTTTATCGTTTGCGAGTTTTTGTTTATTGTCGTCGCTTTTATTCAACATCTATTTTAATGAATTTAATAATTGTATAATGTAGGGGCGTTTATAGCCAATGATTTTGATCAAACTATTTCACTACAATTATTGTTTGTGCGATGTCTTTTCTTGAAAACCGACCACATTTTTATTTAATGGGTCTTTCTTGAGTAAACAATAATGGCAATGCACTACATAAAATAACCACTCTTCTCGTATATTTATTATGTTATTAGCAAGATTTATAAAAAAAATAGGTAGGAGACCGTGCATTCCATCTCAGGTAGTATGTACTAAAATCCAATCATGCATCATAATATAAAGAACCATAAAATTCAGGGGAAACAAACAGTGACGGGTATTTTGCATTCACACGAAAAGGAAGGTTGATAGTATCAACAACAGATACAAAGAAAGTTGCTTGTGAGCTATCTGGAAGATTGCTTCTAAATTTATGTAAATATTTGTCTCTCTCTCTCTCGTTGCTAAATACACTGACGTGTCACTGGCATAAATGTTCATAGTGAACGATTGCCATAAAAAAAAAAAAAAGGAAGGTTCAAAGTAGGTACCTACTTAATGTCAGTTGAATGATATTTTAATTGGTCAAAAATCATTATTACTTTGAATTTTCAATAAGCTACAAAAAATGCGATGTATATTAATAAAGGGTAATGTATACAGCGCTTAAAAAATTTAAGAGCTTTGTGATAGATTATGAAAGAGAAAACAGGGGCAAAAAATCCTTTATTTTACCACCCATATTTACGTAGTAATTATTATTTAATATTATATTAATTTCCTATTCAATAAAAGCAATTGAAAAAATAACGGCTATTTCACTTACATATATTGAATAAGTAACAGGTGGATTATTTACAGAAAAATTGAGAATATACAAATTATGGATATAGGACTCCTAAATTCAACTTCAAGTCAACTTGTTAAATGTATTTGAAAAAAGTCCAATAGCGTTGTATCTACTTTTCACCCAGGCTATCGCAACTGAACTGGTAATAAATATCAAATTATTTAGCTTTATAGCCAGTCTTGCCAATGAGAAACATTATGGCAGGATCGTCGACCTAGGAGGTCCTAAAATATTTATTCTGTCTACGCCAAAGAAATACAGGTAGATAATGTGAATATTAGTTGTGTAAGTATACTTGAAGCTTAGTTCCTGACCGGTGAAAATTTACGAAAGTATCGTCGAATCTGTGACCTCTGAAATCATAAAAGTTGGAAAATTACAGATATACCTACCCTAAAAACTTTTTATATATCGTCTTGAAATGCTCAAATGTTAGTTGGGATAGAACCTCTATCTATAACTTATTAAAAACCTATTCAATAATATCTACATGCGATATATGTATTATATGAAAAATCAGAGTGTGTCTACTACAGCGAACTCAAACATATAGTTCCACAAACATATCTGGCCCGGTGACAGCGGCGCTGTTGTCACATGTTTTGCCAATAAAAATGATTTTTCAATGTAAAGTGGGTATATATGTATATGCACGTTGTAACGCTTGGCCATATTCATTTTAGGTAGAAAGAACAATACATAGAAAAAACATGAACATTTTACTTATTTACTTACCTACTTATTATTGTATCATTAGTTCCACTTTTGGCCACCGGGTCAGATAGTTTGTGGAACTATAATATGTATGTGTCTTCCTTCGATGCGCTTTATTAGAATAGGTGATGGAAAGATAACAAAGCTCCTTGATTAAAAATTAATAGGTATTATTAGGTAGCTAGTTCACTGACTGGACAGTTTTTACTCTACAAAATGTCCGGTTATCCTTGATTTACTTATATGTTGTAATAGGTCGGTAGGATAGTAAAAAAACCAAGTTTTTGTCACCCTCTGTGCTTCGTCCGCTAACTTAGAAAAACTGGGGGAAATTGGCACTTTTTTAACATTTTAGCCGATAACTTCATTTCAGTGCATTTTAGCGCAAATCAAGTTATTTTTATGGCAACTTTGTATAAAACAAACTTTTCAGATACAACCCTAAAAACATGCAAATTAAATGAGATAAGAATCCTTTCATCAATTAAAAAGAAAACATGGTGACATTTGTAACAACCAATCAAAGCAACCAATCAAATATCTGGATGACTAATAGAAAGAGATAGGTTTGAAAACTTATAGAAATCTTCATACTAGATAAGGCGAATGAAAAGGATGCCAATATATATATTATTGTTTATCATCAAATCGTAATGACCTGTCATGAACTTTGAAATATTTATTTTGTAAAGTAGGAAATTCTAATTTATTGTAATTAATTTATGCTGTAAATTTTATCATTGTTGTGTAACATAGATATTTAATATGTGAATAAAAATACGTAGGTATTCAGTAAATATACACAATTTATTATCAGTTTGTCTAGAAAGTTATGAATGATGAATTTGTGCCGCATTCTAGCGCGAACATCTATCGCAGGGAGTCGTGCTGTGATTTTAAGTAATAATTCAGTAAATACTGTTAAATATATTTCTTATAGTGCAGCCATGAATGATAAATTCAAATTACCAACGCGTTATGGAACAGGGGAGAAAAGTGTTTGGTAAGTGACTACTTGATTTAGGTTATGATGATTGTATTCTAAAGCAAACATTATGTAATACTAGTTTTCAACCTGTGGAAATTGTTGAAATACGACTTTAAAGAGTACCCTGACGGATTTCTGGGATAAAAAGAAGCCCTCCAATATCTTTGCAAAAAATAACCCTACTTAATATGTTGCTTGAATGAAGGGCAAACAAATAATTACCAACTTATATCTGCCCCGGTAGACCCTTAATACTTCCTATGAATGAATATCAGATTTGTCTGTCATTAGTGGAATAAACATACTCCCTCGCCTATGTTGACAAACCATTATTATTTCTTATCAATCTATAAACAAATTTCATGCTACTCTTAGTTTATTGTTAAAATAGGTACATACAGTAATAAATTGTTTAACAATAAAAACATTATCTGACATAAAATAGCTTCACGGACTTTATACCTTGCAGTGCGGCCAGAGACAACTGTAATGGCGGTTGTACATTCTCGTCCAAGTGCTCTTGCCAAAAGCCTCGGCAGAGAAGCCTTAGCTTGAGTGTGGCCATGCACATTCTCACCTAATGGAAATAAGTACATACATGTTATTTTTAGAAGTATGGATGCTGGCCTTACAGCCATATCTTGGTTTATGTTTTCAGGGTTGAATACATTCAGCTGGCAGCAGAGTATAAACCTGCTGTGAACCTTGGACAGGGCTTCCCAGACTATCATGCCCCTAGTCATGTGACTAAGGCATTAGCAGAGGTGACCACTGGCAAAGATCCACTCTTAAATCAATATACCAGGGGATATGTAAGTTTTTTGCATTTTCTTGAGGATTGACTTCAATTCAAAGGCATATTTTAATTTATGTATATATGCTTTAAATACACAAACAAACAACAAACACATCACAGCCTTGCACTGTGGCCAGAGGCACCAGTAACATTGTCCACTTTTTGCCAGTTGTCCATATTAAGAAGAATAGGTGGCAAGGCTGTTACTGCAGTTAATCGACCTAGATGTATCACTTCTTTAACAGATGGAAATATCTGTTATTTTTAGAGAAAGTGCAGGCGCTTTGCCTGCCCTCTAAAGCACAAGAAGTTGATGTAAGTCAATTGAATACTTCAATAGCCTTGAAAAATTATGCAGGTTTTTTGTCAAAATGATCTCAGTATTTCTCTGTCATTTTTTGATACAACATCACTATTCATACCACATCCTTCTGCTCCTGTAAGTAATGTAATGTTATTTCCAGGGTCACCCAAGACTTGTCAAGGCTATAGCTAAATTGTATTCTGGACTGATTGGTCAACAGATAGACCCCATTCATGAAGTGGTTGTTGGGGTTGGTGCTTATGAGATACTTTATTGTGCTATTATGGGTAGGTATCTGGCTATGCTGCAAGGTATAATAGCTGTGATGGTATGATTAATATTTTAATGATATTTTATTAGGTTTATTGCTTGATAGAGTAGGCAACAGTACTGATATCTGAAAAAATAAAAGAGAATATATTTTCTACTAACTAAAGTTAGACACTTGTGATTTTTTATGAAACCAAATTTTTATGATAATATCCCCCCAATTTTCAGTTACCAACCAACTAATTAATTATCTATACCCATAGAGTACTAAGCCTATGGAGGGGCCATAGACGGGCTTCCCCTTTCGCCAATTTTTCCCCCTTTGACCAGTTAAACTGACCAGGTGCGCGTAATAAGTAACCTTAGATTTTGTTGGTATCGTTTAGTGTCGCAAGACAGAGCTCTAAGAAAATAGTTAGTTGTGATGTTTTAAATGGGAAAGGCGATCTAGGACGTCAAACTTGCTGAAACATAGTGTTTCCAATCATTAATTATACTTATTATGTTTGTATTTTAACATAATCATCATATAACATAAAATCCGTTGCGACAATAAAACGACAGAAAAATACAGTGGTACAGGGGCTAGTACTAGACGTTTACCTCCCCTCCCGCCAAAATTGGCAGAAAAAATTGTTCTGTGATTTAGCTCTTCCCGTCTCCAGTCTTAAATAATCAAAGTCTATACCTAATAATATTGTAAAGAGGTAAAATTTGTTTTTTTTTTTGTTTGTTTGCAATGAATAAACTCAAAAACTACTGAACCGATTCTATACATTATTTCACTAATAGAAAGCTATCCCTGAGTGACATAGACTATATTTAATGATGTTTCAATATATCCACGGGCGGAGCCGGGGGCGGAAAGTCTAGTGTACTATAAATATACTTATATAAATATTTCGCGAGATATCTCGCATGCATAACGCGTGTAAAAATAATCTCTATGTAGACAAAATCTCAGGGTCTTTTTGTCTTCTTTTATCTCTATGGGACATAATATTTTTCTTTCTTTTTTTTTATTCTTCACGAGTTGCCTTACATCTCCCGGGAACCGTTGTCGGCCCCAGGGTACCCAGAAGACAAAGTTTTCCTCATTTAACCAATGATTTTTTGAGACTAAAAGCCTATTTGTACGGTTTGTCGGACAATGTAGATAGATTTTTTTATTATAAAAAACCCATTGGTACATGGTCGGATGTAGGAATCGAACCCGCGACTTTTCAGTTGCGAGTCGATGTCTTACCCACTCGACCACCGACGCCCCTATGTAGAAAGATTTTGTCTATGTAGAAAGATTCTTTCTACAAAAACACATTTAGATTTATAGTATATCACATGAGTATGGTTCATTATCATGCTCCCATTATCTTTCTAGATGCAATAGGTCTTAAGGTCAATGGAGCAAATTGAGTTTTATTATAATGCATGACATCCGTGTTTTTAACTGACTTCAAAAAAATAAGGAGATGGTTCTCAATTTGGAGCCATTGTATCTCTGACAGTTGTGAACCAATGTTGTATCACTTGACTTTATCACTACCTACATATCATAAAACGAAGTCCCCCGCTGCATCTGTCAAGCGATCGGTCGCTAATGCTCACGAGCTCCATACCTCACGATATATAAATTTTGTTTTTAATTTTTACCTCACCTTCACTACTAATTTATATTAAAAACCACGATTAAAACAATATGGTCTAGGATTTTCTTAATCTGCCCCCCTCTATATAGATTCCTGGCTACGCCCTTGGCCTGAGCATTGCGATATAAGTCAATTAAGTCTGGGGAAAAAGTAAGCATCAGCGACTGCTAACAAAATGATGTAGAATGAAATGATCTACAAATAATAGGTAAGAGTATTTATGTAGGTATTAAAATTGTAGTAAATCCATATTGTACCCGTGCGAAGCCGGGGGCGGGGTCGCTATTTTGCTATATACTTAAAAATCTTCTTCTTCTTCTTCTTTTTTTTCAATATGGCGGTTCCACCAATATTAATCGGTGATTTCGCCAATGTCAAGTAGTATAGCCGTTTACGGTGATTATAGCCAATAAATCGGTATGTATGATAATCCCGCCGACCGCGATATGTCTTATTAATCACTGATTAATCACAACCATCGCAGCGCGGGCGGGATTAAACTGGATTCCCCAACACGTCTCCGCGGGAGCGTGTGCTATCCACCAAGGCGTGTCGTGGAATCCTTAAAAATCTTTTATTCATATTTTGTTAGTAACATTTTTTTTTTTTTTTTTTATTACAGGTCATGTGGAAGAAGGAGACGAGGTAATCGTGGTTGAGCCATTCTTCGATTGTTACGATCCCATGATTAAAATGGCGGGAGGTATTAGCAAATTTATAGCTTTAAAGCCTGTAAGTATTTTGAAAATTTCTCTTTTTTCCCCTTCACATCATCCTTTAGCCTTTTAGTGGATTCTGCTCAAGAAGTAATTGGTTCCAGGTCTAGTACGCCTTAGACGACTACGCCGACGGCAACGACACTTTTATGCTATGGCAGACGAAACTGTAACTGGGCATTTAGCAGTGGGATACAATGACCCAATCCCCTCAAAAAACACTAAAAATTATGAGAAAACTAGCGGGTAGCTAAAGTTTTCAGAAATTTTCCTTGATAAAAAGTTCACCTTCGTTCACCGCGTATACTCCACGGTTTGTGTTCGTAATGAAAATAAATCATACAAAAAATATTTTTTTACCTCTTATCAGGTTTTTTAGAAGCAGGTGCCGCCTTAACTCTTCCATTCACACCATTTCTATAACTTTCAGAAATCATCAGAAACCACATCGTCAGCAGATTGGATATTAGATGAGAGGGAGTTAACATCATTATTTAATGACAAAACTAAAATGATTATTTTTAACACTCCACACAATCCGCTCGGCAAAGTTTTCACTCGCAAAGAACTGGAAGTGATAGCCAAGTTGTGTGTAAAATATAATGTACTCTGTATTTCGGACGAGGTTTATGAGTGGTTGGTGTATGCCCCACACAAGCATATAAGAATTGGTGAGTGTTTTTTCACTGTCGACCTGCCCCCGATTACGTTTCGCACGGGTATAATATCGTTTTTAAAACAATTTAAATGCCTACGGTCTACAGGGCACTACACAATAAGTACGTTATTTAAATTATAAATATTTCCCCTCGACTAATCATCTGGGCTGGCTCTTTCCTCGCTCAACGAATCAGCATCGCTATTCAGCGGGGAAATGCAGCCAGCATCTTGCCACTATTCCACGCAGACCTGGTTTATTTACTTATTTTTTATTTTTAAATTAGATTTAAGGTTTTTATATTGTTGTGTATATCTGTTGAGGTATAAGTACCTATATTTAGACTCACTGAAATTTTTGATGAGATTTCACTACTTTTTGTACGAAGTTTTTATTTATTTTATGTTTATTACAGATATTTACACCTCTGGCCACACCACAAGGTATAAAGGCCGTGAAGATGTGTTTGTTAGTTTATTTATTTGCATTATTTTGTTTTTTTTACCCCACCGAGTCTAAATAACACTTGGATGATTTTAGAACTAACTTCTTAGTACTGTGTTTATAAAGTGAGGCCAACGAAACGAATGTAAACAAACTTTCAGGTGCAAATAACATTTTTTAATTTAAAGATTTTGTTTAACATTGTTTAATTTTATTTTACTTAACACCTTTATACCTTGTCGTGTGGCCAGAAACACAACAATGTAACAGTGTCCAGTTTTTGCCAGTTGTCCATATTAAACAGAACAGGCGGCAAGCCTGTTACTCCACTTAATTGACCTTAATATTCCACTTCTATTAACAGACAGAAATATTTTATTATATTATATTTAGAAGGCTTAACGAGTAGGAATTGTACCTGGGACCTCCGGTTTCAAATCCAACGCCCTACCAATAAGGCTATAGACTTCTTTTTTAATTTATAAAACTACATACAAAATACATGATTTTGATGATTTAGACCTTTGAGATCATAATATTATGGCGTTAATAATAAAAGTGGTCGATACGATTTACATTGTTACATTATCATCATCTGTGTCAAGGCTGTCACTTGAACTAGAACCTATCTTAGAAGTCTGAACCAGTTAAGGTTATTTAATTAAGATAATAATTAAAGAGGTTGCGGCTCCATAATTAAAAATCAAACTCACGATAACAAAAAAGTAAAAAAACTAATAAAAACAATATCAAATAAAAATCAATGGTAACAAATATAACAGCAAATTAAATAACGAAAACGAAATCATCACACTCCAAGCGCCACTATCCCAATTGTATTTTCAAAAAGCCCAAGTCCCAATTGTTTGTAGTGTTTATACAGTAATGGCCAGTACTATGATTCACCTAGCGACAGTCACGTCTGACGTTATTGTGTGCGATAGAAAGGGACGGAAATACTAATTGCTCATAGCCATAACGCACCTCAGTAGCGGTCGGTTTGTTTACATTTTTTTCTCGTTTCGTTGGCTTTACTTTGGATATCTGCCCTTCCTACTTTTTAGGGGTTTTTGATTTTTTTCCGTTGTATACATCCAATGGTTTTAAGTTCCTAAGTCACCTGGAAGTAGTCTAGAATTTTGATGTGTCAGTCCGTGAAGCAAATGGTAAGTTTCAGACGTCAATATCTCATGAAAATTGGGATTCTAGGTAATCGGGGAGCTTTTACTAGACCCATAAAGTCGCAAGTGTTTGGGGCAAATAGATTTTCAGTTATGCGGGGGGTCGAAAATGGTACCCTTGCTACAATATCTACTGTCTACCGTGTGTCAAGATGCTACTACAAACTTTTTTGTAGATTAATTTATTAAATATAGGTACATAATTATTCTCTTTGGCAACAGTGCTGACTTATCGTCGCAATTCTGCCAATGTCCAGTGTTTAAGTTTACTAAGAAGATTATTCCGCCGACTGTGATATGTAATCACAACCATCACAGCACGGACGGGATTAAACCGGATTCCCCATCACGTCTCCGCGGGCGCGTGTGCTATCCACCAAGGCGTGACGTGGAATCCCATATAATTCTTTCCTACGTCGTTTTGTTAAGAGCCCTATATCCATAATTTGTATGGGGATATTACTATTCCCAATTTCTCGGTAAAATAATCCACCTGTGTCACTGTAATTTAGCATATAGTTACTTATTCAATATATCTAAATGAAATAGTCGTTATTTTTTCAATTGGTTTTATTGAATAGCAAATATGCGTGGTAAAATAAAAGGATTATTTTGCCCCTGTTTTCTCTTTTGTAATCTATCACAAAGCTCTTAAATTGTTTTAAAGCGCTGTTTAACCATTAACGGCTTGCATTTTTTGGTAGCTTATTGAAAATTCAAAATAAAAATTAATTTATGATTTTTAATTGGTCAATGCTAAATTACAGTGACACAGGTGGATTATTTACAGAGAAATTGGGAATAGTTTATCCCAGAAAAATTATGGATAATATGAGCCTTAATATCTTTGAGGGATTAAGCAGCATACGCGGCGAAAACGCGCTGGCGCTGACTTTTCCCCCAACTTGATTCAATTGATAGGTTCATATTTAAAACTGTAAACTGACAGATAAATGCGGCGAGGGACTTGGTTTATAATAATGTAGTGATTTATTCGCAGCGACATTACCGGGCATGTGGGAGAGGACGATAACGGTGGGGTCGGCCGGCAAGACCTTCTCTGTCACCGGCTGGAAGATCGGGTGGGGCTACGGTCCTGCAAACATGATGAAGAACCTGCAAGTGGTGCATCAGAACTGTATCTATACCTGCTGCACGCCTTTACAGGTGGGACAATATTTCGTCTATTTTAGGAGTATTCTGCCATGCCTTGTGGCATGCGTCTGTTGCATGCGCTATCGTGTGCGATGGTATGTATTGATATACTTCGCTCGTAGCTATGATACCGGAGGACACAATCACTCTTATAAATAAACTCGAAGTAGCGACGTAGTAACTAAACTGTATTTCGTCTCCGTCTAACAAATCTGCAATTCATTATGATAGACGGAGACAAAACACAGTTTAGTTACTACGTCGCTACTTCGAGTTTATTAATGAGAGTGTAAGTATTTATTTAATATAATAAGCGTTACAATATCTGTAGGTACTTTAATATTCCGTGCAACAACCTACTTATAACGTTTTATGTTTAAAGTCAGACATCATGAGACGAGTCCTGGATGGGTGGAGAGGGGTAATTTCTGTCGGTGATAGGAAGATGATACAACGCTTTTCGTATCGTCTGAGGAAGAATTGGCTGAGCTTCTTTCTAGAAAAGAAAGGGAGAGAGTGAAGAAAGTCTTGATGGTTACAAAGAGACGGTAACTCGCTCTCACGAACTCAAAGACCTGGTATTGGTTCAACAATTTGTCTGTCTTAGCTCCCTGCTTAATAGTGAGACACGACCTTCAGCAATGTAGATGCCGACTTAGAAGAAGATCTTAGTGTGTTTGGTACGAATATTGAAAAGCTAGCTTTATATAGACCGAAATTGGTTTCAATGGGTTTCAAAAAGTTTTGCGTCCAGCCCCTTGGCTTCAAAGGTTAGGTAATGCAACTGTCTCCAAGCACCTTTATATTTTTGCCCGGCTTGAAAAAAGGAATTAGTTCTCAATACGGCGGCTGAATTTTTAAATAACATTCACAATATTATGCGATATCTTGCTGAATGTGAACCGATTTTGATGGTCACCTTTATCGATCCACAGATAATCCTGCATTACTCTCTTCCGCAATGGTCACATTTTTGTTTTGGTGAAAATTGGTGCAATAATTTCGCGGGACCACAACACTTTAAAGCCTAAGACCGTCCCATTAACCTAACATTCTGATTGTAGGAGGCAGTGGCAAGATCGTTTGAATATGAAATGGCCCGGTTGGACTCCCCGGAATGTTTCTTCAACTCGTTGCCACTGGAGCTGATCGGCAAACGTGACTACCTGATTACCGCTCTAAAGGAAAACTGGTTTAAACCCACTGTACCGGACGGGGGATTCTTCATTGTGGCTGATTGGAGACAATTAGGTATATTCTCGGTGTATAGCAATATAAGTAGGGGAGTCGGTGATCGAGTGGGTAAGACGTCGGCTCGCAACTGAAAAGTCGCGGTTTCGTTTCCTACATCCGACCATGTAACAATGGGTTTTTTGTAATAAAAAAATATCTGACAAACCGTATTGAGGCTTTTCCATCTATATACTTCAACAGAGCTGGCCACTCGTTAGGTATAGCCTTAAAAACATTGGCTAAATGAGAAGACGACTTTGTCTTCCACTGGGTACCCTGGGGCCGGCAACCCGTGAAGAATAAATAAAAAATAAGTAATCACTACATATTAGAAAGTAAAGTCCCGTTTGTGCCCGTTTACGCGATAGTTTCTGAACGAATTTTGTTGCGGTGTTCACGATTAGATAGGTGATTCTTGAGGAAGATTGATTTTCAAAAACGCTGTGTAGTTTTTCTGAAGCAAACTAAAATAACGAATTTATTATACCAACCTTGTCGTAAATATATTTGAGGACACGTTGAAAGAATGAAGGGTGAAAGATTGACTAAAAAGGTTTAGAGGCTGAAGTGAATGGAAATGCTGGCAGAGGATGATCTAGGTGTACTTTTATTAAATGGCGATATTAAAAGTATACACAATCGGCGAGTATGTAAGAAAGATGCGATGAATATAAAAGAAGCGAAAGAGGTATGTCAGGATCGTAACCAATGGCAAATATCATGAGCGCTATTTAAGGGGAGGAACGAATAATTTTGGTTGATTTATAAACTGAAATTCCCGAATTTTACGAATGCTATGATCATACAATTTGGGCATCGAAAACTAGAGGTTTTTATCTAGTATTGTGTAGGATGAAAACATGATTGTTGAAAATTTTCTCGTACTTAAATTTTTGAAATCACCTTCAAAAACACCTTTTTAGTCATACGACCATACTCTGAAGGGATTTACGTTTAAATTTTATACGAATCTGTAGGTAATTTCAGTACCTAGTATTGATTAAGAAAAATTTTCCCTGCATGTGATCGTTTTTAATAAATTATTTATTTGTAATGTGCCGCTTACGTCATTTATTCTGAGAAGCGATACATTATGCCCTTCGCACTTCTGCAGCAAGAACGGACAAAGCGCCGTCGTTTTCTTGAATGACGTGATCGTTGCGCTCGAACCACTCATGCGCCCGAACCACGAATTTAGGGCGTGGCTTACGATTAAAAAATTCTAAATCGTTCCTCGTCTTAACCACGTGATACTGGTGCAATGGTGCAACTTATTTGGCTTTCCAGGAGTCAGCAAAAATGTCGACTAAAGCTGTGTTCACATATTTTATCTGTGGCGTCCTGAGAACGGTTGTATGGAGATCCATAGTCTCACGTCCGAAGCAAAACTACTTATAAGCTAGTTAGACCTCCTTTTGCGCCCCACACTCTTCACATGAATCCAATCGTCCATATTTATCTGCCACGAAGACAAACTAAATAATGTTGTTAATTATTTCAGAAAATAAAATAGATCTCAAAAGTGAGTCTGACAAATATAAGGACTACCGTTTCACTAAAAAGTTCGCCAAAGAAGCTGGCATACTGACCATACCTCCTTCAGCGTTCTACTCCGAGCAACACAAACATCTCGGCGAGAATTACGCGCGTTTCTGCTTTATTAAGGTGAATATATATATTATAAAACAAAGTCCCCCGCCGTGTTTCTTTGTCTGTCTTCATTCACTCCGAATCTACTAAACGGATTTTGTTGCTGTTTTCACATGTACGCTTAGATCAATATAAAAGGAAAAGATGGAGAAATACAGCCGCTCAGCGTGCCCATACGCATACTCCGCTCTTTTGTGCCTCTTTCCGCGCTTTTGTCCCTTTCGCACGGTGTCACGTGTATTTGTATGGCAAATCAATGAGATGCTTCATCTTTTTCTTTAAGGTTATACATCATGAAAGCCAAAATAATGTAGGAATAATTAACAGAAATTGCTTAAATCGCTTGCCAAGAGAATAATATAAAAATGTCTATTGAAACCACAAACATAAAAGTATTAGTGATATTACATATTCAAGTTATTTATTTATTTTTGCAGAAAGACGAAAACTTAGCTCTGGCTGCGAAACTTCTAAAGGAATGGAACGATAAGAAAAAATAAATATTTGACAGGGTAGCTTTATATAATGTTGTATTTTATTTATTTATGAAATATATAACGTTTGTAAATATTTATATAATAAATATTTTGAAATTATTTTTATATTACTTAATTAAATTAATATAAATTAAAAATGGATAATGAAAAAGGCTTTTCTGTTAGAGCGCGCTCGACTAAAGTTTCTTTGGTAATACAATATGACATCAATGTTCCCATATCCTTATCAACAAGCTCATTCTCTACTTCTTCAGCAACAGGAACAATCCCAATTAGTTTTAAAAATCGCTCCATACAAAATGTACATAACCACCAACAAAACCCAATATAATTTTGTTTTTCTGAATAAGGTGATTTCATTTTATAGATGTCATATTATATATAATTCTGCAGAAGTAGAATAATATACTGCCAGACTTACCACTCTGCCCACGTGATAGTAGATGAAGAGTCATACATAAACATTTTAAAAAAAGTGTACCGACTTCAAAAATTTGCACTGAAAAGTAAGAAATAATAAAAATTTCGTCGTAGAATTGGAAGACGGTTGGTGCCAAATTAGGATACAAAATTAAGTAAACATCTAGGGACATAAAGATCTGTTCAATATTATCTGTGTTTGTACTGATGATCGTAGGTTCCTAATGAATTATCTAGATTAGTGAATTTGGGTACTAAATTATTTCTAATTTGGCACCAACCGTCTTCCAATTCTACGACGAAATTTTTATTATTTCTTACTTTTCAGTGCAAATTTTTGAAGTCGGTACACTTTTTTTAAAATGTTTATTTTTCCCTTTTAAGTGATTTTGTTGCCCTGAGAAATAAATAATAACGCAACTAAAAAAAAATGATGGAAAATTAAAAAAAATACTGCGGTGGATGGGATTTGAACCTCGATCAATGTGCACCCTGCGCTGCAACCCATACCTTTAGCCGCTAGACCACCGTCGATACGAAAATTGATAACTTCGTGTCAATAGCAACCGTTGCTAAGGCTTTTCTCTGATATAATTTTCAGCAGTAAACAGAGACAAATTACTGAATTTCTGAAAAATTACTGAACCGATTTTCGTCATATGACTGTGAGATAATGTCAAGAAATTATTATATCCTTAAAAAAATAAGTCGTCAAAATCGGTACATATTTCATCGAGATATTACGAAAAATTGACTTATAAGGTAAGTTTTCTCAAAATTTTTGAAAAACTAAAGAACCAATTTTTATGAGATAAAAATGGGACCAATCCGGAAGAATTATCTGTCGATTAAAAAAGAAACCATCAAAATCGGTTCACAACTGGCGGAGTAATCGATGTACATACATACAAAAAAAAAAAAAAAATACGATCCGAATTGAGAACCTTCTCCTTCTTTTTTTTTCGAAGTCGGTTAAAAAGCACAAGTAATTGTTATTTATTTTATTTAAATTAATTTTGAATAAGAATTCACTCTTTATGCACTCGTATAAAATTTAGATTTTCTCATTGATATTTACATTTGATTTTATATAATTTTCGAAAGTTACGACGTGTAGTCGCCTCTCAGCCATCTCTTGGCGTCTCTTGTGTCATTACCATATGTTTTGCCAAATCTGAAATAACAATTTAACATTTAAATAGTTAAGTAAATAAATTTAGGTATTCAAAAAATATCCTAAACTATTAGGAATACAGATTCATTCAGGGTACTTTAATGAAGATCAATTCTATGATATTTTAATAAGGCCTCGAATCGTTAGGGTTTTTAAGAAAGTGGTGAAAAGGCCGACAACAAGGTACAAGGTACTTCTAGTGGGTATGAATGTATACGCACAATTTTTTTTGTATGATAGTTTACTGTTCTTTTGAATTATAAAAACTTTGAAGAAAAAACAAAATTTCATGTAGGTACAAAACCGGAAGTAAACATTTCAAACCAAAATGTTAGTAACTTCGACCAATTTTTTTATTCCAACGTATAGCTTAATGTATAATCCCCCAGGGGATCCAAACGAGGGGAGCCAAGTGGACGGAGAGCACGCGTCTAATATGTCAAACTTCGATACTGTAATGTATATTACACAGAGCAAGTAATAGTAGTTTATGATACGGGATCATAATAGGGGTAATTAAAACACAAGTGGAATTTAAAAAAATGAGGCGCATAGAGTTTAATGTGGCTGCATAACACATATCTTTTGCCCTTTCTGCATTTAAAAAAAAAAACAACATTACGATATCGTTTTTGTATGAAAACTTCGGTACTATAATACATTATAGTATCGAAGTTTGACATATTAGAGACGCGTGTATGTAAAATATTTCATATTTTGTAATAGAGATTTTACGTTATAAGAGTACCGAAGTTTTCATACAAAAACGATATCGTAATGTTTTTTTTTAAATGCAGAAAGGGCAAAGGATATGTGTTATGCAGCCACATTAAACTCTATGAAAATATCGACACTCCTATGTGGGAGTCACTTGACAGTTAACGCGCATGCGCAGAAAGTAGGTAACCGCGATTTGCCGCCAATTTGTCGATTAAGAAAATATCTTGGTTCAATTTGTTTTGTACTATTGCATGGGATTAGATAAAGTAGTGTATGAACGGGCACATACTCGTAACTTGGAATTAAAACACTCGTGGATGCTATTAAAAAATTGCGCTGCGCCTCATTTTTTAAAATTCCACTTGTGTTTTAATTACCCCTATTATGATCCCGTATCATAAACTACTATTATAATACATTAGAAATTCCAAAATTGAATAAATTAATATACATACGTGTCGCACTGAGCGTGATATTCGGCGCTTGCTTGGATCGGTTGGTTTGCCTGGTTTGCGCGGAAAGAGACATATCTACTTAGGTACCTATTAGTAAAACTGCTGTCATATCATAATGATAACATTTAAACATCAATGTAACAAAGGAAGAACGATTTTATTTTATAATTTTACAATTATTATTGTAAATAAACTTAAGTCTATTTTTTAGAATAAAAAATGTTTACTTCTGGTTTTATAAAATTTTCTATTTGTTCTGTTAAATATACCTTTTTCTATCTGCCACAGAGACCATCATATGTTGAACAGAGTATAATGTAAATAAGTTTTTATGATTAATTTAATATGTACGATTGAATGACTTCGTTTCGAATGATATCATAAAATTTGCTTTGGAGTAGAACACTCCTATTGTTTATATCAATATGCCTGTTGTTGTAAGACATTTCAAATATTCTTTTCTTACAACTGTTATAATTCTAACTGTACTATACAAAGAAATCTTAATATAAGTTAGTATATTACCTGAACATGTGTCCAGGCACGTGTCCAGCGTAGTTAGGCAGCATGCCGACATGTTTGTGGTATACCTCAGTGGGGTTGATGGACAAGGGAGGGTCAGGTCTGGAAATAGGAAAGGGTTAAGGTTTTCATTTTGTTTTTCTCTGGAGACAGATGAATGTACACGCATTCAAACTTGGATCTAATGATAAAAAAATCGATCCACCATGGTCGCACAGGATCAAAGTGCAACTATAAACGATGAAACTTTATTAAATTATATTCATTGGCTTAATTAGGGGGAGGGCACGGGACATTTCACTCCAGAAACCTCAGAAAAAATATTGTGAAGAAAACTATTTTCTTTTCTGGCTATGCCAATATTGCCAATATTGTGCAAAACTTGCGGCAGTTCTAAAGTACATAGTTCTAGCTTTCTTAACGCAAGTCTTCCACGCTACTACAAACCATGCATAGTTCCTTGCTTTGACAAAATGTTTTATAGTTTTGACATTTTAGGCAACACAAGTAGGCTAGGTTCTTCAAAATCCATATTATCTGTCGTCATCTTAATGTATTTCTTCTGTACTGTATGTCACTGAACTACTCCTAAATTTTGTATGAGTGGGTTCCTGAATGGTTTAGGTTCACAATTGGACCCGGTAGGTGGCGCTGCAATCGGGTTTCAGGACTTTTTTTTTGACGAAGCAAGCCAACTTTCGGGCAGGACAACGTCTGCTAATAATACCTATATTATGTTGCAAATAATAAAACACACAAATTCATAATAAATATCTTATTTACAGTCAGTGCATAAACATAAAAATATATTGACTACATAAATAAAACGATTATGTATTTACTTTCCTTTTAAACAAAAAAATTAAAATAGTTTACAATGAGAAACATGAAACAGCAGAACTGATTTTTTTTCATTCATAAAAATTAATTACAAACCTTCACGCCGGTTTCCCATAAGGATAACCAAGAGGTTAGAACAATTTTTTTTAAATACTTCTCTTATTAAGTAAGTAAGGATGTACGCACCCGTACATCACTTCACACATTTTACATTTTTTTTATTGGGTTTTTTTTCACGGGTTGCCTTACAGCTCTCGAAACCGTGTTACGGTTCCAGGATACCCAACGGAAGACCAAATCTCCCCCGTTTAGCCGATGGTATTTGTGAGGCTATACCTAACGAGTGACCAGTTCTGTTAAGGTATATTTAGATGGAAAAGCCTCTAAGTGTATTTAAGGACATTGGTAATTTTATTTAAAAATGCACATCCCTTCAACAAGCCCAAATCTTCAATCTTTATCCACATTCACACATTCATATGTGTGAGCTTTTATAAGACATCAGATATTTGTTTAATAAGTTCGTCTTTCAAATTCACAACATCATTATTCAGCCCACACCTTTCTCGTCTCTTCATTTCTCGCTCGAGATTAATCGGCAACTGTACACTATATATATATACAAATTATTTTCTTCGTTCAATCAATGTTAACCAATCATTTTGACCATATAAGGCCCTTCGAGATGGTACCCAATCTTAGCATAATAATTCCTGGTCCCAACGCCAGAGATGACAGCTATCTTATCAGAGCCATGCTCCTCCTTGGCTATCCTTTCAGCTTCCTCCATCAACAACATACCAAAGCCCTGATGTTGAAATTTAGTCGGATCACGTGCGTTAACCTGCGAAAAAAAAAAGTAAAGTAGAGCTAAATGTGGAAAACCACTGCAAATCGCTAAAGACTTGTAATCGCTGTACTGTCTTTGCCCGACGCAGTAATTTGCTCGCACATTCTAGTGTTGGACATTCTCGGGCCGGGCATTCCTTGGTGCGGACCCGTCGTTTCAGGCCTTCGTTCGAGTTAAAACGAAAGTCCTAAGTATGCTAACCCCACATGTAAAGATAGCGCAACTTGAATGTGTCTAAGATGTAAAGAAGCTACATTGAGGTTTTTTGAGAACAAATATCAGATCTATTAAGTCGAAATTAAGACGTTAAACCACGCCGTTATATGGTATCATTTAAGGTAGTTTAGCCGCACAGTTTAACGTCAATTTAGATCAGAGGTTCCCAAACGTTTTACGCCGTAGACCCCCTTGCTAGAGTTTTTTTATTCTCTGTAGACCTCCGTAGTACTTTTTCCTTGCTGACGTGGACCCCTCAGCAAGTAGAAATCGGCCCCTGGGGGGGTCCGTAATAGACCACTTTGGGAAACGAATTTTAGACTATACTTTGACTATGCAATAGGCCTGCTTAGCCTTGCTTAACTAACCACTGTTATCAATCTGACTCGAATCCATGGATAGACAGAATAAACATAATTATATTGTCCTGCTTTGTCACTACAGGAAATTATATCTTTATCATTCCAACAGAGATGTCTGCGTAGAGAGATTCTTTCTACACACGTCATGCTCGCGCGGTAGTTTATAAACAAAAAATCAAATCAACTTACAGGCACAACGGATCCATAGACATGCAGCTCCCTAACAATACTACACTGTTTGAAGTCGGATTTGGGTCCGGGTTTCAACTCCGGCCGGTATGTCTGATCCGCGCACTTTCGCAATCTGAGCAGACCGACAAGAATATCCTGATCCGGATCCTCGTACGCTAGAAACGTCTCCCACCCGCCGTTCGCCACGTAATCGCGTCTTATTAACTCGACCTAAAATAGAAACAAGTGTGGGAAGTTGGAAATTACAGAAATATAATAATAATAATCTGATTATTAATTTGCGTTAAAGAGTTATTTGTATGGACAGCTAGTTATTGAGATAAGCGTGAAAGATTGACTGGTCACATTTACTTTTAAAAACCTAGGATACAAACTCACTAACCTCATACGGCCGAACCCGATGATGTATCTCCTGTATGCCCACCTCCCTGGTACGCACGTCGCGACAGTTGGCGCCCAACTCAGCCATGCGCGCTAGAGCCAACTCCCGTAGGTTACCGTGCTCGACTCCCGATGAAACCAACGGCATTGGTATGTCACGTTGGACCCTGAACATAGATTTACAGGTATTTTTAATTATTGTAAAACTTCCAGTTATTAGGTAGGTTGTTGAAATACGCTTCGTATGAATTTTCATGAAGAGAACTAAGCGTCTCTGATCAGATTGCAAATATCTGTGTTTAAATGTTGTTAAATGGCATTCACCTAAGACATTATGATCAAATCATTGACATTTTTAGCCAAAAAGGAGAAAGAGCATACTTGAAATAATTATGAAACTCAATTTCTGCTGACCCATGCGGGAAACGGGCGCGACGTATAAAACTATCATACAAATATTTCACCAATCCTGGAATTTGAACCTTGCTCTGCTCTATGGCCACGCTAGGGCACGTACACAAAGGCCGCCAGTTGTTTACATTATACTCTAAAAAATAATATTAATTACAAGTGATATGGTAATAATATGTTGATGTTGGCGGCGTCATCTGAGAATAAGCTGGGCCGCACATTGTAACAATGTCTCCATATTGAAAGAGCTTCATATGAAGCAGACACTGTGGTAGAGACGCGAATACTAAAGTTCTTCGGCCATATCAAACTCAATAGAGCGTCTGGTACCACACAAGGCCAAGTCGAAGGCAGGTGGTCACGCAGGCGGTCTCCTACGACTGACCTGATTAGATCTGTCACGAAGTATTTCATCAATGAATGTTCCCGTGAGGCTGACAATCAGAGCCGGTGGAAGGAAATCGCAATAGCGGCGGCATTGTTCCAGGGTGATTCATAATCACGACCACTCTGACAAGAGTGTACGACCATGAAGAAGAAGAATGGTTACCTTTACCGACATTTTCGCGCGGACTCGCCAAATTCAGACAACCACTTGCCTTTGTGTCCATGCCCATAGACAAAATCTACTTTGCTCACCTATAAACTCTAGTCCATGGCGGTACTAAGGCCAGAATCTTCGCAATCAGATCGACAAGCGTAGACGGCGGGTAACTTCTATAACGACCGGTTTTCCACAGTTCATACAGACCGGTTCCTCGTATCACAAGCGTGGGGTATATTTTAAGGCCATCGGCCCTAAAAGCGGGATTTTCGAAAAACTCTATAAATTGCTCCACATCCCTCTCAAAGTCCACATTGGGCAGATCTGGCATCATGTGGACTACCACCTGGAATAATATGATATTGTATGTTAATTTTATTTAATCTATGTATTATCCTTTTAGCCCATGAGCAGGGATAGTCCACATTTCAAAATTTTAACACCCTAATTTTATTAGCCTATATGAAAGTAGCTGAAAAATAAAGGTACCCATATTTTTTGCTTTTCTAAAATTTTAACTTTAACACTCTTAAATTAAATATTGCATTTTTAGAAAAAGCCGATAACGGCTAAAAGTATCAGGTGTCTATGCGTATTCTGTATTAAAAAAAAAGAAATGACATGAGTTGCGTGAGTTCGTTCGTTTCATTCGTTCAATAGTTCGTTCATGGTTCTTTTGTTTCATTCATTATTGTTTATTTTTGAGTTTTTTAATTAAAAATTAAATTTTATTCACTTTCATCAACAAAGATGGGTAGAGAAGCACGTAAATTAAATTCCCTTGTATCTATTCTATTTTTTCGTGTTATGGCTCCATCAGTAGTCCCCTTGTATCCTGTTTTGTTTTTACAACTACAACTAATACTTTTTATTGCCAGGAACCTTTGTAGGCAGAGAGTATAGTAGCTTTGACCCGTACTCGTTACACAGTGTAGTTTTTTCAAAATAACTTTTAAACCACTGAATAAAAAAATAAATAAATATGTGTATCATGTTAAGCAAAGGAAGATCTCCAAACGGATTTTTTATTTTGGTACTTAACGAAAAATGAAATGTTGTGAATTGAAGGCCATTTGCTACAATCCTGACATACCCCTTTTATATTCATCATATCTTTAATACATGCTTGGTGATTTCTACATTTTTTTATATGGTCAATAACAGTGCACCTAAGTCACTCTCTGTCAGCATTCCCTTTTGCTTTTTAGTTAACATTTCATCCTAAATTTTATGTCCAAACCAGCTTCTACTTTTCTTAATTTTAGTCACAACCCTTAAACCACAACAGCTGGGCCAGCATTTTGTGCGAGATTATCTACCGGGTGCAAACAAAATCTCAGTTAGAAAGAGATAATGTCTCATAGACAAAAAGGACCTGTATCCGTGACGCTACCTCTCTCTATTTTGTGATGCTACTTTTTGTCCTGCATTGTCTCTATGGGACATTATGTATTTCTAACAAGATATTTTGTCTACTAGATATTTTCTCTAGACCCGTAGAAACTTGCACGGTAGAAACCCTTAAAGCAGGCTCTTTCCAATAATACCCCATTACATACAAACAAAAAATTCATCAAGTTTTCAATTTGCCCCATATTTTGAGAACAATTATTTTTTAAATCCAAAGTATCAACGAACAAGCATTGGCTGTTACTTAATATTTCTTTGCCCATCATGAAAAGTACTTTACCTTATAACCAGAATCCTTGGCCATATTAAAATTTTCACAAACAGCCTTCACAGTGTGTCCCCTGTTTGTGTCTCTTGCAATGTCCTCATAAACTGACTGCACACCTATCTCTAATCTGAAATTATATTTTAAACAATATTAAATGGATTTATGTTTAGTTAAAGGGGTGCTCCATTGGCAATTGGCATACTAAACCATTGTTACATAGAGATAAAAGTCAAAACTGTCAATGGATCACCTCTTTACAACAGTATAATGTTAATAAAGATAGAGCAACAGATCAGCATGATTTCTTGCAGACATAGCTGGAGGGCCAGAGTGACATAAGTGACTTTTTAGTCCGGGAAAATATATGTGAAGCCAGGAAAGGTTACTAGTATGTTCATACGTGGACTTACCTAGTACAGCCGTAGTTCAACATGTCAGACATATGCCTTTGTAAACAATAATCGGGTCTGGTCTCTATAGTAATACCAACACACTTTGTCTTGGCTCTCTCTGAATATTTCACAGCTTCCGCAACACAAGAGGATGTGTGACCTGATAGAGCATCATGGAGATTCCTAAAATAAAATTAAATATGAATTATTGTCAAAATTCATTCTTTATTGCTAAATGTCACAGATTTGCAAAGTAATAGGAATACTTGCCTGATAAAATAATCTCTGTAATCTTCCGGGAGACTCATAAAAGTACCTCCCATCACTATAAACTCAACTTTATCTACACTGTGACCCAACTGCCTCAGTTGCTCAACACGGTGGCGAGTTTGTAAGTAAGGGTCATATCTCGCTCGTATAGCCCGCATAGATGTGGGCTCATATCCTGTGTAACTCTGAGTAGAATACTCGAAATCAGAATCAGGACCTCCGGGGCAGTACACACATATGTTCCCAGTAAAGTTGATGTGAGGGCAACGATGAGGCTTGCACATAACAGCAACTACTGCGATTCCAGACGCGGTTCGGACAGGTTTCGCTCGCAATTTCGGCAGTAAAACCCGTTTAGCATCCGTGGGCACGGCTGCAATGATATCTACCAGTCTAGGAGACGTCTCCATACCATACTTTGCCGACAGTCGTGTTTTCATCTTGTTGAGGTTAACATCTTTCCCTTGGCGATGTGCAACTAACAACTCCTGTATTATCTCCGATATTACCATTACCATCTTCTCCTCCTTTGAGAGGTTTGGCATAGGTTTCTTTTTAGTCATTTTGTATGGATATCTTATGAGATTTTATTTGGAAAACAAAAATCTAAATAAATATAACCTAACCTATCTCAACCAACACGCAATTTTGTTGATTTGACATGTCAAAATTATGACATGACATTTACTTTTTTAATTTAATCCAAATTTTTTTGTCTAATCAGGAAAAGGTTTATAGAATTCATACAGCCGTATCCTAACTACGCGTACGATACAAGTCTCTTTATAAAATAATAAATAAAATTACAAAGTTGAAATATGCTGTGAAAAATAACATTTATTATTTGTAATACTAATTTTGTAATAACTACTAAGTATAATTTCGGTACATACTTGACGACGTTCACAGGAGCCCACTCTGTACTTTGACGACGTCGATAATTAGACGAGAAATCGCAAAGAGCAGAATTTGTGAGTTTCTTTGAGGAGTCCCCAAACCTTTGGAAGCCGTAAGGTACGTGACCAGTGAAACCTATACAAAATAGAGAAATCATTATATGGGTACCTTACCTACCCTAGGTATTAAACAATTTACAATAACGATTTATTAAGTAAGAATTTCCTCTGAAGTTATTCCTTTTGTTAAAGGAATTGGGAAACATTAGGGTAAAGATAAATTTGTGTATAAAACGGTTCTTGATGTAAAAAGTAAAAGATAAGATCAAAGATTCCCACCTAACATCGTTAAATGCAATTAACAAAGAACTTACGAACTGAATGAGAAGGATTGTATCCCCAAATTTGATTTCTCACAAAAGATGAATGTAGTTTACCGTAGGACATTATGTAAATAATTATATCAATGATGTAAATTAGTGGTAATAATTTAGGACTTTTAGAAAAATGTTTACTTTTTTGACATTGTGTATTTTGTTGTTGTCTGTTTGACACTGTCAATCTATGACGTTCAATATTTTTATAGCCAACGATGCTTTTGTACGGACGTTTATTTTTATTGGACAACACTGCCTTGCTTGATGATTAAAATTTATGAAACCTTTTATTTAACCCGCCCTACCTTTATTACTGACCTCATATTCATTGTTGTTCTTTTTTCCAAAAAGGACTTTCCGCCACACTACTTTTGTCCTGCTTTGTCACTACGGGAAATTTATCTTTCTAACTGAGATTTTGTCTACGTCAGATTCTTTTACACAGTTTGTATAAATCCCTGTTATTTTTTTTTTCGTTTTAGCCTCAGGTTTTAGCTTAAACAAGACGGTACTATAAACTGTGGTTCTTTCTATTCTATTTTTTCGTGTTATGGCTCCATCAGGGCTTTGACTGTGGTTCTTTATTTGTGACCTTCCACAGTAAAAAAAAAACTAGCGATATTTTAAATTAACGAAAGCACATAAACCAACTTCACAATAGAGTCTAGATTTGTAAATACCGTACCTACTAATTTTACTTTAAATGTGTGTTCGTTAGTTATTGTTCTTAGGTTCGTACATTTGATAACTGAATCCTCAACAATAAGCCAATAACATTATACCTTTGGTGATATATTTATCAGGATTACTGTTTTCCATGAAATAGGGACTTGTGGAATGAAAAGCTGGTGACAATTTGGCTTCATCGACTGGCAAATCTCGAAGAATACCAGCACATTCCGGTCTCACCGTTGTCAGAGGTAACTTGAACTCGGCTGTCGCGGACTGGCAAAACAAAAACCCAACATTAGGATCATATTCCTTCTCTCTCTTTTTCATCTGAGGTCTATCTTTCAAACATTCGTTTGTGCTATTCTCTTCGATAACTCTTATCCTCTTCCACACTCTCTTCCTTTCTTCACCAGTCTCACAATTTCGAAATGTATGAAACTCACGAATCTGTCGACTAGATCCCAGGGTTGGCCTTTCCCGGCTTGCAGGTCCACAACTCTCTCCAGCTGGTGTTTTGCAGCGCGTTGATTTAGTTGAACTCGTTGGAACTCCGAGAGTGCTTCTGTCGCACCAACCGTGTAGCGTTGCCCGAACTGACCGTTTAACCGTGGTAGAAATCCTTCAAATTTTATACAAGAATTCGTTATATGACACATAAGAGGGTTCAAAGCATGGATAAGTCACTATTTGAGTGGTTGGTGATCCCATGTAACTCTAGGCTCTTCAAGCTATATTAGTAGTAAATTTTTGTATGTGTAGAGGGTAAATAATCTAGATTAAAAGACGTTCTGAAAATTTTTTAGGGATGTGATGGGGGAATGTACACCTCAACTTCTTGGTAGACCGGACTATATTTGAAGTTTTTATATATTTGATATTTTGATAACGCATTTCATATCGCAGGTTATTTGTATGTGGTGAGATTGTTAAACGTTAATGTTTCCAATTTCTTTGTGTAAGGCAATTTAGAAGATAATTAACTACATACAACTAATATAATTAGGTAAAGTATCAATCTGATAAGAGATCGAACTGCAACTGACTACATATTTTTTTATTTACATATTTAATAATTTAAGCACACAATACAGATTGACAGTTCATATTATTCTAGCGACATCTTTCGTTTAGACTCGAAGATCAAAAACGACTAGGCGTCCGCCATTCGACATTCTCGGACAGAGCATTTCTTGGCTGGCCTGGTGCGGACCCGTCGTTTTTGGCCTTCGAGTCGAAACGAAAAATGTCGCTGTCCTAAGAACGCTAACCCCACAGGCCACAGGGTGGAAAGCTAGTACAATACAATTATTTTGGGAAACAGGCATGTACGAACGGTATGTTTTCCTTTCCTTCATATTCCCATCCTACAAAATTCCAGGATATTTAAGAAATTGACTAATTTACATTGAATTTTTTTTACAATATTAATCACTGAATATAACCGCTTACTTAGTAGGTCTTTACAAACCGCAATTTCATATTTGTACATTCTAGTCTAGAAACCGGTCAATGAATAAGTCCAAGTTCTGACTCATAATGACGGCCGAATCACCCAGGAACATTCTTATAGCACATATAGTGCCGTTTATGCACACGTATTTCCATTGAAAGTTTGGGTCTTTGTTACTGAATCACACCATAACGGCTCAACAGATTCGGATTAAAGTTGCAGACATCGGAAGTATGTAGATGAAGACTGCTAGAATACGAGTGAATTATGCTTTTAAACGAACTAAAGAAGTAGTATACTAGTTAACTTTTTTTAGAGTCACTTTTAATTTAGAATATTTTTATATCTATATAATCATCAAGCCTTTTATCCTAAGAGGGGTAGGCAGACACAATCGAATACAATTTGCTACGATCCTGACATACTTACCTCTTTCGCTTCTTCGATGTTTTATATCTATACTAGTCTATACCTACTTATTATAAACATTGACGTCCAATGGGTCATATCATAGAAGGGTATATTATAGTGTTTATAAAGAGGTAAGTTTGTAAGTTTGGATGTAAGAGGTAATCTCTCAAATTAGTTACTGAACCGATTCTAAAAAAATATTTTACGAATAGAAAGTCGTAGCTTTCGTATCCCTTGTCACATTGCAGTCTTTGTGATATTTGAATCATTAAAATAAAGTAAATTCAGTTATCCAAATATCACAAAAACTGCAACCCTGAGTGACATAGGCTATTTTATTTTAATCTAAAACATCCACGTTTAATAAAAGTACAAATAGGTCGTCCTCTGACACCATTCCCTTTCACTTCTGCCTTATAAAACTTTTTAGTCAATCTTTCATCCTTCATTCTTTTCACCGTTTTAGATACCTAATTATTTAATTTACCTAAATAGTACAAAATGAAGAATCGTAAATTCGTACCTTCATAGCCAGGTATCATAGGGTGCTTGTAAACGGGGTCGCCATTACGAAATCTCGCGTTCACAATGTCCACGTCAGTTTGTGCCGGACGAAACACCTACGAAAACCATACATGGAACTTTATAAGATTGTAAAAAGTGTTATTTTCGCGGGAAATGAGATTTCCCGATAAAAAAATTAACGTATTTCACTCTCCAGTCCTCCAGCCGTGCGAAAATGACCCCGTAGAGAAAACCTACTGGGGTTAGACAAAATGTAGGTACAAGCGGTAGCATGACGTCCTCAGTTTGTCCATTTATGACATTTGTCACGTGATTCCTTAAAAGACAAATAGGCATGATGACAATTTTTTGGGAATACCTTTAAATTATAGTTTTTAAGGTTTAAATATTTTTTATTGATTTTTTTCATTGATTTCACTAATTATACATAATAGATAGTATGTATAAAAATATGATTGTGTGTTTATTTTCTTTCACTATCATCATCACCCCTATTTAATTCGCTTGGGGTCACGTGACAAATGTCATAGCAACTGACGACGTCATGCTAACGCTTGTAGATTTTGTCTGCCTCTACAGTAATGAAGTTCATTCTACACGCGTCATACTCGCACGGCACTCTGTGCAAAATTCACGTTGATACGTTGCTCCATTTTCACGTGAAATAAGGACAAAGGACAAACTAACACACTGTCGCATATTACTTAAGAGTGTAGTGTACCGCGTCCATGTCCATACAAACGGAGAAAACGTTTTACTACCCCTAAATATCATTTAATTTTAACGATTTTGTAATATGTTACTGACATAATGAAAAACTACGTACGTATTTTTTCCTTTTTTCAAAATTCGTAATAGGTCAAAAGTTATAAGCCCCTCAAATCTCGGTTTTTTTGGTTCATAACTTGCTCGTAATAAACCGTCTGTATTTGAGAAACAAAGCAAAATTTCAAAAAAAGCAAAACGTACGTACGTAGATTATAATCTGCTAAAACGTTTGACACCAAAATTATAAGGTTTCGTTATAGTTTAGTAGGTGTAAATCGTTTTCCCCCAAAACGCAATTTTCCACGAAGAACATACCTACGAACACTCACGAGCTGCAGTGTTCTCTGTCGCACTGATGCCCGTGGGAAGAGCGCGCTTGAGACAGAATATGATTTTCTAAATACCTATTTCGCTGCGTACGCTGAGCTACACGATCCTCTTAAGATTAGGATATCGTCTGGTCAATCATGGCGGTTTACGCGCGACGCACCTTGTATTGACTCGCCATGGTTAACTTTCTTGGGAAGAATAGTGCAGTGGTCTTCTGCACCAGATAGATTGAGACTATTTAAGTCTAGTAGTTGCCTAGCTATGTAGGTGTATGGTTATACCGCCATTGCTCGGTCGCCAGAGCCTCGTTTGTTGTCCTTGTCAAGCAGAGGGTGCCAAGCATGCAGGTGAGGATGACATTTGGGGTCGGATTTATATTAGGATTAGGTTATAGATTAGTCATAGGTTTCCAAAATTCATTCAACAGAAACAATCGATGTAGAAACGGTACCGCCTACAAAAATTCCGAGAGACATTCCAATTATCTATTTGTAAATAGATTTGATAGTTTAATAAAAAAGTATGTTAATCTTTATTTATATAGAATTGCTCTTACTTTTTGTAATTAAACTAATTCAATAATTCCTTTTTAATGTTATTTATATACTTATGCCTGCATCGTTTATTGAGGAAGGTTATAGGCTAAATAACATCACGCCTGATCACGCTATGACCCAAATGAGCGGGGCAGTAGGTACCTAACCATAGGCGAAAAAAACTAGTATTAGATGTACAGATATCTAACCTGAAAGTCGTCAGAAGTTCTGTCCGAGAGTACCAATCGCTCTGAGTGTAACACGCTGGGATCCAATAGGATTTTGTGTGTGGTTGACCCATAGGTGTCGCCGATACGATATTTGTATTCGGGACAGTGGCCTGTGTACCTGTAATATCATTTTATACCTGCAATACCTTAAGGCCAAGGTCATAAAGGGGTAGGTCCTGATCTTTTAAACATTTGAGGACAAACCCGAAGTCTCTAGCTATAATCTTGGCTTGGCTTGAAATCTGAAGGTCTTGGAAACAGCATAGCATCTCGCAATTACGTTCCAGCTATTGAATCAAAAAAATCTGTTCAGCCGCTTTATAACACACCTTCACCCCTGTATCCTATTGAGCTAGGCTAGGTTGGGAGGGTTGCATCACCATTTCCTCGATCCATACAAAGAACTTACCCAGGGATATAATGTGGTTGAGCGATACTGACGAGGTCTAACGCCATTTTTGTACACAGTTAATTTTGTTTAATTTTAATTCTAAAACATAATTTTATTGACGAAAAGTAAAATAAATATTGTTTGTGTATATTGTTATGTCATATTTTATGATCTTTTGTGAGTTTGACAATATCTTTGACAATTTGTTATTTGTAAAAAAAAAACCTAGTTTACATTATGGAAGTTATACCATCATTAGACTCTGTCTATCTATCATCACGCCTTTTATCCCAAAAGGGGTAGGCAGATCAAATGCCATTTGCTACAATCCTGATACACCTCTTTCGCATCTTTCATATTCATCATAATTATTATCCTTCATACAATGGCAAGCCTGTCTCTGCACTAATGGGTGGGTGGGACAGTCCTAGACCCTAGTGCTGCCTTCCGAAATGTTGCGAAGCTCGAGAGGATAATTTGACGGGTTGCTTCTGGGCCCGGGGTAGGTAGGTACCCAGTTCCTTGGTATTCACCATTTTTGGCTAGAGTATAAGGATTTAACCCTGGAAATTTGACTACCTATTTATGTAAAAGAGAGTGACAGGCTGACAGCCCGCATCGTTCGTTGATTCAAATATTCCACCGCAACAGTTTTTGTTTACAATAAACACACTTATTCTGTGCTTGTTAAAGTTTGTAAGTTTGGATGTAAGAGGTAATCTCTCAAATTAGGTACTGAACCGATTCTAAATGTTGTGGCTATTCATACTTGACTGTATTGATTCACGCCCCGCCCCCATCCCGTTTTTTCAAGGACAAAAAGTATTCAGCAACCTTCATCCAAACTGTTAGGACGCGATGTAAATGTAACCATATTTAATACAAAAAAAACCTGTAATAATGGTGGTAGAATTAGTGGTGATAACAAATAATAATATGATTTAAAAAGCATTAAGGTATGTGTACCATAGTCTCCTTTTAAAAACAAACGTAGGAGCGCGGTGCGTCTTGAAAGGAAATTCTTTATTCAAAAATTCAAACTTTCGCGGCCATATTGGCTCGGGCCGTCGTAGAGGATGGTTGCGTTTGTTGCTGTAATCGGAGTGCTGCAACGATGCATTTCTAACTCTTAAAAACTTTAATTAATACAAAATAACAATATTATTTACGTTTTTTTTTGTGACTGTGTTTAAAAAACAATTTAATTGAGCTTTTTTTTTTAAAATACAGTGTTAAAGCGCACATTCCCAAAAGAGTGTTGAACTTTATTGAAGTTTATTTTGTTGCATGTTATTTTACTTACATTTTGTGTTGTGAACTTTATTGTAACTGTTTTCTGTGTTTGTTTATTTTTTAAGGATTGCCATAACATTGAAGGTCAGTATTTATTTATTTACATAAGTTACCTCCTTTCAGCTTAGAAATATTTATTATTGTAATTAATAGTACAATGTTTAAATTTAGCGACAGGTAGGTAGATGTTATGTTGTCCTTCAAAATCTGTAAATGCTGAAAATTTTTACCTGAAATTTTACTCGGACTAGGTACCATACTTATAGGTATCGCAGCGAGAGTTGAAGTCCGTTTTTCTGGACTTATTTAGTAAATCTGCATGCCTTTTTTAAGTAATTGGTCATTTAAAATTCTTAATAGACGTTATATTAATAATTTGACATAATAATTAACATTTTCAGAACTATTTTACAATATATTTTTTTAACAGTATAATAATATATCCTTATTGCGGTGTGGCCCGAGGCAACAGTGTCCACTTTTTACCAGTTGTCCATATTGAACAGAACAGGTAGCAAGCCTATTGCTGCACTTTATGCACATCAATGACTTCATGTGTCACTTCTTTTATCAGACGTAAATAGGTATCTGTTATTTTTAGAAGCAGTGCGGATTTTACTTGCCCTCTGAAGCACGATTACCTATAGGTATTTCATAGATAGTACCTATTTAGTACCTAGTATAATTATCTATAACTTTAATCGATTTTCAACAGTAGGTACCGTTTGTTAACAAATTAATCATTAAATATAGGTAACGGGATACCTATGTAATTAAATTAGGTGAGTTACTTTACTACCTAGGTACCTACCTGTCTACTACCTGTTGCCCACAACTTCCCACGCATTCGTTTCATAATTTTAGCCTAAAATTATACCATAGGTTTAGGCCAAAAACAACTGGTCCCCAATGTCCAACCCTACAAAGTCCGGACAAATTCGTGTACTGTCTTTGCCCGACCCAGCAAATTGCTCGGCATTCTAGTGTTAGACATTCTCGGACCGACCCTAACTATGCTATTGCTAACCCCATTGTTGTTCAATCCAACAGACTCAACGGATTTGGACTAAAATAATAGTAGAGAGAGATGCACAACATAACCTACTTTTCTTCTACATACCTATTCTAATTTCAAACGCATGTTCCGCCACTTTTTTTAAGTGAAAACTTTTTGGTAGGGAAATATCTTATGGATTCGCGACCTGTGTTCGCGACATGTTTTCAGCACAAGGGCATGGATTGCCAGGCCCGAGTATGCTCGACCCGAAAATGTCCGGGCAGGATTTCGTGTACTCGCTTCCACGTATGCCTGGGTAGGGCATTTTTGGCTGCGCATTTCTGGCTGGCAATTCTCGTGATTCTATCGGCTTGATGGCGTTATTACACGTTAGTTATATACCTACTTATAAAGTAAAAACCACTGTTATTCATGTCTTTTTTTTTATTTTAAGGTTACCTAGCAACCCCCTATATTTAGGATAATGATAAATCCATAACGAATCGGTCTGGCCATTCAAACATAGAGTCTATTGGACGGTGGAATCCAGTTCTTTGTATAGAAACAAAAATAAATAGGAGGCGACTGCTACAGGCTACCAACCGGTTTGTCATCGGAACAGGCGAATATTGGCGACTTTTAAAACCGGGCCAAGTGCAATGCTAGGGTTATATCAACAAAATTGTGAAACCTTCTGAAAATAAAGTAGAAATAAATAGAATTTTATGGAACAATGGCAGTTGTATTGGGAATACAATACAAGTAATACAACGTTTACACCCTAGCCTTTCTCAAGAATTGGGCTATCAAATGCAAAGGGTCGCTAGTAAAATATAATTGTTTTTAGAATCTAAAGGTGGAGTAATACGGTTGCATACGCCGCTCTTCGTCCCGCTCTTTTGTTCCTCTTTCCGCGCTTTTGTCCCTTTCGCACGGTGTCACGCGTGTTTGTATGGCCAAGCTTCATTTTTTTCTTTTATATTGTTCGAAGTTGACCGTTTTGACGTGAAACCAAACAAACAGAAACCTTTTTATTTTTATTTTATTAAAATTTCGTTCCTTTTTAAAAATAACACAACTAGGTATGTAAAAACCTTAAAATTAAGTAAACCTGGTCCGCGTGGATTTGTGGCAAGAATACTGGCTGCATTTCCTCGCTGGATCGCGATGCTGATTCGTTGAGCGAGGAAACCCCTCCTGTCACCAGAGGAGATGATGAGTCTTGGGGACATTTCTTTTATACATTTTTTGGCATTTGAATATAAGTATAAGTAACTTAGATATTTTAATTTTTATCCAAAACTGCTTCGCAAATGGTCCAGTGGTACCCTAAAAAGAATGCCTGTCATTCGAGGTCATAACCCAGTTGGGACCTGTCGGTCGTTGCATGTAACTTTGTAGTAAGTACCTACACTTTCTCCGGTGCGCGACGAACGCACTTGACTTAACTCAAATTGATAAAGCTGGCTACAGACTAGACATTGCGTTATAGGCGTGGGGGTTAGCATAGCAATTAGCAACGAAGGCCAAAAACGACGGGTCAATGGCCAGCTAAGGAATGCCCGGCCCGAGAATGCCCAACACCCGAGCAAATTTCAAATTGGTTGGACGTTGTAGCGGTCCTATGTATGAACCCTACCCAACAGCTGAAATTAATTCTGAAATTGCGTGCGTCCCGATGCCACTATAATAATGTTGAAAGAATGACTAAAAAGGTTAATATGGCTGAAGTGAAAGGAAATGCTGGCAGAGGACGACCTAGGTGTACTTTTATTGAACATATAAAAAAATTATTGATCGATGGAAATATTAAAAGTACACACAGTATGTATGTCAGAATTATAACAAATGGCATTCGATTGTCTCTGCTTACCCCTCTTGGGATAAAAAGCGTGATGATAGATAGATAGATTTAATTTTGTAGTACCACAAAACTTACTATTCGCAGACGGGATATCAACAAGGTCTAAAAGAACTGCGTTTTGTGGTGAAAGTCGCACCGCAAGTATGCGTAATGGGTTTTTCCTACGGTGTGTGGCAGCCTTAAATCTTAATTTACCTAAATATTGTACCGCTAGCTTTTAAAGGGACAGGTGATCACACGTGCGGCACAATGTTTAACATGGTTTAACACCTTGACACCGTGAAAGCCTTAAAAAAGATACAGTAAAACATTATTATTTACATACTTTCCTTTTATTAAATTACAATCTACAGTGCTACACGACGACGATAAAATATAAAAAAAAATTGTAACCGCCATGTTAGTGAGGAGTTGGATATCCTGCTAATTTCAGATGATGCTGCATCAGGTCAAGGTTACCATGTTATTGTAGTATCATTGAAATCACAGGATACTAAATTTCGAATCGATCAGACCAATTTAAAATGTTAAAAATTAAAAATTTAGCAACCGCCGAGTTAGTGAGGAGTTGGATATCCTGCTGATTTCAGATGATGCTGCATCAGGTCAAGGTTACCATGTTATTGTAATATCATTGAAATCACAGGATACTAAATTTCGAATCGATCAGACCAATTTAAAATGTTAAAAATTAAAAATTTAGCAACCGCCGAGTTAGTGAGGAGTTGGATATCCTGCTGATTTCAGATGATGCTGCATCAGGTCAAGGTTACCATGTTATTGTAATATCATTGAAATCACAGGATACTAAATTTCGAATCGATCAGACCACTAGAAGTTGTTCACATCCCTTCAACTAGAAAATTTTCTTGAATCATAACTAAGAACACTCTCGATTAAGTCAACTTTCGAACAAAAATAAACTAAATCAAAATCGGTTCATCCGTTTAGAAGCTAGCTACAATGCCACAGACACACACCATACACAGATACACACGTTAAACTTTAATTCAAACCTTAGGAATGATTTCCTTATAATAATTGAATTTTTATAAAATACTATTACTTCGCCCGTGCATAATATTGCAATCCGTCCAACAATGAAGACATGGCTGTATGGTTTTAAATAAACATTTGCTTTTCCTCGGAAAGAAGACTATCCACAAAAAAATCGAACTACATAAACATGTAACTCAGGGATATCGTAGCTTTCTATTCATGAAAAAATTTTTAGAATCGGTTCATTAGTTTTAGTTTCAGAGATTACCCCTTACATCCAAACTTTACCACTTTATAATATAACTAGCATTCCGCCCCCGGCTCCGCCCGTGGATATTTACGAACAAAATAAAATATACCCTATACCTACCCCTACCCCTACCTCTAATTAGTATAGAAGTATAGATAAGACGTTATAGATTGATAGTTTAGGTAACATGTGGCCGGGATTTCCATTCAAACGAATCTAAACACAATATTTCTTCTCGTGTTTCGGAGCAACACTCGCTAAATGTGGAAATTGTTAGCAAGGTACAAAATTCGATCACAATAAGGCATTATGTCATCTCCCAATCAATCACACGTTTGAAACAATGAGTTCTTAGGAATTTAGTATGTAAAATGTATATGGAGATCAACTTCATTGTTATGTTGATTATTTGGCCACACTCTAATGCAGTACCATCTGTTAATTGTCTTCAGAGAAAAATATACTTAGTCGTGAAATATTGTATTTTGTTTTATATGGATACCGCACCGAAGGCTCAACTTATTTGGCGGTAATCATTTCTAGTATCTAACGAAATATAAAGTACCTAATAGAATATGACCACCTTTTTTGTTTTTTAAATTAAAAACTTTGTACTGTCAAGTGCAGGATTCGAAGGACACCTTAAAGGTTATATTCACTTGTACTTTAAACTTTTCACTTTGTTTCGTTTCTAATGCCACCAATCACATAAAAGTTCAATGACATTCAAATTGTTAACCATACATAACCAATCACTTCAAATCTCAACTGACTTATTTTGTTCCTTTTTATTTCTTTCTTTGTTCACGGGTTGCCTTACAGCTCCCGAAACCGTGTTACGGTTCCAGGGTACCCGGCGGAAGACCACGTCTCCCACGTTTAGCCGATGGTATTTGTGAGGCCAGTTCTGTTGATTCTGTTGTTTCGTCATATTTAGGCACTGACGGAACGTCATAACTTGATAATTCAGTTACGCAAAATCATCCTTAACGTCATTAATTTTAGATAGGTATTGAAAACAATATTTCTCTTATTTTATTCTGATACAATCTGAATGAATAAGGAAATGCAGTAAGTAAAGTGTTAATTTCAAGTGTATGTCCACTAATGCTCTTGATAGTACATAATCCAATAAGTTGCCTTGCCAGCTGGTTCTGTTTAATAAGTAGGTACGTGGACACTGTTACTGATGCTCTAGTCATACCTCAAGGTATAAAGGTCGTGAAGATGTGTTTGTATTTGCATAAAATAGTTTCAAAATATATTTTGGCTTATCAACGTAAGTACCTATGAACGAACATGATTTGGTATATGGTGTAGAATTCCATTCCTAAAAATAGGGGTCCTCTTTTGTCCTTTTTATGACAATTCAGACGAAGTGTGTAAAGAACGGGAAGTCCTTTTTATTTTAACCCCTATAATAAGATTGAGTGCAAATTTTGTTCTTACTGATATGAAGTGTATCCGGTCTCCACGTTTGAATATAATCAACAATTTCGCCCGTGAGGTCCTTCCCAACTTTAAAAAAAAAGGGACATGACCTTCCCTAGGGTTCAAGCTTTCTCCGTATCAAATCTCATTAATATCGGTTCAGTAGTTTAGCCGTGTAAGCGTAACAGTTATCTTTCGCATTTATAATAATATGGATCAGAGAATATACCTACTCCGAAATGGCTGAATTAATTTTCATTTGGGTTTTCATTTATTAGAAACTAGAAGTCCATATTATTAAATTTCATCCCCTAGTTACAAAAATCCCATTAAAAAGGAATTTTCAGTTTATCTTTCCCTAAAAACCTTGTCTGACCAAAAATATGCTAAATTAGTCGAGCCGTTCTCAAGTGATTTGCGGCAATTGATTGTTATATTTTTTTATTTATTTATATATATAGACTTGTTGGGGCAAAATGAGTTTCAGTTCAGCTCAATTAAATGTTGACATGAATACGTTCATTGATTCGTAAAACACGGAGAATAATTTATTTTGACTATTTATTGACTTAGAAAAAGCATAAATCGCGATTGGAAATATCATTGAAAATAAGCCCCCTATATTTTCTTATGGGTAGTATTTAATCCTATAACTGTTTAATGCCCTTTTTTAGCACCAATAATACTGGATTGACTAAATAATTATTATCGTATTGCATTAGGACGTACGGGCTCTGAGTTTATCTATGTGCCAACAAACAGGGTCGTAATTTCAATAATTTATTTGATGGGCAATAACTACTTTCTGATGTGCAATTAAAAATTTCCCTTTTCTTATTAGTACAAACAAACAAAACAACGTTGTTTACCTAAAAAGTAACTTATTCAACAAAAATATTATTTGTTTACAAGAAAAGTGAAACCAGAGCAATCGCGTGGTATCGCATTGCACACATTGGTTGCATTCTTATTGCTTATTGCTTACATATCGTTTCATGTAGGCAATTAAATTATTTAGGCAATGTTGTAAACAAACCGAAAGCATTTTGTCTGTACACAATGAATAAACAACAATTAATATTATATTGATTCTGATAAACGGGGTTTAAAATTAGAAGTGACAATTTTAAGTTAAATTACACTGATTTTTTTTTTATAATCAGACCTTCAGACCTGCTTAATAAGCATTAGTGAGTCCAATGTAGAAATGTCTCAGAAAAATTAGGGTATTTGTTACTCGCTTTTCGTCCCCGGCTTCGAACAAAACAAAGTATATAGCCTATATTCGTGAAATAATTTTTAGAATCGATTTAGTAGTTTAAGAGATTACCCCCTATATCTAAACTTACAAACTTTACCTCTTTATAATATGTATGATATATATTAATGCCAATAGAAATACCACTAATTTGTCCTCCCAATATCCAGATCCTAGTGAGAAAACCAGTGCAAAACTACAATGCGATCACCCATCCATAAACACGGCTCCGTGATACTACCAGCTGAAACTCTGAAAGAGTCCACTTAATAATTTATTTACATAAATGACTTTTGATCTTAAATAATAGTATCAAAGTCCAATCAATAAGTATTCAATTAAATGCGCTAGGTTTCACTGCAGTTGCAAATAAAATAAAGTCACATTCATAATTATTTATTTAAAACACTGTGGCTTGACTTTTAGTTCCAAAGTCCAATAAAGTTAACTGTTTTGTAAACCACAAACGTAAAATATTAAACTGTCTTTGTCTGTGTTTTCATCTGCGTGGAAGAGTTTAAAGAAATAATTCAAATAAAACTTTTCGTGGTTGTAATAGATTAGTGGTCCCTCCCCCGTCCCGTTTTAAGGTATGCAATAACTTTACATATTAAATTTTAGATTTTTTATATTGTATAATATTGTTTAATATTTCGAAGGGCAAAATAATTGCTTGCTTGCTTTGTTTTCACACACGAGTAGGTAGGTAGTTATCTACATAATTATTTGATTTATAATATTTAATATTATAAAGGTTATCATGACATTAAAATATAATGTTTATAACATGCAGTAACCGCTTAACATCTGATAAGTCATAGCGAAAAAATTTAATTCATCATTTTTTTAGTACCTTTGAACTTCCGGGGGAACCGTGTTACTGGTCCCACCCGGGGTACCTAGCGGAAAACAAGTCAGCCTTGTTTTTGAAGCTTTCTAACGAGTCGGTGAGCTCTATTGAGGTATTTTGAGTTCAAATTGTAGCCATTGGTACAATAAAGTAGTATGTACGTAAAATCATACAACCTACTGAAAATTGAAAGAGGTAAAATTTGTAAGTTTGGATGTATCTCTGAAACCACTGATCCGATTCTGAAAACTCTTTCACTAATAGGAAGCTACATTATCCTGAGTATTTTATTTTGGTCGAAAATAATTTTGCGGAAAGTAGATCCCCTTCAAATCAGTCCCCCTAAAATATAGTCTACCAAAATCTACAATGAACCAGTCTTCATTTACACAGCTGATGTTATCCGTTATTTATTTGGGGAGGTCTTGGGGAGGTCACCACTCGCTAGCATGGCCTTCTACTTCACACTTATTATAGAACATTGGTAACATTACGCCCTTTATCCTAAAGGGGTAGGTAGATTCCTGGGGTTGGCAAAGCATTTTATTTGAAATATGCTTCCAGTGTCTTTTGCTTGTGCTAGTCATAGTACATACATAATAATTCTGAGTCATGTCCATAATATGATAGGAATTTTGTCATGGCAACTTTGTTAGCTTATTAATCTCTAGATAAATTTTCTTAGCACGTCTAATGCGACCTAATTAACGTGTCGTGATTGTGAAACGAATCTCGGCTTCATTCATTCCCAATATCCATCCATATACATACCTTACATGACATGTATTAGTTGAAAGCTATCCCTATTTTTGATATTGGAAAAAAAACTAGAATATTATATGCTACAAAAGGCAAGCAAATCCATACATTATAAATGTGAAAGTACCTTTGTCTGTGTTTCCCCTTCTACTGCTAAACCACTGAACCAATTTTAATGAAATTTGATACGGAGCAAGCCTGAACCCTATAGGGAAGAACATAGGCTACTTTTTTAATCCATCCCTTAAGAGTGTAGTGTACCGCGTCCATGTCCATACAAACGGAGAAAACGTTTTACTACCCCTAAATATTATTTAATTTTAACGATTTTGTAATATGTTACTGACATAGTGAAAAACTACGTACGTATTTTTTCCTTTTTTCAAAATTCGTAATAGGTCAAAAGTTATAAGCCCCTCAAATCTCGGTTTTTTTGGTTCATAACTTGCTCGTAATAAACCGTCTGTATTTGAGAAACAAAGCAAAATTTCAAAAAAAGCAAAACGTACGTACGTAGATTATAATCTACTAAAACGTTTGACACCAAAATTATAAGGTTTCGTTATAGTTTAGTAGGTGTAAATCGTTTTCGCCCAAACGAAATTTTCAACGAAGAACATACCTACGAACACTCACGAGCTGCAGTGCTCTCTGTCGCACTGATGCCCGGGGGAAGAGCGCGCTTGAGATAGAATATGATTTTCTAAATACCTATTTCGCTGCGTACGCTGAGCTACACGATCCTCTTAAGGGGTTAATAATAGGTGATGACAGTTAGTATGGGCTTTTGCTATAACGTTTACTTTTATGAAAGAATTTTGTACAATAAAGCGTGTATGTTTTCATTTAACACATTCCAAAATATATTGCCCTGAGGTACCAATATGTTCTCTATTACGACATCGGCACGCAAAGTCACGTATGCGGATTATTGGGGCACGTGCTTTTATCAAAGTACCTCCTCATGGTCCTATCGATCACGATCGCGATCTCTTGCGCAACTGAAAGGAGTTCGTATACGTTTGGTAGGACAACCTCCTTTGTCTCGTAAATAAAAAGCCCGCGGTTGACTTGATTTATTCGTTCTGTTGACATGATGACGGCTTCGTTTGTCATGGTAATCATGCATGGAAGGTATGGCAGCGGATACGAAACAAAAAAATTAGAATAAGCCAGCTCGATTCCAGTTTCTTTGGGTTATCCATGAATGTTATTTGTCTATGGTGTGGTTGTCGTTTAGTTCGCACTGGGTATCCTAAATTAGAGCCAAAATAATGTTATGCCTATGTTAGGTACTACCTATTTAATTTTGGTTAATGGTTAACGAGCTGGTTTGTCCGTGATGTCACCATGACGCAAAATATTTGAGCGTATTTGATATTTCAGGATACTTATAATTAACCGGATTCGCACGGGTACAATTTTAATACCTATTTATATTTATAACTATTTATATAATAGAGATATATATATGCTACCGCTGACTTTTTTGTAGATAATTTTATTCTACACACTTCTTTCCTACATGATTTTGTTTTATCTTTGACAGATTAGACAGCATACGCCATGAAAACTCGCTGTGGCTAACTTTTCCCCCATGATAGGTCCATGTTTAATACTGGTAAACTGGTGAATCAACCCTTCTAATAGTCTAGTAGTGTTTTTGATTAGTTAGTCACAGACAGACGCGTTGGGACCTTTGTTTTATAATGTAGTAATAGTGATATCCCATTCTCTGTGATTTTATGTAAATCTGTCTAACCGTTACGGCGTAACTACAAATGAACTTTCAATATATTTCTAACATTGTTGTATCTACTTACAATATAAATATAGTATGGCTTCCAGCTTAACAAATAATGAGGTTAAGTTGATAAGACAATCCTTGACACACCAGCTATAACTGGATTACTAATTCAATTTGTTTTCACCCTGAGAAGGCACCTACCACTGGCTTTGTTTAAAAAAAATACTAAATTGTTATCCAAAATTATAGTTTATTTGATAGACTAATTGAAAACTAATCCTAAATTTTGTACCTAAACATTATGACGCCCCAAACTTCGGGGTAAAAAAAGATAAAAACCGTCTGAGATAATCTCCATACAGATTCATCTTTTTGCTGATATTATGCTCATATGAACAAAGGGGCCATATGGCATGGTCTAATTTTTTTAGTCTTTCCAAAGTCTCAAACCTGAACTCTAGAGTTAAAATAACATAACGCTTTTGTTATTATTATTATTAAGTTATTAAACGGTAAAGGCTACTTACGACAATCGTATTTATGTGCATATTAATTCGATTCGATATTTCACAAATCGTTGTCTTTGTGACGTCATGGCATCTGTGTAAATTAATGCGACCTTTTTACGCAGACCGTATTTTATATTGACATTTCACTACATGCGTAATTCCTGGTCAATTTAGTGCTAGACAACCTCCTTTGTATGGAAACTATTTTAAATTGTAATTTAACCTCTTTGGATTGCAACCTTTATGGGCTTTATGTAGCACTTCCTACTTTTAGGTAATTTACTAGACCAAATAAAATCAAGTAAAATGATATTTAATTTTCATAATATCTATCTATCATCACGCCTTTCATCCCAAGAGGGGTAGGCAGAGACAATCGAATGCCATTTGTTACGATCCTGACATATATCCCTCTTTCGCTTCTTTTATATTCATCATGTACCTTTCATACATGCTCGACGATTGTGTGCACTTTTAATATTTCCATCGATCAATATATTTTTTAAATGTTCAATAAAAGTACACCTAGGTCGTCCTCTGCCAGCATTTCCTTTCACTTCAGCCATATAAATCTTTCATCCTTCATTCTTTCAACGTGTCCAAACCAGCGTAAACTACGTTTATTCATTTTAGTCGCAACATCATCTTTCACTCCGCATTCTTCTCTAATGATACATTCTACGTAAAGACCGCATTTCCACTGCTTTTATTTTATTTTCATGCTTTTTATTTTATTCCATACCCAAGTCTCGCTTCCATAAGTAAGTGATGGAACTAAAACAGCATTATGTATATTCATTTTACTTTTAGTTGTAAGTTGTGTATTTCTGCATACATTGTTTAATCCACCAAATACTTTGCTTCCCGCTTTCACTCTCCTTTCAATTTTCTTGTCTATCTTTCCACTTCTTGTAAACATATACTATTCATAAAATTTCTAACCAAATGTACCTACATTATTTTTATTATTTAATCTATGGCTCTGGGATTACGTTATAACTACCTATCATGATACATAATATTTTTTCCAATTTTTCAGCATGCTAAAGATGGAAAGGAAAAATAACTTTTTATACAATTTGCATAAGAAACCGTCTTATGTATAAATAAACGAAATACCATCTGACCGTAATATACTGTGAGATATGTCCACATCTGTAAACACGTTCCATAACATGCTCCTTCAAATGAACTCTTAATAAAACTTTTAATTACATACGTTGCCAAATTTTAGATCATTTAATGCCATTTAGGCACATTTAATGCGTTTTTACAAGCGTGGGTCAAAATATTATATGCTCGAAAACATATGTGGACATATCCATAAAGAAACATTGTCCAAACGCGACGCCTGACCCGTTTTCGCTTCTATGGATATCCGGTTATGTTCTAGTATCTGTCGTGAATTATAATCAAATATTTATTATTCTACAAGCCGGACTTAAATTGGCTTAAAGCCAGGATGTGAATTTAGAACAAAAAAACTATCATTATCTATGAAATTCCGTATAATGCGTTGCAGCTAAAAAGTGCTTTAAATACAAGTCCGCAAGTCTTCTATCGTCATGAATCTGTTAAAATGTTAAATTATCATTGAAATTGATTGGACAATTAGTCTAAATACTCAAAGTTCAACGATGACGGACGAGAACGAAAAAACCCCGAAAAATCATTTGAATAGCGCGCGCTTCTCCTTACTCCTTAGGTACTTCCTGTTACATAAATTATTTCCGTCGCATTCACGAAATTTGACCCACTAAATGCCACATACCACGTTAGATACCATCCTAACATTTCATCAAAAAATCCGGTCCGTCGCAGCTAGCACACTAATTTAGTTTTTGTTCATGAGTGATTTGTGCACCCGCACTTTAATTATGTGTGCAACGACAGCGTTTATGAATGCGACGGACAATATAATTACGAGACCGTGGACTCATAAATTAGGTGTCACAAAACAGTTATGTACACATCTATTTTTTTTATTTTATCAAAGGTACGTTGACAACTCGTGCATTTATATTATTGCCAGATGAATAACAGACAATTAACACTCTTATAATTTTCATTCGGTAATTTTTCAGAATTTTTGGTGTCTAGTACATTTTTCGAACTACAATTTCTTCTTTTACCTCGTTAATAATGTTAATGGGTAGGCAATACGTCGGTAATTACTCGTAGGTTCGTCTGGGAATTTACCTATCTACCACAATTACCACATGGTTCCGTTATAAAATAAGTACGTCATTCATTGGTCATCGGTAGGTTAGTTCCTATTACTTCCTATTAGGTTACAGCTCGAGCCAAAAAGGTAAGCACCAATTTATCCACTTCTTGTGCTTCTACGGGCACTTTTTTCTAGCATTGTTAACAACAGTCTGTGGTCCACAGAAAATCTTTCTACTAAGAGACCCCTGGGGTGGCATTGGTAGCATAGCAGCGATAGGTACTTATTTAAATAGGGCAGGCCCTTATTTAGGGACATAAACCAATATTATACAATGCTTGTGTCGTTTTTAGGGTTCTGTAGACTGTACTTCACAATGAAAGAACGAAAGCATTACTTGTTTGTTTGGACCTTTTCTCACACCACTATTTTCTCAATAACTATTATTTCACAACTAGTTTCTGCTTGCGGTTTCACCCGCGTGGAAATAGAACAAAAACAGAAATAATACCCTGAGTGTAATATATTTCACACCCCTCCCCCACTCCTTTGACCGGGATAAAGCCTATGTTTCAATCCAAGTTTTATGCAAATACGTTCAGCCGTTGAGGTGTGGTTGTGGTTGAGCAACAAACAAAAAAGATCCAGATTTATTATTTTTAATCTATGCTACAACTTGGTAAACTGTGAAATAATGACGAGTGAAAAGTCTGTTTCAACTAATCATCCCATGGAATTATTACAATGACAGTTTTAATTTTCGTACAGAACCATTAGTACTCTAAATTGCACTTGCCAGTATTTTTTCACGAAAATATTATAGGGTAACTACCTGTTTATCTATTCTTTACAATTTCGCACAATTAGAAGTGTCCTTGCGAGTTGAAGTATGAATGAGTTCAAACAAGGAATAGTACAAAAAATGATTTATGAAATGTGTGGAATGTTACACACCCTTGCAGGTAGATAGGCTTTTTTGTGCCCCTGGGGGTGAGAATCAGATGGTGTTCTATTTTGAGTTTTTTTCATTTCATGTAAATTTAATAATATCATTAAAACTATAATACATCCTGAGGAGATGATTTAATTTTCATACAATGAACAAGCATCCATTTCTCTGGACCACTCTGGACATGGACACATTATTTAGCTTCATCATTCACTCAATGTACGCTATCGCATACCTACATATTAAGGTAAATCTCCTCCAACTATTCGTTTAGCCTTTTCCATTTTGGTATTTTCTTCGTCTTCTTCTTTCTTGTATGTATGAAAGGTATGATGAATATAAAAGAAGCGAAAGAGGTATGATAGGATCGTAACAAATTATATTCGATTGTCCCTGCCTACCTCACTTGGGATAAAAGGTGTGATGATAGATATATACACTTCTTTCTTGTTCTTTCGTTATCCAACCATGCCACATTTCAACAAGCGTGGTCTACAGCATCCTAACTAACTATCGACCCGGCCCCGCCTTCGCACTATATATCATATTCAAAAAAACCCATTGAAAAATAACAGCTATTTCACTTGGATATATTGAATAAGTAACTATATGCTAAATAACAATGACACAAGTGGATTATTTACAGAGAAATTGGGAATAGTTTATCCCAGAAAAATTATGGATATAGGAGCCTTAATGCTCAACTCCTAAACATGATAGGTCCATATTCAATACTCGTAAACCTACCCGGTGAATCAACCTATCTAATAGTGTCAACCGCAATAAAATCCGTTCTTTAGTTTTTGCGGGCATCAGAAGGAAGTTCAAGGAACCAGATTCAGACTGCCGGGCTCTGAGTTCTCGCTGTACTGCCACTTTATTGAGATTTTAATAGTACTTATAATCTAATAAGGTTCCCATAGAAAAATTAACAATTCATGACGATAAGATTGTGCTAGAAGCCAGAGTTCTTAGTGGCCTGACAACAACTGTATCTTGTTGTAAATGTACCAAAGTACTTTCTTATTATTATTTAATTACAAAGACATTTAATAGACCCTAAATGCCGATAACAATTAAACGGGTCACTAATTTATTTCCGCTAGACAGCGTTGTATGACAAGTCAATGCTATGTAGTGCATTTGATACAAAATGTAAATGCCTAGGTCACGACTGACATGACGTTGGTGAATTGAACACAATTAAAAATAACATATGCCGTTAACCTTGATAAGATCCTGAAGCAAAGGTAGGGTTCGACTGCTTTCGTATATAAATCATGAATTGGAAATATCCTAAAAGTTCATATAATAAGCAGAAAATTATAAGAGATAAATACTGCCAAAGTGAAACAGGCTAAACCGAAAGAGAACGCCCAATTTCTGAAATTCTAGTAAAAGCTTAAATAACAACTGGCAAAACTATACACGATCGGCTAAAATAGGGAGACTTGGTCTTCCGCTGGGTACCCCCGTAGGCAACCCGTAAAGAACTAAAAAAGAAATTGGGCGATAGATATCGCTATCAAAACTTTTTTAGTCTGGTTAGCAAGTGCCTTTTTTCGTATTTCCTGTTAGCGTTCACCGAAAATTATGATTGAGGTGTCATTCGATTCGGAATGACATTTAGAAACTTTTCGGAAAATATAAAAAGAGGCCGAAAAAAAATTATATAAACTAATAGATACCAAAAAAAAATTTTTTTAATATCTCATAATTAATGCATTTGTTTATAATCATTTGTTTATAATAATTATTTAAACAATGGGATTAAAAAAAATTAAAAAAAATTTTTACGTAGTTTTTGATAATTAGAAAACAAAACAATCGCGATATTTGGAAAAAAATATTTTTTTAATTACTTTTTTTTTGATTTTCATTTTTACCAATCTTAAATTGTTAATAAAAAAACCAGACTATTTTGGACAAATCAAACATCGCTTTCAAAATTCAGTTGGTAGATTTTATTTATACTCCTGGGCAATAAAAACGGCCAATACAATAATCAAATCATCAATTTTAATCTAGAATAAGTATATCATGCTTTAGAGGGCACATAAATCAGAAGTTCGCAATTTTTTCAAAAATAATGGTAGAGAAGAGATGTTGTGATTATTGCCACATCTGATCAGATTTAGATGAAATAGGAACAAGGAAGTTACTCTGTGAAGAGATCTATTTCCACATGAGCAGAACCGGAGACAAAAGCTAGATTACAATTAAAACAGTAGGTGCCATAAAAGAGTTGGTTATCTTAGCTACCTTTGATAACATTCTGTCAGATGTCGACGTTGATAACGGCGATATTATTCAGTCGGCAAACGTACACAGAATAGCGAACGTGCTATAAATTGGTCAGTGAATTGTTCCTTTTAAACGTGACCCAGATCGTAATCTAGCATATGGATTACCTTTACCGTGTGGAGTTGATCTAGAAATGTTTCACCAGGTAATTTGATCAATTTATTTGTTCGTCCGAGAAAGATCAGCAGTGGACCATAGTGGATAGATATATCTTCATAATATTCAACTGCACCTCCATTCCATTCGCCATTTCTTTGCCCTATTTCGTTTATAACGTTATTATATAAACAAATACGTTTATAACTATATACTTATCTAGACATACTTTTTTGTAGATAATTTTATTCTACACAATTTCTTCCTTCATCATTTTGTTATATAGACAAGCATACGCCATACGGTAAAGTTTGTAAGTTTGGATGTAGGGATTAGAGGGTAATCTCTCAAACTACTGAACCAATCATGATGATGAACAGTCATGGGAGGACTAATATATATTTAGATGCTACTTCTACACAGGCAGAGCCTAAGTATATAAAACAATAATTAAAATCATTATAAAATGAAATGTACCTAGTTCTGCCTGCCACGTTAACATTTCTAATGTGATGCTTTGTTTCACCTTGAAGTGAGATGTTTTGTGTGCATAATTTGTTTATGCTTGAGTTTTAGCTTACACAGTAAAAACCCGTCGCCGTAGGATTTACTGATTCTATATTTGCAAGTTTACCTTTGTTCAAATGAGGTGTAAGTAATTTAATTTTTTTCAACACCATTCGCGTTGTATTTTCGGTTAACTTAAATGTTTACGAGTATAAAATATTATGTTAAACATCCTAAAATGGAATTTGTATAAGATATGCTAATAATTTGCAAATGTGTTCTCAATTACAAAAAATTCAAAATACTTAAGTACATCCATATTTATAACTCGTTATTTTAATTTAACAATATCCATTACTTGGACGAAGTATCCCTCTGGTAATAGCTTCACGTGTTCCATTTCAAATTCCTCTCCAATGAAATTATTGCAACTGGTGATTAACATATTTTATGAAGTCGATGTACTGTGGACCAGTTTAAGTCAATTAATGTTTATAACCGAAAATAAGATATTACGGAAGTTGATAATGATATTTCTCTTCACGTGACCTCTGAAATGGTTCGTTGAACTGATAGGTAACAACCACGTAAATAAAACGTGCTGGCTTTAATACGGTTGAGTGGGTGAACGTCTTTCGACAATCTTTTGTCAATGGTTTGAATTTTTTATGAAATTTCATTATTGTGTTAGATGTAATTTTACACCGGCCGACGTGGTCTTGATATTGGAGATGTAAGTAAACTTTGAAGATCCCGTTAGAGTTATTAGCATTGATTAGCATGTTGTTGAATAAGTTGAATGGTCATAAAATGTGATGATATTTGAGAAAGAAATAAAATTTCAACCATACAAAATTAATGAAAAACTTGCACTAGTTTTCTGCAATAAACCTTGCTAGTTGTTTCTAGTTACACACGTTATCAGTTACTTACGCAATCGATATTTTCTGGTATGCATAACAATAACAAAAGGTTGTTTCATTATTTATAGTTTTTTAATCAAGGCACTTCTAAAGGTGCCTTTTCATCTCTTGAAACAATTATTTATATAAAAATAACTGCAGTAACATTACAGCCATTTCAATTTGTTTTATGATTACGGTTGAATTAATATCTTCGTATACAATATCAATTTTATAACAGCATTACTAATGTGTTAAATTTTCATTTCCTATTAAAATATCATTGACCGCAACATGCGTGCCAACTTTTTATGCTTGAACTGGTCCCGCTAGCAAAAGTATGGGGTATAATTTATCACAATTTTATGGCCAAGTACCTATCATATCTGTGGTCAGCTATCCGAAACCAATCAGTGAACACGATAGCAGCAAAAAATATGCATATTCCGAATGTTTATGGTATCTAATCTCATCAGTTCTGTATAGAATGCGACACTATTTTCAGAAATTCTCATTCAGCAAAATTTCATTGTCAGTTTTTTTGAGATTTCAATACCTTAGGTTGTCTGTCTGTCAGAATTGGTTCTTTCTTCCATATCGATTTCCTCAAAGCGTTTTACTTCTCTGGAATGGTCTTTAAAGTCGAAGTCTATCATAACAACAACGGAAGTGGGTAGAAAGAACCACTCAAGCAATTGTAACTCATTTGCATTAAAACAGTAGGTAGGTACATTACATAACGTTTACAGTTCATAGGTTCTAATGATATGCCATTTCCCAGTGCGGTCACGAATTCTTGGCAAACAACACAGTAGGCCAGTATGGCTCACGCATATACTGTTTCCTGTCCATTATTGATCAACTAATCAATAAACACAGCAGTGTTGCGTGCTAACTAGTTTTTCCTGAAAGAAATGGGGGACATTAACATATTTATACTTGCTGTTACTACGGATGTGGGAAGCGTTAGTCGTAGCTGAGACGTGATTGTTGATTGTTATCATGTTACCTGAATATTTAACCTAGTTTTCTGTAATAAAGGAAGGAACTTGCTCTTCCTGTGGGGTAACTCAAAAGTTTTCAATCTTAATAGTGGTGTTCTGTATATTTGTAGGCTGTGGTCGGTGTGATGTTTTGTATATTTATAATCTGTGGTCTCTCAGCTTGAGAGAGGCGCCCTCTGTCGGGTGCAGTGTGGCATGGGCTTCATGGGCATGAGTCACTTCATATTTCGCTATTATGGCGGAGGTTGCGTCTTCTTAATATTATTAGTGTCACTCTCTCTAAATTCACGGCCACAATGCCCGGTCCTTTGTAAGGCTTCCATGGGGACATAGGTCAAACACTTCAGAGTGTTTAATCTAAAGTGTTGTGACTAGCACCCGTTGGGACCTATCTCTGAATGCATCAGAGACAATGCGCGCACAGACAGGCCCCGTCAGGTGCCTGGACTATTTCTGAGATAGAAATAATTTAATATTGGGCTATAAAAATAAATAAATGTTAATTGAATTGGTTTATCAAGACTATACAATATAACAATATTTGTAAGGCAAGGCATGTGTTATTATTAGAAGGCATGAAAATAAAAGCAATTAAACGACTAGGAATTAAATATAGGTACGTAGTAGGCATTTACTTAGTAAATATGACTGCATTCTGCGGCTTTTAAGAGTGTAGTGTACCGCGTCCATGTCCATACAAACGGAGAAAACGTTTTACTACCCCTAAATATTAATTAATTTTAACGATTTTGTAATATGTTACTGTTATAATGAAAAACTACGTACGTATTTTTTCCTTTTTTCAAAATTCGTAATAGGTCAAAAGTTATAAGCCCCTCAAATCTCGGTTTTTTTGGTTCATAACTTGCTGGTAATAAACCGTCTGTATTTGAGAAACAAAGCAAAATTTCAAAAAAAGCAAAACGTACGTACGTAGATTATAATCTGCTAAAACGTTTGACACCAAAATTATAAGGTTTCGTTATAGTTTAGTAGGTGTAAATCGTTTTCGCCCAAAACGCAATTTTCAACGAAAAACATACCTACGAACACCCACGAGCTGCAGTGCTCTCTGTCGCACTGATGACCGGGGGAAGAGTGCGATTGAGACAGAATATGATTTTCTAAATACCTATTTCGCTGCGTACGCTGAGCTACACGATCCTCTTAAACCTTAAAAAAAGTTTTGTCCAAATGTCACACTGTAGTTCTTTGTTGGTTTTCCAAGCAGTCCATAAACCACGTCGTCTACTTCCTTTGTTAAATAATGTTCAGTAAACTCATTGTTTCAACCCAAATGTTATTTGCATACTATGTAAATAAATATTTTATTTATAAATCAATATTTCCGCTACAATTCTAATAAGAAAATACCATCAGGGTTACGGCTCCTAATAATTACATTTTTTGAAATAAAAACTTCTAGTCACGTTGAGAGTTGAGAGGGAAATCTTATGGATTCGCGACATGTTTTTGGCACAAGACCATGGATTGCCCGGCCATGATATATGCTAGACCCGAGAATGTCCGGGCAGGAATTCGTGTACTGGCTTCCACGTATGTCTGAGTCTTCGGTCAGATACATTGTGAAAAGTTCGTGCCTTTTTTTATTTTCGTAATAGGTAATGAGTCTTAAATACGCTTATCAATCTATTAGAGATATATGCTATCGCGGACTTTTTTGTAGATCATTTTATTCTACACAATTCTTTCCTACATCATTTTGTTATATCTCTGATGGATCAGACATCATACGCCATAAAAACTGGCTGGGGCTAACTTTTACCCGACTTGATTGACTTACACTGTATGCTCAGCTCCTAAACATTATTGTTTATAATACCTATGTACTGATGATGTTTCAAACGTGTGTGTACATACATATAAATTTCGTGGCATGCATTACTTTACCTTGTTATTACACGAGCTGCACCGTGGTCCGTGGTCTTTCATGCTCTTTGTTTTGCTCGACAAAGCGTGTTTGTTTGTTTGATCTTCTTTCACGTCAAATCGGAGTCAGATCGACGTGATTTTATGCACAGAGATAGTTGGAGAGTTGGAGGGTGCCATCTGTAGGCTACTTTTTATCCCTTATTTGAAACGCAATAGATCGATTGAAATTTTCACAGAGTGTATTACTATGGCCGCTATATCAATAAACAATAAAAATAATATAAAGTTAAAAATTAAAGGGGGTCCCCATACAAGAAACAAGAAAATGGCAATACTGGCAATACATCTAGATAGATATTCTATCTATCATCACACCTTAAAGAGTCTTAAGTAAAACAACATAAATAAAATAAGTGTAGGTCGGACTCGCGCAAATTTTTTAACCGACTTCAAAAAAGGAGGAGAATTTGGGTACTAAGTTGTTTCAAAATTTGGCACAAACCGTCATCAAATTCTACGAAGTAATATTTATTATTTCTTACTTTTCAGTGCAAACTTTTGAAGTCGGTGCATTTTTTTAAAAGGTTTATTTAAATACTAAACCATTAAAAAAATATGTAGTGCTAATAAATATTGTACAGTAGTACGGGACCGTTAAAATACGCCTACGAAATGTATTCATACATTCATTCATGAATTAATTTTAATGAATCTTTCAACTATGTTTTGTCTCATCTTGCTTGATATCCTAAACCTCCTAAAATGTTTCAATAAATCTTACTATTTCGTTTATCTATATTTTTCATACTTCTTATCTAATGCTCGGTCATTTTATCATTGTTCCATTTTTATTGTCGCAATTTATAACAGTTCAATACCTTCGATTACTGTATCATTGGAATGTAATGCACTCATATTATTATGTAGTTTACATAATAATTTACTTAATAAATAATATACATTTCCATCTAAATATACCTCAACAGAACTGGCCACTCGTTAAGTATAGCCTCACAAATACCATCGGCTAAAAGAGGGAGACTGGGTCTTCTGCTGAGTCACAACCGATAACACGGTTTCGGGAGCTGCAAGGAAACCCGTGAAGAAAGAAAAAATAAAATACAATAATAATATAAAACCGATCAAAACACGTGACAAATCTATATTATACTATGTTTTCGTCCCGACTTCGCCCGTGGAGCCCATATTAACTTGTATTCCCTATTATGGTCTTGAGTTTATTAAAAAATCCCATAGAAAAAACACTTCCAATTTTTCTTTCCCAAAAAACCTAAAAAAGTTTGCCAAATAGGTTCAGCCGTTCTCAAAAGATTCGCTTACCAACGAACAGCATTAAATTTTTATTTTAAATATAGATTATCTTCTGGAACTAAACTAAAACTTATTTTCCTCGGTTTTAGTTTTACTCAATTAGGTAGGTACTTATATTTTATTTTCTTTGATTGCTGAGAAAATCTGGACATACAGACAGACAAGACACCAAACATCTCACCAAGTGTTCCGATTTTTGACATTGTACGTAGGAATTCTAAAAATAAAATATTTCTTCACGATACAATTCATTTGTCGGCTAGATTACGTAAAATTAGATCAACTTCTCGCAGTAATCTTTTGGATCTACAGAAAACTTAATGGAGCGAATGCCTCTATTACTATATCAGCAGATCTTGTTATCTAAATTGCAACGTCCTTGTGTCGCAAGAACGCTAAAAGTAAAATTAATTATGTTAATAAAATTACGAAAATTTAAGATGTCGTAAATTAAATATATTCACTCAAATACGACCTTAGAAACAAATGTAACAATGTGCTCATATTAATCAGAACATATGGCAACTGTTACATCTTCAATAAACGAAATGTTTTACATGCCCTCCAGAGCACCCAAAGATAAAACCTAGACCCTTTGGATTTAAGTCCTTTCAGTATAATTATAATGATAAAATACAATGTAACAATAAAGTATTTTTTTAACTCAATTCGTCATACAAAATTCTTTACAGACGTTTAATTAATATTTAACATTTTGTTTACTAAATAAGAGAATTAAAGTAAAGCGGACTTTATAATTTTTATTTCTTTCTTCACGGGTTGCCTTACGCAGCTCCCGAAACCATGTTACGGTTCCAGGGTACCCAGCGGAAGACCAAGGTCTCCCTCGTTTAGCCGATGGTATTTGTGAGGCTATACCTAACGAGTGGCTAGTTCTGTTGAGGTATATTTAGATGGAAAAGCCTCTAAATGTGGTTTGTCGGATTATGTACGTAAGTTTTTAATTAAAAAATAGCCGGGTACATGGCCGGGATCCGGGATCTTAACCACTCGGCCACCGACGCACGCAACTCTTATAATAATTGAGTTAATGAATGCCAATGGATCTCCAAATTAGAAGATATCTCAATTTTCACTAACGAACGTAGGAGTTATTTAAGTGTAAAGTTATTGGCATTGATAATGATCCTAATAACAGCAATAACACTTCGTGTTGCGCAACTAACAACTTAGATCATCGCAAATTTTAACAACATGACCATAAGGTATATTCAGCTATCTTTACAATATATATAAAATTTTCCTTGGAACGTAACGTGTTTACCTTATTGCGGCTTGAATAATGAAAATTTTGAAATGCGAACCGGTTTTAATTAGAAAACTTTGCTGCGAAATCTTACGAAATCCTAACCTATAGTAAATCGGTTCCATAGTTTTCGAGTTCACTTCTTGCAAACAAGGAAACAAATAAACTCTCTCTTTATAATATTAAAAGGATTGGAATGAAAATCAGCTTTATATTAATATTAAAATAAATTGTTACAGGCACTTTCGCTTGACATAAGTTGGAAATCGGAACGGAATTTCGCAAGATAACCAACCAATTTGACCACTTTTAAGAAATACGATCACTGACGTATGTTGTTCACCTACGACCTAAAAGGAAAGTAGAAGATAGAACAACAATATTAGTCAAATATCAAGAAAGATTAGATTTAGTACTTGTGGGATGTGCTGGTTACATCACATACAAGTGCAGCTGGAAGTAACCTGACTTTGTTCTGGAAGATGAGGGACCTGTAAGTCATTAATATGAAGTTCTCAACGGGTTCCAGCTCCAGCAGCTTGGCCAGCGATTCGCTGTCGAGGAAGTCTACTTTATGTATCTACACAGAAGACTTGCCCGCACCACCACCACATTGCGAAAGGGTAAGTGTCATTATTAAGTTTTGTAATTTTGTCATTTTTGGTTGTCTTTCCTTATCGGCGAAATTAAATACAAACCTTATTGGTCTTTTAAGCGAAACATGATCTCTAGAAATAGGTGCCTCTAGAAATAATAATTTTAATGTAAGGGGTCCAGTTAGACACTTAAAAAGTTATAGGGGTGGGAAAACCGCCTCTAAATGATTCACAAATACTATATGCTTAGATAATAACAATGATTATCATAATACTTGTGATTTCGTTATAATATAAAGCAATAAATGAAGTCTTAAAAATAAAAATAATACAAAAACTATACGTCCGGGTAGGGAGGTCAGTAACGTTGGAGAAAGTATCATGTCATCTGCGAGTTCTCAACGTGCACTTTTGCAACTTGATGTTTACGTGTTATTCTTTTTTGATAACGAAAACAAGACATCGTATTTTATTTACATAATTAAAATAAATAACATTTAACTATTTATGGTCATCTTCTGAACAGATGGTTATGTTTTGAGTTGATTTTTGAGAAGGAAAACTTTTGCAATAATAAAAGTCTACAAGTCAAAGCGATCAAAATCCTTGCTTTCTTTTTAAATTCCTTTTCGATTATAATTGAAATTACGCGATTAGGCTCCAGGTTGAGTTATTTTCATCGTATCGTTATTAAAAAGAACCGTCAATTTGTCATCAATTTATGATGATGTAGTACCTACGAGATCCAAGAAACTCGTGCAAGCAATTCAGAATAACCTTAGCTTCAGGGCACTATAAGTAATCAATGAGACTTTACGAAAGTTTCTTCCACCTACTCAAATATTTAAATCTTATTTCCCACATGACCATGACATATATTCTCCATAAGTAACACTATAAAATTTACGTAACGAAACGTTTTGTTAACTGTTCATGTTCTTTAAAGATGGATTAGTGGCAAATCTTTGATTAATGATCGTATTGACCTCTCTCTTGTAACTTATGTACGGTGTGGCAAGATTGTTATTGTTGCGAGAATCTCCAACCAATCTTCATCATGTTCCAAGGCCGCTACAATTGTCTTCGCTATCGTATTCTAGCATTGCTTTCACGTTATCTCTAATACAAATTGTTGCCATTGTGTTTGTATCCTAGCTTACTAAATATGTAGTTTGGAACAGGAAATACGCTGCCAGGCTAAAATATTTTGAGCTTCATTTGAATTTTGCTTTGGATTAGATGTCTCCAATTGTCAATTAAAACACATTAAATGAATTGTGATTCAGCAGGATAAAATTAAATAAACCTAACCTAATGTTACCAATTCTGTTTGTTCCGACCATGTGGTTTGTTCGCGTAGTTCGATTTACTCAGCCTTCAGTCATTGGGCAAAGCTAGACGTAGTTTTAAATATTGGACACAGGATTTTCTAGTTCCAAACAGGAAAAGAAAGGCTTATTTATGTCTACTATATATTACCGCGGGAAAAAGCTAATAATAAAATGTTGTCACTTTCGTAAGTAAGAGTTCATTAGCCGTCGTCAGATGAACAATGGAGCATGTCTATGAAAGCGTTAATAGTTTGTTGATTCGTTGATTGAACGCGCCTACACAGCCTGCCAGCGAAAGTGATCCTAACCGATTGTCAAATGAGATAATTAATTCAATATTTTACGTAACGTGGGACGAGGTGTGGTTGGTAAAAGTTTTGGGTAATAATTTCTTTTGTCATAAAAGGATATTGCTTTCTTGTTTTGGTTGGCAAGCCTAGCTGTCACAGTACTGTATAGTCCCATACCGGCCATACCACTCTCATTTCTTTTTTATATCTCTCACAAGTCTTACTCATTTAACCGATGATATTTTAGTAAGTATATTTTATTATAACACCTTATTTTTTTACAGCAATATACCTACTGATTTTTTACTTCTGTGTAATCAAAACACCAAAAGTTGTAGTGTGTCCGTTACACTTGTTTATCAGAGTGTTGCTACAATTGTACTCTTTTTATTTCTTCTAAGTAATCCGATAGTAATCCATTTCCCGCTGGTTTGTGGTTTTAAACGTCATGTTCACTTCTTTGTTTCATGTGATATTATGTTTCTTTTATAGTTTTGTTATATTATTATCATGTGCATTATATGTAAGTAAGGTTTGCTTGATTTTAATTTAATGATTGCAAAAAATTTTTTTGTAAGTATTAATATATCAATTATTTTAGCACAAGGTTACAGTAACTATGACAGTTAATTTAAAAATCACACTTACGCATTATCAGCTTATCGAATACACACGTGACAAAAATACTTCCAGAAACAACAATGGCCATAGGTTATTGATTTGTTTTATCGGGTGGTGATACGTGATTTTCTCATTTAATAGCTATTTTCATAATGACATTGAAATTCACTAGATTCTCAACAGAAGTTTGTCTGCCACCTGTTTCTGTGTTTCCACAACAGGAATATTGGCATTCCTCGCGTTAATTTCTAAGGCAATCCTACAATCTAGTTATTATTTTAATAAGCTTTCAATTTTGTAATAATAGTGTACAGACGGTGCAGCGTCGCGTGATCGTCCTTGGTGTGCGCGTGCGACTATGCCACATTACTTTTCTACAGAAAAAATATCGTGTTGGAGCTAGTTATGTCTCCTCTATATTCTTCTGTTCTTTCCTGAAATAGACCTATAACACATTGAGGCTAGTCTTAGAACATAATAGGAATTAATTCATCCACATACTCTGTGCATGTCCCAAAATTGTCAGAAGCACATTTTTTATAAAATATGACTACCGTTCTTGGCTCATAAGTTTCAAGTTACTTGACGTCAAATGCTTTATAACCTTAAAGTTTAGCATTGTTGTTTCCAAGCTCTTGCCTTTCTATTTTATATACGTTTTCCACACAAATTTTTACTTCCTAGTTCCTACCACAGACTCTGACAGCCATTATTATACGTAATATAGTTATGACGTTAATTGTTCCTGTGTGATCCCATTACCTAGGGCGTGGTTATTAGCCTTTTTAATGTCGCCCCCACCCCCTTAATATTTAAATCGTTATCAAAGTATTACATTATTTTTTTGGGCAGATTGCGATTGCGACCCCTCGAATCCCCTAGGGTTCGCGACCTCTTCTTGGAAATCTAAATAAAACTTCCTTTAGTAGCTCTGATGGATTAGCAGCGAGCCAATTTCAATGGTAATTTGACCGCACAGTATTTTGTAAACTTCCCATAGAAAAAATCTCAATTCGTGACAATAGAACGAGACGCAATAAACTTGTGCTAGTCCCTCAGAGCTGTTTTTAACTGCAGGCATGCCCGTATTCGAAGAAGAACAACATTCCTCATGCGGGTGTTTCCGGTACAACGGTTGTCGGCCGGCCCAACGATGCGAAGGCACTCTTGAATCTTTACCACGAGAAAGTCACTGATTACCATAAAATTGAGATTGCCGACCTGGTTCTTCCGAGTTCACACGTAATTACCATGAAGCACAATCTAGACGCTCTTCGGTCTATCTAAACTGGTGAAGCTTCGTCATTTCTGATTGCGAAGCGAAAGAATGTGCACCTAACACACGTGTGTATGTAGGAAAGATTACAGATTTTAGATAATTTACCGAAATATAGTAGAATACGTACAATACGTACAAAATCAAATAAATGATGGTATTTTGAAAAGGTCATGGTCCATGTGCTTGTAAATGAAGCAATATTTCAGTCTCATATCCGTAAATTTCTATTCTTGGTTAAAAAATACTTGATAATAATACACTGGCGTAGGTCAGTGGCTCTGTGTCTGTGTTTTCACCCTTAAACTACCTCAAAGCATCCTCGAAATTCTTCCACTGGGTAACAGTTATTGAGATCCGTGTGTTTCTTTTCTTTCGTATTATAACTAGATGTTATACATTAAGAAAACTTGTACGATATTATTGACGTATCTATAAATATAAGTATGCCATCATAAATTTCTACCAGTAGATAACATACGTCGCAAGACATGTGCAAATATTGTACAGTGCAACTCAGACTTGATGATTTATTGCTCATCTCATTTTCTACTCGATAAACTAGTCGATCTAGTTTGTAAAACTTAGAAACTCACTTTACTGCACGCTGTGGGATACATAAATATAGGTACTAAATTTTCGCCCTGGCTTAGGCTGTGTACATTTTTGGAATGCGACAAGAATTTATCCCGAAGGATTTACTGGATATAAAGAACCTAAGCTTATGTCACTTTCTGGCCCTCCAATCAAACACATTACATAATTAGGAGAGGATACAAGGAAAATGTTTTGAAGGGTTTTCTTTCCAATATCTCGATTTTATTTTCTTTTGGCATTATTGGGATGACGACAGCAGCGATTGCTGAAATCCAATTAGATAACAATCTAAAATGCGTTATAGATTTGACAATTAAATGGCACTTTGGATTAGGATTACGATTGCAGCCTTTCAATGAAATTAAAATTGAAGACAAAACTCAAGAATAAGCCCTCAAAATACATCTTAGAATAATGACGCAAGTGGAGTAGATAAGATTAGAAAGTCTAAAAACTATATGGGATTAGTTCCACAGGAGTAGCCACATTATGTCAAACTCAGGAAAGCAAAATAAAGGACAAAAAATACAGGTTGTTAGTTGGGGACAGAACAACAGTTATTATTATGCTTTTTATAAAGATCCGATGATAATTTATGAATAAATTCTTATTTATTTTATGGGCATCTTCTTAACCTATTTACCTCAAACTTGGAGAAATATAACAATAACGGTACGCTACATTAGCTATGCTGAGTTTCGACTAAACAATGCAAAATATGCTGTCAGCCATTCTTCTTCATTTTGCCCGCGGTTTCGCCTGCGTGGAATAATGTAACAAGAAAATATGGCATCTAAATTAGTCTTATGTGTTAATGTTTTTTACGTTCGCCGGTGTTAATCCATGATATTTTCAATTTTTTCACCCAAATTGGTTCAACTGTTTATGTTTGATTGAGTAACTGTTCTGAATGGAAACCTATAGAACACCTTAAAGTAGTACAAGAAATGGCTTGAAGTATGGGTGAAACCGCGGGCATAATCTACTCAAGGTATATTAAGGTGCTGGTGGCCCATTACCAGAGAATACTAGGGTATAATCTAATGTAAATTCTGAAATACTAATACTGTATTGTTCTTTCTCACACTAAGCTTAAATTATACATGAGTAAGATTTTATCAAATTGTTTGCTTTATGTGCAATGGTCTTGGCAATTTTTCGGCGAACTTGAAACTACAGACAAAAAAAATACACGACTAATTCAAACATTATATATTGTAGAGCTCGTCAATACAAACATTTTGAACCTCATAGTGACCTACAACTTCCGGATATATCGGCACTTCGCTGAAAAAGCGACCAGAAGCGACTGAAAAAACATTTCCAATGTTAAAAAATGTTATGCACCGTATATTGCAATTCCATTCAAACTGAAACTTATTTTGCGACAACATAACAATAAAATTATTGTATATACTATATATCATTCATTATTTCAATTGCTTACTTTCGCTTTATATTTGAATCAACATTAAATAATTATATCTCTGAACCATCTTTACGGTGGTGGGCGTTTTATTTGTGCAACTCACCTTGGTAAAACATATTGCACGTTTGTTGCACTGAATCTCTTTCCTATTGCTAAACTAGGTATCTAGAATAATTTAGATAATGTATGTGTTGTAAAGCTAGGAAAAACAATCTCACTGTAACGGCCTATAGGTACATACATAATAATATCTTGCTCGCGGTTGATAAATTAAATAAATCCATGAAAAAAAATTAGAAATCCATATAATATTTTCTATTTTAAAAATGAACAGTGTGGACTGAAAAAAGGTGTAAATAGATGATAAGATTCTTACGAAAGGTATATAGAACAGATGTGACTGGAAGAGTTGATTGAGGAAAGTAATTCACTGATCAAATCAGGGACATTTGAAAAAAAGGGGAAATAAAATGCACCCGAAATCAAAGAGCATGCATGAAAAGTGACATGGATTTGAATTATAGAATCGTGGCGAGTGCGATATCTTTGAACTTTGCCTACCCTAAGTGAAATAAGGCGTGAGTTTGTAAATAAAAGTTCCAGAAATGTCCTCTGAAACATGACTAATAATAAATTTGCCATATTTAATCGTAATTTATCTGATGATGATAAGCCGCTTTTACCTTTTTAATGCATATTATCTACAAAACAAATTAATCGTTATATCTGCATGATTAAATTTTCACAATGATGATGATAATAAAGGAAACGTGTTATGTATACGTTCCATACATACATTCACGCTTGTTTCCATAATGTAGGCAGACAGACAATATGGAGGAGGTATTGAACACCACTTCCCTCAATCTTTAAATATTTCTCTTGTAATGCATCTTGGAAATACTTTCAAATATCACGATGAAAATAAAGACCAAATTGTATACATTACAGTTTGTATTGTACCCCCCCCCCCTCCCTTGATACGGCCACGCCGATTAGTCTGCCAAATCCATAGTCGGAAGATCACTATCAAAACCCATTCTGTCGTTTCTGAGCCTATTCTGTGGGGTTAGTATACTGCGACTAATTACTAATGACCATTATATTTATTTGTATACCTAGATGTTGCATTTTATTAGACTACCTACAAAAGGTTAGAGTCGTTTCTAACTGCAATTTGTGTCGTTAGTTAGAGCGGTTGAGCTGACCGCGTGTGTCGGCCTCTGACCTTTTATTTTTTGCTTTTGCAGGGATGGGTTGGATTTAATTAAAATTCCTCGCGTGCGATGGGGTAAACGAATACTGAATGACTAGCCTCGGTTACCTGGGGGCTTATTCTTGATTTCAATTTCACAACCATCGATATACATCTTGTAGGTACCTGTCTTAATTAATTAACCTTGTCTAATAGGTAGGTAGTCGATAGCCTAATTGGTATGACGGTGGACTTGAAACCGGAGATCCCGGGTTCAAATCCTACTCGCTGCCAAAATGCTAAGCACCAATCTTCATTAAGAATATGTGCTTAAATCGACTCCTCGAGCTTCGGAGGGCACGTAAAGCCTGCCAAGCGTGATGACTATGGCAATTCCTCTCAATGAGCACCACTAATATGGTGCGCTAGAGGGAGACCAAAAAAAAAAGGTTGATGATGATTAATTCATTGCAATAAATGTATTGCAAAAAAAAAATAAAGAGTAGGCCTTTAGTATGGTGAAAAATTGTTTAACAATTTCATGACCGATACTTTTCAAAACTGTATTATTCGACATTTTCCCCCTTCTGATATTCGATCCCACTTCTGCGAACTTTAGAATATCGGAGAGCGTTACGCAAAATGACATGAGTTCATTAATATTAATCCCTGTTATTTAAAAGAGAAAGTTGCTCATAACAAGTGGTATTACACAGAAAAAACATCACTAAACGTTTATAAGGTACAAAGAGACTAGGAAACCGTCCCGTGGATTATGTTATGCAATCTGAGACTAATGCGTTTTATACAATAACAGCATTGAAATTGTATTAAAATCGTGTTACTCCCCGCGGAGACAACTTTAAGTAAAACGCTTTACTTAATGTGATATTGCCTGTCTTTAATCTATCTATACAAATAAAACTAAAGTCTGTCTGTCTGTGAATTCAAAATTAATACCAATACCAGTAGTGATCAAATTGCCGTACTTACTTATTTTCTGTTAACAAAAGACCAAAATCAGAGATTTTTAATTTTAAATGGTCGTAGATCTAAACTTATCAAATGTAATTATTTGACCAATATCAATAGAAAGATATATAAATTAATCTTGCCGATTTGTCCCAGGCCTGTAGGCAAGCGTCAGTATTCTCTACTCGTACTTCAAAAAGCTTGTAATGATGAATAAGTAAAAGTGCTCCCAATTGCTTACATCGTATGTAGTTTGGGCAATGTGATAGATCACGTGTTCTCAACATGAAAGTGGCCATCGATTAATGATATTGACCTCGATACCAACAATTGGTTTTTATATCAAGGGAAAGTGAAATTATTGCTCCTAATATATTATATGGACTTGTGATGTCAATAAAGATATTTTATGAAAGACTATCAGACTATTTGGCGTAAACACGGGCAGTATTGAGGACTATGTGAGTTTCTGATCAAATGTTACACCCAAACATTTCACTCAATGTGAAAATTGTATAGCTTTGCCTCCTATTTTTGGCAGAATTCATTTGTAATTTATTTATTCTCAATGTCTGCGTATATGCATAGTAAGTTCGTTCTCTTTACGCCAATTTAGTGTGATATTGCGTGCTCTTTATACTCTAGATGAGATGGTCATTTGACATGTTATTCTGCTATCCCATCGTCAAAAATGTATCATGTAAATATCATAATTATCCTACTAACCTACTTAAACTTTAAAGCGATTTCCCATTTGTTCTATTATATGATCTACTTCACAGAATCTTCTTTCTTTGCGAAAATTCTAAAATATTCTAATGAAATACCTCATACATGTAAAATAAAATAAATCAGAACCTGCGAAGTTGATCAAATATTACAGAAATATGAAAGCTTATTTCATTGTACTACACCACACAAAGCTGCGTCCAAAAGCTATGTTAATAATTTCTCTTCGTCACTATAAGTCTAATTATGTGTCGACACAGTCCGTCTATGTGACCGTTATTAATCGATGTCAAGCCCTATCCCACTTTCTAGCACTTAACCCATTGACCTTTCCTATATCAAGTTACTAACATATCCCATCTCTGTCTTCCATTCATGGTTAAATATGTTTGTCTCTCTCTTAAAAGTGAAATATGGCAAAATTCTGTGAAATTCTTAGCATTGACCCGGAGAGGAAGTTTACGATATCTATTGTTCTGTACTAGTGTACCTTGAAGCTTGTTTATAATAATTTGCTCTATAAGTCTCGGTATCTGATGCAGATCTTATTTCAATGTTTTGTCTATCTAGGTTCTAGTCAGTGAAATTTGCAATTCGAGGATCGTTCTTGGGTTTACTACTTTTTTAGTAGTTTTGGATAAACCTTTTACAGCCTTTTTACCTATTTTAGTAGTTTATAGGAAGTTTTACCGACAGACGACAAAGTGACGGCAAGGTGAAAGAGCTATTCTGCCTCATTTCTTAACTCGTTTGTCTAACTGGTAGTACTTTTATCACAAACGAATAGTGTCACGGTAAAGAAACGCCACTAACTAAAAAATCTACTGCATAGAAAACAAAAATATTCAAATTAGTTTCTTAAAATAACTCAATCTTTGAAATAAAAATATAAAAACATACCTTAGTTTTTCTTTTTAAGGAAGAAGAAGAAAATAATCTTACCTATATCCAAAGTTGTTCATCTTTATTACTACATATATCATTAGGACACGACACGAACATTGAAACATCTCATCCATTTATAAGTAGAGTTAAAACCAGTAAATGTAATATTTAAAAAAAAAAGTAATTAAAACCAGTAATTGTAATCTTCTTGTTCACAATAGATAAATAATGAAAATAAAAATCGAGTAACGTGGGAAACATGTTTGGCAAACCGACCTACTTGTTGATAACCTTATTTGAAAATTTAATTATCTCTATTTGTACTCGACTCGAACTAATATGGCAAGAAGCATCTTGGTGCAACCACTTTTTTATAATTACCAAATAATTATAATGTTGTTTGTAGGATATTATTTATTTATGGCTTGCTATTGCCCGCGGCTACACTCGATTAATTTTGAAGTCAGTACTATCCGTGTTTATATTTTGGAAATGTTTAAAATAAATTACAAAAACATGTTGCTTTGATTTAGCCTAAATTAGGACACTCTGGCAAATAATACTTAATGGTACTCTGGCTGGGGTACCGAAGTCTAAAAATTAAAAATATTTTGCTTCCAAATATTAAAATTCAAGATTAAAATATTTTGTTTCATTTAGTAGATAAAATATAGAGTATTTTTTACAAATCAATCGATATTTTTGATTAAAATCACAGTTAAATATCACAGCTATTTTTTTATAATGATTTTCGGATATATTTATAGATTATACCTCCTCGCTATTTTATTAATTTATTTTAAAGTAGATGATACCCACGACTACGCCTGTTTGTTTCTGCCCCTTCCTATTTTAATTTCGTCATGATTATGTTTTGGACAAATAAATAGAAGACCGGATTTTGTGATTTTTTCAGTTTCACACTTTTAGTTAAATTTTAGAAACGAGGTGTTTAACATAGTAGCAATCATGTTGACATTTGACATCCAATGTATGTTTATGTTTTCACTGACCGACTAAATAAAATACTTTGCATTCGGTATCGTTTTGCTTTCACTTGCATGGGAACTTCGCCGCAGAAGCGTGCTTCTCAATCAGTACTCAAACAATACTTTCTTTGTTATATAGTATTGTATACTAGACTAGCTTTTACCCTCGATTCCGCCTGCATGAAATGAATGTAGGTAGGTAGGTACTATACACAAATTCATCACGAACTCCCAATACTGTCTTCTAAATCAGTATTTTCTAGTAAATGTAGATAAAAATTCAACTTTGTAAGTTAGTTTATCATCAGGAAATAGTTGAATGGATTTTGTTTGACATTGATGCCTTTTACTGGGTCCATCTATCAATATTTCAATAAGAGAGAGGTTATTTTTACAATCTACACCGAAAAGCTTACATAGTTTCTTGGGAAATAGTAACAACAATGACAAATTGTATACGACACATTACACAGTCCTGGGAATCTTACCATAGTTAAACAACACGCAATACGACAATTGTGTTGTAAACTTTTGGCGCGTATATAATATTACAATAATTGTTTCGTGACTACCTATCATTTTAAATATTTCAATGTTGGGAAATGAAAGAATATGGAAAGTTAATAACAGAAGGTTATGTTAGTACGCTCGGCCATATTGATTCCTAAAATACGAGTCGAATGTCAGTCATGATTATATTGCTAGAAATTAAGCATGATTGAATTGTGAAAATAAAATGTATGGATTCCATGAAGTGGATACATGGATAGTAGGCAAATTGTCCAGATTTGCACATCTTTCCAGAGATTATGATAAAGATTTAGTTAAATTAGATATTTTTGCACTTTAATTTAAATCTCATATTGCTAAAAATAACAAAAAAGTTTTTATAAAACTATAATTGTGAAGAAATATTGAACTAAACGCATTACAAAGTCATAAATCATAATGTTCATAAAAGATGAATGACGTAGAAACAGCGAAATCGAAATGTGAAATGAATAAACATTGATTCGAACACCATATAGAACAAGATAAGAGAACACGTTTGCTAGCATTGCTTGCAAAAAAATTATAAATATTTTCTCTGTAATTATATTTATGTAGGTAAGTGTATTATTAATAAATTAGAATGTCGAAGCCAATTAATTATTTCATCACAGAAATTTACGCTGGCTTAGCTGAAGCCAAAAGTTTACAAAATGGCATCTATACTACTACTTTTTAGGCGAAAACTCAGCCATTTGACCTTAAACAGTCAACCACAAAAATCAAAAGAAGTGGTCACGGCCATCAGCTCATATGTAGTCAATTACCATCCATCGTGTTGCGTTCGTACACACGTCCTCCCTACTTCCTTTATTTGGATGTTACTAGGTGCAAGGAAAGGTTATTTTGGTTACAATTTTACTTGTCACCTTGAGTTTCAGTTCACGTGATTGCTTTTGAGATCTTGTAAAGTGATATTTAAGGATCACGTCGCAATATTGACACAATGCTAAAATGTAGTTATTTTTGCATCTTTAATAAAATTTGCTATTCAATTTTGACCACACGGTGATAAGTTGATGTCATCGATTCTTCTTGATTTCTTATTTTTTTAATTGGACATTGTGAAACCATAATCCAAGACTTTACAGTCTACAGACTGATCTTTTTGTTCGACCAGTTAAATTAAATAACTGGACGCTGAACGATATGATGACTTCTTTCCTTTTATGTTCACGTAGGTTAAGACCAAAACAGCAAAGAAAGTGCAACAGTAGCCTTGAAAAACTTTCGCAACTCCTACATCGACCGCGACCGGTTCAAATAAGGAACTTAAAAAGCGAGGCTGGGACGCACGCGCATTCCATTATCGGACCACATTCCTCGTCTGCCGCACTGCTATGCTATGACTACCGGAACTAACCTAAATTGCATCATCACTCCCAGTACGTCCATTCTTCTTAAGTATACTTTGTCTGACAAAAGTGTGTTCAAGAATTGTCAATGTAAATCTTAATTATATTCTAGTCAGAAAAGCCGTTTGATTCACAGAGTTTATTTCTATGTTCTTTGGTTTGATCTTAAATAGGGTACACCTCAACCTAAACGCTGCTTGCCACCTGTTGGTAGTTAAAAAAATATAATTGGCTGGGATGGATGGATTGGATTCCTTAAGTCCTAGCATTAGTACGGTTTTCGGGAGCCGTAAAACATCGGCGATTAAAGTATCTATATCAACAAGTTTAGCTTACCCAGGAAGATAGTAACTCTGAAAGTGTGTTTGTTCTTCCTTCTTTCACGTCAAAACAGAGTAACGGATCGGTGTGATCTTTTCTGGAAGGCCTGAGAGTGACATACCTTGAGTGGCTACCTTTTGTCCCCCGGAAAAATTCTTATGTCACATTTCAAAAATGTAAGGCGGAAAGCTAGTATTTAATAAATGAATTAGTTCATAATGCCGTATGTCAAGTTCGTGTTATGTGAAGATAAGCAGGTATCGATTAGTGCAGTCTGGACCACTTTGTGTCCAAAGTAGAAGTTAATGAGTAGCCTTACCCTTGAATTACAAGTTCCATTATCACCCGTTAAACTGGCGAGGTCGACCACTCCTAGCCTTTAACTGATTAGTTGAAATCACGACAAGTGACGTAACTTATATAGATGATCTGTTGTATTGGAATACTATGCTAATGGATGAATTGCTTTAGTTAATCGTTAAACATAGAACGAAATCAAATTATAAATTCTTAAAGTTTTCGCACCGAAATTGGCGAATCAGAACACTTTGGAATTACGTCGGTGGCTATCTATCTATCATATGCATTCTTATAAAGGGAATATTTGATGTAGAGGAAATGAAAACGTGGTATATGAGAAGTTGAGATATAATCGTTGAGAAATATTGTACGTTAGAAAGATAGGATAAGAAAGTGTGAGAAGAAGAATAGATGTCAAGAGACTTCAATACGAAAGATAAATAGAATTAATAAGACTGGAAGAGTCGGTTGAGGGAACCTCAGAAGAAATTGAGATAAGAGGAGGGCGAGGCAAAATAATTGTGTCAGGATCATATCGAAACATGGCGTTAGCAGGTGGATATCTACTACCTCAAAATAATTAGAGTGTGGCCTGTTCCTTGGTATAGCAAAAAATATTTAATAAAGTATTATTTTCATTTGGCCCATGATGTAAAAGTTCATAGACGATGCTAAATTTTCGCTACCTTACCAAGTCGGAGCATTACATCAAAGTACAATGACATTCAAAATGCTAATGACGAATCGTATGATGCTAAAATGGCAGCAATTGTAAATTTATAATATAATGTGGATATTGTGGTAGTTGTAAAAAGCAAAGAATTGCAGCAAATAATAAAAATTGTAGTTTGAACAGTTAAAAAATTGTATTTTGAAAATTAAAGTCATAGCAGTGCCACAGTTAGAAGAAGTAATCACGTATTCTAGCTAGTGATATACCGTTTTTGTGTGTTGTTTTCCAAAATACTGCAACTATATTAAGTAGGTCAACACTCGATTACGTGAGACCGATCTTAATAGCTACATACCGTAACATTATCACACACGTATGGTCACGCCTGCATCTCAACTCAGTGGGGTAAACAGAGACTACGGACCTCTTCTTGCCACAAACCGTGCATTAGTATTTATTGATACATACGGCCATTGCAAACACTTGAAACACTGTAATCCTAAAATGGAAAACCTATCTGAAACTTTAGGAACAACAAATTCTGAACCACCTTGACTTGATTGAAACTTATAAAATAATTCTTTGGCATCCGAGTATAATCGCAAATCGCGTGATGCTAAAAATAGTAGCAGTTTCGACCATTAATCATAATCATAGGATTTGTGACTGATGACAATTGCGATATGTTCCATCTTCAGTTGATACCAAAGGAATGTATGCGTTTCAAATAAATCTCAAAGATTCCCTCGCGGTCACGCTCCGTTCGTTACGTACATTGAATATTCAAGTCCGCAGATAAGGAAAAGAAAGTGCCACGCTTCGTCGGGTTACTATGGGAGATGTTGCTACAACATTCCATACTACAACATGGTGTGGTCGTATTCAAATTATGCAGCTTTCAAATATTTGCACTAGCCTTTGTCCATGACTGCGCCTTCTATGTGGTCTATTTTATCAATATGAAAATAATAATCTTTGGTTTTAGAATTTTCGTGGTGTCTATGCTCATAAACCGACAAATCATACTAATTCATTTCTTCCATCTTACGTTTAGCCAGACAAATACCATCGGCTAAATATAGAAGATTTTTGCTAGCTATCCTGTTTATTTAAATTTATAGATTTTAGTTTTGAATACTGTTCTAAATGCTATTATTGCATAGTGTATTCCATACTCACCAGCACCAAATCAACCAAGATTTATTGAGCCAAAGCTATGCGGCGGGCGGCATACTAGTAGTTGCTCCAATAATTGTCTTGGTCAGGTTGGCAATGTCTTTTTTGCGAGTTCAGAATCAACGTCCTGGAAGGACCATTTCATGTGTTATATTCCTAATTTTTTTCTTGTCAATTAATACAGAATACTTTTGATCCACCTTAGAGATCAATGCAGCTGGATTTTTTAATTTACTCCCACAGTCGGTAAACATAAACAAAAACAAAAAAAAACAAAACAAACAACAAAGGGCACACGTTTTTTCACTATCGACGATTCCAGCAACGATATCGCAGTTTAGCCGAGAGTTTTCTGTCGTGTCGTGCGTAGTAGAAAACGGCCACAGATTTAGTACTGTCGCTATATCGTCACGACAAAAGCACGGAAAGATTTAGCGGCAGCGACAATGTAGCCATATTACAGTTTGAAAAACGGTGTCGTACGGTGCGGTATCGTTACATGGAAAGGAAAACCGGTCCATATAAATGTCGTCTCGTGATTAATTATATGATAAATTAACAAGAGTATGTATTTGATCCCGGCCATGTACCAATGGGGGTTTTATAAATACACCGGCTAAAAGAGGGAGACTTGGTCTTCCGCTGGGTACCCTGGGACCGTAACACGGTTTCGGAAGCTGTAAGGCAACCCGTGAAGAAAAAAAAACCGGTCGGGTGAAGCCGTGGGAATTTATCCACCTTATAATGTTTTATGACGTAGACTAGGATTTCATACGGTCGCAAACGGAAAGTATCTTTTACCCTGTGGTACCGTTATTTCACGCTTAATTGGCAAGCATGCGCTAATTGCAGTCGATGGTCGGAACTGTTCATGAATTTGCGAACGGATTTTTGTTTGCCGAGTCATAAAGTGGCCACAAAAGAACCCAAGAAATCCCTCTTCTTTGGGATGCACACACTATTATATTGTAACGAATAGGTACTTAAATCGCACCTAAACACATCAAGGTCGACAGACGTCTCTAGAAGGATCCAGAGAGAATCAACTACAAACGAAAATGGACCGTATGCGCCTAGCCATAGGTACCAAAATCGGCCGCGGTCGGTGTGTAGGTATTTGGCGCCGAGCCGCATCGAGGCGCGTCTACAACTTTGTACAACAATCTCGGCGTTCCTCGAATGTTCGGTGGGCAATATAAACAGAGGATCATTGCCGCAAGGAACACAGTGCGAATCAAAGCGACCAAAGCGAAACAGTGAAGTGGAATTTAGTGCGACTAAGTGTTATTCTAGTGTTTTCATTTATTTAACTGTATTTTTGTGGTGTTGAAGTAAAGTTTGTCTATTTAATCGGTATTTTAAATCTCTTCGAACCCTAGCTCGTAACAATATCATGATGTGATCAAGGACTACTAGCAAACTTCCTAAATAAAAGTACCTATCTATCTATCATCACGCCTTTTATGCCAAGAGGGTTAGGCAGAGACAATCTACTGCCATTTGCTACGATCCTGACATACCTCTTTCGCTCCTTTTATATTCATCATACATTTCATACATGCTTGGCAATTGTGTGTACTTTTAATATTGCCATCGATCAATATATTTTTTATAATTATGTTATATTTACCTACCTACTTATCTATTATATTAGAAGTGATTTTCCCTCCGAAGCACGAGAAATCAATAAAACCAGTGTTGCTTAACTTTTTCATTCGAATGAGGACTAAACCCGGGACTTCCGGCTTTAATTTCTAAGTTCTAATTCTACACGACACTGCGATAACGATAAGCAGAACCGTTAGATTTTTTCTCTGAGAACTAGTGAATTTGAAAGTGCACTTTTTTCTGGCTGTAAACTCAAGCCACAGTTTGAAATTGGTTCAGTAGTTTAATCGTAAAGACGTAGGTAATAAATAAATAATAAAAATTCTCACGCAAATATTATAGAAAACAAATTTACTCTTCACGTTTGCTGTGCGTTGTTTTCGCTAAGAATTTAAATTGACTTTTGCCAACAATGGTAGTTCTATTCTTCGTACAATTCCCATTACGAACAGTTTCTCAGCACAAAAACCAACAGTGAGCGACCAAATAACTATAAAATTGGTTGTTACAATGCTCATGTATTATTAGCACTTTCGATTTTCATACCTACTTGTGGCAAAAAAAGTTTCACATCGAAATATCAAAGACTTGCTCCAAAAAAAAGGCTTAGCACCAATTTTCTTTAAGAATATGTGCTTCGGAGGGCAATGTAAAGCCGGCGACCGTACTTCTAAAAATAACAGATATTTACGTCTGAAAGAAGTGACACATCTAGGTCCAACTGGCTTGCCATCTGTTCTGTTCAATGTGGACAAATGGCAAAAAGTGGTCACTGTTACAGACACACCTCTCTGGCCACATCGCAAGGTATAAATGCTGTGTGTTTAACTTGGGAAAAAAACTTTATACCCCTTTTCCCGGAAGCTTAATGTTACAAAACTGGGACCGTACCTAGCATGAACTCTTAAAGTAGGCCAATATTAGCGCTAACATGTTGTTTAGAAGAGTTATTGGTGCGGCACACATATTGCTTTGACTCCAAGCAAGGGATCTGGGTTTCGAATCTGCATATCATATTGTTCGCATTCATTTGGCTTAAGGTGATTAGTGTCCTCAAATCCGCTGGAATGAGCATTTCGACAGACTACTGCTCGTTTACTGATGGACTAAAATGTTTGAAAAAAATATGTAGTAATTATAAATTCAAGTTCAACAAATCCTAAAAAAATATTTTTTTGTAAGAGCAAAACTTCAATATTTAAAATAATAATAAAGGAATGATGTTTTTTGGCCATAATTGTCTACTGCTCTTAAACGGCTATGACGTTTGTAAATATTTACATGCCTAAAAATAAATTAACATTTTCCTTTATATACTATCGAAATATGTCAATTTCGAAGGTGTTTCGGGGACAGCGCTCGGTGACCGTTTGTATGGTCAAGGTCTTTGGCGACACTAATCAACTTAAAGGAATCCAAGATGGTCAAGCCCTGATTAAGCGCCTCTATAGTGAACAGAAAACCAGGAAATGCTATTGGTACGGGTACGGCATACAAACACATATTGCTTTGACTCCAAGCAAGGGATCTGGCTTTCGATCTGCATATCATATTGTTCGCATTCATATATATGTATGTCTTAAATTAAAGGAATCCAAGATGGTCAAGCCCTGATTAAGCGTCTCTGTAGTGAACAGAAAACCAAGGACTAGAGCCCAAGGAACAGCACTGTTAATTAACGTAATTTTTAAGGTGGCCACGCAAAAATGCTCTTCCGAATCCGACCACAAGACGAGACACATAAACTCGTGTTAGCCCCCCAGAGCTATACTAGCGCCGTGAGCATTTATAATAAATGTATTTAAAATTGAAGTTCAATTACAAAGAAACAAGTTCTAGTGTTGTGTCAAGTTATTATCACCATTTGCATAATTATCTGAGAATAACATGTCATCGACTCTGGCTTCCGTTTGTGTTATCTTTATGTATGTCACTACTTGCGGATACTTAGACATTTTTATCAATGAACTTTTTTTTAAAACCCACTTTAAAGTAGGTATGCCCTACTAATCAAAATACCTACAAAATATCTCTACATTCTACACTCAATTTTCTTCTTTTATTGTAGGGATGATTTGCCAATTTATTGTATTATAGCAGTTATAGTTTCAATATGCCGATTAATCGGTATCTAAGATGATCCCGCCGACTGTGATATGTCTTATTAATCACAACTATCACAGCGCGGGGGGGATAAAACGCGTTCCGTCGTGACATGAAGTAGAATCCCACTATGTCTGTAATTTAAGCATACATTTTTGATGTAATACATTAACAGGCGCGCCTTGGGGGGTAAGATCGACTCGTATGCCGTGACGAAAAACGGCGTCATGTACCCTCTCCGCCGCCGTTTTCTCCTCTCTGTGTACTGCGTGCGCCTCTCTCTCTATTACTTGACGCGTCAATTTTGATGTTTTCCATCTGCCGGGCGTCCCGTGACGGCTATTTTTTGGTCTATCTGGACAGTTGTTCAGAATCAATTATGTATTGTATTGCATAACGGCTGAAAGAATTGTCCTGAAAATTTCAGCGACATAGGTCAGTTTGGAAGACATTTTGTTGGAGAAATACTTTAATTAAACCCGTGCCTGCGAAGTCAAGGCCTATCGTCAGTTGGTAATATACTAATACAAGAATGATTCTTTTGAAAAAATATGCCGATAATATTGATAAAAACTTATCGGATATAAGTGGCACACTTTTAACTGTTATCTAAACCTGTGCAAATATTTCAAATAATTGGACAGCCACTACAATTCTATTTGTACCTACTTGTCTGTAAAAATTACTCTTAAAAGTACTAGATGGATTTTAGTGCAGATTTTATAAAGCAGAATAAAAAGTCTTACTTACAGTAGTCGCAAATGTATTGAACCTCAAAAAATCTATTCGAATTCGAATAACTTTACTGGTTACGCATTTCCGTCCAACTTTCCTATAAAACGCCACTTAGCGATGGCTAAGATGTTACACATCACACACACACACACACCTTCACGGATTCCAGAGTCTCCAGTAACAGTGTCCACTTTTTGCGAGTTGTCCATATTGAACAGATCAATTGGCAAGCCTGTTTCTGCACTTAATGGACCTAGATGTGTTACTTCTTTAATAGACTTAAATATCTGTTATATTTAGGTGTCGATGAAAGCACATATTCTTAAAAAAAAAATGGTGCTTAGCATTTTTATTGGAACGAGTGTAAATCGAACCCAGGACCTTCCGGTTTAAAGACAACGCTCTATCCTTTTTTTTTTTTGACGCGGATTTTTTACAATAAAAAGTTAAAAATTACTTGATATTTAATTAATAAATGAGCGAAATGCGCAAGCGCAACCCACATTAATTTATTTTTCGCACTATCATGGTGATCACTGTAATTTTACGCCAACTTTCGAGTTGAAATTTCACTGCAGACAAACGTTACATTGGTTTCTAATGATTTATAGTTCAAGAAACAACGGTATCACACTAAATAACAGTGTCTTGCTGTGAGCAATAAAAATCTAATCTTTAAATATGAACTTACTTGAAGAAAATTTAAATAATACATGACTAAATGTGTCACCGAGTGGTTAAAACGTCTGTATTAACTAGGCAGACCACGGGCCATATACATACCAACAGGTTTTTTATAATTAAAAACTTATGTATAAACATATACCTAAACAGAACTGGCCACTAGTTTTAGGTATAGCCTCACAAATACCATCGGCTCAAAGAGGGAGATTTGGTCTTCCGCTGGGTACCCTGGGACACGGTTTCTGTAAGGCAAACCGATTACGATTACAACTTCTCAGAATTATCCAAAACAATGACACCATGTCCCGGTATAAAAGTAACCTATATGACTTCGATCCGTTGCTGATTGACATGAAACAAAAACACTTGCATTTTATATTATTAATTTATATGGCTTACCTGTTTTTTATATTTTGCTCTATTTGGGATTCGAACCTTGTGATGTTTTAGTTTTTGGTATTACCACAGAATATTTCTATAAGTACTTTGGGTAGCAAAGTTTCATTTAAGTAATTTGTGGTATAACCATTATGCTTTGTTTATATGTTTCTACCATCAGGTGGCTCAAGAGTCACGCGTGATGTCCGATAAAGAAATAATTTAGTAACAATACAAACATATTCCCACGTAAGATTACTGTATGGGTAATGCTCTCATAACTGGATCGTGCCTTATACGTACTTGACATTTTGTATATCATATTCATCTGAATCTATGATAAACTACATTTGTAGTGTCACAATTTCATTTTACAGTTATTTATTAAAGTATTACAAAACATTTACTTAGCTCAGAAACTTATTTTTGTTTCATTGTGAAAGATTTGGAAACTATTTAAATTCTTAATTATAAAAAAAAACTGTAAAAAGTGGTTGGTACGAATAGTTAATACCAGAAGACGTCTATGTAATAAACCGATATATGGCAACCGGCGAAAAAAAGAAAGATTTGGAAAGTCCATTAGCAATAAAGAATCAAAAATAACGCCGTAACACCTGATTCAATTTCCATTTTTCTTCAAAATTCCCTTGAAACGTTAATTATGTTAGTCTCTCATGATAGGTACCGAGCCCTATCGCTGAGACAAAACTGTTCAAATTCTACCGCAATGGTCAACACAATATTTACTTTTAAGAATTACACTCCGTCTTGAATTGAGTTATCGATAAACAATATCCTAAAACACCACGTTATCAACCAAAATTACATAATTAACACGAAACTTGTATTATTTCAGATGGATAGCAGTTCGGAGGCGATGGAGCTGCGGCGGGAGCTGGAGACAGTTCGCAGCGCGTTGCAGCAACAATCTCAATCCGTGTTGAAGCAACGACATCAGTTGTTAGAAGCCGAGCAAGCCCTCGCCGCACGACAACACCGCGCCTCCCGCGAGAGAAGATTGCGACACGACCAGCTCGCTCTAGTTCTCCGCTCTCTAGTCCTTCTCGAGTCTCGACTCACCAGAGAACAAAAACAAATCCACGTCTCCTTACAGCAAAAGGAGAAAATCATTAAATCTCAACAGGAGGAGATCACCAAACTCAAGGCCAGAAAGTCTTACTGCAGCAACTGCCAACAACTTCTCGGTTTTACTAGCGAACAAACCAATATTGAAACCGATCCCGAATTCCAGAGCTTGGAAAGCACTGACTCGAGATTCCAGAATAATTTCGTAAGGAGCAACAGCTATCGCGAGAGGAATGCGCCTTCCGCTTTCCAGAAGAACACCAGACTCAGTAAGAGCTTCCAGCTGCCTAAGAACGACGTCGTCTATGGAAACACTAGCTCTAGTGAAGAAGGCAACCCTCACGGTAAAGGCACATATATTAAGAACAAGCAGGCTTTTGTTAGAAGAGATGTGTTCAGACGATCAAGAAAATATTCGAGTAGGAAGTATAACAAACATAGTGACAATACTCAGAAAGACGTTAACACCAATGCAAACAGTAGCAGCGCTGAAGATTGTATTGGTATGAGTTACCAAGTTAATGATGACAATGACGCTACGACTAACCAGATAGCTGATGACATAAGGAAAGCTTCTTTGAAAATAGATCAATTAATCGACGAAGCTAATAAAAGCGAAGTAAGTCATGGCGACACCTTTTCTTCAAAGATTGAACGGTTACATGGAATAAAAAGACAGCCATCCGATGAAATAAACGCTAATCGCGCCTTATTTCTAAGTAATGTTCTTAATGAAGATCCTAACGAGAAGCCTTGGTACGCCAACGTAAGTGACCCTGAAGCAGAATGTATAGAAGAAACTCCCGGAAAATTAAATGGTGCAAAATCTAAATCGGCAGATGACATTTTAACAACCAGTTTCAATAACGGGATACTGAATGCTGAAATTATTTCAGCTAAAAATCAAATTTTGTGCAATCATTTGAAAATGAACCATAAATATCCATCACGGTTACCAGAAACTAAAAATAAAATCGATGCTTCAGCAGAAGTCAATGAAAATTGGTATGCGAGTACAAGTGACGCTGAGGATAGTCCCACAACTGAAATATATAAAAATAATCCAGTATTGGAGTGCGTAAATCAGATTTTGTTACAAAATTCTTTAGATGACAGTAGCAACGATAACTCAAAGTCTAGCGAAAGTCCAAGTCCAAAGACGACGACAAAGAGAGTTCAATTCTCTACATTAAACAGTATATCATATGACGAGAAGTTTAGCAATACTGTCAGGAACACATTGCCTCGCTCGGACAGAAGAGCTAATAAAATTGTAAAGTTCAGTTTGGAAACTGCATCAGAGCACAGTTACGAGGTGCCAAATACCGCCCAAGGTTTCAACTATGAGGTCCAGAGTTTGTACAGCAACGAGTACGAGCCAATCATCACGAAGAACACAGAGGTTCCTCGTCCCGTGCCATTACCTCGCATTGCGAACCGACCTCCGATAGACGTTCCGCAGATTAGAGGATCGATAGTCAAAAATATTGCTGCTAACATCGAGAACAGAAATAACATAGAAAGAGAGCGAGTAATCAACGACGCTTTGCCAATGAAGATCGTCAATAAGAGAAAAGTGCCTCGGACTCCTCCAGCTCTTCCGCCAAAACCAAAGAATCTATCGGCGAAATGGAAGACCGAAACTGGGAGATCACCAACAGAACCATTAGACTCTGACGCCGTTGCAGCTGATCAACGGGTTGCAGATGTTAAGATGAGGAAAGTAGGACAGATAGCGACTGTGACTAACGTAGAACCGGACTACTGCTCCATTTCTGAGATAAATGTTCCAGTAGTCAGCAATGGCAAGCGGGAGTTGCTACTGACACAGCCTTCGGTGGAGATACACAACGAGCAATATCCAGTACTCCCGGTCGGGCCTAGAAACTGTGTAGCCAAGGTTGTCTCTGTACCTAAAATACAAAATAAGATCGGAGACAACGATATTCCTATGTTGCCGCAAGTCACTGAAATTATAATTCCAGATGAAGAAGAAAAGTCCGTGGAAGACTCATTGAACAACTCAGTCTATCCGTGCAACATGCATCCTGGTAGTTACTTGACCAAGTTCAACATGCCTCCTCTGCAACCGAAGTTGGAACCTCGCACTTCCATACAAATGGGGAACTCAGTGTCGTCTATATTATCAGAAATAAATAAAGGAGGCAAAAGCTGCAGCAAAGAAATAAACTTAATTGAACTTGATAATCAGTTTAATCACATCACAGAGCAGAAGCAATTTCCAGCAAATAATAATGAATTGCATAAAGCTGAATACTTCGAAGATATGGATAAATTTGATCTATCGCAGAACTTTGAAGAGTTTAAGATTGACGACGACATTGGTAGCATCATAGCGGAGGAGTACCGCATCAGCTCTGGAAGCAGTGATGATGCTTCTGATGTTGCTACTGAGCAGGTTGTTACCAATGCTGTACCAGATAAAGGTAGTCACCATAATGATGTCAGTAAGAAAGATAATGCAAAAAATACATTTCTTGAGAACAACAATGACAGAACCTCCAGCATGAATAAGGCAAATTCTAAAATGTCAAACAAACCAGATCTCCTGTCAAACATAGAAAATATTGAGACTGAATCTGTAAGAAATTCAGATATTGAATCAAGTAATTCATCTGGTAGCAACAGTGGCTCTTACAATACTGTTAAGTGTGAACCTAGCATGGTAAAGAAAAATGATTTAAACTCAGGAAAGACCAGCAAAGAATCTTTTGACTTCTTTTTAGAGACATCTGGACTTAGCTCCAAATCTATATTAACACCATCAAGACAATATGGTGTGAGACCACCAAGTGCAAACCATAAAAGTATGTTGAAACCTAAAGACATCAAAATGAGAGTCAGAAATTCCCTTACAACGAATAAAAGCAACGAAAAGCCAATGACGACTGCGATAAAATACTTCGAACCTTATGTATAAATGAGACTGTAATTAAAATTATATTTACTCTACTTTTAAAGTACACTATGTTATTGTCATAATATTAACTCTATTTATTGTAAAATGAACTTGCCTGCATAATGTAACTATATTTATGATTTGTGTATATTAATTAATTAATTATCATTATACAATTTACTATTTTATATTACCTTGTTTTATTTGATTTAAGCCTTAGTTGAGGAATGAAATAAAAGTTCTTATTTTATTTACACATATATGTATTAAGCATTATTTCTTCTTCTTCTTTTTTGTTACTGACTCCTTCTGTTTCAAGTCCTTTTTCTGAACCTGTAAATTAAGTACATTTCAATATTACAACTACAGTTGAAAGTGTAAATAGGTGTTATTGATATCAGAAATTGTATGATTTTGCCATTGGCAAGTCTAATATATAAAGCCAATAATGAAACAAGGAACAGTAAAATTAATATTCAATACAATTTAATATGATATGGAATTTTTGAAGTTATTTAATACCAAGTAGATCTCTTTAGTTAGGAAAGTAGATAGATATTTCAAGAATATTATGTTTAAAGTAGTGTTCATTTAAAACAACATTGCATGCAGTTGGAAACTGTATCAATATTCAAGAGGCCTTATCTTTCTTTCTTCCTGTGGTCATGCTAGCTCGGCAGGCCACTCTGTTAAGTAGCCTAATATCATTGGCTAAAATGTGCAATATAGTAACGGTACCAAGAGTTAATATAGCTGATTAACTTTGCCTAGGTTTTTAGAAATTGGTCATTAGAGATAACTATCAAAAGTTTATAGACAAAATCAGAGATTGCTTTCAAAACTCAGTTGTTAGATTTTGCTTTATGTATATGCCTGAAAGCCTACGAATAAGAAATGTGGTTGCAGCTGAAAGCACAAAAAAATATACATGATCTAACCTTGCCATAACTGCTCAGGAAGTGTCCTACATCATTACCAACTTTATTCTTTTTATGTTTTGACTTCCCTGCACTCTGCATTTTGGTTTTTGATTGCATCAACAGTTTGTCTTCCAACTTTTTCTTTTTCTCATCTTTCCTTTTTTGCATAAGTTCTTTGTAATTGACATATTCCCGTTTTGGTGGCTTAGCTCCTGAATATTAGAGTAACAAAAAGTACAAAAAGATTAATAAAACTAAGTTAAGATCGAAAAAAGTTCTACAACAAGCACTTAGAAACTAAGACTCCGCTTTCCAATCGAGATGCGTCACTTCTGAATGTTTTTAGTTTCTTGAGACATATAAATAAATAAAAATATTATAATATATTTTTGTATGATAAAAAGTTTATCTCTAGGTATATAATAAGATCGAGCTTTATATAATATACTAGTGGTTATTTTGAGATTTTTTTTATTACTAATTATCTTACAAAACAAGGTGGAAACACCCTTTTTGCCTTCTTTACTATGAAGTTTTAAGAAGGTGGTAAGCGGGTCATAAACTTGATTAGAAAACGCTTTGTTAGGAAAGTTCTTCCAAAAGTAGATTTATCAGACTGAGACCTAACCTTCAATTCTAACTTCTACCTAACGAACTACTAAACTTCAACCTAAGGATAAAATTAGTAGACACAAAGAATAATTTAGTATCAAAATTGATATTATTCTTATATTGTAAAATGTATAAGTGAAATTATGAGCTTTGTCTCACATACTATACCTACTCTATATCTTTTATTCATCTTTTGAAGTTGGTGTGTTGGTTTTTTTAGCTTATCGAAATTAAAAAAATAGTAACAAGCAAATAAAACAAAACTAACCTAAACTAACTGCCAGTGCTATTTTAGCTTCTTCTTTCTTAGGTGCATCAAATCCTTGCATTCCAAATTTAACAATTTCATGTCTTATCTTCTTGAGATCTACGTCCTTTCTATTGTTATCTGTATGAGTAGTGTTCCCTTCATTTAACTGTTCACCAGAATGTTTCTTTCTTTTTGGTTTGTAGGCTTCAAATTTAACCACTTCGAAGTTTGATTCCGCATTTTTAAGAGCTAACGCTGCCCTAGTCACTACTAAGGACATAATTACTAATATTAATTTGAATTTTTTGAAATTATATCTATTCACAAGTTACATTACCTCCATTTATTTTTATTTAATCAACAAATCAAACAAACAACATAACCTACAAAAAGGTGACAATCCGTCAGTCAATCACAGAAGCACAGAGCAAGTAAATAAAATACAGAAGGAGCAATAGTCGTACAAGCCACTCACAAGCCAGCTAGCAAAGCAATTTTTTGTAGTTTTCTTTTCGAGGAAAGGGCAAAGGTCTATGTTAAATCATACAGGCAATATTATTGATCAGTAAGATAAATATAGGCAAAAAAATCAAAATAAACCACTAATAAACATTTTTATTATGTAGAAAAAAAGGTAGCTGTCTCGGAAGGCCCAGCAGATGTAAAACATCGAAAACTGTACTCGTATAAAGAGGCACACACAGTAAATAAACACACTCTATTATGCGCGCCACGCACACATAATGAAATAAAGAGTGACGGCGGAGAGAGAGGCCATAACGCCGTTTTTTTGTCACAGCATACGAGTTGGTCTTACTCCCAAGGCGTGCCTATAGATGTTTTACATCCAAAACCAAGAATTTATAAATAGGTTTGTTGAGATCTGTGCTAGAGCCAGTGATAACTTTATAAGAGAGTCGTTGCTATGGTTTAATAACTGTTAGACATGTGTTGATAAAATGAAGTTTGTGAAACAGTCGAAATAAATAGTATATTTATTTTCCAATAGTTATTTTATTCAATCAGTATTTCCGCTTCCACTTAAAATCAGTTCACAATTTTAGGTTATGTGCCGCAGTGACTGGAAATAATGGATAATTTAACTCCGTAAGTTCAAATCGGCTATTTGACCGGTAAGTCAAATTGGACTACTTGGAAGTATAAAGTCTCCATATTACTTAGAATCGTGCCGAATGCACTAGAAGTAGTAGAAGGGAAACTTAAAAGGCCGATTCTTGCACAAGGAGCAGGTGACGCGATTCTTACTGCATACAATTTGGAACTAGCCAAATATATGAAGGCAGATAGTAGCGCTCTACTTCTTTTGACCACGAACATGACTGAGGACACCTTAAAAAAAATCATGAGATTCACATCCGCTCTAGAAGTTTGGGAAGAACTACATAATCTGTTTGATGGTACAAGCGAGGATAGGTCCTACAACCTATGCATGAGCCTCTTTGGTTATAAAAAAGAACCAGAAGACGATGTAGCCACTCACATGTCTAAACTTAAGAACATTTGGACCGAACTTAACCAAGATCTGTCAAAAGATAATAAGGAGTTACCCGAATTGCTCTTGATATGCAAAATTTTGGACACATTGGGAGAGGAATATTTCTCATTTAGGAGTAGCTGGCTCTTGTTACCTAAAGCTGAAAGAAATGTGGACAATCTTACAAATCATTTATGTGCTTATGAGAGAGCATTGGCGAGTAAGACAGTATTCGACCAAGAAGTGCTAAATGCAAGTAATCACAATCACAAGTTCAAGAATAGTAACAGGAACGACAAGAAAATAAGATGTAATTACTGTACAGAAATAGGTCATCGGGTAAGAAATTGTAAAAAATGGATTAAAGACGGTAGACCACCTAAGAACATTAATCTTTCAACTATGAATCAAAAAGCGAACATGACATCGATGTTTGTACAACCTGTACAAGCATATACGGCGGCTTTTACGGCAGAAATTGACCGAGTAAACTGGTACGTAGACAATGGAGCAATTAGTCATATCACTAATCGGAATGACTTATTTCAAACATTTATTTCAAAGATTTGACGAGAATAGTACTGTGATGACAGCCAATGGCAATCACATATGCGCAATAGGCAAAGGCTCTATTCTTATTGAGTCAAATGTTAATGGAAATATATCACCGTTAATGTTAGAAGACGTATGGTATGTTCCGTCAATTCAGAAAAACCTGTTCTCTGTTTTAGCTGCACATGATAAGAACTCGCATAAGAGTATGTTCTCTTCGAACACAAACAAGTGTAGCATGTCGATCGAAGGAGAAATAAAAGTTATTGGCAGACGTTGTTACAAGGGAAGTCTTTACAAACTAGATGTAAGGAATATCCAACCAAAGGTACCGTTAGAAGCCTTTATGACAACAACGACCCAATTATATCACGAGAGACTTGGCCATCAGAATAAGAGGCACGTCAGAGCTTTCGTAAAGCGTGAGCTAGGAATAGAGTTGCCGGTGGATCAAGAATATTGTGAAGGCTGCATATTTGGGAAAGCTCAGAGATTAAAGTTTGGAACGAGAACTAGAGCCACCCAACCAGGAGAATTGATCCATAGCGATGTATGTGGACCTTTTTCTGATTCCGTGTCTAAAACAAATATTTCGTTCTCTTTAAAGATGATTTTTCAAGATATCGTCACGTTTACTTCATGAAAACAAAGTCTGAAGTTAAAGATAAGTTGAGACAATTCATAGCAGAAGCAAAAACGACTGGTTATGTTGTAAAAACTATACTCAGCGATAATGGAGGCGAATTCGACAACAAAGACGTGATAGACATTCTTGCTACTTACGGAATCAAACAAAGACTAACTATGCCTTATACGCCAGAACATAATGGCAGTAGTGAGCGAGAGAATAGAACGTTAGTTGAAACCGCAAGAGCTTTAATGTACGCTCGGGAAACACTACCACAAGCGTTATGGGCAGAACTTGTAAGCACAGCAGCATACATACTGAACAGAACAGGCCCAACGAAAGAAGAAGGTAAATCACCCTTTGAATTGTGGTTCGGAAAAAAGGCTAGTGTTAAGCACCTACGCATCATAGGAAGTGCATGCTATGTACATATTCCGAAACAGAAAAGGAAGAAAATGCATCCGAAAGCAAAGAAAGGAGTTCTAGTAGGATATGATGAAGATGGTTATCGTATCTGGATGATAGACGGCAATAAAAGCCAACTTATACGTTCGCGAGATGTGGTATTTATTGAGAAAATAACAAATTGCACATCTACTGAATTACAAAGAGGTCGTCAAGATAATAGCAGTATTCCTAGGGATTTAGATGAAGATAGTCAAATTATTGACAATAGTAATTTGATTCCCCTTACAGAGCAAGAGGAAACAGATGTATCTCAATCTATTCTACCCACAGAACAAAAGGGAAAATTTTGTACATCCACCTCAAGAAATGATTCCCCCTATTGAACCAGAAGAGAATAACACAAGTATGCCTCAAGAATCAATCGAATTAGAGGGAGAAGGATCAGACGATGACTTCCAGGATACTATAGACGCAGATGAGCAAGACGATATAGATATTGAGGAAGAAGTACCAGTACGCTATAACCTACGAGACAGATCGCGCATTCAACGTCCGATTAAATTCGACGATTATGTTTTGTCTATATTCAATAGCGAATCTTCAGAATCAGAGCCTTTATCATATAAAGAAGCAATGAAGAGTAGTGATAAAGACAAGTGGATTAAAGATATGGAGAGTGAAATAGAATCCTTAAATGAGAACAATACTTGGACTTTAACAGAACTACCTAATAAGCGTAAAACAATTCCATGCAAGTGGATTTTTAAAATTAGGGTAAATCCAGATGGTACTAACGAAAGATTTAAAGCTCGATTAGTAGTTAAAGGTTTTCGTCAAAGAAAAGGTACTGACTATGAAGAAACCTATAGTCCAGTTGCCAGAATGGTGACTATTCGTTCACTTATAAGTGTTGCAGCAAGTGAAAAGATGTATCTTATGCAATTCGACGTAACAACAGCGTTTCTACATGGAAAACTCAATGAAGAAATTTACGTTGAACAACCCGAAGGTTTCGGTGACGGCTCAAGAAGAGTATGTCGTCTTAACAAAAGCTTATACGGTTTGAAGCAAGCACCACGTTGCTGGAACTATTGTTTTCATGAAATTCTACAAGAGCTTGGTTTTAAACAGAGTGATGCAGACCCATGCCTGTATATAAAGAAAGTGAGAGAAAAGAAGATTTTACAATCACTATACGTGGACGATGGTCTAGTAGCAGCTTCAGACCAAAAGCTAGCAGAAGAATTTCTAAACAGTTTGAAGAGCAAGATAAAGCTAACGACCAAACCTGCCTCATTCTATTTAGGAATAGAAATTCAACAGTGCAAAGGTGGTACGCTTGTCATTAAGCAAGAAGCTTATGTTAAGAAAATACTAAAGAGATTTGGAATGAGTGACAGCAATCCAATCACCACGCCCATAGATAAAGAAGCTTCCATTTCAGAAGTAGCTGACGACTCTTCAGATGAAACTCAGAAGGAGTACCCATATCGTGAAGCAGTTGGTGCTCTCGCATACTTAATGGTATCAACAAGACCAGATATAGCATATGCTGTTGGCGTTGCATCTCGTAAATTGGAGAATCCGTCAAAAGCAGATTGGCTTAAAGTAAAAAGAATCATGCGTTACTTAAAAGGAACTATTCCATTTGGACTATGTTACAAGCCAAATTATTTGCTCGGAACTCTAGATGCGTATAGCGATGCAGATCACGGTGGAGATGCTGTGACAGGACGATCAACCACAGGAGTTGTATGTTGCTACGCAGGTGGAGTCATATCATGGTTTAGTCAAAGACAAACATCGGTGGCTATTTCGACCACTGAAGCTGAGCTGGTTGCGGCTAGCGAAGCTGCTCGAGAGTTAGTGTGGTTAACTAGACTCATGAAAGAGATAACAACACTAAAGTGTACACCCACACTCAGTGTTGATAACGAAGCTGCTGTGAAACTAGCACGAAACCCAGAGTTCCACAAACGAACAAAGCATATCAGATTAAAGCATTTCTTCGTTCCTGAACTGGTACTTGATAAAGCAATAATTGACATAAAGAGAGTTAACTCTGCAGACCAGATTGCAGACATATTTACAAAAGGGCTACCTAGACCAAGCTTTGCTTGTCAACGAGAAGCTCTTGGACTCTTGAAATTTAATCAATGAGAGGGAGTGTTGAGATCTGTGCTAGAGCCAGTGATAACTTTATAAGAGAGTCGTTGCTATGGTTTTGATAGCTGTTAGACATGTGTTGATAAAATGAAGTTTGTGAAACAGTCGAAATAAATAGTATATTTATTTTCCAATAGTTATTTTATTCAATCAGTATTTCCGCTCACAACTTAAAATCAGTTCACAATATTAAGGTTTACTTCGGTATACAAAATGTTTAAGCCCGCTGTGATATTTTTGTAAGGTAATTTTATCTGAATATGCTCTATGATCATTGGTGCCTTTGCTCGTTATGAGACAATTTGAGTGTCAGTCAGTATGTTGATGACACATGGAACCTTGACTGACTGACAACTCTGACAAGTGACCACAGTGACACTAGTTACTTGCTCTGTGGACACTGTTCTAGTTTCGGTTTTTTCTTCTGTGTGTTTTTGTAATTATAAAATGCGTATTCTATTTCTATTATTAGTTCAGTTTTGTTTGCCGTTTTACTATTAATGTTTTGCGTACCGTCCGTCCGCGTTCCTCATGCGTCTACAAACTAAAAATAATGTGACTGCCGTCATATTTGGCTCCGCAGGTGGGCAGTCTACATTTCAACTTATTCATTTGAAAGATACCGTTCATCACATACATTCCCAATATTTTCAATTTCAGTAATGTAAACTAAAGTAAATTTAACTATAAGTATACTGTTATTAGCCTACTTGCTAAACATTATCTACCTCAACAATAAGCAATAAGAAAAGACATGAAGAGTAAGTTTAAGAATAGTGGGGCTCCTGTAAGACCTGGAGATTTGTTGCTCACAGAGCAGCCCTTCATATATGTTCTGTCATCTAAGGAGAAAGGGAACCGTTGTGATAGTTGTCTCATAAAGTGAGTATTATTTTACATTTTTCAAAATTGCATCACAATGTTATAAATAAACTTTCTGAGATGAAGATTTCTTGCCTATGTGTTACTCCAGATTTTAACCAAATCTGTACAGCTGTTACGATGTGATTTAGTAAAAAATTAGATTGTTTAGTAACTTTCATATTTCATAAAATTAACAAATTTTACAAAAACATGTTTTATAATTTCAGTCATAATGTAGTGATGAAGAAGCCTTAGTTATAAAATAAAGTAGAATTCATTACCTTAGTGGTCTTTCAAACTTTTCTAAATAGTTACTTATGTAACTTCAATAACACAAAAAAAAAATTAATAGACTATTAAAATAACATCTAAAGAACCTGAAAATTCGTATTTGAATTTTAAAACTCTCTACAAATGGTTGCCAGATAGTGAAAATTAAAATGTTACACATCAAGAATTACTAATAAATTGTTACAATGTATTAAAATGGTCCAATTTCCTGATCCCAAGTCATTGAATAATAATGTCTAGCTAGTTCATTGTCGTAACACATTTTCAGGGGCAAGGTATTGAAGTGTTCAGGATGCCAGTTTGTTTATTACTGCGGCCGAGTGTGCCAGAAAGATGCTTGGAATGAACACAAGGTTAGTGACAGGTGGAACTATGTATTTGTTGTTTGTTAAGGTGTATGTACATGATTCTGTTAAGGGTCAATATTACCTTACATTGCTTTGCATAAACATTTGCTTTATTGACAATACTTTACCATTATTTTTGTAATTAGTGCTAATTATATAGGTACTAAGTGTCAAATAGACCAAAAAAACCAAAGTTTCTTCTATAATTACAAATAAACCCCACAACATCACTCAATTTTGAATAATAACTAAACTGATGTTTATTGTTTGGATTTTTAATATAATAAAAATAGAACAAACTTTTTAAGACAATCTACCTGCTGACTAAACTAAAATGAACTTTGTCTTTAACAACTTTTCAAACTTGTTTGTGAATGCATATGTAAGGAAACTTGCAACTGTTCAGACAGATAGAGCTCCTTTGATTTGCAATAAAAATATTTATTCTTGAGAAAATAACTAAAAAATCTTCACAATTAAATAAAAATTTGAATATGCCTCTAAATGACCCATATATGGGTCATCTATATTAATATGTTCATTTGGGGGTACTGTAGACTTGATTCAAATTTATCAATTCTGGTTTAGAAACATATATCCGCAAAATTCGTATAATCGCGTAATTTCAATAAATTTATTCATTATTGCTGTCAGGAGCAATTTTCAACTGACAGTAATGTTTGTTTGAGTCATGTGGTTTGAGGGGCATTGGGTAACGTTTGTTTGAGCCATGAACTCAGGACAACTCCAAAGTCAGGTTGTTTTATATAATTACCCAATTCATATAATTACATAAATAATACAGTAAAATTATTTGTAAGTAAAAAGTCATTATGTAGGTACAGTAAAGAACACCCTGAGTTTGTATCAAGTAGACAATAAAGTTGTTTGTGTTGTTTTTCAAAAGCATTTTTTATGCTAACAGTTTTAAGGCATATATAGACATATTTATAGGTGCATAAGTGTTTTGGTCTATTGAAAAAAAATTATGCAAAATACCTCTATAAAAAAGCTTTTGTGCCACAACTATATACTTTTTATTAAGAATCAAATAGCTTGAATAATCTATTAAAACTTTAACCGATTACTTTCACTGTTTAATTGTTTTTCTTTAACAAATTTTAAGAAAAAGCTACAAAATTTCAAGTGTACTGACCACGTAAAATATGCCAAGCAATATTCAACCTTATATCGTCCTACATAAGCATCCACCCACCGGAGTGCAAATAGTATTTTTTATTGAAGTGATCCCTGCCTTAAGTAATTTCTTAAACAAATAGTTTCTATATTCAATTCTAACCCCTTTGATTACTGTTTCCCTGAAATCTAATCCAATTAATATTATCAATGTGAAAGTTTCACACCACAACAGAGCAACAAGTAGACGTGATTTTTTGCACAGGGGTAGGTACCTGGAGGGCCTGAAAGTAACCTATGCTACCTTTTATTAGGATAATAATTTGGATTTTATGGGAATCCTTCAGGATAAATTTGTGGCATAAAATAATAATGTTCTATACATGGCTGCAAAAATATTTCAGTGGGAATGCAATAACCTCAAAAGGATATCTCCAAGAGTGATGCCAGATGCAGCTCGAATGTTGGCCAAGATAATTAGTCGTCTGAACAGAGGTGATGGTCAAATTTATCGTGCCTTTTACTCTGCTAATTCATTTAGAATGTGGAAAGATCTCATGTCACGTAAGTTACACATTTTTATAATATTATGTACTTTATTTTTAATTTAAAAAAGGCTTGGTAGCCTAATGAAATCCGCACAAGAAAGCTGTCGCAGACCATCAAACTACACGGAATGCGATTTATCGCTGTCTTTCGATGTCATATTGCCACGACACGAGCCACGCACGACGAGCGCCCTCTCACAAGGTCCCGCGCAGAAGGAGCGGTTATCAGCAGCGGTTTGACGCTGCATGCGTGGCGGTCGATTTTCTCCCGCCTGTGAACCGCGACGGGAAACCTGCGCAAACCTGTGTGTAGTATACAACACACATTAAATTGTGTCTAGTGCTGTTCAGGAGCGGATTTCCGAGGCCTTCAGAGTTGAAGCCCGTGTTCAAGTCTTACTTGTGGCAGTTGTGGCGAAAATGCTAAACACCAATTATCTTAACTGATATGTAATAATATGTGTCTGTTAACGAAGTGACACATCTAGGTCCTTTAAGTCCAGCAACAGTCTCGCCACCTGTTCTGTTTAATTTTGACAAATGGCTAAACGTAGACACTGTTACTGTCATCTCTGGCCACACTTCAAGGTACAAAGACTGTGAAGATGTGTTGGTTTGTTTGTATTATGAATTAAATTTTAATAGTACCATTTATTTATTTTAGACTACAGTGATCTAAAAGCGGACAGGAAAAGAATGGACCACTTTACCACTTTGTGCATGGTTTTATATGACTTCTTCAAAGACACATCACTGCCTAATACTGTTGAGTTAATGGGTATATATGGAAGAGTAAGTTAATTGCTTGTCTAATAAGTAATTTTTTTACTACTAGCTGCCAGTTTCCTGGAGAAATAAGGTATTTTCTTGGGATTAAAAGTATCCTAATGACACTCTCCTGCCTTCCATATCTCTAAAAATCCTGTTGATCTGTTGCCCTAGCAAATTTAACCTACACTTAAAAATATATTGTGTGAAAATTTTTTTTTCAAATCTGACTGGTAGTTCCAGATATTAGGGCCTTCAAACAAAAAACAAACTTCAGCTTTATTATTAGTGTAGATAATCTTCTTTCTCTTTCTTTCTTTCTCTCTCGCTCTCTCTCTCCCGCTTTCTCTTGTCAAATGCAATGAAAATGTTAGTGCCCGCTATTTTAACACGCTGCAGCACAATCGCCAACTGTTGGCCGCATCGAAGAAATATTTGAATGGCGCTTATAGCATGCCTATCCCTATTTCCTGTTACATATCCCTCGAAAAAAAAATCTTTACGGGTTGCCTTACAGCTCCCGGGAACCGTTGCCGGCCCAGGGTACCCGTCACTTAGCCGAAGATTATTTTGAGGCTATACCTAACGAGCCAGCTCTGTTGAGGTATGTAGATGGACAGGCCTCTTTGTATGGTTTATCAGATAATGTACATAGATTTTATTATAAAAACCTATTGGTGCATGGTCGGATGTGGGGTTCGAACCCGCGACTTCTCAGTTCGACGTGCTCTTGACATTTAAAAATGAAAAATAATTTACAGATGGTGATCAACAGTTTCACTATTGTGGACGTTGATATGAACTCCATAGGTACTGGGATATATTTGGCTGCGTCAATATTGGATCATAGCTGCAACCCGAATGCAATCGCAACGTTTGACGGAAATACCATTTATATAAGAGCTACTAAAGAAATGAATATGTTGGACTGGAATCAGGTATGTTTACTAACTTTTGCCCGCGGTTTCGCCCGCGTGGAAATAGAATATCCCGTAACGCCTGAGAAATTACGTCATACAAAATTGGTCTCCACGAAAAACCTTTTATTTTAACGGGATAATATGTAGTCTATCCATGGAGGTCCATTCTAAATATTGGTGAAAGAATTTTTAAAATCGGATGAAAACTTTTGTCTCTATAATATTAGTATATATTTACAAAAAAAAATTTATTTAGGTGTGTCATCTTGTTTATGGAATTATTTTAAACAATTTTTTGAGAATCCCTGTAAAATTGCACGGCAAAGTTGTTGGGGCTCAGTCATTTAATGAATTCAATAGCACTAAACTATATTTTTTAATATATTTGAATTATAGGTACGGATTTCTTATATAGACATCATGAAAACCCCGTACGAGCGGCAGAATGAGTTGTTGGAGAGCTATTACTTCCTGTGCCAATGTGACAGGTGCTTGGGTATGCTTTCGATGTGTACTAATATATAGTTTTAGCATGTGGCAACACTTTCATAATATTCCGTACTACATATTACAAAAAAAATTGTCCATCTAAATATATCTCAACAGAACTGGCCACTCGTTAGGTGTAGTCTCACAAATACCATCGGCTAAACGAGGGAGACGTCTTCCGCTGGGTACCCTGGAACCGTAACACTGCCAAGTGGTACAGGCAGACAGACATTAAAATATCAACAATCTGCGCGCAACAAATATAATGTTTGTTTATATATTGAACTAACGACCAGTACTTAGGACCGCGACATCTTTCCACACCAATGTCCACCCAAGGAATGCCCGGCCTATCTATCATTGCCCAACATTCTAGTATTGGACATTCTCGGGCCGGGCATTCCTTGGGTGGTTATTGGTGCGGACCCGACGTTTTTAACCTTTAAGTCGAAACAAAAGATATATATTTATATGAAAAAAAATCTCCCGGGGAAATGAGATATTATGCCGTGATAAAAGTAGCCTATACCACTTTTTTTGCAAGACATGTCGCGAATCGCGATCCATTGCTCTGTATTGATATAAATAATATTTTAGCTAAAGATTTCAATGATTTGCCTAGGAAATTTGTATAATTGGCCGCGGTTTCAAGCTCCTCCTTTTGATTATTTCTCTTCTAAATCGTTTGTAATAGTTTTTGAGATATAAATTAGGCTGTGTTCAAAGCGAAAGTATCATGACAGTAGTGAAAGAGTTTTCGTAATTGGTTCAGGAGTTCCTGAAACCCACAAACTTTATCTAATACCTATTACAGATGGATATGGTTCAGGTGTGAGCATCTATGTAACAAGTGTTGCCACTGTATGTAATGTTCTTTTTAATATTATTTTTTCTTATTATTCCACCTACTTAAATTTTTCTTGACTATTTTTAGTATTGTAATATACGCATGGAATGTCTCTATATTCCATTGCATGATCTATGTATGTTGATATTGTATGTAAAAAATGTATGTCACCAATACCTTGCGAACTGCACGCGAAACCTTTTTTTCTTCACTACGTTTATAGTTCGTTCAAGGAAAGAGTTTGAAGTATTAGATTATCCATGAAACTTTGATAAAATAAGTTATAAATAAATTACTGGGGTTTTTTGTTGTTGAGTCGAATAAACACAATGAAAGGAGATCAACATATTCTCATACATAGTTGGGCTAGTGTCGGGCAATGTCTGGCACCAACCGAGTGCCGACATGAAATATATATATTAATAAAGGTCACAAATGGGCGAACCAAAATAAATTAATCTTATATTTTTAGCGGCCGTATTTTACACGTATTTTTACTTATAATGTTTTAAACACTAGTAACACTATTATAAAATGTTTACGCTTCGGAACGTATCTACTTAAGTCAGCCGTCGTCAGCCAGTTCAGTCAGTCAGTCAGGCTGTCAGTTTGCTAGCTAGCTTCTGTTTTTGTCGGTTTTTGTTATTTCTCTCGTTATTTCTTATGTTATTCAATATAAATAGATAAAATATAATTAATAAAAGAACCTACTAAAAAAGGTAAACAAAACAATCAGTCAAACAATGTCAGTCAAGTTGAAAGTGACAGCTAAATAATTATTGCCAGCAACAAATAATGTTGAAATAGGTGTTCAAAATCAAAATCTGAAAACTATTAATTCAAGAGCTAAAAATACTGGACCACGATTTTTGAGTTCTATATCTTATATCTAACAACTGTGGGTATTATCGGTTCTGTTCGCGAAGATAAAAAAAATGGCCCAAATGTAGGGATCTCCTTTGACTATTTTTATATTAGTAACATATTTCTTTTAGTTGTCCACATTTTTATTATTTTGCCTATTTTTAATGTTACTAAGTAATTAAAGAATAAAGCAATATTGTATCGTCGGTGGTCGAGTGGGTAAAACGTCGGCTCACAACTGTGAAGTGCGGGTTCGATTCCCACATCGACCATATACCAATGGGTTTTATAATAAAAAATCTATGTACATTATCCGACAAACCGTACAAAGAGGTTTTTCCATCTACATACCTCAACAGAGCTGGCCACTCGTTAGGTAGGTATAGCTTAAAAAAATCTTCAGCTAAGTGAGGAAGATTTTGCCTTCCGTTTTTTATGTATTATTGAAATACATACAACAATCCAACGACTCAGAGTAAAAGGGAATACTCCCCAACGCGTACCTATATTATGTCAATATATTAAATATTTTCAATAGCGCGATACAGGTTTCAGTATTAAGACAGTAACGCCATCTATCGATGAGCCGACAGACTATATTACAATACCATTATGAATTGTATGGTAAATTTAGTTTGATTTGATTATTTAAAATACAACCTAGTGTCAGCTAGGTTCTAGACGTCACTCCTTATGTCTCAGCGTAGGTCCTTAAGAATTAATTTCGCCTAGTGTACACCTTCGAATTGCTTGTTTTAAATATTACAGATGAATCGCAATTAAAGTACCTCCACGGAACTAAATGTCCGAATGACCAGTGCAATAGTGCTGTACCAGTCAAATGGAAAAATGATTGCCGACTTGTGATAAAGGCTGAAAACTCTGAACCTGTTGAGGAAAATAATGAGAATGACACCGAAAACAAGGATGTGGATCACTGTACTGAGTGCGGCACTAAGCTGTGCGAAGAACATATTGAACTGTTCAGAAAGACTATGGAGTTCACGGAGCTACATTTGCAGAATATGAAGGGCGCTTCTGTTGCTTGTATCCTTTTGTTTACTTTCAGTAGATTTAAGTATTTTTCAAATAACTCTGAAATGAATAGATAGAAAAAATTAAAATGTAAATATACCTCAACAGAACTGGCCACTCGTTAGGTATAGCCTCACAAATACCATCGGCTAAACGAGGGAGACTTGGTCTTCCGCTGGGTACCCTATAACCGTAACACGGTTTCGGGAGCTGTAAGGTAGGCAACCCGTGACGAAAAAAATTTTTGGTACCTTACCAATAATGAAATGTTTTCCATTATTTATTAAAACATTCATGTGATCCTTTAACATTCTGGCTATTCTCAAACAATTTCAATCAATTGATTTTCGGAATTATTGCAATTAAAATGAAGTCAATTGTATTTTTTACAAGTACCTAGTTATTCTCTGTGCCTCTCTATTGGAATTATATTTAAAATATATGCGGGTGAAGCGGGGGTGGCAAAGGTGTGAAATTGGCGCTATTGATTTTGCAATTACAATGCAATAGATATTTTAGAATAGCCAATTCAGACAATAGTTGGTTTAGTTAACAACAATTGCAATAGTGTTTGAATTGTTCAGAATAGCACAGATTATGTAAATATCTATCCTTAACGCACATTAGACGTGGACGTATGTAAATACTGTCTAGAGCGACACGAGGGCGTGCTACACCCGCTCAACGTGATGCACGCACAGACGTTGGATCTCGCGTTCGACGCTCTGATACAAGTGCAACTGTGGTCGCAGGCGTGCGAGTATGCTAGACAGCTGTTGCCGTGCTTAAGGTAGCTGTATTCTTTACTAACTAGCGTACTTGGACCGCGACATCCTTCGCTTCGATTCCCAAGCCACCGAGTAAAAAACGACGGGTACGCACCACTGGCCACCGAAGGAATCGCCGGCCCGATAATGTCAACTATTTTGAAAATAGCACAGAAACCGGTTCGAACTGAATGATCCAGCGGCCCTATTCTCGATCTTTGGTTTTATAGTGGTTATCGAGTCAACCATTGCTTGTTTTGGCATTCACTAAGCATTTGTCAAAAAAAATGTCTATGCCGTTTTTACTATGGTTTTCTGTTTGACACGGAAGTTTATTTATTTATTTATTTATTATAAATAGCCCAACAACACCTACGTCCACACATATGCATTGTACATTTTTGTAACTTAGTAGACGCAGTGTCAATTATAGGGCTATTAACATTTTTATTTATTTATTTAGGGTGTGGTTTCAATGTAGAACATGTCATCGACACTTGTCGATTAAAAACCATAGATAGAGAATAGGGCCGCAGGTGGAAGAGGAGTGCCCATGCCCAAGGATACGCTCAGTCGCCCATGTACGCATTGTCTTGTCCCTACCTACCCTACTGGGATACAGGAATTTAGAACTACAGGATCATTTTCCTTTGATCCTGCAAAGGGCAGGATGAATGTAGTGTATTCATCTATTCCACTTTAAACATGGAAATAATGCATTCAGGAACTAATTATAATTTCCCTGTAATTTTTCAGATATTATTACGGAGACTTCCATCCATTGCTTGGGTTATTGCATTTGAAGTATGGAAAAATACTTCTGTACAATTATGGCATTAAGGAGGCATTGGAACAGCTCAAGTGTTCAGAAAAGATTCTTAAAATAACACACGGAGAAAGACATCCATTGTACAAAGAAGAATTGGTACCTTTACTACAAGAGGCCATGGTGGGTTCATAGGTGCCTTTTAATGTGAAACCCCAAGTTTGTGATCCATCATGGAAGATGGCATGTGTATCCTAAATAAGTCAATTATCTTATCTTTTATACATACAATATGGAAATTACAAGGCTGTGCAAGCAATAAAGATTTTTAATAAAGACATTGTGAATAATTATGGTTTGTTAATTTGGTTACCTGATATGATTAAAGCTGTAAAAGAATATAATAACATTGAGGGGTTCCTTGTTCTCCAAGTCTGTTGAAATGACCATAGCAGCACAAAGGAAAATTATCCCACCATGCTTTTGAATTCCCTTGGGGGTATTTTTTTAAACCGAGTGGATTCAAATGGATGGTGGGTAAATTTCCTATATGAAGAGATAGCAGTCAGTGACGCCCTTCCCGCAGATCACTGAAACATTTGCAGTAGATGACAGAAATTAATGCCCATATTTCATGCTTTACACAGGTACAATAAGTATGGGGGTGTGCTATACAAATCCATCCAGTACTTTTTGCGTTATTTACTTGTCAAACATTTGCTATTTAGAGGATTGCAACACTAAAAACTTCATCAAGAATCAAGGCTTCTCTAGTATGCATAAAGGAAGATCACCTACACCCAGGTCCATATAATTTTCTTGTAATTTGGTCAGTATTCAGTGATGTTTGTGCTTCTGAGAATGGAAAGCAGGTCCAAGAGACCAGTCCATTGAAATTGGTTCAAACTAAAATTCCAGGACACATTGTATTGTCACATCCTTTGTACAGTAGGTATGTCAGTAGTGGGTTAAAAAATGGAATTGTCTGGTCTGTCAAGAGAACATTTACTATCATTATGTTCAAATATTTTTACGACCGAATTGTACTGGCAAAACTATAAAATATCAAACACAATGATAACAATGGCTCCAAAACAGTCTGTCAATGAAGAAACTATGTCATAGAAGGAAAGTTTATTGATAAATGAAAAGATAGGAGGTGGACTACAGAAGAGCAGTTTTGTAAGTTGTTCTGTCTGTCTTCTGTTCTGTCAGTAACTATTCTGTCTTCATTCTTTTGTATGAGTTGTTATTAGGTTTGTCCTCAGCTTCTAGCACTTTAGTACGGACACCACAAATTTCAGCCCCGTGAAGCACTTTAATAGCTTCAGTGGCTGAACTCGCGTCAGCGTAAGAAGCGTACCCCACAGTTTTATTAGGCAGAGTGTAGACATTTATCAAGCTTCCGAAACGACAGAAAATATCCCGTAATACAGATTGTGGCGGAGGCTGCGGCTGACATACAAGGAAACATCTCTTGGCAACCGGGCTGTCTATTTCAGCCATAGGTTTTGGAGCGGGTAGAGGCACACTGCAGTAATTGAAGTCAGTACTGTCAAGTTTGGTATCTGATTCTTCTACCCCGGTAGTCATAGTTTTAATAAGACTTGAAGCCTGAGCTATAGCATCCACTAGTTGTTTTAAATCTGGAGTAGCAGCAGCGACAGAATTCATGGCTGTTTTTAGATTGTTTATAGCTCTAGGTATTTCAGACCTAACAGCTCTTCTTTGATGAGTTTCAGAATAATCGGGTTTTACAAAAATCTTTTCTCCCGGGGGATACTCAAAATTGTGCAGCTTTTGTACAGCATAAGCTGCTGATACTGGATTAGAATAAGTGACGTAGACTTTTGGGTGTTCTCTAATCAGGTCCACTACATACTGACACTCTAACATGCCAGGTATGAGCCCGAACAGTTTCTCTATGTAGAACTTGTGTACAAAAGGGCTGCACATTGCACATACCCGGGTGTAGCCCGCAGGTTCTACATTCATCATAGATAGTAACCCATCATTAGTAGGTGCAGCCAAGATATTAATGTTAGATTCAAAAGCAGTATTACTTCGTTTGTTAGTATTCTTCGGTGCAGCAAATACTGCTCTATATTTCCTGTCTGCCTCCTCAGTGGCACATGCAGCACCAAGAAATGACTTGTAAGTAATGTATGCAAAGCCCTTAGAATCTCCAGTGTTCCTGTCTCTCTGGAGGAGTACAGTATGTACATCCCCAAATTGTGTGAAGTATTCTTCCAGTTCAAGTTCAGTTGCATTTCTGGGCACAGTAATAAATATTCTCTTGGCGGTTTCACTATCAAAATGTTCATTACTATTGATGCTGGATCTATCGTTGGCTACCATAACTCTGATAGGACGAGAAGACCTACCGATATACTTGTTATGCATCTCTTCAAGAGCTGCAGCCGCCTCCGATGTCTTGCTGTACTTGATGTAAGCGACGCCTTTAGGTTCACCAGTGTTGTGATTTTTGGGAATCCGTAGATCTTCAATGAATCCAAACTTGATGAAGGCATCACGTAATTCAGTGTCGGTGTAATTGTTACCGCCATAAGAAATAAACAGTCTAGAATACATCGGGTGATCTTTTGAAATGCGTCTATTAGGCTCACTTACACTCATCTTTACTGAAAATTATAGGTTATAATAAAATATAAAAGTAAAGTATTACAACTTAATATAACTACTTAATTCAATACACTGTAATCTTGTTTTAAATCTTATTTATTTACCAAAGATACAAATAAAAAACTAAAATATCGCGAAGCGAATCATAGAGTAACTTATTAATTCCCCGTCATATACACAGATAACTATATTAGGTCATATATTATATAGTTTTTTTTTTAATTTTATTTGGATTTAGGGATTTAGGCTGTCTGTGTTATAAGCCGAATGAAAACATAGATTAGAGTATATATATATATATATACACCTCTGTATTACTATACTCTTTGCCAAGTCACGGACGAAACGTCGGAACTCGGAATCACATTTGTCGATATGAATGAATATCTTCATTTTCTATCGATATATTTGAAGTAATTTTCTGTCGAGAAAACTATTTTATTTTGCAAAGAGTTCATTAAAATTTGGTAAAGTAATATTTTATTTTGAACTCGCCCAATGTAATCATGTTCACTAGCTAACTAGCTGATTGTAAACAATCTGCTAGTTAAGTTTAAAGCTGGGCTACTTTACTCGCTACTTGCTAGTGTATGAGCTACCTAGCTTGTAAACTAGCTGCTTGCTCTGTGACTAGCTGTGTGTCATCATAGTTGCTAGTTCTTAAATACTAGTGAACTAGAGCTGCGTTTAAGTGTTTTTAGGGTTCCCTAAATATCCGATGAAAAAACGAAAACCCTCGTAGGATCACTCTTGTGGATGTCTGTCTGTCCGTATGTCTGTCAGAGCTTATTTTCTCCGAATCTATTGGACAAAGAAAGTTGATAATGGGCTCATTATAAGAAATACAAATATATATTTTTTATAATTTTATAATGCGTAGTTTAAATTATATACGAAAATTGACCGCCCCTCCCCCCTTATTTCCGAAACTACTTAGTCTAAAATTTCGAAAAAATAATTTGTATATAGGGGCTTTTATAGTTTACAGGAAAATCTAAACGAAAATACTGTCATAAGTTCTAACTCAAAAAAATGGTACGGACTCCTCAGCGCGCGAGTCGTACACGCAACTTAGCCAACATTTTATTTTTAAAATATTATAACTTAATTATGTAATTAATTTTATATGGATTCTACGTCATGTCATGGCGACCAAGACACGCGTCCTGCCGTGACACGATGGAAATCCAGTTTAATTAATCCCGCCCGCGCTGTGATAGTTGTGATTAGTTAGTGATTAGTAGGTCATACTTAATCACGGTCGGCGGGAACATCTTAGGTACCGATTAATCGGCATATTGTAACTGTGACGTCTATAATCATAGATATAAGCAAATAGGAAGATGCGTTATAGCGCTTCTACGCGTGGTCCGCCAAAAGTGTGGTGGCCACCACACTTTGACATTTACACGTGTCAGTCCTTGCGTCGCGTTGTTGTCAGTGTGGTGTGCTACAAAAAATTTAAGTTTTTAAGCAAATATGCTTTCTTGCGCATTCAAAGGGTGTACCAATAACTCTACTACAAAAAACAAAAATGATGGAATCACTTTTCACTCCTTTAAGTTCGTTAGCGAATAGATTTAATTTTATATATTTTAAAAATTAATATAATGTATAAATTAATTAATAATTTAACATGGCCGCTTTATCTCACCTGTACAATCGGTTTGGTCGAAAGTATGCTCTACTTATGTAACGTTGATTTGAAATGAAATTTCTGTTTAATATTATTTTTTCATCTATTTATTTTATAAAGTGGTATATCAATCTAAGTAGTCCATGACTTCGTTATTATTATTATTTTATTAGAAACTAGCTGCTGCGCAGGGTTTTGATATAATAATAATCCGAATTTTCGGCAATTTCAAGAAATTTATAAAAAGGCACTTAGGCATTTAGAATTGCAGTCATCTCTGTCAGAAAACTGTATACCGCTGGATAACTTTCCCATTCTTACACGTTCATCAGCCGTAGACACTATTAATCATATCTACCTACTACTCTTGAACGAAATTTATTCGATGAAGAAAATTTACCTCATGTTTACGAAGAAAATACGTTTAAACAGCATAAACTAACGTATTATAATTCGTATAAAAATGTTAAACACATTAAAGATAAATGTATATCTCAAAAGTAATATTAGTGATAATATAGCAGAAACAAATGTACTAATATTAAGCGATCATTTATCAATTAATGCAGATCTAATAGTAGGATATATATCGTGTTGGGTAGCTCGGGCGTTGATTAAATCAATTGTGAGGTATGTGTTACTGAACTCGTGACAAATGAAACGAGTTATGACTTATATAAAAATTGTCTAAAAACGGAATCTACAATTAAATTATTTAGTTTAGAATCTCAATATTTTGTTGTCAAAAGTAAAATAATAAAATTGAAAATAAGCGTAATAAAATCGTTTATAAACTTCAACATATTCACAAACTTGATAGGACACTCACAAGATCAACCTGTCACATTCACCCACCGAACTCACTTCTATTCTATTTTTTTTTCAAAATGGTTCCATCAGGGTTTTTGATGATTCCGCCAAGCCAATGTCAAGTATTGTAGACGTCACAGTAACAATAAGCCGATAATCGGTATGTAGAATGCTCCCGCCGACCGTGATATGTCCTATTAATCACTGACTTATCACAACTATCACAGCGCGGGCGGGATTAAACTGGATTACCCATGACGTCCTGGTGGGCGCGTGCGTTATTCACAAAGGCGTCACGTGGAATCGAACTCACTTATTAAGGGCTCTCATTGACAAATATTGTGACGTAAGAATTCATTATCTGCATAAAAATAATCCCAGTATATCAATGGTTTTAAAAAGGCAAAAACTTAATAAACTATCTTTGTTTGAAGGACAATAATTAAGAATAAAATGTCTATATATTATATAAATATACTATTATGTAATATAAATGTGCTAATGTATCCGTAGAGGACCGTAGTAAATTGAACTCAGTGGTATCTGCCTACCCCAGTGGGAAACAGGCGTGAGCCATGTAAAGAAGCATTTAATTTCAAATTTTAAAACTGCAACACTGTTAAGTTTCGTGCCGAACAGCTGAAATCGAATCGGCGAATACTTAATTTTCTTTACGATAATAGTTGTTTCACTACATTATGAAATTTTATTTCACACCCAAAGGATGAACATTTTTTTTAACTACATATTTTAATTTAATAATTCCAAGTAGAGTGACAATACAGACGGTTGACTGTACATCGCTGTTGATATGTCATCATGTCGAGGCCCGTTTTTGCAATTGTTTTTTGACTACGGTAACGCATCTTTTGTTTATATCTATGTCTATAATACTTGACATTGGCGGAATCATCAAAACCCTGATAGTCATAATACAAAAAATAGGATAGAATAGAATTTTATGTGGTTCCACGAGACGTGCAATAAAGTTTATTATCTCTATATCGTAGATAAAATTAAACCATATGGTTATGCTTCTAATTAGTTAATTAAGAAAAATAATTTCTAGTTTAAATCATACAAAAACATTTATTTGCTGTTTTGTCGAGTTCATTTCGATTAACTTTAAAAGTATCGATACTCCATATGAAGTAACATCCCTATAACACAACCACAGTCCATAGATTATGTAAATTTAAGAACGCCTAGGTACAGAGGGCAAAGGGTATCGTGTAGCTGCAGCCTATTTTTTTTTATGCTTGTCTATGAATGACATACATTTGAAAAAAAATTTCAAAAATGAAATTTTTACGTATCTTTTTTCTTTTTAGTTTTAAGGGTTATTTTTAGATTAAATTTATATGTACTGTTGTATTTTTAATAAGAAATACAACAATAAATCACACTTTCAAAGCATTTTGAAGTTTTTAATGTTTTTAATCTTTTCAAATCATTGTTGCCAGTACACAAAAAGTGTCACGTTGTTACAAATGTACTTTATTTATTATAATAATTACTGCATATTTTAATAAATAATATGAATAAATGTGATATGTATTTTATTCTAGTGACATGCAAAAATGTTAAGCCTTAAAATCTCATATCGTATCACAAATAATAACCGTTGAAATTTCAAAATATTCATTTTATTTGCTGGCAACACATTTTTGTTTTTTTTTTTCATAACTTCTGAAATCGAAGAAATTGTTGCTTATTTCAGATTTTATTATCGATTTATTTGAAAACTGCAATAATTAGTGTACATAGGACTTTGTGCTCGATTTACTTGTTCAAATATATAACAATACATTCTGGAAGACATTGTTTGCCGAAGTTATAACAATGGATAACAAGTGGTTAGAAATCGTCAAATGGTTCACAACCTCCGTTGGGAGTGCTACGTCTTTATAATCGCTCTTATATTTACATACACAGAGTAATATCGACTTATAATATTCCGCACCAAACAGAACTATAATATAAACAACAGTTACTCTAATATTCTGTTACATAAGTTGAACAATTGTTGGATTCTCAGTGAAAAGACTTGGACATTATCTTGTTTGGTGGTTTTAGTGGTTTACAATGTTTGATGAGTCTTATGAGAAGAGGCTGCTCCAGCAATGCAGTCCAGTAAGCAAGAGAAACTCTGTATTGGTGAGGCCCGAGCCCATGGACAGATTCATACCTTGTCGCTTAGAAAACAATTGGTCTACAAGCTTTCAAGGTAAGATTTACATTAATTTCCTAGTGGATTAGTTTGTAATTTGTATTTAAGAGTTATTTAACTGGATTATAATAAGAAAAGAAAATTATATATACCCACTTGTTACTTAGTGATTAGTTAGTCAAAGTAATAAAAAAACTGTTCATGTGAAATCTTGAAACAATGGGTATTGTGGGAAGTAATTAATGCTATTTTATGAACCCTGTTTTTGATAAGTAAATTAATCTACTTAGCGTTAAAGTGGCTGTATGGATGTCAAAGACAACAGTGGGTAGATCCACTAACAAATATTAAACACTTGTTAAAAATCATATTAGAATTTTTTCCTAGTTAATCATGTCTAATTAATTAAATTTTTCTCCATTATTAACTTTAAGAACCAATTTGATCAAAAACTTTAGGAATTTAATTTAATTTATAGTTAGGTCAACAGAACTGGCCATTGAATGGCTAGCGGGTAGCCTCAAAAATCTCATCTGTTAAATGAGGAAGACTTTTACTGGTATCTTGGGGCTGATAACACATCTCCGAAGCATAAAATATTATTATAACAAAATATGGCTCGGCTTTCCTATTTTAGAGGTGCTTGAATAATACTGATATTAATAATGAATTTGGGCAAAGTGTGAGTGAGTGTAGAGAGATACAGGGAGTTCTGCTTGAACCTTCCAAATGATATTGAGTATAATTCAATATGAATAATAATATATAATATTTCTGACTTTGAGGTTATGTTTATAAATGTTGATTTTCTTACAAATTATTGGTTTCTGCAACTTGCCGTCTTCACTAAGGGGCTTTGGGGAGTGAGGACTAAGGACATTAACACAATTTGCGATATCTCTTATAAGAAAATAGTTATTATGAGTTTTTTTCTTCAAAACTGATTATTTTAAAAACTAGGCCAATCTGCAAGAAGAGGGTAATTGCGAGGATAAGGGGGTCATAAACTCAATTAAAAACTCTTAAATTTTGAAAGTCCTTCCTAAAATATTACTAACCCTTTCATTATCATTTGCTTAAGAATTGTATTTGGTAAAAAAATAGGTACAGTCAGCAAAAAATATGTCATTAACAAACTTTAATAATAAAAACTAGTTAATTAAGGTACCTAACTACAGAACTGGTTACAAAAATTCTTTCACAATTTTTTTTTTATTTCATTTTATTCGTGGACAAATCAGAGGGGCAGAAAGCTAGTAAATTGTATATTATTTTGAATACTGACTGTACTTTATTAGTAAGCCAATCCATTTATTTTTTGTTTCCAAACCAATACCTAATAATGTTTTAATGACAATGATTCGACTGAAATTTTTGTTACTCTAGGTTTTTTATACCTCTGGCTACTGTCTGATGATTGGCAAATAGCAAATGGGTATCTGTAATGAATTTGAAAATGATTTAGTTAGTCTATTTTTTTCTTTATGGGTAGCCTTACAGCTCTCCCGAAACGGGTTTACCGTTCCAGGGTACCCAGCGGAAGACCCAGCCTCCCTCATTTAGCCGATGGTATTTGTGAGGCTATACCTAAGAAGTGGCCAGTTCTGATAAGGTATATTTAGATGGAAAGGCCTTTAAATATCTCCCTTCTATATTTAGATGAGAATGGGATAATGTACTAGAATTTTCTTTAAAAATATGTGCTTTTATTGAATTCTAGTGCTTTGAAGGTTAGGTACTTCTTCTATAAATAACAGATGTCTGTTAAAGAAGGGAAATGGGACACTGTTAAGGAGCGACTCATAACTTTTGTCCCAAAACTGACTTCAGCAATTCAAGTATTGTACAAAACTTATTAAAAATAGCAAGTTCTAGTTAATGGACCCTTAAAGTATATGAAATTATCTATACTTAATATGTCAATATCAGCTACACCTAAGTTTCATGAAGCCCTGAAAGTCATCATTTTCACTCATATTTTTAATGACTCAGTTCTCTTAATATATTTTACTTTAATGTATTTTTTTACATATTGAGTAAAAATATATTTTTCTCATCAAATCTTTGAGGAAAAATGTAATTTTCGTTTCTGGAATACCCTAATGTTTATAGCACACCGCTGTCCGCAAGAGTCAGTGCATAGTTTGAAATCAGTTGGTGTAAAGGAATTTCAATAATTAAAAAAAAAATTTTTTTTGTTATTTGAGGGAAAAATAATCTTCAAAATGGCGTATCAAACATTAACCTTTCAGAAATAATATATAGAGATAGCTACGTCTGTGACGCTTGAATAGATATATAATTTTTTTTTGCTTTATCCCAGTCTCATTTCATTAGACAAAGTATTAAATCAAAGCCCTTACTTATTATGGTGTGTAATTAGAAATTCATTTAATGCTTCACAGTTGGCTACCTGGATGTTATTAACATGCATGAGGTAGGAATGAACTCAAACGCAGGAAACATTTAAATGCAAGGATATAGGTCAGGTTCAGGGATTTTTTTTGTACAAATTTTGTTAGTAAAAAAGAAAAAAAATCCTCTAGAGATTGATTTTTAGGGATCCTTACCAAAAATTGAAAAAAAAAATTGCCAAGAGCGAGTCGAACTCGCGTGGAAAGGGTTTCGTACCATTTTTTTTCGTGAGAACTTTAAAATAGGCCATAGTTTGTATGGAGATATTACTATTCCCAATTTCTCTGTAAATATCCACCTGCGTCACTGTAATTTAGCATACATTTACTTATTCAATATATCTAAGTGAAATAGTCGTTATTTTGCCCTTGTTTTCTCTTTCATAATCTATCACAAAGCTCTTATTTTTTTTAAAGCGCTTAGTTACCATTACCCTTCAATAGAACGTCTTGCGATTTTTTTGTAGCTTATTGAAAATTCAAAATAATAATTAGATTATGAAAGAGAAAACGGGGGCAAAGTTTAACCACCCATATTTCCTATTCAATAAAACCCATTCAAAAAATAACAGCTATTTCACTTGGATATATTCAATATGTAACTATGTATATGCTAAATTACAGTGACACAGGTGAATATTATTTACAGAGAAATTGGGAAAAGTTTATCCCAGAAAAATATTATGAGCCTAGGGAATGCAATACCGGGATACCGGGATCCCGAAATACCGGGATCCCGCATACATGTTGCGGGATTAATCTCGGTCGAAAAATTTGCGGGATCCCGCTGGACTGGCGGGATTACAGAGAAGCGTGGTACATACGTGTCTCTCTAAGGTGCGGGGCGCCTCCGAGCCCTAGGGGAACGGTGTGAAGGCGCGGGGCAAAGAATTCCCCACCCGCACCCCTTGTTTGATCACTTATGTATGTTGCCAGTTACAATTTTTAATTATTATGACGCAATGCAATGATTTATTCATTGAATATTGATTGTTATATCTATAGATAAATCAAAATCAAACTGAACTTTATAAGAAATATTATTTTTGGAACCAGCAGGCCGGGTATACGGTACCCTGCAAACACCTGCGTCACACCTGCGACTTTTTCTAAGAATTTTATTTTTTATGTTTTTTTTTTATATTTATTATATTAAATAAACCATTTAAAATGTACCAAAAGCTTGTTTAATTTGGGTTAAAATTAAAACCATGAAAACGAGGTATATAGGTCTTTATTACGATTATTTAAGATTGATTTCAGAGGTCTAAGTCCACCCTGCGGGATCCCGAAAATACCGGGATCCAGCGGGACTAAGATGGTTCAGTCCCGCAAATACCGGGATTGAAATTTATTTTCTTTTTTTTTTTTTCAAAATTTTAGAGTAGTAGTTTCGGAGATAATTTTAAACTATGCATTTTAAAATTATAAAAAAACATTTGGTAGTTATATTTGTAATTCTTATAACGAGCCCTTTCATATTTGATATGTGACACGATACACTTGAAAAAAATTTTTTAACATATCCCCCAAACTCAAAGAGTGATCGTATAAAAGGTTCCGTTTTTTTCATCGGATGTACGAGACCCTAAAATGGTTTTACTATGTAAATGAAGTACCTATATACTTCTATCGGAATAGCCCGGCAGGTAAAAATAGCTCTGAGGGGCTAACGCGAGATTAGTTTCGTCGCATGGGATTTTCACATATCCTAAGTATGTTTTGCAATTAATCTCTGTAGGTACCTAGGTATTCCCTTTTTGCCATCCCGTCCAATGCCCTAAAGTCTGTGAGGCGTGTCGGTTCGTGTAGTTTGAAATATTGTATAATAATCGCGTATAGGGTTGTGAGGGCGTTCACATGCAATCAGGGCATGCTCAGCTGAGCGTAGGGATCTTTGGACTTGGACCTCTTAAATGTTATGAGGATACTAAATTGTTGCAAGTGGCTGGGGTTCCCCTCTCGCCTTCCTTTTCTCCCCAATTATGCATACATTTAATTAAGAAGATATACTGACTGACTGATATGTCGAAGGATGGGTGCAAGAACATTAACGAAAGAAATATATGCGAATGTAGAAATGTAGAAGAATGTAGAAAGAAGGCCAGGTCAAAAGTATGTACTCTAAACCGACGAGCATGCATGAAGAATATTATCAGAATGAAGCGAAATAGGTCAGGATCGTAGCAAGTGGAAATCCGTGGTATCTGCCTGCCTACACCTCTGGGAACAAGGCGTGAGTTTTAGGTTTTTTTAGCGGGGTCGCTAGTTAAATTATAAAAAAATACGGTCCGAATTGAGAACCTTCTCCTTTTTTTCGAAGTCGGTTAAAAAGTAGTCGTTTTTTTTTACTTTTAAGTTAATCCAAATCTTGACTACATTTTTTTTTTTTTTTTTTTTTTTTTTTTTTTTTTTTTTCACGGGTTGCCGCCTTACATTTATTCCCTAAAAATAAATTTCACTGTCCCCGGTTTTGTCCGTCATTAGACTTGATTAGCACTTTACATTAATTAAGATCCGCTCATTAGGATATCCTTTGTTAGAGGTTAATGGTTTGTATGCCTACTTAGGTAAATTATATATTATGTTAATTACACGCTTCGCTCGGGTACAATATGGGTTTACAACAATTTGAATACCTACATAAATACGCTATAACTACTTATCTGTTAGAAAACTCATGAAAACTCGCTGGGGCTAACTTTTTTCCCCACTTGATTCACTTATACTGTTAATGCTCAGCTCCTAAACATGATAAATCCTTGTTTAATACTCTTAAATCTTCCCAGTGAATCAACCTATCTAATAGAGAAAACCGCAACAAAATCTATTCAGCAGTTTTTGCGGCTGAGAACTATCTAATATATAATGTTTTTTTGTTTGTTCGTATTATATAGACTCGTAAACTACAGGACCGATTTGAAAAATTATTTTTGCATTTGATAGCCCAATTCTCGGACAAGGTTATAGGTTATTTAACATCACGCTACCTACCCAAGGGGGTAAATTGTATTCCTAATACAACGCGTACGAAGTAGCGGGCAATTGGTTAGTCTTTTATAATATGTAGTGATTAACTAATATAGGTACCTACATTGTATGCAATTGTATTTAGTCATGCAAATCATTTTATTTTCATTTGCTAATTGTGTTTTTCCTCCTATTTGTTTATTCAAATATTATTTTATGGAATTTCCGATTATTATAATTATTAATTACATTTCTATTTCCAATTTATAGAACTCTCATTTTTTTTGCGTCGGGGGTTAAAAAAGTCGCCTTACTAAATTCTTGACAGGAACTTTAGAACTATCAAAATTCGATTTTAGAATCCGTGTAACAAAATAATAATTGCCTTTTAAAAAAAAAATGCATTGAAAAGTGTGCTTTTCGTGTGTCACTATAAAAAAAAACCCAAATCGTGAAGCGAGTGTGCCTATAAAATTTGAAGAGTTCTAGATTTCTCCAGGATCCCATTATCAGATCCATGGGACCACCTGGGAAGTATACCCTTTCAAACAAAAAACAAATTTTCCATATCGGTCCAGGCGTCTTCAAGTAAGTAATCGGGGTACCTACATACATAAAAAAAAACAAAAGATTCCGACGAATTGAGAACCTCCTCCTTCTTTTGAAGTTCGGTTAATAAGGTCTTTGTTGATATTCTATGTCGTTTAGGAGTGCTTCTGGCCAAGGTCCGACTCCATCATCAGATCAGTTTAGTAATGCCATGACATTTAATGAAAACTGAAAAATCAGCAGCATGATTTGGATTGCATTATGTATTGTACCTATTAACAAGGCATTAAATTTTTTTTTTTGTTTAAGGATATTGAGGTGTTGTATAGACGAATGTGTACTTAAACTAGAACTTGCCGTGTTATAAGCCACCAATTAATTTCATATAAAAGTCACGAGATACAGAAATTAAAAATTTATTTAGGTAGGTACCTATACTTGCATGATAACGAGTCTTAAAATGAGTCTCTTATCGGTTGTTTGGGATAAAAAGTGCAATTTACGCGATAGCTTCAGCAAACCGTATGCGTCGTATGAGATAGAGTCATATTAAGAGACCTATTCACAATATAAACTATTTAATAAATTAAATTTAAAATAAAAAACCCTAGAGCTGGTGAGGAGTTGGGTATCTGTATCTGGTTCCAGATGATGCAGCAGCATCAGGTCAAAGTTACCGTGTTGTTGTAATATTAAAGTCGTAGGATATTAAATTTCCAATCGATCTTCTTCAAGAATTGGGCTATCATTTGCAAAAAAATATTTTTCAAATCCGACAGGTAGTCTGGAGATTAGCGCGGTCAAACAAACAAACAATTCAGCTTTATCATTATTCAGCAGATATAGCTCTTCCACGGGCTTTGTTCTAAGATACCATAGCGTGTCGGTGACGCGAACTCATAAGATTTTTCCCTGCCAAAAATCGTTCAACGTGCCTAAAGAAGTGGGACGGCCTCTTAACGCGAATGTCCCACTGACACCGCACGGACAAATTGCTTGACTTTTAAATGTTTTATCAAAAAAGTCGTGCGCGTGAAAACTAAAATATTTGCGCAAAGATAAAGATGTCATTGCAAATTAAGTTTATCGTTAGTTATACCATAGCGTGTCGGTGACGCGAACTCATAAGATTTTTCCCTGCCAAAAATCGTTCAACGTGCCTAAAGAAGTGGGACGGCCTCTTAACGCGAATGTCCCACTGACACCGCACGGACAAATTGCTTGACTTTTAAATGTTTTATCAAAAAAGTCGTGCGCGTGAAAACTAAAATATTTGCGCAAAGATAAAGATGTCATTGCAAATTAAGTTTATCGTTAGTTAAATAAGGCACTGACTACATAGCCCGCACCTAAGTTATGAAGTACCTAACAGGTACAAACACCTGTTATCCGAAGTTAAATTCTACTTGAGTTTGTTTAAGGACTACGGGTCTCGGTAAATTGTTATTTGTCCAGACGGCAATTTTTTTTTACCTTCTATTTATTATTTAATCTATGGTTAAAGTCGTCTAAACTATGGTCTATTGCGCATGTATAAATATTTCACAACTTATCTAATATATAAAAATCAATATTTGTTTGTTTGTTCGTATTCAATAGACGCATAAACTACTGGACCGATTTGATTTATTTTTTTTGTAGCTCCGTTCTTGAGGAAGGTCTAATTTCTATTTAAATTGTATTTCTAATATAACGCGGCAATCAGCTAGTACCTAATAAAGGTACCTATCTTTGTTTTCAGCTGGTTACTTTGGGACCGTTAACACGGTTTCGGGAACCGTAAGGTAACCAAGGCTAAAAACTGAAATATTGATTGAAATAATTTGAAATTAAATTAAAAATTAGACTAATTATTTCTTAAATTCATTAAAATAATAATAACAATAATTAAAAAGTAAATTTTATGCTATCGATCGCGCATGCGCCCTATTCATTGCTATGACTCCTAAAAATATCAGGTATCAATAGATGATGCAAGGAATCTAAAGATAAGGGCTGATGGAAATTCCTCCATTCTCTCTGCCTACCCCTTTGGCGGATAGAGGTGTATTACTTTAGCACTATACTAACAATAGTGCCCGCGGCTAAATTAAAATTTGCATTTTTAGATTTACGCCAGAATTGACATAACCGCAACACATACAAAATCCTACTACAACTTTGAAACAAGCTAAAAAAGAGAAATACTCAAATATTAAAATGAATGGGTACAAATGTTGCGTTGGCGGAGTGCATACTTATTTGAAATTAGCGAATTAGCACTTTTCTGTATTATTTTTTTGTTATCAACAATTGCAAGTGTTAAATATTTGCTAAGAATACATTTGTTTCCAAAAATTTAATGTTTTCGCCTGAGTGTCGTGTTCTGGTCGTTAACGTCACTACATGACTTTAATGACCATATTGTAATTTATTTCAGAGCTTGAGTGAATAAATGCCTATTTTTTTATTTACAGACCAAAAAAATTGTGTTTGCTTATTTATGGCCACACGATAGAAGTGAAAACTTATGATTTTCTAAATAAAAAAAATAAAATAAAAGATACAGTAAACGTGGCTGATGACGAATTGAGCCGAGTATACCCGATTCAGCGTCACCGACCGACCCGAGCGTGACGGTTTAGTTTCGTTTACTGTTCTGAAAAAGCACAAGGTAAAGAAGTATTCACTTCAAAAATCTAATGTTAAAATAATGAACACAAACACATCGCTTTTGCTCAAAGTAGGATATCCTATGTTATTGGTGCATCACACAGACAAATACATACTCACGCCTTCATTCTCTTAGGGTAGGCAGATAGCTATGATCCTGGCACACCTCTTTCGCCCCATTCAAATCCAATTTTTATTTATGACCACATTACTTGTAATTCATTTTAGTACCTACACATATTTTATTTCATCTGGGATTCGAAGCTGGCTTGGTTAGCCAATTCTGTCGCCATGTTAATAAATTAAATGTAAAATAAAAAAATTACAGTTCGGAAGCCTATCAAATTTTAAATATTTACTTTAGGTAGGTACCTACCTATATGCTTTCTAAAGAGATTAATAACTTGATGAACGATTGCGAAGTTCACGATATCAGTGCGAAAGTACAACTTTACTTTTTCGGGTTGTTGAACCGCAAGCTAAAAAAAATTTCAATATCTTGCTTGATATTGAAATTTTGATGTCGATTTGGTGATTTTTGGTCGACAATTGAAATTATCTAGTTTTAGATCTCAAGAAAATGGGGACACCATTTAAAATAAATCCAAATAAAATATAAGATTTTGACAATGTCGCGATGCAAAGTAATGTTGTCGATTGATCAATAGTTAAAATTATCTCACTAACTATTTAATACAGAATATTAACTAAAATTTTTTTTATTTCTTCACGGGCTACCTTATACAGCTCTCGAAACCGTATAACGGTTCCAGGGTACCCAGCTGAAGTCTCCCTCGTTTAGCCGATGGTATTTGTGAGGCTATACCTAACGAGTGGCCAGTTCTGTTGAGGTATATTTAGATCTTCATTATACTGAATTCCCCGTCACGCGGTCCTTCAATTTCAAATCCTAAAATTTTGAATTGCGACAATAGGGACAATTTTTTTGAATTCTACTGTAGATTTGACAATGAAATGGTACCATGCAGCGAAATTGAATTGTAAGCCAGATGTAAGCCACGCAATCAAAATATTTCTTCAGAAATCCCACATGAATCATGAAAGTCAGTGGTCCGATAAAGAGGCCGTTTCAGGGTAGCCGGCAAGCTAATACTATCCTGTCACACCTACGTTTGTCTACAGACACCGTTGACCAGCCTTCAACCCATCAGCTGAGTGGGTGATGTCACTGGTTTTGTACAGTCACACTTGTCTATCTAGGTATATATTGTTTATGTACGTTTGTGTGACTAATGATACTAATATTTACAAGGAAAACAGCTGATTTTTAAGCCTTTTCCCGTGAATTTTCATGGTGTTGAACTGAAATTTTTAATCTATTACTCAGAATTCTCGCTGATAAGCTGAGTATTTAGTCTTAGTATAAAGTATTTAGGATCTACACTTTGTGAAAATACATAGTTTTTTTATATTACCTCTAACTTCAGTAAGTGAGAGAAGTCGCTGAAAAGCTGGGAGAGATCGAATTCGCTGTCTTTAGGACCTATTTCTATTCATTACACTTAATTTTCATATTTCATGGAAAACATCGAACTTTCATTAGCTCTAACAGTACAGCTACACTTTATAATCTCGGGCTCATGTTAAAGTAGCTGCAAAGGTCTCGCTGTATTTAGGGCCTAAAATCTACATATTTCTGTTCATGACCTACTGTGGGTATTCACTTCACACTTTTCAAAGAAAAACGTTGAGATAATCCCCGGTGACAGACAGACAGCGGAAATAAATAACTAGCAATTTCTTGATATTTTTTTTGTAATTTTAAGACACTTGCTTTTAATTTCACAGTCACGTTTTCACAAATAAGACGTGACTTAGTTATCTGTTAATTATTCTAGAATAGAAAAAGTTCAAAATACCTGTCTAGACTTGTACCAGTATGGCTCAGGAGGTGATCTCAACCATTCTCAACCTCTGCACTAATACGACAATTATGAATGGCTCAACATTCATCACTCATGTCATCGACACTACTTCGGTGGGGAATTATTTTTATTGTCCGCAATAATTTATGAACCTGTCTGTCCTAGGTTTTATTTCGTGCATTCAATTATGCAGATTTCTCTATACATGCTTTTAACGTCTCTTAATGTTTTGAGTGATTGGGAGAGGTTTCTTTGCTATTTTTTGCAGAAGAAAAATATAATATTAACTTAATTGCGAGTTAAAAAACATGTTTGCATATTTCACAATTTATAACTATCTTTATCAAATTGCATACATGATTCCAAAAATAATGCACTCCACATCACTCGACATGTCATTTATTCCCAGGTATTTTCGACAAAATCTTATCTTTTCAAGTAAAAAGCAACTTGTATGACTAATGTATTCAATATTGACACTGCAGTATCGCAAAATTTGAAATGCGCTGACGTCGACTATGAGAACTGATTAATGCCAATGAAAGTGGGTCGGTGAAACTCTTATTGCTAGGGTAAATATTATTTTCAATTATTTTACAGCGATTTTACTGTTTGTGTGCGGCTCTGTTCATTAATGTTAGTTTAATGTTTGTGCTACATCTGGTTGTTGTAAAACGGATGAATATAGAGATTGCTCTTGGTAATACCTTTTTCAAAAACCTCTGTTGGTTTTAGTAGTTTAGTTTTCAGCGTTGTCGAAGAATTTTTGTACTAAATTTCACCCATCTTTTTTCCCACATCTTTAGGTCATGGTATTTTTGAGACTCCCAATATAACAAGGGCCCAGCTCTTTTGTGGTATTTTAAAATGGAATTTTGCAAATTGCTAATGACATTGACCATTTGGTTTTATCAAAGGCAACAACACCACTCTCTCTAACAATATGGGCATTCGGACTCAGCACATTATGTTTCTTTTCTAACCACTAGGCTAAACTTGTCGCAATAATGTCTTTCGTTCACTGGTTGTTGAACTTCAAAACATCAGTATTGAGAAGACCAACACTTCCTATGTGTAATGTAGGTTAGTGCTTGTACAATGGCTCGAGCTAATGAATGCTGACCTAACAGCGCGCTGCGGCTCTGCGAGCGGTAATAATGTGTAAACACTAACTACCTGTTTCCATGTTTGCTCGCTCACAATACACGCGGCCTCGTTGTGGGGCTACGTAATATAAACCTAACTGAATTCATACGGATGTATTATGAAGATAATACGCTAGCAGTTGCCATAACTTCTTCTTTAAACCTATCAAATTCCGGAGATTTAAAATTTACATAAGCAGTTGTTTAAGGGTTTCCAAAAGTCCATCAATTCTTATCTTCATCATTTTCTACCTTGTGCTATTAGTACTAAAGCAATTGAATAACAGACAAATAACATCCATGACAAACACCTGCGTTTTTTGATACAATTATTTTTGGTCGACTTCTGGTAGGACTACTCACTAAGCTAAAAAGGAGTCATCTAATCTAATACTTTTTATTTTATGAAGTCAATATTCTATCCACTGGTATTAAAAGGACTGACAATGGTTACGCAACAAGAACATTATCAGATAAGCACGAGCTCCACTTGACTAATTGACGTAAAATGCAAGTAAAAACTGGTGTAACGTAACAGGTACGCTTCCGTTTGCATTCGGCCATTAGCAGAACTAAAATGACAAATCGTCTTATCAGAGAATTGTGACAGTTGTATTTTTTGCTATCCTCCAAAGCACTAGTCACGAGTCGTTATCAATCCTGAATTGTTAGGTCTTTTAAACGTCTGTCGCGTTGACATGCAAGGTGGAGCATAAATCAGTTGTCATTGTAAATTCAGAGCATTAGCTGACAATCGGACGGTTCTTACGACGGTTTTAATGCTTACATCATTAGTTGTCGACAGGTTGAAGGCTAGACAAAGTTAAACTCGTACGATATGTAGCAAGGACAGGACATTATGTTGTTAAAAGGGGTAGGGCAGAGAGAGACATGTGACGAAAAATTATTTTTTTATCATGGGTCCTTATAAAACTATCTGGAACCTGGAACATAACAACACTTGGCCTTGTCTGTGAAGCACTCGAAATCGCCAAGCATACTCATGCATGTGTGGATGTAAATCATGTACCTAGTAGCAAAATTAATATTTTTGGTCAAATAATTTAGACGTGTATGTATTAATGTTAACAATAAAGAAATCAAACTCTGTCAAACGTTCATTGAAACAGGTGGATTTCAAAGATTTATCGTGTAGATTATTAGAAACGCTTAATATTTTTTTACGCTCTAGGTTCTGTATTTAATTTTAATCTGTCTAAGATTTTTTTTCAAGTCATGTTACAGTGTGAAGTTTAGTTAGCTTTTGAATGTCTACAGTCACGATTTCGAAAAAATGCTATTCCTTTTGCTCATTAGCATTAGGTTTGGCCACAATCAGCAAAAACGTGCAGACGTTCATATGTTCTTAGGTAAAAATCAATAAAAAAGCGTCGACACTGGCAAAAAGCAGTGAATCGTTCACGTTTGTGTTAAGTAATGAACCACGTTTTTTGGTTCAATGCACTCGGGTTTCATCATTTTTCCTCCGACAACTTGAAGCCGGATTCAATTTTCCTATTATGTTCACAGTTTGCCATCATAGCAGAAAGATGCTTTCATATTGTAAATATTTACTGAGATTTATTTATGACTGTTTTTAGATAAAAAGAGCCATATTTCTTCAAGATGTTATCGGTTTCGGTGGCTACCATAAACTTGAATGTTTTTGAACAAAAGTCAGGTCACCTCGATAAGAATCTATCGACTTGATAAGCGGTGCAGTTGTGCCACAGTTTGTATTGGTTATTATCGGTAGCTTACTTGCATCGACTGTTACAATAGGTTCAAGGAACTCATTTTCTATTAGCTCCTGCATCTTAACATAGTAAATGCATACACACGAATGCATTACTGTCTGCTTGTGATGCATCAGCTAGTGTTTATACCGTTGTTGACCTACGATAAGGGACTCTGAATACGAAATGCTGTTTTAAAACAATTTGCTTCTGTATTACTCATAAATATTTGTTTATGAGTTCTTTTTGTTACGAGATGGAATTTTAATGGAATGCATTTTGTAAGTGGTTGCTGTTGTCCAGGCATTTTAGAATGTCTGTTCGTTAACATGGCGTTATTATAACATAGCTGTGTTTCTTAAGGATATCGATTAAATTTAATAATAGGAGTTGACGTCGTGAGTTGTCCATCTATCTTGGTTGTATCCAGGATAGCTTCATTCAACTTAACGTAAACTAACTTTCTATAATGTACTTCGAAGTTAATTAGTAGTTTGATTTTATTTTCATTAAGATCTTTATTCTCCTTGAATACTAGCTCCGAATCCGGCTTCGTTCTTGGGGAAGGTAATAGGCTATATAAAACATCACGCTACGACCTAAAGGGGCGGAGCAGTAACCATTAACGCTGGTGCACCTGCAATATCTAATATATAAAAAAAATGTTGTTCGTATTCCTCTGGACCTAAAAACTACTGGACCGATTTGAAAACATATTTTTGAATTTGATAGCCCAATTCTTGGGGAAGGTTATAGGCTATTTAAAATCACGCTCCTACCATAAGGGGGTGAAATGTATTCCTAATACAACGCGTACGAATTAGCGGGCAATCAAGCTACCTAGTTAATAATAATTGTGATTTATTGTTGATGTACTGTCGATTAAAAAATTTTTTTAAGTTTGTCATAGATTTGAATCAAGTCTACACCGTAATTCTCGACGAAATTATGAATGTACATATTATATTGTTTTTTTTTCAAAAAGGAAGAGATTGATTGTCCATATTAGGTATTTAATTTTTTTTAGTTACCTAACTAAATTTATAATAAATACCTAATATGGACAATCAATCTCTTCCTTTTTACCTCGGTAACATTGTAATCCTCCATTATCTATAGTCTTACATCAAATGTATCAGGGTCAATTTAAGAGCAACGTACTCCATTGGATGTGGGCAGTGCACACGTAGGTGGGAATCAACTTGGTTAGATTTGGCCAATTAGAACTTGTTTCATATTTAAAATGAACTCTACAACCATTACAATAAGAAAATCATATTTGAGGCATCTGAATTAATTATGTAACGTATATTTTGAAAGCCACGTCCTGCTCCGAATATGGCGGTGGCGATGTCCAGACCGCATATGGTTGCCACCGGAATATAATGCGCAGGAAGGAAGCGTGTGACCAAACTCCATTATCAATGTTTTGCCTAACAATGGACACTTGAATCAGTTGCTTAGTACTGTAACAAAGTGTGATTTCAGATTTTATTTTTGGAATTTTTGTCGAATGTTTGGCCAGCATAGACTTCGAAATGTCTGAATGAATTTTCCGGAAATTTTCAGCTCGATGCTTCATATCTCAATAAGGTTTCAGAGATGAAAAAGTGGAAATGCGGTCTTTACGTAGAATGTGTGATATAAAGCGTATTGACCGCATCCGGAACGATGTCATTAGAGAAGAATGCGGAGTGAAAGATGGTGTTGTGACTAAAATGAGGAAAAGTAGTTTACGTTGGTTTGGACACGTTGAAAGAATGAAGGATGAAAGATTGACTAAAAAGGTTTATATGGCTGAAGTGGAAGGAAATTCTGGCAGAGGACGACCTTTGTGTATTTTCATTGAACATAAAAAAATGTATTGATCGATGGCAATATTAAAAGTACACACAATTGCCGAGCATGTTTGAAAGGTATGATTAATATAAAAGAAGCGAAAGAGATATGTCAGGACTCAGGACCGTAGCAAATGGCATTCGATGTCTCTGCCTATCCCTCTTGGGATAAAAGGCGTGATGATAGATAGATAGATAAAAATTAAACATTAATTAGAGATCTATTCCTTGATGATCAATCTCTTTCGTACGTTGTTCGCTAGCTTGTATCTCTCAATGGTTTTGGATGAAAATTTTATTACAGTAATAACTACAGGAAATCTGTCTGAAAAACAGAAATGTGAGAAAAGTTTTTCTCATAAGGCCATTAGAGCAACCTCAAGCTTAGTCATGTCTACCTAAGGATGCACTGCACAATCTTAATTTGTGATAATTTCCGAAATAATTCTATGTCTCCCAGGGAGTTGTCATTTCAGTATGAATCACAATTTGCAGATAGAGATGGTATTTCGACATATTTTTGAAACGTGACTCAGGGTTGTCTTATGCCAAAGTCTTATATATGCAGTTTAAAAAAATTGTTAATCTCAGTTCAATATATTATAGCAGGCTAGCAGCCTTTAGTAAACTAAAGGCTCGTAACCTTTATATAAAACTCGCATAAAGTTCGAGTGTGATAGACTTGAGTGGGTACAAATTAGCGATATGCCCAGGCTTCACACGGCTCCATAAAATATCTAATTTATTATCCTCGAAACTTTAAAGAGGATATCGATCGAAATGTATACCAATGGGTTTTTATAATTAAAAACTTATGTACATAATCCGACAAACCACACTTAGAAGCTTTTCCATCTAAATATACCTCAACAGAACTGGCCACTCGTTAGGTATAGCCTTACAAATACCATCGCCTAAAAGAGGGAGACTTGGTCTTCCGCTGGGTACCCTGGGACCGTACACGGTTTCGGAAGCTGTAAGGCAACCCGTGAAGAAAAAAAATCGATCGATATTAAACTAAGTTTGTAAATATGTACTAAAATATTGATTATATTTCCATTAAAATTAAAAAAAATAGTTCTAAGTACAGTTAAATATACCATCGTGTAAATGGCATTCATCCCACTTTATGATTTTTTGTATAACAGACAGACATATTTGATTCTATAATACTAGTACAAAATAGAAATAATAGGATGCTGATAACCTCAGTAAATATTTTTTATTTAGTAAAATTCTCTCCCAGGTTGTCTATATGCAGAGCCACTGTGACTGCGTTGATTGACACATCATTAACTATTTTTCTATTGTCACGTGTCCACTAGTAACTCGAAAGCTTGTTTTTGACACTTGCAAATCACCGAATGAGGTTCAACTAGTGCAGGCAAGTTCATTAAAATTTCCATCACTTTATTACGAAACTTCAGAAAAAATTATTAAATCGACAAAATCTAACAAGCTGGTATTAACTAGGCAGACCACGGGTTCGATCCCGGATCCCGGCCATGTAGCAATGGGTTTTTTAATTAAAAACTTATGTACATAATCCGACAAATCACACTACTAGAGTCCAAATATATCTCAACTAATCTGGCCACTCGTTAGGTATGGCCTCACAAATACCATCGGCTAAACGAGAGAGACTTGGTCTTCCGCTGGATACCCTGAAACCGTAACACCGTGAAGAAAGAAAAAAAAACTCAGAAACCATCCATCATACCCCATGAGTCAGTATGCCAGTTATGGCACGCGCCACACGCCACAACAGATGCCCGCGTTTGGTGTCTGCAATTGCGGATAACGCTCCTCATAAAAGCTATTTTCAGATCCAGTCAGTAGGTAGTTCTAGTTCATAGGTATTGGCTATGTAAATATGTATTTCCTCGAAATATACCGTGATTGTGCTATATGCAGTTTAATTTCATTGCGGTTGTTTAATATTCCTTTTCCTCTTATTTGTTGTTAGGTAAATTGGGAATGAAATTACCTAGTTTTGTCACTGTTTTGGCAATAGACAGTGGTGCACTTTCGGAGTGATGACAGTGAAACAAAATATACACACAATAATTATTTATTATATAACTAATAATGTTTATTTATTTGTTAAATAAATATTTATTTTTTAATATCTAAATGAATATGCTTTAATTCATACTTCCGGTCACGTGGCCACAAACTGTAAGCGACGTCACTTTTATGTAAATGTCAAATAAATAACCACACACTAGTAACTATATTATAATAACTATCTGTCACTGACTAAGTTGTTTTCTTGTTATTTTATCTAATCTGTGACCATAATTTTGTTCGTTACCAAGTTTTGATGTCATCATCGCGCCCAGAACGTTTTCGCGGGAATTTGAAAAATAAAATTAAAAACATGATTTTTTTAAATGAAAATACAAATATAAAATTGTCTAATTATTTTATTAGGTATAATAAACCTTACAGCTATAATTTAAAAGTATTCCCAAAAAAATGTCATCATGCCTAGTCCCATGAAGTACAGCGACAGGCTTGCCGTCTACCTGTTCTGTTCATGTTAATCTTACTAATTGTTACCTGTTATTGTTGCAGCCATACGTCGCAGTGCAGACGCCCAACCGACCAAGAAAGCTCGCGGGGACGGCAGCGCTGACGGTTCTGGTGGCAGCCGAGATCACTTGGCTTACGGTTGTTTACTGAGAAATGAGCTGCTGGGAGCTCAGATTGAGGAGTTGCGTGGGCCTCCAGCGAGCTGCGGGGACGGAGGCAGGGCAGCCTTGGGTGCTGTGCAGTTGGCTTCCGCGGCAAGAGCAGCACATGCTTATACTCCACCTGTGTTCCGGTTTAGAGCACCTTCACATAATGCAGAGGTAAGTCAAAAGGACTATTAAAAGAAAAAAGGACAAATTGGCGGACGTCATAAAAGTCTCGTGTCTTTAATTGTTTCCATTCGAAAAGCAATAAGTTTCGCGGATCATGTTTGCACCACTGCCCACTCGCACGTGGTACTAATTAGCATCCTTCTATATGGACCATTAAATGAAATATTTTATATCAGTCCATCCCATCGAACGCGTCCCAATATTATGCATACTCTAAGTGTGTCGAATTGCATCGCCATTTAATTCTATGGTCGTAGTCAATAAAACGAAATTGATCCGATGAAAAAAGTCGAAAATTAGGAATTCATTGTTTCGCACGTTTTTCGACTGGTGGTCTGGTCGACCGTTTTTTGTGCAGTTTTAAGTTATGCAGATTATGAACACTATATGAGCTATTATAAAGTTGGCTTCAATGTTGTTAGATACGGACGGGTTGTTCACATGCATGCTGGAATGGGCTGTTCAATTAAATTTTACTATAGCCAGACAGACGAAATCCTTGAAATCCTTATTTCTGCAGTTCTAGAATCGATGACCTTATTTTGCCAATATGGTAGATATTTTGACTATTTTAATCTTATCCCTTATTTGAATCTTATCCCTTATTTGAATCTTATCCCTTATTTGAATAAATAAAACAAATTAATTTCTGCTTGTACTAATTGGAACACCTTTTTTGATTGCAACGATTTCCATTTTCGTTCGACATTTAATTGCTGCAAATAATGTTGGCGACTCTTTAATCTTTACCGCTTGAACCCCGCAGAAGCTTTTAATTTGGCACCCGTTTAGATCCAAATGTCGATTAATATGCAAGTGTTTTGCTAAATACTTGTCGTAAAATACCAAAAAAAAAAAAAAAAAATTTTGAGAATGTCACTGCGACCCGGAAATGCGACTCAAATATCCATAAATACTTAATTGCTTATTGACCATCGTACTTAACCCTTGGTACAGAATTCAATTTGCTAATATCTCGAGGTTATGTCACGTAAAGAATCGTATATAACGATCTCATATGGACGTCGGGACAGTGTTTCTTTTATTGTAATACCGTACGAATGTTGTCAAAATACATTTACGTTGTAAAATCAGAAAAGCCAAGAAATAACGGTGTCCAATAAAGTTCACGTTTCTTTATTTTTTATTTTATGAACACTTCCCATGTAGTGAGAAGAACCAAAATATTACACATACACATTCACAGTATAACTTTGCTGTGTGGCCAGATACCACCGGTAACATGTGTTCACTTTTTGCCAGTTGTCCATATTGAACAGAACAGGTGGCAAGCCCGTTGCTGCACTTAATGGGCCTAGCTAGATGAGTCACTGCTTTATAAAATAGGCTTAATAATATATAATTGCAAAATAAGTTATTTTTAGAAGTTCAGAAGTCGGTTTTACCTGCCCTCCGTAGCATTATACACAGTTTAGGAATTTCATAACATCAGGGTTCCACGATATTTTCACCCCAATATTCATTAGCCAAATTGGGTGATTTGTATGAAATCGAATTTAAATGGTAAACCCGTTTCATACTAATGCATTATGAAAGATATAAAGTCTTATAAAATTAATTCTGATCGCACGATTATTGTGCTTTAGCGGCACTTCTTTAATCGAAATCGAATAAACACATATTTAAATTAATTTATATTTATACCTACGACATAAGAAATGAAATACGATATATTATTATATGCACTTTTGCGATTGTTTCATGTAATATGAGAAATTCTGTGTAAAATTGTAACATTGTGTTGTGTTACCATTGGATTCCAAGTGGGACGAGTCATATTTTGTCATACTGCCTTTTTAGCATTTGGTATTTCTAAAATTATACCAATGAACTTGCAAATCCAAATCGGCTAATATGTGAGTCAATAACATAGGATCTTTTTTCGATCGCTTTTGTAGGGGCCCCTTTTTCAGCTAAAGTGCGACATGACGATATCTCCGAAAGTTGTAGGTCAATTTTGAATTAGATTTTAAAAAAAATAAAAAAGGCTGTTAAATTAAAGTTTTTTGGGGTACCTTGTGTACGAGTATAGTCTTATTTATGATATTTTTCACGGAATGTTTATTGATTTTTGGAATTATGGCGATTTTAAGATCAAAATTTAAAAAGGACAACCACTCGAAAACCACTGACCCTAGACTGGTCGTGTCTTTACCAAAATGAAAGTTCTTGATGAGATCTTCATTTCGGATGACAGCTGTCAAAATAATATATATGGTGCATGAAATTTGTGATTTTTAAATAAAATATTTCAGACCTTTGCACATGTCGGTGAAGCAATTGCCACTCTTCTCTATATTTGACTTTCTGCAGGAAATGACCATGGTATGACACAACATTAAATTTTTCTTTTACTTGTTCTAAGTAACTCCGTCTTGGTCTTCCCTTTTTTATAAAATTATCGTATTCCCACATCGCATTTCTTTTTTCCTACAGTCTTCAATACATAGAACATAAATACTCAAGGCACTCAACGGTAAGGTAAAGGTAATCAACAGCACCAAATATACAAAAACAATTGTACGGTAGATTGCAGAGAATATTTCCACAGGTGGAACAATTAGCACACGAGTGCAAAAAACTAAAAGTAATATAAAAAAAAAATTCAAAAGACCACATAATTTTCACGAATAAATGTTTATTCGCGTACGTTGCCTAACGTTCATTTTTTAACTCTTTTTTTAAAACAACTCGAGACAATGATTTTTTTGTGACGGATGTGTAGTATCGTCAAGTCATTTGTCTGTCTGACATCAGAGAACAGGTGACAATGACCGACTACAATAAATTGTATGAATTTTGTTAAACGTACGCTACATTTGCTTTCTGTGTTTTCATACATTAAAAACTTTGGAGTGATTTAGCGAGACTTTGTCTTCTTCTTTAATGAGTAGATATAGAAATTATTCAACGTTGACTTTTTGAATCCTAGTTATTATTTCTGTGGCCCACCTATTTTTTTATCACTTAATTAAAGTCCCTAAACTAGTATTAGATTTATTTGTAGACTAACTTTTGCCCACGTGTTTCACCCACGAATAAATATCACTGAGTGTCTGTACGTAATGTATGCAGCATTTCCCTTACGGATTCAAAATGTACTCATACGTTTTTCCTTAAGAAACATCCAAATTCATATTGATTAACGAACATTTTTTTTTAGTCCACGGGTTGCCTTACAGCTCCTGAAACCGTGTTACGATCCCAGGGTACCCAGCGGAAGACCAAGTCTCCCTCTTTCAGCCTTTTACTTTCACATATACATACATACTAACTTTTAAAATATTAATAGGATATAAGTTTGATTTTCACAAAATTCAGGCGTTTCGTAAATGCTAATCACAGATATTATTATGTAAACTTTTGAAACGCTAGGAAAATTTAATATCAGGTAACCAGGGCTCCACGAGGCAAAAAATTTACAATTTAGATTTTAGAGAGGAAGATAGGCTGGTAACCAGAACCATTACACGCTAAAATTAGATGAGACGTTCTCTGAGTATTTCTATTAATTAAAATGGCTGAGTCAAATCAAAATTTCAATGGAGTAGGCGAAAAAACTATGTTTTAATTACAGCAAATATTTTTAGACAAACTCAGGTGCATTAGTCGCTTGTCAATTCTTAGTCGATTGATTTCGTCCGTGAACTCCCTGCCCTCTGTATTCTTGTACGTCAACAAGAAATTATACGGATAATCGTGATTTATTATATGTTTTTTATTCATCAAAAACTATTATTTGATGGCACGTAATACAGAAGCCAAGTCATCACTCATATACCTACATAGTTCTTTGGTTTTTTTTTGTAGCATTCCGTGTATTGTAGCACTAATTTGTACTTAATAGCGTCGATTGCGTAACGGCTAAAGCGTAATTTAATTTAATCGGCGGCCTCGGGTTTGATACTCGCTGCAAAGCGAATTTCTAGATTTTAGATAAACTTTTTTTAAATTTGTTGCCACTTGTTCTGTTTAATACAGAGAACAATAAAATATAGCCTACTCAGGGATAATGTAGCTCTCTATTAGTGAATGAAATTTCAGAATCGGATTAGTAGTTTCAGAGATTTTTGTACTTCATTTCATTCTACTCAAATCTTTCTTACATCATTTTGTTAAAGTTAACTTTTTCCCCCAATTGATTCCTTTATACTGTTAATGCTGAGCTCCTAAACATGATAGTGACACGTTTAAAATCTTCCCGTTGAATCAACCTATCTAATATGGAAACCGCAACAAATTGACAAAATCCGTTTAGTAGTTTTTTGCGTAGTAATTAATGTAGTAGAAATCACCACTACATTAATTTAACTATACATCTTCATTCTTCAAGTACCACTTCTCTATCATTACGAGTAGACATTAGACATACTTCTCTCGCTTCATCTATAACTTAGTGTTGTGTACTTGACCTTTTAGACGTCCTCTCATACCACTAGCATTCAGTAGGTATACATTTATTTGCTCAGCCTTTCATCACAAGTCCGCTATACGTCTCCTCCTTTCAATCATCATCAGAAACGCCTTTCTCATGTCATCATTCTTCATACCACTTACGCATGGTACCCGGCCCGAAATGTCCGGTGCGTCGGTGGCCGAGTGGTTAAGACGTCTGGTATTAACTAGGCGGATCACGGTTCGATCACGGCCATGTACTAATGGTTTTTTTATAATTAAAAAGTTATGTACAAAATCCGACAAACTACACTTAGTTAGAGGCTTTTCCGTCTAAATATACCTTAACAGAATTGGGCACTTACAAATACCATCGGCTAAAAGAGGGCACGGTTCGGGAGCTGTAAGGCAACTTGTGAAGAAGAACAAGACATCGTCATCATCATCATCATCATCAAATATGTTCCGTTAAGATATCCGGGAGCTATACAGCAATTATACTTATCTATGGCCTGTACGGTGGATACTTTTTTTTTGTAAAACCGTCCCCCGGCAATAGTGTTGTCTTGTCAAACACAAAGTTTAAAGTTGAAAACTCATTACTCCACAATTATACTTGAATTTACAACAATTTTATTTAACTACATCTCAGGGCTTTGAAAAAAAAATTGCTACCAAACAAAATAAAAAATTCGGGTCTACGAGTCACCTCTACTACGATGATGAGGATACTTAATATTCTTACATTATTCTAAAAGTGGATCCAGCTCCTCCCACAGAATTAGTGAATCTACACCAAGTGAATACTAATACAAGATGCCATTTGAATTGCAGAGCAAATGTTCTTGAGCCAGGAATGCCAGGATGTAGTTTTATAATGTTTCTGAAATGCTGTTCATGCTTAGGTAATAGCGGAAAAACTCTTGACAAAACCTTTTAAAAACTGAGGGTTATAGTATTCAGCAATGTCTGATGTAATCCATAATGCTAGATGAAGTTTCCTCCCTATAAAAACGGATTAAATTAATTGTACGAATTTGCGAAGCACTTGTCTCGTAGTTGATGTAAAGCTATCAATAAAGCAACCGAATTTGCAATTCCTAAGCGCATCCAATCAGCAACCCGCTGAGAGAGCTTTTTGCCTATAGTCCTTGAACGGATAAAAGTCTAGACGCTTTGCAATTTACAATTTTTGCGGCCGCGCATTTCAATGATGCGTGTGATCCTAGGGTTCATCGGTCCGATTCTGTCACGATTTTTGATTTTTGAAATAGAACCTAAATAGAGACCGTGACTTTGATTTTTAACGCACGAAATGGTGGAAAATAAAATGTTCCTACCATAAATATAGCTTGGTATCTATATACCTTATTGTTGGATATGTGATTCAGGAAATTACAACAAGCATGCACTCCTTTAGTTGCCTTATACGACATAACTATACATAAGGGAATATTTTACAACAACCTATCAATAAATAAAGAAAGATACTGCTCTTCATGATGTTTCGGGAGGAGTAGAACGCAAAGTCGTCACAACTTGAGTTATTTAGTGTCACTGGCCACAAGTATAAGTAGTAATCCGTGATGATATGTTTTTTGGTGTAGCATACGAACGCTGGTCGCTAATATGATTGCCAAGAGCAATAGCTTTAAATAGCACGATTATAAAACCAAAATGATAAATTCACGTTTGCTCATCAAGTGTTATATTGTTGTTTTTCCGTCTCTGATTATAATGACGTCTTTGAAAGTACATTTTAGATTTATCTCTAAGTCTAGACTCGCGAGGTTGTTGCCAGCAGAGGGATGATTCAGTAGTTTTGCATCGGCCAGTTCGATGCAGTTTTTTATCGATGCCATTTTTTTGTGTGACTGCATGAAATCGATTTCTTTGTCGTCCCAGTATACACACGTTCGTTAGCGCGGCTGTTCCGTTCTTGTAATAGAGATCACAGCGGAGATTGTCTCCTAAATAAGCTGCAAAGTCATTCCTTTTATTAAATATTTGGCCTCCGATTTTTTCCTATTTGTGCAAAATGAGAACAGGTGGCTGAAATGTTGATCTATCTTTTGACCGTCTAAAATGTCTTGTAATATTTCGACAGAAATAGAATTGACCAATAAATACATGTAGATAATCCCGAAAAGCGTTAATCTGCCTGTTCGTTATCTATCCATTGTTTCCATATTAGTTACATATGCATTGATTTGGAATTCATCACAATGTCATCGCCTCCATATATAGCAGGGTTGGTATCTCTCATGCGTCACATTAGCGAGGGTATTATGTTACAGAAATTTAACACATTGTGCTCTTTATGGATGGACATGACATTACATGTTTCTTTTGGTTTTGTTGATTACATAATTATCATTACCTATTATGGGAATACTGATGTCAGATTTTAGATGTAATGAAACAGTATGAGTTTTGAGTGCTTTGCTTTTGATAATGTTCAGGTCTTTTTCCTCTCTAGGCATTAATTATTTATGGCTCTGGTCACACGAAAAAGGAACTAAAGTGATTGGAAACGGTTTTTCTTTTTTGGTGATTTTGAATCTTTGGACTTTCAGTCTTATTTTAGTATCAAGATATTTCAATTTCGTTTTTCTCAAATTATTTTTCCTTCATGCCCTTTTTGCGTGACCACACACATGTGCACTTTACGTGGTTCAGATAAATTATTACGTATTTAGTTGTTTCTCATCGACCACCAGCTCCCGTCTCCGCGACTAAGATTATTGAACCCATCAAAGTGCTCATCCGTGTATCGTAGAGTAGTTTGTTTGTTCGCACAACAGATCTACCGCTTCGGTTTATTCGCAAGAAGCCTCCATTCTTTTTTTTAACTATTTACTCAATACTGTAGTGTTTGCTTTGGCTTATTTGCATTTCAAAAATGAGGCCCTGATTGGGTTTCGGTAGGTTTCTATTTCTACCAGATATCTAATCATTACTTAATATACCAATGTGTTTAAATCCGAAACAGTTACGGCTTTTCCAAATTAATCCCACAGTACCAATTCCATAATAAAAGTTTAAATCAATTTATAAATTAGCCGTTAATTAAAACCCCGTTCACATATAATGACGAGAGGAGTGCAATTAAACAGTTTCATCTCTACACAATAACTCTGAAAAGAAAAGTTAGCGTTAGCTACGATGAACCGTTAGAAAGCGACGCTCTACTTCGTGTCTACATCTCGGTTGTTCAGCGTACACCTACTGTTTTTCACAGTACACAGTTATATTATTTTACTTGTTATAAAATATCTTTAAAAGCGATGAACAGTATTATCATCCTCGCCTATCACAGTAGCGGCTTCAGGGTTTTGATTTTCATTCCTCATGACAAGTACTGAGTCAATCGCTGCTCGTAGGACAATTGCACCAGAGGATCGAATCGGAGAATCAAAACTTACTGGCGTCGCCACTAAAGATACTTAAATTCTCGTGTATCGCGGGAAAAATTGTGGTAAAAGTCCGGACAGCTGTATTATTTTAATATTCCGTACTACTTTCCAAGTTCTATCAAGCCACCAATAATTGTTGAAGCTTGCATTAGTTCATCAATTTTATTGCACACACATATACGTGACCGGCATGCATGACAGTGCACTTAGTTCACACAGCACCAATCAATCTTTTATCTAGGATCTAGTCACTACGTGATCGTGGGAGGGGTCCAGGTGAATTTTTAGCTATTTTTTTATGTGTCTGGGCGCCGAGGGTTAACAAACTGGCTGTTACTGATTGCTCATTCCACTTACGTCACACGATTTCAATTGAAAATTTTGATTCATTTTATATCCATCGACGTTTCGTTAATGCATTTCCTTTGTACCCTGGTCTAGAGTTCAATTTGGTTTGTAACTTCTACTTAACTGGCGGTCTGGCTAACCTCAGTGCAGTCCATTGTAGTCTAAGTCTAAGCTTGTTAATTCGCGCTATTGTTACCAGTTACTGTGGCCAAGCTTTTGTCATGCTGAATTCGCCAATTGTATGTAAAGGAAGTGGACAATTTGAACTGATTGACGGTGACCATAATTTAAGATTTAAGAGATACACGCGATAGTCTACATTTCAAATTAAATTAAAGCTATAATGTAGTCACGTATCTCGCAGTCATACATATTATCTCCGTTAAGCTGTGAAGAAAAACAAGCATTCATAAGTTGTTGACTCTTGAAATATTTTAAAGTAAATGTCTATTTGTTATAATTATGCCGTGACCTGAGGTTTTTATAATGCGGCGTGGTCAATTTTCACTGCCGTTAGTACGTTCTACTTGAATTTGTAGAAATTTAAAAAAAAAATGTAAGCATTAAAACCGCATTAGTGTGAGATTTGATGTAGAAATAATAATGATATAATATTAGTCTAATTTAGATAATTGCCATCATGTAAGTAGCAGAGATATAAATCTCTGTACGGTCAATAAACGTACTATCTGATTCGATCTCACCTCCGTCGACAAGTTTGACGAGCTCTTCTGACTCAGTTGCAACGTTTTTAACATGAACACTCGGTTCTCCAATCACGTAATTATTGTTAGTCAGTGCATTCGTTTTTACAAGGTCAATGTCAATTGGCGGAGCGGGTTATGTCAATATGACCGTAAGTGGCAGTTGAGAATTAATCATCATGCACACGACCAGTGCACTTTCAATTTTATTCTAGCAGGTGTAATCTTTATTACCATACATTTCCGATGTTTATAACAAAGTTTACTACCCGCTGGCCTGCATTTGACATGTTTCGGTTGTCTGCTGTAGGCGTTCAGTCCATAAACATTGTAATATATTCTCCGAGATATTTGTCCTTTTATATTTTTCGAAAACATTTTTTTGCACCGCGAGACAGATCCAATAATGCACGCCTACGCGGCCCAATTCTATGCAGGAGAGCTGCGTATTATCAGTTTTGAAGATACAGAAATGGTAATGAAAACCCACGCCGACCGTGCCAAATAAGCTTGTGCGTTATTCATCTAGATTACTTAGCGACCGCAATAAAGCGGGTTCACGGACGACCATACAACATATCAAAATGCGACTTTCCAGAATTGTGCACTTTTTTGCACAAAAATTACAAGAAATCTCCCGTTATTACCCGAGCGAGGCTTCAAAATTAAAGTTCACATAGAAGTGTTACTTTACCCGGCAATAAACACTGTGTAAATGTTGGTTTTATGTGCAAATAAATTTATTGTCACTCGCCGAAAATTACCCAGCGGGAACATTACGCTTACGTAAGTTTTTTTTTTGGCTTCGTGCGAGAATATTAATCGTATAATATAAAACTAATTAAGTAATCGTAATTGTGTTGTGATGATTAATTGAAAGGTGATTATAAAAAAATCGCTGACAAATGGAGACTATCAAAGTAATACACTTCTTACCTCTATACAATTTTTTCTTTGTTATTTTAGCACAAAGCTTCTTTGGGTAGCTGAACCTCTCAAGGTCTCAGTTCCGCTTCAGGGGGCTCCTACTCAAATTTCCTAAATTATTGTTTTAAAGGTTTTTGCTCATAATATTACGGCCTTTATACCTTGGCCAGAGTCGCGTACTTCTTTTAATGTAGCGTGTTACCCAATTGCTATCGAATCATTATCAACCAGTGCGTTAATGCTGTTAAAAGGATGATTAATTCTATATTGACCAGGTAGTTCAGATTGTAAAACATTGCTTGTTTCATATCTGAATGTATCTTATTGGCTGTATGTTTTATTTAGGCACAGACTATTTTTTATTGCTTAGACGGTTGATTTATTGTGTTTTTGGCTTGGATTTATGCGTTCTGTTCATCCAGCGTGTCGCGATTGTCTATCATACGTTTTTGTGTCTACACTTTTAACTTGCAATCACCAACATATTGTTTGACGAAGTACACTGGCGTAGTGCAATTAGCTGAATCTATTTGTCAGATTTTTTTGTTCGCTTTATTATAATGGCCAAGTGTTTTTTTAATTCTATAGTCGTGTCTAATGAATATACCGCCATTAATCTCTTTTACACCAAAAGGTATATTTTGCAATTACGTTTCTTTATTAGTGTTAGTTGTGATCTTTTTAATTAATATTTTAGGGAATATCATAGTTTTTGCACTAGCTTTTACCGCCCATTTCACTCGCGTGAAAATGGAACAAAGACATAAGATCTTCCGTGAATAATATCCCTGTAATCCCTTCACTGAGTTACCCAAATCGGTTTATACCGATACTCTTCCTCCACAGTCGGTCCCTCATTACTGAGGATCTTGACTCCGCCTCATCATCATCTCCTCAACTAACCTCCTCCATATCGGCTGTTCATGTTTTCGGACACCTGATCAGACCATTGTTGAAAGAAAGAGACCACGGTATACCTCGCAGAAACTTCTTAGGTACGCTCAAAAATGTCATCAGCTAAATGATGAAGACTGTCTTCAGCTGTGTACCTTGGTAATAGTATTCCGAGAGCCCGTGAAAGTATACACAAAAATGTACTGATTTAAAACTATAATTAACTCCATCTCACTTGTTTCAGGAGAACATAGATCCATCGCCATACAGCCTGTCCCCGGTGTCGGCGAAATCTCAGAAATTGCTCCGCTCGCCGCGCAAAGCGACCCGCAAGATATCCCGGATACCGTTCAAGGTGCTTGACGCGCCTGAGCTGCAGGATGACTTCTATCTCAACCTGGTGGACTGGTCTGCCCAGAATGTGCTCAGCGTGGGGCTTGGCAGTTGTGTCTACTTGTGGAGTGCGTGCACCAGTCAGGTTAGTCTCCTACCTTTTTTAATTAATTTTTAATTTAATTTTTGCGCGTTAACGTCTTAGCGGTGTGGCCAGCCAGAGACGCTGCTAAAAATGTCTACTTTTTGGCAGTTGTCTCTGTCTGCCCTTAATGGACGTGTCACTTTTTTAACAGAGTATATGTTATTATAAGAAGTGCCAACGCTGGCTTTACCTGCCCTCCGAAGCATGAGAAGTCGATTAAAGCACATGTTCTTAAAGAAAATTGTTGCTTACTACTTCATGGCAAATTTTTTTTTCGTAAACATCTCTGCAACTAAGAATCGATGGAAAGATGGCAAATGGACAGACATGATGTTTTTGCTATTTGCCTACGCCGTACGTAGGCCCTACGGAACCCTAATAATACATATTTACTTCCAGGTGACGCGTCTGTGTGATCTATCGACCGAAGGCAACGCCGTAACTTCGGTGGCGTGGAGCGAGCGGGGACACCTGGTGGCGGTTGGCACACAGAAGGGGCATATCAGTGTTTGGGATGTGGCAGTCAATAAAGAGGTAAGTACGAACTCCGGTGCTTGCCGGTTGTTGAAATCGACATACCGGAAGGCGCTACTGGCACAATCACAAGAGATCGGAAATTAGTGCGTCTCGGGTCGAAACGGCTCAATGGATTTTGATGAAACTTTCAGGAATCTGAGTGGGTACTTTAGACTGATAATCTGCTTTTGATTTGATTTCAATATCTGAAGGATTCCGTAGATATAAAGAAAAAAATTGTATTGCCCGTATATGACTTGTGTTAATCGGATGAAGATTCCACGGGCGAAGCTAGTAATAATTTATGTATTAGAATGTTTTTCATTCCTTTTTCGTAAAAATTTCAGGTAACAAAACTACAGGGGCACATTGCGCGGGTTGGCGCGCTGGCGTGGAATGGTGACATGTTGAGCTCGGGCTCCCGGGACAGGCATATAAGGCAGCGGGATACTAGGACACCGCGTAAGTTTATTTTTACTATGGATTCTCATACTGGAAGATTTGGCCATGCTACATGTTTATGATATATTTTTTTTATAATTTATTTTAAAAATATAGCCCATTTTAAGAAACTAATTTCGGTATTTTTGTATTTTATCCATTGCATCTATTTTTAAATTTTACCCGCGAAAGGTAAACGTGACGTCACAAAAGTCGAACAGGATCATAATCTTGGCCACCACACATAAAAAAAAGTGACAGTCAATCAAATTAACGCCAACCAAACGTCAGTCAAGGTTGACTAACCAAAAATGTGCTAAAAATTACTCATATTAAATTACTTAAATTGTTATTTGTTTTTCAAAATAGCAAGTAAAAAATGTTTCATCCCGTCATGTCCGAATAACAAAGAAAATAATCACACGAGAAATATAAATTTATAAGCTGTCACTCAAATATTGACTTTTTTTGTAGGCAAAGGTATTTTCTTCATACCGCTTATGATGACGTCATACATAGGTCAAATTAAAGTTATTGTTATTTATTGAATATCTTAAAAAGTATAGACTTAATTTAAAATCTGATAATTAGAAATTGTACTGAAAGCTTATTTCTCGAAACGGTTTCGAGATCTCCGTTCCTGTTCAAAAAGTTAGCATGGCCCATTCGGAAAGTTTGGAATAGATGAAAGTATCCAGAACATTCCGGGCAAACGACAAACTACTGTACACAAATTAGGGATGGTTCTGAGATTGTTCGGCCAAGAACCATGCAATAGTTTTCAATAAGGACCAACTTCTGCCGCTTTCTTTTTCTAGAAATGAAATTAACGTCTCTCATTAAATATAATACTCTGTATATTAACCAAAATGCTTCCAACGCATGTTGCTCGTAGAAACCTTAAAAAGTTAAATCGCTAGAAAAAGTCGCCGGAAAACAGATCATGCCGGTCGTTCGCCTACACGATGGGCAGACCACATAAAATCGTTGACCGGTCTGCTGCTGTTTGATGCCATGAGGACTGCCCAAGATCGGGGCCCATGTAGGCGTATTGTCCAGAAAGTGATGAACTTTAACCTCTTCATGATAGGCTCGACCTTTAGCAATGAAAAAGATTAACCAAAGTAATATGGTAGCACCATAACAGACGATTAATATTTTAAGTAATTTCTTTAAAATATGGCAGAGGTGGGAATGGAACCCGTGTAATTTTCGCTTATATTATGTTTTCATTGATTTTACAGCTCTACAATCATCCAGAATTTTACAAGGGCACAGACAGGAAGTTTGCGGCCTGAAATGGTCACCGGACGGACAGTCTTTGGCCTCCGGAGGCAACGATAACAAACTGTTTGTGTGGTCTATGGTGAGTTTTATTGTAATTATATATGTATTTCTTTTTGAAAAATTGCGCTTCCCTTGAAGGATTCTAGGGTCAGGTTGCGTATTTTTTGACTTAGAAGGTTGTGGCGGCACACCGACAGAGGGCGTTGGTGATAAAATTAAATTATAAAATTAATATTCGACTTTTCATCGTTCGCATTTATACTGGTGACCCCGACGTGACGCAGGAATTTGAAATATGCCATAATTAGTGACGCGCATATAGTTATTGAAACAAAGATTATGTTTTTCACTCACTTGAGTCAATTTATTGGCATTGTCAAACATTTTTCTCTTGACACACCGCGTCAATATATTGGTCCAACGTCTCGACAATGCTAACGCATAACGTCGTTACCCCTGTCTTAGTCGCATATTTGGAACTAGTAGGCCCATATATATATAGGAAATCAGTCAGGTAGTTTCATTGAGGGGTATAGTAGATTTTAAGCATATAAAATATTAATGTAGATTGATAAAGTGTCTTACAGATGACACCTCGGATTGAATCCCGAGCGTAGCCGAATTCGCATCTCTAGTCTGTTTCCAGATCAGGCGGATGAAGGCCTGCTTAATAAAAAAAAACTATGTTTAATTTCTTGTTGCAGCACTCCACGTCCCCGGTGCAGACGTATTCAGCTCACGTGGCGGCCGTTAAAGCGATCGCCTGGTCGCCGCACCAGCACGGCTTGTTGGCTTCCGGGGGAGGCACGGCTGATCGCTGCATCCGATTCTGGAACACTCTCACTTCGCAGCCGCAACAATGTGTCGATACTGGTAAGGATTTCATCATTTGGAAATGTACTGCCATTTATTCTTGGGGGTGTACCACTATATTTAATTGTGGAATAAAAAAAATATCCTAACATAACCTAATCTAACCTAATAAAGGCCATTTTAAATTTTACGCCTAGACCATTCCTTTGTGAAAGGCCAGTCAAAATTCGTTTAGATGTTTTGAAATTTTATTTGCATAGATTAGCCTGCAAACACGTTTTATAAATATCACTATATTAAACTAAATATTTATTGTCCACATTTCAGGTTCTCAAGTATGCAACTTGGCGTGGTCGAAGCACTCTAGCGAGTTGGTGTCCACGCACGGTTACTCACAGAACCAGATCCTTGTGTGGAAATATCCTTCATTGACGCAGGTACGAATATATTATTTAATAAAATATAATTTATACATTTTTTTTCTTTCTTCACGGGTAGCCTTACAGCTTCCGAAACCGTGTTACGGTTCCAGGGTACCCAGCGGAAGACCAAGTCTCCCTCGTTTAGCCGATGGTATTTGTGAGGCTATATACCTAACGATTGGCCAGTTCTGTTAAGGTATATTTAGATGAAAAAGCCTCTTCTAGTGTGGTTTGTCGGATTATGTATATAAGTTTTTAATTAAGAACCCATTGCTACATGGCCGGGATCCGGGATCGAACCTGTGGTCTGCCTAGTTAAATACCAGACGTCTTAACCACTCGGCCACCGACGCATTATAAATGATATAAGATGATAATATGTGATAGTGTTTAATGGTACTATATCGCATGTTGAACCAAAAGTGCAACTAATTATAAACTATATGACGAAAATTTGCTTGAAAACATATACTGGTTCTCGTTGCATAGAGCAATGTTTTCCATAATGCTCTGCCTTCTTTCCCGATAAATCTTCCTTTTTCCGTTTGCTCATGCCTTAATTCCCTTAGGGTAGACAGGGATCAAAGATATCCACTCGCCACGATCCTGGCAACATCTCTTTCTCCTCATTCAAATCCAGACATCTTTTCATGCATGCTCTTCAATTTCTGGTGTTTTTTTATTATCCTTTCAATACTTTTGGTTAGGATTTTTTTATATACAAAATAATTATAATAGAGTTCACACACTTCACACTAACACTGACATTAAATATATTTAAAATGGTTGCTTTCAGGTCGCCAAATTAACTGGTCATTCATACAGAGTGCTCTACCTAGCCCTCTCACCGGACGGCGAAGCTATCGTCACGGGCGCCGGCGACGAAACTCTCCGGTTTTGGAATGTCTTCTCGAAAACGCCGTCACATAAAGAAAACAAAAGTGTACTAAATCTTTACACGGCTCTGAGATAAAAAAAATCGGCCGAGTGACCATAGACAATTTTTTTTATTTGTGAACTAATTTATATTGTATTGTTGGTATTGTGCTCGTAAATCAGCATGTTTTGCGGTTTTAGGCTACATACAACCAGCGCATAAAACAGTGGGATCTAAAATGGCGGATGCATTCTATTTGCCTCTCGCTCACATACTATAGTGTATGAGTGAGAAGCCAATACGGCCGCCATTTTGAATCCCACTCTTTATCTGCCCTATTACGTATCTCGGTTACTTAAGAAAAGTGATAGTCGCAACTCATTGTCGGAAAGAGCGAGCGAGCGACCAATTATTGGTGGTTTTGATATTTGTCTCTTTATATTCGACAGTTAATACGCCAATTGCTTAGCAACCGAGATATCTAATAGGGAGGCTGAGCTGGTTGTAGTATATTTGCAGATTTTGGATTCAGAGCACGACTAAAAGCTTACAGCCAAATATTTAAATGCAATTTGCGTAGTCTAAGACTATACTTTTTTTTGTAAATTATTATCCTTAGCATTAAGTTGACTCTGTTTACGAAATATTCTGTTTTGCATGAATCCTGTAGCACTCCATATGTATACGTAATGCTGGTTCATAAGTTTTCATGTATAGATTAATCTTACGGTCCGTGCGGATTGGCGGAGGGCAGCGCCGCGGATTTTAATCCGTAATTTAAAAAAAAATCTCATTTAAATATTACCTCAACAGAATTGGTCAGACTCAAATACTTTTGCCTAAATGAAGAAGACTACGATTCGAGGTTAGCACTATTTTGAGAGACATCCCGTAAAGTTATACAAAACATTTTTTTTATATAATATTCAGTATTGCAAGTGTTTTTTTTACAGCATTTTGAATTTTATTTTAATACAATTAAAGACGATTATTGCCAGCGTTAAATACACCGCGCTCCTCACCGCCAGATCTGCGCTGACGTCGAATAAAATATACAACATAAATAGAGGGCAAAAATGATAAATTTAATGTTGATATCAACCGATTATTTTAAAGAGTAGGATTGAACATCTAATCGCCTCTCACTCGCACAGATAACTGACGTTATATGTGTGAATGGGAGGTAAATAGACGCTTAGAAATTAAATTAGTAATTAGCCCTCAAAGACGTTTACAGAAAGATTTCAAGCAATGGTTGATCCTAAATGCACGTTTTTTTTGACTTCAATAAATCGATTTGACGTACCTTTGTATTGTATATACATTAGTTTGTCTATGTTCGTGTTTACATTTGTACGTTGTTTACAATAGTTTTCGATATTTCGATATTCGGTATATTTGTAATTTATGGAGGCATTTTACATGCTTTGATAATTATGTACATATTATGAACTTGAGTTTTTATTTCCTTTAGGTTTTTGAAATGTTTTGTGATATATTTAGAGGTTTCAAAAAGTTTGGACGTATATATAATCTCTTTTTTTTTGGAGCGTGTATTTAAGAGGCTTGGTTTACATATAAATTTCTTTGTTGATTTTCTTCAGATTTTATTTTTTCTATTTATATTTAATGTGAGATTGCATGCTGTGAGGGTTTATTACCCTTATCATATACGTGCTTATTGAAATTTTATGTTTGCAAGTACTAAATGTACATATAGGATACGACTTCAAAATACCATAAAATATAAGTTTCTATTGAAAATTTAGGATTTCTAATTTATTTTTCGATATAAGTTTAACATACTAATCGGCATTTCACTAAAATATATCGAAAACGGCAGCACGGTTTCAAATTAATAGTTATTAGTTTTCATGTAATATAGAATTACCGCCATACTATGTTCTTTCTTCCTCTAACAAAGCTGTCATTGTCTATGTTAGAGGGAAAGAAAACATTGTATAACTAAGCAGCATTAGTAAGGCGGTTACAAATGTTTAGAAGTTGTCCTCAGTACTTGATCTCAAAAGTTTTGATTATGTAGTCATTTGGTGTTATTCACTACATTGGCGGACACGTGAATTGCAATAGTAAAAAAACACACCATGACGGCCTTCATACCTTGCGGCGTGGCTAGAGACACTGCTAACATAACAGTGTCCACATTTAGTGAGTTGTCAATATTAAATGGAACAGGTGGCAAGCCGGTCGCTGCTTTGTGGCCTTAGAGCTGGCATTTCCCAAGCACGAGAAGTCGATTATTGTACTTTTTCTTATAGAAAATTCAGTAATTTTTATCTGGGAGCATATCAGTCGAAATAGGAAATCAATAGATTTGTCGTTTTAGTTCAACATATATAATATTTTGATGCAGCTTACGTGTCCGTTACGTCGAATGACAAAGAAATACTCAAGAAATTATCATTATATGCTAATAGCATCATTTTAGCATCAGTCAATTAACATTTCCTTGTACGAATTGGCGCCGTTATGTTTAATATGGACAACAGGCAAATAGTGGACACCTGTTACTGATGTCCCTGGTCACACCGCAAGGTATAAAAGGCTGTGAAGATATTTGTTTGTTGTTTGTGTTGGATAGCAAAGCTTTGGGATATATATTTTTTCCAAGTATGATTAAAAAAAAATCTATACCTACTCTTTAATTCGATGCTAATTCGTGTTTATTAATAGTATTGGTCTATTATCTTTTCTGGGTGCTTTTAATTTTTACATTCCATATTGTTTTTCTATATCCATTCTGTTCCTATATGTTTTCTTTTTTACTACATCTTGCTTACTACAAATATATATTATCATCAAATTGATGTAACGGGGATCGCTTCTAACTTTTGTACATATATGTTTATGTCTATTAGTGTTAAGTTTTATGATAAATTGGATTGTGCAATTTAGCTCTATGTTAAAATTTTATATTAAGAATCTTGTTTGTTACCCTTGGGATAATAGATATCTTGCCAGGATTCTCATTAACAGAGAAATTTGATATAATTAACGTTCTTACGTATTGTTGTCAATTTATATTGTAAGTATTGCCACAACTATGCAATTGGGATGGTCTGTCGTTTTATTTGAAGCGATGATAATTTGATTTGAAATGGATTGGAGTTATTGAGAATCGATTCGTGAATTTAATAATATGGTGTGAATTGATTTTGTAAAATATTTATGTTATAAAGTTTTGAAGTCGCATCAAGTTATGAATGTTTTCCTAGAATATTGTTGCATTTAATAATTATATACAAATACCCATGATTGATGGTTAACAAACAAGATTCGTTGTGCATTTGAATCATTGCATTTCTTTTCTTGTATAATATTTTACCTATTTGTAAAGAAGATATATAAGCATATAATAGCCGTTTCATGTACACGAAGACAGCCGTCTGTCTGCATTCGGCGAGTCACCGGGAAAATGTCGGTGAAGTCTGAATTTATTTTTCCAATATTAATTAAAAGTAGTATGGCTATCTTCATCGACATTTCCGCGCCGAATGCAGACAACCGAAATCCTTTGTGTACGTGTAACCCAATGAAATAGTATAATAAAATGTAATTATAACAACTTATTTAGTTCAGAGTAATTTTGTAATGAATTAAGGAAGTTGATTACTTAAAACATGGGTTTGGAAATCTATTTGCTTCTCTCTTACACGATATTGTGACTAGGTTATATGAGCGAGAGGTAAATATATGTTAAATCCCATTCTTTAAGGAGGAGCATCTAAGACCTAGATACCAATAGATGGCACATAGTGTCATATTTTTTCGCGCAATTTAATGAATCAAATCAAGTTAAATTTACCAATTGTATAAGTATTACATTATCTGCGCTGTAGTAAATTTAGTTTCATTAAATTTCGTGTGAAAAGTCTAGCTAAGTCTGTTCAATAACAAATTAATAGGTAAGTAGTTTTTTTTCTAATGTAACGATTGCGATTTTCCAATTTAATTCCATTTACTACGTTTCTAATTATTTATATTCTATATAATATTCTATCTGTTTATCATATGATTTTTAAAATATTGTAGTATTTGATGGGGTGAAATAGGAGGTCGTTGTCGCTTGTGTTGTAAACACTGGCTCAGTCATTTAATTGTAGTTTTATGATTTGTCTGTGTACGATTTCTAGCTATAGTTGCTGGGAATTGGATATACAAATCTGTTGTGGAATATCTGTGTTTAGTTTTTGAGATAGTAAAGATGTTTCTAAATTTCTTTGGTAAGTATTATGTCAGATTGTATGTTTTTTTGTCTTCGTTTTTTGGTTATACAGTTTTTACTATCTCCAACAAAACAAAGTATATATAACACAGTATGCCACAGTTATATTGTATATAATATAAGAGATATAATATATATTATATATATATATATATATATATATATATATATAGACTGATATAGAATATTTTGTGTTGCGTTTAAGTATTTAGTGGTATGTTACAATTTGGTAATAAATTGAGTGTCTAAAAAAATGTATATTATTGTTTAATTTGTAGTGTATTACCAAATGTATAAATGTGAAAAAGGGACATGTCCTAAATCTTCGGTCCATTAGGACGAATTCATATAAAGTATACCTAATACGATTTTTTATCCACTATCTCAGTAAAGGCCACACATTTGTCCAATCGCCGGCTCGTCCAATTCAATCATCCGGCGACTGGAATGGGAAATTTTCGGTGCGACGCCGGACCAATGTGTGGCCTACTTTAGGTAATCCCAAAAATATGATCTATCTAATACTAATAAAGATAAACAGTTTGTTTGTTTGAACGCGCTAATCTTTGGAACTGTCAGTCGGATTTGAAAAAATTTTTTTGCATTTGATAGCCCAATTCTCGAGGACCATCACGCTGCGACCCAAAGAAGCGGAGCAGTAACCGCGGGTGCAACAGAAAGGCACAGCTAGTTTAGATATAAGTGAAAAAGGTTTCGCTGAAGCAGCATTGTCGCTCGTCAGGTCTTCAATACACTACTTTTTATTGTTGCTATATGAATAAGTACTAGACTCCTATACTAACAGACTAACTTTTTTTAAAGTAAGTATAGGTACCGACTTCAAACATTGTCCACTGAAAAAAAAAATATAAAAAAATTCGTTTCGCTGTTGAATTTGAAGTCGGTTGAGGCCAAATTTAGGCTACAAAATTTTAAAAGATTCTAAAGAAGATCTATGTTTGTAATTGTCTGAAATTTAGAGCTAGGTAGTTTCTAATTTGGCACCAACCGTCTTTAAATTCAACGGCAAAACGAAATATTTAATTATTTCTTCCTTTTCAGTGAACAATGTTAGAAGGAAACAAAAATCTGACGAATGGGTAACGAGACGTAGGTATGTACAATATATATCCTTAAAAAAAAGTTGACAAGTTACAAAAATAAATAATCGAAATCGGCGGCATACACATTCTACTCCTACTCTTACCACTACCACTACCACTAACATTACCACACCACTACTTTCACCGAGATTAAGTAGCGATTCCCATACAAAATTACCTATTTTTAATTTTTCGATTTCTCAGCTGATCTTTAGGGTTGTTCCAATTTCTTTTTCTTCTAAATCAACCCCTTTATTATAACGAACAAGCCAAAAAAGAATTATTCAAATCGGTACAGCCGTTCTCGAGTTTTAGTGAGCTAACAAACGTCAATTTACCTGTAAAAATTGTTCTTTTATTTAGGTAATTATATGAATTGGTAATTATACAGAAATAAGTACAGAGTATAAGAAGATTAATTTATTCATCAATTTTATATAATTTCTGTGTTGGATAGTACATTAACAAGTTGCGAATCTGGTGAGTTGCGAATGCGGTTAGTTGAGAATCTGGTCAGTTGAGAATCTGGTGACTTGCTCACAAGCGATTTTATTGTGTTATGACAAAAATGACCTTAAATATCAGTTTTTTAGAGTTTCTGATCTATTGAACCAATTATCACCAAAACAAAAATGGGACCAATCTGGAAGGAATCCTTTCAAATAAAACTAGAATTTTCCAAATTAGTTTATAAATGACGGAGTTCTGAGGTAACAAACATTAAAAAAAAAAGAAAATACATCCGGATTGAGAACCTACTCCTTATTAACTGACTTCGAAAAAAGAAGGTTTTGAACAGTTATGAACTGATTTTGATGATATCTTTTTTAATTGACAGAGATACTTCTTCCGGATTGGTTCACTAGTTTTTCAGGAATTTTGAAAAAACAGACTATAAGTTAATTTTTTTTAATATCTCGATGAAATATGTACCGATTTTGACGACTTATTTTTTTGAGAATATATTTAATTTCTCGACATTATCTCACAGACATGAAGAAAATCAGTTTTTATGATCTCTATATGTACTTGTCGGTGACCTACCGTCAGGTTTGATCAACATCACATTATTTTCCTGGATGTCCACCGACTGAACACTAGGCACTCCACAAACATCACGTTCTGCAGCTCAACGACGATTTATTGACGGTCATGCACGAAGCTAAATAAAACGGTCGCCTAGCTCTTTCCGTAATTACTCGAGGTTACTATTTTCTGGTCGTCTCATAGTACCTTCATTAAACCGCATCGATTCGCAAATCAAATAAAGTTTCCGAGCCACTTCATGCTATCTGTCTGGGTACGCATTTTATACAAGTTTATACAAAAGAAATGCCAACAACTAAAACATTCACTGATAACATTAAAAATAACTAAATAAACCAGGTCCGCGTGAAATAGTGGCAAGAATACTGGCTGCATTTCCCCGCTGAATCGCGATGCTGATTCGTTGAGCGAGGAAGGAGCCAGCCCTCTTGTTACCAGAAGAGATGATCAGTCGAGGAGATATATCTATCACTGATATTATAAATATCGTAGCGTGACCTCAAGAATTGGCTAAAATATTTTTTTATTTAATTCGACTGGAAGCTGCAGATATTATCGCGACTAAGTAATGAAGCGACTAAATAATGACATCTGTAATTTAAGGATATGTAAGTATGTACAAGATTAAATAATTTAAGGGCAGTTTAAAAATATTATATCTAGATATTGAAATAACCCGAAGAAACTAAAAAGGTGCGTCGGTGGCCGAGTGGATAAGACGTCTGGTGTTAACTAGACAGACCCCGGGTTCGATCCCAGATCCCGGCCATGTACCAATGGGTTTTTTTAATTAAAAACTTATGTACATAATCCGACAAACCACACTTTAGAGGCTTTTCCATCTAAATATATATCTCAACAGAACTAGCCACTCGTTAGGTATAGCCTCACAAATACCATCGGCTAAACGAGGGAGACTTGGTCTTCCGCTGGGTACCCTGGAACCGTAACACGGTTTCGGGAGCTGAACCAGTGAAGAAAAAAAAAAAAATAATAATAATAATATTAAGATCGATTTATTTGCACTCGAGTGTAGGTAATCTGTGAGAAAAAATTATATTTTGATTTTTTTCAAAGCTTTTTAGTAGTGTTATGGGAAATTATTGACGGGTAATAATTTAATGTGGAATAATCATGTGGGTATAGAGAATAGTACTACTGGTCAAGGGCATCGCCAACGGGGGTGGGGCAGGTAGGGGCATGGAAATCAGATTTTTTTTCTCATCCTTCTGCTTCTGGCTCAAATGCTGGCGACGACCTTGTTACTTACTGATAGTGTCAACTGTGCACCACCAGCAGGAAGTCCATGGGCAAAAAATGACCCTAAAGGCACATGACCAATCATTAATAAATGGCATACCTATAAGTACATATAACACGTGTTTCATAATTAGCGGATAATAAAAGCGTAAAAAATTTAATTTGTTTTATTCGCTACTAAAATTATTGACGCTTTAGGGCTGAACTTATTAAAAATTTTTACTGAAAATCATTTTATTCCACATAATTCTTTCCTACATAATTTTGTTTATATCTCTGACGAATTAGACAGCTCGCGGAACAGACTACTTGATTCACTTTTATACTGTTAATGCTCAGCTCCTAAACATGATAGGTCCATGTTTAATACTAAAAAACCTTTCTCGTGATTCAAATTATCTAATCTAACCGTTCAGTAGTTTTTGCGTGAAAAGGGCACAGACAGACAGACAGACGCGGCGGGGGACTTTTTCATCAAAATCCGTTCAACCCTTTTGGATTTATGGCAATGATTTCAAATACAATCTATAATTGGTAGATCATTGTGGTAGATATTATTATTTTTGAAACCCCTAAACAATTAAATAGGTGTAAAATACAATTATATGCTATTTTCTACATATAATAATGTTACAATATGATTTTGTTATTTGAAGACGGCTTCTAAGGTGTTCTAAGGTAAATAATTTAATACCTATTCTAATTATACTTATTATTTTATTTCTAATTAATAATAGTTATATGAGGCATTACTTTAATAAAGTTATTAATCGAACTTCAAAAGTAGGAGGTTCTCAATTCGACGGAATCTTTTTTTTATGTATGTTCCCCGATTACTTGAAGACACGACCGATTTGGATTTTTTTTTCAGTATTGCAAATGAAAACTTTGAAATTTTTGTTTTAGTATTTGATAGTTCGATGTTAAGTATACATTCCAGGTCCCATGGTCATCAGGTCAGGATCTGATGATGGGATTCTGGAGAAATCTTCAAATTTTATAGGCAGACATGAAGCGATATGGGTATTTTTTTATAGTGACTTGTGCATTAGCTTTCGGAAAGGACATTTTGGTTTTGAAGGCTTTTTTTTTCAGTATTGCAAATGAAAACTTTGAAATTTTTGTTTTAGTATTTGATAGTTCGATGTTAAAGTGCTTATATTAGAACAATTATTTTTATCATGTTTGGTACCTATCGATAACCGTAGAATGTCACATTTTTCTACAAAAAGAGCACAGACAAGAAGGGATGATATGATAGTTAAGTTTTGATCTATGAAATGAATGAAAATTAATTTCATGCAATTTATTTGAATATACAAATGACAATCATTAAAATTAATAAGTAAAACTGAAATAATAATAAAACTTAACATAAGTAAATAAGCTAAAAGAAAATACTAAATAAATTACGTAATAAATAACTACAACATTATAAATAAAAAATGTCCTCCAGTGTGTCCCCTCGAGGCACGGTGCCTAGCAAGCTAGCAGCATTTCCTGTCTGGATAGCTAGGCTGATTCTTTGTGCCAGAAAGCTGCCAGCTGTAAAAGTTTTGAAAGAGGTCCTAAATTTAGTTATAGTTTCTGCACACTGGAATCTATAATAAAGTAAAATTTTTGTTTGTCATTCTGACTGTGTACAATAGGCTCCGAAACGGCTTAGTGGTAATTTACTCGTTTCTGCTTATTTATTAAGTACCTACCATTTATGTTTTTATGAGATTTGAACTCTTGAAACTAGTGAAATTTTCTCTTTGTGAAAATGAAATTGGTATATGGGGACATTTTGGGTTAGGTAAGGAGATTGTAAGGAAGGTAAGGGCATAAAGATGTGTTGTTTGTGCTCACAACAGTGAACACTGAAGATTTACATATGTGCCCCTCAGTATTAAAAAAATCTGTGTATCTTTACCATTTCAGTAAAAATGAATCTTCAATGCTTTGCCGTTCTCCTATTAGCGACTACCTGTTATGGACAGTCCGTACAGAATGCACCAACAGTTCTAACAGATTCAGAGCAATACATGGAAGCATCTGCGCTTATCAATATTGCACATAAAACTGTCTTAAACAATATGTGAGTAAATCAAAGCTTGAACGGCAAATAAGTAACCACGGAGTTTCTTCTTTCTTCTTCTTCTTTCTTCACGGGTTATCTTAAGAGTGTAGTGTACCGCGTCTATGTTCATACAAACGGAGAAAACGTTTTACTACCCCTAAATATCATTTAATTTTAACGATTTTGTAATATGTTACTGACATAATGAAAAACTACATACGTATTTTTTCCTTTTTTCAAAATTCGTAATAGGTCAAAAGTTATAAGCCCCTCAAATCTCGTTTTTTTTGGTTCATAACTTGCTCGTAATAAACCGTCTGTATTTGAGAAACAAAGCAAAATTTCAAAAAAATCAAAACGTACGTACGTAGATTATAATCTGCTAAAACATATGACACCAAAATTGTAAGGTTTCGTTATAGTTTAGTAGGTGTAAATCGTTTTGGCCCAAAACGCAATTTTCAACGAAAAACATACCTACGAACACTCACGAGCTGCAGTGCTCTCTGTCGCACTGATGCCCGGGGGAAGAGCGCGCTTGAGACAGAATATGATTTTCTAAATACCTATTTCGCTGCGTACGCTGAGCTACACGATCCTCCCGGCGTGCCGCCATACAGTCCACCGAAATCGACAGACTCGTTCAATTCTTGTACGCGCGGCCCACCATCCGTTTTCATTTGTGGTTGATTTCGATGGCCGGAACGATCTGTCACACACACACACATTTGTTTAATCGAATCTTGTGTGTATGTGTGAGTGAGTGAATTGCATGTGATCTAGATCGTATGATTTACATTGCTAATGTGTGGCCTGTGTTCAATCTCGATCATACGGCGGCCGGACCGAAAATTTTCTGTGAGATAGGTACCGGACCAGTACGTGAGCTACTTTACAGCTCCCAAAACCGTGTTACGGTTCCAGGGTACTCGCTCGTTTAGCCGATGGTATTTGTGAGGCTATATCTAACGAGTGGCTAGTTCTGTTGAGGTATATTTAGATGGAAAAGCCTCTAAACTTTTTTAAACAAATATAATTTTATAATATTATACTTGCGTCTCGTGACGGTCGATTTTCCAGCCTCCCCTTATATTGTATATTTATTTTACAGATTAAATCCAACGAACCTAACAAACTATCAAACTCACTATGCTATCATAGTTAAAGTTTTACAAGACCTAATAACAAACTTAGTAAATACAACTGAAACTTATGATGACAGTTACAATGCTGTTGTCAGTAAAGCTATAGTCAGTGCCATGGATGATCCTACATCAGTTGTTAAACAATATGTTAAACAGTTTGAAATTGCCAATACTAAAGTGCTGAAAGGAGTAAGTATGAAAACCTATGTAACTGAAAAAAAAACGAGCGACCCTTACAGTAGTCGCACATTTATTAATTAACTAGCGGGCCCGGCAGACGTTGTCCTGCCCAAACGTTGGCTTGCCTGCTATTTACTTTCCTTCGTCCGTGGAAAACAACTACCACTACCACTACCAAAACCCCTACCCCTACCCCTACTCCAACCACTACCACTACCACTACCCCTACCCCTACCACTACCGCTACTATCTTATGTCCGTCTCCTGGCTCTAAGCTACCTCCCCACCAATTTTCAGCCAATCGGTCAGCCAACTGACTTTCTTTTATATATATAGATTAATTAATTTATTTATTAAGGAGAAATAACAATAGTAGACAGACAGATATTATATAAGTATGTACAGGTACCGGGACGGTTCTTGAGCGCTCGACGAAAAAGTGGGGGAATGTTTGCGCATATGGAATTTGAGTGCAATATAACTTGTATATTTATTATAATTGATTTATTGGTGTTTGTTTTTACGATTGCTTTTTACTGCTGGTAAAATTAAAATTAATACCTCATACCGTCAAGCAGACCCAAAAATTGTGTTCTGCGCATCTAACGACCACCGCTCAAGAACCGTCGCGGTACCTAAAAAAATTAAGTTCCACCTCAAAGTTTTACATTTTCAGTCCCCAAAACAATATCTGACATCTCACCTTGGTAATAAGCAACATTAATGTTACATTCTGAAAACATTAACGTTTTATACACAACACTGGCTGATGCGATCTCCTTCTCTATTTCCCTTTCTCTTTCTCATCACAGACACGCACACTCTGTTGGCTGATAGTACCAACCTCTCGGAAAATGGGTTGGTACCATTTGACGGTCAAATCTACATCCGCGCGCGCTCATTGGTCAAATCAAATATGGCGCGCTTCCCCGGCTTCCTGTTACACACTTCCGTCCCTTTTCACGAAATCAATCAGATTGCAGGAAAGCGAGAGACAAGATGTTATATATCAAAAAAGTCTTTGTAAGAGTTGTGTACCTAACTGTGAAAGAAATCAGGATCCAGATCCATTAATCCTACCTGGATTATTATTTTTACTGGATCTTATTCTTGACTTCAATTTCAATTACAAACCTAAATTTCATTTCGATTTAAATTAGATTTATAAAGGAGACCGATACTGTTTCATACATTCTTGGGTCTAGGTGAAAACAAGATGTAAAAAGATAAAAGTAGTGTATTTGTATATATATATATCTATCTATCATCACGCCTTTCATCCCAAGAGGGGTAGGCAGAGACAATCGAATGCCATTTGTTACGATCCTGACATATCTCTTTCGCTTCTTTTATATTCATCTTACCTTTAATACATTTTTTATATGTTCAATAAAAATACACCTAGGTCGTCCTCTGCTAGCATTTCCTTTAACTTCAACCATTTAAACCTTTTTAGCCAATCTTTCATTCTTTCAACGTGTCCAAACCAGCGTAAACTACTTGTCTTCATTTTAGTCACAACATCATCTTTCACTCCGCATTATTCTCTAATGACATCATTCCGGATGCGGTCAATACGCTTTATATCAGTGTATTTGTAAAGAGGGCATATTATAAAAAAAATACTAATCGGCCTTTACTTTAAATACATACCGGAAAGGATGTCGCGGTCCTAAGCACATGTGGTACTAGGGAATGCAATACCGGGATACCGGGATCCCGAAATACCGGGATCCCGCATACATGTTGCGGGACTAATCTCGGTCGAAAAATTTGCGTACAGAGAAGCGTGGTACATACATACGTGTTTCTCTAAGGTGCGGGGCGCCGAGCCCTAGGGGAACGGTGTGAAGGCGCGGGGCAAAGAATTCCTCACCCGCGCTCCTTGTTTGATTACTTATATTTTGCCAGTTACAACTTGTAATTATGACGCAAAGCAATGATTTTTTCATTGAATATTGGTTGTCATAGAATCTATAGATAAATCAAAATCAAACTGAACTTTATAAGAAATAATATTATTTTGAGCCGGGTATACGGTACCCTGCAAACACCTGCGTCACACCTGCAACCTTTTCTAATAATTTTATTTTTTATATTTATTACATTATTATTATATTAATAAACCATTTAAAATGTACCAAAAAGATTATTTAATTTGGGTTAAAATTAAAACCATGAAAACGAGGTCTATTAGGTCTTTATTACGATTATTTACGACTGATTGCGATATCCCGCAAATACCTGGATCCCGCGGGACTAAGATGGTTTAGGGACTAAATACCGGTATTGAAATTATTTTGCGGGATTGCATTCCCTATGTGGTACCAATCAAAAATTTTAAATTTTTTTTGTTGCAGTTCGAAAAAGTCACTGACGACATATGCCCCGACATCGTCGAACCTTCAATCTGCAATGTACTGATCGACAATATGTACATTAAATTGATGAAATACCTTAATCCATGGACTGTAATACAACTTAAACACTTAAGGCATCTCTTTTTAACACTAAGAGATACAGCTTCTTTGGTTTTGGGATACGATAGGACATTCAAAACTGTATCAGAAGATCACAGTGCAGTCAAATATGTTGTAGAGGGGAAAGAAGATTTAAGACCTCTGGTGAAAAATTTAAGGGACCTGGTCAAATTGTTTACTGTCAGATTGTCTATAGAAAAAGAGTTCTACAAGAGAATTTGATCTGTGTATTTGAATTAATAAAAAAAAAAATAGGCATTGTAGTTGTAGATTTATTTCAAAAACGACAACAATTAAAAAAACCGGAGGCTAAGTGCGAGTCGGACTCGCGCACATAAAAACGGCAAAAAAAAAAAAAAAACTGTGAAAATTTCAATTATCACGGTTCATGAGATACAGCCTGGTGACGGTGACAGACGGACGGACAGCGGAGTCTTAGTAACAGGGTTTCCGTCGGCGTAATTACGCATCCTTTGAACAAGATTACTTATTTGCGCCGTTTGGGGTTGAACCCATGGGTCCGTGGGGTCTCGTAGCAAAGAAATTATATAAGGAACTATCATATAATCGACATTTCAGGTGACAAGGATGCTGAAGCATACATTGGGCAACGTATTAGCATAGCCATACAGCGAGGAAACACTGCTAGCCTTCTTGGCACTTTACCGCAGGACAGTGATTTCGAGAAGGTTTTCTACTTATGAGTATGTATCACTACATATTCATGATTAGAGAGCTACTCATAGGGTTCCCCATTTTTAAAAGCCACTTACAAATGAAGGGCACAGGAAAAGAAGGGGCTCATGAACATTCTCATTGTTTTGAGTAATCAAGCAATTAAACCTAAAATCTTAATTTTATCAATTACAAATTGCTTAAAATTTTATATTTACCTATCAACACAAGGAACAGTGTACATTTAACACAATAGATTATTGTTTTTTAAAATTAACTTAGTAAATAAAAATTAGTTTAATATTTTATTGCCTAAGTCTATTTAATGTATGCCTAAGTCCCAATTGTGCCTGGAAAGAAGGTGCTCATTGTCGCTCAATGGGTACGTTCTAACACTGTTCCATAGACAATGTGTGCCTTTTTACTTGGTTTGGAATGTAATGAGCGCGTTTTATTCTAAAGTCGGATTTCTTTACTTGGACTTTACGCAAAATCGGCACCTTTTACCATTTTTAAATTCATGTGGTCTGATTGGCCATATAAAAACGAAGTAAATGGTATATAGTTACTTCAAAATAGAAAAATTGGCAATGAGCCCCTTCTTTTCCTGTGCCCTTCAAATGGAAAAATCCACTGAAGATCTCTGTCCTGCAGCAGGATCCCCACATAGTTGCATTCCCTCGCCAAGCTGATAATAATATGTGATATGTTGTCCTAGATGTAAGATGTTTAAAAAGCCTTGACACTGTAGTTTATATAAAAAAAACTATGATTTAGCAAAACAAACAAAACGCATTTACGACCTTTATACCTTGCGGTGTGGCCAGAGACCAGTAACAATGTCCACTTTTTGCCTGTTGTCCATATTGAACAGAACTGGTGGCAAAATAGGTGCTATGATTTAGCAATTTGTTGTGGTTCACATTTTATTGGTGGTTAAAAAACAGATGCTTTTTTCGTTTTTGTGTCAATGATTTAAATCTATTAGGTTCTTGTTTTCCGCCCCGGCCCGGCTTTGCCTGTAGAGCCCAAATTATTATAGTCTAGCTAGACTTCATACAAAAATCCCATAGATAGATTTTCCCAATTTTCCGGGCAAATTTTTTTTCCCCCTAAAAACCCCATTTAGACTATGACGTACATTAAAAAAAATAGCTATATCGGTCCAGCCGTTATCAAGTGATGCGCTTACCAACGAACATAATTAATTTTTTTTATATTAATATAGATTTCTTATTTTTCACAAACTTTCCACTCTGTATATAAAACTGTAAATGCGCAAATGAGATAGACATATTTATGAGTCATTCTACTTTTATCCTATGAGATGATCCTGGACACCGATCTTTACGGCACCTTGGGTGTGATCAGATACGGTAACAGTGTCCACTTTTAAGCCAGTTGTGTGTATTATACAGAAAAGGTGGCAAGTCTAGAACTATCACTTCCAACAGACGTCTAAAAGTGCGGAAGACGGATTTACATGCTCTTCGAAGCACCAGAACATTACGCTATCACATCTTTTCGGTTTCTATTATAACGATTTTTTTAATCTATTATAAAAATACAGGCCAAACCGAGCGCAATTAAATTTTTGTTTTATTGCCCAAATGGCGCTATTTTGTTTTTACATTGTTTAACATACTTATTTAATTAAATTTGTTTTGTTTTTTTAACCGTTATTAAAATACACTTGAATGTTGCTTTTTACTTCAAAAAGTTATCTGGTGTGGTTTCGGAAATATTTAATGACTTTTTTATATTGCTCGTTAGTTATAAGTACACCACCATATGTGACAGTGTAACCTATAAGTAATATTATAAAGAGGACAGTGCCTCTCACTGCCTGGCTGATGTCCAAACCAATCAGGACCTTCCTACAAATCAATGAAGCTTGAGAAAGTATTCTCTACCCTGGCCTTTTTAAACCCCGAACGCAAAAAGAGGGATGTTTAACGTGTGAACCGATTTTGATTTAGTTTTTTTTTGTTTGAAGATGACTTGATCGAGAGTGTTCTTAGCTATGATTCAAGAAAATCTGTTCAGCCGTTTGAAGATTACCTATCAGCTCTTTTTTAGTTATTGAAAGGATGTGAGCAACTTCTAGTGGCCTGATCGATTTGAAATGTAGTATCCTGTGACTTCAATGATATTACAATAACATGGTAACCTTGACCTGATGCTGCAGCATCATCTGAAATACCCAAATCCTCACCAACACGAGAGTTTTTTTAATTTTGTTTAATACATTTTGTTTTACATTACATTATTTACTTATTATGACATTTTTAAAAAATAAAACGGACGAACCGGGGCGATTTTTTTTGCTCAGAAGATGGTATTTATAAATAAAATTTAGGGGCGTCGGTGGTCGAATTATTATTTAATCTATGGTTAAGGTGCCCACCCATTCGCCCAATCACCGCCGGCGCGCTGCCTTACGGTCCACCGAAATTGACCACAGATTCGTCCAATTCCTATAACAAATGGCCCGCCTAGATCTTATGGCGGCCGGAATGGGAAATTTTCGGTGCGATGCCGGACCAATGTGTGGCCTACTTAAGACGTCGGCTCGCAATGTTCCTACATCCGGGTTTTTTATAATAAAAAATCTATGTACATTATCCGACAAACCGTACAAAGAGGCTTTTCCATCTATATACCTCAACAGAGCTGGCCACTCGTTAGGTATAGCCTCAAAAAATCATTGGCTAAATGAGGCAGACGGAGCCAGCAACGGTTCCCGGGAGCTGTAAGACAACCCGCGAAGAAAAAAATTACTTTGTTTAAAAACTATGGAACTTTCATGCATGAAAATGTCTAACAAAAATTTAATCGGTAAGTTCACATATATTATTATTTTATGCCTCGTTGTATTTAATATTCCTCTTTTCAACTGAAAAACAAAATTAAAAACTTATCCAAAATTTTACAGATTTTTTTAGATATCTAGGGAAATAATAGAGAATAGATGTCTTATAAGTAGAAATTGGTTTTAGGATGTCTTGCGGATGATGTTATTGACAGCAAAATAAGGAAAAGATATGAAAAAGGATCTTAGATTATTAACCGTTTTTAGAGCGAGGTTAACTTTACGTTTACGGTATAAGTACTAGATGATTCTACGTCATATCCTGGCGACCAACGATGACATGATGGGGAATCCAGTTTAATCCCGTCTGCGCTGTGATAGTTATGATTAGTATCAGGCCTGGATTTACACTAGGGGCCACAGGAGCCAGTGCCCAGGGCCGCAAATTTCCAGGGGCGGCAAAATTCGGAGGGAGAGAAATTATTTTTTTCGCGTTATAGAAAATGCTTTAAAAGTATGATTGTATTGAAAACATTTGCACATTTTTATCCCATTTATAATAAAAATAAAAGTAGATTTAAAGTATTTTTTCACGGTGCCCAAAGGGTAAATCCGGTCCTGAGTATGTGATTAATAAGGCATATCACAGTCGGCGGGATCATCTTAGATACCGATTTATCGGCATATACTATTGCACAAGATTAAACTAAAAAAGGTTAATTAATATTCTCTAATTTTGGACATTCCCAGTAACATAATATATAAAACAATGTAACATTAGTTCGTGGTATTCGAGTTAGTGATACAAGCCAATCACTTAGCATCACTGGCGTCCGTTATTTACAACATGCAAACCTCTTAATACAATTAACTTGATTAAAGTATTGCATATTCAATGCACTGAGGTAATATTATTGTGGGAATGGAAAACTAATTACTCACTAGGTAGCTGGTCTATTTACGTGTATGGTTTTTGGACTGTTTTTTTAGAAACTATGCGTTATCCTAACTATAAATGCAACAATGCGTTTGTTTGTTTGTTTTTTTTCACGCCAAAACAAGCAACGGTTTGACGTGATTTTTTTCATAGTGACATCTGATTCCCCCGGGAAAACTGAATTTTTCATACAAGTTCTACTCGTGTTAAGAGTCCATTAGTTGTTTGCTATCCTGGAAACGTGAGTGATAATATACAACATTTCCTCACACAGTTGATATAGTTATTATTTTAAATTGGATTGAGCCATATTTTCATTATTAAGAGTTCAAAATAGCCATAATTTCAAAAACGCAAAGGCACTGCTCGTATCGAAATCTATGGCTAACTATAATAAAAATATGGCTCAATCCAATTTCAAATAATAACTATCATTGTTGGTGAGGAAACGTTGTATAAATAAACTCACGTTTCCAGGATTAACTGAGATTTGCCATATTTTTGACAGATACAAGATGACTGAGAGCCGCGGATCTTTAAGTTAAAAATATCTAATATAAAAATATCTAACATATATACCTAATATGATGTTTAGTATATTATATCCTCTATTTTATTGTGTATTAAGTACAAAAATGATGGTAAAGTATTATCGATACAACAAACGCTTATGCGACGCAATGCGAAAAAATAGCTTTGACCCAGTATGAATTAAAAAAAAATGAAAATCATTTACACCTAAGTTTTATGAAGCCCTGAAAGTCATTAATTTCACGCGTATTTTCGTTGCGTCTCTTGCTGCACGTGTAACGAAAAGTTCACATTGACGCTGGTGGGATCTGCACATACATAATTCACGCCTGTTTAGGCAGAGAGTATACTTCTCTTGCTTCCTCCACATCCATACATCGTTTCATACATGCATGTCTGTTTTTAATACTACGTTTTGACATATTTGATCTATTTATTTTCAGAAGAACTACAGACGCCCTGCCAAACATTGTTTCCGAGATTTGTAAATAAGGTGCCCGTGAAGACAAATATTAAAGAAAAACTAAGAATCCGACCCTGTTTCGCATGGTTGACAAACAAATGAAAAACCAAACACACTTTCACATTTAGGTTTTTTTAGGTCAATTTATAATATAAGTATGACTCTGATGGCTGTGTGAAGTTGGCACCCCCAAATTCGATTTTTCAGTTTTTTTTCATCAGGTTCGTTTGTCCACCGTTAGTCCACGTTTGTCCACCAAAAATTTTTTTTTGTCCACCTCTCAAAAAAAAATTATTCAAAAAATAAAAAATGGGGGTGGAAGTTGGCACCCCCAAATGCGAAATTCTATTTTTTTTTCATCCCGTTCGTTTATGCATCGTTAGTCCACGTTTGTCCACCAAAAATTTTTTTTTGTCCACCCTTTAAAAAAAAGTTATTTAAAAAAAACTAAAATTGAGGTGGAAGTTGGCACCCCCAAATGCGAATTTTGAACTTTTTTTGATCAGGTTCGTTTGTACATCGTTAGTCCACAATTGTCCACCAAAAATTTTTTTTTGTCCACCCTTCAAAAAAAAGTTATTCAAATAAACATTTTTTATGAAAAAAACGATAGAAACTGAATTTCCGGGTACGTTCAAACTACACTAAAGGTTTGAAAATCAAGTTTATAAAGTGGGCAAACGATCCAACCCCTCAGAGAAGAGAATCCACCCCTAGGAAGCTAGAGATCCCCTGTCAGAGTGAAAATCCTTAGATATATACTTAATTAACTCACGTATAACTATATCTCTAAGGGTGGACAAACGACAGTATGTGGTGGACAAATAAGTTTCCGAGGTGTACAAACAGACCTACCCCTCAGATAAGCAAATCCACCCCTAGGAAGTTGGAGATCCCACGACAAACTTAAAATCATCAGATATATACTTATCTCACGCATAACTATATCTCTAAGGGTGGACAAATGAAAATATGTGGTGGACAAACGAGTTTCTGAAGTGGACAAACAAACCTACCCCTCAGAAAAGCAAATCCACCCCTAGAAAGCTAGATATCCTCCGTCAAAGTTAAATTCAGGGCTTTTGTCTTTAAAAATGTTTATTTGAATAATTTTTTTTTGAAGGGTGGACAAAAAAACATTTTTGGTGGACAAACGTGGACTAACGATGTACAAACGAACCTGATGAAAAAAAGTTGAAAATTCTCATTTGGGGGTGCCAACTTCCACCTCATTTTTAGTTTTTTTTAAATAACTTTTTTTTGGAGGGTGGACAAAAAATAATTTTTGGTGGACAAACGTGGACTAACGATGGATAAACAAACGTGATGAAAAAAAATGGAAATTCGCATTTGGGGGTGCCAACTTCCACCCCAATTTTATTTTTTTGAATAACTTTTTTTTGAGAGGTGGACAAAAAAAAATTTTTGGTGGACAAACGTGGACTAACGATGGACAAACGAACCTGATGAAAAAAACTGAAAAATCGAATTTGGGGGTGCCAACTTCACAGAGCCGACTCTGATTCCCTGGGAGCGATGTCGGGCCCTTGTATGGGATGCTACGTGCGTGAACATATTAGCCCCGTCTCATCTCAGGGAAACAGCCAATCAAAGCGGGAGCTGCGGCGGAAATCGCAGAGTCTAACAAACGACGCAAATATAGTTCAATTATTGAAAACTACAAATTTGTGCCGTTTGGTGTAGAAACTCTAGGTCCGTGGGGTTCAAATGCCAAAAATTTTATTAAAGATGTATCCCCTCCACTGATCATATCTTCCGGTGACAAGAGGGCTGGTTCCTTCCTCGCTCAACGAATCAGCATCGCGATTCAGCGGGGAAATGCAGTCAGTATTCTTGCCACTATTCCACGCGGACCTGGTTTATTTAGTTATTTTTAATCTTTAGATTTGATTTAAGATTCTAATTTAATAAAAAAATATAAGTATTATAAAATAAATGTCGATTCTCATGGACATCACGGACTATCATGTACAAAAACTACGTCATGCCAGTCACGTGGTCACACATTCGTCCGATCGGCTGTGTGAAGTTGGCACCCCCAAATTCGATTTTTCAGTTTTTTTTCATCAGGTTCGTTTGTCCAACGTTAGTCCACGTTTGTCCACTAAAAATTTTTTTTGTCCACCTCTCAAAAAAAAGTTATTCAAAAAATAAAAATTGGGGGTGGAAGTTGGCACCCCCAAATGCGAAATTCCAATTTTTTTTCATCCCGTTCGTTTATCCATCGTTAGTCCACGTTTGTCCACCAAAAATTTTTTTGTCCACCCTCCAAATCCACCCCTAGGAAGCTAGAGATCCCCTGTCAAAGTGAAAATCCTTAGATATATACTTAATAAAAATACCAGCCACCTATGCTTAACAATCAGGCGGTGGCAAGGTCACAATATGTCGTCTTCTCTATAAAAAAAAAAAAAAAAAATTAACTCACGTATAATTATATCTCTAAGGGTGGACAAACGACAGTATGTGATGGACAAATAAGTTTCCGAGGTGTACAAACAGACCTACCCCTCAGATAAGCAAATCCACCCCTAGGAAGTTGGAGATCCCACGACAAAGTTAAAATCGTCAGATATATACTTATCTCACGCATAACTATATCTCTAAGGATGGACAAATGAAAATATGTGGTGGACAAACGAGTTTCTGAAGTGGACAAACACACCTATCCCTCAGAAAAGCAAATCCACCCCTAGGAAGCTAGATATCCTCCGTCAAAGTTAAATTCAGGGCTTTTGTCTTTAAAAATGTTTATTTGATTAACTTTTTTTTGAAGGGTGGACAAAAAAAAATTTTTGGTGGACAAACGTGGACTAACGATGTACAAATGAACCTGATGAAAAAAAGTTGAAAATTCGCATTTGGGGGTGCCAACTTCATACAGCCCGTCCGATCCCCGGCGCGTCGCCGTATATACGGTCCACCGAAACCAATCACAGACTCGTCCAATTCTTGTAACGAACGGGGTCCGCCTAGATCGTCCTGCGGCCGGAATTGGAAATTTTCGGTGCGATGCCGGACCAATGTTTGGCCTACTTAAATTATGTCAATAGAGCCCTTGTCACTGTCCACGTGCCGGCTATATTAGAGCCGCCTGGTTGGTATAGCACGTGACGATGGAAAAAGGCCCGACGGTATGACACTCAGGGAAGACCGTTAGTGTGGGACGCTACCTGTTGGCGGCTTCTCAATTCCAGGCTACTTCTAATAATGCTGGTGCAGCAGCAACAACAGCTGAAAACCTCAAACAATAACGTAAGTAGGTACGCATTCCTTGCACATTTTTTTTTGCGCCGATTGGGGGTTGAAACCATGGGTCCATGGGGCAAAAGAAACTATATAAGCATTTATCATCTCGTCTAATCGACATTTCAGGTGACATGAGGGCTGGAGCATACCTAGGGCAACGTATTTGCATAGCCATACCGCGAGGAAAAGCTTGGCACTTGGCACTTTACCGCAGGACAGTGTTTTCCAGAAGGTTTTCTACTTATGAGTATGTATCACTACATGGAGTTCCCTGTGGGGTTCTCTTCCCTCATTTGGTTTTTTTAAATAATATTTAAATTTTCTTAGTAGATATTAATGAATTAGGATGTATAACAAAAACTATTGAAGAACAATAGTTGAAAGTTTCAAAATGAAATTTATTTTTAGTTTCTGTCTCGCACCTACAAAGTGATGTCAAAGTTTGGTCATTTACTCTGGCTCGATATCCGGACTCAAACAGTTCTATTTCTTTAGGTAGGTATATAGGTACCTACAACTAAAACTTGTAACTTCTCGTTTCAGTGAATTTCAAAAGAATTTTAGATTTCCTGTCGTATTATCTCTATACCTATATTATTTCTCAAATGTATTTTTTTGTCGTTAATCAAAATTAAATGTTTCTTTTAAAATTAGACTAAATTATTTATTTTGTAAAAGACACCATCTAATGGAGATCAGTTGAACTTTGGCAACAATATTGACACCACTAACGGTGCGAAGTATTGGCACCGTATTTTTTGGTAGATTATTGAAAATTAAAAATAAACATTATTTTATGATTTTTTAATTGGTTAAAAATAATAGAATAAAAATAATCGTGGTCAATCATGGCGGTTCACAGCCCGACGCACCTTGTATTGACTCGCCATGGTTAACTTTCTTGGGAAGAATAATGCATTGGTTTCCCCTTGCCTTCTGCACCAGACATTTTGAGACTATTTAGGTCTTCAGGCTCGCTGTAGCCTCTACCAGCCGGTTGCCTAGAGGTTATACCGCCATTGCTCGGTCGTATTGCAGATAATACCCATGAGAACACATTTGTCTTGTGTTTTAAATTCGCATTTCGCACATGGTAGGTTCTATTTAATAAATCTTGGCACACATTAAGGATGGACATAAAATAGATGGGATTTTATTTGCTAACAATTTACGAGCTCGGTAAGCGAGTCAGTGCAAATACAGTCAACACAGATTATTTGTGTTTGTAGGCAAAACAATGTCATTTGTCTGAAGTAGAACTACGTAATTCGGTACCTATGTAATTTTTCTAAGCTCTAAGGCCAGCTCACCATAGCATTCATTGTTTTTAAAAAGGTAATAAAGAGGGGAACGAAATGAGCTAGCGAGCATAACATAATAAATTAACTTTAAAAAAAGGTGTACCGACTTCAAAAATTTGCACTGAAAATTAAGAAATAATAAATATTTCGTCGTAAAATTTGAAGACGGTTGGTGCCAAATTAGAAATAACTTAGATCCCAAATTCACTAATCTAGACAATTCATTAGGAACCTACGATCATCAGTACAAACATAGATAATATTGAACATATCTTTATCTTCTTAGATGTTCTGAGTTAGATGTATACTTAATTTTGTATCCTAATTTGGCACCAACCGTCTTCAAATTCTACGACGAAATATTTATTATTTCTTACTTTTCAGTGCAAATTTTTGAAGTCGGTACACTTTTTTTAAAGTTAATTTATTTTTCCCGTTTAAGTGATCACAAGGTATCATTACAAATATAAATAATCAAAATCGGCTTGGCATTTCATCGAGTTGTGACAGAAATTGACTTAGAAATCAGTTTTTATTCAAAACTACTTAACCAATTTTTACTAAAAAATGGGACCACACGGGAAGCACCAGCTTTCGAATAAAAAATCATCAAAATCGGTTCACCCAGTCGAAAGTTCTGAGGTAACAAGCATAAAAAATACAGTCAAATTGAATACCTCCTCCTTTTTTAAGTCGATTAATAAATTAGAGAATAAAAGTTGATATAGAGTAGGTAACGGAGTTTAATTCAAGTACCTACCTACATCTAATCGTAGATGTGCCCTAACAATAAAGAGCGTACGGAAAAAAAATGTTCTTGCCGAAAGCTGTGCATGCACTCATTATGCAGAGAACGAATCAGTAAAAGAGCATGTGAGTAAGAGATACCGATTTAAATCTAACCTTGTAACAAACGGTCCGCCTAGATCATACGGCGGTCGGAATGGGTTTTCGGTGCAATGTGTGGCCTACTTAAGGGGAAGTGGTCGATGGGAAAATGAGTGATGAAAGAGCCGCTGTGTTAAGAATAAAATAAAATCGATATGATGAAATATTAATTTATTTAATAATTAGTCACACGTCCGATAGTTTTAGAGGTCAGAGGGCACTGCCTTCTCGCGGGCGGCGCGGACACACACTTTACCTCTCGCCCTTCCCCTCATCTCGTATTGTTGCGAACGCATTTATCTAGAATCGCGCGCACGCCAGCAGGATAGGAACAGTAACGTAATTCAACGTAATTAAAAAAAAAACTTATACTATATTAAATATTTATGTTAAATATTATAGCCATGATAAATAAAGTTTTCAGAGGTGTATTTACGATTTTTTTCTATCGAGTAAAATGTTTCATCAGTATATATTATTTTCAGATTGGTAAATAGATCAGGTTTTCTGAAAAAAATTATTAAAAATTGGATTTTGATGACTGACTTCCCCTTAAGAGAGACTGGTGAGGAAATTAACAGCCCTTACCTTCGAGATGTTATCTTCCTTGATGATGTTCTTTTATCCATAGGTCGCTGGTTTAGGTTCGATGTTTTGGCTGTCTCTTTCTGCACTACACTTTTCTTCTTAAACTAGCTTACTAACTAAATAGCGGGTTTGCGTTTAAACAATATTGTCTTTGCTTTAGCATTAACTTGAGTAGGCGGCGCGGCGGCTCAACGGATGCGAATAGCGCGACTCGCTTGCGAACAACGTCTCGACCGTCTGGACTCTCGACACAACTGAAGGGCTGTTATAAGGAAAACGGAGGGTAGATAGAAAAATGTGTAAGTATAAAATTTATGGCGTGTTGTGTGTATGTATTGTGTAACACAAAATTGGCCTGATCAGAGACTGATTTAAATCTTTGGCATTAGGCGTTAGTTTTGGGTTATTTTTCTTAATTGCAAACGAAACATATTTATGTTTTTACTTTAAACGTTATAAAGCTTTTTGTTTCGTCGTCGCCTCTTGTTCACGGACTCCTTAACAAATTACCAAAATGTTTTCATGAATTTCAACCCTTCTCAGTTGTTTTAAATGTTTAATGACCTACTTTATATTACAATGAAAATTTGTGGAAATAAATTGGAAAACCAATTGGCAGAACATGGGTTAAAAGTGCTTTAAACCGTGAAAAAACATGAGTCTTTTTATAGTCTTTTCATGACGACAGACGAGATAGCAAATTTTACTTAAAACAAAAAATACTTTATTTAATAATAACTTTTCGCCCCCGGCTTCGCCCGTGGATTATTTCGAACAAAATAAAATATAGTCTATCGTAGCTTTCTATTTGTGAAATAATTTTCAGAATTACCCACCTACATCCATAAATAAAAAATAAAGCCTTTTCTTTCTTTCAGTTTTTTACAATATTAGTATGTTCTTAGTTTATGTTTATCCTAATGTTTATTAATAATAAAAAATATAATATAATTTTGTAATAAATTTATGCAAAAATTAAATAATTGAATTTAATAATAAGAATTTATTCATAGGTGAAGGCCTTATCCAAATATTTCCACTTCTCCCGATCTTTGGCCGTGTGTATCCAGTTTCGACCAGCGAATTTTTTTATGTCGTCTTCCAACCTTGTCGTGGGTCTTTCTATATTTCTTTTCCCTAGTGGTCCCTTCCATGACGTCACTCTTTGGGTTCAACACTGGTCCTGGAGTCCAAAACTTTACCACTTTATTAATAATTAGTTTGTCGCGGATAGTTTTTATTTTGCGATAATACCCAAGATATTCATTTGAATTATATAGTGTGTATAGTTTTCATTGGGGTGCGTTCGACTCGGTTGAAACTTCCCGCCATTTGAGACATTTCATTCATTCATTCAAATCGGTCCCGGTCAAAGTTCACTGAACAAGCGATGAAATGACGTTTTTCACTCACTCCTTGTCAACAACATCGGCTTGCGCACAAATTAGAAAAGTGTATTGTGTGGATTTGCAAAGAAGGCGAAAGATCGGCGTAGTCTTTGAGATCGGCCACACAGTAGAAGCATCAATCTGGGATACTAGCAAAGAGACCCGGCGCCGGTAGTCTGCATAGAAGCAAAGCAACGCCAAGTAAGTGGAACTTTGTACTAGTTGTTGGTTTGGGTGAATTGGCGTGTCTCAGATTGTAGCCAAGCAGGTGTATTTACCTCGTAGGTACACCTTCGGCAGGGTTGTTTTAACCCTGATCCCAATGTACTGGACGCTTCTCAAATAACGCGCGCGTTCGGTACATAGTGCAAAGGGAAAATATGTTCTAAATTAAATACTTATGATAATAAACATCTGTATTTAGAAATAGATTAACACCATATCGGTTACAACAGCTTTGTAAATAATTCATTATATTTGATCAAAATTTGAAAGATAAAAATGGTTACTGTGAGTTATCATACGTTTAATCGCCGGCCGGCACGCCGCCAATACGGTCCGCCGAAATTGACCACGTATTTTACATCGTGTTCAATTTGGATCATACGGCTGGCCGGACCGAAAATTTTCAGTGAATTACCGGACCATGCGTTGGCTAGATATATGCTGCCGCGGACTTTTTTTAGAAATTTTCAAGAGAAACAATTAAGTCATATATTATTTTCGTGCAACTTTAACTATTGACGCAGCGCACGCCGTGGAAGCTCCCAAGAGACACTTTCAGGAATATCATCACAACTTTAGCTAATTTGCATATACATATCTACATACATAATACTTAGCCTATGTTCGTCTGTTGTTGTTGAAATATTTTTTCAAATAAGTGCAGTGGTTCTGGAGATTACCACATAGATTTGTTTGTACTCACAAAACCCGCAGTCTTTCTTTATTAATGTTAGTATAGATTATAAAGAAGTAAAGTAAGTTTATAAGTTTGGATGTAGGGGGTATTTCTCAAACTACTAAACCAATTCTAATAATAATTATTTCGCGAATAGAAAGCTACATTATAGGCCAGTCTGGCTATTTTGAGCTGTATGGAAATTTTTTGTAACCGTTATACAGCAAACGAAGATATGTAAAAAATCGGAAATATTTCGTAGAATTCAATGCACTATTTTTAAAACAACTGACATTAGGGGAACTTATATAATATGGCGGACAAAGTTGATAAAAAACACTTTATTTCGTTTTCTACGGGTACGGAAAAGACTACCGATTCGCACTTGTCCATCATTTCCTTCAAAGCCTTAGGTCGTTTTTCCACGAGCCACCGCACGACACGATTTGTCGTGACAACACACAAATCACGACACGACGGTGATGGTATGTCGTCCGTATGTTTTTCCGCGAGACACGATTCCAACAACGACATCGCAGTGTAGGTACGTGAGAGAGTCTACTGTCGTGTCGTGGGGTACGTAGTGGAACGATTTAGCGGCAGCGACGACATAGCCAAACTGTCGTGTGTAAAACGTGTGTTGTGCTATGCGGTGTCGTTCCGTGAGAAAACGTCCATGGCGCTCTGAATCGTCACTGCATAAAATCGTGTCGTGTGACGTGTCGTGCGACGTGGAAGAACGGCCTTATTGTGTAGTCTAGACTACGTAAACATACAAAGTGTATTTTGTCAGTATTTGTCGACTCAGTGTATTGTGTTCAGTGAACAAAAGGAGGAACATGTTGTAGGTATGTAAGGAAGATTCTGGAATTATTATATTCTTGACAACAATGGGTGTACGTGACGTCTGATATAAAGGATGTGAAAATGGGAAAAATATTGATGTTTTTATTTATGTTGCAGATCTTAGAGATGTGTAGGTAGCGATCTTGAAGCGAGTGTTGTCTCGTTCCAAAATACAAAGCAACAATGATCTTTAGAAACGGTCCACACTTCTTCTAAAAATAACAGATATTTACATCTGTTAAAGAAGTGACACATCTAGATCCATTAAGTGCAGCAACAGCCTTGCCACCTGTTCTGTTTAATATGGACAACTGACAAAAAGTGGACACTGTTACTGTTGTCTCTGGCCACACCGCAAGGTATATAGGCCGTGAAGGTGTGTGTTGAAAATACGACCGAAAACTATTCCTACTTATACGCTAGTATCTCTATACAGACAGTCGAAAGTAGGGAATGCAATACCGCAAGATAATTTCAATCCCGGTATTTGCGGGACTGAACCATCTTAGTCCCGCTGGATCCCGGTATTTGAGTGATCCCGCAGGGTGGAATTAGAAGTTAGACCTCTGAAATCAATCGTAAGAAAGGCCTAATTGACCTCGTTTTCATGGTTTTAATTTTAATCCAAATTAAACAGGCTTTTTGGTACATTTTAAATGGTTTATTAAATATAATAAATAAAAAAAAATTCTTAGAAAAAGTCGCACGTGTGACGCAGATGTGATCTAATTAATACCCGGCCCGATGGTTTCAAAAATAATATTTCTTATAAAGTTCAGTTTGATTTTGATTTATCTATAGATTCTATAACAATCAATATTCAATGAATAAATCATTGCACTGCGTCATAATTACAAATTGTAACTGGCAAAATATATGTAATCAAACAAGGGGCGCGGGTGGGGAATTTTTTGCCCCGCACCTTATTAGAGAAACACGTATGTACCACGCTTCTCTGTAATCCCGCCAGTCCAGCGGGATCCCGTAATTTTTTCGACCGAGATTAGTCCCGCAACATGTATGCGGGATCCCGGTATCCCGGTATTGCATTCCCTAGTCGAAAGTAACTCTGTCTATCTGTTACGTTTTCACGGTTAAACCACCGAACCGATTTTGATAAAATTTGATACGGAGATAGCTTGAACCCTAGGGAAAGAAGAAGGAACTTGGTACTTCAGGAAGGGCTCTTCTTCCGCAACTTGACGTCAATGCGGCCCATTTTGCGTGAGGTGGGATGATGGACATCACTCCTGCCATCCCAGCTCCCCCAGGAAGCTGAGCAGTCCTCGCAGGCCTCTAATAGTATTGTTATCAAAGACCCTAGATGCTCTGTTACATTCCAAGAGTAGTGTCAGTTTCACCAGTCTCCATGCATGGCCTAGGAAGGACATCTTAGGTTACTTTTTTAAAACCACCCCCTAGGGCTTGCGTCCACTAACCTCGACAAATCGAATCGACGAAATTCGCCTACCTACCTACCTAAAAATCTTGGATTCGATTCGGCGAGGCTAGTGGACGCGGGCCTTTATATGTGATGAAAGTTAGTATGAGCCCCACTGGCGAAGCTAGGGTAGAAAGCTCGTATCATTATATAATAATTTTAAAAATATCACAAGTATGAAGAAAATAACCGTTACGTGGTCGCCCATGGATGGGTTGGCGTTGACTTCGAAAATTAAGAATACCTATATACATTGATATAAAAAAATAAAGATACGTGACTAACGCACTGAGAGTGGGACTCTCGAACTGAGTCATAATACCCTACCTGATCTCACAACTAGTTGCCCGTGCTCGCTCTCTCTCTTTCTTAGCTTGGCCCATTTCTCAAATTCGTTTTGTAGGAAGGTCACGCATCTTTTTTTTATATCAATGCCTATATAGGTAGTTTTTGAAAGTGATTTGTTAAAGAAGTGACACATCTAGGTCCATTAAGTGCAGCAACGGGCTTGCCACCTATTCTGTTTAATATAGGCAACTGGCAAAAATTGCCTACTGTTACTGCAAGTGTCTCTGGCCACACCTCAAATTATAAAGGCCGTGAAGACTAATTCTGATGGGAAAATGTTTCTATTTTCACGCACACACACATACAAAGACACCAGTAACAGTGTCCACATTTATCCATTTGTCAACAAAGCCTGTGGATTTATATATAAGTATGTAACTTATAGGTATAATAGACTAGCTGTGCCTTGCGGTTACACCCGCGTCAATGGTTCTGCTCCGTCCCTTTGGGTCATAGCGTGATGTTTTATAGCTTAACTTTATCAGGAGTTTGGGCTATCGAATGCAAAAATATTTTTAAATCTGACTTGTAGTTCCAGAGATTAGCGCGTTCAAACAACTTTACTTTTACAGCTTTAATATTATTAGTATTTATATAGGATTTTCCAAGATACTCCTCGCACTGTATTCAAAATTGTTTAGTATATCTGTTATGTTTAGAAGACGTGCGGATGTCGACTTTCTTGCCCTCCGAATCACGAGAAGTCGACAAAAACATAAATTTTTTTGTTCACGGTTTGTCTTACAGCTCCCGAAACCATGTTACGGTCCCAGGGTACCCAGCGGAAAACCAAGTCTCACCTATTCGTCCAATCGCCGGCGCGCCGCCATACGGGCCACCGAAATCGACCACAGACTCGTCCAATTCTTATCGCGCGCTCCACCATCCGTTTTCAAATCGTTGTATTTGTGGTTGATTTCGAGGACCGGAACGATCTGTCACACACACACACATCCACACGCCTTTGTTTAATCGAATCTTTTGTGTCTGTGTGGGTGAGTGAATTGCATGCGATCTAGATCGTATGATATACATTGCTAATGTGTGGCCTGTCTTCAATCTCAAATTATCTGTGAGATAACGGACCAGTGCTTTAGCCACCGACGTTGTATTCCTAATACCTAATTAGGTTTGTTTACTCAACTCACACCTGGTTCCCATTGGTATAAAGAGACCAAGAATCCCGTAAAATCTCAATCTTGATATATTATCACGGAGCTATATTCCTAGTAGTTGGTTAGGAAAAGTAATAAAGTTGAAGCAGTAACATTTGACGACGGCTGTAAATCGAGCAGATATAAAAGTTTATTGCTTTTTTAGGAAGATAGCTCTTATGTGATGATTTCAATGGAAATTCTTTGATTTAGGTTATAAGTATTACAATTATATAGTGGGACGTAGACGAAGATATATTATCATTCCTATTCAGTTATACGTATACGTTTGTAATCACAGGACATTATAAAGAAATACTTCGCACCGTTAGTGGTGTTGTTATCATAGTTCAACTGATCACCAATAGATGGCGTCTTTTACAAAATAAATAATTTAGTCTAATTTTGAAAGAAACATTTAATTTTGATTTGTTTGTTTATTTTTTAAACTTTGATACAGTATTTTAAGGGAGATACTTGATAGGCAACTTTGAGAAATATAATATGTACAGATATACTCCTTCACAGGTGGTCCGACTCCGTCTTTTCCAGGTTGTTGTCCTCTCTGTCTGTTACGCTTTTACGGCTAAACCACTGAATCGATTTTGATGAAATTTGATACGGATAAAGCTTGAACCCTAGGGAAGGACATTTTTTAAAAATCCACCCCTAAGTGGGTATAGGGGTTGAAACCCATAGCGGAAAGCTAGTAAGGTTATAAAAGTAATAAAACCTGAGTACAACCTATATTCAGCACTCCATAAATGAATTATTAAATAGAATTTTGAAGACGTTTGTGGCTCACAAGGTGGCCACAGACCTTCATAAATAATTTTCTGTATTAATTCCGCTTCACTTTAGAAGTAATTATGAATAACTTGCTTCAACTTTGCGGGTGTGACTTTAGGATCGCTTGTTGGCAAAACTTGGAAAGCAGTGCGTCAGTTGATGAGGGTATTAGTATAATACCTACATCAGTCCAAATCGAGAAATTACATGAAATTATTGAAATATTAAAATGAGCTTCGATAACGCAAAAGGAGATTTTGGACTTGAAACCAGATCCTGACAAGTGATCTACTTAAAATTATAAAAAATAAACGTTATTTTTGATAAAATTTCTAGTCCGTGCACACACTGGAAATGGTCTTGTTTGGGCCATAATGGTCCACTGTGTACAAGAGAGTTTAGATATACAATGTATAGCTCTCTTTGTCCTTCCTCTACTTGATATCGCGAATGCACGTGTTCGAAAATTTTGCATCTCTTTCAACATTCGCACCTAGCCTTCGCATAAATAGAGACAGAAAATTTCCAAACAAAATCGGTACTTACAATAAAAAACACAAATCGTACTTCAGCAAATCAAGTATTGTACAAAAAATATTAGAAATATCAAGTTCTAGTTAATGATTCTTAAAGTATGTGAAATTATCTTTACTCTAAATGTAAAAAAGTATATATTAAGAGAATTTGAGTCGCAAAATTGGTTGAAAAAATGCATGAAATTGATGACTTTCAGTGCTTCATAAAACCGCGCTGACTTGGGGTTGGTCGGGCTAATCTCAGGCACTTTTCACCAATAGAAAGAGGGATTATCTAGGAAGGTTATAGCAGGCTGGCGCAACTTCGAACAAAAAATTGGTTCTATGAAAATTGAGCCAATATTAATGGCGTCGTATCGCCATCTTTTTCACTCCATTGTGCTATCTCTGTCTATCCCTGTCAAAGTTGCAAATGGCGGCAAATTTGTTTTGTCTTATTTTAGTTTTGAAAAATCATTTATACTTACTACTAGTTATTACTTACCAAAATACGCCTAATACTCATTATTTTACAGGTACGCACTATAAGTTTTTCTATCATTGCCTAAATTCACTTCGGGAAGCAGTGCTGAAATAATTACCTAAGATGGGTCTTAGATAAGGTCATTATATATTATTAAATTTCAATTTAATAACCTATTTCACTGTAATATTGATAGGTGTATTGTTTTCAAGAGGTCGGTGAATTGTATTTGTATATGTGTTGTTTTTTTAGGTTAAACACAAATAAATTATAGAAAAACATGTGAAGTTTTATTGAAATGAAATATCAAGGAAGTTGAAATTTAATAATTCCTACTTGATCTACTACGTAGTTTATTCAAATCCTATAAAAAATGGTTGTGAATTACCATACATTTCAACTTCTTCGATTATACTAATCAACAAAACCGAAATTTTAAAAGTAGGTAGGTTTTAGCATATTTTTATCGATATCGACAAAAATATTTCTGTAGGAAGGACAGCACTAGCCGTATGTTTTGACTTTTGTAGTTGGTAGCACTGAGTTTCTATTTTCCCTCCTTAATGTTGTTAGGTTGGCAGTATCTTTCGGCCCTAATTTCTTAGATTTCATTTTAATGTATGGCAGTCCCGTCTCTTATTAAAGAACATAGTGATTGCTACTTACTCTATGGGTTATAGGCTTTGTAAGTAGTATGGTATTATATTACTAGCCGGACCAATGGGGTTTTATAATTACCTACATAAAAAGACAAACCACACTTAGAGGCTTTTCCATCTAAATATACCTCAACAGAACTCGCCACTCGTTAGGTATAGCCTCACAGATACCATCGCCTAAAAGAAAGAAATAAAAATAAAAACGTTATAGGCTGTAAATTATAAACATTTTGCGAAAATAAACATTTATCTAGAAGGATTACCTATGTCACTCTCGGCCTTCAAACTATCTGTGGCAAAAAAGGAATATGACTGCAGATAGAAATGAAAACTTAAAACTATGAATAACAGTGGAAGTTTTAACTTAAAAATCGGTGCGGACCGAGAATTGCCAGCCAGAAGCGCAGCCAACAATGCACGACCCAGACATACGTGGAAGCCAGTACACGAATTCCTGCCCGGATATTCTCGGGCCAGGCATTCCATGGTCTTGAAATCGTATGAAGTCGTGGGCACATGCTAGTACTCTATAATACTAGATGACCGGTGCAAATACTTCGGTGTTAGTTAATATTGTTGTCATAGTTTAACTGATCTCCAATAGATGGCATATTTTACAAAATAAATAAATTAGTCTAATTTAAAAAAAAAGCAAAATCTTCAAAATGGCATTTCAAACATTAACTTTGATTGTTAGCCAACATAAAGAAATACTTATCCCCTAATAGACTTATACCTACATAATATTTAGTTTAGAAACAAATTAGTATTCGGCTCATTCCCAAGGGTCCAAGCACCAAGCACGGACACCGCCTCTTTACGACCTCTCGACCTTTTATAATAACTATATAGTTAGATATAACACACAAATATTACCCGAATGGTTTTATTATGTATATTGCTTTGGGGATTTTCTGCTCACCCCACGCGTAATAAAGCGTTATGGTACCAATCTAAAAACCGGTCAAGTGCGAGTGGGACTCGCCACATACACTCAATAAGGTCAGACCGCAAAAATAGCCGAGTGAAAGAAGTTTCTTGTATTGGGACCCCTTTAATTTTTTACCTTATTTTTTTTATTTTGTTGTTATAGCGCCATAGTAATACATACTTTGCGAAAATTTCAAGTGACTACCTATTACGGTTCAAAAGATACAGCCCTGTGACAGGCGGACAGACGGCCGGACAGCTGAGCTATAAAAAATATTATGATCGATGGCAATATTAAAAGTACACACAATCACCGAGCAGTATGAAAGGTATGTTGAATATAAAAGAAGCGAAAGAGGTATGTCAGGATCGTAGCAAATGGCATTCGATTATCTCTGCCTACCCCTCTTGGGATAAAAGACGTGATGATAGCTTAGATAGATATTTTAATTATTTTCTAGCGACAAAAATATATTCTAGATTAATCAAAAGTGTTCGTATGCAGATGACATGCATTCTGAATACCAGACAGGGGGAGTCAGGTGGGGTGTGGGGCCTACAAGTATTATTTAAGAATACAAGGGCGTTGACCGTGTCAAAGAATATGCATTTTTTTACTGTAAATGTAATGTAAAAACCAAGGTATGTCTTTTATATTTTTATTTCAAAGATTAAGTTATTTTAAGAAACTAATTTGTATGCAGTACTTTTTTTATAATAAATTGTCAAAGGCTTTCTGATAGACGACAAAGTGACGTCATTATTAAGGTAAAAGAGCCATTTTGCCCCATTTTTCAACCTATATTTGTCTAACAGGTAGTAAGTACCACAGGGCACGTTAATGGCCGTGGTACTACTTTTATCAAAGACGAGTGGGAGAACGCAACAGAATCCCTACTATACCTCAATTACAACCATCACAGCACGGACAGGATTAAACTGGATTCCCCATCACGTCTTGGCGGGCGCTTGCGCCATTCACAAAGGCGTGACGTGGAATCCGAATAATCTTCAATTTGGTTGTGTTATCCCTCTTAATAAAATAAAAAATACTAGGTACTTGTCAATGTTTCATTTAGTCAGTTAAAAATTATTGTATTGTGTATTAGTAGATACCTACTGATTATTTAATTGGTAATTAACATGTAATTAAGATCCACAGATCTTTTATACTAAAGTTCTGTGGTAAGATCGCACAGAGTCTAGTCAGTAAATAATAGATCTTGGGTCTTATCAAGTTGGATGCCCCTGATATAGGAGAATAAAGTCTGTCCTTCACAAAGATATACCGGCGTGATGATACGATTTAAGAAACTGAAATATTATTTGTTCAATACAAATAAAATTTGAGAAATATTCTTCTCATTCTTAGATTCTACGTTCGTTCGTAGCAATTTTAAATTATTGTAGCATATAATTCGACCTTCTTTACCCTTTGTATACCTTCACGACTGTTTCCTATAGGTGGGTATAGACAAAGATAACTGCTTTATATACGTGGGCCCCATACTAAATTTCATCCCTTAATAAGGTGATTTAAAAAAATCGCATATCTCTCCCTAGGGTTCAAGCTGTCTCCGAATAAAATTTCATCAAAATCGGTACAGTGGTTCAGCCGTGACAGCATAACAAACAGACAGAGTTACTTTCGCATTTATAATATTAGTATGGAAGTAAGGATAATATTATTACGATCAGTTGAATCAACACTGTACCACCACCTGTTTTATTTCAACAAGTATTTTGTGTTTTTATACCAGCAATCCTCAAAAACTTCCATAGGCGAGGTACATACATCTAGGTATGTAGTAATAGGTATTGTCCTATAAAGCTCCTAATTTAAGAAGACTAGACGAATAAGGCGGTCTATAAAAAGAACAACGATATCTAATTTAGTTGGATTATATTGGGGTTGAAACAACCCTTAGTCCGTGTGTTGAACTTTGTAGCTTAAAATATATTGCAGTGAAATATCTATTTTTATCTGCTACGAAGCAGACTCGAGCTCGTATTTGTAGACTTTGTCTTGTCTATTGGGTTTTGTAGATTAATTAAAAAATAGGTGAGGTAAGGAATAAAAGAAAATTTCTTTTTTACGGATTGCCTTACAGATCACGATCCCAAGGTACCCAGCTGAAGACCAAGGTCTCCTTCTTTTGGCATATGTGCCACTTTACCAGCCAAAACGTAGTTAGAGATATCGAATACGAGTGTAAATCTTTCTTTCATACAGTTTCTTCACTTGAAGCGATTGAATCGTTCACATGAATCGATCTACTGTGAATCGATTAATCGATAGATGTATTTATTTATTTTTATTTTCCTAATCTCTTAGATTGTAAATTATTTTTTTATTGTACTCTCTCTATTCCCTTTTTAACCGATATCCAAAAAAAGAAGGAGAAGGTTCCTCAATTCGGACCGATTTTTTAATGTATATATGAACATCTATTACTCTGCCAGTTTGGAACCGATTTTGATGATTTCTTTTTTATTCGTCAGTCAGTCTTTCTTATTTCTTCCGGATTTGTCCCAGTTTTAATTTGGCACCAACCGTCTTCAAATTTTACGACGAAATTTTGAAGTCTGTATATTTGATATGTATTTCAACTTGTTACAACTGAAATTACCTGAGCCCAAAATTCCTCGTCTCATTTTGACTTCTAAAAATTCCCTGAAGTATTCAACCCAAACTTAAATCTAGTGTACGTGTGAAACTGAAATATGAAATCCATTAGTGCTTACTTCTCTAGAAATATTGAAAAAAGTCTATAAGGTTTATTTTATCGGTGAATGAAAGACAACGTTCCTTTTATATTATTATGTCACCTACCAAAGTTTTCTCCCCCCTACAAAAGTTTGCTATTGTACATTTATTATATCGACCAAACAGTTCGTTTCCATGCTAATCCCTAATTCATACCTCCAACGGGGACTTATTTTAAAAAAACCTCTCCGTTTGTGAAACATCTGTTTATTGTTCAACAAAAGATGCGGTGAAATTTTCTACAGGATAAAAGGAAACAGACAATTCATAGTTTGCTAGCTTTATCCCGTGGCTTCGCTTGCCTAGGATCTCAAAGTGTTTTATATCTGTTATGTGTGAGTGAGTGTTTTTGTATATGCCTTGCTTATTTCAGCTTAACCCTCAGGAGATTATAAGCGTGATGATAACAAATCTATCGAAAATAGGCTTTCTAATTTTAATCGGTATGTGAAGTATATACAAGGTTTTTTTTATTCTATTCCTAGTGGAACGTGGTACTTCTTTTTATCACAAACGAGTGGTACCAATGAATAAAAATGCTACTTTACCAAAACGATGACAATTTTCAAGTCTCCCTCGTTTTAGCCGATGGTATTTGTGAGGCTATACCTAACGAGATGGCCACTTCTGTTGAGGTATATTTAGATGGAAAAGCCTCGTGTGGTGTCTTAATTAAAAACCCCATTGGTACATGGCCGAGAACTAATGGATTATTTAATGGATAAATAAAATTGGAATGTTTGTTTTTTGAGAAACCATTTTATAGGTATTGCAACGAGAGTTGAGGCGAACACATAATATTCACACAGACGCCTTTTACTATTCATATAGGTAAATAAAATATTTTGAATGTGTAATTTTGCGTGTATTGTTTGTTTCAAATCTCGTTGTGATTATACCATAGATGTAGTATGCTGGCGTTTTATTAGATTGGCAATGTCGCGATTAGAACGAGACCAAAAAATTAATACATCAGTGTGCGTGACAAATGTGTAATTCTGTGGATTTTTCATCTTAGACGACTTTACATCCAGGCACTTCACCATGCACTGCATTAACTATAATTAAGATTCACGTCTATTAAACACTAAATTATACTTTAAAACAGGATATTTTACATAAATAAACGAAATTACTACTGACACTAGGCTGTTACAGTATTCAAAAAACGGTCTCGTCTATCTGTCTCGTTTTAACATACGCGTATCTATGCGCTTTCTCTTTTGTATGGCCTTGCCTATCATAGTAGAGCGCCAGAGCGACTATACTAAATGTCCTTACATATACCATTGCCTTTTAAAAAAAATTGTACCGACTTCAAAAATTATGCACTGAAAAGTGTGCTTTCCGAAAGCAAATGCACAAGTCACTATACAAAAAAAAAACCCAAATGCTTCAAGTGTGCCTATAAAATTTGAAGAGTTCTCGATTTCTCCAGGATCCCATCATCAGATCCTGACCTGATGACCATGAAGCACATGGGAAGTATACTCTTTCAAACAAAAAATAAAATTTCAAATCGGTCCAGGCATCTACAAATAATCGGAGAACATACATAAAAAAAAACATAAAAGATTCCGATGAATTGAGAACCTCCTTCTTTTGAAGTTCGGTTAATGAAAGGCATTTTATTTATTAATCAACCCAGTTCCATTGTATTAGGGTGAAAAATCCAGAAGTTTGTTAAATTAAATGAAAACTTTGTTTGGAAATGTTAAATTAAATACTGTACACGGGGTCAAAGTGCTGACGCATTAAATTTTAACATCGTCACGTCGATCGATTTTTTTGGTTATTTCCAATAAACTCGCATCATGTACGTGTGAATATTTTATGAATCTTGTCCAAAATAGACTGTTACTGACATAATATCATATATAGGTACTAACGATCGGTCCCGGCTTCCGGGTTTGAATATAATAGTAATTTTACAGATTCTAGAAAATTATCTAGTACACATAAAATGTTTTATATTACCTTAGTGAATCGATTGGAAGCTTTTGAGATGTGTTGCTGGAGAAGGATGGAAAAAACAGCTACCTTGCGAGCATGACCGTATAGAATCTCTCAACGTAGACAACATTTCAGTTAGAGAGCGTAAAAAGAGAAAGCTATAATATCCCATAGAGATAAAGCAAGACAAAAAGGACTTTTTGTCTTACTTTGTCACTACGGGAAATTTCTTTCTCTTTTTAACTGAAATTTTGTCTACGTAGAGACAGTAGTGAGATTCTTTCTACACGCGTCATGCTCTTACGGCTGGACAGAGAAAATAATATAAAAAAATTATGAGGAACGTTGAAGGGAAGAGAGGTAGAGGATGACCAAGACGCAGCTATTGTTTGTCATACCAGGAAGTTAAATTAAGAGCATAGAATAAAGAAGAGTGGAGAATATGAAGAAAAAACTTAGTACAAATATTTAATCTATGAGCAAATCTATTTAATTTATGAGAACAAAACGGTTACACATCCTACAATGCCTTCATTTTGTACACTTTCCCATTTCAACCACTTTCCTAGGCTGCTTAATTAGGACACATATTGATCCGGCATCGCACAGAAAATTTCCAATTTCGGCCGCCGTATGATCTAGGTGGACCGTTCGTTACATGAACTGGACGAGTCTGTGGTCGGTTTCGGTGGACCGTACGGCGACGCGCCGGGGATTGGACTAATAGGTGGAGAGATGGCGACAGAAAGTGGTTGTAAGCAAGTCTGAGCCCCCTCTGCAATTTCTTATTGTCGAGTGGGTCCAGCGCTATAATGTGTGGGCACCATTGAATACAATCTGGTATGATCTTAATATAATTTTACTTACCCCAATTTCCACCAATCTCATGCGGTCAATCAATGGCAACTGAAATCTCAGGGTTTGTCATCTCCAAGTAAATAAAATAACTAAAATGGCTATCATTTTTTTATAATATCAACGCATTTTCAAAATCTTTAATTTACAATTGAGATAGTTCCAATTTATAATAATGCAGGTATATTTTGTTCTAACATTCAATAAGTTTGATAATATTTTCTTGTACAAAGTACACCAAGACAATTTAATTTTCAAGATTTTGTCCATTTACAGCAATTTTGGATTAACTAATTTTGACAGACTGATCTCAGGAATCAAATTGACTTGGCATATGTTTATTATTTAATATTGAAGTAACATTTAATACATTTTATAAAACATTGAACTATAGAGAAATATATAAAATTCCTCTTGTTTTGATATAAACATGATTTTTTGCACTTACTAAACTAACGACATCAACTTGATTTTTAATAAATAATAATAAATTTCAAATATATTGTCTTTTCAGAAATATGTTCAGCTATAAATGCCAGATATTAGAATAGAATAAGATATAACTTTCAGGTGAATATACAAATGATGACATCCACACACTAACGTGGGATGTCGTGGGTGGTTTGTAAATATGTATAACTACAATCAAATGGAACAATAAAAGGGCTAAGATTTATAAATTGTGACACAAAGTCAAACATCATGTTTTGATTGACGATATTGAAATTGCAAATAGCAATAATACACAAAATATGATACCAAAGGGAAATAAAGACAATAGATTAGAAACTTTGACTGCTATGGCTGATTGAAAGGGGATTTATTAAATTCTCGATACAAATCCTTTCATCCCGGAATAAAATAATCGGAAAATGCCAGCTTATAGTATCTATGATGATTGTGTCTAGATTATTTCATACATTTCCAGTAGGAATAAAAATGAGGTAAATGCATTTACATTGACAGAGATCATTTCATAAACACCAATAAATTAAACGTATTTATAAAATCACAATTTTACAATAAGCACTTTTGAATCTAAACCTAAATTCACTATAATACATTAAGTATTTATTTTGCTAAATAAGGTCTACGTACATATAGAAAATCTACATAATTACAAAACTATCACTATTAAGAGTCTAAGTTTTTGGAATTCTTAAAAGGTTTAGTGCCGAACGGAACGTCTTTCTTTTTCTTGTTTCGCACCTCGTACGCTGTGTTGAACACGTGTGCTGATTGTATGACAGTTATTGTAGACGTTGGAGTCCCTGGGTCATTTGGAAGTGTTGGTATGGGACTTGGAGCGTTGATTCCAGGGTAAGGTAAGCTCATGGCGCCGTTACTGGATGATGTAGATGCATCATCAGCCCCGCTCAGAGTCCCGGACTCGTTAGAATTTTGGTGACAAACGGATAATTCGCGACCATCCATCGCGATCTGTCCTACCGGTTTGTGTCTCACCAAGTTCATAGTCTGACATGAATTGTTCCACGGTGAAGGACTCTCGGTCGGGGACGATCGATCTTTGTGGTATCTTGTTAGGGTTCCCGCAGAACCGGCAGACCTCGGTCTGGGCTGGGAAGGGGCCCAATAAGGGGCCGCGACAGGAGGCGGGGGCACTCGCGGAGGAGGCCAGGGCCATACAGCCACTTGGATAGCTTGGCCCTGGTGCATACCATGCGGTGCGCTGTGTGGACGTCCAACAGGGTCCAACTCAAATGGTCTCACCGTGTCCGCTTGTCGCAATTCAAACTCTACGTGAGGGAATACAGTGTGAGGCGCACGCTGTAACTGAGCATGCATTTGCATCTGTGCCTGTTTCATTGCGACGTAGTGCTGCAAATGCAAAGCAGTTTGCTGACGACGTTGTTGAGCGCAGTCCCGGTACTGCTCGGGTGGTGGGATGCATCGAGGTGACGTGGCTACCCCAGGAATTATCTGCGCGATGAAAGGTTGACTCGGTTCGTGCTGTTGCTGTTGTTCTTCTCTTGGAGATCTTGCATAAGTAGACGACTCTTCGTCCCGTTGACTAGAAGGGCTTTGGTTATCATTAGCGTCTAGGTTTTGTCTGTAAAAGTTTGGCTTCGGAGTACTATCCCAGGTATCGGCAGGAGTCCGCAGTCTCCTGATAGGTGGTGAATTCGAACCTGACCAGTCTCTTTCCCCGTTCATGTGTTGGCATTCATGTTGGTGCTGTGATTGCGCACTGTGAGCTCTCCTATGTTGTGGAGATGGAGATTGACCGTCAGCAGGACCCCAGATATACCTTCGGCCTATTGCTGGGCTACTCTGGCGGTCTATGGTTTGAGGGACTACCCGTGTTCTTCGTCTGGCAGGTGTAGGTGGACTAGGTTGAGAAGTAGCGGATCGTGATACTGATCGCCAATGTTGCAAAAGTAATCTACGTCTCTCTTCTTCAATTTGGATTTCAGTCTCACTTGAGGAGTCATAGTCTTTGCCCTGTTGGGAAAATGAATTATTTGAAATGTATTCGTTCAGAATCCTTTCGCCTCCTCTATATTAGTCATTGTACAATGTATTTGTAAGTTACTCATGCATATAATATGTAATTGTACGTACCATTTCGATTTTCTCGTCTAGCGTTTTGAAGAAGTCCTGTTGACTAGCAGACACCTCACTGGAAATATCCAAAAAAATAGCTTAACACATGAGATGGTTATTTTAAAAGTTCTTGGTAAAACAAACCCGGCTTCGCTCGGGGTGTTCTTTACTTTATATAGGTACCTAATTACTTTTTTACTTACAAATAATTTAACTGTATTATTTAGGTAATTATATGAATTGGATAATTATATAGAGCGACCTGACTTTGGAGTTGTCCTGAGTTTTAATATTACAAAAATAAAACGCAATTCATGGCTTAAACAAAACGTTACCCAATGCCCACTTTTTTTACTGAAACCCATAGAGTACTAAGTCTAAAGATGGCCACACATTCGTCTAATGCCCGGCCGGTCGCCGTACGGTCCACCGAAACCGACAACAGACTCGTCCAATTCTTGTACGCGCGGCCCACCATCCGTTTTCAAATCGTTGTATTTGTGGTTTTTTCGATGACCGGAACGATCTGTCACACACACACACTCATCCACACGCCTTTGTTTTATTGAATCTTGTGTGTCTGTGTGGGTGAGTAAATTGCATGTGATCTAGATCGTATGATATACATTGCTAATGTGTGGCATGTGTTCAATCTCGATCATACGGCGGCCGGACCGAACATTTTCGCTGAGATACCGGACCAGTGCGTGGGCTACTTTATATACCATCAGGTATTCATCCTCGCGAATAATACCATTCATACATATTACATATAGATAGATAAATTCAGATCGATTTTAAAATAATTCAGAGAGATATCCTTAATGACATACATACATTGGTGTCGGGTTGGCAGCCAGAGGTAATATATGTTTTCCATTTTCTAAGTTGTCGTGACCTTCCTCTTTAGGAACAGCTCCTGTAGACCCTTCTTCATCATCACTTTCTTTTTCTGTAGCGCCTGAGGAAAAACCAAATGTCACTTTTTAGAACAGTAAAACAAAAATACAAACACCTTCACGGCCTTTATACTGGCCAGAGACACCTGTAACAGTGTCCACTTTTTGCCAATTGTCCATATTGAACAGAACAGGTGGCAAATATTATAGCTGATTTCTTAAGCGTTGTATTATGAATATAATTTACCCCTTTTTGTAGGTAGCGTAATGTTAAACCAAATTTTTTCAAATCGTTCCAGTAGTCTATAGAATACAAACAAACAAACAAATATTGATTTTTATATATTAGATAGATTGTTATTTTCTAGTTTTAATTCGGGTATTTGAGAACCTCGTTTACAAAATATGTCTGTTTATCTAGTTTATGTCGAGTAAGATTAATGATACCGTAACGAAGTAAACCCTTTTCAATATTTCATAGAATAGAATTTTCTTAATTACGAATAAATAACATAAATAATACAGAAATCAGGTCAAAAGATTAAGAACTGGCTTTCGCCCGTTGCCGGCCCCAGGGTACCCAGTGGAAGACAAAGTCTGCCTCATTTAGCCAATTAACTTTAATCCTCTATTATGGTCTTCATATGGTTCATACAAAAATCCCATAGTAAAAAGCACTTTCAATATTTCCCGTTATTTTAAATTTTCCGGGCAACTTTTCCAATTTTTCTTTCCCTGAAGCAGTTGCCCGCGACTTCGTACGCGTTGTATTAGGAATACAACATTTACACCCCATTTAACCCCCTTAGTAGTTGATTTTAGAAAAATCCTTTCTTTGAGCATAGTTATTTACACCGCCTAAGGAATATACCTTCCAATTTTTATATTTATAATCTTCAGTGATTATTGACTGATTGCTAGTCAGTCAGCGACACGATACTTTTATTTTTCAGTTGGTCAAACCTAGCTTGATTTATTCATAGAATGAACTCTGCCCGTATGAAAAAAAATCCTAGAACCCGATTGCAGCGCCACCTGCCGGGTCCCACTGTGAAGTTCGACCATCCAGGGACCCACTCAAACACACACATAAAATTATATCAAAATCGTTTGGAAAGGAGAAAGAAATATTTAAATATATATATATATATATATAACATTATTTCCCGGAATAGAACATAACATGATACTTTTCCTTCCGAATTGTTTCCCGGAAAAGGGGAGTAGGATTATCACGTCTATTGTTGACATTACAAAACAACAACAACTTACGTAATATTTTGCATAAGTAGCTTGTTTTCATTTAATAATTTCTCAATTTTAAAGGTTCTTGGCTTTGCACTGGTTTGTACCCGTATTGTATTGTATGGTTTACAACAATTTGCATACCTATAGTTCCGCTCACTATGAGATCGTGCCAGAGAGTTGTCTTCTAAGACAACTATACGCGTCAGTCTGCATTGTCGTCTGACATCTAAAATTTTACTGTAAAAATCGTTTTTCTTTGATAATATTGCCGTACTGTTCTATTATTACGTGTCGACATCATAGAGGGACAATTAATTTATCAAATTATGGTGTGTCATACCACAAGTATGTAATTTTAAAATTGTTTTATTTGTTTTTATTTATGTAGATTTCACGCACGCCATTTCGGCCGTAGTGCTGTTAGTCGCCATACGAATTTTATCGATATCGATTTCATGCGTTTATAAAACAGTGTTTAGAAATATTCACTTTTAAAGTATTAATTACTTTGAGGAATAATAGAATTTAATATATCTATACGTTAAATTGATTGTCCACTTTACAGGTCACGCCTCAAGAAACCCCAGCATTATGCACTACACGTACAACTGGCATAAACCTAGAAAATAAACTTGATGACACACCTAAAAAAAGGAAATTAAATTAAATAGGTATAAAGAAGCGAAAGAGGTTTGTCAGAATCGTAATAATTTAAATAATCAGAATAATCTTGGGATAAAAGGCATTATGATAGATAAATTATATATATTATTAAAAAGCAAAACTTTCCGTTAAGAAACTTCGTAAGATAAGTAGACGAGATTCGATGAAAATTGCACTATTCAGTGAAAAAATATAATTTGCAAGATGAAGAAATGTCTGTTTTAAAGAGTATATAATAAAGAAAACCATTTATATATTAATAAAAAGATAAAAGAAATGTAAGCAAATCCGGACAATAGCCCCCTGAAGTTAGGTCCTAGGTGTTAAAACACTTCATTTTTTATTCACCAAAAACATACAATTATAATATTAGAAAACAATTTGATACATTGTATGTGTGCCATTTATTTTTATTATTTTTACATTATCGATAGTGTCAATGCCTAGTGTATGATTGCAAATTAAAGTTGTGTGCGTGCGTGACAAAGTAACACGTTTGTTTGTTCTAAACAACACATTTAGTAGAGGCGTCGTCTTACAAAATCTTAGGCATACACCATGAAAACTCGCTGGGGCTAACTTTTTTACTGACTTGATTCACTTATACTAATAATGCTCAGCTCCTAAACATGATAGGTCCAAGTTTTATACTCGTAAAACCTTCCCGGTGAATCAACTTATCTAATCCGTTCAGTAGTTTTTGCGTGAAAAGGCACAAACAGACAGAGAGACGAGGCGGGGGACTTTGTTTTAATTGTTTTATATAATAAGTAGTGATAATCAATCATTTTGCACAAGTCAAACAATAAAAAAGTATTGAAATTTCACGCGCGAAGCCGGGGCGATAAGCTAGTGATAAATAAATAATAAGAATGGGGTGAGAATTAAGGGTGAAACCGTGGTCATCATCAATGATTAAGAAGCAAGGAACATAAAGTCCAAAGTTATAAGATTGAAGGTATTTCAGGAACTTTAAGTAATATAACAAAATGTGGTTATCTCATGCCTAACTAAACAATAGGGTAGGTGGGGAATTCAGGCCAAGAGTTCAATTCTGTTACATCGCTTCCCGCACTGGCCACAAAAGCAGGTTTCAAATTCCAATTCAGCAGACGTTCGTGATATTTATAAGTTATGCTTTTTATACTTTTATTTCAAAGTAATAAATTTGACTTGAATTTAGGGAAAGTATTTCTCAACTCATTTACTTTACCTAAATGAAGACGTCACTTAAAAACTTTGAAAATTTATTATAAAAAAACTACTGCATATAAAACTAAAATATTAAATTTGGTTACTTAAAACAGCTTAATTTTTGAAATAAAAATATAAAATCATTAGTTTTAACTTTAAATTCGGTATGAATTGCTCACCACATCCGATTAACATAACCATAGAAAGATATATTTTAGTACATTGTGATACAAGTGTGCTATGTTGGTCGGCGGTATTATCAGCGCGAGCCACTAGGCGAGCGCTATAAGAAAGCTGAGTTCATACGACGTTTTTCAACACACTTGCGAGGAAAAAAATAAACTTCATGGAGTCAAATTTACCTATTCTTCGCCACTTGAAGTCACCATTTTTAATAATTAACCACAACACGGCGAAATGTTAACAAATATTTATGGAAATGTTTTGTTTTTTCCCGCGTGACAGATAAGGCACGGATAACTTCGCCAAACAGCCAACAAAGTCGTCATTAAAAAATAAAAACTGTATTATGCGGTTAAATTAAGAATGCTTTGTGGACACACATACAATTTGCAATCTTGTACGAATTTAACTTCATTGGGTTATATTATATTATAACTCTTGTGCTGTAATATAAAGAGAAAGCACGCGTGTTTAATATATGGGATTGAGAGTCTAAAATTGAGGTAACGAGCAAGTGTGTTGAAAATTATAGTTATTCTGATGTATAAGCTATATTATTTCAGGCATTCTGGCGTGATTGAGTAACAAAAATCCACACATACATTCATACAAACTATTGCGTTTATAATATTAGTGGGATAGTTTGAAGGTTTCATGACAGTTCTTTGAAAATAACGTTACCGAATCGTCCCCCAATTTCGGCCACAAACGATACTCGTAAATCGGCCGAATGTTTGTCTATACACAAACGCCGATTGATAGTCTTCGTGATTGATCGACCATCTGGTCTTGTGAGATATTACTGAGGACGCTGGACGTGGTTTATGCGGTGAAGATTCCTGCATAGTTTCAAAGGTTTAATATCCTTGCCAATTTTTGCATCATAGTCCAGTCAATATGAATTTTTAGAATAATTCTCCTTGTCCCTTATATTTTGCAGTTTAAGATAGTTTAAGTAGTTCGAGATATCGCTTAAAGTGAAGAAAATAACTTTGAACACCCCATCAAGACACCATATGGAATATAATTATGTCTGTACCAATTCGGTATGTAAGATAAAAAAACCGGCCAAGTGCGATTTTTTTTTATTATTTTTTGTTATAGCAGCTATAGTAATACTCACTCTGAGAAAATTTCAAGTGTCTACCTATTAAGGTTCAAAAGATGGACCTGTGACAGGCGAACCGACGAGAGCGGAGCCTTAAGGGGAAGTCAGTCATCAAAATCTAGTTTTTAATCAAATTTTTCAAAAAACCTGATCTATTTAAGAAACTGAAAAAATATATATTGGTTTTAAGGATATGACAAATATTGTAATTGTTTTGAAAATATGATTAGAAACATTTTACTCGATAGAACAAAATCCTAAATACCTACCTCTGAAAACTTTATTTATCAAATTTTATGGCTATAATAAAGATGGTACCATTACAAAAATGAACATGAATATTTTTTTGGTAATTATCTTTCATTGTAAAATTATTACTATGTTGTATAAGATTTTTTTTTATCGCTTACGTTGAATCGCTTACTGTTACTATCCGCGTGCGTGCGATTCCAGATAAATGCTTTCTGCTCTTTCATCACTCATTTTCTCATCGAACACTTCCCCTTAAGTAGGCCACATAATATTGGTCCGGCATCGCACCGAAAATTTCCCATTACGTATGTTCTAGGCGGACCGTTTGTTACAAGAATTGGACGAGTCTGTGGTCGGATTCGGTGGACGGTACGGCGGCGCTCCGGTTATTAGACGAATATGCACCTTTAGTAATAGGGTTTCCCTTGTCATCCTTTGGGTACGGAATCCTAGAAACGATAAGTTATTAAATTGAATATTTTTGATTTCTATGGAGCAGTTTTTTATAATAAATTTTCAAAGTTTTACCGACCCAGCCATTTGCACGGCATTCTAGTGTTGGACATTTTCGGGTCGGGCACTCCTTGGCTGGCCATTTTGACCTTCGTTCGAGTCAAAGCGAAAACGAAAGAGGTCCTAAATTCTAACCCCACTGTAGTTTTCGAGTTTACCAAACTCTCACTTTCTTTGAAAAAAAAACCGACAAAAAAAAATGGGTGGAGGAATTTTAATTTTGTAGCCTAATTTGGCACCAACCGACTTCAAATTCAACAGCGAAACGAAATATTTAATTATCTCTTGCTAAGTTTGAAGTCGGTGTACTTTAAAAAAAAAGTTAATTTTATTAGTATGATTACTAATTAGATTATTATAATAATTGTCTCTTTCACACACCTCAAGGTATAATGACACCCAGATATAATTTTGTATCATATTTTCCTGAAAAATATTAGAGTAGGTAAATTAGGTAACCCAAGGTGATAAGGTTCGTCGAATTACATTTTAAGTGGCAAACTTACTGTCTTTAGAGTTGCTGAGGAGATTATTAAGGGTACACTTGAATCCATTTTCTTCCTCGAGTATAACCTTTTAAGAGTCCTTGTTATCAAGGATGTATTTGGTTACAAGATCGCAATTACAATGTGTTCATATTTCTCTAAAAACAGGACGAACCAAAAGAAAAAGTCAAAGTAATTTTTTTTACTCCACGGGTTGCCTTACAGCTCCCGTAACCGTGTTACGGTTCCAGGGTACTCAGAAGACCAAGTCTCCCTCGTTTAGCCGATGGTATTTGTGAGGCTATACCTAACGAGTGGCTAGTATGTACGATGTATTTCCAAGGTCTACAAGACACAAACATCTTTGCCAAAAATTAATTTTTGTATGTACCAAAGAAATGCTTATTGCATGGCGGTGAAAGTGTATAATAAGTTGCCAATAGATATTAAGGATTTGCCATATTTTGTTTTTAAAAAGGAACTCCACAAATGGTTGCTTCAATGTCGTTTTTATAGTGTTCATGAATTTTTAAATTACAAGTAAGTACGTAGTGCTGTTGTATTTGCCATGTTTGTCATGTATGACTATGTGTTTATGTTAATTTTGTATATTTTTTTCCTTTAATTTTATATTGAAATTTTAATTGTTTGATTCTTATTATAGTTTTAAGTATTAATTTTTAACATGTTTATATTTGTATACCCACTTGCATGGGTCCCGTTATTGTTATTATATGTAATAATTGTAACAGACAAATAAAGAATTTTGAATTTGAATTTGAATTTAGTTCTGTTGAGGTATATTTAGATGGAAAAGCCTCTAAGTGTGGTTTGTCGGATTATGTACATAAGTTTTTGATTAAAAAACTCTTTGGTACATGGCCGGGATCCGGAATCGAACCCGGGATCTGCCTAGTTAATACCAGACTTCTTAACCACTCGGCCACCAACGCATCAATGTAAAAAAAAATCAAAGTAATTTTCTTTTAAATAATCAATAAGGAATTTGGTCGCTCCAAAAAAGGCATAGTGAGTATGAAAATTGGCCAAGTACGAGTCGATTCGCGTGTCCTCTCCGTACCATTTTTCCCGTGACAAGATTTTTCGTTTTGGTTTTCCTTTAAACTATGAGCGAGGTCCTCTATATTTCCTTTTTTTCTAAATATTTTAGACTCACTAGTTTTTGAGATAAGGGGAGGGGGACGGTCAATTTTTGTATAGATTATTTAATAATAATTTAAACTATGCATTTTAGAATATAAAAAAATGTATTTCATTTTATTTAATGTTTTTTTACTTTTTAACAAAGCACTTACTTTTTTTAAATTTACTTAAGAATTTTATTAGTTTTGACCAATTAAAAAATCATAAAATAATTAAAATTTTGAATTTGTGATAGATTATGAAAGATATTTCCTATTCAATAAAACCCATTGAAAAAATAACAGCTATTTCACTTAGATATATTGAATAAGTAACTATATGCTAAATTACAGTGACACAGGTGGATTATTTACAGAGAAATTGAGAATAGTTTATCTCAGAAAAAATATGGATATAGGTAGGTAACCCAGCACTTGATCACTCGGCCACCGACGCCAGCATTGTACCCGCCCGTGTGAAGCCGAGGGCGGGGTCGCTAGTACAAAATAAATCCTTATTGATCGGACTGTATTATACTTCAACGAATAACTTTTATCCTAGCTCCGTCTGCATTAACTTTGTATTTTCCCATTACCCATTACTGAGATTAGAGCATACAATGTTTTGGATTAGTACACATCTATAGGTCATTCTGTAGGTTGTACTTTTCGAAAATGTCTTTAGGCGCGTTGAGCGTTTTTTGGTTGGGGAAATTCTTATGGATTCGCGACATGCTCTAGGCACAAATGCAGGCCATGGATTGCCCGGTCCGAGTATGCTCGACCCGATAATCTCCGTGCAGGAATTCGTGTACTTGCTTCCACGTATGCCTGGGTCGAGCATTTTTGGCTGCGCATTTCTAGCCGGCAGTTCTCAGTCCGGACCGAGTTTTTTTAAATTGAATAGGTATTTCTTTAAGCTTGCCCTAGCTAGATGGAGTAATTTTTAATTAAAACTTTTAAAATTCTAGCGATGGCGTTATTTTGAATTAAAAACTTTTATTTGTTTCGGCTATGCTATAATGAACTAACTAAAATCACCTAAAATCTTTACTAATCACCGAAAATTCTGCCACTTTTGGCGGTGGTGGGGGGGAGGTAGACGCCTAGTACTAATCCCCATACCACTGTCGTTTTATTGTCGCAACGGCTTTTGCGTTATGACTATTATGCTAAAATACAAACATAATAATTATAAATAATGATAGGAGACACTATTTTCCCGCAAATAGACGTCCTAGATCGCCTTCCAACTATATTTCTGGAGCTCTGTCTCGCCACACAAATCGATACCAACGAAACTTTAGGATCCTTGGCTCTCAGTCATCTTGTATCTGTCAAAAATATGGCAAATCTAAGTTAATCCTGGAAACGTGAGTTTATTTATACAACATCTCCTCACCCCAAAAGGATTATTATTATTTGATATTGGATTGAGCTATATTTTTATTATTCAGGGTTCTAAAGAGCCATAGTTTTCGATACGAGCAGTTTCTTTGCGTATCGAAAAGTACGGCTCTTTAGAACCCTGAGTGCTATAGGGTATATTTTGTTTTGTTCGAAAATATCCACGGGCGAAGCCGGGGCCGGAATGCTAGTATATAATAAAATCGTTAATTAATTTAAAATATACATGAAAAGTTGTACTCAAGAAGTTTTCATATCGCTTGGAAGTTTTCAAACCGCTCTGACACAATAGTAGGAGAATACGGATTTTTGGCAGCGCTATTCTAACATCGTAATATAGTATCGCAACCAACGTTTTGAGCAGAATAGGCCTGCAGACTCAACTAATTAACTTATTAGCGCTTATAAAACCATTACACAACTGTAAATGGTTTCAAGTATGATTACACTAATTAAAAGCTTTTAAAGGAGACTTGGGTTTATAAAGGTACTAAACATAACCCTTATAAGCGCTTGTAGGTGTAACTAACTAGAGTAAATATTCTTCAGTCTGTTTGGCCTTGTAGCATTTATAGAAGAGTAGGGCTTATAGCGGCCACTAAACATAAACTTATAAGGCTAAGTATAAGAGTGAGTATGCTAATGCTACACTCCTATAACATTGCATTCTGGGATTATTTTGCTTGCAAAAACTACTGAACTGATTTTGATGCGGTTTTCACCATTAGATAAGGTAATTCACTAGGAAGGTTTGCGAGTATTAAACCTCATCCTAACATGTTTAGGAGCTGAGCAATAATAGTACTAGTGATTCAAGTGGAGAAAAAGTTAACTCCGGCGAGCTTTCATGGCGTATGCTGTCTAATCCGTCAGAGATATAACAGAATGATGTAGGAAAGAAATGTGTGGAATAAAATTATCTACAAAAAAGACTGCGGTAGCATATATATATCTCTAATAGTATTCAAGTATATATTCAAATTGCGTAAAGTAAGGACATAAAAATCTTAGCACCAAATATGAAAATTATGACGCACTTCATTCTAGACTGCCCTCCATTACAGTGACGATGGACATAACGAGGTTCTAACACGAGTTATTACCTAACTTTATTACTTTTATGACTTTACGCATTCTACGCTGTCTGCGGCATTGGTATTGCTTTCTAAATTATGGTCATTCCTATTTTTAGAGTTTTCTTTTCAATACATGAAATAATTTTCATTGTCATGTTGTTGTTACTAAAATGACGGAACATATAAAAAAAATTATTGAAGGCAATGTTAAAAGTCATGTATGAAAGGTACGATGAATATAAAAGAAGCGAAAGAGGTGTCAGGATCGTAGCAAATGTCGTGAACTGAGGGTTCCTCCATACATTAATCTATCAAGATATTGAAAATCGATATGAAAAGTTTGCTAACTGCAAGAGAGAGATCTAAGACTATTTTAAAACTATAAAAAAACTGGCCAAGTGCGAGTCGGACTTGCGCACTAAAGGGTTTAAAAAAAACCAATATCTATAAAAATGGAAAAAAAAATACGTTTATTTTAGTATTTGTTGTTATAGCGGCAACAGAAATACACCATCTTTGAAAATTGCAACTGTCTAACTATCACGGTTCATGAGATACAGCCTGGTGACAGACGGACAGACAGACATACAGACAGACGGACGGACAGCGGAGTCTTAGTAATAGGGTTTCCGTTTTTACCCCGCACCCGGCTTTGCACTGGTACAATATGGGTATACAACAATTTGAATACCTACGTTTATAATTACAGATAGATACATATGCTACCGCAGGCTTTTTTGTAGATAATGATCTCTTTCTACATAATTTTATCTCTTGACGGATTAGACAGCATACGCCATGAAAACTCGCTGAGGCTAACTTTTTCCGACTTGATTCACTTATACTGTTAATGCTCAGCTCCTAAACATGATAGGTGTATGTTTAATACTTGTAAACCTTCCCGGTGAATCAACCAACCAATACTGAAAACCGCAACAAAATATGTCGCCTTACAGCTCCCGAAACCGTTGCCGACCCCAGGGTACCCAGTGGAAGACAAAGTCTTCCTCATTTAGCCAATGATTTTTTGAGGCTATACTTAACGAGCTTTGTTGAGGTATATAGATGGAAAAGCCTCTTTGTACGGTTTGTCGGATAATGTACATAGATTTTTTATTATAAAACCCATTGGTACATGGTCGGATGTAGGAATCGAATCCGCGACATTTCAGTTGTGAGCCGACGTCTTATCCATTCGACCACCGACGCCCCTATATGTTTTATAATATGTATACATACACAACGTAGGCACACAATGACACAACACACCACCTAGTCTAGAATACAATGCCTTGTGCAAGCAAATACATGTATTCGTAGTTCATGAATATATAAACTCTATTCTTCATTCATTAGAACATGTTTTCGCACAAAAAAGTTCTGATTCCACCATATTCCCGAGAAATAAGCGGATATAGCCCAGTGTGGTCTGTTCCGGTACTATGACAGAACTGCATGTAGCTTAACATTGGGGTTTCCTTTAAAATTTCCTTTTTGAATGAAACATAATTTGTGCGTCGGTGGCCGAGTGGTTAAGACGTCTGGTGATTTAACTAGGCAGACCACAGGTTCAATCCCGGCCATGTACCAATGGGTTTTTTAATTAAAAACTTATGTAAGTACATAATCCGACAAACCACACTTAAAGGCTTTTTCATCTTAATATACCTCAACAGAACTGGCCACTCGTTAGAACATCACAAATACCATCGGCTAAACGAGGAAGACTTTGGTCTTCCGCTGGGTACCCTGAATAAAAAGATATGTAAAAATCTTAATATAACATCTTATAAGAATTTTAAATGACAAAAAAACCGGTCAAGTGGGAGACGCCCAAGTAGCAATACTTTGTATTATAAACAAGGTATTGTAGATATCTTGCAGGCAAATTTACTAATTCTAGTTACTGTCTTGGCTAAAACTATTATGTCCCTCAAGATATCAAAAGTGGGCACAGTATTTAAGTTCATTTCAGGAAAGACTTCATACTACTTGTAAGATAAAGTTTAACCGAACTTAGGAGAATGGAATTAGCGAGTCTCTTAAAAGTCACTTCAAGATATCCTACAGGTTGACTTAATACAATGTAATAGTTTTCAAGATATCTACAATACCTAGTTAGGACTACTATACCAAACTCACGCAAATTCAAAAAATACCTAATAAAATAAAACTTAAATCTTCATTCGCTATACCTAGTTATTATTTAGACAATTAATAGAGAACTTTTATTTTAAACACGTAAGTATGTAACAGACAACAAGAAAATGGCGATCATTATTACTAAACTTTATAATACTAGGGGCATGTCGAAGATAAGACTGAAATTCAAAACGCATGTTTGTTTATCGTGTAAAATGGACAGATATTAATTTAAAATTAAAGATTTTGCTCGTGCTTGTTTATAATTTTTAAAATATGATTAATGGCAGTATGTGGCGTACTATTAACAATAGACCAGTTTCTTAGCTCTTCTAAAATTACAGTCGCTTTCAAATTTCGATTCACTACTATCAGAATCATCACTGTCTACTACTGCATCCAAACTTTCAAATTGTTCTATTACAGAAAATAATGCACTGTCTTTGTTTTCATTTGAAGGTGGTGATGCTTGAAAATACTATAACAGAATTTAATATTTTTATGTTTTATAAATTAAAATTTTAGCAGATGGTGCGATACTAACATTCGTTCCAGAACTTGCTCCGGTACAAACACTGTTAAACAATCTTTTTAAGTTCATCCATTATTATTTTTGGTTTTTGGATCCACTAGAGAATGAAGCCGTCCCTTTAAGAGTGTAGTGTACCGCGTCCATGTCCATACAAACGGAGAAAACGTTTTACTACCCCTAAATATTAATTAATTTTAACGATTTTGTAATATGTTACTGTTATAATGAAAAACTACGTACGTATTTTTTCCTTTTTTCAAAATTCGTAATAGGTCAAAAGTTATAAGCCCCTCAAATCTCGGTTTTTTGGTTCATAACTTGCTGGTAATAAACCGTCTGTATTTGAGAAACAAAGCAAAATTTCAAAAAAAGCAAAACGTACGTACGTAGATTATAATCTGCTAAAACGTTTGACACCAAAATTATAAGGTTTCGTTATAGTTTAGTAGGTGTAAATCGTTTTCGCCCAAAACGCAATTTTCAACGAAAAACATACCTACGAACACCCACGAGCTGCAGTGCTCTCTGTCGCACTGATGACCGGGGGAAGAGTGCGATTGAGACAGAATATGATTTTCTAAATACCTATTTCGCTGCGTACGCTGAGCTACACGATCCTCTTAATGCTTATTATTCTGAAAACTGGTTTATATAAAGACTAAATGAATTTACTTTACTTAAAAAAGATCGTTTACAGTTCTTCGTGTAAGGATTAACTTAAGTTTGACTTACAAATTTTTCAAAGCTAGTTTTTACTTAAAAGACACTAAAGTCTTTCTTGTTAATTCAGTACCGTTTAAATTGAGCCTTTAAATAATCTCAATACAGTAATATTAGATTTAGTAGACTTAAGATTTAGATATACTTTATACAAAATAGTTTTGGGAATAGGTACTTAACTTGGTATTGAGAATACAAACTTTTCTTAAGTAGCGGTAAATTAAAACATTTTGATTTAAAGTAAAAATAGTATTAGTAAAGTAGTAGTAAAGTCGTTTTTATCCTAAAGAAACCCAACTTTAGGAATAGTATAAACATACAAGATTTAACTTGATTGGCAATTGCTACTTGGGCGGTGCGAGGCCGACTCACACTTGGCTGGTTTTTATTATTTGTTGTTTTACAAGAGTATGCATAGTTATACTAGTTAGACGTTTGTATGTATTGCCATTATTAAGATCGTACAATAAACGCCGAATAAAACATATTTCTTGTAGGCGACCCACTTTAATTTATAACTTTATTTTATTTTTATTACTTGTTGCTGTACATAGTAATACACACTCTGTGAAAATTTCAAGTGTCTACCTATTACGGTTTAAAAGATACAGCCCTGTGACAGACGGACGAACGGACGGACAGCGGAGCGTCATAGGGTTTCCGTTTGCACCCTTTCGTAAGGGACCCTAGAAACCCTCATATTAAAAATTTCAAATTATTTCGTTTGTTCATCGAAGGTGGGTACAAATTCGTCTAATGATATCACTAATTGACCTACATGAAGTCTTATATATGTTTTAGCGATTATAACTAAATATTATGAAGCCATACATATAAAGGTAGGTACTTAGTAGAAAATTTAGCAAAAAAATCCCCTGGGTGTATATCTAAAACTTCTCACGTGTATACAAATACATAATGTTATATAAAACGGGCTTAAATAATGTACTTACAACTTAGCGAATAAAACTAACGAACCGACTGAAATACAACCACGTGACCTAACTGTCCTTCACTCTGACCAAACCAGCTTATATACTTATTGTAAGAAAACGTAAGCCGTCGTCGGGAGGAGTATTTTGGAGTAGGTGTAATTTTGGTAAGGTGATATTCTTTATAAATCTATACTAATAATAAAACTGACGAGTTTGTTTGTTTGAACGCGTTAATCTTTTAACTACCAATCAGATTTGAAAAAATATTTTTGTATTTGATAGCCCAATTTTTGAGGAAGGTTATAGCTATACAACATCACGCTACGACCCAAAGGAGTGGAGCAATAAATTAAAGTTTGTAAATTTGGATGTAGCTATGGGTTTTTTAATTAAAAACTTATGTACATAATCCGACAAACCACACTTAGAGGCTTTTCCATCTAAATATAACCGAACTGGCCACTCGTTAGGTATAGCCTCACAAATACCATCGGCTAAACGAGGGAGACTTCGTCATTTATTTAGGTTGTACAATTACCAGTTGGCAATGACTACACTAAAATGTTATATGGCAGTTTATAGAGATAACTTTGAACGGTCGTTGGTATAAAATAAGTTTTTATTGTTAGGACTTGCTGTAATAATGTTCTAGAAAGAAACTGGCTTCACCATATTCTCTGACGGGAGATGTGCAAATATTTACCTGAATTTTCTTTACAGCGGGAAAAATAACTATGAAATACATGTGCACTCAAATGGCGAAATGCGGTATCTCAATTTTAATTAAATAATGCATCAAATAATGACGGCCTTTATATTTACTAGTGAGCAACAATGTCCCCATTTAGCTGACAATCTGTCGCTGTACCTATAGAAAAGTTTGGGTGTTTTAAGGGTCCGAAAATATCCGATGAAAAAACGGAAACTATAGGATCACTTATTGTTTGTCCGTCTGTCACAGCTTATTTGCTCCTAATCTAGTGGACGAAAAATGTTGAAACTTGGTACATATATAGCGTTTCATGACCCAATCTCGGACGTATAACGTAATTAATCAAATTTAGATTTTGGGGGGCTAATTTTGGCGGGAAAAATAAAACTTAAAATTTTTTTTTAAGTGCATCATGTGACATATCAAAAAAAATATTTTATTTTAAAATGTATACGAAAACTGACCGTTCCCCCTTCCCATTATCTCCGAAACTACTGAGTTTAAAATTTAAAAAAAAATAGGGAATATAGGACCTTTCTTATAGTTTACAGGAAAACCTAAATAAAAATCCTAACCTATAAAATAGTACGGAAACCTCAGCGCGCGTACTCTCAACTTGGCCAATTATTTATTACTCAATACGCCTAAATGGCCGAACAGATGGTTTAGCGGAAATGGAAATATATTTTATTCTGCATAGACAGGAAGGCTGATGGGCATGAAATACTTATTATTATTTGTTCCAGTTCCACGAGAATAAAACCGCGGGCAAAAGTTAGTTTCATAATAGTAGTTTATGATACGGGATCATAATAGGGGTAATATAAACACAAGTGCGCCTCATTTTTTAATAGCATCCACGAGTGTTTTAATTCCAAGTTATCCCATGCAATAGTACAAAACAAATTGAACCAAGATATTTTTCTTAATCGACAAATAGGTGGTAAACGCGGTTACCTACCTACTACGCATGCGCGTTAACTATCAAGTGACTCTTACATGGGAAAGTCAATATATGGGAGTTTAAAGTGGCTGCATAACACATATCCTTTGCTTTTTCTGCATTTAAAAAAAAACAAAACATTATTATAATACATTATATTATCGAAGTTTGACATATTAGAGACGCGTGTGTGTAAAACATATCATTATGAAGTATAATTCGATTTTGTAATAGAGATTTTAAGTTATAAGAGTAGATAAAGTAAATTTTAGAGAGATTGTTATATTTTGTTAGCATATTTTGCTTTTGCGTTTCAGGTAATGGTTGGACCTACTAAAAGTGCGATGAATATTACAAATCATGACTTAGAGAGTTTAGAGGACACCTGAGACTTTCTAATAACTGCGCATCATCTTTTATTAATTTTGTTGTGAAAATACACCATTCTAATTTTAGTAAATTGTTGGTCCTGAAGCTATACAAATAATAAATTATTTTTAAATTAATAAATTGATCTCAGGGTAATTTTGATGAAACTTTCTGTGATCACTTTCTTCACTATATATTATAAAACAAGTCCCCTGCCGCGTCTGTCTGTCTGTGCGTTTTTTAACTGAACAGATTTTGTTGCAGTTTTTACTATTAGACAGGTTGATTCTCCTGAAAGGTTTATGATTATTAAACATGGACTTATCATGTTTAGGAGCATAGAATTAACAGTATAAATCAAGTTGCGGAAAAAGTTAGCCCCAGCGAATTTTCATGGCGTATGCTGTCTAATGCGTCAGAAATTTTACAAAATTATGTGGGAAAGAATTATTTAAAATAAAATAATCTACAAAAAAGTCCGCGGTAGCTTTTATCTATCTCTAATAGTAATAAACGCATATTAAAATTGTTGTAATAAACTCATATTGTACATAAATTCGAAGGCATCACTCATTTATAGCTGTTCATATTTTTGAGGCTACAATTAACACACGTGAAGGCTCAGACTGATAATAAAATTCATTGTTAAACAGTTAGAGTCTTGTCTTGAAACGCCATCCCGATCTCCAAAAATTACATTTAAATTGCTAAATAACTTTCTGGAGATTTATTTTATTAGAATCCCCACAATCTGTAACTTTATAAACAAGTGTCTTATCTCCCTTGAATACAATTGAACAACTTTTGTATTAAATTAGTTCCTTGTAAATTGGTAAAGTTAACACAATGGCTATAAAATGATTCCACAGGTGCAATTAGTATGCGATAAACTTTGATTCCCGTCACATCAAAAACTGAAAGGAGAAAGTAAATTATGATTATCCTGGCGTGTCCTTTACAAAGGACAGACTAGACAAAAAATAACAAAGGGGAATGAAAGACAAAAGGCTGCCTTAAAGCTGGGAAAAGCTGATTCAACGATTTATACATTTTATACGTATTTCTATGCTGCGAGCACCTTCTGCTTTCTCACACATAAATAATACTATTTACTTATTCTAGACAGTTGAGGTTAAATAATGGGGAAGTATTTATTTTTACCCTTAATATGTGTAAGTTAAAATTATGTTATATCTCTCTTATAATGATATCCGGGCACGTGTCGTGTAGCACGTATAATAAATCAACCTAATGTAGCTTTTTAGATAGAGCTCAGTTGAGGTATTTTAAGGTCTAAAACCTTTTTGGTTTTATCTGGTTCAAAGCAACAAGTTACTGAATTATTATCCTAATTCAAAATACGTGTATATCTTAGTGAGATAAGTTTGACTAACCAAAATAGGCTCTTTTTAGAATATTCTGTACTTACTTATAAAGAATCTGTACTAAGGGTTTTGAAAATATTTAATAAACAAACGCTATACTGATTCACAATATCTATAAAGAAAATCTATGATTGGACAGTAGAAAGATACCCTCATTTTCCAGTAAACTTCATTACCGTCCGTTCTATTTAAAGATGTATAAATTTAGACAATTTTAGGTCACGAGTGTCACGACCCCTGATCGTGGTAACATTTAACATGTTACATATCAAGGTGTTAACTGTTTACTTTAGCCAAGGTTGGTGGATTATTCTGGTATTTCATTCAATATTTTCTTTGATGTATTTTCATTAATATTATTTTTAACGAGTTGTATGACTCATGTGGTTCTTAAATGGTATAATAGCCTTGCGGTTGACCTTGTCACCTTTCATGGTGCTTATAGATAAAAAGCTAAAGGTGCCCACACATTTAAACGACCACAGACTCATCCAATTCTTCCCCGACGAACGGTCCCCTGACCTTTTTCAAATCATCGTGTCTGTGGACGATTTCGATGCCGGACAGATCTCGGACTGCTGTCCACACACACATTACACAGATAATATTGTGACTGACATCTCTAGATCTACCGACGAACGGACGGAAAATTTTCGGTGAGATATCCGCCGAGTCTGTGGTGGGTTTTAAATGTTTGAGAAATACACTCTATATGTGCAAAATCTAACAAGAATGTGTATTTGAAGAAGTAAACCCGAAAAATACCCACTGAACCGGTATCAAAAATTTTCATTGCTGTCAAGCTACATTACGCCATACATAGGCTACTTACTTATATGTTTTTAATTTTACATTTCAAAAATTTCTACGGACGAAGTCAGGGCAGAAAGCCAGTAATAAATAATTATTTAAATATAATAGTTTACAGACATGCCGTGCTAGGTGTGAGCATGACGGTGTATCTCTGTACGTAGACAAAATCTCAGTTAGAAAGAGAAAGGTAAAATTTCCTGTAGTGACAAAGCAGGACAAAAAGCAGCGTCGCTTTTGTCTTAATTTATCTATATGGGACATCTCTTTCTAACTGAGATTTTGTCTACGTACAGAGAAGATAAAAATATATATAAAATATACTTGCCTGATTTTTTGGCGCTGCTAGTCTTGCCTCCATTTTTATTTCTTCGAGGATATAAGTTAATTTTACTTTGGCCACACCCCATCACTTCACAATTTGACTATTATGGACACATTAGAAGAATTATCACTAAACACTTATAATTTCACTTTTTAACACACAGAATAAATGTTCCATATCTACTAATGAAATAAAATTTAGCATTTTCTTCTTTTTATTTTCTGAAATTTATTTAATTTTAGTTTAATAGATTTTGATAGCCTAAGTGATACCAGTACAGCAAACATGGTGGATATTTAGAATATAACTAAGATATTATATTTTAAAATAATTTAATTTTCTGTATGGTGTGGCCGCACTTTCTGTTCTGTCCATGCTTCATTTTCATTTAATATCTGAAAAAGAAAACGCATATTAATAAAAATACGCAAGTTCGTATTAGCAATAGTTTCTGTTTAACGCAATACTGAAAATATCAATTAAGCGAATATCTTCGTAGTCGACTTGTAAATAGCCTATAAAATGTATCTTCAGATGTGTGATGGCAAAACGACCAATCAATAAAAATTGTGATTCCATATCTAAAGAAAGAAAAATGTATATTACTTAAGGAGTTTGTTGCGGTATGTAAGATAGAAAGGCAAAGCTTCAACTTTCCTGTATTCTGTATGTAAACTATATAAAATTAAAATATAATTAGTACCTGCTCCCGGCTTCGCACTGATACAATATCGGTTTATAACAATTTGAAAACCTAAAACTTAAAATATAAATAGGTAAACTTCATAGTTCATTAATATTGTTAATGTTCAGCTCCTAAACATAATAGGTCATTTAATACTCGTAAACATTCCTCGTGCATCAGTTAAACATGAAAACTGCAATGAAATCCATTCAAACAGAAAAACGCGGCGGTGTACTTTGTTTTATAATTATAAATTTAATATAGAAGAAATAATTAATGTTTATGAATTCTATAGAAAAAACGAATTACACACATATATTAATTTTCATATTTTTTTTATTTATTTTGTTTTTGTTATTAAGACAAATCAAGCTAATTTAAAAAAATGGAATGTATAATTATTATTATTAAGGAAATAAAATGTATTATTATTATTAATATAGATAGTGATGGCGCGTTTTACCATATTACGGTATGTACAGAGGTGTTATATTTGTAAACAAGAGAAATATTCTAGTACAGCGCGTGAGTATGGCCAGTATCATGTAAACATTGATATCATAAACATGGCTATTTTATTGTGGCCTTACTATTGAAGCTAGGTACGCCGTTCCTAACAGGTGGCCTAGGTTTGCCTAATGACTTTTATGCAAGTTTTAGTACATTTTTACAGTACTCTATATGTAAACAATGAAGAAGTAATTTATCACGGTACATAAAACATTTAGGTGATTAGGTGGTGTGAATAAATATTTTTTATATAAATTTTGTTATAGAGCGGATATAGAGCGGGATTTGAATTTTCTTCGTTGGTAAGCCTAACACTTGAGAACGGCTGGACCGATTTGGCAAATAAAAAAAACAATATTAGAAATAATCTGAATCAATCTGAATAGTTGTCAAAAAATTTGGAAAATTCGGGAAAAACTGAAAGTGATTATTTCTATGGGATTTCCGTATGAACTCAATACCATAATAGGGTTGAAAGTTAATATGGGATTTAGGACGAAGCCGGGGCGGAAAAGCTAGTTTACAATAGATTCCAAATTAGACTAATTTTATATTTTCTATTTTATTCAATGGAAAGCACAAAATAATAAATCTTTAAAAACAATTCCCTTTTTAGCCCTTCAAAGGCAGTTCAGACTTCAAATTTTCGAAATATAAATAATATTTGCCACCACTGCCAAATATTTTCACTTAGGTTGATTCACCGAGAAGGTTTACGAGTATTAAACATGGACCTATCATGTTTAGGAGCTGAGCACTAACAGTATAAGTGAATCAAGTATCAAGTAGGGGAAAAAGTTAGCCCCAGCGAGTTTTCATGGCGATTGCTCTCCAATCTGTCAGAGATATAACAAAATGATGTAGGATACAATTCTGTAGAATAAAATTATCTACAAAAAATCCGTAGTAACATCACATCCCACTAATATTATAAACGCGAAAGTTTGTATGGATGTATGTTTGTTACTCAATCACGCCATAACGGCTGAACGGATCTGGATGACATTGGCACGGAGATAGATTATAGTCTGGAATAGCACATAGGCTACTTTTTATCCCGAAAAAATGTATGGTTCCCGTGGGATAGATTTGTTTTTGTTTCTCACGTGATTGACATGATTTTTTGCATAGTGGTAGTTTAGGGGTCAGAGAATGACATATACTATTTTTTATACCGCGAAAGCGGGCGGGGGAGGGGCAAATTACAGCCACGGGATTATTTCTTTTTTGATCTAATTCCACGCGGGTGAAACCGCGGACAGAAGCTTATATGTATATATCTAATAGATAAATATATAACAAGCGTTATGTAGGTATTCAAATTGTTGCAAACAATTTTGTATCTACATTGTTGCATGCTCATGAGAAAACTTGGGCTAGGGTTAGTGAAGTGCTCCGAGACTTCGAGTGTACTAAAGCCACTTTGCACCGTACAGTACAAAAATAATGCAGACTTACTTCCGGAGGGGAATTGAAGAGTATCGATCAGTTTGGAGATGGATGTGGGCAGTAAAAAACGGAGCGCTTCATGTAAAAAACCGTGATTTTTACATAGATTTACATTACAAACTCTAGAGGCACTGATAACATTGTCCACATTTAGTGAGGTGTTTAATATCGTTAGAGAAGAATGCGGAATGAAAGATGCAGTTGTTGTGACTAAAATGAACGTAGTTGAAGTAGAAGGATGAAAGATTGACTAAAAAGGTTTAGGTATATGGCTAAAGTGGAACGAAATGCTGGCAGAGGATGACCTAGGTATACTTTTATTGAACATGGAAATTTTAAAAGTACGTATACAATCGCCGAGCACGTATGAAAGGTATGATGAATATAAAAGAAGCGAAAGAGGTATGTCAGAATCGTAACAAATGGCATTCTATTGTCTCTGCCTACCCCTCTTGGGATAAAAGGCGTGAGTTTGGAGAGAGTCGGTGATCGAGTGGGTAAAACGTCGGCTCACAACCGAGAAGTCGTGGGTCGATCCCCACATCCAATGGGTTTTTTATAATAAAAAATCTATGTAGGTACAACATTACAAGAGGCTTTTCCATCAACATACCTCAATAGGTATAGCCTCAAAAAAAAGTTCTTCGGCTAAGTGAGGAAGACTTTATCTTCCGCTGGGTACCCTGGGGCAACGGTTCCCGGGAGCTGTAAGGCAACCCGTGGTTTTTTTTAGTTTGGAGAATTTATACGGATTTCTGATTTATTACGTATTCGGAGGCTCTGACAAGAATAGCTGAAAATATTTGTCTATGACTCAGAAAAAAATCTAAAGCGAAAATGTCTGATTGCCAGCCACCAAACTTTTATTAGGCAGGTTTTCCCTCCATGTCTCCTTTGAATACAGAATGCGAATCATTTACGTACCGTAGACATTGTAAGTACCTACTGTTTCAGCGCTACGTAAAAATCTAGAACTTTCTAAGAAAATGGAAGACTTTGTAAGTTTTTAATTGGAAATATAATGCGTATGTTTCTAAATAAATTAGATCAAAATATTATTATTGAGCTTGTTTATTGGTGAGAAATAAACTCGAAACTTATACCGATTACAGAAATTCAAGTGATGGATTAGTTCCATCAGAAATAAGAAGCATAAAAGTAAAATAAATGCAGTGGAAATGCGGTCTTTACGTATAAAGCGTATTGACCGCATCCGGAACGATGTCATTAGAGAAGAATGCGGAGTGAAAGATGATGTTGTAACTAAAATAAAGAAAAGTATTTTACGCTCGTTTGGATACGTTGAAAGAATGAAGGATGAAAGATTGACTAAAATGGTTTATATGGCTGAAGTGAAAGAAAATGCTGGCAGAGGACGACCTAGGTGTACTTTTATTAAACATATAAAAATGTATTGATCGTTGGAAATATTAAAAGTACACACAAGGTATGATGAATATAAAAGAAGCGAAAGAGGTATGTCAGAATCGTATCAAATAGCATTCGATTGTCTTTGTCTACCCCTCTTGGGATGAAAGGCGTGATGATAGATAGATAGATTCTTTCACTTGCACTAAAACCGGAGAAACACGACAAATTTTTCACGTTTGATCAATGTCTACGGTCGAAACCGGGGAGAAAGCTAGTCAGCGCCATTTTCCACACGTTACTGTTGCGCCCAATTTACAAATTCTTCGAGTAAACGATTTATTAACCAGCATATTATTAATCTCTTATCGGAAAAAAAGTAAACAAAGTTTTCGGTCTACAGACTATTTTTAATGTTTTAAGGTCAGATAGAATATAGAATAGAATAGATAAATAATGATAACTGTCCGACTTTTGTGACGATACGCGTAAGGGGTTCTACGAAAAATTTTTGAAGGATATTATAGTTAGAATAGGTAACAACCTATACTTAATAAAAAAAGTGCACCGACTTCAAAAATTTGCACTGAAAAGTAAGAAATAATAAATATTTCGTCGTAGAATTTGAAGACGGTTGGTGCCAAATTAGGATACAAAACTAAGTAAATATCTAAGAAGATCTGTTCAATATTATCTATGTTTGTATGTACCTACTGATGATCGTAGGTTCCTAATGAATTGTCTATATTAGTGAATTTGGGAACTAAGTTGTTTCTAATTTGGCACCAACCGTCTTCAAATTCTACGACGAAATATTTATTATTTCTTACTTTTCAGTGCAAATTTTTGAAGTCGGTGCACTTTTTTTTAAAAGGTTTATTTTACCTTTTTAAGTGGTTTTGCTGCCTTGAGAGACAAATAATAACACAACTAAAAAAATATTGATGGAAAATTTAAAAAAAATAGGTACCGCTGTGGATGTGATTTGAACCATGTGATTGTGCCCTATGCACCCCATTATATTTAACCGCTACACCATCGTCACGAAAATTGACAACTTCGTGTCAATAGCAACCGTTGCTAAGGCTTTTTCTGATACATAATTTTCAGCCGTAAACAGAAATTAATTACTGAATTTCTGAAAAACTACTGAACCGATTGTCGTCGTATGTCTGTGAGATAATGTCGAGAAATTATGATGTCTTAAAAAAAATAAGTCGTCAAAATCGGAAGTGAAATAAAAAGCTGGCAGAGGACGACCTAGGTGTACTTTTATTAAACATATAAATATTAAAAGTACACACAAGGTATGATGAATATAAAAGAAGCGAAAGAGGTATGTCAGAATCGTATCAAATAGCATTCGATTGTCTTTGTCTACCCCTCTTGGGATGAAAGGCGTGATGATAGATAGATAGATTCTTTCACTTGCACTAAAACCGGAGAATCGAGATATCAAGAAAAATGTACTTATAAAGTCAGTTTTTTCAAAATTTCTGAAAAACTAATGAACCAATTTTTATGAGATAAAAGTGGGACCAATCCGGAAGAGTTATCTGTCGATTAAAAAAGAAACCATCAAAATCGGTTCACAATTGGCGGAGTTATCGATGTACATACATACATAAAAAAAAAATATATATACGGTCCGAATTGAGAACCTTCTCCTTCTTTTTTTGGAAGTCGTTTAAAAAGGTTTATGGCTGAAGGAAATGCTGGCAGAGGACGACCTAAGTGTACTTTTATTGAACATATACAATATGTATTAATCGATGGAAATATTAAAAGTACACACAATCGCCGAGCATGTATGAAAGGTATGATGAATATAAAAGAAGGGATAGAGGTATGTCAGGATCGTAACAAATGGCATTCGACTGTCTCTGCCTACCCCTTTTGGGATAAAAGGCGTAATGATAATCTATTTATAAAAATATCTAATATGTACTTTTCGAATCACGTTTCATAAATCATGAATACCAAATGAACTCCCTTCAATATAGGAATCCTTATAAAACAAAATCAATCAGCTTCCTTTGAGTGAAAAATAAAACACCAGGTAAGAACTGAAGGATGACTTGTATAAAAGTGCCTTGTGAATTTGTAAATATATAAATCTCAAAATAGCTAATTAATTAAAAACCGGCAAAGTGCGAGTTTGACTCACGCACGAAGGGTTCCTCCGTACCATTATCTATAAAAACGGCAAAAAAAATCACGTTTGTTGTATGGGAGCCCCCTTAAATAATTTTTTTATTCTGTTTTTTAGTATTTGTTGTTATAGCGGCAACAGGTTCATGAGATACAGCCTGGTGACAGACGGACAGACAGACGGACGGACAGCGGAGTCTTAGTAATAGGGTTTCCGTTTTTACCCTTTGGGTATGAAACCCTAAAAATGAACTTGATACCAATTTCAGTATAGTGCGCGCAAAATAAATTGTGGGAAAGAAGGCCATATAGATGGTATGGAGCCATGAGTGGAGCGCATCCTATTCATGTGATTCTTTTCAGCTCAACTTATTTGGTGACAGACACACCTAGCTACGTATATAATTAGCTACGCTTAGTTTCCGCCAAAACAATAAGGAATAATTTGTCAAATATTTATTCAAGATGTAGTTTTTTGAAATGGAAATATCTTTAGGCGCGTTTTTTGGTAATATGGGTTCGCGCCATGACATGCTTTCGGCACAAGACCATGGATTCGTGTACAGGCTTCCACATGCCTGGGTTGAGCATTTTTGGCTGCGTATTTCTGGCCGATAATTCTCAGTCAGGTCCGATAGATTTATTAATTTAATTAAAAACTTCTTTAGGCTCGCTGTTATATGAAATTAGATTTTTTGTATTTTTGTTTGTAATGAATAAACTCAAAACTACTGAACCGATTCTAAAAAATATTTCACTAATAGAAAGCTACGATATCCATGAGTGACATAGACTATATTTTATATATTGTTCTAATATATCCACGAGCGGAGCCGTGGGCGGAAAGTCTACTTTTGTAGGCAGTCTCCATAACTTTACTGTCTATGCGTTTTTTTTATCAGAAAAAGTATTGGAGGACTATATATACTCTGTGGTTTTTACAGGTTATTTGACGTTATTTGACATCTGTTTAAGAGGCTACCTTCATATTAAATCATATTTTTCAAATCGTTTTGAGTGAAACCTAAAGCTCTAACAAATACAGAAAAAATTACATGTTATAATTAATCATATTTCATATTAATCTGTTAATCGTATAACATGTTTTAAGAAATTTTGCTCGATAGAAAAAAATTGCAAAGTAGGCTCTGAAAATAGTCTCCTTTCCAAATTTCTCAGTAGTACATGAAGTATTGTCTATTAAATTAAGTACAAATTTGTATCATCTATTACTAAAGTAAGATGTTAATTTAGATTTTCAATAAAGCTACTTTTTTAATTTAAATAAATTATTTTTGATTTGTCACATAGGACGTTTGTTCCAAGCACTTTCCGTGCGCCTCTTCTCTTTTGTTTCTATTCAATGCGACAGAGAGAGATTCAGCGGAGAGACCAATCGATCACGTAGCGCTAGGGTAGCGCTAGCGTATCGTATGCAGCTAGGCCACGCCCCTCAAACTATGATTTTATTTGAATGTATCGTCTTAATATCATAGAGTAATAGCAATCACTATGTATTTAATAAGAGTCGCGACTGCCATACAATAAAATGAAACAAACTTAGGGCTGAAAGGTGCTGCCAACCTAACAACTATTGCCACTATTCCACGCGGACCTGGTTTATTTAGTTATTTTTAATCTTTAGATTTGATTTAAGGTTTTTATATAACCTAACAACATCGTACTGTGGATTGGTAAAGAAATATTTGCTGTCTCTGTCATCTGTATATGGCGTGAAAGAGATGGCGATACGACGCCATTAGTATTGGCTCATTTTTCCTAGCCCAAATTTTTTGTTCTAAGTTGCGCCAGCAAGTCGCGAATAGTGCGAATTTTGTGAGTTTGTGTGTATGAAAATTTCTTTCAGCATTTGAAAAGTAGACATAGAAGTGGAAAATTGAAAAGACCTGACATAAATCCTAATTTAAGTCCTGAGATTTTGTTTCAAACGTAATTAACAACTCTGTGAAAAAAGGGTAAATTAGATTATGTTCTTAAATTATGATGATGTTAATTACGTTGATTTGTGATACTATACAAAGAAGATTATGTTTTTTTTATTGTCTTTCTAATAAAAAAAATCTCAAAAATGTATTTATTTATTGAAAATCCGGCCGCAATCCTGCCAGTACCCTAAAAATCCTGAAATCTCAGGACAAATTCTGAGATATGGTAAACCTATATGGTGCAAATTAGCTAAAGTTATGATGATATTCGTCAACTATGTCTGAAAGTGCCTCTTGAGAGCTTCCACGGTGTGCTCTGCGTCAATAGTTAAAGTTGCATGAAAATAATGTATAGCTTGTTCCTTCTCTCAAAGCATATGTCTATCTTTTAAAGTAGGCCACACATTGGTCCGGCATCGCATCGAAAATTTCCCATCCCGGCCGCCATAAGATCTAGGCGGGCCATTTGTTATAAGAATTGGACGAATCTGTGGTCAATTTCGGTGGACTGTATCCCTGAGTGAGATAGACTATATTTTATTTTGTACGAATGTATCCACGAGCCTATAAATAAATGCGTTTATCGTTTATACTTCTTTGATGCTAAAACGGGGCAACGGATCGACCAGATTTTTTGCACATTCTGGAGGGCCGATCTACTTTTTATCCCTGAAAAATATAATTATCCGGATTTTTTAAACAACTTTCCTATCCTATTAAACTGCAATGTATCAGGGGCGGGGGAATTATTGTCAGAATCTCCATATACCTACTCTCAAGGTTAAAGTGTGACAAGTTAGAAATGTGAACAGTTTGACAAGTTCTGTTATAGACGCGACATAACTTAGTTTGGGGTAAGGGGTGTAGGGCTCTTTAGGGGGTTGCTCGGTCGATATCATCCCCTTAATTCGACAAGACGAAAATGTCTACGATAAACGCCATAAGAGTGCGTTCTGTATTGAATTTATAACTTTGATCTTTTGATATTCATTTCTTGATCCGATTTATGGTTTTATTAAAGTAGGTACTAGCTTTTGTCTGCGTGGAAATAGAACCTAGAAATGGAATAATCCGGTGACGGTGTTATGTTATGCCCCTCCCCCACCCGCTTTTCCAGGATATGAAGTACGCTATGTTCTTATCTTGACTACAATCATCACTAAATAATATAAAACAAAGTTTCTCGCCGCATCTGTCTAAATTATGCTAAAACTATTGAACAGATTTTGTTACAGTTTTCACAATTCGATAGGTTTATTCACCGGGAAGATTTACGAGTATTAAACATGGACCTATCATGTTTAGGAGCTGAGCATTTACAGTATAAGGGAATCCAGTCGGGGAAGCTTTTGCGAGTTTTCATTGGGTAGCATAACGTTTAATCCGTCAGAGATATAACAAAATTATGTAGGAAAGAATTGTAGTTAAAGTTATATGTTCAATAAAAGTACACCTGTATGTCAGGATCGTAACAAATGGCATTCGATTGTCTCTGCCTACCCCTCTTGGGATGTAAGGCGTGATGATAGATAGATACAAATCTATACTAATATTATAAAGAGAAAAGATTTGTATTTTTGTGTGTATGTTTGTATGTTTGTTACGAATACACTCAAAAACTACTGGACGGATTTTGATAATTCTTTCACCATTAGAATGCTACATTATCCCTGAGTAACATAGGCTATATACCATCACGGAACGGGGTGGGCAGAGGAGAACATGACAAAAGCTATGTATGAAGTGTATGTTTGCCAACATTCTGAAATAGACACGTACGAAGGGTAGGGGTAGGGGTAGTGCAGGCAAGCCATTATCTATGAGTGCTGTAGGGTATATTTTATTTTGTTCGAAAATATCCACGGGCGAAGCCGGGGGCGGACAGCTAGTATAAAATAAAATTACAAATAAAAAATTTCATGTAAACTTGAGTTTTCCTGAAAATGTCTACTAAGCCACTATTTTTCAATATCATGAAGATTAAAACGTCCCATTTCTAAATTGCTTTCATATAAGCTAGATAAATAGTTCATCTTCTAAGCTCCAAGGTTATTTTCCCTTGAGGACATAATAAACCATCTACTTGGTTGACGTTGTATCATTTATCATCTTCACGACTTTTATACCTTGCGGTGTGGCCAGAGACATCAGTAACAGTGTCCACTTTTGCCTGTGGACCTAGATGTGTCAAAAGGTGCGCCGGTGACCGAGTGGTTAAGACGTCTAGTATTAACTAGGCAGACCACGGGTTCGAATTCGGATCCCGGCTATGACAATAGGTTTTTTAATTAAAAACTTATGTCTTTAATTTTATTTTTCAAATTCCCGCGAAAAAGTTCTGGGCGCTATAATGACGTCACACCTTGGTAACGAACAAAATTATGGTCACAATTTAGATAAAATAACAAGAAAACAACTTAGTCAGTGACAGATTGTCATAGAGTTATTATAATATAGTTACTAGTCTGTGGTTATTTATTTGACATTTACTTAGAAGTGACGTCACATGCCGTTTGTGGTCACGTGACCGTATTAATTAAAGCTTTTTCATTTAAATATTAAAAAAGATATATTTATGAAACCAATAAATAAACATTATTTTAAGTGATTATAGGTACGTTATAAACTATATAAAAATATTATTGTGTTTATTTTCTTTCACTGTCACCCCTATTAAAATTAAAATAAAAACACACATAACTCTCCTTGTCAACTTGTGCAAGTTACTAAAACTGACCGTTTAGACTACAGCGAGTAGCGAGTCAAGAACGCGCGGGGGGTTGAGCGGGCGCGGGAGGGTGTCACTTGAAACAAAAATAAAAAGCGATTCTATTTGATTCTAGTTGAAAGGCGAGTGGAACGTACTAGTACGAGTACTGGAAACTACCGTTTACATGTTTCAACTAATGTACTATCCTAACGCACTCTACTAACCACTAGAACCGTCTAAATCGGCCTTAAGAAATATAGATACTAAGCACATACTCCTAAAATGCCTTTGAAATCTAAGGTAACCACAAAATATAATACATTTTCAACTACATATTATTCGCGGTTAGGGTTAGCATCTCAGGGGGCTTAGACAATGTACAACTTAACGAATAGAATAGAATGTAGAATAGATAACTTTAAATGTATGGGATCGACTGAAATACAACCACGTGACCTAGCTAAACACTTCACTCTGACGACACCAAGACAAACTCCTTGAAGTATAAACTCCTTGTAGAAAACGAAGCGTTATTATTTCTATTTTGTCTTGTCTACGAATACATACCCTATAGATAACGTTGAAAAAAATGGCGAAGGTTTTGGTCGATCAGCAAATTTTTTGAGGTTATGCCCGGTTGTTCTTTTTGGATTTTTTATTATTTAAGTAGTTAAAATGTATTAATTAAGCTTCTTATGGACTCCGCGTACTTTTCATAAAAATATTATAATTCGATTAACTATAAGTTTCTGTATATAATAATATGATTTAGCGTTCGTACATTGTCTAAGGGGCAGATTAGGTTAGCATTCACATCTTTATTATGACATGAACGAAGGCCAAAAAACGACGGGTTCCCTCCGATGGCCAGGTAAGGAATGCCCGGCATGAGAATGTTCGAGCAAATGGCTTGGTCGGGCCGGGCATTCGATCAATATAAAAGAAAAAGATGAAGTAATAGGTACGCTCTGTAACCGTCTTCAAATTCTACGACAAAATATTAATTATCTATATCTTACTTTTCATCGGCTTGGCATTTCATCGAGTTGTGAAAAAAGTTGACTTAGAAATCAGTTTTATTCATGACTACTGAACCAATTTTCACTAAAAAAAGGGACCACCTGTGAAGTATACCCTTTCAAACAAAAAAAAATTCCAAATCGGTCCAGGCGTCTTCAAGTAATCGGGGAACATACATAAAAAATAAAGATTCCGACGAATTTAGAACCTCCTCCTTCTTTTTTGAAGTTCGGTTAAAAATCCGTAAATGATATATTAATCATGGTCACACGAACTCAACCCTTCATGTGACATATGGGCTCTATCTCGGTAACAAAACTAAATTCCGTCAACATAATTGAGTACGGCGTAGTTGGACGTAAAATGTTATTTAGCGTCAAAAGTCGTACCGCAACTTGGGAAAGATGGCACAAATTATTTAATAGTTATAGAGCTGTGCGAAAAGTAAACCGTGGTGGATTTAAGAATGGAAGAAGAAAAATTTGCATTCTGCCCCGCATTGGCCGTGGAAATTTTTAAAATATAATATAACAAAAATATGGAAACGATTACAAAAATACGGAACCATAACTTTTTTATTAAGGGTCCGTGACTGACGGCCATCTTATATCTGTAAAATATGGCAAATCTCAAATCCTAGAAATTTGAGTTTATTCATACAACATTTTCAACTTAAATTGTTGATAGTTATTATTTTAAATGGGATTAAGCCATATATCTTTTAAAACCCAATAGCATTGTTTGTTTTAAAAACTACGTATGTTCAAAACCCTAAATAATAAATACCTATAGCAATTTGAGTTGAAAATATTATATTAAATACACTAATTTTTCTAGGATTCATTGAGGTTTGCCAAATTTTTGACAGAAGTAAGATGGCCGACTGCCAAGGACCCTTAACAGTGTATGTATATGCTGGTACTTAGCTACATAAAACAGTAGTTTATTTTCGAAGACCCTTGCTTGCAAAATAATATATTTTACCAATACAGTGGACATTTTGAGCGCGTGTATGAAGAGAGGGAAACAACCTGAAAAAGCTAGTGGTGATGGGCAGGGTGGAGGGAAAGAGACCACGAGGACGTAGCCATAAACGATGGTTCCACCTCTATTACCACAGCTCTTCATCAGGCAAAAGACCGCAGCCGATGAAGGAAGATAATTGAAGAGAAGCTGATGAGTCGGAGTCACGATCCTCAGTAATGAGGGACAGACTGTGGATGAGGATATTAATTTACTGTTCCGTCATTTTGTTTATAACCCTACTAAAGAAAAAAGAGTGCGTCACCCGGTAGATGTGAAACATCAAAATTATAGTATAATATTTTGTTAGACGAAGAAATACACGACCAGACGCACGCAGCGTAGGTCAAAACCAAGCGTCTCCTGAATTATTATTGGTTAAAATAATCAGACTGTAATTCCTGCAAGATTAACGTGTCCAAACTAGCTTCAGATTTTGTAGGCAACTTTTATAGATAGCTGTAAACCAATTTCAGTCAGTCTAAAACCGATCTAGGTTAAAAGTCCTTCATTGGATTACAATGCCTACACTCAACGTCGTACATACATTATCTATTCTATGCTATGGACTAGGCACTATAAAATATAGGTATACTAGCTTGCCACCCCGGCTTTGCCCGTGCAGCCCATATTAACTTAGTTCCTACAAAAATACCCGTAGAACAAAGCACTTTTTTTTTCCCCGATTTGGGTCCTATCCCCATAATTTGTATGTCCCAATTTCTCTGTAAATAATCCACCTGTGTCACTGTAATTTAGCATATAGTTACTTATTCAATATATGTAAGTGAAATAGCTGTTATTTTTTCAATTGGTTTTATTGAATAGGAAATAAAGGAATATTTTGCCCCGGTTTTCTCTTTCATAATATAGGTATCACAAAGCTCTTAATTTTTTTAAAAGCACTGTTATACCATTACCTTTCAATTAAACGTCTTGGTTTTTTTTGTAGCTTATTGAATATGAAAGAGAAAACCACCATATTAACCACCCATATTTCCTATTCAAAAAAATCCATTGAGAAAATAACAGCTATTTCATTTAGATATTTCAATAAGTATCTATATGCTAAATTAAATTGACACAGGCGGATTATTTACAGAGAAATTGGGAATAGTTTATTTCAGAAAAAATATGGATATAAGAGCCTTAACTTAAATACCCTAATTTAAATTACATATTGATAAAGTAGGTGTTCAAGAGCCGCCATGTAAAACGCAAAATGCCATTACAATATGGCTGATCAATGTTCAGTCGTATTACAATCCACCTTACCTTTTTGTAATGCGGCGGATTCTACAATTCGGCTGCGACACATAAGCAACTTAGGCCACTGACAAAATCAAAATCTACTTTACGGGGAAGTGAGTCTGATGAAAGGTTGTGGACATTGTTGCTAGTGATTTTGGCACGCAGCAAAAGTAAATTAATTTTATTGTTCAAGGCTATAGCTTTTCTTTTTTGGAAATGACACAAACTCTTAGTTCAATGACACAAACACACCTTCACGGCCTCAATACCTTGCGGTGTGGCCAGAGACATCAGTAACAGTGTCCACTTTTTGCCAGTTGTCCATATTGAACAGAACAGGTGGCAAGCCCGTTGCTGCACTTAATGGACCTAGATGTGTCACGTAAATATCTGTTTATTTTTAGAAGAATTGAAGACTAGAAGAGATTTTTCCAAAAGAAATATAGCGATTTCTCCGACGATATTTGAGTGCTGGCAAGTACAGATGTGATTTAGAAAAACATTTATCTTATTCTGTGTGCCAATAATGGAACGTAGTCGATGTGTCAAAGCTTTCCCTTCGTAGAGGGAAAAAATCTCTAATATATTTTGTTACAGGCTTCGCTTGCATGATGTCGTTTCTACGAACATATCTATTCTAATATTATGAAGAGGTATAGTTTCTAAGTTTGGATGTAATTAATTCTCTATCTATGGTTTTATTGTGGTTATCGACTCGATGCGGTTATCGAGTCGACAATTGCTTGTTTTGGCATTCACTAAGCTCTGTCAAAATGTCTATGCCGTTTTTACTATGGTTTTCTGTTTGAAACGAACGTTTAGGATGTGGTTTCGAGGTGGTTTCAATGTAGAACGAGATGTCATCGACATTAGTGTCGATAGGTTTTAAAAACTATAGAATCGATTCTAAAAAATCTTGATATAGAAAGTTATGATTTCCCTGAGTACGTCATTACTAGGTACCTACACCTCCCGCCACACAGAAGTTATTATGCATCCGATTCGGTATTTAACCGCCTAGCGAGAATTTGCAATGAATTCAGAACGTAGACATTTTCTTATATAACAAAATTAATTTTAAGAAACCCATATTTTAGAGGCAATTCGACAATTTTTATATGTTCAATAAAAGCAGGTACACCTAGGTCGTCCTCTGCCAGCATTTCCTTTCACTTCAACCATATAAACCTTTTTAGTCAATCTTTCATCCTTCATTCTTTCAACGTGTCCAAACATAATCTTTCACTTGGCATTTTTTTCTAATGACATCATTCCGGATGCGGTCAATACGTTTTATATCACACATTCTGCGCAGGGCTGCCATTTGTACGACTTTTTGCTGATTTTACGCGAGTACGATCCAAACATCGAAATCGTACGGAAAACGTACGACTTTTTTTACTTTTAACCCGTCTAGTAACAATTTTCGAAAATCTATCAATAACATAATAAATTAATGTCAAATATTAAATAAATTATGTTTATGCCCTCTTAAAACATCATTGGCAGTAAAAAGCGTACCTACTGAGAATGGCACCACTTATCTATCCTATCCTATCTATATTTATTATTTTCTAAAGTCCGTTTCTATGTATTAGGTACTTGTCTTATTTGATAAAAAAACTTATTATTTTGATTATTATTACTTTTTTGTATATAAGTAGGTATTTTCTGTTGTCATTAATTTTATCAATTATTTAATAACAATTAAGTATTAATAAAAAATCACTATTTTTTTGTATAGATTTTACAATAAAAATGTGAATAATAATGTACGATTTTTTTTTCAAACTTTCCTTGGGCGTACGACTTTTTTTATGCTGCGGTACGATTGCGGTACTTTTTCATTTGGCAGCCCTGATTCTACGTAAAGACTGCATTTCCACTGCATTTATCTTACTCTCATGCTTCTTATTCCATACTTAAGTCTCGCTTCCATATGTAAGTGATGGAACTAAGACATAATTATTTTCATACCAGAATAGATTAACAAATTACTCGAATCCTGTTATAAGATTTTAATAAACGACACTATTCATTGGAGTGTGAAAATAGAATTAAATTAGGTTTACCGTAGTACCATTGAGCAATAGGACTACGGTTAATTTAATTTACGAATAGTAGCTTCTGTCCGCGGTTTCACCCGCGTGGAAATAGATCCAAAAAGAAATAATCCCGTGTCTGTGATTTGCCCCTCCCCCGTCCACTTTCGCGGTTTGAAAAGTAGTATATGTCGTTCTTTGACTCCTAAACTACCACTATGCAAAAAATCATGTCGATCCCGTGAAAAACAAAACAATACCACGGGAACCATAAATTTTTTCGGGCCTATGTGTTATTTCAGACTATAATCTATCTCTGTGCCAAATTTCATCCAGATCAATTCAGCCGTTCTGGTGTGATTGATTAACAAACATACATCCATACAAACTTTCGCGTTTATAATGATGTTACTACGGATTTTTTTATACACATATAAAAACAATACGAATATGAAATTAGCTTCATATATTGAGAATTAGGTACGAGACGATCCTCCTTAATTTCGCAAATTAACCAAAAAAGAAAAAGGAAAAACAGCCTGACAACAATGATAGATATTTAACAGTCAGTCACCTTGTTAACGGGTCAAATTTAATTAGAAATACAACAACGGAAGTAACAGAATGTTAAAAAGAGAAAAATTAGAAACAACTAATATAAACAAAACTAAAACACTAATTAACAACAAAGAAAAACAAAAAAAAGTAGACAAAATAAAAAACCGGCCAAGTGCGTGTTGGGCCACACATAGAGGGTTCTGTAGTCTCTGCTTCAACCCAGATTGTTGCAATTTGCAATACGGTTTTATTTTTTATTTCGAAAAGTTGGCCGATATAATTTTCATTTGAAGTATTTACTAAGGGGCAGTATTCTAGATTTTTTTCAGATTTTTTAGTAGACGAGGAACAACTCAGAAATTTTAAATCGTAAGCCACGGCCATAACTCGTGGTTCGGGCTCATGAGTGGTTCGAGCGCAACGATCACGTCATGCAAGAAAGCGACGGCACTTTGTCCGTTCTTGCTGCAGAAGTGAGAAGGGCATAATGTGTCGCTTCTCGGAATAAATGACGTAAGCGGCACATTACAAATAAATAATTTATTAAAAAACGATCACATGCAGGGAAAAATCTTCTTAATCAATACTAGGTACTGAAATTACCTATAGATTCGTATAAAATTTAAACGTAAATCCCTTTAGAGTATGGTCGTATGACTAAAAAGGTGTTTTTGAAGAGGTGTCGGGTGTGGGGTAGCCAGGCCGGGTAGATGGGTAGGTATAGCAGGAAAACTCGTAGTAAACTTTCACCATTCGTTTATTGGTCGAATTAACAAGGAAGGAACAAGCAGGAGCAGCAAAAGAACAACCAGTAAAAGCATCCGTAAGGAGCCAAGGAGCCTTCAAAGGAGAAAGGAGAAAGAGGAGAAAGAAGAAAGAGGAGCGCACTGTAATAAAAATGAACTACACATTACTACAGGGCGTTAAGCTATTGAAGTAACACAATACAAAGTATGATAAAAATACTTACAATACTTATTTGCGCTCCTTTTATATAAACATAGATATTAGTTCTTGAATACTGATTCAATACATTTTATATAGTTATTTACTTAGTTGATAAAATAGAAATATAATAAATTTTACAATTGGCAGAGTAACTGCCTAAGTCAACAGTTTGTGAAGGAATGAGTAAAATTTTAATTTAGGTTCCACACATTGAATATTTGAAAATAACATACAATGTTCTATTGAATTAAAATGAACAATATCGTGTTCTAAAATCAAAATAAATGCTATATATGATGGCCAGCTTGTAAGCGGCCAGGAAAATAAGGTCGTATCATCACAGAGGTGATTTCAAAAATTTAAGTTATCGAGAAAATTTTCACCAATCATGTTTTCATCCTACACAATACTAGATAAAATCCTCTAGTTTTCGATGCCCAAATTGTATGTTCATAGCATTCGTAGAATTCGGGAATTTTAGTTCAGAAATCAACCAAAATTATTCGTTCCTCCCCTTAAAAATTACAGGGGACGAACCACTTTGCAGCCCACTTTGAAGCTTAGTATCTCGTAACCAAATCTGAAACCTCATAATAATGTAAAAACAGTGGTTTTTTATGTTCAAATTAATTGTAGTACCTACCTATCAAAAATTAAAATTTCATAATTTGTAAATTATTAAAATTTATAAGTATATAACGTATAATAACGCCATCTAGCGATCATTTCACATATAAATGTAGTGATAGTACGGTCCAGCCAAGGGACCCCATACAAGAAACGTGTTTTATTCGGCGTTTTCAATAATTCCAACACATGCAAACGTCTAACTAGTATAACTATAAAGTCAAATGTAAAGGTGCCCACTCATTTGTCCAACGGCGCGCCGCAATACGGTCCAGCGAAATCGACCACAGACTCGTCTAATTCTTGTCCGTTTTCAAATCGTTGTATTTGTGGTTGATTTCGATGGCTGGAACTATCTGTCACACACACACACACACATCCACACGCCTTTGTTTAATCCAATCTTGTGTGTCTGTGTGGGTGAGTGAATTGCATGTGATCTAGATCGTATGATTTACATTGCTAATGTGTTCAATCAAACGGCGGCCGGACCGAAAATTTTCTGTGAGATACCGGATTTGTTCCTGCGCCATACAAGGGCGTAAAACTGGGTCTGATCTTAGTGCATACTCGTACTTCTGAGTGTACGGAATCCTTTGTGTGCGAGTTGGACTCGTACTTGGCCGATTTTTTTCAATACAGTAATCGTCAACAACGATCTAACCTCAAAAAATCTTTTATTTGAATTTGAATTACTTTTAACACATTTCCGCCCCATTTTATTTCAGCTCAGCTCCTTTGGGACGTAGCGTGATGTTAGCCTATAACCTTCCTCAAGAATTGGGCTATAGATTTTTTTTTTCAAATCCGACAAAGTTCCAGAGATTATTCCCTTGACTATCATGAGTGGCAACTGGCAAGCTTCTTTGAGGATATGTTCCAGTTCAGAATTAAAATTTTCATCAAAATCCGTCAAGTCGTATAGCATGAAGAAAAGACAAACAACACATGGCCAAGGTTTCACGTTTACACATTAAGAATTACATGTGAGGTGGTTTTGAGTTACATCAACCACAATTCCACATATAAGGTTTCATATATGTAGAGCTGTGCTGGTTCAAGGATGTTTAATTAAATGAGAATTTCATTTTACTCCGTTCCGTGTTGGTGTTTTTCTATTAGTTTAGAGAGAGAAAGTATTTCTGACTTTTGTTGGCATATTTTCGCTTATTCCAAGAACGAGTCTGGCCTTACCAAGTGCGCAAAACACGCTTTTAACCCCCGGCATCGCCCGTACGTATTTTCGAACAAAATAAAATATATCTATATCACTCAATACCACAATAAAAGAAGAAGAATATTTTTAATAGGTCTTAAGTAAAAACCTTTTTTATTCAATTTTTTTTTCAGCTACTGCATGTTACACTAATATATCTATCATCACGCCTTTTATCTCAAGAGGGGTAGAATAAATTAACTTAAAAAAAAAGTGTACCGACTTCAAAAATTTGCACTGAAAAGTAAGAAATAATAAATATTTCGTCGTTAGGATACAAAATTAAGTAAACATCTAAGAAGATAAATATCTGTTTAATATTATATATGTTTGTACTAATGATCGTAGGTTCCTAATGAATTGTCTAGATTGGCACCAACCGTCTTCAAATTCTACGACGAATTATTTATTACTTCTTACTTTCAGTGCAAATTTTTGAAGTCGGTACACTTTTTTTTTAAAGTTAATTTATTTTTGCCTTTTAAGTGATTTTGTTGCCCTGAGAGACAAATAATAACGCAAATAAAAAAAATAATGGAAAAATAAAAAAAAATACAGCTGTGGATGAGACTTGAACCATTTGCATCCTGAGCTGCACCATACCATACCATACCTTTAGCCGTTAGACCACCGTCGATACAAAAATTGACAACTTCGTGTCAATAGCAACCGTTGCTAAGGCTTTTCTCTGATACATAATTTTCAGCCGTAAACAGAGACAAATTACTGAATTTCTGAAAAACTGCTAAACCGATTTTCGTCATATGTCTGTGAGATAATGTCGAGAAATTATTATATCCTTAAAAAAATAAGTCGTTAAAATCGGTACATATTTCATTGAGATACTGATACAGTAAATACTGTCAGTTTTTTCAAAATTACTGAAAAACTAATGAACCAATTTTTATGACATAAAAATGGGACCAATCCGGAAGAATTATCTGTCGATTAAAAAAGAAATCATCAAAATCGGTTCATATACGCTTCTTTTATATTCATCTTTCAACGTGTCCAAACCAGCGTAAATTACTTTTCTTCATTTTAGTCACAACAACATCTTTCATTCCGCATTCTTCTCTAATTACATCGTTACGATAATCTATCTACTGACCATAATCTACACTTTATATTTAGAAACGGTAATTTCTAACAAACATTGAGGTAAATTACATAATATATTAATTATTTTTTTAAACATCCTTAGAGCTCTTTCAAATGTTACCTCACACGATTATTTTAAATAGCTCATGCTGAACGAACCCAGGACCTTAATTCTATTAGATTTTTGACCACTGAACCATGCAATCATTTTCTTCATTAAGAAATACAAAATAGAGTTTTATTGTTGTCAGAGATAAACTCGCGAGCGGTCGTAACTCGTAGAATAATGATTTTTACAATTTTCCCGCACCTCCAGCTTTTGTTCACAGACCGAGGTTAATCATAATATTCTTTTTTAAATTCTTTTGTGAATTTTTAAACGCACAAAATGTTGTGGAATTTTTTTTTAACTGGTGCATAGGATTTTATTCGTCCGTAGAATTATTTGAAACGCATTAGAATTTACAGACCGTCAAGTAGGTATAACTTGGCGTGCGGCGAAAAATTTAATTAAATCATTTTAGTAAGTACATATTATTCCGATATGTCTGAGATTACATAGATGGTGGCGCCGCCGCCGATGTCGGACCAATGTGTGGCCTACTTGATTCTCTAGAATACTCTAGATCATTCGGCGGACGGACGGAAAATTTTCAGTGAGATATCCGCTGGTGAGTGAGTCTGTGGTGAGTTTAATTTAAATTTGAGGTTGCTGAATTGCCTCTCAGAAGTTGAAGCTTGCATAACAAGTAGGTAGTTCCAGTATGTTAGTATAGAACTTTAGAGAATTTTCATTAAAGTTTTAACGGTTCCGCTACACGGTTTGAATTCAGAGAACTTTATGCTGAAAAATGAACGTGCTTTCATTGAGTTTTGTATACCTAGATTGCTCGCGGCTTCGTCTGATCATAGAATGGTAGCACTTCTCTTTTCGCCAGAGTAAATACCATATTCTTCATTTTCATAGATTATTCAGATATCAAGCCGAGAAAAGTTTTGCTTAAATAATTAGAAATACCTATTAAATAAAACTTAAAAAAAGGGTACCGACTTCAAAAATTGTGCATTGAAAAGTAATAAATATTTCGTCGTAGAGTTTGAAGACGTTTGATCTAAGAAAATAAAGATACATTTGTACTGATCATCGTAGGTTCCTAATTAATTGTCTAGAAAAATGAAATTGGGAGCTAAGTAGTTTTTAATTTGGCACCAACTGTCTTTAAATTCTACGACGAAATATTAATTATTTATTACATTTCAGTACACAATTTTTTAATGTTTATTTTCCCCTAATTTTTGCTAATTATCGTAAAATAAAAAATAGTAATAAACGCGTCTAGTCTAACTGATATAATTCGAAATTATCAATTTAATACGATACGTCCTAATTAATTTGATGGTAAAAAAATCTAAACAAAAATAAAATAAAATACTACGAACAGAACCGTTGGAAACCGTATTGAATAATCCGAAAATTATAAGAAAATGTTATACATTGTTATTCCCAATGTAAATACACACATTACAGATGCGTTTCGTCAGAGATATAGTAAACATAAAGTGAAATAATAAGTAAGTATTGGCATATGATGTTAAGAAAAAAAAACTTAATATTTTCTTATTTATAATATGTTATACAAGCGTCTGTCCGCCGGTTTCACCCGCGTGGAAATAGATCCAAAAAGAAATAATCCCGTGACTGTAATTTGCCCCTCCCCCGCCCGCTTTCGCGGTATAAAAAGTAGTATATATGTCATTCTCTGACCCCTAAACTACCACTATGCAAAAAATCATGTCGATGCCCGTTTTCCATTACAACTTGACAAAGGGAAAAAGGCGAGCTTGCACGACATTACAGGATCCTTGTCAAAGTGATGTTGTCAATAACTATGTTACGGAAGGTTTCAGGTTTATTTCAGGTACTTTTAAAGTAAAGTGATAATGGACATACAATCTATAATGTTAGTTACTATTTTAAACCGTATTATATAAAAACCGGCCAAGTGCGATTCGGACTATACTATACTTAGTCAGGTCACAAGTTCTGTCACATGTTTAATATGAAATAATTGAGACATATTTATTACTGATGTAAACATTTATATAACAAAATAAACTTAATAAAACACAGATTCTTATGCTAATAAAGTTTATTCAAAATGACCCCCGCGATTTTGAATACAGGCCTTCAACCTGCGCGGCCAGTCGTCTATCGCAGCACGAACGAAGTCCATGTCAATTTCGGCGGCTGCCTTAATCAAGGATGCCTTGAGTGACTCCAAATCAGGATGACGCGTTGAGCAGGCCTTTTCCTCCAAGTGTTGCCATATCTTGTAATCTAACGGACTCAAATCTGGACTGGAGGAGGGCCAGTCTTCGTGCCGGATGAAGTCAATTTCACGCGCCGCCAGCCAGTCTTGACTGCTTTTCGCTCTATGAGCTGGCGCAGAATCTTGTTGGAATACCCAGCGCCTGTTATTGAACGTGGTATGAGAAACAGGTTCCACAAGGTTCGTGAGGACTGTATTTTGATACACAACTGCATTTGTTTTTATGCCTTTCTCACAAAAATGTACCTCAGTTAAGCCCTAATAAGAGACTCTCAACCAAACCATGAGTGAGGATGGAAAATGGCCTCGTTGGACACGCGAAACACGGTTGCTCGCTTCTTCACTGCTGTGTGCGTACACCTTATCATTTTGTTTGTTGTAGATCTCTTCCACATTAAAATTTTTGTCATACGAAAAAAGAATTTCCCGATGCTTGTTTCCCGCGTACCGCTTCAACAAAGCGCGACATCTCTTCAACCTCAGGTCCATTAAACGAGCTTTCAAACGATGTCCTGTTTTTTTCGATATGCCCGAAGCCCTAAGTCTTCATTTAACACCCTTTTCACCGTGGTTCTGCTTAAACCCATCTGAAGCGCCAAAAGTTTTGGCTTACATATGGGATTTCTTTGAATTCGCGCATTCACAGCACTTATTACTGCTGGAGTCCTAACAGAGCGAGGGCGACCACTTCTTGACCTGTCATCTACACTAGAGTCTTCATTGTATCGTTTGATGGTACGATAAACGAATCTTTTGATTATATTCAAATTTTTCAATATGTCAAAAATCTGAATTGGCGCGTAACTGCAACGATGCAGCGCAATAACCGCAAAATTCTGAAAAGTACACATTTTTATAGTCATGAAAAATTCGAAATTCGAATTCAATAAACTTTTTTGTGGCCAGCATTTTAAATTCAAAAGTTTTTATTGTGTGACAGAACTTATGACCAGACTATGTATAAAAGAAAGTCAGTTAGTTACACTATTTATAACTCAAGAACGGCTGTATCGATTTGGCTGAAAATTGGTGGGGAGGTAACTTAGAGCCAGGAGACGGACATAGGATAGTAGCGGTAGTGATAGGGGTTGGAGTAGGGGTAGGGGAAGTGGTAGTGGTAGTGGTAGTGGTAGGGGTAGTGGTAGTGGTAGTGGTAGTGGTAGTGGTAGTGGTAGTGGTACTGGTAGTGGTAGTGGTAGTGGTAGTGGTAGTGGTAGTGGTAGTGGTAGTGGTAGTGGTAGTTGTTTTCCACGGACGAAGGAAAGTAAATAGCAGGCAAGCCAACGTTTGGGCAAGACAACGGCAAAAAAATGACGTTTGTTGTATGGGAACCCCCCTTAAATATTTATTTATTTTGTTATTATAGCGGCAACAGAAATACATCATCTGTGAAAATTTCAACTATCTAACTGTCACTTTGGGTATGGAATCCGACTCGCATTTGGCCAGTTTTTTAACAAGTTTTCTACTCGTTTCTCTATAAAAGCGATAGACTGTCCTTTTACGAAGAGCAATGAATTAAAGCTATAATATGGGTGTGACTAAAAGACGAGAGATAAATCAAAGGTAAATTATTGTAAAAATTGTCATCACGTCCACCTAAGTAGGTATACAATAAAATTTATAGACGTCCAAATTAAGGGTACATAAATTTGAATATTAATTGCGGTTCTACAGGAATTTTGTGTTTACCTTAACAAATATACATAGGTGTACGTTTGCCTAAATATCATAGTATTCAATAAATCTTTTTGTTTGTTTGTTTTGTTTTTCATGTCAAAACGAAAGAGATGTGACACAAAAATCACAGAGGAGGAGCTACGGATAATAGCTGACAGGTTCATCAAAATTCATTCGGCAATTTCGGAACATATTCTGAACTGAGGTAAAATTGTATAAAAATATCAATATCTCTCTATTCCATTTTGTATTAATTTTGTAATTACTAGACTATGGTAATGCAAAAAAATAATAGACATATGTATCGAATTTGGTATCAAATGAGAGATTGTAGATATGTCATGGCGACCGACGCACCCGTTCCGTCGTGACGCGCTGTAATAGTTATGACATATCACAGTCGGCGGGATCATCTTACATCTATAAAGGATATCCTAGCACAGAGGTCAGGGAACGTCATATTTATAAAATACTAGCATATCGCCCCCGGCTTCGCCCGTGGATATTTACGAACAAAATAAAATATACCCTTAAAGTAGCTAGATTTCGAGATTTTTTGACAAATTTTTTTTAATAAAAAGTATCCTATGTTACTTCTAATACCTCCAAGAATATATGTGCAAAATTTCATGATGATCGATTAAGTAGTTTTTGCGTGAAAGCGTAACAAACAAACTTACATTCGCATTTATATTAATACTAGCATTCCGCCCCCGGCTTCGCCCGTGGACATTTACGAACAAAATAAAATATACCCTATAATTCGTATCTAATTGTAGCTGACCGAAATGAATAATATTCGATCTCTTTGGCTGTATAAAGAGTTCCTTTTTAAGAAGATTTTGATTTGACACATTCTTTACTTTATATTTGATAGCTGTTTCCCACGACTTCTAATTTCAAAATGTTGGCAAACAACATATACACTTCATACACTGCCCACCCCGTTCCCGTCGTCATGGCGTGATAATAAAAAGTATCCTATGTTACTTCTAATACCTCCAAGAATATATGTGCAAAATTTCACGATGATCGGTTAAGTAGTTTTTGCGTGAAAGCGTAACAAACAAACTTACATTCGCATTTATATTAATAAAGGGATATACGTGACATTGGCAAATCATCGATTAACATTGGTGGAGCCACAATAAAAGAAGAAGAAGTAGGTTGTGATGTGTAGATTCCATACATAAATGTACAAAATGTGTCTATTATAGTTAAAACCCAGTGTTGCCAATGTCAATTTCTAGATTCCCCGCTTGAGTGAGCTCTATTTCCCGAAATTCCCCGCTTTCCCCGAAAACTCTTATAAACTAAAAAAAATCTCATACAATTTGGTACATAGATAAAACACAAACATTTTACAAATAAAAATTGAATTCTGCTTAAGAACCTACCAACTTGTATTCCTTAATTTTTTAGTACTGAGCTTGCAATGCAACTTACCTTCTTAACAGTATGTGCGCTTTTTTAGCCACTTTTTCATCATTTCTTGCAAATTTTCGACTTGATTCTTGATTCCTCGAAATTCCCCGATTTTAATCATTCCCCACTCTCTCCCCGCGCTAACTCCCGATTCCCCGCAAATCGGGGAAATTTCCCGCGATTGGCAACACTGTTAAAACCGCATATACAGGAGCAACGCGGCGTCTGCACAATAGGATATGCAGAAGGTTGTAGATAAAATAAATTAAAAAAACTAATATTAAGCCGCAGTATCTATCACACGCAGTATCTAAACCAATTTAATTAATGTATATCAACGTACCTATGACAAAGCAAAAGAGGAATTTTCATTTTGATAAACTCTTGTTTGAAACATTTTGTAATCGTGTTTAGTTTGTTAATCCCACTAATATTATAAACGCGAAAGTATAGATGTATGTGTGAATGTTTGTTACCAGAACGGCTGAACGGATCTGGATGAAATTTGGCATCCTCGGACATTGCTTTTATGGAATAAATGATTACATGTGTCACAAAACTAAATAAAAAAACTCAAAATATGTAGGTATATCTTTTACATCGATGTATCTAACTAATGTTTGCACACCTTTACACACACATAATTTCTAAAACCTATATTGTATTCTTGGAAATAAAAAATTGATTTGATTGGATTAGATTTGATTTGAGATAGACTGTAGTCTGGAATAGCACATAGGCTTTTTATCCCGGAAAAATTTATGGTTCCCATGGGATAGTTTTGTTTTTCACGGGAGCGATATGATTTTTTGCATAGTGGTAGTTTAGGGGTCAGAGAATGACATAATTATACCACTTTTTATATCACGAAAGCGGGCGGGGGAGGGGCAAATACAGCCACGGGATTATTTATTTTTGGATCTATTTCCACGCGGGTGAAACCGCGGACAGAAGCTTGTTTTTTAGGGTTCCGTAAAAACTGTCTGACTCGACTGTCTGTCTCTCCGTCTGTCACCAGGCTGTATCTCATGAACCGTGATAGTTAGACAGTTGAAATTTTCACAGATGATGTATTTCTGTTGCCGCTATAACAACAAATAAGTACTAAAAACAGAATAAAATAAATATTTATTCTATTCTATTTTTTTTCAAAATGGCTCCATCAGGGTTTTGATGATTCCGCCAATGTCAAGTATTATAGACGTCACAGTAACAATAAGCCGATTGATCGGTAGGTAGAATGCTCCCGCCGGCCGCAATATGTCCTATTAATCACTGACTAATCACAACTATTACAGCGCGGGCGGGATTAAACTGGATTCCCCAACACGTCTCCGCGGCGCGTGTGCTATCCACCAAGGCGTGTCGTGGAATCAAATAAATATTTAAGGGGGCTCCCATACAACAAACTTTTTTTTTTTTTTTTTTTTTTTTTTTTTTTTTTTTTTTTTTTTTTGCCGATTTTAGATAGATAATGGTACTGAACCCATCGTGCGCGAGTCCAACTCGCACTTGACCGGTTTTTTATATATTTGTTGATGGTACAGCATTATCCAAATATGTCGAGTCCATGGATAAAGCGTATTTCCGTCCACAAAGACCGTCCTATAATTAATCAGAGTTTAGTTTATGTTATTAAAATAACTTTTATTAAAACATAGAGTAATTCTGTAAACATCACAGATCCACTTGCTGTAGCAACGTGTGCGTTTATTGATTTTGCGAACTCGTGTGTTTAAACAGTTTAATGAATATATAGGTAGACTAACTGTTTGTCTGTTTTACTACTTACTAGAGAAAAGTCGTCGGTGGTCGAGTGGGTAAAACGTTGGCTCACAACTGAGAAGTCGTAAGTTCGACCCCCACATCCGACTATGTATGTACCAATGGGTTTTTATAATAAAAAAATCTATGTACACAGACAAATAGACAAACCGTACAAAGAGGCTCTTCCATCTACAACCTCAACAGAACTGGTCACTCGTTAGGTGTAGTTTAAAATAATCTTCGGCTAAATGAGGAAGACTTTGTCTTCCGCTGGGTACCCTGGGGCCGGCAATGGTTCCCGGGAGCTGTAAGGCATCCTGTAAAGATTTTTTTTAGAACAAATTAAGATATTTTCAAATTGAATAGTAGACCCTTTTTAGTAGGTAAACGAATAATTTCTTCTGCTTATAACTAATACCTTTATTAAAAAATACAATTATATGAAAATTGTAATAAAAACATGCTTATTGACTAATTTATAGATAATTTCCCCGACTACTCCTACCTGTAAAAGATAATTTCCTTTCAACTCGGCTACTAGGAAGTCTTCACATTTACATGCACTTGTCATATTAATTACACAGCACAATATCAGAAACAAACTTTACACTCAATGTTTCATATTTCCACTTAAAACTGCAGTGTTTAGTCAAAAATAACCATTTTCACGAAAATTCATGGAAAACATATTTGAGCTATGTCGTATATTCACGTCTTTTATACATTATACCTAAATATTGGTTTAATCATGTTGGTTTAGGGGCTTTAACAATGCGTCGACACGGTTTGCCAAATGGCTTCTGACTGAGGGAAGGGTACCTACTTATATGAATGTATACGTTGCCACGCTTGCGTACTGCGATTCAGTTTTTGATTTGACAAGATGTTAATTTAATTTGGTAATTTTAACAAAATGAATAAACCATCGACAAGTTTGTTTTATTGCTTTATTGACTTTTGTATCAGGCTCCGCCCGCTTGGAAGTACTTTCTTTCAAATTTCCCTCCCCTGCCCGAAGTGATTTTTTAGAATGAAAATTACCCACCGTAAAGAATGCAGTCTTGTAATGACATTTGTTACTTTATTATGGGGGTTTATATAGAAAAATTATATTCCCTATGTACATTCTTACTAAATATTTTGTTTATCTCCAGTTCTATGTTGGACCAATGCCGATAATTTTTGAGGAAAAAATTTTCTTAGCAGTAAGTATAGGGATGGCGGGAAAATTTAGGATAAATTATAGTATAGCTTCACAAACATACCTGGCCCGGTAAGAGCGTCGCTGTTGTCGCATGTTTTGCCAATAAAAATGATTTTTCAATGTAAAGTGGGTATAAGTATAATATGCACGTTGTAACGCTTGGCCATATTCATTTTAGGTAGAAAGAACAATACATAGAAGAAACATGAACATTTTACTTATTTACTTATTATTGTATCATTAGTTCCACTTTACTAAACCCGTTTACCAAACGGGGAAAAATCGATTGGACCGCAACAGATAACCGGAAGGAAGGTGTGTGTTTTTAGGGGTGAAACGCGGTTTTTCACGATTTCTGGGAAAAAATCGACAGTTGTAGAAACTTAAAAAAAAATTATCGATATTTTTCCATTGTAACCATATAACTTTTTTACACCATCTTAAAGTAGAGGTTTCAACGAAAAAAAGCCCTCCTGAAAATTTAAAAAAACATAAAATTTAAAAAAAAAACTTATTTAAAACATAAAAATGTACATTTTCATGAAATTTCATCAAAATCGAATAATTTTTGTGAATGATAAAATAAAAAAATTAAAAACCGGTTTTAGCGATTTTCTCAATTTTTTCAAGGTTATGTCAAAAGTAGTTTCATTAAAAGTTGTAGATTGTTTAAGTTCCTACAACTTTTACATTTAGGTAACTTTTTTTCGATAGAAGGTCGACTTTTCCCAGAAATCGCGAAAAGCCGCGTTTCACCCCTAAAAACACACATTTTCGCACCACCACCCTCTTCCGGTCATTTGTTGCGGTCCAATCGATTTTTCCCCGTATAGGTATAATTTATCCTAAATGACAGTGACACAGGTGGATTATTTACAGAGAAATTGGGAATAGTTTATCCTAGAAAATATATGGATGAAGTCGTGAAGCATGTAATTTTTATAGGACAAACGTTATGAAAGAAGCTGTTCACAAATAACTAGGTACCTACATAAAATAAATCTGAGGTACATTCCTTGGGGTCTTTTACTTGCTCTGTGTTGGGTACATACCAAAGAGTATAGTAATACAGAGGGAAGTACATACTACCAAGCTTTGATCGTGATCAAAGCTACCAAGTTACTCTATGGTACTACCATAGATTATAGCTTTTAGTTTACTAGGTATAGTCTTAAAATACTCAAAGCAAGGAATAGGTATGTAAATCTATGCTCAAAGACTAATAGTCTTAGGCCATTATTCATAAACGTATTTTAGCAACGTTTTTGTTAAAATGTGTTTTGTTTCTTTCTATTATTAGTAAAGACAGGTTTGTTAAAGAGTGACAAACATATTTTAACTAAAACGCTTCTAAAATGTGTTTATGTTTATGAATATGGTCATTGGACTATAGCTCAGATTCATCATGGATTCATCTGAGGACTATACTATAGTCGACGTTTGGCGCTGCTATCGCACATCGTGTCTCTAGTCTATGGACAACTAGTGATGTGCCTAGCGAAACCATCAATATATCGATACATAGTGACGTCCTTTGTTATCGATACATTATATAAAATATTAAGATATTTTATTAATATTCTAAATTAATGAAAACAAGGAAAATCTGTTATTTTTAGTTCTTAATCTATCTGTTTAGTGTTCTTTTGGTGGGTAGGGTCAACGTACTTGCCAGCAATCTGTAGAACTATTTGTAAATAGCTGTAGCTCTGCCCCCGTATTACGTACTATCTCAGGTCTCAGTTACTAACAAAAAGCGAAGGTTATCATCCACAGGTTAGTAAATATAACAGGCCGAGACTGAGTGTACCGTGCAAGCTCGCTCTTCTCTGTTTATCGTGCATTACTAATATGTGGATGGTAATCTTAGCTTTTTGTTAGTAACTTACTGAGATACGTAATACGGGGGCAGATAATTTACGTTTTTGAGAACCCAATGTCTGAAACTGAAATAAAAGAAGACAGTTTTGTACAGACACTGGTTATGGTAAGTTTAAAATTACAGCCCTGGGAGTTTTAGTTATAAATTAATATTCCTATATCATACAGAACCATAACATTAATTTATCAAACAGACAAACAAACAAACTCACACAATAATAATAAATAAATATATTTTACATTTTTCTACACTAATCATAGAATATTATAAAGAGGTCAAAGATTTTTTGTATGTATGTATGAAATAACTCAAAAACTACTGAACCGATTCTAAAAAATCTTTCACTAATACCTAAAGGGCTACGATGTCTCTGAGTGACATTAGGCTATATTTTATATTTTTCGAATATATCCACGGGCGGAGCCAAGGGCGAAAAGTCTAGTTTACTAATTTTAATATTAGCGAATAAAAGTTACATTTGTGCGAAATATTGACTCTTTCATTGATTGTAAATATGACCCTTAAAATATTGTTTAATATTGAAAACTTTTAGGTATGTACGTACTTACCTATTTGAATACTAATAGATTATTTCCATTTATGCTGGATAGCTTGCTCGGTACTGGCAAACTGTGAATAATTGCTTGCGACACAAAACGATAAAAAAGTACTCTTTGCTTATTACTGCCCTAATGGTCAGTTTTAATGATCAAAGATCAGAAAATTTACGAAAGGGGGAGCCCGTCAATGGCCCCTCCTTAAGGCCGATTTAGACGGTTCTAGTGGTTAGTAGAGTGCGTTAGGATAGTACATTAGTTGAAACATGTAACGGTAGTTTCCAGTACTCGTACTAGTACGTTCCACTCGCCTTTCAACTAGAATCAAATAGAATCGCTTTTTATTTTTGTTTCAAGTGACACCCTCCCGCGCCCGCTCAAACCCCCGCGCGTCTGACTCGCTACTCGCTGTTAGTCTAAACGGTCAGTTTTAGTAACTTGCACAAGTTGACAAGGAGAGTTATGTGTGTTTTGGCCTACAAAATGGCAATCTACTGGAAGAAGTATAAACGTCACTGGAAACCTACTAATGCACTGGCATTCGAGTGCCACCTACGCACTCTATTAAACACTCGTAACGTCTAAATCGGCCTTTAGTTGTAATCAGTTGTAATACTCATAGTCAGAAAATGTTGTATCCTTTGCTTCTCAGCCATAGACAATCTAGACGGCAAGTTTTGACAGTTGACGTTTTCAACGTTTCCGGTTTCTCGAATTCTTTTCCTTTCGGCCATATTCGCCGAAAGTTTGTTATTTGGTTGAAGTCACGAATCTGATCGTGGCCCTTCAATCGATCAGATAAATACAAATCAAGATGGTGCAGAAGAAGGTAAATGTTATGTACGTTTTATGAATATATATATTTTCGCGTTTCAAGTGATATTTTCCGAAAGTGTTGACTTATTTTGTTGGTGTTACAATAATTTAATTTCGTGTTCTTACGGCTTTTATTGTAATATATTAAACATAACTATTACATTATTTAATTATAAACTTAATTTGTATTAGATTCATGCTTAATTCATGATATTATTATTGTTAATTGTTCGTTTACTCATAACCTCAAACACATGCCATGATGACAACATTTGAATGAATGAGACTATTGATTATATCTAATTATCACCAAGATCTGATGATTTTGAGTTTGTCACATGGGTATATATTTGAAGAATTTGTACTTATTGTTAATTAATTTCATACTTAGCCCAAGAAGAAGGTTGGGAAAAAGGTAGCGGCGGCTCCCCTTGTGGTCAAGAAAGTTGAACCTAAAAAGATTGTAAACCCTCTTTTTGAGAAGAGAACTAGGAATTTCGCTGTTGGTAAGTGTTTTTGTTATTTAGTAGGTACACATAATACACATATTGGCATCTAGAATTTTGAATAATTAGGACCGAAGTGATGTAAAACTTTGACTTGAATAACCATGACAGTTTCATATCGAGCTTTTTAACACTGATCCAATATAAAGGGCTAATAGAATAATATTAAGTAATATTTTTTGTTTTATGCTAAAAATCAGTTATTTCCCTTGCCATCAGGTCAGGATATCCAGCCCACACGTGATCTGTCCAGGTTTGTGAAATGGCCCAAATACATCCGTATCCAGAGACAGAAGGCAGTCTTGCAGCGCAGACTCAAAGTGCCGCCACCAATCAACCAGTTCACCCAAACTCTTGACAAGCAAACTGGTAAGTTACTTCTAATTGTTAACACACATTGACGGTTCTTATACCATTTGGGGTGTGGCAAGTTGGCAAGTAATACCAGTAACAGAGTCCACTTTTAGCGAGTTGACCTTATTAAACAGAACAGGTTACTGCACTTAGTGAGGACTAAGTAAAGCACTATTTATAAAGAAACGTGATGCTTACCATTCTTGGCTCAAGTGAGGTTTGGACCTTGGTATTATTAACATTGTGTTCTCATCCCAATCCCACAAAATAATTTCAATCCAGGTATTTGCGGGATCCCGCAGGGTCAATGTAAACCTCTGAAATCAATCATAATAAAGACCTAATAGACCTCGTTTTCATGGTTTTAATTTTAACCCAAATTAAATAAGCTTTTTGGTACATTTTAAATGGTTTATTATTGGTAATAAATTTAAAAAATAAAATTATTAGAAAAGGTCGCAGGTGTGTGTAGGGTACCCCCCATTCATTTAGCGAATGCAAAATTGTTTAGAATTTAGTAATTTTAAAGTACAATAAATTACTTATCTTACTCGTACCACTAACTGCATTTATGACTTGCGACAGTTTTGGCATATAGGAAAGAGATTTCCTACATTTAAACATGATAGGTGGCAATCTTTTTCTGCACACATAACTTCCCTTTAAAGCATTTTTTATATCTACTGAAATACACTTTATACATACTTTCTTAAATGATGATTTCGAATGCAACTATGAATCAAAATGATTATCACAAAAATATACGAGCTTTTTAACTCTGATATTATTGACAACAATTACATTGTAGAATGTTTTTCTTTATTTGTTATTAATATTGTTTGTAATAATTTCCAGCCAAGGGCCTTTTCAAGATCCTGGAGAAATACCGGCCCGAGACTGAAGCTGTCAGGAAAGAGAGACTAAAGAAGGCGGCTGAGGCCAAGGTACTATTTAGAAACCCTCACAAAAAAAAACTGTGTTATAAGTATGAATTGTTTGGTTTGTGAGTCTGTCTTTGGCATTGTAGCTCGTAAATGGATGAACCGATTTCAACGCGATTTTCTCTTTTTGTTTGTAGCTGTTTGATGATTGGTTAGCAGTTTTCAAGATATTCCGGTTTCACTATAGCCTGTGTAAAGTGTTTTTTTGACTTGTCTTATTTTTTAATGTAAAATATGCATAAAAATAGCCTAAACCAATCTCTGATCCTCCCCAAGCATCTCTGTGCGAAAAAATCACGTAAATTAGTTGCTCTGCTTCTGCGTTAAAGAAGGACAAACAAACACCCTCGCATTTATTTCTGTCATGATGCATAACATAATATATTTCTGAAGGTTTATGTTGACCATTTCCACCAAGATCTCTGATGCAAACTGTTACTTTGACATTAAATTAAAACTAAAGAGCCGGGTACTGACTTTTTTTTTTTTAAACCAGGTGGCCAAGAAAGACGAGCCTCCACCAAAGAGGCCGAACACAATCCGCGCTGGCACCAACACTGTCACCAAACTTGTGGAAAAGAAGAAGGCCCAGTTGGTGATCATCGCTCATGATGTTGACCCTATTGAGGTGAGTTACTATTGAATCATTCAATGAAAGAAGTATTTCTTATGTTACTTATTTGATGTGTAACATCTTTTACATCTTAACTTTCACTATGTGGCATACATTTGTGGGGAGTAATTTCTTGAAATGAGACTGAAATGTGTAGTGTCAAATGGAATGGAAAGGTGTAACTGGAGTAAAGAAATTTAAATTTGAATCAAATACTTTAAGTTCCTTAAATATATCATTTGAATATTCAAAGTTTTGAGGTTCTTTAGATGTTACACATCATTGACTACTGTCTCTGACATGTTCTTCCTTCATGGACATCTCAATAAAGGGGTTTAGTTCACTGATCAGTTTCAGCTTCATCAGTTTATTTTAAAATCTAGTTTTATTATGCCCTAGCTAAGCTTTGTCTGCAGTTTCAGCCACATGGAAACGTAACAAAGAATCAGCAAGCCCTGTCTCCGTCCGTGTTAATCTAGGTTTAATCTATTTCCATTAATTTTATCCGAAACCATAAACATCCAATATTCAAGGGTACCCAGGGGATTTAGTTTAGTTACTTTAAGATATTTTGGCAACGAAAGAACTTTTAAAATGCAAAGACAGTATAATATTTTTTGCAATGATGTTAGAATTTCTTCACCTGAGGCCTCAAATTCTCAAACTTGAGTTTGTACGCTGCATGAAGAACTTTGACTCTGAGCTTCATAAGCAAAATTAAATTTAAAAAAAATAACTTCTAAATTTAAATTAAACAAGTATGTTTTCTATTTCCAGTTGGTACTGTTCCTGCCAGCTCTCTGCCGCAAGATGGGTGTGCCGTACTGTATTGTGAAGGGCAAGTCTCGTCTCGGGGCCCTCGTACATAGGAAGACCTGCACATGCTTGGCCCTCACCAACGTTAGTATATCATATATTTTTATAGTTTCCTATTGCGACAGGCAGAAATCATCATGTGTAGTGCCACTGATCAAGCTACCAGTAGCTTTAGATGCGTGGTAATTGATCAAAGAAGTATGGTATACCTTCCCATGGTTATAAAATGTAAATCCTTCCATACCTACCCCTTTTATGGGATCTTTTTCTATTCATCCAAATCCTTTCGGGTCAACACAGAAGCCTAAAATAACGAAGGGATTTTGAGCGTGACAAAGTTATAATATAGGTACTAGCTTCGCCCGTGCATGTTTTAGAACAAAATAGAATATGGCCTATAGTACTCGGCATAATCTATTAGTGAAATAATCTTTAAAATTGGATCAGTAGTTTTAGAGATTACCACTTGCATCCAAACTTACAAACTACCTCTTTATAATGTTATTAGCATACCGCCCCCGGCTTCGCCCGTGGATATTTACGAACAAAATAAAATATACCCTAACCCTACCTCTACCCTACCTCTACCCTACCCCCACCCCTACCCCCACCCCTACCCCCACCCCTACCCTACCCCTACTTCTACTCCTACCCTCTACCACTACTACCACTACCTCTATAATAGTTTTCGCAGCGCACGTGATGTAAGGAATTTCTTTGGTCATTTTTTTACACCTTGGGTTACATTATTGGAGTTTTAGTAAGGATCCCTACTTTTTAAAAAAAATAGAATATAGCCTATGCCACTCAGGGTGAATGTAGCTTTCCAATGGTGAAAGAATTTTTGAAATCGGCACAGTAGTTTTTGAGTTTATTAATTACAAACACACACAAAAATACAAATCTTTCCTCTTTATAATATTAGCATAGATAATATACAATATATATTTATAGAGTGGTGGATATTGACCGATAAGTAAAACTTCGCTACTTTTTACGGGCGGGCACTTGCCCACAAGCCTTCAGACTTGGCTTAAATTTTTACAATGAAATGTTTTGATGATATTTTACTTTTTTAAGCACTATTTTTTAATATTCAAATATATTTTTGTGCATTCCAGGTGGAATCCGGTGACCGAGCTTCCTTCTCGAAGGTGGTGGAAGCTATCAAGACCAACTTTAACGAGCGGTACGAGGAGCTCCGTCGTCACTGGGGCGGTGGTGTGCTCGGTAACAAATCTAACGCGAAGATCGCCAAGTTGGAGAAGGCCCGCGCTAGGGAACTTGCGCAGAAGCAAGGTTGAATATAAGATGTAACTTGTAAATGTTGTTTTATTTGGTGGTGTCTTGGTTTAGTTCGTCGTTTTGCTACATTGAGGTCACGTTTTACTAATTTCGACTAATAAGTTTGAGAAACGAGGGTTTAGTTGGAGATAGTAGGTTTCTTGGATAAATTTTAGAAGTAGTAAAAGAAGTATTTCGTAGTAATAAACTGGTATGGATCTTATTTTGTATTTAAAGTAGTAGGTAAGAAATTGACAAATAACTACATATCTATTAGGTATAGATATATATAATATATATGCCACCGCGAACGTTTTTGTAGATAATTTTATTCCATACAATTCATTTGTACGTCATTTTGTTATATCTTTGATGGTAACTCGCTAGGGCTAAGTTTTCCCCGACTTGTTGCACTTGTTTATGCTCGGCTCCTGAACATGATAGGTCCATGTGTAATACTCGTAGGCCTTCCCGGTGAATCAACCCAAATCGCAACTTAAATCCTTCCTCTTTATAATATTACGTATAGGTATAGATAGATAATGGTGTAAGTCATTCGATTAACATTTTAATAAATAATCTAATTAGATGAACTGTTATAGTTTATGTTATGGCTTGATACATCCTGTTTTGTATGTCCCTTTCCATTTAACCAATCCAATGTCCACAATCCCACGACGGCGAACGACCAACCAATCACCGCCTGTGACGTCGTCGTATTAACCGAGTGCATTAGAAAACCTACTCTTTGAAAAAGAACTGAAAAGCCAACTCGACCGTGTACATGTGTCTCGAGAATTAAAATTAAAATTCAGTCATAAAAAGGGAACTAAACAACCTAACTACAATTGTGGTGCGTCGAAGGACGAACTTAATTAATCAGTGCAAGCGAGGCGGTGTTCCTATCCCAGGTGAGTCCTTCTCCCACTGTATTGACCTAACAAATCTCTCTGCCGATCTCTTCGAGGGCGACGGATCAGGATATTGCAGCTTCCCTCAGGTTCCTGGATTCGGTTAGCCATCAGAGTTGAGTAGAAGAACCGTTCCTACCTCCCGCATCACAAAACAATTTATTTGTATTATCTCTGTGCAAAGCGGCCTTTGGTAGACCACGGGTAAAAAATAATTTCCCATGGTCCACCTGGGTGGACTACGGGAAAAAATAATTTCCCATGGTTCACCTGGGTGGACTACGGGAAATATTTTCTACCCGTGTTACACCCAGGTGTACTACGCGGGTGTACCACGGGCAATGAACGATAATATGTAGTGATATTAGGACCCAGAGATTAACGCTTAAAGCCTCTCGGTTGGGTGAACCGAAAGTTCGAGAAACGTCGTATCCTGCCTTGAATTATTATTTATTAATAGCACATTATTTCTTGACTTTGCGCCCAAGAGATAATGCGTATTATAGTGAAGGCTTGCGAAATCGCTAGATAACTAGACATATTGGACGGACATTGGCCACCATGAGACGCGCCCAGGAAACCACTGGCGCGCGAAATACCGGTATCAAGGCAGATGGCAAACTCCAATCCAGGACCTTGACCGATTTTACACTAGACCCAGAGGAGCTGAAGCTGGTGACCTTCCCATTGAAAATGAGGACGACGAGCATTCTCTGATGATAATCTCTTTCGCCTAATAAAGGAAGTCCGGACGCCGGATGATATTCCCGCTGTGTCAATCAAATCTTTTGGCGAACAATATATGCTACAAATCATGAACGTTTTCCTAAGCGCGCGGAGCTTACCAAGGAATGGAAGACGGCGAAATTGGTGTTACTAAAAAAATTTTTATGGATTTCCCATCTCCCTCGAAAAAAAAGGATTCCACTATGCACATTTTCATATGAAAGTGTATCGGAACAATGCGAAACTGTCTTTGTTTGTTCTTATTTCACGTCAAAACAAATCAACGGATTAACGTGATTTTTGCACATGGATAGTTTGAGGATAACCATACCTAGCTAGGTAACTGGCTGGAAAAGGCTACAGCGAGCCTGAAGACCTTAATAGTCCCAAAATGTCTGATGCAGAAGGCACGGGGAAACCACTGCGCTATTCTTCTCAAGAAAGTTTCACGCTGTGGACCGCCACAATTGACCACGACTGCTCTGTCAAGAGCACCACGACTAAGAAGAAGTTTGAGGACCGGAGTCACTCTCCTTGGCTACTTAAGGACGCTATACTGTAATTGTATGGTCTAAACTAGGCCGTATTTCTCTGTATATGATCTACCTGTGACAATGTAATTTAGCATATAGTTACAAAACCTTTATTCTTCCCGAGATCATACCCGTGCTAAGTCGGGGCACATCGCTAGTCAAATGTAAAATAATAAATCCACTAGTCTTAGCTACTCGTAAAATTATTTTCAATTTGAACGATTTTTACAGTCAATAAAATTATTGTGTCGAAATAATATTAGATATCGTATACATTATGTAGCTACACTATTTAGAAATGAATCACTGGGATATTTTGTATGGCGTTGAAGTATTATTATTAATAGGTATTGTTAAATGTATAAAAGTCGACGTGCAAGGTTCCCTTAGTTTAGGAAAAGATGTTATAGATACAGTCAATCATTTTCTACTCAAAGAAGCAGATAAACTACGAAGTGGCGATGATGGCAGAAGATTCTTGAGCGACGATGAGAACTCTGAAAAAAATGAAGACATAATCCGAGGTAGCAAACTTTGTGCAGACATTTACTACTGCAACGAGAATCTTAAAAGGTACCTAGAGAATTACATCATTGAACTTGCAAAACAAATGGAAGATATTTTGTTAAATTTGAAAAAACTGCCAGATAAGAAGTTGGCTTACATACAGCAACAGTATCAAGGGAAACTTAAAGAGTGTATTATTACCATAAAACATATATTAAAAGAATCTGAAGTGGTCGATCAAGATACGGTAGGATTACTAAAAATGTTAATAAAGAAAATTAATGGAACTTTTCAAATGACTTTTTTGACATTCCTCGAATCTTTGAATATTAACAATAAAACTATAACCCAACAAGTGGTAATAGAACTCGGTAGAATAGAAACGAAGCAAGAATACAAAATGTGCCACCAATTAATACTTTGTAGAACCTCCCAAAAGTGCTCAAATGCTCTGAAGCAAGTTTTACAGCTATTAGTTGCTATGCCGGAAGAAAACATGCGAGAATTCATGAAGTGCTTCCTAGAAGAATTATCTTACACCTGGTTTCATACAGTACTTAGTGATGCCACGTCAAATCAATTTAAAAATATTCTAAACGAAATGGCGTTTTCTCAGTACGCTCCCACTAAAAAAGTGTTGGTTTCTTTCTTAAAGTCTTTAGAACTAATACAAAGTTCAGATATATCAAATCTAACAACATCTGATGATGTGTCACTGGTACAAGTGACTTTTTCTGATCTAGATCATATTTATGACCAAAGTAACGAAGAAGATTTTAAGGAGTTTTTGGATGCTTTCAATAATTGGAAAAGTAAATCAATAAAATTAAACAAAGCTATGAGGACTATAATGAAGAAAATTATGAAGCAAATCTCAACATTGTCTGATGTATTGTTTCAAAAATTGAAAAATGAAGTTAGAGTGTTCTTGGAGTTAACTGTGGATCCTGATAAATAAATGATTTTAAAATTTCCTATTTTTGTAATGAAACTTACATGATAAACAAGAACAAACTTAGTTAGGTAAACAAAGTTTGCATGGCTTTTTATTGTAAAATTTTTAAATAACAGTTAAAAAAATATGCTTATGCAAATAGGTAAGAATGACAACTTATTTAAAAAGACATGTAAAGTTTGTTTATCAAATAAGACCTAGGAAAACAAACATTAAGTAGGTAGGTACCTACTTTTACTTTACCATCTTAGGACTCAAAAATTTATCTTGAATAAAATATATATATTTAGATAGTAAGATTTTCGAAAGTGATATTAATAATAACAGAGTTTGGTTTGAAGTTAAGGGGTGATATGTATAACTTTAAAAATTTATAGAGTTGAAAAATTTTTGAAATTTCAATTTTTATTTCACTCGGGAAAATATTTTTTTTCTATTGTTAATAAAAAAATAATAACAATTTTAACTTTGCAAGCCTCTAATCGATACGACAATAATTAGAAGTTAGTTAAATTCGACTTCCAATACTTGTTTACATACATAGTTACATTACAGGTGAAATTAATATAAAAATGTAATATGTTTTACATAAAATAATAAAGTAATAATCTGCCTTCATCCGTATTCCCAGCTTCATATGAACTTGGGTCCTTCAAGCGAAACATAAAAAAGCATCACTATAACGGCTCTCGAAGCAAAAGTTACCTTCATTCGTCTTACAATTAACAAAATATAGTCATACCCTAACATCATTCGTCAAAAATCTGTCGATGTCAGTGTCTTTAAAATATACGTGTTAGTTACGGCTTCTCGTTGCTGTACTACAAACACGTCATTTAAGGAGACGCCTTATAACTTTTGTCCCATACAAAAAATAACTTCAGCATTTCAAGTATTGTACAAAACTTATTAAAAATAAGTTCTATCGAGTAAAAATAACTTTACATACTTTAGGCTCCAATATCTATAATTTTTTTGGGATAAACTATTCCCAATTTCTCTGTAAATAATCCGCCTGTGTCACTGTAATTTAGCATATAGATACTTATTGAATATATCTAAGTGAAATAGCTGTTATTTTCTCAATGGATTTTTTGAATAGGAAATATGGGTGGTTAAACTTTGCCCCCGTTTTCTCTGTCATAATATATCACAAAGCTCTTTATTTTTTTTAAAGCGCTGTTATACCATTACCCTTCAATTAAACGTCTTGCGTTTTTTGGTAGCTTAGATTTTTTAATTGGTCAAAACAGGGGCAAAATATTCCTTTATTTTACTACTCATATTTCCTATTCAATAAAACCAATTGAAATTGTTTACAGAGAAATTGGGAATAGTAATATCCCCATACAAATTATGAGGCCCTTAACTAGCCTTGCTATTTCTAATATTTTTTGTACAATACTTGAATTGCTGAAGTCCGTTTTGTGTATTTTATTGTAGCGATTTTGTTTGGATATTTTCTTTCTCTATTTATTTCTTACGCTCGGATATTGGGTGAAAGAGATCAAAATTATCGAATACGTGCGTAATTTAGCTGGTTACGCGACCAAGAGACCTCTAAGTCGACGCATCACAGCGCAACGAACTCAGTTTTACGCGCGACTTATTTTGTCCATATCTCTTTATAAATATGTGAGCAAGGTGGACTACTATTAAAATCGATAAGATAACCAAGGATAAGATAAGATAGACCAAGATTTACGTACCAGAAACATGACGAAGTAGGTACGACCTCTCAACAAAACCTGTCTTGCGATAATGTACAAAACAGACTTCAGCAACTCAAGTATTGTACAAAAAATATTAGAAATAGCAAGTTCTAGTTAATGGATCCAAAAAGTATGTGAAATTATCTTTATTTAAAATGTAAAAAAAAACACATTAGTAAATGTATTAAGAGAACTCGAGTTGCAAAGTTGGTTGAAAATATGCGTGAAATTGTTTACTTTCAGGGCTTCATAAATCCTAGGTGTAGCTGATATTGACATATTTTATACATTTAGTATAAAGATAATTTCATATATATTTTGGATCCATTACCTAGAACTTGCTATTTTTAATAAGTTTTGTACAATACTTGAGTTGCTGAAGTCCGTTTTTGTATGGGACAAAAATCATGAGGCGGCCCTTTAAATTATAAACATGCTTATTTCTACTAATCTATCAAAGATAGATACATTTTTGTAGATCATTTTATTCTACACAATCCTTTCGATATCATGTGCAAGCGGTCAACAACGAAGCATCTGTACCTGTACTGTAAAGCAATATAAAAAAGCGACTAATTTCTTCTTTTATTATGGCTACACCAATGTTAATCGGTAATTTGCCAATGTCAAGTATTGTCAAGTATATTATAAGCCTTATAGTGTTTATAGCCAATTAATAGGTATTTAATCCCGACCGTGATATGTCTTATTAGTCGTCGACTAATCACAACCATCACAGCACGGACAGGAATAAACTGGATTCACCATCACGTCTCGATGGGCGCGTGCGTTATTTACCAAGGCGTGACATGGAATCCAAGCCACTAACTTATTGTGAAATATTTCCTAAACCACGCCAGATAGCTTTTTGAAGTAAAAAGCAACATTCCAAAGAAGCCAGTATGTAAATAGGTTTTAAATATGAATCTGTTTTCAGGGTTATTTTTACTTCATCAAGCTATATAACCCCTTTTTGAATTTTATTGAACATATAAAAAATGTATTGATCGATGGAAATATTAAAGGTACAAACAATCGCCGAGCAATGAAAGGTATGATGAATATAAAAGAAGTGAAATAGTTATGTCAGGATCGTAACAAATGGCATTCGATTGTCTCTGCCTACCCTTCTTGGGATAAAAAGCGTGATGATAAAATAAATATAATAACAAATTAAGTTTTCTACAGTGAAAATGTGTTGTAATTTTCCAAATCCCGAGATAAAAATTCTCATTATATTATAATGAACGACGAAGTAGCATCTGTGGCCATCGCAACGAGGTTGCATAAATTATATCTTTATTACTTATATACAATTTTCTTAATAACTAATGTCATAAAGTACAAATTATTATTTCAATTAAAATTGCGAAACTAACTTTCCACCGCTTTGACTTCGCCCGTGAAGAAAAAGTACCTATTACAGAAAAATGGGGAAATAAACACCCTTTTTTTTACAGAACTCAAAACATGTCTACCCGGGTGCAATTTTGTTGAATGAAAAATCGTTATTTTGACACTTCAGGGTTGTACGTACGTACGATGTACGACATCCGATGTAAAAACTTATTTTCTTTCTTACTTTCACAGCTTATTTTCTCCGAATATACTGGACGAAAAAGGTTAAAATTTGGTACATATGTAGAGTTTGATAACCCAATGATATACAGCGTTAATATGTAATAGATGTGACAGGGCTCGTTAATAAGAAAAACCAATATATTTATTTATAATTTAATATAAGCGTGTGTCTCCCTCCTTATCTCAGAAACTATTGAGACTAAAATTTTGAAAAAAAATAGGAAATATAGTTGACAGGAATCCTAATCCGATTTCAACTCGCTCTTGGCCAATTTTTTTATTTATTTTCAGAAAACTGTGAACATTATTCTAAAAGCTAATATAAAATGTATACCTAATTCAATAAATACTTTTATTCCGTGGAGTAAGGGACGGATGCTGGTGTGGGATGCAACTTGTGTGGACACATTAGCCCCGTCACATCTCCACCGTACCTCAATTACAGCCGGTGTAGCGGCAGATGCAGCAGAATGGTCTCAGCACTGAGTATTACTTTTAGTCCTTTTGGAGTCGAGACCCTAGGACCGTGGGGCTCTAGTGCATAAGCCTCTTCAAAGATATTTCAAAGAGGCTTAGACGTGACTGGCCACCGGAGACCGGGCAGTTTTCTCGCTCATCGAATCAGTTTAGCGATACAGCGAGGAAACGCTGCCAGCATCTTCGGCACAAGGCCGCAGGGGCCTTTTTTAGATTTAATTTAACATTATATATTTTCTTGTCTAATTTTGTATATTTTGGTTATTGTTTATTTAATTGTTTGTTTAAGTTATGAAAATAAATAATTCATTCAATAAAACAATTCGTTATTATTTACAAATAAAAATTATGATTGTATCTCAAACAATCAAGTATTTGGAAGATTTTTTTTATTTTTTTCACGGGTTGCCTTACAGCTCCCGAAACTGTGTTACGATTACGATGACCAAGTCTCCCCCGTTTAGCCGATGGTATTTGTGAGGCTATATGTACCTGACCAGTTCTGTTGAGGTATATTTAGATGGAAAAACCTCTAAGTTTATCGGATTATATATATACTTACATAACCTTTTTTGCATGTCTTATTAACCGAACTTCAAAAAAATGAGGAGGAGGTTCTTAATTCGTCGGAATATTTTATGTATGTTCCCCGATTACTTGAAGACGCCTGGACCGATATTGAATTATTTTTTTGTTTGAAAGGGTATACTTTCCAATTGGTCCCATGGTCATTAGGTCAGGATCTGATGATAGGATCCTGGGGAAATCGAGAAATCTTCAAATATAGGCACACTTGAAGCGATTTGGGTTTTTTTTTATAAATTGCTTTCGGAAAGCACATTTTTCTGTGCATAATAATTATTGAAGACGGTAACCCTTTTTTAAAAAGACAATTAAAATAGAATTAAGAATTTTAAATGACACCTTATTTTAAAAAGGCATGTAATGTTCGTTTCACATAAGACAAGTTAAAAAATACACTTTAGTTAAGCCTAGTAATAAAACGGCAGAGCTTTTATAAAAGGTTTACTGTCCATTAATTATATAAATATTAGCACAGTGAAGCCGGTCATAATATCGTCCGTCGCGTCGATTCGCATCAATTAACGGCATATTGACTACCCTAGCGTTGCTGCTGCGTTCAAACAATTTAATGAATGACCTCATTTTAAATTTAATTAATTTTGCCAATAATTTTGATATTAAATTAAAACTGATTAAAATAATAAAATCTTAAGTTAAGTAGCCCACGCACTGGTCCGGTGCTCCGGTATCTTCGGTTTTCGGTCCGCCCAGCCGTATGATCGAGATTGAACACAGGCCACACATTAGCGATGTAAATCATACGATTTAGATCACATGCAATTCACTCACTCACACAGACACACAAGATTCGATTAAGCAAAGGCGTCTGAATGTGTGTGTGTGACAGATCGTTCCGGCCATCGAAATCAACCACAAATACAACGATTTGAAAACGGATGGTGGACCGCGCGTCCAATTCTTACAACGCCGGACCAATGTGTGGCCTACTTTAGACGATTTATCTCTGAGAAGGGGTTTTCCGAAATTTAACCCTCATAAATATAGCCTCATAAATACCATCGGCTAAAAGAGGGAGTCTTCCTTCCGCTGGGTACGCTGGGCCCGTAACACCCTGGGGATTTTTTTTCAATGATTTTTACTTTAAACTTAGCATAAAGGTTACACAAATTATATAATTTTGTTAATGTTCCTAATTCGACAACAGGTACTTAGTTGCCAAATAAAATTAATAGGTAGGTACAAAACCGTTGACAGATGTTTATGCTCTGACAAATTTTCCGAAAACCGTTTCAAAGTATCTGCTATTAAATGTCCATTTGTTGGGTTCTGAAACATCTATCTATTGTGCGAACGGTTTTTCATGAAAGATTGATGGATGACTCAATTTTTTTTCTAGCCAAATAATTTCAGGATATCAGTAAGTATTTTGTATTTTTCATTATTAGGGGAGGATTCGATCTTTGACAAATTCTTTCAAGCCTAGAAAAAATGTAAGTAGGTACTTGTCAAAAAGGCAAATCGGTATGTAAAGAATAAGGTATAATAAGAAACTGATTTGAATATATTTGTTTTCTATGCAGTTGTTTTTTTTTTTTACAAATTTTCGAAGTTTTGCCGACATACGACAAAATGACGTCAATATAGGTAAAGTAGCGTTTCTGCGACATTTCTCAACACATTGTCTAACTAGTAGTGCCACTGGGCACCTTAAGGACCGTGGTACTACTTTTATCACAAACTGTTAGTGCGACGGGAAAGAAACGCTACTTTACCTAAATCATGACGTAATATTGTCGTCTGTCGGCAAAATTTTGATTTATTGTAAAAAAGCTACTGAAATAAAAAATATAAAAAACTCAAGTACCTTAGTTTTTACTTTTCCTCTAGATAACAATTGAATATATAATTTTTGTATAAGTATGGATGGATCAGGGTTCACAATATTTTTTACATGTTGATTGTGTCAGTGTCAGTCACATAAGTTCATTCATTCATGGACTCCCCGAGGGTGAACAAATTGTCGATGGAACTACAAAAATTAAACTTAATCGGCAATTCATTTTCAGGTAGTAAGTAATGACGCGAAGTGCACTATTACATTCATATCACGTCTCTATTATATAGGTAGACTATAATGGGTCATCGTCGAATTACCACACTATGTTCGGATATTGATTATATGTGAAAGTTTGAATATTATATTACGTGATTACGGTTTTGGACAAAAACTCTGAATTCGTTATGTAAAGACAAGGCTCCGCTGTCCGTCCGTCCGTCCGTCCGTCTGTCACAGGGCTGTATCTTTTGAACCGTAATAGGTAGACCCTTGAAATTTTCACAAAGTATGTATTATTATGGCCGCTATAACAACAAATAATAAAAATAAAATATAGTTAAAAATTAAAAATATTAATCCATAAATTTTCTGGGATAAACTTTTCCCAATTTCTCTGTAAATAATCCACCTGTGTCATTGTAATTTAGCATATAGTTACTTATTCAATACTTATATCTAAGTGAAATAGCTGTTATTTTTCAATGGGTTTTATTGAATAGGAAATATGTGTGGTTAAACTTTGCCCCCGTTTTCATACTCTATCACAAAGCTCTTAATTTTTTTAAAGCGCTGTTATACCATTACCCTTAAATTAAACGTTTTGCGGTGTTTTTGTAGCTTATTGAAAATTCATAATAGATAATAATAATTTTATTATTTTTAACCAATTTTATTTTGAATTTTCAATAAGCTCCCAAATAAGACAACTACAGAAAAACTGACTTCTGATATATCACGGATTCGATCCCGGATCCCGGCCATGTACCAATGGGGTTTTATTAAGATGATCGTGTAGCTCAGCGTACGCAGCGAAATAGGTATTTAGAAAATCATATTCTGTCTCAAGCGCGCTCTTCCCCCGGGCATCAGTGCGACAGAGAACACTGCAGCTCGTGAGTGTTAGGTATGTTCTTCGTTGAAAATTGCGTTTTGGGGGAAAACGATTTACACCTACTAAACTATAACGAAACCTTATAATTTTGGTGTCAAACGTTTTAGCAGATTATAATCTACGTACGTACGTTTTGCTTTTTTTGAAATTTTGCTTTGTTTCTCAAATACAGACGGTTTATTACGAGCAAGTTATGAACCAAAAAAACCGAGATTTGAGGGGCTTATAACTTTTGACCTATTACGAATTTTGAAAAAAGGAAAAAATACGTACGTAGATTTTCATTATGTCAGTAACATATTACAAAATCGTTAAAATTAAATGATATTTAGGGGTAGTAAAACGTTTTCTCCGTTTGTATGGACATGGACGCGGTACACTACACTCTTAACTAAAAACTTACGTACATAATCTGACAAAACACCCTTTTCCATCTAAATATACCTCAACAGAACTGGCCACTCGTAAGGTTAGGTTACTTGGTCTTCCGCTGGGTACCCTGGAACCGGTTTCGGGAGCTGTTAAGGTGAAGTGGTCGATAGGGAAATGAGTGATGAAAGAGCAGAACGCATTTATCTAGAATCGCGCGCACGCGAGCAGGATAGAAACAGTAAGCGATTCAACGTAAGCGATATTTTTTTGTTTAAAACGCAATTTAAAAAAAATCTTAAACAACAGAAATAATTTTACAATGAAACGATACATAATTACCAAAAAAATATTCATGTTAATTTTTATAATGGTACCGTCTATATTAAAGCCATAAAATTTGATAAAATAAAGTTTTCAGAGGTGTATTTAGATTTTTTTTCTATGGAGTAAAATGTTTCTAATCATATTTTCATATCCTTAAAATCAATATATATTTTTTTCAGTTTCGTAAATAGATAATTTGATGACTGGCCGGCCCGTGAAGAACAAATAAAAAAAACTTTAAAATGTACTTCCTATAACTAGTTTCCGAACGTATCCCACCATAATTCCATTACGTTCGACACCTCTTATCGAACACTATACCCTTGTAAAGAACACGTGAGCGTTATACCAATACCCAATTACGTACTCATATTTCCTACATAAAAAATAATACCATCACGGCATCATGGTAACGGAGGAAAGATAGCGTCCTGAACTGGCGTAGGTAAGCAATAGAGGACATTCCTACATACATACTAAGGAACTCCCGGCCCGAGAATGTACATTGTACAACCCTAGAATGTCCTGACAAATCCGTGTACTATCTTTGCCCTACCCAGCAATTTGCTAGGCATTCTAGTGCTGGACGTTCTCGGGCCGGGCTTTCCTTGGGTGTCCCCGTTATTGGTGCGGACCCGTCGTTTTTGGCCTTGGAGTCGAAACGAAAGATGTGGCGGTCCTCAATATGCTAACTCCACTGATTTTTCTTTATTTTAGAAAAAGTTAGGTAGCTAAATAGTTTTTTTTGATACTACTGAGTGTAAAATTTTGAAAAAAATATAGGGAACATAGGGCCGTCGTACCTACTCGCAACTTGGTCAATTATTATTTTAAAATAAAGCGAGCAAATTACTATACCATTACCTATTAATCCTCGTAGATGTATGTAGATGTCGTGGTCTTAAATTTGTCATTTCATGATATGGCTAATAAAATATGCCATATCGTTGAATTCATACAAAATTTAAAGCAAAAATTAACAAGAAAAGTTGCTAATTTATTTTACATTCTTATAAAAAAATCTTTTATAAATACTGTACATTATGATATGGCCAAGCGTGATCTGTCAAATTGACAAACGTTAATTATTTAATGATATATCAGATATTAGTTGGCCATGTCATGAAATGGCCGAATTCTACGATCGGCCCACGACATAGATACTAAGTTGTAATTTCACTTGGATATGGTAACGATTTGTTAATTTCATAGTTTTTTTGTAAGTTCACACATATCTTATAGAGTTGATATCAAAAACTAATTATGCTACATCGCAATTTCCTATCGAGAAATTTGCATTTACGGAGACGTTCCTATAGCGTATACGCACGGTACAATCAGAGACACAAATGTTAAATATTTTCATAAGTATATATTTTCAAAATTAGTTAAGTTTTTATAGCAATCTTTGGAACACTGGTCGATAAATACTAGAACATTACTCAGGGATAGATTTAGGCAAGTTAGCATATTGACACTGCCATCAAAATATATATTTAAAAATGTAATATACGTATAAACTTTTGTCAGACATAATGTTAATACCAGAAGTAGGAGTGAACTTACCACTTAAGTTAGTCGACTACGTAGAGTCATTAAATCATTCAGGGGTCAATGTATACGCTTTTACAATAAGGTCCCCATGGATATTCGGGATTTGCATTTGCACCAGCAGCCTAATTGCGTAACTTGAAAGCGATCCAATCACTATCATTTTTTACAGATAAAGGTCGAAGTTTGCACCGCACTTTTCGAAATGTGTATTTTCGTTAATTGCGCTGCATTGTGCTGCGTTTGTGCCGTACTGTGCCGCAAAAATCAGCTCAATATCTCAAACAGTTTTTGAGAAAAAAAATAAAAACGAAAATTTCACGTTTTTAATTGTTTTTAATTTTTTTCTCAAAACGCACAAACGCAGCACAATGCAGCACAATTAACTAAAATACACATTTCAAAAGTGCGGGGGCTAACTTCGACCTTTATCTGTAAAAAAATGATAGGGATTGGATCGCTTTCAAGTTACGCAATTAGGCTGCAGTTTAAATTAACTGTAAAAAATAGATTACTTATAAAGTTTCTGATTATCTGGAGGATAAAAATCAATGGACTTTTTTGTATCGATTATTTTTTCATTTTAATTTTAATTGTTTCTGTTGTACTGTGTATTTTTTTTGTATGACATGTTTCAAGTTTATTTTATAATAACTATGAAATAAAGATGACTTTGACTCAATTTTGTACCAAATCCATAAACATTGTATTTTTACTTTAATTTTAGATTAATCTACAAGACAGACACTACTAACTAGGTACCTACTTTTTTAATTTTGCGGAGTATAAATTCTATCTCCTTTAGCTGACCTACTACCTAACTTATAAGTAAAGTATAAAAGGCAATATAGGTAGTTTCAAAAATATGTAATGAAATATGCTGTGGAATAAGTAAATCTATATACCAGCGTTCGCCGCTATATACTTAAATAAAAATCAATTGCCACATGTATGACAGAGCATCACTTGAGAACGGCTCGACCGATTTTTTTTTGTTGTGTTCGCTATTTTCAGGACAAGGTTTATAGGGAAAGAAAAATTGGGATGTGATCCGGAAAAATGGAAAATTTGGGAAAAAAATTTTCTATGGAATTTTTGTATGAACTCAAGACCATAGTTAATATGGGCTCCACGATCTTTTTGGATTAAAATACTTGAGAATAAAGTGCTAAGATTCTGAGTTTCTGACATAACGTTCGAAAACCAATTACAGAACAAAAGCGCGCAAGAATCAGTCGAGGGGTTGTAAACATTGCTAACAAGTGTTTACAAGTCCTCTCCAAAGATTGGAGTGATCGAAAATTACTATAGCAGAAGCAAACTGGCGAATGAAATAATATGATGGAACAAAAATCATCAAAATTAAATCAGCCTTTTTTTTCTTCACGGGTTGCGGACCAAATCTCCCTCGTTTAGCCTATGGTATTTGTGAGGCTATACCCAACGAGTGGCCAAGTTTTGTTGAGATATATTTAGATAGAAAAGCCTGTATGTGTGGTTTGTCGGATTATGTACCTACATAAGTTTTTAATTAAAAATACACATTGGTACATGTCCGGGAACCGGGATCGGACCCGTGGTCTGCCCACTCGGCCACCGACGCATCTATTCTGGGCAATCATTCAAACAAGCATAGCTACCGCGCCCATTTCCATACAAACGGTAAAAACGTTTTACTATCCCTAAATATTATCTTATCTCAACGATTTTTTTTATATGTTATTTACATATAGAAAAACGACGTAATAGGAAAAGCCTCAAATGACGAATCTAAAAAAAAAGAAAAGCTACGTACTTTTTTCACTATATCAATATCAATCATATTTAGTGGTATAGTAAAACTTTTTTCCGTTTGTATGGACAATGCGCGCGGACCGACGAGGGTACGCAAGACACAATCCTCTTAAGATATTTTGAAAACCAGAAAATAACTTTTGTTTGTGATTGTACCAACCGTGTCAAGGAGTTTTCATCACCTGTATCTCGTTGATTAATTATATAAGTCCGCTAGAGATGGGAGATCTTAACAAGAACACTTCGTACAACCAATTTAAATTCATCATACATTTTCACACGTCTCTATGGGTTTATATATTGAATCTTCTATTTCCTGTTATATATAAGTGGGGGTTTTAGAGGGTAATAAATTGTCTTTGCTGAATTTGTATCGCATTAAAAAAGATATCAAGTATAAAATATATATGCATTTCTGAACCTCTGTCTGCAACTAACAAGCGTAACAAATAAAATTGAGGGAATAATATACGTCGCGTACGAAGTCGCGGGCAACCAATAGTACCTACTAACATAAAATACTTCTATATATATAAAAGAAAGTCGTGTTAGTTACTTCGCTTATAACTCAAGAACGGCTGAACCGATTTAGCTGAAAATTGGCAGGGAAGTAGTTTAGAGCCAGGAGAAGGACATAGGATAGTGGTAGGGGTTGGAGTAGGGGTAGTTAAAATTATAAATTTTAATTGTGAATATATGGCGTCATCTTGCGTTTTATATGTGTACTAAAATGTATTTGCAAACGTCAATAGACTTGAGTTTTATATGTGTACTAAAATGTCAATAGATGGCGCTGTATTTTACTTTCTACCACGCAAATGTGTTAATTCCAGAGTCGGTAGGCCAGGTAGGTTAGTTAGGTTATTTATAACTCAAAAACGGCTGTACCGATTTGGCTGAAAATTGGTGGGAGGTAGCTTAGAGCCAGGAGACGGACATATGATAGTAGTGGTTGAAGTAGGGGTAGGTAGGGGTAGGGGTAGGGGTAGGGGTAGGGGTAGGGGTAGGGGCAGGGGCAGGGGCAGGGGCAGGGGCAGGGGCAGGGGCAGGGGCAGGGGCAGGGGCAGGGGCAGTGGCAGTGGCAGTGGTAGTGGTAGTGGTAGTGGTAGTGGTAGTGGTAGTGGTAGTGGTAGTGGTAGTGGTAGTGGTAGTGGTAGTGGTAGTGGTAGTGGTAGTGGTAGTGGTAGTGGTAGTGGTAGTGGTAGTGGTAGTGGTAGTGGTAGTGGTAGTTGTTTTCCACGGACGAAAGAAAGTAAATAGCAGGGAAGCCAACGTTTGGGCAGGACAACGTCTGCCGGGCCCACTAGTAGTAATATAAAGGTAGGATCGTAGTAAATTGCATTCGATTATATTAACCTACCCTTCTTGGGATAAATGGCGTGATGATAATAAAGGTGTCCACCTATTCGTCCAATCGCCGGCGCGCCGGTCCACCGAAATCGACCACAGACTCGTCCAATTCTTGTACGCGCGGTCCACCATCCGTTTTCAAATCGTTGTAATTGTGGTTTATTTCGATGGCCGGAACGATCTGTCACACACACATCCACACGCCTTTGTTTAATCGAATCTTGTGTGTCAGTGTGAGTGAGTGAATTGCATGTGATTTAAATCGTATGATTTACATCGCTAATGTGTGGCCTGTGTTCAATCTCGATCATACGGTTGGCCGGACCGAAAATTTTTGCTGAGACGGTACTTTCACTCCACTTACAGCCTTTATTTTCTCGCGAAATATTCACTTATATGTGAACTTCTTTTTACAGCATGTCTACCCATATAAAGGCTGTATGAAAAAAAATTAATTCCTTAGTTAGATAATTTCTTACCTCTGAAAATATTTCGTATTGCGATTTCGTCACGTCCATCCGTCGCAAGCTTAGCCATTTTTTCCATTATGCTACAGAACCCTAAAATAATTTGCAAGTTGCGAGTACGACGACTTGCGCGCTGTGGCTTCCGTACCATTTTCTCGGTCTGAACTTTAAAGCAAGACCTCTTATATTCCTTTTTTTTTTAATTATAGAATTAGTAATTTCGGAGATAAGGGGAAAACGGTAAATTTTAGTATATTTTCTTTAATATAATTTAAAATATACATATACAAAAATATATTTGTATCCTCAACGAGCCCTTTCATTTGAAATGTCACATGATGCAATTGAAAAAATTATCTTGTTATACGTTTTAATTTTTCCCCCAAAATTTAAATGCGATTATTTAGTACGCTATACGTCCGTGGTTGAGTCATGAATCTCTATAGAGGTATGTGCCAAATTTCAACATTTTCGTCCAGAAGCTGAAAATAAGCTGTGAGTGACAGACGGACATGAGTGATCCTATTTAATAAGGGTTTTTCATCGGAGATGTTCGGACCCCTAAAAACTAGAACACCTTTAATAAATGGCAGTGTGTAGTATTGTCTTGATTGTGGTTTATCTTCATGAGACGACCAGGTTAATATTATCTTACTCGCCTTAAATAAACTGTGAGAGCAATAAATCTTGACATTATTCGCTTACAAATTAAACCTGTGGCCTCGACCACGCTTGGCTCAAATATATTTAAAGCTTCGTTTTACCGGTAGTAAGCAAAATCTACTAACTAAGGTAGATTTCGTCTTTCGCTGGGTACCCTGGAACCAATAATATAGTTCGGGGGCCGTAAGAAAATAGAAATAAAAAAATTATACTTCAGTTTTGAAAGTGATCCCAGCCTATTCCGTATTTCTGTTGCTAACATAAACACAGATTAGTAATGTATGTAGTAAGGTAGTCGATAGCCTAATTGGTAGGACGGTGGACTTGAAACCGGAGGTCCCGGGTTCGAATCCTACCCCTTGCCAAAATGCTAAGCACCAATTTTCTTTACGAATATGTGCTTAAATCGACTCCTCGTGCTCCGCGGAGGGCACGTAAAGCGGCGTCCGGTCACCAACCCGCCTGCCAAGCGTGGTGACTATGGCAATTCCTATCAATGAGCACACCACTAAAAATGGTGCACCTAGAGGGAGACCATGATCCAGCAGTGGATCTTAAAAGGTTGATGATGATGATGATGAGTAATGTATGATATACCGAGCAGAGCGAGACTGCACGGTACACTAACTCTCACCCTGTGGACTTACTAATCTGTAGCTACCAATACGTTTTTGTTAGCAGTATAGAAAATACGGAATAGGGGGCAGATATCGCTTACACAACTCAGTTGGTTGATCTATGTTAATACACACAATCCCCCCCCCCCCCGAAATCCGTCACCGACACTTTTTGAAATTGAGAATTTTAAAAAGTAGGTAATTACTTGATAGCTGAGCTGATGAGGGCGAGTCAAGCGAGCATTGACCTATTGCAGAAAAGATGCAATAAAAGGTAAAGTCGTACTTTGTGTTTTGGTTGGTGGTTGAGCCCCCCTGACGTAAAATCCTGGCTACGTGCTTGAATCCACAGGATCCAGGGTATCTGCGTTATAATAACGGTCTTTGTATATTGTTTTCAGAAGAAGTGAGGATGCCACTGGCCGGTTTTACGTGTCTTCTGAAGTACGGAAAGTAACTAAAAGCAACCGTGTTATAAGTGCCAGTCCAACCAAGTCTTCCTCTTTTCGCCAATGGTATTTGTGAGGTTATACCTATGGAAAAGCCTAGTATAACCGGTCATAGACATAGAGGCCACATCCTTAATGCAACAAGTCAACGCTGTCAGAGTTAAGGGGGAGCAATATTTCACTTCGTAGAGGTTCTATCTCGTATGACTACGGCTTGCTACATTTAGTAAGGTAAATATAGTCATAGAGCTAGATCTAAGGTGACATTCTGTTTCTTGTTATTGTTAACAAAGTTTAATCTAACTACTAAAAAGGTCATTGATAAGAACTACGTTTAATGAGACGTGTGAGTTTGCTCCTAGGAAGAATAATAACATATTTCCCGATTTGAAAAAATATATTCATTATTCTAGATAAACCGACAGAAATGAAAACTTAAAACTATGAATAACAGTGGTTTTTAATCTCACTTAAAAAAAATAATTACCGGCCAGAAATGCGCAGCGAAAAATGCCCGACCCAGGCATACGTGAAAGTCAGTAAACCGTAACACGGTTTCGGGAGCTGAACCCGTGAAGATTTTTTTTTTTTTTTTTTTTTTTCAGTAAACGAATTCCTGCCCGGACATTCTCGGGCATTAAAATTTGTGCCGAGAGCATGTCGTGGCGCGAACTCATAACATGTTCCCCTACCAAAAATCGCTCAACTTCATAAATAGGGTTCCGTAAAACTATTGTTTGTAATTTTTTAGTAAGCACTTATTTCAAAAATTTCCGCGGGTGAAGCCGGATAAGAAACCAGCGAGAAATTAACTGTAGAGGTAGAGACTTGTAAAATATACACAACTCCATATTGCACGAACATTGCAAGCTTGCCGAGATTCCCACAGAGATATTCATAGTGATGTGATAATGTCGATATTTTAGGATGCAGATCAGTGAATCAAATATTTCCTTTTTTTTTAAATTATATTTAAATTTTCTTACCCATAGTATTAAAAATGCGAAAGTATATGTTTGTTGTCCTTTTTTTACGTAAAAATTTTCATAACAATCGCTTTCTAAGGTTTATTGTTTTGTCTGTAGTAAGTATAACAGGTACCTACAAAATTTAATAATCTTCCCATCGCATTACTAAAATCGTTACGGGCAACAAAATGACGCGTTTGGTAGCAAAAGGTAGCGTGATATTGAGTAACCTATTAGCCTTCCTCAACAATACGAATTGGAAAAATATTTTTTCAAATCCGACTGGTAGTTGCAGAGCTTAGCGCGTTCTAACTTTATTATTAGTGCACAAGATAGGTACTAACTACTTTTATCCTATCCTATCCTAATCCTTTAGGAGCTGAGCATGTGAATCAAATCGGGGTAAAGTTAGCCCCAAGGTAGTTTTTTATGCTGTCAGAGAAATAACAAAATTATGTAGGAAAGAATTAAGTAGAATAAAATGATCTACAAAAAAGTCCACGATCTATTTTAATAGATAATTACAAGTTGTTGTCATATTGTGTAACGTTGTGCTCATTTAGCTAATAAATGAGACCATTTTTCTGAATGAGGTTTGAATAGTTGTTAACCTCCTTGCAAAAATAGTTGTTAACCTCCTTACAAAATAAGTTACTGACTACCTATAATTTAGGAATTTTTCAAATTAATCTGCAATTTGTTCATTTTTCTTCTATTTTTAGTCAATTCCGTTTTAGCATTGCTAAGTAGCACACCTATTTCATAATGTCAATAATTTTAATAAATTGAACAAATTACAAATAAGCTGTGAGATAAAATATTCTATAAAGAAGCATGATATTAAATTGTAAGTACTATTTAAGTTGTATTGTGTTTAGATCCTATCATATCCTGGAAATCATTTATTTATTTATTTCATTTTTATTTTCCAGCATGCTCCTTCCTTTCCTTTTACTATATTCTTTCCTTTTTATCCTTTCATTCTACATACAAACTTGAAATAAAACAATATGGAGTAATATATTAATTTATTATTGTGGCTAGTTCCCGAAATCCTTATAACTCCCATAAGGAGGAAAGGGCTAGGAGACAATTGTGGACGTGCGAAGTCGCTAGTCCTTTTATAAATCAAAATTAAATTCAGATATAAAAAAGTTTCATGAAATTATAAAAATTTAAAAGCCAAAATAAATCCTGGATTCAGTTCAAAAGTAGATCAATAAGTTCCACCATTATCTCTCAAGTTTTCATCTCTATGAGCCAGGTACGGACGCGTCTCTTTGTGTAGCTATAATTAAAAGCGCACTCTGCCATTTCTACGATTTCCCTCACTATTCAACTCCTTTGTTGTGAAATGAAATTTTCTACTTGTAAAATTGGAATTCGTCGTATTTAATAGGAGAGGACGGGCTTTTATTGTGAATTTTATTTCCTCTATATTCAGCTACAACAAAAAAACACCTTCACGGTCTTTAGACCTTGTGGACTGACCAGTAACAGTGTCTACTTTTTGCCAGTTGTCCATATTGAACAAAACAGGTGGCAATACCGTTGCTGTACTTAAGGACCTATATGTATCACTTTTTTAACAGACGTAAATATTTGTAATTTTTTAGAATAAGTGCGGATATTTTTAAAGAAAATTGGTACTTAGCAAATAGGCAATCGTTTCCTTGTATTATATAGGATAATTATATTAATAAAAAATACCACCTATTCTATGTTTAACAATATAAAAACCTTAAATCTAATCTAAACATTAAAAATAACTAAACAAACCAGGTCCCTGGTGAATAGTGTCAAGAATACTGGCTGCATTTCCCCGCTGAATCGCGATGCTGATTCGTTGAGCGAGGAAGGAGCCAGCCCTCTTGTCACCAGAATAGATGATCAGTCTAGGGGATATATCTTTAAAAACCTTTTTCTTATATTGTCTTTTTGTCAAGAAATACAACAAACGGGTAGGTATAGGTATTTTTTTAAATTTTGCTAATTTGACTTTAACTTCCATCGACTACCTACCCCCATATGGGCTATACGTGAATGTACATGGAATAACACTGTGAAGTTTGAAATCCCCTAGCTAGACGTTTGGGATAAGTTACCTACACGTATTATCTGTCTAACGAGCGAATTTTTTACCTTTCAATAGACATTGTGAAATCCCTCTAGCTAAAATATTTGTTCAGTATTTACACGACGATGTAGTTATTAAGGCAGGATGCAAACACGATATCTTACTTTGAAGTGATAGTGCGTAGCAAATAATACATCATATTTTTTTAACTGCACATATTTTTAAGTGTTTTGGTATATTGAAAAAAAATTATGCAAAATACCTCTATAAAAAACTTTAGTGCGTAAATTCACAATATTTTGCGTGACAATAATATAATTTTTTTTAAGAATAAAATAGCTTGAATAATCTATTAAAACTTTAACCGATTACTTTCACTGTTTAATTGTTTTTCTTTAACAAATTTCAAGAAAAGCTACAAAATAAGTGAAATTTCAAGTAAAGCTGCATGACCACGTAAAATATGCCAAGCAATATTCAACCTTATATCGTCCTACATAAGCATCCGCCCACCGGAGTGCAAATAGTATTTTTTATCGAGGTTTGTCGGGTTGTGGGGTAGCCAGGATGGGTCGATGGGTATTGCAGGAAAACTCGTAGTAAACTTTCATCATTCGTTTATTGGTCGAATTAACAAGGAAGAACAAGCAGCAAAAGAACAACCAGTAAAAGCATCCGTAAGGAGCCAAGGAGGAAGCCGTCAAAGGAGAAGGAGCCATCAAAGGAGAAAGGAGCAAGGAGAAAGGAACCATCAAAGGAGAAGGAACCATCAAAGGAGAAGGAGCGCACTGTAATAAAAATGAACTACACATTACTACAGGGCGTTAAGCTATTGAAGTAACACAATACAAAGTATGATAAAATACTTACAATAAGTATTTGCGCTCCTTTTATATTAACATAGATATTAGTTCTTGAATATTGATTCAATACATTTTATATAGTTATTTACTTAGTTGATAAAATAGAAATATAATAAATTTTACAATTGGCAGAGTACTGCCTAAGTCAACAGATTGTGAAGGAATGAGTAAAATTTTAATTTAGGTTCCACACATTGAATATTTGAAAATAACATACAATGTTCTATTGAATTAAAATGAACAATATCGTGTTCTAAAATCAAAATAAATGCTATTTATGATGGCCAGCTTGTAAGCGGCCAGGAAAATAAGGTCGTATCATCACAATACCGGGGTTCCCCCGAAAAAATCCTGACCTTAATGAAGGATTTTATTCAGAGAATTAATAAAATAAAGTTTGATGATGAGACTTATATAAAAATACTAATGAATGAAATGAAAAGATAAATTTACAAGTTTTATTATAAATAAAACTAATTATTTTACAAGAGAAACGATTTCCACAATCACACAAATCACAAACATTCATCTTCATTTAATCTGTTTAATCTGTTATTAGTAAGTACAGTAAACTCATTTATAATATAGAGTAATTCCCATTTAATATGGAATGACTCAAAAACGTTCTCGAATTTAGTAAGGGCTTAGTTATACAGTTACCATCCGCTGTTTTAAGTTTATTTATATATAATACAATAGTCGAAGGCTTGTTTAAAGAGTCGCAATCCGCTCATACGAACACCCATGGGAAATACATCCACAGATATAATAAGTAGTAATAATAGACGAAGGCTTTTTTAACGAGTCGCAATCCGCTCTAAAAGACACCCATGAATACCCTGATATTCATAGATATAATAATAATAAACAAATGTTTATTTAAAGAGTTGTAATTTACTCTAATAAACACCCTTGGAAATACATCCACAGATATTAGGTATAATATTTATAATAGACGAAGGCTTTTTTAAAGAGTCGCAATCCGCTCTAAATAATTACAAGTATTTACAATAAATGAAATGATGAGAATGAAATAAGGAAAATAGTAATTATTAATCATGGTTATATATTTAACCTGTAATTTGAAAATATGTAAAAGTTTTAGTTGTTTAGTTAAAATTATGTTTACAACCAAATTGTGAAATTGAAATAAATTTAACCTCCCTTGTAACCATAAGGTGATAAATACAATTTAATAAATTGTAAATAAAATAAAGAAAAATGTAAAATAATATAGATATAAAAAATTCCTCGGTTTAAGTGTAACTCATCCATATTGAAAGAGAAAAAAAAAATTTATGAAATAAAATCAACGCATGCGTTAAGGTATGCGCTAACTCAAACTATCCACGAGCAAAGCCAGTGAAAAGCTAATAATATAAGTATATGAAATAAAATAATATTTAAATTTCAATCAACATGACTACCCCTAGTTGTAATAAGAGCGTAATCATATGTCTATGAAATAGACTTCATAGTAAATAACAATTGAAAATAAAGAAAATCGAACGTCGTCGATTCAAAATTTAAAAATTTGTCAATGACAAAGAAATTATATAGGATACATTTGAAAATCGAATATTCCAATGCAATATTGCCGAGCAAAACAAATTGTGTAAAACAAAGAAAAATCAAGTGAGTTCAAATTCTGATATCGAGGTGCTTTTATATGTATCATAATTTATTTGAAATTTATTAAATTTATTCTCGGAAATATTTTAATATTTTAATTGCCTTACTTATGTAAACTGTAGTGTGATATTAGAAATCATTAAAATAAAAATGGACAAATTGTTTTGGATATTTTAAAAATGTATTAAAAAAAATCGCAATTAATGAAATTTTGGAATTAAATAATATTTATTTATGTATTATTTTCTGGAATCACGATAGACTTTTAGGATAAAAATAGATATTTTAGCAATTATAAGAAAAATTAATATATATTATTTTTCTTGAAAAAAATTACGACTATAAAAAGAACCTTTTTCTATTAAGAGATATTAAGAGATATTGAATTGACGGGATATGATAATGGAAATTAAATTATTATCATTTACGGTATAAGTTTAAGTTATGGGAAGTAATCTATAGATTTCAAATATATATGATGAAAATCTCACATACAACCATACATTCAATGTGAATATATAATCTGAATTTACGAAATTAATAAGTGAATTTAGTGTAAAATGAATCAAGAATACTACCTCCGTACAAAAATTAAAAATATCCTCTTCAATAATGGAAACTGACCAAGATCATCAGACTTGTCAACCTCTAAGGTTTGCCGACATAACCTTGATTCAGAACCATAATCTCCAAGAAATATTCTACTGAATTTAAATAGAATTACGTTATATATTAAGATTATATAGACATTACATATCCTGAAATAAAAGTTTGTATTAAAATAAATATTATGTTCTCTTACTTCGTTATTCTTTCTTCTTTATTCCTTCTTCCTGCAGCATTTTAATCACGTTTGGGCGCCATTGTCGGGTTGGGGTAGCCAGGATGGGTCGTTGGGTAGGTATTGCAGGAAAACTCGTAGTAAACTTTCATCATTCGTTTATTGGTCGAATTAACAAGGAAGAACAAGCAGCAAAAGAACAACCAGTAAAAGCATCCGTAAGGAGCCAAGGAGGAAGCCGTCAAAGGAGAAGGAGCCATCAAAGGAGCGCAAATACTTATTTGCGCTCCTTTTATATAAACATAGATATTAGTTCTTGAATACTGATTCAATACATTTTATATAGTTATTTACTTAGTTGATAAAATAGAAATATAATAAATTTTACAATTGGCAGAGTACTGCCTAAGTCAACAGATTGTGAAGGAATGAGTAAAATTTTAATTTAGGTTCCACACATTGAATATTTGAAAATAACATACAATGTTCTATTGAATTAAAATGAACAATATCGTGTTCTAAAATCAAAATAAATGCTATTTATGATGGCCAGCTTGTAAGCGGCCAGGAAAATAAGGTCGTATCATCACAGGTTGAACCCTGCTTTAAATCCATATCTGTCTGTCTGTTAAGTTTTCACGGTTAAACCACTGAGCCGATTGGGCAAAGCCGGGGCATACAGCTTACTAACTTTCATCCCCAATTAAAGGGGGTGGATTAAAAAAATAGTTTCAAAAGTAGGGGGGGGGGGGGCGACGATCAATTTTCGTATATTTTCTTTAGTATAATTTAAACTACGCGTTTTAAAATTATAAAGAATGTATATTTGTATTCCTCGTAACGAGCCCATTTATTGATATGTCACATGATGTACCTACTTGATTTTTTTTTATATTTTACGTTTTAACTTACCCCAAAATTAACCCCCAACATCGAAATTCTATTATTTACGCTATACGTCCATGATTGAGTCATCAGGCTCTATATTTGTACCAAGTTTCAACTTTCTTCGTCCAATAGGGTTTCCGTTTTTTCATCGGAGATGTACAGAACCATAAAAAGTATTCTATGTCCTTCCCTACTAGCTTTCTCCGTATCAAATTTAATCAAAATCGGTTCAGTGGTTTAGCCGTGAAAGCGTAACAGACAGACAGAGTGAATTTTGCATTTATAATAGGTATGTATGGATTTTGTTTCTTTGTTTGTCTATCTTTCATGTCAAAACCAAGCAACAGATCGACGTGATTATTTGCACAGATATAGCTGGAGATAGTATGTCACATTTCAGACATTTCCACGGGCGGAACCGGACCTATAACTAAGTCTACATATAAATTAAATACCAGTGAAACTCGGGGTCGTCACTAGTTTCATAAGAATCAAGAACACATTTACCATTTTGTTTCCATCATAGACTAAAGATCAAAGGAAAGTATTTTTGTGGATTGAAAGGAAATAAATTACAATACAAAATGCGATTTGGTATCGCCTTGGGGAATTGGACGTAAATCGGACACTGCATTTGATTTTATACAATACAGCGGAAAAGCTTTAGAAGTTGCTCCAAAAATGGTAATAATAGCGTTCAAGGCCGTATCCAGGAATTAAGGTGATTAATATCCTCAGATGCGCTCGAATGAGCATTTTAGACAGACTACTCTTGTATCTACTTGAGTACCTTATTCGAATCGATACAAAAGTATTGATGGATCGACGGCGAGGAAAACAATTACCGCAATTCGGAAATTAAAATGCCAGTCGCTAATGCCATACTAACAAACGACATTTCAAAAATATTATCTTTTATTATATTAATTCAGCATATAATTCTGTATATATTATAATATACCACACTATTTTCCATCTAAATATACCTTAACAGAAACCACTCCATACCATCAGCTAAAAGAGGAAGACTTAGTTTTTCGCTGGGTAGCCTGGGACTGATAATAATGTAATGCCTTGTGAATAAACAAAAATGTTTGCAGAACCTCTCCCGAGCCCCATGTTACTGAATCAAATGTTAAATATTTCATCTATTTATCTATAAAATATTTTAAAACGAAGGATTTTTATTCCAGTTTGTATTTTTTATACAAAATTTCATCAAAATGCATCTAGATCTGCAGAAACCCTAATAAAATAACCTAGACGGCACCAAACGGCACTGCGGATCAAATAAGAATCACTTTTAGTCTAAGAGACGAGCGACGGTATAAAGAATGACTGGAAGCACTGGAAAAATGGTTACACAAATTCCAGTGGCTTAAAATAAAACTTTTCTTTAAAAAAAATAATATAAAAAACATTCAGTTATGTTCATAGTTGCCTTTTGCTATATTTAAGATTTTAGCTTTAATTTAGATGAAAAAAAAATTAGGTACCTATATTTGTGGTATTTTTGAGTATCTATTACTTATGATTTACCTACGTATTTGACTTAAGTAGGCCGGTCCGGCATCGTACCGAAAATTTCCCATTCCGGCCGCCGGGTGATCTAGGCGGACCGTTCGTTACAAGAATTGGACGAGTCTGTGGTCGGTTTCGGTGGATCGTACGGCGACGCGCCGGGGATTGGGCGAATGTGTGGCCACCTTAACTTTACTGGAAATGAATAAAAAATACTTTTCATAAATAAAAAAATATTTTTTTTTATATTTAAGTAGATATATTTTGAACTTATTGTTGTAATCCATTTTTTAAAAGGTGGGTTTAAAAAAATCACGAGTAATTTATATTTTGCATTTTTACACAAACATATTGCTTGCTCAGACGTTAAATATTGTAGCAGAACATACTTCCTCCTCCACAGTCGAGCCCTCATTTCTCATCAGTTTCTCCTCAATTATTTTCCTCCATCGGCTGTGGTCCTTTCCCTAATGAAGGGCTGTGGTAACAGAGGTATTCAGGTTTTCGGACACTTAATCGAATCATTGTTTAGGGCTTCGTCCTCGAGGTGTCTTTTCCTTTACCCTGCCCTTCACCACAAGCTTTTCCAGGTTGTTGTCCTCTTTTCGTGCATATTGTCCGAAATACTGCAGAACTCGACTCATGCACACAGTGCCGTGACTTAGACCTGATGGTGCCTTCTTCTTCTTAGGCGCAGGCCTTCTCAGCATTGCGCACTTGTCGCTATTCACCGCAATTCTTCTCCACGCTCTACCCCCTCTCTTCACGATGTCATCACTTCATATCGCTGGTGGTCTGCCGAGATGTATGGCCCATTCTAGGTCTCCACTCAGTAACCCTTGAAGTCCATCTACCATCGTGTTTTCGAGCTACGTGTCCCGCCCATCTCCACTTCAGTGTCGCAACTATTCCAATGTCCATCACTCTTGTCTTCTGTCTGAGCTGAGCATTGAGTATTCGATCACTGAGAGAGATACCAAGCATCCTACGCTCCACAAACCTTTGTGCCACCTTTATCCTTGGTGCCTTAACTAGGTGCATATATCTTATTTTCAAAGGAAGTGTCCTTCAAAGCGCATGTAATTTATTATTATCGCTTCTACGACGTAGAATTTTACGCTATCGGCTCCTAGTATATTGTAACAGTAATGAGAAGATAAAACGTCGTAGGTTTTCATTCTTAATACACCTGCCTCTTTACGACGCTCATGGAACATTGTGTTGTATTAAATCTTCAGTCATAAACAAGTAGGTATATACTCGTGTCTGTAAATATATGTTCAGGCCTTTATCTTTCTGGGGCGGGCAGAGACTCTGTTATTATCTTTTTTATTATCGCACTAGCGTTTAACTCCCGGCTTCGCCCGTGGATATTTTTGAACAATATAAAATATAGCATGTTTATTAGTGAAAGAATTTTCAGAATCGGATCAGTTGTTTCAGAGATTACCCCCTACATCCAAACTTACAATTTACCTCTTTGTAATTAATATTCGTGTATTGTTTTCTACTGCAAAGTTTTACGGAACGGGATAATTATATAATAAGCTTTCCCGAAAGACTGAAAAAATGTTATATAGGTAATTTATATTTTTTTCCAAAAAATAGTCAGCTATTGCGAGAACACTTTTTGTTTGATAGTTGCTGCGATAAAATTAGCTAAATATGGTCTTTAATTTACGTCGCAAGATATAAATACCGTGATGGTGTGTTTCCGTTCATCACGCCTTTTATCCCAAGAGGGGTAGGCAGAGACAATCGAATGCCATTTGCTACGATCTTGACATATCTCTTTTGCTTCTTTTATATTTATCATACCTTTCATACATGCTCGGCGATTGTGTGTACTTTTAATATTTCCATCGATCAACATATTTTTTATATGTTCAATAAAAGTACATCTAGGTCGTCCTCTGCCAGCATTTCCGTTCACTTCAGTCATATAAACCTTTTTAGTCAATCTTTCATCCTTCATTCTTTCAACGTGTCCAAACCAGCGTAAACTACTTTTCTTCATTTTAGTCACAACATCATCTTTTACACCGCATTCTTCTCTTATGACTCCGTTCCGGATGCGGTCAATACGCTCTTACTCCTTTAGTATCTTTACAAGTTAATAAAAACAGCACTTTAATTTCCCAAAGGAATTCTTAGAGAGAGTTCATAATAAAATTTTCATTGCACATTTCCTTCTGTTGTAAGAAAACCAACAAATTTATATACCGCCTTTATCTACAAATAAAAGTACCTTAATAAGTTGAGTGTTTTTCAGTCTATCCTTCATATTGAATGACTTTGGCACTAAGATGCTGAATTCAACTGCAGTTATATTCTCTGTTCTAGATCAATATTGCATTATTTTTTCCCATTATATACAAGCGTCTGTGGTCGAGTGGTTACGACGTGTGGTATTAACTAGGCAGACCACGGGTTCGATCCCGGATCCAGCCCTTGTACCAATAGAATTTTTATAATTCAAAACTTATGTACATAATCCGACAAACCACAAACAGAACTGGCTACTCGTTAGGTATAGCCTCACAAATACCATCGGCTAAAAGAGGGAGACTTGCTAGGACTTCTGGGACTAACTTTTTCCCCTGACTTGATTCATTAATACTGTTGATGTTCAGCTCCTTAACATGATAGGACAAAATCTGTTTGATTTGAGGTAGAAATTTTATTAACTTTTTTTAAAGGAACAAGCTATTCTGTTTTAAACCTTATAAACTCCGAGCTTTTACTTAATAAATGTTTTAATGCAAAAGTTGACAACTTTTAAGTTGTTAAGTGTAAGTCGCTTTTATAAATATAGTTGAAAGGGGTGAATAATTCTAAATCTGTTTGTTTCTTTGTAATTTTTTCACGTGAAAACAGAGCAACGAGTCGACATGTTTTTTTGCACAGAGACAGTTGTGAAAAAAAAAACAAATACCTACATATAAAAACCGCAAGGCACCTTATAATCCCACTGTATGTTTGTTACTCAATCACGCCAGAACGGCTGAACAGATCTGGATAAAATTTGGCACAGATATAGATATAGTCTGGAATAGCACATAGGCTACTTTTTATCACGGAAAATGTATGGTTCCCGTAATATAGATTTGTGTTTGTTTTTGTTTTTTACGGGAACGACATGATTTTTTGCATAGTAGTAGGTAGTTTAGGGGTTAGAGAATGACATATACTACTTTTTATACCGCGAAAGAAGGCGGGGGAGGGGCAAATTACAGCAACGGGATTATTTCTTTTTGGATCTATTTCCACGCGGGTGAAACCGCGGACAGAAACTTGTATTATATAAACGCGAAAGTTTATGAGGATGGATATATGTTTGTTACTCCTTCACACAAAAACTACTGGACGGATTTTGATGAAACTTTACAATGTTATAGCTTATACATAGCACAAAGGCTATAATAGACAAAAAAAGTCCGCGGTAGCATACCATATTGTTCACGGAGTCACTAGTAATATATAATTGGATATAGGTGGTAAAATTATATGAATAATATGGGTACCATTTTTATTATAGCTAGATAGAAAGTAACTGAGTTTGTAACATTTTGTTAAAAGTTTTGAAGGCAACGAGCAACGACAAAAGTTTATTCGTCCGTGAAGAACTATTGCTATCATATATCACAAGATGTTGTTGTTGCGATTTAAGGTGCCGCCTCATGATTTTTGTCCCATACAAATCAGATGTTTCGTTTTTCCAGCTTTACGCAATAACTGTATGTGCTAGGCTCGAAATTAAAATTGTTTTTGAAAGATAAATATATTCTAAAGTTTCTCGTGGAAAGAAAATAACCAAAATCAGTTACACCTACGTTTTATGAAGCCTTGAAAATCCTCAATTTCACGCGTACTTTGTTTGCGACTCAAGTTCTCTTAATATATTTACAAAATAACAATTTTCTCGACATTAAAAGATAGATAATTTCACATACTTTAAGAATAAATTAACTAGAATTTGATAATTCTAATGGTTTTTGTAAAAACATAGAAAATCCGAAGTCTTTTTCGTGTTTTTCGAAATACCGATTTTGATACTCATGTTTCTGGTACGTGAATCTTGGTCTATCATATCTTATCCTTGGTTATATTATCGATTTTAATAGTAATCTATCTTGCTCACATATTTCTAAAGAGATATGGACAAAATAAGCCGCGCCTAAAACTGAGTTCTTTGCGCTGTGATGCGTCGTCTTAAGAGCAGCCTTCACGACTCACAAAACATTATTGTTGAAACTAGAAGCGGGGACCTTAATTTACATACCTAATATATTATTTACCTTTTATTTGTTAAAATAAAAAAATCCTTACCATTTGTCTATATATCTATCATCACGCCTTTCATCCCAAGAGGGGTAGGCAGAGACAATCGAATGCCATTTGTTACGATCCTGATATACCTCTTTAGCTTCTTTTATATTCATCATACCTTTCATACATGCTTGGCGATTGTGTGTACTTTTAATATTTCCATCGATCAATACTTTTTTTATATATTTAATAAAAGTACACTTAGGTCGTCCTCTGCAGACATTTAAAGGAAAGGAAATTCAGCCATGTATACCTTTTTAGTCAATCTTTCATCCTTCATTCTTTCAACGTGTCCAAATAAGCGTAAACTACTTTTCTTCATTTTAGTTACAGCATCATCGTACTAGCTTCGCCCGTGGAGGCCATATTAACTTTCATCCCCTTATTATGGTCTTGAGTTCATACAAAAAGCCAATAGAAAAAAGCAATTTCAGTTTTTTTTACAAATTTTCCAATTTTCCGGGCAGTTTTTTCAATAGTTTGGGCAAAAAAGCAGACAGTTACTGTACCATTCGAAAACCTGCTCTATAGTTACCATACTTCGAAATGGGGCGTCGGTGGTGTCGAGTGGGTGAGACGTAAGCTCGCAACTGAAAAGTCGCGGGTTCGATTCCTACATCCGTCCATGTACCACAATGGGTTTTTATAATAAAAAAATCTATGTACATTATCCGACAAACCGTACAAAGATGAATTTCCATCTATATATCTCAACAGAGCTGGCCACTCGTTAGGTATAGCCTCAAAAAAATCATTGGCTAAATAAGGAAGAAGCGTCTTCCACTGGGACCCCTGAAATAAATGGAATAATAAATAATAACACTTCTAAATGGTTCAGAACACCCTAGTTTCTTATCGTCACCTTACAAATGTGACGAAACGGTGTAACAATCATTATTTCAGCAGACGGATCTTTCGTTTGACTCGAAGGTCAAGAACAAGTAGGGTTGTCAGGTCGTCAAACCTAATAGCCAGACAGACCAGCCAGTTTGGCCGGACATTTGAGTAAAAATAAAAAGTCTTAGACAAAAATTGTGTATGTAAAACCAGGCTTTTTGGATCATTTACCATACATCTTCTTAAATTCTAATGAAATTATGAAATGACTGGTCTAATGTAAAAACCGGACACCGTTTAATTTGACCGGAGAAGCATTTAAAAAGCCTAACTATGTCCGGATTTATCCGGACGCCTGGCAACTGTAGACCTGAGTATATCCAACCCTAAAATGTCAACAACAACAAATTGCTGGGTCAACAAGTATGTTCAAATTTTAAATAATTCGTTTTATTGTAAAGAAAGCCTTACAGCTTACTGTTCCAGGGTATCCAGCGGAAGACTAAGTCTCCCTCGTTCAGCCGATGGTATTTGTGAGGCTAATCTAACAAGTGGCCAGTTCCGTTGAGGTATATTTTGATGGAAAAGCCTTTAGTGTGGTTTGTGGTATTACATAAGTGTATAATGAAATTAGAAAAAACAAATATCTATTACAGTTATGGCCTGCGCAAAAATCTTTTGATGTAAAAGTTGAGCAATATTTTGCGGAAGTTTCTTTCAATTAATGAACTTTGAAGGATTCATGCCAAACTTTATTCAAAGTTATTTAACGATAATTGAAATAAAAATAAATATGAATATACAATACATATAAAAAATAATTGATCGATGGGAATATTAAAAGTACACACAATCGCCGAGCATGTATGAAAGGTATTATATAAAAGAAGCGAAAGAGGTATGTCAGGATCGTAACAAATGGCATTCGATTGTCTCTGCCTACCCCTCTTGGGATAAAAGCAACACCTTCTGATAAAAGGCGTATATGATAAATATATGTACCTACTCGTCTATAAGTTTTCTTCAATAACGACATCGCTCCCGGCTTCGCTCGGGTACAATATGGGTTTCCAACACTTAATCTACACTTAAATTACTTATATATTATAGATAGATATATGCTATCGAGGACTTTTTTGTAGATCATTTTACTCTACACAATTATTTTGTTATATCTCGGATATATCTTAGACACTTCATACGCCATGAAAACTCGTTGGGGTCAACTTTTTCCCCGACTCGATTCACTTACACTCAGCTCCTAAACATGGTAGGTCGATGTTTAGTACTCGTAAACCTTCCCGGTGAATCTATCTATACAATAGTGAAATACGCAAAAAAGTTTTTGCGTGAATAGAGCACAGACAGACAGAGCGGGGGACTTAGTTTTATAATACTCGTAATAATATAAATTAACTAGCGGACCAGGCAGACGTTGTCCTGCCTAAACGTTGGCTTGCCTGCACTACCCTACCCCTACCCCTACCCCTACCCCTACCCATACCCCTACCCCTACCCCTACCCCTACCCCTACCCCTACCCCTACCTCTACGTGCTTGACACCGTCTTTACTTCGTGTGCCCTCCGAAGCACGAGACCTGGTGCATATAATTTTTGGCACCAGTGAGATTTGAACGTAGAATCCTTGTCATTTGTTATGTGGACAATGTTACCGCAGTGTCTCTAGCCAATATACAAATACCGTGATGGTAATTTCAATCCTTAATTTCATCAGCTCTGTATAGAGACGAAATATTTTATGAAGAAGTTGGAAGGAATGTCATTTGCACTCCACGATGGTCGTTTAGCTTTATATTGAGTAATTAAGGGCGGTTTAATTTTAACTTTAGGGGTGAAATATCTTAATATCTTAAATATAAAAAATCTTATCTTAAATTGAGAAATAATTATTATTATCTTAATTATATATCTTCATGGGTACCTTACGGCTCCCAGAACCAAAATTCAAATTAAAATATAGGTACACAATATGACACACGTTTTTATAAAGTTATTTGGCAATAAAAAACAATTACTTTAATTAGTAGAAAAAAACTCACATTAATGTCTGAAATAAAGAAAATTATACAATTTAGGTACCTAGTATATATGTCCAAAGTAAGTAAAATAAAAATACAATTTATTTCTATCTTTCTATCATCACACCATTTATCCCAAGAGGAGTAGGCAGAGACAATCGAATGCCATTTGTTACGATCGTGACATACCTCTTTCGCTTCTTTTATATTCATCATACCTTTCATACATGCTCGGCGATTGTGTGTACCTACTTTTAATATTTCCATCGATCATTACATTTTTTATATATTCAATAAAAGTACAGACCGCATTTCCACTGCATTTATCTTACTTTCATTTACTTATCCCATGCCCAAGTCTCGCTTCCATAAGTAAGTGATGGAACTAAAACAGCATTATGTAATATTAATTTTACAATAATAAAATACAATTTCTATATGTCGGTCCCAGGCTACCAAGTCTTCCTCTTTTAGCCGATAGTATTACATTTGTTTAAATCATCCAATGTCTATATGTGAGCGACAATAATCTCTGAATAATTTTGACTTTGAGATCGAAAACTCAGTTGGTAGAGTGATTAGTAAAAAAACAATTTAAGAGTCAAAACATATTTAATTCATCTCATTTGGTGCAATACGGTTCAGGTTTAGTAAAACCAGAGGTAGGAAAAAAGTAAGGTCTCATAGAGTCCAAAATCGTTCTAGGGTATGCCACTTCAGGGAATTTGACTTTATCCTGTTCTTTTTCACAATAACTTTTCTTAGCCTCCGTTTTCTCACCACATGGACCGAGATTCATATCTACTGGACCGAAGTTCAAGGTAGCACAAGGGGATTCAGGTTTGGAACAACTATCACAGCATAGGGATTCCTGAAAAAAAAACAATATTTGAAAGGATAGTAACGTAAATAATAAAAATTAAATTCAGCTGAACCGATTTGGTTTGGTTTTTAAATTATTTTTAGGGTTTCGTACATTGGATGAAAAAACAGAACCCTTATACCATCACTCTATGTCTGTCTGTATGTCCGTCTGTCACAGCTTATTTTTTTCCGAATCTACTGGACGAAAAAGGACTATAGAGTTTGATGACCCAATCACGGAGGTATTGCGTAAATAATCGACTATTTATTTTGGGGGAAAACATTAAAAAGTAAAAAAAAATTGCATCGTGTGACACATACAGGTGAAAGAGCTCGTTATAAAAAAATCAATTAAGTATCTTTTTTAAAACTTAAAAATCTATAGAAATTATACTTACTTACATCTCCATCGACTCGCTCTTGACTAATTATTTTATATATGTATATTCCAGGAACTGATTCCGATAATTCTTTCGGATTGGTCCCTTTTTTTTATGAAAATTGGTTCACAGGTTTTTCAGACATGTAGAAAAACTGGGGTCAGATTTTGTATTTACAAAATCTTAAGGTCAAAGAATATTCCTTATTTTATTTGTTGCAAATTTGGTTTAGTAATTTTGCCTATTATATTTGAAAAAAATAAAAAAGATAACCTTTGCCTAATCAAAACAATTTTTTTTCTCAAATAAAAAAAAATTACTTACCACTAAAAATAGAGCAAACATAACCAAAGCTACACGAACGATAACCATTTTTAATTTCACTAAATAAAATTCAGAAACAACTAACAACTCCTTAAATAATTTCAAAAATAATGAATTTCTTTTCATCTTGTTTGTTTTTATATACAAGAATTATAATTGAAACAAAGAAAATACAATGTTTTCTCTAAAATTTCGTAATTATTCGTGGTATGTATTCAAAGGCACGTAAAGTAGAATAGAAATGATTATGCAATATGTTTGTGATAGTGCTGCTACCATCTGCCAGATGGCGCCAATGTCGAAATATAACATTAAAAAAACATTTTCAAACTTAAGAGCGTAGACGGTCTGCAAGGGAATTGAGAAATAGGTATTTGAAGAAACTATTGCCGTCGCCTCACCCTTTGATCCCCCCGTAGAGTGCGATAGGGACAACTGCAGCTTAGACAGATTATACCTATAAAACCTTGACCATATAGACGTTTCGTATTCCCCTGTTTTCTCCTCCAAAACTGATCCGATTTAATTATTTTTTAAAAGAAAGAGTAGATCTATGCTCCTATTTTTCTTTTACATTAAAACCTTTTCAAATTAGTCTGGTAGTCGTCTGATCACGGCGGTATAAACGAGGCATTTCTTTTTAGGTTTTTGGAAGGGCTTATTTTTTTAAGTAATTAGTTGTTGGAAAAAAGTAAATGACAGGGGCATGCCTACAGTAAACCTAGATTTTATGAAAAAAAAAAAACGATTGCTCTAGAGGCATTATCCGTGAAGAAAATAGGGGAATACATTTGTATGGAGAACATGCAGCCCGGCTACGCTCTTAAATATTGCAATAAGGAAGTCACAATAACAAAGAACACTAAAATGTATTCCCTACCAAAAATACTTGTAAAAAATACTTGCGCTGGTAGTAAAAACGACACAATCGAACTCAGTTTGACCCGCGACTTATTTTGTCCATATCTCTCAAATATCTCTTTAGATGTAATGAACTGCAACTTTATTACTAATTGGGCAATTTAGGAAATTAAGAATTGTGCGAGGAATAATATTGTTTAGTCATAAGGTTTTATGAATAGTCTAACAGTTTTTTTTTTATTAATATTGGCAAGCATATCTCGAAAACTAAAATTCCAATTGGTATGAAATTGGTTTGATAGGTAATTTAATAAGGAATATTTAGCTCTTTGACAGTTTCCACCTAACTCCTACTGTTTTTGAGAAAAAATTGAAAAACTGCTAACCGGGACATATTTGAGGGGCGGGGGAGGGGACGCCGGCACTTCTAAGGATATACTTCTGTGGTCCTAAGGAACGATTTTGGTAAAAAATTAGCTTTGGCTTTTTTTTTTACCCCAAACCGCAATATTCCCGGACTATTATACTGTCTCTATACTGTGGCGTAACCATGTCCGGATTTATCCGGACGCCTGGCAATCCCACACACACACACACACATACACACACACACACACACACACACACATGTCCTATAGCATCAGGGGCCGCAGGGGGAGTGGGTGGGGTACCCTTCTTGTCAAGGTCAGAATCAGAACGCGCGCAGCTGCGCAGCAGTACGCGTCTACGCGACGCTCTATCGCGACGTCAAACCACGTTCAGTTAATGCATTGTACGCCGTTTTTACGTAATAATCATGCCTCAGATGTCTGAAAAGCGTACTGCATTGTTAATAGAACGTGTACGAAAACATCCTTCTTTGTATGACGCGACACACAACTCATACAAGAATCTTACTCTAAGGGCAAAGAGAAAGATATGGGAAAATATTGGAGCTGAAATGAATGTTACGGGTAAGTCGTAGTGAAAATCACATAAATATTGAACGTACTTATTTCTTTGTTTGTAGCAGGAGGGGCAAATTATTTCTACTTATATATATTGTAAAAAACATGTAGACGGCTTTCTAAACGCACCGCTATATTTTTTGATATAGCGTCACACAATACGTTTGGTAGCGTTGCGCTTTTTGAACGAATCTGATCCGATGGATTATCCCGCCAATGATCACCAATTTATGGTTTTGACTTCAGTAGACCCTCTGTCCATTAAGATCCACTCATTCATGATGAATTTTTGTTGACTTTTATTTCCACTTAATTATAGTTTTCTTGCTATACGACAAATACGTATTGCCAGTCTTTAAGTAGTCTGATCCACTTTTAATTAAGGCACTTGTTCAATATGAACTATGCTATAACCACAGAAAAAACAATAGTTCTAATATTATACGAGTCTAATTGCATTTAGATAAGATTCAGTTTGTATTGACATTCAATCACATAATCGGCCATGCATTTGGCGTGCGGTGAGGTAAAATTCGTGAAAATTGGCGTAATAAGAAAAGACTGTTATATAACTACAAATTTCTTGATAGCCTGGCAAATGTATTCCAGATTTCTACAGAGGCTGCACTTATAACATACCCAGTCCGAAGGATAGCCGTAGCTGAGTGTTTGAAAGTAAATTAGTACTAATACATTATTTCTTTTGCAGGTGAAGTAGCACGAAAAAAATGGAGAAGTTTAAGAGACAACTATATGAGACACAGAAAAGAGATTATTACAGGCCAACCTGCAAAGAAGTTTGGAAAGTGGCACTGGGCCTCGCATTTACAATTTTTAGATCTAACTTCGGCAGAACAAAGAAGATCCTCAAATGTTTCTAGAAATTCGGAAACACTGGAAGAGCCAGATACACCAGCACAAGTCAGGAAATCCACATTTTCTCAGAAGAAAGATATTAATGACATGGATAAACTCATAGATTTCATTCAAAATAAGAAAAAAACTAATTGTGATGCAATAGATAATTTATTTAAAAGCTATGCCCAATTATTTAAAACGTTTTCACTAAAGAATCAAATAATGTTTAAAGTGGAACTAGCCAAGTTATTTTCTGAGATAGAATTAAAAGAACTGGAAGAAAGAGCTCAAGTAGGTGTTATAAATGTCACACAAACAACTTCACGAGCTAGCGATGGTACCACATCTCAACATCAGCAAGCGGAAACATCCAATGATTGTGATAACGAATTAGATGTGTTTGATGAAGAAAAAATAAATGATTTCTTACATTAAAAAAATTACTAGTATTTCTCTTGTTGATATCCTCTAGTGATAAGTACATTCAATTAATTTGGTCAGACCTTCAGAAGCAATTTTAGGAAATTCGAAAGTATTTAAAAGAACTATTTTCATATGATTCCTGTCACATACTAGTTTTCGTTTTCTAGGATATGATACACTATTATTATACTGATTATACTACTACAGAAGTGGGAATGTCTGTCTATCTGTCTGCTTGTCTGTCCAGGCTAATCTTCGAGGTAGTATACCCCGGTTGGGGGCAACAATAATGGACTTTTATTGTTCAGCAGGTAGGTCGGTAAGATTTTTACAGTTTTTAAGACCACGACTATTGAAATGACAATTCAAAATACGTTGATGGCTAGTTAGTAGTTATGTAAACAGCAAGAGGGAATTCAGATGTTCCACAGATCGTAAAATTGTGCCAGGTTTGTGACCCAATAAGTAGGTATGCCGAATGTATTTTCGACAATATGTGGTGCTCTACAAAGCTTTCTTCTAAAATTTGCTTTTGTTTCGTCGGGTAGCCTACCTGAAAGTAGTTTATCGAGATTTTAAGAGATGAAAGCTCCTGATATTAAAGATAATTAATTGTCCAAATAAAATTCCTTAAATTTTTGCACTCATGCTCGTTTAGGTTGTCATGGCAATAATATTAACTTTATGATACAACTAGAAAAAACACTTTATTGGGTTTTGTATTGACCTTATCAAAGCCTAGTATTAACTAGGTATTCTTAAATTATGTGAAATTATCTATCTTTTAATGTCGAAACAATTGTAAATTAGTAAATATATTAAGAGAACTCGAGCCGCAAACTTGGCTGAAATACGCGTGAAATTGAGGATTTTCAAGGCTTCATAAAATTTAACTGTAACTGATTTTGGTTATTTTCTTTCCATGAGAAGCTTTTCTTTATCTTTGAAAAGACATTTTAATTTCGAGCCTAGCACATACAGTTATCGCGTAAAACTGGAAAAATGAAACATCTGTATTGTATGGGACAAAAATCATGAGGTTTGTGTAGTGTACACATACGTATGAAGTTGCTAGCAACTTGTAGTATGCAATATAAGTGTTGTTATGAACGCACAAACGAATGTACAAACACGCTCTCGGATTTATAAATACTAGTTTGGGTGTAGATGTTTGCTTTTCTCATGAACTCGAGAAATCCTGACACGACTCTGGTCAAATAAATTGAATACGTGCTTTTATATAGATAAATCTATTTAGTGTATCGCTGATATATGAGGATCCTAAACATTATTGTATACAATAGTCAGCTTTTATTTGGAGAAAATAACGTTTGTAGCAAATGCAGAAGAAAATACTTCAACAGTTGTTAGGTAACTTAGTCTAAATAAATATATGTTGGCTATGTTCCGCTGGGAACCCTGGGGGCCGGTTATTGGCAGCCGTAATTTTTTTTAAACAGGCTAAGTAAAATAAACAATTTTCAAGTATTTCTTTTATTATCAGCATCATTGACAATTAGTAGGAATGTTGTGTAATTAATACTAAAATATTTCCACTCTGAAGCTGTATTTATATGCAAAAGATATTTAGGGCATTTGACTTAAAAATATTAGATTAAGTGATATTTTAAATTTTTATTATCGTCTATTTCTTTCTATGAATCGTAATAACAGCATAAATCTTTCGATATATTTTTCATTGTCTTCGATATTTGTTTTACCAAATACCCTCCCTATTGTGAACAGTGTAAAGTTAATAATTGGCATCATGAAAATATGATAAGGACTGTTTACAAAGGCCGGGGCATTACATTTTTCAACATTCAACCGTATTTTAAAATGTTGCTTTGGTTTACGGTAAAAATTACAGTAAGATTGCTACCTATTATGGGAGTCCGAAATAATTAAGGTGTCATTTACAAAAACAGTTAAAATCTAAAAACTTGTTAAAAAGTTAAAACCTAAAAAAATGGTTGTTTTTATCAGACCCGGCCTATGTAAACGGTTTATAAATCTATTAGGGCCACTTTCCATAAACTATGTATTACTAAGAATTATTAATAATTTTTCGTCATATACATTTATTTAAAGATTCCCCACGGAAAGAAAAATACTTTTTGGCTTAATATAAACTAATTTAAACTACTTATTGACATCACAGTGAAAGCATGATTCAATTCTAAAATAATTTACACATTTTGATATGACGTTAAAACACTAAACAAGCGATTATGTGCTGCTTATTGCAAATTAATTTATATTTGTTACATGAAAATATAAGAGCACTTTTTGATGAAACTCTACAGAACCCTAAAAATACTGATTTAGGGTTTATGAAACTTCATCAATAACTCAAAATAAAAGGATCCTCGATTTAGAAAATATATTAACAAAAGCTCCAATCTAATTTAGTGTTATATATTAAGTTTTCAAATTACAACTTTTCAAGCGATTTCTAGAAGAGTTTAATAAATCAGTCGTGCACAATTAAATTAAGAAACTGCTATTATGACATGGTTTTAGTACTTCGTACCAATAGAAATTATTTACAAAAGTATCAAGAATATATAATTAGTACCTAATTTGCCTCAGAATCGTAAAGCTTATCCTTAAAAGGTTCTTTAACACACACAGCCTCCTAAACAAATATGAAATCATCTAGTAGTGTGAGATCTAGTTAAGCATAAGATTTTTCTACATATAATACAGTAATACAGATTGTTGAACTTTAGAAACGATATGGTTCAAAATCTATTTAATTTTAATATCATCAAGAATAAAGTTTTATGTTTTTAACAAAATGTACGTAGGTTTAAGCATAGCTCTGTGCATGTTCTAAAGGTATTTTGTTGCCTTTATCAACCCAATTCTTTAACCTTCCCCGCAATTCCTCTAAACTTTTAGATTTTGCTTTATTTATTCTCTTATATTTGACGTCTTTTGGTTTGGTTACATTACGATGGTTCGACATTACTCTATTGTATGTGACTACTTGAGTCGATCTTTGTTCAGGTTCACCAAAATCACTTTCATTGTTTGATGTCACTTCTTCATCTGAATTGGCTGCAGGAGTCATTCGTTTTGGCACGTAGCTGTAGGACCATATATTACCTTCTTTAGCTTTTGCTTCTTTATCATTATCAATACTTTTGACTTCTGCGGTTAAGACGACGCTACGCATTCGGAAATTGTCTCGCCTCTGTGCTAGGAGACTTGTTTCCTTATATTTTTCTTCGTCCGTTTTGTTACTAGCGTCTTTGGCGTCTTTCTCTGTACTGTTTTGGGCGCTTAATCCTTTTGTTGAATCGCCATCTGCTTCCTCCTCCACACTATAGACAGTTTCAAGTATTTCAGGTCGTCGTAGGAAGCCGTTAGATCGCCTCGCAACGTTGTATTTCAGATTAGTATCAATGGCGTCAGATATTGACCGGACAATGGTAATGCTGTCAGAATTGGCCGACCTAAACCTGGGTATGTGTGGTAGGTTGCTATAATCAGAATCGACGTCTTCCATTATCACAGCAGAATCAGAGTCGTTAAGAGAGTCGAAGTCTCCAGTTACTTGTGAATCTTGTAACAAATCTCTGAAATTTGGTATTGTTTGTGAAGTGTCAATACCGTTATCAAGAAGTTTGGCATGTAAGCTCTCAATAACTTTTTGTTGCTTCATTATTATAGTTTCCCGCAGAGCGAGCATGTTTGTTATTTCTTTTTGTTTTCGCACGAGACGCGATTCGAAGAGAAGTAGCTGGCTTGAGAGCGATTTGAGTTGTTCGGATTTTTCTCGTTGGAGTCGGTTGACGAGATCCTCTTGGATGCGATGAGCTCGTCGCCATGTTAGTAGCTGATGACCTTGTGCTCGATATTTCATTCGGAGGTCTCTGTAATAGGACAAAATATTGTATTACTTAAATGAACAATTTAACTTAAGTCACTCTCACATTGTCTAAAGCTCATTTGATGGAACAAGTTTTGGGAGTGGATAAAGAAGAACATTATCAATCAACCCCTACTGGTAAGATGCAATCACATTCTGTGACAAAACACTACTGATGTAAAAATAACTATATAAATAATAGCTAAAAGCTGGTGGTTGGTTTTTTTTTAAATGTTAGTAATAATCCGAGCGAATTAGCTTTTTAGGGAAAGAAAAAATTTAAAGTTTCCAGGAAAATTTGTATGAACTAACCATAATATGTTAATATGGGCTTCACGATAGCAAACGAATACCATACGGACACATTTTATCTTTGGATGAAGTATCCAAATGATGGAGAATATGAGAGATCAATGTAACCGCACCATCTAAACGTCTTGTCAAAATATTGGTTGGTGGTCAAACCTGTTACGAAGGACATAAAATAATAAAAGCAAGCAAGGTGTGAAAAATAACCTCTACACTCTGTTCATTATATGATGGAACTAGCGACACCACCCCCGGCGTCGCATGGTTACAGTACAATATTGGTTTAAAACAATTTGAATACTCACAAAAATACGCTAATAACTAACTACTTATCTAATAGACATAGATGTATATGCTACCGTGGACTTTTGTGTAGATCATTTTATTCTACACAATTCTTCCCTAACATGATTTTTTTATATCTCTGACGGACTGGACAGCATATGCCATGAAAACTTGCTGGGGAAAACGTTTTCCTCCTACACATTTTTGTTTAATACTCGTGAACCTTGTGATCACCAAACCAATCTAACTAATTAGATTTTTTTTAGACCTAAATAATCTCAAAATGTCTGGTGCAGAAGGCAAGGGGAAACCACTGCACTATTCTTCCCAAGAAAATTAACCATGGCGAGTCAATACAAGGTGCGTCGCGCTGTGGAAACGCCATGATTGACCACGACTGCTCTGTCAAGAGCACCACGACTAAGAAGATAAAATAAAATTGGCCTTAGGTATAAAACGGCGTCGGTGGCCGAGTGGTTAAGACGTCTGATATTAACTAAGCAAACCACGGGTTCGATCTCGGATTCCGGCCATGTACCAATGGTTTTTTTATAATTAAAAACTTATCTAACTAATCCGGCAAAAAAAGAGACTTTTCCATCTAAATATACTTCAACAGAACTGGCCACTCGTTATGTATAGCCTCACAAATAAATCCAGCTAAAAGAAGGAGACTTAGTCTTTTGCTAGGTACCCTGGGACCGAAACACGGTTTCGGGAGCTGTAAGGCAACAGTGAAGTCGCCAGTTCTGTTGAGGCATCTTAGAACTTAAAAATAACACCTTACCTAATAGTTCTTCTAGCTTCGTCCATAGTATGAGCTTCAAGCGGATCTGTTATAGAAGCTGCCAGCGACACGTCCGGCTCTGTTGGGCTGTTGAGGGCGGACTCACTGCGACTGTGGATAAATAATACACTTGTTAAAATTACTGTAAATATTGTGAAATCAAATAAGGTCTTACATAGAGCTCATGTAGCTGGAAGGGACAAAATTGAAAAATAAAAAATCCCACTAATATTATAAACGCGAAAGTTTGTATGAATGTATGTATGTTTGTTACTCAATCACGCCAGAACGGCTACACGGATCTGGATTAAATTTGGCATAGAGATAGATTATAGTCTGGAATAACACATAGGCCACTTTTGATACCGGAAAAATGTATGGTTTTCACGGGATCGACATGATTTTTTGCAAAGTGGAAGTTTAGGAGTCAGGCAATGACATACTACTTTTATATCGCGACAGCAGGCGGGGGAGGGGCAAATTAAAGCCACGGGATTTTCTTTTTGGATCTATTTCCACGCGGGTGAAACCGCGGACAGAAGCTATTACATATATAATTTGTTAGCAATCCAGATGCAAATCCTTCTTTTTCATTATCTATACTAGGATGAAACTATTGATCCAATTCTGAAAATTATTTCACTAATCTTATATGAAGCTACATTATCCTTGAGTGCTATAGGCTCGAAAGCCTAGGATATAGAACGAAGCCGGGGGCGGATAGCTAGTGTACCTAAAAATGCTTTGAAATTTATTAATATTGTTTTTCTGTGATTTGGGTATAGAAAGTTTGGTATATTTCCTAGTTCCTAAATCCTAATGACAGAGAGGTGCAATGGCGGATTTACTAATGCATATATGTGACATTACTATTAATATAAAAACCTTAAATCAAATCTAAAGATTAAAAATAACTAAATAATCCAGGTCCGCGTGGAATAGTGGCAAGAATACTGGCTGCATTTCCCCGCTGAATCGCGATGCTGATTCGTTGAGCGAGGAAGGAGCCAGCCCTCTTGTCACCAGAAGAGATGATCAGTCGAGGGGATACATCTTTAATAATTTTTTTGGCATTTGAACCCCACGGACCTAGAGTTTCTACACCAAACGGCACAAATTTGTAGGTTTCAATAATTGAACTATATTTGCGCCGCAGCTCGAATCCCGCTTTGATTGCTGTTTCCCTGAGATGAGACGGGGCTAATGTGTCCACGCACGTAGCATCCCATACAAGGGCCCGACCTCGTTCCCAGGGAATCAGAGTCATGCGACATTACTATTATCTACTTGGAATTATACTTAATTAAAAATATTTTCACATTTACCATATTAAGCTGTCACTACTTTCGTTTTCACAAATATTAACGCCGACTTTCCGTGCCCTCCGAAAAAACGAAGTAAAATGATATTAGATAGAACGTACCGCAAGCTCAGCATAATATAAACTAAGCATATTTAAGTATTGCACGCATTCTTACCGTTACTGTAACAATTTCACGGTCGTCTGCACGAGCAACAAGTAGGGTTCGTTTTACGGTCAAAGTGAATTTCTTTGATAAAGCCACAGTTTAAAATAATACAGTAGGGTGAAACTTTTGAAATTTCTAGACATTGTATAGAGGACGTAACTTCTCATGCTTCGAATGGCAGGTAGATTCCGTACTTCTTCTAAAAGTAACAGAACCGCAGTACGGTCCACCGAAATCGACCACAGACTCTTCCAATTCTTGTAACGAACGGTCCGCCATCCGTTTTCAAATCGTTGTATTTGTGGTTGATTTCGATGCCCGAAACGATTTGCCACGTGTGTGTGATCCACACGCCTTTGTTTAATCGAATCTTGTGTGTCTGTGTGAGTGAGTGAATTGCATGTGATCTAGATCGTATGATTTAGTGCGGTCTGTGTTCAATCTTGATCATACGGCGGCCGGACCGAAAATTTTCGTTGATATACCGGACCAGTGCGTGGGCTACTTAAGTCGTCTTTTTTAAAATCACAGTGTAACTGTTTATATGGACTTTTCGATGTTATTATGAAATCGTCCTTTTATGCAAAGGTTCTACCCACCCACTTGCTGCATGATTGCTGATAATACGTACACTGTGATAATACGTACGTACGCCTCTTACTATAAGGGTAATGGGGAAGCAGGTGTTTGGAAACAGTTCGTGTAATGTATAGGGATTATTTCTATGAGACATGTGACCCTATAATTGACCGTAGGCATTCAACTGGAGCCATAAATATAAACGATTTTTCTTTGCTTTCGTTTGACTCTTGAATCATGCCAGTTTTTTTGGGTGAAATTTCAATATTTTCCCTCCGTCGCGTTCATGAATTCTAATACAGTGCCAATTCTTGAATAATATTTTCATTTTTTAAGAACTTTTATGCTTTTAAAATATTGTTTTAGGCAAAATGTTATATCTATGGAATCTTTGTAAAATTAAAACTTTTATAAATTGTATTTTTCTAATACATGTTGTATTTATTCACTAGCGATCCGACTTGGCTTCGAACAAAGATTTTGTGTGTTTATGTTATATAATCTAATATATAAAATTTCCGTGTCACAAGTTAATTGCCATACCTACTCCTCCGAAAAGGCTTGACCGATTTTTATGAAATTTTTTGTGTATTCGGTAGGGCCCACGATCGGTCGTAATCTATTTTTCATACCCCTAACTAAGTGATAAGGGTAGGGGTAGGTGTAGGAGTAGGGGTAGGGTAGGGGTAGGGTAGGGGTAGGGTAGGGGTAGGGTAGGGGTAGGGGTAGGGTAGGGGTAGGGTAGGGGTAGGGTAGGGGTAGGGTAGGGGTAGGGTAGGGGTAGGGTAGGGGTAGGGTAGGGGTAGGGTAGGGGTAGGGTAGGGGTAGGGTAGGGGTAGGGTAGGGGTAGGGTAGGGGTAGGGTAGGGGTAGGGTAGGGGTAGGGTAGGGGTAGGGTAGGGGTAGGGTAGGGGTAGGGTAGGGGTAGGGTAGGGGTAGGGTAGGGGTAGGGTAGGGGTAGGGTAGGGGTAGGGTAGGGGTAGGGTAGGGGTGGGGTAGGGGTAGGGTAGGGGTAGTGCAGGCAAGCCAACGTTTGGGCAGGACAACGTCTGCCGGGTCCGCTATTATAGTCTAATTCCGTGTCACAAGTTATTTGCCGAGCCGGCTCGACCGATTTTTATGAAATTTTATGTTTATATTCGGTAGGGCCGACGATTGGTCGTAACCTATTTTTCACCCTCCTACCCTCACCCCTCATTTTTTAATCGCGATTTTAGAATTTTTGTAAGAACAATATCCAAAGTTAGTGGTAGGGGTAGTCCAGGCAAGTCAACGTTTGGGCAGGACGTCTTCCGGGTCCGCTAGTAACATATAAAAATTTTGAATGACAAGTATTTTTCGAGATAAAAAGTAGCCTAAAATTATCCATCTCTCAAACTAATTTTAGATTTTTTGATTGACTTTGAGGCTATGAAGTGGCTGAATAGATCTTGATAAAGCCGGGTTTTCTTCTTTGTTTCTCAACTCACCACTCCACAAGAATTGCTCGGATGTTTATAGGTTACATCATTACGAAGTCCGACCATTTACCTTCGTATAAACTAAAGCAATTTTCTCTAAGGTTACGATTGTAAGGAAACTAGGTTCAACCTAAGTAGTTTTCTTACGGAAATGCGACATTATTTTTTATCTAAGTGTTTGTTGGCAATGTTTTTCTTGATATTATAATTATTGGAGATATATTAAGTAGATTATTATTCTAGACTAGAAATTACAAAAATAACCGCATATATGTACTATACCTATATATATATATACCACAGACAGACAAACTTATTGATATTGAACTGGGAAAACAATGGATTGGCCGAGTGGTAAAGCGGTTTCGATCCCAATGGGGTTTTTAATTTAAAACTTATGTACATAATCCTTCAAATTCCATGACTTAGAGGCTTTCTCATCTAAATATACCTCAACAGAACTGGACACTCGTTAGGTATAGCTTCACAAATACCATCGGATAAACGAGGGAGACTTGGTCTTCCGCTGGGTACCCTGGAACCGTAACACGGTTTCGAGAGCTGTAAGGCAACCCGTGAAGAAAGAAAAACAATTGATTTAAAAAGTTTTCATTTTAGGTCTGAAACGAGTCGGGGGAAAAGTTAGCGCCAGAGCGCTTACATGGAATATGCTGCTTATTCCGTTAGAAATATAACAAAATGATATATAGAAAGAATCGTGTAGAAGAAAATTATCTACAAAAAAGAAAGTGTGTTTGTTTGTCCTTCTTTCACGCTAAAACAGAGCAACGGATCGCCTTGATTTTTTGCACAGAGATAATTGGAGGGGCGGAGAAAGGAAATCCTTCGGGATGAATTCATAGAACATTTTCATAAATTTCCACGCCGAAGCCGGGTCGCAAAGCTAGTCTTTTATAAAAGGTAATTATTACTAGGAGCTTAGACCATGGCTCATTCATAAAACCCAAGGCAACGCAAACTTTCACTGAATAGAATTTCTGAAACAAGAAACAAACTATTCCTATTCAAAGAGAAAACTACTCTACGAAAAGTTGATGTATAAGGTAAAGTTTTTATATCGGAAATTGCAGTCACGTAGTGTTGTGCCTATCGAGGCGTCTGGACCACCATTACCCTAATTGAATTACTTTCAGCAAAAAAGGAAAAAGAAATACAGCTAACTTAAGAAAGCTTGTTTGAAAACAATTTATTCAATTGATTTGAACACAAAGATTTGTTATTTTGCCTCTGGGAAGGCTGGCTATAACGCTCTGTATGCCTAAAAGGGTAGGCAGTGTGAATACAGAGCGTGGTAGACAGCCTATAGGCGAAGTAACAAATATTTGTGTTCGAATCAATTGAATAAATTGTTTCAAAGCTCTTTCTTTTTTTTTTTTTTTCTTCACGGGTTTCCTTACAGCTCCCGAAACCGTGTTACGGTCCCAGGGTAACCAGCGGAAGACTAAGTCTCCCTCTTTTAGCCGATGGTATTTGTGAGGCCATACCTAACGAATGGCCAGTTCTGTTGAGGTATATTTAGATGGAAAAGCCTCTAAGTGTGGTTTATCGGATTATCTACTTAAGTTTTTAATTAAAAAAGCCATTGGTACATGGCCGGGATCCAGGATATCTTAACCACTCGTCCACTGACGCACGACAGCATTTAATTTTTATTTATAAGAAGATTAGTATGAACAATTTATCGCAGCTTTGAACATTTTCGTAGAGTTGGTCGACAGGGGAATAGCTATGAATATTCAAAATTAAATTTTACGGACCAATCCAACTTTGACAAAATCGAATTTAAAAAACTGACCAAATTTAGTAAACTCCTGAACAGATTTTAATGAAGTTGTTGTCTTGGATGGACGACAAGTTTTCTTAATTTAGCAAATGAGATATTTTTGAGGGTTCTGTTGAGACGTTTTGAGATCGAAAAGCCTATTTATAATGCTCTTAGTACAGTACGGTTATGCAGGGTACGGTCAAGGACAGGGAAATGTGTGCCATCTGACCGTAGAAATAAGTTTATATACAAAAAGTACTTCTTCTCTTCTCATATTAATTTTCATGCTGTAATGACGGATAAGAGGGCTATTGAATCATTCAATAAATTTAAAAAAGTCTAAAGGAATTTGAAAATGTCCTGGAAGTTTACTTTCTGATTATGATTCTTTCTTCACAGGTTTCCGATGGTATTTGTGAGGCTATGCCAGTTCTGTTGAGGTATATTTAGATGGAAAAGCTTGAATACTTGATTTGTGTATTTTATTGTATCGATTTTCTTTGGAAAATTTATTTCTCTATTTACGCGTAGCCTAGGTGCGAATGGTGAAAGAAATGCAGGATATTCGACACGTGCGTTTTTTAGTTGGTTACGTGACATGTAGATTGGCATATACAGAATGTAACATGTAGATTGGCATATACAGAATGTAACATGTAGATTGGCATATACAGAATGTAACATGTAGATTGGCATATACAGAATGTAACATCGAGATGAGTCAGTTACAAGTTAGAACCTACACAATCAATATCGTAATAAAAATAACGTGTTTTTTTTTTCAAAATGACCGAGTTCGATTCCCCAGTAGTGTATGAGTTTTTTTTAAATGTATGAATGCAGTTTTTATTATCTCTAAAATCGACGACATGGTTCCTTAGAACATATTTTGCTATCTCTTATAGTTTCGGAGGCCCCATACTGACAGACAGTACGTCGTTGTATTGTTGTGTGCATTGCCATTTCTATAATAAATGTATCCTGAAACATTTTCGGGATAAAAATTACGTTGATCCGTTGCTTTGTACTAATGTGAATAAAGGAAAAAACAGTTAGGACTAGCTAGTTAAACTTCATCAAAATTAATGTTTGAAGATTATTTTCCCCTCTAATAACGAAAAATAAACAAACAAAAACCAAAATTACATGTTTCTTTGAAAATTGCACAAATTTATGCATTATACGCCATCTGTTGGAGATCACTTGAACTAACAGTGCGAAGATTCTCGCACGGGTCATCTAGATTGAAACTCGATGAAATTAAGAAAAAAGAATCTTTCCGGCAAATTAGAAATAACTCAGAAAAAACCGTGGGTGGTAATTTAATATGGAAAGGGGAGAACTAAGAACCGAGGGAAGGTGGTCACCGGCCGAAGATCCGGTGCGGTAACGTTCCTTTACGCTCCAACAAGCTTGTTCCCGACAGGTGGTTTGTATGGAGTGTGGAGGGTTAGTACCTTCTGGTAGATAGATTCTCAATTGGTCAAAATTATTAGGCCCAAACTAAAATTGGGACTATCTAATGAAGTTAATAACTGCAATGTTATTTGACACATGATGACATTCATAGCAAGCCCTAGCAATAGTAGTTAAATTCTTGAAACAACAAGGAATTTCAAGCATAATTTAATGATGGTTCAAATGTCAAATCACGCTCAGCTGACATGCAGTACACTAATGAAGTTCATGGTAACAAAATTCAGCAGGCCTGCTATACTTTTAAACGGATAGAAAATTTTGAGTTAGATAACAACAAAGGCCTATAACAGACAGACAGACATCGTTAGTACAATAATATTGTGAGCCCCTTCGATGGCAGCCCACAGTGTTCGTCTATTGACAGGTGGGAGAACAGGAGAAATGAGAAGTCTTGCGTCGATCTTCAGAGGCTTCTGGCAGGCGGGTACTGCGTGTGACGGCTCTGCGGTGTTGAAGACGGCTGCGCTTTGGCCTTTGACTGACTTAGTCGTTGGGGCGGGGCCATACGACGCAATCAGTCTCGTGGCTGCGTTTAATTTAACGCTAACCGTAAATTTAACGCTAGCCGTAAGCTTTGGCCTCTCGCGCGCTCGGTTTATATATCAGTCCGTTCGCGGACTGCGACCTGAGTGTACGAGCGAGCGCGCGAGGGGGCGTGGCGAGCTATTAGCCAATGAAGAATTGTCACACGTAGCACCACCCGTTCGTTGCCATTCTTTATTTGTACATGAATTTACAAATAGTTTTACATACAAATGGTTTAACAAGAATGACATCTAAACTATACTATTCTATAACTACACACTTTTATGTACAGTTTCTATAAACACATGTAACTTAACAACTATCAATATTACCTATAAGCTACACAGATATGACTATACAAACAGCTATTTAACTATAACACACTATACTATATTAGACACAACTATACAATATACAACTATAACACAAACTATTAACATATGACAAAATAACTATACAAACAAACATTGAAAATACTACACTATCACTGTCACTATCAGGTCTTGCTGGCAGTCGGTGGGAAAGTCGGAAACAAATATGGTTCCTTTCTAGGGGTAACTTTTGACGGAAATTTCAATCCTAATCCTATAATCCTGAGTTTAATTTCGCTGTGATGGCGACAGTAGCGACAACTTAAGTGAAATTTAATTGTGTATAAATAAGTTGGCTCGATTTAAATAAAATTGTCAATCTTGTCGTCATCGCAACGAAAATAAATTTAGGATTTTAGGATTTAAATTAGAAATTGAAGTCAAGAGTAAGCTTTTTTGTATGGATCCCCAAAAAAATCATTTCGTTCTTAATGTAAATTGATTTTAATTCAAGAAACGGCATAATTGCTAAAAATTGAACGTTAATTTTATGTGAATTGAAGAAAACAGTATTTTCAATAAATTTATAAAAGGAATATCTTATAAAATCTCTGTTGATTTAAGTGTTAATTAAAGTATTTTATTACGTTACAAAGATATTCCGTACACGTTTATGGCACTTAATTAATTTATGTTAATTAAAAATAATTATGCAAATAATTGTCAAAATCTTTCCGAGAAAGAACTTCATATAAACGTTTTAGCTATTTTTATATTCCATTCATTATTTACTAGTGATACGCCCCGACTTCTCACGAGTTCGTTAAAAATATTAAGTTTAGTTTTATATCCTCTTTTAAATATCGAAATGAAACAAACAATAATCGCTGAAAATATAATAAAATTTAATTCATTCATTTCAGATCGTATTCTAGACAAACATACAGATAGATAAAAAAAAATTTTGAAATCCCAGCAAACATTCTAATTTTATTACTTTGATTATAGTTCTAGCACAGATAGACAAACATGTAGTTATAACAAAACATTATGTAATGGGACTAACCCTTCCGGACAAAGGATGTTCCACTCCTTGTTAACATTTTTGTTATGTCCGTTATAAAGGAGAGTATCAACAATTCGGTATGTAAAGTAAAAACTAAGGTGTTTTTTATATTTTTATTTCAAATATTAAGTTGGCTCTTTTACCTAAATGATGACGATATTAAATAAAAAAGAGAAAAATACACAAATTAATTTCTTAAAGATTTAAGGTGGCCACACATTTGTCCAATCCCCGGCGCGTCGCCGTACGGTCTACCGAAACCGACCACAGACTCGTCCGATTCTTGTAACGAACGGTCCCGCCTAGCCCTAGATCATCCGGCGGCCGGAATGGGAAAATGGTGCGATGCTGGCCCAATGTGTGGCCTACTTAAGTTATATTTGAAATAAAAATTCGAAACTTCTAAGATAAGGGACTTAAAACAGAGGTCCTGGGTTCAAGCTTCACTTGTGCCAGAAAAGTTGAGAAAAATCGACTTTGGGCGAGTTGATAGTTTATACACACAAAACAACAAACATATAATCACGGCTTTTATACCTTACAGTGTGACCAGAGACGAGACACCAGTAACAGTGTCCACATTTAGCGAGTTTTCCACGTGACAACCCTGTGCACTTCATGGACATAGAGCTGTCGCATGATCTATTTCCAAAGTACTTATTCTGGAAAATTTATGCTTAGCAATTTTGGTTTGTGTTTTCCTGTTTGAATACATACTCTATCATCGTAGTATAAAAATATAAAATCCCTCGCCGCGTCTGTCTGTCTGTGACTGCTTCACGCAAAAACTACTAATCAAATTTTGATGCGGTTTTACTACTATTATTAAACATGGAGATTATGTTTAGGAGCTGAGCATTAACAGTATAAGTAAATCAAGTCGGGGAAAAAATCAGCCACAGTTTTCATGGCGGATACTATCTAATCTGTCAGAGATATAACAAAATGATGTAGGAAAGAAATATGTAGAATAAAATTATCTACAAAAAAGTCCGCGGAAGCATTTATCTATCTCTAATAGTTAAGTAGTATCGACTCTACTTTCAAAGATTATGAAATAATTATGAAATTGGTTTGTGGAAAGACAAACTCTAGCATGTTATATCCCCCGAAGCATACTTTCAATTTGTTGAATAATTCAAGTTGACATGTTGGCCTTCCCGTTTAGCTCTGATATCGATTGGCAACTGGTAGGTATTAACTATCTCTAGCTTCCGTCCTATAATACCATGTGCATATGTTATCAATGCAGATTTCCTTATTAGAAAATTATAATAAACTAAGTTCCGCCCAGGATTCATCCCTTTTCATCCCCTATAATACCCTCAGGGGGTGGACTTAAATAAAAAAAGAATAGTGCGACAGGGGACACCCGGTATAGATGTGAAACATCAAAATTAGTATATATTTTGTTAGACGAAACTTTTGTGCTCTGAAGTGTGAGCCGCTTGGTCTTGCCTCATGCCAACGCGTTATCCCCTCTACCTGCGCACAGCACTAGGCACAGACGGCGTAGGCCAAAACCAAGCGTCTCCTGAATTTTGAGACGTCTTGGTTTTACCCTAGTCTAATCCGCGTATAGATGTTTCACATCAATAGCCTATGTCCTTCCCTAGAGTTCAAGCTTTCTCCATATCAAATTTCATCAATATCGGTTTAGTATGTTTAGCCGTGAAAGCGTAACATACAGACAGACAGAGTATGGACTGGTAAATCAACCCCGGCTTCGCACAGGTATAATATGGGTTACAACAATTTGAATACCTACGTAAATATTTATATACCTACGTACTAACAATTTTTTCCTATATAATTTTGTTATATCACCGACGATTTTTTTTTTATATTTCTTTTTTTTTCATAACTTAAACAAAAAATTAAATAAACAATAACCAAAATATACAAAATTAGACTAAAAGAAAATGTTAAATTAAATTAAATCTAAAAAAGGCCCCTGCGGCATTGTGCCGAAGATGCTGGCAGCGTTTCCTCGCTGTATCGCTAAACTTATTCGTTGAGCGAGAAAGCTGCCCGCTCTCCGGTCGCCTGTCACGTCTATAAGCCTCTTTGAAATCTCTTTAAAGAGGCTTAATGCACTAGGGCCCCACGGTCCTAGGGTCTCGACGCCAAAAGGACTAAAATAATATTCAGTGCTGAGACCATTACATTTTTTAATTTTGGAGCATTCCGCTGCCTCTGCCGCTGCTCCGGCTCTAATTGAGGTACGGTGGAGATGTGACGGGGCTAATGTGTCCACACAAGTTGCATCCCACACCAGCATCCGTCCCTTACTCCACGGTATTAAGGACAATACCGACGAATTAAAATAACTTTTTCTCCGACTTCATTCACTTATATTGTTAATGTTCAGCTCCTAAAGATGATAGCTCCATAATATTAACCTTACCGCTGAATCAACCTATCTAAAGGCCGATTTAGACGTTACTAGTGTTTAGTAGAGTGCGTTAGGAGAGCACATTAGTAGAAACATGTAAACGGTAGTTTATAGTACTCGTACTATTTAATACCTATTTATTTATTTATTTATTTAAATAAAGGAAAAATACTTTTTATTTTTAACAATAATAATATAACTTAATAATTAAAAAATCTCAATTGTATAAAAAAGGCTTTAAATAAATAAGTACGTAGTACGTTCCACTCGCCTTTCTACTAGAATCAAGTAGAATCGCTTTTTATTTTTATTTCTAGTGACACCCTTCCAGCGCCCGCTCATCCCCCCGCGCGTTCTTGCGTCACTGGAAACCAACTAATGCACTGGCATTCGAGTGCCAATTACGCACTCTACTAAACACTAGTAACGTCTAAATCGGCCTTCATAGTGAAAACCACAACAAAATCTGTTTAGTAGTTTTGAGACAGACAGACGCGGCGGGGGACGTTGCTTTATAATACCTATTCACAGGCATTTCTTTGTTTAATTTCCACCATATTGCTTCCACCAAGTGAAATCGGAGGTGAAAGCTAGTACCTACTCTGGTAACAAAGACCACATTTAGCCAGTTCCAAGCCTGTCGCTGCATATTTAAATAGACTAGGACCTGGACGGATTTTGATGAAATTTAATGGCGTCGAGCGAACACGAACTAAGATATGCTTCTTAGATTATATTTTCAATATTTTTGTTTTCTATAATGTAGTTTTTTTTTTTTTTAATTTCAAAAAATTTACCTACATACGACAAAGTGACGTCATTATTTAGGTAGAGTAGCGTTTCTGTCCCGTGGTACTATATAGGTAAATATGTGTAAATTAGTTTTTAATTTGGCAACAACCGTCTTAAAATTCTACGAACCAGTGAACCAATTTTCAAAAAGAAATCATCAAAATCGGTTCACAATTGGCGGAGTAATCGATGTTCATACATATATAAAAAAATGTGTACGGACTTTAAAAATTATGCACTGAAGTGTGCTTTCCGAAAGCAAATGCACAAGTCACTATAAAAAGAAATACCCAAATCGCTTCAAGTGTGCCTATAAAATTTGAAGAGTTCTCGATTTCTCCAGGATCCCATCATCAGATCCTGACCTGATGACCATGGGACCACCTGGAAAGTATACCTACCCTTATAAACAAAAAAAATAATCCAAATCGGTTCAGGATTCTACAAGTAATTCGGGATCATACATAAAAAAATATAAAAGATTCCGACGAATTGAGAACCTCCTCCTCCTTTTTTTGAAGTCGGTTAAAAATACGGTTGGATCTACGACCCTTCTTCTCCTTTTTTTCGAAGTCGGTAAAAAATAGATTAATATTTGAAATAAACAAATAATAAAAAACCGGCCAAGTGCGAGTTCCGATACGCAAAGCAAGGGATCCGTACCATTATCTATAAAAACGGCAAAAAAAAAAAACACGTTTGTTGTATGGGAGCCCCTTAAATATTTATTTTATTCTGTTTTTTAGTATTTGTTGTTATAGCGGCAACAGAAATACATCATCTGTGAAAATTTCAACTGTGTAACTATCACGGTTCATGAGATACAGCCTGGTGACAGACGGACAGACAGACGGACGGACGGACAGCGGAGTCTTAGTAATAGGGTTTCCGTTTTTACCCTATGGGTACGGAAGCATACCTTAGTTTTTACTTTTCATACCGAATTGCACCATTTGTTCTTTTGTCAATTAATATTGACAATATGACATTCAAATAGGAGTTACAAGCACTTTCATTAGTTAGTATGCGAGTGTCGCGTGGAGAGCTACCGGTTACGATACGTAATGGTGACACCATAATTTGGATTAATTTACGGACTTTCTCAGTGTTGAAAATGTTAAAATAGAAGAGGCAAAATAGGAGAGATTTTTTAAAATATTATATAAAAAAACTGCAGGGAGTAAATTGGCAGAAAATATTTTTCTTACAACCGAGAGGTCCCCACAAACGGTAGGAGAGGTTTTTTTTTATTTTATTTTTCTTCTAAATCGGCTCAGCGGCGTACCGACAAGCGCTGGACCCCTACTCGTCTACTAAAAATTATAGAGGGGGGGCTCAGACTACACGAAAAAGAGGTTTTCTGCCGGCAAGTGCTTACAACCACTTTCTGTCTCCATCTCCCACATTTCAAAATTTCCACGGGCGAAGCGAAACAAATTTTAAAATCAATATTTATGAAAAGTAGGTTAAAGCGGGAGATTTTCACTAAATATTTACAAGAAAATTTCAAGAATGTTCTTAATTGTTGAAAGATAAAACCATAAGCACTTTTTCATGTTATCCTTCCGTACCGTTTCGCGGACACTTGGCTAGGTATTTTTAAAGAAGAATTCTCGGGTATTGTTTATGTAACTTTGTTCCACATATTTCACTTAACATAAAATAGTTACAAGAAACCAAACAGTTTATGTTTTTTGAAAAAATATAGCTAAAACTATACTTTATTATTCTTGCCTCTGCGCGTCATTGAATTATTTATTTGTAAATGCCTACAAAAAGCATAGATACCTTCTTCATATCAATTTGTCTACATTTTTTTTACCATCACGGCCTTTATGCATTGCGACGTGGCTACAAACACTGGGACTAAGATTGTCACTTATTAAATGCGAGTTGGAGTGACGACATCGTGAAGAAAGAGGGTAGAGCGTGGAGAACTGCAGAGAATAGGGAAAAGTGGCGCAATGCTGAGAAGGCTTACGTCCGGGGCCGATTCTCGCTCTATCGACATTTAGTCGAATTAGAGAAATCTCTACGTCAAAATATCACAAAAATATCTGCTTTGATAAAAGTTAATTCTTGGGAACGATAGAGTTGGATGTCGTATGTCGAGGGATAAACTTGTTTTTACTCGTTTTGTCTCACGTTAGATATAATAACTACTACAAGATGTTGACAGCTACGTCATTTGAAATCCGCCATGTTTTTTAGACATATCTCTATTCCTAGCGCACGACATATTGTGTCGAGTGGTCATTTGTAGTCGACATTGATGTCGCATGGACTTGTTTTAACCTCATTATAATATATTTTATTTGGTAAATATTTAGCGAGATATGAGCCCTTAAAATCCCGAGGTACATAATGACACATTTTTTCACATTGTCATAAACAGATTTCAGTAATTTTCAGGAAATATGAAAAGTACAACTAATTCCTTTTGTATGGTATTTACAAAAAAAGTATAAAAATGTTTTTCAGAAATTTACAGGAATTGTGAAAACAATAAAATTGTTTTTATATGCGATACGTATTACTAATTGCTTAGTATAAGTTTACATGAAAGGAAAATGTGAAAGAAGAGTTTATCAGGAATTTTCAGGACTATGAAGAAATTTTGAAAAATACATGAAAAATAAAAATAATGAAAAAATTTTTTTAGAAATTTCAGTAATTATTTTATGAAAAATTTAGGTACCTACTTACAACAAATTGTTAAGTTATTTAAATTAAATACTAAATAACTAAAAATCCGTGACTCTAGAGTTCGTGACGACAATATTTGATGGTTCTGCGCACGTGTCATACTGGCATTTCATCTCTATCGTTCGACAAAATGTCTACAAACGCGAGAATCGGCACAGACTGAAGAAGAAGATATGATATTATCAAAATGCCAGCTTTTTGTGCCTTTTGATGTCCGAGAAGGAAGATACACTGTATTAAAAATCTCGTACGTCTATCAGTGAGTAAAAAATATGCTAGGCGGTGGTCAAGGTCATCTTGTATCTGTCAAAAATATGGCAAATCTCAGTTAATCCTGGAAAGGTGAGTTTATTTATACATCATTTCCTCAGCACACAATGATAGTTGTTATTTGAAATTTGATTGAGCCATATTTTTATTATTTAGGGTGCTAAAGAGCAGTAGTTTTAAATACTAGCATTGCCTTTGCGTTTTGGAAATTATGGCTATTTAGAACATTTAATAATGAAAATATGGCTCAATCTAATTTAAAATAATAACTATCAATTGTGTGGTGAGGAAATGTTGTATAAATAAACTCACCTTTCCAGGATTAACTGAGATTTGCCATATTTTTGACATTTATAAGATAGCCTTGACCAACGGTCCTTAAAAGCAGAAAGTTATATTTTGTAGCTGACTATTTTTATAAAATTGAATAATACAAGGGCTAGAATGTGGGCGAATGTTTCAAAATATTGAGACAGAAAAGTGTTGATGATTTTTAAGTATTACAGAAGAATAGGGTCCGTCTATAACTTACGTCACACAAGGGGGTGTGAGGGGGTCAACAAAGTGTTACAAGGGGGAGGAGGTACGAGTCATAAGCTTTGTGACGTCATATGTATAAATCTCAAGTATTCAAGAAAGACCTGAGCAAAATTTATTATTAGGAAGTAACTGCAATAAATTGCTGCACTTATTATTACTTACAAGGGGTAAAATACTTAAATGAAACCCCCACACACATCCTTAAAAATGAAGGTCGAGTGAAAATTTTAATCCTTACACGGAAACCAGTCCAATGTCACCTCAAATATGGCAACAAAATAAATTCCTTCACACTAGTGTGGTAACCCTACAATGACGTAATCATATGCGCGTGCGACGAAATACAAGTAGCGATATTATTTAGTTTTTGTGTACACGCACGTTCATATCACTTTTTCTTTCTATCGACGCCACAACAATGAAATTTCCGTCACCAATCACTTTGCAAATGTATGATTATATTAAAAACATTAATAATTAAGTTTTTACAATATTAAATAACATTGGTACGATGACCACATTTAGCCACCGGCTGGTGGGAAAGTAGGTAGGTAACTAGATACTTATTAAAAGGCCCGCTGGTTTTTTTCTTTCTTCACGGGTTGTCTTACAGCTCCTGAAACCGTGTTACGGTCCCAAGGTACCCAGCGGAAGACCAAGTCTTCCTCTTTTAGCCGATGGTATTTGTGAGGCTATAAAATAAACTAACGAGTGGCTAGTTCTGTTGAGGTATATTTAGATGGAAAAGCCTCTAAGTGTGGTTTATCGGATTATGTATGCTACTTGTTTTTAAATAGACAATCCATTGGTACGTGGCCGAGATCCGGGATCGAACCCGTGGTCTGCCTAGTTAATACCAGACGTCTTAACCACTCGGCCACCGACAAAATATACATCTAGTTTATTAATCCGTATCTACAATCCTTGACCTGTCAACCTTTAAAATATTGATAGCCTATTCTAAAATAAATTTACAAAATAACTTTTTATTATACTTATTAAAAGGCCCGCTGGTTTTTTTCTTTCTTCACGGGTTGTCTTACAGCTCCTGAAACCGTGTTACGGTCCCAAGGTACCCAGCGGAAGACCAAGTCTTCCTCTTTTAGCCGATGGTATTTGTGAGGCTATAAAATAAACTAACGAGTGGCTAGTTCTGTTGAGGTATATTTAGATGGAAAAGCCTCTAAGTGTGGTTTATCGGATTATGTATGCTACTTGTTTTTAAATAGAAAATCCATTGGTACGTGGCCGAGATCCGGGATCGAACCCGTGGTCTGCCTAGTTAATACCAGACGTCTTAACCACTCGGCCACCGACAAAATATACATCTAGTTTATTAATCCGTATCTACAATCCTTGACCTGTCAACCTTTAAAATATTGATAGCCTATTCTAAAATAAATTTACAAAATAACTTTTTATTATACTTTTGGTGGCCGAGTGGTTAAGACGTCTGGTATTAACTAGGCAGACCACGGGTTTGATCTCGGATCCCGGCCATGACAATGTATTTTTTAATTAAAAACTTATGTACATAATCCGACAAACCACACTTATAGAGGATTTTCCATCTAAATATACCTCAACAGAACTAATAGACACTCGTTAGGTTATAGCCTATACAAATACCATCGGCTAAACGAGGGAGACTTGGTCTTCCGCTGGGTACCCTGGAACCCTTGAAGAAGGAAAAATAAATAAAAAAAACAACAATTTTTATGATGTTTCACCCGCGTGAAATTAAAACCAAGAAAATAATAATCCCGTATTCTAATCATTATCATCATTGTTGTCCGAATAAACAAAATTTTGGTGCTTAGCATTTTTTTGGAAAAATTTCGCATTTATAAGTTTAATAGGATTATTTTTATGGCCATGGTCTCCATTGAAGTAACTGATGATGTTGCCAATGTCAATTGATGAATACTTTCTCGTTTGGTTACCAAGTTAGTGCAATTGGAATGTTTGTCAGAAGAATAGTAGGTCAAAAATGGTGAATAGTTTAAATTCATTTGATACACAAAGAGTTTTCTACGAGCTTCATGGGTCAAGGTGAATAGATTGTTACACTGCGTTTTTTTAGGAAATTAGTACCCGGCCAAGCTCACGAAGGGTTTCCGTACCATTATCTATAAAAACGGCAAAAAAAAATCACGTTTGTTGTATGGGAGCCTCCTTAAATATTTATTTTATTCTGTTTTTAGTATTTGTTGTTATAGCGGCAACAGAAATACAGCATCTGTGAAAATTTCAACTGTCTAACTATCACGGTTCATGAGATACAGCCTGGTGACAGACGGACAGACAGACAGCGGAGTCTTAGCTGCTTTTAGGCGAATAAGACGACTACGGGTTTACAAATATTTGAATACCTACATAAATACGCTAAGAGATAGATAAATGCTATCTTATAATTTTTTTGGCATGAAAACTGGGGCTAACTTTTTCCCCGACTTGATTCAGTTATACTGTTAATGCTCAGCTCCTAAACATGATAGGTCCATGTTTAATACTCGTAAACATTCCTGGTGAACGAACCTATCCAATAGAGATCGTAGAGCCTTGAGAAGTAAGATGTAGGTAATAACTAAAATAGAGGAAGATACTTAGTTTTGATGAAAATAATGGATGAGATTAAGAAATAGCAGATGTGACTGGAAGAGTTGATCGCGAGTGCTCCCAGAAAAAAATTACATATCAAATCCACTTTGATAAGAAAATTAAAAATTCACATAAAATCGAAGAGCATGAATGAAAAAATGTATGGATTTCCATGAAGCGAAAGAAATGTGTCAGGAGATATCTTTAGTATTATTTTAAAATCTATATCTACTATAGTATAAAGAGGTAAAGTTCGTAAGTTTGGACGTATAGGGAGTAGTCTTTCAAACTACTAAACCGATTCTAACAATTCTTTCACGAATAGAAAGCTAGGATATCCCCGAGTGACATAGGCTATATTTTATTTTGTTCGAAAATATCCACGGGCGGAGCCGGGTGCGCAAAACTAGGGTGGATATGATTTGTCGTTAATAATAGCCATAGTTTGTTTACTTAGTAGTTTTAGTTAACTTCTACAAAAAAGTAATCAATTCTCCTAACGACAAATCTCTCAAGTAACTCAATTCGTTTTACGTTTTTTTTTCAGAGGGCACGTCGTCACGCGCAATCAAATTCATTAATTTTTTTACTTCTGTAAAAAAGGCGTGTCTTTAAATTGGAGATATCGACAAGGTCGGTACTAATTGTAATCACTACTCAGCTAAAATTTACTAATCTATAACTTTGTTAAACTTAATTAAAATTTTCGGATTAGGTATCAAAGTAGGTACTTGTTTGTCTTTTTTGACGAAGTTTTGAAAATATAAGATATATTCAAAACTTCCTTGATTCCCTGGGAGCAAAGCCCTTGTATGGGATGCTATAACGTGCGTGGACACACTAGCCCCGTCTCATCTCAGGGAAACTGAAATCAAAGCGGGAGCTGCGGCGGAAATCGCAGAGTCTAACAAACGCGCAAATAAAGTTCAATTAAAACTACAAATTTGTGCCGTTTGGTGTAGAAACTCTAGGTCCGCGGGGTTCAAATGCCAAAAAATGTATCCCCTCGACTGACCATGTCACCTCCTTCCTCGCTCAACGAAATATTCTTGCCACTATTTCACGCGGACCTGGTTTATTTAGTTATTTTTAATGTTTAGTGTTTTATATTGTTACTTATATATCATTATATCAAGTTTCAAATATCATAAGTTGATAGTCAAAGTTTTCGTATCCGCTGGCATTTATCTTTAGTGCCGCCCTGGGGCACCGTGAAAAATTAATTAAATCCTACATATTTTTTAAAAATAAATAATATGAATTATTTATTCTTTTTATTATAAATGAGATAAATAAACGTTAAATGTGCAAATGTTATCAATACAATCATATTTTTTGAAGCATTTTCGACAACGCAAAAAAATTTTTTTTCTCCCTCCGAATTTTGCCGCCCTGGGCACTGGCCCCTGTGGCCCCTAGTGTAAATCCAGGCCTGCTAGTGGCGTCCTATATAAATAATACTAAAAATAAAACTGAATAGTTTGTTTGTATGTATGTTTGAACTACCAGTCGTGTTTATTGTGGAAGTGTATGGACTATCCTCTACCGACTTCGCCCTTGGATATCTTCGAACAAAAAATGTAGCTTATGTAAAATATTTTCAGAATCAGATCAGTAGTTTCAGCGATTACCCCCTACATCCAAACTTACAAACTTTACCTCTTCAAAATATTAGTATAGAAGGATCCCATATTTAAGGGTCCATGGTCAAGGTCATCTTACAACTGTCAAAAATATGGCAAATCTCAGTTAATCCTGGAAATTTAAAATGGATTGAGCCATATTTTCATTATTAAAAGTTCTAAATAGCCATAGTTTCCAAAATGCAAAAGCAAGGCTCGTTTTGGAAACTATGGCTATTCAGAACCCTAAATAATAAAAATATGGCTCAATCCAATTTAAAATAATAACTATCAATTGTGTGGTAAGGAAATGTTGTATTAAATAAACTCAACGTTCCAGGATTAACTGAGATTTGAGATATTTTTGACAGATACAAGTTGACCTTGACCAACTGTCCTTAAAGTCAACTATCCGATAATTTCCACGGACGAAGCCGGAACGGAATGCTAGGAAAATAACCTTAGCACTGCCCAGCACAAATATATTATTCGTTAGATGCAGATTTAGAAATAGTAATCTAGTTTATTAGTCGATACCTACCTTGACCTGACAACCTTTTGAGCTCACGTATTCTAAATTTTTAGTTCGTATGCATGACCTTTCATTGTAGCATTGCCAGATACACCGGTATCTATATAAAAAAAATTTAATGATTTTTTCGTTTCTTCACAGGTTGCCTTACAGCTCCCGAAACCGTGTTCCAGGGTACCCAGCAGAAGACCAAGTCTCCCTCGTTTAGCCGATGGTATTTGTGAGGCTATACCTAACGAGTGGCCAGTTCTGTTGAGGTATATTTAGATGGAAAAGCCTCAAGTGTGGTTTGTCGGATTATGTACATAAGTTTTTAATTAAATCTTGTTCGTTGGTAAGCGCGTCACACCATGTACCATTCGGTGGTCCAGTGGTTAAAACATCGGCTCACAACTGAGAAGTTGCGGGTTCGATCCCCACATCCGGCCACGTACCAATTATATTTATATATACATTATCCGACAAACCGTACAAAGAGGCTCGTTAGGTATAGCCTCAAAAAAATCATCGGCTAAATGAGGAAGACTTTGTCTGCTAGGTACTCTGGGGCCGGCAACGGTTCCCGGGAGCTGTAAGGTAACCCGGTAAAAAAATATTCGTAAAAAAACTAAAAGTTTTTCTATGGGATTTTTGTACGAACTCAAGAAGCCGAAGACGGGGCGAAAATTAGAATTAGATTCATTATGGATCTACTAAAGTGAAAATTTACTTGGTTTGTGTGAGAATAGAACCCGGGACCCCCTGCAGTATTAAATTCTGTCAAAAGTCGAGATGAAACCGCATTAGATTCAAACGAAAGCATAACTTTTTGAAATAATAAGCCCGCATTACATTTAACGAGGTAAAGTTTTGCTTCCAAACTCGACAACCGCTTGTTTGCTCTAAAGTGAAACACAAGTTAATATGAGAACTGTTTCATACCTACCTACTCTCTGTGAGCAAACGTTTTCGACAACCTAGACAAATGATACAACGATTCATAAATATTGGAGAAGGCAGTTCCGAGTTAATAATCCCAGTAATATTATAAACGCGAAAGTTTGTATGGATGTATGTATGTTTGCTACTCAATTACGCCAGAACGGCTGAACGGATTATACTTATAGTCTGGAATAAGACGCTACTTTTTATCCCGGAAAATTTTTATTCATATTTTAGACATGATTTTTTGCATAGTGGTAGTTTAGGGGGCAGAGAATGACATATACTAATTTTTATACCGCGAAAGCGGGCGGGGGAGGGACAAATTACAGCCACGGGATTGTTTATTTTTGGATCTATTTCCACGCGGGTGAAATCGCGGACAGAAGCTTGTATAACTTAAGAGGATCGTGTAGCTCAGCGTACGCAGCGAAATAGGTATTTAGAAAATCATATTCTGTCTCAATCGGACTCTTCCCCCGGGCATCAGTGCGACAGAGAGCACTGCAGCTCGTGGGTGTTCGTAGGTATGTTTTTCGTTGAAAATTGCGTTTTGGGCGAAAACGATTTACACCTACTAAACTATAACGAAACCTTATAATTTTGGTGTCAAACGTTTTAGCAGATTATAATCTACGTACGTACGTTTTGCTTTTTTTGAAATTTTGCTTTGTTTCTCAAATACAGACGGTTTATTACCAGCAAGTTATGAACCAAAAAAACCGAGATTTGAGGGGCTTATAACTTTTGACCTATTACGAATTTTGAAAAAAGGAAAAAATACGTACGTAGTTTTTCATTATGTCAGTAACATATTACAAAATCGTTAAAATTAATTAATATTTAAGGGTAGTAAAACGTTTTCTCCGTTTGTATGGACATGGACGCGGTACACTACACTCTTAAAACTGACTTGAAATTGAAAGACTCGAACCAGAATAGCTAAAATTCCCCATATATCTATCTACTATCACACCTTTTATCCCAAGAGAGGTAGGCAGAGACAATCGAATGCCATTTGCTACGATCCTGAAATACCTCTTTCGCTTCATTTATGTTTATCATGCCTTTCATACATGCGATTGTGTGTACTTTTACTTTTAAATTTTTTTTTATGTTGTCAATCTTTCATTCCCCGCCCCCCGCCCCAAAAGTGGCAGAAAAAATTGTACCGTCGGTGGTCGAGTGGGTAAAACGTCGGCTCACAACTGAGAAGTCGCGGGTTCGATCCCCACATCAGATCATGTACCAATGAGTTTTTATAATAAAAAATCTATGTACATTATCCGACAAACCGTATAAAGAGACTTTTCCATCTACATACGTCAACAGAGCTGGCCACAGCCTCAAAAAAATCTCCGGCTAAATGAGGAAGCCTTTTTTTTTAAATTGTACCGCTTCTTTAGTCTTAATACTCAAATATTTGTAGCAGGATCTTCATGCATTTTATTATTCATGCTCATTGCTCAATAAGAGTAATACCATATCTATTTTTTTTTTAATCCTTGTTAATGTACGCTGAAATTCATAGAATAGTTTGCAGCAAATTGCTGTTGGTTGATCAACTATTCACGTAGCAGACTGGTGTGGTTTATTCTGTTTATTAATGGATTATCTAATGCTAATATTCATTGAGTTGGGATTTTTTTATAATAAAAAAATTGAGTTTTCATCAGCAAGTACTTACTTAGTAATACTGTAGTAAAAGTAGTATAGTAACAATAATTAAAAAAAATCGACTTTAAAAAAGTCCACTGAAAATATTTAAATAAATATTTCGTCATATAATTTGAAGAGTGCTGAATGAGATGTTATGAGAGAGAAAGATAAATTCTTGTAACGAACGGTCTAGATCATCCGGCGACCGGAAAGAGAAATTTTCGGGTGTGCGGTCTACTTTAGTAAACAGGGTTACCGTTTGTAATTATTTAGTTTTTAGCCATTCATAAGTCAACGGGGGGGGGGGGGGGGATCTGATTAATGATTCGACCGACATCAAACTAAAAGTTAGTTGCGATAGTCAAAGTGAAATCCTTTCATTAACAGACAAGGGACGGTAATTAACATGGCCCTAGGTTGTGTGGAATTTTGTTAAACTAAAATATGAAGGCACTTTCCCAAAACATTTTAACTAAGTATACCTGTAACTCTATTCATTTAATGAAGGGGTTTGTGACACTTATTTTTTTTAATTAAATTTTTACTTTAGAGATACCGTCTTCAAATTCTACGACGAAATATTTATTAATAAATTTTTGAAGTCGGTACAATTTTTTGAAAAGGTTTATTTTTCCCTTTTAAGTGATTTTTTTTGCCCTGAGAGACTAATAATAACGCAAATAAAAAACAATTGATGGAAAAATAAAAAAAATACTGCTGTACATACCTACCGCTAGACCACCGTCGACTTCGTGTCAATAGCAAACAATAGCAATTGCTAAGGATTTTCTCTGATATAATTTTCAGCAGTAAACAGACTGAATTTCTGAAAACTACTGAACCGATTTTCGTCATATGTCTGTGAGATAATGTCGAGAAATAATTATATCTTTAAAAAAATAAGTCGTCAAGATCGGTACATATTTTAATCGAGATATTAAGAAAAATTTACTTATGAAGTCAGTTTTTTTGAAATTTCTGAGAAACTAATGAACCAATTTCTATGAGATAAAAATGGGACCAATCCGGAAGAGATTTAAAAAGGAATCATTAAAATCGGTTCTCAACTGGCGGAGTAATCGATGTCCATACATACATAAAAAAAAATACGGTCCGAACCTTCTCCTTTTTTGGATTGTCTCTGCCTACCCCTCTTGGGATAAAAGTCATGATTATATATACATATATAGATATCATAAGTAAAGCCCTATGTAAAACTGAGTTTTTTAAAATAATTACAAAACAACTAACTTAATAGTGATGTAGTTACAAATGATTAAACCAACCTCTCTGACTCCATTGTAGTAATTTCTTGGTTTCGTTGATTTGTTAAAGAATCTGTAAAAGAAAAAGGTATTTAGATTTCCTGTATTTTTATGGTAAAACACACACATCTTCACGGACTTGCGGTGTGGCTAGAAACACCAGTAACAACGTCCACTTTTTGCCAGTTGTCCAATGTTATTTTTAGAAGAAGTCATTAATCACTACATAATTATAATAAAACCAAATTCACATCTGAGTTTGTCTGTATGTACACTTTTAACACAAAAACTACTGAACGAATTTTGTTGCGGTTTTCACTATTAGATAGGTTGATTCACCGGGAAGGTTTACGAGTATTCAACATGGACCTATCATGTTTCGGAGCTGAGTATTAACAGTATAAGTGAATCAAGTCTGGCAAAAAGTAAGCCCCAACGATTTTTCAAGGCGTATGCTGTCTAATCCGTCAGAGATATAATAAAATGATATAGAAAAGAATTGTGTAGAATAAAATTGTCTACAAAAAAGTCCGCGGTAGCATATATCTATCTCTAATTGATAAGTAGTTATAAGCGTATAGGTGTAGGTGTTTGAATTGTTGTAAACTCATATTGTATCAGTGCGAAGCCTGCTCAATCACGTTTTAACGACTGAACGGATTTTAATGAAATTTGGAAGGTAAATAGGTTGTTTCCCGGATCGAATCACAGGCTACTTTTTATCCCGGAAAATAGTACATTTAACCGAACTTCAAAAAAAGGAATCTTTTATGTTTTTTTATAATGTTCCCCGATTTGGTTTTTTTTGAAACGGTATACTTTCCAGGTGGTCCCATGGTCATCAAGTCAGGATCTGATGATGGGATCAAAACTCTTCAAATTTTATAGGCACACTTGAAGCGATTTGGGTATTTTTTATAGTGACTTGTGCATAAGTGGTCATCATATTACATCTTCGGAATTATTGTCTATGTCAATAGTAGCTCTCTAACCAAAAGGAACAAGTGACCACAATACAAAACTATCTCGTGTCTGCGAAACAAACTTATCCTTTCAACTTGTGTAAAACTGGAAACAAGTTTATATTTTCAATAGATCGAACTTTACTTGGTCGTTAGTGCATTTGAAGTGAAGTCCATATATATTGACGCCTTTCTTTTAGGGGTAGGCAGACCACGTGGAAATATTTAGGGAAACTGTACTAAGAAGCATAACGATCTCAAAATACCTCAAGGTAACTTATATGAGTAATACCAACCAAAGTATAACAACTTCAAAAGCCGGCCAAGTGCGAGTCATGTTCCGTACCATTATCTATAAAAACGGCAAAAAAAAAAATCACGTTTGTTGTATGGGAGCCCGCCTTAAATATCAATTTTATTTTAATATAATTATTTATTTTTAAAGTGAGTAATATAACTCAATATTCTGTGAATATTTCATTTGCCGTTATCAACATCGAGCAAAACGAGCAAAAAAGATCACGTTAGTTGTATGGGAGCCCGCCTTAAATATCAATTTTATTTTAATTTAATTATTTATTTTTAAAGTGAATATATAACTAAATATTCTGTGAATATTTCAAGCGTCACGAGCATAAAAATCACGTTTGTTGTATGGGAGCCCTCTTAAATATTCATTTTATTCTGTTTTTTAGTATTTGTTGTTATAGCGGCAACAGAAATACATCATCTGTGAAAATTTCAACTGTCTAACTATCACGGTTCATGAGATACAGCCTGGTGACAGACAGACAGACAGACAGACGGACGGACAGCGGAGTCTTAGTAATAGGGTTTCCGTTTTTACCCTTTGGGTACGGAAACCTAAAAAAAATGAGTATAAAACAAGAAAACATTTCATCGGGAATTGGAACAAGAGGTAGGATTGTCCACATATGGCTAAGTTAATGAGATATGGAAAGCAGTATCAAAATCTAGATTTAAATAATAATATTAAACATAACGAAGATACCTTAGGCTACGTGTACCTTTAAGGCCATAGATCGTGCAAAACCACGAAGTCTATATCTAGAACTGCAGGCACGATCTGGTTAACCTCTGCCCATATAACGGTTCTCTGTCTCACTAAATATTTACCTTTAAGACTAGGTAATGCCCGCTGCTTCGTTTGGGTGCTATTTAGGTTTTTAACTAGTGCACTATAAAGAGCATAAGTGGACATACACTTGAAAAAAGTTTCCATCAACTTTACTGCATTTGCTTATTCATTCAGATTGTATCAGAATAAAAAGAGAGAAATGTTGTCTTAAAAATATTAATTAATTTACTATTAATATATATAAAATAATACAATTAATGAAGTTAAGGTTGATTTTGCGTAACTTAATTATAAAGTTATAACGTTCAAAATATGACAATGGAAAAAATAAGTCAGTTGAGATTTGATGTGATTGGTAGTTAACAATTTGAATGTCATTAGCGTTTATGTGATTGGTGGCATTAGAAAGGAAACAAAGTGAAAAGTTTAATGTACAAGCGAATATAGCCTTTAAGGTGTCCTTCTAATCTTGCACTCAATAGTACATACCTAAATATATTTTATAGGATTTTCATAAAATAACACTATTATACGGAAAATGAATATAAGTAGAAGTAAATTAAGTTTTTTAAATTATTACACATTACATGAAGGTAAGCAGCATTATCGCATGTTGAGATATCTATAGGGAGACGCTCACGTGCGCCGTTTTTAGGGTACAGTAGCCAAATGACGAAAATCCAGCCTGAGTATTTTCCTTATGATGTCCTCAATTTTGTGAATTTAATTTTAATTGGTCATAGTCGTACTCGAAATTTAGCGAATTTTTAAATTACATTTTTTATAACCAGCCTATTTGGTTTTGTTGTTCCGTGAAAAATGTTAGGCATTACGAAATAAAAAATACCAAATGAAATTACACTGTTGAGGACCAATTTCTTTTAAAATCGTGATCGTGCAACACGAGTTTACGAAATCCCGCTGTTTGTTAACTTAACTTTAACTAAAAGCTTAACCGATGGTTTCGTAACTTGTGACAGGTGCTTTCAATTATAAACTTGAGGTTAGTGACAGAAACTTTTTTAAAGTTGGAGATGATAATCAGAAATACAAACTTAGAAAAGGTTCTAAGAATAATACTTGTAATTCAAGCTCCTACCGCCATCGCTCTATTATAGTTCGCAGCGGTAATGTGTTTAAGCCATTTCAGAGCCTATTCTGGAGAAACATTGGACAGACAGACACTATGATTACTAGTTTTTCAAATGTAAAATAGGTTACAAATGTTAATTAATATTATGTAAAATTAATAATATAAAATATTTTAAATGACAACTTATTTATTAGGACTAGAAAAACAATGCAAGACCTTGAGTTAAAATCCGCATCTTAGAAATAAATGTAGCTTTTCCAAGGAAAGAATTATTTAAAGGAGATAGCAAGTGTTTGTCGCAAACACGTTCATAAATTACTGTTAAAGCTTTGAAAAATGTGTGACGGAGAAAAAGGAGCTAACTTTTCAAAATAACAAAAATATCTGAAGAGAAAAATAATACCGGTCATACAGTGGGGGAATGTTTGCGAGTGCAATATAACTTGTATATTTATTATAATTGATTTATTGGTGTTTGTTTTTACGATTGCTTTTTACTGATGGTAAAATTAAAATTAATACCTCATACCGTCAAGCAGACCCAAAAATAGTGCTCTGCGCATCTAACGACCACCGCTCAAGAACCGTCCCGGTACCTATACTTTACCGCACAAATCTATATTATATGCTGTTCGTTGGTAAACGCATCGGAGAACGGCTGAACCAATTTGGCTATTTTTTGGTTTGGTTTTGGCTTATTAGGGAATGAAAAATTGAAAATTGGTTTGTATGATCTCAAGACTATATTAGGAGATAAAAGTTAATATTAAATAATGAAAATATTGATTACTGGATTCGTATCGATATATAAATTAAAACTTTTCAAAAAGACTGGACAAAATAAATAATGACATATTTTCAAATCCTGACACTGTTTGTAATATATTTAATGATTTTTTTATTGGCTATGTGGCTTCGGTTCTAGGCTATGGGCTGATGCTGTGGGGTAACTCTGTAGGGACACAGCATTCAAGCTTCAAAAAAATGTGTCAGGGCTATCTGTAATGTTGGCTATTGTGAAAGTTGCAGACCTCTTTTTCATGATCTAAAAATATTGCCATTATCCTGTATGTACGTACATACATAAAGACTAATTCTTAGTAAGAATTAAATTACATATTATCAGAAAAATGTATATTGAATGGCAGTGAAAATATTTAATAACAAATAATAATAAAAGATTTTTAAAATCTGCCATATCTATCTACCTATCTAAATCTATCATCACGCCTTTCATCCCAAGAGGGGTAGGCAGAGACAATCGAATGCCATATTTGTTACTATCCTGATAGACCTCTTTCCCTTCTTTTATAATCATACCTTTCGTAGATGCTCGGCGATTGTGTGTACTTTTAACATTACCATCGATCAATACATTTTTTATATGTTCAATAAAACTACACCTAGGTGGTTCTCTGCCAGCATTTCCTTACACTTCAGCCATGTCAATCTTTCATCCTTCATTCTTTCAATTGAATATAATTTTGATTATGATTTGTATTATTATATTATTTGACATCATTATTATTTTAAATTAGCGCGAGTCTGACTCGCACTTGGCCGGATTTTAATATAATTTTGTTTTAAAAGCAGTAACTTTGAAGATACCTAGTGATATGGCAGATGGTATACATGAATAATTTATTCCCACACGCCTCTACGAAGTAAACCGCAGATGTAGGCACGCATTTTGCTTTTCTGGCTCACGGAATACATTGAATTTGTACTTTATATTTTCTAAACTACAATATAGCTACGTACTTTTTTATTTATTTTAATACAAAAAATGATAATGAAAAAAATAATGTCGAATAATAATGAAAAAATGTTTGCATTTCATAGCCCAATTCCTAATACAACGCGTTCACATTTCACAAAAGTTGTCAGACCTTCTTGACTTTCGAATCAGATTCAGAAATCTTGGTTAGGTAGAGAATCAAATGAAATCAGGTAAGATCCGTTTTTCTGAACTTGTATTGCTAAACAATCTTTGCATGTCTTTTTTTAAATAAATTGTCTTTTATAATTAACTAATTAACATTTATAAACCATTTTACATTTACAAAACTGTTAATCATATTTATTAAACATGCAAATATTGTATATCAAAATAAGACAAATACTTTCTCATAGTAAGATATATTTGGACTAGAAACCGAAGAATCCGGGACACGGGTTCAATTATGACTCGAGCAATATGGACCACGGGCTAAATGTAGCCATCATTACTGTTAATTAGGAAAACAATGACAGCCCGTCAACCTGACAGTTCCTTCTTAAACAACACTCCTACTAAACTACCTACTCAACATCCCTCCACCCTTAGTAAAAACTAAACCTATCAGGTGGTTTTCTGTTCCTCTGTGGCCGAACGGGCCTCGGCATCGACCACGGAAACCGCTGCTTTCGCCGGCTGAATGATAACTGGGCTGGGCTCAGTTTCGACCACGGAACGCTCTCCATCTTCTGGCTGAATGATAACCGGAAATGGTTCGGGATCCACCACGGAACACTCTGACTCTTCTGGCTGAATGATAACTGGACACTCTCTCATTTCCTATGACAGTCCGTCAACCTGACAGTTCCTTGTTAAACAATACTCCTACTAAACTGCCTACTCAACAGTTACCTTCTAGCTATGACGTAGCAATGCATATAGGTCGTGAAGTTATCAGCTTTAAAAATAAAAAATAAAGAAAGAAGCGAAATATTTCTTCATTTCATTTACCGGCTCAAAGTTAATTTAATATGTAGATAGTAAAATATTAACCGAGATTGTAGGTTCGTACAGCTCAATGCGAGGTGCTATTTAAATATTCTTTTCTTATTATTAAATTCATATTCTCCGTTCTGCTCTCAAAAGTTCATATGGTAGAATAACTACATGACTCACATTTCTTGTAGGTATTTGTAGCGTGGCCTGTTATTTTTCAAATATCAAAAATGTTTACAGGCGAAGACACAGGCTGTTGTATAGTACGTTATAAATATGAAATGTCTAACACAAGAATGTCCGAGCAAATTGCTAGATCGAGCACGGACATTCTCGTGCCGAGCATTTCTTGGCGCGTCGTTTTTGGTTTTCGAGTCGAAACCCCACTGAACGGATGTGTATGAAAGTTGGAGCAAGTAGAGACTTAACTGTCTTTATAGAGATAGAGATGTGTGAAGCTTACAGAGAAAAATCTTGAGATTGATATCAGGACAGTTGGTTTGGAAATTCCGCTATGCGGAAAACAACCTACAAGCAGTTTTTTAATAACACCTTTATTGGTTTTATTGAATAGGAAATATGGCTGGTAAAATATATTAAAATAAAGGATTATTTTGCCCCTGTTTTCTCTTTCATGATCTATCAGAAATCTATCATCAAAAATTAAGAGCTTTGTGATAGATTATGAAAGAGAAAACGGGGGCAAAGTTTAACCACACATATTTTCTATTCAATAAAACCCATTGAAAAAATAACAGCTATTTCATTTACATATATTGAATAAGTAACTATATGCTAAATTACAGTGACACAGGTGGATTATTTACAGAGAAATTGGGAATAGTTTATCTCCATACGTTCAAACGCGTTGCGCCCGCGCGATGTTATTTACGCGAGGGTTGAGAAAGCGCTAAATGTCTACTGCGGCTGGATAAATCAATAAATTAATATTTTCATTTTTACATTCTTATCCACATTATTCATTCGTATCCTGGTTGTACCACAGGGAATGATTTTAGTTGTTCTACCCAACGGTTAGCCCATGAGGAGAAACCAGTTGTACCAAGTGGTTGTACCACGGGGACCACATGGTATTCGCTGCTGGTGACGTTGAGATTCATCTACCATGACTTGTCTTTGGTCTATACATCTTCCCGACGTCTCCTGTTACTACGTAGTCCTACTAATTGACTATCATTTAGTTATTTATTAGTAGTAGTATTACAGTAGGCATCAAATACCACCCTTTATATTCAACCAATTGCAGACAAGCAAAGCCGGTTGGCAAAAGTTAGTATCCTAACTTATATTATATATACGAAAGTTTGTTTGTTTGTCCTTCTTTCACGTTAAAACAAAACGTCATCACTACATATTAAAAAAAGGTAAAAACTACTGTACTGATTTTGTAGCCGTTTCCAAGATAAAGGTTTACGAGTATTAATTTTCGTAATTAAAAACTTATGTCCATAATCCGACAAAACACACTTAGAAGCTTTTCCATCTAAGTCTTAAATACTCAAAGATCTAAATATACCTCAACAGGACTGGCCACTCGTTAGGTATAGCCTCACAAATACCATCGGCTAAAAGAGGATGACGGTTTAGGGAGCCGTAAGGTAAAAATAAAAAGCGTTTAGAATGAATCAAGTCGAACGAAAAGTTAGTCCCAGCGAGTTTTCATGTCGTATGCTGTCTAATCCGTCAGAGATATAACAAAATGATGTAGGAAATTTCAAAGTCTGCGGTAGCATATATTTATATCTAATAGATAAATAGTTATAAGCGTATTTATGTAGGTATTCAAACCCATAATTGTAGTTTAAAATAAATCATAAAATTGACGGCCAATAGCTTTAGGAAATGTCAAAGGAAATAACCGTAAACCACGTTTAAATATTGCCTATATAAATCAATATAAAACGCTGTTTCAATGAACTCATACACCGACATCTTAATTACATCTTTAATTCGTGAATAAGTTTTTAAAGATGAGATTTTTAATACAGATTGCTTTACAATGAGGTACCGCTTGGTACAATCAACCTTTTTTAGGATCCCGTACCTCAACTGGAAAAAAACCTTATGGAGCTTCTTGGCATTTTCCATTTGTTTATTGTGAAATGGACTCTCGGTGTTTGATGTGTAACATCTTAGCTCTCGTAATTTCGTGAAATGCGACGAAAATGCGTAAAGGAATGCTTCGCTTTATATTATTTTAACGATATCTTGTAAATATGAGTTTGGAAGTCGAATTTAACCAACTTCTAATTATCGGATCAATATGGCACTTTGCAAGTGTATGTAATTTGGATGACAATACAATAATTTGGTACCAACGACGTAACCCAATCGAGTTTGGGCTCGTTTGATTTGTCTTCACAAGTACTCTGGTTCTAGATGATGTCCAGCGTCTTGATTATGGAGCCGACAGCCACAGGAAGGTAACGAAACGACGTAACCCCATCGAGTTTGGATTCATTTGGTTTGAGCAAGTGCGTGCGTTATTGACAAAAGCGTATTTTTTAGGTTTTCCACAGAATCACATTTTAATGACGCGATATTTTTTTATACAATCATAGTTTTTTTTAATATAATTTTTATAGAGTATAGTGGATGTGTCTCATCAAAAGATTATTTTATCACCAATTTATCTTTGTTTCAACAATTATTTATTTAATTCCTCAATCAATTAGAATTCTTTGTAAATCTTTAGCAATTAAAAACTACTTAATCGAATTTTCGTAATTTAATTAAACACTTCACTTTCTATAATTTCCAAAGCAATACAATTTAGACGATTAAAGAGACGACCAAATGAAATTTACAAAAGTATTATTAAAGGAAAGGAAATTGGGAACGAGAATAAAGGACCTGTGGGGGCTAGCATACTTAGGACTACGACATCGGCAAAAAACTGGCCAAGTGCGGGTCAGACTAAGTTTGACGGCCCTTGGCCCGTTTTTATTATATTTTGTTGTTTTACTTTAGAGTATGCATTTACTACATAGTTAAGACGTTTGTATGTATTGCCATTAAATAAATTCGAGCAAAAAACGAAGCACGTTTCTTGTATGGGGACCCCTTTTAATTTTTTACTTTATTATATTTTTATTATTTGTTGTTATAGCAGCCATAGTAATTACACACTCTGTGAATATTTCAAGTATCTACCTATTACGATTTAAATTAACAGCGGAGCCTTAGTAATAGGATTTCCGCTGTCACCCTTTGGATACGGAACCCTAAAAACAGCAGGTCCGTGTACTGACTTTGCCCGACCCAGCAATTTGCTCGGCATTCTAGTGTTGTACATTCTCGGGCCGAGCACTCCTTGACGTGAAAACAAAAGATGTCGCAGTAAGTATGCTAACCCCACTGGCTTGAAATGGCAACAAATATCAAAAGGGACTGTATTTAAAGTACCTACCTACATCGACAAAGGGCGCGAAGTGATTTTTTTCTTTAACTTTTTCAATTTTCTTTATCAATCACGTACATCTTCACAGCCTACAGCTTGCTGTGTGATCAGAGATGGTGTCACTAAACAGGATCCTGTCTTTTTACTGGACAGTGTGATCCAGTAGAGTGCCAAAACCGAATATCAAAATTCGACCGGATCAGCTTCTTGCTGGATGCCGTTGTGAACGCTAGTATTGAAACACGTCCACCCTATACGGGATCCTGCAAAAAAAACATGCCTACAAATAACAGAATGTTGCTGTGAGAACGAGTTTTAACTGGTGTCTCTAGCCATACCGCAAGTTAAAAAGGCCGTGAAGATATGTTACCTGAACGGAACACTAAAATTTGACTTTAATCTATTCATCTGCAAAATTAAAGCCACAGATATAGTAGTAATTTTATTTATGCAGGAGCTTGAATCGTGAGATGATTTTGTAACAATGCGGTTTGCCTTATTACAGAGGATGAGTTGAAATTGCTTACAATTTCTGTAGCATTGTTTCTATTACTGGTCTATTAAAAGTTGGATTAAATACGTTTTGTAGAAAGGCATTGACTATTACGGTTCAGTTATTTTTCATTTGTATTTTCCTCAGAACACCTGCAGTTCGATCTACTGTACCTATACAAGAAAAGTTAATTGCACTAAGTGGCATATATTTTATCTGTCTGTTCCATGCATTGAACGAGTTTCGATGCAGTTTTCACAATTAGATAGGAGATTTTCGAGTATTAAACATGTTTAGGAGCTGATCACAAACAATATAAGTGAATCAAGTCGGGGAAAAGTTAGCTCCTGGATAATTTTCATGGCGTAACATACATACATACATACCATTTATGTAAGTTACAAACATAAAAATAAAAGATTAACACTGGTTCTAATGTTATTTTAATTAATGTTTAATTTTACATTGGAGTGACAAGACCGAATGCCTAGTAGATTGAATAAAGCGAATGAGTTGACTATTTGAATGAAATGTTGTACGCAACATACTCCGGAGAGAGGAGATTACAAATTGAAGTCTCATTGCTTACATTCTTATATATTCTTACTTAAAAACTATACAAAAATGTCTGCGGTAGAAAATATCTATATCTAATAGATAAATAGTTATAAGCGTATTTGTGTATAGGTATTCAAATTGCGTTAACCGATATTATACCCATGCGGGGTCGCTTGTTCACTATATATAGGAATGCTTATTTAAGTTTCGCTTGAAGGACCCAAAAGGATGTGATAACCACCTTACAATAAAAATAGTTTAGTAAAAAAAATTTGCGCCAGTCCGACTCACACTTGACCGGTATTTATTATTTGTTGTTTTACATTATAGTTACACTAGTTAGACGTTTGTATGTATTGCCATTATTCCCATTAATAAGATAAGATCGAGCAAAAAACGCCGTTTATTTTTATTATTTGTTGTTAAAGCGGCCACACTAATACACACACAATACACACAACAATAATACTCACTCTCTGAAAATATCAAGTGTCTACCTATTATGGTTCAAAAGATACAGCCCTGTGACAGACAAGTGCTGCTACACTGTCCGACAGCCGACTCAACCGAAGTGACGGTTCAGAAAACCACCCACCATGACCGACGACTTGCCACGACTTGACCTTGAACCGTCCTTTGTTGCGAGCAATGTTTCCAACTCCAAAAAAAAACCTTTATTATAAATATATATATATATATATATTTTGTTTTGCTAAAATCAAAAACCCCTAAAATCACCAAAATTACATTGAAATCCCCCTTAACATGTTTTATAATATTCTTCATTTATAAATTATTTAATATTTCAAATATAATTTCATGTTCTGACTTTTTAAAATCTTTATTTTTTGTATATTAAATTATTTTAAGTTATCCCAGGGCCTGTGCTCGTAAATCAAAAAGCCCCTTAAAAACCCCATCACATTTATTTACCCCCTAAATTTGGGGGAAAACCCCTAAGTTCAAGGTCAAGTCGGTTCGAACCATCAAAAACTTTCGTAGCCACAGTAGAGGGGATTGAAGACGACGTTCTATTGGTTAGGTCACGTCGGTTGAGTCGGCTGTCCGACCGTGTGGAAGGCATTTTAGTAATAGGGTTTCCGTTAGCACCCTTTGAGTAGGGAACCCTATAAATGTAAATATCAAACATTGCACCTTCCATGAACAGTTTTATGATAAAATACGCCATCTTTTATACCCATTGATAGCAAAGCTATAAAATGTAAACAAGCTCCACAATAGAACCATCTCATTGTCGGTGAGAAGAAATTGTGGCCTAATTTTATTTGGCCTTAGAGTTTTAGGGTTCTGTGAAACCCGATTAGATCAGGTCCAAACTCTAGGGTTCCGTTAAATTATACATTTATTCTGAAAAGGAGCCTTGTTTTTGCATTTTTTAAACTGTGGCTATAAAGAACTCTTAATAATGAAAATATGGCTCAATCCAATTTAAAATAATAACTATCAATTGTGTGGTAAAAAAAAGTTGTATAAATAAAATCACCTTTCGATTAACTGAGATTTGTCATATTTTTGACAGACACAAGATGACACAACTCGTGCGTCGTTCGCCATGACATGACGTAGAATCTTGAGCTTCTATGTGGTTGGTGAAGTGAATAGTACAGTACAAGCGAATATAGCCTTTAAGATGTCCTTCCAATCCTGCACTTGACAGTACATAATATTACAAACGACTAAATTAAAGTTAATGAAAACTTTGACACTTTGCAGGACCCAAGTCTGTTTTACAAAGTTATTGAGGATTAAAATAATGTCGATCGAGTTTAAGAAGTGGTGGCCGCACCCTTACACCTCAATCTTGTTTACCGACCCGTAATTACGACAGTTTGACTGTTACATTAAATTAAATGGAAGGGAAGTGGACCTAGACAATAAATTCTTCAGCAAATAGGGTTAGACCATACTAATTCAAAGTATCGTATAGCCTTATGGGTGTATTTTGGCTTTCGAAACGAAAACCCTGTGTCTGTCTGTCACAGCTTTCTTCGTATCTACTTAACGAAAAATGTTGAAACTTGGTACCATCACGGACGCATATAGCGTTTGGGAGAATAATTAAAACTTAATGTAATGTTTTTTCAAGTGCATTATGTTGTTATAAGCAATACTTGACGTCCGTCCCCCCCCCCCTAGTGTAAACTTTTGAAAAAAATAGTTAATATAGGGCTTTTCTTGTAGTTTACAGGAATACCTAAACGAAAATCCTGTCTTAAAACTCTGACCGAAAACCAAGATATTTTTCTTAATCGACAAATTGGCGTCAAACCCGCAATCCGCGGTGACCTACCTACTGGCGCGTTAGTGCGCATGTTAACTGTCAAGTAACCTCGTACGAGCTAGTAAAATCCTCTGCCCTTTCTGCATTTTAAAAAAACAAAACATTACGATATCGTTTTTGTATGAAAACTTCGGTACTATAATACATTATAGTATCGAAGTGTGACATATTAGAGACGCGTGTAAATAAAACATATCATTATTAAGTATAATTCGATTTTGTAATAGAGACGTTACGATATAAGAGTAGATAAAAGCACTTACAGTTTTTCCCGAATTTCCAATTTTTCTTTAAAAATTTGTGAAGTGGAGAGAAACTCCAGAAACACTGTATAGAACAGAATTTACAAATAAGTACTTTATATTCATTTAGAAAAAAAATTAAACGCAGACAAAAACTTGTCTCCTTTTTTTTTCTTTTTTTTCTAATCAGTTTATTTTTTACCTTTTATCTGTAAAATATAACGCATTATTTGATTTAGTTTATCAAAATAGCGACAGTGCAGCCAAATTTCAACACAAAGGAAATTCCCACTTGGGAAAATTTTGCAAATCCCCGTTTTTTCCCTCATATGAAACTTTTCAATAACTGAAATTAGTGGACATTTCATTTTAATCATGACAGTTTTTCAGCTGAAACTATAAGTTGCCAAAGTGTCGAAATAAGACTTCTAATCACGAAAATTGTAGTAGGTACCTCTAGTCTAAGCTATGGAGACTTGGTAAGACAACAATAAAAATAAATTAGAGAAATTTATTCAAATATCCATATTCTACCTAAAATCGTTCGGTTTAATATGATAAATCGTTGTTATGTAAATATTAAAATTTACGCTAAATTGTAATTTAGATGCAAAATTAGTCCAAATTATTCATTAGAATTAGAATAAATTGCTTAGAAGATACACGTTTCGCGAAATATAAACGCTACTGCAGAGCCTCGAATTTTCATATATACAAACATTTTGTAATAAAAGCATTATATTGAGTAAATGTTGCAAAATAATACTTTCATATGTAAATTAGTATTAATATTTTTAAAACTGGTCCTAGGTTTGAATTCCAATACTATAGGTGTGTGTGAGTGAAACCAGGCAAATATAACTAAATATAAATAAAAAAATAACTAAACATTTTAAAATTCCAAAGTATTCCTCGCTGCTTTTGCGGTTGAGACTCATGACCCGTGGTCATCTAACTCCAAGAAGTTTGCTGATAAAATTGGTAAACTTCTTATGGAAAAGTTTGGTGACCACCGAGCTAAGAGTTTTTTCATTCGAAGCTTGGATATTCAAAGAGGTAACGCAGCGAGTGTTCTTGGCAGGGTTGGACTTTCTTCAGAGCCGCTTTTCTTTTTAGTTTTTAAGGTTTTTAAGGTTTTTTTTGATTAAATTTATGTGAATAAAAATTAAATATTTTAAAATAATAAAAAAACTAAATATTATTTAGTTGCAATTTAATACAATATAGGTGTACGTAATTTTTTTTAAATTAAGACTTAATAAATTTTTAAAACAATTATTATCACAAAGATTTTCTTCCGCTATTGTTTTTTTAAAAACCGTTTTCCCTAAAAACTAAATTAAACAAAAAATATTGAGTTTATAATTTGCTCCCTATATTTAATTTAATAAAAATACTTTCGTAATTATTTCTCTGCTACTGTGCCAAGTCTCAAAAAAACTTATCATATTATTTACGTAATCTCATGTCCACCCCCGTCCAGTCTAAAACTAGAATTTCAAAGACAATTTTATACAAAATGAAATTCGAAGTATAAATAATTGCCTTTTAAAAAAAAGTGTAGGTACCAACTTTAAAAATTATGCACTGAACAGTGTGCTTTCCGAAAGTAAATTGCACAAGTCACTATAAAAAAAAAACCTAATTCCGTTCAAGTGTGCCTATAAAATTTGAAGAGTTCTCGATTACTCCAGGATCCCATCATCAGATCCTGACCACCTGGGAAGTATACCCTTTCAACTAAACAAAAATCCAAATCGGTCCAGGCGTCTTCAAGTAATCGGGGAACATCATAGAGTACTAAGCCTATGGAGGGGCCATAGACGGGCTTCCCCTTTCGCCAATTTTTTCCCCTTTGACCAGTTAAACTGACCAGGTGCGCAGTAATAAGTTATCTTAGATTGCGTTGGTATCGTTTTGTGTCGCGAGACAGAGCTCTAGGAAAATAGTTAATTGTGATGTTTTAAACGGGAAAGGCGATCTAGGGCGTCAAACTTAGTGTTTCCAATCATTAATTATAATTATTATGTTTGTATTTTAACATAATCATCATATAACGTAAAATCCGTTGCGACAATAAAACGACAGAAAAATACAGTGGTACAGGGGCTAGTACTAGACGTTTACCTCCCCTCCCGCCAAAAGTGGCAGAAAAAAATGTTCGGTGATTTATACGCTTCACGTCTCCTTTGCTATATACTCAAAGGGGAACATAGATAAAAAAAAACATAAAAGATTCCGACGAATTGAAAACTCCTTCTTTTGAAGTTCGGTTAATAAAATAAGACATGAAACAGAATTAGGAACGACAGCTAGGATAATGAGATCAAATCAATATAATTAAGTTGTTCAATTTGCCAAATACGAGACGTATTCAATGAAAATACTTTGGTAAACAACCAAGTTTGTGTTCAAGCCTGTCAAATCAGATTTGGAAAGGAATACTTGGTTTATTTTCATCCCCTAAGAGGGGTAAGCAGAGACAATCGAATGCCATTTGTTACGATCCTGACATACCTCTTTCGCTACTTTTATATTCATCATACCTTTCATTTTGCAAATTTTGAGTTATATAATTAAGACTAAATCAAAAATTATAAAAAAAAGTATTTTTGGAATAGAGGAGTCTTTTAAATTATACCTCACACTAAGGGATTTTATTAAATTAAAAAAACAATATTATACATTATTTAAAAAAAATCAGTCCTTTACGTTATGCCAAATATTAAATTCCTACGTTACATAGTTTTTGAGAAAAACCTCTGTGACAGACGGACGGACGGACCGGACACGGGAGTGATATTTTAAGAGCTCCCCTCATGACGTTTGTTTTATAAATTAAATGCTGCGGCTATCGGTAAATTACGCGATAACTATACCTATGTCTTGGGTTCGAAATTAAAATCGCTTTCTGAAGATAGATAAGGTACTAAACATAAAATAAACGATTTTTTAAAAAACAAATTTAAGTTTTATGAAGCCCTGAAACTCCTCAGTACATTTTAATATAGTTTATTTCATAGATTCATAGATTTTAAACAAACATTAACTGTCTTTTTCTAATAATTTTTGTATAATACTCCGACAGCCGAAGTCCGTTGCGTGTATTATCGCAAAACAGCTTTTGTTGAGAAATCTTACTTTCTCATGTTTCTGGTACGTGAATCTTGGTCTATCTTATCTTATCCTTGGTTATCTTATCGATTTTAATAGCAGTCCGTCTCGCTCACATCTTTCTAAAGAGATTTTAAGAGATATGGACAAAATAGGTAAAACTGAGCTCGTTGCGCTGTGAAGCGTCGCCTTAAAGGTTTGGTACTAATAACATGATAAATTAAACTATGAAATTAAACCGGTTGTGTATTTCTTTCTTGCGAAAACATACCTTCACGCCGGTTTCTCATAGTGGTAGGCACAGAGAGAATACAGTATTTGATTCATCGACATCCATACATGCAAGTCGAAACTTAGTGTTGCGAAATTGAAATCATTTTTATTTCTATTTCTGAAAGAATTTGTTTTAGATTGTCATCAAAAGAAAAACTTTGTTCAGCCCAAAAACGGCAATTAACAAGTAAAATCGCGCGTATAATGTATGCAAATGTAGGGACGGAAGGTAAAAGAAAATTATATCCCTTGCGTTGGTATTTACTTAGGACGTATTTTCAAATTATTTTTAAGTGACTCCAAAAATGTCATGGTGCTGAATTTGGAGTCGGTGCTAAATTAGGAAACAAAATTAAAACAATTTCTAAAATAAGTAAGATATTTATAAATGTAAGTTGATACGCACTTTTTCTAAAAATAGCAAATACTTAAATCTAGGTCCATTAACTGCAGCAACAAGCTTGCCACCAGTTCTGTTTACTATGGACGATCCTGGCTAAAGGTGGACACTGTTACTGATGTCCCTGCGGCCACACCGCGTGCTTGTCGAAATGTTGGAAAGGAGCTAAGTTTCAACTTAAATTATATAATGAAATACTTTGTTTCAGAAGCTTTTCAGTGACGATGTTTTAACGACAATTATTACAAGCCTTCTTCATAATAGTACATTGTGATACAAGTGTGCTATGTTGGTCATTATGTACGAGGCGGTATTATCAGCGCGGAGTGTTATAAGAAAGCTGAGTATGTATTGACCAATACACACGCGTTTCATACATGCATACGCAGGCGTGCGAGATTGAGATTTTGATGCGGGATTGGATTCCCTAGTTATAAGCGTTTATGTAGGTATTCAAATGGTTGTGAACTCATATTGTACCCGTGCGTAGCGGGGGCGGGGTTGCTTGTGATTTATATATTCATCTGGTTACCTTTTAAATTAAAATCCGTCGAGCCGTCACACCGACAATTCATATTGATCAGTTACTTTAACGGTGTATAACGCATGTTGACTGGAGTCATGGAACGGCAGTGTTGTGATACCGGTTTTGTAACAGTTATTAATAACTTACTTACCTGTGAAAAAGAAAATCTTGAATTAGTTATTGCGAATATGTCTATCAAAATCGGGTCAGGTGTGATTTAAATTAAATCAAAATATTATGTAAATTCATGTATCAGCAATAAATAGATATTAGTCTAGTATCAAGATGACCCGTGCGAATACTTTGCACCGTTAGTTTAACTGATCTCACATTAAGGCGCTTAGTATCCCCAACGTCCTTGACCATACAAACGATCACCGAGCAGCGCCCCGAAACACCTTCGAAATTGACATATTTCGATATTATTTAAAGGAAAATGTTAATTGACTTAGATATACTTTGTTGTGTTTAAAGTACAACATGTTATTTATTTTTAGGCATGTAAATATTTCCAAACGTCATAGCCGTTTAAGAGTAGTAGACAATTAAAGCCAAAAACACCATTCCATTATATTGAAGTTTAGCTCTTACAAAAAAATTTTTTTTAGGATTTGTTTTACTAGAATTGATAATTAGTACACAATTTTTTTCTAACATTTTAGTCCATCAGTAAACGAGCAGTAGTCTGTCGAAAATGCTCATTCCAGCTGATTTGAGGATACTAATTACCTTATAATTGGCTAAGAGCTGGCTAAGAGTCGTACTCGACTCGTGAAGGATTTTCGATAAGAAAGGCCCCCTTTATATTGCCCATTTTTTTCAAAATTTTAGGCTGTAGTTAAGGGGAACAAGTTCATATAGTACAACTCTATTCTCCCTTATCTTATCCATCAGAGATAACAAATGGAGTATAGAATAAAATTTTGCTATTGTTGCGTACAACATTTCATTCAAATAGTCAACTCATTCACTTCATTCAATCTACTAGACATTCGGTCTTGTCACTCCATCAATTAAACATGTAAAATTAAACATTAATTAAAATAACATTAGAACCAGTGTTAATCTTTTATTTTTATGTTTGTAACTAACAGCTATTACTTTTGTAAAAGATATTTCACCCTATTTTAATATCGGAACTGAATATAAAGCAGAACTCTGCTTCTAAAGAGATAAGCTGAATAGTTTCCGTTAAAGCCTTTGGCTGCTGTCGAGCGCACGACTAGGATTTGCGCTTTTAATCATGCTGTTAGTACCTACCTCATGTTTATTTTGTGAACAGGCGTTTCGAAATACTACAGGAAATACATTTCATGCAAAAACTACTGAACCGATTTTATTGCGATTTTCACGATTAGATAGGGTGATTCACGGGGAAGGTTTACGAGTATTAAACATGAACCTATCATGTTTAGGAGTTAAACATTATCAATTTTAGTGAATCAAGTCGGGGAAAACTTAGCTAATATTTCATGGCGTATGCCAGCGTATGCTGTCAAATCCGTCAGAGAGATAACAAAATGACGTACGTAATAATTGTTGAAAGCAACGTTTCGAGTGAAAAACATTAGGTTTCAGGAGTTCAATATCTAAGAATAAAAAAAAATTGCAAAATTTTTACTATTTCAAATTTCAAACAGTCAAACAAATTAGTCCGTAATACAACAGCTTAAATTAATCATAATCGATTAACCACAGTTGTTAAGAATTCGTTCAATTTAGATAAAAACATTAGTCAATCCCAGTAATTTTTTCTTTAATTACATTTCGAACGCACGATAAATTATCGAATTCGAAATTTAAAATTTCTCAAGATGGCGTCAAATGAAACGGTTAATTAAAATAATTATTATGCAGTGTTATATTAAAATTAAATTATGCAATAGTTTGGCTGTTGCGCACTTGTAAATAACTAGAGTAACTTGTAAGGAAAGTAAAATGTTACCTTTGTGTTATGTCACATACGTAATAATCCAGTTTTGGGTTTAATATTTGACTAGCGGTGGGTGCAACGATTTGCTATTTTTGGTAAAAGAGAATGTGGTTTTGGATCGGACAATATTTAAAAAAAACCGGCCAAGTGCGAGTCGGACTCGCGCACGAAAGGTTCCGTACCATTATCTATAAAAACGACAAAAAATATTCACGTTTGTTGTATGGGAGCCCTCTTAAATATTTATTTTATTATATTTTTTAGTATTTGTTGTTATAGCGGCAACAGAAACACATCATCTGTGAAAATTTCAACTGTCTAACTATCACGGTTCATGAGATACAGCCTGGTGACAGACGGACAGACAGACAGCGGAGTCTTAGTAATATGGTTTCGGTTTTTACCCTTTGGGTACAGAACCCTAAAAAGATCAAGTGTGAGTCGGTCTCGACCTAAGGTTCTGAAAGAAAAGTTTAGGTTACAAAATATCGTATAAAAAAATTATTTTCTACTAGCGACCCGCCACCGGCTTCGCACAGGTACAATTTGGGCTTACAATAATTTGAATACAAATAGTACGCTTACTATAGCTGTGCCTTGCGGTTGCACTCGCGTTACATTTTACTGCTCCGCTCCTTTGGGTCGCCTATAACCTGTCTCAAGAATTGCAAACATATTTTTTCAAATCCGATTGGTGTTCTAGAAATTAGCGCGTTCAAACTAACAAACTCTCCAGCTTTATTATTAGTATAGATTGATTTTATATAATACGGACTTTTTTATAGATTATTTTTTTCTACACTACCTTTCCACCCATATTAAATTTCATCCTTATTATAGTCTTGAGTTCATACAAAAATCCCATTAAAATAAGCACTAAGCTTAAAAACCTGATTCGGATTATTACGAATATTAAAAAAAAACAAATCGGTCCAGTGCCGTTCTCAATTGATTAAAGGATTCAATTAAACTAATTTGACGCAGCAAAGACACGTAAGAAACACTATAATTTGTAAAGACGTCGAAACAATTGATTAAAATTGAAATTATTCACTTTGAATTACATTATTGACACTCGATCGTTAGTCAAATGCCAGGAGTTTCAGGATACTCCTTAGAAGGATTAGTCGATGATATTTTCGAGGCTGCTGTGTTAAAGGCCAAGATACTCCGCAGAAGGATTAGTCAATGATATTTTTGAGGCCGCTATGTTAAAGGCCAGGAGTACCAGGATACTCCGCAGAAGGATTAGTCGATGATATTTTGAGGCCGTAGGACTACCATCAGCACCAGCACCTCTCATTGCTATTCAATTGAATAATTGGGCTATTAAATGCAAAATCAGTCAGATCAATAATTTCTGAGATTAGCGCATTGAAAATACATATTATATTCTTCAGCTATTTTTTGCATCAACTATCAATGTTTCCTAGACTAACACAATGTCACTGCGAATTATTGACTAGAATATCTCTAGTCAGAGCTCGATTAGTGTTCCTTGTTTCGTTAACAATCACTTTACCCCGTTTATAATGGACGAGATTACTTCCATCTGGTTAACTCTGTTAATATAATGTTTCAGTCATTTTATAAATTCATTCACCACTTAAACCTCTACTGGGTCAAATATTTTTATACAAAGAGCTTTTATTCGGATGTAGCAGTTTACCCAATTTGGCAAATTATGTACCGACTAGTTTTCCGCCCCGGCTCGCTCGTGGAAACAAATACCTTACAGTTATACGTCTAGTTAGACGTTTGTATATATTGCCATTATTAAGAGAATAAAACACGTTTCTTGGACCATACACATTCTGTGAAAATTTCAAGTGTCTGTTCAAAAGATACAGCCCTGTGACAGACGGGCAGACCAAAAAAGAACCCTAAAAAGCAATGTAGGTAACGCATCGCTTGAGAACGGCTGAACCGATTTGGTTGTTTTTTAATGTTCGTAATAGTCTCGCCGTATGAAATGTGAGCGCAGTCATGGAGAAAAATGAGAAAATCTCGCTGTGAAAATACGAAAACCAATTCCGTACATTTTGATGGAAATTCAAACTGGATTTTCACTCGCGGAAATACGATGAACAAGTTTACAAGAGCTAATTCCATCCTATATGACATATGACCTATAAAACTACAACCTTCGTGAATTTTTACACGATTTATAATTGTTACGAACTCTTTCGTACATTATAGTTTTAGTTTGTTTTTTAAGAAGAAAATTGTCATTATTTTAGTTTTTGATTTATCGCTGTCTTTTAATTTGTCTAGTTCTTGCTCCATGTTTTTCTTCCTTTTTGATAGTACACTAATTTTCCACACCGGTGCCTTTTCTTTTATACAGTCCATTTACAGCCAATAACATAGTGGTCCTTCGACAACACAATATAGACGTGGAAAAAATGGTATTAACAAGATCTCAGAAAAATATGTCGGTCAAAAATAGTAGTAGTGACAATCCTTCGCGAACCACGAAGACACTGGATGCCCAGGTGCCGTCTACCTCTGGTGGAGGCGGCGCGCCCCCAGATGTCTACGCCTCGTCGGGAAAGTGACACTCGCCGATCAAGGTCAACACCTCACCAATCATCAAGATCTGTGGATACTGTGAGAGCAAGAAAACTAGCCGCCGAGGCTCAACACGCTCGTCGCCTCGCAAACCTCGCAAACCTCGAGTTAGCGGCCGAACGAAATGTTGCTGAGCTCGAACTCCGTGCTGAGTTGGCAGCAATACAAGCTAGTAGTACTCGATCTAGTTCTCATTCTAGTTCTCGAGTTAGTAATAGTAACCGACCTAATGTAGAAAAGTGGTTACACGATGTACAGGATGTAGGTGTACCACCAGCGAAGCCTCTCCCCATTGTACATCCCGTAGAACAGTCTAAGTTAATCCAAGTTCTAGAAAATCTTGCAAATAAGCCTAATAGAGGTTTTGATAGAAAGTTACCCACCTTTGATGGAAAATCACCGACTGAATGGTTAGCTTTTAAACGTTTATTTCTAGATACACAATCATCATTTACAACTGCTGAAAATTTAGCACGCCTGAATGGAACGCTGTGTGGCGCCGCCAGAGACGCTGTATACGTGTTGTTGGTGTCCGCAAATGATCCACAACAAGTCTTGTCGGCGCTCGAGATGAGGTTCGGCCGCCCGGAGAAAATTGTTTTACAAGAAATTAGCGCGGTACGCAGTTTACCTAAAGTCGGAACGGAAGGTAAAGATTTGGTTTATTTTACATGTTGTGTAAAAAATTGTATAGAAATTTTAAAACTACTAAACCAAACTGACTACCTACGTTCGCCTGAAATTTATAACACTCTTCTTAGTAAACTGTCTCCACTTATTCGAGCACGTTGGTACGACTACGCGGGTGGATGTCCAGAAGGGAGCAGCAAACTGGAAATGTTGTCCGATTTCTTGTCGCGAGAGGTAGAACTACAATCTAAATTTGGTTTAGTACAAGAGTTTTCAGCGTCAATGCCTGTTCAACAATCATTTAGCGGTAACAGAAAATTGCCTATACACTGTAATGCCGTCGCTGAAAATGTAAACAAACCTGAAAATGTAAATAAATATGTAAGTAAATGTTTATTTTGTAAAAATATTCATGACATAAATAAATGTCAAAAATTTTTGTCATTTTCCATTGACGACAGATGGCAGTGGTTAAAAAATAATAAGGTTTGTTATAGGTGTCTACGTAATAGTCCACATAAATTTAAGTTTTGTAGTTTAAAAACTACTTGTGGTGTGGATGGATGTCTATACAAACATCACGAACTTTTACACAATTCAAATTTAGAGCGTCACGTAATAGTACATACTGACTCGGAGAGCGTAAATAAGTCTAGGTCTGTCCCATCGACTTCACAAAATAATTTTGTAAGTTATGTAGATACCAAGAAGGGAAACAGCAACGTTGAAATGTCGGCGCACGCTGCCACCACACTTCCTTTTAACACTGAGGTATCTCTACATCGCCCAATATTAAAAGTCGTTGCGGTAACTATTTACGGCCCGTCTGGTAGTATCAATTGCTATGCGTTATTGGATGACGGATGTACAGCAACTTTCATAGATTCTGAAATTTTTAATCGCATAGGACTTGAAGGTCCGTCAAACCAGGTTCGAATTGATTGTGTAGGAGGATTATCTCGCGACAGTAGTGTAAATTACGTAACTTTTGATATAAAAGGACGCAATTGTACAGAGACTTATCAAGTAAATAGGGCGAGTTCCATTGATAATTTAGGCCTCGCATACAGACCTGCTGTACATAGAGAAGATATTTGTAAATATTCATACTTGTCCGATTTAACTGACGTTTTATGTTTCGAAGAAGTTAAACCTATGTTAATCATAGGTGTTGATAACTGGCATTTGATGATTTCTACTTCAACACGGTGCGGGACACCCTCTCAACCCGTTGCTATTAGAACCGCTTTAGGTTGGGTTTTATATGGGTTTGCCTCAAATAGAACAGCACAGGTTGATTTTGTAAATAATGCAGTAAGTTTTGATTCTTCAATCGAGACTGCTATTAAGGAGTATTTTAAATTAGACTCAATAGGTATTTTGAAAAAAGACTATCGTAGTGCTTCTGACGTAAGTGCCTTAAAGATTTTAGAAGACTCTACCCGCCGTCTTCCTAATGGCCGATTCGAGACCGGCCTTCTATGGCGTCCCGATATTAGTGATAATAATATTCCTAATAATTTTAAGTTAGCCCTTTCACGTTTCTTAAATCTTGAGAAGAAAATGAAAGGTGATGCACAGTATGGGGAGTTGTATAAGCAAAATATACACGCAATGATAGAGAAAGGGTACGCGGAAAAATGTGAAAAACTTCCAGAAGGTATAACATGGTATCTTCCACACTTCGGAGTAACACATCCTCATAAGCCAGGAAAACTTAGGGTCGTTCATGACGCCGCGGCTAAGTATAGCGGTGTTAGCCTTAATTCTTTACTTTTGGCTGGTCCCGACCTTCTACAACCGTTACTTCCAATACTTATGCGTTTCAGGGAAAATCCTATTGCAATTACAGCCGATATTAAAGAAATGTTTCCACAGGTCCGTATTAGAACTCAGGATCGTAATGCACAACGTTTCATATGGCGCGACAATTATTCGGGTCTATTTTATTAATTAATTAATTAATTATTATATTAATTATTATTATATCGGGTCTCATGAAAATGTTAAGAAAGCTGCTCGTATTGCATCAGATATTATTTCTATTAATAAAAAAGCTTGTTTTGAAATGTGTAATTGGATCTCAAACGATCTTGCTGCCCTTTCATTAGTACCGAAAGAGTTACGGTCAAGTAAATTAGATGTCAATTTAGGCAGCAGCTGTGACACTACTGCCACAGTTAGAACATTGGGTTTGATTTGGCAACCTGTACGTGATGAAATTAGTTTCAGTAATGGGTTGAAAGATAACAGATTACCAAATCAACTAACTAAACGTGATGTGCTGTCTCATGTCATGCGCGTTTATGATCCTTTGGGAATCCTTGGTCCGATTGTATCGAAGTTTGTATGTAAGTATGGTTTCAAACCATTTGGCGAAAAGGTTTAACCTGGGACGAAAAGCTTCCTCAAACTGATCAAAAGCATTGGATGGAGTGGTTTGAAGATCTATTATCACTTTCTAAACTAAACATTCCACGGTGTTACAGTTTGAGCAAATTCGAAGTCATTGAGCGTGAGCTTCATTTATTTTGCGACGCTAGCGAATTAGCATATGCTACAGTAGCATACTGGCGATTTGTTTATACTGATAATACGGTGAAGCTCGCTCTCATCGGTAGTAAAAGTAGAGTTGCTCCATTAAAACCATGTTCCATACCGCGTTTAGAGCTTCAAGCTGCATTAGTTGCAGCTCGTTTCGCTACATTCATTTCGGAATCTCATAAATACAAACCAACTAATCGCATTTTTTGGTGTGATTCACAGAACGTTCTCGGTTGGCTTCGTAGTGACGCACGTTCATTTAAACCATTTGTAGCTCATCGTATTGGTGAGATTCTTGAACTTACTGAAGTTAAGGAATGGAGATGGGTTCCATCATTGCTAAATGTAGCTGATGATGCTACAAGATTTAAACGTAATGTCCTGACACAAGAATCTCGCTGGTTAGTAGGACCTAACTATTTACTTGCTTGTAAACAAGAGTGGCCAACATTTCCACCAATAGATATGGCCAATAGTGCTAGTAATAATTTAGAATTGAAACCAACTTTTCGAACTCATTGTAATTTAATTTCATTAGAAGCATTACCCATACCAGTAGTAGTAAGTTCTCATAGATTAAGTTCTTGGATAAGGTTGGTCAGAGCTACGGCAAGAGTCCATAAATTTATCACTTTAATAAAGAATAAAGGAGGTCAGAAGGACCTAACCGCGGAAGACTTAAGTCGAGCAGAAGCACACATTCTTTGGAAAAGTCAAATTGATTCCTTCCCCGAGGACATTCGGAACATGATCAATAATATGCCATTGCCCCGAAAAAGTCGATTATATAATTTATCTCCGTTTATTGATGAAAACCAAGTTATAAGACTAAGAGGTAGAGTCGATAATACACCAGATGTTGATAACGATATAAAACATCCCATTATTTTGGACGCTAAACATGAAGCTGTACGATTACTCATATCTTATTATCACAAGAAGGCTGCTCACGCACATACAGAGACAGTTGTAAATGAGATGCGTCAGCTCTATTGGATCATCAACCTGCGTAGTGCAGTCAGATCCGTCGCTCATAATTGTAAATTGTGCCATTTGCGACGTGCCAAGCCATTAGAGCCTCCGATGGGTAACCTTCCCATGGCTCGATTATCACACCATAAAAGACCTTTCAGCTTCGTTGGATTAGATTATTTTGGACCCCTTCAGGTTGCTGTCGGCAGAAGGCGAGAAAAGCGCTATGTAGCATTATACACCTGCCTGGTCACACGTGCTGTACATTTGGAGGTTGTATATTCTCTATCGACTGATGCCGCTATAATGAGCATACGTCGCTTCATTGCTCGTCGTGGTACTCCAAGTGAAATCTGGTCTGATAATGGTACGGCTTTTGTTGGTGCAGATCGAATACTGAAGAACTTATACGATGAATCATTAACCACATTTACCGCAAACGAAAAAATATCATGGAAATTCATCCCGCCAGCATCACCGTTCATGGGCGGAGCGTGGGAACGGTTGGTTCGTTCCATAAAAACTGCCTTGAAAGTTACCTTGAAGGAACGATTCCCAACGGACGAAGTATTACAAACACTTATCTTCGAAGCAGAAGCATTAGTTAATGCTCGCCCACTTACACATGTATCCCCAGATCCCGACTGCGACGAAGCATTAACACCTTTCCATTTTCTTATTGGATCGTCTTCCGGCAGATCAATTCCAGCTACAATGACTGATAGAGATATGTTGAGCAGATCCGGATGGAGAAAAGCTGTCAGACTTCTTGATTTTTTCTGGCAGCGTTGGGTAAAAGAATACCTGCCTATTTTACTGCCACGGCGCGGAGGAGGGATACCACCCAAGATTAATATCGGTGACTTAGTCCTCATAGTAGATAATCAGCTACCCAGAGGATCCTGGCCTCGGGGAAGAATAACACATATATATATCGGTAAAGATAATATTGCTCGAATTGCTGACGTAAAAACTCCCAATGGACTTTTAAAGAGACCTTTAAGAAAACTTATTCCTCTTTTGTAAATATGTGGACATTGTTACGAACTCTTTCGTACAATATAGTTTTAGTTTGTTTTTTAAGAAGAAAATTGTCATTATTTTAGTTTTTGATTTATAGCGATCTTGTAATTTGTCTAGTTCTTGCTCCATGTTTTTCTTCCTTTTTGATAGTACACTAATTTTTCCACACCGGTGTCTTTTCTTTTATACAGTCCATTTACAGCCAATAACAATAATTTTTAATCATCTAGAATAGTCAAGAGATAACTATCATCTCCATATCATATATTATTTCTCAAAGGTGTTTTTTTGTCGGTATCAAATATCTCACGCCAATTTAAAGATTATTTTTCCCTCTAATGACGAAAAATAAACAAATCAAAATTAAATGTTTCTTTTAAAATTAGACCAATTTACGTTGTAAAAGACGCCATCTACTGGAGATCAGTTGAGCTATGACAACAATATTGACACCAATAACGGTGCGAAGTATTCGCACGGGTCATTAAAGCTGAAGAGTTCGTATGACCCCGCCCCCGGTTTCGCACGGGTACAATATGGGTTTACAACAATTTGAATACTTACGTAAATATGCTTATAACTACTTATCTATTAGATACAGAGATATGCTACCGCTGACTTTTTGTAGATAATTTTATTCTACACAATTCTTTCCTACATGATTTTGTTATATCTCTTACTGATTTGACAGCATACGCCATAATAACTCGCTTGGGCTAACTTTTCTCCCGACTCGTTTCAATTATACTGTTAATGCTCAGCTCCTAAACATGATAGGTCCATGTTTAATACTCGTAAACCTTCCCGGTGAATCAAGCTACCTAATAGTGAGAACCGCATCAAAATCCGTTCGGTAGTTTTTGTGTGAGAAGGTCACAGACAGACAGACGCGATTTGTTTCAATATGGAGTAGATATAGTACATAAACGCCAACAAATTAAAAATTTCTACGCACGAAGCCGGGGCCGAAACTAGTCTATTACGTATAAAGAAACTGTGAGTTTCTTTGTGAGAAGCAAACTCAAAAACTTCTGAACCGATTTGGAAATCTAAGTTTTATAAAAAAAAATGGTTCCGTTATAAATATAAAAATATTCACTGACATTTATTTTTAACAACAAAATAATTTTGTAACCGCAAGGAAAGTATATTGGCCAGGTAATTACAAAGTCTAAATTGTCGCTCAGTACAAACCAGTTTACAAATTAAAATTGCAGGAAGTCACACTTTGATTTTGACCTAACCTATAATGACCTGGATTTAAGGTACCTCATAGAGGTAAAATAGAGTAATCGGTTGTTGCATTTCTTGATAAAAAAACAATATAAGAAAAATTTATGAGAACATAGATAGGTTTTATTTTTAATTAATATCCTATCTCTTGAAGAAATTGTCCCAAAACTGGTAAATCGTGGCGACGCTTTAAATACTATTCAGTGTATTCGTATCCTGGTTTGTTCTGTATTCTGAAGTCTCATGATCATATAGTCATATACAGGGTGGAAAAAATCAATGGGCCTTGAAGGGAAACCACTTTAAATCCTTAAGATAGATTATTTATCTTAAAGGAAACATTCCCTTATTTTTAAAAAGAAACAAAACCGCATTCAAAGATTTCCTTAAATTCGCTTGCCTCACCCGGGAATCGAACCAGCTAAAAATTAAAAATAAATCTCTATTTTATTCTACTAATCGATAGGAATAATGTTCAGGACTAAATCTCCCTTCAGTGCCCATTGATTTTTTCCATGCACCCTGTAGGTATATCAGGAGTCCATTTTGGATTTTTTTTCTTGTCAAAGGTAATAACAATTTAAAAAAAACTGAATATAATTTTTTAGCACATTATGCCCATCATATTTTTTTTTTAAAGTATTTGGACTAACCGTCTATCTCTATGAGGAGTAGACTTTCAAAGAGAGGTCTATTATGCAGTTTGAGTATCCCGAATTAATATCCGCTTACGTTGCTAATATACAAATTGTTTCCAATATAAGCAACCGCATGCACAATATTTGTATTATGTAAGGAATTTTGATTCCAATTTAAACACGATATGCCTCAGGCCTTCGTATTTTGAACAAAAGGATAGTTTGTGGGACCCTAGAACTAAGAACGCCTTTTGTCTACGCTATGTTATGGCTTTTAATTTAAACGAGTTAGCCTTTGTAAAATGTTGTAAAGATTTTCTTATTTAATTTACATTTTATATAATTGGGGATAAACTATTCCCAATTTCTCTGTAAAAATCCACATGTGTCACTGTAATTTAGCATATAGTTACTTATTTAATATTATCTAAGTTTTTTTTCACTTAGCTGTTATTTTTCAATTGGTTTTATTGAATAGGGAAATATGGTGCTAAAATAAAGGATTATTTTGTCTTTGTTTTCTCTTTCATAATCTATCACAAATCTCTTAAATTTTTGGTAGCTTATCGAAAATTCAAAATAAAAATTATTTTATAATTTTTTAATTAGTCAAAAATAATAAAATAATAATTACTATATCATGAGATCAAGTCGGGGAAAAAATAGCCCCAGCGGTAGCATAATATAGAAGTTATAAGCGAATTTATGTGTATTCAAATTGTTGAAACTTTTGGTGGCTGTTTCATAGAATTGTAAGGTATACGCCAGTGTACGCTCGTCCTTCTGTTATAATATAATAAAACATGATAACATCTACCCAAACTTTATCACAAAGGGCTCGCTGTCTCATACTAAACTCAATTTCCTGAACAGTCTGTATCACAGAGAACATTACTTAGGCATATTTGTTAATAGCATTACCATGTAACACACGTACTTAAATGGGTATATAACTTTCATGTCGATTCAAGGAGGAGGGGAATTAATTTTAACTTATCATTATCACTGCCTTTATCGGCTAAGCACATTGGTAACAATGTTTACATTTTAGAATATTGTGTTGGATGTTTAAAATTATGATCTATTTTTTCCGTTGTTTTTTCTTCACTGGTTGCCTCGTTTAGCCGGTGTTATTTGTGAGGCTATACCTAACGAGTGGCTAGTTCTGTTGAGGTATATTAGATGGAAAAGCCTCGTGTGGTTTATCGGATTATGTACATAAGTTTTTAATTGAAAAACCTATTGGTACATGGCCGGGATCCGGGATCGAACCCGCGGTCTGCATAGTTAATACCAGACGTCTTAACCACTCGGCCACCGACGCACCTTTTATCTACTTTGACGTTTAAATAATATTTCTTGAAAATGGTTTTAATTGTACTAAAAAACACTTGTAACTTTATTTATTTGTTATTCTGTATTGCTACTAAAACATTAACTTGGCAATTAAATTGTATACAACAAAATGACATTAAAAACACATCAAAATCCACAACATTTCAAAATTTTAACACCCTAATTTTATTAGCTTATATGAAAGTAGGTGAAAAATTTAAATACCCGTATTTTTTGCTTTTCTTAAATTTTAACTTTAACACTCTTAAATTAATTTTTAAATATTGCATTTTTAGAAAAAGTCGATAACGGCTAAAAGTATCAGGTGTCTATGCGTATTCTGTATTAAAAAAAAGAAATGACATGAGCTGCGTGCGTTCGTTCGTTTCATTCGTTCAATAGTTCGTTCATGGTTCTTTTGTTTCATTCATTATTGTTTATTTTTGAGTTTATTAATTTAAAATTAAATTTAATTCACTTTCATCAACAAAGATGGGTAGAGAAGCACGTAAATTAAATTCCCTTGTATCTATTCTATTTTTTCGTGTTATGGCTCCATCAGTAGTCCCCTTGTATCCTGTTTTGTTTTTACAACTACAACTAATACTTTTTAATGGCAGTTTCCCTTAAAGGCAGAGAGTATAGTAGCTTTGAGCGGTACTTGTTACACAGTGTAGTTTTTTTCAAAATATCTCTTAAACCACTGAATAAAAAAATAATTAAATATGTGTATCGTGTTAAGCAAAGGAAGATCTCCAAACGGATTTTTAATTTTGGTACTTAACGAAAAATGAAATGTTGTGAATTGCATATAATGTTATGTATTGACAATCAAACCCGGAACGTGTGTGCTTGCGTCACAAACACTATACGCAATGCAGTTCTTGCACAATTGTGTTGTCACCCTTCTCTTTTTATAAATTAATAAATACTGTAAAATTCACATAATATCAAACCAGTGATATTAAAAAAAAGGGGAAATATAAAACCGGTCAAGTGCGAGTTCCAATATTTAACACTAGGTACATATTTTTAAAATTTAGCGCGAGTCAGACTCACACTTGGTAGATTTTTATGATTTTTTGTTTTATTTAAGAGTACCTATGCATTATAGTTATACTAGTTAAGACGTTTGTATGTATGCCATTATTAAGATCGAGCAAAAAACGCCGAAAACTTTTCTTGTATGGGGACAACCGAAATGGCTTGGTAGGTGGTTGGACCCCCCCCCCCCTATAATTCCTTTTTTTTTACGATTTTTTGTGCTGTAACTAATTATATATAACTAACTATGTATATAAACAAATCTTGGAAGTCGAATTTAACCAACTTCTAATTGTCATATCGATTTGATACTTGCAAGTGTATGTAATTCGGATGACAATACAATAATTTGTGGTTGGTGGATAGTGGAACTCTGTAACGAAACGACGTAACACCACCGAGTTTGATGATGGAGGGTCCTGATGATGGAGCCGGAACCCCTTTAGTCATTACTCCCTATTTATATTGATCAGGATACTTTTGAAAGAGGCAAAGAAATAAATCCCTCATCCACTATTTTGTTACAAAAAAAATTTAAAGTAAATTTTCATTTACAACGATATTCCTGGTAGGAACATTTGAAGTGTCCACTGAGATACGAAAATACAGGAAGAAATCGTCTTTATCTCCCGACTGTATGTCGAAAACCAAACGAATTGACTGATTGACTCCTCTGGAATTGATTTTAGACTACAAAAATAACGTGGGTGAAGAAATAGCGCCCTGAGAGTTCCGTTAAAATAAAATTTTAACAAGTAAATATAATATCCATACCAATGGGTTTTTATATTTAATTAAAAACTTATGTACCTACATAATCCGACAAACCACACTTAGCGTAATTTTTAGGTATAAGTACCTCAACAGCTGGGTTAGCATATATTTTGACAGCGACACTTTCGTTTCGGTCGAATGGCCTTGAACAGGCCAAAACGTTCATGTCCAACAAGGACCGGCCAGAGATAGCCCGGACCGGGCATGCCCTGCACAAGAATGCCGAGCAATTTTCTTGGCCGGACAAAGACAAGTACACAGAATTTTCCCGCACATTGTTGGGCCGGACCTCTCGGCCCCGGGCTATCTCTGGCCGGTCCTTGTTGGACATGAACGTTTTGGCCTGTTCAAGGCCATTCGACCGAAACGAAAGTGTCGCTGTCAAAATGTATGCTAACCCCACTGAACTGGCCTTTACCATCGGCTAAAAGAAAGAGAGAGAGAGACTTGGTCCTCCGCTGGGTACCTCGCCATAAGGTAACTCGTAAAAAAAATTAAGTGATCTGTAATTTAAAAAGTGGTCTTCAGTTTTATTTTTAGATCTTTTTTCTTTCTTCTCGGGTCGCCGTGCAGCTCCCGAAACTGTGTTATGGTTCCAGGGTACCCAGCGGAAGACCAAGTCTCCCTCGTTTAGCCGATGGTATTTGTGAGGCAAATGTAGTTTGTCGAATTATGTACATAAGTTTTTAATTAAAAAACCCATTGGTACATGGCCGCGATCCAGGATCAAACCCGTGGTCTGTTTAAAATTTAATTAAGTCAAGAGTAAGCTCTGTTTAATATGGACAACTGGCAAAAAGTGGACACTGTTACGTGTATCTGGGCGTTGTGGTTGTCCACGGTTATACCTAGAAGAATTTCGATATCAGACAAGCGACACCGCAGGCATAAGCTAGCGTTTAATTAAAATTAATTTAATTATAAAGTGCGGGCGTAAGTATGTAAGTACATTATATTGTCTACGATTGTGAAATCCTTTAATCGTATAATGCGTCTCACGATGTATTGCAGAATGATAAGTCCAAAAAATAACAGCGTTTCCAAATTTAATTATCGTCTTTATTATTTGTAGACTCCCACAACTTGTCATGGTAAACAAATGGTGGTAATAACTGGCGTGCTTATATTCTCTATACCGCTAACGAAATTCGTTATGTACCTATGTATTTTGAAGAAAATCCATCTATCATCACGCCATTCATCAATCGAACGCCATTTGTTACGATCCTGACATACCTCTTTCGCTTCTTTTATATTCATCATAACTTTCATACATGCTCGGCGATTGTGTGTACTTACCTACTTTTAAAATTTTTTCATCGATCAATAATTTTCTTATATGATCAATAAAAGTAGGTACACCTAGGTCGTCCTCTGCCAGCATTTCCTATCACTTCATTTTGAAAAAAATATTCTATGATAACTTAAAAGTTTGCTTTCCCTGTACTTAATATTAATAATAGCGATAGCGTCACCTGCTGTCATGGTTGCTAGAATAAATGAGAAATATTATTTCAAATAGTACTTAGAGAATCGCGTCATTTTTAGCCCTATATCGATTTTTTTACGTTTATTATTATTAAAATTTTAACAATATCATGCAATAAATAGACTTACCCCACTTATTCATAAATTAACGCATATCGATGAGAAAATTACCTGAAACAGAAAATAATAAATTCGTTATTTTTATTTATTTTTTTGTTTTTCTCATTTAGCTGGTGACATTTTTGAGGGTATCTAAGTAGTGATTGCTCAGTTGAGGTATTTTAAGATTGAATAAGACAGTTCGTTAGAAAACAGAATCAACGCCACACATTAATACTACAATCAGCCCACACAAAAAGAAGAAGCTTATCCGATACAACCTTCGGAGCTTAAGTGATGCAATTGTTTGTTTTTAAAATTAACTGCCGATTGGCAATTTCGTATGATTTGCAGAAGTGGCTCGTTTGTGCTTATCTGCTAAAATTGGTTTAGAAAAGTAAATACAGTTTTTTATTATGTTCAAAGTATAGTGTGTTTTTATTTTCACCTATCCAGCACGAAAAGGGGCGCTTTTGGTGCGTAAAAACTCGCAGCAAAATCCCTTTTTGCTGCGAGGGTGAGTAAAAGTAATTCAAATTTCGAACACCATCTTTTTATTACTCAGCGTTGAAAAAAATAAACTAGGCAATGGTTTGTTTAGAAATTAATTTTAGTATAGCAATTTAACTCATAGGAACAAAATTCTGTATTTATTGAAATTTAAGTTTATAAATAAATTGTACTATTGCCTTTTTAAGGACGTAATATTTAAAATAAATAGGTACTAGTAAACATTAAATATCGCTTGTTTAAAAATATCAAGTTTGGTAAATAAAAATGTTAAGCAGTGCAATTTCCGAACGCAACATCTAAATAAAAAATAAAGTTATATAACGAAATGGCGGGAATCAAATTTTTTCAGCATTTGGTCGTTTGAACTATTTTTGTGGTAGGTATTATATTGATTCTAAGATTTTGTATGAAGATTCGTGGCCCGCCTCCAATGGACAACATTTCATTTTTCGTAAGGTACCAAAATTCGAAAACCGTTTGGAGATTACATGCTAGAAAGCTTATTTTTCATTTTTTTTTATTTTTATATCCTTTAATTTTCGAGTTATTTTAAAAATACTGAAATATTGAAAAATGAGGATTAATAGGTGCCCTAATCTGTGCTAACCCTCTAATTTAAAAATACTAATGTCTGTTGGCAGAGTTGTTAGTTATTGAACTCAGGTGTTGCCTTCTATTAATTTTACCCATTTTTATTCCATTTGAAGCTAAATTAATAATTATTCTTTAAATAATATTATTAAATTACTTCCTTTATATAATATTTTTTGGAAGTTTTGCTAGTTTCGAATGGGCTATCACAGGAAATATATTTACGAGTGAAACCGCGGACAAAAGCTAGTATTATTATATACATTATGAATAATGTTGTGGGCGATTTGAGTTCCGGCTACGGCAACACCTATTTGGAACACGGTATATTATACTCTTTGCATTTCTATAACGTTTACTCTGTGGCTTGACTGACACTATCAGTCACTTTCTTTGGGTGACAGTTTATATTTCTTAATTTTAGTCCTAGCTAAGGTTTTTAGTTTATAAGTCCTCAGAATTTATAAAAATTCATAATTAAATTAAAAATATAAAAACTCAACCAAAAATAAAATACAAAAATACGTGTAACTTATTTTTTAATATATTTTTAATTAAAGTAATAAAAATGGGTGGTTAAAAAAATGAAATGTTGTCCATTGTCTTTGTCTTAATTGTTTTTCTTACATATAACCTATAACACTTTTCTAGCTGGTAGAGGTGAAAAGTTGTATCAAGCAATTTTTTTTTATGTCTCGTCCCTTTAAATCACTCACTGTGCTCAGTAGACTATTAGTATAACTCGCTACGCTCGTGATTCAATTCTAAACTACTTCGCCCGTTCGCACTCGCATCAAAAAATAAATTTGCTCACTGGTTGAACAAATAACTATTAGTTGCGAGCAACTAGAATAGACAGACGACTTGCAACCGGTTGCAAAATTTTTGCTCATAGATACATTATAAAAACACAAGTTGTAAATATGTAACCACATATATTTTTCAGCACACGTGCCATACGAACCAAAAGCGATAAAGGCGATAAACAAAATACATTTCTCGCTTAATTCGCAATAATACTTTCTTACACATTCTGAAGCAGCAGTGAAATACCAAATGAGAATATTAACCAACTTTCAGGTAGTTTGAACTCGAAGCACGTTTTTGTGAAATGGAGTATAAAATATATAGCGGTTGTGAGAGTCAAGTGCAGGTATAGAAAAAGTTAATCTTTCTTACTGGGATATGGTTCTGGCTTTGTTTCATTTAATTTTATGTAAATGTACAGGTAAACGCACAGTAGATTATTTTTTTTTCAATTTCATCGTCTGTGTAGCGATATATTGGATATTTTTGTAGTTTTTTATTTACTAGCTTTCCCCTCACGGCTTCGCCCGTGGATATTATCCAACAAAATAAAATATAGCCTATATTACTCAGAGATATCGTAGCTTTCTATTCGTGAAAGAATTTAGAAAAAAAAATAAAATTACAATTTAGTATAAAAATTAGTATAGATAATAAAATCAGATAGAGGTTGTCGATCTCAAAATAACTCAACAGAACAGTAGTGTTAGCATCCTTAGACACGGCCATAAACGACGGGTCCGCACCAAGCCAAGGAATGTCCAACACTAAAATGCCGAACGGATTTGCCCGGACATTGTAGGGTTAGACATTATCGGGCCGGGCATTCCTTGAGTGGCCATTGGTCACGAAAGATGTTGCGGTCTCATTAGGGACATAGGTGGACATCCTAAATGGGAAAGTGTGTTAGTTTGTTTGCCTTTCTGCCAAAACAGAGTTAATGGATCGACGTGATTTCTAGAGGAAATATACCGTGAAAAATATCTAATCTCCCGGGAAAAATCAAATTATTAATTAACAACATAAGCCTTGTTTTATGGTGTATTTAAAAAATAGTTTTCTCCGTATCAAAATCGGTTCATTGGTTTAGCCGTGGAAACGTAACAGACGTCATTTTCGCATTTATAATATTAGTATGGTTTTCTCCCAAAAATGACAGGGTTGACGAAAATAGAAAAATGCAGTTGATTCATGGACTAGCCATATTAGCTTACCATCTACCTATCACTCACTTGACAGCTAACTGTCAACTGTTACTGTCAACATGACAGATGTACAAGTCTAGACCGAGTAGAAAGTTCACAAAACAATGGAACAATTTAGACCGAAACCGTTTGGCTATACTTTCACTATTAGTAATAATGGAAAGTGATTTTAATTTTTGATGCCTATGTCTAATTTGATTAAGCATTGTGTTTGGATGGAACCAGTCTTCCGGCGATGGTAAAAAATTTAGTACAACATTCATCAGTGTAAAAAACCGGTGGAGGTTTCTTATAATCGAGGTGGTGACAGAAAACTTCTGAATATTCCATATTTTTCTTCCAAAATTATATGCTCAGTAGATTCGGAGAAAATAGGCTGTGACGGACGAACAGATATAAACGAGAGTGATCCTTTAATTACAGAATGTACGGAATCCTAAAAATTAACGAGATTATGCAGTTAAATCTGATAGCAAACAAAATTATCTAATTTCAACAAAATTTCCAGGGCGGCAAAACTCGGAGGGAAAGAAAAAAAATTCGCGTTATCGAAAATGCTAAGTATTGAAAACATTTGCACAATGAACGTTTATTTATTCGATTTACTTATATTAAAAATATTAAATAATTGATTTTTTTTATGTAGGATTTAAGTAATTTTTCACGGTGCCTCAGGGATAAATCCGGCCTGTATTATTGCCCTTTTAATTTTTAACTTTATTTAATTTTTATTTTTTGTTGTTATAGCGGCCATATAGTAATCTCACTTTGTGAATATGTAAAGTGTCTACCTATTACGTTTCAAAAGATACAGCCCTGTGACAGACAGACGGACTGACAGCGGAGCCTTAGTAATAGGGTTTCCGTTCGCACCCATTGGGTACGAAACCCTAAAAACTACATCCGTACGTTTTCCTTTTTTCAAAATTAAGCTCAAAAGTTAGTTATTATCTCAAATTACGAATTTTGAAAAAAATAAAACATGCGGTCGTAATTTTGATAAGTCAATAAGTTCGTTGAAATTAGATAATATTTATGGGTAGTAAAACGTTTTATCTATAGAATTGGGCGCGGTAGCTGCGAGGTAAACAATCCTCTTCCATCCTCAAAGTATAAAGCATAATTGGTATTGGAGGAAGGGTTTTAGCAGGTTTTAGTCCGGTAAGAACTATAGGCTAATAATTGCGGAATTTCTAAGGAAAAAAGAAAAACGCATTAGATATCTGTCTATCTTCACGCCTTTTATCCTAAGAGGAGTATGCAGAGACAAACGAATGCCATTTGATACGATCCTGGCATACCTCTTTCGCATCTTTGTGTAAGCCTTCAATCAATAAATTGTTTATGTACAACCAGGTCGTCTTCTGCCAGCATTTCCTTTCGTTCCATTCGAGTTATTATTATAAAACTCGAATGACTCCAAAGTCTTTTTTAGATTTTTTAAATTTGTTTACACTGACACCTCTGAACTAAAATAAAAATTGCAGTTCTATTAGGCCAGAGGCAACATCGGTTCGTTTGAAAGGATTTATTGTGGATGGCGAAGTTGTATAAGAATAATTTATTTATTAAGGTAGTCGATAGCCTAATTGGTAGGACGGTGGACTTGAAACCGGAGGTCCCGGGTTCGAATCCTACCCCTTGCCAAAATGCTAAGCACCAATTTTCTTTAAGAATATGTGCTTAAATCGACACCTCGTGCTCCGGAGGGCACGTAAAGCCGGCGTCCGGTCACCAACCCGCCTGCCAAGCATGGTGACTATGGCAATTCCTCTCAATAAGCTCCACTAAAAATGGTGCACCTAGAGGGACACCATGATCCAGCAGTGCATCTTAAAAGGTTGATGATGATAATGATGATTTATTAATTTAATTAGGTTTTACATATTTAGGTATTATTTTGACAAAGAAAATAGAAGTAAAGAAAAATTACATCTCCTTGACGTTGACACAAATAAAATTATAAGAAAAAATAGAGTGCGATCAAGTAGATTAGTATGTACCTACATATAAGTATTCACAACAGGATTTCCCAAACAAACAGTGTTTGTTTGTAAAAGGTCGTTGTGATCCACACAAAGCACATTTACATGACAATTAGCGTGTCTCAAGTTACATCAAAAACTCTTCCGATAAGGGGGGAGGACCGACTCGTATGGCGACGGAAAACTCTACCGCGGCTCTCTACTCCATTGTGTGTGCGTGGCGCGTATACTATGTGTACTGCGTGTGCCTCTCTATTCGACTACAGTGTGTCCCGTGACGGCCACATTTTTTATTTCTTTCTTGATCTTATTAAAACAAATACTTACTAATTATTTGATTTATTTAATGTAAGTACCTATATAAGTAGGTACGTTATTCTGATGTATTCATGAGTATCAAAGAAAACTCTTATAATATGTGTCACAGGCTCAGACCAACAAAAAAGATAGACAGTACACGACGGTCTATAAAAATGAAGCCAGAAAAGCGGCTAGAAACACTATAATACTTAACATTGGCAAATCACCGATGAACATTAGTGGAGCCACAGAACTTCTGGTGGACCCATAATAAAAGAAGAAGAAGAAGAACCATAGTCTCGGTACTACAGTCAGATTACCATATTTAACGCGTCCACACAGGGCCAGCCAAGTAATGCATGGCCCGAGAATGTCCAACACTAGAATGCCAAGCAAATTGCTGAGTCGGGCAAAGACAGTAGATTTGCACGGAAATTCTAGAGTTTGAAAATCGCGAGCCGTGAATTCCTTTGCGGGAAAGATGTCGCGGGACTAAATATTTTAACCCCACAGAAAAATACTAGGCTTCATTTCTCTCGACGGTCGTGTACTGTCCATATTATTTTCTTGTCTGAAGTAACAAGGGAGAAAGAAAATAAGAAGTTACGGAATCGTAGTCATGGCCACATCAATTAATCGGCTAAATGTGGAAGCCTACACTTGTTTTCCCATGAGTTTTAGTTGTTCACGTATCGCAAAGTAACATATTCATTGACAAAATACACCAATTTGATTCAAAAAATCCCAGTTTAAATGTATTTAGTATCTTTAATCCCAAAAGATCTCTAAAATTGTTACATTTAAGTCAATTACAAGTTTACTATAAGTCTATCTTGTTCAGCTGTTCCCTTTGAAGTGATTACGAAGCGAAATAAAGTAGGCTATAAAACCGTTTTAGCACCCCTATAAAACACATTGTGCAAATAAAATATACACACCTACTTTTAAAGGTGTCATGTACGATTACAAATTACTTTGTAGCTGGCGTCTGTCTGTCTGTTACAGGCATTTTTTCATAATTACCTACACCAATATAATTAAGTATAATAATATTTCTGAAGAAGAAAAAAACTGCCTTCAAAACCAAAATGTGCTTTCCGAAAATTTGGCACAAGTCACTATAAAAAAATACCCAATAAAATTTGAAGAGTTCTCGTTTTCTCCATGATCCCATCATCAGATCCTGTCCTGATGACCATGGGACCACCTGGAAAGTATACCATTTCAAACAAAAAAAATCCAAATCGGTCCAGGCGTCTTCAATTAGTCGGGGAACATACATAAAAAAACATAAAAAAATCCGAATTGAGAACCTCCTCCTTCTTTTGAAGTTTGGTTAAAAATGGGAAATTCGGTATGTAAAGTAAAAGTTAAGGTATGCTGAATCCAAAACCGTTTCGAGATATTGGTTTAATAATCCGTATTTTTCAATTTATAACTCTTAAAATCGTGAGATTGTCTATATTTTTTCAAAAACAAATAATTTACTTAACCTACATTTCACCTATGAATGACGTCATTATATCGGCTAAATAAAAGCAAAATATTTACTTGTCAACTTGTCAACCAATGTTACCCTGTTACTAGATATACTACTATTTCAGTAGTTTTTATTACTAATCCAGTTAATTATTTAGGAAGAATGTTTAAGCATTTTTTATGGTAAGATATTCTTTGACCTTTGTATATATTTTGTATCTTTTTAATATCTAAATGAAAAAGCTTAAGGGCCGGTGGTCAAGGTCATCTTGTATCTGTCAAAATAATGGCAAATCTCAGTTAATCCTGGAAATGCAAAGGCAATGCTCGTATCGAAAACTACGGCTCTTTAGAACCCTAAATAATAAAAATATGGCTCAATGCAATTTCAAATAATAACAATCATTTTGTGGCGAGGAAATGTTGTATAAATAAACTCACGTTTCGTATTTTTGACAGATACAAGATGACTGAGAGCCACGGGTCCTTAAATTAATACTTCCGGTCACGTGACTACAAACGGTAAGTAAGTAAGTAAGTAAATGTCAAATAATTAACCACAGAGTAGTAACTATGTTATAATAACTGTCTGTCAATCAGTCACTGACTAAGTTTTTTTCTTGTTATTTTATCTCATCTGTGACCATCATAAAAATATTCCCAAAAAATTGTCATCATCTCTACTGTGTTTAAAAAAATAAGTTGTCTCATAATATGAAACTCGATTTAAATAAGATTGTCACTGTTGTCATAATCGCATTGAAATTAAATTCAGGATTTTAGGATTCGAAATTAAAGTCATGTTACATTTGAGATCCAGATGAGAAAAAACTCCCACTATTAACAAAATACTTATGTGGCTTACTTTCATTATTTGTAGCAATCCTTAAATATTAAAGCTAAAAATAGGCTAAATAGGCGCAAATTTCAATTTTAATCCTAAAATCCTGTGCATAGAGTAACTTATAATACTGATCCTGTGTGCGACAATTTTTTTTGAAATTTAATTGTATTTAGAAACGAAATTTAATTCAAGATTTTAGGATTTAAAAGTACCCAGTCCTTGATTAAATCTCAAAATTGTTTGCCTAATTTACCTTTAAATTAACTATATTTTACATACACTTTTTTTTAAAGATCTTCAGTATAATAATATGTCCGACAATTAGATATACTTAATAATATAATCTCCGTCATTAATCATACAGAACAACTCACCTATTACTTAATACCCTATATAAGAAGGAAGAAGAAATCATTTACCGACTACACTCAACTCAATCAACTGGTTTCCATTTGATACGATACGAGTAAGATGATATAGGAATATTTCCACTAGAAGCTAAGATATTTCGATGCGATTCTATGTCATGTAATGGCGGACAATGCATGCGCCCTGTCGTGACATGATGGCGAATCCGGGTTAATCCAGTCATTGTTTAATCCCGTCCGCGCTGAGATGGTTGTGATTAGTCAGTGATTAATAAGACATATTATCACCTGTTAATAATCGGCTATTGTTACTGTATTTGACATTGGCAAATCATCGATTAACATTGACGGAGCCATATATAAAATAAGAAGAAGATATTTCGATGAAGGAAAACTTAATAATTGATGCAATCATTACTTCCTTAATAATATTATAAATGCGATTGTGTGTTTGTTTGTTTGTCCGTCATTCACTCCAGAACAGAGCAACGGATCGACGTGATTTTTTTGCACAGAGATAGTTTCTGTTTTTTATGTTACATTTTAAAATTGCCCATGAGCGGAGCCGGGGCAGAAAGCTAGTTATAATAATAATAATAAGCCTTTTATTTCCTTAATAATAATATTATAGGTAATACGTTTCATTTTTTAAATTTGCTTGATTTGAATTAATAGTAAAAACAAAATAACAAATGTATTCCTATATTCCGTGGATATATTCGAACAATATAAAATATAGCCTATGTTAGTCACTGATATCGTAGCTTTCTATTAGTGAAATAATTTTTAGAATCGGTTCAGTAGTTTTTGAGTTAATTAATTACAAACATAAATACAAAAAAATCTAATTTTACCTCTTTATAATATTAGTATAGATTTTATTATTCCATTTTTCCTACAGAGTTCCCCAAGTTTATTTTGCTAAGTTTAAATTTGTCTCCCTCAAAATTTAAAATGAAACAATAGTTCAAATGATTTTAAATTTAAGAGAAAATATAGGTACTCGCGCGTTGTTTTTACTTAACTTAAAAACATTCAGGAAAACAAGGCAATCAACGCTGATAAATAAAATTCAAAGCTAATTAGAAATATTTTCAAGAACTTTAGAAAGACTTGCCTGCCCTTGTTCAATGCAAATACTTTCAGAAAGTTGTTTCGCTTCGTTCACAAAAATACGCAACAATTACAAACTTGTTCGGAATTAATGATGAAGTTTCAGTGTTAATTTTTATGTAAATAATATTCTAATTCTCTTAGAATGTGCCGATTCATCAAACTATGTTTTAATTAAGTCATGAAAATCCCCCGCCGCGTTTGTCTGTCTGTGCCCTTTTCACGCAAAAACTACTGAACTGATTTTCCCACGGTTTTCACTATTAGATAGGTTGATTCACCGGAAAGGTTTACGAGTACTAAACATGGATCTATCATGTTTAGGAGCTGAGCATTAACAGTTCAAGTCGGGGAAAAAGTTAGCCCCAGCGAGTTTTCATTGCGTATGCGAAGCTGGGGGCGGGGTTGCTAGTAATAAAAATACGCCCTAAAAATATACCTAGATTGCGACACGTGGGTTTGTTTTGATCAAAAACCTAAAAATCTAATACGATTTCAAAGTACTGTGTACTGTGTTTTTTTTTATAGAGAAGACTACATGTGACCTTGCCACCGTGGCTGGTCCATGAATGCGCGAGACTGGCAGATCATAATACAGTCCGCCAGTCGCACCCACTATGCCCGTAGAGATGCTTTTTCACGCTTCGCTTGAAGCAACCCCAGGTTGTAGAAAGGAGGCAAGACCGACGCCGGAAGTTCATTCCACTTTTTGGCAGTACGACACAGGAACAAGTCACTGAATTTTTTCGTTCATATGCAGAACGTGTCGACGGTGTGAGGATGAAAACTGTATCCTGTGCGAGCAGTGCGGGTGTTTACGCATAATAAGAACATAATAATCATAATCGAGAATTTTTCTATTAGAATCTTTAAACAATGGGATAATTAATGACAATTTTATCTAATGACATGACATTGTTGTCAAGTTCTATTCTACTCTACGACAACAAAACGAAACAAGATGGGAAATACAGTTTAATCCCGTCCGCGCTGTGATAGTTGTGATTAGTCAGTGATTAATACCGATTAATCTACACTATAAAGGCTATAATACTTGACATTGGCAAATCATCGATTAACATTGGTGGAGATACATTAAAAGAAGAAGAAGACGATAGAACGAGACGCAAGATACTCGCGCTAGACCAAAATATCTTAGCGTGAAGTGTGCTCTAACTTTATCCCACAATTCGCGAGTTCGTAATAGCCCGTGTAACAGGTGTATAACGGCTCACGTCGCATTCCCACAGCACTTCTATCTGATACACTCAGGAATGAAATAAATCGATCCATGATTTGAATATTGGCCTTTCTTCGTCATTAGTCATCATGCTGGCGATAGATTTGGCCATAACTCCTCAAATTACAAATAAATTATTCACTGGTACCTGTCTACATCACAATATATAAAGGTCGTGATGTTGTGTTTGTTTGTTTGTTTGTTTCATCGGCTTCGTGTTATCACTCCCACAGATTGCAGGAAAGCGAGAGAAAAGATGTTACACATCAAAAATAACAACTATTCTATGTTCTAATAACTTTTTCTTATATTGTCTAGCCGCAAAAAAATATCATTGGCTAAATGTGAAAGACTTGTCTTCCACTCTGAGTAACCTGGGGATATTTATACAATCTGTGTTTCAATTAACAAACCAAAAGTCTGTTGTTACTACTTTTTGATCAAAAAATACCTTTTTCCCTTCATTTAATTACTTTGTTAATTATACGTGACAAAGCAGCCTTACAAAATTACACAGACTTTTAAAATATTTTGCTTGCCGTCGTCAAAGGAGCTTGGCTGTATTGACAACGGGTACCTTTAATTAGGTACGTAACTGTTCAAAGAAACCGACATTGCACTTTTTCTGTCTTCTAAAATATATTATTTAATCTTAAATTTTACTAGAATTGTTGCGTTGAACTTTTGTTTCTCAACAATTGAGGTTAGGATAAAATTTATTATCACAACATATTATAAAACAATGTGCGTCGGTGGCCGAGTGGTTAAGACGTCTGGCAAACCACGGGTTCGATTCCAGATCCCGGCCATGTAACAATTATGTACATAATCCGACAAACCACACTTAGAGGCTTTTCCATCTAAATATACCTCAACAGAACTGCAGGCCATTCGTTAGGTATATTCCGCTGGGTACCCTGGAACCGTAACGCTGTAAGGCAACCCGTGAAGGAAAAAAATATATAAAACAAAGTCACCCGCCGTGTCTGTCTGTCTGTGACCTTTTCACGCAAAAACTACTGAACTTATTTTGTTGTGGTTTTCACTATTATACAGGTTGATTCACTGAGAAAGTTTACGAGTATTATACATGGACCTATCATGATTAGGAGCTGAGCATTTACAGTACAAGTGAATCAAGTTGGGGATAAAAGTTAGCCCTAGCGAGTTTTCATGGCGTATGCTGTCTAATCCGTCAGAGATATAACAAAATGATATAGGAAAGAAATGGGGTAGAATAAAATATCTACAAAAAATAGTAGTAGTAGCATATATTTATCTTTAATAGATAAGTAGTTATAAGCGTATTTACGTAGGTATTCAAAATTGTTGTAAGCCCGTGCCAAGCTAGTTTAAAATACAACCCACCACCCTTTTTCATAAATCGTTCAAAATATAATGTAAAAACTAACATTCCTATATCTTCTTTACAAATGAGTTAATTACGTATGCATATGCACAAAATGTCAGAAGACGTAACTAAAAAATCACTACTATTATTTTGAACATCTCTGATTACCTTACAGACGCCCTGTAATTATAGTTTTAGAGTGAAAGTTGAAAGGTCGCGAGATTTCGCTAAATTACATGAATTATTTCAACTTCTCGTAGCAAAGTGCGACTGGGACTCGCTTACTTATGGTTCTGTGATTTCTTATATATACAGGATGTTCCGTAACTAGTGGTCCAAACAGATTTTAGTGATAGAGGAGACCAATTAGGAATTATTTTTTAATGACATCTAATTATTTCAGTTAAATTTCTAAATAATTCAAAGTAAATATAAATAGTTTCCACTACATGTTCTTTTTTATGTCCAAGACCTCAAAAAATATGTCGCATTTGCTACTTGTAATTTAGTTTTAATCTTCAACAATTTTAGTTACATTTGTCTATGGCGAATTTGTATCGCATATCAAAAATCACGAGGGTCTGTCTCACGGGTCAACTACAGGGGTAAAAAATAAAATTAAGGGAAAGTCTTTTCGTATTTATAAACTACCACTATACCAAACGCGTACGACAGATTAGTGAAGAAATTATTTTAATTTAAAATTAATTTAATTAAATATTTATATTTTTTCATCTTATTTTGTATACACTTAAGAGGATCGTGTAGCTCAGCGTTCGCAGCGAAATAGGTATTTAGAAAATCATATTCTGTCTCAAGCGCGCTCTTCCCACGGGCATCAGTGCGACAGAGAACACTGCAGCTCGTGAGTGTTCGTAGGTATGTTCTTCGTTGAAAGTTGCGTTTTGGGGGAAAACGATTTACACCTACTAAACTATAACGAAACCTTATAATTTTGGTGTCAAACGGTTTAGCAGATTATAATCTACGTACGTACGTTTTGCTTTTTATGAAATTTTGCTTTGTTTCTCAAATACAGACGGTTTATTACGAGCAAGTTATGAACCAAAAAAACCGAGATTTGAGGGGCTTATAACTTTTGACCTATTACGAATTTTGAAAAAAGGAAAAATACGTACGTTGTTTTTCATTATGTCAGTAACATATTACAAAATCGTTAAAATTAAATGATATTTAGGGGTAGTAAAACGTTTTCTCCGTTTGTATGGACATGGACGCGGTACACTACACTCTTAAAGGGGGCAATGAGAGCAATTGCCAACCCCCTCCCCCCCGAATTATTCCCAAAGCACTTTATTTTGACCAACTTATTAAAAAAAATTAGGCAAAGCATTAATTTAATAACTAAAATCAATTTTGTCATAAAAGAAAGACAAACAAACACGCTTTCGCATTTATAATATTAAGAAACTGGTGGTTAAAAATTTAGTATTATTGCCTATTGATCCCTAAAAATTACGTTATGGGAATTTGTGTAGAAATGCGCTCAAAACTTGATGAATACGTAACGAGAATACTCTACGTGCGATACTTTCTAAGATTATTGTGATAATTGTTGTTTGTCTATGTTCATTCATTTTCTTCACGCCTTTTATTCGATTATATAATATTTTTGTTGTGGAAATATGCCGCAGAACTGAATACCCTATGATGTTATGCGGAACTAAGCCTGCGTTGATTTAGAATTGCTATTGCCTGATTTGAAGCTCAAAAATCCGTAATTTCTTTCCTGCAAAAAGCGAAGGTTACCATCCACAGATTAATAAATATAATAGGCCGAGAGTAGGTGTACCGTGCAAGCTCGCTCTTCTAGGTTTATCGTACATTACTAATCTGTGGATGGTCACCTTTGCTTTTTGTTAGTAACTGAGATACGTAATACGGGGCAGGTTTATTGATATTACCACAGAGTATAGAAGTTCTGTGGATATTACAGATAACCAAAAAACGCTAATAGAAGAGAAAATGACATAATAATTACGGTTCGTTTTCTACAAGGAGTTTGTATACAATAAGTACCTATATAAACTCCTTGGTTTCGTCAAAGTGAATGACAGTTAGGTCACGTGGTTGTATTTCAGTCGGTCCCACACCTATTCGTTTAGTTGTATATTGTCTAAGCACAAATACCACCAATTAAGGCCCTCACTGCTTGTGCAAAAAAATCAGTAGAGGGGGTGAGGCGGAGTGATGCAAGCTTCGATTTGCGGGGAGATGCGGCGCGCCTACTATGAACATACCGAGACCGCGACATCACAATCTAGGAACATAGGAATAATCGGACTGAAATAATTAATTTTCGTTTTGCCAGCGACTTAGCATGTATGAGTTTTAACTGTGCCTAATAATAGTAATGTTTTACATCCAATGCGTAAGTGTAATATAAGTTAATCATTCTCTAAAATTATACCGCTGCCGCTGCCTTTTTGTAGACCAATTCTTATCAATAACTCTGAAACTCGAAAGTCGCGTCCTTGGAGACTTTTGCTCAGAATTACGAAACGAATCTATTCTCAAAATTGCGTGAAATTTGACCGAAAGTCATTTCCATATAAAAATTTCTTTAATTTGTACTTTTATTTATACCCACCTAATTATTATAGGTGCCTAACTATAAAAGAAACTAGAAATTGCGTAATCGACACTTTGCTTTGCCACACGGCATCAAAGGACTTAGCGACTATCTTTTACATTCACAGGATGTTTCTTGTGTTTATTATTGTTACAGTAAAAATATTTCAAACATCTATGTTGAATTATAGATAGTTATAAGGTTTTTATCAAGTATTTACTCAATAAAAAGGTTCAGTTTGTGTCTGAAGTTGTTTGTTCGAAAGGAATAGGTATAAAAACTTATTCCATTGTAATGATGTTACATCTAGAACAATTATTATAACCAATGTGTGAATTTAAAATCACTATTTCATTTTGTTTATTTATACTTTAGAAGCTTTATTTTTATCACAATCACAAGCCAATAAACACTGCCTCTTCTTCAAACGTCCTATTTTGTTTAGAGTAGTAAGTAAACTGTGGATTTCGAGTGCGTGGCCAATAGTACCAATTCTATTTTATTCAGAGATAATTTAAGAAGAAATAAAATATCAAATAAAGTAATATAATTTAAAATAAACATTGTATTTCAGTGTGTTATTTTATTAGAATCAGAAAATATTATAAAAACTAGTACATAATAATTATCGGTATTATGGAAGATATATACCGGAATATTGATAATCAGAATATTGAGATTATTACATGCCCTTACTAGTGTAGGTAGATACATCCTACTAAAAATATTTTTTCATTGGTCTATAAAACTTTGTGAGGGAGACAAATATCAAACACGCTGTATTCATAAAATGATGCACGCGCGAACATATCCCGCGCGACTATTTCGCGTCACAGCCGTTGACTTGAGACGTCTAGAAAGTGCACGTTCCTCTCATATCGTGTAAATTTGTTGATAAAATCTCGTTACACAATTTATTTTTATTTTGTATTTTTTTGTGATTATATTATAGTTTATTTTATTAAGTATTAACTAATAAGTAGTAATTTATAGTTTAGTGTAAATAATGGGTAATAAAAGGAATAAAGAACTACGTAAGATTTATTAGAAAACGACGTAAGAAGAATATAAAAAAACATACTTTTGACTCTGAGTAAGTATAATATTTGAAATTATAATACAAAATCCTTATTATTCAATATCTTCAATCAATGTAAAAGGAAAAGATGGAGTAATACAACCGCTCAGCGTGCCTGCCACGTAGCATACGCTCTGCCTATACACTACTCTTCATCCCGGTCTTGTGTTCCTCTTTTCTTATTTTGTATTAGCACTACGGCCGAATACTACAAAACAGTGAGAGTACAGAAATGAAGCTTACGTATGTACATAACCTTTTATACTTACACTCGGCCACAGTAAATATATCTAAACAGTACCGAAACATATGGTAGTCTATCAAAAACTTAGTAGGTATAAAGTTACCTATTTACATAGGCAAAACCGGGTAAAAGCCTAGTCCATCAAGACCTAAGTAGGTATAAAGTCAGATATTTACACAGGCAAAGCCGAGACATAGGGTAGTCTATGAAAAACTAAGTAGGTATAAGTTACTTATTTACATAGGCAAAGCCGGGAAAAGCCTAGTCCATCAAAACCTCAGTAGATATAAAGTCAGACATGTACACAGGCAAAACCGAGACATATGGTAATCTATCAAAAACTAAGTAGGTATAAAGTTACCTATTTACACAGGCAAAGCCGGGTAAAAGCCTAGTCCATTAAGACCTAAGTAGGTATAAAGGCAGACATTTACACAGGCAAAACCGAGACATATGGTAGTCTATCAAAAACTAAGTAGGTATAAAGTTACCTATTTACACAGGCAAAGCCGGGTAAAAGCCTAGTCCATTAAGACCTAAGTAGGTATAAAGTCAGATATTTACACAGGCAAAACCGAGACATATGGTAGTTTATTAAAAACTAAGTAGTATTAGTATGTATAGAAAGCCCGCTGTTTCTAATAAGATAGCTAGAGCGGGATAGTGGTAGACGTTTAAGTTCGGGTGTGAAAGGGACAGACAATAGGATTACGAGAAAAAACATCGCTAATTTATAATCAGGCGAGTTCACCAGAGCGTCCAGGACACGTCCGCTGCCGGCGGTATCTGTCCGCCATCTGCCGATATTTACGGAATTTCGGGCTTTTCAATTAATTAAAAAATAAACACGCTATTAATTTGCCATTTTTTAAGCAATGTCTTTAGTACATTGATTTTCCTACAATATAGTTTTTTTTTAACGTTAGTTGTCGCTCAAAATATTGAGAATTTTGAGAGCAAAAATTATTTTCGAGCTGTAACTTGCGATTTTTTTTTTAAAGATACTACAAAGATTTAATAATATTTTATTATTTATATATTTTCTTTATATATTTCACTATTCACAAATTTTTTTTCGGACTTGTAAAATGGCTTGATATGTCCACATTTAGCGACAAAAAAATAGACGTTTCAGAGAAAATGTACGGAGACGTCGCCTTAAACGAGGGAGACAATGTCTTCCGCTGGGTACCCTGCAATTGTAATACGGTTTCAGGAGCTGTAAAACTTTACCCATGAAGAAAGAAAAAAGTAGTGGTGGCCCTCCATTACTCTTTTGTGGTGTGATAGAAAGAAAGACAAACAAACAAACAAACACACTTTCGCATTTATAATATTAAATAGGATTAGGATTAGGATGTAGACAGTCACAAACCTACATCACATGTCAGCCAATGCTAACGACATTTTGTAACAAAAGCTAATAGATATCTATTCAATATAGAGTACCTCTAACTTGTCATACAATGTTTGGTATGTGGGCGTATTTAACAAATGTTTAATGAAGCGACACGTTTCCTGGTCATTTGTTAGAAGGATTTTAAGGACATACAGACAGACGATAATTATATATACTCACAACTGAATCCCATTGGGATAAATATATATCTGGCATGATCTATCTTTCATAATCTTTATTAAAGGAAAGTGTGACTCAATTAAATTCACTTGATTTGGCCCGTGCAATCAATAGGACTATATGCACTTTTGTCACTTCCCTATAAAAAATTTAAAGAGACGGAGTTGGCAACAAATTCCAGACTATAATCTATCTCTGTGCCAAATTTCATCCAGATCCGTTCAGCCGTTCTGGCGTGATTGAGTAACAAACATACATACATCCATACAAACTCTTTCATTAAAGTTTTAGAAACAGAAATTCCTTTTTGTGGGTACTAAGTTCGTTTATGATGAAAGTTTGCCTTTATTTTTTTACTTTGAACGGAAAAATCTCAAGACCGGGAAACGGTTAGATTAAGAAAAATTTATGTAAATTGCAATCATTCAAACAGCCCTTTTTGCCAGAATAACGTCGTATCTGATAATATACTGGACTTGATCAAAATCTTAATGGTGTCATTAAGTTATTTTATTATCCCAAGAGGGGTAGGCAGAGGCAATCGAATGTCATTTGTTACGATCCTGACATACCTCTTTCGCTTCTTTTATATTCATCATAGTACCTTTCATACTTGCTCGGCGGTTGTGTGTACTTTTAATGTTGCCATCGATCTATACATTTTTTATATGTTCAATAAAAGTTCACCTAGGTCATCCTCTGCCAGCATTTCCTTTCACTTCAGCCATATAAACCTTTATAGTCATTCTTTTAACGTTTTTAAACGGTAGACGCCTAGTACTAACCCCTGTACCACTGTATTTTTCTGTCGTTTTATTGTCGCAACGGCTTTTACGTTTATAAGATGATTATGCTAAAATACAAACATAATAATTGTAATTAATGATTGAAAACATTATTCCCGCAAATTAGATGTCCTAGATCGCCTTTCCTATTTAAAATATCACAACTAACTATTTTTCTAGAGCTCTGTCTCGCGACACAAAACGATACCAACGAAACCTAAAATTGGTCAAAGAGCAAAAAATTGGCGAAAGGCGGAGCCCGTCTATGGCCCCTCCTTAGGCTTATGGTATAATGTGAAGTTATCATTAGATGACATAGCGTGTGTGTTGCCCATGCACAAGTACAACCTGTCCATTACCAGAATGTAATTTTACTAAATTTATCATTTTTGTGAACAAAACGGATTTCGTGTCAATGTAACATTACTCTGTAAATACTTGAAATGATATCATACTAGCTTCTGCCTAATGAATTCGCTTGCTTACTATTCTTTTCGGAGTGGCCAGTAGTTACAAAGTCCACATTTAGTGAGTTTGAGACTAGAAAGTACACATTTTTGCTCTTAGTAGCGCGATAAAACTGAATGATTCTAGAAAATGTGTTTATTAAAATCTTCGCAGGGTAGCCAGCGGAAGACCAAGACTCCCTATTTTAGCCGATGGTATTTGTGAGGCTATACCTAACGAGTGGCCTGTTGAGGTATATTTAGATGGAGAAGCATCTAAGTATGGTTTGTCGGATAATGTAGGTACATAAGTTTTTAATTATAAAAAACCCATTGGTACATGGCCGGGATCGAATAAAATAATTAAGAAATGGAATTAGCTTTTTGAAACGTCAACTTATTGAATCAAAGGTTGAAAGACATGCGTCAGGATCGTAGCAAATGTCATTCGATTGTCTCTGCCTACCCTTTTTGGGTAAAAGTCGTGAACTCCAGCCAATATCAGGGGTCACATGTTCCTGTAATAATAAAAAACACGACCCCAATTGTGATAGAAGAACCCTTGACGACATTTTGAAGATCGTTTTTCCTGAGTCTCCTCTTTATATTCCTTATTGTCTGTAAATGGTTTTTGTAGATCCGCTGTCCCGCACACAAGGGGCAAGAATAGAACCATTTTGGGATTCAGTAGTCAAAATAGCGAAAAGAAAAGTGGAACCTTTATGAACGGACGGATTTTCAGGGTTCCGTACCAACTAATAACTAAAGGTCCAAAATTCGTCCAATCACCGGCGCGCCGCCGTACGGTCCACCGAAACTGACCACAGACTCGTCCAATTCTTGTAACAAACGGTCCACCTAGATCGTACGGCGGCCGGATGCGATGCCGGACCAATGTGTGGCCTACTTAAGAGGATGTATAGAGCTAAATGCGAGTTTTAGGATGCGTAAAAGTACATGATCCACTGCAGTGACCATAATCAAAAAATATATGATATTCTTGAGGTTATGCTAACGCATACATAATAACGCATAAATAACGCTAACATAATACAACTATATTGATTCGATAGAAAAAAATCACGAATGTACCTCTAAAAAAATATTAATGCAGTACATAAAATCTCGAAATAAAGGATACTTGCTGAAAATTTGATTAAAAAATAGAACAGTATCACGATAGTATATTGCTAGATAAAAATTCTGTCAAAAAATCAGAATCATTGCATGCATTTTAGTAATGTTTCTAGACAGTAAAATATTTTTTTAGAGGTACATTGGTGATTTTTTTCTATCGAATCAATATAGTTGTATTATGTTTTGAACACAGTATCTTAATAACGCATAACCTCAAGAATATCATATATTTTTTTGATTATGGTCACTGCAGTGGATCATGTACCTTTACGCATCATAAAACTCTCATTTAGCTCTACATCCTCCGGGAGTGTTAAATTGTGTATAAGGAAATTATTTCGCATTTTAAAAATTTTCACGGGGACGTGAATATCAGGTACCTTATCCCAAGAGGGGTAGTCAGAGACAATCGAATGCCATTTGCTACGATCCTGACATACCTCTTTCGCTTCTTTTATATTCAATTAATACTTTTTCATACATGCTCGGCGATTGCGTGTACTTTTAATATTGCCTTCGATCAATACATTTTTTATATGTTGTACTTTTACACCTAGGTCGTCCTCTGCAAGCATTTCCTTTCAATTCTGCCACTTCATTTTTTCAACGTGTCTAAACCAACATAATAACTAGCTTGAAATAACTGAATAAACGATAATTACAATTCAATACGTTAATTAGATCCGAATTTCATCCCTCCCTGTCATGTTGGGTTAAAACAAATGGAACAATCGTGTAGGCTTTACGTGATTGATATTGTAAAGATGAAACCATCGAACGAGTGGATAGGGGTGTCGCATATTATTCCAGAATTTCTACCAAAAAAAACAAATTACAGAAAAAAAATTGTAGAACAAAGTCCCCCGCCGCGTCTGTCTGATATTAGATAGGTTGATTCACCAGTTTACGAGTATTAAACATGGACCTATCATGTTTAGGAGCTGAGCACTAACAGTATAAAGTATAACTGAATCAAGTCGGGGGAAAAATTTGAGCCAGCGAGTTTTCATGGCGTACGCTGTCTAATCTGTCAGAGATATAACAAAATGATGTAGGAAAGAAATATGTAGAATAAAATTATCTACAAAAAAAGTCTGCGGAAGCATATATATCTCTAATATTTTTATTTTTATATATATATATAATAAATAAAGTTATCAGCGTATTTGTGTGCGTATTACCTACAATTTTTATAAACCGATATTTTATCCGTCCGAAGTCAGGGGCGGGGTCGCTAGTAATTAAAGTAAGTAAGTAGTAAAAACTAAAGTATTTTTTTTTATATTTTATATCACTAATTTTAATATTTTTTCAAAGTTTTTCCGACAGACGACATAGTGATGTCATCATTTAGGTAAAAGAGTCATTCTGCCCTATTTCACGGGCACTACTTTTATCACAAACGCATAGTACCTACCACCGGAGAGAAACGCTATTTTATCTAAATGATATAATTGAAAATATTTGAAAATTTATTATAAAAAACCTATCATATTTATCATATAATATTTGAAATAACAGGGAGGTCCTGGGTTCAATTCTTACTTGAGCCAAAAATTTCAACATTGAACATTTATCATAGAAAACAATTTAGTTTTTTAAAATTCTATATCTGTGAATGATCTAAGTAAAAAAAAGTCCGCGGAAGCATATCTCTAGCTCTAATATCTAAATAGGGTACCCAGCGGAAAATTAGCCTATAATCATAATATATATTATACAAGCTTCTGTCCGTGGTTTCACCCGCATGGAAATAGATCCAAAAATAAATAATCCGGTGGCTGTAATTTGCCCCTCCCCCGCCCGCTTTCGCGGTATAGATAGAAAATATAGTACATGTCATTCTCTGACCCCTAAATTACCAATATGCATAAAAATCATGTCGATTCCGTGAAAAACAAAAACAAATCTGTCCCACGGAAACCATACATTTTCCGGAATAAAAAGTCTATGTGCTATTCCACACTATAATCTATCTCTGTGCCAAATTTTATCAAGATCTGGTTAGAAGTTCTGGCGTGATTGAGTAACAAACAAACATCCATTCAAACTTTCGCGTTTATAATAATAAAATTATAGAGGGATTTTCTTCATTGGTCCCAGGGAATATTAGTCGATCAAAAGACCTAACATAAGGGAATGTAAAAAGCCTCTGTATAATTGTTAACGTTACTTAGCCTTATTTTATACCGTTATTTTTATAAAAATATACGTAATTTACGAAGAAAAACCTTTTTATTTCGGTAATGGCTATACCGCTCATGGGGGTCGCGTCGCTTTGATATTAGTTACATTTAGGGTTGTCACTTTTATTTTACAAGGATTTACAACTTGGGGTTCAATCAATCAATCAAATATTTTATTCAAAGTAGGAAGCAATAAAAAAACTCCGCTTTCTGAACGTCAAATTAGAGTTAATGAATACAATAATAATAATTAGAAATAATTACAATGTAAGTAAATGAATAAAAATTATACAATAGTCAGCCTTATACCTAATAAATTGTATATAAAGTTCCATAAAACAATTATTAATAATTTTTAAATAATTAATATATTCTGTAAAATCTATTTATCATCAGACCTTTCATTCCAAGAGGTGTAGGCAGAGACAATAGAATGTCATTTATTACGATCCTGACATACCTCTTTCGCTTCTTTTAGATTCTTCATACCTTTCACGATTGTGTGTATTTTTAATATTTCTATTCATCAATATTTAGGTCATCCTCTGCCAGCATTTCCCTCCACTTCAGCTATATAAACCTTTTTAGTCAATCTTTCATCCTTCATTCTTTCAACGTGTCCAAACCAGGGTAAACTATTTGTCATCATTTTAGTCACAAAATTTGTTTAATATTTTGTCATGTATCTACTTAAGTACTTTTTAATTTTAAATGAATTCTAATTTATTTTGTACTAGCTGTTTCCCACGACTTCGTACGTGACTATTTCAGAATGTTGGCAAACATACACTTCATACATAGCTTTTGTCATGTTCACCTCTGCCCACCCCGTTCCCGTCGTCATGCCGTGATGGTATATAGGCTATGTTACTCAGGGATAATGTAGCATTCCAATGGTGAAAGAATGATCAAAATCCGTCCAGTAGTTTTTGAGTTTATTCGTAACAAACATACAAAAATACAAATCTTTCCTCTTTATAATACTAGTATAGATAGCGACCTGCTCCCGGCTTCGCATAGCAATTTTTTTGTAGATCTTTTTATTACACACAATTCTTTCTTACATCATTTGTTATATCTCTGACGGATTAGACAGCACACGCTATTAAAGCTAAGTTTTTCTAGACTAGATTCACTTATACTGTTAATGCTCAGCTCCTAAACATGATAGGTCCATGTTCAATAAGCTTCATTTTGAAACAACCTATCTAATAGTTAAAACCGCAACAAAATCCGTTCAAAGGCACAGACAGAAAGACAGACTGTTTCTTGTTTTTTTTTTTTTTTACGCGAAATCCAACTTGTACATAACATTGTCTTTTGACAACCCTGTTTAGATAAAAGGGTAGTAACGGTGTAAATGAAAGTACAAACTAACGGATGATTTGACGTAGAGTCGTGCTATGTTTTAGTTGTTTTCTTATCTGTTCTATCTTTTAAATAAACCAAAAAGGTTTCGTAATTAACTTCAATTTTTTCCTCATATTACTTTAAATTAAACCAAATCTTATTTATTTAAGTATTTATTAACAGACGGTCAACAGCTTAAATTGTATATTGTAACAATAACATAATAATAAATAAATTAAAGGTCTTTATTTCATAAGTACTTATACAATAGAAAAAATATACAAAAAAATTACATGATATTTACAAAATTATGTTATGAATCCCTAATATTATTAGCCGGTAACAGATCACCATAATAATGGTGTAATCAACTACAATAAAATTACTAATTATATCTATCTATCTTATCTATCATCACGCCTTTTATTCCAAGAGAGGTAGGCAGTAACAATCGAATGCCATTTGTTACAATCCTGACATACCTCTTTCGCTTCTTTTATATTCAACATACATACATGCTCGGCGATTGTGTGTACTTTTAATATTTCCATCAACATTTTTTTTTTTTCTTTCTTCACGGGTTGCCTTACAGCTCCCGAAACCGTGTTACGGTTCCAGGGTACCCAGCGAAAGACCAAGTCTTCCTCGTTTAGCCGTTGGTATTTGTGAGACTATAGGGGGAATCCGGGAGACTTGCCCAGGTTGGAGAGTTGAACCATCTTTCAAAATTATATTTAAATTTAGCGCGAACGGAATGTCAATGCGTTCATTGGTCACATGCGAGAGGCCAATCATAAGTATGCCGCCATTTTGCATCAAAGCTCTTTTATTTATCAGTGATGATGTAAAACGTGTTTTTGTTGCTCCAGAGTGTTTTTTTTTATTAGGGAATTTTGTGATTGCAGTCGTGTTTATTGAGGTACGTACGTTTGTTACTATTATTATATTACCAGATTAATATAGTTTGAGGTGTGCTGAGTAGTTTTTCTCTACGATTGGAGGTTTTTCTATGCCTTGAGCTAAATATGAAACTAGTGTGAGATGGAGAGTTGAACCAGGGAGGGTGCGGGAGACATGCTCAGTGGTTCATGTCTCCTTTTGTAGGAATTATAAATCATTTAAGTGTTTTTTTTCTGTCTTAATTTTCCATGTTTATTTACAGAACCTTCCTACACGATGCCCTTTCAATACAAGCCTCCTGAAAATGCACGCAAACGAAAAAAATACACAAAAACGGAGTTAGAAAATGCCATATGCTTCTATTAGAAAACCTTTATGTGATTTAAAATAATTTTGATAATTAGAAATTTAATTTTTATAAAATTTAATAGTTTTAAAAAAGTTAATAAAGACTGATTGTTACAAAGTTTGATAGTAATATGTTATCTGAGTTAATAATTAATGTTCGGTAATTTGGTTAAGGTAACGTTTATTTGAGAAAGATATAAATTAAAAAGATTTCATATTGATTTACAATAATTTTGAGACTAGCAAATTATGCAAAATTATTAGAAATAAGTTAATAATAAAAAAAACTAAAATAAGTACTTAATAACATGTTTGTTTAAAAAGATTGTAAGTTGTAGTTTTGTTTATTTTGGAACATTTTGTTACCTACAATTTTATTGTTATGGAAATTTGTACTTTTTTATGTTTTCCTTGCTGGGAGTACTAAAAGCAAGTTAATTATTGTATAAGATAACTTAATAAAGCTATCATTCAATCTGAAAATTATTTTTCTTTTCCCCAAAATAGTAAGGTCAACTCTCCCCATACCCCGGTTCAAGTGTCCCTGCTGGTGGGGAGACTTGACTCATATCTATTTTTTTATAAAAATACAAATAAAATTTATACCTGCGCGTTATATTAAATTACAATTATGCACAAATGTAGATACTATAATAAGGTATCGCAAAAACGTATAATCGATTCTCTAAACTCTATGAACAAAAAAATATGATGGTATATGTAAAAAGCGGTTCAACTCTCCCGGACTCCCCCTACCTAACGAGTGGCTAGTTCTGTTGAGATATATTTAGATGGAAATGCCTCTAAGTGTGGTTTGTCGGATTATGTACATAAGTTTTTAATTAAAAAACCCATTGGTAACTATATGTTTAATAAAAGTATACCTAGGTCGTCCTCTGCCAGCATTTCCTTTGACTTCAGCAATATTAACCTTTTTAGCCAATCTTTCATCCTTCATTCTTTCAACGTGTCCGAACCAGCGTAAACTACTTTTCTTCATTTTAGTCACAACATCATCTTTCACTACGCATTCTTCTCTAATGATATGGTAAAATTATGTAGTAAAAGTGTAATATTAATAAACAATAAAAACAGAAATAAAGTATAAAGGAAGAGTTAACAAGTGTATATCTAAACTATATTTTATCACTGTCTTACAAATCTGTCATTCAACATGAAAGACTAGGACAAAACTATATTTAAACACGATTTTGTGGTAAATGGACGTTTATCAATCCTGAACCTGAGATACGGTAGTACTAGTCATTATTCTGTGCCTGAGATAAGCACCTGAAGTTCTCGATTTTTCCGAGCTAAGGTTTTTTCCCACTGTATTCCCTATCAATTCAATATATATTTACGCAAGTCTGTTGAAGTGCGTAAAAGCTCTCTTTCTCTACGTGCCTGTCTTTATACTGATAACAGTTTGACAGTCAACAGAGGATTCTTGAAAATTGTTTTTAGACGAAAAAATGTTTTTTTTCGATCCTATTTTCTGAGACAATGTTCTCCACCTCCACTTCGAAGCTTCGAACACAATAACATGCTAGACTAACTACTCGCCTCGGCTTTGTGCAGGTAGTTAATTTTTATCAAAGGTTTCAAAGGGAATTTCCCTGAAAGAATGAGGTATTTTCTCGGGATAAGTAAATGGTCACTCTTCTGCCCTAGTTAAGTATTTCTGATATTTAAGAGCTCTCTTGGTCGCGTAACCACTCTTTCACCCAATATCCGAGCGAAAGAAATAAATAGGAAAAGAAAATTTCCAAACAAAATCGGTACAATAATATATTGTACAAAAAATATTAGAAATAACAAGTTCTAGTTCATGGATCCATAAAGTATCAGAAATTATTTTTACTCGATATGTAAAAAATATACATTAGTAAATATATTAAGGGAACTCGATTCGCAATCGGTTGAAAATATCCGTGAAATTGATGACTTTTAGGGCTTCATGAAACCTAGGTATAGCTGATATTGACATATTTTTTACATATTGAGTATAGATCATATCCATTAACTAGAACTTGCTATTTTTAATAAGTTTTGTACAATACTTGAATTGCTGAAGTTCGTTCTTGTATGGGACAAAAGTTATGAGACGTCTACTTAATAGGAATCTCTGTGCAACTCATCCTCTCATAAATGTTTGAGGGCCCAAAATTCCTTCGGGATAAATTCTTATATTAGGTACATTTCATAAATATACATGAGTAAAGCCGGAGCGGGAGTTATAGTAATAATTTACTAGACTAAGGACCACAAATATAAGTTCTGTGCTATGGACCCTCCCCGAATTTGCGCAGGTACCTATATAATTTTTCCAAAAGATTCCAATAGGAATGTTTCCGAATTTTCTCTGGATAAAAAGTTTAAATAACTCTGTGCAATAAAATAAGTACATGAAAGAAGGACAAATAAAAACGCACTCTCTCTCTCTTTCTTCACGGGTTCCCTTACAGCTCCCGAAACCGTGTTACGGTCCCAGGGTACCCAGCGGAAGACAAATCTCCCTCGTTTAGCGGACGGTATTTGTGAGGCTATACCTAACGTGTGGTCTGTTATGTTGAGGTATATTTAGATGGAAAAGCCTCTAAGTGTAGTTTATCGGATTATGTAAGAAATAACTCATTGGTACATGGCATGATCAGGGATCGAACCTGTGGTCTGTCTAAAGCACTTTTTCATTTAATTCCTAACTAAGGCCTGAAAGTGACTCAATAGGAGTAGGCAGGGACAATCGAATACCATTTGCTACGATCCTGACATACCTCTTTCGCCTCTTTTATAATCATCATACGTTTTATACATGTTTGGCAATTGTGTGTATTTACTGTGTACTTTTAACGTTAGTTTGTTCAATAATTATTATTCAATAACTTTTTTTTTTCTTATCAATGTTGTGTTGTGTTGTGCCCTATAAGTGACACTGCGTCTACTTAGTTATAAAAATGTAGAATGCATATGTGTGGACGTTGTTGTTGGGCTGTTTATAATAAATAAATAAAAAATAAAAAAAAGTACCATACACCTAGGTAGTCCTCTGCCAGCATTTCCTTTCGTTTCTACCATATAAACCTTTTTAGTAAATTGTGTAAACTTGTTTATTTTTTAGATATTTTTAACCCCCAATGAAAAGGGGTGTTATAAGTTAATTTGAAGGCTGGTTTAGTCGGGATGGTTCTTCGGGTCAGCAGTTTTAAAATATTCAGGTTTTATTAAATAATAAACGGCGTCGTCTGAAAATAGGCACTTTCGGCAATATTTTAGTTCACTATGATGGATGACAATTCAAGGTAACGCGGTTGACATAATATTTACCCACAAGCAATATTCGTTTCTATTGTCGTAAGGGACACTCGACGATTTCCATATTGTTAACAAGAACAAAAATAATGGTCAAGTGCGACTCGGATTCTAGTACTTACGGTTTTGTACCAAGACCGGATTCCTGATCTTTATTATCCAACTTATGACCAATAAAAGGTAAGAAAAAATAAGCACAACCGAAGATTACACCTCGAGAAATAATTGTCTACCTACAAGTTTCTACTTGTAAATATGTCATTTTATTGATTTTTCATACATATATCTAACGACATAGCATACACGTTTCTTGTATGGAGACCCCCTTTATTTTTTTACTTTATTTCATATTTATTATTTGTTGTTATAGCGGCCATAGATTACTATTCATCATACAATACAATACAAAAATACAAATTCAAAAACATACAATCATACAAAAAAAAAATACACACTCTGTGAAAATTTCAAGTGTCTACCTATTAGGGTTCAAAAGATACAGCCCTGTGACAGACGGACGGACAGACATGAGAGTTTTATGATTTCCAAAAAGTTACCTCCTATGTTCTTTAGCTAAGTTTCAAGTAGAATCAAAACAACATTTTCCCTCATACAAACTTCAACACCCCGTTGCACCCCTCCTTAAGGGTTGTTTTGAAAAATCCTAAAACACGTGTTTTATTATTTGTTTACAAGAGCATTTGTACTAAGTTTCAAGTTGATACAAAGGAATACGATTTTTCATACAAAACGTTTACACACCATTTCACCCCCTTAGGGGTTAAGGCCGTGAAGATATGTTTTATAATATAACTGGATTCTATAGGCGTGCAAAGCGCGGAGAACACCTAGTCTACATATATACATGCGCATATTTGTGAAAGTGGATCTGCTAATAGGTGTTATCTTCGCAAAGTGTCACTTTTACAGGAAATTGATGCACCGATTAGTAGAAATTAACTTTTACTTTTTACCTTTAATTGTAAACTGCTCTTGTACATGATTACGATACGGTTATTTTTTTATAATAAGGTATTGTAATTCAAGGGGTAGGGTTATGTGAAAACATAGCAGTTGAAATATTAGAGAAGATAAAAATGGGACCAATCCGGAAGAATTATCTGTCGATTAAAAAAGAAACCATCAAAATCGGTTCACAACTGGCGGAGTAATCGATGTACATACATACAAAAAAAAAAAAAATACGGTCCGAATTGAGAACCTTCTCCTTCTTTTTTTTTCGAAGTCGGTTAAAAAGGGATTAAAAGATGATGTTGTGGGAAAAATACTGAACATGTACGAAAGATTGTGATGCATATAAAAAAACATTTCTGCCTACCTCTCCTTGGATACAAGGCGTACTGATACAAATAAAAGTTATAAATCTCGTACACTCACTACGGGATATTATGACCTTTAACAAAAATAATATTTTTAGTGCACGATCCAACTAAGACAAAATCACGATTTAAAGTTCAAGAAAATATTTTCCTCTAAACACTGGTAAAGATGCCTTCATTTACCGAGTTCTTGAAACCTAGTTGCAACAAAGCCAGGCTTTGCCCGTGTACAATGTACTCCTACAAATATGTGAAAGTTTCTAATAGGTATGCCATTTGCTGAATGAATAAATAATTTATATCCTGAATAAGAATATAGCATACTTTTTATCCTGTAAAAGAACTCTTATGTAGATTAATTTCTTTTACACATGTATTACCTATGATTTTGTTCTAGTACCCCCTTCCCCCCTTCGTCTGTAGGCAATATTTTGAAAATTTCGTACCGACTTCAAAAATTATACACTGAAAAGTCTGCTTTCCGAAAGCAAAGGCACACAGCACAAGTCACTATAAAAAAAATACCCAAATCGCTTCAAGTGTGCCTATAAATTTTAAGAGTTCTCGATTTCTCCAGGATCCCTTCATCAAATCGGTCCAAGCGTCTTTAAGTAATCGGGGAACATACATAAAAAAAATAAAAGATTCGAATTGAGAACCTCTTCCTTTTTTTGAAGTAGGTTAAAAAACTACTGCCTCTAGAAAACAAAAATGTTCAAATAAATTTCTTAAAATATTGCTTTTGTATCTAGTGATGATTTATTATAATAATTACGTCATTACTCGTCGCAGAAAATAAACCATATGCAGTACAAATGTTATAATAATTAATTTTTGATTAGTTACGTAGGCGATTGTAGTATGAGTTACGATTAAATTTCGATACGCATAATTTTGAAACTAATCTAATCCGAGTTTTGAAGCGGATACCAACAATTTTAAACAACTTCATTATTATTCTGTCCCGTCTAAATACATTGGGTTAAATTCAAATGTTTGTCTGCGAAAACTTTTGATAATAATTCAATTCTCTTTTAGCTGTCTGTCTGTCGGTCGGTCTGTTCAGCTTTCACCATTTCGATATTTCGAAATTTGATGCGCAGTAACCTTGAACCCTAGGGAAGGACATAAGCTCAACAAATTAAAATTGTACCCATTTCCAAGATTCCTATTCTCCTACACTCAATTGGCCGATTTTGCGAATAATATGACCAGCGCTATTGTTTTTTTTCTTTCTTCACGGGTTACAGCTCCCGGGAACCGTTGCCGGCCCCAGGGTACCCAGCGGAAGACATAGTCTTTCTTATTTAGCCGATGATTTTTTTACACTAGTAACGATTGAGGTATGTAGATGGAAAAGTCTCTTTGTACGGTCGGATAATATACCTACATAGATTTTTTATTATAAAAACTCATTGGTACATGGTTGGATGTGCGACTTCTACGTTGTTCGACGCCCCTTGACCAGCCTTTACAGAATGAATTAGAAAAGTTCATGTCAGAAATAACCGCAGTCACATTTCGGCAACCATACAGACGGAACCGCAGGCAAACTCTAGTTAGTAATTAAAATAATTGCCTTTTAAAAAAAAGTGTACCGACTTCAAAAATTGTGCACTGAAAAGAAAATGCACAAGTCACTATAAAAAAAATACCCAAATCGCTTCAAGTGTGCCTATAAAGTTTGAAGAGTTCTCGATTTCTCCAGGATCCCATCATCAGATCCTGACCTAATGATCATGGGACCACCTTGGAAGTATACCCTTTCTAACAAAAATAATTCCAATCGGTCCAGGCGTATTCAAGTAATCGGGGAACATACATAAAAAAAAGATTCCGACGAATGGAGAACCTCCTCCTTCTTTTTTGAAGTCGGTTAATATTTAATAAATCAGATAACATTTAAACCATAAAGGTAGAACAATAGATCTATCTCCCACATTAGGTAATCTTAGTAATATATATTTTAGTCAAGACAGCTAACTTACTCGTAGACCGTGGGAACAGATATTCGCTTGGTGTACAACTTGATACCTAAGTACTTTAGATCTCGAATAAGTTATTCATATTGACTAACTAGAGTCAGCGCCACCACAGAAGTCTCGCGGCCATCAGCGGAACTAAATTGATCTAATTTAATTTGCATTTTAGATCAGAGGGATCAAAAAAACCCGGCCAAGTACAAGTCGGTACAATAAAAATAGTGCAGTAAAACATTTAGCGCGTTTCCGACTCACACTTGGCCGGTTCTATAGTTATACTAGTTAGACGTTTGTACGAGTATGTATTGCCATTATTAAAATCGAGCAAAAAACGCCAAAAAAAAACACTTTCTTGTATGGAGTTGGGTACCTCTAATTTTATTTTAATTATTTGTTTTTATAGCGGCCATAGTAATAACACCAGACAGTCTTGTGACAGACGGACGGCCAGCGAAGCCAGTAATAGGGTTTCCGTTGACACCTTTTAGGACGGCACCCTAAAAAATTATGAAATTAATAAAAATCGGGACTTCTTTAGTATTGCAGACTCTAGTTAGTAGAATATATTCCATATTGTTTAGTCCTATAACTTTCTGCCCTGGCTTCGCCCGTGGTAATTTTTGCATTGTTACATAAGAATTTATCCCTAAGGATTTCCGGGATAAAAAGTAATTACGCAATTATTTTATTCTAGACAATTCTTTCCTACATCACTTTGTTATATCTCTGACGAATTAGACTGTATACGCCACGAAAACGCGCTAGAGCTAACTTTTCCCCCGACTTGATTCACTAAAACTAACAGTGCTCAGCTCCTAAACATGATAGGTCCATGTTTAATATCCGTAAACCTTCCTCGTGAATAGGTTGATCTTATCGTAAAGACCGCAACGAAATTCCTTTGGTAGTTTTTGCGCGAAAAGGGCACAGATAGACGCCTTGTTTTACATTTTTGCAATGAACTCAGTAACCCGCTGGACTTATTTTGTCGATATCTCTTTAAAAAGTTGTTAGAGAGATACATTGCAAAAAGAATCGATAAAATAACCAAGGATAAGATAAGATAGGCCAGGATTCACGTACCAGAACAGCAAGTTGTCTTTCGAAAGTTATTTAAATTTCGAAACTAAGTTATCGCGTAATTTAAGAAGCGTGAAGCATGTAATTTGTATGGGACAAAAGTTAAGGATAAAAAACACCCTTGACAAATAAATATAAACTTAAAATATAACCTACGAATATCAAATAATCCAAATATGGGTAAGTACTATTTACATACTTTTGTTGTCAAGGCTTTCATACAAAAATAAATCCATATTGATCGAATTTCTCGTGAATTTCTTCTATTATTTGAATAAAATGAGAATATAAAATAAACTATTAGATTCGTCGCAATAAGACAAAGAAACACTCTACATGAAAATGGTCTATAATAAAACAGGATAACAAGAAAAAACCGGCTAAGTGCGAGTCGGACTCGCGCACGAAGGGTTTCCGTACCATTATCTATAAAAACAGCAAAATAAATCACGTTTGTTGTATGGGAGCCCCCTTAAATATTTATTTTATTCTGTTTTTTTAGTATTTGTTGTTATAGCGGCAACTGAAATACATCATCTGTGAAAATTTCAACTGTCTAACTATCACGGTTCATGAGATACAGCCTGGTGACAGACAGACAGACAGACAGACAGACAGACAGACAGACAGACAGACGGACGGACAGCGGAGTCTTAGTAATAGGGTTTCCGTTTTTACCCTTTGGGTACAACAAACAAAATCGGTCAAGTACGAGTCAGCCTTGTGTACATACACTTCATACCTTCAAGCATGTTTCCTATAAGGGTATGTAGAGAGTATGGAACGCCACATATCTCTCTATGTTGAATAGATCAGATGGTACCAACCCATTTTCCGAGAGGTTGGTACTGTCAGCCAACAGTGTGTGCGAGAGAAAGGGAAATAGAGAAGGAGAACGCATCAGCTGTGCGCTTAACCTACAGTGTTGTGTATAAAGTGTTACTGTTTTCAGGATATAATGTTAATGTTGCTTATTACCAAGGTGAGATGTCAGATGTTACACATCATATGCGATTCCTGTAAGGCTTGCTCGTTTTACTGAAATCTGTTAAGGTAGGATTTTTTTAGTACAGTACATCTACTTATAGCATAGGTGAAAAAATTGGATTCGTTTTAATTAGAAATGACCCTAAAGTAGCCCACGCACTGATCCGGTATCTTACAGAAAATTTTCGGTCCGGACGCCGTATGATCGAGATTGAACACAGGCCACACATTAGCAATGTAAATCATACGATCTAGAATCACATGCAATTCACTCACCCACACAGACACACAAGATTCGATTAAACAATAGCGTGTGGATCTGTGTGTGTGTGTGACAGATCGTTCCGGCCATCGATATCAATCACAAATACAACGATTTGAAAACGGATTGTGGACCGCGCGTACAAGAATTGGACGAGTCTGTGGTCGATTTCGGTGGACCGTATGGCGGCGCGCCGGCGATTGGACGAATGGGTAAACACCTTAAAAACACAAACTCCTTTAATACCTACTCCTTGTTTGTTGTAAGATTGATAGAGATTTTTCCCAACCTTTCCCAATAGAACAAAAAACTATGCATCTCTTCAATGAAAAGTCCCACGTATTTGATAAGAAATTGACGTTTTGAGGTTGCACCGACAAAGCAACTTGCAAACCGTGGAATTAAAACCGTGTTGCAATATTAGAGATATTACCAAGTAGGTGTTGAGTTCCCACGTTGGTTAATACTTGGGTTCTACTTTGTTAATTTACTTTATATCGTATTTCATACCTGCAGAGACTTGTATTATAAACCTGAAACTTTGTTTCTTTTTCTACCTTCACGCCTGTTTCCCAAAGTGGTAGGCAGAGAGTATGAAGCGCCACTTCCCTCGGTCTTTGCATACATCCCTTGCTTCATCAACATTCATACATCGTTTCATACATACAAAGAAAACTTAACACATTTTAAAAAAATCCACGAGCGAATCCGGGGCGGAAAGCCTACTAGAAGAAACTAACATTATATATAAATGCATAAGTGTGTTTGTTTGTCTTTCTTTCGGGTCAAAACAGAGCAACGGATATAGTTGGAAGACCTGAGAGTCACATCTTCAGGAAATCAGTGCAATGGAAATAAATTAACACTTTGTTTTAAAATAACTACAAAATTATTTATTAATTTACCGACATATTTCAATAGACTTAGACAAGCTTGCCTTATCACTTCAGAATAAGTCGGTACGAGAATACTAGAAAATTGCTGCTTAGCGTTTTTTGTCTCAAATGAGAATAGAACCCGGTATCTCCAGTTTTAATGCTCTAAGCATTGTGTTAGCTAGGTATATATTTTCAGGGCTGCATTAAAAATTTAACTCGTATAAAGTATACTAAAATTAGTACCTACAAACAATCGATAAGTGAAAATATACTGAGTCAAAGCAGACGGCCGGCTGTGCTGCGGCGGTAAGAATCACCTACCTATAAAATATTTTTAAAAAACTAAAACCATTGGTGCCACATAAAGAAAAGCAATCATTTCAATTCTAATAAAAGCAAATTCGAAAAATATCTACTTACCTAAGTATTAAAAATTTCACCTCTAACTAAAAAAATACAGGTTCTAGTTTGAAATCTAGAATTTAGTACCAATAAAAACTTACGTACATAATCCGACAAACCGAGGCCTTTTAATCTAAATATACCTCAACAGAACTGGCCACTCGTTAGGTATAGCCCCATAAATACCATCGGCTAAACGAGGGAGACTTGGTCTTCCTCTGGGTACCCTGGAACCGTAACACGGTTTCGGGAGCTGTAAGGCAACCCGCGTGAAGAAATAAAAAATAAATAAAAAAAGACCTATTACAGTAACGCCTCTAAACACAGTGATAGATTTGAACTTAAATTGCTGTGGATCGAAGAATATTGAAGGTCTAAATTTCAGGAATTTCATAAATAATTATAAATATAGCTAAGGTAAACAAAGCAAGCGACAACTTGTCAATGATTCAATTAGAACACAAGTTCTATAGATGCCAACTAAGCGAAAAAATGTGTAGCATACCCTTAATAGTCTATGAAAACAATACAAAAGCTACGTGACAAAAAATACTCCCAGTATGGCTCGCGATTGTCAATCAATCATACAAAGATGTAAGAAATTGTATTGTGGCGGCATATATCTCGTCGATCGATATTCTACATAGAGATATAACAGTTTCATTTTTTTTCTTTTTTCACCGGTTGCCTTACAGCTCCCGAAACCATGTTACGGTTCCAGGGTACCCAGCGGAAGACCAAGTCTCCCTCGTTTAGCCGATCGTATTTGTGAGGCTATACTTAAGTGTGGTTTATCGGATTTTGTGCATAAGTTTTTAATTAAAAAAACCCATTGGTACATGGCCGGGATCCGGAATCGAACCCGTAGTCTGCCTAGTTATTACCAGACGTCTTAACCACTGGGTCACCGACGCACTTCTACAGTTACACAACTTATTTTCAGAAGTATCCATTTAAGTTGTAAAGTTCTTAAATATTTTTATTCGTATAATAAATATTGAGTGAGGCTTGGTCTTCCGCTGGGTACCACGGTAACACGGTTTCGGGAGCTGTAAGGTAACCCGTGAAAAAAGAATAATATAATCAATTGAAATCCATTTAAAATCGTTCTTATTAGGAATAAAAAATTTGCCAAAAGCGAGTCGAGCTCGAGAAGGTTTCGTAGCATTTTTTTAGTGTGAACAGGATTTTCGTTTAGGTAGGAAAACCTATATATTTCCAATATTTTTTTTTCAAAGTTTTTATAGTAGTTTCGGAGATGGGGGGATGCTCAATTTTCGTATATTATTATAATTTTAACTATGCATTTTAAAATTATAAAAAAAACTATTTATAATAACGAGCCCTTTCATTTGATATTTCACATGATGCACTAGAAAAACTTTTTTCCCTCAAAATCATGCATGCGCCAAATTTCAACCTTTTTCGTCCAGTAGATTCGGATAAAATAAGGGTTCCGTTTTTTCATCGTATGTACGTAAGAAACCCTATACAATAATTTACCACACTATTCTATATATTTTCCTAAAATAAGAGATGCCACATCAAATTGAACAGACAGTGATTCGTAGATCCATAAACAATGCATAATGGTGGCATTCACACCGGAACTGTGTGACAGACATGTCTCACACAATATCGACTGGAGATGACTTTAGTGAAAACTTGTTCTAGATTCTTCTGCACTATTGTCTTTCCTATAATACGTTAACGTGATTCAAGACGTGATATAGGCGCCGACTTCACAAGCCCTCCGAAGCACGACTAGTAAATGAAGAAAAATAGTTGAAAGAATGAAGGATGAAAGATTGACTAAAGAGGTTTATATGGCTGAAGTGAATGGAAATGCTGGCAGAGGACGACCTATTGAATATATAAAAAAAATATTGATGGAAGGCAATTTTATTAAAAGTACACACAATCGCCGAGCATGTATGAAAGGTATGATGAATTTAAAAGAAGCGAAACGGTTATGTCAGGATCGTAGCAAATGACATTCCATTGTCTCTGCCTACCTCTCTTGGGATAAAAGGCGTGATGATAGATTTTTATAATACGGATTATAAAGTTGTATTTTAGCTAAAGTTAGAATTACCTACAAAAGTCACATTTCGTCTTAGTTGAGAAAACGATCAAACTTTTGAAACGGGGTCGACCGACATCTAAAAAAAGAGGTGTTATGACTTGGTTTCAAATTTTAAATCAAAATGTTTTATTTGTTCGTCGGTGGCCGAATAAATTGGCAGAAAATATTTTTCTTACAACCGAGAAGGTCCCTTTTTTTTTATATATATTTATATATATTTTATAAAGTTGGTCTTATATATTTTTTTATTATATTCGCAATTTCATGTCGAATCTCAGAAGGCTAATAAAACATTCATTTAATACATATTATGCTAACGCCTGTATCTTATTGATACAGACAGACTTACTTAATTTTTTTAAATACTATATGTAAATAAAATATGCAAGATAAGTATTTCTGTAAAACTGATTACTTACTTATCCATTTTAATCCAGTGGAAATAAAAAAAACAAATGATACGATATCAGAATAGTATGATAGCAGGTATCTAATACAACATAATACCTATAATAGGCAAGGACGTCCAAGATATGTCTAAACCAGAACTAAAAATAGGTAATAATGTATGAATCGATGTATCCATCCTTTGTGTCTACCGTTTGCGAATCAGTTGTGTATTATTTATTTTACACACTTATGTACTTAGGTATCTATATTTACTGTAGGTTTAAATTTGAAAATCGATAATTGCCCTAGAATTAAACCTACGTTTACATTCTTGACTTCTGGTGACAAGAGGGCCTCGCTCAACGAATCATCACCGCGATTCAGCGGGGAAATGCATGGCCAGCAATTTTTGCCACTATTCTATATTAACTAGGCAGATCACGGGTTCGCTCCTGGATCCCGAATATGTACCAATGGGTGTTTTAGTTAAACATTTATTTAAGTACATAATCCGACAAACCACACTTATAGGCTTTTCCATCTAAATATACCTCAACGGAACTAGCCACTCGTTAGGTAGCTATAGCCTCACAAATACCATCGGCTAAACGAGGGAGACTTGGTACCCGGTTTCGGGAACTGTTAGGCAACCCGTGATGAAAGAAAAAAAATCGACTTAAATTGCTTTTTATCTAAAAATAACAGATAGGTACTTCATTCAGCAGCCTAATTGCGTAACTTGAAAGCGATCCAATCACTATCATTTTTTTACAGATAAAGGTCGAATTTAGCCCCGCACTTTTCGAAATGTGTATTTTCGTTAATTGTGCTACATTGTGCTGCGTTAGTGCCGTACTGTGCCGCAAAAAATAGCTCAATATCTCAAACCGTTTTTGAGAAAAAAAATAAAAACGAAAATTTCACGTTTTTAATTGTTTTTATTTTTTTTCTCAAAAACTGTTTGAGGTATTGAGCTAATTTTTGCGGCACAGTACGGCACAAACGCAGCACAATGTAGCACAATTAACGAAAATACACATTTCGAAAAGTGCGGGGCTAAATTCGACCTTTATCTGTAAAAAAATGATAGTGATTGGATCACTATCAAAGTTACGCAATTAGGCTGCTGGTCTATTAAAATGCAACAGGCTTGCCACCTGGTCTGTTTAACTACTGGTGTACCTGGCCAGCCCACACCATAAAGTATAAAGTCCGTGTTTATATTTTTTTACATACACTAATGAAAATATACAACTTTATCACTAACCTGTAAATATTTTTTGTAATTATACCTTCAATAATGAAGCAACTCCATTCCTCCTGTCCATATATCACATCACATTACATCCAAAATCACAGACACTTAAAAATTTGTTTAAAATTTTGTTGCAACAAAAACTTTGCAGTACTATTTGTATAGAGAGTGCCTTTTGCAACACTAACACAAAGTATTAATTAAGCTTTACACAAACTCAGCACATTTTAAGTTAAACTTAATTTAAAATTATCTGAAGATATTATTTGTAAAGTGGCAAGTTAACGGAGGTTTTAAGAAACGTTCGAACGTAAAAGCACATTTAAAGCGACTGTCTCGTACACGGAACATAACTAGACTGGGCCCGATTGCAAACTCGACAGAGCGACTTGTCAAAGAATAGCTATCTACCCACCTCGATTTCAGAATTTTATTTTTTTGGTCATTGATAAAACAAAATTCTGATAACAGTCTGTTAAAGAAGTGAGTGCCTAGGTACATCACGTGCAGCGGGCTTGTTACCTGTTCTGTTTAATTTGGACAACTGGCAAAAAGTGGACACTGTTACTGGTATCTGTGGCCACAAGATATAAAGGCCATGAAGATGTGTGTTTTATCTTATTATTAATCTGTTATATCTTTAACGGATTGACAGAATTTTTTTGTATAGGTAGAGAAGACGACATGTGACCTTGCCACCGCCTGATAATTAAGCATGGGAGGCTGGTCCATGAATGCGCGCGACTGGCAGATCATAATACAGTCTGCCAGTCGCGCCCGTAGAGATGCTTTTTCACGGTAGTAAGGAGGAAAGACCGACGCCGGAAGTCGCTCTTTTTTGCAAACGGTTGAGGGCATCGAGGAGATACTGAGCGGAACCATCTCAGAGCTTTGAAGAGCTGCAGTCTGAGCTTTGGCGCGAAATATCGTCTCACCTTGTTCAGAATTCCTAGTTTTTTAGAAGCTGTTTTACTACTGCCCTCAATGTAGTCTCTGTGATTGAGGTCAGAGTGGATTGCCACTAGTAATAAGACAATATCCTACAAAAGCGCACTTTTGTTAAGCTTTCTTTGTTAAAATCTTTGCGTATCTAGTTTTCTTCAGTAGGAAGAGATTAGAGTACCTAAATAAAACCATTTCAATAATTTCTGTTGCTGTAATTTGATGAAAAAAGGACGTATTTTCAGTTTTCCCTTTTTTTAGTGCAAATAATTATTGTTAAGCCACTGTTTGAAACAATCTATATAATAATTAATATGGAAAAAAAAACTAAGTTTCAGAGTCAACCTATATCTGTGCAAAAAGTCACGACGATCCGTTGCTCTGTAATGAGGTAAAAAAAGAACAAACAAATACACTTAGGCACTTTTAACTTTAATGCCTACATTGTAAACTGAACGTTAGATAATCTTTGCCACGCGCAACAGTCGCGAGCCGGCAGGCAGTTCACCGCGGAAAACTGGTTTCACAAAATAACAAAATCCTATACAACATAGAATATCCGCGTGCACAAATACATCTCATCTTCATGTAACTATCAAACACAAACACACAAATATTCACGGCTTTTAATACCCTATGGTGTGGCCAGTTGATGTGCGGTTAATTTTAGAAGTGCCGTCCGGCTTTACCTGCCCTCTGAAGTCGGAGATTTGAACCTGGGTTCCCCCGGTTTGAAGTCCAGTATGCTCTACCAACTATCGACTCATTTTTTCGACAGAATTATCTCTAGGAAGTAATAAAAACCGGCCAAGTGCGAGTCGGCAATTTTTCAAATTTTGATGCCTTAACTTTTGAGCTATTCCAAATTATGAAAATGGAAAAGCTACTAATAAGTATATTTATCGAATATTTTAACAACTTTTTAAAGGGATATCGACAAAATAAGCCGCGCGGTTTACTGAGTGCATTGCGCTAACAAGCTAGCATAGGTAGCACGTATTTTTAATCGAAATGGTGAATGACCAATTTATAAAAGAAAGTGGTATCATATCGTGTATTTGACACAAAATCCACAGAAAGTATTAGATTAAAATTCAATTCGAGATTGGTGCTAACAATTTTATTAACGTTTGAACTAGATATGGCCGATGACCATGAGATTACCAAGCTCTGAAAGCTAGTTGATAACAAATTATTACTGAATTCCTGAAAAAGTACTCAAGATGTGAGATATCTGGAGAAAGAATTCTGTCACAATAAAAAAATTGCTATCGAAATCTAGGTCGTCCTATTATTGCAATTAAGAGGATCGTGTAGCTCAGCGTACGCAGCGAAATAGGTATTTAGAAAATCATATTCTGTCTCAAGCGCGCTCTTCCCACGGGCATCAGTGCGACAGAGAACACTGCAGCTCGTGAGTGTTCGTAGGTATGTTCTTCGTTGAAAATTGCGTTTTGGGGGAAAACGATTTACACCTACTAAACTATAACGAAACCTTATAATTTTGGTGTCAAACGTTTTAGCAGATTATAATCTACGTACGTACGTTTTGCTTTTTTTGAAATTTTGCTTTGTTTCTCAAATACAGACGGTTTATTACGAGCAAGTTATGAACCAAAAAAACCGAGATTTGAGGGGCTTATAACTTTTGACCTATTACGAATTTTGAAAAAAGGAAAAAATTCGTACGTAGTTTTTCATTATGTCAGTAACATATTACAAAATCGTTAAAATTAAATAATATTTAGGGGTAGTAAAACGTTTTCTCCGTTTGTATGGACATGGACGCGGTACACTACACTCTTAAGTAGTTTCATAAAACTTCCTGAAAAGGACGAAACGAATTTCATGAAAAAATGGGGTCATATCGAAAAATATTCTATATTCTGATTCATCGAGAAGATAAACGTGGACCTATAATGTTTAGGAGCTGAGCATTAACAGTGAATCAAGTCGGGAAAAAGTTAGCCCAGAGAGTTTTCATGTTGTATGCTGTCTAATCCAACAGAGCTATAATAAAATAATGTAGGAAAAAATTGTGTAGATTAGAATGAGCTACAAGAAAGTTTGTGGTAGGTAGCAGAGCGTATTTACATAGGTACCTAGGAATAGTCCCGGGCGAAGCCGGGGGCGAGGTCGCTAATAATTAATAATTAAAAATAGGTAAATGTTCTAGGAAGGCAATATAAATGTTTAATTTTAACGTAAATTGTTGCTCGCACTGAAGTAGGCCCGCTTCCAATTAGCAGAGTCAAGGTTTCGCTGCGTTAATTGCTTGGCTGTAATTTCACATTTACCTTCCCAAATTATGCACAAAATGGACTCTATTCCATTTTCTACCCCCTATTATTATTTAGTATGGCATTTTATTTTTAATATAAATTAAAATACTTATAAAATATGGAGTTACGAGGGAAATCATATCCGCCGATTATCAAGTATACCTAGCCTAATACATGTATTGACCCGTGCGAAAACTTCGCATCGTTAGTTCAACTGATCTCCAACAGATGGCGTCTTTAAAAAATACATAAATTAGTCTAATTTTAAAAGAAACATTTAATTTTGATTTGTTTGATTATTTTTCGCCATTAGAGGGAAAACCTAATTGTGTCCATAGCTTGCATTTAATTTGTTTCACAACGTCTATAGATAAGTTTCCAGTTAGGTTAACCGTAACTAAACTGGTAATTAATATTTTCTATCAGTAATATGCAGATTTTTATTTGATATAAAGTCTAAATATATGATAGAATACAATTCAATTATAATTGGTGTTAACCGACCAAAGTGCGAGTCATATTCATCAGATGGTTGCGTATGTACACTCTGTGACACATGTACATGGTTGGATTATAAATTGTATGGGATACCCGTGGGGTTAGCATACATTTTGACAGCGACACTTTCGTTTCGGTCGAATGGCCTTGAACAGGCCAAAACGTTCATGTCCAACAAGGACCGGCCAGAGATAGCCCGGGGCCGAGAGGTCCGGCCCCAACAATGTGCCGGAAAATTCTGTGTACTTGTCTTTGTCCGGCCAAGCAAATTGCTCGGCATTCTTGTGCAGGGCATGCCCGGTCCGGGCTATCTCTGGCCGGTCCTTGTTGGACATGAACGTTTTGGCCTGTTCAAGGCCATTCGACCGAAACGAAAGTGTCGCTGTCAAAATATATGCTAACCCAGCTGCTCCTAATTGTTTTGCGTTTTTATTTTTTTATTGTTTGTAAGTATGTTAGTGGCGAATTTGAACTGTGAAATATGAAATTTGTTTGTTCGTTTATGATAAGGCGTAGTTATGAGGGGGTCAAAAGTGGCTCCAAATGGTTTGTGTAATATTACACACGGTGCTGCTCGCCAGTTCTGTCTGTTGGCTCGACACGCTACCGCGTGTCTAGATTCCTCATTATAAATAAATCATACATATTACCCTATTATAGGTAAAACAATTTAGTATGACAACATTTAGTTCTATTGCATATAGCTATGTAGAATATTGCTGTCTCAAGTCTATTACTATACTCAGTCTACGGTGTTTGCGGTCTAATCGACTACCTGGCTCTATGGATACCATTTCCCTTTGCTCAAAATTAAATAAAAAAACTTTACGTTACACACACTAAATGACACTGACAGTCAGCCTAGCTTGACTGAATAGCTGCTGGCTGAGCAGTAGTAAACTAAATAAATAAATATTTATACAATGCAAAATCATAATTGTAGAATTAGAATTATAATTGAACGAGGAAATTCTTCATAACGTTAAAATGAACGTATCAAATTTGATTGAATGTCGCGTTTGTCTTAAAACCGACAATAGTAATTTCATATCTCTATTCGAGACTTTCAAGAATAAGTTGGTGCATGAACATATTTCTTCATTAGCGCATGTTACTATCACGTCGGGAGATGGATTACCGGATAAGGTTTGTGAAGACTGTTTATCAGATCTCGATAACTGTCTCACGTTCAGACATGTATGTGAATCTTCCGCCCGCCTACTTTATCTCAGAACTCTGCAGTTACCTTCTCCAGAACTCAAAAAAGAAAAACAAGAAGAAATTGAAATGAATTATTCGCCAGACGAACCATCTTGTACAGTTGATGTAAAATTTGAACCAGACCCTGTAATAGAAAGAAATATATTGGCAGTTAAGAATTATTTGGAGTGCCATGACTGTGGCAAGTTTTTTAAAAGTAAACTCAAGCTTCAAGTGCATTGGAAAAAGGCTCACAAGTCTAAATCACAACAATATGTTTGCCCTAATTGCAAAATAATATTCAAAACTTCCTGTGCATATAATAAACATAGAACTGGCAAGTCTCGACATCCCTGCACCATGTTAGCTGGCAGTACAGATTTTCGTACAGATTTCCACATTGAAGGAGAAGGCAAGTCGCGGATATTTTACTGTTCTCATTGCAACTACATTAGTAAAAAAGTGCTTCATATGAAAGCACACATTGTCACACATTCTGGTCTAAAATCATTTGAATGTGATATGTGTGATAAAGCATACACACAACTGAGCTCACTTATCAGTCATAGAGAAAGTGTCCATTTGCTGTATGTTACAGAGTGTCATATATGTGGAAAAACATTTAATGGGAAGCGTCGCTTATACAAACATGTCAAAACACATAATGAAGAGAAACTGCAGTGTGAAGTTTGTGATAAACAATTAAAAGGGAAGAGGACCATGCAAAACCATATGTTGAGACATTCAGGCATGAAATCTTTTACATGTGAACTGTGTGCCGCATCTTTCTATACATTAAGTGAACTAACCAACCACAAAAAGAAGCATTCAGTGGGCAAAAAGGACAAGAACTTCCAATGTCACCTTTGTCAGTATTGCACCTCAACCAAATACCTCCTTGCGAGACATATGAAACATCACATCTCCGGTGAAAAGCCATACTCATGTAAAATATGTGGATATTTATTCAAGACACCACAAAAATTAGCAGGGCATGAAAGAGTACATTATGATAACAACAAATTCCCTTGCCCCCTGTGTAATAAAACCTTTTTCTGCAAAAGGTCTGTCTCCAAGCATGTCATTGCTAAACATAACTCAAGAATGTTACAGCGTAGAGATCCACCAAAACTTACTATAAAAGAGGAAATGGGAATCTCAGAAATACTTAGAGAATAAATAAGACACCTGTTACTTGTTGAGGACTTCCAAATTCTTATTATTTCTCAGAAATACTTAGGGAATAAATAAGGTACCTGTTATTTGTTAGAGGACTTCCAAATTCTCATTATTTCTCAGAAATACTTAGAGAATAAATAAGATGCCTGTTACTTGTTAGAGGGCTTCCAAATTCTCATTATTTCTGCAAATAATTTTAAACTATAGTTTTTTTAAATACATAATAAGGTATATTGCAATATAAGTTAAGGTTTTGTATTTTATATTCAGTTATATATAAGTAAACCTACATTAAAAATAAAACAAAGATTATTATTTTATTAAATCAAGGTGTTTTTTTCATAAATATTTTAATACTAAAATTGATATTAGTAAAGTATGGCTTTGTGATGGCCTCTATGAACATATCTAGCTTAAATTTATACTTTACCTATTCAATAAGACTGGAATAATATTGAATAAAAAGCCATAATAAATATATAATTTAATTATGAGCACTAAATAGACAACTCCTCCCTTGTAACAGACCAAAAATAATTCAAATCTGCAGATTTGTTTACTCATTAAACTATATATTTATAACTATATAAACTATATATTCATAATTAATAATTAGTTAATTATTTTTATAATATGTAATATAATCTATTTGTGTGTATAAATGGTGTATAGATATGTATGAAAGGTATGATGAATATAAAAGAAGCGAAAGAGGTATGTCAGGATCGTAACAAATGGCATTCAATTGTCTCTACCTACCCCTGTTGGGATAAAAGGCGTGATGATAGATGTGGTATATAGATGCGTTTCATCAGATTTCGTTGCCCCCATTTCCGCTACTCTGAATTAAATTAACTGTCAGTCAATAAAGAAATTATATAACTGTCAGTCTTTTAATTAGCCTCCTTTGCCTTTCCCGTATGGGATGGATCGTAAAAAAAAAATTATAACTGTCAGTGTCAAGTCAATGTTGTTATTGATTTGTTTTTTTTTTCATCAAGTGATAATCTGTGAATTGCGAAAGAAAAAATCATAAATTAGGTATTTGACGATTTTTGCAAAAAAACATAACACAATTTAAAATGGATGAAGTGAGAGTCAAAGAAGAATGTCGTGTGTGTCTTTCAACCGATAATAGTAATTTCATTTCTCTATTCGAGACTTACAAGAATAAGTTGGTTCATGAACATATTTCTTCATTGGCGGATGTTACTATCACGTCGGGAGATGGCTTACCGGATAAAGTTTGTGAAGACTGTATATCAGATCTCGATAACTGTCTCAGGTTCAGACATGTATGTGAATCTTCTGCTCGCTTACTTTATAGTAGAACTATACAGTTACCTTCTCCAGATATCAAAAAAGAAAAACCAGACAAAATTGAATTAAACTCCCCAAAATGTTCTCCATCTTCTGAAAATGATGTATTGCTCTCCCCAAAATATTCACCATTATCTGAAGTTGATACATTAATACACTCCCCAAAATATTCGCCATCATCTGAAGTTGATGTAAAAATTGAACCAGACCCTGAACCTGTAATACAAAATAATGTTACACCATCGACAGTAAAGGTAACTTCTGCAAATTGCCATGACTGTGGCAAGAGTTTTAAAAATAAACACAGGCTTCAAGCCCATTGGGAAAAGGCTCACAAGTCTGAATCAAAATATGTCTGTCCTAATTGTAAAATGACATTTAAAACTTCCTGGGCATTTAATAAACATAAAAGTGGAAAAGCTCGAACACCTTGCACTATGTTTATAGCTGGCATTAAAGACTTTCGTAAAGACATTCATATTAAAGGAGAAGGTAGGTCTCGTATATTTCACTGCTCTCAATGCAACTACAATAGTAAAAGATTAACGCATGTGAAAGCACATCTTGCCACGCATTCTGGTGCAAAATCATTTAAATGTAACATATGTGAGAAATCATACACCCAACTGAGCACGCTGATAAGTCATAAAGAAAGTGTCCATTTGCAACATGATTTTGAGTGTAATATATGTAGAAAAGTATATAATGGGAAGCGTCGATTAAACATGCATATAAAAAAAACACATAAAACAGAAATACTGCAGTGTGAAGTTTGCAACAAACAATTAAAAGGAAAGAGGAGCTTGAAAAACCATATGTTGAGACATTCAGGTATTAAATCTTTCACATGTGAAGTGTGTGCAGATTGTTTCTGTACAGCAGGTGAGCTAACAAACCACAGGATGAGGAAGCATTTTAAGGCCAAAGATGGCAAAAATGTCAAAGGCAAAAACTTCCAATGTGATCTTTGTCAGTACAGAACTAAAACCAAATATATGCTCTCGAAACATATGAAACATCATATATCTGGTGAAAAACCATATGCGTGTCAAGTATGTGGATTTTTATTTAGGACACCAGAAAGACTAGCAACTCATGAAAAAATACATGATGATAACATCAAATTTCCTTGTTCGCTGTGTAATAAAACCTTTAACTATAAAAGGTCCCGCTCAAATCATGTCATTACTAAACATAATGTATACCAAAGAATTTCCCGGATAAAAAGTCGCTCCAATTTATCACTGTGTACTAAAAAACACGTCAAAGGACAAACATAGGCCTTTATTCATAAACGTTTATTAGCAACGTTTTTGTTAAAATGTGTTTTGTTTCTATCTATTATTAGTTAAGACAGGTTTGTTAGAGAGTGACAAAACATATTTTAACAAAAACGTTGCTAATAAACGTTTATGAATAAAGGCCTAAGACACTTTCATATTTATAGTAGGTATTAGGATGTGGTTTCTGTACCATAGATTAAAAATAAAACAATTTTTGTAAATAAATATGTATTTTTCTTCATTAATATTTTTACCACAATTTATCATTTCAACAATTTCATCACTTCACATATAATATCTTAGGTATAGGTTGTATATAAAATAAAAACTAATAGTTTGTAAATCTAGCTCAAATATTAATAAAAAATAATACATTGTTACATATCTATAAAGACTAGTTAGGTTTTTTTATTTAACAGATCTTAAAAGCTTAAAAACACTTTTTAATTCCTAGATGAAAGTAAAGGCTGCCATGGGAATGTTTATAATCTCATTCTAAATTTCCCAATTGAGAAAATATCAATTATTTTTGTGGTAAGTACCTACATCACTTAAAATGCAATTTGTTGCCTATAGTACTTTGGTCCCTAAATAAGTGACATACATTCATATTTTTTAAAGGCACACACTTGCTACTATGATAGCATTGTCATTTTGTATTGTACTTCTAGTTTTTACATACATTTTTGTAAACTATATTGTAACCCGCACCAAATAAGTTGATCCACAACTGCAAGGGGGGAGCCTCTCACACCTAGCTACCAATAGATGGCGGCACTAGTGTCGAATTTTTGGATTTTTATTACGCGTATTTATTAAATAAAATGTAATTAAATTTACCATAATGTAGACAATTTATAATGGCGATGTAACATACAACATTATTTTATTCGTAAATTAGTTGATTTACCACACCTTGAAGCTTTTCCATCTAAATATACCTCAATAGAACTGGCCACTCGTTAGGCAGAGCCTCACAAATACCATCGGCTAAACGAGGGAGACTTGGTCTTTCGCTGGGTACCCTGGCACCGTAACACGGTTTCGGGAGCTGTAAGGCAACCCGTGAAGAAAGAAAAAAAATTGGCAAGTAACATACCTATTCAATTTCTATCACCCGGTTTGCTTATTTTTAATGTTACTAATTAATTTACGATTTAAACAATAGGTATTATATATTACATTACCATTATAAATTGTGAGCGCTATGGTAAATTTAATTCGATTTTATTCATTAAATGACGCGTAAGAAATAAAAACCTAAAATATTACACTGCCCTCTATTGCTAGCCAAGTCTGAGAAGTTTCAAGTGTATTGCGAATTGGCAGCACCATCGTCGGTTGTAACAGAAACAAAAAATATTAAAATTCAATAGAAACTTGTATGGTCCCTTGGAAAAATATACATCTTTTAATATGATAAAAAAAGTAGCATTACCAATTTCCATAAAAAATCTCCAAATATTTCTTAGGTGTAAAAATAACTAATTATGACACAAAATTGAATTTATCTTTTTTTCGTTTTTCCTAAACTCTTCAATGAGGGAATGACCATTCTATAATTATATCAATGCTTATAAAGCACAAAACACAGCTCCTCACTCCTGTACTAGAAACAAAGAGACTCAAATATCGCACCCTTAGGACGAAAACGACATAACTAAAAACAACTTTTTTGGGAATTTGCAAAATTGTTACAATTTCGTACACTTTTATTAATTTTATCGATTGTTTTCGTTCGAAAGTTCGAAAGTTTGAGTTATATTATATATTGGATAGAGAACATTCAACTATGAATTTATAAATACTATAAGAAAAAAAAATGTTTGTACTTTTAAAAATTAGTTTTTATTTAATAAATCATTATTAGACCAAAAATAAAATATAAAATTGACTAATTAGGATTTGGTTTTTTTTCGACTGAAAAATATGTCCAATAATGCATAAAAAATTACATAAACATAAATAAGTCACTAAAATTGTCAGTAAAGTCGGAACGAAGCTACTATAAAACTTAATTTGCCGTTTCATACTAAATAAACTAAAGTGAACTTACCTATTGGACGGAATGAATTCGACTCAACACAACACACTGCATGCGTCTTTTCTACACTGATACGGACCCAAAATTCCTTGGGAGAGAACGAGACCGATATAACGGTTTTGTCCTGTTCCTTTCCTGTGACGGTTTTGTAATTCCTGAACACAATACATTTTTCTTTTTTTTAATTGAGACGTTATCGTCCTTACGGTGCGATATATTACTACAAAAATTATTGTAGGTACTTTTACAATGGCATAACTTGTATGGTAACTTCCAATAAGAAAAATTACGTTGAAATACACTTTATATATTGTAGGTATGTAAAAACTAGACACAACAATGTACTATTTACCTCTACCCTCTTGGCGGTCAACAAGTAGATGCTGTCTGTCGTGTAAGCGCCAAGTGAGTATTTAGGTAAAGAAAACCATACAATTCATGTTTTTCTTAAAATGTATGTCTACCCTCATCTAAGCTCGTGTTTTAAATGTTAAACAGTTTTTTTGTTAATGTGTTGTTTTACACAGTTATTGCAAAAATTATAATCATGGATCTTGTTTGTCTATGTATTTTTTTTATTTATCCTCATTTATAGACCTACCTACCTACCTACATATTATAAGAAATATTTTACGAACAGTTTATTCCTTCTCTCAAAATCTTTGCCCTATTACAATATGACTATGAGAACTAGTGTTTACTGTTTGTTTATTTATTAATATTAATTTATCAAAATTTCATAATTATCAAGAGATTTCTTTCCCTTTTTAATTCAAAGATTTATGCTTATTTTGCTACTTAAAGTTTTCCCGCCACAAAAATATAATATTGTGTAACTACAGGAATGGCATTGAAAATGGCGGATTTTCTATTTGCCTCTCGCCCACATAGTAAATTGTGTACTAAATAGGCCCAAAGCCGCCATTTTAAATCCCGGTGCTGCCAAAGTTTCAAATAAAAACTAAATTAATAATTATCGAATTGTAAACAACACAGTAGACTTCCCCCTTACTAATAAACGTTGCACAAAACATTGTATAACTTTATACAGCGTTTATAAGTAAGGGATATGTATCTTAATTCTTATGACCAATGAGTAACACAGCTGTATTTTAATCTGGAGGCGTTTCATGGGAACAATGTGGAACAGGGGTAGGGGACGATTTGTAGGCTCGGGGGAATAGAGAAGAGTAAGAGGGGGGTGGTTCGTATTCTGGAGGGGATGGGGGGTTTGTTAAGGCATGTTGTGATGCGGCTGTCACAGACACAGTAGGTGACAAGTCGATACAAGCTGCAGGTATCCCGATAGGTGTATCTGAAGGCTTGGAGCGTTTACAGCAGCATTCTGAAATTAAACAAGTATATAATTGAGTATTTCTTTGTTCATAATATAATTGTCCACTTAATAGACAGTTTTTACCCTACAAAAGATCCGGTGGTTATGGACTTTTGCACTCCACGACTCCACCTCATGTGGACTGGCGAAAATCAAAGGAAATTTGGTACTTTTTTCAGCGCAAAATAAGATTTGAACCTATTCGATATAAGATGTTTTATTCTACGATCAAATAGAAACGGAAGCATTCAAAAAACAACAAAAAAAACGACCAAGACGAACTTTCATTGATCAAATATCTGATGTCCTTAAAAAAGGTCAAAGTAGGTACTAAAAATAGACGTGCATGTGGATGTGGATGTAGCAAGAGAAGTATGAGAGAAATGGCGCTCCATACTCTCTGCTCTGCCTACCCCTTTGGGAAACAGGTATCTATTTATGTAAAAACGATAATCTCGTTCTTCAGTTTTTCAACATTTAGGTACTCATTGAGATTTGGTAGGTATATAGTTTAGCAATAATTCAACTAATAAATCCAAGATTAGACTACAATATTTTACCATACTATTTATTGATGGGATTACGGAAAATTAAAATAGAAGCAAATTAAGTTTTCAATGGTACCATTGGACAATGGGAGTAAGATGGTTTGGTGCAGCAAAAATTACAACAATTTAAATCTCACGGTTTAGCCTTCTGTTTTATTGAAATAAAAACTTCGTACGCTCTTTCTGAACAGAACCGTCACGCTCACTCAAAAGTGATTTTTGTCGGTATCAATAATGTATCAAAGTTAATGTCGATACGCCATTTTGAAGATTATTTTTCCCTCTAATGAAAAATAAACAAAAAAAATCAAAATTAAATGTTTCTTTTAAAATTAGACTAATAATTTATTTTGTAAAAGACGCCATCTATTGAAGATCAGTTGAACTATGACAACAATATTATTTAACAAGTAAAGTATTCGCACGGATCAGTATTTTTTTCATTTCTATCGTGTGATCATAAGCACATATTTTTCGTACAGACAGACGGAAGGTACAGACGGTATCCTAGTAATAAATATAAATAGGTATACTAACCCCAAGCTAAACAGAACATGAGAACTGTAGCACAGATCAGCATCCCAACGACGAGGTAGCCCCACGGTCCGTAAGGTTTGAGAGCTGCTCCAATCTCAGTTAGAGCGTTCGTTTTCTGCTCTGTTTCATTGATTTTCACTGAAAAGTTTAAATATATCATAAGTCAATGACAACAAATTAATATATTAGGTATAAGTATTTGATCTAGCAACCCCATAAGAGGCTTTTATGAGTTTTATCCCAAAATACCTCAACAGAGCTGGCCTCTCGTTAGTATTACCCTCAGAAATACCATCGGTTAAAAGAGGAAGATTTGTCTGAGTATAATGTGGGGCTGGTACTAAGGCCCAGAGAGCCTTAAAAATATAAAAAAAAAACTCGTGATTCTTATAAGAACTTTACATAGATTCTGAAAAGATATCATTTGTAAACCGTGGAAAAATATTCTACTAGATTTTTCAGAAAATACCAATTTTCCTCCATTCATATTTCAGCCCTTGTTGGAGTCGCCGTTAGGTCGAGGAAAAATGGTCTTCTGCTGACCAGTAGGTAACCTAATAGAGTCTTCTTTACAGTTGGTACTCATTATTGAGCATCGTACTCATCAACTTCTGCTCAACTATCTACCTTCAGAGGACCGCCTCTGCCTGATGAACGACTGTGGCCATAGAGGAAGGAGTCCAGGCTTTCGGACACCTGATTGGACCATTTTTAGGACATCTCTCGCAATCTCTTTCCTTTCACCCTGCCCATCACCACAAGCTTTGGCCAACCCGTGATGAAATTAAAAAGAAATCGCAACTTACTAATAACAGAAGGTTTAGTAACACCATCCTGCAGTTGTATCCCAATGATCTCCTGGTTCATGGCAGCCAACCGCCTCATCAGCTCCAAGAGAGGCGGGTCCCTATGTCTAGCACACAATGCTGCTTCTTCATCTTCGCCTCCCATACAATGTTTCACACTGTCACATACCAGGAACGATGACACACACAGACCAGTACCGCCGCACATGAATTGGGACTCGTTGTTGCACTCGATGCCTGGAATTGTAACATTGGCAGGTTAATCAATTAAGAATTTTAATTCGGTACTTATGTAGGCAAAGTAAAAACAAGGTATGATTTTTATTTTTTTATTGAAACTAGTAGTTTTTCTATAATAGATTTTCAAAGTCTGGCCGACAGAAGACAAAATGATGTCATCATTTGGGTAAAGTAGCCATTTACCTACCACGTATAGCCAGTACCACGGGGCAAGTTATTCGCCGAATCTTTTATCACAAACGAATAGTACCACGAAACTACTTTTCCTAAATGATGACGTCACATGTCGAGAAAAATTTGAAAATTTATTATAAGAAAACTACTGCATAGAAAACAAAAATATACATACCGAACTAAGAAGATCCATGTCAAGTTCTAATATTGTGAAAAAATATTCTGAGTCCAGTCCATCATCAGTATGACTATGATGGACTCAGAATATGAAGTCGTTTTGTGTAACATCAGTTCCGACGTTAGGATGTTAGGGTATTTTGTTGGGGGCGCTAGCAGTAGGTAAGACTAACGCCTGCACTGATAGTCTGTCTTAGTAAAGTCATACACTATTTATTTATCATCACACCTTCCCAGTAGGGGTAGGCAGAGACATTTGATATCTTCTTCTTCTTCTTTATTATGGCTCCACCAATGTTCATCGGTGATTTGCCAATGTCAAGTATAGCCTTTATAGTGTTTATAGCCGATAAATCGGTATTTAAGATAATCCCGCCGACCGTGATATGTCTTATTAATCACTGATTAATCACAACCATCACAGCGCGAACAGGATTAAACTGGATTCCACATCACGCCACGACGAAAACGCGTGCGTATGTCGCCATGACCGGATGTGAAATCCCACACATTTCTATACAAAACTTACCACTGCTGACAGCTGTCACAACTAGTCTCAGTTTCTGTGTATGTCTTGACGGGGCGGCGGGTGGTGTCCATACAAGTATTAATCTTGGAGGTAGTAACCTAGCGCCGGCTCGAGCTGCTACTACCGCCGCGTTACCTCCACAGAGGGACATCCTCCAAATTGGAATCTTCATTTCGCCCACGTACTGAAACTGGCAAAACAAATTAATTAAAATAACTGTTATAATTAGCTGGCTATAGGGGCGGATCAAGTATTTGTTTTAACCCTAACCTAAATAAGAAAAGCCAGGGAAGGAGATCGATCTCAAAGCAGCTTACCCAAAAAATGAAAAACAGGGGAAGAAAACCTCTAAATATAAGCCATTAATGTTTATGTTAATAATTTATTTAAGGGGGGGTCGCGGGCCCCTTAGCCCCCACCTGTATCCGCCACTGGCTGGCCATTATATCCGCTAAAATGAGGAAGACATATCTTCCAAAGAGTAGGAACCCTGTGATTGGGAGCCATAAGGCAATCCGTGGAGATAAAAAACATGTGTACCTATTGTCGTGGAAAAAGTAAAGAGGGGAAAGAATGGAAATTTGCCAAATCTCTCGTGGCTAAACCAAAAATGTTGTTACTGCTGACTGATAGGTATAAACTCTTCGAATTTTCGCAATTGCAAAATCGTATCAATTTAAGTTTCAACCCACATAACTGCGACATTGAGCAATAAGTGGGACAATAATCAGAATGCGGGTCGTATCTCATACATGTCCCCATTAACGAAGGATAGAAAACTCCACATAAAACCCCACCAAAAACATTTCATGAAAAATATGTTGCCAAGACTCACAAGTAAGCTATTAACGCTTTCACTTTTAAAAAATATCAGATCTCATGAAGAGCCAAGCCCCTACCTCTACAAGGCCTAACTCTACAACTTCTACAAAAGTATGGCTTGACTGTTTCGCGACCGTCGCACAAACACTCCCATGGACTTATGGTAAATGAAACGGCCAAGCCATATTTTTGGACCAATATGTAGGGATTTGTGAAGTTAAGGTGGCCACACATTCGTCCAATTCTTGTAACGAACAGTCCGCCCAGATAGATCATCCAGTGGCCGGTATGGGAAAATTTCGGTGCGATGCCGGACCAATTTGTGGGCTTGGTTCTTCATGAGATCTGATAATTTTTTAACAGTTAAACAACCTAGAACTTCATTATCTTTATTTTCTTTAGAATTTATTTAATTTTGATATTGCAACAACCGTCTTCATTACCGACAAAAAATGTAATTGTTTAATTTCGTTCTTGCTTTTCAGTAAACAGTTTTTGCAGTCGATATCTATACTATTTGCAATATTGTTTATGTAAGTAAGTAGGCAAATATACTGTTGCAAGGGTTATTGAGTGGAGACCCAGACCACCTCACCAGTAAGTTGGAGACACGACATCGTAAGGAGAGAAATTAGGTCGTGGTCCTCCACGACTCCTGAACTGCGGAGGAGAAGTGGCTCAATGTTGAGAAGGCTTAGAAGAAGAAGAAAAAGAAGTAGGTATATGAAATAAACTTACAATGACTAAGGTACAGGCATCGTCAGTATTATTTCTAACTTCACTGCGGTCAGCGGTGTCCTGCGCGCGCGCCGACAATGTGCTCCACTTACGACCTCGCTCCCACGAAGACATCGACTCCTGAAATAAAAGAAAGAGATAGCGTGAATAAAAATAATCAATGATATTAAAAATAACTACCTAAATAAACAAGCAAGAATACTGGCTGCATTTCCCCGTTGAATCGCGATGCTGTTTCATAGTGCGAGGAAGGAGCCAGCCATCTTGTTACCAGAGGAGATGATCAGTCTTGATCGATCTTTAATAAACTTTTTGGCATTTGAACCTAGAGTTTCTACATCAAATGGCACAAATTTGTAGTTTTCTATAATTGAACTAGGTATATTTGTGCTGTTTGTTAGACTCTGCGAATATTTGTCTAAGTTATTACATCCATAGTAAGTATTCCAAAATACATCGTCATAAATAAGTAGTACGTCATTCGCTAACTTCGCTAGGTAGGTTTGTATCTATTGTATGAAATTTTATAAATAGCTAATATTTTAGTAATAGCGATTAGAGCTAGATTATGATGTCAATGTCATAGTTTGTAACACGCCTCGCCTAATAATTATACAGATTGTACCTACATACAATATTTGGTAGGTAACAAATATAAAAAACGTGCGAGCCTTACAGTAATCGCATATGATGTGTAACATCTGACATCTCACCTTGGTAATAAGCAACATTAACATTATATCCTGAAAACATCAACACTTTATACACAACTGATGCGTTCTCCTTCTCTTTTTCCCTTTCTCTTTTTCGTCACACACACACTGTTGGCTGACAGTATTAACCTCTCGGAAAATAGGTTGTTACCATCTGGCGGTCAACGCTATCATCGCGCGCGCTCATTGGTCAAATCAAAAAGCGCGCGCTTCCCCGGCTTCCTGTTACACACTTCCGTCCCTTTTCACGAAATCACTCCCACAGATTGCAGGAAAGCGAGAGGAAAAATGTTACACATCAATAAAGAGAAAATATAAGTTTGTTTGTAAGAAGTAAACTAAAACCGATTTGTTTTATTTTTTACTGTTATATATTTTATATGGATATAGGCTATGTTTTATTCAAAAAAGTTTGGTTCCATATAATATATTTCCGGGATAAAAGTTAGCCTATGTCACTCTCAGGCCCTTCAGATATGATTTACCCTGTTGTGGCGTGAAATAAGGACAAAAAAACTAAACACACTTTCAAATATTATATCGACAAAATGGGCAAAAATTGTTGGAGATTTTTCAAATTTTTATGGACCCTTTTAATACAAATATCGCAATAAACATCTCCCAAATCACTTGTCCTTGTACACAAATAGATATAACAAGCGACTTTGTTTTACAAGTTTGTGTAAATAATTTTACTGTTAACGTCAATTTTGTCAGAATCGTGACAGACCAATCAACTGTCTTTCCGGTTAGCTACTTTACTTAATGGATTGACAATTAATTAATAGTTACTTAAGAATTAAAGAAAGACAAAACGGAAAAACGATCACGACAATCGTTAAAATTTTCACCTCATTCATATTGTATCTGTCAAAAATATGGCAAATCTCAATTAATCCTGGAAAGGTGAGTTTATTTATACAACATTTCCTTACCATACAATTGATAGTTATTATAGCATTGCTCTAGCATTTTGGAAACTATGGCTATTTAGAACTCTTAATAATGAAAATATGGCTCATTCCAATTTAAAATAATAACTATCAACTGTGTGGTAAGGAAATGTTGTATAAATAAACGCACCTTTCCAGGATTAACTGAGATTTGCCATATTTTTGACAGTTACAAGATGACCAACAGATTTTTTAAATTCTAAAGTTAGTTATATGTATGGAGATAAAGGCCTTAACGATTATAAGGGTTACGTTTTCGCCATTTGGCTACAGAATCCTAAAAAGGATAATGAAGAATCTAGATCTTAGGTCTAAAAAGGCCTCCTAAGATTCTATTTTAAGCGTGAACCAAGCAAGTTTCCATAAAAGGCTGCATTACACAACAGTACAAATATAAACTGGCCACTACCTACACGACTCTATTACTTGAATAATGTATGATGACACGCCCTGAGAATCCTAAAGACAAAGCCTTTGTTGTAACACTGTTCAAATTATATTTATTCTGGACCTGAAAATCTGAAAGGAACCTAAGGCGTAGGCTAAAATAACCTATTTTTAACCGACGTCCTAAAAAAGAAGGAGAAGGTTCTCAATTCGGACCGTTTTTTTTATGTATCGATTACTCCGACAGTTGTAAACCGATTTTAATGATTTATTTTTTATTCAACAGATAATTATTTCGGATTGGTCCCATTTTTACTTACCTAATTGTTTTGAAAATTTAAACGAAACTTTAAATGGCGCCCAATAAAATAAATAAAATTCTAAACCTGGAACCTGTCCTGTCAAAAAACGGATCGTGTGACCCAAGCTTTTTATCTACATTCCAGCATAGAAGGCCAACTTGATATTTTTTTTGTGCGTTTGATAGAGGTTGGATTCAAATTCAGATGCGTTTATAGGTTATTTTTCAAGTTATACATAAGCAAAGCCATATCTAAAAAAAGCTAAGTAGTTATTGTTCGCATTGTTTCTCCTTTTTTTTCTTTCTTCACAGGTTGCCTTACAGCTCCCGAAACTGTGTTACGGTTCCAGGGTACCCAGCGGAAGACCAAGTCTCCCTCGTTTAGCCGATGGTATTTGTGAGGCTATACCTAACGAGTGGCTAGTTCTGTTGAGGTATATTTAGATGGAAAAGCCTAAATCTATTCCATCTAAATATACCGGATAATGTAGATGGCCGGGATCCGGGATCAAACCCGTGGTATGCCTAGTGAATACCAGACGTCTTAACCACTCGGCCACCGACGCACCTTTTCGCATTGTTATACAGCAAATATAGAATGTTGTAATATTCATTCATACATTGTCAGTCTACGCCAATTAGGTAGGAGGTATTGTTAGTTCCTCGTGTTTCGTAATAGACATCTTTTGTTAACTTTACAGTCATGGATGTGACAACTCAAATTATTACTATTTCTTTAATACATCATCTGTGAAAATTTCAACTGTCTGTCACGGTTCATGAGATACAGCCTGGTGACAGACAGACAGACAGACAGACGGGCGGACAGTGGAGTCTTAGTAATAGGGTTTCCGTTTTTTACCCTTTGGATACGGAACCCTAAAACGATGTGTGAAATCTTACGATGCAATAAAAATCGACAGTATAAAGTTGCCGAGAGTGAAATTATACGATGCGCACGCACAATGCAAGCCTATTTTTTATTAAGTTAAAATTTTTAAATTTCAATATTATATTTAATTCAAATTTTAGTAACCGTATTTATTATGATCTAGCAATTTTATTTCCATTGATTATTTGCGTGCTCAATAAACTTATTTGTTTTACTATACATATAAGTACCTACACCATAGATTAATTAATAATTACTACCTACACACACAGTGTTTTTTTAAATGCGACAAAATAATTTATCCTAAAGCATATCCTTATATGGCGAATATTTTGAGATAAGTAGCAGAAACTACAGGGATTTTTCTTGAAAATGTGTAATGTAGTTTGAAAGGCATAACGCGCTCATATATCAATGATTATGAAAAAAGATAGACTGGAAATACCATAATATCCTTTGATAAAAAAATTTATAGAGGTATTACGTCCGTCGCAGTGTGCACCCCGCGCGAAACACATAAGATCAAAAATATATAAAAGGTCATTGCATAAGATTTTAAATTTATATCTATAAGATACCTAATAACCAGCTTTTTTGAATTTTCTTTCCAATATTTACTGAGTAGAACAGGATCTACTCTTTAGAAATCAAGCATATCGATATTATTTATGAAGTCAGCATAAAAAATAATAATACACAGCAAGGTAAATGTCAACATGCATTGTTCACGCACACTTCCGTAACAAGCTAACCCTTCACTTAGCGTTGCCAACCGTACATTTTTATCGAGAAGTTTATTCTATCATCGCGCCTTTTATCCCAAGAGAAGTAGGCAGAGACAATCGAAATAAATATAATAAAGCTTTGGTGCAAAACTAGACTACCAGCTAGGTACCAATGTAGGTACCAATGTAAAGATCTATCCGAGCCTAAATGTCATCCTCACCTGCACCCTTGGTATAGCCTCTACTAGATACAAACGAGGCTCTGACGGTATAACCAATTAACCATAGACTACAAGGCTACAGCGAGCCTGAAGATCTAAATAGTCTCAAAATGTCTGGTGCCCAAGAAAGTTATACATGGCGCGTCAATACAAGGTGCTTCGCGCTGTGGACCGCCTTGATTGACCAGGACTGCTCTCTCAAGAGCACCACGACTAAGAAGAAGAATTAAATTAGGTGGCAACAGCTGGAAAAATATCCAAATCATCCTTTGCCATACATAGAAACTAGTTTACCTACTAATTTATAATTTGGTTATTCGTGTTGGTCAACTGCAATTTCGCCATCACGTAAGTAAAGAGTACAAAATATCTAGCATGGCTCTCGATTTTTGAGCATACTTAAAAGAAAATGGCGGACATTTTGGCCTTGCGATTTACGATACTAAATATGGTCAATGATAAGCAATGGCTGGTGATGATTACGACATTAATTTGATGATGCATGTCTTGATTTCTCAGGACGAGTCAGAATTCTGAGAATTACAGATGGAATGAAAGATGCAAAAAAGTTATTTCTTGATTTTATTTTCGTTGCGAAGACAGCGTGGCAAGAGAACTTATTTAATTATAATTCAATTACATTGAGTATCTATCTATCTATTAATTTGCTCGTTTATTTCTCGTCATTAGAGGGAAAATAATCTTCAAAATGGCGTGATACCGACACAAAGCACCTTTGAGAAATAATACCATCTATATAGATAGGGGCTTTAGGATTGAAAACGTCAAGAGTTACCCCCCTGACCTGACTAAGCCTGTAGCATATCTAGGTCACAAGTAATAATATAAATCATTACACCTAGGTTTATATCGTCAAGGAGACACAGAGTACATACGAATAGTATGTATAGTGTTACACAATAGGAAGCCTTGTATGGTATAATATAATATGTTAGTAATGCGATTATTGTTTAGGGTAGGTATTCAAAAGTGAAAATAATAATTAAGATACTGGTCTATTCGCCAGCCCGAGCAATGGATGTATAACCAATGTAGCTAGGCAACTGGCTGGAAGATGCTACAGCAAGCCTGAAGACCTAAATAGTCTCACAATGTCTGCTGCAGAAGGCAAGGGGAAACCACTTCACTATGAACCAAGAAAGTTAACCATGGCGAGTCAATACAAGGCGCGTCGCGCTTTGGACCGCCATGCTACGACTGAGAAGCAAAATAAGCATAAATTTATCCAGAAGACTCTGAAGTGTTTGGCCCTTGCCTAACAAATATTCAAAATTTTATCGCTGATATGGACCCTCCAGCAAGTTGAAATTCACCCCTGTCAATTTAAACGTCTTTGGGAAATAATTTAAAGTCTAACGTAATGCACCTTTTGATTTTCCCACAATAATAAATCAATAAAAAAACACATTACTTAGAAATAATAAATAATAATGTGTTTAAGAGTCCTGAATGTTCCACGACACGAAGATAATTTGCGCCACACCACGGAAAGTCACGTCGACTATGTAGGGTTGTCAGTTTTGTTACATATTTTTTTTATTTTTTTTTCTTTCTTCCCGGGTTGCCTTATAGCTCCCGAAACCGTGTTACGTTTCCAGGGTACCCAGCTGAAGACCAAGTCTCCCTCGTTTAGCCGATGGTAATTGTGAGTCTATAGGTATACTTAACGAGTGGATATAGTTCTGTTGAGGTTTAATCTAGCCCAATTAATTGCTAATATGATATCTGTGTATCTTCTAAATACCATCAAGTTTCAAAACACCTAATTTTGAAATAAATAAATAGATTGATTTTCGAGGAAAGTTTAGGAGTATCAGACAGGAAACTAGTGAATCAAGTCGGGGGGAAAAGTTATCCACAGCGAGTTTTCATGGCGTATGTTGTCTAATCCGTCAGAAAAGATTTAGAAAAGAATTGTGAAGAATAAAATGATCTACAAAAAAGTCCGCAGAAGCATATATCTATCTGCAATAGATAAGTAGAAATAACCTTATTTAAAATTCAATTACGTATTTTCAAATTGTTGTAAAAAAACCGACGTCGGGCGGTTCGTTAGTATATAATGTATATATTTGGTGAAATTCAAAATGATCTTTCAGGAAATGAAAAATCTGACAGAAGCTTGTGACAGCCTTGCATTTTATTTTATTTTTTAGGTTATTTTGGGGGTAATCTAGAAAAAACTCTGTAGGAAACCAAATTCTGAATTACATTGGTTTGCGCAAGTGTGCGTTTTTGACAAGCGTGTTTAATAGTTTATCGAAGTTTATTTCCAATGCTCTTTGAAGGTTATGTGGTGCATGAGATCTGTGGTTTTTTCTATAGGCTATGTCACAGCACAGTTGACAACCCTACACAAGGCTTAGTAATCATTATTTATCACTAACCTTAGTACCTACACTTCTTGTATCCTTTAAAAAAATCACATAATAATAATACAGCGATAGTAAACCTGTTAACACAATGTCAAGGCATTTACATACCTAACCTTCACGCTTGTTTTCCAAAGGGGTAGGCAGAGAGTATGACCGCCACTTTTCTAGATGTTTGCATACTTCTCTTGCTTCATCCACCATCAATACATTGTTTCGGTATTACAGCTTCATAATATTTGTTTCATTCTTTCCCCTTGAAAGTTTATATACAACGCTATCATTCACTCCACACTTTAAAATTTCAAACATTCAAAACATTCACATTTAATTTTATAATGTATTCAATATTCCAAGTCCAGAGTTCAATTCTCACTCGAGCAAAAAATTACTTGCGCCTTAAAAACTGCGACTGATTGGAACTCTTTAAATGTGAACCTTGTTACGTCTCTGGCCACGCAGCACGCAAGGTATTTTTATTTAAGTAAGGATTTAGGAGAGTACGGTAGTGACATTAGAGAAGAATGCTGAAAGAAAGATCGTGACTAAAATGAAGATGAAGGATGAAAGATTGACTAAAAAGTTTTATGTGGCAGAAATAAAAGGGAATGCTGGCAGAAGTACACCTACTTTTATTGAATATATAAAAAAATTATAGAAGGCAATCTTAAAAGTACACACAACCGCCGAGTTTACAATGTATGAAAGGTATGATAAATATAAAAGAAGTATGCCAATATCAAGAGAAATAGCATTCGAATGTCTCTGCCTACCCTTATTGTGATAAAAGGCGTTACTATAGATAGATAGAACGGAACCTTATTAGAACTTGGATTGGAAATAATAACCTACATGCCTACAAGGACAATTACGTTTCAAAATACAAAATGTATTTTATTGACAAAAAAATAAAGGCTACAATCGCTTACGTATTCCAAAAAAATGTTTACATTATGGGAATTGAAAAAATCCTATTGTAACAAAATGAATGCCAGTTTTACAATATGTCTGAGGTTGAACCAAAAAACAATACTGTACGTGCGAGGTCAACAAAATATTAAAAAATAATGTAGTTAAAACTCTTGGTAACAAGGATCACATATAGTCGGAAATTAAACAGAACTCCAAGTTTTCCTAGCACGAGTAAAAACTAAGGTATTCTGCACGTTAAGAGTGTAGTGTACCGCGTCCATGTCAATACAAACGGAGAAAACGTTTTACTACCCCTAAATATCATTTAATTTTAACGATTTTGTAATATGTTACTGACATAATGAAAAACTACGTACGTATTTTTTCCTTTTTTCAAAATTCGTAATAGGTCAAAAGTTATAAGCCCCTCAAATCTAGGTTTTTTTGGTTCATAACTTGCTGGTAATAAACCGTCTGTATTTGAGAAACAAAGCAAAATTTCAAAAAAAGCAAAACGTACGTACGTAGATTATAATCTGCTAAAACGTTTGACATCAAAATTATAAGGTTTCGTTATAGTTTAGTAGGTGTAAATCGTTTTCCCCCAAAACGCAATTTTCAACGAAGAACATACCTACGAACACTCACGAGCTGCAGTGTTCTCTGTCGCACTGATGCCCGTGGGAAGAGCGCGCTTGAGACAGAATATGATTTTCTAAATACCTATTTCGCTGCGTACGCTGAGCTACACGATCCTCTTAATGCCATGGTACTATATAGTCACAAACGAGTAGTACCTACCTGTGGGCAGGGCCGGATTAACCCCGAGGCAATCATTGCCTCCAGGCCCCCACTAGAACGAGACCCCCACCACATTTTAGTGTTATGAATTGGAAGAAAATTGTTATTTTTGCGTCTGAAAATGCGTTATCCTGCGATTACAGAAAATCATAAACATAAAACTGTTTTAAAACTATTGACAAATAAGAATGTGTTCCGTTATAATAAAACACCTTGATTATTTGCACCCCAGATTAAAAAAAGTATAAACTTCAACGCAAATATCATTGCTTCAACGTCGATTTTTCGAAAATCACCGGCCATAAGCAGGCCCCATGTTCATCCGACCAGATTTTTTTACCCAAATGAAAATTTATATTAAAAAAACTACTGCATAGAAAACTTTCTAACAGTCTTCGATTCAGTATTCTCAACGAGATTCTTACTTCGTGTGATCACGTGACAAATGTCATAGATAGACAAAGGACTTAAATTTATCTTTCATTCTTCGTGTGGTCATGCTAGCTCTAGCACCTTTTATTATTAAGAAACGCCTTTTTTTTGAAGTCGTTAAAAATACTTCTAATATATTTCTTTGTTTAGTTATTGATGTATAACATCTTTCCTCTCGCTTTACTGCAGTCTGTGGGAGTGATTTAGTGAAAAGGGACGGAAGAGTGTAACAGCGCTATTTGATTTGACTAGGGAATGCAATACCGGGATACCGGGATCCCGAAATACCGGGATCCCGCATACATGTTGCTCGGTCGAAAAAAATATGGAATGCAAATAAGTATCCAACTTTTTTTCATTGTTTGGATCATAGCCATCATAGGATGAAGTGGCGCACCGATTTCTATGTCCATGGATCAAAGTAGATTCACACTTCACAGGCTCACACACAAAATTATAGAAATTGTGAGTCAGATACTGGTTGCCCGTTACTTACAGTGAGTTTTCTCTTGGACGTTATAAAATAGTATTATAACCAGTATTCTATGTTTAGAAATATCTACTTGCTGATTTACAAGCTCTTAATGATCGGAGAAGTAAGTCGAGTGTTCCCCACAAAATTCATATTATCAAATACAATTTGTTCTATAGGTAGGTACTTATTTCTAAATGTATTTATAATAGAGGTTAAAAAAGTTTGTTTGGAAATATTTTTTATAAAAAAAATTTTTCATCCGCAGTCGGCCATATTACTTTTGTCAAAAATATGGCAAATCTCAATTAATACTAAAAAAATTAGTATAATTATACTACATTTTTAACTCAAATTGCTGATAGTTATTATTTTAGCGTTCTAAATAGGCGTAGTTTTTAAAACAAACATTGCTAATGCGTTTTTAAAACTATGGCTATTTAGAAGTTTTAATAATGAAAATATGGAATTTAAAATAATGACTATGAGTCTGTGGTCATTTATTTGACATTTACATGAATATGACGTCACTTCCCGTTTGCGGTCACGTGACCGGAAGTATGCATTAGATATTTAAAAAAATATAAAACAAAAAATAAGCAATATTTTCAGCGAATATACGTTATAGACTACCTGTATAAAAATATTATTGTGTATTTATTTTCTTTCATTGCACTGTCAACAGTGTCAACACCCCCATATTTTCTTTGCTCGTAGGAAACAGGTAGGAAATCATTGGGTTCAATAAATATGTTGATACATTTTCAATATTCTAATAGAATATAGTTCTTTGATTTTATCATTTTATCAATACATAAATTGACATAAAAGTCTACAGATCATAATGTAATGTTAATTTTATTATAAAACACAACAGGAAAATAAATAAATTACTAAAACGTAATCAAGTCTTGTATAAAAACTGGTTAATCACAAGTGGTGACTAAAGGTTATATGGACACATATATAGATATTATACCTACATATACAAGATCTACTTGATGTCGGCTAATGACATGACACACCCACAAAGTACCTTCTAATAACTTGATTATTGCTTTTGTTCGCTTTGACTTCTAGCTACCTAGTAGATGTTTTGTTTAGCTTCAAATTGACCCAAACTGTAGGTAGGGATTTAGATTGTTTTGCTGAATATATAAAATTACTTCCTATTATTTTTATTTTCGCTGAAATTGTTATCTGCAATTTTAAAAATCTCTATTATAAATTGTTATAAAATTAAATGCTCTAATGATGCATTTCCTATAATTTTCCTCTAATTTCAAATATATAAATCGTTGTCTATACTATTCAAATGTTTCTAAAGGGATTTCATTTAATTTTAACACTATTCAATCTATTTCTTTCCACTCGTAATGGAGTGACATAGTAATTATAAAATTTATCTAAAAGAAACTATCAGATCAATTAATTGGTTTTAAGGAATATAAAATTTACAGGATTTGAGATTAGGTATATAGAGTTTGAATAATATAAACTGAAACAATAGAAAACAATACATTATAGAAACTAATATACAATTTAGATTTAAAAAATTAGAAGATCTAAAATTATAGAATGTGAAAGAAATTGAGGAGATAGGTACCTTATAAACATAAAATATCAAAGTCTTGTCGACGAGTTATAATTAGATTGTGATGCGGGCGAATTTCTATTTTCGTCCAAATACATCCAAATAATATAGATTTAAGAACAATTTAAAAAAATCAAAGTCATTGAGTATACTTATAACTCAAGAACCACTTACACGCGAGTTTTTCTATCACTTAAAATAAACACCCAAACATCACTTTCGGTCACTTTCTAATTGGTAAAGAAATGACATTGCAAAATAATACTTGTCACAAAAAATAGCATGACAGGAACAATGGGCGTCGAGAAAGCTGCAGATACTGCTAAGAGACGACTACATTTCTAAATTATATCTAGGATATCTTAGGGTTCTGTTGCCAAAGGGGACCCAACAAGGGTCTGTTTATCAGGTAGTACCACGGGGCACATTAAGGGCCGTAACGTGGTACTACTTTTATCTATATAATAAAATCGAAAACCCAGAACGAGATAAAAAACGAGACAGAGCGGGATGGCGCTCTACGAAACTTTCTTGACACGTTTCCCCCAAACGGCGTACTCCTTCTTAGGAATTTGTATGTAATTCGATTCCTTGATCTCGGGAAAATATGATTTTGGATGTGTCATTTTTGTATAGTAAGCAAAATAAAATCGCAAGTTCGAATTTCGAACCAAAAGAGAGCGAATTCCATTGTCTATGCCAGTGTTGTCGTTTCATTTCAAAATCGTGACATTTCTTTGGTTGGTTTACAGTTTACACAATATATGAAGTTATCCGAAACCAAATGCACAATAGATTCTACGCGGTCGGTCGCTAGTTATAAAAAAAACTTAAAAATTATATTCAAATCAGTTTCTTAAAATAGCTTAATCTTGGAAGTAAAAATTAGGTTTACCTTAGTTTTTACTTTACATGCCTAATTCTGTGAAAAAGTGTGAAAATGGCAAATTTTGAAAATCTTCAACCGTTTTGTGCCTACTGCCTAGATGTTCTGATAACTGAGTTATATTTCTGTCCCCAATACAGCTTCTTACATGAGATTTTTTTTATTTAAATCTTTTCAGCCGCTACGTATGTATCAAACAATTAATTAAGTTTATTTCTGGCTTTTTTACGGTAAATCTATAGCATTTTCCCACGGGCAGAGCCGCGATCAAAAGATTAGCAAACATAAAAAAATGCAGTGATTGAAAAAAATCGGCGCCGACACAAACTAGGTGTGCGCAATGGTCGCCGACAAACCGGTTATAATGATTATGCCAACATTGGTCTTACGTAGGAGTCGAGGAGAATAACAACACATCTTTGTATTCAAGCGATAATTCAATAAAATATAACTAATAGATAAGGGAAAGTATACCCCCGTATAAGGAAAAGTATTCCCCTGTCCGTAAACGCACTCTTTTAGAGTTTTAGATGGAAACCGGGTATCACTATCTCTACATATTATAAAACATTGTCCCCCGCCGCGTTTGTCTGTCTGTACCTTTTTTCACGCAAAAACTACTAAACGGATTTTGTTGTGGTGTTTTCTATTAGATAGGTTGATTCACCGGGAAGGTTTACGAGTATTATAGACCTAACATGTTTAGACCCTGAGCATTAAAGGTATAAGTGAATCAAGTCTTGGAAAAATTGGGGTAGCTATAGAATAAATAATATAATAGAGGCGATTGCCTTTTGCTATGATCAAATCCTAAGGTTTATTTTGTGACATGAACTACGGTTTCCCGTTATAATTGTGTTATTCGATAGGTGGAATTTTGGTAGATCTAGTTTTAGATTCAAGATTGGTAAAGTTTATTAGTCCCTGAAAAACTGGTCATCGAATATGACAAAAAAGGCAGAGGCAGTCATGGGCAGTGGCGGCGCTAGACGTCAGCGACGTCGGCGACCGCCGACGGCCTCGCGCCTGTGAGGGCCTCGCAAAAAAGTTTAAAAATTAACAAAATTCGCACTCTCATGCTTTCTTTCACAGACAACAACGTAATAATTATCTAACCGTAAGAGAAGACTCCTTAGTGGTAAAATAGTCATTGACGATTTTGACTTGGGAGTCATAAGAAGAAAAGTTCAGGATTTTTCTGCTATAAAAAAGGACGATTCGCAAACTTTTGCCTATTTTAAGAGATGAAATAGATCTATTTATCGTTTTTGTTCTGACTTGGAAATGAAAGAGGCCTCGCAAAGCTGATGTCGCCGACGTCTATATTTGGTCTAGCGCCGCCACTGGTCATGGGGACTGCCGACAGAAGTAAAAACTTAAAACAATCCCAGCAATTGAAAGCCAGTACACGAATTCCTGCCCGGGCATTCTCGGGTCGATCATAATACATGGTCTTGACATGACGCGAACACAGATCGCGAATCCTTAAGATTTCCCTCTACAAAAAATCGCTCAACGCGCCTAAAAAGTTTTCACCTTATTAATAAACACCAGAGCAGCTAAGATAATTTTTTAATATTTCAGAAATAAGAAATGACTGTAAACCCTCCACATTTCACCTTTCTATAGAATAGACTCATCGTCAATCGTAGGCATTACTGGATTCGCCACATAATATCGCGAATATTTTGTTCGGGGAATTGTACGCTAGGGGAAATTACGCTTGACTAATAATTCGTATTCGAGAATAAGACGTAACGAATTGGAATCATACACTTTCCGCCCTGGCTTTGCCCGTGTAAATTTATGATTGGTTGAAGTTTATGGTTACTAATCCGCTTGTTTTGAGTCGCCCGTTTAGTTCCTGATATTAGTGTTGTTTGAACACAAATTCTTCAGCTTTATTTTATTAATTTAATACCTAAATAAAAAAAAATAAAGGTGTGCCGTGTGACCCTCTCAAAATTTAAGTAGTTTTTCAATAGTCAGAGACAATCGAATGCCATTTTATACGATCCTGACATACCTCTTTCGCTTCTTTTATATTCATCATACGTTTCATACACGCTCGGCGATTCTGTGTACATTTAATATTGCCATCGATCAATACATTTTTTATATGTTTAATAAAAGTAGGTAGGTGTACCTGTCTGAATGTCGTCCTTTATCATGTTCCTTAAATCATGTTTTATTTTACTAGCTATTTACTCATCTAAGAGTCCCAACGGGGTAGACAGTTCTGCATACCAAAACTCACTGACTTAGTATAAATTCATACATAATCGATCTGTGCTGAGCTGTGTCACGTACACATAAATATTCAAGTTAAACCTGTTTCTTGAATTTTAATGAGATATTATGTCCAAATTATTACTTTAGCAAAATTCCTCCGGTTTGACATTAGCGACTATCATCTACTCGGGAAATTAGTACAAGATAAGTAGGTACTCTAATTTGTGGCAACTGTAGCATGAACGAGTTGGTAAATGGCACCCTGTTGCTACAGAGCGACTGCTGGATATGCTGTGGCGAAATGTGAAAAAGCAAGACTTAAGCTAGAATCTACAAGATATGTAGCATCAGGCGGTGGAAGTATAGTATGCTTACCTTAGAATAAAATGAAGATTGATTGAAGGCAATATTGAAAGTACACATAATCGCCGAGCATGCATATATGAAAGGTATCAGGTATAGGTTTTCAATATTAGATAAGTTAATTCACCAGGAAGGTTTACGAGTATTAAACATGGCCCTATCATGTTTAGGAGCTGAGCATTAATAATATAAATAAGAGATGTAACAAAATTATGTAGGAAGGAATTGTGTGGTATAAAATGCTGCCGTCCTTTAACTAGAAAGTCGTTAACCCTCAAATGGTCGATTTTGACTTTTTGATTGAATGTGATAGAGTTCAAAATTCTCCATCTTTCTATCTAGGAACCATTTTAAAAACTGTAGTAGTTCCAGAGATATAAAAACTTTGTAGGGCGTTAAGTGACAGAATTTTTGATGATTTCTTCTCTTAAAAGCGACTAAGCCACACTTCTTAGCTTAATTAACGTTAAAATACTTTAGCTGCCAAATGTGATGATTACTTTCTGATCTTTTACTTAACTAAAAGAACGTTATCTGATTATTCTTGACTAAAGAGACGCAAAACAACTATAACTACTTTATAGTTAAGTATTGTCTTAGCTTTTCACAGAAAAACTTAACTTATTAGCAGTTACCATCCCTTAACGCCATTTTAGTTAAGCATGTACTACTGTCAATTTCTAGAACAGCACTTTGTTAGAAAATTATTTATGCATTTTTCATCATATCGGTGAAAATAATTTAAAATTATGCTTAGTTACAAAGCAGCTAAGTCGCATCACTTAGCTAAAAGGCAGTTTTTCAACGCTCGCGCTTTGTTGTTCACTCCGGGGGGTCGGCGGTGTGGACTGTGCGGGTGAATCAAGGTATCTTACCTTAAGGAGACGCCTCATAACGTGCTTCACAACTTCTTAAATTACGCGGTAACTATGTCTTAGTTTCGATATATTTGTCACAGAATGAATTTTAAAAAAAAGAAAATCACTTACACCTAAGTTTAATGAAGCCCTGAAAGTCATCAATTTCACGTGTATTCTCAACCGATTTTGCGACTCGAGTTCTCATATTATATTTACTAACATAAGTCTGTGTTTACTAATGCACCATTTTCTCGTATTTATCCTATAGATACTTTCACATACTTTGTGAAAACATTAAACAACTTCCTATTTGTATTAGTTTTTGTATAATACTAGAAAAGCATTTGTCCGTTTTGTATATTTTTGCAAGACCGATATTTTGAGAAATCGTTCTTTCTCATGTTTCTGGTACTTGGCCATATTATCTTATTCTTGGTTATTTTATAGATTCTTTTTGCAGTGTATCTCACAAATACACAAAACGGACATAATTATGCTCTTCCAGTATTATATAAAAACTATTAGAACTACTGAAAGTATGTGAAATTATCTATAGGATAAATACGAGAAAATACGCGTGAAATTTATGACTTTTAGGGTTTCATAAAACTTAGGTTTAACTGATTTTTATATTTTTTGAAATTCAACTGTTTCAAATATATAAAATACTATGTTTCGAAAGCTATTAAAATTTCGAAACTAAGACATATAGTTATCGCGTAATTGTCGTGGAGCTTGTAATTTATATGGGACAAAAGTCATGAAGATTGAGGCGTCTATACATTCCGGCGTATATGTTAACGATTTCATACTTAAAATTAAATGCTTTATCTAGTCCCGGGAAAGATTATTATCATTTAATTTTAAATTAAAACAATTTAATTAAATAACGGCATTTAATCAAACTTTACGTATTCGTAACGACGTACTTATTCAAAATGCAAATCCAAGAGCATACCTCAAAAAAAGTCTTAAGTTTCTTTCATAATATCGAGCTTTGATCTCCACTATAAAAATAACTTTGCTGAAGACTATAAAACCTTGAAATTTTATATTACAAGTTTCTGAAAAACCCTCAATTGGCAACAACAATTCGTTAGCTTCCCAAAGGGATAGAAAAAGACCGAAAACAAAACTTAGGTAGTTGATAAGTTGTTACCTTATATTTGTATCATAATACCAAAACATAAGATGATTCTCTGGCAAGATTTTCATATTTTTTTCAGAGTGCATTTTTTTATTACATTATTACTTTTATTTGTGAAAGTAAAAGATAAGGCTTTACGAAAAAAGCACAAACCAATAAGCTGAATATATTTTTACACCTCGAGACTGATTATTATATATTATTTATTTTTAGTTTATTAGCTAAGTGCCTACTTTAGATAAAACCAATACGTAATAAATTTATTTTTTTTTTAAATTCGTACTGTGTAATTGGACCTTAGATATATTTGTTTTCATAATAAACAAGTTTTATGAAAAATATAAATTCGGTATGTAAAGTAAAAGCTAAGGTACGATTTTTATATTTTTATTTTAAAGATTAAGCTATTTTAAGAAACTGATTTGAATATTTTTGATTTCTATACAGTAGTTTTTTTATAATAAATTATCAAAGTTTTGGCACTGATGACGTCATTTTGTCGGCTGAATACTTCAATACCTTTGATATGTTGGTACAGAAAAAAGAAGATCTGTGTTCTTTGACTTTGAGATTTAAAACAAACAATAGTGTTGCCGTCTCTAAATCCTACAAAATCTACCAAAACCTACCACTTCTACATAAAGCATATTAAAACAAGAACAAAGAAACACATTTTTACGGCTTTTATACCGTAGTCTGCATAGTTGTTGTGATACAAAATATATACCTATCATAAAAAATGCTTAAACTAACTTCCTAAATAATATAGTAGATTAGTTATAAAAACTACTGAAATAGTAGTATATCTAGTAACAGGGTAACATTGGTAGACAAGTTGACAAGTAAATATTTTGCTTTTATTTAGCCGATATAATGACGTCATTCATAGGTGAAATGAAGGATAAGTTAATTATTTGTTTTTGAAAAAATAAAGACAATCTCACGATTTTAAGAGTTATAAATTGAAAAATACGGATTATTAAACCAATATCTCGAAACGGTTTTGGATTCAGCATACCTTAACTTTTACTTTACCTACCGAATTCAACATTTAAAACGTAATTATAATTTAATCTATGATTTAACTCGCAAGATTTTAAAAATTTGCATTTTTTACTTTATGTGTGATTTATAATTTTATTTCTCAAAACTGCCATTTGATTGTGATACTATGATACTAAATAGTGCCTTGATTTAATTTCAGGTTCGACTTTGAGATTTTCGATTAAACTTTTGATTTTTATAAGTACGTGTCTTTAATTTCCCTTATGAATGCCTAACTATAAGGAAGTTAACCACAAGCGAAATTTGTTTTGCCACCTTTTAGTTAAGGAAGTGTGTGACTTTTCACAATGTTTCTTATTTCAATTGAGAATAATTAACTTAAAAGAATCTAAGACACCATAACCGCTTATTAAGAAAGGTATTGTAATTTTAATCTGAGCTAATAGCTTGGCTATAAAGCCGTTTAGGTCACTTAACAACTTTGTAGTTAAGGATTTCTATATAAATTTACCAAACATTATAAAAGTTAACAATTAAAAGATATTACATAACTAAAAAGCCGCTAAGGTAACGTTAACGGCCTTTTAGTACAGTAATTAGAGGCAAAACCTAGGTAACATTCTAAACTAAATAACAAAATAGTGTTTTAAAAGTAATTAAAAAGAGTAATCTGAACCGATAGGATCAAAAAGTATGTACGGAAAGAAATGTCAATGATATGTCCAACAATCACTAATCTAAGTTTCATAGTTTTCAAGAAACGACGATTCCCGCGTTTTTTGCATATTTCTCGGAAACAACCTTTTGGGTTTAACGGCCTTCTAGTTAAAGGACGGCAGAATGATCTAAGTACAAAAAAGTCTGCTATCTTTAATAGATAAGTTATAAGCTAGTTTATGTAGGTATTCTAATTGTTGTAAATTCATAATGTACCCGTGCGAAGCCGGGGGGGGGTCGCTAGTAATAAAAGAGGCGAAGGACGAGTTATGCCAGGCATTTGATTGTCTCTGCTTACTAGTGCTTACCCAGCCTTGAGATAAAAGGCGTGATGATATGTAGATATAAGCTGTTATTGCTGCAGATTTCAAAGCAATATTCTTAGTAAATAGTGTTGTGCATAATATGCTTTGAAATTTTATGCTTATAATTTACTAGAAAGTGGACGCACGCCGCGGGCATATTTTGACGGTGAAATCGTGTTTTGTGCTCTGACGTATGAAGTTTACCGATTCAAAATAGCCACCTAACTCTAGTTAAAACATCACGCCCTACATCTTTAAAAGGGTAGACAGACACAATAAAATTGATAATGAGATATTATTCTGGTATAAAAAGTGGTAGGTATGTATAGTATAAAAAATCAAATCGATCCGTTGCTCCGTTTGGTGTAAAAGAAGGACAAACTAACATACAAAAATGCATACACCTTTTGCATTTATGATGCCTTTGTGCCTCGAGCTCGAGCATTACCTTTCATTCTTTCAATGAATCCAAAAAAGCTCAGAACATCATTTTAAGAGCCCTATATTCATAATTTGTATGGGGATAAACTATTCCCAATTTCTCTGTAAATAATCCACCTGTGTCACTGTAATGTAGCATATAGTTACTTATTCTATATTTATCTAAGTGAAAATAGGTGGTAAAATAAAGGATTAGGATTAGAAAGGAGCTTTGTGAATAAGTTACTATATGCTAAATTACAGTGACACAGGTGGATTATTTACCGAGAAATTGGGAAAAAATTATTACAGAAAAAGTATGGATATAGGAGCTTCGATACTACCTTACCGAAATCGACCACAGACTCGTCCAATTCTTATCGCGCGGCCCACCATCCGTTTTCAAATTGTTGTATTTGTGGTTGATTTCGATGGCCGGAACGATCTGTCACACACACATCCACACGCCTGTCTGTGTGGGTGAGTGAATTGCATGTGATTTAGATCGTATGATTTACATTGCTAATGTGTGGCCTGTCTTCAATCTCGATCATACGGCTGCCGGACCGAAAATTTTCTGTGAGATACCGGACCAATGCGTGGGCTACTTTTGAAACTAAAATGAACTTTATGTCCTTAATAACTAAGATCAAACTCATTCGCGCCAGTATTTGCTGACAACTAATCGACTCAAAGTCCACATTCTTCTCTATATATAATATACTAGCATTCCGCCCCCGGCTTCGCCCGTGGATATTTACGAACAAAATAAAATATACCCTATATTATAGGTTGCCCTATCGCCCTACCTACCCCTACCCCTACCCTGATTCCCACGACTTCATATAAATACCTTATTTAATCTTACTTGCATCCCCCTCCAACTAATATTATAAATATGAAAGTGTTTGTTTGTTTGTATTTCAAGATATAAATGTTTTTAAATAATACTTAATAGTCTAGCATTAGCATCACGCTAAGTTGAAGAGAAAGGTATGCAGCTTACAGAACTGAGTACATTGAATATTAAATTTTATTACTTCTTGAGCAGAGAGTGTTGTTTTCCTTGCCCTCAAAATAAGTAAGTTCTGTGATTTTAAAAACAATATCTACTATTGCGCCTGCATCCCATCAGGGCAATGCAGTCCCCGGCACCTGTCTTCATGTAGATATGTTATATTATATCTCGGGTACAATATGGGTTTACAATTACAATTACATACATAAATACGCTTATAACTACTTATCTATTTTTGTAGATCATTTTATTCTACACAATTCTTTTCTACATCATTTTGTTATATCTCTGAGGGATTAGACAGCATACGCCATGAAATCTCTCTGGGACTAAATTTTTCCTCGATTTGATTCACTAATATTGCTAAGCTCCTAAACATGATAGGTCCATGTTTAATACTCGTAAACCTTTTTCGTGAATTAACTTATCTATCTTTGTGTGAAAAGGTCACAGATAGACCGACATAAGGACAGACAGACGCGGCGGGGGACTATGTTTTACAGTATGTATATGTAGTGATATGCTATAGGTATAATTTATAATAATGTGTTTTCGATTGCCTCTGCCTACCCCTCTTGGGATAAAAGGCGTGATGATAGATGTAATAATGTGAGAAATAATTATTTGGAATTAAATGATCTACAATAATTATTGCCGTTTAAAAAATAGTGTAGGTACCGACTTCAAAATTATGCACTGAAAAGTGGTGCTTTCCGTGTGTAACTATAAAAATAACTAAATCGCTTCAAGTGTGCCTATAAAATTTGAAGAGTTCTCGATTTCTCCAGGATCCCATCATCAGATCCATGGGACCAACTGGGAAGTATCCCCTTTCAAACAAAAAATAAATTTTCTAAATCGGTCCAGGCGTCTTCAAGTAATCGGGGAACATACATAAAAAAAACACAAAATATTCCGACGAATTGAGAACCTCCTCCGTCTTTTGAAGTTCGGTTAAAAATGTCCGCAAATCACATTTATACATAGTAACAAATAACTACGTGTTCACAATTTAAATTACGCAGTTAAAACATAATGTAAAAATCACATTTATTTTAAGACGTGCTTTTCAGCCCAATATAAGTACATTGTTTACAATTTATATGTATGCGCTTATAAACAAAAATTTTGGGGGTAAAGGGGACAACGGAATAAAATCTATCCGACCCCAAATGTCAACCAACCAAACTCAAGTCTCTTTATAGTATTAGTAACAGAATATCGCAATACAAAATCTAGGGCACCTATAGATTACCTAGAATTGCGACCTAGGCACACATACAGTAAACAACTTACACGACGCACTCATTCGACCAAAATAGCATTGTTTATAAGAATTGGTACGTGAAAATACGGTACATACTGCATTTGTTCTTGTGATTTAAGAGCCCTATATCCATAATGTGTATGGGGATAAACTATTCCTAATTTCTCTGTAAATAATCCACCTGTGTCATTGTTATTTAGCATATAGTTACTTATTCAATATCCAAGTGAAATAGCCGTTATTTTTTCAATAGGTCTTATTGAATAGGAAATATGGGTGGTTAAACTTTGCCCCCGTTTTCTCTTTCATAATCTATTACAAAGCTCTTAAATTTTTTTAAGCGCTGTTATACCATTATTCTTCAATTATATACATCGTGTTTTTTGTGGCTTATTGAAAATTTAAAATGAAAAATATTTCATGATTTTTTAATTGGTCAAAAATAATAAAATTAACCACCCATACTTTCTATTCAATAAGACCCATTGAAAAAATAATGGCTATTGGATTATTTACAGAGAAATTAAGAATAGTTTATCCCAGATAAGATGGAGCCTTTGAGAAATTGAGATCAAAAGGCCTGAAGTAACTTAATTTTCGTCGGTACTTCTTGCACCCTGTTGTAAGCACTCCAGTTGATTATGTGTTTATTATAATATGATTATAATCATGCGGTGATTAGATGCAGCAAGATTGTCTTCACAAAAAATGCACTTTTCATTTTTTCCGATCTTTCTAATTTTCCGGGCATATAATTAAACCGAAATAGCTGAGCGAAAAGGTTATAAAACTCTTTTAAAAACTTTGCCTAGGCACTCCCCACTTCTGATAATCATGCGAAAACTTCTTTCTAATTATTAACGAATTCGCTAAATGTGGACATTGTTTTCTATACTAATAGATACTAATAATATTATAAAGAAGTAAAATTTGATTTTTTGTATGTTTGTTTGTAATGAATAAACTCAAAATTACTGAACCGATTCTAAAAATTATTTTACTAATAGAAAACTACGATATCCCTGAGTGATATATGGTATAACTTACATTGCTCTAATTTATCCACGGGCGGAGCCGGGCTCGAAAAGTCTAGTTGTGGTATAAAGACATTATCCATCCCATCCCTCGATGAATAACGTAAGCTATTATTTAGTCGAGTTATGCAAGATAGATTGTGACAAAGGCACCTCATTCATGTCATTATTATGTGAATATAAATTATGTAGACTACATTGTTTAGGATTACAAGGATTAGCAAATCTATAATAATACTAAAGCTGGAGAGTTTTTTGTTTGAACACGCTAATCTCTGGAACTGCCAGTCGGATTTGAAGAAATCGTTTTGCATTTGATAGCCCAATTTTACCTAATTTTATCACGCTAAGACCCATAAGAGCGGGGCAGTAACCAACCGCAGTACACAGCTGCTTGACACCTGTGACAGCTGTCAACTAAATCAATAATATGACTTTTAAACGACATCATCATCATGGCGTCTTCCGAGCCGAAGGCTCGGGAGGTGCCGAGGTTTACCTCTTCACACCAGCATTGTCTCGGGGGGGCAACTACCCTCCGGTGTCTTCTTTAGGCGCACCGCCCGGTGCGACAAGGTGGCTTGCAGCTACCTGATACCTTAGACTTGGGACCCAGTTTGTCCCCCTACTGGGGACTCAACTCGAGGGGTAACTATCTCCCGCGGGAGCGGGCGACCTGCTGCTGGCCTATGGTACGCAGGGGCTATGTCGCGCAGATGCTCGTGTCGGCTGTTGTCGGCGCGGTCGTACATTCGACGCGCCAGCGCGACCACGAACTCTTCTACGCTTGACATTCGCAAGTCCCTGCGTATCGTAGTATTGCGGACGAACCACGGCGCGCGTGTTATTGCGCGCAGTGCCTTGTTCTGCTGGATCTCCAGCTGGTGTTTCCTAGTATTGGACAGGAGACTGTACCACGCCGGCGAGGCATAAGTCAGGCGGGAGCGGACATAGAGCTTGTATATCCTAAGTTTTACCCGGAGTGGCAGACTTGAGCTTAGGACCGGCCGCAGCATGCCACTGGCAGCCCTCGCATTACGAATGGCGTAGGACGCCATATGGGCCATGCAGAGCTGCCGGTCTATCTGGCACCCCAGGTACTTGGCGGTACTAGTCCACTCCAACGCCTGTCCTCGCAGGCTGAGCGGCGGTGGTAGGGATCTCCGGGAGGTCATCAGTGCGGCAGTCTTGCCGACATTGACGGACAACCTCCACTTGTCCAGCCAGTCAGGTAGTAGATCCAGCAGGCGTTGCATCTTCCGTGCCGCGTGCTGTGCGTTTACGGAAGAGGCGAAAAAGGCACTGTCGTCCGCAAACAGGGCCAACAGCGTCCCCTCTTCGCCTGTAGGCGAGGGTCCCAAGTTAGGTATATCATCGGTATATATCGCATACAGTGCGGGGGACAAACAGCTCCCCTGGGGTACCCCGGCTGAGATGGTTCTCAGAGATGATATCTCTCCCTCAAGGCTGACGTGGAAGGTGCGGCCCTCCAAAAAGGACGCTACCACTCTCACGGCCATTGGCGGGATCTGCTTTTCGAGCATTTTGAAGAGGAGGCCGCTGTGCCACACTCTGTCGAATGCTTTCTCCATATCGAGAAAGACACCGACAGAGCAGCGCCCCCCGTTCAGCTCGTTCGCCAGCATATGCAGTACTCTCACAAGTTGGAGAGTAGTGGAGTGCCCCTCCCTGAAGCCAAATTGTTCCTCTCGGAGCTCGAAGCAGGGCTTCAGTCGTCGGAGGAGCAACCTCTCAAACAACTTGGAGAGACTGGACAGGAGAGTGATAGGTCTGTAACTGGAGGGTAGCCGACGGTCCTTCCCCGGCTTGGGGAGCACTATTACCTTACCGGCCTTCCAGGTGGTCGGGAAGTGACCGGTCCGGAGTATCCCATTGCATAGGCGCGCTATGGCAACCGTAGGTCGTCGAGGTAAGCGCGCCAGTTCTGTATTGGTGACGCCATCCATGCCCGGCGCCTTCTTCACCTTTAGCCGCAGAGAGTAATTACGGACTTCCGCTGGAGAGATGAAGAAGTCACCGGGGAGTGGTGGCGGCACGGAGCTGATGAACTCCCGCACCCTATGCGATACCTTCGCGTCATGATCCGGGTTGACTACAGGGAACGGCCTGAACTGCGTCTCAAGGTAATCTGCTAAGATTACAGCACGATCCTTGGCGCTAGCTCGGCGGCTCCCCTGGTTGTCGATCAACGGGTAGATCGGAGTGGGGGCATTAGTGAGGCTCTTAGTGAGGCGATATAGGGAGCTAAGGCTTTCCTCTTCACTGACCCCGTCCAGGAAAGTCTCCCAGGAATCTCCTCTGAAGGCGCGTATTTCGCCTCGGAGCTCCTCGGCTACCCGATTCAGCTGATTTTTCGTCGCCGGGCAGCGCGAGTGGGCCCATCGGCGACGTAGCGCGCGCTTCAGTTGGAGTTTACTCCTTATGTGTTCTGGGAGAGTCTCTCTTGTACGGGTGTCAGCGGGCACCTCCTTGGTGGTGGCCGCTTTGGCAGTCTTGATGGCTGCCACCAGATGGGCGGCCGCCACCTCGATGTCCTCCGGTGAAGAAAGAGGTCCCGGCAGCCTGTAATCACGGAGTTTCTCTCCATAGGCTTGCCAGTCGGTCCTGAATCGTGATCTCGGCAGCGCTCGACAAGTGGGAACTGTGCCTAAGATCACGAGCAGTGGTAGGTGTTGTGTGTCCATGTCGTAGAGGGTCTCGAGGTGGATAGGGACCCTCACACCGTGGACCACTGCCACATCCAGCACATCGGCTATACACCCGGACTGCGCCGGGATGTGCGTGGGTGAGTCAGGGCCGATGACCTCGTACCCGCCTCTTTCAGCGTCCCCGTACAGAGTGTTCCCGGCTGTGTTTGCGAGACGGGAACCCCATGCGGGATGTTTGGCATTTAGGTCGCCGACAATGATGGTCGGCGACTCTGCACGGAGAAGGCCACGGATATCCTTCGTGTCCAACCTCCCGCCTGGTGGTCGGTAGGAGGCAAACACACGAAGTTCCTCACCAGGAAGAAAAAGCCTCACTCCGGTCGCACGGACGGTCGTGAACACCGCGCGTTCCAGCTCCTCGTGTACAATATCACGGCGCACGAGGACCGCTGTTCCGCGATAGGGAATACCTGCGGGAGACTCCTCGTCTCTGCGGTACACAAAGTAGCCGGGCACGCGAAGTCCTCTCTCTGGGGAGAGTTTTGTTTCGCCCAGAAGGATGACATGGGCATCTTGCTCCTGGGCGAGAGTCCGAAGCTCGTCCGTACGACCCTGTATGCCCCCAGGGTTCCAATAGATTAGGCGAAGGTTTCCCACCTCGCCGCCAGTTCCAGGAGGGCGCTGATGGCCCGCGTGGCCGCGTGGCGCATGTCCTCGCCGGCCGCCAAGGCCCTCAGCAACTCCGCTGCTAGCCCTCTCAGGCCTGCAGCAGGGTGTGGATTCATCAAGGGGGGGGGCTGCTCGCTAGCGCAGGCCGCCGGGCGCGCCGCCTGTATAGGGGGTCGTCTCTGGCCCTGTAAAAGAGTCGGCCGCGTGATAGGCGCAGCCATTTGTCCGCCGACGGGTAGTGTGCCAATCTCTACAGCCTTCGTGGCGTGTGTTGGGATAGCTTCAAAGGTGGGAATGGCCGTTGCCTTCGTGGCTTTGGCGGGATCCTTCGCCTTGGGTTGTGTCGTGTCTGATGGTGGTGGAGCGGCCGCAGCCTCTGCCATCCTGGCATTCTTGCCGCGTCCGCGTTTGCCTGACCTACGGCGTTTGTTAGCAGGCAGCGGGGCGCCGCGAGGTGTTGGGTCGTTAGCGGGCGCCATTAAGTTGGCGGTCTGAGTGGGTTCGCTGTGAACCGCTGGTGTAGGCTGGGGTTGGTCCAGTTGTACCGGGCGTGGTAGAGCCCCTATAGTTGGGGGTTTAGGGGGAGCAAGGTTTATTCCCCTTTTTCTTGCCTCCCGACGTAGAATTTGGCATTTCTTATCATTTGCCGTGTGCGCCTTGCCACAGTTGGCGCACTTCAGGGGAGCGTCGCGGGGGCACTGGCTCGCAGGATGTACTCCGGAGCAGCGCAAGCAGCACACCTCTCTAAAACAGTTGGCGGAGGCATGGCCAAACTGTTGACACCGGTGGCATTGTGGCGGCACCGGTGAACGTTTCCATTCCCGCACTTTTATCCCGGGAAGGTAAAGCAGCACGTGGATGGCATATAGTTTCGCCAACTCGTCCCGCTCCAGATGCGGAAACTGAATAAAATAAATGGTATGGTTGGCCCCCTTCCGCGGCGGTATGCATCTAACATGCGTGGGAGCCACACCTATCTCTTTTTCTAACGCGGAAATAATTAGTTGATGGTCGGTGTTAATAGGTAGTCCGCGTATGGCTACCTTATGTGGCTTTTCTGAAGAAAGGGTATAAGTAAAACCTAGTTTAACCTTTTCTGGTTCAGCTTGCGCCGCCTCCGCGAAGTACCGCTGTACTACGCGGAACTCCTCTGGTGTCTTTGGGGTGAATCGCATCCCCTTCCCTTTGGGATGCGCCAGAGGAGCCCTGCCCAGCAGCTCGTAGAGTCGCCTCATGTGGACGGGCCAGTCTACCAGTAGGTCCACCTCAAATGGCGGCACCTTTATGGCAGGAGGCCCGGTGACAGGGTTGTCTTCGGAGCAGTGGTGGGTGGTGGTGAATTGAGGGCCGCACTATAACTTGGTACCTCCGGGGACATCCTAGAGGACGAGAGTATCGGCGGCCCCATTTGACGTTCGTCGGGAGAGGATCCAACAAGAAAACGGTGAGTTTCCCTTTCAGACGAGTTTAGACTTGTCTCCAGTGGCCTCTTGGCGGCTCTAGGTGCCACTGTGGTAGTTGTCGCCTCAGTCGCACCAATGTCTAAGTAGTACGTCTCGTCGTCAGTTTCAGCGTGTTGAGTTGGCTGGTCCGACGATTCTGTACGTACTTCTGCACTTCCGACTACGGGTCCTATGATGGGTGTGTCGGGAAAGCAAAGTCGGATTTCGGGCGGGATCGTCAGTGGCTTGTATGTCCCGGCTCCTACCGGCTCTAAATATTTGGCAAGTGTAGTCGGTGGCTGAATTGTAGGTGGTGGGGGCACCACGTGGGCCACAAGAACCGGTGGTGGTGGTGGTATAAACGGCACTTGTGACTGTGGTGGGGGTATTTGATAATTTAATGGCTGTTGTCGTGCGGCTGCGGGTCTCGCTTTCGGGATGGCGCCTCGACTTAAGTTTGGATTTTTGTAGGTTGTCTGCTGTGTTCCTGTAGTGGAAGGCTCGGTTTCAATCATCGGCATTGACAATGACCTATTACCTAGTCCGCCCTGCAGGGTAGAGTGCTGGGGCATGATGGTACCTGTTCGGCTATACGGGTGATGTCGCCTTTCTTTATCTTTGGAGGGTGGCGGAACGGATACGGCCCCTTCTGCCGCCTGTTCGTCCGCCACTGCCGCACTTTCCCAGCTCGTGCCGGGATACCGGGCGGATAGAATTTGTCTTGCTCTTTGTGAGGCTGTGAGCGGTACCTTTTGTAATGGTGCCGCGTATCGGTCTCCCGTTATGGCCGCTGTAGTGACCGTCGTGGTCGTAGTAACTATGCCCATGAGCGGTGCACAATAACAGACGGCCTCGGTAACTGAACGGGGTTGGAAGGGGTCTCTAGCTATGAAGCATTCACTTACTGTCGTTGGTTCCGGTTTGCGGGGGTTAGGGTGCAACTCAACCTCAACGTAGGATGCGCATGGAGGGGAAGGTCCCGCTGCTACACGAACACTATGGAGGGGGGTGCCGCGGGGAGGGAGGGGAGTTTGTGTTTGACCCCCACCACCCTCCGCTACAACTAAATGGTCGCGCGGGGGTGGGGGGCGACCCTCCGCTTTCTGGACGGCAGGCTCGCCAGCACGGACTGGGCGCTTTATCCGCTGGCCTCGTGAGACGGCTGGCCCGGGGATTCTAGACGCGCCATGCATCATGGGCGCCACAGAGTCGCGCGAGCCGTCCCGCGAGTTCGAGTTACCGGCCCCAGACGCCAGCCCTCCGGCTTGGATTTTGGAGAGTGGCGGGTCCGCCATTGGGCGGGCGGGTTTATACAATATTTACATAAACAAGTTAACAGTAATTTACCTATGATACATATAACATAAATACATAAGATTATATATAGTCACCAAATTAATAATTACATACTTACAACATAAACATAAAGATAAGTGATAATAATCTACTGTAATTTGCAATACATATAAATAATACCTAGCTACTTAAATGTTTTCTTTGGAAATTCATACATATAACATAAATGTATAAGATTATATATAGTCACTAAATTAATAATTACATACTTACAACATAAAGATAAATGATACATATAAATAATACTAAAATGTTTTTGTTTTTTTTTTTTTTTTTTTTTGGAAATTCACAACTTAGGTATAGAGAAAAGTCCCCAGTACTAGTCCCTAAGAACAATAACTAAAGACAACTAGTCCCAGTACTGAGGTTGGAGGAGGAAATTTTCTTCTGTGGGGCAGCAACAGCAGATCAGGAGACCCTCGGTAGCCGAGGCCGCACGGGCGCGAGCTAGGAATCCCACGATTTTTCACTCGAACCCGGGCACACCTCGCACACGTCGGCCGCTGACGTTGGCAGGCCGCGCGCTAGCTCAACGGCTGGACTCACGTCTCACACTCGGCGGCGGACCGGAGTTAGCGCTCACGGTCCGCTCTCCGCTGATAAGGGGCTCCACCCGGAGATCACGCACGATGACTTGCACGTGTGCACGACAATGTTGTTTCCGTTAGGACTCCCGTCCGCTGTGCGCTTCGGGTAAGGTTGAATTATGGGCCAGTTTGAGGAAAATTTGTGAAGGGACAACACTGAGCACCAAATTACCAAATATTTCACTTTACCAACGAAGATTCCACAGAAAAATCAAAATTATTGGAGGTTATATTGAAAACGGTCTGAGCTTTTAAACGAGCGTCGAACAAATAACTTATTGTGCAATACCATAAATCACAAATTGTTTTGCAATTAGGTATAATTATAATTAACATAGTGCTAGACATATAAACGAGTAAATTAAAAGAAAACGCGATTCTACGTCTTGTCATGGCGACCGACGCACGCGTTCCGTCGTGACATGATGGGGAATCCGATGGAGAAATGTACATTTGAAGAAATAATCTGTATATAAAACACAAAAAATGTTTCTACCCATGTCCGTTATTGACTTTGAAACCATCCAACCGATGTGCCCCAAACCGGTTTCATTTGATGGTTTTAGAAAAAAAAAGAAAACTAAAACTAAAAAAACCACTTTTCCCATACAAAACTGTTCAACCTCATCAAAGGGTGGGGTGGCATCACTCGTAAATAAATTAAAAACATTAGTGTCAAGTTTGTATATAATTGTTACCCCGGGCGAAGGCGGGGCATGTATATGAAGAATAACGTTGGTTGTGTACCATTGCCTCAAAATTGAAACTTAAATAAAATAATGAGATGTCACCTGTCATTTCTTTTATTTACGTCAGTTTACATTTTGAGGCAATGGTACACCACCTACAACATACAACATTACAATAGTTATTCAGCCGAAGTCGCAACGATTTATATTCAGTTTATACGACAAACGTGATAGTTATATACAAAGTTGCATCAGATATCTTATATAATAGGTAAGTACTGAATGGTTAATTGTTTAATATTTATTTAATTGTCACCTCCTATTTAATAATCTAGTCACATGTTTGCCGGCAAACAGATTGATAATGCAGGCGCCATTGTCTATCTATATTCTATAGCATAAAATAAAAGGAGTATCATAGGCGTACGCAGTTGCTCCTCTGCTTCTCCCCCCCCCCCCCCCTACTGTATCTTGATTTGAAACCAAGTCAAAAATTATATTTATCCATACAAATAGTGTTATGAAAAGTTTTTCATTCGGCGCATAAGCTTGGAGATTCATAGAACGCAGCGAGTGTTTTAGGCACAGTTGGACTTTCTTCAGAGCTAGAGGAGTTTCTTTTTAGTTTACAAGGTTTTTTTTAGATTTAATTTGTATGTACATACTTTTGCATTTTTAATAAGAATTTAATTAAAAATATACGTACATTAAATTACTGTCTTACGTGTTATTTACACTATATATATATATATACCTACCTATATTTGTATATATTTACTTATGTTAATATAGGTAAGTAAGTATACCGCCCTCACCCCACCAACCATACAATATCCTGTGTTGCTGCTTTTTACTCCTAGTTAAAACATTGTATCATTCCTTCGGAAAAGTTCTTATTGGAATATTTGTGGGAAGCTTGGGCACAGTATAAAATAAAGGTCGTCTGGCTGTATTTAATATCTTTCCGCCCCTGACAATATAGCCTTATAGCACTCATGGATAATTTTGTTTTTTTTTATTTGCAGTTAAATACTACCATTTTTAAAATCAATAGCATAATATGATCTTTAGAACGTAGTTAATTTCTATATCTTTTATAGTTTCAGAGTTCTCCATAGGTACTAACTAGGAATCTACCGACTATTCGGCCAGTTTTATAGTCGGTGACTAGTTGGCAAATAGTTGGTCATTTTGTGGCCGATTAGACGTTAGTCGGTTAGTCGGAAAAATCCATAGTCGGTAGACTAACTACACCTGTATCATGTATCAGGATACAGGAGCCCCGTTTTAAATATATCCGCGAAGCCGATGACAACAAGTAGTTAACTGACAAGTGTTTGTTAATGATTCATTGTTAGCTAGTTATGTTATGTGGTCAACTTTACGTTTAATTAATTGATTTTTAAATATCTCACATAACCGCACGATGACAACTAAATGTCATATAAATTGTACATCCTATTTAATATAATAAGATTTTTTTATATCTATTTATATCTATTACGGTCTTTTTATACCTACCTTTTCGATTTTATAATAAACTAGCATTCCGCCCCCGGCTTCGCCCGTGGATATTTACGAACAAAAGAAAATATACCCTATACCTACCCCTACCCTAATCCCTACCCCTACCCCTACCTCTACCCCACCCCTACCCCTACTTCTACTACTACCCCCTACCCCTACCCTCTACCACTACCACTACCTCTATCTATATCATCAATAGTTTTCGCAGCGCACGCGATGTAAGGAATTTCTTAGGTAATTTTTTTACACCTTGAGTTACATTATTGGAGTTTTAGTAAAGATCCCTAATTTTTTGTAAATAGAATATAGCCTATGTCACTCAGGGTGAATGTAGCTTTCCAATGGTGAAAGAATTTTTGAAATCTATCTACCAGAAAAAGTGAATTATCCCAGAAAAATACCACAGGACAAAATACCTCAGCAGAATTTATTTACCATAGCGCAGACGATTTATAATGCTAGGTAAATATAATAATACTACATGACCCGTGCGAAAACTTCGCACCGTTAGTTAAAGTGATCCCCAACAGATGGCGTCTTTTAAAAATACATAAATAAATTTCTAATTTTTGATTTGTTTTATTATTTTTCGTCATGAGACGGAAAAATTATCTTCATGCATTGAGAAATAATATAGAGATTATAATAGTTTCTGATTTTTATGTTGATGAAAAATTATACTTAATATTTCCAACTGTACAAGTTCCATCTACTACAGTTATTTCACAGTTTCCACTCACAGAGTAAATTAAGTTTGGCGTTGGTCGTGGGAAAATAATTATTTGCAGCCATACAAACTGTAATTGCTTTCCATCTGAAATATTCTATCCATGAAACTGATGGTCCCAGGTTTAAATCCCAGATAGAGCAAAATATATTTATACTAGCTTTCCGCCGCGAATTCGTCCGTTTTTTTTAATGCGATAAAATAACAAGTTAGATTTCGTAACAAATAATTGCTTGTATCTTGACAGTGAAAAAATCTTACTTATAGGTCCAGTAATTTCGAAGTTATTTCTTATTAGACTTCCGCCCCAGCATTAGAATCGGTTCAGTAGTTTTTGAGTTTATTCATTACAAACTAAAATTCAAACTTTACCTCTTTATAATATTATTATTTCTTACAAATAAACAAACTTACACTCTCTCTTTACATAATGTGGTACTAATTAAATAAAAGTACCTACTTGAATTAAAATAAAAAAAAATCACGGGTTGCCTTATAGCTCCCGCGGGATCCGTTGCCGGCCCTAGGATACGCAGCAGAAGGCAAAGTCTTTCTCACTTAGCCGAAATTTTTTTGAATATACTTGAATTTAAATAATAATAATGAACAATAATGAAATTGAAAATTCTAATTTTGTATGGAGATCCTGATAAAAGTTGCCGCGTTCTTGATATTTTGCAGCGAACTGCTTTTCTTTGTTGGTTTTATTTAGTACTTTCACTATGCTTGGCTAACATAAGGAACATACTGGTGAAATTAAAACGAGTTAGAGTAAATCATGTCGACGAAATGTAAGTATTACGTAAACCAAAAGTGGCCACTGAGGCACTGACCCCGATTTCTTTCGAACTTTTGATCTTTCTCGACATCCCTACGAATATATTATGAGGAGTCATAATATAAGGGTTCAATACTTTGTATTTTCGGATTTTAGCGCGTGTCATTACGTGTGTGCGATTTTAAGGTTCTGAAACGACTGAAACTTGACTATTAGAGCAGTAATAAGTTTTAACCTTATAGTTAGAGAGATGGAGATAGAAAGGCCGGCAGAAAACCTCTGGGGGGGGGGGGGGGCTCTCGGTTGTAGGAAAAATATTTTCTGCCAATTTACTCCCTACCTCAGTTTTTTTATATATATATTTTTTTTGTTTTTTTGAAAGAATTTTGCAAGTCGCTGCAGAGAGTAAATTGGCAGAAAATATTTTTCTTACAACCGAGAAGTCCCCACAAATGATGTTCACTCATTTTCTGCCAGTTGGTAGGAGAGGTTTTTTTTTTTAAATTTTTTTTCTTCTAAATCGGCTCAGCGGCGTACCGACAAGCGCTGGACCCCTACTCGTCTACAAGAATTTGTAGAGGGGGGGCTCAGACTACAGCTCTAGAAAAATAGTTAATTGTTATGTTTTAAATGGGAAAGGCGATCTAGGACGTCTAATTTGCGGTAACATAGTGTTTCCAATCATTATTTATAATTATTATGTTTGTATTTTAGCATAATTTTCATATAACGTAAAAGCCGTTGCGACAATAAAACCACTGAAGACATAAATATGAAAATTGGAAGGTGCAGAGGTGCCCTATGAAAGGATTTTTCGAAAATCAACCCCAAAGAGGGTGAAATGCGAAGTCACGGGTGACTGCTAGTGATTCATATAGTAGCTGCTGAAAGAGAAATATCTTTCAGCACCTTACCATATAAGGCCATGCAACGATTTCAGTGCACACGGCAATCGGCATGTGAGGTCCATCTAACCGTCATAGACCTTGACTCATCATCGTTGCACTTCAGAAATGACTTATCTGTCGCCACAAGATATTTGCAATCATAAAAACAGGCAAAATTAGTTGACTGTTAGAAAAAAAGAAAAAACTTCAAATAGTTTTTCCTCATAAATTTCCCCATAAGTCTATTCAACATATTCCAGTAAACGCATTACTGGAAATTTGCCATTTTTCTTAGTATTGTGTAAAATATTAATTAATAAACCAATATGGACTTTATTTTTGAAGCTGTACAGTTTATATTGCATTGTAAATGTTGGAGAAATGCGGTTATATACCATATTATGTTGCACCGTTAGTTGCAAGTTATGAGTTATTTTTGGACTCAGTCAGGTTTTACTCGACAGCCTTCTCTTCATTCTCGGAGTTTCTGAACGCACGCGGCCATTTTTAGAAATGTAAATACGATTTTACGATAAACCTCCTTTCATGTTTGTCGGTGTTCTAGTTTTTAGATAATTCTAATTAATATTATAAATGCTAAAGTGTGTTAGTTTGTTTGTCCTTTTTAGGGTTCCGTACCCAAAGGGTAAAAACGGAAACCCTATTACTAAGACTCCGCTGTCCGTCCGTCCGTCTGTCTGTCTGTCTGTCACCAGGCTGTATCTCATGAACCGTGATAGTTAGACAGTTAAAATTTTCACAGATTATGTATTTCTGTTGCCGCTATAACAACAACGAACAACGGATCGACGTGATTTATTTGCACAGAGATAGAGGGCCGGAGGTGACATAGACTTTTGTCCCAGATATCCTTTGGGATAAATTCTTGTCTCATTTTAAAAAAATCCACGGGCGAAGCTAAAAACAAAAACATTACAACAATTTGAATACATATGCTTATAACTACTTATCTATTGGAGATAGATATATGCTACCGCGGACTATTTTTATAGAACATTTTATTCTACACAATTTCTTTTCTATATAATTTTGTTCTAACTCTGATAGATTAGACAGAATACGCAATGAAACCTCGCTGGGCTAACTTTTCCCCCGACTTGATTCACTTATATTGTTAATGCTTAGCTCCTAAACATGATAGGTCCATGTTTAATACTCGTAAACCTTTCCAGTGAATCAACCTATCTAAAAGTGGAAACCTCAACAAAATCCGTTTAGTAGTTTCAATTCTAGACAGAAATATGTTAACATTTTTGAGATGGCTGGCTAAGTATATACATACACATCACATATATAATACACATCACATATTGCAAAAGTGCATGTCCCTACGTGATTCAAAGTAAATGAGTTAAAGCGCCCATGACACGTTTACAAGATTTATGAGGAAAACAATAAAAATGCACGAGCAGGTCACTCCACGCCTTAAATCAATACTACCAGCTGGGTTAGCATATATTTTGACAGCGACACTTTCGTTTCGGTCGAATGGCCTTAAACAGGCCAAAACGTTCATGTCCCACAAGGACCGGCCAGAGATAGCCCGGGGCCGAGAGGTCCGGCCCAACAATGTGCATGCAAATTTGCTATGCCGGGCAAAGACAAGTACACAGAATTTGCCCGCACATTGTTGGGCCGGACATTATCGGACCGGGCATGTCCTGCACAAGAATGCCGAGCAATTTGCTTGGCCGGACAAAGACAAGTACACAGAAGTTTCCCGCACATTGTTGGGCCGGACCTCTCAGCCCCGGGCTATCTCTGGCCGGTCCTTGTTGGACATGAACGTTTTGGCCTGTTCAAGGCCATTCGACCGAAACGAAAGTGTCGCTGTCAAAATATATGCTAACCCCGCTGGTTTATTTATGTCAACATCAGTACACGTTGTCAATCTTCTTTTATATAAATAAAATCGTAACTCGATCATACGTCAGATTAAAAAACTGAACTTATTAGGATCACTCTTGTTTCTGTCACAGCTTATTTACTCTGAATTTACTGGACGAAAAATGTAACAATTTTGTGACCCAATCACGGAAGTGTAGCGTAAATAACCGAATTTAGGGTTTGGGGGTTAATAATTGTAAAAAAAATAAAAAAGTTTTAAATTTTTTTTTAAGTGCGTCATGTGACATTCAAATGAAAGGGCTCGTTATCAAAAATACAAATAAGTATATATTTTTTATAATTAGCACAAAAAATAAGTATAGCAATAGCAATCCAAAGAGGAAATGCAGCCAGCGTTCTTGGCACTATGTTAGGGCGAGACCTTTTCGACCTTTAATTAATTTTAAGCTCCTAGATATTTTAGTTGTGTTTTATTTTAAGTTATTTTTATATAATACTAGCGGGCCCTGCAGACGTTGTCCTGCCCAAACGTTGGCTTGGCTGCTATTTACTTTCCTTCGTCCGTGGAAAACAACTACCACTACCACTACCACTACCACTACCACTACCACTACCACTACCACTACCACTACCACTACCACTACCACTACCACTACCACTACCACTACCACTACCACTACCACTACCACTACCACTACCACTACCACTACCACTACCACTACCACTACCACTACAACTACCACTACCACTACCACTACCACTACCACTACCACTACCCCTACCCCTACCCCTACCCCTACCCCTACCCCTACCCCTACCCCTACCACTACCCCTACCCCTACCCCTACCCCTACCCCTACCCCTACCCCTACCCCTACCCCTACTCCAACCACTACTATCATATGTCCGTCTCCTGGCTCTAAGCTACCTCCCACCAATTTTCAGCCAAATCGGTACAGCCGTTTTTGAGTTATAAATAACCTAACTAACCTACCTGGCCTACCGACTCTGGAATTAACACATTTCCGTGGTAGAAAGTAAAATACAGCGCCATCTATTGACGTTTGCAAATACATTTTAGTACACATTATATAAAACTCAAGATGACGCCATATATTCACAATTAAAATTTATAATTTTAGCTACCCCTACTCCAACCCCTACCACTATCCTATGTCCTTCTCCTGGCTCTAAACTACCTCCCTGCCAATTTTCAGCTAAATCGGTTCAGCCGTTCTTGAGTTATAAGTGAAGTAACTAACACGACTTTCTTTAAATATATAGATATAATTATGTATAAATATTTTTAGTTTGTAAAATTGTTGTTAAAACATAAAAAAACAAATAATACAACAGGTAAATAAACATTATTTTCAGTGATTAAAAAAAAAAAATGCATAGTTTAAATTATATTAAAGAAAATTGAGCGTGTCCCCTCCCCCTTATCTCCAAAACTACTGAGTCTATGAAAATTTAATTGAAATGAATAATTGGAAATATAGTGCCTCGCTTATAGTTCACAGGAAAACCTAAACGAAAAATCCTGTCTTAAAGTTCGCACGGAAAACTCGCTCTTGGCCAATTATTTTCTCATACGAACTGTCTACCCCATATGGGTTGTATTTCGAAAAGAACACATATTTATAAATTCAGCTCTTTCAGCTCTACGATAAGGGGGCATCCATTAGCTCAAAATGAGGGGGAGGGGTCTAGTAAAATCTCATTAAATCTCACTTAAACTGAGGATATACTTTTTTTTTCTTCTCTTGAAATGTCCCATTTTGCCCGCTCAAACATCTCATGGTTAAAAACATTTCTAAACAAGAAACATTTAGAGGTTTTAAAAGAAAAAAATATGGTAAGTATGGACAATACCGATTTTATAAAAACCGGAAATCTCACGTATGGGGGAGGGAGGAGTCTAAATTTGAAGAAAAATAGCTCACGTAATTAATGGATGCTCCCTAATGAAACAGTCAATTAAGAAATAATTATACCCTTTCAGTTTAAACTAGCTTTCAGCCCCGGCTTCGCCCGTGGAAATGTGACAAGTATTTACCCCGGCCCTCAAACTACCTCTGAGCAAAAAAATCAAGTCGCTCCGTTGCTCTGTTTTGTCGTGAAAAAAGGTCAAACAAAACACACTTTGGAAGATTTAGTCCTGGATTAACTTTTTATCCAGGGAAAACGATAGTGAAATTCATAATAACGACTTGTTGAGATATCAAATAAAAAAAATTAAAGAAAGTAATACACAAAGAAATGAAAGTGTTGACATAGTTTGGACGTTGACCTTTCATTGTAACCGGGTTTTTGTTCATATTTTGAATAACGCATGCAATTGGCAATCACTTTGATTTTAGTTCGACAGGCGATTTGTTTAATCTGCTATATCAATCAATACCACACACACACCTTTACGCCCTTATCTTGCAGTGTGGCCAGAGACACCATGCAGTAACAGTGTCCACTTTTTGCCAGTTGTCTATATTGAACAGACCAGATGGCAGACGTAAATATCTGTTATTTTTTAACCGAAGTTCAAAGGAATGAGGAAGTTCTCAATTCCCCGATTACTTGAAAACGCCTGGACCGATTAAGAATAACAAAATTTTTAAAAGGTATACTTTCCAGGTGATGATGGGATCCTGGAGAAATCGAGAACTCTTCAAATGTTATAGGCACACCCATTTGCTTCCGGAAAGCACATTTTGTTTTTTTTTTTCTTTATATTATAGAAGAAGTGCAGACGCCGTCTTTACGTGCCCTTCGTAAAGCTTAGCATTTTATACATTTAACTAAGTAGTTAAATAGCTTTTGCCTGCGTTTCACGTGGAAATTATACAAATAAATAATCGTTTCCGGGGCTGTAATACCTATACATGTTTCAAGCCCCTTCCCCGTCCCGTACTCTACAATACGATAACCTATTATCGCCGGGTCTGTCTGTCTGTCTGTGCCCTTTGCTGCTATTTTTACTATTATGTAGGTTGATTCACCGGGAAGGTTAACGAGTATTAACCATAAACCTATCATGTTTAGGAGCTGAGCATTAACAGTATAAGTGAAGTGTAATAATTGTTAGGATTATGGGATACCAGAACAAAAAGGCTGAGCGGATTTAATTATTTAATATATTTAGTTACAACAAGTAATCTTACTACGAGGACATTTTGAATCTCACAGTTCACAGACTATTTGACAACTACTGCAATTTGATCAGTAGGTCACTCGATACAAGTTTGTTCTCTATGACACATACATATTTCAATACCCTTCCTCAAAGAAAACAAACTTTATTTAACACTAACATAATAGGCACATCTGTAAATACAACATCTTTGACAAATATAAATTAATTCTAATAGGCACATCTGCTACCTTACATAATCTTTGATAAATAAAAATTTTAAAGGCACATCTGCTACCTTACATAATCTTTGACAAATAAAAATTTAAAATGGCACATCCAGTCCATCAGGTATTTTTAAATAAACATCTTCAGTTATCTCGGCATACAAGAAGGCACTTTTTACATCCATCTGGTTAATTGATAAGTTATATTTGTTAGCAATAGCCAATAGTATCCTTAGTGTTGGTAACTTTGCTACTGGTGCATAGATATCTGATTGGTCAAATTTATCGTTCTGTTGGAATCCTCTTACAACCAACCTTGCCTTGTACTGCTTTTGTTTCTCATCTTCTCCTTTCTTCATTCTAAACACCCACTTTGTTTCAATAGTCTTCTTATTTTTAGGTAATTCTGTCTCAATCCAAGTTTTATTTCTCTTTAGTGCTTCTAACTCTTCTTCTATAGCCCCTTTCCAATTTTCTGATTCTTCACTACTTATGGCTTGTTCATAAGTTAAGTCATCATTTAACGCCACAAAACTTGTCTTGTACTCTTCTAGCCATTTTGGTTTTCTTACTTCTCTTTTTGGTCTTTCATTTCTATTTTCATTTAAGTTGGTCTCCTCGGTCGGCAATTCTTCCGATTCATTCGCATCATAGAATTTTTCTTCAATATTTCCTTTTTCTGAATTAAATCTTTGGTCTTCCTTTACTTCATCATCTGTTTCTTCATCTTCTTTTACTTCTTCATCTGTTTCTTCATCTTCTTTTACTTCATCATCTGTTTCTTCATTGTTCACTTCCTGTTCTTCTGTCAATGTCATGCATTGGTTATATCTCTTAGCAGTGTTAATTTCTTTCTCAATAGACTTTTCACAACTTTTACTCTCATTTACAAATATTACATCTCTATATGTTTCCACTTTCTTTGTATTCTGTATCCATACTCTGAATCCCTTGCAATCTATACCATACCCGACAAATATCCCCTTTCTACTTTTTGCATCCCATTTTAACCTTCGCTCTTTTGGTATATGAGTGTAGACCTCAGTTCCGAACACTTTCAGAGTTGAAATGTCAAAACTTTTCTTATATAAAAGTTCATAAGGTGTCTTGTCCTTCACTACCGTAGGGCCTGTCCGATTGATAGTATAAACAGCTGAACTTACCGCTTCTGCCCATAATGTTTTTGGCAGTCCCTTCGCTTGTAGCATTGTTCTTGCTGACTCCACTATAGTCCTAATCTCGCGTTCCGCTCTACCATTCTGCTCTGGTGTGTAACTTACCGTTGTTTGATGTACTATACCCTTTCTGTTAAATAAATTCTTCACATCTCTATTTAAGAATTCTGTTCCATTATCTGTTCTTACTATCTTTACTCTAGATCCCGACACATTTTCAAAAGTTATTATAAAATTTTCAATACATGACTTTGTTTCCCACTTATGTTTTAAAAAATATATGAATCTGAAACTAGTATAATCATCCTTAACCAATAAAAAATACCTTGACCCACCTAAAGATTCTTCTTCCATTTTTCCTGCTAAATCCATGTGAATAACTTCCCCTGGTTTATTTGCCTTATTAAAACTCTGATTAAATGGAGATCTATGCCGTTTTCCCTTCAAGCATGCAATACACTGTTCTGTCTGCCCTTCATATTTTATATTATTTTGATCTAACACTTTCTTAACATGTACATAGTTTTGGTGTGCAAGCTTCTGATGCCATTCTAAAAGAGTACTGTAACAACTTAGTGCCATAGATTGTTTAAATTTAAAATCCATTATATATAATTGACCACTACGTCTAGCCAAACATGTCACTTCTCTATTTTTAGATATTTTACAATATTCCCCCTTAGATACTATACAATACCCTTTATCAATAGCGCATACTGCTGAAAACAAATTAACAGTGAGCTCTGGTACAAACAAGACATCATATAAAACTGAAGGTATATAATCGGTCCCATTAAATGCAAGACATTCAATTTTTCCTACCCCGTGCACCTTCAATTTGTTTCCATTTCCTATAGTTATGTATTTTTCATAGGGTAATTTTTTAAATTCAGTAAGTAACTCTCTGTTTCTACACATATGTTCACTAGCACCACTATCTAGAATGAAATTATAACTACCCAACAGTAGGTTTGGCATTACATAAGCTTTAGGTATACCTTTCTTATTTTCTCTCGCTCTACAGTCCTTAAATAAGTGACCTACCTTGCCACAAAAATTACACTTTCTTAAACGACACATATTTTTAAAATGACCGGGTTTACCGCACTCAAAACACTTATTATTGACTTCTGATGAACTTGAACTCGCACTGTTCTTGTAACCTTTATATGTAGATCTAGACACCGACTTGATATTCTTTCGGGCAACTAAAGCAGCTGACATCTCCGAGTCTGTTCCTTTGTTTCGCTCTTCTTCGACTAATAGCCTAGTTGTTAAGTTCTTCATGGTTTGCTCTTCTTCAGAAACAGATTCCCATGCAGACACAAAATGTTTATAGCTTTCTGGCAAACTCATTAAGATTTTAGTAATTATCATTTTTTCTGAAATTTCCTCTTTTAATGATCTGAGTTGATTTACTAACTCTTCAACTTGGGCAATAAATTTAGCCATTGGCTCTTGGAACTTTACATTATAAAACTTCTGTTGAATCAAGTGTACTCCAACCTTTGATTTTGACTCATATAGGTTATTTAATTTCTCCCACATTTCATAACTTGAACTACACGACGCAAGGTATGTGAGAATGTGCTCCTCCACTCTCATAACTATAATTTCTTGAGCTTTGCTATCTTTGCTTTCCCATTCGCCATTTTCAGTTTTTTCCGCTTCATCTGTTACTATTGAAAATAATTTTCTCGCCTTCAACATAATGCTAGTCTGCAGACGCCATGCTGGCCAATTTCCATCGTTTAAAATAACTCCTCTGTTGTCCATCTTTATACTCAACACAGCAAGTTCGGCTTGTTAGAACCGACGACGCTTTGACACCAAATTGCAACTTTGCAACAATGGCGTCTCGACGCGTAGAACGACAAATTTTCTTTTTGATTTAATTTGGACAAATTTATTTATTTTCTTCCTTCTTTACTCTTCCGTATGTCTGGGCCCATAACCTGTTAGGATTATGGGATACCAGAACAAAAAGGCTGAGCGGATTTAATTATTTAATATATTTAGTTACAACAAGTAATCTTACTACGAGGACATTTTGAATCTCACAGTTCACAGACTATTTGACAACTACTGCAATTTGATCAGTAGGTCACTCGATACAAGTTTGTTCTCTATGACACATACATATTTCAATAATAATTGATAGGTATATCTTTTTCCTTACTCAAGATATTTGTTATCATAGTAAATGTAGTAAAACCACTTCTCATTATTGAATCATTGAATATCAACTCACTTCCTTATTTACATTTATATAATCGACTAGACTTTCCGCCCCCGGCTCCGCCAGTGGATATATTCGAACAATATAAAATATAGCCTATGTCACTAAAGTAGGCCACACATTGGTCCGGCATCGCGCCGAAAATTTCCCATTCCGGCCGCCGTTTGATCTAGGCGGACCGTTAGTTACAAGAATTGGACGAGTCTGTGGTCAGTTTCGGTGGACCGTATGGCGGCGCGCCGGTGATTGGAAAAATGGATGGGCACCTTTAGGGATATAGCAGCTTTCTATTGGTGAAAGATTTTTTACAATAGGTTCAGTTTGAGAGACTACACATCCAAACTTACAAAACCTCTTTATAATATTAGTATAGAATAGATGTAGGTTTATTTATTATCTGGTACATTGAAGTATGTACCTACCGACTACAATCTTAGTCATTGACTACTGAATTCTAAAAATATAAAAAAAAATCGCTAACGGTTATTTACATTATTTTGTACCGAAATCAGAAAACGAGGTCAAAAAGTTTTCCGCTATTATAATAATAGGTAGGGTAGGTAACAAGCGACCCGCCCAGCTCGCGAGGATTTTATTGATAAACTGATCACGGTTATTATTACCTTACGGTGTGTCCAGAGACACCAGTAACTGCAGTGTCCACTTTTAGCCAGTAAATACATAATTTACAGTGATGCTTCATATCACGTGCTGTCAAAACAATTTACAAACAAAACAAGGACCTTGAATACTAACAATACTAAACTCATATGTATACCCAGACATAGTACGTTCACATATAGGTATTTATTGTAAGGTTTAGTCCGATGATTGTGGATCTTATTTAACTCTATTTAAATATTTCAATAAATATATTCCCAGTATAAAAAAATACTTTTTGAAGGATTGTATGACTGAATAAAATATGTAAGTACATACTTACTTACAAAGGAATAAAATTTTGAGTACAGTTTCAGAACTTTTAATAAACCGGTGCTAACTTAACTAGGTAGGTTTGCAAGTTTTAAAAGGGAAAAAGAGAAAAAATCACAGAAGCCAAGGATTACGAATTATTTATTTATTAATTACGATTACGATTACCCTCCCAACCCCCATTTTTTAATCGCGATTTTAATATTTTTGTATGAACAATATCCAAAGTTAGTGATAGTGGTAGGGGTAAGGGTAGTGCAGGCAAGCCAACGTTTGGGCAGGTTAAACGTCTGCTGGGTCCGCTCTTTAAAAAATAAGTCGTCAAAATCGGTAGGTACATAATTATTTCAATTTACCTATAAAGTCAGTTTTTAAAAGTTTCTAAAAAAAACCAATGAACCAATTTAAATGAGAAAGAAATGGGACAATTTAAAAAAAAACACGTTGTCGCGAAAAAATTAAGGAATAGTTATTTTGCGACTGCGTGTCGTGACGATAGCAATCAAAGTAATAAATAAAACAGAGACAAAAGCTTAATTTTAATATTATTCCAACCAAGGCAAAATATGACTTATTGCATTCATACTAAAGTTCAAAATCAAATGTACAAATATTTTGTTTGGTCGCCCGTTACCATGGCAACAGAAAAATGCGTTCATAAAAAACCAGCGGTCACTTTGTTCAACATCAAATGTCAAAGAGTTCGTGTTACATATAAAACGAGTTTTTAATAAATAAAAATAAACTATAATTTTGTTCCTAGGTATTTCCCATGATTTCGCACGACTGGGCAATTTGGATTTTTGTCGACAAAATCCCGCCTCAATACTTCCATAGAGTTGGGCAGAGCGATTGGATTACAATCGATGAATGAAGAACACTTTAATAAAATCGATCGATCATTTTAAGGGATTGATGACATTTTGAAGACTGCTGACAGTTCTTCATGCCAAAGGCACGCCCCAGCAAATAATAAAAATGTGACTGCAGTAAGCACTTGCCATCTGCCCTGTTTAACATGTAACCAGTAACCTGTGAACCAATTTTTCAGCGTTTCTACAAGGTATGAGCAGATGCCAGACGCTAATTTTACGTTCACGAAAGACGCTTCGTTTTCTCCAAATAGTTTATATACTTCAAAAAGTTTGTATACAAAAGTATAAAACTCCTTGGTTTCGTCAGAGTGAATGACAGTTTAGTCAGGTCACGTGGTTGTATTTCAGTCGGTCCCATATATAATTTCCATAAAGACCATTCCTTGACGACCTCTGTGGTTTTAAATAAAATTGTATATTATTATATTATACCATTCATAACACATACTTATTATATTTACATAATCACTGAACATATTTTTGCTTTTTGTATTAAACTGTACTTATTGGGAAAATTCAGAGTTAGCACAATCCATAATTAAGAAAATAAAGCATCTGGAAAATTCGGAATTTGTAAAATTGATAATTTACAAAATTAAGATTAGGTAGGTATAATATAGAATTTGGAAAATGTATAATTTGGAAAAAAACTAATTCGGAACCAATTTCTGACTTCATAGTAGGTACCACACGTGTTTCCTAGTCTGCTCCTCCCTCTACAAAAAGTTTGTGCAAAAAATTCAACCAGCAGATTTATAACTTTATAACAGAAGGTCTGAAATTGTGGCAAGCAGGTGGTTTGAATTGAATAACATAAATAAATTAAATCGGCTAAACGAGGGGGACTAGGTCTTCCGCTGGGTAACCTACACTGGCTTCCAATTCCTGGGACTTTAAGTTTTTTTTATAACCGCACATAAGAGGGTTAATAATATTTTTTGAAGTGATAACTTCTTTAGACGCGTTGAGCGATTTTTGGTAGGTGAAAATCTTATGAGTGGTGCGCGTCACGGCGCCCGGCCCAAGAATGTCGGGGAAGGAATTCGTGTACCTACACTGGCTTCCAATTCCTGGGACTATTCATAGTTTTAAGTTTTTTTTATAACCGCACATAAGAGGGTTAATAATATTTTTTGAAGTGATAACTTCTTTAGACGCGTTGAGCGATTTTTGGTAGGTGAAAATCTTATGAGTGGTGCGCGTCATGGCGCCCGGCCCAAGAATGTCGGGGAAGGAATTCGTGTACCTACACTGGCTTCCAATTCCTGGGACTATTCATAGTTTGAAGTTTTTTTTATAACCGCACATAAGAGGGTTAATAATATTTTTTGAAGTGATAACTTCTTTAGACGCGTTGAGCTGTATAAGAATTCGTGTAGGTACTGGCTTCCAATTGCTGGGTCGGGCATTGAATAGTATAAAAGAGTCATGTGTCCAAAAAATACGCAATTTTCCGCAGCCGTCATACTTCTCGCCACGATTTACCAATTTTGGGATAATAGGATAGGATAATTCTATGTTCTTATTTTGTCTTTTTGTCATGAAATACAACAACCGGGTACCTACTGTATTTTATTTAGTACAATCTTCTGTTCGCGGTTTTACCCGTGTGAAAATAGATCCAAAAAGAAATAATCACGTGGCTGTAATTTGCCTCTCCCCCGCCCGCTTTTGCGGTATAAAAAGTAGTACCTACTTAAATTTGTCATTCTCTGACCCCCAAACTACTACTATGCAAAAAATCATGTCGAACCCATGAAAAACAAAAACAAATCTATCCCACGGGAACCATATCTACATTTTTCCGGGATAAAAAGTAGCCTATAGCACATTCCAGACTATAATAATCTATCTAGATCCGTTCAGCTGTTCTGGCGTGATTGATTAACAAACATACATCCATACAAACTTTCGCGTTTATAATATTAGTAGGATATCTTTAGCCGCAGTTTGAAGTATTTATACTGATTCTGGTTTATTCTGCATTCTGAAGTTCCTTCATATTTCGTAAAATGTGTTTTGAGGCAGCTAAATAGGTATGTATAGTACATACATTTTGGCCATTCCGAATACTAAAGAACATTTTGTAATTAGCATATATTACGTTTTGTTGATTGTTGAATGGATTTGGGTGTCGACGCGTATATGACCTTGGTCATGTTTTGTAGACAGAATTATTTTGTTGTTCATTTTTTGCTAAATGTTTTTTTTATTTTTCCGCAGTAATTTAATTAATATCTAGACTTTTTGTGCACATATTTACTTTGTGTGTAGGTACTTTAGAAGTCCCGACTGCAAAAAAGAGAGGTTCTCTTTTTGATTCCAATTTTATTTCTGATGAAAATTTTATGTGAAAAAAAAAACTGTTTTTTTTATCTTTTTGCGATTTTAATTTTAGTAAGTATAAGTAGTTCAATTATAGAAAACTACATTGGTGTAGGAACTAAGTCAGTGGGGTTCAAATGCTAACAATTTTTTTTTGTTTATAGATTTAATTGTTAGGTTTATTATATAGTTGTGTGTATTATCTTAATTAACAACAATTATCAAGAATCCGGGACCTCTGATTTCAACTCTATATAACTCTAAATAGCTAAGACGTCTGGTATTAAGAGTACAGTGTACCGCGTCCATGTCCATACAAACGGAGAAAACGTTTTACTACCCCTAAATATTATTTAATTTTAACGATTTTGTAATATGTTACTGACATAGTGAAAAACTACGTACGTATTTTTTCCTTTTATCAAAATTCGTGATAGGTCAAAAGTTATAAGCCCCTCAAATCTCGGTTTTTTTGGTTCATAACTTGCTGGTAATAAACCGTCTGTATTTGAAAAACCAAGCAAAATTTCAAAAAAAGCAAAACGTACGTACGTAGATTATAATCTGCTAAAACGTTTGACACCAAAATTATAAGGTTTCGTTATAGTTTAGCAGGTGTAAATCGTTTTCGCCCAAAACGCAATTTTCAACGAAGAACATACCTACAAACACTCACGAGCTGCAGTGCTCTCTGTCGCACTGATGCCCGGTGGAAGAGCGCGCTTGAGACAGAATATGATTTTCTAAATACCTATTTCGCTGCGTACGCTGAGCTACACGATCCTCTTAACTAGGCAAATCACGGTTCGATCCGTACCAATGGGATTTTTATTATTAAAAACTTTTACATAATTCGACAAACCATCTGGTTTCACTTTATTTCCCACATTTATTATTTGCAATATGTATTTACAAACTAAAATAATTTTATGTAATAGCACTTAAAATCTATATTTACACGAAAGAATATATTTTAATTAATTAAACTTAATTTTCATCTATCCTATGAACAAAATATATTTATAATAGCGATGTAAATATTGGAAAAAACATGCGACGAAAGCAAGACACGTCCTTATAACATCAGGCTGCAGCCGGTACTGTCTGTACACGAGCGCTTACGCACACACGCGTGCAGTGCGTACATAAAATCTCGAAAATAAGAATAAAGGAATTTGCTGAAAGTTTGATAAAAAAAGTAGAACAGTATTACGATAGTATATTGCTAGGTAAAAAATCTGTCAAAAATTCAGAATCATTGCATGCATTTTAGTACTGTTTCTAGACAGTACAATATTTGTTTAGAGGTACATTCGTGATTTTTTTCTATCGAATCAATATAGTTGTATTATGTTTTGAAAACAGTATCTTAATAAAGCATAACCTCAAGAATATCATATATTTTTTTGATTATGGTCACTGCAGTGGATCATGTACTTTTACGCATCATAAAACTCGCATTTAGCTCTATACATCCTCTTAAAGGCTTTTCTATCTAAATATACCTCAACAGAACTGGTCACTCGTTACTTATACCCTTCCAAATACCATCGGCTAAAAGAGGGAGACTTGGTCTTCCGCTGAGTCCCCTGGAACTGTAACATGGTTTTGGGAGCTGCAAGGCAACACGTGAAGGAAATAAAATGGTTTGCCCTTGTATTTAGTCGTAAAACGTAGGTAGCAATAATTAAATCACGCAACAATATTGTGCAGATCATTGACATCAACTTATCAGCCACTGTTCATTTATTACGTATGGCGTCTTGGCAGAATACATTTATTGTTTGCATGTAGCGATTGATTTTGCATAGATAACGAAAATAAAGGAATGTTTATTCCACGTCATATCTTGTTGAGTTAGTTCATGATTCATGATCGCTTTGACGGAGCAAATTTAAAAAAGTCACGGGTGGCTTACGGCTCCCAAAAACTGTTACCAGCTCCTGAGGTACCCAGCAAAAGTTATCAGGCGCGTATCACTTCTTTGGGTAACCATTCCCAAAAAAATACTCACTGACAGAATTCAAGTAATAAGTTGTCATTTGAAATAAATAGGTACTGTTGAAGACTTCCTCTGACCTCTGACCAAGGTATAACAAGTACACGGTAAATCTGCCAAGTATAAAGTCAAAATCTCGTCTGGAAGTGATTGAAAACTGAGCTGCAAATCTTTTACTTCAAAACATTTTCCAAACTACGTCATCTATCTATAATCACGCTTTTTATCCCAAGAGGGGTAGGGACTGTAAGCAGAGACAATCGAATGCCATTTGTTACGATCCTGACATACCACTTTCGCTTCTTTTATATTAATCATACCTTTCATACATGCTCGGCGATTGTGTGTACTTTTAATATTTCCATCTATCTATACATTTTTTATATGTTCAATAAAAGTAACTACACCTAGATCGTCCTTTCAAATTTTTCCAAAATATCTCGTCATGAATCCAACAAGATTATTAATCATTAGCTTAAATATATGTAATTTTTCTCTCGTAATATAAAAAAAATAAATAAATAAGGAACCTATTTGAGGGTCCATAATACCTTAGCTTTCGCCGAATTGTCTACACTAACAACACAACATGGCGGTTTATTTGTAGTTAGGTATGGGGCAATAATATGTATGGCCATAATGTTATTATTATAAGTCATTGAACTATAATGTAATATTAGTTCAATGTTATGAAGTGACCAATCAATGTCACTTAAAGTAGGTATTTCTTACAATGGGCTGTGTAAGTTATGTAACGGAAAGTGTATTGAACCGGAAACTCTTTAAATAACCGTAAATAGATTGATGCAGCTAAAGTAAATAATAGGAAAAAAAACCTACTAGGGATCCCCGGATTTACATGATTTTGTTATATATCTGATAGATTACACAATATACGCCATTTAAGAAAGGAGTGCTGACGCTAACTTTTCCCCTACTTGATTCATTGTTGCTCAGCTCCTAAACATGATAGGTTCATCTTTAACAGTCGTAATCGTGAATATTGATTTATCCTGCAGAAATCGAGAACTCTTCAAATTTTATAGGCACACTTGAAGAGATTTGGGTTTTTTTATAGTCACTTGTGCATTTGCTTTCGGTATACTTTTTTTTTAAAGGCAATTATTATTGTAAATTTTTTAAATTAGTTCTGCAAAAGTATACTTACCTTTAAAATGTTAATTAATATGTAAAATAGTTAATAGTTAAGCCTTTTAAATGCCAACGAATTTTGTTGCGGTTTTCACAGTTATATAGATTGCTATATAACTGTGAAAACCGCAACAAAATTCGTTCAGTGTTTTCGGAGTGAATCAGGCACAGATAAACATGGTAGTTAGGTTAGCAGTAAACTTTGTTTTTTTTTACTTTTGAAATTTTTAGTCATTTAGACACCAGTATTTCTGTGCTTGCCTTATTGGGTAAATGGTAAAATTTAACTGTAAATAAAAAAATGCACATTTTCCATCAAAAATACTTACTTACCTATTATTATCCTATTTCACTACCCCTACGTGAAAGTGCGTTTATAAAAAACCCTAACCCATAATTAATTTGATGTAAATACATTGATGTGCAACTATGTAGTTACTGATGTACTACAACCATAGAGTACTAAGCCTATGGAGGGGCCATAGACGGGCTTCCCCTTTCGCCAATTTTTCCCCCTTTGACCAGTTATACTGACCAGGTGCGCAGTAATAAGTAACTTTAGATTTTGTTGGTATCGTTTAGTGTCGCAAGACAGAGCTCTAGGAAAATAGTTAATTGTGATGTTTTAAATGGGAAAGGCGATCTAGGACATCAAACTTGCTGAAACATAGTGTTTCCAATCATTAATTATAATTATTATGTTTGTATTTTAACATAATCATCATATAACGTAAAATCCGTTGCGACAATAAAACGACAGAAAAATGCAGTGGTACAGGGGCTAGTACTAGACGTATACCTCCCCTCCCGCCAAAAGTGGCAGAAAAAATTGTTCGGTGATTTAGCTCTTCCCGTCTCCAGTCTTAAATACTCAAAGACTACAATTAATAAATAAACTTTTAAAAAAGTGTACCGACTTCAAAAATTTGCACAGAAAAGTAAGAAATAATAAATATTTCGTCGTAGAATTTGAAGACGGTTGGTGCCAAATATAGGATACAAAGTAATAAACATCTAAGAAGATAAAGATCTGTTCAATATTATCTATGTTTGTACTGATGATCGTAGGTTCCTAATGAATTGTCTAGATTAGTGTATTTGGGAACTAAGTTGTTTCTAATTTCTTACTTTTCTGTGCAAATTTTTGAAGTCGGTAACTCGGTACACTTTTTTTTAAAGTTAATTTATTTTTCCCTTTTAAGTGATTTTGCTGCCCTGAGAGACAAATATTAACGCAAATAAAAAAAAATAGAATAATAAAAAAATACTGCTGTGGATGGGGTTTGATCCTGAGCTGCACCATACCTTTAGCCGTTAGACCACCGTCGATACAAAAATTGACAACTTCGTGTCAATAGCAACCATTGCTAAGGCTTTTCTCTGATACATAATTTTCAGCCGTAAACAGAGACAAATTACTGAATTTCTGAAAAACTAATGAACCGATTTTCGTCATTATGTCTGTAAGATAATGTCGAAAAATTACTATATTCTTAAAAAATAAGTCGTGAAAATGGGTACATATTTCATCGAGATATTAAGAAAAATGTACTTATAGAGTCAGTTTTTTAAAAATTTCCAAATTAGCTACTGAACCAATTTTCACTTAAAAAAATTAGACCACCTGTGAAGTATACCCTTTCAAACAAAAAAAAAATCCAAATCGGTCCAGGCGTCTTCAAGTAATCGGGCAACATACATAAAAAAAAATAAAGATTCAGACGAATTGAGAACCTCCTCCTTATGTTTTGTAGTTCGGTTAAAAATAACCCTATGGTAAACAAAGCATGTCTTTTTAACCGACTTCAAAAGAAGGAGAAGGTTCTCAATTCGTCGGAATATTTTTCTATGTATGTTCCCCTATTACTTGAAGACGCCTGGACCGATTTGTTTTGGTTTGAAAGGGTATACTTATGGGTCCCATATGGTCTGATGATAGGATTCTGCAGAAATCGAGAACTCTTCAAATTTTATAGGCACACATGAAGAGATTTGGGTTTTTTATAGTCACTTGTGCATTTGCTTTCGGTATACTTTTTTTTAAAGGCAATTATTATTGTAATTTTTTTAAATTATTTCTGCAAAAGTATACTTACCTTTAAAATGTTAATTAATATGTAAAATAGTTAATAAGCCTTTTAAATGCCAACTTAATTAAAAAAGACATGCAAATATTATGAATCTAGTCTAGAAAAACAGACTTTACGTCATGTACGATTTTGGTATCATGATAACGTGTGTATATAAGCGTGATACAAAATAATAATATTATGCACTTAGCCAACAGTGTGAAAATAATAATTACCTATTTTGTTTTTAGTCTATCTATATTTAGACCGCAGCTGATAGTCTTTGTGTATTTTTAAATATGTAGTAAGTAAAGTCTCTAATAAATCGTACCATTTGGTATTCTTAGGATTCCGTATCCAACGGGTGCAAACGGAAACCCAAGGCTCCGCTGTCCGTCCGTCCGTCCGTCCGTCTATCACAGGACTAATAAGGCCTCGCTCATAGTTAACATGAAAGTTACTAAACTGAGTGTTTGTGTCCCGTGACGGTCGATTTTACTATGTTAACTCCCTGTAAAGCGGTAATACTGACCTTAACATCAATAAGTCTGACTGCGAACGCTGCAGCATCAGGAGCCACCAATTTTAACTGACATGAGGTCCGGTTAGCAGGGGGCGTGGGACCGAGCGCCAGCGCTAGAGCTGCCCCCGCCCCGCCCCCTAATTCCACTTCACGGGTGTTTCCACATAGAAGACTAGAGCAGGCACCTGTGAAAAAAGAAGAGTAATTAAAATTGCTGTTCCCTAAAAATGTTATTTGATAATTATTAAATAATTATTATACATTGTGTATTAGAATAATACCAAACAGGCTATGTGCACTTTTTTGGAGAGACAGGTAAAACCTGTCAATTTGTATGTGTGCTTATCTGCAATAAATAAATAATTAAAAACATATTCAGTGTCAATTGCAGTAGAGTGGATTAAAAATGTGGAATAAAATATATTAAAAATAAAACAAGTTTCACGCGCGTGGAAATAGATGCAAAAATAAATAATCCCGTGGCTGTAATTTGCCCCTCCCCCGCCCGCTTCCACGGTATAAAAAGTAGTATGTCATTCTCTGACCCCTAAACTACCACTATGCAAAAAATCATGTCAATCCCGTGAAAAATAAAAACAAATCTATCCCACGGGAACCATATATTTTTCCGGGATAAAAAGTTGCATAATATTGAGTAACAAACATAATTCATTAGTGGGATGGGATTCTTTTCTTTATTACTGCTAGAGTACTTTTATGTAGATCATTTCATTACGGAGACAATCGAGTAGGTAGAGGTACAGACAGACAGATTATGCGACTGGGGACCTATAATACGAGTGATAATTTTTAAATAGCTTGCTTTGAATTTGATTTCACGTGCAATCGAAATTCATAACACTGATGAGATAAGGAAAATTTCAAGGCAAGAGATAACTAAGGACGACGGAAGAAAGGATTTGTGTAAGATATTACAGCACCATCGCCAATTGATATTATACATAAAGAAATCATAAAATATAAATATAAAATCCGGAACGATGTCATTAGAGAAGAATTCGGAGTGAAAGATGATGTTATGACTAAAATGAATAAAAGTAGGTAAGCACTTTACGCTGGTTTGGACACGTTGAAAGATTGACTAAAAAGGTTTATATGGCTGAAGTAAAAGGAAATGCTGGCAGAGGACGACCTAGGTGTACTTTTATTGAACATATAAAAAATGTATTGATCGATGTAAATACTAAAAGTACACACAATCGCCGAGCATGTATGAAAGGTATGATGAATTTATGTATGTCAGGATCGTAACAAATGGCATTCGATTGTCTCTGTCTACCCCTCTTGGGATAAAAGGTGTGATGATAAATTGACAACGGCTGGACCGATTTGGCTATTTTTTTTAATGTTCGTAATAGTCTGACTTTATATATTCAGAAGTTAAAAACCTTTTCTTAGGTAAAGGAAAATTAAAAAAGTTACCCGGATAACTTGAAATTTCGGGAAAAACGGAAATTATTTATTTCTATGGGATTTTTGTATGAACTCAAGCATAGGCGATAAAAGTTAATTTGGGCTCCACGGGCAAAAAATATATGCATATTATTATAATAGTGTAAAAGACAATAATTTAATTTATTTATTTATTTATTATTTTCATTCATTATGTTCATTACGCTATTTGTATGAATAAATCTATTGGAAATGTTGCGATTAGAACGAGACAAAGTGGATTTTTCTTAGATGACTTACATCCAGGCACTGAACCATTAACCAAAATTAATCACGTCTATGAAACACTAAATTATATTTTAAAACAGTATATTTTACAAAAATAAGCGAAATTACTACTGACGCTAGGCTGTTACAGGCTGTTAGAGTATTCAAAAAACGGTCTCGTCTATCTGTCTCGCTTTAACATACGCGTATCTATGCGCTTTCTCTTTTGTATTGCCAATCTATTAGAGCGACTGAGAGACTATACTAAATCTATGATTTTGTTTTAAATCAGGAGGGATAACTGCCCCTACCGCCCCCCCCCCCCCCCCAACGTACACCGATACCAAGTGATTGAGTAACAGATATAGAACTAGAAAGATAATGTAGAAATAATTTCGTTGAGTTCATTAAAAGGATCCGAGTAATTGGCTAATTTAGTTATTACGAGATTTGTGTTCCGAAATCGCGAGGTTTTCCTGTGCATGCGCAACAATGTTTCGCTGGTAATTTTTAAGTGTTGCACATATTATTTTTACATACGCTGTTATGGAGGTCCCGGGTTCAATTACCAATCGTTCCAAAATAAATGCTAAGTACCAACTTTTTTTAAAAAGAAGAAGAAATTATTCGAAATGATTGTTCTAAAATAACAGATATTTACGTCTGTTAAAGAAGCGACACATCTAGGTCTATTAAGTGCACCAACGGGCTTGCCACCTGTTCTGACAACTGTCAAAAAGTGGGCACTGTTCCTGGTGTAGTGTGTTGTTATGGATCTGATACGGCATGCTAAAAATGTCCTCTGATTTTCAGAGATATTTTTGAAATGCTGAAGTTAAAAAGTCCTAGAAAATAATGGATAGACTGCAGCGACACAAGTTAGCAATTTTTTAAAGTGCGAGACGTAGTAATTATTATTTAATCTATGGTGCAAGGTCTATGACGGTTAGATGAATCACACGGACCTCAAAAAAAATCTCGGCTAAGTGAGGAATTCTTTGAAAACCACAAATAAGAGGCTTTTTCTATCTAAATTAAAAAAAACCCTCAACAGAACTTGGCCACTCGTTAGGTATAGCCGTACGGTCCACCGAAATTGACCACAGATTCGTCCAATTCCTATAACAAATGGTCCGCATAGATCTTATGGCGACCGGAATGGGAAATTTTCGGTACGATGCCGAACCAAATGTAAGGTGGTTCGTTTTCCATACAAAAATGTAATTAAGATAAACTAATTAACTAATCAGTAAAAATGTCTAAATATGGGCTTACTTAAATATTTTCGGCTTTTATGTTGCGCCAAATCAATAAAAAATAACTTTTTTATAATAGAAATAATTAATATTAAACATAATTCTTTTTAGACAAAATACGCATAAAAAGAATTATGTTTAATATTAATTATTTCTATTATAAAAAAGTTATTTTTTATTGATTTGGCGCAACATAAAAGCCGAAAATATTTAAGTAAGCCCATATTTAGACATTTTTACTGATTAGTTAATTAGTTTTTCTTAATTACATGTTTGTATGGAAAACGAACCACCTAAACGTTGGCTTGCCTGCACTACCCCTACCACTACCACTGACTTTGGATATTGTTCATACAAAAATACTAAAATCGCGATTAAAAAATTGGGGGTGGGGGTAGGAGGGTGTTTGTGTTTAAATATTTCTTTTATTTAGGAAGGTTATATAACATCACGCTACCACACAAAGGAGCAGGCTAGCGTCAACCAATGTAAAGATGTCCACGGGCGAAGTGGGGATGGAAAGGTATTATACAATAATTGTTGTTAAACACCGATATGGTTTCAAGCATGCCTGATCGAGTGATGTAAACGTGTGCTGAGAACACGTGAGCTCTTACATTTTCAAGGCTGTATCCTATCAGGGTAAACACTGGCAGAGATTAGTCTTCATTATAGGAGGCCCTATTTAGTTCGATTTTTTACCGTGTTAGGAAAAGCGAAAGACAACGAGTGGCCAGTTCTGTTGAGGTAGGTACAGTAGAACCTCGATCATCCGAACCCTCAATTATCCGAACAATGACTTTGTAACGTTGGAACGAAACGATTTTTTAAAAAAAATATTTAAAAACGATTCGACTTTTTTCAGGTGTTATAAATACATATTTCAATGTTAATATGTAGGTATGTAAAATTTGTATATATGTCTGTAAAAAGATGTTGCTAATGATCTCGTCCCAAAAAACCCACGTTTCGATTATCCGAACTTTTGATTATCCAAACTAGTCTCGGTCTCAATTGGTTCGGTTAATCGAGGTTCTACTGTACACACTTTTTTGTTTTTTAGGAAAACTACTATGAGTCATGGTATTTGTGAGGTTATATGTAACGAGTAGCCAGTTCTGTTGAGGTATATTTAGATGGAAAAAAATCCATTCTCTATTCTCTACCTACCTTTATGTCTATAGGATACAGGAAAGTCTATTGAAGGAACATAATGTATGTACCTATGCATTTCCGGGTTCAATTCCAACCAATGCCTCCAAGAGAAGCGTGATGATTGCTCATAAACTAACATCAAACCTGACCTTAGCCTTCGACCTTACGATTAAATTTAATTGACGATTGTTAGATGGTAAACCCACGTGGGTATCTAAGATTTTTCCTTATTAATTTAATGTTATTATTATACCTAAGTAGGTATATTCAATTTTCTAATCTAATTATTATTATTGATTAGATGATGCTCACAGTTTTGTCTATATTATTTTGAAGTTCAATATTTTTTTGCAAGTAATCAATTCACTGAGATAACATTTTTTTTTTCAAAATTCCTAAAAAAAATTATAAAAAAAGGTATTTGACCAATACATAAACGGAAGGATCTAAATTATTGACGGAGATATAATTATGCATGAACATTTTTTACAGCTCCCGAAACTTTTTCTTTTTCAAAAATCATTAAATCATTGCTTAGTAACACCCATCCCTCCCTAAATAAGGCCATGCTTGTTAGGGGGTAAAGGGGAGAACGGAATAAGATATATCCTTGGTGCCCTCTGCACGGAGAAAAAAACTAACAAAAATCTATGAATTTTTACTAAAATATTACTAAATCCGAGGACAACAAATGCCCTGTAATAATTACAAAACGATTATTGTAAATGTAGTTAGTAATTATTACATGTAACTTTTTTGTAATTTCAAGAGTGCAATAGTAATATCGGAAATAATGACGTCACAGACAAATACTAGCTGTTTTGTAATTTCAAGAGATCCATAGTAATATCGGAAAAGATGACGTCATAGATTAATACTAATTTTAGTTTATTTTAGCGTTTGTTTTGCAATTCAGACTAAAGTGCTTTAGTTTTAGAAATGTATGTAGTTTAGTAATTATAACAAAAACCCATACCCAGTGTAGCAGAGTTATCGAAAGAAATTAAAGAGGCGATTCTATCCGTCATTATGAGTAACGAATAGAATCACCTCTTAAATTATCTTTCGACCCCTCTGCTACACTGTGGGTATTTATTTATAACTATTAAACTATATACATTTCTAAAACTGAAGCACTTTACACAGAATTGTAAACCGAACGCTAGTATAAAAAATGTTTTTATCAATGACGTTATCACTCTATGGCAAGCATAGCTATAGGGTTTTACTGTGTATATTCATTTAAATACTCATTTATTTTTTCCTGATTTTATTTATTTTCACTGTTTATTTTACTGCGCACGAGCATAGACTATGCATGCATAAACTAGACTGACGTACGAGTCGCAAAACCGTTGCAGTGTACAAGCAATGGTTACTTGAAATTACAAAAAAAAATAGTATTATTTTTTATGAATTACTTTAGTAATTTCAAGTAAATCGTATGTAAACACAAAGATGTTGACAGTAAACTCTAGTAAAGTTTGTACTAAAACTATTTCTTGAATTTGCAAATGACTTTAGTAAAGTTAATAAAGGTGATTTGCAAAAATTACAAATCTTTAGCAATATTTACTATGATGTGCTATTATTATTAAAATGTGTAATATCTTACATTTACTAAAATTGATTTTTAGGAATTAGGAATTTAGGAAATACTAAGCTTTTGATAAAAAATAATAACAGTTGCAAATACAGCAAATTTTTTGTAAATAACATTAAAATTTAGTTTTTGCATCTAATACAAAAAAGTTTTTTAATTTCTGGAGTGTTTTTTTTCTCCGTGTAGACAACAAACGAGGCTCTGGCGACCGAACAATGGCGGCATAACCATACACCTAGATAGGCAACTGGCTGGAAGAGGCTACAGCGAGCCTTTAGACCTAAATAGTCTCAAAATGTCTGGTGCTGAAGGCAAGGGGAAACCACTACACTATTCTTCCCAAGAAAGTTAACCATGGCGAATCAATAAAAGGTGCATCGCGCTGTGGACCGCCATGATTGACCACGACTGCTCTATCAAGAGCACCACGACTAAGAAGAATGAATGTAATGGAACCTATTTATGTAATATATGGGGCCGCGCCTGATGAATCCCACTACTGTGAGGATGGCCTCAAAAATATTCTTAGGTCTTTCACAATCTGTTGTGTGATGTACCTAGTCTAGTAAATACAGACAATGCAGTAGTTAATTAACAACGACTATCTTATTGGCACTTTCAATTCAGACAATTGACCCTATGTACGGTTGACCTATTTACTGATGTCATAATTTGGCGGAGATCTTACAATAACAAGAATAAGAAGCAGGAAAGTAAAATAAATGCATGTGTGATATAAAGAGTATTGGCCGCATCCGGAACAATGTCATTAGAGAAGAATACGGAGTAAAAGATGATGTTGTGACTAAAACGAAGAACAGTAGTTTACGTTTAGTTTAGTTTGAAAGAATGAAGGATGAAAAATTGACTAAAAAGGTCTATATGACTGAAGTGAAAGGAAATGCTGGCAGAGGGCGACCTAGGTGTACCTACTTTTATTGAACATATAAAAAATGTATTGATCGTTGGCAATATTAAAAGTACACACAATCACCGAGCATGGATCGTAACGAGTGGCATTCGATTGTCTCTTGATAAAAGACGTAATGATATAGATAGAATAGACTTAGATATCAGCAGCACTCAGCACGCAACGTCGGACAAACTTTGTTCTCATGACATGTTTCCCATTACGGTAGCTTCAAATAGAAAATGGTGTTGTTTTCTTTAGGTCGCATATTAGTCGCACAGAACACAGTTATGTGGCCTTTTGTTCTAGTAACGTACAACTAGAATTCTAGACTAAGTTTTTCTATCTATCATTACGCCTTTCATCCCAAGAGGGGTAGGCAGAGACAATCGAATGCCATTTGTTACGATCCTGACATACCTCTTTCGCTTCTTTTATATCTATACTAATATTATAAAGTGGAAAGATTGTATTTTTGTATGTTTGTGACGAATAAACTCAAAAACTACTGGTCGGATTTTGATCATTCTTCCACCATTGGAATGCTACATTATCCTTGAGTAACATAGCCTATATACCATCACGTCATGACGACGGGAACGGGGTGGGCAGAGGTGAACATGACAAAAGCTATGTATGAAGTGTATGTTTGCCAACATTCTGAAATAATCACGTACGAAGTCGTGGGAAACAGCTAGTTCATCATATACTGAATACTTTATAATATCAGACTATCCGAATTAATAAAAAACAAATCTTGGACTTCAATCCGGAGGTACAGAGTCCAATTCTCTCTCGAGACAAAATGACTAATTTTTCACTTGTAGTGATTCGGATGGCACGCAAAGCTGTCGTCTGAACTTTTCTGTTCATAATTTGGTCACATACTGATATTGTAATAAAGTTGTGGAAAAACGATGAAAAAACGGAACCCATAGGATCAATCTTTTGTCGGTCTAATGTTGAAATTTGGTACGAATGTAGAGTTTGATGGCCCAATATAGCGGAAATAATCGAATTGTGATTTTGGAGGGAAAATTAAAAAGATGAAAAAATGACATCAACTGAAAGGGCTTGTTATAAGAAATATAAATATTCGCTGAGTCCGGTAACTCACCGAAAATTTTCAGTCCGGCCAGCCGTATGATCGAGATTGAACACAGGCCACACATTAGCGAAGTAATCATACTATTTAGATCACATGCAATTCACTCACTCACACAGACACACAAGACACGATTAAACAAAGTGTCAAGCTATCAGCGGTGGATGTGTGTGTGTGACAGATCGTTCCGGTTCCGGTCATCGAAATCAACCACAAATACAACGATTTGAAAACGGATGGCGGACCGTACGTTACAAGAATTGGACGAGTCTGTGTTCGATTTCGGTGGACGGTATAGCGGCACTGAAAAATTACAGGTAAACTAAACGAAAATCCTCACGGAAAAAATACTACCTTTCCCCTTTATATACGCGAATTCGACTCGCTTGTTGGCCTATTTTTTTCTTTTCAGATCTAGGTAGGTAGATGTTAAGTTTCTGCATCGCTTTCATATCGCTTTGCGTGTCAACCTGTCACACGCCTTGGTGGATAGCACACGCTCCCGCGGAGACGTGTTGGGGAATCCAGTTTAATCCCGCCCGCGCTGCGATGGTTGTGATTAATCAGTGATTAATAAGACATATCGCGGTCGGCGGGATTATCATACATACCGATTTATTGGCTATAATCACCGTAAACGGCTATACTACTTGACATTGGCGAAATCACCGATTAATATTGGTGGAACCGCCATATTGAAAAAAAGAAGAAGGAGAAGAAGAGCTCGCGTGACGTTATAGATGCATGTAGAGGTGAATGCTATTAATAATTCAATAACATTTAGTACCTATTGTAATTTGAAACTTTGTCTTTCTTAACTTAGGACTTGGTACATGCCCACTTTATTTTTATCGACTAAGTAGCTAGACATAGCTGCTATTTTTACATTTTCCTTGTTCAGAACAGTAGATTCAGAGCATTACATTCGCCAACTGCCACTTCTAATGAACTTTGGAAACTTTTGGACTCTTTTTTTTAGTTTAGGATAGTCGCGCGGCGCCCTACTAGATTGGAGACTGTTTTCGAAATTTAGCTTAATTTTGTAAAATATCCTGCTTGGTGGTTCGTTTTCCATACAAAAATGTAATAGTAAAAATGTCAAAATGCGCGAAATCAATAAAAAATACCTTTTTTGTAATAGAATAAGTTTACACTATCAAGATCACACCCATATGCGTATTTTTTTTTAAATATGTTTAATATTAATGATTTCTATTATAAAAAAGTATTTTTTATTGATTTCGCGCAACATAAAAGCCGAAAATAGTTACCTAAGTAAGCACATATTTAGACATTTTTACTGTTTAGTTAATTAGTTTATCTGAATTACATTTTTGTATGGAAAACGAACCACCTTAAAGTATAATTTAGTGTTTAGTAGACGTGATTAATTATAATTACGTGTGGTGCCTGGATGTAACTCATCTAAGATAAAAAATCCACGCACTCTGATGTATAAATTTTTTGGTCTCGTTCTAATCGCGACATTACTCTAGTAGAGCGCCAGCATACTACATCTATGCTTTTACCCAACTTTAGTATTATGTGAAAATTTGGGCGGAAAACCCCTGGGAAACCCAAAATAAACCAAATACCAAATAAACGCGGACGAAACCGAGGGATAATCTAATATACCAACTTAGGTAGGTTATTATGAATCTTTATCCTACATGTTAACTAATAATAATTGTTGTTGTTAATTAGGTAAAACAATAAAATTGTTGATACCTATAACGTTGCCAGACGAAATAAATCCGTTCCATTTTTTAATTATTCACTTATTTTATTGTATTCTTTTGTTTATAGGGAGACTAACTTTCCGCGCCCCGGCTTAGCTTCTGTACATTTTTGAATTTTTTTTTAAGTTCGACTGGTATTACTATTAGGTAATAATCGCCTTGAAACATACACCTACAACTATTTAGTCAACAATCATTGCATGTCTTTTTTCTTTTTTTTTTTAATTACCAAATAAATATTTATATTATAGTCATAAAATTTGATAAATAAAATTTTCAGAGGTGCATTTAGGATTTTTTTCTATCGAGTAAAATGTTTCAAATCATATTTTCAAAACAATAAAAATGTCTTTTTTAAATAAGTTGTAATTTAAAATTCCTAAAATAATTTACATTATTAACCTTTTTTACATTTGAAGAACTAATAACCATATATTTTTAACAATTATTTAAAAAATAACAATAAACAGATAGATATGCAAAATGTGTTTTTACCAAATAAGACAAGTAGAGAAATACGAACTTTAGGCGCCAAAAGGAAATAAAATAAACTTACCTATCTATCTATCTTTCTTTCTTATTCTATCTATCTGTGTATTACTACCGAAATCATAGATTCTATGGATATATATAATAGAATAGAACAAGTGGGATCTCACTTTTACTCAAATGCAAAGACAATATTTTCTGTGAGATTAGTGGCATAGTTTCAGATGAATATCAAATTCAATTTCACAGTTCTGTTTGAATAATTTGGATAAAAAAAACTGGACTTAAGGTGCTGAATATAGAAGCTTGTTATTGCATGCGGTTTGAGTTGCGTGTTATAAGGCAAGGTTTTTATGTTTATATTCACTAAGTTTAGCTATTACCTAAGTAATGTCAGTTAGCACACATGGCATGCATGGCAACTTGGCAACCCAACTCACAACTCAACGCTAATACTTATGTGGTAATATGACAGTCTCCAGAATATCTACATATTTTTTGAGATCAATACATTATTTCCCAGGACGCATCTTTCTGTGTCCAATTTTCTCCGTATTCACCATTAGATAGACTGATTCACGACTCGTTCACAATCGGGACAATAATCGAGTCGGGAGAAAAGTTAAAACAAGCGAGATTTCATAGCATTATGCTTTCGAATCCGTCAGAGACAAGGAATATACTACTCTCTAGTCAGAGATATAACAAAATCATGTAAGAAAGGATTGTGTAGCTTGAAATAATCTACAAAAAAAATCCGTGGTATCATATCTATCTAGTTACATTATTGTGTTGTATGCAACCCAAATCCAACTTAGACAGAGTTTTTATTCTGTAAATTGTAAGATTGAACAAAGAGGTTTGATAGGTAGGTACGTAGTAATTAAACCTCTTTGTATTCTTAAATTTTACCGATAGTGTTCTCTGCCTATTAATAAAAAAAAAACAAAAGAAATCTTCTCAAATCGAGCGTTTTATTTAAAAATCTAATACCTAATATTCAACTAAACTAACCACTTTTATTTGTTGCCGATGACTTAAATAAACATTAGTGGAGCCTCTTTGGTTACACCTGCATGCTAATGAATATTTAAGTATGTAAAACTTACCAAATGCCACTATTTGGTATAAAATCAGGAGAGGTACCACGTATCCCGACATTTTATTTTATAAACACTAAACACACTGTACAATAATTTTCATATTGCAAACCTGAATAGGTACCTATTATAAACGTTGTATAAACCAAACATAACTGTTTAGCACTGTTTAAAACCCAACAAAATTACTTTTAAATATTAATTTAGTGAAATTAATGTGGTTTTTCATTTAGTACATGTCGATTTATTAGCTCACTGAAGCTAAGTTTTGCTTTTCGAAACTAGTTTCGCGTATCATTTTGTCGTTACACACGAACACTTCTTTCGAAGCGAAACGGCGGACTGCGGGCGGCGAGTGGGCGCGCCGTTCAAACAGTTGATTCAACCTCAATGTAGACTTGATTTAATTTTGTTGAGTTTAAGTGAATGCAGTCAACAATAATATTACTATTAATGATGCTACAGAATGAGTGAGTGATCTTCATCAGGTTCCTGATGAGTACAAATAATCACTGCGTTCCTGAGGGAGGTATAGGAAACTAATTCAACAGGAAACAATATTATTAATTTGCCAATAAAGCTTAGTCCAATAACTGATATAAAAAGGTAAAAAAGTAAAAAGTTACAAAAGATTTTATTTTTCATAAATTTTCCTGAATTTTCCCAGAATTTTCCTGTTTGACAGCACATCTTGTATCCACATCCGGTTGACTGAAACGTACGCCATTGGTTAAATATGGAATGCATTATAGCCAATAGGAATAGATTTTGCCATAGAAAACAAAATGCTAAAATGTCAAGTAGTCAATCAGTTGTCACCTTGCCAGCAGGGTTGCCAGTCTTCCCTAAGTGGCCGATCCTTTCAAATATATGTCGGCCCTTCGTCAGATTCATTTTATATTACAACCTAAACCAACAAAATTTAATAGCATTTTGTATCAGCGTGCTACAAAATGATCTGTAGGGACTCTTAGCCGATTAATGTTTTAATTCTTATTTTGACAAAGGGAATTAACAATACCTACGTAATTTATGTTATAAGATTATAAAAAAAATTTAGCGAATCTTACCGTAGTCGCTAAAAACGTGTAGAAGCTCAAAAATTCGAATTTCTTTACTGCCGGTTACGACATTTGACATTAAACATATCCGTCCCATTTCGCAAAATTTACTCCCTACAAAAATTAACAGTACAACCTGGCATAAATTTGTAGCAGGTTACATATGAAAAAAATATTGACACTTACAGTAGTCGCCAATGAAATGTAACATCTAGCTCCGGTAACCTAAATTTCAATCTACAATAATTACTTCACAATGTAGGTATTTAGAAAAGCAGCATGGCAATGCGTCGCACTGTTCAATCTAAAACTCTATAATATTTTGCAATCCTCCGCAATGGGTATGACAACTTACTGCCAAATTCAACCGCTAGTGGTTTTGTCGATTTATTTTCTAGTATTGTTTTTAAAAGTAATTTAACAATTTATCATGATGTTGGTACGTTTTTTGTTATAATTAGTACTTATGTGTATTTTGATTATTTTTCCAGTAGGAAGCAGAGGCCTGTTAGCTTTCTTTTAGGCTAGAACCTAACAAGTGGCAAAACCTCTAAATGTGATTTGTACATAAGTTTTTAATAATAAAAAACCCATTGGACTAGATAGACCGTTTATTTATGTTTATTTGTGATATTACACGAAATGGCTAGTCAGCAGTGGTGTCAGATTAGGCGAATTTTCACCATATTTAGGCTTATCTCGAATAAAAAATTGGGCGATTTTAGGGGATAAACAACAAGTAGGTTTTTGCAGAACCAGAACCAGCCATCTATTGCGTATCTCGATTGCTAATGAAACTGTCAAATAGACTGCTAAGATTTGGCAGTATTTAGCAGACGAACAAGGCAGATGAGAGCGAGGCACTATAGGGCATGACGTAGACCGGTCGCCGAGCCCCCAGAGATAGTGCTCAATTTCATAAAACAATACAAAAAAGACCTAAAGAAGATTTCTCTACGTAGACAAAATTGAAAGAGAGAATTAGAAAGAGAAAGAAAATGTCCCATAAAGACAAAGCGAAACAAAGAGCAGCGTTGCGAAAACCTGTCCTTTTGTCCTGCTGTCTTACGGGACATATTTTTCACTTTCTCTTTCAAACGGTACACAAAGTCTAACGCAGAGGTTCTCAAACTTATTTTGTCTACCGCCTACTTTGAAAATCAATTATTTTTCAGCGAACCCCATTTTCTTTTACTTTACCACATTTTAAAAATCACAATGAAATTCATTAGTACTTTAATTTATATATTTGCTATATTAGTTTTTCTGAGCCCCTTACCGCTCCCCTCTAGGCCTCCAGCGCCCACAAGGGGGCGTTATCGCCCACTTTGAGAAACACTGGTCTGACGCGTCGTGCTAGCGCAGTTGTTGAATCTTATTTCAAGCTTAAAAACATCATGGCCTGCTAAAAGAAAATAAAAGTTGACTTTGATATGTATAAAAAATAGCCATGACCTGACTCATAATTGTCCGATTTTAGAATTCTTTAAATAAAAAAAGGGGGCGATTTTAGGCCCCTTAGCGCCTTGCCGACTTGGACCAGGCTAAATCTGGCAACACTGCTTGTCAGTCAACTTCAGTCAATTAGTTGAAATGCAAAGGAAAACCGGAAAAATTAAACATTTTTCATGATTTTCCCATACAGTTTTCCTTTTTGTATTACTGTAAACGTAATCTTAATCTTGTAAAGAGTACTTTTTTATAGTCAGCCAGTGATATTAAAAGCAGTTTTAATACCTTTGTGTATTTATAATTTTATTTTATATTAGCTTTTAAGTTTTAACAATATGCATTTAAGTAAATATATAATACAAGTGTTTGTCGGTTGCTGTGCGAGTGCGTTTCTAATGGAAGTACTAATGACTAGGGCTCCTCAAAGCACTAATTTGATAACGTTTCTTCAATTTTTATTTGTCTCAATACAAGGTTTTATTTGGACATCTAAATTTGGGACAGTAAGTATGAAATTATCTGCTCATCTCTCCAAGACACTCTGAATTGGTTCAGTATCCTAATTTTATCTGTAGAAAATAAAATTTTGAGGTTAAGTTTTGGCCCCGGATTGTTTGATTGGTACACAGAAGTTATGTTTCAGATAAAACCAAAAATACCACTTCGGGAGTATGCCATTTTGGTAGGATTATTCTTTGTGACAAGTGTTGCAAACAATTATGTATATGTACTGCATGTACCATCAACATTACATATGATAATAAGGTAAAACACTTTAACAAATTCCCATAAATATTATAAGGAGGTAAAAGTTTGTAAGGTAATCCCTTTAAACTACTGAACCGATTCTAAACATTCTTTCACAAATAGAAAGCTATGATAGTCCGGAGTAACAGGCTATATTTTACTGTTTGAAAATATCCACAGACGAAGCCAGGGGTGGAAAACTAGTTTATTATATTTGAGTAGACCTGAATTTGGAAACCCTAAATCAGCTAAGTCCTGATATAGACAAAAATACCAATAGTAAAGACATTGAAATATACCACAGGGCATTGTAATTATCCATGTTAAACTGAACAGGTGGCAAATCTGTTGCTGCTCTTATGTATCAGACATAGGTAGGTATCTGTTATTTTTAGAAGTGCAGAAGTGCATACCAAACATTTCCTGTTTTAATTAATTTTGGCTGCATTCACTCTCAGTTTTTCTTTCTACCCACAAATTAATATGCAAAACATTTCCAGATCAGCATCATCTCCAGCCAGTATGCTAGTATCATGGTATTATAAAAAGCGAGTGCCAAAATTAAGCAATGCAATTGGTTCAGTATTAATAACTATAGGGGTAATTTCTGCTATGTATGGAGGTGCAACAATAGCAGATAATGAGGGGGAATTTGTATACTGGTGTATTGGTGTTGCTATACTACTGGCCACTCTTGTAACTGGTGCTTTTACAGGACTTCAGCAGGAAATTCTGTTTGCTAAATATGGGAAACATCCAGAAGAGGTAAGACTTGATTTAAAAAAAATATGATAATTCATTATCTGTATTCATTTTCAAAACTTTAAATGATTATTTAAAATATTAACAATAAAGACACAGAAAATACTATTGTATTGTACTATTTCCATACCTTTGTCTGAATGTGTGAACTAAGCCCCCCTGAAGTGACAATATTATATGACAATTAAGAGAACAGACAGACAACAAACCTATCTACGGAGATGCTTTGTCACTTGTCCCAGCCTCGCCAACATAATACATAATTTGATATACAAAGTAAAAACTAAGGTTCTTTTATTATTTTTATTTCAAAGATTAAGCTATTTTAAGAAACTTGAAAGAAATTTGAATATTTTTGTCTTCTATACAGTAGTTTTTTATAATAAATTTTCAATTTTTGAGCCAAATGCAGCACTACACTTAATGTTTTAGCTTTAATTAATACATTAAATAATCACATTAAAAACTTCCATAATCCAACAAACCACAATTAGAGGCTCCATCTAAATATAGCTCAATAGAACTGGCCATTTCTTAGGTATAGCCTCACAAATACCATCAGCTAAAAGAGGGAGATTTTTGATCTTCTGTTGGGTACCCTGGGACTGATAATACAGTTTCGGGAGATATATGTACAGCATTAAATTTATATGTTTCTTCCACAGATGATGTTCTACACATTTGCACTTCCATTGCCATTATTTTTCACAATGTACCCACAAATGAGGGATGCTGCGTCATCTCTAGCTACAGACATTTGGCTCCTGATTATTATGAACATTATTTCACAATTCTGCTGCACATATTCTGTGCACAAATTAGCCACAAAAGAGACTTCAGTGACCGTGACTTTTATGTTAACTTTAAGAAAATTTGCTTCTTTGTTATTTTCTAGTATTGTTTTTAAAAGTAATTTAACAATTTATCATGTTGTTGGTACGTTTCTGGTTATAATTGGTACTTATGTGTATTTTGATTATTTTTCCAGTAGGAAGCAGAGGCCTGTTAGCTTAAAAGGTAGCTAAAATAATTTTACAAGTAAAAAGAGAAAATGTTTTAGTACCCCTTAATATAATCTTTAAAAAAGTCTGAATACTTGCAAGGTATAATCTTAGGCAGTTCTGATCTGGTGTACGTTACGCCAGCAAGAAAGTGTCTCCTAGAGTGATATGAGTAGAACGTAGATTTAGAGCGATATCTGCTGGAAATGTGCGCCGCATATTAAATTTGTGCGTCCTGTCGTTTTTGAAAATATCGAAAAAAACAGTTCCTGCTGGAGTAACGTTGTTCCAGCAAGAAAATTCTAAACGAATGATCGGAGAGAGAAATATTGTAAATCGCCAGAGAGCTTATATTTGTGCAAAAATGTGCGCCGAAAATATAATTTGTGCGTCTTCAGGTTTTCGAGATATTACGTTTCCTGCTAGCGTAACGTTTTGCAGAATCGTGTATCTCTAAAACCATTGTATGTGCGCCTGTAGAATAAACATACACGAGAGAGTTTTGAATGTTTGATATTTGAGAAAAGCTAAAAGCTACAAAGTATTATTGTAATCTCATATTATATTATTATTTTAAACTTTCTCTCTTCACGGGTTGCCTTATAACTCCTGAAACCGTATTGGTCCCAGGTAGGGAATGCAATATCGGGATCCCGCATACATGTTGCGTCGGTCGAAAAATTTGCGGGATCCCGCTGGACTGGCGGGATTACAGAGAAGCGTGGTACATGCGTGTTTCTCTAAGGTGCGGGGCGCTGAGCCCTATATAGGGGAACGGTGTGAAGGCGCGGGGCAAAGAATTCCCCAGCCGCACCCTTTATATTTTTTATAATATTATATTATATTATTACTTATATTTTGCCAGTTACAACTTGTAATTATGACGCAATGCAATGATTTTTTCATTGAATATTAATTGTCATAGAATCTATAGGTAGTACATCAAAATCAAACTGAACTTTATAAGAAATAATATTATTTTGGGCCGGGTATACGGTACCCTGCAAACACCTGCGACCTTTTCTAACAATTTTATTTTTTATATTTATTACATATATTAATAAACCATTTAAAATGTACCAAAAAGCTTATTTAATTTGGGTTAAAATTAAAACCATGAAAACGAGGTCTATTAGGTCTTTTATTACGATTATTTACGATTGATGGTTTAAGTTGACTCTGCGGGATCCCGCAAGACTAAGATGGTTCAGTCCCGCAAATACCGGGATTGAAATTATTTTGCGGGATTGCATTCCCTAGTCCCAGGGTACCCAGCGGAAGACTAATTCTCTCTCTTTTAACTATACCTAACGAGTGGCAAAGCCTCTTAAGTGTGGTTTGTTGGCTTATGTACATAAGTTTTTAATAATAAAAATCCCATTGGTACATGACTGGGATCGAATTGACTTAATTAATACCTCAGTGTATATGTATTATATTACGCTCTTGGGCTCCTGAAATCTCAAAAGAAAACAAAAATTATTTGTATAATACAAGAACATTCCAATTATATTATTGTTAAAAAAGCAGGGTACTTAATCTAATGTTTTGTAGTGATCTACAGATTATGATTTGGCGGACTATAAAGGATCTTTCCAGTTTCCTGTACCATCATAAGTCTGTAAATCACTACTGTTTTGTTATAAAATAAAAAATAAATAAAACTAAATTGTATGTATTTTTATTTATACAAGTCTTAAAAATAATCTTAACTTTAACCTGATAACTTCATACATTGAGTAAACTACATATTTCTCAGAAGTTTGAATTGTTTACAATAAAATAAATATAAATTTCTACACATTCACACTCACATTTATAAAAGTTGTAGTAGGTATGTACTACCAATAAGTTCTTGTATGGCATACAAAGTCTCAACTTGATATTAATACCTGCAAACAACAAAGCTATTATTAATTAACAATTGCTTCACAATTAAGTAATATCAAAACCAAATAGTTTCCATGTTGCATTACAGAGGTGATTGAGTGCATCATCTAAAACGTTTGATTTTAAGGGAGGGTACAAACGTGATATCTACGCTCAGTTATTTTTTACCGCATACATTTTTAAGCGTTTTGGTATACCTCTATCTGCAGGACCACGTAAAACATGCCAAGCAATATTCAACCTTATATCGCCTTGCACAAGCCCACCGGACTCAAATCGTATTTTTCACCGAAGTTGTTCCCTGCCTTAATACATGCTCTAAAATCTATTAGCAGACTTTGTTCACTACTTTTACTTTTGTAACTGTCAAAATAATAACTAATGTAACATCATTTTGTTGACTGTGCTTGACGGTTGTGTACAGGGCAGCCGACGAATCCCGCAAATTGCGGTTAATATTCAGTTTTAATTATATCAAAGTTTGTGGGACCTTAATTACCGATCAATACATTATAGAAAAATAGGAATCATTATTTTGACAGTTCTGTATCTCTGTTGTTAACAAAAACTCCACTCATCATCATCGGCCTGTCATATTAAAAAAATACGATATGAAAAAAGCAATACGCCCTGTGTATAATCAAATCACTTATCGGGATAAAAATAATTTTGAATGGCATCAATTTTAACCAAATATAGGCACCTAATTACGAAAATAAATTTTGCACAGTTTCTCTATCGCGATTTGTTGTACATAATTGAGTTTTATATTTGCAGACATTTAAAAATTACTTTCTTAAATGAGTTTGAAAAGCATGCAATTTTAACGAAACTAGGTTTATGCCATAAATTGATTAAATAATTTAAATCTACACTAATATTATAAAGAGATAAAGTTTGTGAGTTTGGATGTAGGGGGTAATCTCTCAAACCACTTTCACGAATAGAAAGCTGATATCCCCGAATAATATAGGTTATATCTGGTGAGTTGCAAATGTGGTCAGTAGAGAATTTGGTGACTTGCTCACAAGCGATATTTTAATTTGTCGAAGCCGGAGGCGGAAAGCTAGTAACTAGATAAAGCAAACTCTTGATATAGATATCATTTTGACATTCAGTGTGGAATACAAAATCTATACTAATAATAATAAAGCTCTTGTTTGAACGCACTAATCTCTGGGACTACCAGTCGGATTTCAAAAATATTTTTGCATTTGATAGCCTAATTCTTGAGGAAGGTTATAAGGTTATTTAACATAACAAAATAAGGTGCGTCGGTGGCCGAGTGGTTAAGACGTCTGGTATTAACTAGGCAGACCCCAGGTTCGATTCCGGATCCCGGCCATGTACCAATGGGTTTTTAATTAAAAACTTATGTACGTAATCCGACAAACCACACTTAGGGGCTTTTCCATCTAAATATACCTCAACAGAACTAGCCACCAGGGAGACTTGGTCTTCCGCTGGGTACCCTGGAACCGTAACACGGTTTCGGGAGCTGTAAGGCAACCCGTGAAGAGAAAAAAAAACATACCTATCTATCTTAAAGAGGTGAAATCCGATTGGTAGTTCCGGAGATTGGAGAGTTCAAACAAACTCTTCAGCTTTGTTATTAGTATAGATAGCTGTTCCATGTGGCGCCCTTAGGGGGCTGGATTTAAAAAAAGTATCCTATGCTTTTCCCTGGGCTTCAAGCTCTCTCCGTATCAAATCTCATTAAAATCGCTTCAGTTGTTTAGCCACAAAAGCGTAACAGACAAACAGAGTCGCATTTATAATATTAGTATGGATTTCGAAATATCCAAATTTCTCACCAACTACCTTATTTGACAATAAGTGACAAACGCATACATTACCGATGGGATCCCCGCATGAAGTGAAGTGACGAAGTAAGCACTCACACCTCCGAGAGAACCGTTGTCCTGCAGCGGAGGTAATTACATATTCATGGGTTTGTGTGATCAAATGATGATTAAAATTGTGATGTGGATGTAGGCAGCTGGTTGTATGCATTTGGCGAGTTGGTGAAGTTAGCCTAATGTGTGGGACAATACAGCACAACTCGCCGACTACAGACAACCGGCTGCCATTGTGTACGTGCCCTACGTCGTGTAGTCGGCGAGTCGAAAATGTCGGTGAAGATGAACCATACCACTTTAAATTAATATTGTAAAGTTGTGCTGTTTTGTCCCACACATTAGGCTAACTTCACCAACTCGCCAAATTCAGACAACCAGCTGCCTATGTGTACGTGACCTAAGGAGCATCGACTGCATTCTGAATTAATTATGATGTGATTAGAGAACAATGATAGAGGGCCAGGTTCAAAGTAGGTACACACAATCGCCGACCGTGTATGAGAGGCGTGATGAATGAATGCGAAAGAGTTATGTATGTCAGGATCGTAGCAAATGGCATTCGATTGTCTCTGCCTCATGGGTTAAAATGAGTGATGGTTTTACCCAAATCTGCGGATTGGTTATGTATCTTGCGAACGATGAGAATCACGAGAGAATTGCTATGTGCAGAATTGACAATTAAGTCTACAGGTACTTCTATGGACTTCCCGTTCACACCATTGGTCGTACGTAAGTCACGGATGTTTTTTGTCTGAAAACATTTGAAGCAATCTTCTCGCCTTTCTAACAGTCCGCAAGACACATAATCAACATACAGGCCAGAATCTCACCTGTTCCAGCTGCCAGAGCGGCTGCGGCGGTCGCTAGAGCGAGAGCGGCGGGCCGCTGACGGAGACCGGCGGCGCGCAGACGGCGAGCGTCGTGGCGAGCGGCGCGGCGAGCCCGACCGGCCGCGCGAGTAAGACCGGCGGCGCGGGCTGCGGCTACGTGACCTGGTACCGGGCAATATGGTGTCAACGACCGAGTGTCGGTTAGGTCGAGACCTGGTACTTTGTGTATTTGTCAATTGAGACGGTGGTGACCGACTGGTGTAAGTATTAGCTAAGAATGGACAACATTTAATTTTTGGAAATAACTTTCGGATATTATTTTAAGGATTAATGTTTCTATTTCAATAATACTGAAATCATAGAAATAATGGGGTGTAAAGCTTAGCATATATAAAACAATTAAGAACAAAATTTTCTTTGGGATAATTAAAAAAAATGTTGTCTATTGTCAGCATACTTTTAAAGTTTATAATTTCAAACAAGAAAGAAAATTTTCTATGCATTTTAGTCCCCCAGCTTTGATTTTAACATTTCTGTAACAAAATATGACAAATACATAAAGTACACAGATCCCACTTAGCAATATCTAAATCAACAAACAACACTATACAAAATGTCAAGAAAAAGACATTAGCAGCTCCTCACAACTGCAAATATAAATTAGAAACTGGGGGCCAGTTCGTGTTCTTCAAACATATCTACGTTAATAAAAACAATAACTATAATATTATAATAATTTAAATTAAATACTGATTGAAATAAAATGTACCAAGCCTGTGTTGTGCTGCGAATGTGGTGACGCCGTAGCGCTGAAATAACCGGCTTGGTAGATCTTTTTAGTTTGTTCAATATCATCCTAGGTTTCGTATTGTTGAGTGATGAGGAGGTATTGATGGGAGCATTGAGGTGACCGCAGTCGGGAGGCCGATGACGAACGTCGAGCGGTATTGGAGGTGGCATCTAGCCCGTGTGTGAAGTGAGGCTGTGGTGTTGGTGATGTTGTTGGACATAATGGACCTGCAAACGTTCCAACACCCACCACGGTTATTTACCTTAACACATGACACACCTGGACCGAGCTACTTTCTACCACTTTTTATCTTCTCATCTTTTATGTGGCTAATCATACTAGCTCACCGATTGTACACACTACTGATAGAGAATCATATTGGGCGCCAGTTAAAGAGTATATTTTTGTAATTCGATTTTGTAAAAAAAAATGTCTTTGTTCGGGGACAAACTAGTAGCTGGTACCTACGCCTCTTGTTACTGAAAAATCGGTGAGCTAGTAATAAGTTACCTTCCATTTTTTACTATTAGCAAGTTAACAAGAGCTGGCGGCTGGTGGACACAAATATGTGCAAGGTAACTATTCAAAACTAAAATATCGAACGTGCCAGAGCTCTTATAAATTGTAATTTCGAATGCATCACTTAAATACCAAGTGTTTTAAAAAACTAAAATATTTATTTTCATACGCGACTAATTACTATAAGTACTATATTCTGACGAATCTTAACGTTTATTTTAAAAATTAAGACATATTTTAAATTCCGGGTAACACATGATCAAGGGCGGATCCAGGATTTCATTTTGGGCTTGGTCTTCATCTTAATGAATTTTAAAAAGTTAATATCATTTCAACCAATGGAAGCAATTTTGGAGGGCGCGATGAAACCCCCCCCCTGGATTGGCCAATACACAGGATGATGTATGTCATTTTCATTGTTTAAACTATCACAAGGCATTCTGGAAATTGACAACTGCCAAAATATATTTTTTTCAATTATGCAACATTATTCTGAGAATGTTTCTGGTAGTAAAATATGACAAGATACATTCAATAAAGATTCTTTGGTTAAACAATAAAACAAAAGGATTGTTTATGAAAAACATTGCGCAAACATACCTGGTATGGCGACGCTCGCGTCTGGTGCGACCACTAGACATTTCTACCCTTATGCGGGTGCCACAGCAACGCCTGAAGAATAATAATTTTAAAAATTATTATACATCACATGTGATTGATGCGGTCAGTGGTGGCAGGGTCATATCTAGGCAGGACAACAATCCGCGAAGTAATGTTATTAAAATTTTTCATTATTTTTTTTTAGACATTATTATTAATTCAGGTACCTTTTTGGTACCCAAGTGTCGTACTTAAGACTTTGCGTGTCTCAATACAAAGTCTTAAGGGCCATCCCTGGCAGTCAACCTGAGCAGCCAATGATATTTGAGAATGCTCTATAAATTCTGCAATAAAGTAATTTTTTTAGTCTCCTCTTATTTGGTAAACGAACTTTGAATGTCTTGCCTTAATATAACGTCTTTTATGAATTCTAGAAATTACAACTTATTAAAAAAACCGTTGGGATCTAGTGCAGTCTGCTCCAAGATATTAGTAAAAAAGTAACAGAAAATTCTCATGCTTATTACATTGCCATCCAACGAGGCAATTTATAATTTTATTTATTTTTGTAATTTAGTAGATACCTATTTAAAATATTTAATTATTTCCTGCTATCTAATTATTATTTAAAAAAACACTCTGAAAAAGACAACACTATGTTTGCCAATATTCTTTGAAACTTGCTCTGGGCGCAAGAGTTGGAAACTATATTATTTGTCATTAAATCATTGTAATTTATTAATGTATGTTCTCCAAATTAAGACAAGTGCCAACCCTAAAAAGTGACAGTGACAATAAAGGTCTCAAGTTGGAGGTACCATAATAATGGACAACATTTCATTTTTCGTAAGGTACGAAAATTCGAAAACCGTTTGGAGATTACATGCTAGAAAGCTTATTTTTATTTTTATTTTATTTTTATATCCTTTAATTTTCGAGTTATTTTAAAAATACTGAAATATTGAAAAAAGAGGATTAATAGGTGCCCTAATCTGTGCTAACCCTCTAATTTAAAAATACTAATGTCTGTTGTCAGAGTTGTTAGTTATTGAACTCAGGTGTTGCCTTCTATTAATTTTACCCATTTTTATTCCATTTGAAGCTAAATTAATAATTATTCTTTAAATAATATTATAAAAATACTTCTTTTATATAATATTTTTTGGAAGTTTTGCTAGTTTCGAATGGGCTATCACAGGAAATATATTTACGAGTGAAACCGCAGGCAAAAGCTAGTATTATTATATACATTATAAATAATGTTGTGGGCGATTTGAGTTCCGGCTACGGCAACACCTATTTGGAACACGGTATATTATACTCTTTGCATTTCTATAACGTTTACTCTGTGGCTTGACTGACACAATCAGTCACTTTCTTTGGGTGACAGTTTATATTTCTTAATTGTAGTCCTAGCTAAGGTTTTTAGTTTATAAGTCCTCAGAATTTATAAAAATTCATAATTAAATTAAAAATATAAAAACTCAACCAAAAATAAAATACAAAAATACGTGTAACTTATTTTTTAATATATTTTTAATTAAAGTAATAAAAATGGGTGATTAAAAAAATGAAATGTTGTCCATTATAGCACACTTATGACTTAAGCTTTATATATTAAAAATCTAAAGGATCTAAGGAGTGTGTTTCTACACTAATATTATTTAAAAAAAAAAGATTTGATTTTTTGTTTGTAATGAATAAACTCAAAAACTACTAGACCAATTTTAAAAAACTTTCACCAGTAGAATGCTTTAGTATCACTAAGTAACATAGGCTATCTAATAATTATATATAAAAATTAATATTCGAAAACTACTGGACTGATTTAAAACATTTTTTTTGCATTTGATAGCCCAAATAGGCTATTTAACATCACACTACCAACACAAGAGGGTGAACTGTATTCCTAATACAAGACATACGAAGTAGCAGGCAGTAAGGGAAGAGAGATAACTGGAAACTAGAGTGACATATAATAACTTTCATCTCCTATTATACCCCCTTTTTCTCTCCTGCTGCCAAGTGTAACACTCTTTTATTTGAAAACTTTACAGCTGTAAACAAGGAATATACTACTCTCTACCGGTAAAGGTTAAAATATAGAAAATGGCTTGTTTTTTTAATTTTAAATAATTTTTAACTTTTTAATACATTTTTTACATTTATTCTATTTAAGATAGTTGGTTATTTTGAGATTTTTTTCAATACTTCAAAACTAGGCGTTTCCCCAATATACAGTCTTTACTATGAAGTTTTAAGGTGATTGTGAGGATAAGGAGGTCATAAACTTGATTAGAAAACACTTTCATTGGAAAGTCCTTCCTATATGGCATAATTGTATCTACCTAATTGACAGACTTGCAAAATGATTCCACATCCGGTCATGGCGACATACGCACGCGTTTTCATCGTGGCATGATGTGGAATCCAATTTAATCCTGTTCGCGCTGTGATGGTTGTGATTAATCAGTGATTAATAAGACATATCACGGTCGGCGGGATTATTATATTTATCGGCTATATACACTATAAAGGCGATAATACTTGACATTGGCAAATCACCGATGAACATTGGTGGAGCCATAATAAAAAAGAAGAAGAAGACTTGCATAATCCGAGGTGCGATTATTGCTAGTTAATATGCCACATGACTATGCCTAAATATAGACAAGTTATTGGGAACAGTCATTAGACAATCCTTTCAGAAACTGGGTGTAAGTCTGGCCGAAATGATATCAAGTTGATTTGAGGTTTTTTTTTTTTTTTTTTTTTTTTTTTTTCTTTCTTCACGGGTTGCTTTACAGCTCCCGAAACCGTGTTACGGTTCCAGGGTACCCAGCGGAAGACCAAGTCTCCCTCGTTTAGCCGATGGTATTTGTGAGGCTATATCTAACGAGTGGCTAGTTCTGTTGAGATATATGTAGATGGAAAAGCCTCTAAGTGTGGTTTGTCGGATTATGTACATAAGTTTTTAATTAAAAAACCCATTGGTACATGACCGGGATCCGGGATCGAACTCGGGGTCTGTCTAGTAAATACCAGACGTCTTAACTTAACTTAGGTGCGTCGGTGGCCGAGTGGTTAAGGTTTTTTTTAATTAAATTGAATGTTTGACATATAAATAGGTATCAATTTTTAATTATTAGTAACTAGATGTTTCTTGCAGTTGCACCCGCATTAATAGTTACTGCTCCGCTTCTTTGGGTCGTAGTGTGATGTTAAACCTTCCTCAAGAATGGCTATCAAATGCAAAAACATTCAAACAAACAAACTCGTCAGCTTTATTATTAGTATAGACATATGGCCAACACATTTTAGAAGTATTTTAATTAAAATATGTTTTGTCACTCTCTAACAAACCTGTCTTTACTAATAATAGAAAGAAACAAAACACATTTAAACAAAAACGTTGCTAAAATATGTTTATGAATAATGGCCATAGATAGATAAATACAGGGTACAATGGTATGGTATGGTAATGGGTACTTGGAGGGTACAATACAATTTCAATATGCAGCCAAACGTTTACAAATCCTTTTGAATAACTGATATTATTAAATTAGCGTTTTTTTAGTTCATAGGAAATTAAATTACAATAACAGCTTTCACTTTCATAGGTCATGGTCATAGAAGAAAGTAGGTACCTAATATTTATCATACTAAAATTGCACACTTACGTCCCGTCTAAGCCACGCACGGAGTCTTCTGCATCTCTAGGATCTATGAATTCCACGAAGGCGAACCCTGGGGGATTACGAGCGACCCAAACGTTTCTAATTGTGCCATATTTGCAAAAAACTCGTTCTATTTCGTGCTTGGACGCGTTGTTTCCCAAGTTACCAACGTACACTTTGCATTGTAGATCCCATTCGCGGTATCTGGACATCTGTGAAGCGGAAATATTTTGGAGCAGGGCGTCATGCGGCCATATTTGTTAAACAGAAAGGTCCAGAAATACTTTAATAAATACCCACCTTGTTATTGAAAACAATTAATTACGAGAATACCACTAAATACACGCCAAGTGTGTAACTTTTCTCAGCAATTACGTTAAAAGAAAATAAATTGCTCGGCTCAAAGAAATCCACGTCTATACACAGACAGAAGCCAAGTGAAGTGAAATGAAATTATCAAATGAATGAATGAAAGAATGGAAGTGACAGTGTTGTCATACCTATAATTTTTTAGACTATTCGGGGGGTGAGCATATAATATTTAACGTGACATCTTTCGTGTCGACCAAAAGGCCAAAAACGTTTTGTCCCTACAAGAGCCAGCCAAAGAATGCCCGGTCCGAGAATGTCCTGTACAAGAATGCCGAGTAAATTTGCTTGGCCGGACAAAGACAAGAACACAGAATTTGCCCGCACATTGTTGGGCCGGACATTCTCGGCCCGGGCATTCTTTGGCTGGCTCTTGTAGGGACAAAACGTTTCGTCTTGAAACAATTTATCCAAACAACAAAATATAAGTTGAGAAAGCATTTATTTTTTACATTACTGAAATACCTATCTTAAATTGGATTTTTTAAATATTTTTTTGCAAAGTCCATAAAAATATCTTTTTTCTTCTTTTTTCACGGGTTGCCTTTTTTTTTTTTTCTTCAGAGGTTGCCTTCAGCTCCCGAAATCGTGTTACGGTCCCAGGGTTCCCAGCAGAATATCAAGTCTCCCTCATTTAGCTGATAGTGTTTGTGAGGCCAGTTCTGATGTATATTTAGATAGTAGGTATTAGCCCCCGCAAATTGCTAATGCGTTTGAATCTTATCAAATTATTTCCTAAAGACTCACAGAAAAGCTATTTTAAACTAAAACATAATATTGAAAACGTAATAATGAGTAAAAATAACAACAATCAAACTAGAAAACCTATAGAAACAAACCAATTTACGTAATAATTACAAAGTAAACAATAATTCGCAAACTCGAAAAATTTCTGTATTCCATATTTCAATACAAATCTTAGGTGGATATTTTTTATTGCAATGTAACACTCGTTTCGTTTTAAGTACCTATTTTATTTTATTCTAATAAGTAAACAAATTCGATATTTTTTTCTTTTTATACATTTTATTTTTGCTGTTTTTATAGAAATTTGTTTGAGTACGGAACGTACGTTAGAATCTGAGCATTTGACAGATGGTCGATAAGGTTCACAATCGGCGAGCAAAAACAAGTTATTCGCACCATCGATTTTAGTTAGACAAAATCGAAAAGTCGTAACTTACAATAAACTATTATAAACTTTATGTCAATTCAAAAAAGTCATATTTAGAAAAAAAAGTTATCATGTTGCCAATAAATAAATATACAAAAGTGACTGATAGTCTGGCAACACCAATCTATGGTGCGAATACCCGGCCCATTTATCTGAAAGTCAGTCTGAAAGACTTTCCCTAACTTGTGTCAAAACTGTCAAACTGTGCCAAAGAGTACGAACTGTGCCACTGTGTGCTGTTAAAGTTAAATCCGTCAAATCTGTCAAACAGCTGATGGGTGGTGGTTGGATTTGTTGGGTTGTTTTTTCTAATCAAAGTTCGATTCTTGGACGCGAAATGAAGTGAAATTATTATGTTAAATGTTGAAAAAATTAAACAAAAATGGATGTAGTAGGACTTTTGAGTAATATAAACGATAAAAGTGATATGTTTGCCGTGAAAACCTGGACGTCTGAATGGTCTAACAATTTTCAAGACAACCAAGTGAGTGAGCTTTGTTTGTTTTATTGATTTTTCCTATTGCCTTAAATAAGTTCACTTTGTAAATACGGAATGACTGGATATTATTACAGTATTATCTATATACATATCAGTTTTGTAAGTTTCTTACACATTTTGTGTTATTCAATATTTATCCTTGAGATTATTTTGCAATGACTTTAAATTGAACTTATACGTATAATACCTACAGTGGTTTTTGTTGTAGTTTTTGTTAAAAACTTACAAAAAATTCAACAATAGACATAATTTTAATACCTACCAAAAAAATTGTCTGTTGGAAAAGAATGCTAACTACTACAAAATGAATCAAATTATTAACTATTTGAGTATCTGAAATTCTGAATACTAAATATCAAATTAGCTTTACCTAATGAACCTAAGTATGTACCTACCTAATGAAATAACAAAAATATGTTTTGTCATAATGATTGCAACAAATAGGTTACACATTTTTGATTAATAGACATTTATGGTTACTGCTATGGCCTATGCTCAATAAACAGGCTATTTACATGCAAAAATCTTTTTTCAAATCAGAGGTTGATGCATTCAAACATAGGTACAAACATACAGACTCTTCAGCTTTGTTATTACTACATAAATGCTAGTTGCCTATTTTATGTATGTAGGTACTATTTCTAAATTTCTGATAAGTAATTTCTTAATCCATTTTGTTTCTCTTCAATTTCAATAGGGAAGATGACAGATGACATTTAGATTGTCAAAAAATATTGGACACATATTTTTTCTTTTGTCAATCAAACAAAAAATCTCTTTAGATAAAGCCAAGTTTGGGAGAGGGGGCCGGTGACGTCACTTCTAGGTGAAAAGTGTACTCAAATGTGACGTCACACTAAATTTTAGCAGGCTATATCTTCATCATTTTTTGTTTAATTCACAAAAGAAAAAATATGTGTCCAATATTTTCTGATAATCTAAATCTGATAATTAGAATTTTTTAGTCATCATGCCTATTTTGGGTAACCACAGAAATCAGTAATGTTTTTAAACTTATCAGTAGCTATATGTTGGCTATAACTGGAGGAATCACCATCCATATATATATATATATACCTATTATCACAACTTTTATCCCAAGAGAGTGTAGCGAGCAGGCTTCACCTCTCGCTACATAGAACAATATTGTTAGTTGGCGGCATGGAGATTCAATTTCTGTGCCGCCTGAAAGTGTAAACGTTTAAAAAATTTTAATGCGAATGAGGATTGATCATTCGAATTTTTTTTCATTCCTTCTGAGACTCGAAAAAAGAAGGTGGTGTAAGAAAAGCTTGCTCTGTTAAAATTAATGATTTTTATCTAAATTGATTTGTTGTGTGAGTGGAATTGGCTTTAAAGAAATTATTGGTGTCTGGGTATGTTCCTCACCCACAAGTATTGTGAAAAATTAAAATCATCTATACCTAACGCGGGTAGGATTCCAGAAGCCACTCTGATATTGTACCTTCCGCTGCATTTGGGGGACTAACCGAGTACATTTAGAAGATATTCACGAAGGAATTTCGGGTTGGAAGCAGTGCTCCTTCAATCTGGCTAAATTTTGGTTGGAGACTGGTGCGGTTCGCGAGCTCGCGGGAGCCTTGTGACTCCCGTCCGGCGACCGAGGTGTTAGTGAAGGATTAAAGAAGAATAATAAAAGACAATTAAAGTGTTACATGTGTATTTATGTGTTTTGTTGTGCCGTCCTGTAGTTAAGCCCACTTTGTTAGGCCACCAGCCGGTAGGTAGGTACCCGCCTTGCGATTAGAAGAACAATTTCTCCTCTGAGCTCCCGGCATCTCTGGGGTGGTTCACCCTCGTTCTGTGGCGCCCGTTCATCCCCTGAGGATCAAATATAAATTTCAGAACGGGGGTAGATATAGTTTTTTTTCACTTGAGGGGCCACGGGTGCATCTCTCCCTCCCTAGGCTAACTAGCAATTAAAACCCCCTACAAGAGGTAGGCAGAGGCAATCAAATGCCATTTGCTACAATCCTGACATATCATTAAAGTTATTGCCAGAATGTGGACTCTGCCTGCACCACTGGCCATGTTATGAAGTTATATTTGTCATTCTGTAGTTAAGGCAGTTTCTATTGTTTGATAATTGATAAGTATAATGGAATGAGATATTTGACTGATAAGACTTTCAAAAATTAAAAACAAATTATCTTTAGGATTTCATTTGTTTTGTATTATCTCTACTGCAGTCTGGAGTCTTGGCTAAAGGATTTTAAGGGTAGCTGAACAAATAATTTCGGTTGATTTCTGAACTGAAATCCCCAAATTTTAGGAATGCTATGAACATACAATTTGGGCATTGAAAACTAGAGGATTTTATATAGTATTGTATAGGATGAAAACATGATTGGTAAATTTTTTATGATTTTTTGAAATCACCTCTTCAAAAACACCTTTCTTTTTTAGTCATACGACCATACTCTGAAGGGATTTACGTTTACATTTTATAGGAATCTGTAGGTAATTTCAGTACCTAGTATTGATTAGAAGATGTTTCCGTGCATGTGATCGTTTTTTCATAAATTATTTTTTTCTATTTGTAATGTGCCGCTTACGTTATTTATTACGAGAAGCGGTACATTATGCCCTTCTCACTTCTGCAGCAAGAACGGACAAAGCGCCGTCGTTGTCTTGCATGACGCGATCAGTTGCGCCCGAACCACGAATTTAGGGCGTGGCTTACGATTAGGAATTTCTGAGTCGTTCCTCGTCTTAATAGAAATTAATGAGCTAACTATACTAATAAAATTCATACACAATATTGGTTTCATTGGCTGTATCCATATACATGGATTTAAAAAAAAACTTGTTAGTCTTGAATGAATGAATTTTTAGGCCAATATAGATCCTAATCCTAACTAATATTATAAATGTACTAGTGTAAAATCATGTCAAAAGGATTGACGAGTAGGAATGTAGATTTTTTTTTCATAATAAACAAAGCCAGGGTGAGTCACTAGCTGTAAATAAATATGATATCAGACTGACATACATTGTAATAATGTGGCTAAAACCACTTGTTAAATTGAACACAAAAAGAGCTAAACTATGTTTTGTCACTCTCTTACAAATATGTCATTCAATATGAAAGGCTAAGACAGAACTATGTTTAAACTAACTGGTTAAACACGGTTTTGTGTTGACTAAAACTAAGCTTCTAGGTAATCTTCGTGGCTGTATGGAATATTCTAATTCAATTGTAATTTTAATATACCTATCAGTTTAACAGTGTAATTTAAAAAAAAATAAGCCAGTAATAAACTGATGAATCATCTCATTGATATTTCTGAACCCTGCTGCATTGGGTAGAAAAGAATTTCTAATTATAATAGCAGTCTATAGAATACCTAACAAAGGCACTTCCTTTAATATTGTGATGTAAAGGTCAGCAGGATGCAATGACGTACTATAAGTAGACACGTTATACCCATACTAAATGCAGATAATAAACAGCTTGAACAATACTATAGCTACCTATTAATTACTTACGTTTATATATTCAAGCGATGAAAGGGATAGAGAAAGACAGCTCAATACCGAAATCCATTTGTTAAAAAGAGATAAATATATGTTTTAAAGTTGCGACACGTCATCGAAGCGTGACCTTCTCCAGAGGAACTAGGGGAAGATTGTCTAAATGGAACACTCAATATTTTACTTAAAAATATTTTTGGAATAACAATAAAATATACAATATGTAATTAAAAAAACTTTTATTTTACTAATAAATATAATGTAATAATGTAAAAATAATTGTAATAATGTCTTTCAATCACGCTCAGAACGCTGAACAGTTCTAAATGAAATTTAGCATAGAGGTAGATTATGGCTTGGTATAGGACATTAGTATGCTACTTATTTATGTATTATGTAGTATAATTTAAAATTAAGTCTTTAATTTTTTTTTATTTCTTTTATTCTGGACAACAAACAACTATACAACAAACATTACTACAACATAGATACATTTAAAAAAAATAACTGTCATATAGTCAGTGACGTTTGTTTATACAAATGTATTGTTTAAACATACATTCAAAACAAGATATTTTTATGCAAATTCCAAAAAATATAGAAATAACAAATAATACAAAAAAAAATTAAACAAAATATAATTAACTACTATTTAGAATGTTACAGATATTTTTCCTAAATATATACAAAGAATGTGAAAATATGTCCACTTCGCAAAACTGCTGGTTGTATCTTCCACCATACGTCTAAATCTTAGAGTAAAAACTTGGCAACCAATCATATTCTCGTCTTTGGGTTCTGATTATCTCTATCCATTTTTCTCTTATTAATCCGCTTCTAGGGAGACTAAAAGATAAATAAATACAATAAGATCATAATACTATACATACAACAATAATATAATATATAAATTTATAATAATGTAAATATAATTATGTATATACATTTTCCGTACATTTAATAAAATATATAATTTTTTTAAATAGGTTCATGTAATTTATTGACAGGTCCGATATTGCCAACCATCCCCATAATCAGTCGCTGAGTCTGTCGCAGCCATTTCGTTTTGTCTTCTCTATCACTCTCATACAAAATGCATCGTTCGTCTCGCTCAGACAAGCGGCGCACTGGCAACAGCGCATTATTATTAATAAAATATTGTTATGTCCATAATTATAAAATTTCTGTACTTACCAATGAAATGAGATATCATTTCTATCCTTTACAGTTGCAGTATAATTTCTGCAAAAGCGGAACACACAAGATGTCATTTTTCTTGATGTTTTTGCGGATTATTCTACTCAAGAGAGACATGTACACTAGTCGTAGGATTGTGCGTGACTGTGCGCGACCAAATTTATAGTGGGACACTTACCTCTCATTCGCATTGCTATAGCTTGAGCGTCAATCACGCATCTACCTCAGTTTATATAGTTAGTTTATATATCATTGGCAGGATGTAACAGATTAATCTCTTGATATACATTAAAGTTATTTAAAGTTACAACTGTGATTCTTCCCATACCTGAATTTGGTATGTAAAGTATGTGTTTTATATTTTTAATTCAAAGATTAAGTAATTTTAAGCGAACTTTTTTAATATTTTTTTTCTACCCAGTACTTTTTTATAATAAATTTTCAAAGTTTTGCCGACACACGACAAAATTACATCATCTTAAAGGCAAAATATGCAATTAGATAAAGTGGTACTACCACTTGGCATTTGTACTATTTTATCATAATTTACCACAGGACAGAAATGTGTGAAAATTTTATACCCAAAATGTGCAAACGGAAACCCTATTACTAAGGCTCCGCCGTCCGCCCGTCCGTCCGCCTGTCACAGGGCTGCATCTTTTGAACCGTAATAGGTAGACACTTGGAATACAGAGTGTTATTACTATGGGTGCTATTAAAACAAATAATAAAAATAAAATAAAGTTAACAATTAAAGGGACCCCCCCATACAAGAAATGTGTTTTATTCGGCGTTTTTTGCTGGATCTTAAATAATAATACAAACGTCTAACTAGTATAACTATAATACATACTGAAGTAAAACAATAAAATATGTTGATCGATGGAAATATTAAAAGTACACACAATCGCCGAGCATGTAGATATGAAAGGTATGATGAATATAAAAGAAGCAAAAGATATATGTCAGGATCGTAACAAATGGCATTCGATTGTCTCTGCCTACCCCTCTTGGGATGAAAGGCGTGATGATAAATAGATAGTAAAACAATAAATAATAAAAACCGGCCAAGTATGAGCAGGACTCGCGCTAATTTGTTCCTGCTCCATACAGGGGCATCAAATTTGGTCTGACCATAGTGCATTCATACTAGAATCCAACTCCCATTGGCCAGTTTTTTACTGTTTGAAGAGTGAAACTTAGCTAATAAAAATAACTTTTTAGACACCTGTATAAATACTTATAATACAAAAGTATCTTGGTATGTTTGTTTTTTTGAAAGGAGTCATGTTAAATCAGAGCAATGGATGATGTCATTTATTGCACAGATATAGTTGGAGGACCAGAGAGTGTAAGCAAAAAACTGACTTCCCAAATTCACTAATATAGACAATTCATTAGGAACCTACGATCATCAGTAGGTACATACAAACATAGATAATATTGAACAGATCTTTATCTTCTTAGATATTTACTTAGTTTTGTATCCTAATTTGGCACCAACCGTCTTCAAATTCTACGACGAAATATTTATTATTTCTTTATTTTCAGTGCAAATTTTTGAAGTCGGTGCACTTTTTTTTAAAAGGTTTATTTTACCCTTTTAAGTGATTTTGCTGCCTTGAGAGACAAATAATAACGCAACTAAAAAAATATTGATGGAAAATTAAAAAAAAATACCCCTGTGGATGTGATTTGAACCATGTAATGTGCTTGTGCATTCTATGCACCCCATTACATTTAACCGCTAGACCATCGTCACGAAAATTGACAACTTCGTGTCAATAGCAACCGTTGCTAAGGCTTTTTCTGATATTAAACGGAATTACTGAATTTCTGAAAAACTACTGAACCGATTTTCGTCATATGTCTGTGAGATAATGTCGAGAAATTATTATGTCTTGAAAAAAAATAAGTTGTCAAAAACTTTACATATTTTATCGAGATATCAAGAAAAATGTACTTATAATCAGTTTTTTTCAAAATTTCTGAAAAACTAATGAACCAATTTTTATGAGATAAAAATGGGACCAATCCGGAAGAATTATCTGTCGATTAAAAAAGAAACCATCAAAATCGGTTTACAATTGGCGGAGTTATCGATGTACATACATACATAAAAAAAATACGGTCCGAATTGAGAACCTTCTCCTTCTTTTTTTGGAAGTCGGTTAAAAATGGGCAGGTTGACAGTACATGTCCATAAAAAAAAGATAGCACAATATTATATTTAAAAGGTGTGATTGCATAGCAGAAATTGTTTTAGTATCTGAATTATCTAAGTAATTACTGCAAGCCATGTTAAGTTAGCAACTCCTTTACGCAAGATGTGCAGGCATGCAGGGCGCAGGCATTGCTCAGTCCATGGCGGTGGGGCGTGCTGATATTGCGCCAATGCATAACTTTTTTATTATTCTATTACGTTAATATCTGACATATTTGTGGCAATGGTTAGTTTTATGATAACTTACTAAGCTTGTGGCATTAATTTGGTGGGATGCGACGGAAGTCCAAAAATGTTCACGGGCGAAAAGCTTATTTAATAATAACTTTTTTTAAAGACGTTGTTGTGAAATCGCTCTCATAATTTTTTGACATTCATCGCTGTAAATGCTAAATTACAGTGACACAGGTGGATTTATTTACACTTTTACAGAGAAATTGGGAATAGGTTATCCCAGAAAAATTATGAATTAGTAAGGAGCCTTTACGGAGTATAATTGATGGACAAACATACTAAAGTTATTTTATATTATTATTCCAGTTAATATGGTCATTCTGTGGATGTTTACTGGTGTCGTTGATTGTGGTCTTCTTCTACTACAAAAGATGTAGAACTAAAGGTAAGTAAGGATTTTTTTTCTTATATTACTCAACTATACTACCTACATCCATACTAATATTATAAATGCTAAAGTATCTCGGTCTGTCTGTCTTATATATTATGCTTTCACGGCTAAACCACTAAACCGATTTTGATGATATTTAAGGTGGTTATAATAGGGGACGACAGTTTGTATGGGGCCCACGGGCGAAGCCCAGGTCAGAAAGGTATAATCTACTGATATCTATTGTTTTTTTTTGTTCACGGGTTTCCTTACAGCTCCCGAAACCGTGTTACGGTCCCAGGGTACCCAGCGGAAGACAAGTCCCCCTCGTTTAGCCGATGGTATTTTTGAGGCTATACCTAACGAGTGGCTAGTTCTGTTGAGGTATATTTAGATGGAAAGCCTCTAAGTGTGGTTTTTTGGATTATGTACATAAGTTTTAATTTAAAAAACCCATTGGTACATGGCCGGGATCCGGAATCAAACCCGGGGTCTGCCTAGTTAATACCAGACGTCTTAACCACTCGGCCACCGACGCACCATCTATTTTTTTATTCATTTCATTACATTCCTCGATCGAGCAATCGAGGATTTTTTGCACAGACATTGACAAATATCTGATTTCCTTGTGGCAAAATGGAAATTTTTAGAACAACTTTTTTACCCGTAATTCGCAGACTTGACAGGCGCGCCCGGTGCGGTGGCGTCCGGCGAGCCCACTAAGCGGTTCCGTAAGCGCGACAAGATGATGTTCTACGGACGGCGGATGTTGCGGAAAGTGAAGAGCATCTCCAATTCGGGACAGGGGAGGAAGAGGCGCGCCGTCATGAGGTTCGCCAGGAAACTGCTGCAGCTGAAAAAGGAAACTGCTCCTGAGCAGTTAAAGGTATGGATCGCGTGTAATTAGTTGATCCATCGAAGTAAAAGAGCGGGACAAACAGAGCGTCAACTAGTATTAAAAGCGTGTGCTACACGTTTGGCGGTTGATCTAAGATTGTTCTTAAGAAAATCTTCTAGACTGCAATGTATATAAATTAACCTGGAGTAGGAATTTGAAGTAATAATAATAAGGGTAATTAATGTCCCTCCAACCCCCGGATTGCTTTATCTTGAGGGCGTCACCCAGGTCAATTTCATAAAATCCAATCTTAGATACTTTGTATACTCGGTACTTTAGGCGTGATGGCGATGAAGATGGTCCGCTTTTGCTAGAATATTTTAAAATTCAGGTCCTGGAACCCCCGGCGGAATACCTCGAAGAGGACCTGACGAGCGATGACCGAGTCCCTCCAGACGCTCTATACATGCTGCACAGTATACGTGTGTTCGGACACTTCGAGAAGCCGGTGTTTCTGATGCTGTGCAAGCATACGGAGATATTGAATCTGCCGGCGGGCGGGTTTCTGTTTAAAGTTGGTTAGTATACGGTTTTTATCTTCAGAATCTACAAATTAAAATAATTAAACGCACGAAAGGTTGAGTAAAAGCGCTTTGGTAATTATTATTAATGTATTATTTATTTTTGTAATAATAATAAAATTAAATCAACGTAAATTAGGGACAATCACCGCGGTGTGGTGGTACAATCTTAACATATTGTCACGTGATAACAAATGTCCACATTTAGCAGTGGGCCATATTAAACAGACTAGGCGGGAAGCCTGTCGCTGTTATCTATTATTTTTAGAAGTCCGGAGAAGCACGAGAATTCTAAAGAACATATTTTTTTAATTCTAGGAGACACAGACGAAAATGTGTACGTAGTGCAGACGGGCAGGGTGAATGTATACATCACCAACCAGGACGGCAGCAGTATATCACTAAAAGTAGTTAAAGCTGGTGAAAGTGTCACTTCGCTGCTCAGCTTTACAGATGTTCTCACTGTGAGTAATTCATAATTTATTTCATGTATGTTGTGACAAAATAAAATGTATTCAGAACGAAATTGACAACAAATAGACTATATACCCATACCATATAGGCCCTATATTATAGTAGTGTGTTTGTGGCTGACTGCGGCCGCGGCGGGTTGTCTAGCAGGGAGACAACAATAACAATATAACGTATGTCCGTGCATGATGGCAGGATGGCTGGTGATTCAGATTATGTCCAAACCGAATGAGGTTACGGAGGTCGAGAATCTCTCCCTCGTTCCGTTCCGTTCCGTTAGGTCGTAGCGTGATGTTATATAGTCTATAACCTTCCTCAAGAATTCGGTATGTAAAGTAAAAGCTAAGGTACGATTATATATTTATATTTTAAAGATTAAGCTATTTTAAGAAACTAATTTGAATATTTTTGATTTCTGTACAGTAGTTTTTCTATAATAAATTTGACATTTAACAAACAATAGTGTTGCCGTCTCTAAATCCTACAAAATCTACCAAAACCTACCACTTCTACATAAAACATATTAAAACAACAACAAAGAAACACATATGTACGGCTTTTATACCGTAGTCTGCATAGTTGTTGTGATACAAAATATATACAAAGGTCAAAGAATATCCTACCATAAAAAACGCTTAAACATTCTTCCTAAATAATAAACTAAATTAGTTATAAAAACTACTGAAATGGTAGTATATCTAGTAACAGGGTAACATCGGTTGACAAGTTGACAAGTAAATATTTTGCTTTTATTTAGCCGATATCATGACGTCATTCATAGGTGAAATGTAGGTTAATTTAATTATTTGTTTTTGAAAAAATAAAGACAATCTCACGATTTTAAGAACTATAAATTGAAAAATACGGATTATTAAACCAATATCTCGAAACGGTTTTGGATTCAGCATACCTTAACTTTTACTTTACATACCGAATTGGGCTATCAATTGCAAAAAAATAATTTTCAGCTTTAATATTAGTAGGTAGGTACCTCGGTAGTTAGTAATTTTCCTTAAATAAATTGAGTATCTTTTTTAATTTATAGGTTTTTGCATTTTTTTTTACGTTTCTTAACTCCAGAGCTAAATTAGATACAAAACAAACCGATCAGTATGGGCTTTCACTTCCGTTCACACAGTGAAGTAGGTATGTGAGCGAGATGTAAGCAGAAAATCCGCCATTGTCATTATATGTTGTTGTAAGTGTTGCAACACAAATCATTAACTCATTTCAAATATTATGTATCTAAAGTTGTTTTTTAATTTTGCAGGGTCATTCTCAACCTTATAAGACAGTTAACGCAAAGGCGCTGGAAGACTCCCAAGTTATAAAATTGCCAATGAGAGCTTTCCAAGAAGTTTTCAAAGAGTATCCGGAGATATTCGTTCGTGTTATACAGGTAACATTTTCTCAAGACTTAAAAGTAGGTATAGTTTTGGCTTTGCTCCTACCTAATGACGATTCCATTCATGCAATATTTAAACAATACAAACATAAATACATGTTCACGGCCTTCACTCCCCATATTTTACCAGTAACAGAACAGGTAGCAAGCATGTTGCTGCACTTAACGTACCTAGATTAATCACTTATTTAACAGATAACAGCACTTTTTCCAAAAATAACGATACATCTATGATTTTTGAAAGAAGTGCTGACGGCGGCTTTACGTTTTTGGCATAGATTTATTGAATAAAATAAAATTGCTAGTACGATTTTTTCTGTTTCGTCCTATCGTCCGTAAACGAGCATTTTTCTATAGGAACTATGACAGTGATTACTAAAGCTATTTGCATATAATATCAAAAACCCTCGTTCAAATACGGGGCTGGGCTGTGAGGACTGGGCACTGTAGATTTTTATTTTTCAGATTATCATGGTGCGACTTCAGAGGGTCACATTTACAGCTCTTCATCAGTATCTTGGACTAAGTGCCGAGTTGGTTAACCCTGTGAGTTTATATATTTTATTTTATTTCGTTATATTTTACTGCTCCCAGATCCGTGTTATCTGTCGTCTTCCTCCTTTAGCCGATGATATTTGTGAGGCTATACCCAACGAGTGGCCAGTTCTGTTGGTTGAGGTGTATTTAGATAAAAAAGCCTAAGTAGTTTGTCGGAGTTTTCAGTTATAATCAGTATCCAGTCGCCTTAAGCACTCGACCACCGACGCATATATACATGTTTAGAAAACCGGTTCAGGCCAACCTGACGTGGCAAAATGAAAACTTGACATTGATGAACCGTGAACAAAAAAAGGAATAAACTAATGTAATAATTTTCTGTGAAACCGTGGGGAAATACTAGTGTAAAATAATACAGTTTTTTTAAAATTAATATACGATTATATTGTATTGAAATCGTTACTAAGTCGTCAATTAAAAAAATAACTGCCATCTTTCCAGGGTCGAGATAAACGTAGGAGCAACACCATGGCGTCATCACCAAGTAAAACTGGTACATCCTCAGTGCATCTGCCGGACAACAATTATGTAAGGTTTTATATTTAAATATAGTGATTGCTCTTAATCTCCTGATTGTTACTTAGTTTAGATTACAAATTATATAATACTCCTACTATAACACTGATTCGGTGACAGTCATAATTTTAATGTTACTAATCTCTATTCATTATATGAAGGGGCTTGTGAAACATAATTTAGGAGCATTTTAATTTGTATATCATTTAAAAAATGTAATTACTATTTAATTGTGCAACTTATATCCACAGGTAATCGTGTCATTATAATTCTTGAAATTACGTTTCTTTACACGCATAATTAAAATACGTGACACATTTTGATATCTTAAATTAGTGATGCGACTATTGATAAATAAATATAGTCAGTTAAAAATCAAAGCGATAAAATAAATCGGACCTAGTTTACGTAAATAGCTCGTTTGTTACTCAGGTTTGTTAGTACTCAAAGCTGGTAAAATGGCTTAATAAATATTAATTTGCCGCCATTTTGTTTCTAGCGTCCGTCGGTCAGCTTTAGATGAAAATGTGTGTGCCTTTACGTAAAAATAAGTATACCTAATCCCGTAATTAAATTCTCATTCCGACATCATATCAAAGTTAAAAATAAAGAAAATAAATATTAAATTATTATTCCAATCGATTATAATTTGTTCTAAGAATCGATTATTGAATAAAGCGCTTTTAATTCGTGTAGTGAATGTCCTTCTTCTTCTTCTTTTGATATATGGCAACAGTGCTGACTTTCGTCGCAATTCTGCCAGTCTCCAGTGTTTAATCTTGTGCAATAGTAAGCCAATAAATCGGTAGCTAAGATTATCCCGCCGACTGTGTGTCTTATGTCTTATTAATCACTGACTAATCACAATCATCACAGCGCGGCCGGGATTAAACCGAATTCCACATGACGCCATGACCGGATGTGGAAATCGTGAATGTACTTAAAGTAAAAAAAATATTTAAAAAAAAATTGTCACAAAGCCATTCATTCAATGAATAGAGTATAACTAGTTTACGAATAAAAATATGGTATATTACATGATTATTATAAATGGCACTGACAAATATTTAGTTTGATTTGATTCATTAAATTCGGTATGTAAAGTAAAAACTAAGGTATGTTTTTATATATTGATTTCAAAGATTACTTAAGCATTTTCTATAATTCACATGAAGGATTTTTAATAATAATGAAACCCCTTGTATTTATGTATAGGTAATTATATTCTTCTATACAAACATCTAAATAAATAATAAAGCAACTCTCAACAACTTATTTTAGCTCCATGGCAACTAGACGTCCCGGAAACGGATGGGTGTCCGAACAGGGCGACCCGAAGACGTATATATTTTTTATAATGAAGTTTGCGGACATAGTACTACAAAGTAACGTCATCATTTGGGGAAAAGACCATTCTGCCCCATTTCTCAACTCATTTGTCTTACTGATAGTACCACGGGGCACGTTAAGGGCCATCGTACCACTTTTATCACAAACTAGTAGTACCACGGGACAGAAACGCTGCCTAACCTAAATGATGACGTCACTTTGTCGTTTGTTGAAATATCTTAAAAACAAAAATATTCAACTTAATCTTTGAAACAATAATATAAAGAACATTACAGTACGACCAGAGAAATAATGCGCATAAAAATCTACGCCATACTTCGTATTTCCGACAAAAACCGAATCACAAAACGTAAGGGCCCTAATTATTTCACTTTCACTTTAAACCTTATGTGAAAGAAGTTAGGGTTCAAGATGATTCTAAAAACACGGTGCAGAATCCGACAGCTGTCAAGACTCAATGACATTGGCCACCTATTTGCTCTCATGTGTTTTAAATTAACTTAAACTCTAACTTCAATGTGATAAGGTTTAAAATGCAAGGCGCTTTATGTTTTATAATTCGGTTTTTGTCGGAAATACGAAGTATGACGAAGATTTCTATGCGCATTATTTATTTGGTCGTACTGTACTTAGTTTTTACTTTACATACCGAATTGAGCCAAAATTAGTAGGCGGTGTCATACTAGTCGTGGCACTATTTATTTGATCGGGATGTCCTTATGTCTAGAATTAGTTCAGAATGACCCAGATCCCGTGTACCTAATCGTATTAATACCACCTAACCACTTGTTAGAGGTTTTATCATTATAGTTACACATTTTTAACCGCTAGTGTTACAATAAAATACCCAAGTAATTTACTAACGCATGTCGTATGTCAAATGTCTGTAAAAACAGGATTCTACGCAGCCGATGTCGTCCCCGATCAACATACAGGGACGGAAGACGCGTCCAGATATGGGTCCAGACTTAACGTCAAATACTCAGGTATATATCTCATTTGTGGCAAAAAGTGGACACTGTTACGAGTGGCCACACCGCAAGGTATAAAGGTCGTGAAGACGTGTTTGTGTGTGTGTTTGTTTGGTATAGAGTCGGTGTAAATGGAAGGGCTGTATTTACTTGACCACGATAATTGAAAAGATAATTCTACATTATTTACCTGATGATATTTTTGAAGCTATATAACGATTGGTCAGTTATGTTGAGGAGTTTTGAGATCGAAGTTTTCCATGTTTTAGAAAAAATATTAGGTGCATTTATTTTGGGGTCATAGTAAACTTTTTTTGGTGACTATTTATTTATTCCAATATAATTTTATGTACAAAATTTTAAAGTGATTTTTACTTTAAATTGTAGATAAAATCAAAATGTTTTTTATGCTTTGCTGAACGGTTAAGCTCATTCAAATTTTTCATTGTGTTTTTCAGACACCCTCACAGCAGCCCGACGTACATCCCACGACATCGTCGTTCATGAGAAATAAGGAGGGATCATTCAGAAAGCATCCCTTAAGTGACACTTTGGATGAACAGGTATTTAATGACATGTTTCAAGGAAAAAAATATTGCCACAATTGCCAATAAAGAGATAAAAAAAAATCGTTCTTAATTATTGAGATGTGTTTTTCATTGACAAATAGGTACTACGTTGCTTATTCTAAACAGGAGCGGATGAGCGGGGAGAGAGGGGAGGAATGCGGGACCATAGACAACCAGTGTCGCTGTTGTGTAAATTGTCTGTGAGCGTGTCTATGAATGAACGAGTGAATGATTTAGCCAAACCACAAGATTTTAAATATTCTGGTTCTGCGTTCCTTTTCAACAAAAATTAACCCTACCTATTCAATATAATTATAAACATTTAATATAAATGTTATTTTATAATATATATTAATAATTATAATAACATTTACTTTAATCTGAATATAAAAAAACTGTCGTGTAGCTGACTGACTGACAATCAACGCACATCCTACACCATTAAATTGAAAACAACATTTGAATTTTAAAACAACCCTTAAGGGGGTGAAATGGGGTGTAAATGTTGTATTCCTAATATGCGTATTGTGTAAGTAATAGATCTCTTAAACTATATTAATATCCGATGTAGCCGCCATTGTTATCTAACGCATCCTGTAACCTGTCATCCATACCAAACTCCAAAATCTCTACCACAAGTCAGTAGAGAGCGCGCTCGAATATTTATTCTAAGAAGTAGACTCACAAAACGGATTATGACAGACACCATACTTCAATTTGATAGATTTCAATATTTAAAAATCTCGAGAGAAAAAAACTATTGAATATGGAATATGTTTACAAATTAGACGTTTATGAATGAAGCAGCGGGGAACGGGTGATGCGCAGAGGTGTAAGGGGCGAGGATAATGTGTCTTTTTCTCCTTGTATACTTTAGAGAGTGGTTGTGTGTACCACGGGACAGTAATACTTTACGGAATTATTAGCAAAACTATTGTAACAAAATTACTGTGGGTTTTTAGTCAAGTAATGCCTGACCTGCGAATGTGCAACACTAGAATACCGAGCAAATTGCTGGGTCGCGTAAAGACAGTGGAAGGGTTTGTCCGAACATTGAAGGGTTGGACATCTCGGTCCGGGCAATCATTGGCTGGCCATTTGTGCGGGGACTCGTTTTTTTGGTATTCGTTCAAGATGTCGCGGTGCTAAGTAAGATGCTAACCCCATAGCTTATAGTAAATAATAAAATAAATCAATTTTGCAGGCGCTGATTCAAATAGCGACGGAGGCATTTGTGACGGAGCTTGGTTTGGAAAACGATACTCTGTTGCAAGGGGCCGTGCAAGTAAGAGATCTGCTCTCCGGTACTTACATCATGAAGGAAGAAAGTCACAAGGTAAGACATTGTATTGAAATTTATTTAGAATAATAAAATTAATCTATTTACGTTAAAAATGTATTAGAAATCTTGAATGATATTTTTGAGGTCACCTAATAAGTGGCCAGTTATGTTGAGAGTGAAAAAGACCTCTTAGTACAAAAGCGATCTCTCTTGTTGATTGCTACTTTACCTGTGCTAACGGTCGTGGCTAGTACAGTGTGTTTCATAAAATACTTTTTTTGAGGTTATGTTGGTAGCACTGTGGTTAATTAATAACAGACTTTAAAAGCGAGAGCGCGAATGTGTGCAGCGTAAAAATTGCTAGTTTATGCAGTTTTGAACATTATTTAAACATAACTAAAGACTATTATTAATTGTCAATTTTAAATCCGCCTTGTCCCACTGGCATGTGGATTATTTGAATCGACCAAATCAAAATTCTGATTAAAAAAATTCCTAAAATTCAGTGATACCGATGAAGCTCTTTGTGATACAAATGTTAATACATTATTATATTTTATTTCAAAGCTCTTTTACAAGAGTAGGGGTGAGCCTGAAATCAAACAGGTATATTACATTGGTTTAAAGTGTTGTTTTGGCGGTTTCTCCCCAATTCCTATTGTGATTTCAAGTTTTCATTTTGAATGGTTTTAGGGACGGGCATTGTTTACCGGTCTGTTTCTGGGCTAGCTCAAGTTTCTTGTGTATAAAAGCATAGTATAATAAATAAGAGTGTATAAGAGTTTTTCTGTACTTGTCTTATTTGATAAACAAACTTTGCATGCTTTTTATTGTTAAATTTTTAATTAATCGTTTCAAAAATATACCACACAAATACCATTGGCTAAACGAGGGAGACTTGGTCTTCCGCTGGGTACTCTGGGAACCGTAACACGGTATCGGGAGCTGTAAGGCAACCCGTGACGAAAGAAAAAAAGTTTTGCAAATGTAAATAGGTTAAAATTGTTAATAAGACAACTTATTTTAAAAAAACGCGTAAAGATTGTTTACTTAATAAGACAAGTCTAGAAAAACGGATCTTACAAACAATATGGCCACTCCCTGCCTCCCTCGAGGCTCAGTCACCGTATATAGCCTCCGGCTGTAGGCTACAACAATATTGTTGTAATGGGCAACCGTCAACTGCACTCGATAGACGGTCACTACGCGCAAGGAGTGGCCATACTGTATGTAGAGTACCTAATCGTTACGAGAATATAGAAATTATGTAAAGAAATAATTATGTGAACTTATAAAAACTTATGCAGATATTCCGATAAACCACACTTAGATGCTTTTCCATCTATATACCTCAACAGAACTGGTTAGGTATAGCCTCACAAATGCCATCGGCTAAACGAGGGCGACTTATTCTTCAGCTGGGTACACTGGGACCGTAACACGGTTTCGGGAAACTGTAAGGCAACCCGTGAAGAAAAAATAATAATAAATTTTTCAAAGGCTAATTATCTAGACCTATAAACCGGCCATATGGAATAGTTCACAAGTTTTGAATAACTTAATTTTGTCGTATTTTAATTTGACATGTTTACATAATTCCTTCTCGTGACGACTACCACAGTACTTATTATTATACTATGATAACGGTTTGGCAGAACTTGCATTCAGTTACCGGTTGCGTCCGGCGACGGTGCTGCCAAATTCTCATCCATAACCATTTAACAGTTGCTCGATACGATGACGGTACGGCGTCGCAAGAAACTCGTGCATGCGCCTTTGATTGTCAACTCAGTAAGGATACGTTTTATTGGAACTTAGTTTGGTTCTCAGGACAGATAATAGACTGGAAATCATGTCTAACACGACACTGTGTGTGATCAGATGTCGCGAATCCGCATCAACCTATAAATATTTGATTGCTATTATAACCAATCAATGGCTTACTAATCAACGACTTCTACAAGGCAACGCGTAAGTCAAATATATCTTATACGCCTATTTAACCTTGTCGTATTTAGTACAATCTTTGTCTTTTTAAATAAATTCGTCACAAAAACTTTTTAAACAATTATTTAAAAAATATATATTAATGAGACCTACCATGACTATTTAATTAATAATACAAGCATAGAAAATTCGCGTGTGTCAGAATTGTTGTAAAAATGTCTATGAGATGTCTTTTGGTTAGTAGGTCATTGTAAACATGAGCACGTTGTCGTTGCGAACTAATGACACTATTCTTATCTTCTTATTATCTGTTCTAAGGGTGACTTTGGCTGTTTATTTCGAGGAATTGCTTCTATTACCTTGTTTTGTTTTAAAACCTTAAATAACTGGACTTGTCATCTATATTTTGAAGATGGTTGTTTTGTTTTAATTAGTTGCATGTTTGGATACTTGCGTGATTATAATATTTAGTGTAATTATTTTTTGTAGATTTATTGTTGGGTTGCCAGAGACGTGTTCGACTCAACTTGATGCGAAATTATTTAATTAAAATTGAGATTATTTGTAGATATTTTTTGAAATGAAACTTCTTTAGGCAGGGTGGAGAAAAACTTCCGTTACGCGTTAAACGTAACTCTTTGTAAAAAATACAGATGGCGCTAGCGTACATACTTACAACATTATATATATTAAATTTGCATTCATTTCCCAGGGTTACAGAGTATTGCATGGGCATGAGTATATTATGGCGTTTAATAAATAATTAAACCAAAGAAGTTTCACTTTTTACGCGTGTACTATCAGGTGCAGGATTCGAAGGACACCTTAAAGGCTATATTCGCTTATACATTAAACTTTTCACTTTGTTTCCTTTCTAATCACATCAATGACATTTAAATTGTTAAACATAACCAATCACATACAATCTCAACTGATTTATTTTTGTCCATTGTCATATTTTGGCACTGACGGAACGTCGTAACTTGAAAATTCAGTTACGAAAAATTAACTTTAACGTCATTCATTTTAGATTGAGTATTGAAAGTAAATAAATAATATTTTAAATATAAGTATTATAACAATTGTTTTTTATTCTGATACAATCTGAATGAATAAGGAAATGCAGTAACGTGTTGAGCGAATGTTTTTCAAGTGTATGTCCACTAATGCTCTTGATAGTACACTAATACTCGAACTTTTTTTAAAGGTTTGTTTTATTTAGCTTTATTTACAACCTATAATACACTTCGTGCTTCGAACTTCGATCACGAATGACAAGACGATGCTCTATAGCGCTTAAGTACAGCGTCATTTCTGTCATTCTGGTTAGACTGTGATCAATCTGGCTCACTTTATTTGACGCACACTATACACGAAGCTGTAAAGTTTTTTTTTTTCATGGAATAATATAGTAATTTTGTTGTAGGATGTGGCGTTAGTATATTTGCTGTCCGGTGCGCTGCTTGTGTCACAGAAAGTGGCTGAGGGCGAGGGAGAAGTGCACATGTTCACTGCGTATCCAGGTTTATTTATTTACTAGATTTCCGCACCGGCTTCGCCAGTGGAGCCCATATTAACTGCCATCCCCTATTATAGTCTTCGAGTTTATTCATACAAAAATTCCAAGCACTTTCAGTTTTTCCCGAATTTTTCTTTCCCTAAAAACATTATTAAAGACTATAACGAACAATTTAAAAATTGCTTAATCGGTCCAGTTGTTATCAAGTGATGCGTTTACCAACGAGCATCGATTAATTTTTATTTATATACATTGTTTAGTTCTGTAAATGTGTTATATTTAAACTGCAACGTTAATGGAAATTCTTTTGCGATCTGGTGTATGAATGTATGACACATAAAACATTGGACATTTGAACAACTTAAAGTCCTTTTTTCTATGTGATTTTTGTACCAACTCAAGACCATAATAGGAGTCCATTAAAGTTGATATGGGCTCCACGGGCGAAGCCTGGGCGGAAGATACCTAACTGAAATATATAACTAACAAAAAATAATAAACTCAGAAGTATATATCTAAGTTTAATCAAAATTAACAAGTAAGAATATACGGCCAGGTTGTAAATTTAAATTCCCACTAACTAAAGGTAAACCCGTTTCTTCTCGGGTGGCCTTGCAGCTCCCGAAACAGTATCGGTCTCAGGGTACTCAGCTGAAGACCAAGTCTCCCTCTTTTAGCCAATGGTTTTTAGTTCTGATGAGGTATACTTAGATGGAGAAGCCTCTAAGTGTGGTTTGTCGGATTATGTACATAAGTTTTTAATTATAAAAAAAACCAATTGGCAATTGGCCGGTATTAAACGGACGCGGCGACGTCCACGTAGTTAGTATCAGATATTTTAACCACTCTAATCGGCTATGCACCAAAAAATAATAATATTTACTTGTTTTATTTTATTTATAGGTGAAGTGGAGGGTGGTCTTGCGGTGCTGACTGGGGAACCAAGTTTCTTCTCAATAAGAGCTAAACACTTTTCCAGGATCGGTCTGCTGTCAAAAAATACTGTTTACAGGTGATTGTTTATTCCATTATTTTATTGTTTAGTTTTATCAGACTTCAAAAAAGGAGGAGTTTTTCAATTTATCGGAATCTTTTTTTTTAATGTATGTTCCCCGATTACTTAAAAACGCCTGGACCGATTTGGAAAAAAGAGTTTTGTTTGAAAGGGTATACTTTCCAGGTGCTCTTATGGTCATCAGGTCAGGATCTGTCATGGAGAAATCAAGAACTCTTCAAATTTTATAGGCACATATGAAGCGATTTGGGTTTTTTTATAGTGACTTATGCATTTGCTTTCGGAAAGCACACTTTTCAGTGCATAATTTTTGAAGTCGGTACACTTTTTTTTAAAAGGAAATTATTATTTTAGTATATTGTTTAATCAAATGAAATTTTACAGTAGTCACGGGATTACCTATTATTTTCTTTGTTCTACTTCCACATGGGTAAAACGTAGTGTCTTATATTTTTATTTTCTAACAATGTTTCAGTATAATGAGAGAAAAACCGAGTGTTGTTCTACACATTGCCAGCTCTGTGGTTAAGAGGCTCTCGCCATTTGTACGACAGGTGGACTTTGCCTTGGATTGGGTATGGATTTTTTAATAATACGAGTCCACATTTACATAATCCACAATGTTTACATTTACAAGTATCTATTTCAGAAGAAGTGCGGTGGTGCCCTCCGCAGCACGAGAAGTCGATTAAAAGCATTTATCGTAAAAGATTTTTGCTCACACTAATCTGTGCAATGGCAGCGGCCCTATTCTCAATTTATGGTTTTTAAAACCTATCGACATTGATTGTCGGCTTGTCGTTCTACATTGAAACCACCTCGAAACCACATCCTAAACTTTCGTGTCAAACAGAAAACCATAGTAAAAACGGCATAGACAGAGGTTTAGTAAATACCAAAACAAGCAATTGTCGACTCGATAACCGCATCGAGTCGATAACCACAATAAAACCATAGGTAGAGCATAGGGACGCTTTACCTATTTGGATTTGGTTTTCATTGATTTATCGAGATAAGCTTGTGCTAACATAGTGTTTGTTTCATTTAAATCGGTTGACATATAAAAAAACCATTTTGTTAGATTGCGCGTATGTGATCGCGGTCACAGCAGCTATCTATACTAATATTATAAAGAGGTAATGTTTATAAGTTTGGTAATCTCTCAAACTACTGAACCGATTCTAAAATTTCTTTCACGAAAAGAAAGCTACTGTGGCGGCACATCTGCTATACTACGATATGCCTGAGTAATATAGGCTATATTTTATTTTGTTCGAATATATCCACGAGGGCGAAAAGCTAGTATGTATTAATAGTATACATTGTGATACAAGGGTGCTATGTTGGTCATTACGTACGAGGCAGTATTATCAGCGCGAGCCACTAGGTAATGACCGTTTCATACGACGTTTTCCAACACACTTGCGAGGAAAAAATAAACTTCATGGAGTCAAATTTACGTATTCTTCGCCACTTGAAGTCGACATTTTTAATAATTAACCACAACACGTCGAAAATGTTAACAAATATTTATGGAGATGTTTTGTTTTTTCCCGCGCGACAGATAAGGCACGGATAACTTCGCCAAACAGCCAACAAATTCGTGGTTAAAAAAATAAAAACTGTATTATGCGGTTAAATTAAGAATGCTTTGTGAACACATACAATTTGCAATCTTGTACGAATTGAACTTCATTGGGTTATATTATAACTCTTGTACTGTAATATAAAGAAAAAGCACGCGTGTTTATTATATGGGATTGTGAGTCTAAAATTGAGGTAATTAAGACTCACGTTACAAGCAAGTGTGTTAAAAAATAAATTTGTGCAGGTTTCAATTCTAATGTTCCAATTGCACTACTATAAACTTATTTTGATGAAAATTTAAAATTGATTTTTTTTGTAGGTATTTTTGGAATCAGGTCGCGCGGTGTACAGACAAGATGAAGAGTCGGGCTCCACGTTCATAGTGCTCAGTGGTCGATTGCGGTCTGTGATAACACATCCTAACGGGAAGAAGGAACTTGTTGGCGAATACGGCAAGGGAGATCTTGTAGGAATTGTAAGTTGTGGGGGATCAGGCTTTTCCTTCTAAATATACCTCAACAGAACTGGCCACTTGTTAGGTATTGCCTCACAAAAAAAGAGGAAGACCTAGTCTTCCGCTGGGTATCCTGGGACTGATAACTCTGTTATGGGAGCCTCAAGGCAACCAGTGAAGAAAAAAAATCGATCAGAATCAGCATCGATATGTGATTATATTTCAATAAAATTTATTTGGTGGTTCCGATATCCGTATCATCGTCTTGAATTTCGGGAAAATCCCGCTTGTCCCCGGACATAATAACCATATTCCCTAGGCCCTAGTATTACGCAAAGCCGTCGTTCTTCTTAAAATAACAGATACTAACTCCTGTTAAAGAAGTTTTTAATTAGAGAAGACGACATGTGACCTTGCCATCGCCTGTTTATTAAGCATAGGTGGTTGGTCCATGAATGCGCGCGACTGGCAGAGCATAATACAGTCCGCCCGTAGAGATGCTTTTTCACGCTTGTCACCTGTTCTGTTCAATATGGACAACTGGCATAAAGTGGACACTATTACTTGGTGTCTCTGGCCACACCGCAAACTATATGTTTAATAACAAATAAGGCTATATCTTACGGATCTTGCTCAAAACAACCCGTACAATCCTTCCTAACTATTATTATTCACGCGAAAGTGTTTTTGATTTTTTTTATTTGTCCTTTCACGGATCGGCGTATTTTTTGCACAGACAGTTGGAGGGCTGAATAGTGACTTTTGATCTCGAAAATCCTCCGGGATAAATTGTTGTGGTACATACTTTTTAAATTTTTCCACGGGCAAAACTAGTCTCTTTTTAATATCTATTTTTCGTGTTCTAGGTGGAAATGGTGACTCAAACCCGGCGCAGCACGACAGTGATGGCGGTCCGCGACTCTGAGTTGGCCAAACTGCCTGAAGGGCTGTTCAACGCTATCAAGCTGCGGTTCCCGGTCGTGGTGACGCGACTGATCAATCTGCTTGGACATCGGATACTGGGTATGTTTACTTGATTAAATTTGACCGGGCCCCAGTGTATCCAGCGGAAGATGTAGAATATATTGTTTCTACTATATTGCTATGGTTTCTGGCTAATGTATTGCGGCTTATCAAAGGGCAATTTTACATTTTTAAACGACTATTTATGAATCGATCTTTACGTGTGTTTGTCTTTATTTGACAGGATCTTGGCAGAAACCCACGTCCAGTCTGGGCGGACCGGCGGCGCTAGAGCCACGTCCGTCCCAACACAACTTCTCGACGGTCGCCGTGGTGCCGGTCAGCGATGATGTCCCTCTGACGGCGTTCACTTACGAGCTGTATCATTCGCTCTGTGCTATAGGTTAGGAAAATGTATAATTATGTCTTTAGGAATTTTACCTGAGATTTTTTTTAAAAATTGTTTGAAACAAATGGGCAGAAAATAAACCTCAGGAATATATCTATCGGGGTTTAAAAGACACTTAGGTTTTGTAGAGCGTCGTCTCTGTTTCGAACGTATAAAGCTTGGGTTTTACGACCCGTCAACTGACAGGCCGCGCCGCCTGTTGCTACGCCTGTCGAGGCCTGGCGCGGCCTGTGTCGAGCAGTGCCCACGGCCTTACGCGGCCTGGCAATGACACCGTGCCTTTGAACTTACCGACTCATGACGGATCGGACGGACGATGACACCGTCGCAGGCCTCATCGGACACGATGGTTTCCATGCACGGGCTGTTGGCCTGGCTAGGGACATCAGCTTGACAGAGATGACGTACAAAACCGAGACATGGTTCAATTTATATATTTAATAGCGATCCGCGATATTTTTTTTTATCAAAGATTTCAATAAGAAGAAATTGCATATTTTACCGGAATAAAGTCATTCTCCGGCCCTATCCGTTTTGACGTGAAAAAAGTAAAAACAAACAAACAATTTATGTTTTAAAAATTTTAATTTCAGGTCCAACAGTTCGGCTGACGTCTGATGTAATAAGGAAGCTGCTGGGTCTGACTATCATGGACCCCAATAACGAATATCGACTGAGCTCGTGGTTGGCTCAACAAGAAGATAAGCATAAGGTAAATCTTTATCTATTATAAAGATGTAAAGTTTGTAAGTCGGTGGCCGAGTGGTTAAGATGTCTGGTATTAACTAGGCAGACCCCGGGTTCGATTCCGGATCCCGGCCATGTACCAATGGGTTTTTTACACGGTTTCGGGGGCTGTAAGGCAACCGGTGAAGAAAAAAAAAATTTGTAAGTTTAGATGTAGGGGATAATCTCTCAAACTACTGAACCGATTCTAAAAATTCTTTCAAGAATAGAAAGCTACGATATCTCTAAATGATGTAGGCTATATTTTATTTTGTTTGAAAATATTCACGGGCGAAGCCGGGGGCGGAAAGTAAGCAAACAATGACTAAAAGTTACATGGCAAAAGTGACAAATTTGCAATTTGACATAAGAGTTTATCCCGATGGAAATACGGGATAAAAAGTGAGCCTATGTCACTCTCCGGTCTTCCAACTATCCCTGTGCTCGTCTATCCGCTGCTCTGTTGTGACGAATTTATTTATATCACCATGAATTTATTTAAAAAAAATTAGATTTGACGCCATGAAATCGTATTTTATAAATAACTAGACTATCCCGCCCCCGGCTTAGCACGGGTATAATATCGGTTTATAAAAATTCTAATACCCACACATATACGCTTATTACTACTTATCTATAATTTTGTTATACACAGGTGGCTCTGTACCAATGCGACCCGAGTCTCACACAATGGACGCAGCGTTGTATAAGGCAGGCTGACTGCATACTCATCGTCGCTATGGGAGAGAAACAACCTAGTATTGGGAAGGTAATAATTAATAATAAAAAAACGCTTTTGTTAGTAACCCAAATGAGCCCAAACTCGATGGGGTTACGTCGTTTCGATACAGAGTTCCTGTGGCTGCCTTCCGGCTCCATCATCAGGACCCATGGGGGTGAGCATATATTTGACGTGACATCTTTCGTGTCGACCGAAAGGCCAAAAACGTTTATGTCCGTACAAGAGCCAGTCACGGAATGCACGGTCCGAGAATGTCCAAAACTAGAATGCCGAGCAAATTTGCTGGGTCGGGCAAAAACAAGTACTTAGTACACAGAATTTGCCCGCACGTTGTAAGGTTGGAACGTCTCGGCCCGTGCATTCCGTGGCTGGCTCTTGTACGGACGTAAACGTTTTTGACCTTTCGGTCGACATGAAAGATGTCACGTAAAATATATGCTCACCCCCCTGGACATCATATAGGACCAGAAAACTTGTGAAGACAAATCAAACGAGCCCAAACTCGATGAGGTTACGTCGTTTCGTTACAGAGTTTTACTATCCACCTCCTGACTTCATCATCAGATCAGATCGATGGTACCAAATAATTGTATTGTCATCCGAATTACATACACTTACAAAGTCTGAAATCGGTACGACAATTAGAAGTTGGTTAAATTCCACTTTCAAGATTAGTTTACATACATAGTTACAGGTGAAACTAATATAAAGCGTGTAAAAAGAAAAAGATGTGGATCCTTAGAATTGTGAAGCCAAGCGAGGATAAAATCGCTCACTGCCCAGCTTTCTCGCTCTGGTGGAAAGTCATCCTTATTAGGCCCATTCTGTCTTTCATGCCCCCCTAGGAGTCGATTTAAAAAATTCGTTCCGTATCTTTTATCAAAAACGGTTCAGTGGTTTAGCCATGAAAGCGTAACAGACAGACAGATTTACTTTCGCATTTATAATATTAAGTATGGATAATATAATGTCGTAATACTATTATTACTTCTGAAGAGAACTGTACTTATTAGTGCTAATAGTATCTACCCTAGCGACCCGATGCATAATGTTGTGCCAACACAAATTTTACACATCAAAAATAAAATTTCAGATCGAAAAGGAGATAGAGCGCCTCGCCATCAGGACACAGAAGGAATTGGTGCTGTTACATCGCGAGGGTGCTGCCAATCCTCTGGGGACCGTGCACTGGCTGAACATGAGGAGTTGGGTGTCGCAGCATCATCACGTCAGGTGTCCGCATCGCATGTTCACAAGGAAGAGCCAGTACCGCATCGTAAGTAACAAACACATAATAGCGATTTTTTTTCGGATTTGATTTACTAATACCTTTAATATTCAGTTCATATAAGTCATATTATCAATCTATCTAATAGTGAAATCAGAACAAAATTTCGTCCATTAGTTTTAGAGAAAATCGCGCACAGACAGATAGCTGCGTCGGCGGCTGAGTGGTTAAAGCGTCTGGTATACGCAGACCACGCTTCGATCGTGGCCATGTACCAATGGGTTTTTTTCATAAATCCGACAAACCATCGGCTATTTTGGTGCCTGGCCGATAACACGATTCCGGGAGCCGTACAGCACCATGTGTAGTTCGACGTGGGCGGTGGCACTTAGGTTACTGCATATCTCAATCTGTTAACTTCTTATTTGCATTACAATTTCAGAGCGAGTTATACAGCAAGGTGTTGATGTCGGAAGCGAGCGTGCACTCGGACTTCTCTCGTCTCGCTAGATGGCTGACGGGGACGGCGGTGGGGCTCGTGTTGGGGGGCGGAGGGGCCAGGGGGGCCGCGCATGTGGGGATGATCCGTGCTATACAGGTAACATAATAGTACTACGTTAATATATGCATATAAATAAAGTGCCTTCCTAGGGCGCGACTGAACTCTTTCAAAAATCGATTATATCGGTGTCTGCCCTTGTCGGGGGAGTTTTTTTTGGACCCATATCTCCTTTGACAGAAATGGCAATACATAACATTTAGTACAATATACGTTGACAGAGACAATCGAATGCCATTTGTTACGATCCTTACATACCTCTTTCGCGTTTATATTCGTCATACCTTTCATACATGCTCGGCGATTGTAATACACATAGGTCGTCCTCTGTCAGCATTTCGTTTCACTTCAGCCATATAAACCTTTTTAGTCAATCTTTCATCCTTCATTCTTTCAACGTGTCCAAACCAGCGTAAACTACTTTTCTTCATTTTAGTCACAACATCATCTTTCAGAACCAGAATTTATTATTAAAAATAAAAATATTACTCAGTATCGGAACAATATCAGAATGGATGACTTACCCTGAATATTTTTATTTATTTTTTTATTATCCAAGACTGATTAAACCGTGGTTATTTAATATTTTACGTACAATTTCAGGACGCCGGTATCCCTATCGACATGGTGGGCGGTGTCAGCATCGGAGCGTTCATGGGTGCTTTATGGTGTATGGAGAGAAATATTACTACCGTCACACAGAAAGCTAGGGATTGGTCTCAGGTAACAAGTAACAATCATCATGCGGTGCTTGACGGTTGTCTAAGCGCATCAGAAGCGTAATCCCGCGCTATTTTAGTATTCAATATGTAGCTTCATAGTAGTGACATATTTTGTATATTACATTTGCTCGGAAAAATATGCAATTGCGGTCATATAAATATGCTGGAAGTATTCAAATGAGAATTCTTTAACCCCTTTATAGTTTCGGGAGGTAATTAGACTAATTAGACATTTGCTGTTGACATTTTTTTTGTTTTATAAATTTATTCTGAAAAGGCAAAGTTAAACTACCATACAGAGAAGTCTTGCATATAAGTGAAATCACTCGGAAGAAAGTGCCATATTTAACTTATGGCAAGTCCTTATATCTCAGCGATGGAGCTCGTATAAACCTACTACCTTGTATTTTTTCAGAAAATGACCCAATGGGGTAAACAATTATTGGACCTCACATACCCGGCAACTTCCATGTTCTCCGGGCGTCATTTTAACGCGACAATCCGAGGCACTTTTGGCGAGGTCCATATTGAAGATTTGTGGCTACCATATTTCACGGTCACGACCGATATTAGCGCTTCTTGTATGAGAGTTCATAGACACGGTAGGTGGTTTTTTATATTTTAGTTGGTTTAGTGGGAATTTAGTTTTAGTGTGAAAATAGTGTGGATTTTTTGATAAAAATACATATTAAGGCCTTTATTCATAAACGTTTATTAGCAACGTTTTTGTTAAAAAGTGTTTTGTTTCTTTCTATTATTAGTAAAGACAGGTTTGTTAGAGAGTGACAAAACATATTTTAACAAAAACGTTGCTAATAAACGTTTATGAATAAAGGCCTAAATATATAAATTAACATAATTAATGCATATCCACACTATTAAGTAACAATGATCGTCCATGGATATAGGTACATATAAATTAAGCTGGTAGAATTTCACTAATTCTGTTTTTCCTAATTCCGACTACAAATGGAAAGCAAATGTAGTTTGAAACGTACTGAGGTAACCATGGCTATTCGTTATTTTTAAAATTAATTATCTCATCAACTTTCGTTATGGTACGTTATTATTACATTTAATGAAATAATATACACATTTCATAATTACTTTTTAACCAATCAATCCATCTTTTAAAATATTGCAACAATAATTTGAATTTTTATTCTAGGTCCTTTATGTGTCATGTCCATTGATTCGATAATATTTATTATATTAAGAAATCTTATATGTTATTAACACAACACATTCATGGACAGGATTTATTATATCTGTGGTTCCATAATTTTTCGCTTGCACTGATTTTTACTAACCCAAAATTTTATTCGAGTCAAATGTTTGTACTATATTTATTATATTATAATATATATGCAGTTATATTTAATTCCTTTTTATGGTGTGTGGTTTGATCATTATGATTGACAAAAAATATATAAACAGTAATTTTCTAAATTTTCTTTAATTCAATTGAAATTTTATGTGCATGTTACAAAAAAAATGTATTTTTTTTTGATAATATTTTAAAACTTTACAAATTGTCTAAGCAATTTTGTTGTTTTGTTCGTATTTGTTATGTTATATATGTTAATGTTTATGTAATATATTTTATGAATTACGCACGTTCTGTTTATATATCTAACTAATAAGATATTAATGAGCTTTGGATATTATCATGATGTTTATCGATCAAAAATGCTTATGTTGTCTAAATAAAAAAAAAATTTTGATTCCAAATGCATAACATATGCATCTCCCTCTATGAATTGTTAATTTAATTAGATTATTATTTTTCCAAATTATTAATTACTAATCAACCACACTCACATGATTATAACTATATGTGCTGTTTATATTATTGTTATATGTTTGTGATTTTGTCTGTTAAGAAGTATGTATAAATGTACCTTAAACAAAAAAAATACCTCCCCTTTTTTTTGAATCAATGTTTTTATGTTTCAAATGCTTTTATTTTTAAATCCGACATTTGTTTTTGGGGTTACCATCTGAAAGGAAAAATTTGTGATTGGTTTACCTTATGGGTGCACACATTTTATATTATAAATAGTAAATACTTTTTAGATTGTTTTCCTTTACCATTGAATGTCGGGTTCTTCGTGGTTTTAAAGCATTTTCGCCGATCATTAAATATTTTTTTAAATCACATCATTTTATTTTGTTTCCTTGCATGGATGTAGCTTTGACGTATCATAGTTTCGCCATTGTGAGTGTGGTTTTTCCTTTCTTACGCTTTTTTTTCATCATAGCTTTGCAGTAGCTTTTTAGTTGTATAGCATGCTAATTGGTTTTGAAATACATATTAAGTATAATGTTTCTCCTATCATTAGTGTATAAGTAATGGCGCTAATTTTGGGTTGGTTAAAATTGAGTTCTGTTTACTAAAAATATTCTAAAGCACTTTTTTTTGACAATGAGGTGATGGCTACACTGATGTAAAATTCTTTCCATGGATTGTGTTGTTTCTTGTAAAAACAATACACTATGTAAAAAGCAACAGATATGTATATGCCAGTATTATTTGAAGCGTTTATTTTGATCTACTCTTCGCTTAGTTTATTTAATGCACATCTCGCGCCTGTTCCTTTTTTCATAGCCAGTTTGTACTCGGAATGACCGTGTGTTGATTCCTTTGCTCGTGTAAATTAGACATAAACAAGTAAAATGCAACAATATGGCAGGATCGCTATGGCGTTATATTCGCGCGTCGATGTCGCTGAGCGGATACATGCCGCCGTTGTGCGATCCTGTAGACGGCCACCTCCTATTGGACGGCGGTTATGTCAACAACCTGCCAGGTAAACCAATCACAAACCGCCATTTATCTACATATACTAACCCTTTGGTAACGAAATGATGTGCAACATCAAAAGAACCTCAAAAATTAGAATATTCAAATGTTACATCTTAAAGTACCTTTTGTAATTCTAATCATTTGAATTTATTTACTTCCGGTTACACACTGTATGTTGAATTTTAAAATTCAAATTTGGAAAACCCCTAAAACACTCGTCGTTGGATCTTTTTTAGAGTGGGGAGGTAGGTTTTTTTGGGGTAGTCAACGGAGGTGCAATGTCTAGGTATATTGTGGAGGTACTGCCGCGCCTCTATGAGTATTGCCGGGATATTTCCGCCAATATGTGATCCATTAGACGGGCATCTGCTTTTAGACGGAGCTTACGTGAATAATGTGCCAGGTAAAATGTGTTTTATTTATCAATTTTTTACTAAATAAATCGAATATAATGTGATCGAACAACAAACAGGCACACCTTCACGGCCTTTAGAGACGCCACTAACAGTGTCCACTTTTTGCCAGTTGTCCATATTATTAAACAGAACAGATGGCAAGCCAACTTCTGCACTTAGTGGACCTAGATGTGTCACTTCTTTAACAGACCTATTTGTTATTTTTAGAAGAGGTGTGCACGGCCGGCTTGATGTGCCCCACGAAGCCGATAATTTTTTAACTAAATAATGTGAATCTTAAAATTTATATTTTAATTTAATATGAACTAATGAATTTCGCTTTATAAACGCATTTAATATACGTTACGCAACCTATCAATGAACATGAAATTGAAATATTGACAACTTCTGTGTTAGTTGCAATTCATTTCCATAATTACCTATGACAACCTGTAAAATGTCAACTAAGTTATTTAACCGTATTTCTGTGATCTGATAAGATGTTGATGATATGTTACTAACATATAAATTGTATTTGGATTCGCTTTCGCGATTCTAAATTTCATATAAGACAATAATATAAGAACATACCTAACACTTTTTATATGGATAAATATTATTCAGGGGGGGGGGAGCAGATTAGATCCAGGGAGGACCTATCTACCCCCCCTCTCCTTGCGTATTCCCATGAAAGGCAGCGCTAGAAAGAAGGAGAAGAGAAGTATATGGGGTGAAGGGTGTGGATTTAGAACATAGTTGGTCAGAACATTTAAAATTGGAGTCTTATACACGCTTTGCCTTTAAAAGCTCACCTTATTAGGTGTAGTTGTATTATTTTTTTTATATAAAAATTCCTAACTCAATGGCTAGAGTAAACTGGCTAAAACGTTGTGTTAACATTTTTCAGCCGACGTAATGCGCTCTCTGGGCGCTAAACATATTCTCGCCATCGACGTTGGGTCTCAGGATGACATAGATCTGACTAACTACGGAGACGATCTGTCTGGATGGTGGTTACTGTGGAAAAGGTATTCTTTAAGTAACATAGAAATGTATGAACCAGCGCTGTTACGTAACGTCACGTCACTAACGGTCCACAGCGCGACGTACCTTGTATTGACTCGCCATGGTTAACTTTCTTAAGAAGAATAGTGCAGTGGTTCCCCCTTGCCTTCTGCACCAGACATTTTGAGACTATTTAGGTCTTCAGGCTCGCTGTAGCCTCTTCCAGCCAGTTGCCTAGTTAGGTGTATGGTTATACCGCCATTGCTCGGTCGCTAGAGCCTCGTTTGTCAAAAACTGAACCCATTCTTAGGTATACAAATAGACGGAGTAGGTATTTAAGTATATAATATTCTCAAGAAATTGTTTTTTTACACATTTACAGAGAAAAATAACAAGATCTCATAACAACGAAAGTTAAAATGTTAATTAAAAAAAAATTGTTTTGTTAACGTGCAAAAAATGGCAGACATACACTTAATTTTTTTTATTTCTATAATAAATTAATTCCAGATGGAACCCGTTCACGACACCAGTCAAAGTTCCCAACCTGCCAGACATTCAGAGCAGACTCGCATACGTCTCCTGTAACAGGCAGCTTGAGGTAATTTTTATATGTAAACACATACAGTGTGTATGTATAATTGTAAATATGACGGTATTCTACATGAAAATTCCTCCCTTATTTTTTTTTCTTTGAAAAGTCATGATCTGATATACTCTCATTTTTTTTAATAATAACAAAAATAAAAAGTAAAAATTTCAAAATCGAATTATACTTCTCCTTTTCCTTTCGATCTCAAAATACCTCAACTGGCCTCAACTCGTTAAATAACCCCAAAAATCTATCACCGGCTAAGTAAGAAAGATTTTAATCTCACGCTGAGTTCCCAAGAGCCATGAGACCGCCATTTTAAAAATTATTGACCGAAACGAAGTGACATTTACTTTTTTTCTACCACAGGAGGTGAAGAAATCCGACTACTGCGAGTACATACGGCCACCGATCGACACGTACAAGACACTCCAGTTCGGCTCTTTCGACGAGATCCGGGAGGTGGGCTACCGACACGGCGCCGCTTACTTCGAGGGGCAGCGGCGGGGCGGCGGCGGGGGCGCCAGTGACGCCTCCAGGCAACGGGCTACGTGCGCGCAACACGCTCTCACTGAGTATGGGGACTTTTATATTACTGATATATGTTAGAATTGGAATAAATGAAGATATTCATATCCGTCCCGGTTTCGCCCTTGGGAATTTATGAAATGTAAAATACAACATTAAAAAAAATAAAACAAATATTATAATTTGAATACCTACACAATTTGAATTATAAATACGTTTATTACTACTTATCTATTAAATATAGATATGCAACCGCGAACTTTGGAGACAATTTTATTCAGCACAATAATTTCCTACATAATTTATCTCTGATTTATCTCTAATATTGATACTCGCAAACCTTTTTTTTTTCGTGAATCTAGCACAGACGGACAGACAGACGCGGCGGGGGACTTTATACTAACTAGATAGTGATACTAAAAATGTGTTTCCCATTTCAGCTACACATTCACGGATCTCGCGCAAATGGTGTGCTCAGTGCGGCCGCCGCGCGACGTACCTGACTCTACGGACTCGTCGGACTATGACGAGGATCAGCGACATTTCGAGGGCTACGCTTCAGAGCCAAGCGGTGGAATACTAGAGGTTAATTTATATCTAATACTATAAAATAATAAATTAACTTTTCGCTCCTGTTTCACCCGTGGAAATATTTCTTTGCTCCTTCGGGTCGTAAGCGCGATGTTATTTAGCCTATCACCTTCCTCAATAAACGGGCTATTTAACGAAAAAACATTGTTTCGAATCAGATTGATAGTTCCTGAAATTCGTTCCGTACTTGCTCCGTTTTGCCGTAAAAAAAGGCAAACAAACACATTTTCTCATTTATGATATTAGAATAGATTCCAAAGAGAGAGTGTGACTGGACCGTTTCGAAAAATAATCATCTTTATGAAGCTAGAATTACGGTATGTTAAGATAAACCAATGTTTGTGAGTAAAAACTCAGTTTTTTAAATTGGCATGTTGGATAATTTCCACGCACAAAGCCGGGCCTATAGCTTTAAGAAAAGACCTATGAATTAGAGACAATAACAATAATGTAATTTAAATATTATGTGTTTTAATATAATAATAAGTGGAATTAAAATAGGTTTCTTCGCCTTCTTTTCTGTTTTGGAGCCAAAAAACTCTTTTTCATGTTATTTCTTAATTTTAAAAATGGTGGTGTTCTTTCTTCAAAACAGATGTCGTCAAGCATAGAAGAGGGGGCCGCTTGGATATCGGACACTGAACTGGTGCGCACGTATTAAGTTGCACCGTGTAGAGGGGCTTTATTAATTGAAGGGTTTTTCTTTTTAATTTTTAAGTTGTCACGTCTGTGGGGGCACGGTTATGGACTAACCACTTTCTGTTTTTTTTTTGTAGCAAAATCTGTTTAATACGATTCTTTAGAATATTTTAAATCAGAAAAAATATCATATTAAACTGGTTTTGATACAGCTGATATAAACTGGTATCTCGACATATACATCTTTGACGAACTTTGCCGAGAAATTATTTGTCGAGATATCTGCGTTTTACGATGGGATCTTTATGCAATATAACACAACAACACTTTCAAACAATTTATTTTTAACATAATTTTGGTGATGGCATTTGTGAAACTGACTGCCTATGTTTTTCTCTATCTAACATATCTGTCTTTTAAATGAAAAATAAGGACGAACACATTCACACACTGTCACTAGCTTAGCTTCTGCTTAATTTGTCACATTTATTAAGGCAACTTCTTGTCATCTTTACTACGTCGCGCCTGTCACTATAGAAATGGAACTAAAATCAATTTCTTAATTTTGCAAGGTTATATATAAAGGTCACATCATACTAAATACATATCAATAGCACATACACGGCAAAGTTAAAGAACAAAGTCTCGTAAATATGTATACATAAGTACTTCTTTATATTTTTCTTATTTTTACATCACTTAGTATAACAGACCGAGTCACATAAAAAGAGCGCTGAATAGAGATATTAGAGATAGTCAATTTAGATGCTGAGGGATTATTCTAACAATATTCATGAGTATATAAGTGAAGTACAGCAACGAGAATTGCATTCATCACATTCACTATACTGGATCTAGAGATGCCTTTTCATATAACTACTTGCTTTCCGCCCCCGACTTCGCCCTTTTATCACTCAGGGATATCGTAGCTTTCTATTCGTGAACAAATTTTTAGAATCGGTTTAGTAGTTTTCATTCAATAACCTTCGCTCTTCAAACCGACAGCGTTCTTTTTGCGTGACGCGTATTTTTTTTTATTAATAATACATTTTCTGTAAATTCCAGGAGGGTCTTCGCTCGAGACGCGTGGGCGGTTCATTGTCGCTTTCGGAAGACGAGATCGACTCTGAAGCTGAATTGTATGACCCATTAAACAAGAGGGGCGGCGGCAGATGAGAACCGACTTTGCACGATCTGTGCAAAGCTCTCTATGAATATGTAAAGCGTGTTGCTACAAAGATGGATGACAAGCAATAGTGTCTATGTTGTTTACCTTAGTAACATAACTTGCTATTCGTCTCAGTGTTCTATGTAAATGTATGAAACAGCGCCGTTGCGAAGAATCTGGTAGCAGCCAAATAGCTGAATACCTCTGCAATATTACCTCTTGATATATGATCAAGACACGTCTGTGCCATGCTGCTAGAGCTGGGCCGTTTCGTGTTTTTCGTAAAACGACAAGGAACGGTTTTTATAAAACGAGAAACGGTTTCGAGAAAATGCTGTTTTTGTTTCTAATGCGTCATAAATGACCGTGTAGACCGAAGTTCATACATCGTATTCGTATGGAAAAAACAGTTCTTTTGGTAGTGAGTCAGTACAAAATCAGTTTAATGTATACAGCAATATGATCCAATTTGTAAGAACACTAAAACAGTTTCTTAAAAGGTTCCTAAGTTTTCGGTTGAATATTGAACTTATTATTAAAGGCATAGAGTACAAATTTTAATAACTACTTTCACCGTTCGTGCAGATTCTGTACCGTAGTCAGAGAACGGTTTTTCGTCCTGGCAAGAAAGAATCCGTTCGTTTTATGACAAAAAAACTGTTTCTTGAAACGCTTATTGAAAATAACGCCCAGCACTACGTGCTACTTGCTAGATCCGTTTTTTTTGTATTTTCAAAGTCTTTTTACAATGAGCACATTGTAATGCAATTAACAGTATAAGGTTGGCAACAGAATTGAGAAATGAACGTATTCCCGTGCGTCTAATCGATGTAAGTTTTTATGCTATGTTTTTAGTGTAAAGCTCCAAATAAAAAGTCAAAACGGAGGCTTTTCCATCTAAATATACTTCAACAGAACTGGCCGCTCGTTAGGTATAGCCTCACAAATACCATCGGTTAAATGAGGGAGGCTTGGTCTTCCGCTGGGTACCCTGGGACCAATAACACGGTTTCAGGAGCATGTGAAACCCGCATTGTACGCGAACGCGTGCATTAAAACTGCGCTTGCTTTATTAGTACGAATTATTTTGAATTAAGTCACCATTGAAGATATGCGAGTGTAGAATAACAAACGAACACACAGAGACACCAGTAATAGTGTCCACTTTTAGCTAGTTGTCCATACAGAAAATATATTTGACGTGACATCTTTCGTTTACTTGTCTTTGCCCGGCCTATCAAATTTGCTCGGCATTCTAGTGTTGCACATTCTTGGACCGTGCATTCCGTGGCTGGCTCTTGTAGGGACATAAACGTTTTTGGCCTTTCGGTCGACACGAAAGATGTCACGTCAAATATATGCTCACCCCACAGGTGATAAGCCTGTCGCTGCACTTAATGGACCTGTCATTTCTTTCATGCGTCACTTTAATACACGTAAGTATCTGTTATTTTTTTTAAAAAGGTTAAAGCACTTAGCATTTCTAACTTCCAACGCTCTACTTCTAAAAATAGGAATATCGCACGTTTTATTTATGGCAATACTCAGCTCCGCCTTGACTTTTAATTTGGTCTGATATGGAAAAAGTACCTGTGAACGAGTGCGAGTTATTATGTACTTTACTTAATACTCGCACTTAACACTTTCACTTGTTACTTAACAAAGTGTAAAGAAGGCTTACCCAATGCAGACGACTGACAATAATCGGTAAAATATCTGCTATTTTAACACAAACGCCCGAGAAATCGGTGTTTACGACGATCACGTTTTAAATTTACTACTTATCTATTAAAGATATTTTATGTATTAAGAATTAGGCAGCATTGTTGTAAAGTTTTTTGCCTTATAAAAAGCCAACAATAATATAATAAAATAATATAAATATAACTTTAAAAATAATGCTTATTTCGATATTCGATAGGAAATCATTGTACTATGCCGCATTACTCATAATATCCTGTATCGTGCCATTTATAAAATGGAATAAAATATAACATAAAATCAGGTTCGAAGGGAAGTCTTCCTTTTTCTTCCGAGTCTATGGTTTGGATTTTTAATTTATGTAAAAGAGGTTTAATATATAACCTTGGACGATTTTAAATAAATGACTTGTCTATGATTTTAGGATTGGCATTGAGCGAAAGAGTGATTTAATTAAGTAAAGTTGCCATGGAAACGAATGAAAACCATATAAAAATCAATTTTAGCCTAAGCTTTTGACCGCGATTTCACAAGTATAGACATAGAACAAAGAAAAAAGCCCCTCCCCTGACCAAATTTCGGGCCTACAAGACGTGTCAGCCAAATCCGCTCAGCTGTTAACACATGATTGAGAATCAGACATCGCTTAAGCTATCACTCTTCCGCTTAACGCTTTAATTATGCCATTATATTTTAGTTAGAAACGATTTGACGTTTTGTTTTTTATGTTCCTAAAATGTGTGAGCCAATTATAAATGATAATGCCTATACTTTGTAAAATATAGCTTGATACAGTACGTCCCAAATAAGTATGGACTTAGAGAGCGTTAGTAGTGGGGAGTCCGCGCAGTTCCTCACCCCGCACGTCGCATTCCTCACTCTCCGGACGCCCCCCATCGTCCCGTCTCGCCCCTCCGCCTCCTCATACCTCTAAAAGTGCCTAAAAATCGTCTACTGCGCAGGTATAGTCACGTGATGCGTCAGGTCCATACTTCTTCTTTTTTTGATATATGGCAACAGTGCAGTTTCGTCGCAATTCTGCCAGTCTCCAGTGTTTAATCTTGTGCAATAGTAAGCCGATAAATCGATAGCTAAGATTATCCCGCCGACTGTGATATGTCTTATTAATCACTGACTAATCACAACCATCACAGCGCGGCCGGGATTAAACCGGATTCCACATCACGCCATGACGAAAACGCGTCCGGTCGGCGCCATGACCGGATGTGGAATCAGGTCCATACTTATTTGGGCCCTACTGTACCTGTGACAGCTGTCAACAAAGTCAATGATATGACTTTATACGGGCGTCGAACAAATCACTTATTTTCTAAATAACAAATTTTCTTGCAATGACAATTATAATGCATACAGTATGCGTTTACAATAATTTCAATACATATATAAATACGCTTATAACTACTTCTCTATAAGAGATAGCGGACTTATTTGTAATTAAGTTTATTCTTAGACATCATACGTAATGAAAACTCGCTGTGGCTAACTTTATTCTCGGCTTGATTTACTTATACGGTTAATGCTCAGCTCCTAAACATGATATGCTCGTAAGCCTTCCCAGTGAATCAACCTATCTAATAGTGACATAGAGCTAGACATAATAAACGAGTAAATTAAAAAAAAAAGTGTTGACTTTGACGGGTTTCAAAGAATTTTGACAGCTGTCACAGATATCACCTATATTGTATAGTTCAGATGATTACACGCGCGTTTATTGCCGTGTCTGAACTATTAAGTAGGGGAAAGGTAGAACTACATTAAGCCGACGTGGGCCACGTATGCAGATCTGGACGCGTCGGAGCTTATATATTTTATATGGCTACTATTGTAGAGCTCTAGTGATGGGCCGGATATCCGAGGGAGAAAAACAATCTATATCCGTTACGTTTACATTATTAAATTTCATTATACGTATGTGAAATTCTAAATATAGGTAGCAATGAAATACTATTAAAATTTCATTTAAATTAATTTTTATTTCTTAAAATCACATAATAATATTTGCCACATTTATATTGCAAAAATTAACAAATTAACGAAAAAATGTCGAAACATATCGTGCCGACTGAGTAAAAAAATTGAGATCCGCGGATATAAATTTTTAACGATCCGACACATCACTAAGAGCTACGTTAGATCCACGCCACGATACGCGGCTGTACATATCAGCCTGGCGCGCTAGGAAAAATGAGCCAATACTAATGGCGTCGTATCGCCGTCTCTTTCACTCCATATACAGATGACAGAGATAGCAAATATTTATGTACCAATCCACAGTCAAGTAATCCTTAACGTTGTTAGGTTGGCAGTACCTTTCGGCCCTAAGTTTGATTTCATTTCAATGTATGGCAGTCCCGACTCTTATTAAAGAACATAGTGATTGCTACTTACTCTATGGTACATTATAAACTTAACGTCTCAGACGTGTGCGTCGGCCTATTGTAGTTCCCGCTTAAATTGAGCATAAAAACATCACATTGTTAGACTAGAGTGTCCTCCACACAATGTACTTTGGTAGGACAATTTTTTATGATGTATGTGTTCAAATTAGTTTTAGATTATGTTATATAATTTTGTTATAATTATTATGTATGCAAAAAATAGGACTATTTGTCTTTGTCAGCGCAGCGGTTCCATTTTCTTTGTGTAATAAATATTAGGGCTTCCTTATTTTTATGTTTATTTTTTTAAATGTTCTGATCTATATATTTGTGTAAGTATTGTTTTTTTTCGAAAATGTATATTTTAATTTTATGTTCTATTTTTTTTTATTTAAAGACTTTCTGTATTCAAATTGGGTATGTCAAATTGCACGAATTAAAAATTATGTTTGTGATATCAGTGTGATTTAATTTTAAATTTTATTGTACACACGACCAAATTGATTCCTAAAACACTTTCGTAACTGTAGAATCAATCTTGAATATTAATTATAGCTTAACTAAGCTTTGATGGAAGCTATTAAAATATATATATAATTTAGAATCAATTTGGCCTGTGTATGTTTTAGAAAATTCAAAGCAAAATTAGCTTTATAGTAGATAGTCAATATGACTGATTGTGTAGCTTTAAGTACGCCTGATGGAAGACATGCGTTAAGGCGCCTATACGAGTCTGTCATTTCATTTCTGTGGTTAATCACGAATTTTGTCATATTTTTTGACAGAAATAAAATGGCGGACAGAAAGGCGTATTAAATGACATACCAATTGTAATTTCGTTTGTATTTATGAAGCCAAATATGTAGATAAATATTTTGATTTCTAGACAAATAAACGGTCTAAAATACTTCAGTTTTTCTTTGAAATTTCAGTTTCTGTACGACTTCCAGTTTATTGCGTAGATTAGGCGCTCTTTTAACTCGTGTAGCGTTCGGATATAACTATGAACATTAACAACTAGTCCGTTGTCTCCATAGTGGTTTTGAATTGTTTCCAAATTTTCTATACAAACTGATCGGAAATTATGTCCGATTTCTAAACCGTAAGATGTAGTTTCGCTCATCCCGTTCCATTCCTCGTGAGATCTTATTTTAATATCCTTAACTTTCTCTTCCCAGTGCATTTTCATATGATACCTTATATCTGGACAGTCGCACATGTTTATCAAAGTTTGCATACAGCATAATTGTAGCAACGGCTTGTTTGGACTGTGGCATAGATCCACTAAGCGTTCAGTTAAAGAAACACAACATTCTTTTACTCTCCATTTAGATGGAGTAGTTAAAGTTGACACTTCCATAACTGATACTGCACTTATAATCACTTCAATATATTCTGAATGCAAAAACGGTCTTAACACGAAATTCAAGTCATTTTTATCAGCGATATCCCGGCCTATTGGATGTTTAAGCAACTGAGCCATGCAATCCATAGCACCACTAACAATCCTCGGATCCTCTTCTTGGAAAAGCGCTAACATAACTTGAAATCCATTAGCTTTTAACGGCACGTCCTGTTCCCATTCAAATAAGTTCTGCAGCGTTTTTAAATGCAATACAACAATGCCTCGATGATCGTGGATGACCATTTTAAAAAGATTTTCGAAAATGTGATATGTTTGCACGATGCCTTCGACGCTGCATTGGTCGCATGATAATGTCCGAAGTGTGACTGCTGCTGCATACCTTATTTCTTTTCTATCTCTCATGATATTTCTCATTAAATTTTCTATTATTACTGGTCGGGACATAATTCGTTTTCTCCCTTGGTAGTAGGTAGCGAGATGCGTTAATATCATGCAAACTTTTTCTCTGACTATCGGACTCCGATGATGCATCAAGTTTATGAGACGGTAAACTACGTGAAGATTTATGAGAAACATCGCGCTTTCAGATATTTGCACCTGTAAGTAAATAATATTAATAATTTAACTACAACTGACGATGCCTGCTTTTCGGTTGGTGATTCAAGGATGTGCTATTGCACTGTCAATACTTTTGAAATAAAAACTGAATGTTACTCAAAATCAGTTCATTAAACTTGTCATCCGCTGGATGTAAGGAATAAGCATGTGCTAGGGTCGGGCGGGCTGCACATATAGAAAAGTTATCAATGAAAAATACCATTTTACCGGGGGAATGAAATATTGGCTCTGCGTTCCAATCGTTAACGCGTCGCTTGAATAATAATTTGGGCAGTGTGAATGAATATAGGGACATCCAGGGAGTTCAGCTTGAACATACCAAATATTTTTTAGTTTCTTTAGGTTAGGTTTGTGCAAGAGGGCGTCTCTACTCAAAATATATGATATTTCTGGTTTAGAGGTTATGTTTTTCAATATCGATTTTCTTACAAATAATGGGTTTCTGCAACTTGCCGCCGTCACTAAAGAGCTTTGGGGAGTGAGGGCAATTGGTTATTTCGAGATTTTTATTTTTCAATTCTAATTATCTTAAAAACTAGGCGTTTCCGAATTGAGAGGAAAAGGGGGTCATAAACTTGATTACAAATAAAACGCTTTAATTGGAAAGTCCTTCCGAAATATTTAACCTAAGATAATAGCCTATCACTCATCGGCCCTCCTATTAGATTTATGTACAAAAAATCACGTCTATCTGTTGCTCCGTTTCTGCGTGAAAAAAGATACAATCACGCTTTCGAATTTATATTAAGGTCATAATAAGGATTTATAGGCGTATTACCTGATCCACAATGCTATGCAAAGCTTGCAACTGCTCAAGCAAATCTTTAGAATGAAGTTGCCGATTTAAAATTCTTAGGCCAATTCTGCCAAAACCGACTCTTGCTCGAGATACGTCCACATGAGGAGCGTATAGAGATGGCTGCATTGATTCCATCCGTTTAGCCGCTAGTAATGCATCGTGAGAGTCAAAATTCCTGAACATAGCCCGGTCTACAGCCTTATTAATGACCCTTGGGTTCATGGCACATGATAATTGAAGAAATGAATTCTTGTGAGGGCAAAACATGATAGAAAATGAAAACAATTAATATGGAATAAATATTAATAACAAAATAATACAGTAAATTATTACAAGAAATGTGATTGTAAATTTTTTATCTATTTGACGGTGACATGGTAATTTTTGGTTGATTTGATGACGGATTTGACTTTATTTTTTTTTAATTCTATTGGCTAAAATTAAATACTTTAACATGTTATACAACAAAAAAAATTTTTTTTTTGTCTCGGGTTTCCTTGCAGCTCCCGAAACCTCTCAGCTCTCTCATCATCTTTTCGCCGATTATGTACATAATTTAATTATAAAAAACCCATTGGTACATGGCCTGGATCCGGAATAGAACCCGTGGTTTGCCTAGTTAATACCTAACGTCTTAACCACTCGGTAACTGACGCACAACAAAATATTAGATACAAATATTTAATTTTAACTTATTTCTTAGGGATCGGTGGTCTAAATCCTTTCCTTCGTGATTTAGTATCAATAATCAACTGAGCTTGTCTCTTCAAATATGATCTTGATGGTATGTCCTCTTCTTCATCGGAGACTGGAATAATATTTTTATATTAGCCACGGAATATACGAAAATTGAGCGTCCCCCACCCCTTTATCTCAGAAACTACCGAGTTTAAAATTAAAAAAAAAGAAAATATGGGGCCTTACTCATAGTTGACAGGAAAACCTAAACGAAAATCCCGGGAAAAAAAGATTCGCTCTTGGTCAATTATTTTATTTTAACCCACAACAGATTATGTCCTCTGGTGACAAGAGAACTGACACCTTCCTCGCTCAACGAATCAACATCGCGATTCAACGGCAAAATGCAGCCAATATTCTTGCTACAATTCCACGCGGCAGGTAGGTTTACTTAATTATATTTAATTTTTAGATTAGAAAAACAAAAAAGATATAAAAAATCTATGAAATCTATTGTTACCAGGTTGTCTAAGAGGCTCCCGATGTAAAAGTTCTTGGTACGCCGGCTGTTCCGGAGCCCGCGGAGTACTGTGACTGTGCGTACTTTGACCGGCAGATGGCGCCCCACTCGCTGGCTGAAAACATATCTTGCAATAAGTCCAAATCTTTGAGTATTTACCAAAGGAGACGTGAAGGTTATAAATCATCGAACAAATTTTTCTGCCACTTTTGGCAGGGGGGGGGGAGGTAAACGCCTAGTACTAGCCCCTGTACCACTGTATTTTTCTGTCGTTTTATTGTCGCAACGGAATTTACGTTATATGATGATTATGTTAAAATACATTTTTTTTCCGTATTTTTTTTTTTCAATTAAAATACTATAGCAGACTATCCCGGCCATGTACCAATGGGTTTTTGAATTAAAAACTTATGTACATAATCCGACAAACCACACTTAGAGGCTTTTCCATCTAAATATATCTCAACAGAACTAGCCACTCGTTAGATATATAGCCTCACAAATACCATCGGCTAAACGAGGGAGACTAGGTCTTCCGCTGGGTACCCTGGAACCGTAACACGGTTTCGGGAGCTGTAAAAAGCAACCCGTGAAGAAAAAAAAAAAAAAAATGTTAAAATACAAACATAATAATTATAATTAATGATTGGAAACACTAAGTTTGACGCCCTAGATCGCCTTTCCCGTTTAAAACATCACAATTAACTATTTTCTTAGAGCTCTGTCTCGCGACACAAAACGATACCAACGAAATCTAAGGTAACTTATTACTGCGCACCTGGTCAGTTTAACTGGTCAAAGGGGGAAAAATTGGCGAAAGGGGGAGCCCGTCTATGGCCCCTCCATAGGCTTAGTACTCTATGGTCCAAATACATTTTTCACTTTCTTCGATTTACGATTCAGGAGATAAAATAATTGTGAGGTTTTGTTTTGCCTCACGGGTTGCCTTACAGCTTCTGAAACCGTGTTCCCAGGGTACCCAGCGGAAGACCAAGTCTCCCTCTTTTAACCGATGGTATATTTGTGAGGCTATACCTAACGAGTGGTCGCTTCTGTTGAGGTATATTTAGATGGACACTGCTCTAAGAGTAGTTTGTCGGATTATGTACATAAGTTTTTAATTATAAAAATCCATTGGTACATGACCGGGATAGTCTGCTATAGTATTTTAATTGAAAAAAAAAATACGGAAAAAAATGAAGTAGGTTAGATTAGTAGATATTTGGTGCTACAAAGACATGAAGTTCGTAAATATTTAGCAATATATTTAAAATAATATTTTTCAGTCTATCAAAATATTCTTAGATATTCAACGATGAATATAAGAACGATAATTTTTTTATCTTTCCTCTAGCTTTCCTGCAATCTGTGGAAGTGATATCGTGAAAAAGGACGGAAGTGTGTAACAGGAAGCCGGCGCGCGGTGGTATAGTTGGCCGTCAGATCGTACCAACCCATTTTTCGAGAGGTTGGTATTGTTAGCCAACAGTCTGTGAGTGTGTGACGAGAAAGAGAAAGAAAAATAGAGAAGGAGAACGCATCAGCTGTGCGCCTAACCTACAGTGTTGTGTATAAAGTGTTAATGTTTTCAGGATATAATGTTAATGTTGCTTATTACCAAGGTGAGATGTCAGATGTTACACATCATATGCGACTGCTGTAAGGCTCTTGTTTTTCTTACCATAGAAATAGATATAGCGATAGGCAATCCATCATCTCCGTTCTTCAGCAATATGTCCCGAGCTTTAGTACAAGCACACATATGACGTTCTCTCAAACAAGAAATAACTTCTAGCACATCTCTCGGTGATAATGTGAACTCTGGTAATGGTGGCTCAGAAATTATCTGAAAAGGCATGTTAAAAAGGCTTCGGAGGCATGTTCTTCTAATAATAACAGATACTAAGTACGTCTGTTAAAGAAGTGACACGTGTTGTGAAAACTGTTGGTCTCTGGTAACACCGCAAGATTAATTTGTGTGTTAAAAATATCTAAGTACACTAATACATATTATAAAGAGGTAAAGTTTGTAAGTTTGGATGTAAGGGGGGTAACCTCCGAAACTACTCATCAAATTTAAAAAAAAATCACCAATATTTAGAATGACTTTAGGGTGGGCATAGGAAAGTTAGTAAGGGTAATTATTTCGTGACTTTTTATTATAAGACCAGCTACATTCTGCATGATCTAAGATTTCGTTCTAGGCTCGAACCCCGAATATATTAATGAACAGAATCTCTAAAATCTATGGTAGTGTGTTATTCTAACTTTTAAATATTGACACAACAAAAACAAACGCGCGTCGGTGGCCGAGTGGTTAAGACGTCTGGTATTAATTAGGCAGACAATGGGTTCGATCCCGGATCCCGGCCATGTACCAATGGGTTTTTTAATTAAAAACTTATGTACATAATCCGACAAACCACACTTAGAGGCTTTTCCATCTAAATATACCTCAACAGAACTGGCCACTCGTTAGGTATAGCCTCACAAATACCATCGGCTAAACGAGGGATACCTTAAGAAAAAAAACACACACAATTCTCACGGCCTCTACTTATACTTTGCGGTGTGATCAAAGAGACTTGCAGTGTCCACTTCTAGCCGATATTAAACAGAACAGGTGGCAATGCCTGTAAGATATACTTACTTCTAGAAGTCTACATAGATCGTAAAGCATTTTCTTAATTTCTAGAAGTAGCTTGTTGACATTTTCCACTTTACTTTCAAGTTGGGTACACTTGTCATCTTCTTGGAGAATTAGATCTTTCAAATCACTTATTTGGTCTTGAGCTCTAAAAATTAATAAATTTAACCATTTGTTTATTTATTTATTAAGGAGAATTTACAAAATAATATAATGAAACAAGACATACTGAAGATAAGCATAAAATAGTGAGGAAGTTTCTTTAAATTATTCTCACCAATAGTGTTTGCAAATTAAGGAAAGAGTAACAATAAAATATATCAAATCTATACTAATATCTTCTATACTAATCCCTCCCTATTAATATAAATGCGAATGTAAGTTTGTTTGTTACGCTTTCACGCAAAAACTACTTAACCGATCATCATGAAATTTTGCACATATATTCTTGGAGGTATTAGAAGTAACATAGGATACTTTTTATTATCACGGCATGACGACGGGAACGGGGTGGGCAGTGTATGAAGTGTATATGTTGTTTGCCAACATTTTGAAATTAGAAGTCGTGGGAAACAGCTATCAAATATAAAGTAAAGAATGTGTCAAATCAAAATCTTCTTAAAAAGGAACTCTTTATACAGCCAAAGAGATCGAATATTATTCATTTCGGACAGCTACAATTAGATACGAATTATAGGGTATATTTTATTTTGTTCGTAAATGTCCACGGGCGAAGCCGGGGGCGGAATGCTAGTAATATTATAAAGAGGAAAAATTTGTAAGTTTGTTTGTAATGAATAGGCTCAGAAACTACTGGGCCGATTTTAAAAATTCTTTCACCATTAGAAAGCTACATTCTTCGTGAGTGACATAGGCTATATACCATCACGGCATGACGACGGGAACGGGGTGGGCAGAGGTGAACATGACAAAAGCTATGTACGAAGTGTATGTTTGCCAACATTCTGAAATAGACACGTACGAAGTCGTGGGAAACAGGGTAGGGGTAGGGGTTGGGATTGGGGTAGGGGTAGGGGTAGGGATCGGGGTAGGGGTAGGGGTAGTGCAGGCAAGCCATTATCTATGAGCGAAGCCATTGGCGGAATGCTAGTTGTATATAAACCAATAATTAAACACATTGCAAGTTCCATAATATGTTCTTGGGTTCAAATGCCAAAAAGTGTATTAAAGATATAACCCCACGATTGATCATCTCCTCTGGTGACCTTCTTCCTCGCTCAACGAATCAGTATCGCGATCAGATTCAGCAGGGAAATGCAGTCAGTGTTCTTGAAACTATTCCAAGCGGTTTATTTAATTATTTTTAATGTTTACATTTTTTTTGTCTTTATGAAAATATGTATTGGTCTAAGAAATTGTAAATGTACAGAAATATAACTTAATTATTAAACTATTATAAACTAAATACTAAGAAATACAAAATGGGTCCTCGCTCTGTCCACTTAGTGGACCAAAAGTGCCCATGACACTAGCCACGTTTCCCCTTTGTATAGCTAACGCCATACGTTGGCCCAAGTAGAATCCAGAGCGAGGATCCCCCGTCTTTTCACGCAGTCGTTTCGAAAGATTGCACATTATTTTGTTTGTCTCGGTGCCCCAGGGGCCCAACGTCTCAACTGAACATGGGACAAAAATAAATGAGTTAATCAAATTTTTATATTTTTTGATTTTTATGCGAGCTGCAGCCTCTGCCGCGAATCGTGCGGATTTAGCTGATCCATCTATGTGACTCGGGGCGGTGGTGTCTGTGCAAGTTGCGTCCCAAAGCAGACATTTTCCCTCTTGCCATGGGATGAGAGACATGCCGTCCGGGCGTTTTCCATCGGTTCGGCATAAGCCAGAGGGTTCTAAGGTGGAGGGTACTTCGGCAGATATCAGAGCCACCTTTATTATGTTGTTGAGTCTGGCGTGCCTGGATAATCTACCTGCGGATTTTATACAACTCAATCCATGATGTCCATCGGATCCTACATAGCTACCGCATACACATATATGAGGGTGACAGATGTCGCTTTGTTGTCTAGGAAGGTGCCTAATTGTGGAGATGGAATTGCGTGTAACCATAGTCCGGCCTCCTTCTCGGATACTGCTCGTAACCTTGCTTTATTTTTTGAGAGGATGAGTTAAGAAGGCTATCATGAATTTTGTTTATGTTGATTAAGTCCCAAGCACGTTGACACAATAAATCTTCTGGAGGAGATGAGTTTTGCAGATGGCTTCCCAAAAAGAACGAGCTTCTGTTAAATATGAGATCTCAGTGCTGTCACCTATAGAAGGGGTTAAAATGGTAGTGACTAAATTTTTTACATTTTATATTATTGTAATGTCGAGCTTTTTTTTCCTTTTTAAAGCTGATAGGTATGTTTTTTTCAATTTACACTTACTCTTAATTCACAATGTTCATGATTATCTTCTGATATTTCTGCCCCATATAAGGGGGGTAATGTTTTTACCGATATTTTTAATTATTTTGGAGAATACAATTCGTGCTTACAAGCTTACGCGGGGACAGATGCTCAATTTTAACTGCATAGTCTAATGATAAAATATACATTATTATATCAGTTTTGTTTTCAGTTTTACATTCCGACTGTAAAGTTCAAACTCTGTAGCCCGCTTAACATTTGATGTCCTTGAATTTTTTTTCCATTTCCCAAATCAATAAGACCACCACACTCTGTGGAAAACGCCTGTGACAGACGGACGGACACCGAAATGATTCCATTTTAGGGAGAAGTCACCTAAAGTGGCGCCAAACTTGAAAATGAAAATTCACTATCCTGATATAAATAAGGATTTCTTTCACACATTTTAATTAGATCAATGTAATTTAAAAAAAGTTGAATAAAAGCTACTTTTGGGGTATCAATTTCTACTCCTTCTTATTTAGTGTTAGACATACCCTATAGCCCTACATAGAAGGTTTATACCTACCTCTTTCAAATAAGCGTAGGTATATTAAAAAAAATATAGGTACTCACTCATCTTTGTCTTTTACTTGGGCGAATTTAAAAGCTTCCAATTGTCCAATAAGTGTGTTTTGCTTTTCTTCTAGCTCCAACTTTTCCCTCTCTGTACTCTCTTGTAAGTAATTGAGTCGTGATGATGTTTCGCGTTGTTGACGGAAACGGTCTAACACTTCTTCAGCTTCTGAAGCACCTAAGATTCACAACAACTTTAGGCCACTCATTGGTCCGGCATCGCACCGAAAATTTCCCATTCCGGCCGCCAGGCGATCTAGGCGGACCATTTGTTATAAGAATTGGACGAGTCTGTGCTCGATTTCGGTGGATCGTACGGTGGCGCGCCCGGCGATTGGACGAATGAGTGGGCACTTTAAGTAGTTTATAGTAGTGCCAAATCAGAATTTTCGCAGCGATTTGACATTTATGGTTACTCGAGCAGTAACTCCTTTTACCTACATATACCTTCACGCCTGTTTTCCAAAGCGGTAGGCAGAGAGTATGGAGCGCCACTTCTCTCGACGTTTACATACTTCTCTTGCTTCATCCACATCCATACATCGTTTCATACATATTTTTTGTACCTACTGCGTATTAGACCTTTTTTTAAGAACATCATATTATTTCGTCTTGGTCGTCCTTTGCTTGTTGGACCTTTCGGTAGGTACTTATAGCTTTGTATATTCGTTTGGTCACTCTTTCATAATTTTTCCAATCGGACTGCATGGTAGTTCCTGAGATTAGAGCTTTCAAACATACAAACTCTTTAGCTTTATAATGTCCAAGTATACCTAGTTGTAATGGACTCATGGTTGGACAACAGGGGGGCCCGGGTTCAATCCTCACTCGAGTCAAAAAGTGCAATAATTAACAACTTTCCCTGCTTAGGAGATTAAATGAAAAAATATTGTGATCAATTTTCTGTTCTATTAAAAGTGCTACGGGCATTTATTTTTAGTTAAAACTGTCTTATTTACCAGTTAGTTTCATAAGTTTCTGAAATGTGTTCTCCATTATTATGACTTCAGTTGTCTCCTCCTTTGCTACAGGCTCGGCTGATCCTACAGAATCTTGACGTACCACGGTACGAGCTACAACAAAATATATTATCATGAGCATTGGATAGGGTCGAACAAAAGTAATGTCATAATGTAAATTGTTTTTCATCCAACTACGCATTTCCTCATTATGAAAATCCATAACATCCCGCTCTGGGTTTTGTTTTTAAATTAGATTCTTTTTCTGTAGGCACTTATCTATTAAAAGGTACTTTTTAAGGTAGACGTAATTATAAGATTTATGTGGCGGGCATGTTGCTTTATTAAGTAATTTCTTTTTTATTAATTTTTCATGACGTTGGCGATGTAAATTTGGAAAAGCAGGTTGCCAACCTCGCTAAAAGTGTGACGTTTTATTTCACTATTATTTTCAGAGCGAATTTAACCCTCGAAAAACATAAGCTGTTTGGCTGTCTTTGCCTTCCAATAAAAAAATATTGTCCACGTGAATGACGTTTTGGCGGGCTTTGTTTGTCCGGAAAAATATTTTTAAAAGAAATATTTGATTAGTTTTTTTTTTGTTGTAGTTGAAAGAAAAGCAGATTACGAACCTCGCTGAGAGTGACTTATTGTTGCACTCGTGTTTTAACTAACTCTCGGTGCAACAATAAGTTACTTTCTGCTCGGGTCAGTAATCTACTATACTTTTTGTAGAACATACTTCCTATGGCGCGTTAGATGAAACAGATCCGAGTGTATGTTCACATGTGACGGAAATTGTGGGCGCCGATGTAACACACCATGAAGTTAGTAACAGATAATACCTAATAATGTTTACGTAATAACATAAGTATACACACACTTTTAAAAAAAACCCTTTTTTAAATAACCCTAACCTATCTCCGTACAAAATAAATAACCTTTTTGGCATGGACGTAAAAAAGTAGAGGACGGATCGCCGCTACAACAAAAGTGAAGCACCAAGCGTGCATGTGCATGTGTGCGTGTGCATGTGTGCGTGCATTATCTCTAATATATTTTTAAATTGTTGAATAAGTGGTAAATTACTAACTTACCTATGAAATGTGATTCCTTGAGATTTTTTATGAGTATAATGGAGTTGTTTTTGCATAATTTTACTACACAAGACGGCATTGTTTTTTATTTTCTTAATGCGGCTGATCAGCATAACCGAATGAGAATGAGTGCGTGAGGCTCGTATTTACAATGAAACTGGCATAACTTGGTTGCTTCACTTTTGTCTTAGCGGCGATCCGTCCTCTCCTTTTTTACGTCCATGCTTTTTGGCATAAAAGTATACAACTAAAATACTTAGGGGCGGTCGCTAGTATGGAATACTACTACTCTCGCACCGTAAGCTGGTAATGCGGCCTACAATGCTGAAATGCCTAAACGTCGCAAACATGCATCTCTTCCGAAAGAACACAATAGTTGGTGTGGAAACGATGGGACCGTGGGGACTTTCAAAGAGATTCATTATCGTAAACGACTAATTAAATTTCACATGACCAACGGGCTGGCTCTTATTTAGGTCAAAGAACTATGCAGCCAGTCTGTGGTGTCCCAGTAATATATATCTATGTAGGATTTAAATTATTTTAGTAGTTGAACGTTTGGAGTGAAAGAGAAAGTGCAGGTGTGAGCGAGTGAGAAAATGATAAAAAAGATGGCTATACAGCTATACAGAGTGATGTACTTTTTTTTCTTTTTTTAATTTTCTATTTTTCTACTTTAAAATTTGCTAAAAAATAAACTCGTGTGTTAAATCAAGTATTTTTCTAATTCTTTACCTCACATCCCATTCCCCACATCTATTTTGTAATTAAGATAATTTTAATAACAATTTGTATAAATATATAGAAGAAATAAATAATTAATAACATCGACATAAAAACGAAAATACCTGGTTGTGGGAATATTCTCTTTTCAAGTTTCTCCAGTTCCACTTTTCTGTCGTCAAATCTCTGAGCGAAGTATGCGCGTTCTGCCGCCCTGCCTTCTTCAGCATCTTGTGCATGACCGCTAGCGTTCATTGTTGCTGCTGTCGAACGAAGACGCATTTCATTGGCTTCTTCTCGAACTTTCTAGAAATTAATTTACGTTTGTGAAACATTTTCATTTGAATAATTGAATAATCATTTATAGCCGTTCTATATGCACACATTGCAATATAATATTCACACTTTTTCTTGGTCTAAGAATTGGAAGAAGGAAAAATTACAGAAATAAAATTTATGCTTAATATTTAGTATGTATAATCAAAAACTCAAAAACATCGAAATCAACTCTAAATATACCTCAACAGAACTGGCCACTCGTTAGGTATAGGCCCACAAATACCATCGGCTAAAAGAGGGAGACTTGGTCTTCCGCTGGGTACCCTGGGGCAAACCGTGAAGAAAAAAAACTCACCTCCAATTTTAGTATTTCGTCCATTTGTCTGTGCAACAGTACGGCAATGTGTGATAGTGAACTTTCAAATTTTACTGAATCCTCTACAAGAGCATGTCTGTAAAAAGAGCCAATGTCTAAGGTTTAGGTTGTAATACAATCAAGATGGAGTGATTTCAGCAGAAATTTGAAAGATCTAATAATGAAACAACTATAAAAATGTAATTAAAGAAGTTGACCAGCGATTCTGAAATTATCAGTATTTTAAATAATGGAAAAATGGGTTTACCTTATAGAAGAATACTTCTTCTTGACAAGTTCTGCTTCATTCCATTGAACCATCACTTTATGAATTTCATTTTCCAAATGGGAGACATGCTGAAAGTTATATTCTTGAGGATAAATAAAACGTTTTTTTCAATAGCATTGAAAACAGTAACAAAATATGACGCGTCCTAAAGATAGATAAATATTACAAAAATTTGGAGACTTCGAAGACCTCGTAATGAACTTTAAAGTTCTACCAGACTGTTAGAGAAATGTGCAAACACCGCGGAATCTGCAGCGAAACAGTACATACATCGTATTGACCGAAAATATAAGAAGAATTTAAAACACTTTAAAAAACATATCTGCTAGTAGGTACTTAGGTTAACATTATATTGTAAATTGTGTAATTAAGTGATCCTACAGTCATTTACACCCCATGGGAGTTTATTTTCGAAAAATCCTTTCTTAATGCACCTCTACACTCCCTAAGAAATATAGGGTGCCTTCCAATTTTCATATTGAAATTTCAGTGGTTTAGGCTATGCGTTGATTGTCAGTCAGTTAAAGACGGTTTTATAAATAAACTACTCCATAGAAAACAAAAATATACAAATCTTAATCTTAATTAAATTAGTTTTTACTTTACGTAGGTACCGAATTCCACAATCATTCGATACAGATTCTATCAGGTTTGGTATTTGGAGAACCTTAGTCAACCAATTTCCAAGAAACTTACCTTCTTACTCGGATCAGCAACTTTCAGTTTCGTTGTAGCTATCTTAGAGTCATCTATCAAAAGATCTTCGTATTCCTTTTCCAAGTGTCTCAATTTAGTTTTCTTGTTCTTCCTCTCGTACTTCAAAAGGTCGAGTAACTTTCGTTGTTCTATTACTTTTAAATCTAAGTTGTGAATTATCTTTGGAAAATAAATTAAAAATAAGTAGTATAATTAATATATTTTATATTAGTATTATTGAGGGGATTTGAGGATAGCTAACCAGTGAAAAGGTATTTTGAGATCGAAGGGCCTCAGTCAAGCGTTTTTGAAGCTTCACTTTTGGTTCTTTTTATATGGATGTGCTGCAATACCCTTACTAATATAGTTAATATTTCAATTAAAAGTCATACCTACCCCGTTCAAATTTCTGTCAGAAATATGTCGAATGTCTACTAAGTACCTAGTTCAAATTACACGTAATTTGGTTCCAAGTTAGAATCCTAAGTCGATCAAAATATTTTCATAAATCGGGTTTAGTTGTTTCGAGTCCATTTTCTTTTTTTGCGGTTCTCATTTGTCATACTAAATGTGGAAATTGTTACCGGTGGTACGTTACCAACCTGATCAGAAGATTTCTTTCCTACAGGACAGATTTCGTTCAAATACTTCTTAATTTGTACTTCATCTTCACCTATCAATGCTCTTGCCTGAGCTAATTCTTTGATACGAATTTTTATTTCTTTCTTCAATGTCTCTATAAGATCATTGTTTTGTTGCTTTTCTGCTTCATTTTCTTCGTAAATAGATTTTCTTTGACCCTCTGAAATATTAAAGTTTAATTATTACAACTTAGATGATGCCAACGGTTTAGTCCGTTTATTTTAATATCACTGCTAGTAATTGTAACACGGCATATTATATTATGTGGGTATATAAAAGTAATATGTGATGAGGGAACTATTCATTATTTATCATCAATATGAACCAACGGAGAGTTTTTTTTTTATTTTATTATTTTATTAATACTTATATATTAAAATTTTATTAATGATGTATCCCCTCGACTGATCATCTCTTCTGGTGACAAGAGGGCTGGCTCCTTCCTCGCTCAACGAATCAGCATCGCGATTTAGCGGGGAAATGCAGCCAGTATTCTTGCCACTATTCCACGCGGACCTGGTTTATTTAGTTATTTTTAATCTTTAAATTTGATTTAAGGTTTTTATATTAATAAAAAAAACGGAGAGTAGTCCTACTTCCGACTGAAACTGGTGAACTACCTATGTTTGTTCACAGAAGGGTATGTGCGCTACCTCACAAAACACTGTCTGTAGAATGTCAGTGAATTCGATATATAAAGACGATAATTTTAGGTGTGCATCCCTGAGTGCTAGGCTATCTTTTATTTTGTTCGTAAAGTACCTACCAGCAGTTGCCAAACAGATTTTTAATACAACAAACTATTTTTGTTCCAGTTTCATTCGGCGATAATGCTTCCCAATATCAACTTAGTTCAATAAAATATGAAAAATTACCTGATAATTGAATCTTTTTCTTAATTTCAAATATTTTTGTGTTAATTGTTGTCAAATGATCTTCCTTTTCAATTTCAAACGGATGTTTCTGATAACACGTTGCCATTTTAATGTGCTCTTATTTTTTGTCGTTTATTTAAATTATATTTATTAGATTTAATAATGAAAACATTGTGGGTTTTTTATTGATCAAATAGTTCGGTTGCTAACCGACTGCTTAACTCAACTTGTAAACAAACGCCCTGCTTAGCTTGTCTGCTTATTCATGCATGTTTAGTTAAAAGGAAACAATATTTAAGAAAAAAAAAATAAAGACTTTTACGGTCATATTAAAATATGTATGTAAAACAATAAATGAATGGACCGATTTTAATACGTTTTTAGGGTTCTGAAATCATCTCCATGAACAAACGGAAGCCTTTACTAGGATCACTCATGTATCTGTCTGTCACAACTTATTTTCTCCTAATCTACTGGACGAAAAATGTTGAAACTTGGTACATATATATATATAGAGTTTCAAGACCCAATCACGGATGTATAGCGTACTTAAATAATCGAATTTAATTTTGGGGAGAAAATTAAAACATAAAAAAAAGTTTTAGTTATAAGGAATATTTTTTTTAATTAGGGGCGTCGATGGTCGAGTGGGTAAAACATCGGTTCACAACTGAGAAGTCGCCGGTTCGATCCCCTCATCCGACAAACCGTAGAAAGAGGCTTTTCCGTCTACATACCTCAACAGAGCTGGCCACTCGTTAGGTATAGCCTCAAAAAATCTTCAGCTAGACTTTGCCTTCCGCTGGGTACCCTGGGGCCGGAAATGGTTCCCGCTGTAAAGCAACCCGTACCTAAAGATTTTTTTAAATTAAATCATAAAATATACGAAAATTGAAGGGGGGGGGGCTTATCTTCGAAACTACTGAGTCTAAAATTATATATAGTTTACAGGAAAACCTAAACGAAGATCCTGTCATGAAGTTCTGACTGAAAAAATGGTACCTACTCGCAACTTGCCCAATTATTTTAATTTATTTGAAGGCTGGGTTAATCGGGATGCTTCTTAGGCCTGTCTGTGACAGACAGACGGACATCGTTGGCACAGGGCGCCCTATTACGTAATTTCTTTTCAATCATTTAAAATTATTCCTTTGTTTTAAATCAATACACGACTACTCTTTCATTTACATCTGCTCTTTTGCAATGTTGAGATGTCTTATTTACAAATGACCATAGGAGTACAATGCAATGTACTTACTTACCTACAGGTATAATGTACCTACATAATTATAAATTATTTACAGAACAAAGCAAGCCTAAAAAAATCTAGGTATAAAGTTAAATGAAACTTATAACGAGATCCAGACCCAAGTTTATAACTTTTTTATTTTTAAATTTGTTTGAAAGTTTAATTAGAACTATGAAAATGTATTTCATCCCCTAATGTATCAGTACTAGCGCCATCTGTGATATGGTTGTTGAACTACAAAGTAATAAATCGCCCCTTTCATTCTCCCTCCATTATCTTTCTTGGTTGAATTACAGAAATATCATTATCGAATGGATTAGGATTGATAAAACTAAAAGATATTGGAGAATATGGTTCAAAATTGAATAGTTGCTAAGGTACAGATTCGTTTATTCTGACGGACGTTACAAATCAAGGTGCGTGCGCGCCGACCGCCATTTTGATTGAGCGCAGGCTGTGTGTGTCGTTGCGGTAGAGGGGGGGGGACAAAGCCGTCAGATGCGAGCGGGGACGCGTCGCCGCGCGTTGTCAACGAATGGTTAATATTTCGCGCGGTATTTAAATGTTATTTATTACCGCTAATATGTGCATTATCTCAACAAACAAAGTTGTGTTATAATCTAAAATGAAGTGCTTATTTTTACTTTTAGTACCGTGAGTGTTGGAAATAAGTGTTTAACAAAACAAATGTGTGTGATCCATGTGTGAATATTGTGTGAACGAAAATGTGGTCCAGAAACTTTATACCGGATTATGGAATTCGGGTTTTGCTGACGGGGGCTGTTTTGGTTTTGGCAGCTAACTTCCACGTCGCTGAAGGTAAGTTTCAATGTGTTTTTGGTGTAATTTGGAGCTTTAAAGAGCGCGGGGGGGAGAAAGCTGTCTTGAATGTGCTTGCGCCGGTCGTCTCGGTCTCTTCGACACTTGACTCATACCGGGGCATCATATTTTAATTACATTGCGGTTGCCTTACCTGAGAACGATTAACGTGATGAAATGAGAGCAAACTGAGCTTTATTAGCTTTTGTAACATCCTTAAACCTTTGTTATTTGTAAGGTATATTTTAAACTCGGTGGTCCCGGGTTCGAATCCCAGGTCGCAACAAAATGTTAATGTTACAAACATTAACAATACAATTGCCGCATATTTGTTTATTGTTTTGAAGTTCTCCAGTGTATTAAATGATTTTTAACCTACCGTCAAATGAGTTGCACGTCTCTGATTTGTTTTGAAAATGACAATGTCTGCTTGGGTTAGTGTGGTAGATGTTTTATAATCATTTTATATCATTAAACATGTAACAAAGTGAAATTCAATTTATCGGGCGATCATACGATTGACATTTTATCCAATCATGTAAACAACTCAACGGATATGGATGAAATTTGAAATAATAACTATAGCCCTGGTAATGTCTACCTATTTCTTTGTTTCATATCCGTGCGAGTAAAACCGCTGGCATAAGCTAGTTAAAAATATGAGTCTAGTTATACACATCTCCATAATCTTAGTGATCCTGTCCGCGAGACTGTTCCGGGTTCAAATCCCAAAAATTCAGAAGGAAAAAAGAACTACGTCTTGTGTTTTTTTTTTTGGAATAAGAAGCACTTGGTATCCTAGTTTAGAGCCAAATCAATGTGCATCATGTTCACACATAAACTACCAAGTATAGAAAGTACGGCACTCTGCGCAAAATAAATCACGTCAATCCGTTGCTCCGTTTTGGCGTGAAAGAACAAACAAACAAACAAAATTAAGTTAGGATTCATCAAATCCAGTGCTACCAATATTAAGACGAAAGAAACTTAACCCTTTCGTGAAAGGCTTCTACTTTTCTCACTCCATGTTTAGGTTTACCTCAATGTGTTTATATTAATTTTATTTACCTTCTACGCTTTTCTATCTACGAGAAGTGTTTCTGCGCGTATGCAATACAAATGCGATCCTCCATTCTGTATTCGAGGGTCGAAGGCACGTCTGTGGTCGGGACTTGTCTTTCTGAATATTGATCAGTCACTGCATGTAGACTAACTGTTTTATTATACCATTTTGTTAGAAAGGGATATTTTCTAAATTTACTATTTGAGGGAAAGTATCTTACTGGTTTTATTTCTTATAATCTATAAAGGCGGAGCAAAGGAAGACAAATTTATAAAAAAAAATAATGGACAACATTTTATGTATGGGGGAAATACCATTTGGAGATTATTTGATGCAAATTATTACTGAAATTGACTTAGGAAGAAGGAGTGTGTACCTTAGCTTAGCTAGTATTTAAAAATATTGACAGATTGCCTTTTCTATTTTCATGCTAACCGATTAGCCAAGGAAATAAAGCTATGATTCCTAAGAAATAATAATATATTTTTAAAATAGTTAATTAACTCTCAAAATAATGACAAATAACATGAAAATTATGAACTGATTAAGCAATAAATGCTTACATTGAAAACAGTTATTTGACACCCAAACATTGATTACTCACTCATATCGCTTCGCAGAACTGCATAATATTAATTCAGAAAACACGATTTATTTAATTCTAAGAACTCGCTTGCATTCCAATCCTGTTTCTACCTAGTTAGGTACAACTACCTACTTTAACTATGTAGGCAAATAATTAAAATATGAATCATGGTTTTCTCACGCCTGTGTTACAGTAGGATAGGCAGGCAAGGCATATAATCTTTAGGATATATGTCTTCGATTGACTCCTTCATTCTTTATCAGTACATCTGCAATCTCAAAACAAACAGCAGATTCTAAGTTTGAATACCCCACTAGAGAAGGTCTTTGTTTTCGTCGAGCATAAAATATGAACTTTAAAAAAGCTAGATATCAAACACCTAATTGATTTACTTTATAGTAACTTGAACTTTTACGACATGAGCGAGGTAGATGATAACAATTCATCAAAATAAATTCTACTTGGCCAGCGTCGTAATATGGGCAGATTCGTATCGAGTAGCGGATGTGATTGTTAACTCTCTTTATTGTTAGTAATATCCAACTATAAACTGTCATTGCATGCGCTCTCCAATTACATACATTTTGATAGATGCGTTTCGGCATGCGTCATTGACTTTAAAAATATAACTGTCAAATTCACCAAAAAGGTTGTATTGTTTGCAATCAGCTAGTAATAAACTTCGTATTATACTTCGTACGCGTTGTATTAGGAATACAATTCACCCCCTTGGATAGGTAGCGTGATATTAAATAGCCTATAGAATATTCCTCGAGAATTGGTATATCAAATGCAAAAATATTTTTTCAAATCGGTCTAGTAGTTTTTGAGTCTATAGAACACAAACAAACAAACAAATATTAATTTTTATATATTAGATTATATAATGTTGCCTTGGCCAATCCTGGTCAGCATGATAATTCCTCATTATTCCTATATTCCGTTTTTTTTTTCAAATAACTCTAAAAAACATTTTAGTCGTAAATATGTTTTAAACTTTATATTGTTTCGTGGCATAATGCTCAATCCGTGCCACGCCAATAAAATAAATATTTATGGATTAAAAAATTAACATTTTTGTAATAAGCTTTCATAATCTTCAAACGGTTTTCTAATTTTGGTGTCTGCTAAGAGAACTGAAACTTGACCAAGCTAATAAATTCGAAGACAAAAAATCTATTGAACTATTGACTTCAATGTGTCCAATGTTGAATAAGATTACTGCCAAACAATTCATTGAACAACGCGCTTTGTTAAATAATAAATGGTTACCTACCAATTAATGAGCAATTGTACTCGGGTACCCAATTAGCGGATCGTGTACCGAGGTCGCAGACACTGGCGACAATTCTAATCTGATGCTTATGTTCAACATAGCTTGGATTTTATTTTATAAACTAAACTAATAAATTGGTTCTGTTCAATACAATATTGCTACCCGAAACAACATCATTTATGTTATTTAAATATATAAAAAAAAATCAATGCGTGTACTTATGTACGCATGAGAGGTTAAATGTACCTACTTCTTTGGCATCATTAAAAAATAGTTTTTATTAATTACAATAAAATAATAAAAGGACTGGAAAAGGATAGTCAAGACAGTCAATATAGTTCAGTTTAAAATTAAATTTAACAATTCTCTCATTATTCGAATGTTATTTTTAAATTATGTCCAGTGCCATAGCATCTTCCGGTAATGACTTACGAATAATAAATAATATTAATCAAAATATTCAATTTAAATCACTACTGAATTTAATATAATTAGCACATAATTGTATAATTCGCACTTGTATGAAAACTTCATACTGTAACTTTTTTCTTACATCGTATAGTTTCACTCTCATAATATTTTTTTCATAACGCGCCTATTCAATAAATGTTGTTTGTTGGTAAGCGCATCACTTCAGGCTGGACCGATTTGGCATTATTTTTAATTTTCGTAATAGTAGAAAAGTGGCGCGGAAAATGAAAGTGTCTTTTTCTATGGGATTTTTGTATGCACTCAAGACCATATTTTAGGGGTGAAAGTTATAAGACGAAGCCTGGGCAGAAATCTAGTACCTACCTACTTAATAAATTATTTTATGTTGGTTATTAATAAAAAAGTTTAAACGTACTGTAAAATTGTTAAAACAAGTTTTAAAGCTTTCTAGACTTTCAGCGCTATGGTATGGTTAATGCAAAAAGTCCAATAAAAATGCACTTCAGTTTTTCCCGAATTTTCCATATTTCCGGGCAACTTTTCCAATATTTCTTTCACTAAAAACCTCATTTAGACTAACTACGAACATTTCAAAAAGAAATTAACCAAATCGGTCCAGCCGTTCCTAAGTGAAGCATTTCATTTTTATGTAAGAAGATTATAACTTGTTTAGATTTTAATTTTCCGCTATTTGTTCTACAAGCTACATTCAAATACGTTTAGCCGTTAAGGCGTGATTGAGCAACAAACATTTTTCTCATTTAAAATATTAGGTAGTTAGTTTTTTCCCTATATATGGGCTAAACCTTGGATAAACGCTATATAAAACTGTTGATATTTCTATAATTTTATAAAAATCCTCGTATAAATGATAGTTTAAAGTCCACCATATTTAGTAAGACAAGTAGGTATAGCACACACAAGTTTTATTTATACAAATGTATGATACGAAACTAAATTCCTTCGTTCTCCCTTTTCGGTCGTAACCTTATTTGTGCTAATGCCATAGTTGAGCAATACTTTATCCACTGCACTATATTTGGATAATTAATGGAATAACATTACCAACATAAGATCATATCCTTCTTCGCTGGCAATACAATTACTACCTTTATGAAATCATTCGTCCTTTCCCGCGAATTCGTTCGTATATATTTACTGGTAGATGGGCGTCAAGGGTTACTGAGTGGAGACCTAGAATGCCATAGAAGTGTCGGCTGACCACCAGGGAGATGAGGTGTCTCCTTGAGGGGATCTATCGACCGAATAGTCAGTCATTTTAGGGCCGGTTAGTCGGCTTTAGTCGGCATCGATGTATAGTCGGTAGATCACTACTTAAAATACTACCTACTCTACTAGCATAATAAATGAAAATAGCTTAAAAAATACCGAGATAACATAATTATTAATTACTTTACTAATTAAAAAAATTATGAAGTAAGTTATATGTTAAGTAGTAAGAACGTGTTTTAATAAGATTTGACATGAAAAGAAAGATAGACATTTTTATCCTAAAAACCGATCGAAAAACGCAGGTTAAGTAAAAAAATCTTCTGAAAATCTTTCAATGTAACGACATGCTTGCCAGTTCTGTTTAATTCTCTGGCCAGGGTGAAAATAATCAACGCCGTAATGGTGTATGTAGAAATGGTGAATTGACATCAGGGTTGTTGCTTCTACAATTTAGTTAGCTGCACAAACATGCGACGGGTGCTACTTACTGGACACTAGTTATATAAAACCAGTTCATAAAACCACTCTGTCCACTCAAGACCTTGATGGGTTCATTTTAATATATTACTGTTGAGCTGTTTCTATACAAATTACGGCCGACGAGACATTTTTAACCCCTTTTAACCGACTTCAAAAAAGTAGGTTCTCACTTCGTCGGAATCTTTTTTTTTATGTATGTTCACCGATTACTTAACCGATTTGGATTTCTTTTTGTTTGAAAGGGTATACTTTCCAGGTGGTCTTATGGTCATCAGGTCAGGATCTGATGATGGGATCCTGGAGAAATCGAAAACTCTTAAAATTTTATAGGCACAAAGCGACTTGGGTATTTTTTATAATGACTTGTGCATTTGCTTTCGGAAAGCACACTTTTCAGTGCATAATTTTTGAAGTCGGTACACTTTAAAAAAGGCAATTAAGTATACATATTATAGGTAAATTCCAGTAGCAAATTTTTTTTTTTAATTTGTTCCTTTTCAAGATTAGGCAAAGGAACTGAGTTATGGATGTCAATGATGATTAAAAAATTTGTTAATCTGTCAGTTATCAAAATAACCTTATATTTTTTAAATTACAAACTACAGACAAATGAATCATACGAGCCGAGCTGCTAGCAACATTTAATTTTTTATCAGCCCGTTTTCATTGTTTTAATAAATAAATAATAAATAGGTATTCGAAAAAGATAGCCAGAATCTTAGGGCAGAATATAGTATAAAAAACTAGTCACTGCATATAAAACAAAAATATTCAAATTAGTTTCTTGAAATTACATACCGAATTATTGCGGATGTAAATCCCTCCACATGGATTATTTAAAATTGTCTAAGTACTCTATGAAAATGCTATATGTTCAGGAATTTGCTGAAACCCATACACTTATAATAATAACGCAGGAAACCTACGTCTCTCGATCACCTAGTTTGGTTTTTTTAATGACTTTTTCAATTAGGTATCTTATAAAGTTTATACCTCTGATGCACTCATCAAACATTTACTTGCAAGTACCGAGAATGAAGTAATAAGGGATGATAAAATCTTATTTGTTTAATAACTATATATTGGCCAAGTTAATTTAACAATTGTGGAGAGAAAAAGCTCTTTTATACCACAATTATTATCGTATTACATCGTTTTTAACAATATAATCTTGTATGAAAGCGAAGCAAATTGTATTATGGTCAGTTTTAATTGGTAGTTTTTTTTTCTACCAACTACCAGAGTTATTCACTGGACGCACTTAAGCAATTCGACTAAATGAATAGTGACCGCATTTCTTTCATTTTCATAAGCAAACCCGACATAATATAGTGGGAACAACTTGACGGCGACTTCGCGTTGGCCATATAAAATTTATTAAGATTTTTACAGACAAATTTGGACACGTTGAAAGAATGAAGGATGAAAGATTGACTAAAAAGGTTTATATGGCTGAAGTGAAAGGAAATGCTGGCAGAGGACGACCTACATGTACTTTTATTGAAAATATAAAAATGTATTGATCGATGGAAATATTAAAAGTAACACAATCGCCATGCATGTATAAAAGGTATGGAATATAAAAGTAGCGAAAGAGGTATGTCAGGATCGTAACAAATGAAAGGCGTAATGATAGATAGATTGTACCTACATAGCTGAGAATACAAAATAAACTAGAATCCGCATAAATTCTTCAAACTAAGTCTAAAAATAGTAGGTAGGTACCTACACTAAAATAGAGTACTCGCTTGTTGTATTTCTTGATAAAAATATAAGAAAATAGGTTTCATTTTTTCATCGCGGGTTGCCTTACAGCTCCCGAAACCGTGTTACGGTTCCAGGGTACCCAGCGGAAGACCAAGTCTCCCTCGTGTCGAACCCGTGGTCTGTCTAGTTAATACCAGACGTCTTAGCCATTCGGCAATTAAGAAATTATCCCAAAAAGGAAAACCGCCTTATTTTTGAACACACAACGATTTAATACTATTCAGTGCGCATTATTTGTTCTATATTCTGAGTAGAATAGACAATGTTGCCTGTTTTAGTTCATATTAATGAAATAGCCCGTTGATTTGATACAGACAGACTGACAACTTATTTTATTACAATATTCTTTAGGACAATGTCAAAAAACTAATAAAGTGCTGTATTCTCACGAGTAAATGCAATGAAAAACTCATAATAACAATGTGAAGCTACGAGTCTAATAAAATTCAGTTAGAATTACGGTCACTTGAAAATAAAAAAACGTGTGAGCCTTGTAGTCGCATATGATGTGTAACATCTGACATCTCACCTTGGTATAAGCAACATTAACATTATATCCTGAAAACATTAACACTTTATACAAAACACTGTAAGGTTAAGCGCACAGCTGATGCGTTCTCTTTCTCTTTCTCGTCACACACACGCACACAATGTTGGCTGACAGTACCAACCCCTCGGAAAAGAGGTCTGTCTCCTCCTTGACCAAACACCAACTGTCTCTGTCTAAATTTTTTTTCTTAATTTTTTTTAATAGAATGTTCATACATTTGAAATTATAAAGAAGTTTACATAATTTTCCAAAATAAGGCAAGCGACCTCTTTACAATACCATCTAACGGCCAACTCTACCACCGCTCGCGGTCAAAAATGGGACCACACGGGAAGCACCACCAGCTTTCAAATAAATCATAAAAATCGGTTCACCCAGTCGAAAGTTCTGAGGTAACAAACATAAAAAAATTACAGTTGAATTGAGAACCTCCTCCTTTTTTGAAGTCGGTTAAAAAGCAAGCTTTTTTTTTTTGAGACTAGTGATTCGTCCCGGTATAGTGGAGGTGACAAAGATAAGACTATAATATGAACTCTTGCTTGTCACCTTCATGGAGCTTGTCACTTTTCACCAAGTGGATGGCTATCCCTATTTTTTCCAAATCATCATACACATCATATAAACAATAGCCATACCTACGTTAGTTTAAGTAAGAGCGCGTCATTCCACAAAAGGTACACAAAGTTATCCTGCGCTTGCGCACGTCTGGGGTTTATACAAACAAAGTTGTTTGAAGAGCCGGCCGAACCCTGTTTTCTTAGCAAACATATCCCACTTTATAGATAAGGTAACTGAGATGCGTTCTTACCTCATACCAGATAAAATAGGCTAGAAATGACGATGTATGGGATCAGTGTCCGCCATTTTCATATATAAAACAAAGTCTCCCGCCGCGTCTTAGATAGATTGATTCAGGTTTTTTTCCATGTTTACTTACGTTTACTTATCATGTTTAGGAGCTGAGCATTAACAGTATAAGTAAATCAAGTCGGGGAAAAAGTTAACCCTAGCGAGATTTCATGGCGTATGCTGTCTAATCCGTCAGAGATATAACAAAATGATGTAGGAAAGAATTATGTAGAATAAAATGATCTACAAAAAAGTCCGCGGTAGCATATATCTATCTCTAATAGATAAGTTGTTATATACGTATTTATGTAAGGCGCTAATTATAAAGAGTTACGTTTGTTTGGATGTGTTTGAATATCTGAAACTTATTTTTACTGATATTTGAAAGTTTATGAATGCACATCGGTGGCCTAGTGGTTAAGACGTCTGGTATTAACTAGGCAGACCACGGGTTCGATCCCGGATCCCGGTCATGTACCAATGGGTTTTTATAATCAAAAACTTTTGTACGTACATAATTCGACAAACCACACTTAGATGCTTTTCCACAGAACTGGCCACTCGTTAGGTATAGCCTCACAAATCTGCTAAAAGAGGGAGACTTGGTCTTGGTCTTCCCCTGGGTACCCTGCGACCGTAACACAGCAAACAAAGTTTACCATTTCAAAAAATATTTTGCTGAATATGGACAACTCGCTAAATGTGGATATCGTGTCTCTGGCCACGCCGCAAGTTATAATATAAATGTGAAGATTTGTTTTGTTCGTTGCGTTAGCCTATCTTTGGTCCAAAAGCATGTCATGTCAGTTTGTATAACAAGGCCTATGTTGCGACATTTCTCTGTCAAGCTTTTACCATCTTTGTATTGTGCCTATCTAGTATAAGATTGTATGGGAATTTGCATTGAATAACTAGCTGTGTGCAATTTAAAATAAGTAATTGTGGGTTTGAACTTCTGTTTGAACTTTTTTGAATCCACATTCTTGTAATTTTCTGACTTTGATGCTTGGTAGGAGTGGTAGTTGGTTTTTCGCTCTTTTTTCATCGCGGTTGTTAGCTGTTTAGTCGATAAGCTAGCTTTCCGCTCCGAAAATTTTTGAAATGTGACAAGTGGATCCTAATAATTGGCCAAGTTCCTCTAAACTGCAAGAAAAGTAGTTTATTAGTAATTATATTATCGATTTTTTTTTCGTGTATTTTCTATAATATAATTTAAAATATGCATTTTAAAACTATATTTTTTTTATTAAATTTAATTAAGACGATACATTCAAATAAAATCATAGTTTGAGGGGCGTGGCCTAGCTGCATACGATACTCTAGCGCTACCTTAGCGCTACGTGATCGATTGGTCTCTCCGCTGAATCTCTCTCTGTTGCATTGAATAGAAACAAAAGAGAAGAGGCGCACGGAAGGTGCTTGAAACAAACGTCCTAAGTGACAAATCAAAAATAATTTATTGAAATTAAAGAAGTAGCTTTCTTGAAAATCTAAATTAACATCTTACTTTAGTAATAGATGATACAAATTTATACTTAATTTAATAAACAATACTTCCAGGTACTAATGAGAAATTTGGAAAGGAGACTATTTTCAGAGGCTACTTTGCAATTTTTTTCTATCGAGCAAAGTTTCTTATAACATGTTATACGATTAACAGATTAATATGAAATATGATTAATTATAACATGTAATTTTTTCTGTATTTGTAAGAGCTTTAGGTTTCACTCAAAACGATTTGAAAAATATGATTTAATATGAGATCCCATAGCTTTTATCACCTTTTATGGTCTTCAGTCCCATAGAAAAAAGTACTTTTTTAAAGTAGTTTTTGCCGAATTTTCCAAGTTTTCTTTCTCTAAAAACCTCGAGACTATTACGAACATTAAAAAAAACAAATTGATGCGCTTACCAACAAACATAATCTCATTTTATGTTTCGTTGATCCTTTCCTGTATCTCCTTGACTACCTAAGTGGGAATCTACGAGAACCTTCGCATTATTGTATCAGTCTGCATCTGTCAAAGAAGTCCAAACTAAATTGGGTGTGATTTTTAAACTAAAACAGGTTTAAAACTCAACGGAAGGCAAAGAAAACAAATTTGAAAAGTAACTGAGAAAGCAAAGCTCAGTATATTTATCATTATTTCCAAAAGTGACCCGACTTATAACAGAATTTTGAAATCTCCACGCTTCTAAGTAACTTGACTCGAATATTTAAAAGCCAACGCATACATCGTCGAGTGTATGTTTACATAGTATCGCTTGTGCGTATGCGCATCTAGTTATCAGTGACGTACGAAGCCGCGAGCGTCCGTGAGCTGAGTGTTAATACAATACCCGTATTGCCACCGTCACGATTTACCAACAAGCTTAGGAAAGAGTTTAATAAAAAAGTTTTACAAATTGATTTTTTCTAGATTTTAACTCAAATATTTCGTATGTGCATAAAATTAACCTACTTTTCTTTATCTAATAGGTAGTTAATAAGACGTCTGATATTAAGAGCCTTATATCCATAAAATTTGTATGGGGATCCGCCTGTTTCACTGTAACACGGAACCACTAAGGCAACCCTTGGAGAAAAAAAGTTCTAAATATTTCTTTGATATTTCTAGCAATATTATATTGAATCTCTTTGCTTAGAACCATATTATTATATAGACCCCTGACGACCAATACCTACCTATTATTTGCTTAGAAAATATCTAATTTGTATTAGGAGTCAAAGTTTCATGACCATTTTCTGACTTATCCCATTTTAATCGTCGGGTTCCCATTGACAAGATCCTTCAACTCAACACACATCTCGCTATGGATGAATATCAAATCAAAGGCAGCAATATTATTTGCTATTACAAACATTTTTCTTGACCTGGAATTCAAAGTTGTCAGCTTTCCTTAAGTTTTCCTATTTTCCACTATGTATGTATTGCACAACGATTCACGTCATATCACTTGTTATCTGTGGTGTTATTCTGGATTGTATGATGAAATTAGGAAAGACCTCAACATTACATGGCATATTTATTTTTTATCTACTTTTACCTGCAGCTTCGTCTGTTTCTCTTTTCTTCAGTTAAATAAAAACTAAATATTATTTGCATGATAAAAGTCCGGGTCTCTCGATCTCAAAATACCTCAAAAGAACTGGTCTCTCGTGAGAGCCTCAAAACTGTAATCAGCCAAATAGGGAAGATTTTTTAGCTGGCGTTCCTGAAGGAACCGTAAGGAAACATATTGTGAAACAAGCTCCAACTTTAAAAAAAAAGAGTGCGTCAGGGAACACCCGGTAGATGTGAAATAAGTATACAACAGTATTATTAAGAAGAAATACAGTGAGTGTGAAGTGTGAGACTCTTGGTATTGCCTCATGCCAACGCGTTATCCCCTCTACCTGCGCACAGCGGTAGGCGCAGACGGCGTAAGCCAAAACCAAGCGTCTCCTGAATTTTGAGACGTCTTGGTTTTGCCCTACTCTAACGCGCGTATTGTTTCACATCAAAAAACCAGTATCAGATGTTCCCCTCTATCTCGTATAACTTAGTATCTGTGTACATTGAAGACAAACATGCAATGCCCATTAACTGCTTTTTGTTTGCTGCCAGAATATCATTCATTATGTTGAAACCGTAAGGGCACCGGTGTAGGGTCTTATGCGTTTCCCTTGAAGTATCAAATGACCTGCAAGTTTGTTGAAGTGGAAAATGTATGAGATTTATTTGTTTAGATTTAGATAATCGGGTTACGAGTATAAAGAGAGCTAAGAGTAAACAATATTTAATTTTCATTCGGTTCAGTCATTGTAGTGTTCGCACAGGGAAATTTTCTTGAATTGTATTATTTGATTTTTTAGGAAACTATAAAAACTAAATTAAATAAACAATAATACTTAATAATTAAAAATATGTCTTTACTAAAATAAAATCTGTTTCAAAAAACCCGAAGGTCCCAGTAACATGGTTCACAATAATCACAATACAATGGCTAAGGTAATCTCGCTGATGCATGGAGCGAGATATGTCAACTTTTTAATTACATCTAAATTTTCTATGTTCCTACATTATGAATAACTTTGATTTCTTTACCACTCGTCTCCCTTTGAATATAAATTAACACCAATCGATTTGAGCTATTGATTTATAGGAACGTTCATTGCATAACTTTTGTTTAATCGCCTTTCAATCGAATCAATTTATTGTTTTTAATTGTTGTTGTTATTCTAATTGTAGCCTAAGCAACAAACTTTATAGGTACAGGTCAAAAACTTACTTTCAAAAATCCTTTTGCCTATGATTTAGTTAATTTAAAAGAACCACAAGGTTATTTATAGAGTAGTTATTAGTACCTATCACAAAATTTGTTATTCTTTTTTGTATAAGTTCGAAGCGTACACCCGTCTAGACAGATATGGCTTTTTTTGCACCGACGTGCGAACTGTTGCGAGCTTTTAATACCGGTTAATCGGGTGGCCTTCGGCCTACAACGTGAAAGCTCTACTTAGCGTTTATACTTATCTTGACGCGGTCTGCTTTTCCCACCGTCTATGGTTATCATTTTCTATGACTTTTACACAGAACTTGTTGCGGAAAGAGTGCAAAAACTATTTTTATGCCATTCTGGAAATGGAAAGTTTTGAACTAAAGTGGGATACATTGAGCTATGGGTATTCCAAATGCAACTTAATCTCAAATCTCAGGCAAAAATGATTTCTTTGATTCCTAGTCCTGGATCGTCTGCTTCATGGTTATTGTAAGTTTAAATCAAAACGTATCGATTTCATTACTTTCTAACGATTCCAAATATTTTAAAATTAGTCAAAGCGAGTACTTACATACATATCAAGTGACGATAACGCGTGAAAAAGCATCCGAATGACCTCCGATATCGATAGTCGAGATCGGTATTAGGTGTTTCTCACTTAAGTACCCTTCTAGTGGCCACACACAAACTTCCTAACTTTTACTTCCATATGAATCAATTAAACTTTATGTGGCATTTAGACACATTTGTTGGACTTAAGGAATGTGCTGCTTTCTTCTCATTTGGCTTTCTTAAAAGACGACTGAACTTTCAATGGAAACTAAAGCTATTCAGCTTTTTTAGACATACCTAGGTACGCTGAAAGTTCTAGTATGCTCAAATAAAGTTAAAATAGATTTCTTAGATTCACTGTAACAAGTGTTTGTGCAAGTCTTACTCGTCGAAATAACTAGAGACTTCATTGTACTAACTAAAAAGAATGTAAATTATTTAAAAATTCTTACTTCTAAATGAGAATGAACTGATTGCGATGATAAAATTAATTTTTAAGCTCTGTTTTTCTAATAGCAAAATCACGTGTCGTGAACCAACTTATAATTTATTTTAAATATTTACAGTTTTAATATAGGTTAGTTCAGTTAGGTTATTATTTATTATGATGAAAGAACTTTCAAGTATACCAACCAACTTTGTTTCTTGTCATTAGCTCCAAAAAGACATTAATATAATACGTTACACAGAAATCATTAACAGCTTCACTTAGAATTAATGACGTTGGAGAGCCAAAAAGTTGTGTTAAAATAAAAACCTTCACAAAGCGCTAACGAAATTCATTGTCGACCGCTTTTTAAACTAGTGGCGTATACAGCAATTAGGTATTTTAAACTAGGACTCCATTCATTAATCACTTAGCGTTTTGAAATATTTCAAAAATGTACCGTTAATGACATGTCCGGCTTTGCACCAGAAAGGAGACCTTTATTAAGTTAAAAAAAAAGCTTACTGCGCAATGATTTTAATATTTATTATTCATCGTATCACGTTGAAACAATAAATGTGTACTTGACTTTTAATAATAATCCCACGTGGTATGATTGCAAATAATTTTAAAAACAACAATCGGTTTGTGTGAACATACCTTTCAAATTTTGATTGAAAACTACTTATAATTATTTCTTCTCGTATTCTAACTAAACCAAATTAATTTGCCTTCACGCCATCCTGAACTGCATAATCTGCAGTTCGATAAAAAATCATCCACAAAAAGTCGTACAGATCTCGCAGAGATTGCAGTTTTCGTAACAAGTCGCGATGCAGGCTTACGCTGTTTTACTTTATTAGTTCCATTATAATAATGAGAGCGCGATCAGATCTTTTATGCGCCTTTACAATGATACCGAGGATATAAGCAGCTACTTGTTTCTGTGAGAATGTATTGTCGACTTCCGCGACTTTTATGGTGCATCTGATAACCCTGGTTGATTCGGTAATATTTAAACGTCTAAACGAGGGTAGGAAGTATCAGAAATATATCTTGAATTTGGTGAATAATCAAACTTTTTTTACTTCCTTTCCAGAAGAGGTTTTATATTGTTAACAATCATCTCTTTTCCCTCACAATCATCAATAACTTTTCATTAGTTTCATTCTCAATCTGATTGCCTCCAATCTTCTCCAGCACAACATCTCAAAAGCTTCCATTCTCTTTATATTTTCAACTATATCTCTAGACGCCATGCCATTATTGCACTCAAAATTAGCAGATATGAGGATATTTTTTACATAATTCTTATTAACATATTCTACACATTTCTAAGTATTTAACCATGTATGTTATCTTTTAGACATTGTGTCGTTTTTGTCCGTGAACCCATATTGACACAGATACGAAAAGCAAACAACCAGTCCGGCCTGCCATCAACTTTGCGGTGTCCGCCGGATGTGTCGTCGATAGGGTTTTCAAGTTTCGACAAGTCTCGGTTAACGAGAGCGTATTTAAAAACTCGATTAATATCAGAAACTCGATGTTAATTTAATAATTTAAGCTTTGGTTCTATATTCGGGCAACGAGATCAACTTCGTACATCCACCTTACCCTACAACTTCTTTATCTGATTTTGTTTCTTCATAATATCCTTTCATTTGGAGGTTAATTTATTGCTTTTTATTTATTTGTATTGATTGTATAAAACCAACGCTCTTTTCTACTCAAATTATGCCACCGATTCTTTAATATTTTTTAATACATTTTTGTCGAGAAGGATTTTGCTGTTAGTAGCGTTAGTTAGTCGCACTTTATACAAATCGAGATTGAAGAGTGTCAGGCCGGAAGGGTGCTCTCGGAAGTTCTTGGTTATCGGCGAGCGTGTGAACCGACCGTTATCTCTGCTTGCAGACTGGGCCCATTGTTGATGTCCTCTAGGGTTGCCAATTTTTTACCTTCGCGCTTTGATTTACATACCTTCACGCCTGTAGCCCACAGGGGTAGGTATAGGTTATGGAACACCACTTCCCAAGTGATCCTTACATACTTCTCTTGCTTCATCTACATTTATATCATACAGCATTTCATATATGCAAGTCTTTAGTTTGAAAAGTTTTTGGAACATTAGTCCGTATTATGTTATCGTTTTTCCTCAACACAGAAGATATACTTCTAACTTTGCGACGACGACTAAATAAATTATAAAATAAAAATCCATTTCTGTTTATTAACTGACATCAAGGTCTAAATGCACCTTCACTCAAGACACCTGTCATACATGCATACAACAATGGGTAGCGTTAGCGTTGTTTCTCCCTAAAGTTGCTAATTTATTCGCCATGATATTTCATCTATGCTCTACTAGTCTATAAGCTGACGCACGCAGAGTGCTGGCCGATGATACGGTAGATGTTGGTTTCGGACCGACCAGTGTCTTTGTGCAATTCTATGTTTATATCTGGATTTAGGTTATAGGTCAGTGTCTGGATTAATAATCTGGATCTGGAGAGTCTGGATTCCTAAGTCGAAAAGTTCTTCTGGCCTCGGTCTCAAACGAGATTATACACGTCTAGGATCAAACAACTTAGATCAATTATGAAAGGAACCTAATATCAAACTACGTCAATTTATAAAACAAAAAATACCGGATCTACATATGATACCACCACAGATTCTGTGATAGCCACAGACAAACGAAGTCGTTGTCAGAGTAAGGAATTTTATGAATTTTGGCAAACTATACTTATATTAAAAAGAGGTAAAGTTTGGATGTAGGGGATAATCTCTGAAACTACTAATCCGATTATCAAAAAGTTTTTCACACATTATTATCCTTCTGTGCTTAGGCTATGTTTTATTTTGTTCGTCATTCGTAGCCAAGTCAAAGCGGCAAAGATCACTGCTATAGTTGGTAACCCTATTGTCATTGACCTCGCCTTGATTTAAGAGTCAGTTAAGCTAAAATTAGCCTACAGACTAAAGTTCAATAATATATTTGAACAAGATTACCTATCAGTTTTGAATGCGACACGATTTTAATTGTTAACGATTGCCTTATTTGTGTTCGAAGGATCATTTTGTGAACTAATGAATGTTGAGTTTCTTATTTGTAATGTATACGGCTATCTTGGCAATCTGATTTGGCTTTTGGAACACTTTTTGTACCTATTCTATTCTATTATACAACTTCTAAAAAACGAATCGCGTTCGTGGCCGAGTGGTTAACGCGATTGGCTAAGTATGCTGGCCTATCCTCAAAAATATCATCAAAGTTTTGCATTCCATGAGGTAACCGTAATCTGTGATGGTTAAAATAGAGCTATTAGATATTACCACTTTGATGAATAAAAAATATTCTGATATGACAATCCTGACACGCCAAAGACCACATCATTTAAATTTCTTAAAATCGGTCCTTTTAACTTTCGTAGGATCACTTTTACTTGAAACAAAAATTCCAGTACCTGAAAATTGGTGCCATAAAAACACTTCATTCACTGAATAGACCACTTGCTACGTAGTTGTAAAGGCACCTGTTTTATGGAGATTTTGTTATAGAAGACAATGGGAACCTTATGTCCAGTTACCTTTTGTTTGTTTTTTTTTTTAAATTGCTGTTACAAAGTTCTTGTAAAACCTTTCAATTAAAACTTAACAAGTTTAGTGACTTTCATTGACTCACTTTTATTTAGATAGCAATTTTAGTTAAAATAACTTGATTTTATAGACAGTGACTAACTCAAGGGTTTCTCCCAAGTTCGTCTGTGTAGATTTGGAATTCACATCATGTTTTTGGAGCCGTCTCCTCTCTCTCTTATGTATATATATGACATTTCCGGTTTCAGACAAACATACAAAATAATTAATAATAATAAAGTCGAAAATCAAAAACTGTGTTTTTGTCAAAATGTTATATTTCTAAATTTCTAAAACTTTGTGTAGAACGTGATAGTGTACGAAATTTAGATTACTCTCCAATCTTAATGATAATAAAATTAGAAAATAACAAACGTTTTCAAAGGGTATAAATAATCCTGATGAAGTAATACCATTTAATTATAAGGATTAACATTTAGACGTGCGCAGACGCAGACTTAATAACGGTACAAGTACAACCATAAAATCGACATCTGGCTTGCGTAGTTGCATATCACTTCTTACTTTATAATTATTATTGTAAAGCTACTGGTTATTGTGAAGGACATGGTTGATAAAATTATACCATTTTCAAATTAATTTTTGACACTTTATTGTTCAATACGCTCAACAGTTCTAAATGATCCCGTGGGTTCTCATATATAACTTTTTTAGGAGTTTAGTTTTTATCATAATTTTCTTCAACTATTCAAAAGTTAGGTACTACAATTTTCTTTGCTTTAGTTTGTATGTCAACTTCTTAGACACCCTCATGTGAAACTTCATCAATTATGTATTTAACTTCGATTTTTCCCTCAATCATATTTCGCAAAGTATCTAATTTACTTATGTATCTAACGTGCATTTCAACTTCTGAACCATTGGGCAAATCCAGGATTATTTCAATTCCAACTTCTACATTTCTAACTCAATTTTGATAAGTAATCTACTAAATGGTAAAACTCAAATTTAACTTCATAGTAAATTTCTAATCATAATAATATTTTCCAACAATATCTAGGTAGTTACTGTCAGTTATAAAGATTTAACAAGACGCTAAACTATTACATAAGACAAGTTCGTGTCTTGAGATCTCAGCGTCTGTAATTAATACCTTTGAACCGTTCCCCTTGTTTTTTGTATGTCTGTTCATTTGCCGGGATGCAATTCTGTGATGCCTGTTTGGTTTACGTACGTGCTTAGAAGTGTAGTATTTAGAATTTAGATAGATAGTTATTGAAATGATTGCACATTGCACCAGTTTCATACCACGCTCCATATTCCATATTCATGATGTAGGTACTATAAACTATAGCAAGCCTCAACAGAGCTGGCCATTCGTTAGGTATAGCTCCTAAAATACCATTGACTAAATGAGTAAGTCTAAGGTCCGTTTTTCTAGGCTTGTCTAGTAATCTTTTAAAATTAGTTAAAATATAACATAAATATGTCATCTTTTTATATAAGTTGTAATTTAAAATACGATTTTGTATAGTAATAATTTTTAACCTATTTTACATTTGCAGAACTAATAATCATATTTTTAAAATGGTTATTTAAAAAATACAATAAAAAGACATGCAACGTTTGTTTACCAAATAAAAGTACAGATTTTAATTTTTACCTGCCGGTGAAATATTACAAAAACATAATTTAAACTAATTTTAGTAATTAATGTTATCAAAAGTAAATAATATTTCTCCGATCTTTGATATTATAGGTTGATTCTACTTGGATCGAGCGAAGATTTTCACTAGTGCGTAAAATCAAACTTGGTAGCAAGGAATAGGGACGACGAGTTACCGAAGTAAACACGCACAATCGCGCCCAACCATTGTGCAATAGGTGTATCTTGAAGTTTCCCATGTTAGTTATACAACGATGTATAAGCTGTCATTATTTTCTTTAGATAAAAAAAGGAATCAATAAACTAAAAACACGTCCTTTGGCCAGTGTCCCAGTGAGTGTGGCAAGAGTAACAGCGTCTACATTTTACCGAAATGGCAATGTTTTATGTGTCCTTTGAAGCACGCTGGGAGCTGTAAAAAAATTAGCTTTTCAAAATTAAGTTTTCTGCCCCTTTTGTCCCTAAGTCCCATTCTAATACCAGAAGTCCTGAACACATTGAGTTATCAATGCCAAGAACTCAAGATAAACTGTTAATAGTTTATTTTCATTTTATCCTAATAAACATTCAAAATCATAGTAGGTATAATTCATAGTAACAGTCAAAATATTTCATTTCAAGCGTCTTTTCAATAGTTGTTTTAGCAAAATATAGAGGTAGCAACAATGTAAAATATAACTAAATGTATGGTAATAAGGTGCCATTTTCATTGAAAGAAACTTGGGCGCCCCAACGGATAATCACGGGACCGTTTACCTGGAGGGCAACAAACGTTCCCCTAGCAATATTTAGTTTCGTTTAGTATATTTTCAATTCGTATTGAAATTCTTCAAGATTTTACCATATCCATCCAACGAATTTTTTATTTCAAAAGTCCTCAAGTTTTTGTGCTGGGTACCCTTGGGCCGATAGTATGGTTTGGTGGTGCCTGTGATTTTAATATCAAGTATTAAAAAAACTTAAAACTATGAATTCAGAAGTTTTTACTTTAGAGAAAATTGCCGGCCAGAAATGCGTAGACAAAGATGCCCGACCTAGCATACGTGGAAGCCAGTACACACATTCCTGCCCAGAAAATCTCGGGCCTGGTAATCCATGGTCGGCATTTGTGCCGAGAGCATGTCGTGACGTGACGCAAACCCATAAGATTTCCCCACTACCAAAATTCGCTCAACGGTCTGCAATTGACTCCGAATCAGCAGAATGAATTTTGAGGAAACTTTTAGCAATCATAGGTAGGTACAATCTGATCTTTTATTGAACCCATGTGAAGTCGGGGCAAAATGCTAGTAAGTAAATAAAACCGCAAGTGCAAGATTATTATTATTTACTCTAAACATTAAAAATAACTAAAAAAACAGTGTAAATAAAAAATAAAAATTGAACTAAAAATAAACCATATGGGCACAAACTTTCGTTCACTGACACGGTTGGAGACAGAAAAAATAAGTAGAGGCACCCTCCGAGATTCGCCGGGTGCAGGCGCAGGTGCGCTCGCCACGAACATGCTACCCGTCTAATTCACAAAAACAACTAAACTCTCTCAAAACGTCTTTTAACATGTAGCATTTTTATTTTGCCGGGTTATAAATAAAAAACGCACCGTATGAAAGAATCTAGCCGTTTCCGCTTTCTTGGTAACGTGATTCATGGTTTATGAGAATATTATGATTTATATATGAAATTGTTTAAGTTGTGGATATAAATTTAATTTGAACATGATTTTTTAATATTCTGCTTCCATAATCCATAGGTCCTGAAGAACGTATATCTTTCTAATAAGGTTTAATGTCAATGTATTTATCATTTTCATACAGTACGGTCACGCAACCTCTGTGCTGGGATAAGAATAAATTATACTTATATTACTACCTTCCTACGCCCGTTATATTTTTGAATAGGTACCCCTTTGGAATCTTTGCTTGGTCAAGAGCTCCCGCCAATTTGCCCACCTGGCACTTTGCAAACAAAAAACCAGTAGAATTAATAAACTGTACTTAATCATAAATTCCATATGTCCTTAGAGAAATATATAGGTTGTGGTCTTTGTTACCTATGACTCTGAACACGTTGCAAGGTATAAAGATTACCAATTTGTATAAAACTTTCACTAAGTAAGTACTTTTCAATATTTAAAAGGTAAAACCGGTTAGCTGCTCTTGTATTCTGGATCCATTAATTAATAACTTCATAGGGAATGAAGCCTAAATCGGATTATTTGATTCGTACCAGCCAGCAGTGGCCGATAAATCGAGTGTCGGCGGCGCTCTGTGAACAGCCTTGCTGAGCTCATTCGTCTTGCTGCGTGTTTCCATTGTCAATCTACTACTGTGCTAGCATATATTATATACCGTGGACTTTTTGTAGTTAGGGATTAGACATAGTGCCAACTTTTCCCCCCAACTTGATTCACTGAAACCTTCACCGTGAATCAATATATCTAATCGTGAAATCCAGAACAAAATCCGTTAATTTTAGGAGTGAATCATTCACCGGGAAGGTTTACGAGTATAAATAATGTTTAAGTTGGGGAAAAGATTAGCCCCAGCGATGGCTGTCTAATCCGTCAGATATATAACAAAATGATGTAGGAAAGGATCGTGTGTGAGTAAAATGATCTACAAAAAAGTCCGCGGTAGTATTTATCTATCTCTTATAGATACATGATTTTGTGTAGTATTCAAATTGATGTGTAAACCTAGTCCCTATTCGCTAGTCCCATTATAATAATTATGCATTCATAATCACTACTGTTCTCGAACTCGTCCTTGTAAATTTGATTGTGTTTAACGTATTGTATTTTCTTTTTTCCAGGTATGCACAATTTTGTATGCATCAGTAAGAGTTTTGAGAAAACTAACAATCAATAATGGTATTTGTATTTTTAACTTGTTTAATGCAAAACCAGGGACAAGGCTGTAAAAACTTCAAGTTTTCGTTCATAAAATAATTTTGGCTGGCCACATGTCATCAAGTGTTTATTTAATTCGAAGTAGGTTTTGTAATCAAAGCTACAAAATATCGTAACGTACTATAATTTTTGGAGTCGAGCATCTCCATTTGCCTGTTGTTTTTTTTTTCCGAGGAGGGGAAATCCGTCACGGACACCCTGGTTCTGGGTAGTGCCGGACTTAAACCGGCTAAAACCTTGCTACTGCTTTTTTAGCCATGGTTGTCACAATATGTGGTGCAAAGGACATGACGTCTTTATCTATTATTGTTTTTGACCGTTGGCAACCCTGGCCAACAAAAGTCGTTCCTAAACATTTAAATTATAATAATAGTTTGAGACTTAATTAAATACTCGCAAGTACCTACGTTTAATCAGTGTTGACCTGGAATCATTCTGGCTAATAGTGGTGAGAAAATACAACATTAATTGAAGAATTTAAAAGTATGTTCTAATCAACGTTTGAGGGTAAGACAACAAAATTTTCAAATTCAGAAGATACTTCATTTTTAACTCATTCCGAAGGGAGGCATTGGCATCATTTCATGCAGCCTACTGGTATTTAAATTATAATGAATAATTGTAATTCATGCCATTCTATACTGAGGCAGGAGGAAAGTTTAAGATGTGTATCTTGCTCATCTGGATTTCACTATGCATGTATGAATTATACAGATCAAGAATTTAAGAAGATGCTTCCAATGAACAGGAACAAATGGAGATGTACGCCATGTAAGACGCAAAAGAAGCAGCCCATCCACACTTCTAGACCTGATTATCCCAATAGTCCTGTAGTAGCGGTGGTTTCAGATACAGACGTTACTAGCCAACCTTCGGCCATAGTCAGTATTGATACCAACGCTTTGATAAACTATATGGACGCTAAGCTGTCGGCTATCAGGAACGAACTGTGTGCTGATATTTCAAAGCTTGAAAAAACACTTAATTGTCAGATTCAGGAGGTATCGGCGATGATGCATTCATGGTCTTCCAAGGTGACAGAAATGGAAAATAAAATTACTAATCTCGCGGACGATATCGGTACTCTAGCTGACGAAAACAGACTTCTACGTAAACAAATATCAACCTTGGAAAAGGCACACGATGATATGGAGCAACGTTCGCGACTATGTAACTTAGAAATACAAAATTTACCTGAGAGGAAGCATGAAAACTTATTTCATATTTTGTCGAAATTGAGTTCCGTTTTGAACTTGGAAATCCCTGAAGGCCGTATTAAGTCAGTCCACAGAGTTGCTCGTAATGACCGCAATGAACACAAAGACCGCCCTAAAAACATTGTCGTCCAGTTTACAAACAAATACCTACGTGACGAGATCATCGCGGCAGTCAAAGTTCGCCGTGGGCTCACGGTGGGACAGCTGATGAGAGGTGGTATGTGCGATAACACAGGAGACAGCAACAATATGAATGACGATAGGCCTATTTTTCTCAGTGAACATTTGACACTCAAAAATAAAATCCTCTTCTCTAGAACTCGAGCTGCCGCTAAGAAGTTGCATTACAGATATGTCTGGGTTAAGAATGCTACTATACAAGTGCGGAAGGATGATAGTTCTCGTGTCATTATAATTCGTGACATTAACGACCTTGAAAAACTGTGACGCCTGTTTCGCCGATATGTCTTATGCCTTTGTATTTATTCTTTGTTTGTATTAATTGATTTAGTTTTTATAGTTTTATTTAAGTTTAAGTTTTTACGTATTTATGTATCGCCACGTACGGGATTAGTGTGTGTATTAATTATTGATTACTCTTGTGTTACATTTTTTCTGTTTCGCATTCATCACGTTATTGATAATTCTTTTATTTTTCCCGCTGCAAGTAATTATGTTTATTTAAGTACCTTCCTTTTCTCTAGGGAGAATGTTCTCCTATATATATATATACTGTATTAAATAATGGATAAACTAAAAATATACTACCAAAATTGTAGCGGGATAAGAAGCAAACTTGTGGAACTGCGACTCAGCATTCTTAACTCAAGTTACGATATTATAGTGTTAACCGAGACGTGGCTTAAACCGGGTATTCTTGACTCTGAGCTCATGGATGGTCGGTACGTGGTGTACCGCAGGGATAGAAACAGTAAATCTTCACGTAAACTTGATGGTGGTGGTGTACTGGTCGCAGTCAGGAGAGGTCTGTCAGCTATTCGCAAACCGGAGTGGGAGGAGAATGAGTTGGAGGAAATTTTCATTAAATTAGTAATTAACAATAGAATATATATAATAGGTGCCATTTATATACCTCCCTCTTCCAATAAGCTCATTTATGAGCAGTATTGCAGAAAACTGGAATCACTTCACGCAGACCAAACTAATTCCACTATGTGTTTCCTTGGCGACTTTAACCTGCCCTTGCTCCAATGGTTGCCAACCAAAGACTGTCTATATATGTCTCCAAATAATACCTACAACATACCTTCAAGAACGTTGGTTCACACAATTAGTGTCATAGACTCACATCAGTACAACAGTTTTTCGAATAAAGATAACCGTATCCTGGATTTATTGTTTTCTAATGAGGTCTGCTATGTGTCACACCCTGATGTTGTGCTTTCTAAGGTTGATAGTCACCACCCGCCCTTTCAGTGCTACTTAGAAATAAGTCATCAACATACCCTGCAAGTAACATCTAGTGAGGCTCCCCTATATAATTATTTTAGGGCTGATTATGGTGTAATTAACAAGGAACTAAGTATTGTAAATTGGGACGAGCAACTTTTGGAGTTGGGTGTTAAAGATTGTGTTGATAGATTCTACAATATACTTTTTCAAATAATCGATAAACACATTCCAAAAAAGCGGAAGAAAAGTACTAAATATCCGGTCTGGTTCTCGCCTGCTCTCGTAAGTACTCTAAAACGTAAGGAAAAGGTTTGGATTAAGTGGAGGAACTATAACTCGCTCACTTACTATTTGGAATATTCGTTACTTCGTGATAGATGCAAAACGATGTTAAAACAGTGTTTTAGAATGTATACTGATAACGTTGAACTATCTCTGAAGTCGAACAACAAGTTTTTCTGGCAATATGTCCACTCCTTGAGGAAATCAAATAATGGCTACCCAAGTACAATGTACTATAACAACGAACCCTCTAATGACCCTAAGGAGATAGCTTGCTTGTTTTCTAAGTTCTTTTCGTCAGTATTTGAGCTTTCTTCCGTTGTCAATATTTCAGAACTCAATAACTTTCAGGCTTCGTACGCATCTCCTTCAATACCTGATTTGGTTGTAACTCCTCTTATTACACGTAACGTGTTGAGACGCCTAGACGTTACAAAGGGAGCTGGCCCTGACCGTATCAGTCCTGTCTTTCTTCAGAGGACTGCCTTTTCACTGTGTCATCCGTTGTGTACAGTATTCAATAAGTGCTTGGAGGCGGGAACTTTTCCCGATTCCTGGAAGCTAGCGCATGTCACTCCTATATTTAAATCAGGCACCAAGAGTCAGGTGGTTAACTATAGGCCTATCTCAGTGCTGTCTACTATTCCAAAGGTATTTGAAACCATTGTAAAGAACTATATCTACAGATATTTGGAGCCAGGCATACTCCCACAACAACATGGATTCATGAAGAATAAGTCAACTACTACTAATCTTCTTATGTACTCCGACTTTTTACTTAATGCAATGGATAAACGTCAACAGGTGGATACTGTATACACAGACTTTATGAAAGCCTTCGATAAAGTTGATCACCTACTTTTACTAAAAAAGCTCGCATTTAACGGGATAAAAGGCAATCTGTTGCGATGGTTTGCTTCTTATTTAAGCAACCGCACTCAGGCGGTTGTTATCAATGGGTACTTTTCTAATATTGAACCGGTTACGTCTGGTGTGGTCCAAGGTTCCATCCTTGGGCCATTACAATATACTATATTCATTAATGATATATCACAATGCTTTCTTAACAGCAACATTCTAATGTTTGCCGACGATCTCAAAATATTCAAGATTATTCAAAATTCTAATGATTGTATTCTCCTACAACAGGATTTGGATAGGTTTTGTTTGTACTGTGGGGCTAACAGGTTGCATCTGGCTCTTGAGAAGTGCAAAGTGTTATCATTTACACGCAATCATACTAAATTGACTTATGATTACAGTCTTAATGATCAACTCCTAACTAGGGTGACCAGTATACGAGACTTGGGTGTCATGTTTGACTGTAGGTTGTTGTTCGACCAGCACATCGACAGTATATGCAGTAAGGCGTGCCAAATGTTAGGCTTTGTGTTGCGGTCAACTAAGCATTTTAGGTGTCCTGACTCATATATATTACTGTACACTAGTCTTGTTAGATCACATCTTGAGTATGCTTCGGTGGTATGGAATCCATACTATAAAGTATATCGAGATAAAATTGAGTTGACACAAAAGAAGTTTCTGCGCTCAATGCACTACAGAGTGGCCAACTCAAAGCTACATTATACCGAACTACTCGAAATGTATAACATGTGCTCACTGGCTGACAGACGCTCCTTGCTGGATGCATGTGCACTGTACAACATTTGTAACAGCGTGTACAATTGCCCGGACCTGCTGGAATGTATTCAGTTTAGAGTTCCTGGCTATGCGTCGCGACTACAACAATTATTTGCGACCAGAAAGACACGCACCAACGCTGGCCTGCGTGCTCCGCTCACCAGGATTTGTGACAATCACAACAAGAGCTACCTCTCGGTCGACATTTTTTGTAGTAGTAAGAGTCTTTTTAAAACACATGTAAAAAATATATTAATGGCTAAACTGGATTAATTTGTTTGTACCTACTTATTGTTTACTGTTTTTCTTTATCTTTTTGTTGTTTTTGGGACTAATAATGTACCTATAACTTTGAGAGAATGTAGAGGTGGTGGGCAGAACTTATTTTTTTTTTTTAAACTACTTTATGTACCTATATAATGTATGTCTGTCTACTGCTGTTATTTCTCCTTAATAAATAAATAAATAAATAAATAATAAATAAATAAATAAATAAATAACTACTAGGCATTTAAAGATTTTCTTGGTAGTATTTGTTGCCCATTTATTGAGAAATTAATTGGGAGATGCTTTCTTCTTCCTGTGACGACCAGAGCTTCAGTTTTCTGCGGAACCAGAGGTAAACCTCTGACATTCATCCATTGATCCACTGCTTTGATTGCACCATTCCATCTCCATTTGCCTTGGCTCTTGCATAACAACTGTATCGTGGATTATATGCACATAGCTACTTTCCACCAAGTGGATGGCGAGTAATATGTCGTGCTATCTATAGAAAAATCCCGTGCCGTATAACAATGGAACCTCGATATAAAGTCTAGCCAAAGCGTTCCTATGCAATAGCTTTGTCATAATTAGTGATACTCGGCGTTATGGTAACGACCATTGAGTTATGATGTAGCTTTGAGCCGGGGCTTATGAATTTTACTTCGACAAGGTGCTTTCTCTATTGGTTTATGGGTAGCCTTTTTGTAATCTAGATCTAAGTTATTGGAGCTGTTGAGTGTAATTTATGCTATTTGTATGAGAGGTACAGTGTTTAAGACTGCAAAGGAGACAGGGGCATATGGAGTTGGTTGTTTGTTTGTGATATAAGTATAAGGTATAGACGCACAGGCAAATATTTCAAAATGTTTAGGCCTTACCGAATTTTTTATTCTCCGTATACCCTTGCCCTGACAAAAATTAGGTTGAAATCAACCCTTGGACCTCCATATAAAGAAACTTTGGGAACAATGGTATAAACCTTACCTACGGAGAGCTTAACCCTAGATAGATAATTTACTGAATTAACTTTAATGTGAAGGACTAAAATGCATATATCTATTTAGGTTGATTTCTATTTAGGTTGATTTCTATTTTGGCCGCAAAACTTGAGACAATACCTCTAAATAATCAGTTAAACGAGGTATACCTACAATAGTTCCGTGTTCCTCATCCAAAAAAACAGTAACAATATCATGCGAGCGAAGTTGAAAGCCAAAGCTTTATCCATATTTCTAATACCACCATTCGCATCGACTTATAGCTTTAACGTATCGATCTAAATTACGTACATTAGGAAAATCGTGGATGCAGGCGCTTTGTCTAAAAGCAGTTGTGGCCGTATTTGTGGCAGAACTTGACGATTTTAACTAGAGGTCACAGTTTGTAAGGCCTTAATAGGATCGTAATATGCATTTTCCAATTTAATAGACCAAATAAAGAAAAGTCACGATATTGGTCCGATTCTAAGTGTTTTTCGTTGCTTGACTGATTTTATTCACATGCTCTATAATCTAGATGAATATATATAAAATTTATATCTGTTTATATCATTTAGATGTACCTATTGCTATTTTTGTATAATATGCTATTACGTGTCCGTTGAATTGTAGAATTCGCTTTCCTGTTTCGTTTATGGGCTCTGCTGGCCTCAAACAATGTAGACATGGCTGTATGGTTTACATAGACCTTTGCCTTTTCCTCGGAAAGAAGACTACAAAAAAAAACTATTCATAATTAAAAAAAATATGGCTTTTATTTTAAGTTTAAATTTATTTTTGTCCGCATTCCGTTTTTTACAATTTTATTTATTTGTATAGATTAAAGATTAGTGATTTAGTGATCTAGACGATCTGGATTTCCTTGATCTTTACATTATTTCCTTTACTTTCTTTTTGTGTTAGTATTATGTTTTGGTAATTTTATTAAGAATATCGTCAAAAGTTTTCTAGGACGTCCTCTAATTCCTTTGTCATTTGGAACTAAGCATTTATTAGGTAAGGTTAAGCTTTCTAAGTTTTAAGATTTGTCCCTAATGACTTCTACATGGTAAATAATTAGAGAAAATTTATGTTCTATCGTTATCTAACTTAGACCCTCACGACTAAAGGCCGAGTAATTGTTCTGCTTGCTCTCCTTGTATTTACTTGTGTTAAGTTGTGTTATCCTTTGTATGTAATGCATCTACGATATTAAATTGAACTTCTGGATTATCCGCTTCTTCCAGAAGTGGCAAGGAGACAATCTATCTCAGTATCCATCGTCTTCTGGGGCGGGCCACACGACAAAATGAAATTCATTAATTTTTGCTCAATATTAGACTTTCAAATTCAATTGTAAAATACTTTATATACTTATATTTTTTTTTATTTTCATAGAAAATCAGCAGCCAAATCTTCCTCATTTAGTCAACGATAATTTGAAGTCCTAACAAGTGAAGTGGCCACTGGCCAGTTCTGTTGAGGTGTTTTGCGATCGAAAAGCCTCAGTCAAATAGTTTATTTTATTTTATGTACACCCATGGCAATCCGTGTCATCGCCCCCTTTGTTTCTAGTTTAAGTTATATGAAATTTAACTTAATCTTCATATAATTTGTCTATCCCTTGTATGGGATACAGTATTTATTTTCACGGTGAATAGTTCCAATTATTTCTATAGACAAAGTGGCAGCTGCAACTTCTATACTCCTTTCTCGTTCTAATGGAAACATTTTTATAGTTTCATCTCTTTCTGTTCTACACGGTACAAGCAAGTCACAAATGTCATTTTGCATTTTGTCGTTGGACAAGTTTTATATTGTGCATCTTTATTGCGAATTTAATTGCATTTTTTTTTTATTTATCGTTTCGGATTAGGGTTCCAAGAGAGGTACCACTTGGTAGACGAGTTGCATTCAATATCATTGATGGGAAGTATGTTGTTGTATTTCAGTCACTTCTAGGTATAGCCTCACAAATACCATCGGCTAAAAGAGGGAGACTTGGTATTCCGCTGGGTATCCTGGGACCGTACACGGTTTCGGGAGCTCTAAGGCAACCCGTGAAGAAAGAAAAAAATACTGTAATTTTATTTATTTATTTATTTATATATTTGGGAAACAAACAGTATACAGAATAACAAATTTCATACACAACATTAATAATACATATTAACCAACAAGGTTTCCACACATTAATTACACAAATAGGTACTCAAACACATTATAGAATACAGAATAAAAGACACGAGAATTCAAAAAAATTAATCAAAACTTAAAAAACTTAAAAAACAAAAACCAGTCAGTTATCATAGTTAACATTCAGGGCTTTCTTAAACTTAGGAAGAGTGCTACCGAATATATCCACGTTACCAAATCTCTCATTAAAAACATTACAAGTACGGTTGATGAACATATTGGCATGTAATTTGGTTTTACATAATTGTAAACCAAATACTTGCTTAATCCTACTATTGATACGAGGACATCTGAATTCAAGCATATTCAAAAGAGAAGGAGAATCTACGAAATTTTGGAAGAAATTTAAATACAAAGCTGTAAAAGCATTCTGACGTCAAAGTCCGTTCAGCCGTTGCGAAAAAGAAACGCAAATAATTATTTTTTTACTGATTCATGATAATGACAAGTGGCAGCCATTGTTGCAAACACACATTGATTGGTTCACAAGTTTTTGGTAAAACTTTTTGTTACCCTTTCGATGGCGTTTTTGTCTGCTATTGTGTTAATATTTTTTGTGGTAATGGCTTTGATTGTTTGAAAGGAATAGAAAAACTACTTAGTTCAGCGACATACATTTCATATGTCAATAGCTTTGTTATATTGTTACGCCCATACGATAAAATAGTAGATAATAGGTATTATTTTTATTAGTAAATTACTTTTAATAAAGACTGCATTCCATCTAAATCGGACCAACTGTTACGCTGTCATTGAACAAATATACAAAATTATCAATAAAAAAAAAGTTTTTTAAAGGTTGACTGATCATTTCTTCTGATGACAAGAGGGCTCCTACCTCGCTCAACGAATCAGCATCGCGATTCAGCGGGGAAATGCAGCCAGTACTCTTGCCACTATTCCACGCGGACAGTATATTCAGTTATTTATATATTGTTATGTATTATATTTTGCAAATATGTAAATCGGTAGATAAGCCCTCGCTAAACAAAACATGTGCCGTTTGTTGAAAAGTTGAAAGCAGAGAAACATTGTTGTCTCTCTTATTTGCACGTGTTTTAAACTGTTTCTATCTCACCGTAATGAGCACTCTTCAGATTTCAGCGAGAACATTTTTTTTTCGTGCATTCATTATTGTTAAGGCGCATATCTACCGATTTAAATCTATATGACAAATAATATTGGAATTTCAAGTTTTTAGCGCATAGAACTTTTTCTCTATGGCCTAGCATATCATAAGATCTCTACCGCCCTCATCGGTGGCTTTTTTGAACATCAAAAACTTAACGGAAACCGCTAAGAACCGAATCTAATCGACTATCGTTCACTAACTAATGCGTCTTAATGGAAATGAGTAAATACATTAATAGGATAGAAAGAGCTGCGGACGCTATCTCTTGTATCTCTTGGACAATATGAATAATCGAGGGTCTGAGGCACGAAACTGGACAAGTCTTTTTGTAATTCAGTTAAGAAAAGTATATAAATAAGAAATACAAATATCGAACGTGCCAGCTTTTGGTTCAACCTTAAATCTAATCTAAACATTACAAATAACTAAATAAACGTCTGCGTGGAATGGTTGCAAGAATACTGGCTGCATTTCCCCGATGCGCGAATCGCGATGCTGATTCGTTGAGCGAGGAAGGTGCCCTCTTGTCATCAGAAGAAATGATCAGTCGAGATGTTTAATAAAGTTTTTGGAATTTCTACAACAAACGGCACAAAATTGTAATTTTAATAATTTAACTTTAATTAACAGATGTCAAACTCAAAATATGTTTGCATTTCGACAGTGTTGTCCTTTGATGTTGGCAATTTTGGTGGAACACTTAAAATCCGATAATCTATATAGATACCATCAATTTGATATCTTGATCGTAAATAAATATATGAGGAAAATAAATAAGTATAGGAGTTATAGGGGATCATTCGCATAAAGATTACATCTGCGTTTCTATAACTTGGTACAGTTATTGTATGATTTAAAAGGGTTACTTTTTCTTTGAAGTAAATTTTTTTCCCAAAACATAATTACACATTTTAAATTTATTATTATGTGACAGTCAGTAAAAGACACGTTATAACACTAGTGTGCTCTTATAAATACTAACTAATATTATGAATACGAAAGTGTGTTGTTTGGCATCCTTCTTTCATGTCATAACGATTGACGTATTGAATAAACAAAACTTATCCTATTTCGTTACATGGCTCTTCCATTAACTTTTGTCTTACACATTCCTGAACGATCTCTTCTATGTGGGTGTCGTGCTGCGCCGGCGCATCCAAGCGACAACCAGAAAATGATTTTAAGTAAATTTTGTTTAGTTAATGTCCATTTTTAATACTTAACGTCCCAAATGTTAATTGGGGATATTAATTTTATTATACACTGGTATACCATTATAATGAATATACCTACATTATGTTAATGCCGTAATTTTACTACGAATTAAGAAATTTAATTTTGTTACAACTTCTTATCTGTTGTTTGCCGCCTGGTATATTAACAATTTCTGTAACTTACTGGTTCATCCAAATCCGTTAGGCTGTTATTGATTAACAAACGTCTCCCCTGCTCAAAATATAATCTGCTTAGTGGTGCCTGTCTTATTTGGTCAACAAATTTTGCATGTATTTTGTTAATAAGTTGTCATTTAAAATTCCTAAAATATATTATATTAACAATTTTACATTATTAATTAACATTTTTGACCTATTTTACATTTGCAGAACTAACAATCACATTTTTATAACGGTTATCTCTAGGAGGTTCTAAAGCTGAAATTTTATCTCATGTAAAGATTTTTGTGTCAAAGGCAAATCCTACATTCAAGTGTATGGTATTACGAAAAATGGAAAATTGAATCAAATTACGTTTTCCATGGTATCATTGAATAGTGGGTCTACGGTTAATTGATTTTTCCGCTGTCCCATCATTGGAACCACCAATGGGACTACGGAAAAAATCCCAATATGTTTTATAATATTAATACATTTTCATCCAACTACGCAGTATTTTCCTCATTACTTGACAAAATAGCGATCAGTAGGCGCTACTTCACTGCACATAATGCATGCAGTAATGTTGTATGAAAATCCATAACATCCGCTCTGGGTTTTGTTTTTAAATTAGGTTCTTTTTCTGTAGGCACTTATTATAAAGGTACTTTTTAAGGTAGACTTAATTATAAGATTTATGTGGCGGGCATGTTGCTTTATTGAATAATTTCTTTTTTATAAATTTTTCAAGACGTTGACGATGTAAATTTGGAAAAGCAGGTTGCTAACCTCGCTATAAGTGTGACTTTTTATTTCACTATTATTTTCAGAGCGAATTTAACACTCGAAAAAACATAGGCTGTTTGGCTGTCTTTGCCTTTGGCTTCCAATAAAAATAAATTGTTGACGCGAATGACGTTATGGCGGGCTTTGTTTGTCCGGAAAAAAATTTGAATAATTATAATTAAAGAAAATTTTGATTACTTAGTTAATTTTTTTTGTTGTAGTTGAAAGAAAAGAAGATTACGAACCTCGCTGAGAGTGACTAATTTTTGCACTCGTGTTTTTAGAGCCCTTGCTCCGCTCGGGCTCCAAACTGACCCGTCACTTTCTGCTCGGGTCAGTAATCTACTATTACTACTCTCTGAGAAAATTCAGTTCAGATTAATCTTTAAATGCTTAGAAGAATGTAAGAAATTTAAGTGTAATTTCACAAAGTTCAGTAACATTGCAACAAATTGCCTCTAAAATCTAGCACAATTAATAGCGGAGATTTCCAATCCCTGCTTACCCCAAACCATTATAATGACGTGATCTTTCAACACGACTTACATGAATGGGTTATGTCAAATATTATTTTAGTATCGCACATGCTCCGTACTATGTATCGCCAGATGTGTAACACTTGAGTTTTTTAATACGAGGGTGTGTGGTGTGGGAACGTGTTCAGAGACGCATGTGACGCCTTCGTCTTCCTGTTTTTAATCTCGCATATTTTGTATTTTAGTTAAATTATTAATTGACTATCTTTAGACCGGGGATCTGCGTGGAAAATCGGCGGCATTTTTATTCGTAATTTAGTACAGTCTTTCATAATTTGTTATTTTTTCACTAGTGAACCGCCCTGGCTTCGCCTTCAGTTTTTAATCTTACATATTTTGCATTTTAGTTAAATATTTAAACTCTGTTTGCATAAAAATAGTGCTGAAAAAGGTCTTCAAACTACACTTTTCATTTCGATATAGATATCGGATATTTATATTGTGCAAGTATTTAAAGACACGCTATTTTATTAAATAAAAAACGAGAGAGCCTTACAGTAATCGAGTCGCATTATGAAGTGAAACATATTATGTCATCTCACCTTGGTACACGCACACACTGTTGGCTGACAGTACCTACCAACCTTTAGGAAAAGGGGTTGGTACCTTCTGGCTCTACCATCAAATAACCATACAAATAAAATACCGCGCGCTTCCCTGGCTTCCAGTTACACACTTGCGTACCGTTTCACGAAATCACTCCCACAGATTGCAGGAAAGCGAGAGGAAAGATTATTCTACATAAAAAACGGAGAACTAAAAAAAATAATAGATGAGGAGAATCTTTAGGCTTTATCAGTAACCTTTCTACCTCGATGAGATTCAGGCGTGATTGTTCAATGCATTATAAAAGTCAATTTTATAAAGCGTCGAACAAAAGTAGAGTTTTTTACATATCACTGCTATAAAGACTTCCCGCGGTTTTAACCGTAGATGTGAGAGTCGCGTGCTGGGTGTGATTATTAAATTTTAAAAATTGAATCTGTCATAACTACCTTGCGTAAATTAATTAGAGGTTCTACACTGCTGGTCACACATATTACTTTATAGAAGGCTTCGACTTGGTGCTTAATTCATATATTGTATTTTTTTTCCTTAACATTTCTATTGATTTTCTAAAAAAAAATTTTTGGCTTTATGGGCTAGCCTCTGCCTTTCATCGAAATGGAGAATGTAGGCTTAGGCCTTTTAGATTTAGATAATGAAGACATGGCTGTATGGTTACATAGACCTTTGCCTTTTCCTCGGAAAGAACACTACAAAAAAAAATGGAGAATGTATGACAAAAAATATAATAAATAAATTGTCAGCCTTCTCCAAAGAGGTTCGTATGTGTACTTGATTCCGACCTCCATGTAGGTTGTATAGGAATGACTTGGCCCTTTTTGTTCTTTTTTTTAACATTATTGCGTTCACGTTCTAAAACCATTATCACTTTTGTAAACTGTGTGGGCTTTTCATGGTCGCTTTTAAAACTTTTAATGTTATGTGAATTATACTAAGTTTCTGAACATGATTGAGTCTTCAATCCATTTCTTCTGAAAGCAATATTTTTTTTTATAATTCAGCCTTTTCTTTTCCCTTTATGTAACGTGATGATAAAATCAATTTAATAATATCTAAATCCCTTTTATTTACGGGTTGCCTTACAGCTCTCGAAATCGTGTTACGCTTCCAGGGTACCCAGCGGAAGTCCCGATGGTATTTGGATGGACAAGCCTCTAAGTGTGGTTCTACATATAAATCAGTCCATTAATTTTTAAGTCTACCTAAATGTATTGCTTTACCATACTTAGCAAATACCAAAATAAATACGTATCCAATCCTTTCGTATTTTTTTTTATTTTCACGCATTATTTAATGAATTAAATCGAATTTAATTTACCATACTGCAGATGATTTATAATGATAATGTAGTACACATTGTTTTATTCGTAATTACAAATATTACGTTTGATTTCATTAATTTTCGCGTAAAAATAAAAAGCTAATAAATGCGACACTAGCGCCATTAGGACCGACACGTTCCACCTTAAGTGTTTTTGATAAGAATGAAATATTATAGCTTCCAACTTTAAATTATCTAGCCATATTAATTTTAGTGAGATTGTTTAAAAGTTCCCTACGAGTTTTATAATAACTTTAAACACAAAGTCCCTATAAATTATGCCGCACGTTAAAAGCAACAGTTATCTTGTAGAGTTTTTCTTATTAATACATACGGTAGCGACTATTTATGTCTGTGTGTTTGTTTATTCATATTCATTCCGTGAGAATGTTTCTGTGTAAATTAGTGATTATCATTGCCACCTCACTATTTAATGAAGTCCCGGTGTATTTTGGGAAAGTACCTACCTGTTGCGTAGTGTATATTGAATTATGTTAACTATACAGCCTTTTTTTTAAATTAATTAACGGTTTTTAAGTTCGTTTATTCAAATTAATGAATTTATTTTTCTATTTCGTAACCATAAGATTTGTGATGTAGGCTTCATCGAAGTATTTCGTTACTGACTTGTATTTAAAAAAAAGTTACACGTGAAATGTCAACTGGCATAACATGAAATGATACCATTGCTTTTATTATGTAATTAAAAATCTGCTAATTTATTAGTGGTTCGGTTTGACTGATCAGTATGTTATATTGTAATGTGGCAATAATTATATAGTACTTACCTTCTTTTATACCTACGTTAAAATCGTGTGACATTGTATACAACACTATAATATCTATAATAATATGAAATCTAACAAATAATACATAATAATTATAATGTAACTAGTGCAGGCCACAAAACGACCTTCATAAGTAGGACCTCGAAGCAAAATATAGCTTGAAAATAGACACATTAATGTGAAGCTAAATTATGTACCGATTAATTTGATAGATACCTCCTACTTTGTATGACAAATACAGTTTTTATAACCTTGTCGGTATAGGTTACAGCAATTTGTCAACTTGTGTAATTAAGGATTTAAAAAAATAAAATGAGACTTAAACAATTTATCAAAAAATAAAATGTTTAATGGAATTTAAAAATTAATGCTAATTATAAAATGTTTCGATACTTTAGTTAACAGGATTTTTTGGAAATTATTATTATCACCAAAATTTAGGAAGTTTGTTTGAAATAGTATGAATTACTTTCTGAAGATATGAAAGATGGGTGCAACGATACCAATACGATACGCCGATGCAAGCAATCTATTGTCAATTTAAAAAGCAAACAATGCAATTAAATTGGTACAAAACAAAAATTGAAGAACATAACAAAACCATTACAAAAAAAACAATATTCAGTTTAGATCGAAAAAATGAATGAATTAAAACTTTAATAATAAAATACTTAATTAAAAAATAAATTGAAAATTAAGCAACTAATATTATTAAAAAAGGTGACAACCCTAATATCGATCGATGTATCCCAATTTTATTATTTTGAATTGGAGTTTTGTTTATCGGTTGCACCCCTAATTTTAATATTGTCTCTTTATGACTCGTGATGACCCTATCGCTTTAAATGTAAAAAAACGACGACATCGTACAAGTACTTACATTAATTGCATGTTATACTGATAAATTGTGAATGCACCTTAATTAGGGTATTTGCGACTGTGTGCACTGTTCTTAATTCGGCCGAGTAATAATTTGCATTTACAATGGCCCCTCGTAAATCGAAAGACTGGTTGACTTAACAAGTTTCATGTCTTAACTGCTTTCTTGTATTGTATGACCATTTTTAACAGACATGTCTTTTGATAGCGCTTTGGTCATTTTATTTCAGTCTGGTCAACAAAGGGGTAGAGAGATATAGGTAGGTACTATTTCCTCGTCCGTAAATTGGTAATGCTTGTATTTTTATTGTAAAATGTTTAAATACCGTATAAAAAATATTATTATTAGTTCTGCAAATGTAAAATGAGTTAAAAATGTTATGAATAAGTATGTAAAATTAAATGACAACTTATTTAAAAAAGACACACAAATACGGTCGCCATTGTATTCTAAACTTTTTACAATTTTCTTGCAAAATTGAATAAAAGCTTCCCAGCTTCATACAGCCTTGGGTTCTTCGAATTGTGATCCTCGCTGCAATAGATGCCTTAGACTTACAACTTTAGCTCAATGCAGTGATAGAGTCATATCACATATGCTTGTCTTACAACAAAAATAAATAAATATCTTCTAAATAAATAAATAGCAATAAATTCTGGCAATATTAAGTTTAAGTATATGTAAAAATCAGTGACTTCTATGATAATGTAAATATTATTTAGCATCATTTTTAGCATCTGCTTGCCCCAACTGGTTTGAGGCGTAAGCATAATGGAAACTACTTTACAATAATGTTTAAGTACGTGTATGTAAGAATGTCTTCTAGTAAACAACAAGTACCTACCCCACATAAATCTATCCATTAGAAATAACTAGCGGGTTAACCGTTTTCTATTTAATGCAGTTGATTAATGCTCTATTCTGCACTAGATAGATTTAATGGGCCCATTTAAGTTCCATTAGGTAACTATCTGTGTAATTCAGCAAATGAGACATTTGTTTGGATGGTATTCAGATGTTGGTCGTAGGAGTTTTCATGAAATATATATTGTCATTACAAAAGTAAGGAAGTCGTGGCCATTTTTGCTAATGACACATTGTTTTGTATACACATGTCAGAGCAAAGAAATCTATTTTCATTCAGTTGTATTCGTACCATTAGGGTTAGCAGTAGCATACTTAATAAAATTTTGTAAAATCGATATTGTTTCGTGTCGATTCGATCGATTTGGAGTCGTCAAATTTCAAATAGCCTCAAAGCAAATAGCTGTCAAACAAAGTGTAAAAGAATGGTTTGACGTCTCCAAATCGATCGAATCGACACGAAGCGATATCGATTTATTAAGTAATTTAAGTATGTATAAGTAAAATAGGGAGACTTGATCTTCCGCTGGGTACCCTGGGACCGATAACACGGTTTCAAGAGCTGCAAGGCAACACATGATGAAAGAAAAAAAACCCAGTTTAAATAGTGATAAGGGACCTCTAGATGTCCCGTAGTCCTCCTTCGAGTGGAGTTAGCAGGTAAATTCTGTGCCGTAGGCTAAAATGTATTATTATTAAAAGTTTTTATGCCAAGCAATGATCTATAATACTAGACTACCTGTTAAAATATCTTTTTATTTCCAATCAACCTTTTTTCTGCGAAACTTTTTTATATTGAACGTCATCTCCAAAAAGTTTTTATTTTAGATTCTCTAAAAAGTTTGAATATGCATCATTCAAGTGTATTTTGTATTCTTAATCACCCTTTTTTCAGTGAATATTTTTTTTTAATTTTATATTCTCTAAAAAGTTTGAATACGCATCAATTATATTCAATTCTTTATATCCATCTAAACTTTCCGGTTCCAAAATCAAATAGAGGGTCCGCCCGCAGCGACTAGTGACAAATAGTTATGGGTCTCACCAAGTCGTATCATAAAACATGGGCAGCGATAGCCCCCGGCTACAAACACGACAACGCGATTAGACTTACACCGTAGGGGAGCCGTAAAGAATTGATACAGGGATACTGGCCTCTACCACGGTCTCGGATATCAATATTATATACACTTCTATTCTCTATCTTTGGCGGGAAAACATATTTTATCTAAGTTTTTTTAAACAATAGACGTAGTTACTGATCAAAGATAGGAAGAGATTGTAAAATAATAAAAAATCTCAGACCCTCGGATTGAAGGTTCCGTAAATTTAAGATTAAAAAAAGTTCGTCTGAAATTATTTCACGGATAAACTGTCTTGCGGTACTGAATTTACAGACAAAAACAATAATTAATACTCGTTTAATAATGAATATTTAACACAATATTGCAATAATAGCAAAAAAATAAATATTTGATATTAAATTTCACAATTGTAAGCGACTGTAAGATTCCTAGAAATATCTCAGTAAAGGTTTCTATAAGTTGAACAAGTACTATTTCCTGTGCCAAGAAAATTATGACACTTTTAAGAGATTATCATAGAACATTTTAGTATTGTATTTTATGGGTGGCTTGTCAATTCTTATCTCTAATTATCTTAAACTCTGTAGTCATATTTTATTCTCTAATACTTAAGGCTCCTATATCCATATTTTTTCTGGGATATATATATTATTATATAGTCTGGCATATAGTTATTTATTCAATATATCTAAGTGAAATAGTTGTTATTTTTTCAATGGGTTGACCAATTAAAAAATCATAAAATTATTTTTAATAAGCTACTAAAAAACGCAAGACATTTAATTGAAGGGTAATGAATGGTTAAACAGCGCTTTAAAAAAATTTAGGAGCTTTGTGATAGATTATAAAAGAGAAAAATTCCTATTCAATGAAACCAATTGAAAAAATAACGACTATTTCACTTAGATATGTTGAATAAGTAACTATATGCTAAATTACAGTGACACAGGTGGATTATTTACAGAGAAATTGGGAATAGTAATATCCCCATACAAATTATGGATATAGGGGACTTAAATGTAGGTATTTAATTTGAAATTCGGAAACATATTTTGTTTCTATCTACAATTTTGAAAGACATTTTGTAAAAGGTTATCCTTAACCGGAAACCACTGAACTGAGTTTTTCCTAACCCATCTAGCCTCCTCCCAAGAAAACCTATTGTTGCAAACCTGGGGCCCGACAACCTGACAAACAAAGCAAAAGTGCGTCGGTGGCCGAGTGGTTAAGACGTACATAATCCGACAATTCCATTACCTCACAATTACCATCGACAAAAAGAGGAAGATTTGGTCTTCCGCTGGGTACCCTGGGACTAACAACACGGTTCCGGAAGACATTTAGCGACCCGTGAAAAAAAAATTTAGCTAATTTGACTTAATATAGTATTCAGTTCATTCGTAGGTAAATTCTAGATGCAATGTTAATAATTTATGTCCTTCATGCGCCTACGCAACCAAATGAAATGGCCGACAATTTACCAAGTGTCACCAAGTCGCCAGTTCATTAGAACTGCATTAGTTACATCTGAAGTTACAGCTTGTGCCATTTATCCAATCAGCGAACTTCATTGCGCTTTCCTTCGTATTATACGACTGTTTTATATTGTACCAAATTTATATGAGATCATTATTCATTTGAATGTTTTCTGAATTGATTTGCATTACTATTAGGGTTGTCAATTAATTCATGATCTCGCTTTCTCTACATTTTTTTTACTAGCGGTTATGGTTCAACTAAATAATTCTGGCCAGGACCTATTTCCCTTTAGGTGTGATTGAGTAACCAACTTAAAAACATTCACATTTATAATATTACTCCTACGAGTAAAAATAGCTTTTAGATTAAACTATCAACTAATACATAATTTTAAAAAGACTTTAGGTACTAACATATTTATATAAACTATACTATTTTAAACTATTTTACATTTGCAGAACTAAAAAAGCGGACCTTACATGAGCATGTTTTAAAACTTCTGATTAATTAGATGTAGTTTGTTAATCATTACATCGAAGTGTTTCTATAAATGAGCTTCCAGATAGATAATCTAAAGTAATTTATCTAAAAATCCATTTGGAAAGAGTAGAAGATTTTTCCTGTTATCACTTTTCTAATTTTATAGTATTTGTTTCAGGTATAAATGCTGATAATTACCACAAATGGTTTGATTGACTGTACTATTAAGTTATATTAATTATGATACTTTTTCTTAACTAGACAACTATACAAAATTTAATATTATCGTACACACGGCTTGTACAAAAGCTAGCCAAGAAAATGTCAATGTGCAGTCGCATTTAAAATCTAAAGAAATCCCATTTAGTGTTTGACATTAATCTCGTTATTTTTTTTGGAAAATACTAGATAGAGATAGGACAAGTTATCAATGTGAAATATTTGACAAGTAAAATATCTTTCTTTGTTTAACCCCCCTTTTTAAACTCGAGCAGTCGTGGTCGGTCAATCATGGCGGTACACAGCGCGCTTTTCTTGGGAAGAATAGTGCAGTGGTTTCCCTTTGCTTTCTGCACCCTATTTAGGTCTTCAGGCTCGCTGTAGCCTCTTCCAGCCAGTTGTCTAGCTATACCGCCATTGCTCAGTCGCCAGAGCCTCGTTCGTTGTCTAGCAGAGTGTATCAAGCGTGCAGGTGAGGATGACATTTTGGGGTCGGATAGATCTTATTTCGTTCTCCCCCTTATAAAAAAATGTGAAAGATAATAATAGCATATTCTGGACAAATAGACAAACATAAAAATATATTTTTAAAGCACAGAGAGAAAGCACATTTTAATTTAATTTGTTTATGTAATTTGCCTTTATATTAAAGAAAAGTTCGGAATTTAGATCGAAAAATTACAGTGCGCGCTTCCATTCAATGAGCTTTTTTAAAAATTGATTTGAGCTTTCAGAGCACCCAATTTCTTAGCAGTTTATACTAAAAACTGGTTTTCGAACGATCTTGACTGTTAGGGAACTATTCACTGAATTATACAAAAAAAAATTTTTATATTTAATCTTTAAACACTTTCTAATTGTAATTTTGAAATCATATGTCAAATAACATAATATAGTTCAAGCATTCTAGATCCCAATGTATGGAAAAATTGGCAAAATTAATGCAGTATTTTTATCTATCGGGATATGTACGTTATAGAATGAAGTTAAATTTTATCCACTGTAAAAAATCATGTGTAAAAGCTGATTTACGATGTACTACTATGTGTAAAAATTGTAGAGGCCAGAGTTGCGTGAATATAGTCGAGTTAGACATCGAAGAAGATTAGTGCTTATTAGAGTAGTCCTAAGATTAAATAAAAGTAGGTTTGAAAAAAATCGATAATTTATTAAAAATGTTCATATTTGGCGGTAGATTGCGCGGTAACTATAAGTGGTATCACTTTTGTATGTATATGAGGTTGATAGTAAATATATCAAGGATCATTTCGTTCCTACACACTTTTCATGTATCGTGTACGGTTTTCTTTGAAACTGAAAAATACCGCGCTGTAGCACACTTTTCGGGCTCACTCATAACGTATATTCCGATAGATAAAAATACTCCATTAATTTTGCCAATTTTTTAGCGAATCCGGAAACATAAACTTCAGGAAGCGGAAAAATTTTATTACGAAAAACATCTTCGGGTAAAAAGTCATCTCAAACGGGCGAAATTGTTATCAAATGCCAGTTTTCACTTAGTCACTGAAAAATACGAATTCCCTATAAAAGTATGTGTACTTTCAGATATAGCACGTTGTAGTTTAAAAAAGTTGTCATTTTGGGATTGAATGTATTTAATTAAATTTAATTTATTGACGCTATCTCTTGAATGCAAAGTTAAGGAATGGACCCCCAGGACCGTTGTTTGTTGCCGACGCAAATTGAATTGTGGCTTTTTATTTTCATATAGCAACCGTTATTATATGTTATTTTATTACATTTGTTAATATCTCTATATTGGATTCACATGGGATGCTCTCTACATCTGTGGTTTGAGAATTTTGATATGTAATTATTTATTTACATAAATATCCATTCAAATCCATACATTAGTTAGTGCATGCTTTACGATATCGCTCTTTATTTTCCCTTAATTCAAAATTAAGTTGTTTCTTGGACTTCCAGTCACGTCTGTTCTATAATAATCCATTCTTACCATATGATCAAACCATCTAAGCACCTTTCTCTATCTTTATTACTACATATTTTTAAATCTTCTCATATCACAATTGGCGATGGCGACAGATAGACGGACAAAAAGTGATTGAGTCTTGAATTTTTGTGGGGTTATTTTTTTTTAATTTTGAGCTTAACTTAACCCTAAATCGAATCAAAACCTTCGGCAATAGAAAGTTAATATTTAGCAGGCAATAATTGGCGCCCATTCTACTTCAACCCTACACATGGCACCTAGTATCTGTGAGCACAATGCTCTAACGTGATCATATATTGAAGATTTCTTGAAATCTTTTGTAGAACGCCCTCTTGATGATTTATTTTTAGATTTTAAGCTGTTTAACTTAGCTTAACCTGTGATGATACGACCTTATTTTCCTGGCCGCTTACAAGCTGGCCATCATTAATAGCATTTATTTTAATTTTAGAACACGATATTGTTCATTTTAATTCAATAGAACATTGTATGTTATTTTCAAATATCCGATGTGTGGAACCTAAATTAAAATGTTACTCATTCCTTCACAAACTGTTGACTTAGGCAGTTACTCTGCCAATTATAAAATTTATTATATTTCTATTTTATCAACTAAGTAAATAACTATATAAAATGTATTGAATCAGTATTCAAGAACTAATATCTATGTTTATATAAAAGGAGCGCAAATAAGTATTTGCGCTCTTTCTCCTTACGGCTCCTTTCTCCTTTGACGGCTCCTTGGCTCCTTACGGATGCTTTTACTGGTTGTTCTTTTGCTGCTCCTGCTTGTTCCTTCCTTGTTAATTCGACCAATAAACGAATGGTGAAAGTTTACTACGAGTTTTCTTGCTATACCTACCCATCGACCCATCCTGGCTACCCCACTACCCGACAAACCCTAAAATCGAGGCAAAACCTCTGGTAAAAACAAGTCAAGATTTAGCAGGCTATAATTGGCGCCCATTCTACTTCAACCCTAGAGTTATGTACACACATGGCACCTATTATCTGTAAGCACAATGCTGTGATCTTTGTAGTTATTTCCCCGTGCCTTTTATAGTAACCACGATTGTACTAGATCGTAGTATGGCCCTTGTTTTGTTTCTAAGGAGCAATAAGGTTTAAGCTATTTATTTCTAGACCATTGTTGTTTAATGTGTGGGGTTGATTGCCTTATACTTTCTGGATTACATAGTATTGAACAGCTAATTTAGAGGTTTTGGCTCTGGATTTTTTTTAAAAGTCACATACGAATTTATCCCGAAGGATTTCCTGGATAAGAATAGCCAGTGAATTATATATTATGTGCAAAAAATCACGTCGCTCCGTTTTGATGTGAGAGCAGGGCAAACCAACAAAAAAACACACTTTCACATTATTTGAGTTTGAATATGCATCAATATACATTTCCATCAGCTTTTTGGAGAGATAACTATATAATTTTTTTTTCATGGGCTGCATTACGGCTCCCAAAACCGTGTACCCATCCAGCAAGGCTACCCAACGGAAGACCAAGTCTCCCTCTTTTAGCCGCTAGTATTTGTGAGGTGCAGGCCAGTTCTGTTTTAACAATAAATATATAATATCATAGTCAAATCAAAGACAATATAAGTATGTATTGTATTTTTTAATTTAATTTTTTTTTAAATCAATTTCTCTAAAAAGTTTGTATAGGTAGGTCTAATTTAATATATGGCCTACACTACGTATACAAACTTTTTGGACAAATATATTATCATAGTCAAATCAGTAATAATTTATTCTATTTTTGAATATATTTTTTAAAATTAAATTCTCTAAAAAGTTTGTATTGCATCAATTACATTACCATCTATCTATTCTTACTTTCCAGTTCAAATATTTAGAAATACTAGTTCTAAAAGTTTACGACTAACTTCCCTACAAAATAACTCCATTGTTATTTATGAAAGTTATAAATTAACCTTTTCTTAAAAACCTCCCGAACAATTTCGACATGTATTGTAAGTATCTTAATGAAGTGTTCGGTGATTCATCACGATCGAACAATGGACCGTGCGACTCTGTCACTTAGATTCCTAGTAAATCACATGCGGTTGAATTGACAGTATTTTTATGTCATGTACTCAGCATAGAGTACTAAGCCTTAAGGAGGGGCCATAGACGGGCTCCCCCTTTCGCCAAGTTTTTGCTCTTTGACCAGTTAAGCTGACCAGGTGAGCAGCCGAGTTAGCATACATTTTGACAGCGACACTTTCGTTTCGGTCGAATGGCCTTGAACAGGCCAAAACGTTCATGTCCAACAAGGACCGGCCAGAGATAGCCCGGACCGGGCATGCCCTGCACAAGAATGCCGAGCAATTTGCTTGGCCGGACAAAGACAAGTACACAGAATTTTCCCGCACATTGTTGGGCCGGACCTCTCGGCCCCGGGCTATCTCTGGCCGGTCCTTGTTGGACATGAACGTTTTGGCCTGTTCAAGGCCATTCGACCGAAACGAAAGTGTCGCTGTCAAAATGTATGCTAACCTCCCTTGAAGCAGTAAGTTACCTTAGGTTTCGTTGGTATCGTTTTGTGTCGCGAGACAGAGCTCTAGAAAAATAGTTAATTGTTATGTTTTAAATGGGAAAGACGATCTAGGACGTCAAACTTGCGGAAACATAGTGTTTCCAATCATTAATTAGAAGTAGGGCCCGGATAAACATGTATTAAAAATTTCGAAATATGTAAATATAATATGGACTGAAAAAACTAAAATATGGAAAAAATATGTACAATAAAAAGTAACAACATTTCAAATAAAACTATTGTTTATTGCAAAAAAAATCAAAAATTACAATTTTATTCAGCTTCCGTTTCAATAATCACGTGTTTTTTTTAATTTTCAAAATTGAAATTTTTTCTATTTGGCCGAAATAAAACGCTTTGTACTGGCTGAATGATCTTTCAACATCACATGATGTGATTGGAGCATATTATTTAAATTTGGATAATTCTGCAAGTGAGTATGCACGTCTATGTCGCCTTCTAATCTTCCACACTGCTGTTAATTTTTTAGGATATGAAATCCTTTGTTTTTTTTTCTATTACGTAACTAAATTTTTGCTTAGCAACTTCAGCAACGGGTCCTGCCGTTTCAGAAACCTTCTTTTCGATATTTTCGATAATCTTCAAATTTTCATTTATAGAAGTGGAAGAATTCTCGAGCGCCTTTATCTGGTGTGATAAAAAGCAATAATTGCTTTTTATGTAGACCAAGTCATTGCGTAGGTAGACTGTCATCTTCGAGTTAAGTTCTTTTGAGATCGCAATGGCAGCAGCCTCGTTTTCCAATCCAAAAATAGTATCTAGTTTTGATTTGATCGTAATATTGGGTATAGTCCATAAATGTGATGGAACTATTTATTTATTATTTATATATCTATTATATGGAATTATCTTTTAAAAAGTATAAATTTTCATATATGGCCAATAGAGGAAGTTCCCAGCTCTGTAAATCAGCACATCGCATTGTCGAGTAAATAACTATTTAAACTTATAACGGTTCATATCAATGCCATTATGTTTTACAAAGTAGACATTTTAAGAATAGGTGTCGATAAGATATCAACAGAGCAGTCAATCATTTGAAGTTTTTGTGCTCAAAGACCTATAATTAAATAATAATATAGCACTTAAGATATTTTTATAAAGTTACCTTAGGTGTATAAATTGCATGTAATTAGACAACTTAGATAGCATTAATCATATTCATACAAAAATATTCGACATTAATGACTTCTTCCTTAGTTAGTAGATAACGGTACTGGTTTATTTTGTTTGTCTTTTCATTGCTTTTGGGTACCTATTGAGTAGGTATTCAACTAATAATTATAAACGCGAAATTGTGTTCTTTCATGTCAATACAAAGCAACGGATCGACGTGATTTTTTGCACAGAAATTGTTAGAGGACCGGAGATTACATTAATTAACAACATTGCGAATTTTTTGTTTGTTATTATTCCTTTTTTCAAGACTTAATATCCAAGTATAACACAGCTCCCTTAATTATACTATCAAAAGGGCTCTTGCGTCAATAGACGTCCCTGCTCTCCTAGAGCCAACGGGAATAATCCGGGAAGACGGCAAGAGACCCGATGGAATGACTCTGATTCCCTGGGAGCGAGGTCGGGCCCTTGTATGGGATGCTACGTGCGTGGACACATTAGCCCCGTCTCATCTCAGGGAAACAGCAATCAAAGCGGGAGCTGCGGCGGAAATCGCAGAGTCTAACAAACGGCGCAAATATAGTTCAATTATTGAAACCTACAAATTTGTGCCGTTTGGTGTAGAAACTCTAGGTCCGTGGGTTTAAAATGCCAAAAAATTTATTAAAGATGTATCCCCTCAACTGATCATCTCTTCTGGTGACAAGAGGGCTGGCTCCTTCCTCGCTCAAAGAATCAGCATCGCGATTCAGCGGGGAAATGCAGCCAGTATTATTGCCACTATTCCACGCGGACCTGGTTTATTTAGTTATTTTTAATCTTTAGATTTGATTTAAGGTTTAAAAAAAAATTGAAAAAAAACAACAAACTTTTTATAATATTTTGAAATTTTGTGGATTATAGGCTCCTGGTTCACACAAAAAATGCTCTCCCTCCTGTATCCCCGGCTCGGTAGGTTACCTAGGTAGGTATGTCACTTTAACTTTTCCACGGGTAAAACTGGGACGAAAAGTTACCTAGTACCTAGTGTAAACTTGGTACATACATAGAGTTTCATGACCCAATGGTAAATAATCGAATTTCGATTTTGGGGGAAAAATTAAAACATAAAAAATTATTTTCAAGAGCATCATGTGACATATCAAATGAAAGGGCTCGTTATAAAGAATACAAATATAGTTTTATCATAATTTTAAAATGCATAGTTTAAATTATATCAACGAAAATATACGAAAATTGACCATTGTCCCCTCATGTCTCCGAAACTTCTCAGCGCGCGAATCGTAGGGTGGTCCTCGATGGACCTTTCCTTAGACCCTGCCTACCCCACTGGGATACAGTCGAAGTATTTCCTGCACAGATTTCTTCACTACATTAGAGGTTAGCGTTTCGCACGACAAAGTTCGATTATGCTCGTCAGTAATTATGAAGATGGGAGATTGCGTTTGGAATCTTTAAATTGTATTCGGGCGGTCATAGGTGCCTTTCACTGGTCGAAAAAACAAACGTCGAGTTAATAATATATTATATTGTTTGTGGAGAAAAAAAAATGTATCTATTGTTATGCAATACTACAATTTGAATACCTACATAAATAGGCTTATAGAAATATGCTACCGGCGACTTTTTGTAGATAATTTTTTTCTACACAATTCTTTTCTACATCATTTTGATAAATCTCTTACGCTATGACAACTCGCGTTATACTGTTAATGCTCAGCTCCTAAACATGATAGGTCCATTTATATGAAGACTAGCCAGAGTTGTTCTTATTTTCAGAAAGGAGCCGATTATGGGATTTTTTGTTTGATTGAGGGTTGAAACTTTCATACATATTCTCACGCCTTAATTCCTTTAGGGTAAACAGAGACTAAAGATATCCACTCGCCAGGATCCTGGCACATCTCTTTCACCCCATTCGATCTAGAGAGTTTTATTGTTTCTTTTTTCAAAATATCAAATATTTTATAAATGAATTTTCTTCTGGGAAGCCCTCTGTCTACTCTTCCAGCCATATCTGTTTTATAATAAGTGTCTTTTTTCTATCTATGTAGAAGACTTGCAGAGACTTGTTAGCCATCCAAGTCAAGCGAGAGAATAGGTAGATATTTCTAACGATAGTCTCTCCCACACAAAAACTCATACAAATCGATTCGGAACATAAACATGGCAAACAAAATGCACATGCAATATCAATTGTTGTTGCAAAGTTATTTAATTTTGTAACTTATGTCGTAAATATTAAGATACATAATCCTTCTACATAGATATAAAGGTAGGGGGTACTATGCTCACCCTCTGTGACTATTTGTATGGGGCGAACTGCGCGCGCGCAACTTATACAACATTACAGCTGTCTCTATAGTTTATCTAATTTTTTTAAATAAGTGGTGGTGGTCGAGTAGGTAAAACGTCGGCTCACAACTGAGAAGTCACGGGTTCGACTTCGATCCCCACATCCGACCATGTACCTATGTCAGTTCATGAGATCTCGTTAGAACCAAATCAAGATCAAAGAACGCTTCTGTTTGTCGGGTTTGATGGCACGCGTGGAATAGTGGCAATAATACTAGCTAAACCCCGCTGGTATTGCAATAAATCATCTTATCACAAAGGAGGCAATTGCAGGCGTGTGGATTTAAAACCTAGAGTTTCAACACCAAACGCATAGAAATTTCACAAAACACGCTCAGGTCGTCCTCTCATGACGCCATCAGTAAGTAAATGTCATAGCAATCTTGAGTTTCTTAACAGGAGGAGAGCAATCAAATAAATTAATTTTACCAAAATTACACATTACAAAAATAAAAATTGGCACATTATGATATTATGTTGAAAGTTGGGAAATTGTATCTCAATTGCGGCTGTCAGTCTCATGAGGTGACTGGTAACAATTCAGTAACATATTGTTGGTTATTCTTGGTGTAAACAAATCCAATATTGAAATCCTGAAATAAATTTTGTTCGAGTTTGAGTATATATATACCTATATATCTATACTTAATATTATAAAGAGGAAAGATTTGTATTTTTGTATGTTTGTCTCAAAAACTACTGGGCGGATTTTGATCATTCTTTCACCATTAGAATGCTACATTATCCCTGAGTAACATAGGCTATATACCATCACGGCATGACGACGGGAACGGGATGGGCAGAGGTGAACATGACAAAAACTATGTACGAAGTGTATGTTTGCCAACATTCTGAAATAGACACGTACGAAGTCGTGGGAAACAGGGTAGGGGTAGGGGTAGTGCAGGCAAGCCATTATCTATGAGAGCTGTAGGGTATATTTTATTTTGTTCGAAAATATCCACGGGCGAAGCCGGGGGCGGACAGCTAGTCTATTATATATATATCAATGGAGGTGTGAAGCGGTAATTCACCGAACAATGACTTTTATTTTTTAAAAAATATATTTTTTGTTCTTTCTTTACTGGTTGCCTTACAGCTTCCGAAGTGTTACGGTTCCAATTCCAAGGTATCGGACCAAGTTTAGCCGATGGTATTTTTGAGGCTATACCCAGTAAGTTGGCTATACCTAACGAGTGATTAGTTCTGTTGAGGTTTATTTAAGTGTGGTTTGTCGGATTATGTACATAAGTTTTTAATTATTAAAATACCGGTACATGGCCTGCCTAGTTAATACTAGTTAATACCAGAAGTCTTAACCAGAGGTAAAGTTTGTGAGGTTGTAGGGTACGGATCTACTGAACCGATTTTGAAAATTCTTTTACCAATAGAAAGCTACAATATCCCTGAGTGACATAGGCTATATTTATTTCGTTCGAAAATACCACGGGCGAAGCAGGGGGCGGAAGGCTAGTATTATATATAAATATTTTCGATTCCAAGTTACTGAATAGTCCCCCCAGGTCATAATGACAGCCTCCCATTGGCCACAACAAACACTGCCGATGATTGCGGATGCTTCTCTCGTGTATTATATTGTAGCTTCCGTTCTTGTTTCTAAGCGATATACGGTTAATAGTGGTTTAGCTCATCTTGTTCCCATGTATAGCCTGAAAATGAAAAGTTCAATTTTCCCGGAATAAAAAGCCGGTAAAACACACACTTTCGCATTTTAATATTAGTTATTTTTGAACTCGTAGATTTTTTTAAACTTATTTACGAACACGGAACAACCCTTGTCGAATCCATTGTCTTCCAATGTCCGACAGTTCATAAGCTACTGCGAGAAATCTGACATTTTGCTAGGAGAATGATCACACAGCACACTTTGCTGCCGTTGCCTCTTTATAAAGTATGAAATTGCTATCTATCTATCTATATATTATCACGCCTTTCATCCCAAGAGGGGTAGGCAGAGACAATCGATTGTCATTTGTTACGATCCTGACATACCTCTTTCGCTTCTTTTATATTCATCATACCTTTCTTACATGCTCGGCGATTATGTGTACTTTTAATATTTCCATCGATCAATAGATTTTTTCAATAAAAGTACATCTAGGTCGTCCTCTGCCAGCATTTCCTTACACTTCAGCCATATAAACCTTTTTAGGCAATCTTTCATCCTTCATTCTTTCAACAAATTGCACAGCACGAATTCAAAATATTACAATAATGCGGAGGAAACAAAGATGTTATGTTTTGTATAAAGCAAAGGAAAGATACCATTGTTGAATGGATGTGAATACGGTATTATCTCAACGGAATGTAACCGCCTACGCAGTGCAATGCTCGATGGGATGCGTTCATAAAGAATCGATATTGAGAGAATTGTTGTATGAAACGATGTATGAATGTATGATCCTGGATCTCGGCCATGTACCAATGTGGTTTTTAATTAAAAACTTATGTACATAATCCGACAAACAACAGAGGCTTTTCCATCTAAATATATCTCAACAGAACTAGCCACTCGTTAGGTATAGCCTCACAAATACCATCGGCTAAACGAGAGAGACTTGGTCTTCCGCTGGGTAGCCTGGCTAACACTGTTTCGGGAGCTGTAAAAGCAACCCATGAAGAAAGAAAAAATGATGCTCATCCTTTATTGAGGCTACTAATAAGTGTATTTGAGGTAATTGAGATATTTTAAGGTTTAATGGCATTTTAGAACGAAGATCTGCATTACTGTGTCCAACTGTCTGGACAGCTTTCTTAAAAATATAAAAAAAAATCTTCATATTAAACAGAACTCACTTCTTCCTATCTGTTATTGCCGTATTTTTGTGCCCTTTGAAGCACGAGGAGTCGATTATGCTTTCATCCTTTACATATGGTTAACCAAATTTAATATAATGCTGGCAGTAAAGTTTAAAACTAATAAAATTATCGGCCAGTTTCGCGGTCGTGGGAATATGCGCGTGAGTGCTCTAATTGATATGATAACAACCTAGCAATCACGATGCACTTGGCTGAATGTTCATACTGTTCTGGTAGAACAATGTTTCTATTATTTTGAGTTTTTTTTCTACCAATTTTCAGCGCCAGCGTATTTCATAAGTCTTGTAATAGTCAGGTTTGGACAACTAACTAAATGTGGACATCGTTACTAGTGTCTCTGATCACGCTGCAAGGTATAAACACTGTTATGGTGTTTAATTATTGAAAACTAACGACCAGTCCCTGGCTTCCCAGGATTGTAGCAAATGGCATTCGATTGTCTCTGCTTACCCCTCTTGGAAGAAAAGGCGTGATGATTGATATACTTGCTACCGTGGGATTAGACAGCATATGCCATGAAAGCGCGCTGGCTCTAACCTTTCCCTAGAGTTGATTCAGGAATACTTTTAATTAACCTATCCTCTCGTGACAACCGCATCAGAATTCGTTCAGTAGTTTTTACGTAGTAGTACGTTCTAGGGTACCCAGCGGAATCCCAAGTCTCCCTCATTTAGCCGATGGTATTTGTGAGGCTATACCTAACGAGTGGCCAGTTCTGTTGAGGTATATTAAGTTGGAAAAGCCTCTTAAGTGTGGTTTGTCGGATTATGCACGTAAGTTTTTAATTAAAAACCGATGGATCTACCTAGTTAATACCAAACGTCGCACCTATGTTTCTTCTAAGTGCCTACTCTTTGCACACAGATATGGATTATGGCAAAATTCAAAATTATGTCATATCAAATTTCGTATATATTTGCATATTTAAATATATAGAGATAAAAGATTTAGCAAAGCCGATTTTATTTCTTGGAAAATAGCTTTTTTAAAACATGTTTTTATTATCGTGTTCTATGTTTTGTCGTCGTTCCCACGGCGCGATGATAACGGATTCCGTTATCGAAATTTGTTTCCGCAAAGCATGTGGACCTGCAGGCCTACCATAACTTTGTGTTTGTTACACTACATGCAAATCCCTTTAGCTGTGATTGAGTAAAAATCACGTTAGTCTGGGATTTGAACTTAGGATATCCAACTCCGGATCATATAGTTAATTAATTACTTTTTCCTATTTCGTCACTTTGCTGATTGGTCCCACCTAAATCCTAGGTCGTCCTTTTCACATATTATAAAAGTCACCCGCCGCGTTTGTCTGTCTGTCTGTCTGTCAGTCATATATTTACGCAAAAACTATGGAACGGATTTTGTTATGGTGTTCACTATTAGATAGAATAGGTTGATTCACCGGAAAGGTTAGGAGCTGAGCATTAACAATATAAGTGAATCAAGTTGATAAAAGTTAACCTAAGCTAGTTTTCATGGCGTATGCTGTTTAATCCATCAGAGATATAAAAAAATAGTGTAGGAAAGAATTGTGTAAAATAAATTATCTACAAAAAAATCCGCGCTATCATATATCATCTTTAATAGATAAGTAGTTATAAGAGTAATAATGTAGGTATTCAAATTGTTGTAAACCCATTTTGTACCCGTGTGAAGCCGGGGGCGAGGTCGCTAGTATAATAAAAGTGTAAGTTTGTTTCTTTAAGTTTATAAGAAGTTAACTCGAAAAGGGTTTCCAAAAATTTTTGAAGATATACTTCTTTAGGCGCGTTATGAAAAAACCATGTAACAAAAAGTTACAGTATGAAGTTGCCGAGAGTGATATTTCGACAAAATTTCATGATACGCGCGCAAAATTCAAGTTTGTACATAAGTATATGTATAATAATAAGCCATTTTCAAAGTAAAGTTATTTAATTGAATTTAGATTTTAGCAACCGTAGGATCACTTTGTATTATGTCAAAAAAGTATAACTTCTAACGCGCGTAGGTACATTATTGCTGATGGACATAGGGCGTTCCAGGAATAACGAAATTTTGTGACTAAAGCTTGAGGATTAACTTTTTGCGTTTAAAAAAAATCTACTGGCGAAACTGTGGCACAAAAAATACAGCAGGGTATGTGAAAGAAATGTGAAGTCTGTTACTGGTTTCTCTGGCCACACTGCAAGGTATAAAAGTCGTTATAATAATGTGTAAAAAAATACAGTAAGGAACTAACGATTACTCGTTTTAAAATTCTTACCTCCGATGGTATTTCTAAGGTCCCATTAAGTGTCATTGCGCACATAAAGAAAAACTGTTTCCTTAATCATCTTGCAAACACTCACTCGTGGGAAATGCTCAAAGGATTTTTTCCCAAATTATTTCCGCGACAAACGCAAACAACTCCGAAAGTAGAAGTGAAATATTACTTTTAAATACACAAATATAGATTTTTGATAAAAAATATGTCAATTTAAAACTCAATCGTGGGATTTTTCGGTAATCAAAGTTTAATCTTTACAATAATTTTAATATCTCATAATCGAAAATGTCTTATCGATTTGAGTAAATATTGATACCTTCTCGATTTCTTCCTATGTAGGTGTTATGTTATTTTGTAATCTTAAATAACACTTTTTTGTAAATATTTAAAAAAACTTGTTCGATTTATGATAGGATTTAACGAACGTGTGACTTTTGATTGATATTTACTTTCCTATAATTGGAGTCACACAAAAAATACAGTCGATTTTTTTATCTTGCGGTGTAGCCAGGGACACTAGTCATACATAGAGTTGTCGAAATAAAAAAAATATGTATATATTTTTCCTTAAAACTACTAATAGTTGACAGTGAAAGAAAATAAATACACAATAATATTTTTATATATGTATTATATAGTAACGTATACCATCTGAAAATAAATTATTGTTTGTTTAATAGCTATATATTTTTGAATATCTAAATGAAAAATCTATAATTCATACTTTCGGTCACGTGACCGCAAACGGGTGACGTCACATTCATCTAAATTTCAAATAAATAACCACAGAGCTAGCTATATTATAATAACTGTCTGTCAATCTGTCACTGGCTAAGTTATTTTATTGTCGTTTTATCTAATCTGTGACCATCATGTTATTGGGTTTTGTGAATGTGACGTCAACATTTTCGCGGGAATTAAAAAGAATTTTTTTTTTCTATTATTTGATTAGGTACTAGACTTTCTATGTCACTCAGGGATATCGTAGCTTTCTATTAGTAAAATAATTTTTAGAATCGATTTGCGAACAAAATAAAATATACATAGATAATGGCTTGCCTGCACTACCCCTACCCCTACCCCTACCCCGATCCCTACCCCTACCCCCTACCCCTACCCCTACCCCTACCCCTGTCCCTGCCCCTACCCCTACCCCTACCCCTACCCTGTTTCCCACGACTTCGTACGTGTCTATTTCAGAACATACACTTCGTACATAGCTTTTGTCATGTTCACCTCTGCCCACCCCGTTCCCGTCGTCATGCCGTGATGGTATATAGCCTATGTCACTCACGAAAAATGAAGCTTTCTAATGGTGAAAGAATTTTTAAAATCGGCCCAGTAGTTTCTGAGCCTATTCATTACAAACAAACTTACAAATGTTTCCTCTTTATAATAGTAGTATAGAAGTATTAAGATAAGTAATAATAATACACAATTAACCTTACAGCTATAATTAAAAAAAAATCAAGATACTTACTAAAATAATTCGAGATGACTTAATATCTATCTACAAGAAACATTAAACTATTACCAGACAATTTTAGACATTTATATCCGAAAAAAATACCTACATAAATCTGCTTTATGGAAACCCTCGGTGCGCGACTCTGTTAGGCACTTGACCGGTTTTTTTCACCATTTGGTTGCAATTTGTGTCGATTTTGCAAAAACTTCATCGATTTATCTGAGATTTCTTTCTTTACTCGTTAGTCGAGGCTTTTCCCTGTCGATACAATCAAAAGATCTACAACAAAAAACAATATTTATTTTGAAACATTAATTAACAATGTCGACGTCCTCCAAAGCTCCCGTACGGTATATCCAAGGAACAGGGTTGCCACTTTAAAAATAAATATAAACCTTTTTAAAAAAAGTGCACCGACTTCAAAAATTTGCACTGAAAAGTAAGAAATAATAAATATTTCGTCGTAGAATTTGAAGACGGTTGGTGCCAAATTAGGATACAACACTAAGTAAATATCTAAGAAGATCTGTTCAATATTATCTATGTTTGTATGTACCTACTGATGATCGTAGGTTCCTAATGAATTGTCTAGATTAGTGAATTTGGGAACTAAGTTGTTTCTAATTTGGCACCAACCGTCTTCAAATTCTACGACGAAATATTTATTATTTCTTACTTTTCAGTGCAAATTTTTGAAGTCGGTGCACTTTTTTTAAAAAGGTTTATTTTACCCTTTTAAGTGGTTTTGCTGCCTTGAGAGACAAATAATAACACAACTAAAAAAATATTGATGGAAAATTTAAAAAAAATACCGCTGTGGATGTGATTTGAACCATGTGATTGTGCATCCTATGCACCCCATTATATTTAACCGCTACACCATCGTCACGAAAATTGACAACTTCGTGTCAATAGCAACCGTTGCTAAGGCTTTTTCTGATACATAATTTTCAGCCGTAAACAGAAATTAATTACTGAATTTCTGAAAAACTACTGAACCGTTTGTCGTCATATGTCTGTGAGATAATGTCGAGAAATTATGATGTCTTAAAAAAAATAAGTCGTCAAAATCGGTACATATTTTATCGAGATATCAAGAAAAATGTACTTATAAAGTCAGTTTTTTCAAAATTTCTGAAAAACTAATGAACCAATTTTTATGAGATAAAAATGGGACCAATCCGGAAGAGTTATCTGTCGATTAAAAAAGAAACCATCAAAATCGGTTCACAATTCGCGGAGTTATCGACGTACATACATACATAAAAAAAAAAAAAAAAAAAAAAAAAAAATACGGTCCGAATTGAGAACCTTCTCCTTCTTTTTTTGGAAGTCGGTTAAAAATAACACATTACATTATTTTTAAATGAGAGGTTTTCAAGATGACATTTAAAAAAAAATACGTTTTTTAAACGCCAATAGATGGCGCTTAGCTCTAGTAATATGTCAAAAATAAAATGTGTACTGTATGGATAAGCACGATGACAGCTGAATTGAAATTAGTAAGTTTAAAAAAATTTAAAGAAAAATGTACAACGACGCTCACAGACTAGATCTTATTTTCTACACCCTTAGGAGTTTTTGACATAAGACTGCACTGCATCGCCATCTATCAACAACATAATACAACTATTTTTGTTTTTTTTAAACTGTCAGGTTGAAAACTTCTCATTATTATCAACTGTTAAAGTGATTAAAACACCACATTTCATACTGTTTTGACAGTTGATTTTGACTAAATATGATTAAAAACAAAAATAAATCTAAGACCTGCATTTTTAATAGATATATTTTGCTCGAGTTGAGAATCGAACCAGACTATTTGTGTTGTGGCTCAATAGGTTTTTTTCATAGCATCACGCTTTCCCAATTTGCCAGAACAGGGTGACAACCCTATCATTGAACAATAATTCCATACTCTGTCGCAATGTCGCTCGATGACGAGTGTAAAAAGTCGATAAGGTAAGCTACCATACAAGACAAACCGATACAAGTTTTGATCGTAACTCACCTTAATTTATGTTACTTTTTATGATTCCTTCAATAAAATAATATTTACATTTCTGTTTATGATCATTGGGATTAGATTCTGTAAGCGATATGTGTCTCTACTTCGCAGGGGTTCACGAAAAGATAAACAAAATTCTATATTAATTTTATATTCGAAACGTATTCTAGACAGAAAAGGAATTCTAAAAATAGTTATATATTCAGATATCATGTTTTTGATTTGTCAGAAATTCATGGGGTGTCAATTTAAGATTATTTCACAACAGCCACAGACACACAATCGCTATATAACGGATTGGGAATTGGGATAAGCACTGAGCGAAGATTCCAAAATTTACATCAACGATTTTTTTTACGATTTAGTTAATAAAAAAGCCATTTTTCACGCTTTTAAAGGATGGATACCATTATCATAAAAGCATCATAATCTATGTTATACATTAAATTTTCTAATAAAACTATGTATTCAGAAGCAAAGAATTAGCCATTATAACAAAACCCGTTAAACCAATCTACGTTATTGCAATATTAGCTCATTTAACTTATCATTAAGAGTTGACATTTACAATTTAAATTCAAATCGCTCGTCAATGTTTCCGGATCAGATTTTCATCGGGTGGTCCTTAAAGTGATGGATTCAATTACAACGTTTAATGCAATTTTAACTAGTGATTCGCCCCGACTTTGGACGTGATGGGGACGGGTATGTTGTTCTCTAGAGCAACGCTATATTTCAATAGTTATTTCAAAAATTTCAAAACGAATATAAAACTTTTCTATCTTCTTTTTCTTTGTTTTATATTATCTGTAAGTAAACTATTTAGGCAGCGTATATAAGCTAAGAAAGCGCCCAGATACAGCTGTTTTTCCGATTTTCATTAAATTTTATATCAACACTAGCGGACCTATGTCCTGACCAAACGTTGGCTTGCCTGCACTACCCCAACCCTTATCACTTAGGGCTATGAAAAATAGATTACGACCGATCGTGGGCCCTACCGAATATACACAAAAAAAATCATAAAAATCGGTCAAGCCGTTTCGGAGGAGTATGGCAACTAACTTGTGACACGGGAATTTTATATATTAGATATGAAAATAATCTTCCTCAGCCAAATTCCACAATCAAAACCGGATCAAAATCCAGTAGTTTTCGAAATTAGAGCAAAATATATTCATAAAAAATAAGACTTGCTAGGCAACTAAGAAACATCTTCATGCGACTATTTTTTTGTTTCTGTTTGACTCTTTTCTGCTCTATTTTTTTCTGTCCAAACGGGAAATGTCTGACGAAATGAGACAGCGAGATCTAAAAGATTATCACAGGCACCTTGAAGAGTAGGGACCGCGATATCCATCAAGTTGGCATCCGCACTTGGGGACAGTGATTTGTTTTCTTAAAAGCTTTTATCATTCATATGTGCCTAAAAAGGTATTTTACCGTGTCTTGAATTTTATAATTTTTGTTTTATTTGTGCCATTAAAAGTGTGTTAACATGTGTGATTAATTGGTTTGAAACAAGTAGATTTTTTCTTGTTTGCTCGCTTTTAAGTTTGTTTTAGATAAATGCATACAGTTAATTTTAATGAAAACATTGATTACTAGCTTTCCGCCCCCGGCTTCGCCCGTGTATATTTTCGTACAAAACAAAATATATATAGTAGTCAGGCATAATGTAGCTTCCTATTAGTGAAATAATTTTTGGAATCAAATTGGAATTAAACCAGTTCAGATACCCTGTCTACCCCAATAAAAGCCGTGTAGGCGTTAGCATTACGATATAATAATTGTGCTATATCTCACCACTTATTCTGTCGTTTTAATGCCAACAAATAAACAAAATACAAAATTTATTTCCATTTGTAAGCAGGTCTTCTTGACTCGTGGGCGGATCGGTCTGTAACGGCCGGCTCTCTCGATTGCAATTTGCATCGCAAGTAGGGTTGCCAGGACTAACATACAGAAAGGATTGATCGGGGGGTGAGCATATATCGATCGTCCACTTCAATAGTGGAACATTTAAAAAAAAAAGTTTTGACTTTTGTATTGGACTCTATTCCTAACCAGTTAACAACAAACACATATAAATAAATGAAAAAGTAACTAAATTAATTAAATTAGACTTCTAATTATGTATATATATCGCATTCATTCATTTAATATTTCAAGTATAGCATGTCATTGAAACTTCATTTACTGCAAATTAATTGTTTTTGAAATAGTTCATTATTGAAGTGGATAGACTATATTTGACGTGACATCTTTCGTGTCGACCGAAAGACCAAAAACGTTTATGTCCGCCAGCCACGGAATGCACAGGTCCAGACGTTCCAACCCTACAATGTGCGGGCAAATTCTGTGTACTTGTCTTTGCCCGACCCAGCAAAGCTCGACATTCTAGTGTTGGACAATCTCGGACCGTGCATTCCGTGGCTGGCTCTTGTACGGACATAAACGTTTTTGGCCTTTCGGTCGACACGAAAGATGTCACGTCAAATATATGCTCACCCCCTTGGCCAGTAACAATTATTAAAAACTAAAGATAAAACAAAAAATATCATAATTTCGATCAGTATTTTTTAATAATTAGTAGGTGGTATGTATGTATATCTAGGACTCAGATGCGGTGTTAGGAGAAATGTCTGACAAAAACAGGACAGGTGGCTATTAACTTCAATTTCTCTAAAATCCCGAGGTTAATTTCGTTTCTATGACGATTAAATGGGAATAGAATTATGTAGTCAACTACTCGATTTCAACTAAATTCTTCTTCCTTTATTATGACTCCACCAATGTTCATTAGTGATTTGCCAATGTCAAGTATTATAGCCTTTTAATAGCCGATTAATCGGTATTTAAGATAATCCCGCCGACCGTGATATGTCTTATTAGTCATCGACTAATCACAACCATCACAGCACGAACAGGATTAAACTGGATAAAGCGGGCGCGTGCGTTATTCACCAAGGCGTGACATGAAACTCTTGCTGCTGTCTCTATGGCAACGAAATTAAATTCAGAATTTTAGGATTTGAAACTGAAATTTACGTCCACCAGGCCAGGCCAAGTAATTAGAATATAAAAAGCCTGGCAACCCTATTCGCAAAGGCCGCAATCTGTGTCCTTATTGAACTAAATGTTCAAAGTATTTTTGTTTCATATAAACTTTAATAGCTGTTATCAAGAGATTCCCATGAGTTTCGCTAAATTGAGCAGTAATTTTACTATTTTACTAGAAAAAGTCTCTGTTTGTGATTTTAAATCCACGATATTTAAAACAAAATGTTTTAAGAACTTGGCTATGTATGCCTGGATGTCTGAAACGGCTGAATAGATACCTGAACTCAACAGAAATGTAGTTAACCGACTTCGAAAAAAGAAGGTTCTCAATCAAATGCAAAGATTACTCCTCCAATCAAAATTGGTTTGATGATTTCTTTTATATTCGACAGATAATTATTCCGAATTGATTCCATTTTTTCTCTGGAAATTGGTTCACTGGTTTTCAGGAATTAAAAAAAACCGATTTTATAAATAAACTAAATTACAGTGACACAGGTGGATTATTTACAGAGAAATTGGGAATAGTAATATTCCCATACAAATTATGGATACAGGGCTTTTGATTGTTAATTGTTGATTTAAAAGTAGATTGAAACAAGTGATACAAGTCACCCTAAGTGCTGTTTTAAGCACTTGGATGTGTGTGTCTGAATGACAGAAACGGCTAAATGGATTTTGACAAAACAGCTAGCAAAAGTGAAAACTCAATGAGGATTACTTGTATTTTTCAATCATAAGACAATTTATCACCCAATCGTATTTATTTTAAAACGCGTTGTATTGCACTTCACATGAACTGTCTTGACTGATCGAACCTATTAAATCGTTTCAGGTTTCGTGTCATGTTCACCGTCGCCGTGCAAGAATGGCGGTACATGCCTCTCGACAGCGCCCGGAGAGTATTATTGCAAGTAAGTACTGCTATCAATTCCTTAGTACTCGTTTTAACTTTAGTTCTAAGGTTTCTTGTATGACGTAGGTAGTCTAGTCTAGCTTAGTGAATACAAATAAGGATAACATAACGGTTTTAAACTTTTGGCCAGGGATTAAGCAATATAAATTTTTAATTCACAAGTAGATCAGAGAGTTGAATATAGTGGAATGGACAAAAATCTATACCCAGAAGTCACTGATTCGCATAGATTCAAAATCTACCTCATAACTACCACAAGAGGCTTTTCCATCTAAATATACCTCAACAGAACTGGCCACTCTAAAGAAATAGGCTTACAAATACCATCAAACGAGGGAGCTGTAAGACCCGTGAATAAATAAATATGCTTGCTGAATGCAGATTGTACAAATAAATACCTGAAAATTTCATCAAAATTACCTCAGCCATTTTGCAGCATAATCTGGACAAACAAACATCTAGACAGATAGACAAAAGTTCTAAAAAAATCTCATTGAAATTGACCCTCAATTACATTTATTTGTGTTTGTAATAGATTCATGTCAAAAGGCCAACTGGGGATCCCTAAACATTTTTTGAAGCGGCTTAGATACAAAAGCGTTTAATTTTAGAGTAATCAATAATTTCACTTGGCGAAATAGTAAAAAACCGTTACAACAGTGTTATTCATACACCCTTATGCCCACTCAACCATACAAACCGTGCATGTGTTATACATACATTAAAATGTGTGAATGTGTGTATGTCTAAGAGACAGATGTACAATGTGATCGCCCCTCGTTCGTTCGATATGGGTTCAAGTGAGCCCTAATTGTGGTGAAATAAAAAAACTAAACGATGCGATCGTAGCTAGGGTTGTCACGCCATTATTTAAGGGTATCCCTTGTACTTAGGACTTTTTAAATCGACTTCAATGGTGGTCGGTGTTTTGTCTCTATTTGAATCAAATATCAAATACAATGCAAATCAGAATAAAAAAAATCTTCACGGGTTGCCTTACAGCTCCCGAAACCGTGTTACGGTTCCAGGGTACCCAGCGGAAGACCAAGTCTCCCTCGTTTAGCCGATGGTATATGTGAGGCTATACCTAACGAGTGGCTAGTTCTGTTGAGGTATATTTAGATGGAAAAGCCTCCAAGTGTGGTTTGTCGGATTATGTACATAAGTTTTTAATTAAAAAACCCATTGGTACATGGCCGGGATCCGGAATCGAACCGGGTCTGCCTAGTTAATACCAGACGTCTTAACCACTCGGCCACCGACTCACACTTATTTTTTTTTTTTTTAATTAACACTTCAATTACTGTTGTTTATTAATGCAAAAAAAAACAACACCTAGCCTCAGAGAAAGCAGTTACATTTTTTTAACAAATAAATTAGTATTTTTACCCTTTGATATATTTTTATTTTATCAAAGTTTAGTTTCTAGCAACTAACTATGTATGTAAACAAATAACTTCTAATTATCGTATCGGTTTGACACTTTTTATGATCATAATTATTTTCGAAAAAACTCGATAAAAAAACAATGCTTAAAAAATGAACGTTGCCAACCCTATTGATATTGCATTGTCACTAATACATTTCACTTGTGTACCCATATGTATGCATCGAGTTAATTTATTCATGTTTTGATGGAAGGCGTTCGAGAGGTTTGCGATCTGTGAGATGGCTCAGCAGATTTATTTCACGTTCTGCATATCAAATTGAATGATGCAATATCATTTCTGCGTGCAATCTTCTATATAGAAATTGTAACACTAGCGATCCGCCCCGGGTTTGTCCGTAAAATTTAGGTGTCTCTGTTTGTGCTTCTTTTACTTCACCTGCCCTGCCCTTACAGCTCTTGAAACCATGTTACGGTACCAAGGTACCCTGCGGAAGATCAAGTCTCCATCTTTTAGCCGATGGTACCTACTTGTGAGCCTATACCTAACGAGTGGCCAGTTCTTTAGATGGAAAAGCCTCTTGAGTGTGGTTTGTCGGATCATGTAGGTAGATAAGTTTTTCATTATAAAACCCATTGATACATGGCCGGGATCCGGGATCGAACCCGTGGTCTGTCTTAATGGATTTATATCGTTAATAGGATTAGCAGTGACGTAAAAACTTCTACGTGCAAAGCCGGGGCGGAAAATTTGTATTGGAGAGTTCCAAGTGGTTCCAGTTCCAGACCTAAGTAGTTAGAGCATTTCATATCAGTCAGTCATCCTTATATCGACAGCACCATATGAAGAATGTGTTAAGAATGTGCAATGCGTTTTGTTCCAAGACTCCAAGAGGCGGTGTCTTTGTTTACCTCATTTGAGGCGCTCATTAAAGTCGTTAGCCGTTTATGGGGAGGCGAGAACACTCGTGTTTATGCGGAAATTCTAACCGTTTAGGAAATAAGAGAATTTATACTTTCTTAACTAACTATTTATTAATTGGGCCTGAATACTCTAATGAATAATGAAATGTCATTTGATTTTAGATGCTGCTAATGGATTTGCCTTTATTACTGTCCATCCCTGAAACATACATACAACTCACGCTTTATTTCCTTAAGGTAGGCCACGATCCTGGCACACCACTTTCGCTTCATTCAAATGCTCTTCGGTTTCGTGAGCTTTTATTTCCACTTTTTTTTAAAGTCACTAATTTGATCAGTGAATTCCCTGAATCAAAAATAATTTAGCTGTTTTTAAACTACTACTGGACAAACATTAATACAGACAGACAGACAAAAAAATCAAAGCAGTTATTTATCTATAGCTATACTATCAAGAGAATGTGCGAGTTTATTGTTTTTAAGAAGCAGACTCGAAACCTACAGGATTGATTTGAAAAAATTGGGTTTTGTAAGATGGTGGTATATCAAGACTGAGAAAAACTTCTAAAATTTTGTTTATTTCAACTAGTCTGTATTTGGTCCATTCTAAAGCCACATGACGTGATTCAATCGTCAATGCCCACGATCAAGGTATCCGGGCCGCCACCCACATACATTATCCATAGTTCACCGACATCGGACGATCCACTGTGCAAATCTTCTACTGTCCAGCTTTATTTATTCGTAGTATTTACTTATGTCGAATAATATTTGTTGATTTTTAACATATAAATACTTCTTTAGTGTAGCTACAGACTTGTCACCGGGGGAGTTAGCACAGATTTTGACAGCGACACTTTCGTTTCGGTCGAATGGCCTTGAACAGGCCAAAACGTTCATGTCCAACAAGGACCGGCCAGAGATAGCCCGGCGCCGAGAGGTCCGGCCCAACAATGTGCGGGAAAATTCTGTGTACTTGTCTTTGTCCGGCCAAGCAAATTGCTCGGCATTCTTGTGCAGGGCATGCCCGGTCCGGGCTATCTCTGGCCGGTCCTTGTTGGACATGAACGTTTTGGCCTGTTCAAGGCCATTCGACCGAAACGAAAGTGTCGCTGTCAAAATGTATGCTAACTCGGCTGTTCTGTTTAATCCATTAGATCCCATGCAACTCCCTAAATATAGGCATTGTTACCAGATTCTTTGACCACCGCCTCGCAAGGTGACGGAATTATATTGTTTACCTTGTTATTGTTTTGAAAACCCCTACCTTGTTTAATTCGTGAAAAAGTTTCCCAGACCCGATCACGTAAGGATCAATGACGTTAAACCATTAACGATAGGTTTTCATTCTTTAAATGACCCTAGGGGTCCAACATCAAACAACTCTTTCATTGCGTCTAAATTCTTACCCATTGTCGATCACCGACCACAATACAAAACACTTAAAAAATATGACCAACTCAACAAAATTATCGGAAAATTATAATAATTTGTACGATTCCCCATTCCCTTTAGCTCTGCCATTAAACAATTCTCCATAATGGCCAATAAAACGTTTTGAAATCAATTTTCCAAACGTCATCTCGATTATTGAACTCGCTTGAACCATCTGTCCACCACGCCTTCTTCCATTACCACCGACGTGAGTCTAACCACGAGTGCATACAAACCTCAAAAATAATCGAGAAATTATCTTACGAGAATAAATTTGTGGGTACAAGATGGGATACGCCTTGGTTCTAAACTATATTATTGGAAACAAAGGCAATAACATTACATCAATATACGTCAGACAAATAACTGCATTTTTAATGTAAATGTTATTTTCAATCTGGTGTCTCAAAATGAAAATGAAACTCACACACTTTTTTGCTTTGGGAAGTAATTGACTTGTGATTCGAACCAGGAAACTGCTTTCAATATACAAAAATAATTCAGAACCGCGTGGAATACTGACAAGAATACTGTCTGCAATACTCCCTATATCGTAGTGCTGATTCATTGGGCGAGGAAGGAGCATACAACCGTCTTGTCATCAGAGGAGATTAGGCATGGGGTATAATATCTTTAATTTTTGGTATTGCTCCATCTGAAGTTTCAACTCCATTTGCTTACCTCGGCGATTTCTGTCGCAGTGTTTCAAGTTTTTGTTCAACGAATCAATTTTCATTTTCCGTTGGAGTAAGCCATAGAGGCGGCCGGGTCAACTCATGTTCTGACAACAGGTACCGTAAACCAATGAAGAAGCTGCAATTTTACATCTAATATGCTTACCCTACATTATTATATTCTGATAGACATTGTTGAGTAGAAAATTGTGGCAAATTACCTTACCGACTTATTTAGACTGGATCCCGGCTTACCGAGTATTTGGTGGTCATCTCTAGAGGAATACAATCATATTTTGAGATACGATAGCTTACTTATGATGGGTAGAAAATGGTGAAATTGGACATGTCTAAATAAAAATTAATTCTAATTTAAATTACAAATAAAAAATGGCTAAGAGACTAAGGAGTGCTAAGGAACCTTGCCACCTGCTTCTTTACATTTATCATATCTGCATTTCGGTAGGTACCTAGCTATTTATTTATGAAGTCACAAAACAATATTATTAAAAATAAAAACTTCATAGATTTAGAAGTAAGAGAAGTATCTTGTAAGAGCATATATGAAAGGTATGATGAATATGAAAGAAGCGAAAAAAGGTATGTCAGCCTCTTGGGATTAAAGGCGTGATGATAGATAGATAGAAGTACCTAGCTAAAGATCGAGGTCAGGTTCCATCCTCACAGCATAACTCTAAAAGAAACAGGCGTGATTTTGTATATATGTATGAAAAATATACTCCTAAACACATACTTACGCAGTATTCAAAGGAAACACAACCTTTTGTTGCAAGTACCGAAATTGCTTTATATTCTCAGAATAATGTACACAATGCAGGGATTGAACCCACGACCCCGAGCTCACTCACGTCGCGTCCACCTCACGAAAATGTTATTTGTATGAGCGTTATATGAATTTGTGACGAAACTAAAACTACATTATTTTACACTAGCTATAATAGTAGTGTTTTGTGTGAATGGTCATTATAGTTTAGTTTAGACTCTAGTGTTTCGTTTTCGTCATTAAATTGTCAATTAGTTCGAAAGTCCGGAAATAAAAGTGTCAGAAAGGTTTTTATGTCTATTGTCACTTCGATTGACTTCTACTCTACTGTGGATAAAATACAGAAACAGATAATTTTAGACGTAGGTGAATACCGTCGATAGCGTAAATTAAAAAATTAAACTAGAATCCGGATGAATTGAAAGTAAAGAAGTTTTCTTTAAAAATTACTACTTCAGAGCCATTCTCCTGAAATAGGTAGTACTAGATCTAATTAAGTTAGCGACAGTCTTACCTGTTCTGATTAATATGAACAATTCGCTAAATATAGACACTGTTACGATGATACTGTCTGAAGTGCTTCTAAAATCGCGATTTTGCAAGTTAGAAATAATTTGGCAAATAGTAGTCTGATTCGGTCACCGTGAGTCAATGTATAAACACTATATTGTGTGAACAAATGTCTGTTTACGTAATAAGAGAAGTTGCTAAGCTTTACGTTTTATGCCTTTAACGTCGCCAATAAAACAAATAAACTACATTAAAATAACAATAAAGACTACGTTCCGTTACGACCATGTCGTATATAACGTAACCAAATATGAAGTTCACAGGCGACATTGCGAAACGTGAAATACTGAGTCAACCGATGAGCGTGAAGTGTAGCAAGGACGAGCAGAGTTTCGCAAACGCAGAAGTTTGTGTGCACATCAATATTTTAATACAGTCCAATCACATAGAATATACAGAATGATGATGTATGTATGTATATCAAAGGATCACATCGACTCTAACGTCGTAAATACTACAATAAAATTGCTAGAGAGATGCTTTTCTACGAAGGACTCAAGGTATGTGGCTGGGAACACGGAGGAAGGCAAACCGTTCTACTTCCCTAAAGCAGGACATATTAAAGAGTCGCCTTTCTTCGTTCGTCTGCTGATTGTTTTGATCGTATTCATATCAAATATTAATTAAATTTATGCCATCCAACGTGGGAACGTAGCCAGCCTTATGGGCAGTGATCTTGATGATTTTTTTATTTATAGGTTTATTTGTATATATAGCGTAGTAGATATATTTAATTGTGTTTTATTGTATCTTTCTAGTTTTGGTCAATAAACTGTATTAAATATTAATTAATGTAGATTTAAAGGTGAACTTCATTAGTATCTTTGACTGACTCTTTCATTGTCATTATGCTCCACTATTTTATTAATAGGTTCCAATTTCAACACTCAATCATTCCATCTATTTTCGTATGACTTCCACTTACTCATGCTACTTGCTTGTCGTGAATTGAAACTCTCATTAAACTAAACATTGCGGTATGTACATTGAAAGAACGTGGAAGTGTTTTTTAAAAGCACGAATAATCTCGTAATATGTGCACTCTATGATAGCTAGGGTGTCTGTCATAAACTTGTTAATTTGGTATAATGATACCCAGAGTTACATTAACTGAAAATTCTGGTCATTCGGTTTTAATTTTATTTCAAATCATTGTACATAATCTTCGTCTACCTCAAATCTTACTTGATCATCGCAGTTCTATAACATATTAGGAAATATCCACTCATGACAGACTGATCCATTAGCTATAATGCGTTTATAATAAAGGAGTAGATCCGCGGTATCGGTTGATGCGCGCACGCAACAAGAAATGCATTAGTGTTTAATCGTCGCTCCCTCTACCGCGAGCTCCCTAGTTACGCGTCAGTAATAGAGCCAGAATATTCTTCCTTGTTGGTTTGTTTAACTTATAAGAATATAATAATGGTAACTTCCTCAAATTCGTCTCGAGTCAGTCCGCTCTTGGCGTGAGAAAGTACAATCGATGGTTGTTTAGTTGCGTGCTAAGTAATCACATCTATAGTAAGTAGCTTCTTTTCTGGGTTCGTTGTATATTTGTTTTATGTTTGGTTAATTCGTAATTCAGAATAGGAAAATATAGAATCTTAAATTAAAGATTGTGGTAAAATGTTTCAATTATTCTCTATCTGAACTATTAGGACTTTGATGTGAACATAATTATATGTTTCTTATGTAAGTTATTCCTGCGACGATCTTGCAACCTATTACATCTAGATGAAACACGTACTATGGAACAGTCAGGCCGCCTCATTTTTGTTATTAAAGCATAATTTTTCTCCTAGACGAGCAAAAAACTGGCTATCGAACCGGTCGTCGTGCGAGCGATATACGATTATTCATGTTGTGGACGCTTCTTGTGGACTCATTAGATCTTAGACACAGATGCGATGTGGATAGTCCCAACTGATTGTGTATTGAAATAAAACTAGCGATTTACGGCTGAAAATGCATTAAAGATTATTAGTCCTTGCTAAATCCTTTAAATACAGCGTTGAAGATTGCGATCTTGTCATTGTAATAAAAGATCTGAAAATACATCAACGGAGCAGACGAGTTTGCCACAAAAAATATATCATCAGGCTATCAACTGTGTGACGGGGTGATGATATTACATTTTTTTGTGATCTTGTCAAAATGTAGATATAGTTTAATGTAACTATTGGACATTGGATGTATTCTATTCTTATTGAAATATGCATGCAATTGCCAATATGAACGATAGAAAGATTTTTTTGAGAAACTCTCGAATCGTGAAGATGACGGTAACATCCAATAAATTGTAACACAGGTACCGTAAGGTGGTTCATATGAATACGTGGAAACAGGCGAACAAAATTGATTTCCCCCGAACCAGCGATTATGGACTGCATTATCATAAACGTAGGTTATAAAATTCCTTGTTTTGTATTCGTAGCACGCGGTCGTTCGGTCCATAACGACTCTTGTCTCGGCTGTAGTTCTTGTACCAAAAACAGTAAAGTTTTTTCTACAAGTTCCATTTCTATCGCACCAGCCGAGTTAGCATACATTTTGACAGCGACACTTTCGTTTCGGTCGAATGGCCTTGAACAGGCCAAAACGTTCATGTCCAACAAGGACCGGCCAGAGATAGCCCGGACTGGGCATGCCCTGCACAAGAATGCCGAGCAATTTGCTTGGCCGGACACAGAATTTTCCCGCACATTGTTGGGCCGGACCTCTCGGCCCCGGGCTATCTCTGGCCGGTCCTTGTTGGACATGAACGTTTTGGCCTGTTCAAGGCCATTCGACCGAAACGAAAGTGTCGCTGTCAAAATGTATGCTAACCCCACAGCCTTCATTATTATACCTTTGTAGAACAATATAGGAAACTGACTAATGTAATTAAATAGTAGTGTCAGTTTGTTTAAGTTTACCTTGTGTCTCCAAGATATTTATTTTTTTAATAAAGTCTCCATAATTTTCAGATGTATGATTTAAATACAAAAAAAATGTATTAATTTTATTCCATATACGTGTCAATCTTTTATTTTAAAGATATGTAGACAAAAGACCAATAAATTCATCGTCGTCAATAAGCTTTTCTAAATGACCGCAAACAGAATATTTGGAAGGGCATCCTCCAAATAAAACTAAAACTTTGTCTGACGGGAATTTCTCTTAGAATCGACTGCGAAGCTCGCGTCTGAAGAATGCGAGGATGCTGCGACGATCATTTTCGTACCATTATCTCAGGAACCGGTTTGTTTGGGCGAATTTGAAACAATGGACGGCTTGGCTGCGCGCACATACGTCGGCGGTCGTCGGTTCGCGTAGAATAACATACGGGCAAAGTTCCGGGGCCACTCGTGTGTTTATAATGCTGTATTTAAATAACCATGGATACGTCGAGCATCGCTTAGATTTTACTTACATAGTAGGGTTATCCAAGTTCATATCTGCATTAAACGATTCCAAATTATTTAATTTCATTTAGAATCTGTGCTGTTTCTCCATGAATAAATTAAGTCCCTTTCTTAAGATTGCCGTCGCAATCATTTCATATGGAAAGTTTACAAATTAATCAGAACGCCACATTAATTTTTATCGTTTGACCACCCACGTGTAGATTCAAATTGATAAAATTAAGAAATTAATGAAAAAAGTGGAAGACTTTTATGAATTCTACACAGTTATAATGTCCGCATGACATATACAAACAGAACATTGCCATAACTGCATAATGACGACGTATGCTCCTTGTATAGCTTTATAAAGAGACTCATGTAAATAATAAGTAGCCTTGTTGCCAACTCTGAATAGGCATTTAGCATAATCAGACATAGCTTCCTGTAGGGCCCAGACAATATATTTCTTGGGAGATAGTAGACTAACTTTATTATGATCTATTTTAACAAACTGACTAAGAATAGTATTTTTTAAATCTAAGACCTCTCCAATATTGACAAAAGGTATGGGTAGATAAAATCTAATAAAAACATGCTACAAAGATTGCCAACTGCCAATACATTTTTAAATTCAGTTAAGCGGAAAGTTAGAGAAAAATAAAGGTACATTAAGCTTTTGGGTTCCGAATTCAAGACGTGAGCAGGTAGTCCGTCCCTGCACGCGTCCAAACTTTTTCCGATTTATCCCTATAAGGATTATAACCACTGCAGTCTGCAAAGGCATTCGGATATCGGCTTTTTGTTAAAAAAAATTTCGTCCATCGAGCCATACATTACTTTTGTTTAAGAAAAAACACATCTTCACGGCCTTTATACGCAGCGTGGTCAGTACAATCAATGGGGCTATACCCTGTCACTTCTTATTTTTTTATGAATGGATTAATTCCGATAGTTTCAAGTCTAACGCTAATTAATCATTACTCTAGGCTCTTTTTCTTTTTATAAGTTAACATAGTTAGAACTCGTTCACGTTAGACCAATGAGGCCAGGACCGTAAATTAAATTAAAATCTCGGACATATCAAAGAAGCAATAAGATTATCAGACTAAACAATACTATCTCTGGTATAAAATCTCTGTTCTAATACTTCTGACTTTATTGAAAACCCTAGTACATTGTCCTAGTCCTAAGACAATCCTTTCTAGTCTCCGGCCGTTCATATACCTTTCAAGTCGCTTGTATTTGCTCTATTTATTCAATTAAAGTTGTTAATGAATCTAAACAGTTTGACTTGCGCAAGTGAACGAAACAACGAACTGTTAACTAGGTTATAGTTTTAGTCTTGTCTGGTTAAGAGATGTTTACGAAATTTAATTAGGATCTTTCAAGGCGCTTTAAAATACACGGAGAACATAAACACACTAGGTTCATTATTGCAATAACATTATTTCTAACTTGATAACAAGATTATGCTCTTAAATATCTGTGTACAAGTAGATAGTTAACTATAAGTAACTTTTGCAACAAACGTAATTGCTCGCATCCTATGACTCCTAAAGACATAAATCAATTTTTCTTACATTTAATAGTTTCTATTCTCAGAGATTCATTAACTGTAAAGTCATTCGTCCCCACTGAGCTTCAAATGGCAATTGAAGATTATGTAACTTTGTCACTGCAGCAGGGGGCACACTTTTAATGAACAGAATTCTACACTTGGGCGCTCTTTCCGTATATGGGGCTCGTTTAAGCTGTAACTTCTTAACAATTCTCTCAAGAAATCACCTCTCTGTGTGGAAATCTATATCAGTGGAGTAGAGAATCTCATTGTTTTGGAGATGGCTTTATTTATATTATTTGTTAGTCACTTCCAGATTAGGTCGTCTTGCGCTTTGTCCACACACGGTGAAATGATTCTTGGTCATTAAAAATTATACAATGGTTCCCACAACTTTTAAGTTTAAAAGATCAACATCATAATTTAACAGCAAAATTACAACTTTGAATTTGTCTATTTCGTAGCAAGTAACAACAAAAGAAAACATAATGTTCTAAATAGAGTTTTTTTTACCAGAACAATAATCATGAAGTATGTTTTTATCTGTTCAATCTTGACGACTTTACGGGCCAGTTTCCAGAAATGCCAACGAAATAAGAACCGGAACATAGACACATGTGTTCGTGTATGCTCACCTGCGATCACGCTGTCACTATCGTGATGTCCGTGGAACACGTCTCGTTTATAACTAGAACCTTCACTTCTTTATCTTCACGTTGAGATGCTTTAATGGGCTTAGCTTCCCTTGAACTTGCGACTTCTTCCACTTTTATTGAAACTATATGTTTCACTTGAGTCTGCTTGTTATTCTATTCGTTAGATGAAATTGCTTTAATATTCTTGTATCCATAGTACTCCCGTGAGTTAGAAGACGAGTTGAAATAAGCTTATCATCTTGGCATTTTTGTCTCGCAGCGTTAAGGTTCAATCGAAATTGTATTTTACCACTAGGCTAGAGAATTTCCTAGTCTTGGTCTTACTCGTAATTATCTTCTATTTTTTTAAAGACTCTAGCACAACTTGAGAAATCATGGCAGCTCTTGTGCTTCTATTGTAACGAGGTAGTTTATATAATTTTGAATAATCATTAAGTACTGTATGTATATCTGTACCACCCATTCGGTAAGCGGAACTTTCAACGTTTCACATCTTGACGCTTAACAAGCACTATCAATCTATGTATAGTGTTTGTTACAACACTGCGCCGATACAAAATGTTAACTATCAATTATTCATCTAATGAAATAATAGGAGCACGGCCTCACGAACCGTTGTATTGTGCCTTACATGCCTTGTTTGACGGATCGTTGTGTCGACGCACATATATATGAAATACGACTAGTTTCAAACTGAATTGAACGACAATTGGTTGGGTAATTTTATTCCAAGAATCTAAAACAGCAATAGTTTTAAAGCTTTTGTATCCGTGGTTAACAAATTAAGCTCAGACTTTATAGCAGAAACCATTCCATGTATTCTACAAAGATAGTTGTTGGTAATAATTTACCAATGCATTGCTTTGCTAGTAGCCTCTAGTCATAATCCTTTATGTCTGTCGGTTATTTGCCCGCAGCTTCTTACATGTATAATGGGCAGTAAAATCTAACATTGAATTGAATATTTCCTTTGCTCGAGCCTTTGCCACCTTTAACATATTTGCGCTTATGTAACTTGCCATTATTAAATCTTAAGATGAATTGCTACATACAGTTTATTGTCTACAAAAATCATTAATTCAACCGACACTGAATAGGTTTCAAAATACTGACGGACAAAATCGTTGCAGTGCGCCGGCGCATCATTTAGTGTGTTCATCAATTTATGACACAACTTCATTGGTGGTTAGTAGTTTGATCGTATTGTTCTCGTCTGGTTTCATTGTGTTTGTAATGATGGAGTTCTTGTTTACCCACTTTCTCCGTAGTTAGCGCGTGTGCTGGAATCACGCAATATCAAGTAACATTCTACAATAGGATACATCTCTCAATACTACTAATTAAGCAATGTTTGAAAGTAGTGCTATTAAATGTCTATTTTCATACCCGAACTCTACACACTGAGAGATTAAAGAAAGAGACATCAGTATTATTGTATATTTGTTACGAAAAATATTCGTTACCTTGTTTTTTTTTAAATTTTAAACAAAATCTTCTTTATAACACATTTATTATGCCAAACTTGTTATAAGTTTTACACGCGTTGTTACCAATTCACGAGCTTATTTGTCACCTTTTTTATACAACTTTTAGTTATTTATTAGGTGCTCTATAAGTTTTACTAATTTAAATAAATTTCACATTTACATATTTCTTGTATTTACAACTACTATTAAAAGCATCTACGTTTACAAAACTACTATCATTAAATATTTATGAGCTTTGTTGTACGAATTTTTGTTGTTCACGAATTTTATATAAAATCAATGCAGTTATCTCAAAAATGTTTTAGACATTATCAGATGCTTGTAGAATAGAATATTTGAATAGAGAGCAAAAGGGCAAGATAGACGTGACCGGCCGGCGGATTCCTTCGTCCATCGCTGCTCAGCGCGCGACAAAAAATAAACTTATTTGGGATTTAGATTGCTATTGCTGGACCGTGACTTCTTCTCTGTTTACACAGCAGAACGCTTATTCACGCACGACTCTATTAAATCCGTGATTATTTTGTGAACTCCAAATCATTTCAAATGAAAAATTCATTTGAATATCTTAAGCAGTAACAGCGGTCTAAAAGCAGTCTGTGAATTTAAACGTACATTGTAGATTGTTAATAAGTATAGTATGCGTTTTATTTAATATATTATATACATACTTTGCTTTCCTAGAATCAAAACAAGCTCAATTTATAATGATGTGATAGATATTGAACAAGAGTCGCTCGCATGTCGTCAATTTAAAGACAATTTAGTGATTTGAAAGTCGATAATAATTTAGAATAGCAATCAAAGTCTTCGGTCTGGAGATCTCGGACCAACAATAATTTCCAATTAAAGGGCCGCGGAACCTTACAAGGCGAACGTACATCAGTGACGGACAATGGCAGGTCGCGAGCAAAAAGCGAGCGAGCGCGATATTTAGTGCGGCATAAACAACATTGTTGTCAAAACACTTTGCTTAGACCTTCATTTTATAGACCCTTAGAAATCCTCTGCGTGGACGAAGCCATTTATTTGCTTAGTTCTCATAAAGTATTATTTTAATAGCTCAACCGCACATTCTACGATGTTTCAGAATGTCTTTCAACGTTTTCCATTTGTTATGTCATGAGAAGACATTGTACCAATAATGACGAAATGAAAATTTCGAGAGCAGGAACTTCAAATAGTTTCGATACTGTGTTAAAGAAAGCAATTAACACGTCGAATGGAGATGAAAATTCTTACAAGAAGTGAAAGAGACAAGACGAGCGTAGTGCGACGTTTAGAGTTAGTTAACGTTAGCGCCTGTTAATAGAGGCATCACTCTACATAACAATTAGGACTTTAAAGTGATGCATCGGAAATTTTAATGAACATAAACAGTTTCATTGCATTGCCCATACGAAATTGATCTTCTAGTAAAATTGTTTTATTGTTTCTTCCAGCTCGTAATGTCGATAATGCTGTTAAAGTTGACTATCATGGGTTAATGTATAAAATTATATCTTTATATTCAAAGCTTTTTTCTACTGTCGTTCCTAAAATGTAGCTCACACTAATCGATTCTCTCTATAATTACACATCTTGTAACATATTGTTCTGGGTCCATACCTCTTTGAACCTGTTATTACTAGCAATGCGTTAACACAGATTTGAACGTCGTCGAGGCGAGATGGCGCGGCACGCCCGGTTTTGATCGATGGAGGAAACTCCGGTTCAACGCGCTTGCATCTATCTAAGCTACTCAGATGAGAGTTGCTTACATGTAAATTTCCTTAACAAAGACAAGATGCCGCCTAGCCGGTTATTTGTTTCTTTCGTTATAATTAAGTTTAATAACTTTATATTTTTGTTTGTTCTTTATGAATCAATATTCACATGCCTCAACTAATACAATGAGTTCTTTATCATTAAATTATTGTAAGAACTTGCTTAACATAAAAGTTAATTATTGCATCCTTTTAATTGAATTTTGGTTCAATGTAGTCGATTCAGGTGCAAGCAGCCACAGGATCAATATTTAAAACATCAAATTAAGTATCACAACTTCCCGTTGTTAATCGAGGCGTTTTCGTCTCGGCACCGTTGCAGTTATTTTCTTTTCATACACAGAATCCGTCTTCCTTCACAGTTGACACTGCGCAGCGGATGTCATTGTTCGATGTACAGGCGCTTTTGAAGCGGCCTTGGAATTTACACACTGAATACAACCCTATTGTCATTTAAACAGAATCTTTTTTATATCGAACGTTAATATTAAACAAATTGACTGCGATTTTCGTGTGACTTTGAGCTCTAACGTTAACAGATACAGCACCATTTATGATGGACCTCCTTTACTGTCGCGACGAGTTCCATTCGAAATCGATTTATTCAAAACGGACTGTTACTAAGTAAACACTTCGAGATGAGGTCTCGAATTGATCCAAGGAATGTTTATTTAGAAATTACTATTCATGCTTTTTTTAGCCTAAGCCATTGATCGGGTTGCGCTGCATATCTGACATGACGTCGAGTACCTACCTGAAGTACAGATTTGTTGTTGCTGACTTTAATGTTATTGTTTATTTATTTATTTGAGTAGATCTCTGTAAACCTTACGTTCACAGGGTCATTACCTTTCTGATTTCAATATTAGTGGTCTGAGAAATATTTTTAACTATAGTATGATCGTTGTGGACTAGAAGTACTCTCTAATAGAACTCAGAACTGAGCTCACTTCAATTGCGTCAAAGTTACTAATACCATAGTAAGATATTTAATTTTGTTTTGTAGATGGGGAGATGGTATTCGTTCACGTTCCAGTTTATAATGTATAGTTTTCAATAATAATTAGCTTCCCTCCACTAAAATTCTAACAGCTTTCCGTTAATATTTATTGGGTAATAGATACGACTAACATTATAGGGATCATTAAAGAGAATCTATCTAATTTGGAGGAAATTACGTATTCCCAATATCTCTGCGTTCTAAAACAAGCACTCGTTCTGAATGTTAATAAAATTAAAATGAGTGCCGGTTAACCAACACCGATGTGCCACGGCTGTCGCATTGACGCCATAACTCCGTGCCTTCGGACGATTACCTGCTCATTTGAATAAATCCCAACAATTGTACGTGTTAATAAAAAGATAAACTCTTAATACCATAAGACCGGTATCTATTAATATTAAGCAGGAAAAGTTGTTTTTTAACATTTTTTACTGATCTGTGTAAATAATGAGCTAATACTAATGATATTTGGACAATATTAACAGCGATCTATCTTCTATCTAAATCTATCTTCTAAGATTCAATTCCAAATAACTAGTTATTTCTAGTTACTCTTTAATATTTTCAGTTCAAATATTTATGATAATCTTCAAAACCTTCGCTGTCAATGTTTACAAATCTATACTTATTTTAAACACTGTAGTAAATATGCATTTATGTATATTGGATGTATGGCGTATGGACGACCGTGTAACCTCGGTGGACAGTAGAACTTAACTAAATCTTCAAGATAACGATCACGTGTGTCTGTATTATAGAGTTGGTTGTTCGTATATGACTGTTCGGATTACGGGTTTAGCATAGAAATGGTTTTGCTTCTACATCTTTATTGGTTTTTGTTGTTCTCAATTACGAAATAGTTCCATTATTATGTTGAATGATGAAGATGGAATCCAAAGTTGACTTTATCTACGTTACTGTTCAGCAGCGAGAAGTAAATTGAATAAAATTTCCATTTCTTTCATTAAAAGTCGATGCATATAAAATCGTTGGTAAATTTCTGTACAGATTGTTTTTGAAATATCAGATTTATTACAATGACGTTATCGTATCGCCCTCATAAAGTAATTTGAATATGAAATACCGCACACTATAAAGACCTTTTTTCTTCACCGACATGCCTATGTTAATCCATTAACAAATTTTACTGCGGTGAAAAAATCGAACCTCGAACCGGTCCGTGCTCATCTTCACAAATTGGTCATCTCGAGATAAATGAACTTATGGTCGCTTATTATTTTCAAGTTATTGGACTTTGCCGACTATTTTGACTTCGAAATTGGAATCAGTAATTTTAATAACTATATTTTCCTCTGTGTATTTATTTTCTAGTTTTGTCATCATCATTGTATTCGTTGTCAAATTTAATATCTTTTCTTATATCAATTTCTAAATGTAAATTTTATGAATACATATTTCTAAATAAATATCTTAAAAGTGCACTTAACTAATACTTAACAAAATAATTATGGATATAAAAACAAAATATTTTAAAATTTTACACAAAAGCTTAACGATCGCCTTCGCACTTCTATAAAGTTAAAGCACACCTAGCAATAATTATGCATCGAGCATAAACTTCGCGGTATATTGCAAAAGATATCACCTCTTAATTGTATACCTATAGCGGCTATGAAATCACGACAGGTGTGATTTATCTACAGTTTTTGTATGTTAAGCATTAATATGAGGTGATGAATTAAAAAATGAAGAATGGTTTTATATTGAAGCGGGTCATTAAACTGAACTTTATATCGTAATTAACATTCTAATACAATCTTTTATCAAACACAATACTGCGTCTAAACACCTGAAATTTCTTATGTATGACAATTTCCATTTTCTAGTTTGGGAAAAACTGATCTCAAGTAACTAACCTAGTAACTACTTAATTCTATTCTACTAATAACTTCGCAGATCCACTTCACATTCTTAAGGTTATACATATCAAGATATTATATAATCGTGTCATAAATCATGATGTGTTAGTTGCGCAAGTAAGAACAGAAGCTGCGGTCATTCAACTAAGTCTAGTTTGATCGGCATCAGTCTCGGTCGCGCTCTCATTGGCACAGTGTCGCAAAATCGATTCTTAAATGAGAAGGCGCCAACGCAGGGTCAATGTCAATATTTCTTCAAATGATGATAACACCAAGTAGCTTACTCTTCTTGACTCCATTCAACTCTGAGATTCCAAATTTAATTTCATTGCGAAGACGATAGCAGTGATAATTTTATTTTATTGAGTAGCATATGAGGCAACTTATTTAAACACAATTCAATTTCAATTAAGTTGTCGATACTGTCTCCATCGCAACGACTCAGGATTTTAGGATTAGGATTTTCAATTACAATTAATTGTTCAACTAACAAGCACATACCTACCTACCTACATATTATTATTTAGAAAAAATAAGTTGTAAATAAATACAATATTGTGTAATCTGTATACTGTATTTAATTAAATTTTACAATAACAACCACATATACTCGTATCTTGCACGCAATGGGTCGTGCTTTTATAATCGATAACTCAATCTTAACATTAAACTCTGATCGCGCGTCATATTAAACTATTATCTGGGATACAATCTATACAGAGATGGGCACGTGAGCCATCCACGACCTCGACATTTGTAGCGTCAGGCGTCGCACTTTCTTTAAAGCACACTTCTTGTTCAATTTTAAATGTGACTTACCTACATTCACTTCGAATACAGCGTCATCGTCTTCTACCTCTATATGGTTGAATAGTTTTATTGTTGCATTAATCAGTTTTTCTTGTGTCAGTTAATATTTGACTATGAGATGCAAAAAAATGTTATCTGCCATCGCCGGTTAAAAAAAGACATCATTTGCTAGCGGCGCGAGAAGTGACGGCTTGCTGTAATCTCTGTTCCTGATCGCTCACGCTCGAACACTTCTTGATATATCGCTTAATTTTATTCAGGCTTTCGACTGCTCATTTAGATTTTAATAACTCATTGAAGCATTTTAAGATTTGCTGTGCACTAGACTGTGATTAATCCAAATTATTTATTTATAGTAAAAGAAGTTATTGTAATGAGTTTGCATTTGATAGGTAGATGCCAGAAACCAACGACACGGTCTATTTGCAAATTCTAATTTATCGGTCTGAGTTGCAGTTGCTACGATCGTCGTAGCATTTGCACCGGAAACTCGATATGGCAATTCCGCTACAACACTTAAATATCTACTTTGCATGGGAGCTGGCGTTATAATGCACTTTTACGATAGTGATACACCGTTAGTTGATCAGTGTCTACGCAAATCAAAGTTAAAAGTGGTTTTGCACGCCAATGCAATTGTGGCTTATATTAGGGTGACTACATATTTTCAAATCTTTCTAAAAGATGATAAGATGAAAGATGATGCTTAAATTTTGACGTCTTAGCTTTGCCATATACCTTGTTTAATATAGATAACTGGTTAAAAGTGAACATTGTTACTAATTTCTAGTCATGTCGTAAGATCTAATGATACATTTCGATATTGGTTTTAATGTTTAATATGATTCACTTTCCTAAAAAGTATCTATATTTATTTTTACATAAAGACTGTCTCCATTTTCAACTAGAAATGCTCCCCTTAGTTTACAATCGACTGCAGGTCGAGCGGAATAGTAGCCCGCGGCTGTCTTCGCGAGGCCAATCGCAAGAACGGTCTGCCCTCAAGGGTTCCCAGCCAATGACGCCTTTCCCACAAATTTCAAAGTCTTAACTGCACCTTTGCTTTGTTGCATTGTACAGCACTCTGTAAGATTATGGGAGCTAGGCAAGCTAAACGCAACAGCCGAGTTAAAAGTATCTATTCAATGAAAATTACTACCATAGTTTGAATTGAACTGTTTAATTCAACTGTAGTTTTGGACGTTGATCCTGATATAATGGAGAAAGCACTAGAAATATTAAGACATCAAAGGAATAGATTATTATTTGCTATGAATTGATCTATCCGCCTGGGTCAACTAGTTCTTTGAAGTATTGCCGATTACAGTATTATTCTTAGATTTTGAAGCTGTACACTGATTAAGTAATCCAGCGACTTCTATATCAGTTGGGCTAACGTGAGACTCATTCTCTGACCATCTACCACAATAGGTGACACGCATTAAGCAATATCACGATATTTATTTAACTGACGAGCTTGGAACGGTATTTGCATATAATGCTCGCGCTGCCACGATGCAGATCTGGAGCACCGATTGAGGTGTCGTGCGCCGGCGCAGTCGATCATGCGACGTTCGTTTGGATGTTCATTTCTTTAGTTGTCGTCGGGGTTCTTCTCACTTAATAAACCATTTGGAAGGTAATATTCGTCTCTTATTTTGTTATAATTTGGCAGTGGGTGGTCTGGTATTCTGAATTACAAAGCACTTTCAAAATGAAGATCACACAAATTAATATTTAATATATAAAGTTCACAGTGGAAGCCTATAATCAACATTTCTCAACTCAATAGCTTTAGAAGTTTTTATTTACACAGTCTTTAATATTCGATTTGGTTTTGGTGTCGTATTTGCTGACATTTTGATATCTGACCCATTTTGAATAGAATTTTCAAAATAAGTTTATGACTTTTGGTGTAATCAGTTGTTATAATATTTTGTGTCTTCAAAAACAATAAGAAGCACCGTCTATAAATTCAAATCTAGTTTCATATAATAGGATGATTTCTAGATCACATGTACAAGTAGGTAGAATTTGTGATGTTATGCCGTTTAACACTTTGACCTGACCTCGCCCGCGCAGTCTTACAATCTCATTGATTTGAGATGAGATTAAGCGGTACGTGAATGTTTCCATTTCGGATTTGTTCTTATCTTTTGTTACGTTAATACTTGCAACCGGATGTATATTATGATCTGTCTCTTTATATTAATATATGGTAATGCACTTCTTTTCTATCTTTAATCGTATTAATTATTTTTTTTTGGAAACTTGACTGTAAAATTTCTTCCTTACTTATAGAAAATCAATGTAATATGGCCACAAATGTTTTTTTTATTATTATAACTTATTATAATTTACTTAAACTTTTATCAGTACTTACTAAATATTTGTTCCATTTGGGTTTCGAACTCTGAATCGTCTACTTCGTGAATTCTTTCTTTAAATCATGTGTTAGAATTACCAAAGTACCTACCTACTAAAATTTTCACATACCGCTCTTTACAAGAAGTTAAACTTTAGACACGATTACGTATTTCCCGAACTTCATCAGTATTCTGTTAACATATTTGTTGCTTTAATACGGGCCATGGATTACAACGCAATTTTAACTGTGACTTCGTTTAAAAACTAAACATTAGGGCTGTCAACTTACATTTACAATTACAATAGTTTACATTTTAGGGTAAAGAGTAGGGATGCTATTATTTTCTTACGGAAGCTGTAGATTTGGTTGGTTCTTCCTTACTTCAGCAGTTTAGATACCAATAAAATATCGCTATAATGATTATTGGTTTTGAGAAATTAGTGACAGGGTAACTCAGTCTAATTAAAGAATACAAAAATATAAGGACATGATGACGCTAGGGATTGGAAAAGAGAACGAGAGATACCTGGCGCCGCAAGGTTAGAAAAACTTACACAAAGTGAAGATAAAATGAAGTGATAGTGTCACTTGTGATTAGAGTCTTAATATTAAAAAACAAATAAAACCAATACAATTTGCTATAATTAGATAACGATTTGATCTAAACCACACGTCCTTGCAACAGCTAAGTGGTTTGAACTCGCGGCCATATATGAGGCATTACTCACGCTATCCAAAAAAGTGGAACAAAAAAATATTTCGAAAGCAAAGCCTCAGAGATACGACTCGTTCGTCGAGAGTGCCCGCGGCCAATCATGTCTTGGGATAATAAAGGGTTGCAGACGTCGGCCAGTGCCGCCCGGGTCGACTTAGATTTATAGTCGAGCCTCCAAAGAGCTCCGACACAAGCCGCGTGCGCATACGCATTCACGCAGATTCGCGATTAGGGACCATTCAGTTTGTAACACATGTCCTATCTTTATTTGTCATCAAAACTACAGTCGGCGCGAAAGTAGCCCTGTAGCTTTTTCTTTTATAAAAGTGAATTTGAGATCTTTCTTTGTAATTTAGACAAACTAAAGTTTTGTAGACAACCAACTAATTAAAGTAAACTAATATTAGAATTAGGAAACGATGCACAAAATGAAACGGAACATGACCTTTCGTAACACAGTATTTTTTCTATGAAATATTGTAACCAAAGCCTCAGACGAACAAAGAAGTTTTATTTGTCGTATAATAGAGAAGTGGATTGATTGTGTGATTCTGTCTTCTAATTTCTATATTTTCTGCCACATACAATCTTGAGTCCTTCAAGCCAAACGTCGAAAATCAACTTCAACAAGCGACTTTAATAGACTCACCACTATTTATACACCAGTCGCTGATAGTCAAATGAAAGAAATTGCTACACAATGAACCATCAAAATCAAGATCGATTAACAGTTATATCAACTAAGTAATTAAAAAAATCGTAATATATTCATCGTTTCTCGTGCGACATGACAGGAACCGCCTCTTTCTATATTTATGCTGATAGAGGTGCTGATATCATCTGCGGAACTTCTCTTATTGTTTTGTAGTCGCCTCGCTCCGTAATTGTATCGGCTTGTGATTGTCTGATAATCATCTTCTGTAAAGGCAGTGAAATGTGGGCGGTTTTATATTGAAAGTTTATATGGATTTTTTAAAGAAATTTTTTACGTTTTTGTCAGTGACTGAGAACATTATCCAAATTTAGTTATTTTACTATTATTGAACGAGATAACTAGCAAGCCTGTTGCTACTCTTTCTAACATTAATTATATTGTGCGTTTGTAAGGAGTAAACTATACAACGATTGGACCGATTTGAAAACTTCTTTCACTGTTATAAATAAGTTACATTTTTATATCCATAAGCTTTTAACGATACGACAAATTATTCGTTCTTTAAATTAAATCACTGAACCTTAAAGTACCCATGATGGATGAATGGATATATACCCAGAGATCTTTTACTTCATGGTTAAAATCATCCAAATCATTGAAAGCAAATCAGGTACTTTGAATTGAACGAACATTGCCTTAGAAATAGCTACGAGTTGAACTTTATTTTATCTTAATTTCAACATGACTTCAGTTGCTTCTACTCGATGCAACTTGACTTACATGACTGTCTTATCTACCTCTATTTGTAAGACTGCCTAGTCTCTACTATCTATTCTTCTATTTCCTTCTATTTTTGCTGTTATTATTTTCAAAGTGGGAATTTTAGGTCATACATTAATTTTATTGATGTCACCATTGATCCCATTTCATTCATTTACTCATCATGTTTTGTAGGCAATACATTAGACCGTTTCAGACCCTATTCCTGACCACAAAAAGGTATTCTTTCGTTTTAAAAAAAGTTAAGATCGTCTCGTCTTAGAAATCTGTCTAAAGCTTCGTTAAGTTTAAGAAGAATTGAAAGTAGGGGGACTATGTTTTATATTCATGCACGTGTGGGCATAGTGTAATTTGATCATTGAAGTCTCGCGGCAGATAAATAATTTAATAATGGTGCATATGCTTACATAAAGTAAGCAACCCTTTCCACCGCGTTTGTTTAGATACAAGATAATCTTTTACTACACGTCATAAAAGCTTTTAATGTTTGGTATACTTGCCACCTCCCTTTTTAGGGTTCCGGACGTAGCTCCAAAGAAAAAACTAAATAGCAGTGAAATCTATTCTTAGTAGTCTCCTATATTCCTAAAGAAAAAGCTTTATTGCTTGTCTGTCTGTCACAGTGGTTTTCTTTAAACCATGCAAATTAAATTAGAAAAAATGCAATGCACTAATTAACACTTTAATATATAATGAAAGAATGAAGAAATGGATTTAGTCTATTTTGCTAACTTTGCAATAAAAAGCTTTCTATGAATCATAGTTGCACCTTTGTTTTCTTGTAACATTGTATTAAAAATCAACTATGTAATAATCTCACGGCGTGAGGCAACTGGCATAGAAAATGTGTGTATAGAACAATGAACCCCTCCCTCTATGAGAAACTTGGCGCAATATATGGAAAACATAGTCAAACTGTAACTATATTTTAATACTAACTAATAGTATAAATGTGAAAGTGAGTTTGTTTGACCTTGATTTGACTTGACATGATTTATGCACCCCGGAAATCATATGGGGTAAATTCTTTATTAAATATCACATTTAAAAGTTTTCCACGGAAAAGTTTTTGCGGTATGACAGTACTAATATATTAACAAACTATTCTTCATTCTCCGACATTATCCCATGCTTAGTTGGGGTTGGCTCTCCTAATGGCTTTTCGCCAGCTCGATCTATTCCGGGTCGTCAGTGGGTCTAATTCTAGGACTTTGAGGTCATTATTGACTACTGATATCCATGAGAGTCGGGGTCTGCCGCGGCGTCTGACTCTATATCCAACACTTTCCAGGTAATGTGGTCTTCGGGCATTCTCATTACGTGTCCATACCAACCAACGTAGTCGTGTTCGGTGAGCTTTTCAGGTATCGGTGCCACTTTTAGACTTCCACAGTTATTTGGCACCTTGTCCAAGAGGGTGACTCCCACCGACCAGCGCAGCATCCTCATTTCAGCTACATGTAGTTGTTGTGTCTGCTGTTTTTTTAGTAGCCAGAATTCGGCACCATATACCATTGTGGGTCGTACTGCGAACTTATACACTTTGCCCTTGACGTGGATGGGCATTCTGTTGTCGCATAGCACGCCGGTTAATTGTTTCCACTTTTTCTACCCTGCATTTAAAATTACATTACATAAACAATCTCTAAAATGATATTAACGTAAAATAGATTTAGTAAGAAAAGTATTTAAAGATAGTGAGAAATGATGCTATATTATCCTCTATGCCTAAACAAGGTGTAAAGGAGATGTTTAAAATTATTGAAAAATATATCTTTTTTTTTTTCTTCACGGGTTCAGCTCCCGAAATCGTGTTATAAAATATATCTTTCTTTTTGAATTATAGTTTTCGTGAAAATGTGATATTCATGAACTGATATAATATCTAAGTACCTACTGAAAGTTTGATTATAGCAGTTGAAATTAAATATATTTCTCCGAATATTGAATCTTTGGTCTCGGTCGTGCTTCAATCAATCACACGAAAAAGATCTCTCTGATCACAAATTCTTAAACAATATTTTTTGCTTTATCACCGAGTTCGCCCTATCGGTATTTGAGATTCTAAGCAGTTGCAGTTTACTTCTTATCGTTTAATCTTTTTATCCCAAACGAGTATCTTAAATCTGTGTAACGATTTTTGTGCAATACTTAGTTTTTAGTTTCGTTTGTTACATTATTTTAGACTTTTGTAAAATAAAATGTGATTTTGTTTGTCTGTTGGTAATAAGTAAACGCGAAAATTACGGACAATTAAAGAAAACTATTCATCATTCATTTTATTCTACACAATTATTTCCTTCATCATTTTGTTATATCTTTGACGGATTAGACAGCACATGCCATAAAAACTCGCTGGGGCTTACTTTTCCCAGACTTTATTCACTTATACTGATAATGTTCAGCTCCCAAACATGATAGGTCCATGTTTAATACTCGTAATCCTTCCTGGTAAATCAACCTATCAAATAGTGAAAATGTTACAAACAGACAGATAGACGCGGCGGGGGACTATGTTTTATAATATGTAGTGATGATAGTGATGAACACAGGTTACCACGAACGAAGCTGAGGCGAAAATCTATAGCAAAATATAGCAATTTGTTTAATTTAATTCATGTTTGTGTAATGTCATGTTCGGCTTATTTTCTGTTTGGGGGCACGGAATTCGCCATTTAATAGGACCCCAATGTCAATCCATTCACCTTGCTATTCATAATCCCAACCTCTATAGAACAGACGGACAGACAATGCGCTGACAGCCATGTGCTCTACTCAATAGCGATCTATTTGTTGCGGATGTAGACAGTCTGTCATAGACAACATTATGTGTGCGATATTACGAGACGTGACGTTTCTTTGCTATTTTTTTATTACAGTGATTCAACGCTAAAAGTCTCTACTTATATCAAAATAATCAGATCACGAAATTACTACTACACTTTGCATTATTACCAAAAGGGATATTTTTTCAAATTCTTCAATGTTTCAAGTGAATCAGTGTTTTATATTATTTGTTTATTCGCTATTGCTGAATACTTTCTATAAAATTCCATAAGTACATACTTTCTGAAAGGAATGCTTCTTTAAATGCACACTTAATTCTTGTCTACCACTTTAGTCGAAACTCTAAAGATATTTTCGTTTCATATAGGTATTTTCCGATGGATAGATTTCTTTCCTGTAAATCTGAACTTGTTTGAGTTGCTCTTTATTGAAAGTTAATTTTGAAATGCATCTCATTTTAATTTGACTTGACACCTAAGAACAAGTTATCTTACATGATCCACTTGTCAGTTCTGCGTTAACTAGTCTATGTCCCAGTGTAAAGACACGCACACACGCTCGTGGCTGGCGCGTGGGAACGAGCCTCGACGCGTGCGGGGATTGTCATGCGTACTGTGTTATTTTACAAATGGACATTTTTTACCTTCTACCTACTTCAGCTCCTTTGGCGCGACAACTCTCTGATCACTGATAAACGATGACTTGCTGTAATAATTTTTCTTGTGTAATAATTTTAGATTTATCACAAAGCTTGATGTTGCCCTCTTTTGCCTCTAGTTGTGTACATTATTGAATACATACTAATGTCAGTTACTCAATGACGCCTAAACAACTGAACGGATTCGAATACTTACATTTTTAACACATCGGATACATTTTGATCCCCTGAAACTTGAAATTGAATGACAGTATATTGATGTAGGTACCTACCTACTCTGCGAACGGCTGAACCGATTTATATAAAATTTGTAATAATAATCTTGAAACAGTCACTGGAAAAATTATTTCTTTGTCCCATTTCCACACGGGTGAAATCACATACTGGTACTTATTTATCTCAATATTTACACGCAACAATGGTTGAATTTCTCGCTGGAATTCTCTGTGTTCCGTTTATTGCGATATCGCTTATTGTTTGTCCTGAGGCGATGCGCCCGGGTCGTACTACATACCTACCACTTTACTATTACTCGTGCTCATTTGAGCTAGGTAAAGATCCTAGTCTTTATTGTATTAAAACCGGGTTTCTCTTTATATAATTATTCAGTGAACAACGGTGCCTTACGGTTCCCCGATCTCAGAATACCCCCATGCCGTTGTCCAGAGTACAAAATGGCCAGCTCTAAACTTGGAAACAACTCTAATCTTAGACCTATGTAAGTACTTACTGTATCGAATGAACAGTAGGGTTGAAGTCTCTAAGGTAGAGTGGAGTTGTCCTGTTTGCCTTATAGCTCAGGTCAAATTTGCGATATGAAGAGTTGATGAAAAGAGAAACACGATCTTGGATGCAGGTGGATGGTTTATTTCATTTCCAAAGTAAACGGTTGGTTTGAAGGTAAATATTGACTCAGACTTCAGACTACATGAAACTTTAAATAATACAATTTTAGAATTGCTGAATAGAAATAAATTATAGCATAAAATTACAACCAGCTAATGGATCCCCAAAACAAGGTTGACAGTGCCATAAAACAAGTAGCTAGCCATATTGTTACAAGCGTAGCCAGGATCGATGAAAATGTGCTACGTTGTTCTATTCGATTCATTCGATTGTTTCTAGGACTCATATTATGACAAATGCAGCAAGTCGAGGTCAGAGGCTTCAAAACTATTTGGCACCTAAATTCCAATTTTGCCAACCCATTGAGGGTTTAGTCGTTGATGTTTTTTTCCGGAAATGGCTGTGATACAAACAGATATCTCTAGATTTTCATAGCCGGCTAGTAGATTATTTATACCGTACTGGTTTAGGAAATAGTTTAGACTTTAGGTATTTATTGATTTAGTTTCAAAAGCAATTCAAAGGTAGTTTAGGTAGGGCTAGTCGCGGGCGGTCGGTCCCCACCCGCTACCGTAGACCACGCCCCGTGGCAAATTGCGCTGCGTCTGCGCAACTCTTGTTTCTATGACGCCCATTCACCAACACAAAGTTCAAAGAACATTCACTAATGGTGTTAAATCCTGCTGCAGTTTTAGTCACAAGATCCCGACTACATAATGTAACTGTTTTCAGGATTTTCATGAATAAGATTTTATCTGTCTTTTTCTTATTCTTGGTACATAATTAAATTGTTTGACCCAGAACGATCTATTTTTTTTTTGTTTTATATATTCTATCTATCTATATACATATCTATCATCACGCCTTTTATCATAAGAGAGGTAGGCATTCATTCGAATGCAATTTGCTACGATCCTGGCATATTTCTATCACTTCTTTTATATTCATCATACCTTCCATATACTCTCGGCTATTGTGTGCACTTACATATCCACACCTACATAACGCTTTGGGCTTATAGGTAAGCTTTCATGACCCGCCAGAGAATCACTAATTACATTTTGCTAAATCTGAGCTTCGTGAGCTTAATCAATTACTAAGTTAGCCTACTTTCAATACAACTAAATACAAAGTTTACAAAAATAACCCGATCCACCTCAAGTAATTTGTACCAAACTCCCCCATTACTACAACTACAACAAAATATCCTCGATCTCCAGTATTCTCTTGTGTTTAAGTCAATTACACACCTTATTCCCTGTAAATCGGTTTTGCGCTGTGTACCGACTATCTGCAACGTGTCCACTATCTAGGAGATTTAGTAGAGGCCGGAATGTCGCAGGGAGATAAGAAATGCGCTCCCTTGGCTAAGATAGTCCTGTGCTAATGGCTTTTTGTAGTTTATTTTTGTATATTGTTTACTGTTTATGCGGTCTAGTCTAGTGGCGTAGGATGTGAGACCGTTAACAGTAGGAAAATAGTTCAAATGGCAACCCCATTACTTGTTAGGTGAGATTTGTGGTTTCTGCTCGTACCCTGAGATTGGAAGCCGTAAAGCATTGCATCGTTTTTAGATTTTTTGTTTACTAATAAGCAAACCCTTTGCTTGCGAAGCTATGAAGCTCGGAGACGAAATACTACTCAAATATTGAAGAGCACGTTGCTCAGAAACAGATTTTGTAATCGTTTTCTACATATAACTTCTTTTTTCTTTCTCTTCTATTTGTTCCTTTCCACATATAACCGGACAAGGCATCCTATAGGGCTTTCAAGCAAAAGATGGCAAACTGAACTTAATAGAAGGCTGTAGTTAAAATAAGCAATGGCACATGTCCGTTAAAAAAAACGATTAGCGCAAAGCCCGTCCATAATAATTCCCAGACAATTTTGCAATGAGAAAATGCCCAGTAGCTGGTTAAGCGAGGTATCCCTCATCGGTTGTCGTAGATGAAACATCGCCTCCGTATAAAATATTACAACATTGCTCAGCAGAATACATTGCTTTTAAGTAGCTATAACTTAAGTTCTTTGCGGTTACCTCTTTAACTTTGTTTTTATTTATGGAGCTGTCATAATATAAGTCTTTCAACAGAGTGCAACCCGATAAAGTACTCACACGTTTACTGATTTTGAACCTTGCAACTGTTGCAATAACTATTATTTCGTAATTCAAGAATCTGAAACAATTAATATAATAGATATATACCCCCCCCTTTACAATCAAAAATTAATGCATCTTGTGTTTTAGAGCCTGATCTGGATAAACATTCAGGCACAAACATTGATTGCATAATGATAGGGATTCCCTTAGATACGCTAACCTTGTTTCTGAAATGTTTTTTTTTTACACGGGTTACTGTCCCAGGGTACCCAACGGAAGACCAAGTCTCCCTCTTTTATCCGATGGCATTTGTCAGGCTATACCTAACGATTGGCCAGTTCTGTTGAGGTATATTTAGATGATAAATATTATCCATATAGTATACAGTATTCAACGGTACGTAATTCACAAGACCATCCTTGTTTTTCTTAGCTAGCCACTCAATTATTTAATGTCCAATTGCAGTTAACCGTATAACTGCAAGTACGAGTACCATAGTTGCGTCTGCGCCGCTAATGATCACAGGAACCGGATTACGCGGATGACACTCGTAGGTCTAGAAAAAATCTTTATAAGTTGAACAAGAACTGCTATTTGTTACGTTCCCATAAGTTCTTTATTCTGTTTACCTACCTATAAAACCAGTTACAAATTAATTAAACTCCATGGGAATTCACAATTTGAGAAGTTCATGGGTCTATGACACTGAGAAAGGCTGCTTTATACCCTCAAGTATGGATGACTTGACTTGTAAAGTTAGCTGTATTTGGTGATTCAGCTGATATTTTAAGTGGGCTGATATTTTCATTGTGATCCATAAAGCGTTGAAACTATTTAAACAATGAAAGATGGAAAGTCCGCTGTCCCAGGATACTTATAATTGGCAGCATTGCACCATACATTTTCCATGTCCTTCTAAGTAATTGCTACCCGATGTATGCGTCGCGACCATCGCCAAGTTTGTCCTGCGCACACGCAATCCCGTCAACTTGCGCTTCACAATCAGATAACTGCGACATGCCTTCGCTTCATAGTCACAAAGTTAAAAGGTTCCAAGAAACGAACGGGCATTGCATTTGGCAGTTCATGTTTATTGGCAATAACTTTCCGCCCACGACTTTGCCTGGGTTCAACTTGTCTTGATAGTGCAAGTGTAAGAAAAGGTACCATCACGGTATTTATCCTGGAAGCACTAGTAATCGACACAGTAGTAGTTTTGGCGCGAGCAGGGATTGAACCTCAACCCTAAATTCATTGTTTCGCCAAATCATGAACCCTTGTCTTAGTTCTCCAATTCGATAATAAAAAAAACTATGCTATATTATCCTCCATTTTGGGACAGCAGTCCTTTCGGCCTAGGATTTTACATTTTCTAATAATTTACAGAAAACTGCAAATAACTTTTACACGATGCTATAGTTTATTGTTTTAAAGCTTTCCCATACTTCCGAACCCATCTAAATCAGTCAGCACTTTTCGAAACACCATTAGATTTTCGATAGAGTCAACAGTAAAGTTATATACAAACCAGTAATGAAGATTTAGGTCTTAGAAAAGTGGTAAATAATCGTCAGCTCGGTGAACAAAGGGCTCGTATTTTAGCGAGCGGCTTATAGGTTATAATTTTTCGAGATAATCGGTGCGCGGGCGCAGGTAGCTGTCGCTTCTGTCATCTTTTTGTTCCGCAAGCCATTGTTTGCTGTCGTGCCGTAATTAACGGTGGGCACTGGGCAGCGTTCTTGAAGATTGTTACATTTTACCCCATCTGATACTAAATATTGTCGATACACGAGCTATCTCGGACCACGTATTTAATCGTACAATTTATGATTTATCGATAGAATTCTTAATCGTAGCTTACCCGGTATCAATGCATTGCTTACTGAGTAATAAATTTTGTAACGGGAAGGTCGGTGTAAGTCCTTAGGCTACCGGTACCACATTAAGAGGCCTAAAGCTTTCGTTAATAATAGATGCGTAAATTCAAGATTTACAATGTCTTAAGGCAATATTGTTAAGCTTCTGCCCGTGGATTCACTTGCTATGAAATGCAACTTAAGAAATCAAATGCAGCCTATGTATGAATCTATTCCAAAAATTCTTAAAAATGGCTTTGATAAAGTCGACTCTGACAGTCAAGAGCTAGGTATTTTAATTAAAACAAATATTTTTTAAGTAAACAGATGAAATATCCATTGAGAATGTACGCTAAAGTGGTTTAAACTATAGGTTATAGTACCACTTCCCCTCGACACTTGGTCGTGGAGGTTAAATGTGTGGGAGTAAACATGGTTGCGCCTACGCGTCGTTTGGGTACACGGTGCAGTCCTGAATATCTTGGGAAACCTTGACAATGTTCTGTGTTTTGGAAAATTGCTATGCCATTAAAATATACTTAATTAATATATAATTTCCTGCACTAACTGATGCCCGCGAATTCGTCTGCGTAGCGCACCATTCCATAATGTCAACAATTTATTTATTTGAGTGGCTTCCTCTGGTATGATCTCTGAAGTATCACAAAGAAATTAAAAAAACTTTTAAAGTAGTGTTTGCATAATGCTTCCACAGACACGAATCGGGTTAAATTTAATCAAATCAATCAATCAAATTAATCAAATGATCTATTTAAAAAAAATACAGTTTAAAAATACACATTTTTTAATAGGGGGAACATTATTTAAAGCATAGTACAGCATATTAGTATGTGAATTTATTGTAGAAACACTGAAATGCCTAAAGCGGGACAAAATTGATGCTATCTTCACGCAAAAAGTCACAAATGGTATGATCAAAAGATTGAAACCAATTTCGTTAACATTGTACAAACTTTACTTTACACAAAAGAAAATTATGCTTTATTGCGTTAAAATTGAGATCTTTAACAGAAGTATAATATGTACAGTACGTGTCGACACCGACAGACTATGGCGGAAAATCAGAAGAATGACTTTTTAGTATAGGTTTTATTCAGCAGACTGTTTGTCATCTAATACTGTAATTATTATTGACGTAAAAAAGTGGTCGAGTGATTAAGACGTCTGGTAATAACTAGGCAGACCACGGGTTCAAATGGGTTTTTTATGATTAAAAACTTTTTTGTTTTTACCTAGTTTTTTTATTAATATAAAACCTTAAATCAAATCTAAAGATTAAAAATAACTAAATAAACCAGGTCCGCGTGGAATAGTGGCAAGAATACTGGCTGCATTTCCCCGCTGAATCGCGATGCTGATTCGTTGAGCGAGGAAGGAGCCAGCCCTTTTGTCACCAGAAGAGATGATCAGTCGAGGGGATACATCTTTAAAAAAATTTTTGACATTTGAACCCCACGGACCTAGAGTTTCTACACCAAACGGCACAAATTTGTAGTTTTCAATAATTGAACTATATTTGCGCCGTTTGTTAGACTCTGCGATTAAAAACTTATATACATAATCCGACAAACACCACACTTAGAAAGAAGTCAGCTTAATATAAATCACTCAACCCTGATTGAGGATATTTAAATGTACCATAAAATTTCTTATTTGAACAATTTCCTTTAAAATATCTTCCATCCTCGTAAATCACAACACCCATATAAACTTATTCATACCTTATAATAGAAATTCATAGAATAAACGTTCCAATAATTTATTATTTAGTATTAGTTATAAACTGTTGCCGTGGGTGGGGTTTACTATAGATAATGCCATGGTCCTATAGTAGTTACAGTCTATAATGGAATGCAGGAAAAGCTTTCAGAAAATCATGAATGTTACTGTATTTAACAAAATGGCAACAAAAGTACTTTATTTCATACTTTTTACTTATCTTGAAGAGTTAGTAGTCTCTCTAGTTTTGTTGGATTGGAAGGTTTCTGGTTCAATAGGCAGTTGAGGGAAAATCTACCCCACCTATCGATGATCCCACCATATTTCTACTTCTCGTGCCTCTTAGCTCGCATCTTAACTTCTTCTGAATTTGGGAAACTCATCATTTGGACATTTTTGTCAGTGTCTTCTTAACTTTCTCTCTTTCCTATATTTATATTAGTTAATGTCTCTAATTTAATTTCGTTCTTCTCTTGTATATACTTAAGTATAACTTATTCTTCATTTTCCAATACATATGCTTAAGTATCTCTATAATTTATATTGGGTTAATTACTTCATTCATTACTTCTCTCCATACATTTATATTATGAGAATAATTCCAAATGCCGTTCTTTATAATATTAGTTTAGATTGCCCACGCGCATGTGTGTTGCGCTTGCGCGGCATGGTCGTGTCGCGGACGTATCAGCATTATTTATTGGCGACGTCCGCCGCGCCTCGGGCGTGCGATTGTGTTCTAGCGTTCTACCGCACACGTTATATTCAAGCTTGTATCTAATGTAAATATAATAAACTCAACTTTGTATGCGGTTAAAGCCTTTGTTGGCTCTTTAGAAAGAGAACTCATTGCACATTTCCGTTTGTATATAAATTCTTAATGAGATTTTACAGACGAAACTATTGTAATGGCTGTTGACCCCAAATTGTAATACCCTGTTCTATATCTACAACGAAAACACAGACGTCATGATTTGAGTTAAAATGAGTGCTTGCATTTTTTTATATAAATGAAACACATGATTTTATCACTATGACTGGATCAAAAATATTAGGTTTATCATCATCATCATCATCATCATCATCATCATCATCATATCTGTCTGTGTCCCATGGGGTTGGCTGAAATCCCTGCATACCACAATTTCAACTAATATCTTCATAGTTATCTTGTCTGGTGATTTGGGCCCATAACCTATATGTTCAAATAATCTTAGAATATCTTCGTAACTTTCTTTCATTGTCATACAGAAGCTGTGAAATTGAACCTAAGACCTTTCTGTCATAGATAAAATAAAATAATACCTTGAGTAAAATATATAACACGTTAGACGTCACTTGAAGCACGATATTCACTTACAATGGTGCATTTTGTATGAAGGCGTGACCGAAAGTTATGCACTCGATATATGGTATAAACTCCAGTAGGTTAGAATATGTATATAAAATACCATTCTATGAAAATCAGAAGGTCTTCTTTGCTCACGACATAATCAATGTGTTGTTACTTGCATTTGTATATAAATCTATTGAATAGATGCTGAATTACAGAAATTAAATATTGTTTTTAGCAATACCTACTAGTTGCGATAGGTGGTTTGAGTTCAAGATGAAAATTCCAAAATGCCTTATATTCGTATTGAAAACCGCTATATTTTTATAATACACTAAATTGTTGACCAACTCTGCAGGTTATTAACTAGAAAGTGACATATCAGATTCTATTTGCGACACTAATGATGTGAAAAACCATCTTGGTAAATATCAAGTCACTAAGTGACATTTGGCTAAATTGGATACCGTTCAACCGATATACTTTATATGGATAAGTTTGTTATTCGTTCTTATTTTTAGATATCGATCACATTTCGATTTGTCAATAGTTTTGGTTGGGTTAGTTATTTTCTGATCCTGTTTTTTGATTCCGATGCCACTAGAAAAAATGTATGTAATATTGAGAGCAATTCCTGTCATTCCAGCCATGTTAATCTTTTACATTTGACAAAACTAATTTGAATTATTTCTTTCACAGTTGCACGTCAAAATTCGCCGGTGAGTTCTGCCAACATCCAAGCCCCTGCCACAGTGAGTCAAGTGCAAGGTGTCAGAATGGCGGTTCGTGTAGAGTGCGATCAACTCCTCAAGACCGGCCACCGTCTTTCGCCTGTGATTGTCCTTTGGGGTTCAGCGCATCGCTCTGTGAAATACGGGTGCCAACTGCCTGTGATTCTTCACCTTGTCTCAATGGAGCTACTTGTCGACTGACTTCGTTGGAAACGTACGAGTGTGATTGCCCACCTGGGTATACAGGTAATTATCTAATATTTTTATTTGACTAAGGGTCTGTTTTATATTCCAGTTCCAACTGTAAAATTAGCTTCATGGGTTCTTTTCAGAAGCATCCCTAAAAAGCATTATAAATTGCTAAACTTGTTATTTTATGTGCTGGATAATAATTGTAAAACAGTCGCTAAGAACAATTGAAAATGTGTTGAATGAAAATAATGATTACTATCACGACTATACCTTTTCTCCGAGAGCGATTGCTCATTGTTTTAAATAAACTGCATCGGTCGTAGATTGCTTATTAGAACCACAACCAGAATTGCTTGAATCTGTGCAAGCGTTGCGGGTATTTCTAGCACATTTTAAAAGAAAAAAAAAAGAAATCTTAACCATCCAGAATATAAATCTCGTAATTGCTGGTGACCGTAAAAGGGCTAACACATTGCTTTAGTTTTTTTGCAAAACTGCTGCACCTTTTATAGCAATTATTGGCGACGTGTGATGGGCATTTGAAAGTGTCGCTCGACACCTGCCGCCGCTGTTCAACACTATGACGCAACTATGCCAATTATATGTACGAGATTTATTTGCTTAGAGCTTTTTGTCTTCATTTCTATAAAAATAATAACGTAAAAGAACTGGTTAATCGTTAGGTAACCTCAAATTTCATCGGCTAAATGAGGAAGTCTTGTGTTCTCCTTGGTCACCTTTATAGGTGTTCACGAATGCAATCAGAGATGTACTCACCAAACTCTCTATTCCAATCCAGGCATAAACACTATATGGTAAATAGATAAAATGTACGAATATAACATCGTCTTTGGTACTTGGTAATTGAGGACGGGCTCTTTTTCCGCAACTTGACGTCAATGCGCCCATTTTGCGTGAGGTGGGATAATGGACATCACTCCTGCCATCCCAGCTCCTCCAGGAAGCCGAGCAGTCATTGCAGGTTGTTGCAGGCCTCTAGTATTGTTCTCGGGGATCCTAGATGCTCTGCTTGAATAACATCATATTGTTTCATATTTTTATACCATTACATTAGCACGCAACTTGCTAAAGTTACACAAAGTGTTGTCAAGTTAAAAATCAGTGAAAGCACACTTATACATGTAATTGTCCAAACCAGTTGGTTGACTTGTAATAATCATTATTTAATTGAAGATAATATTTGAAAGTAAATGTCAGAAACTCGGAAGTCGAATTATACGATAAACCGGCAAGAACAAGGTGAACCTAGAATGTGAAAAACGTGGAGTGGACCTTGTTTCATGTAAAGGACCTGAATAAGCTTAGGCTATCAAGATTTTTTTTTAAATAAAGTTAATAGTTCAGTCAATTCATCTGAAGAAGACGCGGTTGTTTCACTATATTGAAACCCTTAGACTATAGGACACACCTGTAATATTTCTTCTTTGTGAAATTAATTAATACTGAAATAATTATAAAACAATTAAAATCGTGTCATAAAACCCAAATACGTTGGACATTGGATCAGCTTGTAAACATTTAGCGATTTCGAAAGTATGAATTGACAGTAAATAGGTCGTGACTATTAAAATAGTGAATAAACCACATTTGAATGTATTGATGTGAACTTTATGCGGTAACCCAACTCGAGTCGCGCCTCTAGCCGATCATTGCGCAAAGCGAATGATGTCCGCGGGCTGCGCTAGCGCATGAAATAGATCAATTTGAATAGGATTCGCTGTCGTGTTTCTAGCCAGTACAAATTGGAATTATATTCTTTGCATAGATTCCTTCGACACGAAATGCGCCTTAGTCGGTGAAAGCTCCTCGAAAGTTCAACAGTAGTCTCTGTATATGAATAGTCAATGTCTGTTTATTTGTAATTTATGCATCGTAGGATCTGAAAGGGTTTTGTGTTGTCTAATCGTTACGGGGTCGAAATACCTGATTTCATTTTAAGGAGGTCTAAAAACTTTATGATTGTTTTTAATATACCTACCTACGTTTTTGGCGTTAATTAAATACATTGAATCAGCCCTCACACGTAATATGTATATTACGTAAACTTAAATCTATGCCACAAATTAAATTAAAAATTAAATCACCCATGTTCCTGATTGTAATTAAGATTAATACCTCAGTTTATGATCCGAGTTACGCACTAGAATTCTAGTACAGTAACAAAAGTCGATCTAGATATCACGTCTGACTAATTACACTTGTTTTCAACGAGATACTATTCAAAACGGTCGTTAATTTTAGAAGATTGGTCATTTAGTCCGTTGAACCAATTACTAAATTGGTGACAAATTAGGCGCATGGTTCGTAGTGACATCTACGCAATGTGGCTGAATGAGGTTGATTTAAAATTTAAACTCTATAGTGAGGAGTGCCTGTAGTGTTGATTGGCTGGGTTAAACAGGGTTTAGTACGCGTGTTTAGAAGTTACGTAGTTGTATTTGACTTTTTATTTCAAGTATTTTCTATAAAAATTGGAAGGTCTGATTTGATAGCTCATATATTAGACATTTTTGGATTAAAAACACATTTGAAGGATATTTTAACAGTTCAATATCTGGTAGTATATATCTGTCAAAACCATGGTTTAAATTTCTCAGTTTACTAATTTCTCCGTTTTGATCTGATTTTCTGCGTCTGCTTAATTGGACAATTGTCGAAAGTCAAATTTTATAACATCTCGATCGACAACTCTGTAATTAATGCGACGACCTCGTTAACGACATTTCGGACGACAGTCTTTAAATTTTATGACGAGATTTTAGTGATAATTTACGATGTTCATATTTTAATAAAAATGTAGCGCGAGATTGTGTAAGCGGATTTTCTAACCTATAAACGAAAGTAATTATAAATTGTTGAGATTTATAGTAAACTCTAATTGTCAAGACAGCGTTTTAGGCGATTTTTTAAATCTATTCGTTAATGAATAAGATAGAAAACTCAATACTAAACAAAATACTTACAAAAGACAAGTAAAACATAGTGGCGTAAAGGGCGGCGTCCTTCTGTTTCAATACGACAGTATTTATATTCTTTGACTTTTATTATTTAATTAAAGAGAGCCGGATCGAAGCCGATCGTAAAAAACGGCGTCAATATACCTAAATGCATTCCGATGATAACTGTTGAAACAAATATGTACTTGACATTTTTACACTTAATTGTCAGACCAAATTAAAAAAGGCTCCATTATTAACAAAAAAGAGAATTGTTACAACACCTAGGTTACCTACCCAACGGAAAACATTAATTAGCCGATGATATTTTTAAATATATTGAGGCTGCAAAATGCTCTTAGGTACAAACTACACTAATCTTGTTGCACGCTGCTTAACCGTTGATATCGGACTCACAGCCACAGACTCACTAACTGTAGTTAGACTACGACTGCACATTATACAAACTGAACTTTGAACCCAAACCATAGGTTAAATAATTGCCCAAACCAAAAAAAAACCTTCAATATTAAGCTTGAACTGAGTTTAGAACCAGAAACAGATCACTACACACAAGCTAAATCCTCCTTACTTTAAAGTTGTCAACCATTGATACTAATTTAGATAAAACTTTTGTGCAGGTGAACAATGTTCCCACGAAGACCACTGTGCATCACAGCCATGTCGGAATGGCGGGCGTTGCGTACCGGATGGCGACTCAGCCGCCGGATATTCATGTTCATGCCCACCTGGATTCACTGGTCCTCGATGTACGGACGACGTGGTGGAATGTGCTGGCGATGGCAACGGACCCTGTCATAGAGGACGATGCTTCAACACCCATGGCTCGTATACCTGTGTCTGCGAGCCTGGCTATACGGGCAGAGACTGTGACGCGGAATATGTGCCATGCAAACCATCGCCGTGTCTTCATGGAGGTGTTTGCCGTCGTCTTGATCAGCTGAGATACGAATGCGATTGTCCTAAAGGTAAGTTTTCCATGCATATTATACAATGTCCAAAAATTGAGGCAACATTAAAAACATACTGACACTTTTTATTTTTTATTTTTTTTATTAATTATATATTAGCCATTTTACGAACAAATGGTATTATTTTATAGTTTAAATTAAATAGACAGATGTTAGCACATTTGAAATATGTGAAACAGCTTTCCCTGATTACCACAAATGCGAAATCTTAAAACCAAAAGTAAATCCTTATATCGTGAGAGAATGGTTTCAAAAAAATTCTCAAATCGTTAATCAGACGTGTAACAAAAATAATTTGTTTGTGAGACGGAAACTATTATTTGAAGTAACACAGGCGCTCTCTGATAAAACAATTAAAGTTCCCTAAGTGACAATATAAATGTCAATCAGACGTGTAACAAAAATAATTTGTTTGTGAGACGGAAACTATTATTTGAAGTAACACAGGCGCTCTCTGATAAAACAATTAAAGTTTGACAATATAAATGTCAAGTGCTAGAAACTTTGTGAGGGGTGTTAATTAACTGCCACACTCGATGGGTGAACGTTCCCATAATATAATATACGTCATGTTGCTGGAATTCTTAAAACTATTAAGACACATGAGGCGTCAATGTGTTTAAGATATTCTTAAAATACATTCCGAAGCAAAGGGTAAAACAATTTCAATCATAAAAATTTCAATGTCAGAATTAATACTAAATTAATGTCTAAAGAAATATTGTTATAAACTAAAAAAGCTACATAACTAAAACCATAAGACTAATTAACTCACATCACAAATTAATCCAATGTCGCGACTATAAAAAGTTTGCAAATGATTTCAGCGGTTAAAATTAGCAAAAAAGCAGAGCCATGTGTCGAGAGATTTAACGTAGCAGTTACTCGTATATTTTTATTTCAAACTATAAACAATCTAACACATGTTGATCGTGGGAAAGATTTCGGCTCCTCACTTACTTACCCTCTAAAATTTACACATAATGTTATTGGCGAGAATTTAATTAGTATCAGACGTGAACCAGTACCAAACAAACAGAGTACTGTTATCTGCGCCGGCGCACAAAAATACAGGGAATAACTATTTAATGTTCGAATGCCTTACATGAATGAGTTAGTGTCTGGTGTTTATGAAGCTTGCTATTGCTTCTTGCTAATCTCACTTAACGACTTCTGTCTATTTATTAGCAGCGTTAATTAAATTCTTACCTCTTACTCAAAGCTTTTCTCTACTTTGAATTTATTTATCTTAAATTGAATAAGTTTTTCAGCCATGACCTTTATGGCTTGCTGAAACCTAGTTGCTACAGCCTGCATGGACTGAAACATTTATAATATTAATGTCTACATTTAACGAGTTAGTAGTGTCCTTCCATATCAAACAGTACATCTGGCATACCCGTTGCAGCACTTGCTAGTGCAGATGTATCTAAATTTTCAGAAGAATAAATCCAACGCTTTATGTTCTATTTTTTTTGTTATTGCATTTCCTTTGGATTTGGACAAAACTTGCGAAATACGTGAAGTCGATCTAATTAATTAAGTTTTTATAAGTATTAACACCAAATCCAATTTGTTTTTCTTTGACTTTGGACTGTTAATTTTAACCATTAAATTTTTATTCCCAGGTTACCGTGGTCAAAACTGCGAAATCGACGTCGATGACTGCCCTGGTCACAACTGCCAGAATGGCGCGACTTGCGTTGACGGTCTCAACAGCTACACCTGCGCCTGTCCCCCAACTTACACGGGCGAATTCTGCGAAGTTGACGTCGACGAATGTGCCGTCAGGTTAGTTTGAATGTATTTATAGTTCCTCGTTGATTTCCTAGGGCTAATGATTGGAGAGCATTTTCTTCATTGTTTGTAGCCGTCTATACAGCTTTTTTGATATCCATGTAGTTCTCCCACTTTAACGGCCTTTATAGACATGGATATTGTCTTAATTTTCACTATTGATAGTGCCCCATCTTCGCATAGGTTAGAAGGGTTTACTTTGGAAATTCTATGAAATTATGAAAGGTAGTAAATTATCGATGAACGTTTTCTTAAAATTCATGCAACCATTTCGTAGCCGATACTATTCTGGACAGACATTATAAATATCGCGTAAATGTCATCCCACACACATTCTCATTGATTTTGCATAACTTGTCACTTAATTTTCTCGTTAAAATGCGTCATTGCAATTATTGTTTTAAAACCAAACATAATTTTATATGCAATATTACAACAGAGTTCATTAACCGCTTGTTATATAGGATGTCTTTTACTACATGCTGTTAATTATTGACTAATAATTACTAGATAAAAAAGTTACCGTTCACACGGTCTGGAAGGCGGAGAATAAATTGGTGACCCGTGACCATTGTCTGTATAAGTACCCGACGAGTATGTGCTTATTTGTCTTAATAATTAAGTTGCAGATTTTTAATGAGATTTTTTACTACTTATTTTATCTATAAAAGAAACGCTAATTTAGCTGTGTCTGTCTGAGATTCTTATATTAATATATTAATATCTAAGTGGGATAATGCTATTTACGCAACTGTTTTTTAGAATTGTTTCTCTGTCTAATGTCCAGAATAAAATCCGAAACGGTTGAATATCTCTGAAAGTTTTCTAATATTTTAATGAGCCAGGGTCTAAGTCAGGGTCTGTAGCTAGTACAAAAATAAGATCATTGTCCATGTCTAAATCAAAAAGACGGTACAGTAAACAAAATAAAACACAACGACAAGCGTCATATCAAAATTAATCGGTGATATTACCTATTAATATTTTAAGCTGCGTAACTTTTTGTGAGGACCGCCCGCGGACCTGTTTCTGAACGAAAATAAGTCCGAAGAGTTACTTAGTAGTATCTCACTTTACATACAGAGCCTTTTAAATAAATAAACGTTCACTCAAAACTAAACCTTATTGCTAATAACTTAATGTGTATATTAATAAAAACTATGTAGTATTGAATATAAATTTACATATGCTTACTGTCCTCTTAATAGTGTATGGGTATTCAAATATGAACCTTATTTATTGACTTTTTAGGTGTATTTTTGTTAAGAACTTAATCCGAGCTTAAGTGACATCGGATCCAAATTGCTCAGTCATGAAATATAACAGATAAATTTAATGCATGTTCAATATCAGGTTACTCTTCCCTCCCGTCGCTTCGAGTCCTGGACCAGGTTTTTTTTATTTTTGTTACTGAAATGTCGCCAAGCAAGTGTGATGTAATATGTAAGCAGGTTTAAGTATGTATGTGCATATACTACATGATACACTGCGCTTATACGATATGAAAATATGAACTATTCGAAAAGATGTCAATAAATTAAATAGAAATCCACAATTAATAATTTAAAAGCATTAAGATAAAGATATAAACTAAACTATTCTCAACTAAACTAAATATAAACTATTAGAAACAGAGAAAAGCACATAATATTGACAAATGTAACATGCATTGCAACAAAATATCTAAATTATTTGATACAAACTTTATCGATATGGGAGTCGAATCTGAGACTGTTAGTCTACTTCGTGGAGAAATAAACACTAAGCTAACAAATTGAGAAACCAATGAACAAGTTGCAGCTACCGTATTTAGTATACAACCATGTTATAGTATAAAAAACAGTGTGTATTTTTATATCGACAGACTTAATAAAGGTTCAAATCACCTAAGTGAATTCAGTACATTCTTCTTTAGTAGACTGATACCCATGATAAAACCGAATTAATTTATTCACCTATAGAAAAATACAAAAAAAGTAAAAAAAAAAATAAGATTATATAATATTGTAAACTTATTGTAATCGAAATATATAATGGCAATACTTCATGTGATAACATATAAATGAATAAGCATAGAATAAAAAGTTGTTTAAAAGCATTTGTAGGTTTAGCAGTTTATTTGAGTAAATATACTTACAGTAGCGATGTTATCACGGTGTCACCGTTAGCACTGTCAATAATCCCACATAGTCAGTAGGAAGCGACCATCTGCGTTTATATACGACCGAGTTTTAAGTTTCCTTTAACTACTTTGCACTCAAGATTTAGCACCAGCTATAAAACTTAAGATATCTTGTCGTGTCCTACTCTGATTTTAAAGGTTTATCTATCAACTCTAACTACTCTAAGTGACTTGTAAACTAGAACTTGTTAGAAAAGTCAATTAACCATCACTGCCTTTAACAGACACAGTACTGATCTGGTAAAAGTTGCTGCAGTCTCTATATTTTTTGTAAGAAGTGCGACGGGCTTTACGCTCCCTTCGAAGCACGACAAGTCTACTGCTACTAAAACATTGCGCTATTTCTATATAACATATTTTTTAAGTTACCAACTAGGATGCGTCCGTAATACGGAATCCGTTATTATCCAATTTATAAGCACGAAGCGAAGACACGCAAGAAAATCTTAAAAAAAGTTATTTAAGTGAACATCGTCTTGGAAACTCGTCAGTGCTTACACGTTATAAATTGTCACCGCCCGTAATAAATGTAATGTGCTAAGAGGAATCTTTCCCTTTATAGCTTCGCAATTAGTTTTACTGAGTTGCCTACAATTTGCTGATATTAAACTTTCGCAATGTCTTAATTTTATCCGGGTACTATAGAATAAAGTACCGATAACGAAAAACGGGAATTTAGGAATGCTGATTTACGAGTTTAATTTTAAACAAAAGAAAATTTTGATGTTGCTATAAGATTTTAATCAGTGAAATAAAGTTCGCACAATTATTTTAAAGACATACATTTGAATGACCTTTTAAGTAATGTCATTCTTTTTGATAAAATTCCAAGAGCACTGTCTGAAATGTTTACCAAAGCACAACGTTCGCACAGAAACCTCAAAATGTGTTTTAAATAAAATATACAAATCAGCACATGTCAATTATAATTTAGTAACGTCACGGATTAAAAATTAATAGCAATCAATGCTGACATAATTAAAATGATTTGTGAATCGGTTGAAGATGTTATAAAAACTAAGTGGACACTTAGACATAAACTTTGACTTCGGCTACTTCATAATATATTGTTGTACTTTCTGTGTTACATGGTTTATTTTTAAAGTGAATGTAAAACTAAGAATGATTAATAGATTTTCGATAATGTCTAAATTGAAAGAAGCTGGTGTACGGTAGATAATAAATGATGGTCCCCGCACAAAATCTGATAAGTAACTTGCGTGTAATGAAGACTTCCTACATTTTTAAAACACAAAACCTATTTCTGTTTAATATTATATATTTTTGTGTTGAAAAATTATAAGTCACTAGAAATAATTATCTGCTTTTACTTGAATAAGCAATAGAAGTACTTAAACACAAGATTAGTACTATTACTGTGCTTGCTAACGGACCTTTCAGAAGCTTACGAGTTAATCGATCCACTACATTTTCTATAACCCGACTAAGATATATATCAATTTAAACTTTATTATTTAGCTTTTCTCTATTTATTGGTTTTACAATTGGGAAGTATATTTACAGTTTTAATCCTAGGAGTTAATATTATGCCATACAAATACAATGACATTTAATATTCCTAGATACACTAGCCTACTTAAATTATCAGGGTTATAGTCGGCGTCCGATAGCCAAAGGTGATTAATGATGATGCTTGAACGTAATCAGCGCATCAAGGGAAATGGATTGTATGAGCGCAGCCTTCCGGATGACTCGGGTCAACGCCACCGTCTTCCACTGATACTCTATTAAGGTCATCTTCTTAAACTACCTCACCGACAATAGCTTTTTCTGACTAAAGAACGCTGGCTTATTTTTTAATGCAGATCTTACTGTTGTGTTTGCGGTTACTGATTATAATTAATGGTACTCGCAATTGTTACGCTGATGGAAAAACTTCATTACTTCTGTTGAATACAATGCTCCTGAGTTTCTTAGCAAGTACTCACTATGAAGTTGCGGGTTATTGTATTTGTACTTCTTTTGGACTTTTTATATCGACCAGTGCTAATTGTATATTTGTATTTGACAAATCCTTTTTTAAAATATGTACTCATCTATAAAATTTGTTTACACAATGATCTATGTTACCCAGAAAGTTCAATTATGTAACCTTGCACTAAATGTCGGCTTAGTAATCATAGATTTGCATGACAAATATGAATTTAGTGTCGTTCGTTTAAAACTAAATTTGTCACGGAACATTTCTCAAACATAAGATATGTATATTGTATATATTACGAATACAATTCTATCCGAATATTACAAAACTCTAGTATAATTTACGATTCACCACAGATGTCACATCTAACGTTTCGATTCAATTATTGAGACGTTTCGAAATCGGTCACTTCCTCCAACTTTCCACTGGCCAAGTCGAAGTCGGAAGAAATAAATTTAGAACCGACCCGTTAATAACATTTCTCCACTGTAACATCAAACCTTTTTTATCTTCTAATGGCAAAACCAGGTTGTTTATCAGAAACATATGGAGTAATGGTAAAATTTTAACACAATGTGACATAGTAGAAGAAAATTTATTGGCACTGAATCACAATTTATGGGGCAATGAGCCATTTCGAATTTTATGTTTGGTGGTTGAGACGAAACTGGCTCTCGAGATTTATAGTTCTCAGAGGCCGCAGCAACTTTATTATCGATTCATAACGTTATTGCAAATACGATAATAACGTGGATACTGCGATATATCGCTCGAGTTTAGTTTGGAATTTATTGAGGGCGAGATTCGATTCCGCCCTTCTGACTTGATGCCATCTTTATAGCCGCCAGGCCACGACCGTAAAAGCGACCACTGTTGATACCTTTATACAATTTCTTTGAACTTTATCCCATAAGGATGTTGGCTATTAGGAAAATAATAGGCAAGGTATACATGTTATAGATGCGTAAACACTAAATTACACTTAAACACTGTAGTAAAAAGGATAGATGATAGGTAATGTTTAATGGCATCAGTTTAAGAATTTACGATTTAGTATTTCAATTCTATCTAACGACTAAACTGTGATACGTAATAAAACATATCAGGACGAGAATGAAGTATCATCCCAGATAGATGCATTAAAGGTAACAAGATTGGCGAACGAATCAGAAGTATAAAGTCGTTTGTACATTAAAATGGTCGTTATGGGGTAGTTACGACGCTATAAACGCTCGCAAACAAAGTGCAGAAGTCGATTAGGGCAAATATTATTATTAAGACATTACTGGAGATGCGTCGAGGGCCTTGATCTGCATGATCGGTGTTATTCAAGTGCAATAAAATTCGAACCGATAATATTTTTAGGAACTTAAAATATGACTCAAATGGTTTTTTGTGGTAAAACTTTTATGTCATGTATTAAATTATTCTTTTAGTCTCGAGTAATAAAAGATTTTTCAAAAATATTTTTCTTCGGGGTTGCGAATATTTATGACAATAATTGTTTTGGCTGCGCTTGTCTGCTTTTTAATGGAAACTGAAGCTCGCTAAATATTCTCAGAGAAAGACGAAACACCGCTTTTAACGTTCCACACTCACAAATTCAAGCAATTACGCGTTTACTAAAACATTCAGAATCACAATAACGAGCGATATTAAAAACCTGTTCAGCAACATTACTTTTTCTTATATTTTGTTATAACAAATTTTTCTTAGATGGATGTCAAAGAAGTGGGTTGATTTTACTGATAAATATTTGTTCAATCTTGACAATTTACTTAAAGTCATCTAAATAATACTTCTTCACCCACAGACCGTTGCTGTGTCAAAACGGAGCCACCTGTACCAACTCCAATGGCGGCTTCTCATGCATTTGTGTCAACGGTTGGACTGGACCTGACTGCTCTGTCAATATCGACGATTGTGCCGGCGCAGCTTGCTTCAACGGTGCTACGTGCATTGATCGAGTTGGTGCTTTTTACTGTCGATGTACTCCTGGGAAAACAGGTACCTAAGCTTTTTTTAGCTTCACAAATTACATTAGGGCTCTTATCGGCCTTATTTACATGTGAGTGAATCTTGCTACTTGCTCCCTCATTATAGTTCCATCACCATATAGTACGATATGCTCAATTAATATTTCAAATTAAACCCAAACAGGTTTACTTTGCCACCTGGACGATGCGTGTACATCAAATCCCTGTCACGCGGACGCCATCTGCGACACGAGTCCTATCAATGGATCCTATACATGCTCTTGTGCATCAGGATATAAAGGATTGGATTGCTCTGAAGACATCAACGAGTGTGAACAAGGTAACTTTAAAATACATTTAACATCAAGTAATTCAAGTAGCGGTTGTTTTAAATTAAATTGAAAAGATTAAAAGGCTAAATTAAGCTTATTTATGAAAAATAATGAAGATAATTTGTCTTTGCAAGAAGAAAGCCTTTTCGATATCGAGATGTAAGGAAGAGCAGATTGTAAACATAAATCACGCTATATGTTTGATGACAGTTTCATAAAAAAAACCACACAACAGGCTTTTATACTTTTCAGTGTGGCCAGAGACTCCGGTAACAGTGTTCAAGAACAGAACATAATGAAATATAATGTAAATTAAATAGCATAACATCCCACTTAGATATGGTATTAATTTTGAAATCACAGACAGACACTTTCTAATTACCTTTGCTAATTACTGCCTTTGCCCATAGGATCTCCATGCGAACACGACGGTATTTGCGTAAATACACCTGGATCTTTTGCGTGCAACTGTTCTGTGGGATTCACGGGACCTCGTTGCGAAACTAATGTCAATGAGTGCGAAAGTCATCCGTGTAGAAACGATGGATCCTGCCTTGATGACCCTGGAACCTTCCGCTGCGTTTGTATGCCTGGTAAGTTTTAAACCCATTTTATAGCAACAATTGCTCATATCTTCATGTGAACAGTAGTTCTTCTATTAGGTGTCTAAATTATTTCTGCCATATATTTAGGAGCTTTTATCTATTAAAATTTACTTTAAAAAAAAGTGTACCGACTTCAAAAATTTGCACTGAAAAGTAAGAAATAATAAATATTTCGTCGTAGAATTTGAAGACGGTTGGTGCCAAATTAGGATACAAAGTAATAAACATCTAAGAAGATAAAGATCTGTTTTGTACTGATGATCGTAGATTCCCAATGAATTGTCTAGATTTGTGAATTTGGGAACTAAGTTATTTATAATTTGGCACCAACCGTCTTCAAATTCTACGACAAAATATTTATTATTTTACTTTTCAGTGCAAATTTTTGAAGGCGGTACACTTTTCTTTTTGAGTAAATTTATTTTTCCCTTTTAAGTGATTTTGTTGCCCTGAGAGACAAATAATCACGCAAATAAAAAAATTGATGGAAAAAAAAACTGCTGTGGATAGGATTTGAACCATTTGCATCCTGAGCTGCACCATACTATACCATACCTTTAGCCGTTAGACCACCGTCGATACAAAAATTGACAACTTCGTGTCAATAGCAACCGTTGCTAAGGCTTTTCTCTGATACATAATTTTCAGCCGAAAACAGAGACAAAATACTGAATTTCTGAAAAATTACTAAACCGATTTTCGTCATTATGTCTGTAAGATAATGTCGAAAAATTATTATATCCTTAAAAAAATAAGTCGTCAAAATGGGTACATATTTCATCGAGATATTAAGAAAAGTGTACTTATAAAGTCAGTTTTTTCAAAATTTCTAAAAAACTACTGAACCAATTTTCACTAAAAAAAATGGGACCACCTTTCAAACAAAAAAAAAAATTTTTCCAAATCGGTCCAGACGTCTTCAAGTAATCGGGGAACATACATAAAAAAAAATTAAGATTCCGACGAATTGAGAACCTCCTCCTTCTGTTTTGAAGTTCGGTTAAAAATAATTTAAATCATATTGGGTCAATCTCTGGTGTTAGAGTTGCACAAAGAAAAGTATTGCCATTTTATATATTTTCTATTTATTTATGTATTGTATATATTTTAGCTAAGCTATAATAGTGTAAAAATAGTGTTTTAAATTAATTAAAAAGGTTCTAAGTTACATGTCAAAGTTAAAATCCTAGTTCATGACGCCATAATAACTCATAGAATGAGCCATCAGGACGGATAAGGGGCGTCAAATGTGCAAATCCACGAAAAAGCTTTCTATTCTGTTTCCATTGAAATGATTATTACCTATCTAATCCTCTATATCTAGTTTTAGATTTAAAGATGACAATTGTAAACATTTCATTCTTCAATCTGCGAACAAGCCAAGTAACAACTTTCTTGCAACTTCTAATTATATGCATTCACAACTAGCTGCACATTCTTCAGTGTTGCCACACAGCTGTCTTCCTTCAACAAAGCTCGCGGTGGCTAACTAACAATTACTAACTAATGAAACTACTCTGTGACAACCGCAGTCGCTGGTTGATGATTATTATTAACTAGAGCGAGACGAAGTAATGGTTTGTTTACTGATAGAAAAGGATACATACACGTTTAGGGTTGACAGCTTTGTGGTTAAAATTTGTCATTTATATATTTTGCAAGATTTCATATTTCACTTATCTTATAACTTAAGCTGTATCCAATATTTTTTTTTACAGAATGATTAATTACGTTATATTACCTATGTAGGTATTTGTGTAAATATCGTCAACCCTAGATAAGGAAGGCCCAGTTCCCATGCAAACGTTGGTTGCGCCTGAGCATTGTGTTCTACGCGGAAACGTACCGATTTAAGTTTTACCCTAATTATATCTTACGAGAATCTTTTATCTACTTGCTACATATTTAGTTCGGTTTATTTTGTATTTTGTATTGTATTTAATTCGAGTTTTTTATGCAATTTTATTTGTAAAACCAGTAGATGAAGGAGCCCAAGCTGATTTGATTAGTTCAAATTAAGGCTCTTATATCCATAATTTTTCTGTGATAAATGATTCCCAATTTCTCTTTAAATAATAGACCTGTGTCATTGTAATTTAGCATAATATAGTTACTTATTTAATATATCTAAGTGAAATAGCTGTTATTTTTTCAATAATGATTTTATTTTATTTTTTCAAAAATTCAAAATATGTAATATAATATATTGAATTAGTAACTATATGCTAAATTACAGTGACACATGTGGATTTTTTACAGAGAAATTGGGAAAAGTAATATCCCCATACAAATTAATGTATTTCAGTTTTACTAAAGATCAGATCCTTAGTTTTTCTCGAGTAATATTATCTAACATCAACATCATTAAGACTACGGTAGCTGTAGTGTTGTGACTTAACTCTAATGAAATTAATATGCGGTGTATAGCTATTTTAAACTGTAATAAGTCTATCAAACCAGTGTGTAAATAATGTTTAACTACATAATAAATGTCTTGTAGGGTGTCCTCAATTATTAATTAAATATGGACTCTTTGTACTATATTTTTTAAGTCAGGATGGGGAACTCATTCGATCTCAAAATACCTCATATCTTCTGCTGATGGTCTTTGGGCTTGGTTTCCTGCTTTTATCTTTGTTTCTTCTACCATCTTTATCTATATATGTGTATCACGCCTTTTATCACAGGAGGGGTATGCCAGAACCAAATTCCATTTGCTATAATCCTTCACATATTTTATCTTCTTTATATTCATGATAATTGTAAGATTTATTTAATGTAAGTACAATATCATCCTCTGCTATTTCTTTATTTTCTACATCATCTTTCAATACAGTCTTCCTCAAATTATAACATACTAGCTTTTCGCTCCAGTGTCGCCCGTTGAAATTGAAGCTTGATATTAGATAGGTTTATTAACCGATAAGGTTTACATCCTATCATGTTTAGGAGCTGAGCATTAATATTAGTGAATCAAGTTGGAGAAAAAGTAAACTTCAGCGCGTTGTCATGGCGTATGCTGTCTAATCCGTAAAAGGTGTAACAAAACTATATAGAAAGTAATTGTGTAGAATAAAATGATCTACAAAAAAGTCCGCGGTAGCATACGTCTATCTCTAATATATAAGTTGTTATAAGCGTATTCAAATTGTTGTAAAATTGTATGGTTACCCTATTGATGCAAAAAGTTATTTCTCACAATAATTTATAGCGGACAGCCTATAGCTTCCTGCAGTTTTGGTACTTTACTACCTATTTGACGCGGCTTCACGTGCTCCCGTTCAACTCTCGAAACCTTTAAAGCAATTAGTCGGGTAATGGGCCCCTACTTAGCTGGCTTGAGACGATTAAGAAACAATCCTGAGGTGTCGTGTTTTGAATGCAACTCTTTATTTTAATTTCTTGTTTCTCTGTGGTATAGCGGTTTATTTTATGGTATTACAATTTTTAATGTCTTCAGTTCAAATCTATTAAGGTGAAGTGGTCGATCAGAAAATGAGTGATGAAAGGCGAGCAGGATAGAAACAGTAAGCGATTCAACGTAAGCGATAATTTTTGTTTAAAACGCAATTTAAAAAAAAAATCTTATACAACTTAGAAATAATTTTTCAATGAAACGATAGATAATTATCAAAAAAATATTCATGTAAATTTTTGTAATGGTACTTACCATCTATATTATAGCCATTAAATAAAGTTTTCAGATGTGTATTTAGGATTTTTTTCTATCGAGTAAAATGTTTCTAATCATATTTTCAAAACAATAACAATATTTGTCATATCCTTAAAATCAATTTTTTTTCAGTTTCGTAATTAGATCAGGTTTTAAAAAAAATCGATTAAAAATTGTATTTTAATGACTGATTTCCCCTTAAGAGGGTTGTGTAGTGTGTACCGCGCAGCGTTTCTACACAAACGGAGAAAACGTTTTACTTTTTTTTTTCTTTCCTCAGGGGTTGCTTTACTGTTCCAGGATACCCAGGGGAAGACCAAGTCTCCCTCGTTTAGCCGATGGTATTTTTGAGGCTATACCTAACGAGTGGCCAGTTCTGTTGATGTATATTTAGATGGAAAATCCTCTAAGTGTGGTTTTGTACACACGTTAAACTTATAACACCCCTCTTTTTGCGTTCGGGGGTTAAAAAAGGAAAAGCAACGGACATATTTTTTCACTATTTCAATATCATACTAAAATTTCATTGATATTAGATACTTACACCTTTATTCATAAACGTTTATTAGCAACGTTTTTGTTAAAATATGTTTTGTCACTCTCTAACAAACCTGTCTTTACTAATAATAGAAAGAAACAAAACACATTTTAACAAAAACGTTGCTAATAAACGATTGTGAATAAAGGCCTTAATATTTAGCGGTAGTAGAACGTTTTATCCGTTGTATGCAAATGGGCACGGTAGCTCCAATCCTCTAAGTTCCATAGTTGTTTTTTTATTTAATTTTACTGTATGTTACTCAACTACAACGAAAGGGCTGGGTTTGAATGCTATCCTTGGCCCTAGCTAGATTAAACACCCTCAAACGAAGCGATTCTAACAATAATCTCGCATATAACTCAAAAAAATATTTTTTATCATTTTTTCCGCCTCGCCGTCTCGGCTACACAGTAAGTGTAGTTAATCCAGGATATATATAGTATGTTAATCCAAATCCTATTAGACTGCATCGATGTCACATGTATTCTTAAAAACTCAGTCCACCTGGCGCGGCCTGTGTTATGTTACAATTGACGGTTGATCGCTCATCCATGGTATAACCCTTTCAATTTACGTACTCACTATTTTCTTAATAAATTACATTGTGTAGCATGCCATTTAAATGTCCAAGGTTATATGAGTTAAGGGAGATAGTCGATGAGTTAATGCACGCTTCATCGCTCCCGGCTGTTAGACAGGTTCTCATATTTTACACCACTAACTAGCTAAGATTGTATGAAATATGCTTTTAAATACATTTTACTACATACTGCCTTTTGCCCACGACTGCATTCGCTTTATAGGCTTCGCACGGGTATACAACAATTTTAATACTTACATAAATACACTTATTTATTAGAGATAGGCTACGCTACCGCAGACTTTTTTTGTGGATCATTTTATCTACACAATTCTTTCCTACATCATTTTGTTATATTTCTTACGAATTAGACTGCCTTTTCCCAGACTTGATTCACTTGCAAGTATTTAATATTATTATAGAAAACGCAAAAAAAATTGCAGCATTATTATTGCCTTGTGACAATACCAAAAAAGTTTTTATCTAATCTAATTAAATAATATGAAAGTGATGGAAATATTAAAAGTACACACAATCGCCGAACATGGTATGAAAGGTATGATGAACATAAAAGAAGCAAATGAGATATGTCAGGATCGTAACAAATGGCATTCAATTGTCTCTACTTACCCCTCTTGGGATAAAAAGCGTGATTATAGATGATAGATTTAGCTTTTTTTGGTTTCAGTGAGAATTAAACCCAGGAATTCTAATCTTATGTACTTTGTAGGATTAATTAGGATATTAGTTTATTAGAAAAGATGGCAGAAAAAAGGGGGAGATAACAATAAATTTCAAAAATTTCTAAACTCTATCTAAAATAAATAATTGTCCCTAATTCACAGCTGCGCGTTTAAAAATCTAAAATTGCGGTGAAAAGTGGAATTATTTAATGAATTTTGAAACCAAACATCTGCATCTATTGTGAAGAAACCCATTGAAATCCCATTTGAACTAAGTAATAATAAATTGCGCAATTCAATAAAATATTATCGCGGGAATTGAATCTTGGTCTATAGTCTCACATGGAGGGGAGATTATGACCCACCCATGTTCTGTGACCGTATTGCACGCTTTTATCGTCACGATTTTAGACCAATACTAATATAATACTATCAAGACGCCCCGACTTCGCACGGTTGGTGTTGATAAGGTGCAGATATTATAAAAACGTTTTTGAAAAAAAAAATTGTAACCTTTTCTTTACCCGTTTTTATCTGATTTATTGCTATATCTTGCAGTTTTTTTTAATTAAAATTAGAGAATAATTCAGTAATTTTGAGCTAACTTAGAACAGATCCTTGAACAACAAAATTGAAAGATAACATTTCAATCATCCATACTTATAAATGCGAAAATAACTCTGTCTGCTTTCACGGCTAAATCACTAAACCGATTTTGATGAAACTTGATACGTAGAAAGCTTGAACGTTAGGAAAGGATTTAAGCTACTTTATTCTTAAATCTTCATAATTCCTGAAAAACTTGGTGCGTCGGTGGCCGAGTGGTTAAGACGTCTAGTATTAACTAGGCAGACCCCGAGTTCGATTCCGGATCCCGGCCATGTACCAATGGGTTTTTTAATTAAAAACTTATGTATCTACATAATCCGACAAACCACACTTAGAGGCTTTTCCATCTACAATATATCTCAACAGAACTAGCCACTCGTTAGATATAGCCTCACAAATACCATAAACGAGGGAGACTTGGTCTTCCGCTGGGTACCCTGGAACCGTAACACGGTTTCGGGAGCTGTAAGGCAATCCCACAAGTTATCATTGTGAATGTGATTTACGCGGTCACTTACAGTATTATATTAAATTCTCGATGACTGTATCGAACATAAAAAACCACTTTGCGTTGCTAAATATTTCAATATCATTTCTCGGAAGAAATCGCTGTTAAACCGCAAGTTGGCTAATAGGCGAGCAAAAAAATAATGCGACAGAGAAATATAACGAGATGTCAGTAAAAATCCTAAAATGGCATAGTCCGGTCAACATATCGTTTCAATCTTACTCTAATGATTATGTACCTAGTTTGCTACATTTGTACTCACATACCTCTACAAGTACGGCATGCAGTTTTAAACAACTGAGTACAGGCTGAATTGCAAGCCAATTCCCTTAGCCGTGTTTAAAAACGTACGTTGATTGGCATGAAAATAGCTGCAAAGTTATTTTTAATATTGATTTTAGTTTATTTGGAGGTTCGTACTTTCAGAATTGACTTTTTCAAAACCAATTATAGGATCTGTCACGTGTCTATCTATCTGTCTGTCAGTCTATCACAGATTAAATTCTCCGAATCTACTGGACGAAAAATGTTGAAAATAAAAACGTAAAAATGTTTGCATCATGTGACATATCAAATGAAAGGGCTCGTGATAAGAATACGAATATATATTTTTTATAATTTTCAAATGCACATTGCATAGTTTAAATTATATTAAAGAAAATATACGAAAATTGACCGTCGTCTCTCTAAAATTTTGAAAATGGGCCTTTCTTATAGTTTATAGGAAAACCTAAACGAAAACTTTGTTTTGAAAGTTCTGACCGAAAATATGGTAAGGGACTTTCAGCGCGCGAGTCGTACGCGTCAACTTGGCCAATTTTTTTGTTTAGACTTGTACTTTTTCTTTCACACTTTTGAAGAATATTCCGTTCCAAAGGGCCCGTGGCTGTCGGCCATCTTATATCTGTCAAAAATATGGCAAATCTCAATTAATTCTAGAAAAATTTGTTTTAAATACAACATTTTCAACTCAAATTGCTGATAGTTATTATTTTCTAGTATTAATTGAAATTTGCCATATTTTTGACAGAAGTAAGATGATCTGTTTTTTTCACTTGACATTCTTTTTCATTTCAAAATTTCCCGCGTCTATTTTAGATATTTTAGAATTGTCCCCCAGAACTGTATAAGGGCAAGCTCGCAACGTACCGATTGTCCGCCTCGGGCATTTCACGAGCATCGCATTTAATGAAATACGGTCCTATCCCTCTATGTATTTTTTGTTCCTTTTTTATTTTTAATATGCATGCATAGCCATTAAAATTGTAAATATGTTGTTATATCTATATCAACTATTAGCTGTGCCTTGCTTCTTTGGGTCGTAGCGTGATAGGCTTTCCTCCTATTGGCATCAAATGCAAAAATCTCGTGACGTATTACCATATTTTCAGTAATATATCTATCTATCATCACGTCTTTTATCCCAAGAGGGGTAGGCAGAGACAATCGAATGCCATTTGCAACGATCCTGACATACCTCTTTCGCTTCTTTTATATTCATCATACCTTTTATTCATGCTCGGCGATTGTGTGTGCTTTTAATATTTCCATCGATCAATTTTTTTTTATATGTTCAATAAAAGTACGTCTAGGTCTTCTTTCATTTTAGTCACTCTTCACTCCTATATTTACAATGATCTATTTATGGTCTGGTACGACCAGATTAGCACTTGAGAAGTTAATTAGAAGGCGTGTTTAGTTCAAAAGCCTGTTTAAGTTGTCGCATGTCGTTTACTCTGACAAAGTGTTAGGTGGAGTTAAGATGTAGGTACAGGTAACCCGGTCTTACAAGACAAGTGTTTTCTATTTTATGTGAAAACTTGGAACTATAACTCAGTTTGTAATTTATAATTTGAAAGCTACTGTACCAAATGAGTGGACATTTTTGATTGTGTATATTAATTTTAAATTATTTAGTTCACCAAATGATGTTGTGAAAAATGATGAAAAGTTATGTAGATATGGACACGTTAAAAGAATGAAGGATGAAAGATTGTTTAAAAAGGTTTATATGGCAGAAGTAAAAGGAAATGTTGGTAGAGGAAGACCTAGGTGTACTTTTATGGAACATGAAGGCAATGTTAAAAGTACACACAATCGCCAAGCATCAAAGAAAGATATGATGAATATAAAAGAAATCGTGGCAAATGGAATTCGATTGTCTCTGGCATTTTTAATACAAGTGAGATTTGTAACTATCGACTCCTTTTTTAAATAAGTAAATGCGGACATTGTTACCATAATACTAAATTGTTTATTTTTATTATTTTCAGGTTTTACTGGCACACAATGTGAAGTGGAGATTGACGAGTGTGAAAACAGCCCTTGTTTGAACGGCGGTGTCTGCCATGATCTTATAAACGCATTCAAATGTACATGTGTTATTGGGTAAGGATATATTTATGGTTTTTGCTGAATTTTCCAATTTTTGATGCCCACATCCGACCACGCACCAATGGTTTTAATAATAAAAAATATATGTACATAATCCGTCAAACCGTACAAAGAGGCTTTTCAATTTACATACCTCAACAGAGCTGGCCACTCGTTAGGTATACCCTCAAAAAATCTTCGGCTAAATGAGGAAGACTTTGTCTTCAGCTGGGTACCCTGGGGCCGTCAACCCATGAAGATTTTTTTACGGGCAACTTTTTAAATTTTTCTTTCCCTAAATACAGCTTTTCTATTACAGTTTCACTGGCGCTCGATGTCAAGTAAACATAGATGATTGCGCATCCGGACCGTGTAGGAACGGAGGCACCTGCCATGACTCTATAGCTGGCTACACCTGCGAATGTCCCGCTGGATATACAGGTACGGAACCCTAGAAAATGTATCAAATTTCGATTTTATAATATTAGGTTATTTCAGCTGTCTACGTTTCCATAACACGTTCGTTGCAGTCCGGAGCCTATTCTGAACAAACAGGTAGACTATTCTAAAGAAAATTGCAGCACCGTAGATGGAAGTGATATTTCTTTAAAAAGAGACTAGCAAAGTAATGATAAAAGAAAATGTATTAACACTAAATAGTGTTATAAAAGTCATTTAAAAACAACGCGGTCACTGCTTTTCTAAGCGTTGCTCCATATTGGTGTTCATAACAGTATCTAGCTGTTTTAGCTTTAACAGCCAAATCGTGATATGATGACATAAACGTTTACTCGACCGCTTTGTACAGCACATATAACAAAAATATAAAAAAGTTCTCATAACAGCGATTTAGAGCAAACATGTTGTACAACAGGTTTAAACGGTACATTTGTACAGCAAAGTACATCTATTGTAGTTTCAAAGTTGCTTAATTATCGCTGGTGATATATCTGGCACGCATGGATCTAATCTGTGATATAAAAGAACACTCCGTAACTAATAAGCATCAATAACTATAAACGTGATAATGGATCTACAATAACACTAAGAAGTTGGAAATATGCTTCTGCAAGACCCTTATATCACCACGCAGTTACATATACATAGTTTTTGCTACGATATAACGCTAAAAAGGCGTATAGTAGCTGAAATAACTCTTCTGGGGAAAGTTAATGCTCGCTATTTCTCGAGGAACCCTAAACTTTGGTCATGGCGGGCCTCGTGGCAGCCATAGCTGGTCAGTGATGATATATCAGTAACCGAAACACTCATTGGACATATTGTGGTGACTTCAAAATAATTCAATATTTTAAATTATTTTTAATTAATCAAATAATATAAATTCGAGGGGGGCATGAAATAAATACCTATAATGTGATATGAATTCACCAATAAAGTTGTGAGCGCAAGAGAAATTCACCGCACATAATAAATATACCTACAGCGAAATGAAAAATAATTCCTTTCCAATATTTTGTACTTATTTACTTTGTTTTTATTAATGTTTCGTCTGAAATTAATATTAATTTATACACTATACGCAATTTGAAGTTGTGTTATGTAATAAAAGAGAATCGCAATCACCAAAATAACAACAAATAGCTGAATATAAGCGTCGCGGTAGCCATTATATCATCATTTATTGATATTGTGATCAAGATTATCACGGATATGTAACAAAATAGTAATAACCGGTGCTAAAATACACACAATATATCATCGAACAGCTGTAAAACTGGGGCCACTTTGCAATGATAGAAACGTTTCTATCATGGATATATGACTGCTCATATTATACAACTACCTTATTGTTTTATTTGCTAGCTGGGGCGATAACCTAAACTACAGTGTATATCTCTCTTTCTCCTTCTCACTGCGTTATATCTTTCTTCTCTCTCATGTAACGAAATGACGCGTCCTCGAAATTTCACTCTCAATTCTCGTCCAATAAATTATCGAATCGCCGCCTAAGAAGGTTCACATCTAAAACTCAGAACTTACTGGTCTGATCGATTCAAAATTTAGTATCCTGTGACTTCAATGATATGGTAACCTTGACCTGATGCTGCTGCATCATCTGGAAGCAGCCAAATTATTTATATATTATTTATTTTATTTTTCCAGGCATGTCTTGCGAGACTAATATTAACGACTGTCTCTCCACGCCGTGTCATCGCGGGGAGTGCATAGACGGTGACAATAGCTTTACTTGCAACTGTCATCCTGGGTACACTGGTCGTGTTTGTCAAACGCAAATCAATGAGTGCGAATCAAATCCGTGTCAATTTGGAGGTGAGATTTTATTTCTAACTAAATAATTAAAGGAGTTAAGAGTCCTTATCCATAATTTGTATGGGGATAAACTATTCCCAATTTATTTGTAAATATTCCACCTGTGTCACTGTAATTTAGCATATAGTTACTTATTCAATATATCTAAGTGAAATTGTAATCATAAATACATAAAATAATTTTCATTTTGAATTTTCAATAAGCTACAAGAAAACGCGATGTATATGTAGGGGATCTACACACACTTGCATGACCCACACACACGCACATGTATTATGTAAACGAGCGCGGGCGCACTTCATATACCTAGCTGCCTGCACCGCGCTCCTTAGTCGTCCATAACAGTATGCCTTAATTAGTCCTACCTTTGTTAAATATAAATTCAGTATTAAACAGTTTAAACCACCACCTTCTTTACTTTATGAACACGCAACCTGGGTCACCAATATAGTAGAAATCACATATTCTACGTTGGTGAACCCGACGTGATAATTTTTTTTCGGGACGACTCACTTTCTGGACTATTAAGGCAATATCGCGAAACATTTGGGACAATAACATAGACGCAGTGTTAAAGTGAAGAGACTGGTAATAACAATCTAGTGTGAACAGAACAGTGTTTAGTGAAAACAAACATTTTGGGAGCGATATACAATGGGATAGTAAAGTATATATGGATTATTTGCATATCATAGTATATATGGAATAGTCGCATATCTGATCCAGATATCCAGCCTGGGATACACCGTGACTAGCCGCAGGGCCACCATCTTGTGCTTGTGGACTAGCCGAGTGGTGGACGATTACTAGTCGATGCGTCTCGATAGCTATACAGAGTTATCAATCCCAGTGCCTACCGTCGCGAACACGCGTACTCGGCATATAGCGAGAGCTTATGTGTATACTCTACGCCTGATGTCCGTGTGAAGCTGCTGCTCCAATACCATGCGGACCTGAGAGATGACCAGGAGGACCACTTTTACTCTTCAAGACAGTGACTGCAGAAACCCAAGATCAATATTCGCGCATTCTAGAGAAATTACAGCATCTTTGGCCTACGATAGCGTTGTTAGCGACATAAGCAAAGATACCAAATATGTAATTTATTTTTTCAAAATTATTTTAGGTAGGTACTAATAAGGAATGTTTAAGTAATGTGTAACGTGACCCTAGTAACAAAATGTATAATTATTTTAATTTGTGTTAATTTAGCTAATTTTTTTTCAACATTGCGTCATGCGACGCTATTGACGAATTTGTAACTTGATTATTTTGTTTTGTTATTTTTGTAAATTTTGCATCGATTTTATAACGTATACTATTTTTTTGGCAAACGTGTTAATAATTTAGAGCATGATTTTTATAGTATGTTTTGATTTTTATAATATATACAGTATGACTTTTTTTTAATTATGTAAAGTCGAGAATTTTTTATGTGTACAATTTGCCAGTTAAGTAGTGAACTCTTCGTTTTTGTAAGGGAGGGTGTGGTGTAGGGGATCTACACACACTTGCATGACCCACACACACGCACATGTATTATGTAAACGAGCGCGGGCGCACTTCATATACCTAGCTGCCTGCACCGCGCTCCTTAGTCGTCCATAACAGTTTGCCTTAATTAGTCCTACCTTTGTTAAATATAAATTCAGTATTAAACAGTTTAAACCACCACCTTCTTTACTTTATGAACACGCAACCTGGGTCACCAATATAGTAGAAATCACATATTCTACATATATAATTGAAGGGTAATGGTATAACAGCATAAAAAAATTAATAGCTTTATGATCGATTATGAAAGAGAAAACGGGGGCAAAGTTTACCCATCCATATTTCGTATTCAATAAATCCCATTTAAAAAAAATAACAGCTATTTCACTCAGGTATATTGAATAAGTAACTATATGCAAAATTACAGTGACACAGGTGGATTATTTACTGAGAAATTAAGAATAGTTTATCCCAGAAAAAAATTGTAGAGCTATGGATCTCATTCATGCCAAAAGTGCTAAGAACCAACTTGGCACTCACTAAAAATAACAGATATTTAAGTCTGTTAAAGAAGTTACACATATATTAGGTCCATTAAATGCAGCAACAGGCTTGCCACCTGTTCTGTTTAATATGGATAACTGGCAAACATTTTAGAGTTACATGGTGTCCCTGGCAACAGCGCAAGGTAGAAAAGCCGTGTTCGAAGAATCTAAACTTGTTTGATACCGAGACCAAGAATACTCCAAAATTTATTATTTTATTTTCGGAGCCTGTTCTGCATAAACAAAATTCTAAAAACACTAAATAAATATATATTGGTTTTTAATTTTGAAAACACAGACAGACAGACATTAAAATTGTATTTATTCGCAATTTTATTTTTTTATAATAAAGGCTGTATGGTTATAACTTCTTAGCCTCAATAAAAAAATGACGAAACGAGGATGATTGGCGAAGTGAATTTTATGTTGGATATTTTTTCTAGGACACTGTGAAGATCTAATAGACGGATATCAGTGTAGATGTAAACCGGGAACTTCAGGACGAAACTGTGAAATCAATGTCAACGAATGCTACTCCAATCCTTGTCGCAACGGAGCGACATGTATTGATGGAATTAATAGGTGAGTGATTTCTGTAACTAGCTAGTCTGTGCAAAAAAAATGGCGGTTCTAAAATTTTTAATATTTTGTATAATTAGAATGGAACTGAACGGGTTTTATATATTATGCCTCTTGCTTGCATCTCGCTCACACTCTCACTCTATATAGTATGTACGAGAGGGAAATAGAACATCCGCCATTTTCATTACCAATTTAAATTAATCAGGTTGTATATTATGCCTGGTTTCCAATGGGTTGGGTTTATACCTACTATTTTTTTTTAATGAACTGTCAAACTTTAGGTGTCAACCATTGATTTAGTATAGTCGCGTGGGCGCTCTACTAGATTGGCAATACAAAAGAGAAAGCGTATAGATACGCGTATGTTAGAGCGAGACAGATAGACGAGAGCGTTTTTTGAATACTCTAACAGCCTGTAATAGCCTAGCGTCAGTAGTAATTACTTTTATAAAATATCCTGTTTTAAAGTATAATTTAGTGTTTAATATAATGAAAAATCCACAGAATTACACATTTGTCACGCATTAATTTTGTTGGTCTCGTTCTCATCGTGACATTACCAATCTAGTAGAGATATTCCAAAATATGCACATTTCCTTATATTTCTTTCTTTCTATCGCTTTTAAAATCTAACACTGCCATTTCTTTCTTTTTCACGCAGCAATTACTATGAGTAAGTTGGCTTTTATATTGTAGTTTGTTTGCATGTATTTATTCATTTGACAAATATTTATTTTTAAACTATGTTAGATGGCCAGTCTATCGTTGGTTCAGAGTTAAAAAAAAATACTGAGTACTTGCATGTTTGTGTGATTCCATTTACAAGAAAAGTTTATATCTCTCGGTAGGGAAAATCTCTCTGCGTAGACAAAAACTCAGTTAGAAAGAGACAGAGATAATGTCCCATAGAGATAAAGCAAGACAAAAAGAACCGGTTTTCCCGACGCTATTCTTTGTCCTGCTTTGTCACTATGGAAAATTATATTTATCTCTTTCTAACTCTGCGTAGAGATATTCTTTCTTTACCGCCATGCTTGCACGGCTGATCTAACTAGTTTCTAGTGTTTCCAAGGGCATGATAAATCGGGCTGCACTTCTGAAAGTAATATATATGTAGATACTCTTATTTAAGAAGTGACACAGTTTAATATAAACAACTTGCTAATTGTGATTTTAAAAGTTAATTTTAAGAGTAACCAACTAAAAACGCACGTGTTCGAAAATGTTGCATCTCTTTCACCATTCGCACCTATAGCTACGCGTAAATAGAGTAAGAAAATTTCCAAACAAAATCGGTACAATAAAATACACAAAACAGACTTTTAGAATTAGCAAATACTAGTTAATGGATCCTTAAAGTTGTAAAATTATCTTTACTTTAAATCATACTACCGCCCCCTTTACAAGAAAAAAAAATTCCAACGCCCCCTTTTACATAATAGTTAATTATACCAATTTTATATGTCTGTCTATTGTCTATTAATGATTTTAAATTAAAAATTAATTCTATCTCTCTCTAATCGTGCTCCTCGTGGTCGTGATTATCAATTAATTAAAAATACAAAAAATGTTATAATAAAAACATTTGCCCCCCTTTTCATTTGGACCCGCTACCGCCCCCTCGAAAAGCTCCAGCGCCCACTAAGGGGGCGGTACCGCCCCCGTTGGGAACCTATGCTCTAACTAAATGTTAAAAAAAATACATTAGTAAATATATTACGAGACACAAAGTCGGTTGAAAATATGCGTGAAATTGATGACTTTCAGAGCTTCATAAAACCTAGGTGTAGTTGATATTGACATATTTTTTACATATACACTCTTATTAATAAACTCGAAGTAGCGACGTAGTAACTAAACTGTATTTCGTCTCAGCCTAACAAATCTGCAATTCATTATGATAGACGGAGACGAAACACAGTTTAGTTACTACGTCGCTACTTCGAGTTTATTAATAAGAGTGTTAGAGTATAGATAATTTCACATACTTTATGGGTCCATTAACTAGAACTTGCTATTTTTAATAAGTTTTGTATAATACTTGATTTGCTGACGTCCGTAATATTTTGCCTTTCCCACAGATATACATGTGAATGTATCCCAGGATTCACCGGTCAGCATTGCGAGACTAATATCAACGAATGTCTCTCCAATCCATGCTCCAACGGTGGTACTTGCATCGATAGAATAAATGGTTTCCGCTGCGAATGCCCAAGAGGATATTACGATGCCAGGTATATATGCAAACTTAATACCAGGGTACCCAGTGGAAGACCAAGTCTCCCTCGTTTAGCTGATGGTATTTGTGAGGCTATATCTAACGAGTGGCCAGTTCTGTTGAGATATATTTAGATGAAAAAGCCTCTAAGTGTGGTTTGTCGGATTATGTACATACGTTTTTAGTTAATAGGTAAACCCATTGGAATATGGACGGGATCCAGGATTGAACCCGTGGTCTGCCTAGTTAATACCAGACGTCTTAACCACTCGGCCACCGACGCCTTTCAAAGCTTTTTCGAGCACAAATGTTCTAATATGAGCTGCGTTTTTCATTCTTGTTTTTTTTTTCAGATGCCTGTCCGATGTTGACGAGTGTGCATCAAATCCTTGCGTTAATGGCGGGTCCTGTGAAGATGGAGTTAGTCAGTTTATTTGCCATTGTGTACCTGGATATGGAGGTTTGTTATATTTTATAGCCTATTGCTTAGTGAGGTTAAAAACAAGTAGGAAAGAATGAGCTATGTGCCATTTGCAATTAAAGAAATGCTACTTTACGCGGTGGATTTTATTGAATGCTCGGCTTCCAGTAGTTTTTGAGTCTAGACTCCAGACTCTAGACTGAGATAATGTGTAAATTTCGAAGATTGGGTAACGTCACGTTACCTTAGACTTTTTATTAGTTAGCCTGACTATGAATCTAATTTATTCCCACCTTACATAATAATTATGTAGGAAAGTCTCTGGTGTGGGACACTACATGTGTGGATACACTGGCACTCACACAGGCAATACAGACAAGCGTCGCAAATATTCAAATTTATTTTTTAATGAATTTGCGGCGCTTGCAGTCGAAACAATGAGTCCGTGGTCAACCGACATGAAAAATGTTTTGAAAGCTTTCGGCATCAAATTAGTCCACGCTTCGGGAGACGTCAATGCATACGTCGCACAGAGAGTAAGTCTTACAATTCAGCGAGGTAATGCAGCCAGCGTGTTTTTATTATTGTGTATTAATTGTTTGTTTTTCCCACAGGACAACGTTGCGAACGCGATATAGACGAATGTGCGTCCAACCCATGTCAACATGGTGGTACTTGTAGAGATATGATGAACGCGTACAAATGCGACTGTGTGCTTGGCTTCACAGGTAATTTATATTTCTTACAAGCTTCTGTCCGCGGTTCCACCCGCGTGGAAATAGATCCAAAAAGAAATAATCCCGTGACTGTAATTTGTCCTTCTCCCGCCCGCTTTCGTGGTATAAAAAGTAGTATGTGTCATTCTCTGACCCCTAAACTACCACTACGCAAAAATCATATCGATCCCGTGAAAAACAAAAACAAATTTTCCCATACATTTTTCCGGGATAAAAGTAGCCTATGTGCTATCTCTGTGCCAAATTTCATCCAGATCCGTTCAGCCGTTCTGGCGTGATTGAGTAAAAATCATACGTATACATCCATACAAACTTTCGCGTTTATAATATTAGTGGAATTCACACTACCGACGAAAAAAAGAAAACGTGTATTTGTGTACATGCGTAAGAAGTGAAACTACTCTGGCTTATTATAATTAAGAATTAAATATACTTACTAAATTATCTAACATAATAATTTATTTCTGCCTGCAAATATGCTTATGTAAAATTTATTTTCAGGTGTAAATTGTGAAACAAACATCGACGACTGTTCCAACGCACCATGTTTGAACCAAGGATCCTGTATAGACCTCGTGAATGGATACCGCTGTGTGTGCAAGCCGCCGCATTCTGGAACTAATTGTGAAAATACTTTGGACCCTTGCTCACCTAACCAGTAAGTTCAAATACTAAACTACTTTTTGGAGACTTTTTATATAAATTCACACCAACTTTATCATACAATTTTTAACAATAAATGCTAGTTTTCTAATGGACTTTTTCTAATTACCCACAGATGCCTCCACGGCGGCCGTTGCATAGCAGAGGCTTCGTACGCCGAGTTTACTTGCCAATGTCCAGCCGGTTGGAGTGGGGCTTATTGTCAATTGGACGTTGATGAATGTGCTATGTCAGCCCCATGTCATAACGAAGCGACGTGTGTCAATACTGGCGGTTCTTATACATGCGTCTGCGCAAAGGGCTACGAAGGAAAAGACTGCGCGATTAATACTGATGATTGTGCTTCGCGTAAGTTGATTTTGTATTTTTTACAAGGTATATTTGTTATGTCTTCATGGTAGCCTTGCCCAGCGGAAGACAAGTACTTCATTTAGCCGATGATATTTTTTGAAGCTACAAGTGGTCAGTTTTGTTGAGATATTGTGAGATCGAGTTATTGTTAGAGACATTTCACACCTTCACGGTGTTTATACCTTGCGGTGTGGCTACATACACCAGTAACAATGTCCACTTTCTGTCAGTTGTCCATATTGAACAGAACAGGTGGCAAGCCTAGAGACACGGATCGAGGCGTCTGAGTGTAGTGGCGGAGGTAGATTGCACATAGACGCTTTAGGAACCTATAGTTTCATCATATTTTATCTTCTGGCTTGATACTTGGATTCATTGAAAGTCTTATGAAGACCTTATTGACGATTCAAAACATTATATCGGATTTGTTTTTTAATTTACATTATATTGTTCTAGTTCCATGTCAAAATGGCGCGTCGTGTGTAGACAGTATCGGAGACTACAACTGCGTGTGCGCAAGTGGGTTTAACGGTAAACACTGTCAGATCGATATTGACGAGTGTCAGTCGAATCCGTGCTTTAATGGAGCCACATGTAATCAGGTAATTTTGACAAAGATTCCATGAAATTTTATGATAAATGCTAAATCTAGATATAATTTTGCCATACTGTTCAAAACAGCCCAAATAAATGTTAGTCAAATTAATTTTGCGACAGGAATGCAACTTTAAATTAAGTTTTAATTTCAAATTAGGTAAAATTTCACAATATCGATATGAATTGTTTATAGATAACAGGTGGAAACCTATTATTTTCAGAGCAAGTCCGAAAAATCAATTGTCGTAAAAAAATATCTTAACCCTTATAAATTTTCTTTTACAGTATGTGGCATCATACACGTGCACATGCCCACTTGGCTTCTCCGGCACAAATTGTCAGACAAATGACCAGGATTGCACAGACTCTAGCTGTATGAATGGTGGTTCTTGTATTGACGGTATCAATTCCTACAACTGTTCTTGCCCGTTGGGTTACACCGGCTCGAATTGTCAGTTCCGTGTGAATATGTGCGATAGTTCACCTTGCGGCAACGGCGCTACCTGTCATGATCATGTCACGCATTATACCTGTCATTGTCCATACGGTTATACAGGGAAGCTGTGTGAAGATTTTGTTGATTGGTAAGTTTGAATTTTGTACCAAATTGACACAACTTTCTTCCTCCGTGTTATCGGACCCAGGGTACGCAGCGGAAGACCAAGTCTCCCTCTTTCAGCCGATGGTAATTGTGAGGTAATTGTCCGCCTAGTTCATAATAACGAAATTTTGAATCTGTATTTAATTTATCAAATGTTTTGTAGGTGTGAAGGCCAACCTTGTGAAAATAGTGCAACTTGTGCTCAGAAAGGACCTCATTATACATGCACGTGCGCCCCTGGCTGGTCTGGAAAGCTTTGTGATGTGGAAATGGTATCCTGCAACGATGCTTCTCTGCGAAAAGGTACAATATTCTTTCAATTAATACTAGCTATTTAAATTGTGTCAATTCAATGTCGTCAATGTCAAAATATAAGTCTTTTCTTAAATATAGTTTTCGTTTTTAGGTGTCAAACTAAAACAACTGTGTAACAATGGAACTTGCGAAGATATCGGTAATTCTCACCGCTGTCACTGTTTGGATGGCTACACGGGTTCCTACTGCCATAAAGAGATCAATGAATGCGAATCAGCTCCTTGTCAAAATGGAGCAGTCTGCAAAGACCTTATTGGAACTTATCAATGCAAATGCGCCAAAGGATTCCAAGGACAAAACTGCGAACTCAACGTCAACGACTGTTTGCCCAACCCGTGTCAAAACGGCGGCACTTGCCACGATCTCATAGACAACTTCTCCTGTTCATGCCCGTTCGGCACACTTGGTAAAATTTGCGAAATCAATCAAAATGACTGCAAACCGGATTCGTGTCACAACAATGGCACCTGTATTGATAAAGTGGGAGGCTTCGAATGCAAATGTCCACCAGGCTTCGTCGGACCGAAATGCGAAGGTGACATCAACGAGTGTCTTTCAGATCCTTGCGCTAGACCAGGAACCCAAGATTGTGTCCAGTTAATCAATGACTACCTCTGCAATTGCAAGCCTGGTTACATGGGCAGACAGTGCGAATCAAAGATAAACTTTTGCGCCAGCTCCCCTTGTCACAATGGTGGAATATGCACTGCCGTAAATACAGGTCACGAATGTATCTGCGGACAAGGATACTATGGTAAAAACTGTGAATACACTGGATACGCTTGTGAGTCCAACCCGTGTCAGAATGGCGGTTATTGCAGACAGTCTGATGTTGGTGGTTACGTCTGTGATTGTCCTTCTGGTTTATCAGGAATTAATTGTGAAATTGACTCCCTAAATGAATGCCGCAGCAACCCATGTAAACATCCCAAAGCCACATGTGTTGACAAGCCAGGCGATTATGTTTGCTACTGCCCTATGCAGTGGACTGGCAAGAGTTGCGAAATCCACGATCTTCAATCCAGAGGTGGATTCAATTACCAAGGAACCGGTCTTTACGATAAGAACCAGGAGATTCAAATAGATCTAGCTTACCAAAGAGAACAGTGCGTTAAACTTGGTTGTAAAGAGAAACAAGGTAATCACCGTTGCGATGAAGAATGTAACACCTACGCTTGCGATTTCGATGGCAACGATTGCTCGTTGGGTATTAACCCTTGGGCGAATTGCACAGCTCCCATCAAATGTTGGGAGGTATTCATGAACGGTGAATGCAATGAAGTTTGCAACACTCAAGCTTGCCTCTTTGACGGCCGTGATTGTGAAAAGTCTCTCCAAAAATGCAATCCTATTTATGATGCTTATTGTAAGAAACACTATGCTAATGGCCATTGTGATTACGGATGTAATAATGCGGAATGTAACTGGGATGGCTTGGACTGTGAGAATGAACCTCCCGAACTAGCCGAAGGAGTTATGTCTGTTATTTTACTTATGGACGTTAATACATTCAGGGAGAGTGCTGTAGACTTTTTGCGAGATCTTGGCCATCAATTACGAACAACAGTCGTAATTAAGAAAGATCATTTAGGAAACGATATGGTGTATCCATGGAAAGGATCAACTAAGGTGCCTGCTTTTGGAGACACAGATTTCGGTAAGAAGCACCAGATCTTGTATTCGGAGAGAGGACAATCGGGTGTTCAAGTTTATTTGGAAATTGACAACAGAAAGTGCACAATGATGACTGGATCTGAATGTTTCTTCTCTGCAAATGAAGCGGCGGAGTTCTTAGCAGCTACAGCCTCCAAACATTCTCTATCACCTGACTTCCCTATATACCAAGTCAAAGGCGTAGTTACACCAGAGAATCGTGAGGAAAGCGAAAATTCAAAGTACGTTTTTGGTGGAGTAATCCTGGTGTTCTTGGGATGTCTTTTGGTGTTCGTTTTGGTGACAGCCAAACGGAAACGTGCAGCCGGAGTCACGTGGTTCCCAGAAGGCTTCATCAGGAACAACTCTTCTACTAGAAGACATTCACGACGCAGAGGACCTGATGGCCAAGAAATGAGGAATTTGAATAAGAATGGCTCTATTGGCTGTATTGACGTGGATATTGGAGGAGGTCATATGGGGCCACCTCATTGGTCGGATGATGATGATGACGGATCTGCTCCACCCAGAGCTAAGAGAGCTCGAGGTCCAGGGGACTCGAACGGTGTACCGGGAGGTTATGCATCTGACCACACTGTCATCACGGACTATGAGGAAGCTGGACATGACTCAAGAGTTTGGACTCAACAGCATTTGGATGCGGCTGACATTAGAGTTCCACCTAGCATGATGACGCCTCCTGCTATCGTGAGTATATTTTATTTAGTTTTCTGAAACTTGACTGGTTTTAATCAATATCGTGATGGGCCAAAACCAAAATATTTTATTTTAATATGTCCTCAATTTGTTTTTTCCAGCATGATGGAATGGTTGAAGTAGACACCCGTGGTCCATTAGGTATGACCCCTCTAATGGTAGCTGCAGTACGCGGCGGTGGACTGGACGCAGGATCTGATGCGGAAGATGAACAAACAGCTCACATCATTTCCGATTTAGTAGCACAAGGAGCTCAACTGAACGCAGTTATGGATAAAACCGGGGAAACAAGTCTACATCTTGCTGCTAGGTAAGTTTTTTATTGAAATTAAGGGCATCTACATAAATATTTTGCTTTTAATTTCAAACAATGCCAGTTTTTTTGCCATCTTATGCCAAACTTTTACAGTGTAGACCATTAATGGGTTAGTCAAATATTTATTGATGCTGCCTAACGAGATCTCATACTACGAAGGGATGACTATCTTTAGTCTGTACCTTGTTGTACGCTGCTTATCCTCTGTCAACGGTCACCATTAAGCACTTATTAATATTTTTGTCTCAAACAGGTACGCTCGCTCAGACGCATCCAAACGTCTATTAGACGCCGGAGCTGATGCTAATTCCCAAGACAATACTGGAAGAACTCCACTCCACGCAGCTGTCGCTGCTGACGCTATGGGAGTATTCCAAATCCTACTTCGAAATAGAGCTACAAACTTAAATGCTAGAATGCACGATGGCACCACACCACTAATACTGGCTGCCAGATTAGCTATAGAAGGCATGGTTGAAGACCTAATAAATGCAGATGCAGATATAAATGCAGCTGATAATAGTGGAAAGACTGCACTTCATTGGGCTGCTGCAGTTAATAATGTGGATGCAGTCAATGTGCTGCTGATGCATGGCGCCAATAGAGATGCCCAGGATGATAAGGTTTGTTTATTAAAGTAGTTTTGTATTCTCCTGAAAATGGTATTTCTGTTTGTAATGGGATTAAGAAGCGACAGCTATAGTCCTATAAAATGCAGAACAACTCTGTCATCTGTTCTGTTATTTGGGCAACTGGCAAAATTAGCATAGTTATCAGCGGTTCTGGATACCATATCAAATACTCTAAATCTTCATAGTTTTTTGTCTTCAATTCACACACTAAATTTTTTGCAATATTTCAGGATGAAACCCCACTCTTCCTCGGCGCCCGTGAAGGGTCCTACGGTGCTTGTCGGGCCTTACTCGATGCTCTCGCTAACAGAGAGATCACCGATCATATGGAGCGGCTACCTAGAGATGTGGCCCAGGAAAGAATGCATGATGACATAGTAAGGTTATTGGATGACCACTGCCCGAGACCACAACATCCGCATCATGCGCATAACCATCTGATCTGTGAGTATATTTTACGAAGTTTCTTGATGTCTGCTCCTGACTTACATAGGGATAGACAGGGTGCATGAACACGGCGCATGGCTCCTTACATTGGACCATGGATAAACTTGAGAGAAAACTTACGAGAAAATAACAGCTTTTAAGATGGATATTGCTCCAATCCTATACGATTTATAAATAAAACAAATCAAAAAAATGTACACTTCCAAAAATCGTCAAAATATGTGAAGATTTTGGGGCATAAAACTGTTGTTTTGCGCTTAGAATATAGGAATTTGTTACAAAATTAATACATCTATCAGTTAGTATGGCTTATTTGACTGAAATATGTTTTTTTTCACAGCATCACCTACTTCGCATCCGCAGTTGATCAGTCAACCTACAGTGATAGGTGCTGGCGGTGCCAAACCAAGACCGAAGAAGCCTCGAGCCAAACCTGGCCCGGATAGTCCTCAAGACGGGCCCTATGATAATGGCATGCATCACACTCAAATCAGGAGGTATGTATATGCAGTTTAGAATATTTGAATGAATTCAATGTATAGTCACTATTTTTTCTTTTAGAAATCCTAGAAATATTTTATCATCATTTATAGGACTCAACATTTCTGTAAAACGGAGACGTGGCCAAAATATTTATTAAACAGTTAAATATAAACATTTTATGAACAATTCCAGGAAACCGAGTGTAAAAAAGAGCAACAAGAAAGTGGCGCAAGAAGTTCCTCAGAGTGTAGAAAGTTTAGGCTCGAGCCTTAGTCCGGTTGAGTCGCCACTGCAAAATTTACAGGTCAGTAATTTACATTACCTACTACATCATTTTCTTATAACTTTAGGATAAGCGAACTACGGTCACACGGCGGTAACGAAATTGAACTTCTCTGTCTACTATAAGCCAGATAAAGACACAATATGGTATCGCAATGTTACGCGTTATTATGTTAGTTTGTATGGATGTATGTATGTTTGTTACTCAATCACGCCAGAACGGCTGAACGGATCTGGATGAAATTTGGCACAGAGATAGATTATAGTCTGGAATAGCACATAGGCTACTTTTTATCCCGGAAAAATGTATGGTTTGTTTTTGTTTTTCACGGGATCGACATGATTTTTGCGTAGTTGTAGTTTACTTTTTATACCGCGAAAGCGGGCGGGGAGGGGCAAATTGCAGCCACGGGATTATTTCTTTGAAACCGTGGACAGAAGCTTGTTATTTCATATAGTTTTCGTTATTTTATTCGTATACGGTCTAACCATTTGCCAAAACATTTAAAAAAATGTTGATCAGCTACTAAAATGAATTATTTATTGTAAATTCAGGATCTGCCGTCCCCGTATGACGCGACATCGCTATACTCAAACGCGATGGCGCAGTTCGCCGGCATGGAGCAACCTCTCATGCATAAACAACCGCCCAGCTACGAGGACTGTGTTAAGGTAACTTTTTTATAACATTAGGTTCCCGGTAACCGTGTTACTGGCACCAAGGTAACCAGCGGATCACAATACTTGGAACATCTTGGAAGTCAGAACAGCTTCCTAGGATCTCAAATATTCGAGATCTAATGAAGCAGTTATAGCAGGAAGTTAAATCATCTTTGCTCTAAAACTAACTATGTGAAAGAAGAAAAAAAACCGACGATCCTTTGCTTTTATTTTGACTTAAAAGAAGGATTATAAAATGTACTTATAAATAAACCGGGTGCGTCGGTGGCCGAGTGGTTAAGACGTCTGGTATTAACTAGACATACTCCGGGTTCGATTCCGGATCCCGGCCATGCACCAATGGAGGCTTTTCCATCTAAATATACCTTAACAGAACTAGCCACTGGTTAGGTGTAGCCTCACAAATACCATCGGCTAAACGAGGGAGACTTGGTCTTCCGCTGGGTACCCTGGAACCATGAAGAAAGAAAAAAAAATAGTAACCGTTATTTATATTTTTCAGACTGGTCAGTCATTGCATCCACCTTCATACGGCGGCGGGTCTCTTGGAGTTACTCTATCTCCGCCGTACTCTAACCATTCTCCTACTCATAGCAACCATACTAACTCCCCACACGCTTATATTGGTAAGTATTCGTTTATTGGCTTTTAACTTAAATTATTATTTTACTGTACTAATCCGGTAATGAAAAAGTTTTTTCTCCTCTGAAATTCTTGGACTCGGACTCTGAAGATTTGAAATAAAATCGCGAAAAAGCTCAATAACTATTTGCATTATATTACCACACATATTGCTAAATTGGGATAAATTTATCCCAGAAAAATTATGGATATGGATATAAAAGTACCAGTACTCAAACAAACTCCCGGTTACTTTCTGTTTTGTGAAGCGTTGTCTCTGTTGAATTTTGGTCGGCAATATCCTAAAAGTATTATTAAAATTCCACGTCATGCCATGGCGACCAACGCACGCGTTGTGACGTTATGGTGAATCCAGTTAAATCCCTTCCGTGCTGTGATAGTTCTGATTATTCAGTGATTAATAGGGCATATCACGGTCGGCGGTTACTGTGACGTCTATAATACTTGACATTGGCGGAATCATCAAAACCCTGATGGATGTAAATCATACGATCTAGATCACATGCAATTCACTCACTCACAAAAACACACAAGATTTGATTAAAGAAAGGCATGTGGATGTGTGTGTGTGTGACAGATCGTTCCGGCCATCGAAATCAACCACAAATACAACGATTTGAAAACAGATGGTGGGCCGCGCGTACAAGAATTGGACGAGTCTGTGGTCGATTTCGGTGGAACGTATAACGGCGCGCCGGCGATTGGACGAATGACCTTTAAAAATTCCCCACTAAAGACAAAGCAGCCTAGAGCATCTATTAATTGTTATATTATTTATACACAGGTTCCCCATCACCGGGCAAGTCTCGGCCATCATTACCAACGTCGCCGGCCCACATGGCGGCGCTACGCCACTCGCACCAACATCAACTCGACGCAGCCGCTTACTCAGCTGCTCTTGCGCAACTAGGTTAGTAATATTATATTTTTGATGATTTTCATTCGTAAAGGGGCAATAGAAAAAAAGATATATAAAAAATATCTTTTGTCTTTGTACCATAGCACATAATTTAAAAACATTTAAGGACCGTTTGTCAAGGTCATCTTGTATCTGTCAAAAATATCGCAAATCTCAGTTAATCCTTCCTGGAAAGGTGAGTTTATTTATACAACATTTCCTTACCACAACAGTTGATAGTTAATATTTTAAATTGGATTGAGCCATATTTTCATTATTAAGAGGTTTAAATAGCCATAGTTTCCAAAATGCAAAAGCAAGGCTTGTTTTGGAAACTATTTAGACTTTGGAATAACTTAGTACTAGAAAATACTTCCCTGAGTTATGATTCTGTCTTTACTAGTTTATTTTTAATTTCTTTTAGATTTAAGAAACATCTTCTTTAAGGCCTATTTAAACTGCCAATCTTTATATACATTTTATGAGGTGTATACATAACAATTTTGATTATATTTACAGGCGCTACAAATCCTGGACTTCAGGCGGTAATGAGTCACGCGGCGGCACTTTCTCATACCCAAGCAGCACCTCATCCAGCCATCACCAACATTATGTCTGGTAAGTCAAATACTATTTTATTGTAAAATTATATTTGAGATGAGCTATAGGAAACTGTGTGCGACTAGACTAGCTGTTTTCGTTGTCGCGCCATATCGTCGGCTGAGGAGCCAATTTCATTGCGATTTTAATGACATCGTCATTTGGAGACAAAGTCTACCACGGAAGCTTCGTGACCATTTTAAAAACTTGGTAGATTTTGCATCAAAGACTACTACGGTAGTTATTAGACCAATCAGAGATCACTTTCAAAACTCAGTTGGTAAAATTTAGGAACGTAACCATACATGTAACCCATTTTTTACAATTCCAAATATTTATTTTATAATCTATTTTTATAGGTTTATACGGTGGTTGGGGTATAGGAGATACATTCCCGACACCATCTCCAGAGTCGCCGGATCATTGGTCGACCCCGAGCCCACAAACGCCTCTCACACAATCTCCTCATTCGGATTGGTCAGATCGAGCCGCACTCTCGCCAAATGATATTCAACAAACTAACAAAGGAGCTGGTGAAGCTATATACATTTAAAGACCATTAAAAACCGACTGGTTAAATTTGGTGCATTCCAAGCCTATATTTTTGATAAAAAATTACGTGCAAAAGTTTTAAGTCAGCCATTTTGAATACGTATTTTTAGAGATCTATTTCAATGAAATTGTTAGTATTAATTAACATTTAAAGATTTTCAAGAAAGATATTTAGCTAGAAAAGCCTTAAAATACGTAATTGTAATACTAGTTTAATTATTAAATGCCTGGAATATTCTAAAATTGTGTAAATTGAAATCAAATCTCGCTAGAACGAAAACAATGTAAGCATTGTGCCTTATGATGATGGATTATATTCTGTCTTATATATTTCCACAAATCAGTATTTAGCTATTTTTTTTAATAGAAAGCTGGAAATCTCTAACGATGGCATTCTATAGACTGATATGTAATACAGCCATGACTTAGAAATTAGTTTAAAATTTACTAAGAAAAATCTCATCATGCGAGAAACGACTGGGTTTTGCCAAACTGTATTTTTAATGATTGTAAAGATTTACCATGGATATAAAAATCAATACTATAGTCTTTATCATCTCGTCTAATCGACATTTGGTGACAAGAGGGCTGGAGCATACCTTGGGCACGTATTAGCATAGCTATACAGCGAGGAAACGCTGCTAGCCTTCTTGGCACTTTACCGCAGGACAGTGATTTCGAGAAAATGTTCTACTTATGAGTATGTATCACTTCATGATTAGAGCTACTCATGGGGTTCCCGTGGATTTTGTTAATAATATTTAAACTTTGTTAGTAGGTTATTAATTACTATAGTTTAACATGTTTTATAACCATGGTTTGTCTATATTTTTCACGCATCTAAATATTATAAGGCATATAAACCCAGTATGTTATTTGTTAAAGTTGTATTGTTAAACGTGTTTTGAAATCATTATTTGAGATCAAGATTTTGCGTGTTACGTAAACAAATACTATTTATGTGTGATTCTTAGTTCTAAACATTTTTATTGTAAATGATTTTTTCTAGTTTTAAGTTTTCCAATTGAACTAAAGGTTGCTGTTGAGTTGTTTTCATAGATTATTTTTGCGATTTCTCATGAATTTCTTTGTGTGAAATATTTATTTAATTTACTGAAATTTCATTTTTAATATTGTTAAAGATTCACACAGCAATCTTTTGTTCATAGAATTATTCTATATCATATCATTCCACGACTCAGGCTTCCATGTTAGTTGTGAAGCAGATAAATTGTGTGCTCCTCTATAGGATCGGTCCATTCCACTTTAATGCTTTCCAAGGTTAATTGAGTATTTTTTTGAAACTCTTTTCAGTTGTAGATTAGTTCGTGTAGATTTAAGGCTAAAGCATATTTGCTTGTATTGTCTTCCCACTGCCTTAATATCAACATATTTCTTAAGTCTAATCCATTCCGTATTAAAAGACGTTTAAAATGCTAACTCCTAATATCAATTTTGATCTCGAACGTTGCTCTAAGTATTTTGATGTTTAAATTTTCAACTATACTCTGTTCAACATATGATGGTGTCTGTGACAGTTAACAAGAAGTTTTTTATTTCAATATTGATTATTTACATCGGTATCTAATTAGTTAAATTAGTTTTGTAATAATAGGAATACTATTTTAATATGAATTTTCTTAATTTATACTTATTAATCACCCCATCATATATTGAACAGCGTGTAGCACACAGTTTCTTGTGTTTCCCAATAATTTATCTCATAATTCTGCTGTTATCTGTTTTTGAACCTAGATTCAAAATCAATTCCGTTGTCGCTCATAACAATTAATTTTATTGTGTAATATATTTTCAATGTAATTATTTTATTGTTAGCTCTGATTGGAAAAACGCTTGAGATTTCTCAAACTTTGTTAGACATGTGTATATTAATTTATACATTAAATTTTAAGGTTCTTTATGCCTGACTCCATTCAGAAGTATTTCTAAGTTACTTTTTGTAAATAATATATTTTTAGTCTTAGACATTTTTTTATTTATCTTAAGTTAAAAACGAAATGATCTTCGTAGTGTAAGTTTAAATAGATTTAATATAATTACAATGTTTTTCTTTTATAAAAAGTTGTGTCATGGATTAGTGCCAAGAGCCGATGCGTTAATGAAATTGTTAAAATAACATATCTAAGCCTTTTATACATCAAATTTAGGAAAAAGCTAGATGTTAAACTACAATAAACTCATAAGTGCTTCCTTAACTTTGTATTCTTAGAATGGAAATAATTATAATCTTCATAATTTCATTGATATTAAAAACAGTACAAAATTTCAATTGCCATATTTTTGTATCAGATATTTTAATGTTTTTTGTAAAGTTTTGGATTCATAAAAAAACTAAAAGGCACTGAATTAATTATAAGAAAATATGTAATTTCGTATTTGGCGTGCCTTCAATAAAATTGTTAGTTAAAATATAATTGAACATTGTAATTTAAACGCCTTAGCTAAGCTCAATGTAAATATATTTTTAATCATTATTATAATTAAAATGCATTTCATTGTAAGTTTAATAAATAAATACTGAAGAAAAGGTAATTCTTTTAATAATTTTTCACGCCTGTTTCCCAAAGGGCTGGGCAGAAAGGATTAAGGATCACTTCTCTCGATAATTACAAACATGTACGTATATTCTTAGTACCTACCTGCGTAGTATTTGCTGTTTTTTATTTATAAATGTGCGTCTTGGTCGTCCTTTCATTGTCAATTCTTTATAGACTTGCTTGGTGATTATTTCACTAAACATCAAATTCCATTCAAATCGTCTCAGCATTACTCGTTTTTCATGTATTTACATTCTTCCAGATTCTATTTCTGAATGTCACACATTTTTTTCTCAACAGCATTAACCTTACTAGCATGCCTCTTCTGCTACCCAATGGAAGTTCGATACTTATCGCTAAGAACTATTAAACCTATCAAAAAGGAGACGGGGACTTGATTTCTGTGTAACAAGTTGAAATACATTTAAAAAAAGGGTTATCTTTTTCTAATGTAGAATAAAAAAGAATAGAATAGACCAATGGACAACATTTCATTTTTCGTAAGGTACCAAAATTCGAAAACATGCTAGAAAGCTTATTTTTCATTTTTAAAATTTTTTATATCCTTTAATTTTCGAGTTATTTTAAAAATACTGAAATATTGAAAAATAAGGATTAATAGATGCACTAATCTGTGCTAACCCTCTAATTTAAAAATACTAATGTCTGTTGGCAGAGTTGTTAGTTATTGAACTCAGGTGTTGCCTTCTATTAATTTTACCCATTTTTATTCCATTTGAAGCTAAATTAATAATTATTCTTTAAATATAATTATAAAAATACTTCTTTTATATAATATTTTTTTGGAAGTTTTGCTAGTTTCGAATAGGCTATCACAGGAAATATATTTACGAGTGAAACCGCGGACAAAAGCTAGTATTATTATATACATTATGAATAATGTTGTAGGCGATTTGAGTTCCGGCTACGGCAACACCTATTTGGAACACCTTTCTATTCTATTTTTTTTCAAAATGGCTCCATCAGGGTCTTGATGATTCCGCCAATGTCAAGTATTATAGACGTCACAGTAACAATAAGCCGATAATCGGTAGGTAGAATGCTCCCGCCGGCCGCGATATGTCCTATTAATTACTGACTAATCACAACCATCACAGCACGGACGGGATTAAACTGGATTCCCCAACACGTCTTCGCGGCGCGTGCGCTTTCCACCAAGGCGTGTCGTGGAATCTGGAACACCTTTGCATTTCACTTCTTTCGGTGACAGTTTATATTTCTTAATTTTAGTCCTAGCTAAGGTTTTTAGTTTATAAGTCCTCAGAATTTATAAAAAATCATATTAAATTAAAAATATAAAAACTCAACCAAAAATAAAATATAAAAATACGTGTAACTTATTTTTTAATATATTTTTAATTAAAGTAATAAAAATGGGTGATTAAAAAAAATTAAATGTCCATTTACAATCTAGAAAAATGAAAATCGCTTCAAATTTGCTTCAAGTAAAAGATGAGTAATACACAACTGCTGGTGAAGTGGCACGAAAGGAAACTATTCTTCGGGGTCTGTTTCAGGATCTTTCTCCGAAAGGGATGTAGGAGGGCGAAGGGGTCGCTACAGTAAACAATAAATGCCACGAAAAACATTATATATTTACCCAATTACAAGTCATTAATAATCTGTTTGGAACTCTTCAAAGGTTTGGAAGTATGATAAAAACATAACCTCACTTTTACTTTATTCATTATCTCTGCAGTTCTAGATTGCCAAATTTCTCTAGAATTATCAGTAATTATTTTATATTAGATACGCCCTCTTTACCTAGACCCAAGAATGTATGAAAGGGTATCGGTCTTCTTTATGTGTGTATATTGTATTTAGATGAAACTTTCACGTGGCATAGATATCTATTTTTTGTTCCGTTGATAAATTAAAAAAACATATTATATCAACATTACATTACTAGTATAATAAAATAGATAATGACAGAAAATTTTAAAAAGTCGTTCAGGGTAGGCAAAAAATTATTTGGAAATACGGTCAGTAGTCAAATTACCCGGTTTAGTACAGTCGTTTGTGCTGAAAAATATTATCGTTTTATCCATCAGTTACATAAATCATATGTATATGGATAACTTGCAAAAAGTGGATACGGTAAAATTTTTCAAAGAGAAATTCTGAGATGTTCGTGTTTTTTCGACTTTATTAAATTTCTGCACTGTTTTATTACTTAGATACTTAAAGAATAAATTATCGCCGGGTTCACAGGTTTTTGCAAAATTAAATGAAAATTACATAAAAATGTCACCATAAGACTGCTAAAAATTCATTTTCTTATTTCGGTACCTATATATATATATATTTATATATATTTGTCCTAACATCTAACATCACTACATTTACATTTACGCGAGTTTGTGATACTATATTATTCGATCGCAATGATCGATTGAGGGCATGTCGCCTACTGCCTACCGCGTTTAGCCGTGGCGTCGGTTACCGCGAGTGTGTGATTAATGCTGCGCGAGCCTCATCACCCCGCTTAAAACGACGTTGCCAGTTCCACATCACCCGTTCTCGCAGAAGAGGGAAAGAGAGAGGTGAGTGCTATTCGTCATCTCGTTCCAGGGTTTCCATCCCTTTCTCGCATTTATATGACTTTATATCTAAACGCCGTACTGTCCACCGAAACCGACCACATCCTCGTTAAATTCTTGTAACTAGATCATCTAGAAATTTTCGGTGAGATGCCGGACCAATGTGTGGCCTACCTTAGCAGTCAGCAGAATCATAACATCATAAATAATATTATATAGTCAACACCGCAAGGTTTTAGCCATAACAACATAACGTCTTAACTGAGCGGAACACTTCCGCCATACAAATAAATAAACAAAAACAATGCAGAAGCCGGAAATGAAGTGCTTTTTATCTTCCTTGATTTTTTTCGTCTGGGATCACCACTTTACCGCTTGTTTTGTTTTGGGGTCACCAATGTAAGAGTGACTGCGCGGCGTGTAGCATCGGAGTCACCAATGTAAGCGGTCCCCGATGAAATGAAATAAGGTATCTGTTTGCAGATGATGTATTTGTGTGTTCCATGTTTGTTGAGGAGATAGACAAAAGGTGCAGCTTCGACCTACGTTACTCGAGACGGATGATTTGGATCCTTTGAGATCTGATCTGTTTTGGGACAGCGTTTACGAATGCGTTACTTGTTTGTGATTGACTTGTTACCACCTTGTGGCGCGTTTATATTGTGGGTTAGGAATGTGCTGACCGCCACATCACAAGAGTCTGCCGTATTACCCCTAGAGTATTTTTTTAAAGCCGGAGGCACGAAGGGATAGCGACGCCAGTCCACTCGCGGTGAGTAGCATAGCCAGAGCGACGGAGGCTGGAAATGTTGCAAAATTTTGACTGATTTTTTTTTATTTTTCATGAGCTTTCCGCCCCCGTTTTGCCCGTGGAGCCCATATTAACTTTCATCCACTAATAAGGTCTTGAGTTCATACAAAAATCTCATAGAAAAAGCACTTTCAGTTTTTCCCGAATTTATTATTTACTACCATCCCGCCCCCGGCTTCGCCCGTGGATATTTGCGAACAAAATAAAATATACCCTACAGCACTCATAGATAATGGCTTGCCTGCACTACCCCTACCCTACCTCTACCCCTACCCTGTTTCCCACGACTTCGTACGTGTCTATTTCAGAATGTTGGCAAACATACACTTCGTACATATCTTTTGTCATGTTCACCTCTGCCCACCCCGTTCCCGTCGTCATGCCGTGATGGTATATAGCCTATGTCACTCACGAAGAATGTAGCTTACTAATGGTGAAAGAATTTTTAAAATCGGCCCAGTAGTTTCTGAGCCTATTCATTACAAACAAACTTACAAATGTTTCTTTCCTCTTTATAATAGTAGTATAGATTATTTCCCTCATCAAGTGATGATTATGACGTGGTCTCAATATCGCGAGGTAGAAATCAAATGAAATACTTTATTGTAAAATAAATAATGTTTATTTACATTTTGTATACACTTTTTCTTTGGTTTTGATCTATCCAGTGTAAATATTACGCTGTTAAACTTAAATAGTAGGTATTCAAAATTGCACTTGTGAAAATACTGATAACGTAGAATATAATCAATAAATTAATTATAGACGATCACAATAACAAAATATTAGGGGAATGTTTATGAATTTAATATATAAATACTTTAAAAACTTCTTGTAACATAATAATTAATTATTCTAAATTATTTCAAGTTTTAAAAATATAATAACAAACAACAAATGTTATATTTTATTTACATCTTAGATATAATCTCGTTCAATAATTAATAACATGATACTTATGTCTTAAAAGGTCCGATGATTCTGGACATTTAAAAGTGATAATAAATAATATTAAATTTTATAACAATAATACATTGAAAAATTATATATTATTTACATTTATTTATTATGAAAAATATCTATGTGAAAGTGTAAAAACAAATTTGATAAAAGTTAAGGCCTCTCTTGAGAAATAAAAAAAAAGAGTAAAGCTCCGGCCAAACCTGCGCGACCAAAGCGACTGCGAAGCGGGAGCGTCAGTCGCGCGGCGGTCGCTTCCCATGTAATCAAATGGCGCCATGCACACCTACGCGACCACAACGCGGGACGATTTGCTTTGGATTTGCTTCGCGTTGCTGACGCTCCCGCGTCCCGCTCGCCTGACGCGCAGGTTTGGCCGGAGCTTAAGAAGTAAGTACAGTACAAAACGCATACATACAGATGTTTAACACCTCTAAGTAAACATTTTGTCACATAACACCTGATACTATTCACTAGAACACAACAGATCATCTGTGTACCCCAAAAAACGCTTCTGAATAATTGAACTATTATTACTAACGTATGGAAACGATATTTCAAACAAATTTTGTGCTCTAAAACTTGTGGTCCATCATCCATGGACTTCAACTCTATCATTCGCTCTCTGTTATTTATGAACAAATGAAAAACAGGCGTAATTTTTAGAGCACAAAATTTGTTTGCAATTTCACTAATAGGTATATTTTAATGTTCTGAATATGCACATTTGTTTTAAATCACTTAGTCAAAGAGTTTTATTTGCGGGTAGTTCTAAAAAAGGTGCTTATTCCAAGAAAGCGCCATCTATCGAGGGATAGCAGTACTAATGACGTAACACTAAAGCTGCTACGCCAGCAGCGAGTAGCGGTAATAGAGGCGCAATCGCTGAGGCACCGTCGAAATCTCCCGGGGAAGGAGCACAAGTCTTACATGTACAATGTCCGTTGAGACAATATCCAGGCTCGAGTTCTTCTGATACACATTCCTGAAAAAAAAAATTTAAAATTTAAAAAAATCTTGAAAATGTAATGGTGCGGAACTGCAGATCAATATTATATGCTTATATAGAAGGCAATTTTAGGAAACTGATTCGTTTAAAGCCACATTAGCTCAACATAATATTTTATCCTTTTTTTTTCTTCCTCATTTGCCGATGATTTTTTGAGGCTATACCTAACGAGTGTCCAGCTCTGTTGAGGTATGTAGATGGAAAAGCCTCTTTGTACGGTTTGTCGGATAATGTACATAGATTTTTTTTATTATAAAAACCCATTGGTACATGTCGGATGTGGGGATCGAACCCGCGAGTTTTCAGTTGTGAGCCGACATCATTCCCACTCGACCACCGACGCCATTTATTTTATGGTAATGGTCCCAAAAGCTTTGCCAAATCGTATTCGCACAGAAGGCAATATTTTTTATTTAAATAATATCTTTCGAGAACTTGACCCTATGAAGAATACGTCGTTGCGTTACCTCGTCTCTTCGGCATTCCATTCCCGGCAAATGACGATGCCAGCAGCTAATGGGAGCGCCCGCGCTATGAGCGTTGTAGGCGCAAGTACATACTCCTCCCAAACAAAGTGCTGCACCAGGGTTCGGAGAATCGTGTGAGCCAGACAGAGAGTCGCACTGAATGTCGTAATCGCATGAATCACCCAGAGCTTGTACCACTGTTAAGAAAGAAGATCGGTTAATAAGGTTAAATAATTGCCTTATTATATAAAAAAAAAAGTTTGCTTTCCGAAATCAAATATATATAAAAAAAATACCCAAATCGCTTCAAGTGTGCCTATAAAATTTGAAGAGTTCTCGATTTCTCCAGGATCCCATCATCAGATCCTGACCTGATGACCATGGAACCACCTGGGAAGTATACCCTTTCAAACAAAAATTAAATTTCCAAATCGGTCCAGGCGTCTTCAAGTAATCGGGGAACATACATAAAAAATCATAAAAGATTCCGACGAATTAAGAACCGCCTTTTTAAGTTCGGTTAAAAATATATGTCAATGGTAAAACAAGGAAGACTGTCTTCCACTGCACACTTGGGCTGACAAATCGGTTCCGTGAATTTTAACTTTTTTCATATCATTAACTTATCTGATCCGATCCCATTGAACCATATCTTCGGAACTTTTTAAGATATCAAGATAAAATAAATTAACTTTTAAAAAAAAGTGTACCACCTTCAAAATTTGCACTGAAAAGTAAGAAGTAATAAATATTTTGTCGTAGGATTTGAAGACGGTTGGTGCCAAATTAGGATACAAAATTAAGTAAACATCTAAGAAGATAAATATCTGTTCAATATTATATGTTTGTACTGATGATCGTAAGTTCCTAATGAATTGTCTAGATTAGTGAATTTGGGAAGTAAGTTGTTTTTAATTTGGCACCAACCGTCTTCAAATTCTACGACGAAATATTTATTATTTCTTACTTTTCAGTGCAATTTTTGAAGGCGGTACACTTTTTTTTAATTTATTATAATAATAAATTAAATATTAAATATTTATTATAATAGCAAATAAAAAAAAATTATGGAGAAATAAAAACTGCTGTGGATGGGATTTGAACCATTTGCATCCTGAGCTGCACCATACCATGCCATACCTTTAGCCGTTAGACCACCGTCGATACAAAAATTGACAACTTCGTGTCAATAGCAACCGTTGCTAAGGCTTTTCTCTGATACATATTTTTCAAGTTATCCGCGAACACACATAAAAAAATAAATATATACGGTCGAATTGAGTAACGTTTTTTTTTGAAGTCGTTAAACAAAATCAGATTATAAGTCTACTATGATCCCTAAAATTTTTATATCACAATCTAATCTATTTAAGTTTCGGAGCCTATTCTCGACAAACATTGCAACAGACAGTAAGCACGGTTATATGCTCCAGTGTCGTGTCAATACGGAAGCTATCCCATTGAGAGATTCTTATAAATTTTGAATTCACAGACAGACACTTCAACTTTATTAATTGTATAGAGTCGATGGCAACAGCCCCCTCACAATGCTTCTCCAAGAGTTCTTAAAAAACATTGAAAACAGCCTTACATGGTAGACAAGCCTTGGTGTAGTTGTGAGCTATCCAGTTAGACTTGCACTGACAGGTCTGTCTACACTCCAGACCGGCGCCCGCACACTGATGCTGATCTTCACAATCTTCATTCAAACCAGCATCTTTTACGCATCTGAAAATATAACATCATGTGGTAAATAGGCAATTATTAATTGGCGGAATTTTCAACTATTGTATGATGAGTGATGGTTATTCTACATTGGTATCGAATTCAGCGATAGCTCTTCAAATTTATGCTCTCGAAGTCCCAAGTATGTTTTCCTATAGTTAGATTTTTCGTTCAAATGCAAAATGAAGCAATGCCGTTGCAGAAAGTGGTAGAAGGCATGGAGTTCTTCCCATCAGTTATTCAGATTAGAATGACACACAAAAACCCACACATCTTCATGGCATTTATGTCATGCGGTGTGGCCAGAGATATCAGTATCTGACAGTGTCCGCTTTATTTATTTATTTAAAAGAAGTGCAGATGCCTCCAAAACACGAGACGTCGATTAAAGCAAGTAGTCGTAAAGAAAATTGGTGCTTAGCATTTTTGGCATGGGTACTAATTCCAACAGACCTCATCCCTGAATCCAATTATTATTACCTAGTGCCACCATCTCGTGGACTATGGGCCAATTCGCAGGAGCAATATCCTCGCACACAATAAGCTTGTCGTTCAGGGTCTGTAGGGTCTCCCAGGAAACAATTCTCGTCAACCATACACCGTTCGCCGACCACTGAAAATTCGAAGTAAAAAATTTATCATCAAATGGTGTTTGGATGCTACTTGCGTTATGCAGGTGGAAGAACGAAAGCCATGCTGGAGTGGACAGAACCACACATGTATATTGAAGAATTTGAAGAAGTATTTCGAAGAATCTGGAAGAGTCTCTTTATTTTTAGAAGAAAGATCCCAATTTGATTGGTTGATTTGATTGATTTAATCATTGTGGGTAGAGAAATTACTAGACCATAATATGGTTCTTTTTAAAACTTACCTGCAGTTTCAAAACAGCGATCACCGTTGAGATGAGCAGTGTTCTTGCAGACACAGATGTCGGTATTACATTCTGAGTGGATGCCTAATGTTGATTGACATTGTATGTGCTGAGTACATGGATCGCCAGATCTCGCCTCTGAAAAATTTAATATGAAAATAATTAGACAACCGTCTAAAAAAAAAGACTGGAAGAATAAAATTGGGCGATATGACATAGCAAGAATACTGGCAAATTCTGAACGAAGAAAGAGTCAGCAAGCCAAATAAAAAGCGACACCAACTGCTATGACGGTTGTTGAGTAATCCTTAATTCTTCTGCGATAGACTTGCCACCTGTTCTGTGAAGTTTTGAAACTTACCATTAAGACATCCTTTATAGGTGGCATTGATGGCAGCGTATACAAAATTATCATGGCAGACGCAGTAACTAGAGCTCTTGCAAAACGCATTTTCTGGACAATCTGGATCAGAACTGCACACGCTGCCTGTACGACCTTAAACAAAATTCACATTTTTAAACGAAACATCGGGCACTGGTATCAAAGCACAATTTCATTAGAGAAGAATGCGGAATGATAGATGATCTGTGACTAAAATGAAGAAAAGTAGTTTGGAACGCTGGTCTAAAAAGGCTTATTTTCCAGAAGTGAACGGGAATGCCGGCAGAGCACGTCCTAGGTGTACTTTTAACAGTCGTAAATAACTTTTTTTAGAAGTTCCTTCTTTTTTACTTTTCACGGGTTGCCTTTAGTCTCCCGAAATCATCAGTCCCAGGATACCCAGCGGAAGACAAAGTCTCCCTCTTTTAGCTGATGGCATTTGTGAGGCTCTACCTAACGGTTTTGTTTTTTTGTCGGTGGTCGAGTGGGTAAAACGTCGGCTCACAACTGAGAAGTCGCGGGTTCGATCTCCACATCCGACCATGTACTAATGGGTTTTTATAATAAAAAAATCTATGTAGGTTCATTATCCGACAAACCCTACAAAGAGGCTTTTCCATGTATGTAAATACCTGAACAGAGCTGGCCACTAGTTAGGTATAGCTTCAAAAAATCTTCGGCTAAATGAGGAAGACTTAATTTGTCTTCCGCTGGGTACCCTGGGGCCGGCAATGGTTTCCGGGAGCTATAAGGCAACTCGTGAAGATTTTTTTCTTTGTTTATCAAGACAAACAATATTTTAATAAAACCGTGCTAAATCGGCGGTAAAACTTTTGGAACTTTTTTATGTTTGTAGGAATTTTCACGGCAAAAGTACCCATAAAAGTTTGCTATGACCGCATCAAATCGATTCCTCGAAAATTAAGTCCGTTCTCTTTAGAAACCACCTGGCTCCGTTCGCCATAGACTTCGCAATTGAAAATATATTACCTAACCTATTTTACGGGAGTCTACGTCATGGCATGGCGACCAACGCACGCGTTCCGCCGTCACATGATGGAGAATCTAGTTTAATCCCGTCCGCGCTGTGATAGTTGTGATTAGTCAGTGAGTAATAGGACCAACGCGTCTGTCCTGGCAGAACTTAACATCAAAATGCGACTCTCCTCAATGTGCATGCAACGGCTGCTCAACTACTTCGGTCATGTGGCTAGACGCGAACCAGACAGTCTAGAGAAGATGATAGTCGTCGGTCACATGGAGGGCAGGAGGAGCCGCGGTAGGTCGCCGTCTCGGTGGACGGACACGGTGAAGGAGGCCACCGGGAGCACTATGCAGGCTTCCATTGGTCGCGCGCAGGACAGGGGAGCTTGGAGGGCGCTGGTGAGGCGTGTTGTCCTGAGGTGTCACGACCCTCACCCATGAGGAACGACTTAGAAGAAGAAGAAGAATAGGGCAAATCACGGTCGGCGAGAACATTACAATAAAGGTTATAATAATACTTGACATTGGCAAATCACCGATAAACATTGGTGGAGTCATAAAAAATGAAGAAGTAAAAACTATCATACTATTGTGCGATGTTAAAAACTAGACTAAATCTTTTAATATAAAGAGATTATTTTTATATAATAGATAAACATGTTTATCAAACTATAGAATCACAAGTCATCGTTTCGAGCAGCTTTCGTTAAACTATAGGATAGGTAGACATTTTAATTGAAGTCGCTTTAGGCAAAATGCAAATTATGCTACTCCTAGCTTCCTCAATATTAAATCAACAATTGACATAAATAAAACAGTTTTTGATGACATTGACAAATTGTTTCATACTAGAAATGTCTTCATTTATATACTTGGATTCGACGTCACCCGCCGAGACGTAGTTTAATCCTGTCCGTGCTGTGATGGTTGTGATTAGTCGACGACTATTAAGACATATTTAGCGGGATTATCTTAAATACCGATTAATCGGCTATAAACACTATATAGGCTATAATACTTGACATTGGCAAAGGGGCCATCCATAAATTACGAATTTCATGATTTTTTGACATATTTTAATTCTTATTTACTTGCAATAATTAAATTCGAACTTTTTTTTTTAATTCAAACCTTTTACTAGGTAATTCAAAACTCTGTATATAATTCAAATTATTTAGTAAGTGCTTCCAACTTCGAATTATCAAGAGGCTACATAGATTTTTTTTTTAAAGTTTTTTGTTTATAGTTAATGTTTTGTGTTCTAATACTTTAGATTTTGACATGTGACGTCACAAAGCTTATGACCCCCCTACCCCTTGTCACACAATGTCACACTTGACCCCCTCCCTCCCCTTAGACCTGTGACGTAATTTATGGATGGCCCCAAATCACCGATGAACATTGTTGGAGCCATAATAAAAGACAGGAAGTCATTTACTTGCGAGCAACTTGAATACATATATATTACTAGCCTTCCGCCCCCGGCTCCGCCCGTGGATATTTTCGAACAAAATAAAATATAGCCTTTATTACTTATTAGGGATATCGTAAGTTTTTAATTTTTAGAATCGGTTCATTAGTTTGAGAAATTACATTCAAACTTATAGATAAACATTTATAAACTTTTTTTTTTCTTCAAGGTTGCCTTACAGCTCCTCCAACAAACCTTGTTACGGTTTCAGGGTACCGTAACACGGTTCGTTTAGCCGATGGTATTTGTGAGGCTTGTCGCTTAGTGGGAAACTAGCCACAATAATAAATAATTATTTTACTCCTTAATGTTTTATTTTCAATTTTAATGAAGAGGTTACAGAGGAGTAAAAAGAGGGAGTAAAAAGAGCACGCTGAAAAATAAAAATAAAATAAATAAGTAAATGAATTACAGGATATGATAGAATCTAAACATAATACAACATAATAGGTACTTACAAATATCATGCTCTTTTATAATATATTTTAACAGCTGGTTGAATTTTGTTCACAGTATTACATTATTGATTTTATAAAATAGGTGTGCTCTTTATCAAAGCTAAAACGGAATTGACTAAAAATGGTAGAAAATAAACAAATAGCAGACACTGTTCCAAATTCAGATTATTTTGAAAAAATTCTAAATTATAGGTAGTTAGTAACTTATTTTGTAAGGAGGTTAACAACTATTTTTGCAAGGAGGTTAGCAACTATTCAAACCTCTTTAAGAAAAAGTGGTCTCATTTATTTACTAAATGAGCACAACGTTACAGGCTATACCTAAAGAAGTCACCAGTGGCAAATTCTGTTGAGGTATATATTTAGATGAAAAAGCCTCTATGGTTTATCGGATGATTACATAAGTTTTTTTTAACCATTCGGCCACCGAATATGTTGCTTAGTAGAGACCAACTTGTACTCGTGCGACTACTTATTAGTTGCAAATTAGTTGATGAGCTTGCCAAAATCTATCTATCTATCTATCATCACGCCTTTTATCCCAAGAGGGGTAGGCTACGATCCTGACATACCTCTTTCGCTTCTTTTATATTCATTATACCGTTCATACATGCTCGGCGATTGTGTGTACTTTTAATGTTGCCGTCGATCGATAATTTTTTTATATGTTTAATAAAAGTACATCTAGGTCCTCCTCTGCCAGCATATCCTTTCACTTCAGCCATATAAACCTTTTTAGTCAATCTTTCATCCTTCATTATTTCAACGTGTCGAATCCAGCGTAAACTACTTTTCTTCGTTTTAGTCACAACATCATCTTTCACTCCGCATTGATCTTTAATGACATTGTTCCGGATGCGGTCAATACGTTTTATATCACACATTCTACGTAAAGACCGCATTTCCACTGCATTTATCTTACTTTCATGCTTCTTATTCCATACCCAAGTCTCGCTTCCATAAGTAAGCAAATAGTAGTAGTTTCTCAGATTACCTGCTAGACCTCCAATTAGAATCCGGCCAGCCGTAACGTAATAACATGATGAATTTTGTCGCATTTCAAAAATTTTACCCCTTCTATTTTTTTTTATTTTACTCTCTAAATATCAGACTGGCCACCAGTGATTCTGTTTGCAAGGTATCTATACTGACCGCTGAGGCTAAATTTTTCCCCGACTTGATTTACTTATACTGTAATTTCTCAGCTCCTAAACATGATAGAGCCATGGTTAATACTCGTAAACCTTCCCGGTGAATCAACCTGTCTAATATTGAAAACCGCAATAAAATCCGTTTAGTAGTTTTTACGTGAAAAGGTTACAGACTTTGTTCTATAATATGTATAACTACATTTCTTTTATACCTGACTGTACTAAATCTCAAGTCAACCTTGAACATACGAGTTAGTTGTCATACTATACAAACACATTATACTATCACAGTTTACAGAGCACACACAGTGTCAGTGATGTAGGGCTTGTATGTGTTAGAATTACACTATAATAATTTATGGTACACAATATGACGAAATGTAGGCTGATTTGGCCGTATCTGATTTATTATTTTAATCTGGGGTGTGGATTAGCACACGTAGATTATACTAGAGATTAAAGTGCGGATGCCAGCTTTACGTGGCATCGAATCACTGGAAGTCGATTTAAAATTACTTTAGTGAAGATAGAGCCCAGGATGAAAAACAAATATATTTTTCTGTAACTCTTGTTATGAAAAAAAACTCAGTTTCGTAAGCTATTCAACTTATCCAAGCAAAATATTAATTATTATGTCATAATGAAGGGTGAAAGATTGACTAAAAAGGTTTATATGGCAGAAGTGAAATGAGATGCTGACAGTATTGATCGAAGGCAATATTAAAAGTTCACACAATTGCCGAGCATGTATGAAAGGTATGATGAATATAAAAGAAGCGAAAGTGATATGTCAGGATCGTAACAAATGACATTCGATTGTCTCTGCCTACCCCTCTTGGGATGAAAGGTGTGATGATAGATAGATTCATCATGTGTATTTAACAGGGTAGTCCTTATTTTATGTATTTTTGATTTTTTTTTCACCTCTGGGAACTCATATGGTCCGAAATATTTTTTTTTGAAATCCACAAGTTTCAGGTCATTATCTAAATTTTAAACATTGCCACAGAGTATACATTTAATAAATCTAAGGGATAGGTTAATAATAAGGACAAAGTCTATAAAGAGCCTCATTTTCTTTCAACAAAAATATTAACTGGTATAAGAAATTGAATTGTTCAATGCCAAAAGTACCACAGTACAATAAAAATAAATAAAAAATAGTACTTATGAAATACTTACATAATAATGGCAATACATACAAACGTCTAACTATAGTTGTTCCAACGAGAGAATACCATTTTGACGTTTAACATGCGAAGTAACTTTGGAATGGAGCTCAAATTACGGTAAATTTTTTCGGCGTAAAAAGCTCTAACAATAGAAATGTTATTTGCAAATAATACGTTTCGGAACTATACATTAAATGTTATAATTAAACTTTTTAATGCTCTTAAGGAATAAAGAAAAAAACATTCTTCATTTCGGGCTGCGATTTTACAAGGTTATATCGTATGGATATCGTAAGACACTTTTTGTTTTTTAAATTTTAGTGATGTTGCACGAAATACTACGATTTTACTGGCGATTCTGAATAAAATACTATACGTGTATAAATTTAATTTAATCTTTTTTTATTTTACTATTATTTTTGACATGAAACTACCTATATAGAAACACGTAAAAGGTGACATGACCGCACACTGCACGTGCATATCCAGTCAGAGTAATTATTTTGTATAAAAAACAAACCAATTATGGCAGGGAAAAACAATTACCTTGGTAGGTATAAATAATATTATTAATAACTTACTGTTGTTACATGCATTGTATTAGTTATTTCAGGGATCACAGTCAAAAATACCAGGTAATAATTACAGAAGTATTTAGGTATTAGCAAGTATGCAAAAACTGTCTATGGTGACATCACTAATTATCTCAAAATAACAAACGTCAAAGTGGTATTCTCTCGTTGGAACAACTATAGTATAAGATCGAGCAAAAAACGACTAATAAAACACGTTTCTTGTATGGGGATCCCCCTTTAATTTTTAACATTGTTTTATTTTTATTATTCAATGTTATATCGGCCTATTACGGTTCAAAAGACATGGCGCCCACTCATTCGTCCAATCCACCGAATCCACCGAAATCGACCACAGAGTCGTCCAATTAGGTATGTAAAGTAAAAGCTAAAGTACGATTTTTATATTTTTATTTTAAAGATTAAGCTATTTTAAGAAACTAATTTGAATATTTTTCTTTCTATACAGTAGTTTTTTTATAATAAATTATCAAAGTTTTGGCACTGATGACGTCATTTTGTCGGCTGAATACTTCAATAGCTTTGATATGTTGGTACAGAAAAAAGAACATCTGTGTTCTTTGACTTTGACATTTAACAAACAATGGTGTTGCCGTCGCTAAATCCTACAAAATCTACCAAAACCTACCACTTCTACGTAAAACATATTAAAACAACAACAATCTTTACAGTTTTATACCGTAGTCTGCATAGTTGTTGTGATACAAAATATATACAAAGGTCAAAGAATATCCTACCATAAAAAACATTCTTAAACATTGCTTAAACATTCTTCCTAAATAATAAACTAGATTAGTTATAAAAACTACTGAAATAGTAGAATGTTTAGTAACAGGGTAACATTGGTTGACAAGTAAATATTTTGCTTTTATTTAGCCGATATAATGACGTTATTGACTTTAAAAATAAAGTTGAAAAAATAAAGACAATCTCACGATTTTAAGAGTTATAAATTGAAAAATACGGATTATTAAAACAATATCTCGAAACGGTTTTGGATTCAGCATACCTTAACTTTTACTTTACATACCGAATTCTTGTACGCGCGGTCCGCCATCCGTTTTCAAATCGTTGTATTTGTGGTTGATTTCGATGGCCGGAACGATCTGTCACACACACACACACCACACGCCATTGTTTAATCGAATCTTGTGTGTCTGTGTGGGTGAGTGAATTGCATGTGACCTAGATAGTATGATTTACATTGCTAATGTGGATCATACGGCGGCCGGACCGAAAATTTTCTGTGAGATACCGGACCAGTGCGTGGACTACTTTAGTAATAGGGTTTCCGTTTGCACCCTTTGGGTACGGAAACCTGAAAATCACAATATGTTGAATGATTGTTTAAGTTTGTTTATTGATACAAACATACAGATAAAAACGGTGTTATAGATATAAAAAATATTTCTTAATAACAAGAGTTTCAGATAACAATTTCTACTATATAAGTAAATAAATAATTACGTAGTTTATAATTTTAAACTTGGCTTAACATTTTAGTTCCCAGAAACTAAACAGATAATAAAACAGCGAGTGCGTTCACTTAGAAAAAATCGATTTGCCAAATACAATCAAGCGAGCGTAGACAATCAATTATATTTTAGAAAGGTTAAAGCTAAAAACCGTTCGAAAGGTAAGGTATATGTTGATGGAAATATTTGGTTAGGTTTAGTGGTCTAGAGGTCTTAGGGACCGTGTACCAAGGGTACCCAGCAGAAGACCACATGGTCTAAGCATAACACTTGATTAAGCTTGTCTCTGCACTTTAAGAGGATCGTGTAGCTCAGCGTACGCAGCGAAATAGGTATTTAGAAAATCATATTCTGTCTCAAGCGCGCTCTTCCCACGGGCATCAGTGCGACAGAGAACACTGCAGCTCATGAGTGTTCGTAGGTATGTTCTTCGTTGAAAATTGCGTTTTGGGGGAAAACGATTTACACCTACTAAACTATAACGAAACCTTATAATTTTGGTGTCAAACGTTTTAGCAGATTATAATCTACGTACGTACGTTTTGCTTTTTTTGAAATTTTGCTTTGTTTCTCAAATATAGACGGTTTATTACGAGCAAGTTATGAACCAAAAAAACCGAGATTTGAGGGGCTTATAACTTTTGACCTGTTACGAATTTTGAAAAAAGGAAAAAATACGTACGTAGTTTTTCACTATGTAAGTAACATATTACAAAATCGTTAAAATTAAATAATATTTAGGGGTAGTAAAACGTTTTCTCCGTTTGTATGGACATGGACGCGGTACACTATACTCTTAAGTAGCCCACGCACTGGTCCGGCTCACCGAAAATTTTCAATCCGGCCGCCGTATGATCGAGATTGAACACAGGCCACACATTAGCGATGTAAATCACATGATCTAGAATCTAGATCATATGCAATTCACTCACTCACACCGACACACAAGATTTTATTAAACAAAGGCGTGTGGATGTGTGTTTGTATGACAGATCGTTCCGGCCATCGAAATCAACCACAAATACAACGATTTGAAAACGGGTGGCGGACCGTTCGTTACAAGAATTGGACGAGTCTGTGGTCGATTTCGGTGGAACGTATGGCGGAGCGCCGGCGATTGGACGAATGAGTGGGCACCTTAAGACGATACATTCAAATAAAATCATAGTTTGAGGGGCGTGGCCTAGCTGCATACGATACTCTAGCGCTACCCAGCGCTACGTGATCGATTGGTCTCTCCGCTGAATCTCTCTCTGTCGCATTGAATAGAAACAAAAGAGAAGAGGCGCACGGAAGGTGCTTGGAACAAACGTCCTAAGTGACAAATCAAAAATAATTTATTTAAATTAAAGGAGTAGCTTTATTGAAAATCTAAATTAACATCTTTTACTTTAGTAATAGATGATACAAATTTGTACTTAATTTAATAAACAATACTTCATGTACTACTGAGAAATTTGAAAAGGAGACTATTTTCAGAGGCTACTTTGCAATTTTTTTCTATCGAGCAAAGTTTCTTAAAACATCTTTTATGATTAACAGATTATTATGAAATATGATTAATTATAACATGTAATTTTTCTATATTTCTAAGAGCCTTAGGTTTCACTCAAAACGATTTGAAAAATATGATTTAATATGAAGGTAGCCTCTTAATGGGATTAGTTTTTTCCTGAAGTTTTGTTGCTTCAATGCTAAAACCATAGCGCTATACATAGGTGAATAGGGCTTTAAAACAGTTACACTTTACAAAGCAAAAATCACAATCGGAGTCTAATCTTGATGAAAGGAGGTTCTGCCGGGCATACTGAGAGAAGAAATAATACCCTAATATACAAATTAGTTTAAACATAGTTCTGTCTTAGTCTTTCATATTGAATGACAGGTTTGTAAGAGAGTGATAAAACATAGTATAGCTAAACACTTGTTAAACACCATTTACAGGCCCATATTTGAAAAAAGTCTAGTTGACGGCAACAGTTTTTTTTTGTTTTGAGGGCAAGAGTAATAATAACAACTAACAATTAAGTAATAGTCTTATTGCAATAATTTCTAATATTATATGTGTTGAAAAGAAATGCATTTATACCGTGAGAATGTATTCTTAACAATATAACAATGTACGAAGAAAGTATACCTACATTTCTTAACTTTTTTTGATTCTTTCTACGTTTTAAAATAGACCTCGGGATGGCAGAAGTGAAAAGGAATGCTGGCAGAGTGTACTTTTATTAAATTATTATTCATAAAAATATTATTGATCGAAAGAAATTTTAAAAAGTACACACAATCGCCGAGCATGTATGAAAGGTATGGTAAAATAAGCGAAAGAGGTATGTCAGGATCGTAGCAAATGGAATTCGATTGTCTCTGCCTACCCCTTTTGGGATAAAAAAATTTAGATAAACAGATAGAATTTGATTTTTTTTACAAGTAGCCCGTTCTGATTTCACAAAGTAGATAATGATATGAAATATCATCGAAATTAATTCTGTTGTTTCATATGCCACTTAGATACTTATTCATATTAATTTTGAAATTACAGACATAACACTTAGTTAGGAAACAATGGGTCCATGGTCTACCGAAATGAAAATATTCTTGAAAAATTTAGGTACGAGACTAGTCCACGCCTCGGGTGACCTAAAGGCTGGCTCTTACCTCGCTCAAAGGATCAGTTTAACCATTCAGCGAGGTAACGCAGCCAGTGTTTTGGGAACCATGCCACAGGAGGGGTTCTGGAAGAGGTATTATTTTTATAATTCGTATAGGTATATAGTTTTTAAATATATTATTTATTTATTACCATTACATTTAAGTTATGGTGTAAATATTTAAAAAGTGTTTAAAAAAACTTAGAATTGCTTTTCATCTGAAAAAATATTGTTAATGTTGTTAAATTCAAAATTTTATTAGGTCCTGTAGCCAAATAGCAAAAGTAATTTGCAATCATATTATATCTATCTATCATCACGCCTTTTATCCCAAGAGGGGTAGACAGAGACAATCGAATGACATTTGTTAACGATCCTCATACCTTTCATACATGCTCGGCGATTGTGTGTGCTTTTAATATTGCCATCGATCAATACATTTTTTATATGTTCAATAAAAGTACACCTAGGTTGTCCTTTGTCAGCATTTCCTTTCACTTCAGCCATATAAACTTGTTTAGTCAATCTTTCATCCTTCATTCTTTCAACGTGTCCAAACCAGTGTAAACTACTTTTATTCATTTTAGTCACAACATCATTTTTCATTTCATATCATATTATCTCCGTTTGTGTGTCTGTATGTCCGTATGTAGCAGCATTCTATTTATTTAAGTAGGTATGTATTACGTAAACATAATAGAAATAAAATTTAAATAAAAGCATAATAATATAAGATTTTTAAATTATCTGCGATTAGACCTACCTCTAATAGAATCCTGATAATCCAAAAAACAAAATTTGATTAATAGGTAGGTAGCTCTTTCGAATTTTTAAAATTTAATTTATAAATTGAGTCATCAAAAAATTTACTAGAGGAATTTAGCAATATAAAAACGCTTTGTATTTCAATTGACACAAAATCGGATTATTGAGTCTATATATTTAAAAAAAATAACTAAAAGAAATCAAAATCACTCACGTTTTTCTGGTCCCTGAGCCGCAACAAAAGCCGTCAATGCTACAAGCATAACGCACCACCCCCATCCACTCGCCATTGTTGGCATTTTGGGGTAAAAAAGTCCAAAAAATCCAGATTTCTCTATCAGCTTCAACTTGAGACTTGTCTACGTCGACTCTGTAACCAAAATCAGTCACCTCAGAAACCTCCAAGTTAGCCAGATAAGATAAAAATCAGATAAAATCTTTCGCAAACGATAATTAATTACTATTCGCTACCTTGGAAAAATACTGCCCTAGTAGTCACGAGATGTGATCATAGACTTTGTAGAGAAAAATAGAGAGCGATGTATCTTATGGTAATGTGTTAGAAAAGGAACGCTGCATTTCTATCTAATTGACATGCTCACGCGCAGGTGTTCCAGATGTCTCTATAAATTCGGTTTTATAGGTGGATGCTTTATCAAAGACACCTGTCGATCCCAAACGGTTTTTTGTTTCGGTACCCTGGACTGGACATACGTTTGTTTTTTTGGGATAATATTATTATATCCCAACCTAGAGTGATCAATATAAAGGATATTTTTATCTCATAAAAATTGGTTTATTAGTTTTTCAGAAATTTACACATATTTACATATATTTATACATTTTTCTTGATATCTCGATAAAATATGTACCGATTTTGACAACTTACTTTTTTTAAGAAGTAATAATTTCTCGACATTATCTCACAGACATATGACGAAATTCGGTTCAGTAGTTTTTCAGAAATTCAGTAATTAATTTCTGTTTACGGCTGAAAATTATGTATCAGAAAAAGCCTGAGCAACGGTTACTATTGACACGAAGTTGTCAATTTTCATGACGATGGTCTAGCGTTTAATGTAATGGGGTGCAGCGCAGCATGCACAAGCACATCGTTCAAATCACATCCACAGCGGTATTTTTTTTAAATTTTCCATCAATGTTTTTTTAGTTGCGTTATTATTTGTCTCTCAAGGCAGCAAAATCACTCAAAAGGGTAAAATAAACCTTTTAAAAAAAAGTGCACCGACTTCAAAAATTTGCACTGAAAAGTAAGAAATAATAAATATTTCGTCGTAGAATTTGAAGAGGGTTGGTGCCAAATTAGAAACAGCCTAGTTCCCAAATTCACTAATCTAGACAATTCATTAGGAACCTACGATCATCAGTACAAACATAGATAATATTGAACAGATCTTTATCTTCTTAGATGTTTATTACTTTGTATCCTAATTTGGCACCAACCGTCTTCAAATTCTACGACGAAATATTTATTATTTCTTACTTTTCAGTGCAAATTTTTGAAGTCGGTGCACTTTTTTTTAAAAGGTTTATTTCAAAATTTTAAACTCTGTAGTTTCGGAGACAAGGGGGCACGGTCAATTTTCGAATATTTTCTTTAGTATAATTTAAACTATGCATTTTAAAATTATAAAAAAATATATGCACTTCAAAAAAAAATTATTTTTACGTTTTAATTTTCGCCCCAAAATTAATCCCCAAAATTGGCATGATTTAAGCTATACGTCCGTGATTGGGTCATCAAACTCTATATAGTATATGTACCAAGTTTTCCAGTAGATTCGGAGAAAATAGGCTGTGACAGACAGACAGACAGACACATGAGCGATCGTATAAAGGTTTCCGTTTTTTCATCAGCTATGTTCGGAATCGTAAAAAAGGTCTCTGTCTTGCCTCTGCCTACCCCACTTGGCATAAAAGGATGATAGATAAATAGTACATTCTTTTACTAAATAGTGCACACTTTCAAAATAAGGAGAAAGGGAAATAACAAGTAGTTTCTGAGACAATCTGTTGTAACAAACAAACACAGAAATATAACTAACTATAAGAAACTTTAATAACAGCAATTTTGTCATGAGCCATTTAACACCAAAATTAATGTTCTCATAGCTATTTCCTATTAAAATGACCAAAATTCGTCTGTCTGTCTGTCACGGATCGGTAAACACCTTGATAGTTCCAATAAGTGTCTTGAACTCTTGAGTTGCCTCTGCTCGTGTGAAAGTTGGATAATAAAACATGAGTATGGTGGATAATAGGTGTGGCTAGAGACACATGGAACTAAGACCATATTTAGCCCGTAATAAATAGAACAGTGGGGTGTTAGCATACTTAGGACCGCCAAAAAAACCGGCCACGTTTGTTGTATGGGAGCCCCCTTAAATATTTATTTTATTCTGTTTTTTAGTATTTGTTGTTATAGCGGCAACAGAAATACAACACCTGTGAAAATTTCAACTGTTTAACTATCACGGTTCATGAGAGAATAACTTCAAATAATTGCTTTTTAAAAAAAAGTGTATTGACTTCAAAAATTATGTACTGAAAAGTGTGCTTTCCGAAATGCACAAGTCACTATAAAAAAATCCAAATCGCTTCAAGTGTGCCTATAAAATTTGAAGAGTTCTCGATTTCTCCAGGATCCCATCATCAGATCCTGACCTCATGACCATGGGACCACCTGGAAAGTATACCCTTTCATACAAAAAAAATATTTCCAAATCGGTCCAGGCGTCGAAGTAATCAGGGAACATACATAAAAAAAAAATATTCCGACGAATTGAGAACCTCCTCCTTCTTTTGAAGTTCTGTTAAAAAACATCTCTCTAGCAGTGTTTCTCAAAGTGGGCGATAACGCCCCCTTGTGGGCGCTGGAGGCCTAGAGGGGGGCGGTAAGGGGCCCAGAAAACTAATATAGCACACTATATATAAATTAAAGTAATTAATTTCATTGTGATTTTTAAAATGTGGTAAAGTAAAAAAAATAGGGGGGCGCTGAAAAATAATTGATTTTCAAAGTGGGCGGTAGACGAAATAAGTTTGAGAACCTCTCTAGTGAATTGGTCCATTGCGAATTTGCGACATCATGCAGCAATGCAGACATGATTGTCCTCACTTGCTTTACACCAGACCAGTGATACACTGTTCATACCTAAGTTCATACACTCTATTTTTCGTCTCCCTCTATGAGAGTTTTTTTATTTAAGCCGGCGACTCGCGCCTCTTACCTGCCAGTAACTTCGTTCGTATAATATTGCGTTCGCCCTCTTTCGTCGCGTCGTTTTTCGAATATATAGGACGAAAAGATATTTAGTATTACCTAATTATGAAATCACAGAGAGACACTTCGATTTTATTTACGTGTTAGTGTAAAGAAGAATGCGGAGTGAAAGATGATGTTGTGTGTGACTAAAATAAAGAAAAGTTATTTACTCTGGTTTGGACACGTTGAAAGAATGAAGGATGAAAGATTGACTAAAAAGGTTTATATGACTGAAGTGAAAGGAAATGCTGGCAGAGGACGACCTAGGTGCACTTTTCTTGAACATATAAAAAATGTATTGATCGATGAAAATATTAAAAGTACACACAATCGCCTAGCATGTATGAAAGGTATGATGAATATAAAAGAAGCGAAAGAGGTACGTCAGGATCGTAACAAATGTTATTCGATGGCTCTGCCTACCCCTCTTGGGAAAAAAGGCGTGATGATCTTATCTATCATAAGGTATATACTTGTAGGTACCTATTCTCTTATGCTATCCTTTGTCTTGGCCTAGATGGGCCGTTGAAAATTCAATGTCACGAATCTTATAGATTTTGAACTTTTTTATTTAACTTAACATTCCTTTAACAAAAAACAGTTAGGTACTGTGTTTTCTATAGAATGCATCATTTTATACACTGCTAGAAACAGTAACATAGTCTACATTTAGCCCATATAAAAAAAAGAAGTGTCTAATATTTTCAGAAAAAGTTGAATTATTGTCTTCTTTTTAGGGTTTCGTAGGTACAATAAAAAGTGTCTGTCTGTTCGTCTGGCACAGCTTATTTTCTCTGAATCTACTGGACGATAAAGGTTGAAATTTGGTATATAGAGTTTGATGACCCAATCATGGACGTATAGCGTAAAAATAATCGAATTTCCATTTTGGGGGAAAAATATTTTTTTCAATTGCATCATGTGACATATCAAATGATAGGGCTCGCTGTAAGAAATAAATATTGTATGTTTTTTTATAATTTTAATATAATATATTGTTTAAATTACTATATTAAAGAAAATATACTAACCCCCCCCCCCCCCCCAATTTTGAAAAAAAAATAGAAATATAGGGCCTCGATCATCATCTTCTTCTTCTTCTCAGTCGTAGTGCTCTTGACAGAGCAGTCGTGGTCAATCATGGCGGTCCACAGCGCGACGCACCTTGTATTGACTCGCCATGGTTAACTTTCTTGGGAATAATAGTGCAGTGGTTTCCCCTTGCCTTCTGCACCAGACATTTTGAGACTATTTAGGTCTTCAGGCTCGTTGTAGCCTCTTCCAGCCGCAGTTGCCTAGCTAGGTGTATGGTTATACCGCCATTATTGCGCGGTCACCAGAGCCTCGCTCATAGTTTTATGGAAAAACCTAAACGAAAATCGTTCTTAAAGTTTTCACAGAAAAAAATTTCACGTAAGTTCGCTCGCTCTTGGTAATTTTTTTTAGTTAGCGCAGATAGCTGGACTTAAAACCAGAGTTCACGAGTTCAAAGCTAAGAACCAATTCTCTTCGAATCGTGCTTAAATAAACCACTAAATATGTTATCCTCCTAATGCTGCAATTATTGCTTGGAATTCCCGTATAGCAGCAACATTGCCCGTAACTCCGGGTTCGATCCCGGATCCCAGCCCTGTTACCAATGGGTTTTTAATTAAAAACTTATGTGCATAATCCGACAAACCACACTTACAGGCTTTTTCATCTAATATCTCAACAGAACTAGCCACTCGTTACCTCATAAATACCATCGGTTAAACGAGGGAGACTTGGTCTTCCGTTGGGTACCCTAGAACCGTAACACGGTTTAGGGAGCTGTAAGGCAACCAGTGAAGTAAGAAAAAAAATTTTACCGTATTGCACGCATGGCTTTGGAAAAGATTTTCAGTGTATATTAATAAAAGTTAAATGCTGTTCGTTAGTAAGCGTATCACTTGAGAACGGCTGGACCGATTTGGTCAATAAAAAAAAAATTGTCTGAATACCTACTTAATTTAAATACTTAACTTTATTAATATAAAAAATTTAAATCAAATCTAAAGATTAAATATAACTAAATAAAGCAGGTCCACGTGGAATAAAGAAAAATTGAAAAAGTTGCCCGAAAAATTGTAAAATTCTTCTTTAAAATTCAACCGCTATGGGAAAAATGAAGTGCAATATTTCGTATTGGAAAGTATATTTTTAGGATTCCGTACCGGCCGTCTGTCACTGGGCTGTATCTTTTGAATTTAGGTAGACACTTAAAAAAATTTCACACATAATAAAAATAAAATTAAAAATTAAAGGAGGTCTCCATACAAGAAACGTGTTTTATTCGTAATTTTTTGCTCGATCTTAATAATGGCAAACTTACTCTGGTCTTAGAGCATACTATTGAGTACTATCTTGTATTTGATGCTGCCTAGACTAGTTAAGTTAATTGTTTTCGTGAAAGTTAGAAATAAAACACCGACAGCTAGGTAGGTAATTCTATATACCATTCACAAACGTATCAAAATGTGAACTCGTATCCTATAGTCACGCATTGTATTGTGTCAAAAGCGTGACAAATTCTAGAAATCAACAGAATTTGTATAAAATATGACCCTGGACTCATTTTAGCACAATTCGTTTAAGGAGAAATCAGTCATCAAAATCCAATTTTTAATCAAAATTTTTCAGAAAACCTGATCTATTTACGAAACTGAAAAAAATATATATTGATTTTAAGGATATGACAAATATTTTTATTGTTTTTAAAATAAAATATGATTAGAAACATCTTAAATACACCTCTGAAAACTTTATTTATCAAATTTTATGGCTATATTTTTTTGGTAATTATCTTTTCATTGTAAAATTATTTCTATGTTGTATAAGATTTTTTTTTAAATTGCGTTTAAAACAAAAATTATCGCTTACGTTGAATCGCTCACTGTTTCTATCCGCGCGCGATTCTTAGATAAATGCATTCTGCTTTTTCATCACTCATTTTCCCATCGACCACTTCACCTTAAAATTTAGGTCTTTAGAAGATATGTTTTTTCAATCGCTTCTGTTCTTTTTAGGCAAAAGTACGACATGCCGATTGATATGTACTTTTAAAATTCATTTCTAATAAATTCAAAACATAAAGGCTTTAGTTAAAAAAAAAATTATTTAAAAATGAACAAACTTGTTATTTTCAACAAACAAAACCTTATAAATAAAACATAGAAAATATATATTTAGAATCGGACTTGCACTTGGCCGGTTTTAATTCTTGTGCGGTATGAGTTGAATGCTTTCTAGTTAGAATAATATGTTACTTATACGATATCAAACCATAAATGACGGTTTTTAGCATTTTTGACTGTATCCATGTCCCAATTTTTGTCCAGAATATGCTCGAAAATTCAGCCAAGATAATGAAACTTTACGAAAGAACTAGTGGGCATTATCTAATGTAGAATATAAAAAAGTAGTTGGCCGGTGCGAATAATTCGCATGATTGTCAATAAATTTGATGACGCTTTTTAACCGACTTTAAAAAAAGGAGGAGGAGGTTCTCAATTCGTCGGAATCTTTAATGTATGTTCCCCGATTACTTGAAGACTCCGATTTGGTTTTTTTTTGTTTGAAAGAGTCACAGGTGGTCCCATGGTTATCAGGTCAGGATCTGAGGATGGGATCCTGTAGAAATCAAGAACTCTTCAAATTTTATAGGCATGAAGCGATTTGGGTTTTTATTTTTAGTGAAAACACACTTTTCAGTGCATAATTTTTGAAGTCAGTGCACTTTTTTTTAAAAGGCAATTATTACAATACGGTTTTTATAAGTAGAATTTTAAAAGAAACATTGAATTTTGGATTGTTTATTTATTTTTCGTCATTAGAGGGAAACAAAGGGAGATATTTTATACCGTCAAAACACATTTGAGAAAATAATATATAGAGATAAATACGACATTGTCGGTAATGTGAACCTAAAACAAAAGGCTTGTACTGAATGATGTTTGTTAAAGAACAGGATGTGCGTGTTCACCCAATTGGAACTGCAGGTGTGTAGTATGATACTAAATTTACTAAATCCATATGTTTACGAGAAGTGGATTTTGAAAAAAGGATACTATATGTACCTACCTATCTGTAAATATACCTCAACTCGTTACTTCTTTAGGTATAGCCTCACAAATACCATCGGCTAAACTTCTCCCTGACTTGGTCTTCCGCTGGGTACCCTGGAGCCGTAACACGGTTTCGGGAGCTGTAAGGCAACCCGTGAAAATAGAAAAAAAAAAGTTTCCTTATTATATTAATCACATATCACAGAAAATTATAAAGAAGGTAGATAGAAGTAGCATGTTAGCGTGTATGAAAACCGATTTAACCAAATTTTTGTACTGAAAAAAAAAAGTGATAAACTAGTCTAGTTAAATATGGTATTATTATGCTATCTTTAGACAAATTCATATCTCTCTATCATCACGCCTTTCATCCCAAGAGGGGTAGGTAAATCTGAGCTAGGCGATCCTGAATACTTCTTTCGCTTCTTTTATATTCATCACACCTTTCATACATGCTCGGCGATTGTGTGTACTTTTAATATTTCCATCAATAAATACATATTTTATCAAGGGTTGCCGTGTTAGGGTTCCAAGGTATCCCAGCGGAAGACCAAGTCTCCCTCGTTTAGCCGATGGTATTTGTGAGGCTATACCTAACGAGTGGTTAAGACCCGGTTTAACCCAGCTCTGTTAAGATATATTTAGATGGAAAAGTCTCAAAGTGTGGTTTGTTGGATTAGGTACATAAGTTTTAAATTGTGTAGCTGACATGATTGACAATCAACACACAGCCTAAATCACTAAAGTAGCCTACGCACTGGTCCGGTATCTCACCGAAAAATTTCGGTCCGGCCAGCCGTATGATCGAGATTGTACACAGGCCACACATTAGCGATTAGTGATGTAATTCACTCACACACACAGACACATAAGATTTGATTACACAAAGTGTCAAACATCCGTGTGTGTGTGTAACAGATCGTTCCGACTATTGAAATCACAAATACAACATTTTTTTTTAAAACGGATGGCGGACCGTTCGTTACAAGAATTGGACGAGTCTGTGGTCGATTTCGGCGGACCGTATGGCGGCGCGCCGGGGATTGGACGAATTTTTCAATTTTCAGTTTTTTATTTTGAAAATTCCGCCAAACTGCTTGTTAGCGGATAAACGTTTGTATGGAAAATAGTGTCATCTACGTGCCATATTGAGGTGGTACATAATTCTTAACTGCGAGTTTATTTATATAGATTTGTGGTTGAGCAATTACGCATAAGTATTTTAACGTACACGACATTGAAGAGCTTTGACCTATTTTCATAATAAATTCTAATATTGTGTACCTACTATCTATGTAAATATGTGATAACCAGTGGGGGTGTTGTTACGTATCTGTTTACCCTTTTTTTTATCAATATAAAAACCTTAAATCAAATCTAAAGATTAAAAATAACTAAATAAACCAGGTCCGCGTGGAATAGTGGCAAGAATACTGGCTGCATTTCCCCGCTGAATCGCGATGCTGATTCGTTGAGCGATGAAAGAGCCAGCCCTCTTGTCACCAGAAGAGATGATCAGTCGAGGGGATACATCTTTAATAAAATTTTTGGCATTTGAACCCCACGGACCTAGAGTTTATTGGATAATATGGTGTTATGGTATAGATATTAGCATCCTTAATCCTTATGGGCATTATGGAGGTCTAAAGAGAAATTTTCACAGATGATGTATTTCTGTTGCCGCTATCAAAATACTAAAAAACAGTATAAAATAAATATTTTTTGTCTCTTTCTTTGCTTGGCCCATTTTTCAAATTCGTTTTGTAGGAAGGTCACGCATCTTTTTTTTATATCAATGATAACGGCAACAGGTAGATGCTTGAAATATTTACAGAATAATTAGTTATATATTGACTTGGGAGCTCCCATATAACATTTTTTTTTTGCCATTTTTTATATATTCAGTGGTTTAGGCTGGTGCGTTGATTGTCAGTCACTCAGCGACACGACAGTTTTATATACTTAGAAAAAATTCGGCCGCTTTTACAGAAAATGCAGCAGTCAAAAGTTAATTCACCATTTTTAATGGTGCCATGTTAATTTTAATTTGAGATAAAAACGAGCCTGCTATTTGGTCGTGGTTTTGTTGCTAATATTTATAATTAATTAATTACTTATATGTATTATAATATGTAGGATCATCAATTGAAATTATCAAAATCGTCATAATAACTTTGGATGGAATTTATAAGCATAAAAGCTACATCGTTTAGCTGATGGTATTTGTGAGGCTATACCTAACGAGTGGCTAGTTCTGTTGAGGAATCTTTAGACAGAAAAGCCTCTAAGTGTGGTTTGTCGGTACATGGCCGGGATCCGGGATCGAAGCCGTGGTCTGCCTAGTTAATACCAGACGTCTTAACCACTAGGCCACCGACGCACCTTTTTTGTTTGTCCTTTATAGAAATACAGGACCGATTTTGTTACTGTTTACGAGATTATATATAGATTGATTCCCGGGGAAGGGCGATGTAGTACATAAAAATAATTACCTATACTAAAAATTTAATTTAAAATCTCCTTAGCGCCGGCATTGCTTTTATATAATTATTTAGTTATAAATAAAAACATGGTGTGAGTTTATGAGTTAAAGGCCCCAGTGGCAAGGTTAACTGGTTATTGTATGTGCGCAGTATATCACAGACATAACAATTTTTTTAAATGCAAATATTGTAAACAGAGATTTGTTTGTTTGTGCGAAGCAAACTCAAAACTACTGGACCAAATCGAAAAATAGTTTTTTTAACTCTACATTATTCCTGACTTTCGTAAGATTTACTATTATTTATCTATGTTAATAATACATAATTGTTCGTTGGTAAGCGCATCACTTGAGAACGGCTGGGCAATGTATTTAAAATTCGTAATGGTCTGAAAAAGGTTTTTAGGGAAAGAAAAATTGGAAAAGTTGTGAAAACTGAAAGTGCTTTTTTCTATGAGATTTTTGTATGAACTCATGACCATAATAGAGGATTAAAGTTAATATGACCTCCACAGTAGAAGCGAAGCGAAACGGACCCTTAAATTTCGCTGAAACTGGTATCTACAAATATTAAACATCTGTTTTTCATGTGTAGGGTAATTTATGGTAGGTAATTTCGTATTAGAATCGAATATTTGAGGTTCTTAGATGTTTCATTTGAATATTCTGCAAACGTAAAGTGCAACATCATCGTTTAGTCCACATTCAAAATCGAGCACAATATTATTTGCTTTCAATAGTATGTATGGCATTGACTGTATTTACATTCCACTTATTATTTTGTATGAGCTCAACTAAACAAGGTCATCGCTCAATTGAATAATACTCAAATTATTTTCAGTGGAGTACGCAGTAATGTTTTTCTTTTTTCACGGGTTGTCTTATACAGCTCCCAAAACCGTGTTACGGTTCCAGGGTACTCAGCGAAAGACCAAGTCTCCCTGGTTTAGCCGATGGTATTTGTGAGAATATACCTAACGAGTGGCCAGTTCTGTTGAGGTATATTTAGATGGAAAAGCCTCTAAGTGTGGTTTGTCAGATTATGTACATAAGTATTTAATTAAAAAACCATGGCCGGGATCCGGGATCTAACCCGTGGTCTGTCTAGTTAATACCAGACGTCTTAACCACTCAGATGTTTGATTGTTAATTACAAAATACTTCAACAATCGACTAAATAAGGAAGAGTTTTCTTACGACGCCGGTAACATTTTTTTCTAGATCAGTAATTTTATTTATTAATCGTCAGAATTATTTCGCATTACCAGTCTCAACCCATCAAGGTAGATGTATAGCCCTATTGACCGACTAACCTAACTGTGAACGAAACACGTACAAATAACAGTAAAAAAACTTGATATCGGCGGATGTTTGTTATTCGCCACTGGACAAGAAATTTGCCGATTTTAAGGTTCCGTAAAATTTGATATTTATAATTCTATATATAAAAATTAATGTTTCTTTGTTTGTCTCCTATATACTCAAAAACAACTGGACCGAATTCGTTACTATTTGTTCGAATCTAATACTTTACGAGGCAGGTTTAGGTATAGAAAACATCACGCTACGTCTTTTGGAAGCCGACCAGTAATGGGTTTTTTATAATTAAAGACTTATGTACATAATCTGACAAACCACACTTACAGGCTTATATATCTAAATATACCTACCTCAACAGAACTGGCCAATCGTTAGGTATATCCTCACAAATATAGCCTAAAAAAAGGGAGACTTGGTCTTCCGCTGGGTGCTCTGGTTCGGGAGCTGTGAGGCAACCCGTGGAGAAAGAAAAAAAAATCAAAATTGTTAATACAATGTCTTTCAAGAATTCATTACAAAATAAGACAAGTATAGAAAAACGTACCTTATATAAATGCGGATCTGCATTTGTCGAGGAAGGTTAAATGTGTATGAAAAATTGTTCTGAAATTTATACGAACGAAACATTCGCCGGACAAAAATATTGTATTGTATCAAATTAAATAGATTGTGTAGAATCAATTGATCTACAAAAAATCTGCTGTGCTAACCAAAGATTTTTTAAACCCAACCCCGAATTCTTTGGTTCTATAATCTATAAGTATACATTTTAGAGAAATATTTAAGGGTGTTTTTTACAGGTACGCCATGTCTCCCTTAATAAATATATCATCAAAATTATTGTAGTTTTGTCTTATTTGGTAAACAAACTTTGCATATCTTTTTCTTTTAAAAAAAGTGTACCGACTTTAAAAAATTGCACTGAAAAGTAAAAAATAATAAGTATTTCGTGGTAGAATTTGAAGACGGTTGGTGCCAAATACCGGAAGAATTTTTAGGATTGGTTCCATTTTTATCTCATAGAAATTCATTCGTTTTTCAGAAATTTTGAAAACGAAATCAACAAAATCGGTTTACAACTGGCGAAGTAATCGATGTTCATATTGTTCATACATACATAAAAAACAATAAAAAAAATACTGTCCGAATTGAAAACCTTATCCTCTTTTTTATTGGAAGTCGGTTAAAAATATTAATATTAGTTCAGCAGATGTAAAATAGGTTAAAAAAATTGTTAGTATAATCTTAAAAGAAATTTTAAATGACTATTTTAAAAAAACATGCAAAATTTGTTTACTAAATAAGACGGGATTAAAAAACGGACCTTTCGTATTTTAAGTAAGTAATTAGACGTCGAAATATTTTCATTACAAAAAGTAAAAAATATAGAATAATAAAAAAATATAACTATTAAAAAAAATGCTACAGAACCCCACGTTTTAATACAATGGAAAACTTGCCATTTTACTTATCAGCTATAATATATGCGGATTCGATTTTTTAATCTATTTTCAATTTTTTTAAATTACCATAGCGTCATGCAAATGTTTCTATAAAAACAAAAATATAACTGTCATTGTTAAAAATTAAAAACAAAGTTGTCGCATCCCTGGTGGGGATCGAACCCACGACCTTTGGATTAGAAGTCCAACGCGCTATCCTCTGCGCCACAGGGACAATGTGTGGCGAAGCGAAATTACAATACTGTATATGCCGACCATATGGAATAGTGGCAGCGCAACTATTAATGAACTAGCTTCCGCCCGCTGTTTCACCAACGTGATTTTTTATACACTTAGTGAAAAATGGCTATGGTAATCCATGAATGGAAGTGACAAAACAAGATATAGTCCTTTGTCACCTTCAGTTAAGACTGTCTTATTCACGGGAAAAAAACGGGAACCGACGGCTTTTACCACAACTAAATTGAAAAAATAAAATAATGTATATATTAAATGCCCCTCCCCCATACATTTTCAAAACTAAAATGGGGCCTATGTTCTAATTGAGGAGATAAACTCCAAGTTTCATCCAAATCTGTTCAGCAAGGCGTGATTGATCAATATACATCCAAACATACAAACTTCACAATTCTTATATTATTGGAGATAGTATTTAAAAGCCAATGTTTTTTTTATGTATATTCCCCGATTACTTGAAGACGCCTGGGCCGATTTGGATTTTTTTTTGTTTGAAAGTGCATACTTTCCAGGTTGTCCCATGTCCCATGGTCATCAGGTTAGGATCGGATAATGACATCCTGGAGAAATCGAGAACTCTTCAAATTTTATAGGCACACTTGAAGCGATTTGGGTATTTTTTTTATAGTGACTTGTGCCTTTACTTATTTCTATAATAATAATAAAGAGAGAAGATTAGATTTTTTGTATTTTTGTTTGTAATGAATAAACTCAAAACTACTGGACCGATTTAAAAAAATATTTTTGCATTTGATAGCCCAATTCCTGGGGAAGGTTATAGGCTATTTAACATCACGCTACCTAGCCAAGGGGGTAAATTGTATTCCTAATACAACGCGTACGAAGTAGCGGAAGGGAAGAGAGATAAATAGAGCTACTTGTTATCCCGAAAACTTACACGGGCAAAGGTGATATTGACGTTGGCTCATGAAATTTGAAATTATTGACGTTATTTTGCATAGCGTACAAATCGATACTTCATAGATATTTTTTATGGGATGGAATTGTATTATTGATTATTTTTGTTATTTTATTTCTCTGGCGGTAATTTTTCCCACTGTCTGTCTGTCTGTGCCCTTTTCACGCAAAAACTACAAAACGGATTTTGTAGCAGTTTTCACTATTAGATAGGTTAATTCAGGAGGAAGGTTTTCGAGTTTTAAACATGGACCTATCATGTTTAGGAGCAGAGAATCAACAGTATTTGTGAATCAAGTCTGGGAAAAAGTTAGCTCCAGCGAGTTTTCATTGAGTATATTGTCTAATCCGTCAGAGATTAATAAATTGATGTAGGTAAGAATTGTGTAGAACAAAATTATCTACAAAAAAGTCCGCGGTAGCATATATAAGTATCTATCTCTAATAGATAAGTAGTTATAAGCGAATTTGTGTGGGGGATATGCGCCAGATCTTCCTTTTATACTATGGACGTTATAATGATGATAATTTATCACGACCTTTGTGTTTATACCTTTGTGTTTTTGTTTATATAGAGAAACTAGTAACGATGTCCACATTTTGCGAGTTGATCTGCACATTAAACAGAAATGGTGGCATAAGCCTGTCACTTCTATTATTTTTAGAAATTGCGTTTATGTGCGAGAAGTTGATGAAAAAATTACTTATTCTACAAAATTGCTTAATTTTTAATTAATTTTATTTTTTAATCCTAGAGTTTAATTCGACCGATACAAAAATCATTGCTTTTATTGATAAGAATGTCGATTGATAAGAAACATGATTGATATAGCCTTTAATGTTATTTATATTTCCTCAAACTAGGTGGCGAGCCTATCAGTGATCTAATGAATACATACATACATAGGTACTGGTATTAACTAGGCCAATGGGTTTTTTATTAAAAACATAATAAACCACTATTGATGGGTATGGAATAAGAAGCATGAAAGTAAGATAAATGCAGTGGAAATGCGGTCTATGCAAAGGTATGATGAATATAAAAGAAGCGAAAGATGTATGTCAGGATCGTAACAAATGACATTCGATTGTCTCTGCCTATCCCTCTTGGGATAAAAGGCGTGATGATACATTTTATTTTTTTATTATCGCATCTCATTTTGTGTCGTAAATATAAATTATTATAAAATCATAACATTATCATTAATTATAGATAAGACAATCAATCTGTTATTTAATGAACACTTGCGCAAATCGAATGAGCCCAAACTCGATGGGGTTACGGGCCTTTTTCCGTCTGCATCATCAGGACCCTAGGCGACATCATCTAGAACCGTTCTTTGTGATGTGAGGATACATTAAACGAGCACAAACTCGATGGGGTTACGTGATTTCGTTACGGAGTTCTACTATCTACCTCCTGGCTTCATCATCAGATCAGATCGATAGTACCTACCAAATTATTGTGTTGTCTTCCGAATTATATACACTTGCAAAGTATCAAATCGATATGACAATTAAGAAGTTGGTTAAATTCTACTTCCAAGATTTATGTATGTAACATGTAATAAATGCCTTTTAAAAATAAGTGTACCGACTTCAAAAATTATGTACTGAAAAGTGTGCTTTCCGAAAGCAAATGCCCAAGTCACTATAAAAAATAATACAAAGTGTGCCTATTTATAAAATTTAGTTCTGAATTTCTCCAGGTCCTGACCTGATGACCAAACCAAACAAAAAAAAATCCAAATCGGTCCAGGCGTCTTCAAGTAATCGGGGAACAAACATGTCGGTTATAATAAAAAACGAATAATTATGTGCGTTTATTTTGACAGCTGTCATCTGTAATGAAGATTTCATCGAAACCTTTCATTTTAGTAAAGACACGACTAGTCTAGGGTCAGTGGTATTCGACATATGGCCATTTTAAATAGGCATGATGACTAAAAAATTCTAAATAGTCCGTCAGTTAGATTATCAGAAAATATTAGACACGAATTTTTTTTTGTCAATTAAACAAAAAATGCTAAAGTTCCGCGTGACGTCACGCCTTAGTACAATTTTTAGCAAGCCGTGACGTCACCAGCCCCCACTCCCAAACTTTGACGCGCTTTATCTCTGTCATTTTTCGTTTGATTGACAAAAGAAAAAATACGTGTCCAATATTTTTTTATAATCTAAATGTCGGACTAAATAGAATAATATTTTATTTACCCTGTCATCTATCCTATTCATCCTTGGACTCTGCAATCCCCTACAGGATTCAGCCGTGAGCATATTACCCACAGAACAAAATAGAAATAACACGTGGGATACCTACGTATAGGATTTCCGCACATCTTCAGAATGTCACCTGAAACTTAGCCATAATAATAAAAGAAAAGCATTTTGTGCTATATTTCAGTCTATAGTCTGTATTATTATATGTACTCAATAGTCTGCGCTAAGGTCAGACCAATAAGTTTGACGCCCCTGGTCCGGTATCTCACAGAAAAGTTTCGGTCCGGCCGCCGTATGATCAAGATTGAAGACATGCCACACATTAATAATGTATATCATACTATCTACATTCAATTAAACAAAGGCATGTGGATGTGTGTGTGTGTGTGTGTGTGTGTGTGACAGATCGTTCCGGTTATCGAAATCAACCACAAATACAACGATTTGAAAACTGATGGTGGGCCGCGCGATAAGAATTGGACGAGTCTGTGGTCGGTTTCGGTGGACCGTACGGCGACCGGCCGGGGATTGGACGAATGTGTGGCCATCTTTAGGCTTAGTACTAATATTATACCATATTTAACTAGACTAGTTTTTCACAACATTGTCATTTCAGTACAAACATTTGGTTACATCGGATTTCTACCTGCTATTTCTACCTTTTTTATAATGTTCTGTGATATTACCAGTTTCATATCTAAATATAGGCACAAGTATGCCTGTACAATTCCCTCAGGAATCTGAGCTAACGTATTGAAAGACCTTGATATGTCTGTAAAAGGATATGTGTGTTGGATGTGTACGCTTTTTAATTGCAAATGTTGCAAACTTGTTCTTCTGAGATTGCATGATGAAACATCAATGATAAGTGGTTGTGATATTGTATTTTTGTGGTTGTCAACCAAAAACTGTGTTTCCGTACCTAGCGGAAGACCAAGTCTCCCTCGTTTAGCCGATGGTATTTGTGAGGTTATACCTAACGAGTGGCAAGTTCTGTTGAGGTAGGTATATTTAGATGGAAAAGCCTCTAATAAGTGAGGTTTGTCGGATTATGTACATAAGTTTTTAATTATAAAAAACCCATTGGTACATGGCCGGGATCCGGAATCGAACCCGTGGTCTGTCTAGTTAATACCAGACGTTTTAACCACTCGGCCACCGACGCATACCAAGATGTGTTACATACATACATACATGGACAACATGTGAAACTTCTTTAGGCGCTTTGAGCGATTGCTAAGGGGAAATCTTATGGATTCGCTACATGTTTTCATGCACAAGACCATGGATTACCCGGCCCAGAATGTCCGGGCAGGAATTCATGTATTGGCTTCCACGTATGCCTGGGCCGGGCATTTTTGGCTGCGCATTTCTGGCCGACAATTCTTTGGTCCGGACACAGATATATTTATATGTAAAAAGATCGCTAGATGGGCGTTATTATAAGTTAATTTATAAAGAAAAAACTGTTGTTCATAGTTTTTTAAGTGTTTTTCTTACATGTGTATCCAACATAGGCACCTGTCTATACCTACTATATCTAGGCACCTATCTATATCTTTCTTAATAAATAATTGGTGCAAACAAAGAAATATCAGGATAACATCACAGCTATAGCAGGCCGTGTATCCGATTGGACCTGGCTGGACAGTACTATCAATGACAGAAATATTTATATGTGATCGCTAGGTGGCGTTATTATACGCAGATTCTATACTAATAAATGTTTATAATTAACAAATCATGAAATTTTAATTTGTTGACTAAAAAGGTTTATATGGCTGACTGAAGTGAAAGGAAATGTTGACAGAGGACGACCTAGGTGTACTTTTATTGAACATATGATGGAAATATTAAAAGTACACACATCGCCAAGCATGAAAGGTATGATGAATATAAAAGAAGCGAAAGATATGTCAGGATCGTAACAAATGTCATAGATTGTCTCTGCCTACCCCTCTTCTCATATACTATACCTATTTAGGGTTCCGTACCCAAAGGGTAAAAACGGAAACCCTATTGCTAAGACTCCGCTGTGCTGTCCGTCCGTCTGTCACCAGGCAGTTCATGAGATGAACCGTGAGAGTTAGACAGTTGAAATTGTCACAGATGATGTATTTCTGTTGCCGCTATAACAACAAATACTAAAATAAATATTTAAGGGGGCTCCCATACAAAACGTGTTTTTTTTTTTTTTGTTTTTTTTTTTTAAATTTTTTTTTATAGATAATGGTTCGGAATACTTAGGAGGAGAAGCAAGAAGCTCACAAATAAAAATTAGTTACTCAGATCTGCCATGACTTCAAAACTCAGCAAATCTTCCACCAACGAAAATGACAATATTTTTTCTGATTTCACACAGTTTATTATCGCTTATTACTTTGGTTAACCACATACATACGTGATTTTAAGTAAAATTGCCGTAAGTACGTGACATCGAGTGAATGCCGCGAGATATTTTGACGATCATGCCTTTCTAACCGTAAACTGCGCTGATTTCGTTTGATACGGCAGAACTGCACGAATTTTAATTAGCCTTATTACTGTGTGCATTTTTTTATACTTTGCGGCGTGGTACTGGTAACAATTTCCATTTATAGCCAGTTCTATTACTTACTATGGGATGCGCAAAACGCCGACACATTTAAGCGATCGCCGGCCGGTCGACATACATCGACCACAGACTCATCCAACTCTTGTACGAACGGTCCCCTGTCCGTTTTCAAATCATCGTGTCTCTGGTCGATTTCGATACCGGACAGATCCCGGACTGCTGTCCACACACACACACACACACACACACACACACACATGCTTTACCTACACATATATTGTGACTGACTAGCTAGATCATCCGGCGGACGGACCGTAAATTTACGGTGAGATATCCGACGAGTCTGTGTGGCTTTTAGATGTTTTGGACATACGAAAATAATGGATGACAAAGAGTAACGAATATATAGAACAGATGTGATGGAAGAGTTGATTGAAGACGCCCGAGAAAAAAAGTCGCTGATGAAATGAGTGCGTAACATTTCTTTTAAAATTGCATTGCAAGAGTGCATCAAGAGAAAAGTCTTATTTATTGAAGCTATAGAATCAGTTATATTCCATTATTTAAAATAAAAAAAAAAGAATTTCATAAATCGAGCCCTTTTATTTGAATGTCACATGATGAACTTGAAAGCATTATTTTTTTACTTTTAAATTTTTCCCCCAAAATTAATTCCCAAACTCAAACTCATACATATACCAAATTTCAACTTTTTCTTCAAATAATTCGAAGAAAATAAACTGTGACAGACGGACAGACAGACAGATATACATACACAAGAGTTACAGAATCCTAAAAAGCGATTAGAAACGATCATTCATCGTAACTCTAACCTTTGCTGCTAAGCTGCTTAACCACCGTCACCGATCTCACAACCACAGTCCCACTGTACGAACTATTTCAAAGACTGACTTCTGTTAAAGATATTTTTTGAAATAACAAGGGAGTTATAATTAAATTAACTGAAACCCGCCATTTAAAGCAATTTTAACAACACTGAAATAACTATGTTTTAATTTATTGTTAAATCAGCGGAAAAATAATAAATTATTCCATATTTAGCTAATTTATTCATAGTTTTTCGCCCTGGCTTCTATCTATTCTATCTATTTTATCATCACGCCTTTTATCCGAAGAGGGGTAGGCAGAGACAATCGAATGCCATTTGTTACAATCCTGATCATATGTTAATTCATCCATGCTCGGCGATTGTGTGTACCTACTTTTAATATTTCCATCGATTAATACATTTTTATATGTACACCTAGGTCGTCCTCTGCCAGCATTTCCTTTCACTTCAGCCATATAAACCTTTTTAGTCAATCTTTCATGATTCATTCTTTCAACGAACATAAACCAGCTTAAACAAATTTTCTTCATTTTAGTCACAACATCATCTTTCACTCCGCATTCTTCTCTAATGACAGAGTCTTCTGGGATTATACCAGAAATACTTTGACGAAGCCATAACAACTAATGAAAGTTATCTTAGATCACATTTTTCGCTAAGGTTTTTCTCCTCAATTTTGTTATCAGATCCTAAAAGCTCAGTCTATTGGCAAACGCAACGACCAAACAAAAATATTGAAAAGGTACTGGCTTCGTGAATATGAACAGTACCTACCTACCACTGAAATGGTCCTGATAACTCACATATAAAGTAGAGTTTATTAAACAATTTAAAAACATTTGACTTAATTAACTTTTTAAGTTTAATTTGTGTATCTAGTTACGCTGCGCAATGTTGGTTATACAGGAAACTCCAGAAATATTTAATTAAATTTACAACGAAACTTGTAGCACTCCGTTGTAGACCGAAAAATCATCAATTTTACGTTCCGGTTTAAAAAATCTCAAGTCATGCTCAATAGAAAATAACGATAACACAGATCGTGTAAACTGTCCGTGAACTACGAGTAATAAATAATTGGAACTATTTGTTCCATAGTATCTACCGGCGAACAAAAAATAATTTCAATGCAAGATTCCAATCAAAAAATCCTTTACAATTAAAATACTAACCATATTATGCAATAGAAAACACACTTATAGTAAAAAGTAAAAACGCACTGGCTGGAAACTATTTAAAAAAAACTGTCACTTGTTTATGTTTTTTTAAAAGACGCGTTACCATAGCAACGCAAAGATGGCGCTCGAACAGCGCACGCGCACGATCGCAGGCGCGCTCCGACTGCCGGTTTTGGCGCCAACTGCGTTTCGGCGGGAAAGAAATAAAACCATCTCGGGGCGCACCGCTTCTTCCGCTCGAGACGTCTCGAAAAAAGTATTCATTACACATAGATCTAGGATAATGTAGAAATGACAAATAATTCGATTTAATAGACAACAATGGTGGGTCGGTGGCAGAGTGGTTGAGACCACGCTTCGATTCCGGTCATGTACCAATGGGTTTTTAATTAAAAACTTATGTACATAATACATGATCCGACAAACCACACTTAAGGGTCTTATATCCATAATTTTTCTAGGATAAACTATTCCCAATTTCTCTGTAAACAATCCACCTGTGTCACTGTAATTTAGTATAGAGTTACTTATTCAATATACAACAGTGAAATAGCTGTTATTTTGTCAATGGGGTTTATTGAATAGGAAATATGGGTGGTTAAACTTTGCCCCCGTTTTCTCTTTCATAATCTATCACAAAGCTCTTAAATTTTTTTAAAGCAATACCATCTCCCTTCAATTGTACACAACGCATTTTTGTAGCTTATTGAAAATTCAAACTAAAAATTATTTTATAATTTTTTTATTGGTCAAAAATTTAAGAGCTTTATGATAGATTATGAAAGAGAAAACAGGGACAAAATAATCCTTTATTTTACCACCCATATTTCCTATTCAATAAAACTAACTGAAAAAGTAACGGCTATTTCACTTAGATATATTGAATAAGTAACTATACATAATGTATATAAGTAGTAACTATATTTTATTTTTATATGCTAAATTACAGTGACACAGGTGAATTAGTTACAGAGAAATTGAGAATAGTTTATCTAAATACAAATTATGTATGTAGGGCTCTTAATTATAGGTTTTTCATCTCAATTATTCAACAAAACTGGCCATTTGTTTGGTAAAGCCGTAACACGAGCCATAACTCAACCCGTAAAGATATAAAAAATGCGATTGAAAGAATTTCGCCTTTTCGAATAAAGTGACATAAGTTTATAATTATTCTGTGCTATTCTGTAATAATTCCAATCGATTGACGTTTGGAATTATTGCAATCAACATGGCGTCAGTTGTAATTTTTGACAGATTGTTATTCTCAGTGAGACTCTATTGGAATTATCAATTGGAATTTTATTTCAATTATTGGAATTTCTGACAACAGGGTTTTGTGCATTGTATTCATTGCAATTTTGTATAAACTTCAAGATTTTATATTTAATATGGCCCAATAATATGCAGCTTAGTTTTAATATAAATACTTTAGAGAAGAAATAAGCTAAATACACATATTCAAATATTTAAAATTAATTATAAGAAGAATAATATATAAAATACTATCTAACATTTTTTCACACAAAAATATGTAAATACATATTCGCATAAAAATTAATATAGAAAATAACTAATTAAAAAAAAACAATGGATTTTGATGAAAATTCGAGGATAAATAATTTATGTCCTGGATTAAAACATACGCATTTTTATCTCAGAAAAGAGGACAAGGGATTACTTCTTTTATTTTGTTCTATTTCCATGCTGGTGACACCGCAGGCAAAAGCACTAGCTAATACTAATCTATTTCTCTTTGTTACGTAGTACCTGTGGCTTTTTGTTTACGCAGGTATAAAAACTTGTCCCTTTCAAAGCATAATAAACTAAAGAGTTGGCTAAAAAAGACTAGCATCCAAGCCATTAATATAATTTTAAACAAAATAATGCAATGGCATGAAGTTGGCGCTTGGGATTTTGCGACAACAAGGCAATAGCTCTTTCAGAATAACTAAATCAGACACTATTGGATAAGGAGTGCATTGCTTAAAAACAGCAATTATTGTAATTGAAATTATTGCAATAGTGTTGGAATTTTTCAGAATAGCAGCCAATCTCATTATGTGCTTTAGTTGTTCTTATATGTAGTTGGTGACAGACATACCAAAATCAAAAGAAATCCTTTTTTTATACATATATTTTGGTACAACATCCTAAAAACCACATAATAATTACAAATGAGTGCCGCCTCTATTAAATTTTAAGACCATTGCATTATTGACCCAAGGGAACCGGCTTCGATTTCGGCCACATTCTGGTCTATTGGGTGTCCACTATTCATTAACTAAACGAGACTAAGTAAATCTTAAACATTTTGCTTCGATAGAGCAATGTTTAGACAACGGAGGTCCCAAGTTCAATACTCGATATATTTACTTTAGGTAAATCCAGCGACAGGCTTGCCACCTGTTTTGTTTAATATGGGTAACTTAAGGGTCCTATATTGGGAATTTGTCTGGGATAAACTATTCCCAATTTCTCTGTAAATAATCCACCTGTGTCACTGTAATTTAGCATATAGTTACTTATTGAATATATCTAAGTGAAATAGCTCTTATTTTTTCAATAGGTTTTATTGAATAGGAAATAGGGTAGTTTAACTTTGCCCCTGTCTCTTTCATAATCGATCACAAAACTCTAATTTTTTTTTAAAACATTTTTTTTGTTTTTTATTTACTACAATCAAGCAGCGGTAGTGGTAGTGGTTGGAGTAGGGGTAGTTTTAGTGGTAGTGGTAGGAGTAGGGATAGTGGTAGTGGTAGAGGTAGTGGTAGGGGTTGGAGTAGGGGTAGTGGTAGTGGTAGGAGTAGGGATAGTGGTAGTGGTAGGGGTAGAGGTAGTGGTAGGGGTTGGAGTAGGGGTTGAGGTAGTGGTAGGGTTTGGAGTAGAGGTAGTGGTAGGGGTTGGAGTAGGGGTAGTGGTAGTGGTAGGAGTAGGGATAGTGGTAGTGGTAGGGGTAGAGGTAGTGGTAGGGGTTGGAGTAGGGGTTGAGGTAGTGGTAGGGTTTGGAGTAGAGGTAGTGGTAGGGGTTGGAGTAGGGGTAGTGGGAGTAGTTGTGGTAGGAGTAGGGAATTAATGATAGGTGGCGGGCTTATCGCTGGCTTGTAGCATGTCTTCTTTGGTGTGGGCAGCAGTTGTTCCCTCACAGCAAACAGCATACATCGTTTCATACATGCACGTCTATTTTTATTATTATTTTTCAAAATCATGGTTACATTAATAAGATGCATACACAATGCACTTGATACAATGTGAAAAGTGTTGTAATAATAAATATGTATGAATGGACTTATGTAGTTTAGTTACAACTAGCTTTTCGCCCCTAGTTTCGCCCGTGGATATTTTGGAACAAAATAACAGGGATATCTTAGCTTTCAATTAGTGAAAGAATTTTCAGAATCGGATCAGTGGTTTGAGAGATAACCAAACTTACATTCAAACTTACAAACTTTACCTCTCTTAGATAGGTTGATTCACTGTGAAGGTTTACGAGTATTAAACATGGACCTATCATGTTTAGGAGCTGAGCATTAACAATATTAGTGAATCAAGTCGAGGGAAGAAAGTAAGCTCCTGCGCGTTTTCGTAGCGTAGGTATGCTGTCTAATTCATCAGAGATATAATAAAATGATGTAGGAAAGAATTGTGTGGAATGAAATTATATACAAAAAAGTTCCCATATATCTATATTTAAGTAATAAGCGTATTTATTCTACGTATTCAAATTGTTTTAAAGCGATATTATAAAATAAACTAAGGAATAATAATCTCCAATTTTATTTGTAAATGTCCCATACAAAACGGACTTCAGCAATTCAAGTATTGTACAAAACTTATTAAAAATAGCAAGTTCTAGATAATGGATCCTTAAAGTATTTGAAATTATCTATACTCAATATGTAAAAAAATATTTCAATATCAGCTAGACCTAGGTTTCATGAAACCCTGAAAGTCGTCAATTTCACGCATCGAGTAAAATTTGTTTGTTCGGAATTTCTTTTCTCTCTTTATTTCTATCGCTCGGATATTGGGTGAAAGAGATGCAACATTTTCGAAACGAACCTATCTTGATGACAGTGACTGAATTTTTCAAATCGGTCCAGTAGTTTTCGATTTGACTATAGGTACAAGGTTTTGGTGAATGAACGCGATGATTTTCAACCAAATATTCCCTGTGATCACAAAAAACGAGTCGCGTATTGCGTAGGTGTGTAACGTGGGATGAGGACCTTTTGACATTCTTTAGGGACACTTTGGCCTAGTGGCTTAAATTCTAAACAGGTGATTCCAGGTTCACATTTATTTACCACTTCTATACCATGTCCACATTTAGCGAGACCTGTTTGCTAATAGGACTAGAGTTGCCACTTTATAATACACTAGCTGTCCGCCCCCGGCTTTGCCCGTAGATATTTTCGAACAAAATAAAACCTGCACTACCCCTACCCCTACCCCTACCCCGACCCCGACCCCGACCCCCACCCCGACCCCGACCCCGACCCCGACCCCGACCCCGACCCCGACCCCGACCCCGACCCCGACCCCTACCCCGACCCCTACCCCTACCCCTACCCCTACCCCTACCCCTACCCCGACCCCTACCCCTACCCCTATCCAGTTTCCCACGACTTCGTACGTGTCTATTTCAGAATGTTGGCAAACATACACTTCATACATAGTTTTTGTCATGATCACCTCTGCCCACCCCGTTTCCGTCGTCATGCCGTGATGGTATATAGCCTATGTTACTCAGGGATAATGTAGCAAAGAATGATCAAAATCCGTCCAGTAGTTTTTGAGTTTATTCGTAACAAACATACAAACATACAAACAAATCTTTCCTCTTTATAATATTAGTATAGACTACCTGTGGATATTATCGAACATAATAAAATATCAGTGCGTCGGTGGCCGAGTGGTTAAGACATCTGGTATTAACTAGGCAGACCACGGGTTCGATCACGGAACCCGGCCATGTACCAATTGGTTTATTATAATAAAAAAAAAATGTACATAATCCAATAAATTACACTTAGAGACTTTTTCATCTAAATATACCTCAACAGAACTAGCCACTCGTTAGGTATAACCTCATAAATACTCGGCTAAAAGAGGGAGACTTGGTCTTCCGCTGGGTACCCTGGGACCGTACTCATTTTTTTTATTCTTCACGGGTTGCCTTACAGCTCCCGAAACCGTTGCCGACCCCAGGGTACCCAGTGAAAGACAAAGTCTTCCTCATTTAGCCAATGATTTTTTTGAGGCTATACCTAACGAGTGGCCAGCTCTGTTGAGATATATAGATGGAAAAGCCTCTTTGTACGGTTTGTCGTATAATGTACATAGATTTTTCATTAAAAAAAACCCATTGGTACATGGTCGGATGTAGGAATCGAACCCGCGACTTTTCAGTTGCGAGCCGACGTCTTATCCACCGACGCCCCACATCCATTTCAAATGTTGAAAGAATTTCAGTGGTTCCTGAAAAAAATTACTTTCCACATAGATACAAACTCACAAAATTCACACTCTCTCTTTATAATATTACTATAGATTAACTTTCCGCCCCCGGCTTCGCCCGTGGATATTTTAAAACAAAATAAAATATAGGTTATATTACTCAGGGATTTCTATTACTGAAAGAATTTTTAGAATCGGTTCTATAGTTTCAGATATTACCTTACTAATACTATGTGGCTTTACGTGTCGTCCGAAGCACGTGAATTTGAAAATAAAATTCACTCTAGTAAACATGTATGGCCTATATGGAGACGGTATTAGCTACCACTGTCATTCATTCCATGTTCATTCACCAAAACGTGTAGGACAAGTCTTAACGCCTCTTAAACCGTATAATCTCATATTAATAGTTTAAAAATAAATTACTTTTGGACCGCTTTTATTAGGGTTTGACGTGTGACTGTTTAAAATTGAAGATTTAGAGCGCTTATATGCTTTGTCGTGTAAGAAATGAATTTAGCTTTACGATTCGACAAAAGTTATTATACTCGTAAATGCGACACAACAAAGCAACGGAGCGACGTGATTTTTTGCACAGAGATTGTTGGAGGGCTTAAGGGTGACATATGCTACCTTCTATCTATTAATTTATACTAATAATAACCTCTTAGGCATAGCTATTATTGGATATCCTTTGGGATAAATTCTTTAAAAAAAATCCACAGGCGAAACGGGCCACTCGTTACGTACCCTTAAAATCATATCAGCAGCTAAATGAGGAACTTGTTTTCTGCTGAATACCCTGAGGCCGGCATCACGGTTCCCTGTAACTAACTCTCTTCAACAAGAAAGTGAAGAGATTGTATGAATAAATTTGTGGACGAATTTGAAATTTGCTAATTCATTAATAGACAATTTATATTTACGAAAAAATCACAAACTTTTCTATCGGTATTTCTTTTCAAGTTACATTAAGAAGTTTATTTTTTCTTTTTTACGGCTTGCCTTACAGCTCCCGAAACCATGTTACGGTCCCAGGGTACCCAGCGGAAGACCAAGTCTTCCTCGTTTATCCGATGGCCAGTTCTGTTGAGATATATTTAGATGTAAAAGCTTCTAAGTGTTGTTTGTCGGATTATGTACATAAGTTTTTAATTAAAAACCCATTGGTGCATGACTGGTATCCGGGATCGAACCCGTGGTCTGCTTAGTTAATACCAGACGTCTTAACCACTAGGCCACCGAAGGGTGCATGCATAAACAAGGTAGTTAGGTAACACGTATTTCGGGCTCATAATGGCATGTTTCAGTTAATTTAATTAGAGCTCCCTTGTTCTTTGTGATCATTTAATTAACACCATATTTTTCCATGACTTCTTTTCTTCAAGGTAGGTACCCAATTACTCAGGGCACCTAGCGGAAGACTTGTGTTCCTGATTTTCCCACTCGTTTAAAGTGTGCTTCGGAGTACATGTAAAGCCGGCGGAACTTCTTCTAAAAATAACAGTCTGTTAAAGAAGTGACTAAAGGTGCCCACCCATGTGTGGCTTGCTACCTGTTCTGTTCAATATGTACCTACAACTGGCAAAAAGTGGACAAGTGACAAAATATTCATCCTTCGCCACTGGTCCTCTCCATATGTTTTGTCAGACCTTGAGGTCCGTTGTATTTGCATTACGAAAATGAAATCGATGCGGTCTTAGGTCATTATTACCTAAGTGACCCACATTTTACTTACGTACGAGTACCTTTTGAAGTCTTCGTATATTTGCGCAATACGTTTCGTTGTGATACCGATTTACCGGCCTATACACTGTGACCCAAGTGAAAGAAGACGAATTTGAAGCCTTTGTAAGAGATATTTTAAAGTTTATATGAAAATGAATACCTGTAACTTATTTATCGGTAGAATATTATACGGGAAGAATTTAGGGCTAGGTTTAAATGTAGTTTTAAATATAGAATTTTTTGGAATTCTACAAGTACGTGTTCAGAAATGTTGTGAAAAAAATTGTGAAAATTGATATTTTTTGGAATTAGTCTCTAATATTATTTATTGATAAAGACTATTTTTAACCGAACTTCAAAACAAAAGGAGGAAGTTTACAATTCGTCGGAATCTTTGTTCCCCGATTACTTGAAGACGCCTGGACCGATTGGGATTTTTTTTTGTTTGAAAGGGTATACTTCACAGGTGGTCCCATTTTTTTTTAGTGAAAATTGGTTCAGTAGTTTTTTAGAAATTTTGAAAAAACTGACTTTATAAGTACATTTTTCTTAATATCTCGATGAAATATGTACCCATTTTGACGACTTATTTTTTTAAGGATATAGTAATTTTTCGACATTATCTTACAGACATAATCACGAAAATCGGTTTAGTAGTTTTTCAGAAATTTAGTAATTTGTCTCTGTTTTCGGCTGAAAATTATGTATCAGAGAAAAGCCTTAGCAACGGTTGCTATTGACACGAAGTTGTCAATTTTTGTATCGACGGTGGTCTAACGGCTAAAGGTATGGTATGGTATGGTGCAGCTCAGGATGCAAATGGTTCAAATCCCATCCACAGCAGATTTTTTTTCCGATCATTTTTTTTTATTTGCGTTATTATTTTGTCTCTCAAGGCAGCAAAATCACTTAAAAGCGAAAAATAAATTAACTTTAAAAAAAAGTGTACCGACTTCAAAAATTTGCACTGAAAAGTAATAATAAATATTTCGTCGTAGAATTTGAAGACGGTTGGTGCCAAATTAGAAATAACTTAGTTCCCAAATTCACAAATCTAGACAATTCATTAGGAACCTACGATCATCAGTACAAACATAGATAATATTGAACAGATCTTTATCTTCTTAGATGTTTATTACTTTGTATCCTAATTTGGCACCAACTGTCTTCAAATTCTACGATCATTTCGGATCACAGCGAATTTTACACGTTCGTTTTTTTTTTTTTAATTTAATAAGATTCTACGTCATGTCATGGCGACCGACGCACGCTATCCGTCGTGACATGGTGGGATTAGTCTGTGATTTATAAGACAGTATGCATGTTAATAATATAAATGCTATATAATACTTGACATTGGCAAATCATCGATTAACATTGATGGTGCCACAATAAAAGAAGAAGAATTAGGTACTTTTAATAATCTGTGTTTTTTTTAATAAAGAAATGAATATTGTGTTGAAACTGTCGAATACAAAGTGAAATTGTGTTTTTAGTTTGTCTTATTAGTATCGGTACATTGTCTTTAATTCTCATCAACTTTCATTAAATAATTGTAGTCAAGCGCACGCGATGCGGGTTTTATCATGAAGGAAATGTATGTATTATTAGATGACGTATTCGGCCTAGTGGTTATGAATTATCGTATTAAAAAATTGGTCAGGATTTGAATTCGATCTTTCGGGTGATGTCAAATTTCTATATCACAAGAGGGGTAGGCAGAGACAATTGAATGCCATTTGTTACGATCCTGACATACAACTTTCGCTTCTTTTATATTCATCATACGTACCTTTCATACATGCTCGGCGATTGTGTGTGTGTACTTTCCATCGATCAATATTTTTTTTATATGTTCAATAAAAGTACACCTAGGTCGTCATCTGCCAGCATTTCCTTTCACTTCAGACATATAAATCTTCTTAGTCAATCTTTTATCCTTCATTCTTTCAACGTGTTGTTATTCCACTAATCCCCACTGATTTTCCCCATTTATGGGGATTTATAAACTTTTTATCCATAAATCCCCATCCACCTATTTATACATAGGTTTCTTTAAAAAATATCATCTCTAAAAAATAAAATACGAACGACATTTAATAAAATCAGTCTTTATTCTTTGATGCGTAAAACGACAATGCATATACATGAGCTAAGACAGGTAGGTAATTATTAAAAAAAAATCAAAGATTTTTGAATGACTTATTCAATACTAATTGCACACATATTATTCACTGTTAATAATCATTTTTAAGGTTCCGTACCCAAAGAGTAAAAACGGAAACACTATTACTAAGACTCCGCTATCCGTCCGTCTGTCTGTCCGCCTGTCACCAGGCTGTATCTCATGAACCGTGATAGTTAGACAGTTGAAATTTTCACAGATGATGTGTTTCTGATGCCGCTATAACAACAAATACTAAAAAAAAAGAATAAAATAAATATTTCAGGGGGCTCCCATACAACAAATGTGATTTTTTTGCTCGATATTGATAACGGCAACAGGTAGACGCTTGAAATATTCACAGAATATTGAGTTAAATTAAATTAAAATAAAACAAATATTTAAAGGGGGCTTTTTTTTGCCGGTTTTTAGTGAAATAAGGACACAAAGCGTATTTGTGTAGATATTCGAATTAAAAGGGTATTTATTGTCCATAGATCTATGGTATTGTCACTTATTCGAAAACATATAATTATTAATCTAATATAATAAAAAATAAGTAATTAGATTTACAAACATTTTAAGACTTTGGAACTGATTTTGTCTCTTTGCTACCTACCTACTTAATTTTATTTGCTAGTGAAAATACTTGCTGTAATTAGATCGTGTACAGAAGCTATATAGCTGAGAAACTCAAGTAAGCTGGATGTCTGTTATGAGTATGACTAGAAAATTAAAAGAAACACCTACTTGATGAAGTTTTAGTATAATGGCATTTACTGTTACTACCTAGAATAGTACAGGGCCGGACTTGAAACTAACCGTTCTTAAAACACATCTTCAGGAACATTTTTTGCCAATGTGACAAGCCTGTTGCTGCACACCTATACTATATACTATATCGTCTGGTATTAACTAGGCAGACCCTGGCTTCGATCCCGGATCTCGGCCATGTACCAATGGGTTATTTCTAAGATTTTATAAGACGATGCGTGGCCGGGGCGTCGTCTTGCAAAATCTTAGGGTTATTTAATTAAAAACTTGTACATAATCCGACAAACCACATTTAGAGGCTTTTCCATCTAAATATACCTCAACAGACTTACTGTTTCCTGAGCTGCAAGGCAACCATGGGCGTTACGGTTACAGGGTACCCAGCGGAAGACCAAGTCTCCATCGTTTAGTCGATGGTATTTGTGAGTCTATACCTAACGAGTGGCCAGTTCTGTTGAGGTATATTTAAATATTACACTTCTTTAATAGACGTTGTATCAGTTATTGTTAGAATAAGTACAATAAGTTCCCTCCGAAGCAGGGAAAGACAGTTAAAGCCATAGAGTAATAAGCCTAAGGAGGGGCCATAGACGGGCTCCCCCTTGCACCAATTTTCTGCTCTTTGACCTTTAAAACTGACCAGCACCGGGAGCGCAAACAATTTATATCGATCGATACAGTAGTATATCGCGATTGCTGTGATATAAATAACATCCGTAGCACAAACGATGCTATATCGAGTGTATCGATATAATATATCCATTCCATAGACTAAATTCGATATAAGAAGTTGCTATCTTATTTTGCAAGCACAAATAATTTTATCGACTCTTTTTGACGTTTAATGGGATATAATATCTGTGATTATATCGGGCTATATTTTATTTTCCGGGAGGGTACGATAAAATTCGATATGATTTGTGCTTCCGCCGCAGGAGAGCAGTAATAAGTTACCTTAGGTTTCGTTGGTACCGTTTTGTGTCGCGAGACAGAGCTCTAGGAAAATAGTTAATTGTGATGTTATAAATGGGAAAGGCGATCTAGGACGTCACATAGTGTTTCCAATCATTATTTATAATTCTACGGTTATATACCGATTCGCAGCTCCTTTAGCCTTAATACTTAAAGGCGATCTAGGACGTCACATAGTGTTTCCAATCATTATTTATAATTCTACGGTTATATACCGATTCGCAGCTCCTTTAGCCTTAATACTTAAAGGCGATCTAGGACGTCACATAGTGTTTCCAATCATTATTTATAATTCTACGATTATATACCGATTCGCACCTCCTTTAGTCTTAATACTTAAAGGTTAAATCACATACTATTAAAGAAAATTGGTCCTTAGCATTTTAGCCAAATTTTTCAAATCCAAGTCAATAGCGCTAGTCTATTATTATTATAGCTTTTTACAATATCAATTAAATTCAGAATTCTTTAAAATTGGACATCTCAAGGCCTCTTCCATTTTACTCCATGTGTCTCTGTCTTTTGCGTTGGTAATCCAGTCCTTTCCAGCCACTTTGTGCATCTCATCTATCCATCTTCTTTTTGGTCTGCCTCTATTTCTTTTAATAAGTGGTCCTGAACAAATAGTCACTTTGTTTGCCCATTTGTATTTGTCTATTACCTATATAAAAATGAATGTTTTTTTGTTTGTCCACACACTCGTCCGGTATCTCACCGAAAATTTTCGGTCCGGCCAGTGTCAAACATCCGTGTGTGTGTGACAGATCGTTCCGGCCATCGAAATCAACCACAAATACTAATGATTTGAAAACGGATTAAGAATTAGACGAGTCGGTGGTGGATTTCGGCGGACCGTATGGCGTCGCGCCGGCGCGGCGATTGGACGAATGAGTGGGCTTTAGAGTCTCAAAACTACTGGAGATATTTTGTTACTTAGATCCGTACGTCTTTTGGGAGCCGAGCAGTTTTGTTTTGTTTCTTATTTGTTTGTTTGTTTATCTTTGTTTCACGTCAATACGGAGCTACGAATCGACGTAATTTTTTGCACAGAGGTAGTTAGAGGGCCGGAGAGTGTCATAGGGATACATCCTTATGTCGCATTTAAAAAATTTCCACCAGTCAAATAATTATTTAAAATCCGTCCCTGCAAAGTCGGCATTATATGAAAGCGTTTTAATTATTTGTAGAGCAGACATTTTGTACTATATTAAGTAGTGCTACATAATTGTTAGATGTACATGTACACTCAGCTGCAGTGAAATGTGACCTATTTTTTTCTTCTTTTTATATTGTGGCTCCACCAATGTTAATCGATGATTTGCCAATGTCAAGTATTATAGCCTTTATAGTATATTTGCCGATTAATCGGTATCTAAGATAATCTCGCCGAATGTGATATGTCTTATCAATCAGTGACTAATCACAATTATGACAGCGCGGACGGGATTAAACTGGATTCTCCATCATGTCACGGCGAGACGCGTGCGTTGGTCGCCATGATATGATGTAGAATCTGACCTATTTTCAGTAACATAGTTGCCACAGAAGATAGAAATACCGCGTATAGAAAATCTACAGGTGGTAGACAAAAGATACAAGTGTTAGCATGACTTCCTCTTGCGTCAGTTTGTCTATTTATGACATTTGTCACGTGATCCTTAGTTGTCATAAATAGACAAAGTTTGTCTTAGATTTTGTCTACCTCCTGTAGATTTTGTCTACCTCCTGTAGATTTTGTCTACCTCCTGTAGATTTTGTCTACCTCCTGTAGATTTTGTCTACCTCCTGTAGATTTTGTCTACCTCCTGTAGATTTTGTCTACCTCCTGTAGATTTTGTCTACCTCCTGTAGATTTTGTCTACCTCCTGTAGATTTTGTCTACGCGGTCATACTTGCATGGTAGGTACTAAGCAGAATATTTATATTAACTTTGACTAAACTTGTTGTTTCTTCTTACAGATGATTATTTCAGGCGGTTGCAGCGGTTGAAGGTAAGTACCTATGTGTTTTGAGTCTTGAAACGAAATGGAGACAGGTTGTTTGTGGCAGGAAGAACGCAATAAGATTTACCCGACCCCAAATCTCATCCTCACCTGCACGCTTGTTACCCTCTGCTAGACAACAAACGAGGTTCTCGGCTCTGGCGATGGCAGTATAACCATACACGTTACCTAGCTAGGCAACTGGCTAGAAAAGACTACAGCGAGCCTGAAGACCTAAATAATCTCAAAATGTCTTCTGCAGAAGACAAGGGTAAACCACTGCACTATACTTCCCAAGAAAGTTAACCATGGCGAGTCAATACAAGGTGCGTCGCGCTGTGGACCGCCATGATTGACCACGAGTGCTCTGTCAAAAGCACCACGACTAAGAAGAAGACGAATGTCGGAACTAATTTTGTTGCGTTTTTTTGCATTACATAAGTGTAACTTCAGAGCAGGTTCTTTGATATTTTTGATGAAAATCGGGTAAGCAGTTTCAAAGTTTTTTTTTTTCGCCATTTGATCTTAACTCGGGTCAGATTTCACTACAGTTAAATCTACCTACCTCACCTAACATCGGCGCCGTAATAATCCGACACTCGCTGACGAGTCGTGGGAACATTTTCATATGATACATACTTCACGAACGAAAAGAAAAGTCTCCCGTCCTTTTCTAATTAATGCAATAACGAATAGCTTCGTCCCTTTCTCTTCAAAATCGTGACTCTCAGATCGGAACGAGTAATTTGAATTATGTTATCATGTTGTTTCTTTTTTTTTGGTAATTTTGGATAACCTATTATTGTTCTTATTTGGGATTATTTATAATGAATTTGGGATTGGTCTTCTTATCGGAGTCCCGCATATAGTCCCGTATTACTCGAGTCAAAAAACCTAACCACAAATTTATTTTCATGCTTCAGAAGGCACTTAAAGGCGTCCGCGTTTTAAGATTTACATTGCGAGTAAGATATTGAGATAAAACATAGTAGGTATTACTGGAGCTTACAAGAATTTTCGAGGCGGAACATATTTGGATTCAAAAATTACTCTACAAAACTTATTATGAACTAGCCTTCCGCCCCCGGCTTCGCCCGTGGTTATTTTCGAACAAAATAAAGGATATCGTAGCTCCCTAATGGTAAAATAATTTTCAAAATCGGTTCAGTAGATCCAGAGATTACCCCCTACAACCTCACAAACTTTACATCTTTATAATGGGTCTCCTACATTATCTCTAAAATGTTTTGATATAATTTTAAAATATATAGGTACATAAGATATAAAATTGCATTCTATAATTATTCATTTGCTATAATTTTTTTTAAACCTAAAATCGATTTCTGTAATTTTCAAAATCACTATTATCAAAATATATAAAATTAAATTCTATAATTATTCATTTGCTATAATTTTTTTACCCTAAAATCGATTTCTGTAATTTTCAAAATCACTATTATCAAAATATATAAAATTACATTCAATAATTATTTATTTGCTATAATTTTTCTTTTGTCTAAAATCGATATCCGTAATTTTCAAAATCACTATTATCAAAATATATAACATTAAATGATCTAATTTATAATTTGTTATAATTTTCGTTTTATCTAAAATTGTTTTCTATAATTTTCAAGATGTCTAAATTATTAAAAGGTATACAACATTTAATAATCTAATGATTAATTTGCTATTTTTTCCAGTTTATTTGCGAAATATTTATATATAAAAATCTTCCTTTCTTATTATAAATAATATATATATATAGGTATCATATCCGTTATCAACAAGTGATGGTTGTTTAGGTATTTATGAGTTTCTGACGCTTCGCCGTCCGCTGCCGCGGAACGCTCGCTTCGCTCGCTCGTCTCGCGCTCTGTTTTAGCACTATTCGAACCACGCTCGTCGCTTCGCTCCTCGCTAACCTATTTTTATTTACAATTTAGGGGAATAGGAATCGAAAATTACTGCAACAGACATTAACAAAATCTACTGTTTTTTTAATAATAGTACTTATTTAAGTCGATTACATTATAGAAAATTATTTTTTATGATTATATATTTGTAAATGTAAATAGAATGAAGTTATACGTTTAAAAATATAGTGAGTACCCTTATTTTAACAATCCATTAGAATAAATGATATTATAGATTAATAAAGTTATAGAAAATGAATTTATATATTTAGAAAATTATAATAACTGCAATTATAGAAAAGTAACCATTAGTGCAACTGAAATTAGAGATTATAAAAATTATAAGACATGAGATTATATATTTTCAAAATTATAGTAACAGCAATTATAGAAAAGTAGCCATTAGTGCAATTGAAAATAGACATTATAAAAATTATAGGACTTGAAATTATAGATTTTGAAAATTATGGCAACTGCAATTATAGAAAACAGTACGTTATAGGAATTAATATTATAGATTTAAAAAAATATATCAAACAAATTTATAGATTTTTAAAATTACAGGATCTAAATTTATAGAAAAAGAATATTTATAGCAAGTAAAATTATAGCTTGTGAAATTATATATTTTATTTTAGAGCATTTGAGAGGATACCCTTTATAATATTAGTATAGATAATGAATGACCTTAGGTCTAAACGCACTAGGCGGAGCTGCACTGCAACGGAGCGGCGCAGCACGGCAAAGCCAATTATTGTTTACTAGCGACCGCCCGCGGCTCCACCCTCGTAGTATCTAATGTGCACAGGTTTGGGATAAGTGCATGTATTATGTAAATCGGTCTTAAATCTCGAAACAAACCAAAGAAATGTCACGATTTTTTCAAACGACAACAATTGATTCGCTTTCTTTTGGCTCGAAATTCGAACTTGCGATTTTATTTTGCTTACTATACAAAAATTACACATCCAATATTCCCGAGATCAAGGAATCGAATTACATACAAATTCCTAAGAAGGAGTACGCCGATTGGGGGAAACGTGTCAAGAAAGTTTTGTAGAGCGCCATCCCGCTCTCTCTCGTTTTTTATTTCGTTCTGGTTTTTCGATTTTATTATATAGAAAATATGAAATTGTACGCACTACACGGTAGCGGAACGGCGCGGCGCGGCACTATGTTTCCAATACCTAGTTTCGATAGATAGAACAGCGTTGTGCCGCTCCGCTCCTGTGCAGTGCAGTTCCGCCTTGTTGCAGTTGCGTCTAGCTAGACCTTTCAGCCGTTTCGAATAATATTCTGCATATCCCACTTCTTTTGAGCGCATTGAGCAATTTTGTGTAGGGGAACATCTTATGGGTTCGCGTCACCGACATTCTGTCCGCACAAAGGACGGCCACGGATTGCGCGAGCAGGAATTCGTGTACTGGCTTTCAATTACCGGGTTTTCAGAAGTGAAACATGCTCGTTAGATGGCGTTATTACACGTTATATACTTATAAATTAAAAATCACTGTTATTCATAGTTTTAAGTTTTAACTTCTGCCGGCAGTCCACTTGTTTTTTTTACTATAAACTACCAAATTCTTTCTTTTTCTAATAAATAAATAAGAAACGATAATACTTCGGGTAATCCGAGTAAAAAAGGGGTAAGTTAATAATATTTTCAACGTGTGTGTTCTCTATCTATTGTAGAATTACAAACCAAAAATATTCAAGAACCTTAAAATATTATTTTAAATCTTTTTATTGTATCTCTTTCTCTTCTATTAACAAATATATGACATTCAATATCATAGAGTAAGACAAAACATTTTTATTAGTCACTAACTTTCTACCACGTGGATATATTCGAACAAAATAAAATATAGGTAGCCTATGTCACTCAGGGATATCGTAGCTTTCTATACGTGAAATATTTTTTAGAATCGGTTCAGTAGTCTTACAAACTTTACCTCTTTATAATATAGGTAGTCCCTAGCTAAAACACATCTTTAATTATCGTTTTTTTTGCATATTGTATCAGAATCGGCCTACTTTTTAAACAGTATGAAAATTAACAATAACTAAAGAGATTCAGTGTTCTTAAACATTTAGTGCCTCTGTAATGTTATTAATTCAATAGATTACAGTTTCAAGTTCATTTGTAACTCTCATATAGATAATGACATAAAAATGTTTTAGGATTTTTTTCTAAGCAATTTTTATCTAATCTTTAAGAGGATGCATTTTTAGATCAATGAGAAGATGTATAGAGCTAACAGATCTGATTTAAAACCATTTAACATGACGGTTGAGTGTTGCGTGCAGTCCCGAAAAATAATTATTAATATTGGCAACAAAAAGCCGGAGCATGATGGTGGCGGTGCCATGTCTCTATTCAGCTTCTTAAGTACTAAGATTAGTCTTAGACGCCAAATCTCAGTCTTGCCAAAAATGCTAAGCACCAATTTTCTTTAAAGATATGCACGCGTTTTTACGTTTGTTAAAAAAAGACTTGACTGGGGAAAATTGTCGTTGCTGTCGCCATCGCAATGAAATTAAACTCAGGATTTTAGGATAAGGATTGAAATTTACGTCACGTTACCCCTCCTGTCAGGGCCTGATTTACCAACATAATCCAATATTCGATTCGATCGTAGGCATTCGATTGTCTCTGCCTACCCCTCTTGGGATAAATGGCGTGATGATATATAGATAGATAAATAGAAATCAAGTCTCTGATTTGAACAATGAAAAAGTTTGAAAGAAAACTCTTGATTTTTAGTGATTTCTGCAAATTTTTCGCTAGATTCGCTAGAAGGATTTGAGGCAAGTGAGGCCATGGGCCAACACCAAACTCAATCGTAGCCTAGGGCAGCTGGAACCTAAAATCAGGCCCTGTTTTCTTAAAACAACTGGCATAAAGTGGACACTGTTACCAGTGTTTCTATTTCTGACTACGCTGCAACGTAACAGACAAATAAAACTGTAAAAATGAAATGAATCGGTGTAAGTCGCGAAGCGGTTTAAGTTCGCGGTTCCCACGGCTCAGTCGGCGTGTCTTATGATTGTAATCGTTCTTAGTCGAGCCACATTGTGCGCAACGCATTTGATACATGAAGCTGAAATAATATGGTGCTTGGATGTGGCATGGTATATTCCTGTAATTTGATACAATAGTTATCTGTTCAACAAGTGAGCAAAGTTATTTTTTGATACGAGTACTGACTTTAAATCACGAACTAGCGAAGTAGTTCAGAAATATTTACTACTGAGTAAAGTGAGTGATTTAAAAGGACGAGTCATAAAAAAAATTGCTCTCGTGTGAAACATGCAACTTTTCACGTCTACCAGCCAAAAAAGTGTTATAGGTTATATGTAAGAAAAATAATTAAGACAAAGAGAAAGTAAACAATCAATATAATACTTACCACAAAAACAGTTCAATAGATCAAATGCTGTAACAATTTGATTCCCGCCATTTCGTTTTATAAGTTTATTTTTTATTTAGATGTTGCGTTCGGAAACTGCACTGCTTTTTATGAAAACCATACATGATATTTTTAAATAAATAAAATGTTTAGTAGTACCTATTTATTTTAAATATTCCGTCCTTAAAAAGGCAATAGTACAATTTATTTATAAGCTTAAATTTCAATAAATACAGAATTATTTTTATTATTATGAATTAAATTGCTAGACCAAAATGAATTTCTGAACGAACCATCGCCTAGTTTATTTTTTTCAGCGCCGAGTACTCAAAAGTTTGTAAATGTTCGAAATTTGAATTACTTTTACGCACCAAAAGCGCCCTTTTCGTGCTGGAGAGGTGAAAAGTGTATTTTTTATACTTGTTTCCTGTGAGTCATCAATATTTAAGGATTTCTGCGGAGTATGACTGTGTAGAAACTCAGTTAGAAATAGAAAGAGATAATGTTCCATAGAGACAAAGCAAGACAAAAAGGACACCGGTTTCTGTTACGCTACTTTTTGTCCTGCTTTGTCACTACGGGAAATTATATCTTTCTAACTGAGTTTTTGTCTACCTACACCGTCAAGCATGCATGGATTTTTCGGCTTTATTTTTTTGTGCGATGTCCGCAGCTTTTTTGGCTTCATTTCCGTATGAACCGAAGTTTATTTTTTTTAATTTGCGCTGCGCTCAATAACTTTTGACCTCTCCAAATTATGACATAGCTTCATGTTATATTCCATTGCAGACATTTACTGTATAAGGCAGTAATTTAGCATAGGTAAATTTTATGTAATTTTCTAGCGTAGTACATGTAAAGAAGACTGAATCTCAGGGCGAAGACAAAATCTCAGCTAGAAAGAGAAAGATATAAAGAACCATAGAGATAAAGTAAGACAAAAAGGCCGGTTAATCCGCGACGCTACTTTTTATCTATGGAACTTTCTCTTTCTAACTGAGATTTTGTCCCTAAACCCTAACCCTAACCCTAACCCTAACCCTAACCCTAACCCTAACCCTAACCCTAACCCTAACCCTAACCCTAACCCTAACCCTAACCCTAACCCTAACCCTAACCCTAACCCTAACCCTAACCCTAACCCTACCCTACCCCTACCTCTACCCTACCCCTACCCTACCCTACCCCCACCCCTACCCGTACCCCTACCCCTACTCCTACCCTCTACCACTACCACTACCTCTATATTATCAATAGTTTTCGCAGCGCACGCGATGTAAGGAATTTCTTAGGTATTTTTTTTACACATTGGGTTACATTATTGGATTTTTAGTAAGGATCCCTATATTTTTTGAAAATAGAATTTAGCCTATGTCTCTCAGCGTGAATGTAGCTTACAAATGGTGAAAGAATTTTTGAAATCGGCACAGTAGTTTTTGAGTTTATTCATTACAAACATACACACACACAAAAATACAAAAATACAAATCTTTCCTCTTTATAATATTAGTACCTACATATAGATGTGTATAGAATTACTCTGTTTTGACGTGAAAGAATTTCAAAATTTTAGATTCAGTTATAGTAATTGACTATGCTTTTTATTTTTTAATTTTTAAAATAAAATATAATTGTTTTTATTATAACGAGCCCTTTCATTTGATATGTCACTTATAGGTAGCATTTGAAGTTTTTTTTACTTTTTAAATTTTCCTCCAAAATTGACCCCCAAAATTGAAATTCGATTATGGACGTAAAAAAAGTAGAGGACGGATCGCCGCTACGACAAAAGTGAAGCACTAAGCGTGCATGTGCATGTATGCGTGCATTATATCTAATATATTTTTAAATTGTTGAATAAGTGGTAAATTACTAACTTACCTATAAAATGTGATTCCTTGAGAATTTTTATGAGTAATTGAGTTGTTTTTGCATAATTTTACTACACAAGACGGCATTGTTTTTTATTTTCTTAATGCGGCTGATCAGCATAACCGAATGAGAATGTGTGCGTGAGGCTCGTATTTACAATGAAACTGGCATAACTTGGTTGCTTCACTTTTATCTTAGCGGCGATCCGTCCTCTCCTTTTTTACGTCCATGCGTCCGATATATTTAATTTCAACATTTTTCGTCCAGGAGATTTGCAGAAAATTATCTGTGACGACCGACGGACAGACAGACACAAGAGTAATCCTATAAATAAGGGTTCCATTTTTTCATGGAAAATGGAAAATGGAGACTTGGGTGACCTGAAGACTGACCATAAAGCTTTCTGCCCCAGCTTCGCCCGTGAAACCCATAACATTAATCCCTTATTATGGTCGTGAGTTCATACAAAAATCCAATAGAAAAAGCATTTTTAGTTTTTCTAGAATTTTCCCTAAAAAACCTTTTTCATACTATTACGAACATAAAAAATTTGCCAAATCGGTCCATCTGTTCTCAAGTGATGCACATTAAAATTACTGCGCATGGCGCCCTCTGGAGCTAGTAAATGAAAACAAATTCTACTAAGTTACCTCATTGGTGTAAGCTTACTTTGTGTTTCAAGTATTTACACAAAGATGGCGCCACGAGTAAAAAAAAAATGTATTTATTTTAGGGTTCCGTCGTAGGTCAGTCACAGGATAATAAAATTATTTCTCAAATTTTTTGTTACAGGTATCAAAGGTAATGTTTGATACGCCATTTTGAAGATTATTTTTTGGTCTAATGACGAAAAATGAACAAGCAAATCAAATTTTAATGTTCATATTAAAATTAGACTTATTTATTTTGTAAAAGACTCCATCTATTGGAGATCAGTTGAACTATGACAACAATATTGATACCACTTACGGTGCGAAGTATTCGCACGGGTCATCTAGTAGTACCTACTAATAACGGTTCCGTTTACTTATTTAATTATTCACTTGCTTGCGTATATTATACGCCTGAAAAATACAAAGTTTATATATATACAGGGTAACAGCGAGATGGGTCAGTATGCGGACCTCCGAAACTCATCGATTTTAGTAATAAGAAAAACTGCATTCATGGATTTAAAAAAAAATCTTACCTATAGGGAATCGAACCATTTTTATTACCTACGATTATTGATTGTGTAGGTTGTAAGGAGTTTGAAAATGGAATGTGAACTTCTTAGTTTCCCAGGCCGAACTGCAATTGTTTAAAAAAAAAAAAATTTACAGAACATTTAGAAATGGTTCAGAAACTTATAAACTTACACCTCTTTATAATATTAGTAGGTATAGATAACTCTACCGTAACAAACCTTTTTAACCGACTTCAAAAAAGGAGGTTCTCAATTCGTTTGAATCGTTTTTTTTTTATGTATGTTCCCCAATTACTTCAAGACGCCTGGACCGATTTGGATTTTTTCTGTTTGATAGGGTAGGTATACTTCCCATGGTCATCAGGTCAGAATCTGATGATGGGATCCTGGAGAAATCGAGAACTCTTAAAATTTTTAACACTTGAAGCGATTGGGTACTTTTTTTTACTTGTGCATTTGCTTTCGGAAAGCACATTTTTCATTGCATAATTTTTGAAGTCGGTCGGTACACTTTTTTAAAAATGCATGCAATGCAATTTATTCCATGTTTATCATCAATGTCAATAATAAATCATCACCTCACGTCCAATTCATTGTCCTTTCATTACCCACCCTTAAAATCCAGAAATCTACGTCATCGTTTTAAAATCACCGCTTAGAATACCGACAAAGGATTATTAAAATACTTTCATATTATCATCAACAGAGCTGACGCATGCTGTGTCATTAAATAGATCCATACATAGCTTCAGGGTAAACAGGCCATTGTGGACACCCTCATAAACAAGGATTAGTCTGCCAAAAGGTACAATGACCCTGTTTGTGTTTGTACCTATAATATTGCGATACATATTGCCCACGGCTTTGCTCGTGTCAGTGCTCATCCGATGCCATTATCTATGATATGGGCAGTCCTAATTATTATTCTATATTTGAAAGTGTGTTTGTTTGTTTGTTCTTCGTTCACGTCAAAAATGTGCGGGAGAGAATGGATCGACGTGATTTTTAGGGTTTCGATTCGAAAGATCGATTCAAATCAAGAGATCGGGCATCCCTAGAATGAATGAATGAAAGAAGAGTACCTAGTTCCCAAAGAGGCATAGAGTACTAAGCCTATGGAGGGGCCATAGACGGGCTCCCCCTTTCGCCAATTTTTTCCCTTTTGACAAGTTAAACAGGTGCGCAGTAATAAGTTACCTTAGATTTCGTTGGTATCGTTTTGTGTCGCGAGACAGAGCTCTAGGAAAATAGTTAATTGTGATGTTTTAAATGGGAAAGGCGATCTAGGACGTCAAACTTGCGGGAACATAGTGTTTCCAATCATTAAATTATAATTATTATGTTTGTATTTTAACATAATCATCATATTACATAAAATCCGTTGCGACAATAAAACGACAGAAAAATACAGTGGTACAGAGGCTAGTATGTTACTTGACTGAATGATATAAGTCTTAAAACGTTTAGAACTCGTTTAGAATTTACGCCGATCCCTCGATCGGCGGCGGGCGCGTGGACAACCAACCTGTCGGCGGCGGCGGCGGCGGGCCTGCGTGGCGCACACGGCACACGTCTAGTCTCTCTGTCCGTCTGTCACAGCTTATTTTCTCCGAATCTACTTGTGGTAAAAAGGTTAAATTTGATACATATGTAGAGTTTGATGATACAATCATGGACGTAAAAGGATATACAACATAACATAAAAACATAAGTACATACAAAATCCGACAAACCACACTTTTCATCTAAATACACCTCAACAGAACTGGCCACTCACAAATACCATCGGCTAAAAGAGGGAGACAGGTCTTCCGTTGGTTACCCTGGGACCATAACAGGGTTTCGGGAGCTGGGCGTCTATATAATAAACCTTTTAAAAAAAAGTGCACCGACTTCAAAAATTTGCACTGAAAAGTAAGAAATAATAAATATTTCGTCGTAGAATTTGAAGACGGTTGGTGCCAAATTAGGATACAAAACTAAGTAAATATCTAAGAAGATAAAGATCTGTTCAATATTATCTATGTTTGTATGTACCTACTGATGATCGTAGGTTCCTAATGAATTGTCTATATTAGTGAATTTGGGAAGTAAGTTGTTTCTAATTTGGCACCAACCGTCTTCAAATTCTACGACGAAATATTTATTATTTCTTACTTTTCAGTGCAAATTTTTGAAGTCGGTGCACTTTTTTTTAAAAGGTTTATTTTACCCTTTTAAGTGATTTTGCTGCCTTGAGAGACAAATACGCAACTAAAAAAATATTGATGGAAAATTAAAAAAAAATACCCCTGTGGATGTGATTTGAACCATGTAATGTGCTTGTGCATCCTATGCACCCCATTACATTTAACCGCTATACCATCGTCACGAAAATTGACAACTTCGTGTCAATAGCAACCGTTGCTAAGGCTTTTTCTGATACATAATTTCAGCCGTAAACAGAAATTAATTACTGAATTTCTGAAAAACTACTGAACCGATTTTCGTCATATGTCTGTGAGATAATGTCGAGAAATTATTATGTCTTGAAAAAAAAATAAGTTGTCAAAAACGGTACATATTTTATCGAGATATCAAGAAAAATGTACTTATAAAGTCAGTTTTTTCAAAATTTCTGAAAAACTAATGAACCAATTTTTATGAGATAAAAATGGGACCAATCCGGAAGAATTATCTGTCGATTAAAAAAGAAACCATCAAAATCGGTTTACAATTGGCGGAGTTATCGATGTACATACATACATTAAAAAAAAATACGGTCCGAATTGAGAACCTTCTCCTTCTTTTTTTGGAAGTCGGTTAAAAAAGTCAATTATCGGATTTTCCATGCACATGAGCAAGCGCATACATATCAATTTTAATAATGTATTATGACGTCAACGATTAATACCGGTCAAAACGTTCCCCCTTTATAACAATGAAAAGAAAAATACATAGAAAATATATGAAGTCTTTATAAAATAAAAACTTATAATCCAAAATAGTGGGTCATAAACAATGATTAGATATTTTTATTGTTGCAAAATTTTGTTTGCAAATTTCGTTCTATGGTTCCGTATGGTTATATTTATCTACTTATAGCTTTCAGCTCCGGCGTCGCTCGTGCAAAAAATCATGTAGATCCGTTGCTTTGTTTTGACGTGACGGAATAAGAACCTTGTTATTCAATTATTTTGAATTTCAAAAATAGAGATGAAACAAAGTTAAGTTGCCGAGTGGTTAAGACGTCTGATATTAACTTGGCAGACCACGGGTTCAATCCCGGCCATGTACCAATGGGTTTTTAATTTTATCTACTCTTATATCGTAAAGTCTCTATTATAAAATCGAATTATACTTCATAATGATATGTTTTATTTACACGCGTCTCTAATATGTCAAACTTCGATACTATAATGTATTATAGTACCGAAGTTTTCATACAAAAACGATATCGTAATTTTTTTTAAATGCAGAAAGGGCAAAGGATATGTGTTATGCAGCCACATTAAACTCAATGAAAATATCGACACTCCCATGTGAGAGTCACTTGACAGTTAACGCGCATGCGCAGAAAGTATAAGCAACCGCGATTTGCCGCCAATTTGTCGATAAAGAAAAATATCTTGGTTCAATTTGTTTTGTACTATTGCATGGGATTAGATAAAGTAGTGTATGAACGGGCACATAACTTGGAATTAAAACACTCGTGGATGCTATAAAATTCCACTTGTGTTTTAATTACCCCTATTATGATCCCGTATCATAAGCTACTATTAATAAGTACAGGCTTTTAATAATTAAATCCATTTAGACTCCGTATGGTTAGGCCAATTTTGTATTACACAATACATACACACAACACGCCATACATTTTATACACATTTCCCTACCTACCCTCCGTTTTCCTTATAACGGCCCGCCAGTCTGTGTCGAGTGTAGGAAAGGTCGAGACCTTGGTCGCAACGCACCGCAATCGAGTGGCGCTATACGTATCCGTTGAGCCGCCACACCGCCCACTCAAATCGCAGGGACAATAATTCTTTATACGCAAACCCGCAATTTAGTTAGTAAGCTAGGTTTAAGAAAAGTGTGGTGAAGAAAGAAGCAGCCAACCAACGAACCGAAATCTTCAAGGTAAGGGCTGTTAATTTCCTCACCACCATACCCACCAAACGTCTACATTTTAGACCAAAGTATATTTATAAAACTCCGGTTATGTTCTATGCAACCCTAAATTAGAAAAATTGTAAAGGATCAATTTTTTAATCCTTTAAATTTGGCAAGTCAAACGTTTAGCAAACAATCCCTTTTTTAATACGAGCACCCATTACTGCATCACTAATCCTAGATTTAGATGCAGCGGTGTAAAATATATCTACTTGTAAAGTCTGTATAGGAAATTCGAAAGCGCTAATTGATGCGCAGTAAGCACATTAATTCAGGTCAACCTCACCAGTGCCAAAAGTGCTAAGCACCAATTTTTTATTTTGTGCTTCGGAGGGAACTTGAAGTTTCTAAAACACTTTTACCTACTGTAGTGTCACTTCTATAGGTACATTAAGTCCACCAAAAGACTTGCAACCCGCTCTGTTTAATATAGACAACTAGCTAAAAGTGGGCACTGTTACTGGTGTCTCCTACGATTTTTTTTTAATTTCTGAAGCATAGATGGCAAGTTCAGTCTAGTCCGATAATCCTCAATCCTGGAGCTAAAAATGACAAGCTCCCATTTTCTTTGGGAAGTCAAAGTGCTATGCAATGCAGAGCACGTAAAGCTGGCTTTCGCATTTCATGTGAAACACATATGAAGTACATTATTGACTGTTACAAAATTTTGAATTTATGGCCAGAACAGAAATTATTCTAACTAAGCTTGGTCTAAACCACCAATAATAACCTAGTACAGCCACATGTGATCAGATATCGCAAATAAACATTCATTTTTGCAATCAGTCTTTCTTTAACTTTAAAGAAAAATTACATCCTTAAAACTAAAGGGTCGTCCTTTATCAAGATTCAAGATGTCCCCTTAAGTGACTTTAAAATGAAACCGTGGGAAACTTAACTTCCGGACTCACTTTAATTACCTACGAGACCAAAATTACTCCTTCTGAGGACACGATAGTATTTTTATTAGATGTCGTTTACACGAAACTGTTAGACATTAGTGTATGAAACCGAGCGTGGAGAAATAAAAGGATATAAGCAACCTGTTTTAAAAGAAATCATACAGAGATAGATGGAAGGCAAACTTTTTCTTTCACGATTATTTCTGTTTGTGCTAATGTCGTTCCCATTAGACCCAAAAACTAGCACGAATCTAGATAAAACTGTAAAAAATGTGTGTTAGGATAGGAATGAGATAAGAGGTGCGTCAGTGGCCGGTGGCCGAGTGGTTAAGACGTCTGGTATTAATTAGGCAGATCCCGGGTTCGATTTCGGATCACGGCCATGTACCAATGGGTTTTTTAATTTAAAACTTATGTACCTACATAATCCGACAAACCACACTTAGAGGCTTTTCCATCTAAATATACCTCAACACTGTTGTACTGTTGAGTCAACAGTACTAGCCATTCGATAGGTATAGCCTCACAAATACCATCGGCTAAACGAGGGTGACTTGGTCTTCCGCTGAGTACCCTGGAACCGTCACGGTTTCGGGAGCTGTGAGGATAAGAAGAGTTAGAAAAACTGTTGAGGGAACGCTTGGGAGAGAAAGGTAGAAGATAAACATAATGGAAAGATTTTATAATTGCAATGGGTATAAATAATATGTATCATTAGTAGGAAAGAAGATAAAACAATCGTAGAGCATGTATGAAAGGTATGACGAATATAAAAGAAGCGAATGAGGTAGTAAATGTCATTCCATTGTCTCTGCCTACCCCTCTTGGGATAAAAAGCGTGATGATAGATAGATAGAAGATAAAATAATAAGACAATAAAACGGAAAATTACATAGATAATTGGCCATGCTACATATTTATAATATACTTTTTTTATAATTTGTTTTAAAAATATAGCCCATTTTAAGAAACTAATTTCGATATTTTTGTTTTTTATCCATTGCGTCTATTTTTAATATATTTTACAAATTTTACCCGCGAAAAGTAAACGTGACGTCACAAGAATTTAGAACAGGATTATAATCTTGGCCACTACACATAAAAAGTGACAGTCAATCAAATTAACGTCAAGCAAACGTCAGTCAAGGTCGACTAACCTAAAAATTACTCTTGTTTATATACTCGTGTTTATATTTATTTAAATTGAATAGTTTTTTACAATGGCAAGTAAATAGTGTTTCATCCCGTCATGTCCTAATAACAAAGAAAATAATTACACGTAAAATATAATTTATAAAGATGTCATTCAAAGATTGACGATTGCCCTTTTTTGTAGGCAAAGGTATCATTTTTTCATACTGCTTAAGATGACGTCATACATCGGTCAAATTAAGGTTATTGTTTGTTATTGAATATCTTAAAAAGTATAGACTTAATTTAAAATCTGATAAATAGAAATTGTACTGAAAGCTTATATCTCGAAACGGTTTCGAGATCTTCGTTTCTGTTCAAAAAGTTAGCATGGCCAATTATCCATGATAGAAAAAGAGATACATGGACAGTGTTATGTACAACAAGATATAGGAGGTAGAAGCAGAGAGGGAAAAGGGGGAAGCCATAGGATGGTGGCAAGACTGATGTGGGAATATGGAAGAGAGAAATAAGTATTGGGAGAAGGAATAAGAGAAAAAAGTTAAGATTTGTGGAGGGGAAGAGAGTTTCATATCGGATAGTAATGTACTGACTTCAAAAATTATGCACATAAAAGTGTGCTTTCCGAATGCAAATGCACAAGTCACTATAAAAAAAATACTCAAATCGCTTCAAGTGTGTCTATAATATTTTGAAGAGTTCTCGATTTCTCCAGGATCCCATTATCAGATCCTGACCTGATGACCATGGGACCACCTGGATAGTATACCCTTTCAAATAAAATAAAAAAATACCCAAATAGCTTCAAGTGTGCCTATAAAATTTGAAGAGTTCTCGATTTCATCAGGATCCCATCATCAGAACCTGACCTTATGACCATGGGACCACCTGTGAAGTAAACCCTTTCAACCAAAAAAAAAATTCCAAATCTTCAAGTAATCGGGGAACATACATAAAAAAAAAGTTCGGTTAAAAAGTAGCCTAAGTTGCACACATTTCCCCCCCCCCCCCCCCCCCCCGGATCGCTAATATTAAAAATAAAAATTGACATTTAAATCTCTATGTGATAATAAAATAATGTATGGCTTTTTGTATGTATTTAAAAGTTTTTTTTTACATTTTCAACGTCATTGTATACACGTGTCTAAATAAAAGACAAAGTCAATAATTTTGAACAACAATAGAACAAGACTTGCTCCTGTTTTATACTGACCAAACCATTTTGGTTGTGGGTTGTAATCATTGTATTAAGTTCATACTTCAAAAATTACGACATGTATTTGAATTTTTTGGAACTAATTAGGGTTGTTAGCGTTGCTATAAAGGGGTTCGATGTTGCTTAGAAAAAAAATGTGGCTATATTTTATCTGACCGTTGCACATTGTTGCTACTTGTTTGTGATTTTTTTATTATATGCAGCGAAGTCCTCATTTAGCAAGTTTCCCATATCAAATAGAATATAATATATTAATATAACGTAGATTTTTTGTAGATAAATATCTCTCCAAATTTATTTTGATGTCGTAATAAAATTATTGGCGTTCTGAGGGTTCCGTAACATTTTTTTTCGTCAAAACTTTAACACAGGATTTAAGAGGATGTATAGAGCTAAATGCGAGTTTTAGGATGCGTAAAAGTACATGATCCAGTGCAGTGACCATAATCAAAAAAATATATGATATTCTTGAGGTTATGCGTTATTAAGATACTGTTTTCAAAACATAATACAACTATATTGATTCGATAGAAAAAAATCACGAATGTACCTCTAAAAAAATATTTTACTGTCTAGAAACAGTACTAAAATGCATGCAATGATTCTGATTTTTAGACAGATTTTTTATCTAGCAATATACTATCGTAATACTGTTATATTTTTTAATCAAATTTTCAGCAAGTTCCTTTATTCTCATTTTCGAGATTTTATGTACGCACTGCACGCGTGTGTGCGTAAGCGCTCGTGTACCGACAGTACCGGCTGCAGCCTGATGCTATATTATTAGTGGCAGCCACGTCGTTTGGTGTGTATGTGTACCCGCGTGGGGCGGTGCCATATCTTAAGGTCATTGGCTCTATTCAGCGAATATTCACTTTTTTTATTTTAGACTCAGTATAGATTCGGAGATAAGTTTTAAAATTATAATATAATTGCATTCCTTATACGAGCACCTTGAAAAAATACGTTTTAATTTTTCCACCAAAATCGAAATTTCATTATTTACGCTGTACGTCCGAGATTGGGTCATAAAAGTCATGTACCAAGTTTCAACATTTTTCGTTCAGTAGATTCGGAGAAAATAAGCTGTGACAGACGTACAGATAGATACATGATATAAAGGTTTTCGTTTTTTCATCGGAGATATTTGGAACCCTAAAAAAGAAGTCTACTATCTAGCCTATCTATCTCATTCCATAGGGTTCAAGCTTTCTCCGTATCAAAATACATAAGAAAATTGGTTCAGTGGTTTAGCCGTGAAAGCGTAACAGACAGACAGACATACAGAATTACTTTAGCATTTATAATATTAGTATGGATGTCTCGCTCCTAAAATAGATAGATTACATTTAACACTAAATTACAAATATAATATAAAATTAACATTAAACTAAAACTTAACAAAAAAAAATAAACAAAAAAAAAAGAGTTATGTCATGAAAAATATCCCTTCTAAATGTTCGCCTTGTGGCATGGTGCCCAAGATGCTGGCGGCGTTACCTCGCTGCACGGCTATACTGATTCTTTGAGCGAAGTAAGCACCAGCTCTGGGGTCACCAGAGGCGAGAATTAACCTTTTTGAAATATTGAATTTTAATAATTTAGCATCGGACGACCAGGGCCCCATTGTTTCTACTGCAAACGCGGCGAATTCATGATCCTTAATCAAGGATGAGTATTTCCGGCGTTTAAGAATTTGAGCATTTTCCGCAGCTGTGCCAGCTTTTACTGCACTACCCTTTCTTTTACCCTTTCACATATTTAAATTTTTGCTACTTCTCTTGCTTCATCGGTAATAGTGATAATAAAATTATCGCTTGTCTGTCTGTATTTATGTGGGCTATACCTACACAGAAACTAAAAAGGCACCCAAATTATACATCTGCATATATAGAAACTCATTAGGAAGCATACCGCACTAACCAGGAGGCATGCCACAGCCCACAGTGCACGACGAATGACCAAAATGATAATTTCGTATGCAAATGATGCATAATCTCAAGTGGGATCGAATTGTAAACGCATACTGTTCTATGTACTGTCGGTGACAGAAGTGTTACAATATAATTAATAAAAATGGGGACATGATGGGGAATCCAGTTTAATCCCGTCCGCGCTGTGATAGTATTATTGGTGGAGCCATAATAAAAGAAGAAAAATCAAAATTAAATACTACTTATTTATACCTATTCATCTTTTAGCTTTTAGAAGAAAACTCTGAAAATAGTTGTCTATGGTTAACAATGTTTTGTAAATATAATTGAATATTGAAGTAACACACATACACATCAATATTTTATTTTAGTGACATCATAAAATAATAATTAAAATTCAAAACACTCATCAATCCAAAAATTTCACTGCAAATTATCGAACTTTTACAAATTTCGTTTCAACTTAAGTTAAAAAAATCTAGACAATCTCGGGTCGGGCATTCTTTGTGTGACAATGCTACTTTTATCAACCTTTATGCTCTCTGTGCAAAAAAGAAAGTACGATTAACAATTCGATTAAAAATATTAATTATAATTCAAGCACTGTTGCTCGCGACAGTACATTTAACACATGTATGATTATAATTTTAATATTAAGTAAAGGGGTAGTAGTATAGTTACTGCGGACATATGCTACGGAGGTATAAAATATCAGTTTGAATTACAAATTAAGACAAAAATAACGTAATTTTTTGCAATAGATCGAAGAATTCGAGAGCTTCGAATTGCTTTTTCATTCACAAGATTTGTGTGACTGGGTCATGGTTGGCAGACCGTTCTACTTATACTAAAAGTGTCTGATTTCATCTCCTGATTGTACCCAAGCGTGTTCTTATCAGCACGAATGATCACATACAACACCATATCAGCGAAAAAAATCGTTGAAAAATACAAAATGCGTAGTCGATTGCATAGCATCAAAGCAATATTCAAATTACTCATGAAGTCAAGGAATTAATTAATAAATTTTAAAACCAAATGGTTTGGCACGTGATGATAGCAAGAGACCAGATGGCATGACACTTGACCATGACCATGGAAGATGGGGCGGTCACTAGTATGCAGTCCATAATTCCACTGGCAATGCGGCCTACAATGCTGCATTGGCCAAACGTCGCAAATATGCGTCTCTTCAGAAATAATACATATTTGATGCGTTTGGAGTGGAAACGATGAGACCTTGGGGACCTAGTGCACACAGTTTTTTTTTTTTTTTTCTGTTGGGTACTCTCCCAGTAGATAGTGATTCACATGAATTTTTTTATTTGTAATTTTATTTTATTTTTGTAATTTAGTATAAATATACTTATAAAAATATAGCTATTAAATAAATTGGATCATTAATATCTAGAAAATGTGAAATTCGAAATTTCTATCGAGATTTAAAATTTTAAATGCCCCTTTAACGGCTGCACCGATTTCAATAAAGTTTTGTTAAGTACTCTATAATCACTTTATAATATTCTAGCATTTAAATCCGCCCTCTAGCAAATCTAATTACAATTTCAATGAAAAACATCGATTGCTAACGTATTCAATACAAACAACACAGAAATGTGGGAACATTGATGCGTGACATCAGACAGATGTATAGTCAGGGGCAAAAGCTATAAATTCATAAGCTGTCTCCGCTCGAACTAATGATGCGTGAATTGATAGAGGATTATTGTTTTGGTGAATGTACTATGTTACAAGCTTTATAGAGGCTAGACGGACAAGACGCTGCGCCAGGGTATAAATTTACTTTTACAATAATTTGTACACACACTTTAAGTAGGCCACACATGGTCCGACATCGCACCGAAAATTTCCCATTTCAGCATTTGGACGAGTCTGTGGTCGATTTCGGTGGACCGTACGGCAACGCGCCGGGGATTGGACGAATGCCACCTTTACGCGATTATTATAAAAAAACTACCACTATGAAAATAAAAATATTCAAATCAGTTTTATAGAATAATCCAATCTTTTCTTTTCTTCACGGGTATATAAAAATGTACTCTGTGCAGGGTATCCCGCAAAAGATCAAGTCTACCTCTTTTAGCCGATGGTATTTGTGAGACTATACCTAACGAATGACCAATTCTGTTGAGGTATATTTAGATGGAAAAGCTTCTAACCCAATTTAATTAAATTAATATAAAACGCTTATCTAAATAATTACTTTAAATAGATACCGAATTGTTTTCTAAATGGTTTTGTTTTATCTCTATTAATATAATATCTAACGTTAATTAGTCAGGATATGAGAGAGCGCTGGCTGAAAACTTTGATACTTGATTCAATGTGTGAATGTGTGCCAAGTTTACACATAAAAATATTTCTCGAGAAATGAAGACAATAACAGACTTATCAAATTTCCGAAAAAAGACTCCTAAAATTAAATAGACTTAAAAACATTTAGGAAGCTCTCTTCTTTTTGAAATTGTTTAAACATTATTTTTGTAGTTCTTTCTTTCACTAGAAATAATTGACTTTTGTTTTATCTACAAAATTTTAGCGTGTAGCGCCCAGGCTAGCCAAGTCCAAAGCAAATCTTTATTATTTTCAATAACGGAATAAGTTTAACATATGGAGTGCGTAAGTCACATCAAAGTCCCCTATGTCATAATTAACTTAATATACATATCTTATCTAATCTAATCAATTAATCATTTTCTATGAAACCATATGTTACGACTTATGAGACGTATAATGTCAAAGAATTTTATAGATTACTTGCTTTTTATCCAGGATAATATTTTCCTTGGATTAGAAATATTGAAAAACGCGCCAATTCTCTAACTCCTTTACGTCACGACGCGACGTGGCCAGACATTTAGGTAAGACGGTTGGTGCCAAATTAAAAACTACTTGACTTGGCTCCCAATTTCACTAATCTAGACAATTACCTACGATGATCATATAATATTGAACAGATTACTATATTCTTAGATGTTTACTTAATTTTGTATCCTAATTTGGCACCAACCGTCTTCAAATTCTACGGCGAAATATAATTATTTCTGACTTCTCAATTTTTGAAATACCTACTTTTTAAAGTTTTATTAGAAGAGAAATTAAAGAAATTGGTACTTAGCTTTTTGGATCAAGCTATAACCATTACGATATTGACGCAATTAAAACAGCAAGTTTTAGAACCGAGATAAATGAAAAAGTACAGTCATATGCTAGCTAAAGTATTCCACATACGTACGAAAATGATGAATAATTTAAAAAAAACTTCACGGGTTGCGTTACAGCGCTCGGGAACCGTTGCCGGCCCCAGGGTACCCAGCGGAAGACAAGGTCTTCCTCACTTATCCGAAGATTTCTTTTGCGGCTATACCTAACTGTTTAGGTATGTAGATGAAAAAGCCTTTTTGTACGGTTTGTCGGATTAATGTACACATATTTTTTATTATAAAAACCCGTTTGGATGTGGGAATCGAACCCACGACTTCTCAGTTGTGAGCCGACGTTTTACGCACTCGACCACCGATGCCCCTTAAAATATTAATTAGTAGGTAATAATAAAAACAAAATTATTTATATTAGTTCTAATCCAAACAGAAAACCTTCTCGTGTTCATTGAATAGTAAAGTCATAATTAGAGGAATCAACCACTGGATAATGCACTAATTTCTTACCCCACAATGAAACATTAAAATGTCCTTAGAAAAATTATCATTCAACTTTGGTTCCATTGAAAGTAAAATGACTTAAGAACCATTATTTTGTAGCTACTTGTGTAAAAAACTTTGGTTTCAAAATAAATCTTTCGGATATGCAATCAGCAGAATTATTTGACAATAGCAGTTGCCCGCGACTTCGTACGCATTGTATTAGGAACCCCATTTCATTTCATCATTTCTCAAAAATTAAAAACTTTGTGATAGATTATGAAAGATAAAACAGTGGCAAATTTTACCACCTACCACCACCCATTGAAAAAATAACAGCTTTTTCACTTAGGTATATTCAATAAGTACCTATATGCTAAATTACAGTGACACAGGTGGATTATTTACAGAGAAATAGGAAATAGTTAATACCAGAAAAATTATGGATATATAGGAGCCTTAATTTGCGTTGCCTTAAATGTGGATTGAGCGAGTTGCCCTGTCCCACTAAAAAAATTTAAACATTTTTTTATATTATTTAATCTACATACAAAAATAATAATATAAAGACTTACGTCTCTTTGATAGTGGCAAATGAAATCTTGGTTCAATATGAGTGCACAGCGGGTATGGTCACCCCTTTTTGGACAAAATGGCTGTAAAATTCACTTTATTATGGTTACGCTTCGTAAGACGCGTAGTGAGAAATTGACCTGCGGGCTATAATGTCTTTGACGAGTTTTGTATTTGGGGAGTGTTTGCTTGACTGATTTCTTATAAAAGGTATAATTATAAGTTTATGTTACCATGTTGATATGCCTTTTGTGTTTTGTTGTTTTGTTAGTTTTGTTGTAATGTTTGATTATAATAAAAGACATGTCAGGTTCATACAAATTTTATTTTAGTGCTGTGATATGTGTAAGCTAAAAAATTTTTTGGATTTTTTTTTATTTACCTAATAGTGTTAAAAGCACATAAGATTTTGAGCAATGCTGTGTTATAAATTTTAATGTATCTACTTCATCATTAGATTCTATATCAATTACCTCAATGAAAGTGTTATCAGAAGCTGACGAGGGAAAGATTTGTAATCCCACCAAAAACATAAATGTGAAAATGGGAGCCAAGTTATGATGATTATGCTGTGGTTGCCAGCTTCACCGAGAAAAGATTTGGGTGCCAAGTTCTGTAGACGATCCTGAAATTAGGTAATTTATAACTGATTAGTGTAGTTTTTAGGGGTTTTACTGTTATTAGTTCTTATTATTATAACCTGTACTTTCATAATTTTGGCAATAATTATCTCTTTCATTTCGAGCGCTAAAAACCAATAAGTTTGCTTGCTATCGCTACTTTATGCAAAAATGATGTAAAATGAGGATTTATGACGAACCTTTACCTACCTGTGAGGTATTTACACATATTTTTATTGCATGTGACGAATTTACTTTCAATGTATGGAGTCTACAAAAATGTGACAAATTTACTTTGTGACGAATATACAACAACCCATAAGAACGTATAACATTCTTTAGTAAATTTAAAACACAATTTCTTGTTTTTTTCTGCTACAACCATGTTTGCTATTTAAAAATATGACTTTTTAAATTTGAATAGTCGAATTAATAACTTATGATTATTGAACCTCAACATTTAACTTGGCTAGTTTTTACCAGCAAATCAAATATTTAGAGGAATAGAACCTTACAATATAGAAACAATAACTTGCATATTATTATAACATAAATATGATAAGTTGATTAGCTAAATATAAGTTGACTAGTATGTAAAAACTAGCCAAGGCAAATGTTGAGGTTCAATAGTACATAAGTTATTTGCTTTGTGTAAATAATTCAACTATTCAAATTTAAAAAGTCATATTTTTAAATAGCAACCTATACCTAACGAGTGGAAATTGCAGCATTTGCAGCTCTGTTGAGGTATGTAGATGGAATAGCCTCTTTGTACGGTTTATCGGATAATGTACATAGATTTTTTATTATGAAAACCCATTGGTACATGGTCGGATATGGGGATCGAACCCGCCACTTCTCAGTTGTGAGCCGACGTTTTACCCACGTTGGGGCGTCGGTGGTCGAGTGGGCAAAATAATTATGAAAATTTCATTTATTTGTATTACAAAACAGCACTCGCTCAAATGACCATCAATTTCTATATAATTTCGAACAATATAACCACTCAATAAAGACTAACCCTCGCCAATCAATACAGCGTGTCAAAGTGACATCCCTAATGTTATTGCTTGCGCCGGCGCAGGATGCACCGGGCTACGATAATTAATTCAATTCAACTATTCTAATATACATTACTGCTAATACACAAACGCGAATTAAACAGAGCTTTATAAATGCGTTAATGAATAGTAAATTTTATAATTTTCATAGTAAAATATTTTACGTTATTATTATTGTTTATATTATGTTGGTACATGAGGCATTTATTATTATTTTATTGAGTGTTACGAACTGTTGGTATGACTAATAGTTATTGTGTAGGTGCAATGCGGGTGGCAGATGTATTGCTACTATTGATGATTGCTACCAGTGTCACTGTTAGCCCATATTTTTATGACGAGTGTAATATTGTGTCGTTTAAATTGTTCAAAAATGCTGTTTTTTTTTCTTCACGGTTTACCTTACAGCTCCCGGGAAGTCATCCACATTTAGCCGATGACTTTTTGAGGCTATACCTATAACGAGTGGCCAGTTCTGTTCCTGGGTTAGCATATATTTTGACAGCGACACTTTAGTTTCGGTCGAATGGCCTTGAACAGGCCAAAACGTTCATGTCCAACAAGGACCGGCCAGAGATAGCCCGGGGCCGAGAGGTCCGGCCCAACAATGTGCGTGCAAATTTGCTATGCCGGGCAAAGACAAGTACACAGAATTTGCCCGCACATTGTTGGTCCGGACATTCTCGGACCGGGCATGTCCTGCACAAGAATGCCGAGCAATTTGCTTGGCCGGACAAAGACAAGTACACAGAATTTTCCCGCACATTGTTGGGCCGGACCTCTCGGCCCCGGGCTATCTCTGGCCGGTCCTTGTTGGACATGAACGTTTTGGCCTGTTCAAGGCCATTCGACCGAAACGAAAGTGTCGCTGTCAAAATATATGCTAACCCCGAAGGTATATTTAGATGGAAAAGTCTTAAAGTGTTGGTTTGTCGGATTACGTATATAAACGTCGGATGTGGGGTATCGAACCTGCGACTTCTCACAAAGCCGACGTCATTCCCACTGCCTCCTTCCTGCTTAGTATGGTGACTAAATGAGGCCATTGTTACTATTGCCGCACTAACTTTCAAGGTTTCGCTACACATGCTTCTTTCTCAACATCGATCAATGCTTAATAATTTTGAAAAGCAAACATATCGACCTACTTTATCTCATTGTCTATAACAACAGTATAATATTTCAATTCTAAATAATAGGTTACCATCTATTTCATTAGGTAGCCATTATTTGAAAACCAGTAAGCCACGTGCTCGTTACGGTGGACGAACAACGAAATGTCATGTGACAACATAAAAAACAGTAGAGCACGCGTCTCTTCTGATGGCTTTTTAAATGTCGATATGTCGTGTACCATTTAATTTTTGTCCAATTACGTGTGTAGCTCAACTCCCTGTGCTAATTGCACAATAAAAAATAACTGCCAATTTCGTAGCATAATTTATTTATTTATTAAATTATTTTTTACTTATATATACGCTACTAACTTTTCACCCCGGTTTCGTCCATATTAACTTTCATCTTTTCTTGAGTTCATACAAAAATCCCATAGAAAAAAGTACTAGTCGTTTTTCCCGAATTATCCAATTTTTTGGGCAACTTTTCAAATTTGTCTTTCTCTAAAAACCTAATTCGGACCGATTTGTTTTTAGAGAAAGAAAAATTCAATTCGTAATAGATTAAGTAAAATTAGATAAAGTTTTATTTTGCTTTCAATATTTTCAATTGAACTAAATATGTCACCTAAGTGACCTCTTATGAGCATCAAGTTCTGTTTTTTAATTTTTTAAAGATTAAATGCTTCCTGGCACCTGTCTAGCCAAATCATAGGATAACATAAGGATTTTGCATTGGTCCACATCTGGTCATGGCGACGACCGCTCGCGTTTTCGTCATGGCGTGAGATGGTTGTAATTAGTCGACGACTAATAAGACATATCGCGGTTATCTTAAATACCGATTAATCGGCTATAAACACTATAAACGCTATAATACTTGACATTGGTGGAGCCATAATAAAAGAATAAGAAGAGAATTCTTTAATCATTTATTTTTTCATATCGTCGTTTTAAATGTTGTATATTTTTAAAGTAAGTCAAGGTGTTGATTAAATAATTTTATTGACAGACCGTCTACACTTCTACTTACAAATAAACAGGAAGCAGGTGCTTTTGGTGTGAACTTCAATGTTTAATAGTTTGACTCAGAAATTGCTTTTTTAATAAAATAATTTCTCTAGTAAAAAAAAATTGGACCTACGTTTGAACCTAAGTACTATAAACATCCGCCAACTGTACTTAATATCTCAAATCTAAAAATTCTAGTACCTACGGGTCCACCGAATGACTACTAATCCAATTCTTGTAACAAACGGTCCGGCTAGCTAGATCGTATGAGAAATTTTCGGTGCGTTGCCGGACCAATGTGTGGCTAAATGTGATTAGATTAATACTTTTTTTTTAATTGAGTCTTATTGACTAGGCAGTAGATCCTGTCTAATTTTTAAACAAATTCCCTCATAGAAAGTAATTCAATATAATATCCAAAACACATTGTTATTAATAAGAGCAGTTGACCATAGATAGGGGCGGCAGATGTCACCGCGTATGAAGTATAGGTTTTTTACAAACAAACACACCTTTTTAAAAAGACTCGAAACTATAATAGTGTCGCGTGACACGTGGTGGGTCTATCGTTAAGAAATTATTCTACTGACGCCTGATGTAAAGCAATTGTTGTGATTAAAAAGCTAGTGAAAATTTAATTTATTAAATATTATTTAAAGATTTTTGGTCACATGGTTAGGAAGTTTAGGTGAGGACAACATAGACACAATGTCGTGAAATATTTACTTAAAGTACCTAACTAAGAAAGAACCATTATATATTGCAATTTTAAGACCAGCCACAGATTAGTAAATATGACAAGCCGAGAGTGAGTGTACCGCGCAAGCTCGCCCTTCTCGGTCTATCATACATTACTAATCTGTGGACGGATACCAACACGTTTTTGTTAGCAACGGAGATACGGAATAGGGGGGCTGTCCAACAAAATCCTACCCCTGGAGTATGAAATATATGAAAAGCCACTTGAATTTATTTAATTTTTACAACATATTCTAGTATCGCGATTGATTTTATCATTTGGCTACTGATCTCCAAAAAAATTAAAGCTTAAATTTTTTTTCACTTAACTTCACGGGTTGCCCTACAGCTCCCGAAACCGTGTTCCGGTTCCAGGGTACCCAGCGGAAGACCAAGTCTCCCTCGTTTAGCCGATTGTATTTGTGAGGGTATGTGGCTAGTTCTGTCAAGGTATATTTAGATGGAAAAGTCTATAAGTGTGGTTTGTCGGATTATGTACATAAGTTTTTAATTAAAAAACCCATTGATACATGGCCGGGATCCTGGATCGAACCCAGGGTCTGCCTAGTTAATGTCCCAGACGTCTTAAATACTCTTAAGCTTAAACTTAATTTTATAAATGCGAAAATGTCTTTGTCTTTTTGTTTGTTTGTTCTTATTTCACGCCACAACAGAAAAACGGATTTACGTGATTTTTTGCACAGGATTTAGAGTGTAGAGTGACATAAGGAAATCCTTTTTTAAATTACCATGGAAGTCGGGGCAGGAAGTATTATATAATTTCTGTGACAACATCAATAATACAGCAATTAAAAATAATTATTTGACAGTCGACACGCGTATGTAATATTTCGCCACAGAGATTTTAGGGAGATTACTATATCGCGATGTGTGCGTTATTTTCGCGTGGTATTTGCTAATTTTGTGGCTTGTGCGGTGAAATATCGTATTTTGATCAGAGATTGCTATCATTTTTTATATTGTTCGTTCAATTATAATGTTAAAACACGCACAACACTTAGTTCAAACTTTAATTAGCTATTTTTTGCAAATATTTGTTTCGTAGTGCAGTGTGTCAAATTGAACATATAAACGATTCTATAAGTCAAGCTTTTTATACATTTTTAGGGTTCCGTATCCAAAGGGTAAAAACGGAAACCCTATTAATAAGACTCCGCTGTCCGTCCGTCTGTCTGTCCGTCTGTCACCAGGCTGTATCTCATGAACCGTGATAGTTAGACAGTTGAAATTTTCACAGATGATATATTTCTGTTGCCGCTATAACAACAAATACAAAAAACAGAATAAAATAAATATTTAAGAGGGCTCCCATACAACAAACGTGATTTTTTTGCTCGAACAGGTAGGACGCTTGAAATATTCACAGAATATTGAGTTATATTATTAACTTTAAAAATAAATAATTATATTAAAATAAAATTAGAATTTAAGGGGGGCTCCCATACAACAATCGAGGCCGACACGCACTTGGCCGGTTTTTAATATTCGTCAACTAAAGTTATATGAAGTGATGAATATTTTGTAATCACATACATACACATCTTCAGGCTTTTATACCTTGTGGTGTGGCCAGAGGCACCGGTAACAGTGTCCACTTTTTGCCAGTTGTTCATATTGAACCTGCAAGTGCGTTGCCTTCAAACTTAGATGTAATCTGTTATTTTTAGGAGAAGTGCGGACGCCAGTACGTGCCCTCCGAGCACGAGGTGTCGATCTTCATCCGTTCCTAGTGCTATCTGCATGTTTTCCAGAAATTATAGTCATAAGTCATACAAAACGACCATCATTATACATAAATCCTATAATTATTAAAACCATTTTGACATAGGTTTGTAGTAGGAAATGAACCCTTGACTTTGACATACAAATTCTCTGGAACATCTGTTTGATGCTTCCAACATTCAACAGGTTGAACAATTTACTTTTAATACCGTTTTCCATCCACATTTGCTCTTTAATTAATGTATGCATTATTTTAATTATTTCCTGTTCCTTACAAAGTTGTTAGGTAGGTATGGAATTCCAAGAGTCCAGAGACTTTTTGGCCAGAAAAATTGGACGCCAACTAACGAGGGAGAACTTCTTGGACACCATCCTGGAGTGCGAGACGACGTGGGATAGTGTGGTGGACTTCATAAAGAAGACCATGACCCGAAAAGAAAACAGAGAAAGAGAAGGAAAATGATAAGATCACTTGACACCTGATACGATGTAATACCCTGAAGTTCCGGTCAGGTGTCATAGAAAAAGTGATAAAGGAGGAGAGGTTTTAGCCGGTTTAAGTCCGGCACTACCCAGAACCCGGGTGTCCATGATGGATTTCCCCTACTCGGAAAAAAAAACAAAAAAAAAAGGTAGGTTTCTTTACCAATTTTACAATTATACAATACAAAATTACCAATACTGTTTATTAGTCTTGTCCCCAGAATTTAGATTGAAATATATTTAAAGTACCTACCTACCTACTTCTATTAGGTACTATTTTAGTATGTTTTGTTATTTTTAATTCTTGAATAATCAATTTTAAGTATCAAGTAAAAAATTATTATTCGTTCTCTAATTTTTTATTAAATATTATTTCTTGCCAACCAATATAGACTCAAATGCTTGATATAATACTTAGTAGGGCCATTTTTGATCGTTATAATATTTGAAAACGACATTTTTCTTAATAAGTTCATATATAAATTATATTATTTTATAAGTAGGTATACAGAAAAAATAAGTCTATAGATATACGAGTAATCCACATACAATTTATGTGTATTTTTTTATATTTTTCGGCTTTACTTTATCAAACAAAGCTTGTCTCGCACAAACTCGGAGAAGGTGAAGCGCACGCGACACACCTGGTCTAAGTGAGGGGAATTTTTATCGATAAAACATGTGATATTATAGTTTTTGACGTAAAACCGAGAAGGCACGCGATTTTAAATTGCTATTATTTCGAAACCACTAACGAAACAAACAACAAATTTTGTGATATCATAAATTTTCCAAAATAATTGGAAAGGAATGGCGGCTAATAGTGCATTTTATCGATTGTACAAAACATTGTGCCATATTTGCAGGTCCATACACAATAATAACTGAAAATAATTGGTAAAATAGTTTAGAGATTGAATACATTTTCACGTAATAAACTGACAATAGTGCTATGATACTACCCATCCCCGATATTTAATGAAGAGTAAATCGTAACGAAAAGTGTAGTTGCGCTACCAATTTGATACAATTTACACTAGTTCTCAGGTCTTATACTTCATAGGATAACTTTATACCTGCCTATTATAATCGTTAAAACCGGAATAAAATCTGTTTAGTATTTACATACAGACAAACACGGCTGGGGGCTAAATCTGTCTTTATAACATAGGTTAACCTCTCATTTGGTTCCACTTATACAGCAACCTAATATAATAATTAAAATAACTTCGAGTTTAATTCTTCCTCTTAGTCGCTACGCTCTTAGCAGAGCGGCCGCTGTCGTTATTCCTACCTGACAGCTGCTCTTCTGGTGCACTCGCTTAACTGAACCTTCATTGCAAGCAACCCTCACTCTTGGTCCGTCCATCTCATAGGAATCGTCTGCGCGCCCGAGTACCTTCAACCTTGCCCTGAGCCACCAAGCGCTCACATCGCGACACGTGACCAAAGAAAGTGAGAATGCGGGCCTGTATGACAGAGGATAGTCTCTGCTTTATGCCGAGTTCAATGAAGTGTACACATAATTTCCTGTGTGTGTTTTTAAAGTTATTTTATGACATTGTTGCAGACTTACATACAAATGATACACTTTTTTGTGTAGTTAATGTGTGGAAACTTTGTTGGTAAATATGTATTATTAATGTTATGTCTGAAATTTTGTTATTTTATATACTGTTTGTTTCCCTAATATAAATAAATAAATAAATAAATAATATAATGAACTTAAAAACCGTGACAATATTTAAAACTTTTATCGATATCACAAAGTCATCAACAAAATTTCCCATCACTAACCAAACAAACAACTGCCCCGCAATACAAATCGCAAATCCACGACCTTCTTAAGAAATTATACAAATATTTTATTTCATTCCATTTCACAATGCCGGCAGCTGATTTACTTCCTACAATTTCAAATTATTATTTTAGTTTTAATAGTGCTCGTGTTACGGCGAAACATTCGAGTATTCATTCATGGGGTTAATTTGAGTAGTTGAGCTTTTTTGTGCTTATTAAAAATAGTGTAAATGTCACAGCCGTCTTACAAATAGTGAGGGCGTATCGTAATTTCTAGTGTAATGGTACATTTAATTAGTAAGCTTATAGGTGAAGGGTATTTTGTTCGGCTAAGCAACTATTTTCTTTTATTTAGCTTTATTAAGCGTAAAGTCAGTGTGCCTGGTATTTTTCGACGCTGATTTTGAAGGATGGAAATACTATATCAATTTTTAATCGCATAGATTTTTCAAAAGTATAAAAAAAGGTAAATAACACTATAAAAAAACTTTTGTGCATAAGTTCACAATTGACTAATAAGGTTTATATGGCTGATGTGAAAGGCAATGCAGGCAGAGGACGACCTAGGTGTCCTTTTATTGAAAATATTAAAAATAGATTGATCCATAGAAATATTAAAAGTACAAACAATCACCGAGCATGTATGAAAGGTATGATGAATATAAAAGAAGCGAAAGAGGTATGTCGGGATCGTAACAAATGACATTCGATTGTCTCTGCCTACCACTTTTGGGAAGAAAGGCGTGATGATAGATAAAATTTAATGTTTAATTGTTTTTTTTTTTACAAAATTTAAGAAAATTCGACAAAATAAGTCGTGTACATAGCATCCGCCTAGTGCATTAGACATGAAAAAAATATGCTATCCATTTTACGATCCTTTATCACGATAGAGTGAGATTTTCTTTCGGCGCCCTTTGGTCGACACGTTTGAATCGATTATAATTTAATTTCTGGTAATAAAATGCAAACATACTGGTCCATCACCCGCCCCCGTTGCGCATCTCCGTGTCACCAAAAAATAAGCAAAAATTAATTTACTTATCGCTCGCGATTGATGATCGGATTTTGGCGCCTCTTCCCACATGGCTCCTAGAGCGGCTGCTCCTCTCTACCCCAGGGCCGCCACTGTTCGTGTGGATCAAGTTCAAATGCTAAAAAGTTCTTCTTCTTTTGATATATATGGCAACAGTGTTGACTTATCGTCGCAATTCTGCCAATGTCCAGTGTTTAATATTGATAAATCGGTAGCTAAGATTATCCCGCCGACTGTGATATATCTTATTAATAGCTGACTAATCACAACCATCACAGCGCGGACAGGATTAAACCGGATTCCACATCACGCCATGACGAGACGAGTGCGTCTGCCGCCATGACAGGAACTGCTTTGCCTGTCACACTTCTCATTTTCTTGTCTTCAAAAGACAAAAGTACTCCTATTTATTTATACGCTACCCATAATTTGTTAATAAGTTGTTTGACTCTTGTAAGCTTCCTCCTTCTTGGGTCTTCTTGATGATGATGAAGCTTATTGATCATCTCCTCTGATAAGAGGGATACCTTGCTCAACGACTCAGCATGGCAATTCAGCAGAAAAATACAGAACTCTGCGATTTTTAATAGTGTCTAATAACAATAGATATTATCCCCTTTAAATTTTAACCCTTTTTCACACTAGGAGACGCAGAATTAGTATTCAAGCTAAAATCTAGAGTCCACCTTTTTTCTAAATGAATAATTTTTAATATGTCATTGCACTCGAATAGACTAAAAATCCTATAGAAGGAATGACAATAGGATATTATATTAAAATGTTCGTTCGTTTATGCGCTTACGCATCACTTAATTGAGTGACAGAAGGCAATGGTGACAGCTACCACACCTTTGTCATGTCATATTTGACAATAAATATTTATTTAAACTTTTATCAGAGACTTTTTGTACGCTTATTCTATTACATTTGTGTAATTAAGTTAAATTAAATTGGATATTAAGCCAAAAAACAAAATAGTAAATCCGCTGTTTACCATAAGAATACATCGATCAATAATTACCCATGTTAGGAATGAAGAGGCAAGTTTTTCGCAATTTCTTTTTTTCAATTATTCAATGTAATCTTCTTTTAGTAAAATACACTTTTCCCGATTTGTCAAACTCTTTAAAATACGCGATAACATCGTCGTTGGAGTTGACTTTCTTTCCCCCGAGCGAAGTTTTCACAAATAACATCGGCTAAACGAGGGAGACTTGGTCTTCCGCTGGGTACCCTGGTTTCGGAAGCTGTAAGGCAACCCGTGATGAAAATTCCATGCTTAATATTTTTTATTGCAATCGATATGTTTCAAGTCGGCGAACTTAAAATTTCATAGATCTAATAAGCAAATCGGATGTTGATAATCTTATTAATTTCTATTGAATGTTTTTATTATGTCTTCCCTTCTTCAATATGGATCAATAAATGTAATATTTTATTGATAAATTCTTTAGGGTATGATTTTGACCGTCTTTTTAGGGTTCTGTCACCAGGCTGTATCTCATGAACCGTGATAGTTAGACAGTTAAAATTTTCACTAATGATGTATTTCTGTTGCCGCTATAACAACAAATACTAAAAAACAGAATAAAATAAATATTTAAGGGGGCTCCCATACAATAAACGTGATTTTTTTGCTCGTTTTTGCTCGATATTGATAACGGCAACAGGTAGACGCTTGAAATATTCACAGAATATTTAGTTAAATATACACTTTAAAAATAAATATTTAAGGGGGCTCCCATACAACAAACCGTTTTTTTTTTTTTTTTTTTTTTTTTTTTTTGCCGTTTTTATAGATAATGGTACCCTGCGTGCGTTTTGTATTTTCTTTTCTTTTTTCACGGGTTGCCTTACAGCCCCCGAAACTGTGTTACGGTCCCAGGGTACCCAGCGGAAGTCCAAGTCTTTTTCTTTTAGCCGATGGCATTTTTGAGGCTATACCTAATGAGCATTAGCCAGTTCTGTTGAGAAATATTTAGATGGAAAAACGTCTATTTTGTAAATAAGTTTTCTTTTTCTTTATCTGAAGTACTTCTTTATCTTATTAGCCAGCTTGTACATACATAAAATAAAAAAAATACTGTCCGAATTGAGAACCTTCTCCTTTTTTTCTTGGAAGTCGGTTAATAAAATGAATTATCTATGTTTAAATAATGATTAACATATGAAATAAATAAACACCGACCGATGACCAAAATAAGGAAGAACAAAACGTAGACAAATCCGTAAGCAATAGCTAAAGCGAATTGCAAAGTAGGGGTTGTGACATGCGCGCACGCATGTTCCTAACCGATCCATAACCAAAAAGTTCTGAATAATGTATGAGTGCCAGTTACATACCGAATGGCCACCTGCTTTTATAGCCATACTAACGCCGAAATTGTCATAGTTTTAATACCACGAGATCCATAACATCACGCTTTATATGTAAAAAAGGATTATGCAGTCCCTCTAAGGCCACTAACTCCCCCCCCCCCTGGGTACGCTCATGATCGTAAAACATAAATATCTACATATACCTGAAAAAAATACTGAACTTAAACACACACAGACACACCTTCACGGTCATTATACCTTGAGGTATGGCCAGTAACAGTGACTCGTTCCTGTGTCGCACTGTCAAAAAGTGGAACGAACTTCCGGCGTCGGTCTTTCCTCCTTTCTACAACAAAAGTACTGTATTATGTTCTGCCAGTAGCGCGCATTCTTGGACCAACCACCTATGCTTAATATAGTCAGGCGGTGGCAGGGTCACATGTCGTCTTCTCTATAAAAAAAAACAATGTTCACTTCTTTTAGAATCTTTGTGAAAAAAAATCACGTCGATCCATTGCTCTGATTCGCCCGTACTAACTTGCATTTCCTATATTCCCTATAAGGGATGAATTTACAAAAAAGTCTATACCCTTTCCTAAGGTTCAAGCTTTGTCCGTATCGAAATTTATGAAAATCGGTTCAGTTAATTAGCCGTAAAAACGTAACAAACAGACAGAAAACTTACTTTCCTTGGGTACAATATGGGTTTACAGCAACAATAATTTGAATACCTTCATAAATACGCGCACATTTTTGGAAGTCATTTTATTTTACACAATTTCTTCCTACATCATTTTGTTCTATCTCTGATGAATCAGCCAGTCTTACGTAACGAAAACATGCGGTGGCTAACTTTTCCCCGACTTGATTCACTTATATTATTAATGCTCAGCTCCTAAACATGATAGGTTCATGTTTTATATTTGCAAACCTTCCCTGTAAATTAATCTATCTAATAGTGAAAACCGCAACAAAATCCGTTCATTCGTTTTTGCGTGAAAATTGTACATGTTTTATAATATTATAGGTACATTTCATTACATACCTTCATGCCTGTTTCCCAAAGGGGTAGGCAGAGAGTATGAAGCGTCACTTCTCTCAATCTTTGAATACTTCTCTTGCTTCATCCACATCCATACTTTCAAACATGCACGTCTATTTCTTGTACTACATATTTGACTTAAAATGACATGAAAATACGTCTTGGTCGTCCTTTTCTTGTTCTTCAGCTTTATATATTTGTTTCATTATTTCATCAGACATTCGTTCAACATATCCAAACCATCTCAACGTTCCTTTTCAATTTTATATACAACACTATCTTTCAATCCACATCTTAAAAAAAAATTATTAATAATAGATAGAATATTGCGAGTAGTTCTTTCTTCACAATCTATCGCAAGACAAGGTGTTTTCAATGCAAATAATCGAGACCAGGTGAAGTTTAACCAAACGGTTAGATTTTTTCTATTAATAACTGAAAAGTGTTAAACGTATTACATGAAACACCTTACAAAGTGGAATGATGACATTTAGAAATGTCAAACCAACGGTTATAGGCACTAGGCACGTGCTAAATACATCTGCTAACTGACTCTAGAGTCTACATACGATACAATACTATTTTTATATTAGTAAGCAGTAACAGTGTCCACTTTTAGCCGGTTGTCCAAATTAAACAGAACAGGTGGCAATTATGTCTGTTATTTTTAAAAAGCCAAGCTTTTTTAAGAAAATTGGTTTTTAGCATATTTAACACGTGTGAGAATTGAAAAACTAGATGACCCGTGCGGATACTTCGCACAGTTAGTTCAACTGATCTTCAACAGATGTCGTCTTTTACAAAATAAATAAATTAGTCTAATTTTAAAACAAAACATTTAATTATGATTTCTTTGTTTATTTCGTCATTAGAGGGAAACATAATCTTCAAAATGGCGTATCAAACATAATTTTGATCGAGCCAATGAATGCCCGGCCCGAGAGTGTCCAACACTAGAATGCCGAGCAAATTGCTGGGTCGGGCATAGGGTTTAAATACTTCTAAGTAAATTAATGAGATTCATCACAAAAAAATACAAATCGCCCTACAAAAAAAACAGAAAACATAATCCTTATCTTAAATTATTATTACAAACATTATGCAACGGTAACTTTGAAAAAAAAAACTTAAAGAAAAAGCCTCGAAATCCCAATATCAGCTGCATTCTCCATACAATGTGACCGCTCTGGTTCCGACCCCATTGTCGGCATTACAATTGTACCCATTGTTACCATAAAATTATTCAGGGACTTCCGTGTGCGAAAATTTTAACCGAAGACCTCCGCACAATGATGCGCCCTTCTAAGACCAGAACTAGTTTTTTCTTTGGCTCTCAAGTAAATGTTGATTTATTTTTGACAACAATAAGGGTGGGAATTTATGAGATATGCACTTAGTGACGTGTACACGTTCGTGTAAAGTAGCGAATTATTTTCAACTAGCTATTTAGACCCGGTTTCGTGTAAGAAAGTTGTATAAGAAATATTTCGTTTTCCCCGGATAAAAAATAGCTTATGTCCTCCAACGATCTCTGTGTTAAACTGCAAATCGATTCAAGAAAAGAATAAACTGAAAAAATCTATTCTATTCTATTTTTTGTGTTATTGTTCCATTAGGGTTTTCATGATTCCGCCAATCTCAAGTATTAATCGGTAGCTAAGATGTTCCCGCTGACTGTGATATTACAGCGCTGACGGGATTAAACTGGATCCCCATCATGTCAAGATGGAACGCGTGCGTTGGTCGCCATGATATGACGTAGAATTACAAAAAATCGATGATTTCAAAATTTTTAAAAATCTAGTGCAAATATTTTTATGAATTGAATTACCTATACATAATAACTATACACAAATGCGCTTGTCAATTAGAGATAGATATATAGTATACTACCGCGGACTTTTTTGTAGATAATTTTATTCTATACAAGTCTTTCCTACGACATTTTGTTATATTTCTGACGAATTAGACGCCATGAAAACGCGCTCAAAATTCACTCGTACTGTTATTGCTCAGCTCCTAAATATGATAGATCCATGTTTATTACTCGTAAACGTTCCTCGTGAATCAACCTATCTAATAGTGAAAACCGCAACAAAATCCGTCTAGTAGTTTTTACGTGAAAAGGGCTGCTTGGGATTTTGTTTTATAATAAAGGTCCAATTTAATTTTATAATAATTTGTACAACATTTCTGTACTTGTATTCAAGTTTGAACATATAATATGCTGCCGCAGAGTCTTTTATACATTTTTATCTTTTCTTTAAGGCTCTCGAAACCGTGTTATCGTCCCAGGGTACCCAGCTCCCTCTTTTAGCCGATGGTATTCGTGAGGCTATACCTTCCTAACGAGTGGCCAGTTCTGTTGAGGTATATTTAGATGGAAAAGCCTCTAAGTGTGGTTTGTCATATTATGGACTTAAGTCGACGCATCACAGCGCAACGAACTCAGTTTTACGCGCGACTTATTTTGTCCATGTCTCTTTATAAATATGTGAGCAAGATGGACTACTATTAAAATCGATAAGATAACCAAGGATAAGATAAGACATAGACCAAGATTTACGTACCAGAAACATGAAGAAGTACGACTTCTCAACAAAACCTGTCTTGCGATAATGCACAAAACAGACTTCAGCAACTCAAGTATTGTACAAAATATATTAGAAATAGCAAGTTCTAGTTAATGGATCCATAAAGTATGTGAAATTATCTTTATTCAAAATGTAAAAAAAACACATAGGTTGAAAATATGCGTGAAATTGTTTACTTTCAGGGCTTCATAAAACCTAGGTGTAGCTGATAGTGACATATTTTATACATTTAGTATAAAGATAATTTCATATACATTTAGGATCCATTAACTAGAACTTGCTATTTTTAATAAGTTTTGTACAATACTTGAGTTGCTGAAGTCCGTTTTTGTATGGGACAAAAATCATGAGGCGGCCCCTTAAGTTTTTAATTATAAAAACCCATTGGTACATAGGGTCTTTCATAGATAATTAAATATTTTGTTGTATCTGTTAGGCAACATATTCTATGAATTAAAGCGACCTGGTAGCAACTTTTTCCTTTCAATATTCGGACAAAATTATAATTTCAATGTTAAATTTCTAAATATTTACAAGGGTTGTTAAATTAACAATAAAAAATGGTATAGGTAATTCTGTTGATCCAATCCTTCGCTATAAGTTTTAAATTACTGCTATGTCGTACAACATTGAGAATTTTATTACGATTACAGATATAAAATGTAATATTTGATTTAAATATCATAGAAAAGTCGTTAACGTCTCGGTAACGATAACTTACCCTAGATGTTAATCCAAGCTCTGCCCGCGGGGTCACAGGTTAAAATAAGGTTGATTTATAACTTGGAATAGGGTCTTCGTTGGGTTTAGTGCCCTTTACGGTAAATTCTCATTAGGTAATAGCTATCTAAGTATCGCTGTTTCGGATTGCACTGCTTTAATACTCCCATGAGTACCCAACGGAAGAAAAGTTTTCTTCGTTTAGCCGATGATTTTTGAGGCTACAGCGCTAATGACAAATCCATTTCTTAAGTATGGCGACAGTAATGAAATGGGTAGCAATGAGGTGTGACTCTGACAAATATGAATTCCGCCAAAAACATAAATTAATACCTAAGTTTTCTTTGAGTTTGAAATTTTATTTTGCGAAAAAAATTTAAATCCAAAGTAGTGCTTAGTTCTAGACTTCATACTATTGTTTTAAATGATACTTTATTTATATCTGTAGGACACACTTTGTTAGTAAACCTAGTTTTTCTTTCTCTTTTATTGTGGTTCCACCAATGTTAATTGATGATTTGCCAATTTCATCAAAATGCGACAAGTAGTTTTGGCGTGAAGGAGTAACAAACATCCACCCATACTCACAAACTTTCGTGTTTATAATATTAGTAGGATTTACATCCATATATAATTAATTAAATTAATAGGAATAATATTTTAATAGTAATTTTCTTAATTTATACTTTATCAACCCAAGTTTAGTGATATGATCGACTGACCGACTGAAGATGAATATGTAACACATACCTACACAAATTTTTTATAATCATGGATTATCAACGAAAATCAAAGCGAAATGATTGTTTGAGTTTGCTTCGACAGTTGCAAGCAAGACTTGAATCTAAACAAGAACAAGACAAATTGGAAACAAACTGTAGGAAAGTCCCATATGTAAGCTTAAACTTCAAAGCCACATTATCGACAAGTCTACCTAGCTCATTAGTTGTAGAATGGATAGAAACCGGTATAACCGGTTGTTACTTTGAAACTATAAATATATACCGGTGTCATCTATTTTGCCAATACCTTTCGCCCCTCGTGACAGGGTGAGAGCCTGTCTAGTTCCTTTTTAAACTTACTAAGAGTACTTAAGAAAGAAAGTCTGCGGCGATTCAAATACTTGTAAAATATGTCTCAATCCCCAGTTCTATGTATTATTTTCGTAACCGCGCGGCTTATTTTGTCGATATATCTTTAAAAATTGTTAGAGAGATACACTGCGAAAAGAATCGATAAAATAACCAAGGATAAGATAAGATAGTTCAAGATTCACGTACCAAAAATATGAGAACGATTTCACAAAAAATCGGTCTTGCGAAAATACACAAAACGTATTATATCAGTATTACCTATACAAAAACTAATAGAAATAGCAAGTTGTAGTTAATGTTTTTATAAAGTATGTGAAATTATCTATAGGATAAATACGGAAAAATCATACAGAAAACTCGAGACTGTGCTCGAGACCCAAAAACGGTTAAATATACGCGTGAAATTGATGACTTTCAGGGCTTCATAAAACTTAGCTGATTTCATATTTTTTTAATTCATACTGTGTTAAATATATCAATCTTTAGAAACCTATTTAAATTTCGAAACTAAGACATATGTTATCGCGTAATTTAAGATGCCGTGAAGCATGTTATAGAAATGGCTACATACAACAATCCAACGTCTGTGAGTAATAAATACTCCCCAACGCACATCGTTGGAAAGTTGCATATATGCCAATCTATTAAATATTTTCAATGGCGCGATACAGGTTTCAATGAGTTAGTAACGGTGCGACATCTATCGACGCGACGCGATGTGCCGCCACATGACTCCCTTCCCAGACCAGAGGTCGATACAGTATGAAAACCATCATCCATTTTAGCTTTGTCAGCAGTGATGGACTGTTTGGTGGACTGCATCGCGGCTGAATCACCTGTCGTGATGTATGACCTGTCGTCATGTCGGGCCGGCGGTCTGGTCAGTGGGAAGTGGAAGTAGGATGCGGGGTCAGGAATACAGGCGTGTTCATACGGGGTCACCAATATAGAAATGGCTACATACAACAATCCAACGTCTGTGAGTAAAAGGAATACTCCCCAACGCACATCGTTGGAAAGTTGCATATATGCCAATCTATTAAATATTTTCAATGGCGCGATACAGGTTTCAATGAGTTAGTAACGGTGCGACATCTATCGACGCGACGCGATGTGCCGCCACAATGTAATTCGTATGGAACAAAAGTTATCCCTTTTTTTTTTTTTTTTTTTATTTCACAACTATTAAAGGCGTTTTTGGTGCCTAATAAATCAGACCTCTATGTTGGTACCACAGGGTTTGGGGCTAACTTCTCCGCCCAAGAATTTTTTTTAAATGTGATTTAATTCATTATCCTGAAGTCAATGATAACCGGGATATAAAGTACCCTTTGCCACACTCCGGCTCTGCAACTATCTCTGTGGTTTCCCCTTGCCTTCTGCACCAGACATTTTGAGACTATTGAGAGGTCTTTAGCCTCTTCAGCCAGTTTCCAAGCTAGGAAACCTCGTTTGTTGTCTAGCAGAGGGTACCAAGAATGCAGGTGAGAATGACATTTGGGGCGGATATATCTTATTCAGTTCTCCCCTTAGCCCCCATTATTGCAGTAGATTCGTACAAGATGCAAGATGGTACAGTTAGAAAAAAACATGTTTTCTAATGAATTTACTGACATTTTCTCGAGCAAACGTTTTCTGAGGAAATAGATGTTTCATTAGCAAAAGGCGTATAGGATTTTTTTTATCTTGTTATTTTTATATTAAAAAAACCGCAATATGTTTTATATCCTTTGACAAATTAAAAGAAATCAACGGCTTCCTATTCTTGACACAGAATATTTCCGTACCATCTTTAATCGTAATTTATGTTGAAATTAAAGCAATAAATACGTCAATTTAAATTTAAAAAATATTTTGTTCATTTATTAGTGGGGCGTTAGAAAAATTATGGGAGCATAGAAGATGATTTTAAATATAGGGTGCGTCGAATTAATTCATTCTGGTAGACTAACAAGGGATGCTGAAAAAAGGTATCACCCCTTACAAACTGTCTTAGATAATGCATTTTTTTATTGCTTTAGAAAAAAAAACGTGGGTATGGATTTTTTTAAGACTTTCTATTCATGCCATTCACTGAGAAACATTTTTAAATATTTCTGCTTCAACTGTATCGCATTTCGAATTAAACGAAAAGTATTTGACCGATGTATATGACGTAACGACCAGTTATGTTGTTAGGGTCCCGTACCCAAAGGGTGACTATGGAAACCCTAATTATGATCCGTCCGTCCGTCCGTGTGTCACAGAGCTGTGTCTTTTTAACCGTAATAGGTAGACACTTGACAGAGTGTGTATTACTATGGCCGTTATACAGCAAATAATATTGTTCGATCTTAATAATGGCAATACATAGATTCTACAAAAGTCAAAAATTTTTAAAAACCGGCCAAGTATGAATAGGATCTGCGCTAATTTGTTCCTGCTCCATACTATATATATAATTATACTATTTAGTATACGGAATCCTTCGTGTGCGAGTCCGAGTCGCACTTGGCCGATTATTATTTATTCTAGTTGAAGAATTTGGCTAAATCTCGTACAAAAAATTTGAAGAATGAAGGAATAAAGATTTTTTTACTAAGTTGTACATTGCCTAATAAATATCTACTTATACTTCATAAATACAAATATTTGTGATATGCTTTGTCATAAAACAGAACAAGCACTTTATGGAGCTTTAACTTCTTTTTTTGCCTTATAGCTCCCGAAACCGTGTTACAATTCCAGGGTACCCTTTTCCATCTAAATATACCTCAACAGTACTGACCACTCGTTAGACATAACCTCACAAATACCATCGGCTAAACGATGGAGACTTGATCTTCCGCTGGATACCCTGGCACTATAACTTCATAAGTCAATTACCTATAAATAGATAGGTACGTACTATTAATACAACGATGGCATTTAACATTGAATCTGGCACCTCTGGTTTTAAATGCCGATCCAATTTAAATATAATTATTTAATATTAAAATCTGATTATTAACTGTTTATAAATAAATAATAAAAAGTTACATATATAAATAAAATAATTGCTTATTCAAAGATTCTATCGCCCATCAAAATTCAAGCATGGCTCAATAAAATAAATTACAAAATAACAATAACAATTTTATGGGAAGGTAAGTTCCGGGTAGGGTTGTGTGAAGTTACCCGACTAAGATTTTATTAGACGAATGCAGATTTTTTTATGGGGAGACTGCTTCGCTCCTTTAGGTTGTGGCGTGATGTTATATTCCTCAATAAACGTCAGTGGTCGAGTTAGTAAAACGTCGGCTCACAACTGAGACGTCGCGTGTTCGATATCTACATCCAACCAATGGGTTTTTTTATAATAAAAAAAGTTTATGTAAGTACATTATCCGACGTAAGAAGCTTTTCCATCTACATACCTCAACAGATCTGGCCACTCGTAATACCCCTGCCACACACTCGCCACACCTCACGCCACACTATGCTCCTCGCGCTGCCGCGATGTTGCCCTGTCTGTCCACACACTGCTCTACTCGCGCAATTAATCGCGTCGCTCCGCACTAGGTCACTCGCCTTCCACAATGGATGTTGAAACTTGAAACTGTGGCAGCGTGCGCGCTATGCATTTATAGTATAGCTAATTATATAAATGTAAAAAGAAATATACGTTTACAAATATACATGATTAATTAATAAAAGTGTGTTAAATATAATAATTTTAACAAAAAAAAACCCGACTTCAAACAGGAACTAAAAACTTAAAAATAAATTTACTTACCACAAAGTAATTCGTATTTTGATTTAGTTAATCAGAAATGATTAAATAAGTATTTTATAATTTTGAAGTAAGAAAGAAAGAACTTAGTTTTGAACTTAAATTTGCCAAATTAGCACCAACTTTAAATTCTACGACGAAATATTTATAATTTCTTACTTCAAAATTTTTATAATTTTAATACTTATTTTGTCATTTCTGATTAACTAAAAATCAAAATACGAGTTACTTTGTGCTAAGTAAATTTTTACTTTTTAGTTTCCTGTTTGAAGTCAGTTTTATTTTGTTAAAAAAAAATATTTTACGCTTTTTAGTGATTATTACCCATATGGGTGCAAAGTTCTCATCAATAGTCCAAACAACAGGTAGTTGCTGTAAATCGTTGAGGAGTTCCCTCGACTGTCTTTCGGCTCCATCATCAGGTCGACTCCAGTCCTTCATTAAATAGTAGTGCTTTAAAATACTTAATGAAAAAAAAAATTAACAAACGCGCCACACTAGTCGCCACTAAGATTTTCGAAGGCTCCCCTCGATTTCTCTGGGATGCCATCTCAGATCTTGGTTTCCTTATCATGGTACCACCCTTGAGATATCTCCTTTCCAACAAAAAAAGAATCATCAAAATCGGTTCATAAACGACGAAGTTAACCGCCAACACAAATAAAAAATATATAATATATACGGTCGAATTGAGAAACCTCCTTTTTCAAATCGGTTAAAAATGACGCGTGACGTGCTTTCGTATCGAGCGCTCGATGCGGTCTGCGTGCGCGCGAGTGTGTGGCCAGCCACTCACGCTCTTATTGCCGGTCCTTTGACTCGCGCCCAAAAAACCGACAAAACAGGGAGCAGTGGGCATGACGAGGAGTATGGCGTGCGGCATGTCGAGTAACGTGGCCACACTACGTCTCTCGCTCCTTTCCTCGCTACTTCCCATGCTACTCGACGAGTGTGTGGCAGGGGTATTTGACTCGCGCACAAAAACCGACAAAACAGGGAGCAGTGTGCATGACGAGGAGTATGGCGTGCGGCATGGCGAGTAACGTGGCCACACTACGTCTCTCGCTCCTTTCCTCGCTACTTCCCATGCTACTCGACGAGTGTGTGGCAGGGGTATTTGGTATAGCCTCAAAAAATCTTCGGCTAAGTGAGGAAGACTTTGTCTTCCGCTGAGTACCCTGGGGCCGACAACGGTTCCCGGGAGCTGTAGGGTATCCCGAGAAGATTTTTTTGATGTTTTCTTTTACGTTTTCTAATCGGACTGTTAGTTTCTGATTTCTGACTAAACATATTTATAAACTCTTTTATTTAATAAAAATAGACCTCTTTTAATAAAAAAAGATTCCTAATATCTATATCTAGAAAAAAATCGGTCTTGCTGAAATACCATATACGTATGGTTCTATATGTATTTAATTTATCATCACTATATAATATGTTATAAAATAAAGTCCCCCGCCACGTCTGTCTGTCTGTCTCACGCAAAAACTACTAAACGGATTTTGATGTGGTCTTCACCATTAGATAGGTAGATTCACGAGGAAGATTTACGAGTATTAAACATGGACCAATCATGTTTAGGAGTTGAGCACTAACAGTATTAGGGAATGAAGTTGCAAAAAAGTTAGCTCCAGCGAAATTTCATGGCGTATGCTATCTAATCCATCAGATATATATCAAAATGATGTAGGAAAGAAATGTGTAGAATGAAATTATCTATAAAAATGTTCGCGGTGGCATATATCTACATCTAAAAGATAAGTAGTAATAAGCGTATTTGTGTGGGTATTATATAAATTATTATCATATTAAAAGGATGATATTGCAAGGTGCTGTATAAAAGGTCGTGCACGAACGATACATTCCTTCCTTCAATGACCTTTGGTTTTTACGATATTCCTATTTACAAATTATGTAGGTACTTAATTAAATTACCCATTTCGACTGAACTAAAATATTTTTCACGTCTTTTATCCCATTTGCTACGATCCTGACATACCTCTTTCGCTTCTTTTATATTCTTCATACCTTTCATACATGCTTTTATATCCCTCTATATATATTATAAACGCGAAAGTATGTATGGATGTATGTATGTTTCTTACTCAATCACCTGAACGGATCTGAATGAAATTTGGCACAGAGATAGATTATAGTCTGGAATAGCACATAGGCTACTTTTTATCCCGGAAAGGTGTATGTTTCCCGTGGGATAGATTTGTTTTTGTTTTTCAAGGGATCGACATGATTTTTTGCATAGTGGTAGTTTAGGGGTCAAAGACTTTTTATACCGCGAAATCGGGCGGGGGAGGGGCAAATTACAGTCACGGGATTATTTCTTTTTGGATATTTCCACGCGGGTGAAATCGCGGACAGAAGCTTGTGTTCAATAAAAGTAGTTACACATAAGTCAACATTTCCTTTCGTTTCAACCATTTAAATTTATTAATGTTGATATTGGTAGAGTGTTGTATTTGAAGCCGGAGAGACCAAGGTTCAAAACTCACTCAAAAATGCTAAAACATCAACAAAAATAAAATTGGTTAAATTTAATAAATTGCACCGATTAAATGCCATTAAAATTCGGTGACGGTATCAAATCTGACCGTAAGTGAATTTAAAATGGTAAATTATGTACTACAATACAAAAAGTATTTTACAAGGGTTTAAGCCATTGTCACCCCAATGTCAACTGTCCAAAATGTCATTAAATGTCATGATTTGACAGTTTTTGGGTTATAGACACCTCGAGTGCATAGTTTCACCTTACATGTCCGTAGGGAATAAAAATAATGCAAGCAATGATAATGTAGTTATTGTGATAAATTATTTGTAAATGGATGTTTCATAAAAAGTGTTAAGTGTGTCCAGTTAATAATGTCAATATTGTTGTCATAGTTCAACTGATCTCCCATAGATGGCGTCTTTTACAAAATAAATAAACTAGTTTAATTTTAAAATAAACATTTAATTGTTTGTTTATTTTTCGTCATTAGAGGGGAAAATAATCTTCAAAATGGCGTATGGCAAAAAACACCTTTGAGATATAATATACAACGTTTTTATATTTTGTTAACGTGATAATAGCAATCACTTCAAACTGAGCCTAAAGTAGGCCACACATTGGTCCGGCATCGCACAGAAAATTTGCCATTCCGGCCGCCAGACGATCTAGGCGGACCATTTGTTATAAGAATTGGACGAGTCTGTGCTCGATTTCGGTGGACCGTATGGCGGCGCGCCGGCGATAGGACATTCGAGTGGGCACCTTAAAAATTTTACACTAAATTGTTGTTGTATTTCTTGATAAAAAGACAATATAAAAAAATTATAGGTTTTTTTTTTTTTTTTTTTTTTTTTTTTACGGGTTGCTTTACAGCTCCCGAAACCTTCCAGTTCCGTGAAGAAAAATAAATAAATAAATAAATAAATTATAGGTTATTCTGCGCTTCCAAAGTACGAAAAGTCTCAGAGGAAAAGTCGACTTTTAGCTCAACTAAACCTAGTTCTATGGTAGGGAAGCAATTATGTATTTGTATATACTTAGATATTTTTTCCAAATAATAAAATTAACTCACTTGAGGACGGTTTTGAAATGTCGACAGCTGTAGAATCTATCGGATAATCTAATTTGTTGAAATCGTTTCTAACTCTATAAAATTTAACTAAATTACTATTAAAACCGACACGGGCCCCGGAAACGTTCAGTTTAGAAAAAAAAATGGAGAAATAACACAATCTGCTGCTATTGTTAACGGTTGTTAAAATTAAGGAGGGACATGAATCAGTACTTAGGCATCGATTAGTCACATATTCACGGCTTTTATACCTTGCGGTGTAGCCAGGTCCACTTGACGTCAGTTTTCCATATTAAACGGAACAGGTGGAAAGCCTGTTGCTGCACTTAGTGAACCTAGATGTGTCACTTCTTTAAAAATTTTGTTCTTTATGTATTCTTAAGGATCGTTGCTCTCAGTTATCTTGTACCTGTCAAAATAATGGCAAATCTCAGTTAATTCTGGAAAGTTGCGTTTATTTATACAACATTTTTATTCCACACAGTTGATTGTAAAGTTATTATTTTAAGTTGGATGCTTTTGCGTTTTGAAAGCTATGGCTATTTAGAACTAGAAAATATGTCTTAATCTAATTTAAAATAATAACTTTGTGTGTTCCCACACGGAAATGTTGTATAAATAATCTCAACTTTCCAGGATTAACTGATATTTGCCATATTTTTGACAGTTATAAGATGACCTTGACTAAAGGCCCTTAATATACTTTTTCGTTTATTGGCCAAATATGCAAGATACATATTTTTTATAATTATACTTCTAATAACACAAAACTTAAAGAAAATCATCCTGATATATTCAAATTTTCTCATAAATATGTTCAACAAGATTCTTATATTTTTGTCAATACAAGATAATATAAATAATTAAAAGTTGTATGCATATTTACTTAGAAGCAAAGACATTTAATTGCTTAGAAGCGATCTAATTTAGTAAAAAAAATGCAACAATAGGAAAAAGTATAACATTTTTAGCACCGCGTTGAGAACTCATTAGTCATGACTGTGTAGAAGTGTCGCCGTTATTTACTTTTGTAATACGCCTCTTAATAAATCCTACTTATTACCCAAAAACTTTTCAAGAAGCGTTCTAATAATACAATCTATCTCTGCAAAGTCACACAACAAAAAACATCTTCTCGGTCTTTACACCTTGTAGTATGCCTAGAGACACCAGGGGTGTCCACTTTTTGCCAATATTTGCGTACATTCGCTTAGAAAAAGAAATAATGAATCGAAATCACTCGTCACTCGATTAGTACAAGGGCTATTGTATCCAATATCCATCACGGTGTGCATCAAACCCTTTTGACCGTTCAATAAGGGCGGATTCTACCACATAGAGAGCACAGTAGGGGGTCTATCCACCCCCGAAAGGCAAAGGGTTGGAAAATGAAAATAATTAACACAATAAACGTAGGAGGTGAATTAAAACTTCATACACCGTTTCAATTACTTTTGTTCATATAGTATTGTAATATTCGGACATTTTATAATAATGCATGAAAGGATGATTACGAATGGTGTTTGTAGAGCAGATGTGAATGGAAGATAGATAATATTTTTAACCGAACTTCAAAAGAAGGTGGAGGTTCTCAATTCGTCGGAATATTTTATGTTTTTTTTATGTAAGTATGTTCCCCGATTACTTGAAGACGCCTGGACCGATATGGATTTTTTTTTGTTTAAAGGGTATACTTCCCACGTAGTCCCATGGTCATCAGCTCAGGATCTGATGATGGGATCCTGGAGAAATCGAGAACTCTTGAAATTTTATAGGCACACTTGAAGCGATTTGTTTTTCTATACTAATATTATAAAGAGGAAAGATTTGTATTTCTGTATGTTTGTATGTTTGTTACAAATATATCCAAAAACTACTGGACGGATTTTGATCATTCTTTCACCATTGGAATGCTACATTATCCCTGAGTAATATAGGCTATATACCATCACGGCATGACGACGGGAACGGGGTGGGCAGAGGTGAACATAACAAAAGCTATGTAAGAAGTGTATGTTTGCCAACATTCTGAAATAGACACGTACGAAGTCGTGGGAAACAGGGTAGGGGTAGGGGTAGGGGTAGGGGTAGGGGTAGGGGTAGGGGTAGGGGTAGGGGTAGGGGTAGGGGTAGGGGTAGGGGTAGTGCAGACAGCTAGTTTTTTATAAATTTCTTTCGGAAAGCACACTTTTCAGTGCATAATTTTTGAAGTCGGTACACCTTTTTTTAAAAGGCAATTATATTCTAAGTTAAAGAGAAAGTTTTAATTTATAATTCTACTATAACCATTTTTAAATATCTAAATATATAAAACCGTCGTGTTGCTTACTGACTGACAATCAACGCACAGCCTAAGCCACTGAAGATATAAGTATGAAAATTCGAAGGTATATTCCTTAGGGAGTATAGAGGTATCTACACTATAAGGAAAGATTTTTTGAACAGTATATCAAGTCGTAATAGCATCATGTAGGTACTTATTACAAATTATATCTATCATCACGCCTTTTATCCCAAGAGGGGTAGGCAGAAACAATCGAAAGCTATTTGTTACGATCCTGACATACCTCTTTCGCTTTCTTTCATACATGCTCGGCGATTCTGTATACATTTAATAATTCCACATTTTTTACATGTTCATAAAATGTTTTTACTTTATTATTTGTTGTTATAGCGGCCATATTAATGAATACACACTCTGCGAAAATTTCAAGTGTCTACCTATTACGCTTCAAAAGATACAGCCCTATGACAGACGGACGGACGGACGGACAGCGGAGCCTTAGTAATAGGGTTTCCATTGTCACCCTTGTGTACGGAATCCTAAAAATATCACACAATAAGCGCACAGTTCATATTGCCCAAAAGAACAGGTGCATGAAATCTAATGATGTTATCAGTCAAATTAAATTTGGTCATTTTTCGTATCACGCACATGTAGCGGCGCCAGGCACGGTAATGCGCGTAAATTGGTCTCTTTCTCACGTACACAATAGGGTTGTCGATTTGGCTTTTATACTAGATTTTTTTTTTATCTCAACTCAATTTCAATGGGAATTTGACAGCACTGTCAAATCTTCCATAAGCGAGACTTGGGTATAAAATAAGAAGCACGAAAATAAGATAAGTGCAATTTGGAAATGCGGTCTTTACGTAGAATATTGGATATAAAGCGTATTGACTGCATCGGCAAAGTAGTTTACGCTGGTTTGGACATGTTGAAAAAGATGAAAGATTGACTAAAAAAGTTAATATGGCAGAAACGAAAGAAAATGCTGGCAGAGGACGACCCTAATACTTTTATTGAACATATAAAACATGTCAATCGCCGAGCATGTATGAAAGGTGTGATGAATATAAAAGAAGCGAAAGAGGTATGCCAGGATCGCAGCAAATGACATTCGATTGTCTCTGCCTACCCCTCTTGGGATAAAAGGCGCGATGATAGAGACGATTGATTGACTGAATGTATATGTACGCGCCAGCTCTAGTTAATACATAACCAAATAGGGTACCTAGCGAAAGACAAAAATTTTAATGGAACCTACCTTCTTCTCCTCAGTCGTAGTGCTCTTGACAGAGCAGTCGTGGTCAAACATGGCGGTCCACAGCGCGACGCACCTTGTTATGACTCACCATGGTGTCTTGGGAAGAATAGTGCAGTGGTTTCCCCTTGCCTTCTGCACCAGATATTTTGAGACTATTTAGGTCTTCAGGCTCGCAGGTGAAGATGATATTTAGGGTCGGATAGTCTTATTACATTCTCCTCCTTACCCCCCTATCTATCTACATATTAAGCTTCTTTAGTGCAAGCTCGCTTTTATACACAAGTTGGCAACCCTATAGCTAATGTTAATTAAACACCTGCGCCTACGCAGCGTAACGCTAAACGGTCAAATTTGAAAGTGTCATCTAGTGCTCTTAGTTGAACTTTTGTGTCACTTCAATTGTGGAAAATAATGCGTTTTTTAATAGTTTAGATAAACTAGACCAGGAGTTGTTAATATGAGTAGGTATGTGGGAATATGGTTTCTCATAAATTCCTTGTCTGGTTTTCTTAAGTTCTTAGAAGATGGGTAGTGACAGAAAGACGTTGATTTTTGGGTTCGGGAACTCAAACTTTTTATAATATGACACTCTATAGCGAGTGAGAACATGACGGTCTCCACTTTTGGAATGTAAGTATGTCAGTATGTAAGCAAGTCAAAAGCCTCCTAAAAAGATCATGTCTGAATTTAGATCTTCATTCGGGCCATTTGGGGTGGGGGAAGGGTAGTAATGCAATAATCACGGAAATAATTAATTAAGGTGCGTCGGTGGCCGAGTGGTTAAGACGTCTGGTATTAACTAGGCAGACCCCGAGTTCGATCCCGGATCCCGGCATGTACCAATGGGTTTTTTAATTAAAAACGTACGTACATAATCCGACAAACCACACTTAGAGGCTTTTCCATCTAAATATATCTCAACAGAACTAGCCACTCGTTAGGTATAGTCTCACAAATACCATCGGCTAAACGAGGGAGACTTGGTCTTTCGCTGGGTACCCTGGAACCGTAACACCGTTTCGGGAGCTGTAAAGCAACCCGTAAAGAAAGAAAAAAATTAAAAAAAAATTAATTACTTTGTATCATTCGAATTAGGTGCACTGTGTGCATGAGACGAGTTTTTGGACTTATTGCTCGAAGAGAAGGTAACAACCTGGAGAACCTTGTGGTGATAGGCAGGGTGGAGATGAAGAGACCTCGAGGACGAAGCCCTAAACGATGGTCCGTTCAAGTGTCAGAAAACCTGGACACCACAGCACTTAATAAGGCAGAGGACCGTAGCCGACGGAGGAGGTTCATTCGAATATGCAAGAAATACTTTTTAATTTTTATGTTACTTAATGATTTTTTCTGTTTATAAAAACATTAATTATCTATTATACTTACTTATAGGAGTGGATAAAAAAAAACTGTGGCTCAAACTCAAGTCGCGGAACATTGCTAACGCGTTCCCGTGACCCGCCGATAACCGGCGCGACATAACCCGCTCTTTCACTCCCGAGTGTGCATGATGCATTTCCCCATGTAAAAAAAAAGGCTCAAGCTTTCTTCGTATCAAATTTAATCAAATTCGGTTCAGTGGTTTATAATAAGTTCGCATTTATAATATTAGTATGAATTATTTTTTAACTTCGGGATTTCATTGCACCTGCTGCATCAAAGATAATTATTTAATTTGGCACGTGTTTTCACCAATCCTTAATTATGCATCAAGAAGACAGGTGCGTAAAAGGTTAATAGCTATTGTCTATTTAAAGATGTAAGAAACGATAAAAAATTAATGCAACAAATATACCTAGGTTGGCAGATTCACGGATTCGATCCCTAACTAGGTCATTTTGAATAGTTACATACCAAAAAAAAGTTTTTACATACATGCATTACGGTTTTATTTCATTCTTCACGGTTCCGGTTCCAGGGTACCCAGCGGAAGACCAAGTCTCCCTCGTTTAGCCGATAGTATTTGTGAGCTTAAACCTAACGAGTGGCCAGTTCTGTTGAGGTATATTTAGATGCAAGCCTCTAAATGTGGTTTGTCGAATTATGTACATAAGTTTTTAATTAAAAAAACCCGTTTATATACGGTTTTATAACAGAGACAGTAACAGTGTCACCTGTTGGCCAATTGGCCATGCTAACTTTTTGAACAGAAACGAAGATCTCGAAACCGTTTCGAGATATAAGCTTTCAGTACAATTTCTATTTATCAGATTTTAAATTAAGTCTATACTTTTTAAGATATTCAATAACAAACAATAACCTTAATTTGACCGATGTATGACGTCATCTTAAGCAGTATGAAAAAATGATACCTTTGCCTACAAAAAAGGGCAATCGTCAATCTTTGAATGACATCTTTATAAATTATATTTTACGTGTAATTATTTTCTTTGTTATTAGGACATGACGGGATGAAACACTATTTACTTGCCATTGTAAAAAACTATTCAATTTAAATAAATATAAACACGAGTATATAAACAAGATTAATTTTTAGGTTAGTCGACCTTGACTGACGTTTGCTTGACGTTAATTTGATTGACTGTCACTTTTTATGTGTAGTGGCCAAGATTATAATCCTGTTCTAAATTCTTGTGACGTCACGTTTACTTTTCGCGGGTAAAATTTGTAAAATATATTAAAAATAGACGCAATGGATAAAAAACAAAAATATCGAAATTAGTTTCTTAAAATGGGCTATATTTTCAAAACAAATTATAAAAAAAGTATATTATAAATATGTAGCATGGCCAATTGTCCATATTATACAGAACAGTTGGCAAGTCTTTTGCTGCAGCTTATGAATCTAGATTTGTAACTTTTTACCAAAATCTGTTATTTTTAGAAGAAATCCGTAGAGCTTTGCTTGCCCTACGAAGCACAAGAAGTCGATTAATACAGAAAACTAGCATTTGTAGCACTAGTAGGACCCCCCATCTGGTTTTAAGTAAAACACTTACTAGGACATCTCCCAATCACGGCCGGGTCCTACAGCCCTTTGTCAGAGTTCTGAAGACCTTGGGTCTGCAAGGATTCTTCCATCATTCCAATTCTGGATACTTTTTGACCTCCTAGAAGACCTGACACCTATCCTATTATGTAAAGTAAAGTAAGTACTTGCTGATAGGCAGCTGTAATGTAAGGCAACCCGTGAAAAAAAAAGCACTTGCTGATTAATATGGGCTACTGGCTAAATGTGGACGTTGCTTCCAGTTTCTACCTACACAGTAGAAGTCATGATGGTGCACCGTTTTGATAAAATTTTATACAACTTTTTAAATTGTTTCAAGTTTCAAGAAACCGTTAAAAAAGTGAACAATATTTCAATTGCTTCACGATAAATTGTAAATTTGTTCTGGTTAATAAATAACAACACATTTGAAATTTTTGGTAGCTTTTCTGAAATCTCAAAAAGTATTGAACGGAAATCATGTTATTTCTTACAATATTGCTTAACGCTTTGATATTGAAGTAATGTGGCAGCTGTTACTGTAGTCGCGTTAAGTACTACTGTGGAATGACAGACTGCCTTATGTTCTGTCTAAATGGAGACATTGCCACCAGTGTATTTACAAGACATAACCATCATAAGTTTAGGCTGCATTTTTTTCTCAATTTCGCAATATAGATTCATCAATATTCTAGATATTTACGTCTGTTAAAGAAGTGACACATCTAGGTTCATTAAGTGCAGCAACACGCTTGCTTCCTGTTCTGTTCAATATGGACAATTGGCAAAAAGTGGACACTGTTACTTGTGTCTCTAGCAACACCACAGCGTATAGAATATTTCAGTTACAGTTTTAAGTGCAATACTATATATTTCTTTAGTCCATATAAAGGTTTAGATGGATTTGGATACATTTTGATTACATTGAAAGACTGATTGATGTTTTTTTTAAATTTATTCCAAAACAGAAAATACAATTCGCTCAATACCAATTAAAAGTTTCTCAACTAAGAATAAAATTCTTGACACAATTCAAATCAAATGATCTTAGACCATATATTGCATATACCGTTTTCCTGATCGACCATATAAATCGTATGATTGCATTCTATCGAATCGAATACACTGACTGACCGACATTCCACCGCTATTTCAACCAAGAACTTTTTATTTATTCCATACAAGCTTCTGTCCGCGGTTTCACCCGCGTGGAAATAGATCCAAAAAGAAATAATCCCGTGACTGTAATTTGCCCCTCCCCCGCCCTCTTTCACGGTATAAAAAGTAGTATATACCATTCTCTGACCTCTATACTGCCACTATGCAAAAACAAATCTATCCCACGGGATATTGTCATTTTTATAGATAATGGTACGGATCCCTTCGTGCGCGAGTCCGACTCGCACTTGGCCGGTTTTTTAATATGACCTAAGAATTTATCCCAAAGGAATCCCTAAAATAAAAAGTAGACTTTCCGGTTCTCCAACTATCTTTGTGCAAAAAATCATGTCGATCTGTTTCTCTGTTTTGTCGTGAAAGAAGAGCAAACAAACAAACAAACAAACACTTACGCATTTAGTTAATCGAAGACCTGAAACGTCCAGGTTCAATTCCCAGTCGTGTCATGTGCTTTTATCGACTTCTCGTACTAGAACGGCCTCTGTTATTTTTGTAGCCCCTGTTATTGCCCTCCGTAGCACAAGGAATCGATTGAAACATATATCTATCATCACGCCTTTCATCCCAAGAGGTGTAGGCAGAGCCAATCGAATGCTATTTGTTACGATCCTGACATACCTCTTTCGCTTCTTTTATATCCATCATACCTTTCATACATGCGCGGCGATTGTGTGTACTTACATTTAATATTTCCATAGATCAATACATTTTTATATGTTCAATAAAAGTACATCTAGGTCATCCTCTGCCAGCATTTCTTTTTACTTTATAAACCTTTTTAATCAATCTTTCATCCTTCATTCTTTATTTCAGCCCACAATATGATATTATCATCAGATTTGTTCACCAAGTCTTATGCTTCTCTACTCTCTCTGGCCACGTCGCACAGTATAATAGCCGCGGTAGTTTCATTTTTTTTTCATCACGGGTTACCTTAAAGCTCCCGCAACCGTGTTACGGCCCCAGGGTACCCAGTGGAAGACCAAGTCTCCCTCTTTTAGCCGATGGTATTTGTGGTAACGAGTGGCCAGTTCTGTTGAGGTATATTAAGATGTGGTTTGTCAAATTACCCCATTGGTTAAAGGCCAGGATCAGGGATCGAACCCATGGTCGTCTTAACCACTCGGCCACTGTGTTTGTTTTATATTTATTGGAAACGGCCATAAAACATATCAACACAATTCGTTATCAAAAACATAGATTTTATCAAAAGACATACGGTTGGAGATAAAAAAAAATATCGCCGGAACATCTTTTGACCGTTCCGCCTAACTACATGTGTTAATCCAGAATCCTTCTCACTCACACATATTAGAATATATGTAAGTTAGAAAGGGATACATACATAGGTGGCAAATGTCCTCAGGTAACTTTGAAAGTTTAACTTCATTCTATACGCAGCTTTGCGCGGGAAAGCACGTGTTACTGAAAAGCTCTCGATGCGCGAAAACTTATATTAAATTTTATTTCTACATAAACTAGTTCATTAGTTTGTAATTATTTTTAATGATTTTGTGTTATTAAAGTTTTTTACAAAGACACGTGACGTGTAGTGCTGTTTCGCTTGGACTTATGTGAAACCTCTTATGAGAGAGGGTGAGAGAACTATGTGCAATATAAAGGAATTTTTTTCAACTTTAAACGGACTTTAATTCAGGTATGTTTTATGTAAATTTTGTATTACTTTTATATATAAAAAAAGAACTTAAAATTTTTTAAAGTTAAAAAAAGCGCGCCAAATTCTATTTACCTTAGTAATATAATTATAATTGGATACTAAATAAGTTAAATACTTATAATAATTAATAAATAATAAATTTGTGTCGAAAAGAAGTGACACATCTAGGTTCATTAAGTGCAGCAACAAGCTGCCAGCTTGCCACCTGTACTGTTTAATATGGACAACTGGCAAAATGTAGACACTGTTACTGGTGTGTCTGGCCACACCGCAAGGTATAAAAGCCGTGTAGATGTGTTTTGTGTGAAATATTATTGCTGAAAATTTTATTAAATTAATTTAGCCGTTATGGAGCTTATTTTGAACACACAAAGCGTTTAAAATCTCATTCAAGTCTCTACCTACCCTTCTTGGGATAAAAAGCATGATGATGATTGAGTGATTGACTAAAAAGTTTTATATGGCAGAAGTGAATGGAAATGCTAGCAGAGGACGACCTAGGTATACTTTTATTGAACATAAAAAAGTTTTGATCGGAGGCAATGTTAAAAGTACAGACAAACGCCGAGCGTGTATGAAAAGTATGATGAATATAAAAGAAACGAAAGAGGTATGCCAGGATCGTAGCAAATAGCATTCGATTGGCTCTGCCTAACCTTGGAATAAAAGGTGTGATGATAGATAGATATATTGAAACATAAGTAGGTGGTAATTTAATCGACTTTTGCTTCGGACTGTAAGTAAATACGGCGTCTGCACTTCTGAAAATAATACACACATCTTTTGAATAGACATGCTTGTTCAGTTTAATATGGATAACTCACTAAATGTGAACATTGTCACTAACATATCAAACCTCGTGTTTCGGAGAGCATTTTTTCTTCTGATCGTGTGTATATCGATTTTCATGAAATTGGTTTAGATTCAAAATTGGACACGGTATAGGTGGCGCTGCAATCTATCTATCTATCATCACGCCTTTCATCTAAAGAGAGGTAGGCAGAGACAATCGAATGCTATTTGTTACGATCCTGACATATCTCTTTCGCTTCTTTTATATTCATCATACCTTTCATACATGCTCGGCGATTGTATGTACTTTTAATATTTCCATCGATCAATATAGTTTTTAAATGTTCAATAAAAGTACATCTAGGTCGTCCTCTGCCAGCATTTCCTTTCACTTCAGCAATATAAATCTTTTCATCCTTCATTCTTTCAACGTGTCCAAACCAGCGTAAACGACTTTTCTTGATAACCACGGGCGAAGCCACGGTTATCACAACCGTGAGGTTTTTTCGTTTGAATTTAGTAATTCATTGACTTTCTAATGTAACATCCCCTACTTGAATGCACAACTCAATATGTAGGGACAGCAAAAAACGACAATTTCTTTTTACAATTTCCTTTATGCCTGAATGGGTTTCTGTTACTTGCTTCTTTATGCTTATTTCTATACTTTCGTGATAGACAGACACTAAATTATTAGAAATAATATTAAAAAAAATTTAAGTACCTGGGTAACAATGGTCTCATTTAGCAGCAGCCCAGCTTTTAGGGTTCCGTAGTCAATTAGAGAGAGGAAGCCCTTGTAATTTCGTTATGTGCCTGTTTGTCCGTATGTCGCAGGTTTATTACAATTTTTAAATCATATCATGAAAATATGAAGAGCTTTTTTATATTTATAGGCCATTATTCATAAACGTATTTTAGCAACGTTTTTGTTAAAATGTGTTTTGTTTCTTTCTATTATTAGTAAAGACAGGTTTGTTAGAGAGAGACAAAACATATTTTAACTAAAACGCTTCTAAAATGTGTTTATGAATATGGCCAATAGTGTATAGTTTTTATAATTATAAATAAGTAATTACTACCTTTTTTACCCGATTTCTAGCGATCTAATTAAAAAAATCTGATTTAATAGCTTCAATTTTCCCGGGGGAATTAGTTATTTTCCCGGGATAAAAAGTAGACTCTATAATTATCCGGCCTTCCAGCAATCTTTGTGCAAAAAATCACGTCGATCCGTCTGTCTGTCTGTCTGTCTGTCTGTGACCTTATCACGCAAAATCTACTGAACGGATTTAGTTGCGGTTTCACTATTAGATAGATTAATTCACCGGGAAAGTTTACGAGTATTAAACATGGACCTATCATGTTTAGGAGCTGTAACAGTATAAGTGAATCAAGTCGGGGAAAAAGTTAGCCAATAGCAAGTTTTCATGACGTATGCTGTCTAATCCATCAGAGATATAACAAAATTATATAGGAAAGAATTGTGTAGAATAAAATGATCTACAAAAAAGTCCGCGGTAGCATATATCTATCTCCAATAGACAAGTTGTAAACTTTCTTTCAATGCTAACTGTACATAACTCCCATTGAAAAGTCAACAAGACAAAAAATCGCAAAAGCTCTCAGCAAATAACCACATTATATAAAACAATAGACTTTGAAAGTACTTTAAAATATCAGGTAGGGGTCAGTTACGCCCTTCTTATAATTGTTGTTGGACAGAGTATGGAAGAATCGTAAGGATGAATGTAGCGTTGCCAGTTTTGCAATTTTGGGTAATGTTTGGATTACGGAGGATTTTAATAAGGATTTTTTTTTATCTAAGAACCCTTTAAGATGAAGCAATAAGCAGAGTCTAAGTCTAAATAAAAAAATAATCTTCAAAATGGCGTATCAAACATAAATTTTGATAAAGTATTAAGAGCTCTCTTGATCGCGTAACCAACTAAAAAACTCACGTGTTCAAGAATTTTGTATCTCTTTCACCCAATATCCGAGCGAAAGAAATAAATAGAGAAAGCAAATTTTCAAACCAAATCTGTACAATAAAATACACAAAACGGACTTCAGCAATTCAAGTATTGTACAAAAAACATTAGAAATAGCAAGTTCTAGTTAATGTATCCATAAAGTATGTGAAATTATTTTTACTCAATATGTAAAAAATACTTATACTTATATAAAAGTCGGTTAAAAATATGCGTGAAATTTATGATTTTCAGGGCTTCATAAAACTTAGGTATAGCTGATATTGACATATTTTTTACATATTGAATATAGATAATTTCAATCACTTTAAAGATCCATTAACTAGAACTTGCTATCTTTAATAAATTTTGTACAATACTTGAATTGCTGAAGTACGTTTTGTATGGGACAAAAGTTATGAGGCGTCCCCTTAAGAAAGATATGGCGTACCAACAAAAACAGCCTTGAGAAATAATATATAGCTTAAAAAATAATTATCACAAAGTTTCAGAAACCCAATCTGGCAACTCTAGATACTTAAACGAAGTGCTTATAATAAAGCACCCTTGCGCGAGCGCAGCGAACCGTGCGAGATTTTTTGCACATTTTTCATAGAGGCTTGCCATGCAATAATGCTGTGAGAACTGAGAGCTTTTACAGTCTGCTGAATACGATAGTAATGGAGATTTTTTTTTCATTTCAATAACGGTTTAGAAATTTTAAAATATCAATATTAACTACGTAGTGAAACTTTATACGAGTAATAAATTTCTCAAAAGTGTTTTTGTCAGTGTTTGATACGATATTTTCAAAATTATTTTTCCCTCTAATGACGAAATAAACAAACAAATCAAAATTAAATGTTTCTTCTAAACTAACTTATTTATTTTGTAAAAGACGCCATCTATTGAAGATCAGTTGAACTAACTCCTCTATGTGCGTGATAGGTAACACAACAAAAGCAGCAACATAAACTTTATACGTGAGTAGACAGATTTGTTATTTTTTATTAATATTATCATATCTCTTGATAATAACAAATTATACCAAAATTGGTAAATCGTGGCGAGAAGTATGTGACAGGTGCGGAAAATCGCGTATTTTTTGGACACATGACTTTATATTATTCAGCGCGCGTATTCTGGTTAGTTCTGTATTCTAAGAAAAAAAACACCCTTAATATAATTAATTAAATGACAACCGCTTCCCTAATGCACAAAACAAATCATATAGACAAAATAACCCCACGGCCCTGCTCGTATCCGTGTAATGTTTTAACCGAACTATAAAACTTAAGTATGTTTTGTTATTTAAATTTATTTGTTTAGCAAACATCGGAACGTGCATTTCATTAGACATCTTTGATAGAGGGAAGAAATTCAGTTGATAATAAAAAAATTGAGATACGGATTGGTAAAAAAAATTAAGCTAGAAAATGTTGACAGTATAAAAGAAAATAAATACCTACACGATAATATTTTTATTTATTTGTTTAATAATATGTCTTTTATAATATCTAAAAAAAATATTTAATTCACCTTAAACGAGAAGTGACGTGACATTCATGTAAATTTCAAATAAATAACCACAGACTATTATAACTGTCTGTCAATTTGTCACTGACTAAGCCATTTTATTGTTTGCGTGAATGTGACGTCATCATAGCGCCCAGAACGTTTTGTCGGGAATTTTAGAAAGAAAATTACAAACATGTTTTTTTAATTGAAAATACAAATATAAAATTGTATTGTAATATTTTATTAGGTATAATAAACTTACAGCTATAATTAAAAAGTATTTCCAAAAAAATATCAACTCTCCCTATTGTTAGGAAATATGATGAAACCAGAATCCGCATAAATTCCTCAAACTGAGGCTGAAAATAGTACACTAAAATAGTGTATATTTCTTGATAAAAAGACAATATAAGAAAAATCTATAAGAACATAGAATAGGTGTTATTTTTTATTAATATTATGCTATCTCTTGATAATAAGAAATTATACCAAAATTGGTAAATCTTGGCCAGAAGTATGGCGAGTGTGGAAAATCACGTATACTTTTTGACACATCTTTTATGCCATTCAGTGCGCACTGCGCATGCGCAAGAATAAAACATGAAAATCCGTTTACCCGTTACGACCAGATTGAGAATTTCATAAAAAATATTGTACGTCGTTTCTCACGAACCTTCTAAGTGCATGGGGTATCCACGCCCTAGAAAAAAATTACAAAAAAAAATTAACAATAAAAATAAATTGTATCAACTCAAGGGTGCGATGTCGTTACAGGAAGAGTTGTGTTGTTGAATTAATTTCATGTCAAATGAACTACAAACGCTTTAAACATAATAAATAATAGGATTTCTGATGTATTTTTGAATTTTCCAAAATAAACACTAAAATAAAACAAAGTAACTACCTACCCAAACTTTATGTCCGGCTTAACTTTTAATTTTATGATTTTCCGAAACCATGTTATCGGTCCAGGGGTACCCAGCAGACGACCAAGTCTCCCTCTTTTAGCCGATGGTATTTGTGAGACTATACCTAGGCCAGTTCTGTTGAGGTATATTTAGATGGTAAAGCGTGGTATGTCGAATTATAAAAAACTCATTGGTAAATGGTCGGGATCGAACCGTAGTCCGCCTAGTTATATACCAGACGCATAACCACTCGGCCACCGACGCACCAGAACTTCTTTACCTTTACATTTGACAACTTATTTTCCCTACGAAAGCTTAAAACTAGAACTACCCTCACAAACAAGTGTATTCAATTCAAGTCGAGTTCCAATAACTCAACCCCTTAGAAAATCGTTACAAAATAAATCAGCAAAGTCACCTAATAAATATTAGTTTGAATTTTACTTTATTATATAAGCTATTCCACACCCTGGTTGCACTATTGACCTGTCGGTTTACGGATTATGGGGTATTAAGTTCCCAGGGATCCTTACAAGTACCAACTTTCAAATATAATTTATGGGACCAATTACTTCTAATCACACAAATCTTCACGGCCTTTAGACTTTTCGGTGTGGCCATAAACTGACCACTTGCTGCCAATCAAACAGAACAAGAACTAAGTGGCAAACAACAAAAAATTAAAATGTATACAAAAAAGTTTCGCGATGCACTCGCAAATTGAAGTCCTGCTCCAGAAATTGCCATTTGAGTCTATCATGAGGTATGGTCATCCAGGTCCAGCTATCCGTAGAAGCTCATTTAACTGCAGTCAATTGTCTTAAATTGTACTCAAAACTGAAGATTGAAAGTGCATTGGACGTTTTGTTAAATGATAAATGTTAAATGATGATGCCTTCTCCTCCACAGTCGGTCTCTCATTACTGAGAATCGAGACTCTGACTCATCAGCTTCTCCTCAATTATCTACCTCCATCGGCTGCGGCTGTCTGAAGAAGGGCTGTAGTAATAGAGGTGTCCAGGTTTTCGGACACTTGATCGGACCATCGTTTGAGGCTATGTATGTCCTTCATCCTGCCCATCACCACAAGGTTCTCCAGGTTTCCCTCTATTCGTGCAATATGTCCGAAACACTGCAGAATTCGTCTCATGCACACAGTGGAGAACCGTGGCCTGGACTTGATGTTCAGCTCTGACAGTATAATTATGCCTAAGTTACCTTTTTTTAAGTTTGAAATTTCTCTATACCTTTTCATTCAGGTCTAAATAAATCCAAACATAACATATTTCAATGATATCAATAATTTACCATCATGCACAATTGCAAGCCCACTGATATTTTCTACACCCTTCATTTACTACTTTAAAAAAACTTTTAAAAAATCACATCGTATTTCACTCAGTAAACTAGTTCCAATAGTAAAGAAAGTACAATTCTGAAGTCAACAATACATGGCAAACGTTTTTTCTGCAATAATAAATAACCTTTAAAAATATCTGAAGTCATTCGGACCGAGACAATAAGTCATCGAATGACTTGAGGGGCTCGTGCGAATAAGGCGTGGTTCGAAAATCTAGTATGTACGATTGAAATATCTTTAGGGAAGTTTTATTATAACACTGTAGAGGTTATAAAACTTTAACGACTCTATTATGAACTTGGACTGTTTTATGTTATTTAGGTTATAAACTTTATTGTCATTTTATGGACTTACACATTTTCCTTTTATTGTATTTTCAGCAATTGATTTTCATTGACATTTGGTAATTTATTGTTTTATGCTCAATTTTGTATTGATTTGTTCTGCCACAATATTATTTATGCAGGAATCTATATTATTGTATATAAAAATGGACGTTGGTATATCTTCTGAGATTAGTAGACACAAAACTACTGGACCGATTTTGTTACTGTTTGCGTGATTAGATAGACCGATTCACGTGAAAAGTGTATAAAACAACACGCTACGCCTTTTGGGAGCTAAGCAGTAATGAATAATGGCAATGTTCCTGGCATCGGGTGCTCGGGTCTGGGTAGTTTTGCTTTGCACTAACATTTAAATAATTTCTTAATTAAAAAAAAAACCTACTTATGCTCAAACTTTCCAATATAATCCGCGCCCCAACTCGTAAATTTCCCACAAAGTGGTTCCCAAAGCATTGTTGTAAAAAATAAATCATACATTTACATGAACCGTTGCGCTTAAAAAAAACTGGAGCGAACGGTCTCCATACAATCATGACCTTTGTGCCGCTATACCGAAGTCCCATCCTATTGTTCAATATATTTCTGGAATATTTCGCACACTTCCTTGATCTTTTACAATAGCTGATCTACAATTTTTAATCTATTGTTTGCTTGGATGCTGTTGGATCTTGCACAACGCTCCAATTTCTTGAGGCAAACTATATCTAAAAGCAGTATTCATTGTTTGGGACAACAATACTGTCAATTTGGTAAGGTAAGGGGTCGACTTGACATCTGCCTTCCAGGTTTGAGACCCCGTCCTTATGTAAGAATTCTTATGTATTGTATATTTTGTTAGTTACAATTACAACTCGTGATAGCAACTGATTTTTTACAGTAAATAATAGAGTAACTTTCGGGGTCTGAGTAACAAGAATATAATACTTTAAAAAATTCCTAGCTGCAGCAAAAGTGCAGTAGATACTATTAATAATTATAATAAAAATAATAATAAAATTGCCTCTTATGTTAGGTACTTAGACCACCTTCGCGTTAATTGTTGTCAATGATGAATAAATACGTTGATATTTTTCTTATTTCCTTCCTTTACGTGTTGCTTTAAAGCTCCCGAAACCGTGTTACGGTGTCAGGGTACCCAGCGGAATACCAAGTCTCTCTCTCTCTTTTAGCCGATGGTATTTGTTAGGCTACACCTAACGAGTGGCCAGTTCTGTTGATGTATATTTAGATAGAAAAGCCTCTAATTGACATTTGTCGTTTGTGTTTATTTTCTTATTGTTATTTATTATATTTTCAAACTAATACAATATTGTTTACAATTTTATTTAATCTGGGATTTTATTTTATTTTTGTAATTTAGTACTTACCTATTTAAGATAATTTTAATGCCTATGTAAATATTACATGTAAATTAATTTAATATAGGAATAGAAAAACTACTTAGTTAACTAAAAATTTAATAATGAAGACCATAAATCAAAAAGGTTAGGTCCGTGTGGCATAGTGGCAAGAATGCTGGCTGTATGTCCTCGCTGTATATAGCTATTCTAATTATCTGGGCAAAGAAAGAGCCAGCCCTCTCTCACCAGGGGTGACGAGGATTTTTGTATTTTTAAATTAATTATTATTTTTATATACTTACGGTCAGAAGGGTATTTTATTGTACGCCTTTGTTTATCCCATTGACAAATACAAGCATGAATTTGTAAAAATGCTACTACAAAATTAGCTCGAATTACAGACAAAAGGACAAGTTAGCATTTAGCTTACATTTATTGTGAAATTAATCATCCCTTTGTTTAGAATACATTGAATCTTTTCTATAACACACTTACAATAAGTACATACAAAGACATCAATGTAAAAGTATATTAAATAATAATAGTGGTTTGTTAACAAGGGAGAACATATGGCAGTGAAGATTTTGAACATAGATAAGAGTCGTATCGTGGGTTGAACATACTTTTAGTAGAACGTACACGAAAATAACTATCTTAAGGTTCTGTAGCCAATGGGAAAAACTGAACCTTTTCTTTATGTCAACAATTCACTTCATTTTATGTAAACTGCAATACAATAGGATTTTTCTTACAGGGATATCTTCATACATAACATAATTAAATACTAAATTAATATGAATTTATTGTTAATGGGAGTGCCATCTGTATTTTTTACGAAGAACACCTTGTTTTTCTCTACCTTGCCTAAAGAAGTTTCACTTAGCTGAGGTTGTTTGAACGCGCTATAGGATTAGAAAAAATATTTTTGCATTTGATAGCCCAATATTAGAGGAAGGTTATAGGCTAAGTAACCCAATGGAGCGGAGACTGCAAGTCTTATATAATAAGCGAAAAAAGTAGTGGGCGAAATGCTACACAGAGCCAATGACATATAAAAAACCGCAAAAATTCGAAATTGGAATTTTAATTCTTTTACTTCCGGTTACGCTATTCCGTCCCATTTCACGAATTTTACAAAATGCCACATCCTAGAATGTCCGCGCAAAGCCGTTTACTGTCTGTGTCCGACCCAGGAATTTGCTCGGCATTCTAGAGTTGGTTATTCTCAGTACAACTCCACTGCGTAGATCATCTTCACTTATTATTGATGTTAAAAGTCAAATCGCACCGGTACAAACAAAGGTACAAATTGTCGATATAATTGTAATGTAATTAGAGGTAGTTAAAGGGGCGCGAAGTTCGTGTGGGGGAGGTGACAGCTGCGTATACGCACCTCGTGCATACAAACAAAATAAAAACCTGCATATATTTTAGCTATTCAATACTTAGAAATTTTTTGGGTCTTTTGGTAGCCAAGTGGTTAAGACGTCTGGTATTAACTAGGCAGACCACGGGTTCGACCCCCGATCCCGGCCATGTACCAATGGGTTTTTTAATTAAAAACTTATGTACCTACATAATCCGACAAACCACACTTATAGGCTTTTCCATCTAAATTTACCTCAACAGAACTGGCAACTCGTTAGACTCACAAATACCATCGTCTAAATGGACTTGGTCTTCCGTTGGGTACCCTGAAACCGTAACACGGTTTTGGGAGCTGTAAGGCAACCCGCGAAGAAAGAAATAAAAAATCTTTTTGGAAAAGGCTTTTCGAACTCTTCTTTTAATAGCCTATCTCATCTCTTCAGATTTATAATAATACTAACAGATGCCCACGGTTACACCTGCATGTAAATATAATATCCCCTTAACGCCTGAGAAAGAAAATGGCAATGTGATGTTGCTATATTTAGTAGGCGCTTTATTACTTCATACAAAATAGGTGTTCACGAAAAGCTCTTTTATTTTAACCCCACAGAGATCGGAAATCTTAGATGCAGTAATAGGCACTCAAGAACAAAATCACCATTTTCAAATGAGTAAATACGCCTTACGCTAATATATATTAATCAGAAAAAATATATTTTGGTATCTAGGGACCAATATCTAATAAAATGACGAAAAAAAAATTTTTTTATTGCAAAATTCATTGAAAAAAAATTATAAATGAGGTCTATTTTTTATTATTTTTGAGCAAATCTCTTAAAGTATGAATTCTATTATGATCAAATAAACTGGTATGTATAGTAAAATAATAAATCTAGTAAATTGATTCAAAACATAATATAATTATTTCTTTTTTATAAAAAAAATAACTATAAAACAATCGTCGCGCACTACGATTACTCAGTATTACCGGACTATCAGACGTGTTATCTTTGGGCGCGCCTAATATTGACTCAAGATCCTTTTGAAATTGGATCAGCAGTTTCGGAGATTACCTCCTACGTCCAAACATACAAACTTTACCACTCTTATTAATAAACTCGAAGTAGCGACGTAGTAACTAAACTGTGTTTCGTCTCCGTCTATCATAATGAATTGCAGATTTGTTAGACGGAGACGAAATACAGTTTAGTTACTACGTCGCTACATCGAGTTTATTAATAAGAGTGTACATCTTCATAATATTAGTAGGTACAGATAATAGACTAGAAGTTGTCCGCGACTTCGTACGTATAGTAATAAGAATAGTACAGTAATTTATGTAAATACGCTTAGTTTTATTTAATTACATTTTTACTTCCATAAATTAAATAAACTAATGAACTAACCAACGCACGCGTCTCGTCGTGACATGATGGGGAATCCAGTTTAATCCCGTCCGCGCTGTGATAGTTGTGATTAGTCAGTGATAGGACATATCGCTGTCGGCGGGATCATCTTAGATACCGATTAATCGGAATATACTTGACATTGGCAGAATCATCAAAACCCTGATGGAGTTGCCTCAGGAGGATGCCTACACTAATATTCCCGTTCACGTAAAAAAGTTTTCCCATAGACAATTTAACACCTCGTTGTACTCCTTCTTAAGACGCTGGATAGAGCCAAAGACCTTGAGAGATGGCACCGCCCCCACGCGGGTACACATACACACTAAACGACGTGGCTGCCACTAATAATATAGCATCAGGCTGCAGCCGGTACTGTCGGTACACGAGCGCTTACGCACACACGCGTGCAGTGCGTACATAATATCTCGAAAATGAGAATAAAGGAACTTGCTGAAAATTTGATTAAAAAATAGAACAGTATTACGATAGTATATTGCTAGATAAAATATCTGTCAAAAAATCAGAATCATTGCATGCATTTTAGTACTGTTTCTAGACAGTTAAATATTTTTTTAGAGGTACATTCGTGATTTTTTTCTATCGAATCAATATAGTTGTATTATATTTTGAACACAGTATCTTAATAATGCATAACCTCAACAATATCATATATTTTTTTGATTATGGTCACTGCAGTGGATCATGTACTTTTACGCATCACAAAACTCGCATTTAGCTCTACATCCTCTTAAGGGTTGTTTTTCAAAACCTCCTTATTTAGGTCGCCTCCTATGTGTTCTAGCTAAGTTTCAAGTAGATCCGACCAAAACAACATTTTCCCCCAAACAAACTTACACCCCCTTGCACAGTGCACACCCTTCCTTAAGGGTTGTTTTGAGAAATACTAAATCACGTATTTTATTATTTGTTATGAAGAGTATTGGTAACTTTCAAGTTGATATTTAGTGCACCTCTACAGCATCTAAGGAATATATCTTCCTATTGTCATATTACTATTTTCAGTGGTTTAGGGTGTGCGTTGTTTGCCTGTCAGTCAGTCATTTTTTAATATTAATTTGAAAAATCATCTTTACACATCACAAAGAGACTTTTTCAATAATTACTTGCAGGTACTCCGGATCGAACTTATCAATAAAGTTAATTAATAACATTTAATTACAAATAATTTTGTAATCTCGTCTTTACAGTAATTAGACCTAAAATTACATACACATGTCACGATAAGTACTAGACTGACATCTGCTAAGTGGCACGAGCTAACTAAGAACCACCGCAATTATGTAGCTATTGATATTTATAACAGGTGAATATAATACACCTTGTTAATACATTCAGAGAATAATGAGAAAGTGTGAATCTAGATTACTGTTTTTAATATTAGATGCAGGCCATGGCTTTGGTCGTATAATTTTCTGTTCACTCCATTCTATTTACATTATTTAAAAAAAACCGGCCAAGTCCGCACCATTGTCTATAAAAACGGCAAAAAAAAAAAACATTGCGTCGGTTTTTTCTATTAGATTAATTGATTCACCGCGAAGGTCTACGAGTATTAAACATTGGCCTATCATGTTTAGGAGCTGAGCATTAACAGTATTAATGAATCAACTCAGGGAAAAAGTTGGCTTCAGTGCTAAAAGCGTATGCTGTCTAATCCGTCAGAGATATAACAAAAAGATTTAAGAAAGAAATATGTGGAATAAAATGATCTACAAAAAAGTCTGCGGTAGCATATATCTATCTCTAATAGATAAGTAGTAATAAGCAAGTTTGCGTATGTATTCAAATTTAATTATTTGTATGGAAATAAATTTATGAGACAGTGTTGGTGGGGCTTCAATGTCCAAACAATTTATCAAATATATCCCCACGCCTCTCATGACAAGAGGGCTAGCTCCTTCCTCGCTCAACGATTCAGCGGGGAAATGCAGACAGGATTCATTGAGAATCCAAGTCCTAAAACATATCGGGATAGGTATTGTATCAGAAAGGTATACAAATTAACTCCATCCATACTAATATATATTATAAATGCTGTCTGTATTTCTGTCTGTCTGTTTCACAGCTAAACAACTGAACCGATTTTGATGAAATTTGATTTTTCTCAATAAACAGGATAATATTTTCATATTTATTTAACGCAAAAAAAATTTAAGGTTAGCGCGTTCAAACATACAAACATTTATATATTAATAGATAGATTGGTAAAGTACAAAGCGCTAGGTTGTCGTTCACCGGTGCGGCCAAAACTAGAAATGAATAATTCATGAAAATTCAGGCGCTTTAACACCACCTGTCGTTCAACCGACATTCGACACAAGTTTCTAACAGCTATAATTTCCTAGACAAGTAATACATTGTATCTATGCGTCAGTCTGTAAATTCAATTCTGAAACGGCTGAATGAATTTTGATGAAAAGAAAGTACCTATAAACAAATTGCTGGGTCGGGCAAAGACAGTACACGGATTTTTCCGGACATTTTAGGGTTGGACATTCTTGGGCTGGGCAATCCTTGAGTAGTCATTAGTGCAGACCCGTTGTTTTAGCCTTCGAGTACATTACGTAAGTAGGTAATTAAAAAGTACAATAAGTAAATTTCAATGGCGGCCTAATAACACAACGTTTGCTGAATAAGTTATCGATTTGAAATTAATAAAATTACTTTTTATTAATAATTTGTTATAGATTCCAAGAAAGTCTACCTAAGTAGAGTAAGCAGAAGACCAAGTTGTTTGTCGGATTATGTACATACGTTTTTAATTATAAGAAACCCATTGGTACTAGACCGGAATCGAACCGTATTCCGCCTATTTAATACCAGACGTCTTAACCACTCGGCCATCGACGCAATTGTTCTCAGTCATATCCAATTTTAAGAACTCTGATATTTTTATCTGAAGGAATTTCCTTGCAATTTCACTCTCTGTTGAGTTTTTGTGTCTTTAATTCTTTACATTTAATATCAAAACATTACTGGTCAAATAAAATGGCTACTGTGAAGACGATATGTTAAAACTTGTTTTAATCTCTATATGTCGCGCCGTTGACTGTAGTTTTTTTATTTATTTTTTGTTATGGACCCTAAAGTTTGCGACGTGCATTTGATATTAAAAAATTGTTCGTAAGGAATCTTAAATTCAATAGTAATTTAGTGATCTTGAATGAGCCTAGGGCGAGATGAATAGCGTCTCCCGGCCTGTTTTGCGGTATTGAATTAGTTCGCGAATTCGCCAGGGTCGCGCGACGGTTTTTGTGTTTAGCAACACTGGTTTCTTCGTAAGCACTTTCCTTTTAATGATACAAATACAAATCCTATTTTTCAATTTAGAACTCTATTCTCAAGCACTAAGGATTATTTTCAAGTAATAATGTAATCGGAGATGTGTTGAAATTTTTTATTCTTTGGCACACAGCATGCGTCTTTGCAGACGGAGAATAAAATAGGGCAGCATTTCTAATTACACAGTCAATTTGGTACAGAGAAGTATGAATTATTGTGAGCAATAATTTACGAAATACACCAATTTTCTAATAAATCGGTTCACTGTTGTTTGGAAAAGGGCTATTCGGTTATAGTTATGCTAATACAAGTATAGAAAACAGAATTTTAAAAGCGTACTCCCAATATTTAAATTGCCGTTAATTTACTTTTAGTTAGCAATTTGATTTTTGTTATTCAAATTTTAATTTAATTTGAACCAAATCTTGAATTTTTATGTTGTATACAAGAATATGCTTAATTAAATTCAATATTTTCAATAATGGATGGTTTGTAGTAGAAATTCAAAGAAAATAGGAATTAATCAAATGAAGGTTAAGGATTTCAGGCTCAAGCCATAAGTAGTTTAAAAGTTTCTGCTCAGGCTCTACTATAATGAATTAATTTTGTACTTAAAAAAATATTTGTAAATTCATTACCTATATATCGTCTTCTACAAAATATGCAGTTAAAACATCTGAAAGGAATAAAATTGCTAAAATAATTGACGGTCAGAGAAAAATAAGAGACACGTATTTTTGAATTAATTTATTTACTAACTATTTCTATTTAGTATAAAATTTTAGATAATTTGAAAATCTTAGAAATCATAGCTGTCTTTCCTTAGCTAGGTCAGCATGATAATAAAATAAGACAACACGTTAAAAAAGGATTACTATATGTTTTTAATAAGGCTAAGCCTAAGCTTTAATTTAAGGTATAAACACACTAGACGCAAGTGCAGCACTGGAGTGGAGCGACGCAGCACAACGTGGTTCTATTGAAAATTTAAAACGCAGTACCGCGCCGCGCCGTTCCGCTGCTGTGTACTATATCTCATACAATCACTACATTATAAAACAACGTCCCCCGCCGCGTCTGTCTGTCTACCTGTGACCCGAAAACTACTGAACTGAATTGGAGAACACGATACGCGAATAAAAATATAGGGTTCCATTTGAAAATCTGAACTTACCCCCACCCGCGCCAGGGGAGTGAGGGGGTGGGGGTGGTTTAAATTGCAAACTCTTGCCCCTTTAAAACCAATTAACTTTTTCCCCGAAACTTTTCCGCTGCAATGCGGTGCACCAGAGTTATTCCGGGGTACCCACCTTTTTTCAACAGCCTGTATATCTCTCTGTAGTAAATCTATATTGTGCTCGTGCGAAGTCAAGGGCGGAGTCGCTAGTTTCATTTCATATATACAATTAGGTAGCACTTGGATTCGTCGTGCCGCGCCGCTCCGTTGCAGTGCAGTTCCACCTAGTGCGTTTAGACCATAGGTTCCCAACGAGGGCGGCACCGCCCCCTAGTGGGCGCTGGAGCTTTCTGTGGGGGCGGTAGCGGGTCCAAAGGGTAGGCAGCTTTGTGTATTGTATTGTATTTTTGTATACATTTTCCGAGATAAAAAGTAGCCTATGTGCTATTCCAGACTAATCTATCTCTGTGCCAAATTTCATTCAGATCCGTTAAGCCGTTCTGGCGTGATTGAGTAACAAACATCCATACAAACTTTCGCGTTTATTCATATGTACATAAATTTATAATTGTCTGAATTAAATTATAGACAGACATATAAAATTGGTATAATGTATTATGTAAAAGGGGGCGTTGGAATTTTTTTCTTGTAAAGGGGGCGGTAGTCCATAAAAGATTGGGAACCAATGGTTTAGACCTAAGGCACAGTAAATAACTCATAATAAGTTTTGTATAGATAATCTCCAAATGGTAATTGCCTCGATAATTTCTTGCAAGCTCCTAAAACTCATACTGCTTAGTCATTGTAAAATTTGTGAAGTGATCGTTAACCTTAAAACCTGAATTTGAAAGCAATTTTCAAAACAGTAGTGTAAGTAACCACTTCGTGTTTTTAACGGAGCGTTGAGTGTCATGTTATGTGAAAACGATTAACCGTATCATTGACATCAATATTTGCTGATTCGACATACGATCAAACACGCATGTTTGTGGGGTGACCATGATTATGTTCAAAAGTTTGAGTGGTTTATTACGCCAAAACGGATGAAGAGATTTCAATGAAAGGTACATATTGGTCAAAAGCAAAAACTTTTTATATTGATTTTGTCGTCGTGCTACTAACAACTCAGAGCTGTTCTTTATTAGCCAGGGCCCAGGCTATACGGAGATTTATTTTATTACATTAATTGTAGTAGGTATATTTATATCAAGTTAGGACAAAATATTATCTTTGTTGTCTGAAGAATAATAATAATAATGTAGACTTAAATCACCTAGGCCAGAGGTCGGCAACCTGCGGCCCGTGAGACCCGCAAGCCTGAGGTCCGCAAGAAAAAAAACCAAAGCAAACCGACTTTAGGTAAAATCACAGTCATTCCGTTGTGGAAATTTGCCGAAAAATCACTAAATTCATGATTGTATGATTAAAAATGTAATTATGAGTTTTATTTCAAATATAAAAAATACATGTGTATATAAAAATAGGTGCGGCCCGCACTGATACTCTGGCAACATTTGTGGCCCTGCTATAGCTAAAGGTTGCCGTCCCCTGACCTAGGCAATTTGATGAGGTGCGGCCAAGTGCGAATCTAACCCCTTAAATTATATTTTTTTAGTATTTGTTGTTATAGCGGCAACAGAAATACATCATCTGTGAAAATTTCAACTGTCTATCACGGTTCATGAGATCAGCCTGGTGACAGACAGACAGACAGACGGACGGACAGCGAAGTCTTAGTAATTAGGGTTTCCGTTTTTACCCTTTGGGTACGGAACCCTAAAAAGAGCGAATCTTACAACTTTCAGTTTCGTACATATTTCCGTCCCATTTCAAAAAGTACCACATAGCGAGCGCTAAGATGAAACACATCAACAATCTTTAGTTCCCCTCTAAATGACATTTAAATACTGTCCTGAATCCTAATTCATTATGGTCACCAGTGTCACCACATACTTCGGTTTTGTTTGAACAACATATTCCAGTAAATGGTAATTCACTTGTGAGCACATTCAAGTCATACCGTTTTAACGGGACATTACCAGCATCAGTTAGGCGAGATTTAACCAAGTGATTTGACATTGGTATAGAATAATATTTAATAAATATTTTTAAACAACCTTTCACATTTCATAACATACATTGAGCAGCAGCTCATACCGAAATAAAGTTTATTAATATCAGTCAATAAATGCTATTATTAACACGCTCACGCCTGATGCTGACACTGGTAATACTTTACTTGTAATTTTCGATCAAGATATTTTTCCTGAGAATCTCGCTTTACTTCTCATTAATTCTGTCTGACTGAAGCTACCCATTTTCTGCTTTATGACTGTCATATATATCCAGTATTAATTTTCTATCCTTTATTTTTTAGGTTTTAAAATGCTGAAGTGGGCGGTCTATGGTAAAAAGAATCAAGATGTTAAACTTTCCAAAGAACTGGACCCTGAAGACAGAGATCCATATACAAATGGTCCATATACCACGCGACAGAATAGAAGATCATTGGATGCACAGACTGTTAAAAAGAGCAAAAAACCAAGTAGATACCAAAGAAGATCATTAGGATCTGCAGCGGCAAGAAAAAATAATATAAAATGTGTGGATAAGGAAAACGTAAATTATATCGGTAGTACACCAAATTATTTTAAAGAAGGATTTGTAAATAAGAAGTCAGATGCTGGGTTTGCGCTCAAAGATGTAAGTAACATAACACCTACACCTTGTACTCCAGTAAAATCAATCAGAGTTGATAGGCAAAAATATCACATAGGCGATTCTAAAGAAGCAATACCCCCTGACTTGCCTCCTACGCCAACTACCTACAGTCGAAAAATAAGAGAAGCGAAAAAGAGAAAATTAGAAATGAGCACGTCCAAAGTAAACCAAGAAAATAGTAGCAAAGAACATAATTTTTCAATGAACAATGTTTTATCACGAAATGATTTCAATGGTGATTGTATTGTACGAACTCTAACACATAGTCGATCTGAACCTTCGTTAAACGATTTATCAGAAAGATTAAATATTAGTAGATGTAGTTATCGCAATTCAATTGCTTTGGCTAAACAAATAAGTTCCAAATTACCAATAAGTACAACAAGAACGTCGAATCATGGTTTAGTGGAAATAGAATATGATCAAGATTTAGTACTTAACTGCGTAGAACAACCAGCAGTTACAGACACTAATAACATAGAAATTGCTAAACGTAGTACTCTTCCGATTTTTGGTCATCATATATTTATGGAGAATCCGTTATATTTTAACAAAAATGACATAGATTCTGAACTAATACGACCCATGAAAAGAATAAGAAAGAAATCTAGTGACTTCGAAAGTTCGTTTAAATCGCCGTCTGTTGATAAAAAGGATGTTCACACACTTATTCGAGATGCATGTTCACCAATATCTTTGACTCCATTATCTACAAAGTTAGCAGCGTTACGATTCAGTACCATGAGCAGTCATCCAAAACCGCAAAGAATTTTGTTACCTACATCAGAATACTTTCCAAAACTTGAAAATCCTTTTAATATCGTGCTTCGTGATGAAGAAATTTCAACCGAAATGGAGAATAAGTTTATTTTTGGAAAAGATTCTGTTACAAGTATACCAGAAACTACAGTATCCACAACACAAATGGGTGATGTTACACTGGAAAATATGATTGAAGATATTATTAAAAGCACTAAAAAAGTCAAATCAAAAAGGAGGATACTAAAGAATCTTGCAAACGATCAATCCATGCGAGCAGATTTCTCGCAGCCTCCGTTGGACCTTTTTATAAATTCGCACGCGGAAAATAAAGTAAATTTAATACGAGAGGCTAGGTATGTAAATTTATCTAGAGAAAACTCTATATCTCCAAAGAGTTCCCCAAATAAGAAAGAAGTCATGCACAATCGACGAAAGAACAAAATATACAAATCGTTATCTAGTTTACCTGTAGGTACTGTTGTCTTTGAAGATAATAATTATTATAATGAAAGAGAAGTTAAGACACCGGATGCCATACTCCGGAATGAGGAGTCTCCGACACAGAAATCTGGCGTGCCTCTCGAACGTTCCCAATCCATGCATTACTCTCATACATCAAAAATCATTAGGGGCTGTATGTCATCAGAATCAACCCCGGATCTATATTCTTCTTTTCAAGGGAATCACAGATTGCGAAGACAAAAGTGTATTCGAAGAAAAAAGTCGACAGTCAGCAATGAGAGTTCATGGATAAAAAGACGTAATGAGAAAAAGTCATTCCTAACTTTGGAAGAAGGAAAACAAAGTCCAAGATTTTCTAACATGTCTATATGTGAGACACAAAGTTCTTCATTTAACTACGTGGTTGGACAGCCATGTAGTTTGCTTGATGATGATATGATAAGTTCACCGAAATCACTGTACTCGTATAACCTAAATCTCTCACATAGCAGTCTAAAAGTACAAGAAACCTATCCCGATCGGAATAAAAGATCACGAGAACTTTTTGGTTTAACCTTAGAGAACGGAATTCCTAGTCCTATAACTCCTATTGCTAATTTAAAACGACCTAGTTGTAATTTAAGCGAAGAAAGAGCACACAAGACTAGCAAATTAGAGGAAGATATAGCTAGAAATGATGTGTTCACGCCTGTGATAGAATACAAGACATCTCGAAGATGCCTCACATTTTCTCCAGACGAAGCAAGTATAAATAGCAGCGAAGAGAAAAGACGAAGTGTAGCTAGTAATCGCTTCGAAAGAAGTTGCGACAGATATCAATATTTGAAAGGAACAATTGATTTGGAAATTAAAACAAGAAATGAAGTTATCGACGTGCACGGTGAGTAAAGTACCTATCGGATTTCAAAGTTACATTTCGTTTTTAACTTCTTGAATGAAATTTCATAAAATTGTTTTTATTTCAGTCATAAGGTGCCGTGATCTCCAAAGGTCGTGTGGTGCAGTTGACGACATTAATGCTTATGCCAAGGTAAGACTTGTGTTAAAATTTCAATTCATTCTAGGAACTGTTAGAAAAATAGGACAGCCTATCACTAAAAATTACGTCGCCAAACGTTGAACAGATTATTAATCTAAAAACAGCTCCCAGAGAATTTTGGGCGATGCTGTGAAATTCATATGACGACTTCATCTGTTCTTCGCCGCCCCGCACTATTATAATTTCATTTAATTCAAAATCCCAACAGCAACTCAGTATTAGGTATACACCTACGGAGCCACATTTGGCGCAATATAAGCAATTTTTATTATTACTCCATTTTTATTTATAAATGTCAAAATATAGGTTTTGATGCGACTGATAATGCCAATCCTTATCTTGTGGGCAGTTCATGGGTCAATGGGTGGATTTTTAGTAATTGTTTGTTTATTGATTAACGTAAAGGTATCAATGATCTAGTTAATCTCGCGAAATGTATTACGAGTTGGTATGAATGTAGAAAGTGCTGTTATTGACTTATGGGGTAGTTTTGGTGAAACTTTAATATTTAAACATTTACGTCTTTCAGGTTGTTATCAGTGGTATCAATGAGATTCCAACGTTGTCTTCCCAGCGCTCCATATTTCAGCGTACGTCTGTCCTTTACGGAAAACGAGAGCCGGAATTCCAGAGACATTTGAAGTTGCCATTACCAAAAGGTGTCTACGACCATCAAATACTACATGTGTCGGTTTGGCACAGGGATAAAGTTTGCCGGTAAGTAAACCAAAGTATTGGGAGCTATAGGTTCCGAATGTTCCGATAGATACAGATTCATTTATTACAGTCCCATTTCTAACTCTTTGAACCAGCTGAACTCGGTTTTGTGTGTATTTGAGGTCACATTTTCATTCCGGCCATTCCCTTCAATACCAGGGACGCAGTTTCCGTACAAATATACTTATATGGGAACACCCATAGAATTGGTAGATATAGTTATGAAACAAAGGGAGATTGTTAATATAAAGACCAATTATGCCTGAGCCTATTCTGGACCAGCCATGTGAAACTCAAAGTCACTGGTCACTTCTTCACAGCCAATTCTTCAATAAAAGCATAAAAAGCATGTGTTTTGCAATCCAGCGTGACAACAATTTCAGATATTTTTAAAAATCTCAACATTCTAGAAACAGGGGCTTAGACAACTAAACGAATAGAATAGAATGTAGAAATAGATAAGTTTAAATGTCTAACCACATGAGTAGGTACTTGACCTAACCTTGTTATGACGAAACCTTGAAGTATAAACTTTTTGTAGAAAACGAAGCGTAATTATGTCATTTTGACTTCAATTAGCGTCTTTCGTGAACGCAAAGATAGCGTCTGCCCATACCCTGTAGATAACGCTGAAAAAAATGGCGAAGGTTTTGTTCGATCAGCAAATTTTTTGTGGTTATGCCCGGTACATAAAATGCATAAATTGAGCATCTTATGGGCTGCGTATACTTTCATATAATTATAATAATTCGGTTATAAGTTTCTGATATAATATTATGATTTAGCTGGTCTTTCATCACATAATATCTCAACTGATCTGTCCAATCCAGGCAGCGTTCAGGCCACTGGCCAGTTATACTGATAAAAATGGGGTAAATGAGGAACACTTGTCTTCCGCTGGTACCTCGGGGCTAGAAGCTGTAAGAAAACCCGTGAACGTATAAAAAATACGTTAAAAAAAGCTTAGCCTGGCGACATAATCTACAGATCCGTCACTAAAAAGAGTAAGTGAGAATACGAAGGCGCCTTAATGTCTGGTACGACGTCACTTCCGTCTCGTTGTAACCGACTTCAAATTATTCTATACTCGATTTTTCGGAAACGGCTTAACCGATTTTGGTGATTTCTTTTTTGATCCACAGAGAATTCTTTTGGTAAAAGTAGTTTTTCAGAAATTTTGAAAAAACTTATTTTTTCAAACAACTTTCGTCATATTTCAATGAAATGTATACAGATTTATATATAATTTGAACTCCCCTCTTCGCTTCAAAAAATTGTTTATCCTCTCTAGGAGTCTAGGACAATTGTAGCATATTTCACTTTCATACATAAGATATAAGAGTTGAAATGATGCGGGGTGCGTCGGAACTTGCGCCGAACGATCAATATAAAGGAGGTTTGCGCGCGCTACTCAGTTGTGGACGCGACGTGAAACTTAACGTGTCTTTACGCCTTATATTGGTGATTGTGCGTGAATTGTGATGTGATTTTAAGGAATCTATTTGATTTTATAATATAAAAACCCTACAGGAAGTCGGTAAGGGAGTTGAGATATATACTTTTTTGTGCCTGTCGCTCATTTTAATACCTCTAATTAATCTATTAGACACATTCATTTAACAATAATCATCATTAAATTAAATTTAAAAAATATTTTAATTCTCTATATTAACGAATGAAATTCTAGTTAAGTATATCAATAATTTCTATCTAGCCTTAGTAAAGACTGGCGTGAATGCTAATGAAAAATCAGATTAGGAAATTCTGGAGGTTGTCCAAATCGTACACAATTTATGCGCATTATAAATCGTATCATAAATGACTATTCATTTTGTCAAGGTAACTTTTCTAGTCTACAACGCACCATCACGACCTTTAAACTGAGGAGTGCCAAGGAAGTGTCCATATTAATAACAGGTGGCAATCCTGTCGCAGCACTTAGGTACTTACCATTCGAAGCACAGAGTCGATTAAAGCACATATTTCTATATTGTTAGTACTTGATGAAAGATTGACTAAAAAGGTTTATGTGGCAGAAGTGCAAGGGAATGCTGGCAGAGGACGACCTAGGTGTACTTTTATTGAAGTGGTTAAGACGACTATAAACTTATTTATGTACATAATCCGACAAACCACACTTCACATCAACAGAACTGACCACTCGATAGGTATAGCCTCATAAATACGGGGAGCCTTGGTCTTCCGCTGGATACATTGGGACCGTAACACGGTTTCGGGAGCTGCAAGGCAAGGCAACTCGTGAAGAAAAAATAATTAATCGAAGGCAACGTTAAAAATACACACAATCGCCGAAAATGTGTGAAAGGTATGATGAATATAAAAGAAGCGAAAGAGATGTTATGTCAGGATCGTAGAAAATGGCATTCGTTTGTCACTGCTTACCCTTTTTGAAATAAAAGGCGTGATGATAGATAGATAGTTAGTTAGAAATAACTTTAAAACTCGAAGGTGACCTGCCTGAAACTAGGGCACGGTATCAGGTCTAGTTCATGTACGCTGCATCATATTTTATGTAACAGCCCCGGCGGTTTTTCCTTTCTTTCACTTTAAAATATTAGATTTTTTAGTAACCCTGAAGTATTCTTTACCGCTCTACCATGTCACGGACTCTAGGATATGAACAAACTTAGTTGAGCTATTTTGAGATTTAACTTTTTTAAATTAGCGTTTCTGTCCCGTGGTACTACTCGTTTGTGAAAGTGCTGGTGTAGTGCAGCTACCAGTAATACAAATGAGTTGAAAAATGGGACAGAATGGCTACTTTACCTAAATGATGACCTCACTTAGTCGTCTGTAAAAAAACTACTGCATAAAAAACAAAAATATTCAAATTAGTTTCTTTCTTAAAATAGCTTAATAAAAATATTAAACCTTTGAAAAATTCAGATCAAATATACGTAAGTTTTGTGTCAAACAATACCACCAGAGCCACGTGCAAGAACTACTTCATTCTAAATCTGAATTTAAGATACTTACCAACTTTTAGGGTAGTAGTGAATTACGTGGTTCAAGTTTTGGCTATGGTCCAAGTTACAGACAAATGTTATGTTAGTAAAAAAGAGATATTTGTTTGAACGCTTCACTGAAATGCTGTATGAGATTACTTATCGCCACTTTGAACACATGTTACTCTAGTACTGACAATGACTGATCATTCAATGATTCTTTGATTGTTATCTTCCATCTTCTATTTATACCATAGAGTACTAAGCCTATGGAGGGGCCATAGACGGGCTCCCCGGGTGCGCAGTAATAAGTTACCTTAGATTTCGTTGGTATCGTTTTGTGTCGCGAGACAGAGCTCTAGGAAAATAGTTAATTTTGATGTTTTAAATGGGAAAGGCGATCTAGGACGTCAAACTTGCGGAAACATAGTGTTTCCAATCATTAATTATAATTATTATGTTTGTATTTTAACATAATCATCATATAACGTAAAATCCGTTGCGACAATAAAACGACAGAAAAATACAGTGGTACAGGGGCTAGTACTAGACGTTTAAATTTGAAGAGGGTGTTCTTTTTCCCCGACTTGATTCATTTATTCAAATTCAAATATATTTATTGTCTCTCATTATTACATGCTACCTGTTAAAGCGTACAATAAAGATCAAACTATCTTCATCCCATAAATAATTATTCTACAATTCTACTTCATACAATCTACTTTATACTGTTAATGCTCAGCTCCTAAACATGAATCAACTTATATATTAGTGACAACTCCAACAAAATCCTTTCAGTAGTTTTTGCGTGTAAAGGGCACAGACAGACAGACGCGGCGGCGGACTTTGTTGACGGATGATCTAGGCGGACCGTTCGTTACAAGAGTCGGACGAGTATGTGGTGTCGGTGGACCGTACGGCGATTGGACCACCTTTATAACTTCTAGTGTCCTCATAGTACACTGGTAACAATGTCTACATAATATCTGATATTTTTCGTCTGTAGGTTAGTTTGTAACTAAGTTACTGAACCGATTTTAATCGAAGTTTCATGAATATTTCAGTACCTACAGTTGCTAAGTACAAAAATATTTCTGTTAAAATCAATAAGAAGTTTCCACTATCCATTGGCGGCCAGCTTTTAATAAGTTATTACTTTTGTTTGGATAATGATTGAATATTTTATGCAGTTTTTTTACGTACAAGTTGACTCTAATAGATTTTCGGATAATTAATAGCTTTTTTTAATACTTAGTAGATACCTAATCAATGTTTAAATTATTTCTAAAAATAACTTCATTAGGATTCAGTGATATTTTATTGATGATGCGTCGAGGATCCAGGACTTTGCATCAGTAAATTAGTCAAGTTCCTGTCAGACACGTATCATTTTGGCTTCCATAGCTTATATACAAGACATTAAAAATATTGTATGATTTATTCTGAATAACTTATATCGCCTATTGGGCCCATACTAACCTTGACCCTCCCTAGACTTCAAGCTGACTCCATATAAAATTTCATGAAAATCGGTTCAGTGGTTTAGCCGTGAAAGCGTAACAGACAAACTTTCGTATTTATAATATTAGTACGGATGTATACACTTCAGGAGCGAGTTAAGAATCTTATTGCATTTTTAAACGCCTTTCCAACGATTCTCAACCCTGTAAGTTGAGCGATAAATAAATAATTACCTAAACTTCTTTCTTTCCCTTAGTTTTGTCTGCTATCCTTATTCTATCGATTAACGACCGTTTAACTTTGCGGTGTGGCCACAGACACCGTGTCTTTTTTTGCCAGCAGGAATCAATGGAACTAGATTTGTCACTTCTTTAATAAACGTAAATATCTGTCATTTTTAGTGCACTAAATTAATTGTTTTTGTAAAATCACCACAGAAATATTTAAAATATTTAAAATCCGTTTTTTTTAATGACAACCTTAAGGGACGGTGGTCAAGGTCATCTTGTATCTGTCAAAAATATGGGAAATCTAAGTTAATCCTGGAAACGTGAGTTTATTTATTATACGCAAAGGCACTGCTCGTATCGAAAACTATGGCTCTTTAGAACCCTAAATAATAAAAATATGGCTCAATCCAATTTCAAGATTTTCAAGTCATAAAAATCCTTTTGGGGTGAGGAAATGTTGTATAAAATAAACTCACGTTTCCAGGATTAACTTAGATTCGCCATATTTTTGACAGGTACAAGATGACTGAGAGCCACATAATATCTATACTAATCGTCGGATAAAACGTCGGCTCACAACTGAGAAGTCGCGGGTTCGATCCCCACATCTGACCTACATGGATTTTATAATAAAAAGTCCTTAACATGCAAAGATTGTTTAAAAAAGTCTAGAAAAACGGACCCCTAAAAACTGCTAAATTCATCGCAAATCTACTTTCTTATCACCATGATTTGTTCAAAGAGTTCACAATTGAATAATTAGAGCACCGAAACAGTAAATACACCAATCCATTTCTAAGGAGTTGTAAGGGGGACATATTGCGTGTTATCGAACAATTTGTTTCTATATCGTCTCACACCACGACCTCAAACTTTTTGAAGGGGATTTATTTGTGAGAACAACCGCATATTACTACCATGCCGATTAAACTTCATTTCAAACCATAGATGTGGTATTCTGGCGCTTTACTAGATTGGTAATGACGCGATTAGAACGACACCAAAAAATGTATACATCAGTGTGCGTGACAAATATGTCATTCTGTGGATTTTTCAACTTAGATGACATGCGTCCCGATTAAACACGTCTAATATTTCACAAAAATAAGCGAAATTACTACTGACGCTAGGCTGTTACAGGCTGTTCAGTATTCAAAAAACGGTCTCGTCTATCTGTCTCGCTTTAACATACGCGTATCTATGCGCTTTCTCTTTTGTATTGGCAATCTAGTAGAGCGACCGAGCGACTATACTAAATCTATGTTTCAAACTAACCTTGTTTGATTCTAATTGTAGCCTTTACTCAAAACAAAGAAAAATTCAAGTTACTGACTCATGCACTACTTAATTCTGAATTAGTGAGTCGATTAAATAAAACTGAAAAATGCATCTCAACCTATGTACCGTTTACCTTCTTCTTCAAATTCTATGTCCAATAAAGAACAACATTATTATTATGGATTTCTCCTTTTTATCCACATATAATGGACCCTTTCATTTTTCTATCTTTAAAGTATAGTTAACTTCCATAGACTTTAAAAATTAAATAATAATTGGCCAAGATTTTTTTCCTTGAATATTTTAAGACAGGATTTTCGTGTAAGGTTTCAAAATTTAAGTCTCAGTACTGTTGGAGATGGGGGGGGGGGGCGCTCAATTTTCGTATACTTTCTTTAATATAATTTAAACTATGCATTTTAAAATTATAAAAAATATATATTCATATTTCTTAAAACGAGCCCTTTCATTTGATATTTCACATGATGCACTTGAAAAAGATATTTCCTAAACTTATTAATTTTCCCCCTCAAAATATAACTCTACATATGTACCAAATTTCAACCATTTTCGTCAAATAGAAGGAAGAAAATAATCTGTGACAGACGGACAGACAGACACAAAGACAGACACAAGAGTGGTCCTATAACTATTCCATTTTTCATTGGATGTACAAAATCCTCAAAATAGAGCAATTGTAGAAGAAGATTTAGTACATGATCATAAGGAAATTAATAGCAACACAAACTATAAAGAATTCCAAACATATTATGTAATTTACCCAAAATTGGCACTTTACCTATATTAATCTCAAAAACTGGTAGGAGGATGTCATTCGTGTCGCAGACCGTCGCCGGGCTCAGTCAAGGACGGCGTGACGATACTCCGCCACGACAACACTGTTCTCATCAGCACACCAACCGCAATTTCAAATTGAGCCGAAAAAACAGCCTTCCCGAATGGGATCCTCCTGAACCTAGGTCTAGAAAGAACAGCCTACCAGCCGACCTGATAGAAAGAGTTAAGGACACAACCAACAGAGCCAGCCCTCCAATTCTCGAGGAAGAGTGACATTCGCCTCAGTAAGTTTTGTCACTGGGCGTTTAGTGAGCATGAAAGATGCACTGTGCATTTACCTACACCTTAGAAGGCATCTCCGAGTCGCTGGTTTGTTGGAAGACGAAGACAAAGCCTTTATCAACAGGCCCTGCATGTGTATAGCCAGCTTTAAACCCAATAGAACCCAAATTGTGTTTGCGAAGTGCTAAAAATGCACTTTGAAAATGTTGATGTTGTGATACTGTCTTTATAATATAATATTCAATATCCCCTATAGAATGACAATATGTACTACCTAACCCACCCACCAAAATTTGTAGCTTCAGTATTTGTGTTTGAGTCGATGTGCGTTGCTTTGATGGAATATTTTAATACAATATAATCAATTTTAGGTATGTGTTAGTGTTTAAGATTTATGTCGATTAAAATATCTTAATGTGACTTGTTAAAAAGTGGAATGCAATGCTGTCTGTCATTGGTATTTCTTGCATTCGATAACCTTGGCGCTCGTTTAAATAAGCGAATCGTTAAAAAGCAACCATTTTAGGCAGTTGCAAGCCAGACTTGAAGGCCAGCAGGACTGTAAAATATTTCACAAAAAAAACTTTTTGATATAAGAAAACTGCTTTTGAAATTTTAAAAATAGCTTTTTATAGTTATTACATTGCTACAGGTAAATGACTTTTTCCGACCGACTAATTCTAGAAAGTAACCCCTTGATTTCATAGTCTGGAGATATGCATCGCGTGAAATGGCGAAGCCATGCTAACTAGAATAAGTGAACTTTAACAACATTAGGTGCCACGATATGGTAGGTAAATCGCGTGCAAGCTCCGACAATAACCTTAACTTGTTTGTTTTCTTATTACAACAGTACGCGAGGGTATAAATTAAATGGTTGTACGTTAACATAAACTTACTTAAGTGAACTTGAATTAGTTAGGTATTTTGTTTTTTAAATTGTTAAAAAGTAAATACTAAGTTAGTCTACCGTAGTAATTTAATTTGCAAGGTCTTAATATCTTTCAAACATTATACCGGACCGGAAAGATCTAAAAAATCTGTAGTAAGAATTACTAAAATTACATTTTCTTGCTCCAGATTTGATACATCTCTAACTTCATTCGAAATCTATGTGTTTCCTATTAATGTTGTAATAAGTTCACTAATGTTTTACCACTCTCCTTTATATCCATATTTACCAGCTATCTACGCATTTTCCATGTTTCGTACCCCTAAATCATCTTTTAAACACAATATAATATTATCATGAAAAATTGTAGCATGGTTTCGCACAAGCATGTTGATATACGATCCCTTTTCTGTTATTAGGCCAAGGTTACTGTGGAATAATTCTATTCCGCATACTGTGCCAACCCCGTTAACACGCAAGGTTCACTTTCACTTAATTGGTCTATTTTTACTGGGTACTATTGGATTTGCATATTCAGTGAAGCTGCTGCATCTGTTAAGTCTACGTCTTTATTAAAACTACTGTATTCTAAACTATCCCCGAAATTTTCATCAAGTCATCATATGGCCGTCTCTTAAATTACTATCGTAATTTAGTATCGATGTTACTGTTGTAGTGTTCACTTTTTCGTAAAATTATATCTACTTAGTTTAATCTACTCCAAAAACAAAAAGGGCTATAATTTGCCTTTTTAATCTGATTGGGTCTGTAATATTTTTACCAAATTATAACATGGTCCTCGATTTTGTATATAATTTTATTTTATTATCGTAATCACATAAACACATTATTATTAAATAAATGAACTAACAACAAACAGAACATATAACTTACTTTATGGTGATTATGAGTACCTAGGCCTTAGGGTCATATTTTGAACTTACTAAATGATTTTAAATTTCATTGTCCACAGACGGAGCGAGTTTCTAGGATGTGTCTCGTTTCCACTAAAAGATGCAATCAATAGCGACATATCGGGCTCGTACTTTCTGCAGTCGCAAGTGTCAGGGCGTCAGCAGAGCGCGACCGCGACGTCGCATACACAACCAGTTGGCGAAAATAACCCAAGGGACAGATGCCTTAGGAACCTCCCCGAGGAAGAACGTGTGACTACTTATAGTGATCGTAGACGAAAAATGGCTTCCGACAATATTGAGGGTGCCACCGCAAATGATGATACAAAAGATTTTAATAATGATAAAGGTATAATTACTCTCTGACATAGTATATTTATATTAGTTCATTGAATAGGGACACCATCATTATAACAATAAAGTGCATTTACAGAATGAATTTCTATTAATTGTAGCAATTGCAAGGTTGTCTACAATAGTAAACGATCGATAACACTGTGAATTAATAATTACTCACGCTTTTTTTCCCATAATTACAAATTGAACGATAGAATTCAGTTATTATCTACTAAGTACATATATTATTTTTCATTGCAAGACCTAAGTGTGTTGCTGTGCCGCCGTTTATTATAAATGTAATTAAATATTTTCTTTATCCAGCAGGAATATCGAGCAATGGCCCAACGTCTACCGCACAATCACTGGCTGCGGCCATGCAGAAAGAGGCTGACGAGCACTTGTTTCTTCGGTATCTGGAATTGGATCCTCCCGAAGACCCCAATGCCCCAAAACGCGCGCAGAGAAATGGTCGCACACCTTTTACTACCACTAGAAAGTAAGTTTAATGTAACATCTTGTCCTTCAACACATATTATGTACAAGCTGACATACTTAAACGAAATTAAACTCTAACTCCCCTATTTCACCCGTCCCTCCCATAATTCATGGTGTGGTTACTTCCATTCTTGTACTTCATTTTTACCTACCATCAGATAGGGTGAAGTCTCCTGCCGTGATCTAATAAAATGCCTTTTAAAGACACATTTTTAAATTAAATTAAAATTGCATTTATCTTCTTCAGATTGTCCAGAACTTCTGGCGGTGGATATGGATTTACATTAGTATGGACGCGGCCGCCACGAGTAGAGCGTGTGGCAGCCGGTGGCGCAGCTGAACGGTCCGGTTTACGTGCTGGCGATTACATCGTGTTTGTAGGCAATAAGAATGTTGTTACTGCCACAGAAGAAGATGTTAGAAGCCTAGTCCAGTAAGTATTTTATAGTATCAGATCATTTGAGGACTCCAATAAACTTTAATTAAAACTGTCTTCAGTGACCTAGCACTCTGGGGCTGTGTATTCGATTTCTATAGTTGGAAACATCGATTGAGTCCTATGAGGGACACTAGCGGGGTAGAATTTATATGGATACAATGTATTCCTAAAGTAATTTAATTGAGAGCTCACCTAATATTACTATATTTGACACTTTACATACATAAATGTTCATAGTTAGTAATTGTTTCCTTTCTTAACTTTCAGGGCAGCAGGCCAATTTCTACAAGTGGAAACATTCAGGCGCGTACCACATAACGGTGCTGCCGGTCGACCGTCAAGAATGTCTCAAGTATCAATACCACCGCTTTTAGCAGAATGCTCTTCTCCCCCCGCACAACGAGTTGCGCCTCCATCCCCCGCAACGGTTGCTAGACCACCAACAGCCTGTTCTTCAACCAGTCAGTCTTTAGATCGTCGTAAATTGCATCTTCCTCAAGTCACATTTTCTAAGGAGGTCGGTAATGGCATAATTGTGTGAACTGAATTGAAGTTGTAACGTTGTGCTAACTATATTTTGTTATTTTGTCAATTTTGTCATTAATAATATAAGGGAATATTTAAATATTTTACGAGTGAGTAACTTTCTACGCTACTATTATTTTTTACTGTTAGTTCCAACATTGAATTTCCTTGGTTCCAACGTTACAACATGTCAATAATTCATTTAAGTCAAAATTAATATTTATTTTTCAAAATATTATTAAACGTTGTGAAATACTAGTCAACTGCATTAGGACAAATTTTAAAATGACACAATTTGTAAATATTCAAAATTAGGATATTCTGGTGCTAGGGAAGAATACGTATTTTGTTTTCGTTTGCTAAAATATCGTCAATGATTTTCAGTTTTAAGTTTTTTATGTTTTTATTTTGTGTATAGATTTTGCCTTGTTTTAATACTCGTATTTAATATCTTCGCTATACATTCCAATAGTTATGTAATTTACTTTCACTAGAATTTATTATATGTACTTATTATAAACATAATAGACATTAAGTCGTGAAATATTATTTTCAAAGGGGAATCGTTACGTTTAAGCTTTGCTATTTAGATATTGTTGAAACACCTTATATAATATTGTTATGTTTCTTTAATGTTCATATAATTTGTTTTTTTTCTTGTGTGTTAATATTTATAAGTTTTTGTTTTATGAAATCACGTTTGTTTTTAATTTTATTAAGTTCGTGTACATTATTTGTAAATGTTGTACAGCACCACGTTCTTTTAATTTATTCTTTTAAATTGCGAATTTTGGTTCCTGTTACTTTTATAGCGTTTTAATTTATTTTTATTTATTTGTATTATTTTAATGGCAAATAAAGTAATTGCTTTTATTTCTTTTATGTTTTTTTTATTTTTAAAATCTAAATCCTACAGCATTTTATTATATAGTATTCTCATTTCTGTTTTGCATGGTTATACATACCAAGTACCTATCTAAAACTAAGTCTTGGTTTGGTAGTGAGACGTCGTGAAAACAATCCCTTCATTTAATTTATTTTGTTTAATTAATTTATTTTTGCATAGTTTACTTTGCATTAGTATATTCCTAAGCATTGGTGATTACATTAATATAAGTCATACAGATAAATAGTTAGAATCTCGAAATGTTTAATAGACTCCAGGTTTGAGCACCGATGGCAGAAAAAGGACTCTAATGGCAGTTGTGTCCAGAGAGCAGCATTATGCCACATGTCTTCAGTTTGGTCTAGTACGGTTCGTGTCACCTCTTGTAGAGAGAGCTGACCTTATCGCTCCTAGCGACCATCAACTTCTCTTTCAAAACATTGAAGAGGTTTGTACCAATTTATGTTAGATAATTATTATACCTATGTAAGCAGACAGATTTGTGTGTTGGTTTTTAAGGATTCACCCAAAACCTATTAACTCGACAAAAATTCTCTAAAAAAATCTTATCACATACCTACACGTGTTGAACAAGTTTCATTATAGCTGTGCTTATAAGAAAAGATACGATTTCCATAATTTGATTTTACACAAAATCATCCCAAAGTAGAAAGTAAACACTTCAGAGCTGGCAAAAATAGACCAAGTATTTAAAAACATGGAGCTATAATATTTAGAACTTAAGTAAGATAGTGTTAGTGACTCAAGTCGGGGGAAAGTTTTTATGGCGTATGCTGTCTAATAATCAACAAGGCAACGCGTGAAGAAGAAAAAAAAAAGAAAATATACAATATATATCCAGTGAATTGTATTGTGAGCAGTTGATACCTAAGGAATAACATTATTTATTTATGTATTTATTTACAAATAGCCCAACAACACCAACGTCCACAGTTTGCATTGTACATGTTTGTAACTTAGTAGACGCAGTGTTAATTATAGGGCTATTAACATTTTTAAAACTACAACACAACCATTGATAAGAGTAAAAGTAAATAATAATAACACCAACAAAAAAAATTACAAAGAACAATAACGAAATAAGGATAATTTATTTTCCTTTACCAGATTCTCCGTCTATCAGAAGATATTCTAGACATAGTTGTGCAAGATGAGGGAGAGATCCAAACTTCGACTGTTGTAGCTGTTTACTTGCAGAAGACCCCCGTGTTCCTTAGTCTGTATAAAAAATATTGTTTAGGATTGAAACGAGCCGACTGCGTTTTGGTAAGTTTTTTACTTCTTCTTCTTTTGATAAATGGCAACAGTGCTGACTTATCGTCGCAATTCTGCCAATGTCCAGTGTTTAATCTTGATAAATCGCTACCTAAGATTATCCCGCCGACTGTGATATGTCTTATTAATCACTGACTAATCACAACGATCACAGCGCGGACAGGATGAAACCGGATTTCCCATCACACCATGACGAGAACGCCTGCGTCTGCCGCCATGACAGGACGTGGATGGAATCCAGTTTTTATTTATAATAACAGTTAATATAACGTAAAACTGGCACAATCTCTCGTATTCCGTGAATTGAACTTTAATGAACAAAAAAATAAGAACAAAATAAAATTCAACTACCTACCCGCATAAATTTGAAGAATCAAATCATAACAAATCAGTAGTCAAACTTTGAACCATTACTTAATTAAATTAATTAATTCATTAAAGAGAGAAAGACGGTTTCTGTAAATAGAATTTGATTTTAGGTGAAAAAATCAAAAGATCCTAGTGGAGCCTTCGCTCGTTTCTGCACGAGTCCTCCTATACCCCGACGACGACCAGACATAACGTCCCTAGTACACAAACCACTGGAACAGTTTAGAGAACTATTGAGATTAATGAGAGCTGCGGTTGGCTCCAATGGCTCTGGGCCTTATGAACAAATGGAGAAAAAACAACTTCAAGTTATTGTGGAACAATTACAGGTAATTTATTTTCCAACCAGAAAAAAATTTAAACTAGCTCCATGAATTGGGGAACAGTGGTTCAATGTCAAACAATGTTTTTTCACTACCTTTTATGGTCAAGTGGTTCTACTCTGCCTTCTAGCAAGATCTCCCAATGGAAATTTCTTGTAGGCTCAGTTGAAAAACTAATTTGGGTCGGCTATCATGAAGACGAAAGTTTACTCCTAACTTTTGGCTTCATCATGGCTACCCCACGTTAGTATTTACTACATTATTCTTCAGGAATTAATACTTAGGTAAGTTTTATAAAATTGTAGACTTGGTCGTTTTCCATATTAATCTAAATATATAAAACCGTCTTATCGCTGACTAACAATCACCACAGCCTAAAGCAATAAAAAATATTTTTTCGAAAATCAAGAGTGAAATGGAGTTTGGTTTTTATGGAAAATCGTATTCCCTGCGTGTATCAACTTGAATCTTACAAATACATACTCCATAACAAACAATACAATACGTGATTTAGTATTTAGGGTGCAACGGGGTATATAAGTTTGTATGGAGAAAAATACCACTATTCCTAATACAACGCGTACGAAGTCGCGGGAAACTGCTAGTTTAGAATAATGTTCGCTCATCCTTTCAGAATGGATATCAAGAAGTGACAGCTGGCTCCGGTCTCATGGGACTTGCTGGTGATGGTAAACCTCTTCTCTCAGTGTCAGATCTTGAAAGCCGATTGGTGTTCACTAGGTGTAAGGTTAGTGTCAAAAATAAATATTTTCTGAAGACACACTTTCAAAATATAACGTAGCTAGGACCTTCACGTGCTACGGATTTGTTTTATTCCAAAGAACCTTCCTACGGCCTGATTGCAAAACTAATTCCCTGTGTGTGAAGCAATTTGACGCCCAATTAATTCTTAATTTTTTCATGTCGGATAGGGTGGTCCACACTTGTATGGGGAAAAAATAAAAACTTATTTAACTCGCTCTACCAAGTTCCTTTTATTCCTTTATCTAATAAGTGTATGTGTTCCAAAAATCAGACCAATAGAAGCACATTTAGAGGTCGCGCAGAATTGAACGAAAAAATAAATATAGCGAAATAATTAACAATTTAGCTAATGCTGAATTTCTATCGTAATAAGTAGAGGAAAGGGTGGTATTGTGGCCCCCCAGTTTGTTTTTATTTCATATATTTTATTTTTGTCACTAAAATATTTTTAGCTATTATTTATTATGAAGATTAACTATTAAGTTTTCGAAGGAAAAAAGTTGGAACGAAAAAAACACGCATAGACGAAACTAGAAATAGATTTAGAAAAAATGGAGTTTATCATTTTCAAAAAAAAGTGAGGGTAAAGTGGCCCCCTATCTAAAATTAAACGAAAACATTTTTTTTCGAATATAAAACAATAAAATAACAATCTTAGATAATGTAATATTTTTTGATGCTTAAATTACTGGCAAAAACCATAAATAGATTCATCTTATTTCGTTTTATCGATAAAATGTTGGAACCACTCAGTAAAAAGTTCCATTTGTATCAATCCTGACTGGTGGCATCTTCCGAGGGTGCCAGATGGTGCTCCACGTATTAATGTTGGGTTGTTCCAGGATTTGAAATTCTTCTTGGGTGGTGGAGAGATGCGAGTTCTTGGCATGTCTTTAACAAAATAAAAAAAATTACATTCAACTGAATATGACGGCAATGTGGCCCCGGGGGCCAGATTATACTCCTAATTAGGAGGCCTAATTGCCAACAAACTATGTTTTGAAAACAACAGACACTTTATTCAGAAATTTAGTGAATTGTGCAAACTTACTTGGAAATAACAAATCCAAGTTCCTTTATCAGCATATGTATCAGCACAGCAACCGCTAAGTGTTATTAATTCCGGAGAAATTTTTTTTTTTGAAGGAGCTTTAAACTTTGTATATGCGCGTCCGTCACTTATAGCCTGGTATCTAGCGCCATAGGTACGGGAATGGCATGAAGCTAGCTACACTTCATTACGCCGCGTTAGTAAACGTAATTATAGTGAGAATTCATAGATGGCGTTGTTATAAGTATAGGGAGCCACATTATCACCAGGGGGCCACAATACCACCCTTTCCTCTACCTAATAATCCGATTATGAGTTTGTGACCTTGCTTAGCGACTTTCACTTATTGATCAACAATGGACGAGAAAAATCAGCAGCATTTTTGGTCAAAGATCCCTCGGAATGGCCTACCGATGAAGTTTACACTGAAATGAAGGAGAAAGTTCGCCAAATGAAAGTAGTAAATGACTGTGCAGAGAAAGGAATTGCATTAATCCAGAAATTTAATGCCAGTATTACAAAAAATTAACAGCAGAAGCAGTATCTCCTCCATGTGGTAGATCTACACAGAAAAAAAATCCCTGTGGCTTCCAAATCCAACATTGTAAACATGTGTTTGGGAAATAAAGATACCAACTGATTATCTTTATCTTATTATTGTAATACATTATATGTCATAAATAAAAACATCATCAAAGATAAATTTTGTTTCCATATAAAAAAGTGTCAAATCTGCGCGACCCCTAATTATTATTATTTTTGGCCCAAATTTTACAGAGGTACCCCCTGGGGCGATATGGAACAAGAAGAGCCTGGTAACTGGTAACACCAACATTCGAAACTTTTTTTTTAGACCACGCTAAATTGTCGGATAACCACTTTAATTTCGGAAAGACTTCTTTTCTCGGCTTCCTTTTTTTTTATCAAAAACAAATTAACAAAATTCATATATAAATAATGTAACATTTTTTCCAGCCATTTATCCTTAGTACCGTTGGCCGACAGTGGATTTTTGGCGGAGAACTTTCTCGAGTGGAGGGTAGGACTGTGCGGCCGTATTGGGCTTTGCTATTCACGGACTTGCTGCTATTTGCAACAGTCTCAAGAGATAGAGTATTATTCGTCACAGAAGAACCTGTATCACTGGCTACTATATCGGAAGCACAATTCAATGTACGAAAAAAAGGTACGCCGTTAATAACATGATAATAATTGAATTACCAATTTAATATCCACAAAGTCAAATATTTTAAATGTCTGATTTCGTATTATTTTCTAGCAACTGAATTTCGATTGATCCTTGGTCGCGCTGGTGGTGAAAGTCCACTGGTGTCATGTTCTCTCCGCACAACTGGCCGCACACGAACTGTGGTACTCCGAGCACCTTCCATCGACTTGAAAGCAGTCTGGCAGAGCTTGCTCCAGAGGCAAATGTAAATATATAAAAATAAGTACCTACTGTTTAAAAATCCATTACTTGTCACTTAAGTAGGCCACACATTGGTCCGGCATCGCACCGAAAATTTCCCATTCCGACTGCCAGACGATCTAGGCGGACCATTTGTTACAAGAATTGGACGAGTCTGTGGTCGATTTCGGTGGACCGTACGGCGAATGAGTAGGCACCTTTAGAGAGCCTGTTATTATTATTATTTATTTAGCCTGTTTCACAATGTTGACTTTGGTGACTGCACCATAAGCCCCGTAAAGATTCACACTCGTGGTATTACGAAAATAGTTAATAGTTTTCAATATCCTATTTTGCATTTTCAGATATCGTGCTCATACCATGACCGGAACGCCATTGGGTTCCCCGCTGGATTCTCCGGACCCTCATCTCACCTTCTCCCTCGCCACACTGGACTCTCAGCAGCGCCAGGTATCTGCTTCAAGCTTTCAACGCCACTCCAGTCTGGCACTGCTCCCAGCCAGCTCTTACAGATCACATTTGAACATGTTAATGGAGGAGCGTGTCGAGAGAGAAGTGAGGGTCAGCTTTGACGTCAGACCGGGATCGGATTCTCCCGCACCGAGAGCTGCCAGAGGTCCTCTCTCCACTATTTGGAGAACTGCGCCAACACCGGACACGCCGTCCGCAAATCTGTCACCAGCTGACTCTCAAACTTTTTCGTCTCATTTCGTTTCAACGTCCAGCATAGAGAGAAACGACGCGGAGGCACCTTCCTCTCCAAGTGCCCAGTTAACCCCTGAAGCTGGAGAGGCATACACACCAAATTCCGTTTGCGGATGGGAATCTTTTGAAGCGGACCTAGCGTTGGTAGATATAGATGTAGATCCATCATACAAACACGCGGTAGAGGAAAGAATATTTTTACCCGAAGAGCCACTCCTGGCTCGAGTGCCCCTGCCAGAGAGGCCGACACCTCCCTCGTATTTAGAACTTTGATCTTCAGAGTCTGACCCGGAACTGGTAGAGTTTCGTGGTTCTCGAACGTCCCGCAGAAAGTAATTCGATGTTAAGGAGCTTGTAAATGTCCTGAAGTAGCTCAATATATGGAGTATTATTCGTTCGTGTCGTACTGTCGCTAGTACTCATTGTTTCTGCACAAGCGACATTGTCGGCCTAGAAGTCTAGAGAAATAGGTACAGCGGTACTCAGTGCCCAAAGCTGTATGAGTAAGGCAGTGCTTTCTTTGTGTAGACTGATTGGAAACTAGTCGATAAGAAACTCGGCCACGTGTAATAAATGTTAGAATATTAAAGCTTAAAGTTGAGATTGAGGTTGTGGTCAAAATTTTGAGAGACATATTTTCGAAATTAGCAGTATATAATATAAAAAGTAACTTCTGTATTTTGATTAGCGGAAAGTATTAAGTCTGATATGTATTGAGTAGAGTTGATGTTATAGTAAACATTTAAAACCTCTTCTATATGAAAGACGTAGATCTCTTAACCAAACAGGTAAAACCGATCTGTCTAAGGGTAATAATAGGTACAATGTTAACACTCTGTAATAGATTTAATGAATACCAACATATTATACCAATATTTAACGTCTTTTCCAGTACTATATTCTCTAAACTAAGTGTCAAATGTGAAACTAGGGTACCAAGTAATTAGAAAAGTAAAGTAATCTTATACTTTAAAATTTGTTCCCACATTACTGTTTTCGTATAGAAGTCTTCCATCCCTTTCAGTTTCAACTTGAACTACTTTAAACTTTTACTTTGTTTAATCTAAAGTTATTTACTTTTTAGTGTTTTATACAAGTTAACATTATTACCCTTTCTATTACCTAAATTATCTCAACTTACAAAAGCACAAGATTTTATTATATTTTTTGTAAATCTGTACATTAGTCATATAAACCATTTGTACAGGTCATGTGGATATTTGGCGATATGCTTCGCGATTTTTATCATTACCTAAATTATTTATTTTAGATTTCATTTTATTTATTTTTATTATAGATATTAGTTTATTTGTACCACCATCATCATAGAAAACACTTACATTGAAAAATGGTAGCGTTTTATTAAAGAAACTATTTTTATAATAATTGCAGATTTTTCGATTCACAAGCATCTGAAACAATTTACAGATAAAAATCTTAACACTAATCACGAAGTTTAAAATATTAGAACATTTTAGATTTGTTACGGCACCATATTAGTAATAGATGCACACTTAATTTAATCCTTAGAAAGTCTATATGATTTGGTGCTTGTATCCTGAACTGTAAAACTGTAGTAATATATGTATACTGATGTCGCTAGCATCGCAAAATGTTCACATAACCTAAACCGGGAGATACATTGTAAAATAAATACGGCTAAACTTTTTTAACTAAATTTGTAGATAGAAAGAGAATTTTTCGGTGTTTTTGGCTGTGTGTTATAAAATATAGTCGTAAAGATAAATTTTGAAAAGAAATTACAAGAAGTATCGTGACCCTAACATTTTTGTCTATGTTTGGATCCGAGTCAGTATTTTCAAATGATAATCAATAAAGTGTCTTTGTTAGTCCAAATAAAAGTTTCATTTCAAATCATCACTCCCTATGTATTTTGCGACGCTATCGATTTATCAAGCATATTATAATTACCTACCATTTTTCTTTGTATTTTTAATTTAATTTCTTTGTAATTTTGTTTCCTTACACACACATACACCACACCTCTGGGAAATCCTACTAATATTATAGACGCGAAAGTTTGTGAGGATGGATGGATGTTTGTTACCCCTTCACTCAAAAACTACAGGACGTTTACAATATTATAGCTTATACATCAGAATAGCACATATGCTATAATTGAAAAAATAAGTCCACGGTAGCATACCAAATTCCATGCGAAGCCGGAGGCGGGGTCACTAGTATCATTATAAGTCAATCAATGGCAAATCGCAGCGAAGGGCAAATGAGGTTTTATAACTGATTTTATATTTAAATCCATTCCAACACATGTCAATCTTTAGTAACATAATGTTACTAAATTACAAAAATAAAATAAAATTACAAATAAAAAAAAGTTATGAATGACTTTGTAGTACTTTTCTACAAAATTCAGTCTAGTCACAACTATCTACTGGACAAAATTACACTGCATCAAGTGGGGGAAAATACCAGTTATTATTTGTTTTGAAATTACACCAGCAAAAACGCTATAATAATCCCTCAACTATAGGGCACATTTTACTGATAAAATTAAAAAGCCTGTCCAAGCTGATTCCGGCTCAAGTAAAAAATAAATTAAAACAGGTAGTCAAGTGGCTAATCTCTATAAAAAAAAAAACAAAGATAAAAATTCGTCACAGACTCGCCGAAGTTCAGCCGAAGCCAGCGGAACTGGTGCCGGTAGCGCTGTTGATCAGAGCAACCGTACAAACCGCAGTAGAGGATCTAGTATACATCTCCAGAGATGGATGACGCAGTTACCAGAGTCAAAAGAATTGGATCGCACCGATATGGAATTGGAGGTGACTAATTATATACTCATTGTGTAAAAAAATAATTGGAACAAAATAAATAGAAAATGTATTTATTTTAGACTTGGAGTGTTGAAGAACTAAGAAAACGCTCAAAGGAATTGAATTTACTAGAAGTTGCTGAAATTGTTAATAATAATGAAAAAAAAAGTACTTCGCCAGGTGAAAAGAAGGAATTAGAAAGAAGTCCATCCAAAAGTAGCAATTCCGGTAGTCAGGTAAAACTATCAATTTATTAAATTTGTAATTTAATGATTGAAAGTGAAAAATATAAGATATTTTATTATTTTCAGATTACTGTAAGAACAAGCCCTGTCGTAGTCGACACAATACCAGTGTGTAGACAATGTCATCAAAAGTGTATGTCAAAGCCAAATAGTCCACTGATATCACAAAAAGACCAATCAGTGACAGCCAAAATAAAAATAGAAGTCTCATCACAAAATTCAAATATAAGTTCTAACAGTGTGTGTAGTGCTAAATGTGGTAATCGTAAACCAAAACACTTTAGTCATATTCAACGTAAAGGTGCTATAAGGATACGTCCCGAAGATGCCCCTAAGGCGGCCTTAAAAGTTATAGACTCGATTGAGCAGAGTCAGAAAATGTTAAAATCCACCACATATGAATTGAAAACTGACTCTCCAATTTTAAGTAGGAGCAGTCTCTCTGTCGGATCAAGGAGTCCTAATAAAAGCCAGTTGGAGATTTCCAGCAAGAAGGAAAATAGTAACTCTGTCAGAAGTAGTCCGTGTTCAAGCAGAAATAATAGCCCTCTGTCCACCAGCCATACTACATGTAGTTCGATGGTATTTAACTCCAGCTCTAACGACCTCAGAATGTCCAACTCAAACATAGCTAACCAAGTACAATGTGTCATTGCACAGGAAAAATATCTTAACGAAGTAAAGTGTGTTGAAAGTATCACAGTAACAAAAAATAAAAACACAAACTCAACAAATATGTCTCCAGCCTCTGCTAGAAGAGAAGAAATAAAAAGACAAAACGTTTTGAATAAAGTGCTAGGTATGAATATTATAACAAAACGAGAGAATGTAGGTAGCCGCCTAAAGACATCTTCAGTATTTTTAGAAGATGAGTCTTTACATGATGACGATAAAGAGTATAAACCTGAACGAGGCTTGAGAAGGTCACCTAAGATGGGAATATCAGCTATGACCAAAATGAATGGAGACATAAATAAGACTGATAGAACAGATGATGTTAATGCCAGTACGAGTAGACATGATGACGATATTGAATTAGGTCCTTTAATGTTAATGGGTAAGGTTGATTTGTATTAACGTCTGCGAGGTTTGTTATTTCGAATTGACGTATTTTACTTTCACAGGACTATCAGCTATCAATCCTGCAGCACATTTAATGGGAGTAGAGCCATTTAGACGATCGTCGTCAGGGTTTATAAACGATCGTTCTGGACAGTTCGGATCTGTGGCAAAATCTGAATCCCCTGTTCCAGATATTGCTGTTGTACCCCCCACTCCTGAATATAACTGTATTACAAAAAATGTATGTGGCTGTCAATTTTTTTTTATATTTAGTAATTATGATATCACATTGTTAATGCTTTATGTTCTACATAGGACGATGATTCACCTGATTCTCCTGACATGCCTGAAGAACCACCATACATTTCTTTGAAAAGGTATTTCTTTGTTTCTAATTCAACAAGCGAGTCAATTTGTTAGGGTCATAGCTCATAGCACACTTTAGCACAGCAGACTTAAGTGAGTAATTTATGCATGTTTACAGATATGGCACATTATCAAGCCTTGAAAGATTTCCGTCCGATGAAACGGACGATGGCGATGTTAAACTAACTCCTCAAGAACCCGAATCAAATACATTTAATGCAGGTAATTATTTTAGACTAATCATAAGTAATCGCAGTTTGAAACCACTTTAAGAACTTTAAAGTTTCTGTTTTCTACTTTGCATGTCTTGAAATTGTCATAGGTGCTGGAAGTTCAAGCGGAATCATGGGTTGGACAGCGCGAGCTGGATCATTTGTTGTTGAAAAGATGAACATTTTCAGTTACACCGAAAATATTCCAACAACGTCTATTAACAAACAACCAACTTTTCTAGAAAGGTGACCAAAATTTGTTACACATTTTTTTACAATCTTATTAGTCCCGGAAACCATATTAACAACCCCATTTAACCAATGAAAGTTTTGATGACACTAATCAGTAGCTTTGTTATTAAAATATTTTGAGATGGAAAAGCCTCTTCGCATTTAAATTAAATTTAATTTACTTACTTTTACATTGTTACAACAACTTGAATTTCTTGTAAAGGTTTATCAACAGAGTCTGGACTACGGAAGGATACAAGTCATTGATGATGAGTATGTAGCCACGAATAATTTTTGAAATGGATTTTATTATTCAAATTAAAATTAGCACAATGTTTCCAGTTTGTTAATAGTGAAAAATTATTTGTTAAGAATTTTAGTGTGATTTTTCAATAGGTACTTGAAACTTTATGAATAGCATTTTGTTAATTAGTGAAACAAACATGTTGTGATTATTTAGTAATATTAGTTCATTGGTACGGTAATAAAATTTAATAAATATACTTAGCAAATATATATTTGTAATTTAGTATTTAAGATAATTTTAATATCAATTTATATTTTTCGATAATTAAAATGTATGTCTTAAGACAATATCTACAATATTAAAAGTTTTAATCTATTATTTTTCCATAATATTTCATAGTACAGATAATTTAAAATTTAATAGATCATTTATTAGAGAAGTAGGTCTATTTATCTCTTTTAAAATGGATAAGATGTCTACTATCTAAAACTGTAATTTATTTTATATTTGTGAATATAGATATTATTAGACATTATTTTTGTAATAGTAGTATTTTTCAAAATATTTAATTTAGATTAGAAAATAGTAAAATTAGTATTCCTAAATCTTTTAAAAATTACCTTCAGTTTCTGAAATGTTTGTCAAAGTTAATTAGATATTTCTTCTTCTTCTTCTTTTATTATGGCTCCACCAATGTTAATCGGTGATTTGCCAATGTCAAGTATTTATTATAGCCTTTATAGTATATAAGCCGATTAATCGGTATCTAAAATGATCCCGCCAACTGTATGTCTTATTAATCACAACTATCACAGCGCAGACGGGATAAACTGGATTCCCATTTAGGGTCCAATGAAAACGCATACATTTTTTATTTGACAAATGTATATGTTTAGTCTTGACAAACCTTGAAGAAATTGGAGGGGAGCGGTCTCATATAATTTCAACCATAAACTCTAAAATAAATATTTTTAAAAATCTCAGGTGTTTAGGAGTCGGTGATTGGAGAGGAAATATAACAGGGGAAGATGGTGCTGGTGAAACGGGCGAAGGAAGTGGAGCCAGTGGAGAAGAAGCTTGGGGAACACCATCATCAGGAGATTTATCTGACAATCTACAAGATTCAGAACATGGCACCCTATCAGTAAGTAAAACAAGTAGAAGTGACGTCAACTTTTGTACTAAACGAAACCTAGTATCTTTTCTAGTCTTTTACTTTTTTGATAATCTTGATTAGTTTTAATTTGTCATTTTAATTTTTCAGTCTCCAACAAAGTCATCGTCGTCTTATGCTGGTGACGATGACACTGATTTAATGATGGATGAACTACTGATGGCACCTACTATTACTGGGCCTACAACACTTAGACCATTGCTTCCTAGGTAAGATTATCCTTTGACTTACATTTTGAAATGAATGCACACTATCTGAGAACTTTCAGAATACTGGCGAACAGAAAGTCGGGACCTTTTGCAAATTTTTATACCAATAAATATATTATGCATAAGAGATAAAGTTGTATGGATGTGACCTACACTAACCTATATGTGCTATTTTTCCAATTTCAAACATTTTGCTATTGTAAAATAAAATTTAAGAATTAAAAAGTCCTTTTACTTTCTTGTACTGCAGTATTCAACAACTTCTTGTTTTTATTATAGACGAAGACTAGAACCTCTACTTGAAGAGGAGTATTCAGACAGCGGCAGTGAAGACAACAAGCCGACACCAACTAACTCTGAAAACCAGGTGACAATACTAATATAAAAACACAAAGATACATTTAATTATAGTTGATAAATTAATCAAATACAAATAACGATATCATTTTGACACTCATTAATTGATGCTTTACATAACCTTTGTTGCAATATTCTCAAAAATATGGCATGAATTAAAAATAGCATGCTAAATTTCGTCATAACTATATTTTGCATGCATATTTATGTTATACATGTAATACATAATTATCTATATTATATTTAATTCCAATTCCCAAACACTTATTTACAATAATTATTAGAAGAAAAACTTTTGAATTAAATTGAATTCTGTCGTCTAATTTTTAATATTAGCTGATGAAATCAGTTATGCTATGTTTTCAAAGATGTCAATAGCCTTATTACGAAAGCGCGAGATAGCCCGCGAAACGTAACGTATTTACGAATCTGTGGACAGTATTCATGGGCCGAACAACTTTGCCGGTGTGAACATGGCGCAAGAACCTGCGCATAGTCATTTAATTTCAACCACTTCACACTGGCACAGTTATGTGGCGCGTATTATTATAGTTTATTAGGGTTATTTCTCGCGTGTTCGTAATAAACATGGAGGTAGAGTTAGGTCTCACAAGTGACTGGTCCGCTGGTGCGGCGATTGACGCAGGACAGCGGTCGTGGCCGCGTTGCTGACGACTGCTACGGTGCGCCGTCTCTCGTGCCCTCTGTCTCCAGTTCAGGTGAGAAACCAACATAATACAGTCAAGGAATTTATTTCCAGCCAAAGTCTCAATCAAAACAAACAAATTAATTTCCCAAAACAACCCCTAATTGAATTTAAAACTTGACTGTACATAACATTTAATTCCAAAGAAAATAAAGAAACTTTAAACAAAACAACCCTGAGGAAGTGGCCTCAACACAACATACACATCACAACCGGTAATTTTTTTATATAGTTAAAAATGTATCCAATTACATAGACGACATCTATTTAATTATGTATCTATTATAGCACGATTGCATGGACGTTAATCCACATAATTACATATATTATTCCTGTGCATACCCCATCCATGCATGGATTTGTATAAGTACAGGATTGTAGAAAATAATATTGAAGTAGTATTTGAAGCGAACACTAATGAACTTATTTCTTTTTAAATACATATACGTCCATACACTTTTATCACACACAACTTTAGCACTCATACAGTCTGCGTCGAAATTATTTTTAAGGACTTCGTAAGCACTGGAAGCTAAGCTTTCGTCATTTGACTTCTTCAAAGTACATGCAAAATACCAATCATAAATAAATACAAGAAGAAGCAAAGATACCCATTTCAAATCAGGGCCTCCTTGTGTGATTATTGTCAGTTTAAATATTTCAATTATTTTGTATCCATTTTAATAGAGCTCTATTTAAATTCTATATATCTGCAGGTACCAGCTAATTTTGATAGGCCAATGCAGGACTCATCATACGAAAAACTTCAAATCCTAACTGAGCTTTGCTCGTAAATGTCTGCGAGTAGCTGAGTATACATACATAAGTCAGCCTGTTTCTGATGATCAGGAGCAGAGGATGCGGCGTGGCGCACCGGTTATCCCCCGCAGGGGTGGGGTTGGGGGCAGGGGCGAAGTGGTGGCGCCGCGTGCGAGCTGAGCGACAGCCCAGACCGCACACCGACCAACGAAATGCCTTCTCTGCCCTTACAATCTGGTACCTAAATTCTGTTTGCTGTATACTCTTTCATTATCCAATATCAAATAAATTATGTCCTTAATAAACCTTGCCTCTTGCGGCTGAAAATTATATATCTGAGATTGCTTTTGACACGAAGTTGTGAATTTACGTATCGACTCTAGTCTAAGCGTATGGGGGTGCAGCGCAGAATGCACATGGTTCAAATCCCATTCACATCGGTATTTTTTTATTTTTCCATAATTGTTTTTTATTTGCGTTATTATTTGTCAGGGTAGAAAAATCACTTAAAACGGGAACATCGGTAGCGAGTACTTATATTCCTTGCATACCAGATAATCTTGGTCTTTTAACCCGTCACTTAACTAGGGTTCATGTCATAACTTTAAATAATCATGAACTTCATGATAATGATAATAAATTACTTCGTACTAGTTCGTACTCATTTTTCACAAATTGACGTCTAGCACCCTATTTTGCGTGAAGTGAGAGGATGTCATTACTGCTCCATGTATCTAGATGCAGGTCTCTGGCATCGTAAATGGAAACCTACCATGCTCTACTCTGTAGTAGTGTCTTCAACTATGATAAAATGGTTTTTCAGTTTCAAAAGAGTGTCGGGAGGTACGACCTACTGCCGTTTCTGCCGGCGTCGTCCGTCGCGGCTCAGCCAGCTCGGACAGCACACCCTCTACACTCGAGCGAACCGCGATTCACAACCCGACCACGTCTTCGATACACCAACCAATAGGTGACTATATTAAATTACATAGCCTTATAGGCGTAGCAAATACCCCTGAATTATTCTGGCCCACTACGTAACCCTTCTGTTTCAGAATCTTGCCCAACCTTAGAATCTAAATCCATAAATTAAAATTAATTAGTATGCCATAATAAAATCAATGCTACCAATTGGTCCTAAAATTTCGTGCATTATCCCACAGTGGATGCTTCAGATGTACCTCAATGTTTGCCAGCTTCAGAAGAAGAAACCAAACAGACCTCACCAGCGGCATCCACCCCGCCCGAAGAACGACTGAGTCCACGTACGGAAATGAGATTAGCTCTGACGCAGGGGAAGGACATTCTAGCAGAACAGGAGGGACCTTGGGTAATATGGAGAAAACACTTTAGTCAAAATCATTTTGGACATTCCATTGGTCAGCTGGGCTAGACAGAGAAAGAAATAATGTCCCATATAGATAAAGCTGGACAAAATGGACAGGTTTTCGCGACACTACTTTTTATCCTACTTTGTCTCTATGGGCTATTATATCTATCTCTTTCTAACAGAGATTTTGTCTATGGAGACAACCTATCGAAATCACAATACTAATGCAAAAATAAGTCAATATAAGTATCGCGTGATCTCCTCTCATGGTGATACTCTCTTCTCGTTCAACGAATCATCATAGCATAAATTGGAAAAGCAGCCAGTGATCTTGTAAAAAAATAAATTGAAGCTGGATTATTTTTTAAGATTTAAATTGGAATTCTATTTTATTTTATTTTTTCGTGTTATGGCTCCATCAGGGCTTTGATGATTCCGCCAATGTCACAGTTGAGAAAGACACTTCCTAAGGAGAGAAAATATGTTCAGTATTATATAGCAAGGAAGGAACCTTTACACGCAGGTGGGCTGTGTAGTTAATAATTGTGTGTTGTGGTTGTTGGGAGTTAATTAATAGAAAATCACTAAATTTATTACTTTAATTAAGATATTTTACAATATAATGCTGCGTATATCCTAACTAATATGCGGTAATCCATATGTAAAGGATATGCGATTACGTTGGTCTATATGCGAGTAGCCTATAACTGTTATATGAGACGTACCTACTCCATTATGTGGACCAAACCTAGCTACGTGCTACATGTTCCAAGGGCAATGTGACAGTGTCGTATAGGAGGTCCCAAAACTTCTATTTATTTAGTATGAACAAAGAAACTGTATTCCCACGATAATGTGTGAGGTCCTCATTTCACACTATGGTAATAAACAATATTAATTTATATGGGAACAAATAATACATTTTTTTTTTGAGTTTAATTTTATTTACAAGAATGTCTTTACCTATTTAATAAACAAAGGAAGAGGGGACCAGGGATAGAAGGAATTTTATGTTGACATGCAGGGCCGCGAAATTGGACTTCATCAAGTTGTTGTGTTTGACAAACGAATCAGTCGGTAGGATAATTTCTTATATCAATCAATAGGCATCCTTTGTATTTCGTACTTGACATAGACAAATCATTTTCCAAAAAAAATATCATCAGGTTGGCGCGTCAGACCCCTGGTTGTGGCGCGCAGCTTGTCAGCGGTCCCTGCTGAGACGAGTAGCGAGCGCAGACGCAGTGACCATGTGCCACCCAGCCGGACCTCGCACAACCCTACATACTACTTCGCGCAATTCTGTATATGCTTGGAAGGGTAATCTTTATCATTATTTATAAGCTAATGATCAATGGACCGTGGTCTTAGAACCGATTCAGCAAAGTGTTATTTCTTCAATGCCTCGCCTTGCTATTGCAATATGAACTGTGCTAATACGATGCCGAGGACATAAGTGTGCGCCCTTTGCATTTCCCGTGTGTGCCCCAAGGTACCCAGTGAAAGACACAAGTTATGCCCGTATATTTTAATGTAACTACCTAAGCGTCGAGATATTTTTAGATACAAATAAATATATGGACAAAATGGTAATCCATTCTTAATCTAGTCTTGTTGTACGCTGTTTAACCTCAATGGTCTTACCTTACACCTAGTAGAAATTGACCGATTTATTACCAAAATGAAGATGGCTGGTTTCATATATTTTACGTTTAATTTCAGCTCCAGAAAGCGAGAAACTTATGGAGATGGAACAAATGGCGCAAGTGGAAGCTCGGACGATGCGTTCGCGGACGCGCTCTCTATGCCAGAACGGGAAGATGTAAGGATTGTCATTTATAAGAACTTAATAAGAACTGTCCTAATATTTCTTTTTACGGTAAAATTTAGGCAATCCAAAATATTCCTAATGAACAACTTATAGTGACAAGAGAAGAAGGCCAAGTACTCTTTCCTAATTCAACAAAACATCATTATGAAAATGCAGTCAGTATTCTTCCTAGTACTATTTGCGGACCTAGATTTTGATAATTTTCTAATTTAAATAAACAAATAGGTAAAACTTCCAAGCTTAGAGCACGGGTCTATTTGCATAAACTGTATTAATAACTAGCTTTTTTCCCGTCTTTGACCGTGGATATTTTCAAACATAATAAAATATAGCCTTTAGCACTCAGGGATAATGTAGCTTCCTATTAGTAAAATAATTTTCAGAATCGGATCAGATCATTAGTTTCAGAGCTTACCCCCTATATTCAAACTTACAAGGTTACACAATTACAGGACAATTGGACTCCCAAAGACCTTTCTACATGGATGACAAATCGTATATCTTTCTATTTATAAAAATAATATAATTCCACAGATTGGGTTTTCTGCGACGTCGCGCATCCTCCGATAGTCCACGACGGGAGCTGACATCGTTTGGTGCCCCGAGACCGTTCTCACCTCGTCGCTCCACTGTGAGCAACAACGGATATTATAAGATATGCTTTGTCAATGGCTATGTGTGAGCAAACACCGCTATGCTTGCCTCTGTGCCATCGCAGCTGGATTTAAATCATAGAAATTTTCTACTTGTTTGTTTTTGTATAAAAAATGTCATAGTTTAATCTCGTAGCTTTGAAGAGTTTTAAAATAGGCATCGTCTGCCAGGATGTTTAGAAAATTCGCGACTTTGTTCAATTCTTGGTTTTTTCACATACTAAAATAAATAAATAAGTAATTGATAATAGGTATTAACTTTAAAATAATATAAATCAATCCGTCTTAAAACTATCCTATTTTAATAAATATTAGATAATAAATACTTACTTAAAAATGTTTCTGATCCATGTCATATTAAAGATATTAAATCTTCTTTTTCTTCAAATATTTATGGTATCTAATTAAATGAATAATAATGATAGGTACTAAAATGATGTCTTATTAAATTTTAAAAGAAATTCTTTAGCAACAAATAGAAATTTAAAATATAATTAGTGGTTTAATTAATTAATTATTATTAAAATTAAAAAATTAGATGTAGGTATTGGCCAATAAAATTGCCTTTTTTAATAGTATCTTATGGTAGCTAAACTTCTTGTGAGTCAATTCTAAAATTTGATGGTTAAATTAAAAGTTAGAACTTTTTCCCTAAACATTTTTCTAGGTTATAGTTTATAATAATTGTTTCTGTTTCAAAATTATACGTGTATAGTTAATGCTTGTGATCGTATTGGCACTTTAGAATTTACAAGTAGTGTGATCAACGGATACGGATCAACGATAAATATACGTCCCTAAAAAGTTGGCAGAACTATAATTAACTACTTAAGAGTCCTTTATCCATAATTTGTATGGGCATAAACTATTCCCAATTTCTCTGTAAATAATCCACCTGTGCCACTGTACAATAGCATAACTTATTCAATATATCTAAGTGAAATAGCTGTTATTTTTTCAATTAGTTTTATTGAAGAGGAAATATGTGTGGTTAAACTTCGTTTTTTCTTTCATAATCTATCACAAAGCTCTTAAATTTATATATTGAATAAGTAACTATATGCTAAATTACAGTGACACAGGTGGATTATTTACAGATAAATTATGGAGCCTTAATCCAGATTATTATTTTTTATCGAACTGCCAAATTTTAGTGACTGTGGAATAATTGTTATATAAAAATACTGTCATTGATCGGACTAATTTGAATTTAAATCCAGCTTCTAAATAATTGCGATTGTTACTTCTCTCTGTTAATTTCAATTGTCCATTATAACTTAAGGAGATTCGTTCTCGAAAATATATTTTTGTTATAAAAACTCATTCCGCTTTTCATTCTTCACCTTTGCAGCTTAGCATCCTACAGCATATCTATATATACAACAAATAAAAATTTACAATTCAATTTGTCTAACTTTTCACTTGCGCTCACGCGTTTTTTTTAGCATAAACACTTGCAGCTTTATCCTTGTACGTACATTTGAGCAACACATTCCAAAACAACATAAAGCTCAGAACATTCAATAGACTAGAAGTGTGATGCACGAATCGGTACCCGTACGAGACCATGAGTCAATACTTCGCTGCGGTAACATTACTACTTCAGCTTATTGGTTATGATAGAAATAAGAGAAACGCTGATTGGCCGATTCAAATATGACAGGTGTTTAAAGGTCATTTCTAGGCTATATTATGTTCTGAGCTTCCAAGTTATTGGATCTTATTTTTACTTTTGAAATGTTTTCAGGAAAAACAATTCGAAAAGAGATTTTGGAAGCAAGTTACTAGAAGACGACAATCTTGTGATTCTCTTAATCAAATTTCAGACAATTGATATGATACGAAATTATGTATTTACCTCAAAGACCAAAAGATATTTCATTAAAATAGTGTCGGTGTTATTGTAGTTCTATCAATCTTGTGTCAATAGATGTGTGAAATAAATATATAAATAAAGTCCGATCAACAAGGATAAATAGAGGCAAAAATTCCCCCGTGCTACTTTCCCTTTTTCAGGTGTAAAAAATGTACAACCTTGTCCGATCCGTGATGGTATTATAAAATACATATAATATATGTATATAATATTCATAATGAGGTTTCTTATACATTTAAATTGGCATCTAGCCAATTTTGTGGCATGAGAACTGTACAAGTGTATTCCAACTTATGATAAAAAATCTAAATTGATACTCTATTACTATAATTGAAATATTTTTATTTTTTTATCTAGATAATACCGTTTTTTATATTTTTTAAAGTATTTTTAATATTCTCTACTTTTGGGTCAGAATGTTGTTACCCTTTTATGTTTGTGGATAGGAAATTTTGAATTTAAATATTTCGTTGATCGGATAATTGTGTTGGGCGTTTTACATTTGGAATTTAAAAATCAAAGTAAATTGTAAGTGTTAAGTGTTCGTAATTCTATTATTAAAATATAATAATAAATATTATGGAAATTTTAAATGTTACACGTAGGTTTATTGTGAATACATTAGTAATTTAATCAGGAATTTCATAAAAAACTACGTCATTGTTAACAAGATCAAGCGAAATCATATTACCTAATAATAAGTACCTATTCCTAAATGCCAAATACTTAAGTCCGATCAGTAATATCTTTACTGTTTAGTATGAAGAGCTTGACAATAAATTCCTCGGTCATACTTTACACGAGGGTATTATTGTCCTTCGTTGATCCGATTAAAGCTCTAAGTTAGCTTTAATGGGATCAATCGCCTTTAAAAATGCCAACATAAGGGACCTGTCGATTTTATTTCATATCTTAAGTAGATAATCTAATTAAATACCTATTTGTACCTATACACTTTGTAAATATCTGTTGATTGCTTGGTACTATTATATTTTACCTTGGCAAATTTTGTGCAACCCAATTTAAAATCAGTCAAGTGCATTTTCCGAAAATTTACTACAGTGTTCGCGATATAATTAGGTATTCAAGATTTTTTTATATATTTTTAAATTTAGATGGGGTGGTAAATAAAAAAAGTTTGATTTATTCAATAATGTGAAAAAATAACATCTAAAATTGAAAGAGGTCGAATTTTGCTAAGGTAAGAAGTGCTTTTAGATTTCTATTGTATTATATGTCTATAATATTGTTGTGTAAAATCAATGTAGGTATATTTTAGATAGGTTCTCAAAATTGTCTGCCTCTATGAATTTATTCCGGCGATTATCTTCAGCATAAAATTCCAAAATACTCAAAATGCATGTACAAAAATTAAATCATGGCGATCATAAATTAGGAAATAGTAATATAATATTAGCAGAAAATTAAGAACACTATAATTTTTACTAACTAAATGAGTGAGAACAATTTTAGTCCATTGATTTTATTATTGTAATATTTTATCTTTATTGATGCATGTATAAACGTTTCAAAGCGTCCAAATAAAAACCTCGCTTCTAAGAATTTCGATGTATCTGTAAAAACATTATAAATTGTTTCACTTATCTTAATATATGTGTTGAATTTAAATTATATGATGGGTTTGAAAACATTTATCTGTATTTAATTTATATATTAATAATATTTAATTATATAATTTCGGTGCAATTTGGTGTAGAATTATTTAACAAGGTGGTTGAAAAATTTCGGTGCATTTTGCATAGAGTAGACGGTAGTTGTAGAATTGCTTGACAAGAATGTCACAAAATGTACCAGGAGAATATGATTTTAGCCCGTTTCGAGCTGGCGCGTTTCACATTTCTCGACAAGTACCAGGATAACATGCAGCTGAAGGTGGTTGAAAAATTTCGGTGCATTGTGCATAGAGTAGACGGTAGTTGTAGAATTGTTTGACAATAATGTCACAAAATGTACAGGACAATATGTTTTTACCCCGATTTGGGCGCACACTTCTTTGACATTCCTCGACAAGTACCAGGACAACATGTAGCTCTAGGTGGTTGAAAAATTTCGGTGCATTTTGGAGAGTGACGGTAGTTATAGAATTACTTGACAACCTGAATGTCACAAATAAATTATGATTTTAGCCCGACTCATCGCGTTCCACATTCCTCGACAAGTACTAGGACAACATGCAACTCAAGGTGGTCGAAAAATTTCGGTATGCGCCAGACAAATTAGTAATAAGTACTATGAGACTTGAGTATAAGGTTAAAAACAAGGCGCACGCGGCGTAGAATGTAATTGTCTTCAGAAAAAATATCCCTTTGGTATTTATTTTGGGTGAATAATTTGAAGAATAATAAAAACAAAATTTTTGTTAAAAATTATAGTATATTATATCACTATTATTATTATCGGTTTGTACATAGAAGTACTATACTTAAAAATTAAAATAGTTCCGTCTTAGCACCAAAAAAAGAACTATAATATTATACTTTTAGTTAAAATTTCACAAAATTTTAGTTAAAAATTTAACCCAATTAAAATTGAGCACATCTCCCACCTTCCCTTTTACCTTGTATCCCTTAAATACATAGCAATGTAAGGCAATGCATTAAAAAAATTTTTTTGAAACTAAATTTTTTCATATAATTTCAATTAAATTGCCTTAGCTGCTAGGTAATTTACAATTTAGATAGACATAGTCTAAATATTATAAAATCATTTAAAAAATAAGCAAATAGTTAAGAATAAACATTGAAAATAGTAATGTTAATTAAGAAGCGAAGTATTTTGGCACTTGTTAGTACGTCTACATATATATCTGTGCGAGACTTAACAATATTAATAATAATTATATTATTATATTAATAATTATTATCTTACCTATCTATTATGTCACTTTTAGCAGGTATCTAAGTTACTGGACGGGGTTAATGTAAACTATATTACAATATCTCATATAAATCTAACCTAAACTGATATCCGCGTGTCCTTACTTGGCCGTATCATCGGGGGGGTCACATATGACACACCCCTCCGAAATCCCAAATTCCAGGACACGGCCTTCCATCCTTTAAGGAAAGGTTCCACAAAAAAGAGGCCAGTGATTTTTATAAAATCCTATTAAAAATTACCAAACAGTATTATTATCAAATTTTATTAACAAAATCGGGATAGAACTCAAAATTAGAGAACTTTTATTAACAATCGGAATTTTTGGTGATTATTTCATGAAATCCTTGACTTTTGCCTTGTTTTTGTTTACACCTGTTGACCTGTATAAAATAGGGTTGTCAACGCAGGAATATACTCTCATTCTTAATATATGTGGAAAATCTATCGCTTCGAACGATAAAGGATCCATATATTATTTAACTATGCTAAAGGCAGTAATGACTAAAAGCAAATTTTTAAAAATCGAAAAATAATTAAGTACAATAGGCAGTGTTGTAGATGTACAATGCAAAAAATTGAGTCAAATATGTATAAATATTTTTGAAGTGAAACTTCTTTAGAGATTTTTTCAAAAAAATACAGATGAGTGCTTCCATTATTTATCAATTTATATATATTTAATTATAATAAATAGATAAATTAGTATATTTAATTCTAAATTATAATAAGCCTAAGAAGTTTCACTTTTTATGCGTGTACACTAAATACAAGTTTCCTTTTTTTGATTACATTTATATTATATAAAATTAATATCATCAAATAGTTTTCATTATGTTATATATTATTTATTCGCGCCATTCTCTGCTAGCTTGGAAAGTACGTACTTCGGATGATGTAAACGTACGCAACCCATCAGGACCTGAAAAAAATATTTAGAATTTTAGTGAAATTATGTTTAAAAAGTAAATAAAAAATGTGTCAAACTTATGTAGGTACATACATTGTACATATTTGTTGAAGACGGTGTCTGACAGGTAACAAAAAAAATAAATAAATCTTCACAGGTTGCTTGCTTACAGCTCCCGGGAACCGTTGCCGGCCCCAGGGTACCCAGCGGAACACAAAGTCTTCCTCATTTAGCCGAGGCTATACTTAACGAGTGGCCAACGCTGTTGAGGTATGTAGATGGAAAAGCCTCTTTGTACGGTTTGTCGGATAATGTACATAGATTTTTTTTATTATAAAAAACGCATTGGTACATGGTCGGATGTGGGGATCGAACCCGCGACTACACCGTAAGCCGAAGTTTTAACCACTCGACCACCGACGCCCCTTAAAACCCCCACAAATCCACAGTTTATTATTACAATATTGGTTTTTTTTTCACGGGTTGCCTTACAGCTCCCGAAACCGTGTTACGGTTCCAGGGTACCCAGCGGAAGACCAGGACTAAGTCTCCCTCGTTTAGCCGATGGTATTTGTGAGGCTGTCCAATGAGTGGCTAGTTGAGATATATTTAAATAGAAAAGCCTATAAGTGTTGATTATTTACATCTATATTTAATAATTAATAAGGCAAACATAAAACAATTAACATGACATTACTGTGGTGATAAGAAATCTTTGGATGTTTTGAATCCGACAAACCACACTTAAAGAGGGAGACTTCGTCCTTCCGCTGGGTACCCTGGGACCTGGTAAAGCAAGCCGTGAAGAAAAATAAATAAAACATATTTGGTTTTGTGGTCTGTTTTCTCCTTTACATATTTTTGTATAATAATTGTTTCCGCTTCATAATATTTTACAGGAATAATATTTTAATATGAATTGATCAGATCCCTCTCTCACACATATTCATTAAGAATTTTTTTAAATACCATCGGCTTGATAGAGTTATGTTTTCCGCCCGGGGCCAGTGAATTTATAAAAAAAAATCCTGTTTTCGGTATTAAGAGATACTTTGCACTCTAAGTGAAAATGAAAAATTCCTGAAAAACTACGAAACCAATTTTAATGAAAAAGTTATGGGACCTTTCCAGAAGAATAGATATTGATCATGAAATTCAAAAACATAAAACAGAGCCATTTTATTTTTCAGAGATATCTACGTCTACCTACCAAAATTTCGTCGTAAGTTTATCCAGGTTTACCTCGTATACGACGTCCAGGTGTTGGTGTAAGGTCCCCCTCAGGTGCTGTCCATTGTTCCACAACTTCAGTAGCTGAGCGAGCTAGAGACGGTTGACTGGCAGAACGATGAAGTGAGTTCCTTGACCACGATCTGAAAATTACAGAACAATTTGTAACAATTTCTACATCTAGAACTGCCCATATTATAGAGAATTGCCACATCTCAAATAGATAGAATGCAATTTTTTATATGCGCTTCGAAGCCCGAAAAGTCAAGCTTTTTGGAGGTCTTCAAATATCTCCTTTAATATTCTTATTCTTCTTTTGATAAATGGCAACAGTGCTGACTTATCGTCGCAATTCTGCCAATGTCCAGTGTTTAATCTTGTGCAAAAGTATATGCCGATAAATCGGTAGCTAAAATTATCCCGCCGACTGTGATATGTCTTATTAATCGCTGACTAATTACAACCATCACAGCGCGGACGGGATTAAAACGGATTCCCATCACGCCATGACGAGACGCGTGCGTCGGCCGCCATGACAGGACGTGGAATCCTCTCCCTTAATATTGTATCAAAGTTAATGTTTGATACACCATTTTGAATATCATTTTTCCCTCTAATGACGAAAAATAAACAAACAAATCAAAATTAAATGTTACTTTTAAAATTGGACTAATTTGTTGGAGATTTGTTGAACTAACGGTGGAAAGTTGGGATAAAAAGTGTGATGATAGATAAATATTACTTTGATACCAAATCGGCGCACGTCTCGCTACAGTAGATTTCTGCCTACCCAAAATTTTTTTTATACTTACTGTTGTGAATTGTAAGGATGATCAGCATCGCTATCATCATCATAGTACCGGCCAAGTTGTGTACCTCCAGATACTTCTGAATGTGTATCGGCTTGTTCCCGGGCATAATCCACCATCATCTCTGACATAGATCTGTAAGTTTAATTTTATTTGCAATTAAAACTTTTAGGTGAAAAAATAGAACCCATTTCAATAATTCTATGGTTTAATATATTTATAAAATTATTTGTAAAAGGAAAATGCAAAATATTGAGCAAAATTCACACTATTGAATTTATAAGAGTTGACACGTTCTTTATTTGAATTCATAAGAGCTGCAATACATTCAATATAATATGAATTTATAAGAGTTGACACGTTCTTTATTTGAATTCATAAGAGCTGCAATACATTCAATATAATATGAATTTATAAGAGTTGACACGTTCTTTATTTGAATTCATAAGAGCTGCAATACGTTCAATATAATATGAATTTATAAGAGTTGACACGTTCTTTATTTGAATTCATAAGAGCTGCAATACGTTCAATATAATATGAATTTATAAGAGTTGACACGTTCTTTATTTGAATTCATAAGAGCTGCAATACGTTCAATATAATATGAATTTATAAGAGTTGACACGTTCTTTATTTGAATTCATAAGAGCTGCAATACGTTCAATATAATATGAATTTATAAGAGTTGACACGTTCTTTATTTGAATTCATAAGAGCTGCAATACGTTCAATATAATATGAATTTATAAGAGTTGACATGTTTGATATTTAAATTTATAAGACTTGACATGTTCTATATTTGAATTTGTAAAAGCTGATACCTCATATCAACATGATCACTCCTATAAGAAGATCGTCGAGAGCGCGTCGGATCTCTCAGAGAAGTAGCATCGCTGTCGTACTCATACAATGTTGGTAGAGAGCTACGGCGTGATCGGGTGTCCCATTCTGTCTTCTTGCGGTAACGGTTCTGAAACATAGGAGAAATCTCTAAATGTGGACACTGTTACCAGTGGTGTGAGGTGTTCCTAAACCAATATTTGTGTGTACTTTAATTGTTATTTACGTCTGTTAAAGAAGTAACAAATCTAGGTCCATTAAGTGCAGCAACAAGGCAACTGGCAAAAAGTGGACACTGTTTCTGGTGTCTTTGGCCACACCGCAAGGTATAAGGCCGTAAAGATGTGTTAAGGTGTGCTAAACCAATATATCATTATACTAGATTTTTTTGCAATAGGATCCATATAGTAGGTACCTACCTATTTTAATAAAAATATATTTATACAATATATTATATCTACGACCTAGAGTGACAGTGAAATGACCGTGGGGTCAGCATACACGACAACACTAATGCACTAATGGCCACCCAAGGAATGCCCGGCCCGATAATGTCCAACTAGAATGATACGGTCCCATTGTTTTTGACCTCTATAAGTTGTACATCGTCTAAGCCCGCTGATGATGGCTTCTATAGATAGATAAATTGGCAAAATAAAATCTTCATGGGTTGCTTTACAGCTCCCGGAAACCCCAGGGTACCCAACGGAAGGCAAAGTCTTCCTCATTTAGCGGAAGATTTTTTGAGGCTGTACCTTACGAGTGGCCAGATCTGTTGAGATATGTAGAAAGAAAAACCTCTTTGCACGGTTTTTCGGATAATGAAGGCAGGTCCATAGATTTTTTATTATAAAAAACCCAATGGTACATGGTCGGGTGTGGGGATCAAACCCGCGACATCTCATTTGTGATTCGACGTTTTACCGACCACCGACACCTTAATACTAAAAAAATGGCAAACAACGCAAACTTTGCAGTGAGACTAATAACTTTTTATTTGTTCATAGGTATATGTCATAATGTGTTTAAGTTTGAGTCAAAAAGCAAGTGTTAAAAGAAGCGAAAGCTTATCCCATACTTGTTCTAGTTAACCTTACCTTAGGCTTATCAGGCGGAGGAGCTAAGATCCGAATAATAACTTCCCATTTATGAGGAGCATAAAGTGGTGCGAAGCGATGATCATGCGCAACTCTCGTGAATTCATCTCTAGATGTAGCGCGGGCGAGTTCCCGACGTAAAGTACTTTCGTGTGTGATCACTTCCCGCCATCTTAGACGTTCTTCACGCGTCAATCTCCATGCTCTTTCTGTTTCCATTAGAACCTGGGAATATAAAAAGTCAGTCGAGATATTTCACAAAGTAGAAGTCGCTACCTTTAATAGAGATCCCTACACAGGCTCTAATAAAAGCTGGCGAGCGAGCATGACCGCGTACAGGGGTTAGACAAAATTTACAGGGGTTAGACAAAATCTACAGAGGTTAGACAAAACTACAAGGGGTAGTCAAAATCTACAGGGGTGAGACAAAAATCTACAGGTGTTAGACAAAATCTACAGGTGTTAGACAAAATTTACAGAGGTTAGACAAAATGTACAGGGGGTAGACAAAATCTACAGGTGTTAGACAAAATTTACAGAGGTTAGACAAAATTTACAGGGGTTAGACAAAATGTACAGGGGGTAGACAAAATCTACAGCGGTTAGACAAAATTTACAGGGGTTAGACAAAATCTACAGGGGTTAGACAAAATCTACCAGGGGGTAGACAGAATATACAAGCGGTAGACAAAATCTACAGGTGTTAAACAAATGTGTCTTGCTAAATAATCACTTAACTAAGTAAAAAATATTCTTACGAACCCAGTAGGAACGCATTTTAAGATAGCTTATTTAACAATATCCCACATGATGGGGTATACGAAAAAAATATTGTCATGTGATGACAGACGGACATGACAAACAGGGCTCCGTTTTCACCATATGGCTAAAACTACTCAATTACCTCATCTTGAGCTTCCGTCTTCAGAACTCTCGTTAAAACATTCCAATTCTGTGGAACTGGCGGCGCTGGAGTAGGTTCCGGTACATCTTCATCATCTTCTTCACGGTAGAGAGGGTTCCTAGCTGGTGGTAGCTCCGGTAGTAACGGGAGATCGACAGGGGAACTTGGTGCATGGTACACTTGGGACGCCTGCCTAATGTGACCCACTAGTTCTGGCGAGAAGAGCGCTGGTCCACCTTTTCCTATAAGAATATATACAGGAATTTTAATACCTTTATCATAAATTTTAATTTCAAATCCAATCTTATTTCGTTGTAATTGCGGCAGAAACGTTTGGTTTATTTATACTATATACTAATGGTTAATGCTCCGCTCCTTTTGGTCGCAGCAATTATAGCATATAACCCCTACCCCTACCCCTACCCCCTACCACTAACTTTGGATTCTGTTCACCCGTTGGGCCCGTACTTACTTCCATCACTTATTAGATCCCCTTAGGGGGTGGATTAAAAAAAAGTAGGGTTCAAGCTATCTCCGTATCAAAGTTCATCAAAATCGATTCGGTGGTTTAGCCGTGAAAGGGTAGTAAGGATGAACCGATTTGAATGAAACTTGGTAATGTTTTTTTTATTAAATTTTGAATCATATTTAATAATAATATAATAAATTTATTTACCAATATATTTCTGTGGCGGCAACGACAATGGTACTCTCTCCATTTTCGGTGTTAAAGTCATACCAGAAGCGCTGCTGATATCTGAGAAATTCTCCCATTGCGACTCAGGCAATGTATGATTCCTGATCGTGACATCAAATTGAGGCGGCGGCGGTGGCACTTTCTTGTATTCCGTGATCAATCTCTTATGCCTTTCTATGTCTTCTATAGTTTTCTTCTCAGTAATTGTACGTAGGAACACGTCGTCGACTACGTGAGATGTTAGCTCAGGTTTTCTGAAAAAATAGTAGATTGATCATCAAGAGATGAAAGTGGCTAATTACCAACGACTGTGAGTAAAAGGGATTAATTACTCCCCAAAGCGTGTCGCAAAAATTTTTATTACATATTTTCACTGGCGCGATACAGGTTTCAGTATTGAGATGAGCGGTCACATGTTTCTCCCGAGTGATACAAACAATTTTATCTACTCTTATATCGTAAAGTCTCTATTAAAAAATCGAATTATATTTCATAATGATATGTTTTATTTACACGCGGCTGTAATATGTCAAACTTCGATACTATAATGTATTATTAATAGTACCGAAGTTTTCATACAAAAACGATATCGTAATGTTTTGTTTTTTTTAAATGCAAAAAGGGCAGAGGATTTTTTTACAGCCACATTAAACTCTATGAAAATATCGACACGCGCATGTCCGAGTTACTTGACAGTTAACGCGCTTGCGCACTAATGCGCAGTAGGTTTACCGCCAATTTGTCGATTAAGAAAAATATCTTGGTTCAATTTGTTTTGTACTATTACATGGGATTAGATAAAGTAGTGGATGCTATTAAAAAATTCCACTTGTGTTTTAATTATCCCTATTATGATCCCGTATCATAAACTACTATTATACTACACCTATGAGAATTATTAAAATAACAGTTTCAAAAAAGTAAGACGCGCACCATTATCACTTATATTGAAGACTTGGTAGTTTACCTTTGCCTTTTTCGAATGGAATTTACAAAACTAAGAAAATGAAATTTTAACAGCACATTGTCAAAGTCCATTACCATTTAGATTACCACTAGGTCTGCGGTCGCTAAGAATTTTCTTCACGCATATTTGTATGACCGTTATTACATACTTTCGGCAAGTTTTTGATTAAGTAAATAGATTCCGAGTAAGTGCAATAAGAATGAAACTACTTTAGAGTTCTAGCAATAATGAATTAAGCATGTATCCAACCTGGCCGGCATTATTGGTGTCTCTGGTATTGCCTCCAAACTCTCCATAAATACTTCTTGTTCTTCTGTTTGCAGTCGCTCCATTACTGGAGGTTGGGGTGCCGGTTTCTGAAATATTATAAAATTTATGTAAAACTTACTTTCAGCCCCGGCTTAATATTAACTTTAATTACCTATTAGGGTCTTGAGTTCATACAAAAATCCCATAGAAATAAATACTTTCAGAGCTTCCTTAATTTTTTTCCTGGCAACATTAATGAAAATAGCCAAATCGTTCCCGCATTTTATTTTTATTATCTATCATCACGCCTTTTATCCCAAGAGGGATAGGCAGAGACAATCGAATGCCTATTGTTACGACCCTGACATACCTCTTTCGCTTCTTTTATATTCAATCATACCTTTCATACATTGTGTGTAGGTACTTTTAATATTGCCATCGATCAATACATTTTTTATACCTCTGCCAGCATTTCTTTTCACTTCAGCCATATATGCTTAGATTACCGTAAAAAAATATTTATAAAAAGGCTGGAACCTCTCGTCCGATAGTGAAAATTCATGGACCTCGGGGGTAATTTTTTGGGGATAAACAATAAAATTTACCTTCTTTAAATGGAACATCTTGGCATGAGATCTGTCTGTGACTTCAGTAACAGAATGTATGTCTGTGTTTTCAGTGTTCAGTGACACTATAGAGCGAGGACGTCTCGGTAACCACTCCTGCTGTTAGTTACATGAAATAATGAGGTTAAATAATGGAGTTATTCATTATAAATGTAGGTTAAATGGATCCTCTCGGCGCTAATGGCGCTACTGTCTCAAAAAGCGGAATAATTTACTACCGCATACGAAAAAAGAAAAAAAATCTTTACGGATTGCCTTACAGCTCCTGGGAACCGTTGCCGGCCCCAGGGTACCCAGCGAAAGACAAAGTCTTCCTCAATTAGCCGAAGTTTATTTTTTTGAGGCTATACCTACCTAACAAGTGGCCAGCTCTGTTGAGGTATGTAGATGGAAAAGCCTCTTTGTACGGTTTGTCGGATAATGTACATAGATTTTTTTATTATAAAAACCATTGGTACATGGTTTACCCACTCGACCACTGAGACGCGCCTAAATATACCTCAACAGAACTGGCTACTCGTTAGCTATAGCCTCACATATACCATCGGCTAAAAGAGAAAGACTTTGCTTTCCGCTGAGATCTGAGATCTGATGCTGGGACCGATAACACTGTTTCGGGAGTCGAGGTGAAGAAAAAAAAATTACATAACATTATCTCTTGTTATACATTATCCCACATATTTATTATTTTGCCTATTTTTGATGTTACTAATTTAAAATTTTTTTTTTACTTTCCAAGAAAAAAAATGTTATTACCATTAAATTAATAAATAAATTTAAGTAAATTTTGCGTAAAAAAATAAACAATATATGCGGCATTAGCGCCATTAGGATCGACTCGTTCCATCGTAATTTAATTAATTTTCAATTGAAAATTAGCTTCAACCATAAAACAGACATAAATAGGTATTTTTATTGTTATCCAACACACAAAATAACTGTAAGTTAATATGATTTGTGAAACGAATTCTTATTATATAATTAACAGTTTAGTTGCAGTTAACCTAAACAGAAATTTGTCTACATATTGTGAAACAGGGGATACCACGATATTTTAATAAGAAAACATAATTCGTAAAACTTAACTGTAATGAAAAAGATGGCTTCAAAATTTAAGAATCACTACAAATTCTGAATAAAGTCGCCCGCCACGTCAGTCTGTCTGTCTGTGCGATTCACTCCAAAATTACTAAATGTTTTTTTTTTGTTATTTCCACGAATTGAGATATTTATGCAAAGCTGGAGGCGGTTGGCTAGTGAATTTACAAAATATCTTGGTACACCAAATCCTAAATATTTTTAGTAAATTAGTTAGTGAGCTGACCTGACGATTTTCTCTGCTGACCTGGGAGTAAACCGGAGCAGGTCTTGGAGGTCTTGCTGGAGGCTGTATATGAGCTGCTCTGGCAGGTAAAGGTAGCGCTACAGGCGACACTGTGCGTAATGATTCTTGACGCTCATGCTCTTCGATTAATGTTGTTTGTCTGTAAATACATAAATCATTTTATACAATAACAGATGACTGTTATTGTATAAAAATATACTAAACCGGATACAATATTTTAGTGTACTGTTTTTAACTTCAGTTTTAGGAATATCAATTTTTTTTAACTTACATCAAACTGGCATCAGTTTCCGTGGCAGTAACCGTAGATGGTGGGGATGGTGGTACTGGAGGACGTTGAACCCTCACACGAACATCGAAGGCCGGTGGAGGAGCCCCCATTAAAGCTGCTGTAGTCAGACGACCATTAGACGCTAGTCTTTCGTTTGTCTCTCCGTAACCTGGGTTAAGTGTTTAGTAATGTTAAGTTGTTATGGCTGTACGGATTAATTTTTGAGTTTTCATTATGAAATTATAAACATTTAAGTCATTATTGTTACAATGGAGTTATTTATTTATAATATTTATGATTTTTAAATTAACGAGTTTTATATGATGGTTAAACGGATCTAGTCACTCATTATTTAAGTAGCCTATACAGGTAATATTTGCATTCAAACAAACCAAGTCTACCTCTTTTAGTCGATGGTATTTGTGAGGCTACACCTAACGAGTGGCCAGTTCTGTTGAGGTATATTTAGATGGAAAAGCCTCTAAGTGTGGTTTGTCGGATTATGTACATAAGTTTTTAATTATATAAAACCCATTGGTACATGGCCGAGATCCGGGATTGAACCCGTGGTCTGCCTAGTTAATACCAGACGTATAACCACTCGGCCACCGATGCACCTTTTTATAATCAGGGCTATTTTTAATTGCACATCAGAAAACATTTATTAAAACTACGACCCTGTTGTCATGTACAGGTAGGTTGGGGTTTTCTTTATAACTGCACATAAACCACCTTGGAATGTGTAGGTTTGACAGAATATAGGGCTGCTCATCTCGGTGCCCCGAGGACCCTTCGGGAAGCATGTGGCAACGCTAAGGGGCTGATCGTCTTCCTGGAGGAGCTGGGATGGCAGGAGTAACGGAAATCATGTATCACGCAAAATAGGCGCTAGACGTAGAGTTGCAGAAACCGAGCCTGGGCAGAGCCCGTACGACCTTTCACATAGGGGTAGTGCAATATTTTGCTGGCCAATCAATATTTTTGATGGGAAATAAGCATTTTTTTTATTTGCAGTTAAATACATACTACCTTATCATTATAATAAAATTGATATCTAAGGCTACATTGAATACATTGGTCCATACACCTATGATTTTCAGATATGACACTACCCTTTTCTTTGTCTAGTAATCTTTTAGCTGGTGGTATTTGTGAGAGTGGCCAGTTCTCTTGAGATATTCAGATGGAAAAGTCTCTAAGTGTGGTTTGTCGGATTATGTATAAAAACCCAATGGTATCTGGCCGGGATCCGTGGGTCTGCTAGTTAATACGAGACGTCTTAATTTGGCTCTATATTGCCTCGAAAGCCTACCTTCGCTATGATATGACTCCTCAAGTAAGAATGCTTGATTAGTATGTGCTTGCTCTGCTTCACTAGGAGTTTCGCTCGGGTAGTCTGAAGGTAGAGTATCAGATACGCTGGCACTTTCAGCGGCTACTGGATACACTGGGTGTGCCCTAGGTATTTTGACCTCTGAAAAAAAAATAGTAGTAAATTCGACCATAATTACTTTTAAAAATAGTATCAGTGAGTAATTATTTATTGGCAACATTTTAAAATTCTTTGTAACGTGGTTGTTATATTCTCTTTGTTCTTTGGCAACAATATTTACTCTATGCGAGCCGCCATGTTTGACATTGATATATGAATTACAATTTTATTTAATTTAATTTGAAAGATTGTAACGTAGGCTACACACCTAAAATTTCCCGTTCCAGCCGCCATACGATCTAGGTTTGTTATAAGAATTGGACGAATCTGTGGTCAGTTTCGGTGGATCGTACGGCGGCGCGCCGGTGATTGGACAAATTTGTGGGCACCTTAAGTCATGTTATGGCGGACAACGCACGCGCCCCGCCGTGACATGATGGACGTGACTTTTAAAAGGGATAGAAAAATTTCTAAAGGTTTATATTAGCGCGCCTTGGAGGTAAGTCGTGCCGAAAAACGGTCGTCTGCTATCATGCCCCCTCTCCGCCGCCGCCGCTCTCTACTCCCTTACGTGTGCGTGGCGCGTATACTATATACTTCTTTGCTTCCCCGTGTTAATGTGTGTACTGCGCGTATCTCTCAGTACACTTGACGCGTTCCCCGCATGTGTACACTTTCTAATATATCTATATTTTATTTATCGGTTTTTTATTTCTTTTTATAGATATATATTTTAAAAACATACCTTGAATGCTTTCTCGACTGATAATAGAAGCAGAAGAATCATCAATAAGCCTTCTTGGTACTGGCAACGCTCGTCTTCTAAGACACAAATACGATACTCCAAGACCCAACAGAAGCAAAGTTAGGAATAATATTGCGCATATAATTAGCAATATATGTGTACCAGCTAAAGGAGATTTCGGTAATGGATTTGCTTCAGGTCTGAAAATAAGATAAACAGAATAAAGAGCACGTAAAGCTGGCTGGCGTCCATACTTCTAAAAAAACTTTTCTTTTCTTCACCAATTTCTCAGCGAAAGAACAAGTCTCCCTCTTTTAGCTGATGGTATTTGTGAAGCTATCTAACGAGTGGCGAATATTTAGATGGAAAAGCCTCTAAGTGTGGTTTGCCGGACTATGTAAATACATTAATTATAAAAACCTATTGGTACATGGCCGGGATCAAACCGTGGCCCGCCTAGTTAATTCCAGACGTCTTAACCACTTGGCCACTGACGCACTTTATATCTCTTCTATTAAAGAAGTGTCCAATTAAGTGCTGTAACGTTGTGCTCATTTAGTTAATAAATGAGACCACTTTTTATAATGAGGGTTGAATATTTGTCAACCTCCTTACAAAATAAATTACTGACTACCTATAATTTAAGAATAAATCAAATAATCTGAATTTGGAACAGTGTCTGCAGTTTGTTAATTTTTCTTCCATTTTTAGTCAATTTCGTTTTAGTATTGCAAAGTAGCACACCTATTTTATAATGTCAATAATTTAATACAGTGAACAAATTACAAGCTGATTACTAAATATCTTATCAAGGAGCATGATATTTGTAAGTACTATTTAAATGTTGTATTGTGTTTAGATCATATCCTGGAAATCATTACTTATTTATTTCATTTTATATTCCAGCATGCTCCTATACTCCTATGATAAACCTATGTTACTACTATATATTCCTATAAAAATCATATCCTAATCTACCATCCTTTACTTTAAATATTTCCTGATGTAAATATCATTAAATCTAATTTAAATTTGAAATAAAACAATGTGGAGTAATATATTAATTTATTATTATTGTGGCTAGTTTCCGAAATACTTATAACTCCCATAAGGAGGAAAGAGCTAGGCGACAGTGCACTGACAGGCTTGCCACTTGTTTTGTTTAATTAACTTAAACAACTCGTAATATGGGGGCATTGTTAACATTGTCTTGCGACAAGTGTTTCCTAATTTGTATAATGAATCGAGTTCTTCCCTTAAATTGAAATTTTTATATAAAAGACATCAACGGGCTACTTTTCACGCTTATAAAAACATTTATCTATTTATCTGCCATCACGCCTTTTATCCAAAGAAGGGTAGGCAGATACAATCGAATGACATTTGCTACGATCCTGACATACCTATTTCGCTTCTTTTATATTCATCAAACCTTTCAAACATGCTCGGCGATTGTGTGTAGGTACTTATCATTTTTTAGTAAATTTTTCATCCTTTATTCTTTCAACGTGTCCAAAGAAGCGTAACTACTTGTCTTGACTTAACAACATCATTTTTCAATCCTCATTCTTTTATAGTGACATCGTTTCCACTAGGATTCAAATATTTAAGTACTTACGTATAAATAACAGGCTGGAATATAGGTTTAGTGACTAGAGGTGGTGGATACCGGCACACGATAGTTATCACTTCATCACCGTCCATCTCTAGTCCAGGATGGAAACGAACTACAATGTTGTTGGTAAAAACACGAAGCGGTTCCTGCAACAAAATGTTCATTTCATAGTTCGTTTTCCAATTTTCCGGTCAATTTTTCCAATAAAAACCTAAAACTATTACGAAAATTAAAGTTGCCAAATCGGTCCAGCCGTTCTCAGTTATGCGCTAAGAACAGCATTTAATTTTTATTTAAATACAGATAGATAAAACATAATCATGACTTTTACCTTGCGGTGTGGCCAGAGATACCAGTAACAGTGTCTACTTTTAGTCAGTTGCTAATGAATCTAGATGTATCACTTCTTTAACAGATATTCTGTTATAAATATTCCACATGTAGTTTGTTAAAAAAAGGCGACTTTTTATTTTTCTCGAAAAATATATATTTATTCATTAATGTGTCCCCTTCAAAGTAATCCCCCTCAAATTAATAAATACACTTGTGCCTGCGCTTTTTCCAATCCTCGAAGCACTTCTGATATGCACTTTTTGGTGTGGCATCTCCTCAATCGTGGCAAAACGCCGTCCTTTTATGGGCCTTTTTAGTTTTGGAAACAGGAAAAATGTCGCAAAATTTAATACAGATTCTTTGATCGATTTTTACCAACATAACAAACAAAAAAATCGAGAATCAGTACATACGTAGCCTGCGAAATTTGAAAAGTCACCTTTTTTTAACAAACCTCGTATATCTTTTCTTAAATATTAGCTAATTGTTTTACCTGTCGAGTGCCACATCCCTTGAGAGGTAGTTCAAGTTTATATGAAAGAGCTCCTTTCCCCACCACTTGGCACGCGGAGTGTCTATCAAAATCTGCATAAGCTATTCCGTAAAATTTTTCGTTGAATTTCAGCTCAATCTGTAAGTTAAAGAAATTATGATTTTATTACGGTTAAAATACAGATTTAAAAAAATGCGTAAATCACACCAGGATTTTCATTTCTTTCTCTATCATTTTGAATCACAGTTTTGTCAGAGAGTGACAAAAAACTTCTTTGGCTTATTATTTATTATACTTCATAATATACTCATGCCCCATACCCCATGACCCACGCCCAAACCCATGCAATACACTATGGGACCCTGGGAAAAAAATGCAAATTTAATATAATATTGTCATTTCTTCACGTCAGAATAGAGCAATGGATAGACGTGATTTTTTGCACAGAGATAGTTGGAGGACTGGAGAGTAAGATAGGTTACTTTTTATCCCGGAAATACTTCGGAATATTTTTTGTGGCAGATTTCAAAACCACAAGTATTTTGTATTGTATAGTATGATTCTATTGTTGGGAGCGATATTGTTACATTGCAGTTTTTGAAGGCGTGTGCTGTGATATTTGGATCATTAAAATATGGTAAAACAGCCAGTATATTCGGTGTTGCCACAGGGAAATATTACTGTTACTGTATTGTATAAATATCCTAAGTCGCTTTTGTAATTTTTCCTTTTAGGCAATGGTAATAACAATTATACATCAAAATGTGTCTCAACTAATATAATTAGAATCACCAACGATTGAACTGATGTATATTCTCGGTACAATATGTAAAAAAGTCTATAGGCATAGTGAATATTACGATTGCGATTTTCATTGCAGTAGTTGCCTTCATTCATGGACTCACCGTTTTAGCTTAATATCAAGCGGTGGTGGAGTCATAATATAATAAAAAAATTGTATAAGGCCCTAGGAGGCCGTTCTGGGAACCATGTCTGCAACTCCATTAAAGGATTTTTTCCTTTAATTTAATTTTTTACCCCCGTAGTTGCTCCGTGAGTCAGAAGTGATATTCCCGTCAAAACAATTTCCCATACACAATTTAACACCCCGTTGCACCCTTAAAGGTTGTATTTCAAAAAAATCCTTCTTTCTCTCTGTCCCCTAGCTAAGTTTTAAGTATATCCGACCAAAAGAACATTTTTCCCCATAAAAATTTCAGCACCCCATTTTCGCCCCATAGGGGTTGATATACCTTCCAATTTTCATATTTATATCTTCTAATCTATCTAAATTTATTTAATACTTACAATATACTACATTACATTACATTACATTATCTTGTAATATTAGTAAAATATTACCTGCATAGATCCTTCAGCACAGTTCAACGCAGCTTTCGTCCTATTTAGGAAAATCACAGGACTTAGGTCGTCTAACTTTGTAACCTGAAATTAGAAAAAACAAATATGTAATATACCTACTTGTAATAATGATACTAAAATTAAAACAGAACAGGTGGAAAACGTATCGCTACACTTTTCAGTTTTTAAACCCAGTCAGTCATTTATTATAAAGTGCGTATGACGGAGTTCCGAGCCCTTCGCAGCCCGAGAAGTCAATTCTATGTATGAAAACATTGTAATTTATGTCTAAACGTCATCGCGCATTTTTATTACAAGACGGGGTAGGCAGAAATAATCTATTTCGCCTCCCTTCACCTGCTTAAAAAAGTATTTTATTTAAAAAGATAATTTTCATTTTATTGTCCAAGCCTTATGCCTCCAGATACCATGGCTTTGTGATAGTATATGAAAGAGAAAACAGGGGCAAAGTTTTACCACCCATATTTCCTATTCAATAAAACCCATTAAAAAAATAACAGCTATTTCACTTAGATATATTGAATAAGTAACTATATGAGAAATTATTTTTATTTTGGTTGCTTGATCTGATTTGTAATGTTTGCGTAATGTAACGTCAACATAGTGGAAATCCATCCAAATATTAATATAAGAAGTAGGTATAGATAGTACCTACAGAGTAAAGATACCATTCGGCCACCATCTCACTTATTTTGATGTATTTATTGCCACATATATTATTACAAAAAGACCACCTTCTAAATATGTTAAGTTAAAAGGTATAATAAATTTCCAAACGCAATCGTCTATCCTACAGTTTTACAGTCCTACCAAGAGTCCGTTTAGTTAGAAGGACATATCTGGCTGTTCAATACAAAAAGAATGTCAAAAGTATAATTTATGTGCCTTCAGTAAGACGCGACCGCCGTCGCATAAATCCATACAGCTAATTATTACCTTCGGGGCCTCATATCTATAAATACGTTTCCATTGTATCATACGATACGGTTTTTTTCTTCACGGGTTGTATTACAGCTCCCAGTTCCAGGGTACCCCCAGCGGAAGACCAAGTCTCCCTCGTTTAGCTGATGGTATTTGTGAGGCTATACCTAACGAGTGGCCAGTTCTGTTGAGGTATATTAGATGGAGCCTCTAAGTGTGGTTTGTCGGATTATGTACATAAGATTTAATTGAAAAAATCCATGGCCGGGATCCGGGATCGAACCCGTGATCGAATAATTTTGGTTAATTTCTGAACTGAAATTCCCGAATTTTACGAATACTATAAACATACAATTTGGGCATCGAAAACTAGAGGATTTTATCTAGTATTATGTAGGATGAAAACATGATTGGTGAAAATTTTCTCGATAACTTAAATTTTTGAAATCAACTCTTCAATAACACCTTTTTAGTCATACGACCATACTCTGAAGGGATTTACGTTTAAATTTTATACGAATCTGTAGGTAATTTCAGTACCTAGTATTGATGAAGAAGATTTTTCCCTGCATGTGATCGTTTTTTTAATAAATTATTTATATGTAATGTGCCGCTTACGTCATTTATTCCGAGAAGCAATACATTATGCCCTTCTCACTTCTGCAGGAAGAACGGACAAAGCGCCGTCGTTGTCTTGCATGACGTGATCGTTGCGCTCGAACCACTCATGCGCACGAACCACGAGTTTAGGGCGTGGCTCACGATTAGAAATTTCTGAGTCGTTCCAATGGCCGTTTCGTTCGTCCGGTTATTTTCCCGTATAATAATGTAAACGCGCTCTATTCCCGTACAGTCGCACATAATAGCTGTATTCTATCTTGCTGTGCTGTTGTTATTAACTATTGCTCGTCTCATAGACATATGGTATATTGTACTGTTCTTAATTAATACACGAACTAACCGAGTTATTTAATATCTAATCTATCGTAAAGGGTGGTCTCAGATAAAAGAAGATTAATTTATTCATCAGTGTATTTTTTCAATGTAGGTGTACTTATTTAAAAAAACGTGTGTGTACTTATGTCAGCGCGTTAGAAGTTATATTTTTTTGGCATAATACAAAAATAAGTTTATTTAGCACGCAAATAATTAATGGAAATAAAATTGCGTGACAAATCTGGATTCAATTTAATAATTGCGTATAATTATTAATAATTAAAATCAAAATTAACTAATATTAATTTAACTAAAATGTACAATAATAAATAAATAATATATTTAAAAACTATATATACAAATTAAAGAATACCTCTTCCAGAACCCCTCCCTGTGGCCTGGTTCCTAAAACACTGGCTGCGTTACCTCGCTGAACGGTTAAACTGATCCTTTGAGCGAGGTAAGAGCCAGCCTTTAGGTCACCTGAGGCGTGGACTAGTCTCGTACCTAAATCTTTTATGAATATTTTCATTTCGGCAGACCATGGACCCATTGTTTCCACCGCAAGCGCCGAAAATAAATAATTTGTTATAATATTTGAATATTTTCGGCGCTTGAGCAGTTGAGCCTGTTCTGCCGCCGCACCCGCTCTTAATTTTGTTAATAATTAAGCTTATTATAATTGAGAATTAAATATAGTCTATTTTAAATAATAAAAAATAATGCGCTCGCATCGTAAATTTCACTCTCATATTTCTTTCATAACGAAATTGCCGAAATGCCCGGCCCGAGAATGTACGGGAAAATTCTTATACTGTCTTTGCATTACTTGTATCTACATATCACTAACCTACTAAACTTAATCCATTAATTACGTGGCTATTTTTCTTCTAATTTAGACTCCACCCTCCCCCTTGGTGAGATTGAGTGAGATTTAGTGGGACAATACGTGAGATTTCCACTACATATTTTTTCTTTTAAAAACCCAAAATATTTCTTTTTTTCTTTTTTCTTAATCTTTAAATAAATGTTTTTAACCATGAGATGTTTGAGCGGGCAAAATGGGACATTTGAAAATAAAAAAAAAACTTTTATTAACTGTATAGTAATGTATCCTTTGAAGTTGACGTGAGATTTTCAATTATACCCCCCCTCAGGTTTAGTGAGATTTGATGAGATTTTACTAGACATTTAATTAGCTTTATTTATTTCTAAGACTCCAATTTTTGGGGTCACTATAGCGCGACTATAGTGTGATTTTCTTGATGCGCCTATTTAAGGGTTAAAGATAGTTCTTAGCAAGAAGTATTCACCACAATAGCACAGAGAAGCTCATCACTAGTAAAAATAATAGTAGAAAAATACATACCTTGCCATCAAGAACTGTCTGCTCTGGCAACCCATCACCCTGATATTCTATATTATTAGCTTGTGATCCATAGTTAGATTGAGCATGTGTAACTGACAATACAGCAACTAACATGAACCATACGGGCGACATTTTTAATCTGAAACAATTACATAAATAATATTATTATTAATGTTAAATCTATCTCAGAAATACCATGGGCTAAAAGAGGAAGACTTGGTCTTCCGTTGAGTACTCTAGGACTGTAACACGGTTTCGGGAGCTGTAAGGCAACTCGTAAAGAAAAAAATTAAAGATGAATTAGACTAAAAACTTTATATGGCAGAAGTGAAAGGAAATACTGGCAGAGGACGATCTAGATGTACTTTTATTGAACACTAGACTTTCTGCCCGTGGATATATTTTAACAATATAAAATATAGCCTATGTCACTCAGGGATATTGTAGCTTTCTATTAGTGAAAGAATTTTTAGAATCGGTTCAGTAGTTTTTGTGTTTATTCATTACAAACAAAAATACAAATAATCAAAGAAGCGAGGTATGACAGGATCGTAGCAATGACATTCAATTGTCTCTGCCTTCCCCTCATGTGATAAAAGACGTGATAGTAAAACTTAAATAGACCTTACAAGAAATATAGTAACAATTACAAAAGAAAATTCCAGAGTAAGTAATAATTATAAGACAATTAAATAATTTCTCCGCAATTTTCTAAGGAATATGTCACACGCTCTCACACCAAATGTTTTTGCCACAAGACACGCCTTGTTTCACGCTATCTCCAAAGAAAAACTTTTTATTGTAGAAATTGTATTTACATTGGAAAATAATTATATCTATTGATCCAGTGATGGAGCTAAGAAGAAAGAAATGGTTGATAGAAGAGTGAAAATTATCAATGGATCCATTCGTGGATCGTGATCAAGGAGTCAAGGTGCCGAAGGGGAGGTCTTAGGTTCAATCCACTCCAATCCAAAAAAACTATTCATCTATTTATCATCACAACTTTTATCCCAAGAGGGGTAGGCTCAGACAAACGAATGTCATTCGCTATACGATCCTTGATATACGAGTACTTTCGCTTCATAAATGCTCGGCTTCTCGCTTCTTTTGAAAGTACTTATATTTAAAAAGTGACAGCTCTACATTAATATGGGCAACTTGCTAAATGTGGACATCGCTACTAGTAATTCATATATAAGTAGTAGGGAAGAGTTGAACAAATTAAAATTGTTGAAAGTTCAAAATTTAAAACCTAAAATTCCTATGAACGGAGGCAAATTTTGCATCTTGTAATTTACATATTCATAACTTTTTTTTATTTATTTTTTTATTTTTGCCCAAGATCCCAAGATCCTAAGACCAAATCTCCATCGTTTAGCCAATGGTATTTGTCAGGCTATTATCTAACGAGTGGCCAGTTCTGTTGAGGTATATAGCCTCTAAGTGTGGTTTGTCGGATTATTTACATAAGTTTTTAATTAAAAAACCCATTGGTACATGGTCGGAATCGAACCGTGGTCCATCTAGTTAATACCATTCATAACTTTTCATCGTTCATACCAAAATTAAGCCATTATTACAAAACGAAAATTAAAAATAACCAGAAAACATTGGGAATGGTTATTGCTATTGATTCTCTGGAACCAATTATCAAATAATGGAACACGGTACAAAATTATACAAAATGAGTACCTACGTAACAAAGTCATTCATACGTAATTTAATCTACATGATTATGTAAAAATAAATTATTTGGCTATAGTATTATGGTTAATAAATAATTGAAAAGTACATAATTTAATGAGTATAAATTGGTGGGATAGAATTTTCAAAAGGCCAAGTAAGCAAATCTCTATATATTATTTATCAAAGGTGTTTTTTTGTCGGTATCATCTAAGTTAATGTTTGATACGCCATTTTGAAGATTATGTTTCCCTCTAATGACAAAAGTGAACAAACAAAATCAAAAATAAATGTTTCTTTTAAAATTAGACTAATTTATTTATTTTGTAAAAGACGCCATCCGTTGGAGATCAGTTGAATAAACAGTACGAAGTATTCTCACGGTTCATCTAGTTGTATAAGTATATAATTTTTAACAAAAAAAACCTGGTCATCAGATCCTGGTGTCCTTATCATGGTACCTCCTTTCCAACAAAAAAAAATCATCAAAATCGATTCATAAACGACGAAGTTATCCGCGAACACACATAAAAAAAATATACGGTCGAATTGAGAAACCTCCTCCTTTTTTTTAAAGTCGGTTCAAAAACGGACTAATCTAAGATATTTTACTATTAAACGTTAACTTGAAATAAATGTGTCATTATTAAAATTTTTTTTTTCGAACATTTTGTATAATATTTTTCCAAGAAAGTTTAAAAAAATCAAATATCATATAGGTAAGTCTGAATTTTGATCATAATACCTTTGTAGAAATAATTTAAATATTTAGTTCTCAACTATACTTACAATCAGAACACATGTTCAAAATACAGTGAATGCAAGGAATAATAACAAATACCTTGAAAATTTTAAATGTAGCAACAAGTGGCAAACTTGTCGCATCTTAAATAGAACTGACACCAGTAACAGTGTTCACTTTTTGCCAGTTTTCCATAAGTATTGGTCCTAGAGATGTGTCACTTAGTAGTGTATAAAATGAAGAAAAGTAGTTTACACTGGTTTGGATACGCTGAAAGAATGAAGGATGAAAGATTGACTAAAAAGGTTTATTTGGCTGAAGTAAAAGGAAATGCTGGCAGAGGACAACCTATGTGTACTTTTATTGAACATTTATTGATTGATGGAAATAATCGCCGAGCATGTATGAAAGGTATGATGAATATAAAAGAAGCGAAAGAGGTATGTCAGGATCGTAACAAATGGCATTCGATTGTCTCTGCCTACTCCTCTTGAAATGAAAGGCGTGATGATAGACAGATAGGGACCCCCGAAGAACTTTTTCAGCTCGAGAACCCGGAAGCTCCAAATTTTAGACCACTGAGCTATCGACGCTTTTATTGTGAACAAACAAAACTTATCACAAAATTCGTAAAAGCTTTTCCGTTCTCCAAAACTAACCTCGGTGAGTCAAAAATACCAAAATTGTCATTTCGTAAAAGCATTACTGCTGTCCAAATTTATGGCGATATAAAATCCCGATTTGGCGATACGAGTCCGTTCACCGCTAACATGGCGTAATCGCGTGTTGGTGAAAAACTTGAAATATCTACTAACATTTCTTAACAACTTCGATGTCCAGATTCTACTAAAATGTTAAGTTAAAGATTTTATGTTATGTGTTAAACAATTAAGGCTCCTATATCCAGAATTTTTCTAGGATAAACTATTCCCAATTTCTCTGTAAATAATCCACCCGTGTCACTGTAATTTAGTAATTTAATATATCTAAGTGAAATAGCTGTAATTTTTTCAATATGTTATATTGAATAGGAAATATGGGAGGTTAAACTTTGCCCCCGTTTTCTCTTTCATATCTATCACAAAGCTCTTATTTTTTTTAAAAGCGCTGTTATACCATTACCCTTCAATTATATACATCACGTTTTTTTGTAGCTTATTAAAAAAAAACTACATAGGTAGTGACGCTATTAAACTATTCAGTGCACATGCTTGGTAACTGCTAAACGGATTTTGAGGAATGGTATGATGAATATAAAAGAAACGAAAGAGGTATGTCAGGATCGCAGCTGTGTACCCTTCTTGGGATAAGAGGCGTGATTATAGACAGATAGATCGTATAGAATAACTCGATATATAATCAGGTATGTATATAATCCGACAAACCACACTTAGGAGCTTTTCCATCTAAATATACCTCAACTAGGTATGGGAGAAAGAGGGAGACTTGGTCTTCCGCTGGGTACCCTGGGATCAATAACACGATTTCGGGAGATGCAAGGCAACCCGTGAAGAGAAAAAAAAAATTTTGTATAAGCTTTCTACCAAATAATCTCCAATTTTCTAATTTTGGCTCCGTCGCTGGGCACCCTGGTTAAAATAAAATCTACTGGCCTTTTGTAAATTTTAAACAAAGAATCGCGAAGTCAAAAGCTCGTGAAGGATAACAGCTGTCGCCCACATACCCAATTCGGTTTGGACAAGTAACCTTTCACTATACAAGGTTTTCCGCTGTCATACTTTATTTAATATTTTTCGCAATATTATACTGATTTGGTACCAAAACATAATATACCCAGAGATTTGGGTCGCTCATCTTTTCTATATATATATACACACACACACACATACACACCTTCACGGCCTTTATACCTACCGGTAACAATGTCCACTTCACGCCAGTTATCAATATTGAACAGAAAGAAATTTAAGCATGTTGCTGCAACCTAGATGTGTCACTGCGGTGAATACGCTGCATTTCTTCATGCAATACTGAACTTTGATTTTATTCAAACACTTTTGAAGATGGTGCTCCATCCTGCGTTGACCCTAAGAATCTATATATCTATCATCACGCCTTTTATCCCAAGAGAGGTAGACAAAAGGTAGAATCCGCTGGGATTCTATTTTATTTCAACGTTTTCAAACCAGCGTAAACTACTTTTCTTTATATTAGTTAATCATTCTGGATGCGGTCAATACACTTTATATTACCGCATTTCTACTGCATTTATCTTACTTTCATGCTTCTTATTCCATACCTAAATCTCGCTTCCATACGTAAGTGACGGAATTTAAACAGCATTATGTGTATTAATTTTACTTTTAGTTGTAAGTTGTGTATTTCTGCATACATTGTTTAGTCCACCAAATACCTTGCTTCCCGCTTTCACTCTCCTATCAATTTCCTTTCACACAATCTAATACACTCTAATTTACAACCATTCACACAACGTTGTTTTTATTCAAACACTTTTAAAGAGGATGCACAGTTCTGCGTTGACCCTAAGAATAATTTCCACGGCCATATAAACAAAGCGTAGGTGCCACTGTTTAGAGTCAAAGTCATTCGCCCACAAAGTACTTGTGTAACAACGGGTATCATAAAGTATGCTAATGAACTACTCGCTGGATATACATGCATGGAGGCGATAATTGAATTGTATGCATTTTTATGAAATTTTAGTACGCACTAATCAGCCAGTCACCACCTCATGTGAGTTTGAAAATAGAGATAGAATTTTAATATTGATACAAGCTTCAGTCCTGGGGTAATCCCCTGGCTGTAATATGCCCCCAAGCTTCCACTATGCAAAAAATCATGTCGATCCACAAAACAAAACAAATCTATCCCACGGGAACCATACATTTTTTCGAGATAAAAAGTAGTATATGTGGTATTCCAGAATATAATCTATCTCTGTGCCAAATTTCATCCAGATCCGTTTAGCCGTTCTGGCGTGATTGAGTAACAAACATCCATACAAACTTTCGCGTTTATTATATTAGTGGGATTTAAGGTTCCGTGGTCAAATGTGAAAAAGGAACCTTCGTGAAAATCCCTATATCCAAAACTCAAATTTGGGAACTTCTCCAGTCTCTACCTACTCAATACAGGATAGATATAAAAATCGGCGTCGGTGGCCGAGTGGTTAAGACGTCTGGTATTAACTAAGCAGACCCCGGGTTCGATTCCGGATCCCGGCCATGTACCAATGGGTTTTTTCATTAAAAACTTATGTACATAATCCGACAAACCACACTTAGAGGCTTTTCCATCCAAATATAATATCTCAACAGAACTAGCTCGTTAGGTATCATCACAAATACCATCGGCTAAACGAGGGAGGCTTGGTCTTCCGCTGGGTACCCTGGAACCGTAACACGGTTTCGGGAGCTGTAAAGGCAACCCGTGAAGAAAAAAAAAATTAAAAAAAAATTAATTTGAACCTTGTTTTTTTTATTTAAGGCGGCTTTACTAAGTTCTACAACACATTAATAAACAAATGTTCAAGCACTTTGTTCTTCAGCGATACCCAAAATTTTTTATATGGGAAAAAAATTATACTTGATTTGGTCTGATTGACTTGAAGAAAGATACCGATTCCAAAAATTGTGTCAGTCAGAGTAATAAAAAACACATTTTACACGGACGAAGTCAGGGGCAGGAAGCTATTCTTTAATATGTATATTATATGCGAAGAAAACCCACATACAAACATTGACGCCAAGTGACAAAGATTATCATAATGGCGTCTAGAATGCTAATTAGTTTGACATAAGGCGGTTCTAGAGATATTGTCTTCTCAGACAAACAAAAGAGATAGACAGATCACGACATTCAATAGAAATTAAACATACCTGCACACATTAAAGTATCCAAACCATGTCTCAGACATCCCTTCCACTTCCCGAAGATGAGTAAAATTTAAAATTTAAAATGATTTAAATTGGTTTTGATCTATTTACTACCTTTATAATTTATTTACTTATGCTTTTTGCAATGAAAGAAAATAAAAACTTAATTTGAGGGGCATGATTTTTGCTGGCTTCACTCTATCGACAGTCGTGTTCTGTCTATCTTTTTATTGGTCTGAAGGCACAAGGCGGTTCTAGGAGATTAAATATTGTCATGGCATGCATATAATCACAAATGACTAGGAACACAGCAATGTGGTTGACACATTATGTAAATCTGTGACTCTATTTGCACATGTGAACGTGGAGTTATTCCTATTGTTGGCTGTTGGCCTTGTGGCATTTTAGACATATTATTGCATATTTTTCATGCGAAATATACTAACTACAATTTTTTTTTAAATATATATGCTTTTTCAGGACTTCTTCTAAAAATACTACCATAATTTGTATGGGGATAAACTATTCCCAATTTATTTGTAAATAATCCACCTGTGTCACTGTAATTTTGCATATAGTTATTTATTTAATATATCTAAGTGAAATAGGTGTTATTTTCTCAATGGGTTTTATTTGATAGGAAATATGGTAAAACTTTCCCCCAACTTTCTCTTTCATAATCTATAACAAAGCTTTTAATTTTTTTTCTATCTAGCATCACGCCTTTCATCCCAAGAGGGGTAGGCAGAGACAATCGAATGCCATTTGTTACGATCCTGACATATCTCTTTTGCTTCTTTTATATTCATCATACCTTTCATACATGCTCGGCGATTGTGTGTACTTTTAATATTTCCATCTATCAACATTTTTTTAAGCGCTTTTATACCATTACCCTTAAATTATATACCTACATCGCGTTTTATTGTAGCTAATTGAAAATTCAAAATAATAATTATTGTGTGATTTTTTAATCGGTCAAAATAAAAAAAATAAAGAGCTTTGTGATAGATTATAAAATAGAAAACAGGGGCAAAATAATCCTATTCAATAAAACCTATTGAAAAAATAACAGCTATTTCACTTAGATATATTTCATAAGTAACTATATGCTAAATTACAATGACACAGGTGGATAATTATACAGAGAAATTAGGAATAGATTATCCCAGAAAAAATATGGATATAGGAGCCTTAATAAGGACAATTGGCAAAAAGTTACGGTGTCTCTGGCCACACCACAAGGCATAAAGGCCGTGAAGATGTATGCTTCAACACTGGTAAGACTAACGGTCTCTAATAACATTTAAAAGACGTTTGGGTGAAATAATCCTCTTATTACGGAGACTTGGCGCGTTAATTGTCACTAGTCAAACTGGCTTGATACTTGTTGGTGTCCAGGAGTCCGGAGTGCACTGACACTTGGCGTTAGAAATATATTTGATACACTGTGCTAACTACGTAACAGGAATAACAAGGAAAGGACGACCAAGACGAACTTTCATTGATCAAATGTCCTTAAAAAATAGACGTGCATGTATTAAAGTATGGAAGTGGATGAAGTAAGAGAAGTATTCAAAGATTGAGAGAAGTGACACTTCATACTCTCTGCCTACCCCTTTGGGAAACAGACGTGACGGTATGTATGTGTGTGTGTACATTAAAAATTATTTTTTCTATTACTTCTGTAGTATTTTTCAGCATGCTGATATTTCCGGTTGTAAATTGTATTTTTTGTATTGGCGACCTCTACAGTATACAAAAAAATATGGAATTAGTCGTATATTCAGAAAGGTTCTATCTCGGGATGTTTATCGAAATAAAAAAAAAAAATTAATAATTTTAAGTTATGACGATTTAAGATCAAAATTTAAATCTCTTGGTAAATGGTAATCTCTTTACCAAAATGAAAGGTCTCGATGAGATCTTTATTTCTGATGACAGCTGTCGAAATATACATGTTTCTTTAAAGGTCATGTTATGCATGAGATCTGTGATTTTTTTCAATACACTTGTTCGTAATGTGGCTTGTACTTTTTTATTACAATTTAGGTTTTAATATAGTAGATGTCATGTCAAACAGAAAATGCGATTTTTTTACGCAAATTAATTAACAGATTATTTAAATATCTACCTATAAAACAAACTTTTTATTTCATCTATACTAATATTATAAAGAGGTAAAATTTTATTTTTGTTTAAACTCAAAAACTACTGAACCGATTTTAAAATTTATTTCACTAATGGAAAGCTACGATATCCCTGAGTGACATAGGCTATATTTTATATTGTTCAAATATATATCCACGGGCGAGGCGGTGTTACGGTTCCAGGGTACCCAGCGGAAGACCAATTTAAGTTTCCCTCGTTTAGCCGACGGTATTTGTGAGGCTATACCTAACGAGTGGCTAGTTCTGTTGAGATATATTTAGATGGAAAAGTCTCTAAATGTGGTTTGTCGGATTATGTACATAAGTTTTTAATTAAAAACCCCATTGGTAAATGGCCGGGATCCGGGATCGAACCCGGAGTCTGCCTAGTTAATACCAGACGTCTTAACCACTTAGTTAACCTAAATTTAAAAAAAAATGATAGGCCACCATGTCTCTACATATGATGCAACAGTCGACCTCTGCAGTACATTTTTGGTTAAAACAACTTTCACTTTTTTGCAAGTGCGATATTACATACTGTGCCATTGACTTATCACATAACCCGGTTTTTAATCCTTTTAATCTTGATTTATATCCAGACTAGCTTTCCGCCCCGGCTTCGCCTGTGTATATTTTCGAATGAAAAAAAAAATACCCTATAGCATTCAGGGATATAATGTAGCTCCGTATTAGTGTAAGAATTTTCAGAATCGGATCAGTAATTTGAGAGTTTTTACAATGATTTTACACCCAAAAAGTAGCTAAAATTGTCTAAAAATGTTATTATGTAAGTTTAGCTAAATTAAATCACTGAGTTATATTTTAACTTTAATTTTAATTTTTTAATTTAAAAAAAAAAAAAAAAAATCACTGAGTTATATTTTAACCGACTTCAAAAAAGGAGAAGGTTCTCAATTCGTCGGAATCTTTTTTTTTTGTCTATGCTTCCCGATTACCTACTTGAAGACATCTGGACCGATTTGGATTTTGTTTTTGTTTAAAAGGGTATACTTTCCAGGTGGTCTCATGGTCATCAAGTCAGGATCATGGAGAAATCGAGAACTCTTCAAATTTTATAGGAATACTTGAAGCAATTTGGGTTCGTTTTTTATAGAGATTTGGCATTTGCTTTCGGAAAGCACACTTTTCAGTGCATATTTTTTGGAGTCGGTACACTTTTTTTATATTTTGTAAGACTTATCCCATATAAAAAATCAAATCCACGACCTCCAAGACGCAAAGTAAACAGCGGAGGTAGATATCCGTCCACGCAACACAACTTTAACCCACTTTAAAATATTACAATAGCAAATTCGATAGGCGATAGATTGTCGGCATAGATTTGAATGAGCGCATATGACCGTAACATGAAATCGCAAATGAATATATTGTATAAGAATCGCACGGGTACAACAAGTTGAATACCCACTTATCTATTAGAGATAGATATATGCTACCGCGGACTTTTTTGTAAATAATTTTATTCTACACAATTCTTTCCTACATGATTTTGTTATATCTCTGACGGATTAGACAGCATATGACATTAAAAACTCGCTGGGACTAACTTTTTTCCTATTTGATTTACTGTTAATGCTCAGCTCCTAAACATGATAGGTACATGTTTAATACTCCTAAACCTTGCCCTTGAATCAACCTATTTAATAGTGAAAACACAACAAAATCAGTTTAGTAGTTTTTGCGTGAAAAGGTCACAGACAGACAGCGGCAGGGGAATTTGTCACACTTTGTTTTATAATTGTAGTAATGTAGTGATAAGAACAGGTTTTTATGGACTAGTCTTCCGCTGCCGGCTTTGGTTGTGGTTTTAAATGTGAAAAAATGGCACCCTCATGAGTATCTGAGGACATTATTACCAATGTATATGACTACGCTAGAAGTGAAAACTTTTTTGGTAGGAGGAAATCTTATGGATTCACGACATGTTCTCGGCACAGATACCGACCATGGATTGCCCGGCCCGAGTCTGCACGACCTGAGAATCTCCGGGCAGGACTTTTGTACTTATAAATTAATAACCACTGTTATTTATAGTTTTAAATTTTCACTTCTGTCCTAACTTGACCTGAGAGTTTGTAAAGAATCAAACCGAAGGTCCAAGTTAAAAATCATGCGCAAAAGTCTAGTCCATTTAATATGGCGTACCATATAAAGTAATCAATTTACATATAACAAGCATCATAATAATGTTCGGTTATTGTGTATTTCAAAATCAGATTGGCTGCAAGATTTATGGTTCCAGGAGGTATAGTGCGACACAGCTCGAATGTTCTTTCAAACAAGCAATCACTTATTTATGGAATTCTTATGTGACTTGATATTTCTTAGTAAGGTAGTCGATAGCCTAATTGGTAGGACGGTGGACTTGAAACCGGAGGTCCCGGGTTCGAATCCTACCCCTTGCCAAAATGCTAAGCACCAATTTTCTTTAAGAATATGTGCTTAAATCGACACCTCGTGCTCCGGAGGGCATGTAAAGCCGGCGTCCGGTCACCAACCCGCCTGCCAAGCGTGGTGACTATGGCAATTCCACTAAAAATGGTGCACCTAGAGGGAGACCATGATCCAGCAGTAGTGGATCTTAAAAGGTTGATGATGATGAAGATCCCACCAAAAGCATATGTGTAAAAACTAGCCAAGTGCAAGTCGGGACTCGTACGCTCAATAGTAAGCATGTTCCTGCACCATACAGGGGCGTCAAACTTGGTCTAACCTTAGTGCTTACTATTGAGCGTACGAGTCCGACTCACACTTGGCCATTATTGCTATTATTAAGATCGAGTAAAAAACGCCGAATAAAACAATTGTTTTAAGGCTCCGCCGTCCGTCCGCCTGTCTCAGGGCTGTATCTTTTGAACCGTAATAGGTAGACACATGAAATATGCACAGAGTGTGTATTACTATAGCCGTTATATCAAATAATAAAAATAAAATTATTTAAAAACTAAAGGGGTCCCTGTAAAAAAAAAATTTTTTTTCAACCAATAGTCTGTGTAATTATTTTATCACGAATTAATTTGGACTCAATGTAGCATTTCGCGATATAATTAAATTTATCAGACCTAATAATGAACTGTCTTACTTTAGAACTTCAATACCTTTCAAGTAGAACTTCTTTGGTGTCTCGTACTGTACTGCATAATATGTGAGTCGGGAACAAAAATCAATTATTATTTGATCGCAAACCGTCGCTTACCTTTGTTTCTCTACTTTATCAATCAATAAACTAATGGATTTTGTAGTGAGTGAGTAAAATTTTTTTAAATGCTTAATCAAATATTTCGCCGTTGAATTTAAAGTCGGTTGGTGCCAAATTAATATAGAAAATTAAATATATTCTAAAGTAAAGATCTGCTCAATGTTATCTATGTTTGTAATTAATTGTCTAGATTAGTGAAATTTAGAGCTAGGTAGTTTCTAATTTGGCACCAAGTCTTCTTGAAGTTTTTAAAAAGTTAATTTAATTTTACCATTTAAGTATCATTACAAAAATGTATTATCAAAATCGGCATATGACTAAAATTGCCTGACAATTATTTTTCAAAATTTCTAAAAAATTACTCAACCAATTTTCACGAAAACAAACACGGGACCAATCTGATAGAATTATCTGTCAATTAAAAAAAAACATCAAAATCGGTTCACAATTGGCTAAGTAAAAAAATAATAATAAAATTGAGAACCTCCTTCTTTTTATAAGTCGGTTAAAAATAGTTTACGTTATTTAAAATAATTAAAACACACACATGGCCTTCATAATACCACTAACTGCAGTGTCCACTTTTTGCCAGTTAAAAAGCCTGAAGATGTGTCACTTCTTTAACTTCTATAATGCTGCTATTTTTATAAAAAAGCCCTCCGAAGCATGTAAACTGAAAACTAGCTATTGAAAGTTAAGTCAAAACGTTCCCCTTTAAGACTTGTTATTATGCTGATTTCATTAAAATGGCGAGGTCCTGCGACAATAATTGTAGAAAATAAGCTGAATGTTGACCTTTCAAGAGAATATAAATGAGGTTGGTTGGGTTGTATTGAACTGTCAAGTTACGTACCAAAGATAGACCAGATAAGCTGCAGCAATACTTATATTTAAATTATACCTTTGGCTTTATAGCGTAAACAGATGCAGATAACGTAAGGATCTATCCTATCTAAGATATATCTAAAGGATTGTCTTATTTTTATATACATAGGTACATCTTTAAAATCTATAAAAAAAAATTAGACCCAAGAATGTAGTAGAAAGAACAAACCACACTTAGAGGCTTTTCCATCTAAATATACCTCAACAGAACTGGCCTCACAAATACCATCGATTATTTCGATGTCCGGGAAAATCCGTGTACTGTCTTTGCCCGGTCCAGTAAATTGCTCGGACATTCTCGAGTCAGGCATTCCTTGGGTGGCCAATCGAAACGAAAGATATCGCAGTCCTAAGTGCTTAACCCCACAAAAACTTAAATGACGGGATTTTGTTTTTTGTCAATTTCTCTCAATTTTTGGCCAGAATAAGCTCCGAAATGACATTTTCAGGGATCATAGTGAGTATTTAGACTTGAATTATGTTTTTTATTTCATATACATATCTTTAAGGGTTCCGTAGAAATATTAAAAATAACATTTTTTGACTGAAATTGAAATGTAGACAAGTATTATTTCGATATGAACGCCACGTTAAAATATTAAAGAGAGCAATTTCGTTTTTTTGTGTTTGAATTTTTAACTCTATGGTTACGTAGTAACTGTTAATACATTAATAAACTGTGTACCTACATGGACCTAGTTAAATAAAAAAGGGCAAAGGTGAAAATGTATCAGTGCCCGGACCGAATAATTGCCGGCCAGAAATGCGCAGCCAATAATGCCTGACCCAGGCATACCTGGAAGCCAGTGAGCGAAATCCTGACTTGACATTTTCGGGTCGAGTATACTATTGTGCCGAAAAGATGTCGTGAACACAGGTCGCGAATCCATAAGATTTCCCCCTACCAAAAATCGTGTGTTAAACCTCTCGTTACGTAGTTAGTACTTTGAAGCGTCCACACATAATATAAAGACAAAGAAATTATAGTAATTTTCAAAATGCATTATTCATTAGCGCGCCCAAAAACGCCCTCCCCTCTCATTATCAACTTTAAGTACGAAAGTATGGACGAAAAACTTGTGATAATTTATAACCGAGCTAAATAGCGGTGTGAAGCGGAATACAATAATTTATTGGCTTGTTTTGAGACGGGTTTGCGGGGAAATTAATTTTAAAGCGACATCATTAAGGAAACGTTGACCGTATGACGGCTATTGCATAAAAAACTACATTTAAAAAAAAAGAAGAGTGCGTCAGGGGACATCCGGTAGATGTGAAACATCAAAATTAGTACTTATATATTTTGTTAGACGAAGAAATACACGACAACGCGTTATCACCTCTACGTGCTCAAAGCGGTAGGCGCAGACGGCGTAGGCCGAAACCAAGCATCTCCTGAATTTTGAGACGTCTTGGTTTTACCCTAGTCTAACGCGCGTATAGATATTTCATTCTTGACTTCCCGTGCTTCTATCTTTTTTCACGAGTAGCCTTTCAGTTTCCGAAACCGTGTTACGGTCCTAGGGTAGCCAAGTTTAACCGATGGTATTTGTGAAGCTATACCTAACCGAAGCACGGAGGGAACGTAAAGCTGGCGTCAGCACTGCTTCTAAAAATAACATGATATTTACGTCTGTCGAAGAAGTGACACAGCTCCATGTCCATTAAGTGCAGCAACCTGGATGAAAGTGCACACCGTTACTGGTGTCTCTGGCCACATCGCAAAGTATAAGGGTCGTGGATATATGAGTTTTTTTTAACACAGATTAACTTTAGCACCACAAAGGATATCCTGTATGGCATCACAGGCAAATAACATCTATCTATGACATCGGCGAATAAATAACATGACTCGAAACAAAAATACTTGCGCATTTTAAGTAGGTATGCCAAAATGTATTTTTTTATTTTCACTAGTTCTTTTTTCATCTCTCCAGCACGAAAAGGGCGCTTTTGGTGCGTAAAAACTCGCAGCAAAAAGCGAATTTGAGTAAAAGTTATTCAAATTTCGAACACACCTTTTGATTACTCGGCGCTGAATAAATAAACTAGGTGATGGTTCGTTCAGTAACTCATTTTAGATAGGCACAAAATTCTGTGTTTATTGTATTTTTAAGGACATAATATTTAAAATAAATAGGTATTAGTATTTAGTATGTATTTTATTTGTCACAAAACAGTAATTACATACAAATTACAATTAACTTAAATGAAAATACATAAGACCTACATGTGCCGATAATTACAATAAATGTCTACAAGTTACGGAAACGGTACAATTTTTCACAAACCGTATACTTATGAATAATATAATTTATATCAGCAAGTAAATACAAAAACAATCAAAACAAGTAACCAAATCAAACAAAACTAAACAAAACAAATCAACTAAATTAAACAGATAATTTCACTTAATGAATATAAAGCAAAACCAAAAACCAACAACCAACAAAACTACTATAAATCTAGCAATTTGAGTTTATCAATTAGGTATTTAATTCTTAAACTTGTTCGCTGACAGATGAAATATATCGATTTCTTTTAAAGTGCTTGTTATAGATATCTAAAGAACGAATAGTAAAACCATTACGAGTATAAATTTTGTGGGCATATTTCGAAATAAAAATGTAAACATTAATATCGCTTATTTAAAAATATCATGTTTGGTTTCATAAAAATGTCAAACAGTGCAGCAGTTCCCGAACATCCTAAATAAAAAATAAACTTATAAAACGAAATGGATGGAATCATTTTTTTTCAGCATTTGGTCTTTTGAACTATTTTTGTGGTAGGTTTGAATATTTTTCTTACATATAACCTATAACACTTTTCTCGCCGGTACAGGTGAAAAGTTGTATGTTTCACACGAGAGCAAATTTTTTTTATGTCTCGTCCCTTTAAATCACTCACTGTGCTCAGTATTATATTAGGATCACTAGCTCGTGATTTAAAGTCAACACTCGCATCAAAATATAACTTTGATCACTTGTTGAACAAATAACTATTAATTATATTTTTTTGTAGAAGGTACTTAATTATTATCTAAATAAAGAAATGAAACCCTAGTTTGAGGGTTTAAACTGTTAAAGGGTGAAAATCACAATTACTGTAAATATTATTATAATTATTTTCTTTTATTTTAAATTCTTGAGTTCATACAAAAATCCCCTAGAGAAAGCACTTTAAATTTTTCCAGAATATTCCAATTTCCCGGGCAACTATTCCAATATTTATTTCTCTAAAAAGTGATGCGTTTAACCAACTAACAGCATTTTGCTTCAAGCCATAGTTTCACAATAAATCCCGTCTGATGACAAGCACCGACTTTTTCAATTCCGCCAATTACTCATCGAATAAAAACCGATAAACACATTTAATAAGATCTAATAATTCTCCTTACATACTTGTTTGACCGCATTACAAAATAATTAAAGGAAGTTCCACATTCTTATTACTAACAAGCTATACTGGGACAACTTCAGATGGCCATTTTTATAAACACTTCTGATAAAGAAAAAAACCGCCTTCAAAACCAAAATGTTGCCGAAAACAAAAAATACCCAAATCGCTTCAAGTGTACCTATAAAATTTAAAGAGTTCTCGATTTCTCCAGGATCCCATCATCAGATCCTGACCTGATGGACCACCTGGAAAGTATACTCTATCAAACAAAAAAAATTCAAATCGGTACAGGCGTGTTCAAGAAACCGGGGAACATATATTAAAAAACATCAAAGATTCCGACGAATTGAGAACCTCCTCCTTCTTTTGAAGTTCGGTTAAAAAGCTTTCCATCCCCACCAATGGCCAATTGGCCATGCTAACTTTTTGAACAGGAACGGAGATCTCGTAACCGTATCGAGAAAACAACTATTTATCAGATTTTAAATTAAATCTATAGGTACTTTTTAAGATATTCAATAAATAACAATAACTTTCATTTGACCTATATATGACGTCAGCATAAGCGGTATGAATAAAATACCTTTGCCTCCAAAAAAAAAAGTACCTAAACGTCAATCTTTGAGTGACAGCTTTATAAACTTATTTATATTAAAAAAATATTAAAATAGACGCAATAAATAAAAAAACAATATTAAGTTTCCTAAAATAAAATTTTCAATATAATTTATAAAAAAACTAAATCCCTATATGACCCCTGTAGGTTTCATCCAAATCTATTCAACCGTTTCGGAGCATATTCGGAACAAACATTAGGACATACAGATAGATAGTGATGAACCCAACGTGAAAAAATCTTGTATTGACATCAAACGTTGTCTAAAATTAAATTCTCCTTAGAAGGTAAAATAGTTGTCTATGGTCTAACAGCAGTAACAAGCTCACCTGCCAACACTGGATTGTCTGTGGTTTATCAAGATGGCTGACTCCCTTTTGTTATACAGTGGGAAACTTCTATATCCGCGTTCTTCCTTACATTGTCGACTTAAATCTGTAACAATTAAAAGGTTTTAGTTTAGTTACAGTAGATATTACTTAATAATAACATTTCAGGGGCAACTCAGCACACGGGATGTTTAGCCCGCGGGCTCACTCAACCCTTTTCACTTTTTTTAGACTCAACCCATAATCCAGTCAAACAGCTTACGGGCTCAGCTGACGCTTTTAAAATCTTTTAAGGGGCAGAATTCAAATGTTACGTAAATACTCAGTTCAGCTCCTAAACATGATAGGTCCATGTATAATACTTGTATACCTTCCTGGTGATTTCTTATGACTATTGTGAAAACCACAAAATCTGTACAGTAGATTTTGCGTGAAAAGGGCACAGACAGACGCAGAAAATAATATTATAAAAAAGCTGTCTAAAGCGATAATTTAAAATGTAACAGCAAAACATAGGTACATCCTTCCTACTGCTACGGAACGCTAAAAATTACCGTTTTAAGAGGAATTATCAGTAAAATTCTTCTCTCTGTATTACCCCTACGAGAAGTTACGCATGTAAGTTCCTAACTGTAACAGTAAAGAATGAATGGAAAAATTAATATGCAAATTATCATTGCAAATAAAAACTACATCATTTTACTACCGTTTCGCCATCTTTGTATATGCATATTGCATACACTGATGACAACTTGACAATCATCAATTTTTTTATGATGATGTCTGAAAAGAACAATTGTTTTCGTGCTTACTTGTTGTCTATGCTGCCTACAATATTTTATTTAATCACGCCTAATACCTATTGGGGTAAAACAATGCTTTATATAATTATGTATGTATGTTTACAAGAAGTGGAAAGATAGACAAGAAAATTTAAACAAGGTATTTGGTGGACTAAACAATATATGCAGAAATACACAACATACAACTAAAAGTAATATTTATATACATAATGCTGTTTTAGTTCCATCATTTACTATGGAAGCGAGACTTGGGTATGGAATAAGAAGCATGCAAGTAAAATAAATGCAGTGGAAATGCGGTCTTTACGTAGAATGTGTTATATTATAAAGCGTATTAACTGCATCCGGAACGATGTCATTAGAGAGGAGTGAAAGATGAAGTTGTGCCTAAAATGAGGAAAAGTAGTTTACGCTGGTTTGGACACGTTGAAAGAATGAAGAATGAAAGATTGACTAAAAAGGTTTATATGGCTGAAGTGAAAGGAAATGCTGGCAGAGAGCAACTTAAGTACTTTCATTGAACATATAAAAAATGTATTGATATGATTGATATGATGGACACAATCGCCGAGCATGTACGAAAGGTATAATTAATATAAAAGAAGCGAAAGAGGTATGTCAGGACCGTAGCAAATAGCATTCGATTGTCTCTGCCTACCCCTCTTGGGATAAAAGGCGTGATTATAAATTGATAGATATAGAACAGTAAATACGAATATGAACAAATACAATGCCTTGCAGCAAACTTCGGCCTATTTATCTATTTAAATAATTTTCTAGTCTATCGGTAAGTCTCCATCTGTCGTGCGAGTATGACGGTGTAGAAAGAATCTCGATAGACGTAGACAAAATTTAAGTTAGACAGAGAAAAATGGTCGTATAGAAATAAAGCAAGACAAAAAGAACCTTGTCCTGCTTTGTCACTACGGAAAATTATATATTTTTCTTTCTAACAGAGAGTTTGTCTACGTACAGAGATCTACAACGTCATGCTCGCACGGCTACGAAAATGTTCTTGAAATACTGCCTGATAGGTTTGTTTATTTTTATATTATATTATGGGAAATATTTAAAGTCTCACACATTGTATGGGCCTCATAGAGACATAGAGTTATTTTAATATATTTTCAATTAATATCCACCGAGTTGATAAATTCTATGATTAAAAAATGTAATTTATTTATAGACTCAACTATTTTTAATTATTTTAATTGCAGTTGCTAATAACTGAAGGACCTTTTATGTAAAAAACCACTATGATTCACAACACAAGTTACCATATGAGTCAACGATGTTGCTATTAGACCATGTATGACAAATATTAGTCACTTGCCCAATCAACTGAGGTACAGTCGAGGAAATAATTAGAAAATATAAATTAATTCGTCCATAAATTTAGTAGTTACAGGGTACCCAGCGGAAGACCAAGTCTCCCTCTTTTAGCCGATGGTATTTTGTGAGGCCATACCTAACGAGTGGCCAAATCTGTTGAGGATATAGAACCATAGGTTTGGTTATCGAAGAGATGAACAGATTATACGATCAAAAGAACAAAACAGAAGCGCCAATCATTAGTAGAGCTATCAAGTCCGACAACCTCGCAAAGTGGCAGCACAACTGTGAAAACGGGCAGAATGAAGAATGGACCAGATCCGACATAAAGAAGTGGATCACAAGGAAACACGGAACGTTAAACTACTATCTGTCACAAGTGCTTTCCGGACATGGTTGGTCGCCTACCAACACATGCTCCTTCTGCCCGGAGAAAGATTCAGCAGAACATACCCTATTCCAATGTGATAAGTTCTGCAATGAAATAAGAGAGTTCTTCGATAAGATGGGATTCCTTATTCGCAAGGATAACATGATAGAGGCGATGATAGTGACAGAAGAAAATTGGTACGCGGTTGTATCTCTGATTACAAAGATCATGCGCAGCAAGGAAATTAAAGAGCGCGTAATGGAAAAAAAACTTAACCCTTGACAGAAGTACTTAGAAGAAGTCCCAGTCAAGAGCGAAAGGAAGTGGCGTAGGAGGAGGGGTTTTAGCCGGTAGGTGGGTGTCCAATGCAGGATTTTCCCTCCTCAACAAAAAAAACTCATTGGTACATGACCGGGATCCAGGATCTAACCCGTGGTCTGTCTAGTTCATACCAGACGTCTTAACCACCACCAATGATTAGATGTTTTTAATTGAGATTTTTTTTATTTCTTTCTTTTTTTACGCCCCTATCTAGGTAATTTTCAGTTGGACTTTTAATACATACTTATCTTTTTTTTTTGTTTTTGTATCATTGTACTCCATATTGTGTTCATCCGTCTGTCTGTCATAAGCCTCTAGCTTCTAAAGCTGGCCACACATTCGTCTAATTCCTGGCGGTACAGAACACCGAAACCGACCACAGACTCGTCCAATTCTTGTAATGAACGGTCCGCCTAGATCATCCGGCTGCTGGAATAGCAAATTTTCGGTGCGATGCCGGACCAAATTGTGGCCTTTATCGTTGTGAGATATTTATCAGCGGCCCAAAGACAGCGACAGTAACAAAATATTAGTTGTTAGTTATTTTTGTTCTTTAATTGTAATAAAAAAAAATAAAAAAACACTAAATAAAAACTTAAATATTTTCATCTTGATCTCTTATGCTCGTGTCAAGCAGTATTTACTAAGCACAAGGTTCATCCATAAAACAGCAAGTACAAAACTACTTTGAATTCTGTCAACATTTCACACCGTGCTGTCATACACCAACGCTATAAGATTATTAACCTCTAGATTTGAATCTTTATGCCATTGTAGGGAACCGTTAGCTATAACTGCTTCGGAGGGCAAGAAATGCTAGTGTCCGTAAATACTTATTTTAAAAATACCTAGACATTCTAAATGTGGATTTTGTAAAATATAGCTTAATCCCTATGACAGCTGTCAACAAAGTCAATAATATGCGTCCAAAAAATAACTTATTTAAGTATTCTACGTCATGTCATGGCGACCAACGCACGCGTTCCGTCGTGACATTGTGGGGAATCCAGTTTAATCCCGTCCGCGCTGTGATAGTTGTGATTAGTCTGTGATTAATAAGACATTTCACAGTCGGCGGGATAATCTTAGATACCGATTAATCTGCATATTGATACTATAAAAGCTATAATACTTGACATTGGCAAATCATCGATTAACATTGGTGGAGCCATATAGAAGAGAAGAAGAAGAACTTCTTCTAAAATAAAAAGAAAAACTTATTTAAGCCTTCTGTGGCAATACCAAAAATCACTAGTTTTTCTTGCAATGACAAATAAAATTAACATAGTGTTAAACATTACCCTTTTTCTTCACGGGTTGCTGTAGCTCCGTGTTATCCGTCCCAGGGTACCCAGCGGAAGACCAAGTCTCCCTCGTTTAGCCGATGGTATTTGTGAGGCTATACCTAACGAGTGGCCAGCTCTGTTGAGGTATATTTAGATGGAAAAGCCTCAAAGCCTGCAATGTATATATTTTAGTGCATTTTTTTTATATTACGTACCTACATTAAAATACATAACATACTTTTCACTATGTCACTTTTACGACATGTACAAGAACAAGAGTCGTAAGAACTCGATAATAATGTTTCGCACGTGACGGCGCGTATATATCGAATAACAATTACTTGTTTGTTAAATATAAATATACTAGTGTTTGTCTTCTCGTCTTGGAATATTAGGCGTGATGATACATAGAAATAGCATTTATGCAAAAAACTCTCCAGCCCTGGTATTGGTCAGACTGGCGCAACTTAGAAAAAAAATTAAGGCTAGGAAAAATGAGCCAATACTAATGGCGTCGTATCGCCATCTCTTTCACTCCATATACAGATGACAGAGATAGCAAAAATTTCGATCAGCCCTAAGTTTGATTTCATTTCAATGTATGGCAGTCCCGACTCTTATTAAAGAACATAGTGATTGCTATAGTACTCTATGGTATTGGTTTTTAACAGCCCGTTTTTTTTATATAGTATTTTTTTTTTATTATACACTAGCTAGCTGATTGTCCGCTACTTCGTTCGTACGCGTTGTATTAGGAATTAGGAATTAAATAGCCTATAACCTTCGCGCAAATGCGAACAATAAGATGCAAAAAGATATTTTCAAATAGGTCCAGTAATTTTTGAGTCCATAGAATACGAACAAACAAACAAACAAATATTGATTTTTATATATATTAGATAAAAAATAGGCAAAAAAACCACAGGGAGGGGTTCTGAAAGAGGTATTCTTTTTGTAATTTGTATATATAGTTTTTAAATATATTATTTATTTATTATTGTACATTTTAGTTAAGTTGTAAATTTTAAAATACATAGGCAAAATAACTGTATTGCCTTGGCCAATCCTGGCAATAGACAAGACAATCTGCCAAAGAAATGTCAAAAAATATGTTATTACTTTTTAAATATTGCTAGCAAAGCTAAACCGCATTAATCCCATCTTTAATCGTGTTTTTCAAATGGACAGTTATTTTAACACATTTTTTTTATTGAGTTGAGTATTTTAAGATGGAAATATCTCAAATATCAAATTTTGTTTCATCTTCTAAGAATTCAGTAACTAACTACGCATTGGTATATTTATTTTTACACTTGAAACATAATTTGACATTCATATCATGGATACCTACAGTGCTTGCGTTATGTTCTTTGTTACGCTAAAACTTCGAATAGTCTTTACTGAGAATCTTTAACTTAACATTGTGACTAACAATTTACTTGTCGTGGCATAATAATAGTGGGAAAATGTAACCGTCATAGATGTCGTATGCTGGCGCTCTACTAGATTGGTCATCATTACCGATTGGCGATTAGAACGAGACCAAAAAATTTATACACCAGAGTGCGTGATAAATGTGTTATTCTGTGGATTTTTCATCTTAGATTACTACATCCAGGCATTGCATTAACCATAATTAATCACATCTATTAAACACTAAATTATACTACAAAAATAAGCGAAATTACTACTGACGCGATATCAAGTCATGCCAAATTGAAGATTTTAATATATTTGCTTTTAACTTAAAATATTGGTTTAAATTGTAATAAACCACTTGAAACAAATGGTCCTTGACGCTAGGCTGTTACAGTATTAAAAAAATGGTCTCGTCTATCTGTCTCGCTTTAACATACGCGTACCTATGCGCTTTCTCTTTTGTATTGCCAATCTAGTAGAGTGCCCGAGTGACTATACTAAAGCTATGGTAACGTGTTGCTAATTGGAATACAAATATTCCCCATATGGCAATTTTAATGTCCAGGCAAATCTGGAACCAGGCATTATTTCGCGGTCATTGGTGCGGACCCGTCGTTTTTGCTGGAGTCCTAAATTGTATTCGGCGCAAACGCATGCAACGTGCATTATCTGAATTAAAAACAATTTGCTAAGTTATCTTAAGTCGACGATCAAATGCTATATATATTGCAAACACGTAATACAAGGCCGGTTTCATGAGTTAAAATAAAATAGAATAAAAATGTTTAAACTTATGTTCCGGAGGTCTGACCGGGCAACATGTAAGCAAAATCTACATAGTTAATCAGAGATTTGTACAAAAAAAAACGTCTGATAGCTAATATCTGAAAATCAGAGCTTTGTTAAAAATAGCAACTGTAAAAAACATACTTATACATTTTCATGTTTTTTTTTTTATTTTTACGGGTTATGTGTTGTGAGGCTATACCTAACGAATGGCCAGTTCTGTTTAGGTATATTTAGGTGGAATAAGACTTTAAGTGTGGTTTTTAAATTTAAAAAAAGGCATTGGTCAGGGATATAGGATCGAACCCGTGGTCTGCCTAGTTAATACCAGACGTCTTAACCACTCGGCCACCGACGCATCTCTTGATCGCGTATTGGTTTGACAGTTGTTATTTAACAATATTTGGTTAATTTTGACTAGCTTTTTAGAAATAGGGCGTTAGAAATCGCTACCAAAAGTTTTTTTTAGACAAATCAGAGATCGCATTGCGTGAATATATGTTCTGCAATTTCAACCCAAATGATAGCGCTAGCACCGATATCAAGCTTGACATTACTGCACTACCAAGGGTGAAATCCTTAAAATACCTAGGATCACTGCTCTCAGATGATGGATCAATTGAAGCGGACGTAACTCTTAGGACAGCGGCAGGGTGGAATAAGTGGCGTACCTTGACTGGAGTCTTGTGTGACACTAAAATGCCAATAAGAACTAAGGGCAAGGTTTACAAAACGGCTGTTAGACCTGCGCTACTTTATGGTAGCGAAGCCTGGGCATCAAAAAAGACGCATGAGCAAAAACTCCACACAACAGAAATGCGTATGCTACGATGGGCAGGTGGAGTCACACTCAAAGACAAGGTTCGCAATGAGTACATCAGGAGGAGTTTCAAGGTTGCAGAGATAACGGACAAACTGAGCGAGTCTAGGCTGAGATGGTACGGTCACGTAATGCGTAGAAGCGAGGATCATATCGTGAGAAAGTGCCTTTCTATGGCTACTATAAAGAGGGGGAGAGGAAGACCTCAGACCACCTGGCTGACGAATGTCCAGAGGTACATGAAGGAACTGGTTGTGAGGGAGGAGTACGCACAGCGACGGACCACGTGGCGTCGCATGATTGGGAAAGCCGACCCCGTGTAGCGGGAGAAGGCGAGGCCAAAGAAAGAAGAAGAAATCAGAGATCGCTTTCAAAACTAAGTTTATAGCTTTTGTTGATATGCGACCGGGCCGGACCTAAATTAGAGTCCATTAACTAAATGGGAAAAAGATCCATTTAATTTGATCAATCAACGTATCCTGGACTTAATTCTAGTAAGCTATTTCAAGTTTACTATTTTTAGTTAAAAGAATTAAGTGTGTAACGGTTATTTTAAATTAAGTTGAAAAATATATATCGTATCTAAATATAACAGCCTCATAAAAAACTATCGTGTCGCTGGCTGACCGACAATCAACGCACAGCCTAAACCACTGAAGAAATTTGAAACGGCTGAACCTATTTTGACAGGATTTTCGGACTTTCAAGAAGTGATCTAGACTAGTTTTTATCCCGGATATATTTAGAGTTCCTGTATAAAATAAATATGTTTGTAAAGTTGCAGACATCAACTAGTATATAAAAAAAAAGTTGACACAAAATAAATAGGCACCCATCAATTTGTGAGAATATAAAATTACGTTATTGGAACAAAACAGGTTTCTGGTTAGTAATCCTTAAAAAAGTTTTGGAATGTTTAAACACAAATCCATAAATTTTATTTGTTAATTTTTTTTTATTTCAAATCCTGTATTTCATAAAAAACATGCACCAAAGATATTTTGTCTCGGCGATGATGCCATTAAGAACATATAGGAGGGATATTAGGGAAATTCCAAAAGCGAGTATACTAAAGTAGCCCACGCACTGGACCGGTATCTCACAGAAAATTATTGGTCCGGCCGCCGTATGATCGAGATTGAAGACAGGCCACACATTAGCAATGTAAATCATACGATCTAGATCACATGCAATTCACTCACCCACACAGACACACAAGATTCGATTAAACAAAAGCGTGTGGATGTGTGTGTGTGTGTGTGTGTGTGTGTGACAGATCGTTCCGGTCATCGAAATCAACCATTTTAGCCTGATCTGATGATATTCGCTTTTTGTAGCAAAATCCGTTTAGCCTTTTTATGACGTTAATACCTTTATCCCTTCTAATTAATCAAATAATAAACCTGGCAAAACCTTTAATTAATTAAGGACCGTTGCTCTCAGTCATTTTGTATCTGTCAAAAGAAAAAATATGGCATATCTCATTCTGGAGAGGTGAGTTTATTTATACAACATTTCCTTACCACACAGTTGATAGTTAATATTTTAAATTGGATTGAGCCATATTTTCATTATTAAAAGTTATAAATAGCCAAAGTTTTTAAAACGCAAAAGCAATGCTCGTTTAAAAACTACGGATATTTAGAGGAATTTAAAATGTTATTACCAACTGTGTGGTAAGAAAATGTTGTATAAATAAACTCAGGATTAACTGCTATATTTTTGACAGATACAAGATGACTGAGAGCAACGGTCCTTACTTCATTAAAATTAATATGTTTTAGTAACAAATTGAATTCAATAATTTATAAACCGCATCGAAGTGAATAGTAGGTAAATTAGCTAAATATTGCCTTGATTAAATTTGTACTTATATCATACTTATAATAATTTGCAATTTTAAATCCGTCGATCCATCACTGCGTTCGCATTTATAATATTAAATAAAAAAATGCCTGTACAAGATTCGTAACCATACGCTTTTGCGTAGTCGGACAATAAAAAACAGCAAGAACAATGTAAAATGTATCCACATCCGGTCTTCAACGGAAACTGACTCAAGAATGACGCCATCTTTGTAAATCCTTGGCAGAAAAAATATATCTAAAACTTCTACCTACATGTTTTAATTTGCAAATTAGGTAACTAGTATTCGATTATACACGCGTGACACCGTGCGAAGGAGACGAAAGCTCGGAGAGAGGAACAAAAGAGCGAGACGAAGAGTGGCGTATGCTTATATGGTACGTGGCAAGTTGAGCGATGGTGTTACTCCATCTTTTTCCTTTATATTGATATTTATGGAAAGCCGGAGAGTGGCATAGGCTATGTTAGAAATTCTTCCATGTAAAATAAAGAGATTATTTTTTCAATGCATATATAGTTCTGACGATGTCGATGGTAGATGGACATCAAGGGTTACTGAGTGAAGACCTAGAATGGGTCATAGAAGTGTCATCAGACCACCAGCGAGATGGAGTGACGACATCGTGAAGAGAGAGGGTAGAGCGTGGAGGAGAACTGCTGAGGATAGGGAGAAGTGGCGCAATGCTGAGAAGACCTACGTCTAGCAGTGGACGTACACAGGCTGAAGAAGTAGAAGATAGTTCTGACCAGAATCAATTTTACTTTTATATAAAAGAGCTCCACAAAAAAAATCATATCGCTTCTATTTATATAAGAATTTCCTCATACTATACCTCATTAAAATAAACTATGTACATATACATATTTAAAATTTAATAATACAGTTTATATATACCTACGTAAAAGTCTAACATGAACAATGAGATTTGACCTCTAGGTAATAGAACCTAATTAAATTGTCTATTTGTAGACATTGTAATCTACACTATTTTGAAATATCGTTGCACTTTAAAGACTGCAGCGTTGTGCAGTTTGATTGAGCGCTAGAGTGGGGGAGAAAGACCTACGTAGAGTTTTGTTAGAGTTGTCCATAGACGAGTTGTCTTACATGATTTTTTATTGTCAAATTTTTATATTGTCGTTTAAAAATACTAGATGACCCGTGACTGGTGTCATAGTTTAACTGATCTCTAATAAATAAATTAGTCTTAATTTGTTTGTATATTTTTCGTCATTAGAGGGAATAATAATCTTTAAAATGGCGTATCAAACATTATCTTTGTTTACACCGACAAAGAAACACCTTTGAGAAATAAATAATAATTATTAGTTTTGCAAATGAAAAATTGGTTAAAAAATTAAGTTTTAAATGTCAACTTATTTAAAAAACCGACCAAGTGGAAGGGTTCCGTACCGTTAGCTATAAAAACGGCAAAAAAAACACGTTTGTTGTATGGGAGCCCCCTTAAATATTTATTTTATTCTGTTTTTTTAGTATTTGCTGTTATAGCGGCAACAGAAATACATCATCTGTGAAAATTTCAACTGTCTAACTATCACGGTTCATGAGATACAGCCTGGTGACAGACGGACGGCAGCGGAGTCTTCGTAATAGGGTTTCCGTTTTTACCCTTTGGGTGCGGAACCCTAAAAAACAGCAAAGTTTGTCCACCACATAAGTCAAGACTATAAACTATACCTTAGAATGGAGCGCGTTCTAACCACGTGATTATTTTCGGCTCAATTTATTTAGCGAGATTACTAAAATAATATGAACGAAGCCGTGGACAGTCTCTAGTTTTAATAACGGTAGGTATGGAGCAATGGCCTTGTTATTTACTTAGCTATTATTTACATGGCATATTTAGCGATTACTCAATTCTTGCGCTTCTGTTTACTTTAATAACTACAGCTGGTGACAAAAATGGCTTCAGCAATTCCGTCTACTTCCTTCAAAAAAAAAATTTGTATTACAAAAAATTCAGCACATGAAAACAGAATCTCCTAGATTCAGCCCCTTCTGTGTACAGCCATATTCACAAATCTCTAAAACAAAATGAACGATACGAAAAGGTTGTTTAGCGAGTCCAACGGATATCCAATATTGACCTTCTGGCAATATAACTTTGTGTAGGTATCGATGATTCAACCACAGCGAGGACAAATATTTAGACATACTTTTCATACTAAAATTGGTTTTCTTGGACTGATAATTTTACATTGAATACACAGAACTATCACTAACTCATCAGTCAATCCAAAAAAGATGCTTTGGAAGGCAGATGAGGACATTCTTACTAGTCTTCTTCTTCTTTACCTTATTCCCTGTCCTAGGCTATTGGATGCTCAGCTGTGTCTTTTCCACATCCTTGGAAACGGTTGTCCACCACATGGTAAGCGGCCGCCCTTTCCTACAATGGGGGCAACTTTGAAAGTGTTAATAATTTAGTAATGTACTAAGTCTGGTAATTCCCGCTGTCCACCTTAGCATCTTCATTGTTCCTAGTAGATAAATCTTCTATATTTACAAATAAATTTTAAAAAAAAAGGTTCCCTTCGCTATTTATTATAATAAATAACAGGCACAACGAAATAAATTAATAACGTTTGAGAGTAAGTAATTAAATAAAAATTAATAACATGTAATTGTTATAAAAATATAAACTAATTGGTTTATGGTAACTAAAGTATGTTTGTGATTCAATTTTATCTAAGTGTAACGTTCTATATAAAGGTGTCGTGACGGTTGAAGTCTTACACTTTTACGACCTAGCTCTCATTCGCCAAGTGTCTGGAGTATTATTACCTGTGATAAGGAACTTCCTTCCAATAAATAAATAAAAAACAATTAAAAAATGTAAATAAAGTGTCTGTGTCCTCCTAATGTTTTTTTTTTTAAATTGGCTTCGAAACGACTCAATGGATTTTGATGAAATTTTCAGGAGAATTGGAGGGTTCTTAGACTTAAAAACTGCTTTTTGTTTAATATTGATATCTTAAATGGTCCCGTACATAAATGAAAAATGTATTGCCCATAGTCCGCGTGCAAAGCCGGGGCGAAAGCTAATAGAAAAGATGTCAGGATGGTATCAATTGCAATAAGTTGTTTCTGCTGACCCCTCCTTGCATATAGAACGTTATGATATTATTATTTTGGTGTTTTTTTCCGATTCTTAAAAATATTTAAAGCAAATAACGAGTTTAGGCGAGGTAAGCTTTATTGTCAAAACAAACACTTGTTAATATATTTGTTTAGTTATTTTAAATCTTAACACATACAGCATAGAGTTCAATTTTGCATATCAGTTTAATACTAGAACAGACTAGGCGCGGCATTTCGTTACATCATAGAGTTTATGTCACGTTTGGCAACCTTGTTCTATAGTTGTTCTCACAATGGCCACTTGGGCAATATTGGCTAATAACAGGATAATAATATTTTAAGGCCAATTTAGAGCGGGAATTTGAGTCCTTACTTGAGTCAAAAATAACTAATTAATATAATAGATGCAAAAGAGTTTTCACTTCAAAGAGTGACATTATATACTGAATGAAAAAGAATGCGGAGTGAAAGATGATGTTGTGACTAAAATGAAGAAAAGTAGTAGTTTACGCTACTAGTGGACACGTTGAAAGAATGAAGCTGGCTGAAATGAAAGGAAATGGTGGCAGAAGACGTCCTAGGTGTACTTTTATTGAACATATAAAAAAAATATTGATCGAAGGCAATATTAAAAGTACACACAATCGCCGAGTATGTATGAAAGGTATGAAAGAAGTACCTACCTATACCCTCTTGGGATAAAATCAAATCAAATCAAATATATTAAACCCATAAACAATAGCGAAGATTGTTAATACAGAAAAGAGAAAAAACCAACACTTGACACAACAAATCAAACAAATGTCTTTTTATTATGTAGCAAATAATTACAATAATTCAAATAATGTCAAGTTTCAATTCAAAATATCAATAGTCAAACAAATAATCAATAAACATTGTCAAATAATTTAAATATAGTCAAAAAAGAGAACAATAAGACTATAGACACAATTCCACATAATATAAAAAATAAAAAGAAGGTCATATACCTAAGTCATTCCCAGATACTCATCAACAGTGTAGAACTGCTTTTCCAACAGCCATTTATGCAGTACCTTTTTGGTGGTAAAATGGTAAATCTTTAATATTTGCAGGAAATTTATTATATATTAAAATAGACATACAGTAAGCATTACTTTTAAATATATTAAGTCTGATTTTTGGTAGACACAATGTATTTTTGTGTCTAGTAGCGTGAAATGGCGTGATGATAGATATATACTAGCATTCCGCCCCAGCTTCGCCCGTGAATATTTTATTTAGCACTCAGAGATAATGTAGCTTCCTATTAGTGAAAGAATTTTCAGAATCGGATCAATGGTTCCGGAGATTACATAATTCAAAAAATTTCCACTAAAATATAGGAACTAGATTCTGCCTACCGGCTTTGCCCGTATATTATTTAAATGGAAAAGCCATTATGTAGGTACATAAGTTTTAATTAAAAAATCCTGGTTTCTTTAGTTATTGATACTGTTCTAAGCAGAAAAAGTAGATACCTAATCTAATATATATATAAAATAAAATAATATTTGTTTGTTTGTTTGTGTTCTATAGACTCAAAAACTACTGGACCGATTTGTTTTTTTTTTTGCATTTGATAGCCCAGTTCTTGAGGCTATAGGCTATTTAACGCTACCTACCCTAAGGGGGTGAATTGTATTCATAATACAACAACGAAGTAGCAGGCAATAAGCTAGTATTATTATGCTATGATTGTGTGTCCACTTGCCAAGTCTTCTATTGAAAACTAATTTACATTGATCCAGTATTTCGATCAGGATCCAATATCCAGCGCTGGATTTGAATATTCTAGATTTGAATAATTGAAGCTAAAAATAAAAATATGTATTTCTGCTTAAGAGGGTTAACCACTACAGTTTGTGAGTTTTTTTATATCCACCTACATGGACTGCATGTGTTTGTGTGCGTAAATAATGTATTTTCTGTCATTATAGTCGGACTGGACTAACCAATTTTGGTCCCCAGTATGATAAAGGTTCAATTTCAAAATAAAACACATACGATGCGCTGATTTCAATAGCACTTTTTAAAAATATTTAAAGAAAGAAAGAAAGAAAGAAAAATACGATTTACTCTTAAAGGCTCTTAACGCAACAATCTAACGGTCCCACGGGCACAAACTTTCATAGTAGCACTTTCTTCATGTCGTAACTGTTTCGTGATTATGCTCATGCGCATCATTACGCGATCATTTCCAATGTATATTATACATTGAATGTTAACTAGATGATCTAGTTTTCAAGTACTGTACAAATGCAACGGTGTACTACAATTTAATAATTTTGTTGTTTTCTTTATATGGATGGTTTGTAAATACTAGATCTCAAAGTATGTCGACGGCTGCTGTGAATTAGACCGTCAAATTATGTTTTATTTGGGATTATTAATTTTTTTTTCTTATTTCGATGTAAAAATAGAAGAAGAGCTGCGTCGGTGGCCGAGTGAAGGTGTGGTATTAACTAGGCTGGTTCGAACCCGGTGATAATCCGACAAATTATAAGTTAGGTATAACCTCATAAATAACGCCGGCTAAAAGAGGAAGATTTGGTCTTCCGTTGGGTAACCTGGGACTGATTTCACGTGAAAAAAAATTAACAAGAAAATGCTTAGTTTCTTAAAAAGACTCCAAAAGTATGATATAATAAGACAAAGATGTGGATGTGGCGTGACTATGGCCACATTTAGCAGTAAACTATATAACTACCCCTGTGTACTTAATGGGATGATGCTAGAGAAGTGGTAGTAGGTATTTAAGCAGCAAGAGCAAAAATTTGATGTATATTTGAATTTATTGATTGAAGACAATGTTAAAAGTACACCCAATCGCCGAGCATGTATGAAAGGTATGATGAATATAAATGAAGCGAAAGAGGTATGTCAGGATCGTAGCAAATGGCATTCGATTGTCTCTGCCTAGTGCCTACCCATCTTGGGATAAAAGGCATGATGATAGATAGATAGAAATTCGCTTCACATTTCATGAAAAAATAAGTCAACTTGAGTTCATGGTAGAAGTGGCATGATAGCAAATAAAATTAAATATGAAAATCTGTGTAAACAAATTTCTAGTTAAAGATACTATGCTATCTTTAGACAAATTATTTGTGCTGTTATAATTTTTACCTAAAACTTAGCACACAAAAGGTGCGTCGGTGGCCGAGTGTTTAAGACGTCTGGTATTAACTAGGCAGACCACGGGTTCGATCCCGGATCCCGGCCATACTTAGAGGCTTTTCCATCTAAATATACCTCAACAGAACTGGCCACTCGTTAGGTATAGCCTCACAAATACCATCAGCTAAACGAGGGAGACTTGGTCTTCCGCTGGGTACCCTGGGGGAGCTGTAAGGCAACCCGTGAAGAAAGAAATAAAAACAGCACATAATGTATTTGTTCTATTATTTTGTGCTATGTTTCAGAGGCAATTCTGAAAATTTACGGTAACCATATATATGCTGCAGCACATATTGTTCTTTATGATCTGCCTTCCTTCCTTCTACATACAAAATCTATACTAATATTACAAAGAAGTAAAGTTAAAGAGGCTTGTAAGTTCGAATGTAGGAGGTTATCTCTCAAACTACTGAACCGATTTAAAAAATTCTTTCACGAATAGAAAGCTACGATATCCCTTTGGTCATATCTTTTTTTGTTCGAAAATATCCACGGGCGAAGCCGGGGCGGAAAGTTACTCCCTTTAATTATATTATTATGTAAGTATAACAAGCAATTACGCAACGGAGTCGTGGAGTATTAGAGCATCTTTACAGATAGACATGCGTGTGAGAAAATTACTTTCTGCAAATAAAAAAAAATGCTTTAACACACACGCAAAGGTTACGTGCATTGAACCTCTGGAAACTTAAAATTTTTGATAATTAATTTCTTTCATAAATGCTTATTTTTTTTGGTAAAATTATAAAAATCAATTTAACAAATAATCAATTACTACGAAATTTTATAGTATTCTAAAAATTATGGTAAGGTAAGGCAGCTCGATCGTCGAGGCCAAATAATTTGGCTATAGGTAAGAATCTGCGTCTTGTAGCTCGTATTATTGAGATAATGATTCTTGATCTTAGCCATCCCATCACTGTACTTAATTACTTATAGATCTGCCCCAAAGGTCAGCAAGGGCTTCACCAAGATGTTTCACGAAAGACTCATTTATGGTGCAAAGACTCCATCAACAGATGTCTCAAGTTTATTTTGGAATTTTTAAACACTTGGTTGAAAATATAGGCACTGTTGCCGATATACTGGCTAGCAAGAATTACTTGTCAATTTTATTAAAAATAAAAATGTCACAATCTTTTTATATAGTCTTGATATGTTTGTAAAATAAATACATTCATTTATTAATTTAGTTGTAAATATAGAAGTAGTATTGTATTATTTATTTCAGATTCCTGAAAGTTTCGATACTAAATTTCGACAGATAAATGTAACTGAATAACGACGTGACACTGGCAGAAATGTACTTATCTTAGTACAATTGCCATCCAATAAAAAAAAAAAAAAAAAAAAAAAGTGCGCTTGGTTTTTCTATAATTATTATTGGTGTCAGAAGTCATGGAAATTATTAATGTGCTCACAAGAAACCAGTCCGCCAAGACTCAAGACGTATCAGTGCCTCTGGGTGATATAGGTACCACCAGTGAAGCCCCTCATGCCATACCACAGGAGACGCGCACGTCACCATCCAGCCTTTCTGGGTCGTCGCGACGACAACAACGCTCAAGCGGGTCCGCTAAGTCGACAGCCACGATTGTGGCGCAGCAGCTCGCAGCCAAAGCGCTCCATGCTCGCCGCCTCGCAGACATGGAAACCGAACGTGAGCGTATAGCTGCCGAGCGTGAAACCGAACGTGAGCGTATAGCTGCCGAGCGTGAAACCGAACGTGAGCGCAAAGCTGCCGAACGCGAGCGCAAAGCTGCCGATCGTGAACGTATTGCTGCCGAGCTCGAACTCCAGGCAGAGCTAGCCGCGTTGGAGACTTCCAGCCGCCAAGACAGTACCTCATTTGTGGAAAGCTGGGTACATAATCAAGGTGAGTATAACCCACTATATAATTGTAATAAAAACGGATCTTCTTATGTACAGGTACATCGGGCGAATTCGGACCACATTGAGGCAGCGGAGACATCCGCTCAAGAGCCTCCGTGTATGGCGCCACTACATTCACCACTGACCATGTCTGCCGCAGTGGCAGGCCATCCCGCCAGGTTGGATGTAGCGCCCTCCGAGCTCCATAACCCGACATCTACTACCTTACATACACATTTACCGCATTTACAACATTTAGGCACACAAAAACAAGATAGTTATAACAAAAATAAAGATCTATTATTAACAAATTCACATAACAATAACGACTTTAGGTTGCTGGCCCAGGTCATCACGGATATAGCAAGCACACGTCCAAAGGTCAGTGAAATTAAATTACCTACATTTGATGGTCGTGTAGCCGATTGGTTGTCCTTCAGAAGAGCTTTCGACGAGTCCAAGATATATTTCACAATCGCCGAAAACATTTCAAGGCTCAACTATGCTATCCGTGGGACTGCACGGGACTCTGTCTCTACTCTATTAGTCTCGGCTAGGGATCCCGAAGAAGTTTTGTCGGCTCTCGAACTAAGGTTCGCGCGACCGGAGTTTATTGTTTTGCAAGAGATCGCCGCAGTGCGAGCCTTACCGAAGCTCCCACCTGATAATTGTAGAGAGTTAAATTTGTTTGCGTGTCGGGTTCGCAGTTGTGTCGAAACCATGAAATTACTTCGACAAAATGAGTATTTAGCTTCTCCTGAGCTAAGCAACGCCATACTTAGCAAGCTCACAATACTTTTACGCACACGTTGGATTGATTTCGCATCATCTAGGGACGGATCTAAATTTAAGTTAGAACTGTTAGCCGATTTTTTAATTCAAGAATCCGATCTGCAAATAAAATTTGGTATTTCTGAGTCTCTTGGTTTATCACGTCAACATGATTCTTGTTTTTCACGTCAACTTAACTCGAACGTCAAAAACAAGTGCGTTCAAAAACAACATTTGAGTAACGATCGGTCCTATGCAGTCTCATCGGTTCATTCGTCCGTTCGTTTAGAGGATCATTGTCGGTACTGTCACGATAAAAATCATGATGTTGGTGAATGTAAAAAATTCCAATTAATTGGGATCGATGACAGGTGGAATTGGGTTATTGAAAACAAAGTGTGTCATAAATGTCTTAAGCGCGGAAAACATTCTTATAAAGCCTGTAAAAAGACTTGCGAGGTAGCCAACTGTAAAAACATGCGCCGGCATCATTCTTTATTGCACAAAGCAGTTGAAGTTTCAGCTCACGTCGAAGATGAGCTAGCTGAGCCTTCAACCAAGTTTTCTGACGTAATCATTGCACATAGTTCCTCAAAAAGTAATAATTTAAGGCCCCTGTTGAAAGTCGTAGCAGTGACAGTGACCGGCCCAAAGGGTAGCGTAAATACTTATGCCTTACTCGACGACGGCTCCACCGCAACCCTTATTGACTCCGATATTTCGACTGCCATAGGAGCAAAAGGTCCCAAGTCTTCTATGAGAATGAATTGCGTTGGCGGATTATCCAGGGAGACTGACGTATCTCTAGTTAGCATCTCTATTAAGGGAAAATACAGTACGGAAGTCCACAGGTTAAACAACGTCCGCTCAATCCCTAATCTCAGCGTTGCCAGTCAGTCGTTAAAAACGAATGATATTAATAAGTTTTCTTATTTGGCAGACTTAGTTGAAACTCTTTGTTACGATGATGCTAAACCAATGTTAATAATTGGTAGTGACAATTGGTTTCTTTCAATTTCTCGTCTTACCCGAGAGGGCACACGCAACCAACCTGTAGCTTCTTTAACAGCTTTAGGCTGGGTCTTGTATGGGTTTGTTTGCAGCAAGACTACACCCGTGTATTTTGTTAACCACGTTAACACTTCGGAAGAGTCTCAAGAATCGGATAAATCTTTGGAAACACTTATAAACGATTATTACAAATTGGACTCTATTGGTATTTCAAAAAAAGAGCACCGAAGTGTTAGCGAGGAATACGCTTTGCAAATTTTAGATAGCACATCACGTAGAATGCCGTCAGGTCGTTTTGAAGTTGGTTTGCTTTGGCGACCCGGTAACAAATCAGTACCCAATAGTTATGATCTCGCCCTCTCACGCTTTCGAAATTTAGAAAAAAGGTTTCTAAGAGACGAGGTTTATGCGAAGGTATATCGTGATAACGTAAACACGTCAATAGATAAGGGTTACGCAGAACTATGTACTAAACCGGCAAATTCTTCGAGTATTCTGTGGTATCTACCACATTTTGGTGTCTTACATCCTCACAAACACAAACTACGCGTAGTATATGATGCAGCAGCTAAAATTCAAGGAGTAAGTTTAAATTCTCTCCTTCTGTCTGGTCCTGATATTCTCCAACCATTGTTGTCGATTTTAATGAGGTTTAGGGAAAATCTCGTCGCTCTTTGTGCAGACATAAGGGAAATGTTTCCACAAATAAAGATAAGGCCAGAGGACCGCGACGCTCAACGATTTTTATGGCGAAATGATCCTTCTCAGCCTTTAAAGGAATATAGAATGTCTTCAATGGTGTTCGGTGCTACTTCTAGCCCTTGTACTGCTATATTCCTCAAAAATAAAAATGCTGAGGAGCACAAAGATCGTTTCCCAAATGCCGCATATTCTATTATTTATGATCATTACATGGATGATTTTCTTGGAAGTGTCAGCAATGTCGCACAAGCCGCTCAACTAGCCGCTGACATAGTTACGGTTCACAAAGCTGCCGGGTTTGAGATAAGAGCATGGGTCTCAAATTGTAAGGAGGCTCTTTCACTACTTCCTCCCGAACTATGTGCTACCGGTATCTCTGAAGTCGGTTTAGGTCCATCTAAAGAATACGTTCGCGTTTTAGGCGTTACTTGGAATTTAAATGACGATACATTGTGTTTCTTAAAAGACTTGCCCGATACATTTCCATCAAAATTGACCAAACGCATAGTTCTTTCACAATTAATGAGAGTTTATGATCCACTTGGATTCCTAACCCCCATTATTATTAAAGGTCGCATTATTTTTCAACAGACCTGGAGGTTAGAAATCGAATGGGATCAGAACCTTCCATGCCATCTAGTAACCAAATGGCTATCATGGTTTGACGATCTTAAAAAAATAAAACTTTGTTCTATTCCTCGTTGCTACATTATTTCAAACGACCTTAAGGAGAAGCAACTACACGTTTTTGCAGATGCAAGCGAGCTCGCGTATGCCTGCGTGGCTTATTGGCGTTTTCTTTATTCTAACGGCAGCGTGAAAGTCTCTCTTATAGGTGGCAAGAGTAGCTCAAATAAAGATAACGTCAATACCAAGGCTTGAATTACAGGCCGCTCTCATGGCAACTCGGTTTTCAATATATATTACAGAGGCTCATAAGTTTAAATCCTCTAAGTTATTTCTTTGGTCAGATAGTTTAACTGTTTTAAAATGGCTGCGTAGCGACACCCGCACATTTAAACCATTTGTTGCACAACGTGTTAGTGAAATTTCAGACACAACAAATGTTGAAAATTGGAGATATGTTCCCTCAGCTTTAAATGTCGCGGATGACGCTACACGGGGAGACCAGAAAGTCGATATTTCTTCACGATGGTTTGTTGGTCCACCTTTCCTACTTAAACCTGAAGAGGGTTGGCCAACAGAGCCATCCACAGAAGTTCCGCCAGTTCTCGAAGAACTTAAAAGAGCTTCTCATCAACCATCTTCTCATGAATCATCTCATCTAATTTCTTTAAATTCTGTTTCTAAGCCTCTTTCTGCTGACCCGCTACGTTTTAGTTCATGGATTAAATTATTAAGGGTAACAGCAAGAGCGCATAAATTTTTAACTTTAATTCAAAGGCGTGGTCCTAAAAGTGTAAGCGCGGAGGACATCAGAATTGCGGAAATACATACATTACGGCAAAGCCAGCTGGATTCGTTTCCTGAAGAAATCGCCATGATCAGAAGCAACAAGCCATTACATAAAAGAAGTCGTTTATATAATCTATCACCAGTCATCAATAACGACGACCAGTTATTACATTTGTCGGGCAGAATTAATCGTGCTGATGGGATTGGTGATAACACAAAAAGCCCAATCATATTGGATTCTAAACATCCCGCTGTCTTACTTTTATTGACACATTTTCACAGAAAAGCTGCGCATGGGAACACAGAGACTGTTGTTAACGAGATTCGTCAGACTTACTGGATTTTACATCTTCGTGGATCTTTACGGTCAGTCGCACACGCATGTCAAGTTTGCCGTCTTCTACGTGCCCAACCTTTTCGACCACCTGTTGGAGATTTACCTGAAGTTAGACTGGTCCATCATAAAAGGCCATTTTCCTTTACCGGATTAGATTACTTCGGTCCAGTACAAGTAACCGTCGGGCGAAGACGCGAAAAACGTTATGTTGGTCTTTTTACCTGTCTGGTAACCCGAGCTCTCCATTTGGAAGTGGTACACAGTTTGTCTTCAGATGCCGCTATAATGTGCCTTCGCCGATTCATTGCTAGACGAGGGACACCGACAGAAGTGTGGTCTGACAATGGAACTGCATTTGTAGGAGCCAACCGAGAACTAAAGAAACTATATAATGATGCAATTGCAGACTATGCAGCTAATGCAAGAGTTACATGGAAATTTATTCCACCTTCTGCGCCATTCATGGGAGGCTGCTGGGAGCGATTAGTACGAAGTGTCAAAACATCCTTAAAAGCAACACTAAAGGAACGTACTCCATCAGATGAGGTCCTACAGACTCTTTTATTAGAAGCTGAAGCGCTGATTAACTCTCGTCCTCTTACCCATGTACCATCAGACAGTTGTTCGCAAGAAGCATTAACGCCTTTTCATTTTTTATTGGGAACATCTTCGGGCCGCCCTATACCAGCCACAGTTAACGATGATTCATTGTCAGGTAGAGCTGCTTGGAGAAAAGCTGTTCGTTTAGCGGACCATTTTTGGCAACGCTGGACCCTAGAATATTTACCGACATTAACACCGCGTAGAGGAGGTGGATCCTCGATTCCCAATGTGCAAGTTGGAGATCCTGTTTTAATTGTGGATGGCAATTTACCCAGAGGAACCTGGCCCAGAGGTCGAGTAACCCGCTTATACCCAGGACGGGACGGCATAGTTAGGGTCGCTGATGTTTGTACTTCCGCCGGTGTCCTCAAGCGTCCTTTAAAAAAGTTAGTGCCCATTGGGTAAATGCCCTAGTTATTACTTTCTTTTTTATATTTATCTTTACGCTAAGCGTTATTATTTTATTTTTTTTATCTTTACTCTAGAGCAGGCTTAACTATAATGTAAACTTTTTAATAATTTAAATCTAATTTTCTTTACTTTAATTTTGTACTTACTTGAAAATGTTCTAATTTAACAATGTTATTTTTATACTTTTGCCAGTTTATCGTCTCCCCTAATTTGGTGTTCCCACCGGGGCCCGCCATGTTGCCGATATACTGGCTAGCAAGAATTACTTGTCAATTTTATTAAAAATAAAAATGTCACAATCTTTTTATATAGTCTTGATATGTTTGTAAAATAAATACATTCATTTAAAAGTGCGCTTGGTTTTTCTATAATTATTAGGCACATTACTATACAATACTATTACTATACTATACAATACTAAAATATATCAACAGAACTATATTTTAAAATAGATCATAAGAATTACGCGACCAAGCGTAACCAGCTAAAAAACGCAAATTTTGCATCTCTTTCAGCCAATATCTGAGCGATAGAAATAAATAGAGAAAGAAAATTTACAAACAAAATCGGTACAATAAAATACACAAAACGGACTTCAGCAATTCAAGTATTGTACAAAAAGTATTAGAAATAGCAAGTTCTGGTTAATGGATCCATAAAGTATGTGAAATTATTATTAATCAAAAAATCATTGGCTAGGAAGTCTTTGTTTTCCACTGGGTACTCTGGGGCCAGCAACCGCTGTAAGGTAACCCGTTAAGGATAAAAAAAAATTAGCAGTGATGTCAAGAAATACCTATACATGTCCTGCTCGGGCATCGAACTCTAGACCCCAAGTATAACCCTTCATCCAAAGGTCAATATAATTACATTCAACTAGTTTTCAGCTATTACGACAATTACCCCGCTAAAGTTGCAAACGCTTGAGAATAGCAAATATTTTTTTCTACAAAGATAATTATCACATTTATATGTTTAACACACATAGTCCGGGAGTCGACAGGTATTTTTTTAACTCATAAATAACACCTTGATTGCTCCATAAAAAACCGGCCAAGTGCGTAGGCCACGCATATAGAATATAAGGGTGCCGTAGCGGAGACAATGCATGATGTTGCAATATTCATAATTTTGTATTTTGAAACGTTTATTTTTCTCCATGCCCGTATTTACTAAGTGTCAGTTTGGCTATTTATGACAATTATCACGTGATCCCTAGAGAATTGAGATCACGTGGATTCTACTTATTGTCATGGCGACCAATGCACACTTCCCGCCGTGACGTGATGGGGAATTCAGTTTCAGGATCTCAATGGGGTGAGGTTTAAAAAAATCATCTTAACTTTACATAAAGGGAATTATGTATATGAAAAATATCTAAGACCTTAACGGTGTTTAACAACTCTTTTACAAATCTGTCATTCAATATGAACGACTAAGACAGAACTATGTTTAAACTAAACACTGGTTATACGCGGTTTTGTCGTTAGGAGGTTAATATTTTGTTGAGTTAAAATTTAGATGCTAGAATTTTGTGGCAGACTAGATGGGATGTCCTATCCTGCCACAAAATAGGATGGACGGACGGACTGAACAATAGATGTAGTATGCTGGCGCTCTCGACACCAAAAAATTAATACTGTGGATTTTTCATCTTAGGTGACTTACATCCAGGTACCATGCACTGCATTAACAATAATTAATCCACCAAAAAATTAATACTGTGGATTTTTCATCTTAGGTGATTTACATCCAGGTACCATGCACTGCATTAACCATAATTAATCCACCAAAAAATTAATAATGTGGATTTTTCATCTTAGGTGACTTACATCCAGGTACCATGCACTGCATTAACCATAATTAATCCACCAAAAAATTAATACTGTGGATTTTTCATCTTAGGTGATTTACATCCAGGTACCATGCACTGCATTAACCATAATTAATCCACCAAAAAATTAATAATGTGGATTTTTCATCTTAGGTGACTTACATCCAGGTACCATGCACTGCATTAACCATAATTAATCCACCAAAAAATTAATACTGTGGATTTTTCATCTTAGGTGATTTACATCCAGGTACCATGCACTTCATTAACCATAATTAATCCACCAAAAAATTAATAATGTGGATTTTTCATCTTAGGTGACTTACATCCAGGTACCATGCACTGCATTAACCATAATTAATGCACCAAAAAATTAATACTGTGGATTTTTCATCTTAGGTGACATACATCCAGGTACCATGCACTGCATTAACCATAACTAATCACGTCTATTAAACACTAAGTTATACTTTAAAACAGGATATTTTACAAAAATATGCGAAATTACTTCTGTTACAGTACCTATTCAAAAAACGGTCTCGTCTTTCTATCTCGCTTTAACATCTATGCGCTTTCTTTTTTGTATTGCCAATCTAGTAGAGCGACCGAGCGACTATACTAAATCTATGGTCTGAACCGTCTTATAAGGGTTTCTTGTTTTACTACGGAACCCTAAAAAGCGCATAAAGTAGACAGCTAAATATGCCAATTCACGCTTAGTATAAATACGAGTATGTCTAAAAAGAACTTGTGTCATGCTGCGCCGGCGCAGGGCGTTGCACATACATATTTAGTTTGATTTATTGTGTCCTTCTCAATGAGAATAATGTAAAAGATGAGATATTTTACACTTAGCTTTTAATATTGTAATATTAAATTACATATTTTCAGTTCAAAGTTAAAGACCGATGTATGTATAAGTCGCGGATTATAACTTCTATTAATAATCAGCTGCTATTAATTTCTACTTTACCTTTATATTCTGGAATTGTATAACTATATGGATCTACATAATAAAAAATTGTAGCTAAATTTATATAATATTAATGTCTATATAAAAAAAATAATTAAAAGTGGTCACCTACACACACTAAAATTATAAATAGAATATTTTGTTCTAGGAACTCCGACGACTGGCCTAACGTGCCGAGAACACTAATTGGTTTACCTCTTTGAATTTCTAGCGCAACGCGTCTTATAAAAATGGCCTTAGATCTGCGATCACCAGATGCATCGATCAAAAGTTTTCCAAACTATTCGGCAAATATATTTGCGTCAGTTTATATAGTATATCATTGGCGTCCGGTGACCACACACCCATGTGTAATAGTCTCACCAGCAAAGGCCACGAACTATATTACAATTTAATTATTTTTTATTTTTTAACACATCTGTAAGTGTAAAATTATAATTCGGGGACTAACTTAATAAGGTAGGTACCAAAATTCGAAAACAGTTTAGAGATTATCTGCTACAAAGTTTATTTATTAAAGGAACAGGAATTTTTATTTTTTAATTTCCTTAGTTTTCGAGTTATTTGAAAAATACGGAAATTGACTCAAGATAGGATTAATGCGGTTTAGCTTTGCTAAGCCATATTTAAAAAGTTATAACACAAATTTTGACATAATTGGGCAGATTGTCTTGTTTATGCCATACTGACTAGGTTTGGCCAAGGTAACACAGTTATTATGCCTGTTTTTCAAATTATATTAAAAAAAACGAGCGAGCCTTACAGTAGTCGCATATGATGTGTAACATCTGACATGTCACCTTGGTACATGCATACATTGTTGGCTGACAGTACCAACCCCTCGGAAAGTGGGTTGGTACCATCTGACGGCCAACTCCACAACCGCGCGCGCTCATTGGTCAAATCAAATAGCGCTAGCTTCCCCGGCTTCCTGTTACACACTTCCGTCCCTTTTCACGAAATCACTCCCACAGATTGCAGGAAAGCGAGAGGAAAGATGTTAGACATCAAAAATAAAACAATACTAAATAACTGTTAAAAATGAATTGTTTTTGATTCTCGCAAAATAAGTTAAACTTTTGAATGTCAAAAATAAATTTATTTTAAAATGTTGTTGTACGCACTGAATGTCAAATAGCTCAAGTTATTTGGCGGTAGGACCTATACGTCATATGATTAACTTTGCAAAATGTCTAATTGAAATTGTGTTAAAGAAAGCGCGTGCGTTGATGTCTTTTATATGAAATATATGACTTCAAATCTTATATTTATCTATAACCATATTATGAAGATTTTTCAATGAAAACTTAAAGATTCTTAATACCTGCCTAACCCTATGTGATACAGGCGTGATTAGTTGACAAACAACAGCAATATGTCATGCCCGCCATAATTATTTATAGACATACAAAAAGATCTTACACGATAGCATCAAAATAAAAGTAAAACAATAAGAAATAGCAAAATTACCGCCAGTCCTCTCTTAGGCAGTAAATCTTTTCCATAGACATGTAACAGGCCGCCCGCGTTTTGCGTCTTTGGTCCACAATCCACATAGTTATTGTCTCTCGTATGTTTATATAGTGGTGATGCCAATCTGCTTGCGATCTCCCGCTGCTCTATTGGGATACGCACGAGATATTGATTCGGTATGTAAATTAAAAACGAATGTATGTTTTCTTATATTTGTATTTCAATTTCCTTTCTTCACACGTTGCCTTACAGCTCCAGCATCCGTGCTTCGGTCCCAGGATACACAGAGAAAGACCAAGTCTCCCTCTTTCAGCCTTCAGCTTCTATATGGTCAGGCTATACGAGTGGCTATTCAGAGGGAAAAGCCACTAAGTGTGGTTTGTCGGATTATGTACATAAGTTTTCATAACTTTGTAATTAAAGAAACGCATTAGTACCTACATGGCTGGGATTCCGGATTGAACCCGTGGTGTGCCTAGACGTATTGGTTATCCTTAGCTGCTAATTTGAATAATTTTGTTTCCTAAGCATGTTATTGACTGTGGTACTATTTTTTTCAGAAGGGAGTAATACAACAGGACAGAAACGCTAGGTATTTTTCCTAAATGATGATGTCACTATGTCGTTTGTAAGTAAAATAAAATAAATAAAAAAACTTCTGCTCAGAAAACAAAAATATTTGACGATCTATGAAATTTAAAAAATACTTTGGATTTTACTTTACATTAAATACCAAATTCGTTTCTTTAGTAGTAAGTAAATTAAGCAATAGAATTACTGTATTTTTTATTTATTAACTAGCAACCGGCTTCGGTTTCACACGGGTTAAAAACAGTTCATGACAAATTTCAATAAGATGTTTTCCCGAGATAATAAGTAATCCTAGTTCCAGAGATAGATAGATTAAAAAGCTACAAATTTGTGCCGTTTGGTGTAGAAACTCTAGGTCCGTGGGATTCAAATGCAAAAAAGTTTATTAAAGATATATCCCTACGACTGATCATCCTCCTCTTGTGACAAGAGGGCTGGTTCCTTCCACGCTCAACGAATCAGCATTGCGATTCCACTATTGCCACTATTCCACCTGGTTTATTTAGTTATTTTCAATGTTTACATTTAATTTTAAGGTTTTTTTTATATTGTTGTGTGTATTATGTCTTAATTAAATTTATTTTTATTTTTATTTTATTTCATTTCAGTAATTAATTTAACTTTATTTAATTTATGAACTAAATTAGAAAGATAATCAATGAGCACCTTTATAATTTTTAAAGTCCCGTGTGTCTCCTATATAATTCACATACATCTTTTGACGCCGACGCTCTTGTCTGCGGTAAGTGCAGCTCCCATAGCAAAAAGTCGATCGTTACGAAAAATCAACCTGTTTATTTAGAATTCGCGTGCGAGTAAACTTGTTTATTTTTAGTCTCATTTTAATTTTATCCCTTTTTAGAATTCCGTACTAAAATAAGGAACCTTTATAAGATTGTTCTATCCGTCCGTCTGTCCATTCAGTCTCTCACAAATTCTAGTGTAAATAGTTTTAACCGCATTTGATGAATTTGGGTATTTCGGTGCGATGCCGGACCAATGTATGGCCTACTTAAGAAATCTCAATTTTAACGTGGTACTTAATATAATATTATTTATTTTTTTATATATTTTTTTTACCTCCTTATTACAGTTCAGATGCAAAATGTTTTGACCTAACTCAACCCAAACCCAAATGGTATTTTGAAATTATTACGAGGTTTACGATTTTTTGAGTGAAAGGTAGACCGAAAAAAGTGTAAGACTTCGTCCGTCACGACACTTTTTCTATTAAGTTATGGTCATGCATGTAGTGCAGTGCAGTTTATTCGTAATTTTAAACGCACTAATATTATAAACGCGAAAGTTTTGTATGGATGTATGTATGTTTGTTACTCTATCACGCCAGAACGGCTGAACGGATTGTATGAAATTTGGCACGGAAATAGATTATAGTCTGGAATAGCTACTTTTTTCCGGAACAATGTATGGTTCCCGTGTGATAAATTTGTTTTTGTTTTGCTTAGTGGTAGTTTAGGGGTCAGAAAATGACATAAGTATACTACTTTTTATACCGCGAAAGCGGGCGAGGGAGGGGCAAATTACAGCCACGGGATTATTTCTTTTTGGGTCTATTTCCACGCGGGTGTAACCGTGGACAGAAGCTTAAATTGTAATCTATACTAATATTATAAAGAGGAAAGATTTGTTTGTATGTTTGTTACGAATAAACTCAAAAACTACTGGACGGATTTTGATCATTCTTTCACCATTAGAATGCTACATTATCCCTGAGTAACATAGGCTATATACCATCACGGCATGACGACGGGAACGGGGTGGGCAGAGGTGAACATGACAAAAGCTATGTATGAAGTGTATGTTTGCCAACATTATGATATAGACACGTACGAAGTCGTGGGAAACAGGATAGGGCTAGTAGGGGTAGGGGTAGGGGTAGGGGTAGGGGTAGGGGTAGGGGTAGGGGTAGGGGTAGGGGTATGGGTAGGGGTATGGGTAGGGATAGGGATAGGGGTAGGGGTAGGGGTCGGGCTCGGGGTCGAGGTCGAGGTCGGGGTCGGGGTAGGGGTAGGGGTAGGGGTAGGGTAAGGGTAAGGGTAAGGGTAGGGGTAGTGCAGGTTTTATTTTGTTCGAAAATATCGACGGGCGAAGCCGGGGGCGGACAGCTAGTTAATAATAAAATGTTTATTTATATTGCCATTCCTTCATTTATTTTTTATTTTTTATTTAATTACCTACTATCAAACGTTGTTAATTTATTTAATTGTGATCGAAAGGAACTCACTTCCAACCGGCGGGGTGAGCATATATTTGAGAACACCTATGTTCAAATTGGAGCTACGGAACCATTTTCTCAATGCGTGGACCGCCCCGCACTTGCCCAGTTTTTTAACATTATAACCCTAAGGTATCAAATGTATATATGTTAATGGAGACCCATGCAAATTATTTTTATTTCATTTTATATGAATGATTAAAGCATGTGAGCTTATAAATAAACTAGCTAATTCTTTAAGCGGCTTTATTTTATTTTCAAAAAATATTAAATTAGTACTTATAGCATTGTACCTGTCAGTCAGTTGTAACTATATTATGAATATTATGATATTATTACCTCGATTATTGAACGTCTTCTTTGCTTCTATCTTTTACGGGAGGCATCGTAAATGTTTCGTTGTCTGTAACAAAAAATTAAATAAATTAGACAATGCCTTTAGTTCGTGTTAATTTTTTCTTAACTTTTTCACGAGTTCCCTTACAGCTCCCGAAACCGTGTTATCGGACTCAGGGTACCCAGCAGAAGACCAAGTCTCTCTCTTTTAGTCGATGGTATTTGTGAGGCTTCAACCAAATTGTCAATTAATCAGTACTTGTTAAGGGAATATATCGACCGAATAGTCGGAAATTAGTCGGTCACTTTGGGGCCGATTAGTAGTTAGTCGGTTAGTCAGCCAAATCCATAGTCGGTAGATCACTACTTATTATGTATCAGTATACGGTAACTATCTTATTATTATCATAATCTTAAGTTTTTTTATATCTTGACGGGTTGCCTTACAGCTCCCAAAACCGTGCTTAGTTCAATGCGTGTTACGGTCCCAGGGTACCCAGCGGAAGACCAAGTCTCCCTCGTTTAGCCGATGGTATTTGTGAGGCTATACCGAGTGGCCAGTTCTGTTGAGGTATATTTAGATGGAAAAAAAGGTGCACTAGAGGGAGACCATGATCCAGCAGTGGGTCTTAAAAGGTTGATGATGATGATGATGATGACATACATGGCTGGGATCAGGGATCGAACCCGTGGTCTGCCTTGTTAATACCAGACGTCTTAACCACTCCGCCACTGATTGATTAGAAAAATAGTATATGATGTAATACAGACAAAACATGCCAAAACACATCACTCATCAAAGTTATAACGAGGTATAATTAAATGTCAGTTCGGACAAGAAAATTTAATTATAACTATACAGATGAAATCAATATTAAAACTTGAACGTCATTATGTGAGAATGGAATTCATACTTTGTTGATAAGTCCTTAAGCAAACAGGCTCCCGAGTCTGAAATAAAGAAAAAAAATACATACATAATTTAGCGCAAAAAGTCTAATGCAATCGAATACATAATAAACCTTAATCCGAATATTGTACACTAAAATAGTGTACCCGGTTGCTTTATTTCTTGATAATAATTGCCTTTTTTAAAAAGTGTACCGACTTCAAATATTATGCACTGAAAATTGAGCTTTCCGAAAGCAAATGCACAAGTCACTATAAAAAAACCCAAATCGCTTCAAGTATGCCTATAAAATTTGAAGAGTTTTCGATTCTCCAGGATCCCAACATCAGATCCTAACCTGATCAGATGATGACCACTGGAAAGTATACCCTTTCAAACAAAAAAAAATGTCCAATTCGGTTCTGACGTCTTCAAGTAATCGGGGAACATACATGAAAAAAAGATTCCGACGAATTGAGAACCTCCTCGTCCTTTTTTTGAAGTCGGTTAAAAAGACAATATAAGAAAAATTAATAAAACATAATAGGTGTTATTCTTTAATAATATTATCCTATCTCTTATTAATAAGAAATTATCCCAAAATTGGTAGAAATTAAGATTCAGAGAAAATAGCTTGTGACAGACGGACAGACAGACACGAGACAGATCCTATACCTTCGTTTTTTCCGATGAACAGACAGAACCCTAAAAAATTCATAGTTTCTGACAACAAGAGCTGACACAATACCTACTGACTAAACATATTATATAGTTATTGATTAGTATGGATGCGTATTTTCGTGTAAATGTATAAAAGGTATGATGAATATAAAAGAAAGAAAAAGGTATGTCAGGATCGTAGCAAATTGCATTTGTCCCTGCCTACTCCTCTTGGAATAAACGCCGAAATTAAACAAAATATGTAGACCCGGCTTAGAAAATAAAATTCTTTCAAGCCCTTTTTTATCTTAGTAATTTACTTAATTTGCCTCAAATCTCAAACAAGATAAAAAATCCTTATATGTTAAGAGTCGATTTGTTGTCAGCAAATGCGAAGGACATGAAATTCATTTTAGTTTCTTAGCTTCACCCGGTCGGTTAATCGGTAAGTTCATATAATGCGCGCATTGTCTTAAAATCGTAAAAAGTAGGTCTTATTTTTTTTCATCAAACTAGCAGTATTTTCCTTATAACTTGACAATATAGCGATTACTTTACTGCACACAATGCAGTAATCATAGAGTAAGTAGCAATCACTATGTTCTTTAATAAGAGACGGGACTGCCATACATTAAAATGAAATCGAAGAAATTAGGGCCGAAAGATACTGCCAACCTAACATCATTAAGGAGGGAAAATAGGAAATCAGTGCTACCAACTACAAAAGTCAAAACATACGGCTAGTGCTGTCCTTCCTAGAGAAATATTTTTGTCGATATCGATAAAAATATGCTAAAACCTGGATCAGCACCTACCTACTTTTAAAATCTCGGTTTTGTTGATTAGTATGATCGAAGAAGTTGAAATGTATGGTAATTCACAACCATTTTTTAAAGGATTTGAATAAACTACGTAGTAGATCAAGGGTCTGGGAGGAATTATTAAATTTCAACTTCTTTCATCTTTTATTTCAATAAAACTTCACATATTTTTCTATAATTTATTTGTGTTTAACCTAAAAAACAACTCATATACAAATACAATTCACCGACCTCTTAAAACAATACACCTATCAATATTACAGTGAAATAGGTTATTAAATTGAAATTTAATAATATATAATGACCTAATCTAAGACCCATCTTAGGTAATTATTTCAGCACCGCTTCCCTAAGTGAATTTAGGCAATGATAGGAAAACTTATACAATTGCGTACCTGTAAAATAATGAGTATTAGGCGTATTTTGGTAAGTAATAACTAGTAGTATAGGTACCGGGACGGTTCTTGAGCGCTCGACGAAAAAGTGGGGGAATGTTTGCGCATATGTAATTCGAGTGCAATATAACTTGTATATTTATTATAATTTATTTATTGGTGTTTGTTTTTACGATTGCTTTTTGCTGCTGGTAAAATTAAAATGAATACCTCATACCGTCAAGCAGACCCAAAAATTGTGTTCTGCGCATCTAACGACCACCGCTCAAGAACCGTCCCGGTACCTATAAGTATAAATGATTTTTTTCATTGTATTAAGAGGTGTGCAAAAACGATGTTACAACGAGTCTGTAAGAGACACAAACATAGCTGGATTTGAACGATTGTTTAAAAATCACCAAATTGCACGTCAATCTGGAAAGCGTAAAGTAAATTTGCTGCAGCAAAAAGAAAAGGCTCAATTTATTTGGTTCGGGTTATAATGGGTTAGTTTTGTGGAATGTGAAACAAATATGTTTGAGTCAGAATATCGATATCGATAAACTGTACAATATGCAAAGTACATCACTATTTTACAGCAAAATGCTGTTCGTTTAATATGATTTTTTTAAAGAATAATTAGGTACTTACTTAATTAAAATAATATGAATGGCTAATAACTTACCGATCCTTATTTATTGGGAATATTGTCATAAATATTCGCTTGATACCGTCTACGCGGCCGCCTCTTGTACCACATATTGTACACTGTTTATGTGTGCATTCTTAATTATTGAATACAATTATTGTAAAACAATATACTTATTTACTATAACTTACTATATTATATTTACAATTAATATATTACAAGCACGATCTAAGCATCACATTATATATTTATTTATTAATATTTCAAAACTAAAATAAGACAAAACAAATTTGCCGCCATTTGCAACTTTGACAGCGATATACAGAGATAGCACCATGGAGTGAAAAAGACGGCGATACGACGCCATTAATATTGGCTCAATTTTCATAGAACCAATTTTTTGTTCGAAGTTGCGCCAGCCTGGCAGTAATGTTGTATGAAAATCCATATCATCCCGCTCTGGGTTTTGTTTTTAAATTAGGTTCTTTTTCTGTAGGCACTTATTATAAAGGTATTTTTTAAGGTAGACGTAAGTATAAGATTTATGTGGCGGGCATGTTGCTTTATTGAATAATTTCTTTTTTATTAATTTTTCATGACGATGGCGATGTAAATTCTGAAAAGCGGGTTTTCTAAGCTCGCTAAAAGTGTGACTTTTTATTTCACTATTATTGCAGAGCGAATTTAACACTCGAAAAAACATAGGCTGTTTGCCTTTGCCTTACATTAAAAAAAAATTGTCGACGCGAATGACGTTTTGGCGGGCTTTGTTTGACCGGAAAAAATATTTCTAAAATAATTAAAATTAAAGAAAATTTTGATTACATAATTTTTTTGTTGTAGTTGAAAGAAAAGCAGATTACGAACCTCGCTGAGAGTGACTTATTTTTGCACTCGTGTTTTTAACTAACCCTCGTTGCAACAATAGTCACCGCCGACTGTGATATATCCTATTAATCACTGACTAATCACAACTATCCTCATCATGTCACGACGGGGCGCGTGCGTTGTGTGCCATGACATAGACATGTAGAATTCAGCAAATTTTTATGCGAAGCAATGTGAGGAACTATCGACCCTTAAATGCGTCGACTTCCAGGAGTTGACTTTCACAAGGTTCCGTCAAAGTGACCTCGTCGACTTTGGACGACTTTCCTCAATGGAGCAAGGACTCTACTTATAAATAAAACAAACGTAATTGGTAGAGGGTTGACTTTAAACCGGGATGTCCCGGGTTTAATTGCCACTCGTGCCAAAAATCCTTAGTACTAATTTTCTTTAAGAATATGTGCTCCTGCTTCGGATGTTACGTAAAGCCTTCTAAAAATAACAGATCTGTTAATAAAGAAGCTGTTATCTAGTGTCTCTGGTCACACCGCAAGGTCTTTTTACTTCATGGGTTGCCTCACAGCTCCCGAAACCGTGTTACGGTCCCAGGGTACCCAGCGGAAGACGAGTCTCCCTATTTTAGCCGATGGTATTTGTGAGGCTATACCTAACGAGGGGCCAGTTCTCTTGAGGTATATTTACATGGAAAAGCCTCTAAGTGTAGTTTGTCGGATTATGTACATAAGTTTTTAATTACAAAACCCATTGGTACATGGCTTGGATCCGGGATCGAACCCATGGTCTGCCTAGTAAATACCAGACATCTTAACCACTCGGCCACCGACGCACTTTGTTTTATGATATTAGTGTATATTAAATGTTGTGAACAACCCTGCATTGTGAAAGTGAACGTAATATTGACCTTGCACTGTTTCGGCATGCATTGTTCGTAGGTATATATGCAATCATTTTAATATTTAGGTACATGAGGCACACGTCAACACGTGCGGCCCCAAAATAGTATGGATGCCAAAAATTGTTCTAGAAAGGGGGTGGCAATGATTTTTGGGTCAGATTTACGTCGACACAATGAAGTTTTCGAATGAAGTTCGGCGTTTTTGAAAAAGGGGATGGGAAAATATTTAATCAAATATACAATAGAAATATTTAGACAAGTATTTTAACGTTTTTCAAAATTCAACCCCTGAGAGGAGTAGGAGTAGAGAGGGTAGTAAAGTTTATATCAATTAATAAAACATATTTAATCGTTTTTCAAAATTCAAACCTTAAAGGGAGAAAGAGGGGTCAAAAAAATGGAAAATTTATATTTCAACAATTTGCACGGGTGAAGCTATAAGTGGAAATAATATAAACAGGTGGCCGAGTGGATAAGACGTCTGGTGTTATCTAGACAGACCCCGGGTTCGATCCCAGATCCCGGCCATGTACCAATGGGTTTTTTTAATTAAAAACTTATGTACAAAATCCGACAAACCACACTTAGAGGCTTTTCCATCTAAATATATATCTCAACAGAACTAGCCACTCGTTAGGTATAGCCTCACAAATACCATCGGCTAAACGAGGGAGACTTAGTCTTCCGCTGGGTACCCTGGAACCGTAACACGATTTCGGGAGCTGAACCCGTGAAGAAAAAAAAAAAAAAAAAAAAAGATCTTGAGTTTGTTTGTGGACCGATTAGAAAAAATATTTCAGTGTCACATTTAGCAATCTCTAAGTATACGATGTCATTAGAGAAGAATGCGGTGTGAAAGATGATGTTGTGACTAAAATAAAGAAAAGTAGTTTACGCTGGTTTGGACACGTTGAAAGAATGAAGGATGAAAGATTGACTAAAAAAGTTTATATGGCTAAATTGAAAGGAAATGCTGGCAGAGGACGACCTAGATGTACTTTTATTGAACATGTAAAAAATATGTTGATCGATGGAAATATTAAAAGTACACACAATCGCCGAGCATGTATGAAAGGCATGATGAATATAAAAGAAGCAAAAGAGATATGTCAGAATCGTAACAAATGGCATTCGATTGTCTCTGCCTACCCCTCTTGGGATGAAAGGCGTGATGATAGATAGATAGATAGACCTACTTTTAATAACATTTACCTCTAATGACGAAAAATAAACAAATAAATCAAAATTTATTGTTTCTTTTAAAATTAGATAAATTAGAGATCAGTTGAACTAACCATGCAAAGTATTCGCACTAGTAAGTCTTATTCGATTGTCGTTATTTTTTCTTATTTCAAAACTTTCAACACACGAAGCCGGGGCAGAAAGATTTACTAGAAACAGAGACTAGGAAATCGTTAAACAAGATTAAAAAGTAAAAACAAAGGTGTCGGCACTAGAAAGAGCAATCGCTATAGTATCAACATCAACACGATAACGATCTAAAGTGGTTAGATAACTTCAGAGAAACTAACGAAACGAAACAAAACTCAATATTGACGAATCCATTGCTGCTTTTTCTTTATATTGCTTTTTAAACGTACACTTAAAAGCATCAATGTATTTCTATTTAAGAGGTTTAAGCTGCAATTTAAACTAGGAAAGCGCGAAAGGTCTAAAGGTGGGGGAGAAAAATAGCTATGGTTCTTCCGCGTTGTAACGACGGCTAAGTCGATTGTCTGCAACCTACGCATCATATGAGTTCCATTTGTGGCCCGACGATATCCTTAGAAAGACTGTATCAATCTTGTAATTAAATACATATTAAGGTTCCGTGGGACTTGTTACTTGTATGAAAGTCGATAGCCTAAGGACTAAGGGTTGCCAGATGGGAAGGCCAAAAATATCTGGGGAAAATTTCAAAACTTCTGGATTTTGGGATTATTGTCGGGACAAAAAAATATTACTTGACAAATCTAAATGTTACTTTTTATTATTAAAATTAAAATAATGACAAGATTTTGGGATTATTGTCGGGACAAAAAAATATTACTTGACAAATCTAAATGTTACTTTTTATTATTAAAATTAAAATAATGACAAGATTTTGGGATTATTGTCGGGACAAAAAAATATTACTTGACAAATCTAAATGTTACTTTTTATTATTAAAATTAAAATAATGACAAGATTTTGGGATTATTGTCGGGACAAAAAAATATTACTTGACAAATCTAAATGTTACTTTTTATTATTAAAATTAAAATAATGACAAGATTTTGGGATTATTGTCGGGACAAAAAAATATTACTTGACAAATCTAAATGTTACTTTTTATTATTAAAATTAAAATAATGACAAGATTTTGGGATTATTGTCGGGACAAAAAAATATTACTTGACAAATCTAAATGTTACTTTTTATTATTAAAATTAAAATAATGACAAGATTTTGGGATTATTGTCGGGACAAAAAAATATTACTTGACAAATCTAAATGTTACTTACGGTAATTTTAAATTATTGTTTTTCGCAATTCTAAAAGAATATTGGTCTATCTTATTTTATCCTTGGTTACCTTATCGATCTCGCTCACATCTTTCTAAAGAGATATGGACAAAATAAGGCGCGCGTCAAACTGAGTTCGTTACGCTGTGAATCTGTGATCGTCACCTTAAATTGTATCTTTGCTCTACCCAGCAATTTGCTCGGCATTCTAGTTTTAGACATTCTCGGGCCAGGCATTCCTTGGCTGCCCATGCGATCCTAAGTGATTATAAAACGTATTTATATTTGAAACCATAAATCCGTAAGCGCAATTTGCACTTGTCCAGTGTTTTTTTCTGTCGCTAGACTTAAGTTATGGCCGTAGCAAGTCTTTTATGGTAAAGGAAACGCTTATGGTTTTGTCACGCCATTCATTAATGACAGAATGTTAACTATTTCGAAAGACAAAAACGAATTAAGTGTCTCTGATTTATGTTATTTCCAATTAAAATGTAAAATAACAATCCTCCGTTTTTCAGTGTCTACAGTACCTACACTGTTGTAAAGTAGCCCACGTACTGGCCAGCCGTGTGATCGAGATTGAACACTGACCACACATTAGCGATGTAAATCATACGATTTAGATCACTCACACAAGATTCGATTAAACAGAGGCGTGTGGATGTATGTGTGTGTGACAGATCGTTCCGGCCATCGAAATCAACCACAAACACAACTATTTGAAAACGGATGGCGGACCGTTCGTTACAAGAATTGGACAAGTCTGTAATCGAGTGGGCACCTTAAATCTTTAAAAAAAATTTTAGTGCGTTTTGAGGCTAATTTGATAAAATTAATTTGTAAAAAGAGTCGTTTGTTTGATTGTTTGAACGCGCTAGACTGGAACTACCTGTCGGATTTGAAAATTTCTTTTTGCATTTGATAACCAAATTCTTGAGGTAGGTTTATAGTTCACATAATATCACGCTACGACCCAAAGGGGCGGAGCAGTAACTATTAACGCGGGTGCAACCGCAAGGCACATCAGCTAGTAATATTAAAAAGAGAGAGTGCGAATTTTGTGAGTTTGTATCTACTTGAAAAAATCTTTCAACATTTGAATGGTACATTATTCCAGATGAACATAGGCTATATATTATGTATATATGTGCAAATTTGCTAAAGTTATGATGATATTCGTCAACCAAGTCTGAAAATGTCGTGCGCTGCGTCAATAGTTAAAGTTGCACGAAAATAATGTATGGCCGAATTTATCTTGAAAAGTTCTAAAAAAAGTCCGCGACAGCATATGTCTATCTTCTAAGGATAAATAATAGTAACCATTTTTATCTTATATATTTAGATCAAAAATAATTAATTATTTACAAAGTTTCAACCGACATGGTGTTTTTTTCTATATCTAAATAAAAATGCTTATTATTTAACACAAATTTAAATTAATATCTTAGGAGTTATCACAAAAAAAAAACAACTATATGGACAGGTCCAAGCGGAAGTCGAGGAAGAGGCCGACCCAAACAAAGATGGACTGACGAAGTGGTTCGCTGTGCTGGACATAAATGGGTGGGTTCGAAGAGGCCAAAGACCGTGTTGAATGGCAAAATAAGGAGGAGGCTTTTACCCAAAATGGGGTCCATGTAACCTTTTAATCGTTCTTTTATTTTATATTTTTGTTATGTAATTTTTTAAGGTATTTCGTTTTTGTATTAGTTAGGTTATATAGGAATAAATAAAGCTTATTATATATATATCGCAAAATAAAAATTCTCGCGCGACAAAATAACTTTATAAATAACTATATTCTGATGAAGAAAAAAGTTTTCCCGAAAGCAAATGCACAAGTCACTATAAAAAAAATACCCAAATCGCTTCAAGTGCGCCTATAAAATTTGAAGAGTTCTCGATTTCTCCAGGACCCCATCATCAGATCCTGACACAAAAAAATCCAAATCGGTCCAGGCGTCTTCAAGTAATCGGGGAACATAGATACATAAAAAAAGAAAAAACATTCCGACGAATTGAGAACCTCCTCCTTTTTTTGAAGTTCGGTTAATGAAGATGTAAAAATGTATGTATGGGGGAAATCTCTCAAATTACTGAACCTATTGTAAAAAATATTTCACGAATAATATAGGTTATAATTAATTTTGTTCGAAAATATCCACAGGCGACGCCGGGGGGGGGGGGTATGGGGGGGGGTATGGGGGTATGGGGGGGGGTATGGGGGGGGAGAGCTATTAAGCTAGTATCATAATTACAATGAATGTCGTCTAGGTACTTTATCTAGGTACACCAAATAGACCAAACCGGTATTATGGTATAGTTATATAACCCACATTATCCGTTTTATAATATCTATAATAATATAATACATCTCGCGACCTCGCCGAGGGCAACAATTTGTTAACTCGAACGTTATGTTTCACGATAAAACGTGAAAAAATACCTAGAGTTTTAGTTCTATCAAATTTATTCAAAGCTAGCTGTCCGCCCCCGCTTCGCCCGGCTTATACAAAAATCCTCTAGAAAAAAGCGCCGAGATTTTAACGAATTTTCCAATTTACCTTCCCTAAAAATCTTACGAATATTAATAAAACAGTTGGAAATAATTGGATTTGGATTATATCACATTTAAAAAAATTAAGAATCCTCTACTTTATCAAAGTTTCAAGGCGTTAAAACTGGCGTGAACAAATACATTCGTAATGTTTGTGCCAACTCTTGTAAATCGACCTGTATTTCTTATCCCCTTCGTTCCAACCAATCAATATTAACTATGTTTCCCAACAATTAGCATACATAAACGAATTAGCAATGTAACGAGAATGCAAAGTAACTACCTTTTGCGGAATGCCTAACTGTACATTGTGCAACCGGAGCAATAGACGCAAACTACCGTCAACGTGAATATAACCTACTTTTATCTTATACTAGCGTTGCGTCCCGGTTTCATACAAAAATCCCATAGGAAAAACGTGGCCATTCACCATTTTCCGGGCAACTTATCCAATTTTACTTTCCCTGAAAAACTTTATTTAGACTATTACGAACGTTTAAAAATAATAGCCAGCCGTTCTCAAGTGATGCGCTTACCAACGAACAGCATTCATTTATATTTAATTTATTTTTTATTAATTAAACTATTTGACGCGCATTCAAAACTACTGAACTAATTTTCACTAAAATAAAAAACACGGGAAGCACCAGCCTTCAAATAAAAAAATAATCATCAAAATCGGTTCACCCAGTCGAATTGAGAACCTTCTGCTTTTTTGAAGTCGGTTAAAAGAAGAATTATGTTTTGTAATGAATGTTTAGAATTTTATGTCAAAATACTCTAATTTGTAATGTTAGTAGGTGAATTCAAAATGTAATGATGGATCTAAGGCCAGCTCCCCTTAGTATTACCTACTTGTTTTTAAAAAGGTAATAGGAGAGGGGATGAAATGATCGAGGGGGCATCATCACAGCTGATCAAATTTAAGAGGAGTTTAATTCAAGCATATTTCTTATTAACTGGTTTTGTATTAATAGGAATAATATTTTAATATGTTTTTATTGAACATATAAAAAATATATTGATCGATGGAAATATTAAAAGTACACACAATCGCCGAGCATGTATGAAAGGTATGATGAATATAAAAGAAGCAAAAGAGATATGTCAGGGTCGTAACAAATGGCATTCGATTGTCTCTGCCTATCCCTCTTGGGATGAAAGGCGTGATGATAAATAGATAGATAGATTTTTTGAAAAGTTCCCATAACAAAGAGGTTTGGTTACAGCGAAACCATAAACAATAATCTACATCTAGGTAACAATATGTCATGAAAAGAATTATAAAGATATTAAAAAGTAATAAAAACACGAAGTTGCTTTCCATTGTCGTGAACAGAGAACTGTTATTAAGAGTTATTCCATAGTTATTCAATAGAATTCGCAAGACAGTTGCACGAAGAAAGTTGCTGCAAAACACCTCACAATATGATAATGAAATGAAACATAATCACAATGCAATTCTCATAAGAAAGGAAAGTACCTTGCTCTACTCATAACTGTTAAATTAAATACACATAATTTCTTTACGATATTATTATATTAATGGTGATAGTGATTGTAATGATTGTAAGTAGGTATATTTAAGATTTAACATGATTGATTAATTGCATAATTTGTGCTGGTGAAAAGAAAGAAAGAAAGAAAGATAAAGAAATAAATAAAGATTTATTATTACAGTCATCTTGTATCTGTCAAAAATATCACAATCTCAGTTAATCCTGGAAAGGTGAGTTTATATATACCTACAACATTTCGTTATTATTTTCTAAATAATAGTTACCAAAACGCAAAGGTTGGTTTTGGAAACTACGGCTATTTAGAACCCTAAATAATAAAAATATGGCTCAATCCAATTTAAAATATTAACTATCAATTGTGTGATCAGGAAATGTTGTATAAATAAACTAACCTCTCCAGAATTAACTGAGATTTACCATATTTTTGACAGTTATAAGATTGGTTATAAGAGACCACGGCCCAGCGTCGTGTTAAAAAAATACCGCACTTGTATTACGTCATTGTTTGAATAAGTATATAAAGTAAGTAAGCCTTTCGCCCGTGGACTCCATACTAATTTTCATCCCTAAAGAGGTGGATTTATAAAAAAAAATAGCCAATGTCCTTCCCTAGGATTCAAGCTTAATGTGTATCAAATTTAATCTAAATCAGATGAGTGGTTTAGCCGTGAAAGCGGAACAGGCAGACAGGATCGTCATCTCCCAAAATTCTTTGATTTTATTATTTTTTTCATTCCTATTTCATCATTACTTAGAAATTTTTAATAAAATCCAACAATCCCAACACATGTTCATATAAAATAAAATAGTAACAAAATAAGTAGTTAATGGAATGAACAATATTTTTTTAATTTTTAATGACAGCAAAAAGTATTAATTTATGGTAACGACACGCAAACAAGAACACTTCTAATGAAGTTGTCGATCTAGTTTACCTTGTACATCAACATGATATTTATTCAATATTTTAAAATACATTGTATTTATATGCAGTAAATTGCAGTACATAAATTAATACTATAAAACAAGGTCCCCCGTCGCGTCTGTGCCCGCCTCACGCAAAAACTACTAAACGGATTTTGTTGCGGTTTTTACTATTAGATAGGGTGATTCACGAGGAAGGTTTACGAGTATTAATAATTGACCTACCATGTTTAGGAGCTGAGCATTAACAGTATTAGTTAATCAAGTCGGGGTAAAAAGTTAGCTTTCATGGCGTATGCTGTCTAATCAGACAGAGATATACCAAAATAATGTAGCAAAGATTTGTGTAAAATAAAACTATCTACAAAATCCATGGATCGTAACAAGTGGAAATCCATGGTATCTGCCTACCCCTCTGGAAAACAGGCGTGATTTTATGTAGGTTATTTTAAATTAAAAACGCGAATTATTTTACATGTTTTTTATTAAATTTATTTTTAATAATATTCACACATTTACCTACACTTTTGGAAAAAAATAGGAATCAAGAACTTTCCTTCATCACATTTTTTGTTACATCAGGTTTATGAGTACCTACTGCTTCAAAAGTGACCCGCGGACCGAACTTGGAGTAAACTTTCCCGTTTCTCCACAACTTACATTGGTAGAAGCTGTGGGTTTAGCATACTTAGGACCAACACTAGAATGCCGAGCAAATTGCTGGGTCGTGCAAAGATAGTACACAGATTTGTTTGGACATTCTGGGGCCTGGCATTCCTTGTGTGGCCATTGATGCGACCCAGTCATTTTTGGCCTTCGAGGGTCCCAAGTATGCTAATCCCACTAGTCTTAGTGTCCGATTCGTACAATTCAAATAAATAAATAAAATACTGAAATTGCAAAAATGTTTAAGTATAATTCGGCCCAGTGTTTAGAAAGCTTCACAATAACTCAAATGTGACGCAAAATCCTAAATATGGTACTATTTTATTTCTAATGCAATTAAATAACTTATATACCTAATTACTAGCAAGAGATCTACCGACTATACGGCCACTTTTATAGTGCCGACTAATCGGCACTTATGTTGGTACAGGAAACTGGAAATAAATGGTACTAAAACGGCAGTACCTACTTACTATACTGTTCTTGTCAAATAATCAATACCAACCACAGATCCTCTATACTTTAGTATAGTCGGCAACTAGTTGGTAATGCCGACTATTCGGCCACTTTTATAGTCGGTGACTAGTCGGTAAATAGTCGGTCATTTTGGGGCCGATTAGTCGTTAGTCGGCCAAACCCATAGTCGGTAGATCACTAATTAATTACCAATTATAAAAACATTTACACCACCTCACATCCACATATAGGTACATACAATGTATACCTACATGGTTTTAGGCCACTTTTATAAACAAATATATATTTTGTTAATGAAATAAAATTACATTTCTATTTCTAGCTCATAATTTTGCTGTTGCTACCAAATCATTATCATATAAAAATTCTACAAAACTAAAATAGGTTGAATTGAGCTCGGATAAAGAAGAACATACATTAAAATATACAGCCCTATTTGCTAATTATTTTTATATACTTACGTCCTTTTGAGCAACTGAATATTTGCAATTTTTATTTTCTTTACTTTCATACATAAGTTTCACTAGGTATTTTGTGAGTTATGTCACTGTTACAGCAAAGCAATGAACTATTTTAATATGAATACGACCTATTCTATAAATGGTGCGCGAGCTCCGTGCGACTACAATATGAAATTATTCTATGTTAACAATATTTTCATATACTTACATATAACCGAAACGGCAATCACATTAATTTTATTACATTATACAGTGAGTATAACTAGAAATCTACAATGTCATGTCATGATCGTGACATACTAATTGCTGCACTTACCCCATTGGAACACAACCGTGAGCTTATGTAGCTATGATTTGTGACAGAACCTTCTTATAAAACTATCCGTGTGAGCGTGACGGTGTAGACATAATGTGACATTTAATCCGCACATCGTTAACACATGTAATTCAGCGAGAAGAAGCCTTGGGTTTGTTATCAGACAATCAGGATTGTTCACGGACCACGCCGCCATTAGTTTACTATATAATGCCTATGTTCGAAGCAAACTGGAATCGAACTCTATTGTATGGAGCCCTCACGAACATCAGTACACATTATTAATTGAAAAGGTTCAAAAGTCCTTCATGCGATTCCTGTATAGGAAAGTATATGGGTACTATCCGTATTTGTACCCCACGTTCTTTATTCTAGGTATGGTGGGGTATAGATCGCTTGAGGTGAGACGTAAACTGGCAATTATAAAATATTTTATTCGGCTGTCCCGCGGCCAGCTATATAACCCCTCACTCCTCTCCCAGATGCCTCTATTTATTCCACCTATCCGGAGACGGGTCTTGCGCGGGCGTCGACATCCTCTCTTCGCGGTGCCAATGTCACGCACCAGGGCGTTGTCGCATTCACCTCTGCATCAGGCCCTGTCCATTATTAACAGGATTGTGGGCATGACTGATGCAGATATATTTTTTGACCCCGAGCCGAGACTCTTGGCAACAGCAGGATGCATATTGGAGGCTGGTAACTTATGCCAAATTTAATTGTATCTGGAATGTGTCAATAATATGTTTCTATTCTGCATGTATATTACCTGATTGATAGTGTCTTGTTAAGTAATTTGTTTATATTCTGGTACGATGTAGTGCGCTGATGGTTTAATTTTATTTTTTTTTTCTTTTTAATAGTTGTGTTCGATGGAAAATGTGCTAGGTATAGTTTGTCTTGACTAAATCTTGCATGGGTGTATTGAAATGTTAGTGCAAGATGTTATATTTGAATAAATAAATAAATAAATAATATCTGTATGTAGACAAAATCTCAGTTAGAAAGAGATAGATATAATTTCCCGTAGTGACAAAGCAGGACAAAAAGTAGCTTTTGTGTTGCTTTATATCTATAGGACATTATAACTTTCTCTTTCTAACTGAGATGTTGTAGGTACGTACATTGATTCTACACCGTCATGCTCGCATGGTAATAATCTATACTAATATATAAAGTTGAATAATCTAATCTCAGAAACTACCAATCCGATTTGATCTATCTATATAGTATCCATCATCACGCCTTTTTTGCTACGATCTTGACATACCTCTTTCGTTTCTTTTATATTCATCATACTTTTCATACATGCTCGCGGCGATTGTGTGCACTTTTAACATTGCCTTCTATCAATACATTTTTTCCACTAAATAGATAATGAATGTAGAATTCCTAAAGTGTAGTGTACAATTTTATGTATAAAATTACAAAGTCATTGGAACTGTGTTTGTATACTTTGTATGCAACTTTTATATTACAAAAATGCTCTATAAAATTGTGTAGATATTTAAAACAATTCACAGTATAGTCTTATATTTATTTTTGGAAAACAATTTGTAATCAACCCAATAAAAAGCACCCTACCTGATCGAAATCAATGCACTTCATATGTCGAGATTTGCGTACAAATGATGATAGATGCGACGCTCTACAAAATCCTAAAAATACTTCGGTCGTGTAGACAAAATCTCTGTTAGAAAGAGAAACATATAATGTCCCGGAGAGAGAGATAAAGCAAGACAAAAAGAACCGGTTATATATTTCTCTTTCTAACAGAGATTTTGTCTACCTAGAGAGATTGTTCTTCACGCGTCATGCTCGCACGGCTTAGGGGTTTGCACTGCATCGTCAATCGTACACGAAGCTCGAGGCACGATTAAATAAAAAAAATAACAAGAATCATTCAAGAACAATTCTCAAATTAATTAAATAAAATTCTAATAATTCTAACTACAATAATGTAATAGTTATCACTCAAAACTAACGAGAAAAATCTGTATAAGAATTTAGCAGCACCTTTGTGGTTTTTTGATAAAACTAAGTTATTGCTGTCAAATTCTAACACACAAGATTTAAAAAAATGTCAGTACATTTTCTTCCAGGATATAATATATTGATTTGCTTTTCTAGACTTGTCTTATTTAGTAAACAAACTTTTTTAAATTGTAATTTAAAATTTAATTAACATTTGTAAACTTATTTACATTTGCAGAACTAATATTTCTATTTTTTTTAAGTTCCAGAGTACCCAGCCGAAGACCAAGTCTCCCTCATTCAGCCGATTGTGAAGCTCTGTTGAGATTTTTTTTTAAACAGTTATTCAAAGAATTAACAATAAATAGACAAAAGACAAAGTTTGTTAACCAAATAAGGCAAGTACAGAAAACTTTACTTTATATTTTATGTCATCATCACCTTGGGTACCCACAGAACAGGGTACCCATTAAAAAATTGGGTATCAAACCAAATAATGAAGCAAACACTTAAGTTTTAAACAACTGAATTAAGTTGTAGTCCTTCAAGTTAACAAGTCCAGTGTGCCCGTTGATCATACAATAGTATTCTGCACCAAGTATATATGACAGCACCATCACTCCTACAAAACCGGCCAATTGTGTAGACTTTGGTAGTAAAATTCCAGTTGCAATAATTAAACCGACATATGTCATGTACCTAGAAATGAGAAAAAGTGATAGTGATATGACAGAAAGAGTTCATTAAGTATATCCCTTTGCTGAAAATTTTATTGCAAATAAAGCCAATAATGGACAGATAATAAATTATCTTTTAAATAACGTCATTATATCCCCCTTAGATATTTAATCTACCATCTCTTCTGGTGACAAGAGGACTGGCTCCTTCCTCGCCCAAGTATTCTTGCCACTATTCCACCTGGTTTACTTTGTTATATTTAATTGTAACACTTTCCCATTAATAACTGCAGTTTTTTTATAAACATTACTAATTTTAAAGCAGTTTTCAATATTAGCCAAGTCATTAGTGGGATTGAAATGTGAAATTTCTAAATTTTATAAAGCATGATCTCTTATTTAATTATAATATAATAAGCTTAATTAAACCATAAAAAGCATTTCATAAATAATTTATTTCTATATATAAAGCAAATAATAATCATAGTAATGAAAATAAATAATAATAAACATTCCCATCACCAATATGACTATACCCAATTATAAAAAAAAATTACCAAGATCAAAGAAACTACAGCTCTTCATTAAAATCTTTGCTGCAAAAAAACAATAAAATTGTAATAAAAATATAGAATTTATATCTTATTTGCTAAATTTTTTTATTTTTAAAATGAGGGAAAAGAAAAAACAATCATTCAGTAAATTAGTTCATTAGTATGAAGGTTGTTCTCAGTGTCTCTATATGTTTTTTTTTAATTAAAAAGGCCAAGGGTAACATTAAGATCATACCTTGTTCTTGTAAGTTCATCAAACTGGTTATCCTCTTCTTCACTGTCTAATGTACAAAACTCATTCTCATCCTTCTTAGAATATCCTTTTGCACATTTCCTACACATATCTGGCCCGTCCCCAAAACAGCCTTCGCAGGACTTGTCGCAAGGAAAACATGCGTACGAACCCTGGCTATTCATACAAAATTCTTCCCTCTTACATTTATTTGGCTCATCACATTCATTGATATCCGTGCAACCTAAACCAGTCTCTAATTTGTAACCCAGTTTACATGCAATACAATCATTTGCGCTGCCCTGCCTGCAGTCATCCAAGCAAGTTTTATGGCATTTAGAGCATGTTACTCTGTCACCGTCTTCGAAGGAAACGTAATATCCACTAGAGCAATGATCACAAAAGTCCCCATCATAACCTATATCACAATGACACGTGCCATTCCCTTTTCTTGTCCCGTCACCTCTGCACTTTCCATGACCGCTGCATATATTTTCAATACCACCTTCACATGGCAAACAATCTTTACCAAAATGATGTTTAGGGCAACATACTTTCATATTATCTATACATATGTATGGAAATATATCTAAGTTATCATCAGGGTTCTGCGACCACCATTGCTCGATAAACTCCTCAGCTTTTTCCGCCATACTGTAACATTGTACAGCATATTTACTTTCCTTACATAAACTATCTTGGATATCTATTAGTCGCATTTCACTGCGTTTATAACTTTTTTTCAACTTTTCTTCTTCCCAAGCTACGTCTCCACCTTCATATTGCCCTCTTGACGTTCTCTCTAAACCACTTTTAAATGATTCTGTAAATAATCTGCAAGCTAGACAGTCCCCCAAGCTTTTAGATGGAGTTAAAATATCAGGATTTACTATGTGGGGTTGAATATCACAGAAACCAGGTACGGTTGTAAATATTATTGATATAAATGCTGTTATGAATAGTTCCATGTCTCATAAAATATTTATCAATATGGCCTGAAATTAATAACCAATGTTACTATATTTAATTAAGTATTTACATATGAATCTTCTTCTTCTTTTGATATTATGGCAACAGTGCTGACTTATCGTTACATATGAATATTATCAATTATTAAATCCACTAATTTCATTGAAGGACTGTTCCAGAAATGACACAATATTAATGAAATTAAAGAATATACTTACAGTTTAATGACTTATTTCTATCTTAATACACTTTATGAATATCCTATATAAATAACGTCTAATACTGACGTGGTTTTCATTGATTGCTTAAATATTTTATTGTTTCGTTTTGCCGTGCCGTCCGCTCGTAGGAAGCGAGTTTGACATTTGATTTTTTTAGAACAAGTTTGAAGTTGGACATTTGCGCCTTTTACGTTCCGTTCCATGCAGAAAACCTGTTTAAGACTATTTCAACACAAAATATTTCAGATTTTTTTTGTTAATAAATATTGTTGAATATCAATTTTGCAAAATTTTTTTGTGCTTTAATCCGTGTTTCGTAGGGCAAGTAACGTCCACACTTCATCTAAAATAACAGATATGTAGCTACCTACTTACATATTATTCTGATAAAAAAACGGCAAATCTATAGGTCCATTAAGTGTAGTAAGCAGGTAATATGGGCAACTGGCTAAAAGTGGACACTGTTAATGGTTTTGTATTTAGTATTATTACATACATAGTTTATTAAAAAAGAACATCTTGTGGACATTAATTTCTTATTTTTTTAAATGAGTCTTAAAAGTAATATGTCTCACTTCCTTCAATCCAAAAGCAAACTTGTTTTAATTCAAAAGAAATGGGAGATTTTGTTGATCGATAACACGAAACAGATGTGAAGAGGCGTGTGCATGATTTTCTGAAGGCATTATCGATGGATCAAGTTGTATCTCCTCAAGCAATCTTCCATATTATGTTACCTTTCTTGTCGATTACTAAAAATAAAATACAACCAAGGGCAAAACGTCATTATTTTATTCACTGATTTTATAGCAGAGATCAATAGCAACATAACTATTCACTACCTATCATTCTGTCTATCTGTCTGTCTCTCTGACTGTGCCCTTTTCACGCAAAAACTGCCAAGGGAATTTTGTTGCGGTTTTAACCATAGATAAGTTGATTCTTGATTCACCGGGAAGATTTATTGACCAGTATAACATAACTGAATGAAGTCGGGGAAAAAGTTAGTCCCAGCGAGTTTTCATGGCGTTTGCTGTCCAATCCGTCAGATATATAACAAAATGATGTAGGAAATAATTGTGTAGAATAAAATTATCTACAAAAAAGTCCGTGGTAGCATATATCTATATCTAATATATAAGTAAATATACTCGTATTTATGTAGAAATTCATATTATTGTAAACCTATACCGTTCCCGTTAGCAGGGTCGCTACTGTCGCTAGTAGGTATAAGTAAAACCAATAAAGGAAGTCGGCAGAGCACGAGAAGGAGTGACGACATCGTGAAGAGGGAGGGTAGGGGGCTGATGATAGGGAGAAGTGGCGCAATGCTGAAAAGGCCTACGTCTAGCAGTGGACGGACACAAGCTGAAGAAGAAGAATGAAGGAAGTAGGTAAAGAAACGGTTCCTAAAATCGATATAAAAATGAATGTAACACATTTCCCGTGTGAGAAACAATCAACTTTTTTACAGTAGATTATGTAGAGGTTGTTTTATTGTACCTGCGCCGGTAGTGAATTAGTAATACAGGTAGGTATCTACAGCTTGCGTAACGTTTTCCAGCTTTCTCCGAGACCGCTTGCAGTGCAGACAATAGCACGTAATGCTTCCATACACATGATAATATCAAATGTAAGTAATCATTTTATTTTTAAATATTCTAGGGTCGGGCATTCCTTGGGTGGCCATTGTCCTTAGAGTAAAACCAAAATGTGTCGCGGTTCTAAAAAAGGTCCTAAGTCTTAAGAGGATCGTGTAGCTCAGCGTACGCAGCGAAATAGGTATTTAGAAAATCATATTCTGTCTCAAGCGCGCTCTTCCCACGGGCATCAGTGCGACAGAGAACACTGCAGCTCGTGAGTGTTCGTAGGTATGTCCTTCGTTGAAAATTGCGTTTTGGGGGAAAACGATTTACACCTACTAAACTATAACGAAACCTTATAATTTTGGTGTCAAACGTTTTAGCAGATTATAATCTACGTACGTACGTTTTGCTTTTTTTGAAATTTTGCTTTGTTTCTCAAATACAGACGGTTTATTACGAGCAAGTTATGAACCAAAAAAACCGAGATTTGAGGGGCTTATAACTTTTGACCTATTACGAATTTTGAAAAAAGGAAAAAATACGTACGTAGTTTTTCATTATGTCAGTAACATATTACAAAATCGTTAAAATTAAATCATATTTAGGGGTAGTAAAACGTTTTCTCCGTTTGTATGGACATGGACGCGGTACACTACACTCTTAAGGCGTGAAACAATGTAAGAAAACTGGCACCTGTGCAAACTAAAGTCCTTTTTACAGATGAAAAAAATATAGACCTTGAGCAGTGTGTGTGACCTATTGTGTCTAAAAATGTACGATTTACATAGAGTCACGAAACAAGTGTGCCTAACTACTTCTCAATTTATTTTTCTTTTTTCACGGGATGTCTGACAGATCCCAAAACCGTGTCACGGTCCGAGTGCACCCAGCGGAATACCAAGTCTCCCTCTTTTAGGCGATGGTATTTGTGAGCCTATACCTAACGAGTGGCCATTTCTGTTGTCTTTGAGGTAGATTTAGATGGAAAAGCCTCTGTGTGGTTTGTTTAAAAAAAACACATCCGGGATCCAATCGTTTTATCTTGATTTTGCTTTACAGCAACCGGAGCTCCTAGGTTATAGGCAAAGGAATAGACTAATTTTCATTAATAAGAAAACAAATCTCAACTAAAAAGTCGCGGGTTTGATTCCTACATCCGACCATGTACCAATGGGTTTTTCATAATAAAAAATGTATGTACATTATCCGACAAACCGTACAAAGAGGCTTTTCCATCTATATACCTCAACAGAGCTGGCCACTCGTTAGGTATAGCCTCAAAAAATGGGCTAAATGAGTCCACTGGGTACCCTGGGGCCGACAACGGTATCCGGGAGGAAGAAAAAATAATAATAATAATAATACAGAATAAAGAAAAAAATTTATTAAAGGACCCTTTTAACCGGGACGGTTTTCTTTTTGCATAGACTTGTCTACTCCACTCACAGCAGGTAGGTATTACTCACATAATAATTATACCTAGGTGTGTATTGGCAAGCAAGTTCAAAGTTCAAGAGACACTTATTTTAAAGCATAACTTTTGTGTAGATAATGACATCAGCATAAACGAGTTTTAAAGTTTTTACGAGTAAAATAAAAACCTCTATAAATCACAATATTATTACCGACCACCATTTTGTTGAATGTTCATTAAAAATATAATAAAGTCTTATTTTATCGATTACAATTAAATTAGGTAGTTATTTAGGTAACTATATCTAATAGGGGTGTTCATCCTGAATGAAAAAGAACCTTATCTAAATTTTTTTAAAGAAACTCAATCTACTTTTTAGGATTCTGTAGTACATTTCTGAAGCAAAAACGGAAACCCTTTAGAATCACTCTTGTCTTGTGTATGTCTGTCTATCACAACTTATTTTCTCCGAATCTACAGGACTAAAAAAGTTGATACTTGGTACATATAGAGTTCGACAAATATTTTTTTATAATTTTAAAATGCGCAGTTTAAATTATATTAAAGTAAATATACGAAAATTGCCCCCCCCCCCCCCTTCGAAACTACTGAGTTAAAAATTTTGAAAAAAATTGAGAATATAGCGCGCAAGCTGAAGTCTCCAAACCTACTTTTTTTTTAGTATAAAGGCTGAATTATTCTTTAAGAGGATGTATAGAGCTAAATGCAAGTTTTATGATGCGTAAATGTACATAATCCACTGCAGTGACCATAACCAAAAAAATATATGATATTCTTGAGGTTATGCGTTATTAAGATACTGTGTTCAAAACATAATACAACTATATTGATTCGATAGAAAAAAATCACGAATGTACCTCTAAAAAAATATTATACTGTCTAGAAACAGTACTAAAATGCATGCAATGATTCTGATTTTTTGACAGATTTTTTATCTAGCAATACACTATCGTAATACTGTTCTATTTTTTAATCAAATTTTCAGCAAGTTCCTTTATTCTCATTTTCGAGATTTTATGTACGCACTGCACGCGTGTGTGCGTAAGCGCTCGTGTACCGACAGTACCGGCTGCAGCCTGATGCTATATTATTAGTGGCAGCCACATCGTTTGGTGTGTATGTGTACCCGCGTGGGGGCGGTGCCATCTCTCAAGGTCATTGGCTCTATTCAGCGTCTTAAAGCAAAGAGAAACGTGGGGACCGAAAGCTACGGGTTCAAGGAAAGGAATGCCCGGCCCAAGAATGTCGCACCCTAATGTCCGGGCAAATCCGTGTACTGCCTTTGCAATATGCCGCGGTTCTAAAGTATGTTAACCCCACAGGGTTGGTTGAATAATAGAGTAGAAAATTGATCCATTGATGGATGCCGTCGCCATTATCGTAGTCATCTAGATTGTAGCAAATCGATTTGCTTCACTGTGACTCTATGAGAAGTACCTATTAGATATCAACTTTTCTAACCTCGTCCTAGGTTCTATCATTCTTGCGGCTTGGCCAGGACGCTCGTAACAATGTTCACATTTAACGAGTTACAGATCTTAAACAGTATATGGTTATTTAAAATTTTTATCTACATCGAAGAGATGCACGTAGTTTGTTAGCCAAGTTCGCAGGAAAAGGGTGACTTTGCATTTATCTAATTATTTTTAGAGTGGAATAGCCAGACAAAGAATGACCGCCAGATAGTGTCCAACGCCAGAATGACGAGCGAATTGCTGGGTCGGGCTAATCGGACCCGTCGTTATTGGCATTCGAGTCAAAACGAAAGCTGTCGCAGTCCTAAGTATTGTACCTATCTATCATCACGCCTTTTATCCCAAGAGAGGCAAGAGGGGTATAGTTAGAGACAATCTTTGTTACGATCCTGCCTGACATACCTCTTTCGCTTCATTTAATTAATCATACCTTTCATACATGCTCGGCGATGTGTGTACTTTTAATATTGCCTTCGTTCAATATATTGCTATTTTGAGATAATAGGCCTCTTGGTGCCTATAGTAAAACAATGCTAAAACAGCTGCGATCAAAAGCTATAAAATATAAAAACACATGTAAGACAGACAAGCGACAAATTTCTTCAGCGAAATTTAATGAGGGCAACCTGTTTAATACTGGTTAGCAGCGGCGAAGAGTCTATACAACACGATTCCTTTCTGCTTCCCTTAGGAATTTGTCAATCTATCTATATAGAGTAGACCAACGACATTACTCTGTAAGAATATCCTATCTATCATCACGCCTTTCATTCCAAGAGGGGCAGGCAGAGACATCGAATTCCATTTGTTACGATCCTGACATTATCTCTTTTGCTTCTTTTATATTCATCATACCATTCATACATGCTCGGCGATTGTGTGTACTTTTAATATTTCCATCGATCAACATATTTTTTATTTGTTTAATAAAAGTTCATCTAGGTCGTCCTCTGCCAGTATTTCCTTTCACTTCAGCCATATAAATCTTTTTAGTCAATCTTTCATCCTTCATTCTTTCAACGTGTCCAAACCAGCGTAAACTGCTTTTCTTCATTTTAGTCACAACATCATCTTTTACTATTCTTCTCTAATGACATCGTTCCGCATGCGGTCAATACGCTTTATATCACACACAATACCGATATCCATTAGCAACATAAGGACATAGGCCGATATAATACCGGCTTGCTCCCCATACTACCTTACTTCATACTAAGCAACTGTCTCTTTCATTTGTATTGAAATATGCACACGTTCCCTATCGTTTTATCTCCGAAATAAGTCGGTGAATTGCGGGAAGTCGAATATAACAGTGTCTGCTAAACAGCAAGTTTAGTTAGTTGCGTGTTTATTTTATTTTAGAATTATAGTTTTGAATACAAGAGACTACTGAAATAAAAAAGAGTTTAGGTAATTTAAATCCCTTTACGATAATTACTATTATCAGTGATCATTAGTGCATTTTGGATTATAAAAGAAATTTTTAGATATTGTAGCATTAGTTGAGTGAGCGGCTTCCCTTTTAAAAGTATTCACCCTTCGCTACTGCTGGTTAGTTAATAAAAAGCAACACAAGGCACAAACACTTCATCCTTTCTATTGTGTTAGCGCCTGAGCATTGCAAGTGGAAATAAAAAATAAATAAGTATCAAAAAACTATGCGGTGCCTGCGCTAGCATCCAGTCGTTTATTCGCTCCATTTGAGACGTGGATCACAATAAAAAGTATTAAAAAATCGATTGAGGGTAAATTATGAGAACACTTTGTATGAATCAGCGTGTATTAATACCACAGAACGTAATTCACTAGGATTGTTGAAGTTGTGATTCCAAGTCACGTTGGGGTGTTTGATAGTTGTCATTAGCGTTATCAGTTGTCTTTTCCCGCGAAATACTTTGCTGAGAAGAAGTCTAGAATGTTTAATTTGTAGTACGGGTACAATATTGGACTACATAAATTTATCTCGGACTGATTAGTCAGCAAACTCCATGAAAGCTCGCTGGAGCTAACTTTTTCCCCGACTTGATTTAATTATACTGTTTTTGTTCAGCTCCTAAACATGATAGGTTCATGTTGAATACTCGTAAACCTTCCTCGTAAACCAAACAAAATCCGTGGCCAGACAGACAGACAGACGCGGCGGAATATATTGTAGGTACAAAAACTGTAAAATTATTTCTTCATTATTAGTATTCTAAATGTCCTACATTCTACATGATGCTGGCTATACCAACAAGATTTACCTACATTCGGATGTTAGTAACCTCGTGTTTTGTGCAATGTTGTTATCATTTATATATGGTTGTTATACATAATCTTCGATAGAGCAGTGGTTACAGTATTGTACTGCCAACTTGAGGTCCGATTCCTTACTAAGTCAAAGAACCATGGACTCCAGGGAACCCATTGAAAGACTACAAGAAATATCACAATAATTTGAATGCCTACATAAATAATACCTCAACGGAACTGGCCACTCGTTAGGTATAGCCTCACAAATACCATCGGCAAAAAGAGGGTGACTAGGTCCCTGGGATCGTAACGGTTTCCTTGTACCCGTGAAGAAAAAAAAATTTAAAGCATTTATTCTATGACAAATAATTCTTTTTGACATCTTGACGTCTCCAAATCGATCGAATCAACACGAAATGATATCATTTTTCCTAAGTTTTATTAAGTTTGCTAACCCCACCGGTTTTTATTTCACAATACATCTGGCAACTCTATAAGGATACAACCACATCATATCATATCTTATCCACTGATCCATTTATACCTATACCTATTATATCCCTTATGACTTATGAACCATGTACCTACTTAGCTGAATAAAAGTAAAAAGTAAAATCATGGACTAAGAAGATATCAATAGAAAACGCCAATATAAATTTAGATTAGAATTAAGCCTTTTGCACTCAATAAAAGAAGTAAATCTAATTATCTAACTTCTGCATCAGCGGCATGCAATAGCTACAACGCTGCATAATAAGATGGGGCCGATATTCGTTTAATTAACTTCAAAGCGCATGCGCAAACTATTTAAAAACAAAACAACTTGAGTAAATGAGTAGGCAAGTACCTTTGACTGGTTCAGCCTTTTATCAATCACTAGCATTCCGCCCCTGCTTCGTCTATTGATTTTTTTAAATGTGACATGAAATTTCAGCCAGAAGGACCGCAACTTAGAACAAAAAAAAATGAGCTAAGAAAAATGAGCCAATATTAATGGCGTCGTATCGCCATCTCTTTCACGTCATATACAGATGCCAGAGATAGCAAATATGTCTATACCAATCCACAGTACGATGTTGTTAGGTTGGCAGTACCTTTCAGCCCCAATTTGATTTCATTTTAATGTATGGCAGGCCCGACTCTTATTAAAGAACATAGTGATTGCTACTTACTCTATGCAGAAGGATTTTCGAGATAAATAGCCTATGTCAATCATCACGTCAGAAAGACAAACAAAACAGACACACGCATTTTATAATATTAGATTAGTTAGGATTAGATAAGGATTACATTTTTTATTGGACTTGTCTTATTTGTTAAACAAACTTTGCGTATAAAAAATATGATTATGAGTTCATTAATGTATAAAATTGTTAATTTAATCTTTTAAGAATTTTAAATGAGAACCTTTATGAGAACTTATTTAAAAAAAACATGCAAAGTTTGTTTATCAAATAAGACAAGAATAGAAAAACAGACCTTAGTCCTTAATAGACCTTGTCAAAATATTCTATGCTATTCTCAATAGGTTTTTTTGAACAAAAAATACTTACCTCTCTCTCTTTCTTCAGGGTTGCCTTCTTGCCTTACAGCTCCCGAAACCGTGTTACGGTTCCAGGGTACCCAGCGGAAGACCAAGTCTCCCTCGTTTAGCATTAGGTACTGTTGTGTGACTTATAAAAAATATTGTAACCTATAAATTATAAAACTTATTTTACCCACGGATGGACGAAATAGCCCGAAAAAGGAGTTCCTTTTTTTCCTTAGAGCAAACATGCTTGGTTTTTATTTTTATTTTATTATAAATTAATTCTGCCACTGCCATAATAATCTCGATCGTAAATATCTAAGCAAAAACGACTTGCGCAAACACAAAGAAAGTGCACAATCACTGCAAACTATGAAATCTTATCAGATTCTTCGAGCAATTAAAACTCCATTTCAAGATCTAGATTATGTTCTACACAAAAGTCGAGTCAATGGGATGACATAACAAATTTTTTTTTCAAATAATTAACTGTATTGTGATGTTTTAATTTTCTTCCTTTCATATTTCTTGAACTTGACCTTTTAAATCTTGTTGACCTTGGTTTTCTGACCGTGTCAAATATTTATTTCTATGTGAGAATATGGAGGCACTATCGCTAGTTGAAATGAGAACTATATAAAACCAACGAGTAAGGAAAAGATAAATGGTAGAAAATATTTTTCCTACAACCGAGAGGTATCCCAAAAAATGTTGTTCACTCATTTTCTGTCAGCTGGTCTGCTGTGCTGGATCCTTACTCGTCAATAATAATTTGTAGAGGGGGGCTCAGACTGCACGAAAAAGAGGTTTTCTGTCGGCAAGTGCTTACAACCACTTTCTGTCTCCATCTCTATACCTATTACCTACTATTATTTACTTTACAGACGTTCGATGAGTAGATTTTTTTTTATAAAAAAGGCATAATGGGAAAGTGGTTATTTTTAATGTTCAATTAATAAAATTCTAGTAGGTATCAAAAATTAAAATTGCATAATTTGTAAATGCACCTAAAGAAGTTTTGACTTCAAAATTTTTCAATTAAAAAATCACGGGACACGGCGAACCACCTTCCATCAAAGAAATCTATTTCGGCAAGAGGCAAGTTTACAAATAACAAGATTTTTTTTGTGACAATGCCTTTGGAATTCGCTAGAATTTTACAAAATGAAAACGAAAATAGATTTACATAAAACGTTATCAAAGAATTGTTACACCTTGAAGAAAGGCATTGAGCAGATTTCGTGTTCAGGACAAAAACAAATAAGACACTAACAGTCTGAAAGCTATAGATTTGAGGGGTAGACAGATTACGTAATTTACGAAATATGAAACTGCAAACGTGGGTAAAAGATATTAAGGTCGCATATCAAGTTTATAGGTGTAAAATTATTGGATTGAGTCACCCAAAATGCGTCATGAATTTTAAAATTAAAATATCGAACTGACTTGTCTACAATGTGGCCACAAATGACCTTAACGACATTATTTTCCTGTAGCTTTATTCTAAGAAATAACACAACACGTTTATTTCCACATCTAAATAGTTGTTCTTTGGTAAGCGCATCACTTGAGAACGGCTGGATAATTATTTTTTAAATTAGAAGAGCATCTCTTCCTGAAGAATACTATATTTGTTGCGTTTGGGGTGGAAACACTGGGTCCGTGGGGACCTAACGCACGACACCTCTACAAACAAATAGTCAAAAGATTGGTAGAGGTGTCCCACGACCAAAGAGCTGGCTCATATTTGGCCCAAAGGATAAGTATTGCTATCCAACGTGGCAAGCTGGCAACGCAGCCAGCCTTATGGGCACTCTCCCAGAAGGCAGCGATCTTGATGTTTTTTTTATTTATATGTTTATGTGTAGATATATAGCATAGTAGGTATATTTAATATTTAATTAAATTATCATGTCAATTAGAAGAGTTGCCCGGAAAATAGTAAAATTCGGAAAAAACTGAAAGTGCTTTATTGAATTTGAATTTTGTATGAACTCAGGACCATAATCTCTTGGAATAGTTATAAATATTATTTGTTGTCATATCCCTCTCTTGTCCAATTTTTTCCAATTTAAAATGGAAACGATTCTTCTACTAGGTTTTTCCATCTCCAGCACACCTTCATACCTTTATATCTTTGGGTGTGGACGCACCAGTAAGAGTGTCAACTTCTAGCACAGAACAGGTAGCAAAATCCTGTTGCTGCACTGCACTTATAATGTCACTTCTAATTGTTTTTTATCATTCGTCTCGGTCTAATCCTACAAAAATATAATCACACAAAATCGTGTGATTTTGTCGTACCTATTAGCAATGGAATTGCCAATTAAAAAAAGGTGTACCGACTTCAAAAATTATGCACTTCAAAAATTATGCACTGCAATGCACACAAGTCACTATAAAAATCGCTTCAAGTGTGCCTATAAAATTTGAAGAAGTGTCGATTTCTCCAGGATCCCATCATCAGAGCCTGACCTGATGAAAATGGGACCACCTGGGAAATATAACCTTTCAAACAAAAAAAAAATCCATCATAAAAAATATAAAAGATTCGACGAATTGAGAACCTCCTCCTTCTTTTGAAGTTCGGTTAATAAGCATCAAATAGGTTGGCTTTAAAATTCACTTCAATTATAACGACAATATCATTACATTACCTGTCGCCATAAAGAATCGAATACTGACCGCGAATGATTAAAGTCGTTAAACAACATAATAATATGAATAAAATAAAAATCAAATAACAAAAACTTTAAAAGGGACTCCTTGCTAAAAGAAATTAACTGTCGATGTCGAGTTGCAGACATATATACGTAAAGTTGTTACATCTGTATGTTTGTCTTTCTTTCATATATTTTTACAGGGTTAACTAGGGGTTGGTTTTTATAATTAAACACTACATAATCCGACAAACCACACTTGTAGGCTTTTCTATCTAAATATACCTAAAATCTTTCCTCTCGCTTTCCTGCAATCTGTGGGAGTGATTTCGTGAAAAGGGACGGAAGTGTGTAACAGGAAGCCGAAGAAGCGCGCGCTATTAGATTTGACCAATGAGCGCGCGCGGTGGTAAAGTTGGCCGTCAGATCGTACCAACCCATTTTCCGAGAGGTTGGTACTGTCAACCAACAGTGTGTGCGTGTATCAAGGTGAGATGTCAGATGTTACACATCTTAAGCGATTACTGTAAGGCTCGCTCGTTTTTTTAAATAAACAGTCCTAAATCAGAAGTTTACGTAATATTATGGACGAAGCCATTGGCGGCAGCTAGTTTTTAGCAATAATTTTAAAAAGGAGCTGTGGTGAAATAGCGGCTATAACCTGCAAGCCGCAAAGACGGCTATAAAGTTAAAAGATAGCGTACCTATATACGTTTTACGAGTTTATTCCTACATCTCTATTACCTAAGAGGTGAGAATAAAATTGTATACTTTGTTATGGCCAACAATGGCTAGGTAATGTCACAGAATATACAGAGGTTAGATTACCTCTTTCAGCAATCTGTGGCAAGAGCAATTGAGAGGTAAGGTCCTGAACTGGCCTCAGCAGAAAAGGGCTTGCCTCACGTTTAATTAATATTATTTTGAATATGATTTCATACAGAATAAATCAGAATCAGCTTAAATTCTTCAAACTGAGGCTAATAGTGCACCCGGTTGTTGTATTTTTTGATAAAAAGTCATCTCTTGGTAATAAGAGCGGAAAATCGCGTATTTTTTGGACACATGACACTTTTTTTTTTTTTTTCTGTGCGCATATTCTGGTTTGTTCCGTATAAATATTTAAGGGGCTCCTATACAACAAACGTGATTTTTTTTTGCCGTTTTTATAGTACGGGAACCCTTCGTGCGCGAGTCCGACTCGCCCTTGGCCAGTGTTTTATGGTTACTTATGACAACCAATTGCACTGTCTAGGTCTACTGTATTCTTTATACTGTGGTACAACATTCGATCCCATAAAGTTAATATGTAAATATTGGACTTGGAAGATGCGTGGGCTCATTGGTGATTGCGTAAGACAACGACAAGGTAAGTCAGCGTTGCCAGAACCCACCAAAACATACGTTTTCCATACTATTTCAACTACATCCTACCTAGATTTACCAAAACCTAATTAGGCGAAAAATTTTTTTTTTCCATACTTTAACGTTTGATTTTATGAAAACCGGTAATATGGTATCAAAAATTGTAGGTACCAGCTTTTTAGAAAACCTGCCGTACTCATTGATGCTAGGAAAAAAATTATATCATTGGCCGCGGCGAACTTAGAAATTGGCCGTACTTTATTGGAAAAATTAAACTGGCGACACTGTTAACTAGTTACATTGCCTTGCATAAACATTACAAAGAGATTCTATATTGACTTCGGTTTAACAAATTGTTTATGTATGTTCTACTATAGCTTTCTGCCAAGTCTTTACTCGTGGATTTTTTTAAAGGGTGAAGATTTTCTCCCGAATGATTTCTTGGATAAAAGTAGAAGGCTACCTATATTTTCTTCAACTATATTTGTACAGAAAAATTACGCAAATATTTTTTTTTCTTCTGAAAATAGGATTACTGATGTAGTGAATTAAATCTTTATGTATATTTTCCGTGAGAACTTTATGACAGGATTTTCGTTTAGTAATCTATGTTCCTATAAACTATGAGCGATATTTAATTTTTTTTGACTCAACTATGCATTTTAAAAAGAAATATTTGTATTTCTTATTTAGCCCTTTCATTTGGTATGTCACATGATGCATTTGAAAAAAAAATGTTTTACTTTATGCCCCAAAATAGAAATTTTATTTACGCTAAGTATACGTCAGTGATTGGGTCATCAAACTCTACATATTATGTATTACCAAATTTTAATCTTTTTCATCCAGTAGATTCGAAGAAAATAAGCTGTGACAGACGGACAGACAAACACAAGAGTGATTTTTCAACCCTAAAAACGAACTTGCAACGTGGAAGACATTGTGAATCTGTTAATACTGCCTTGTACTGAATGCTGTGATTTCCCGGGGCTGTTTCGTATTAGATATGATAATTATAATTAAAATATAAGCCTTAGAAATAATAGTTATAACCCCAATTTCCTTTGAATCCGTTCAGCCTTCATAGCGTGTGCCATCAGCCTCTTCTAATTTTTACCTTGAAAACTTTTTGCTGTCATTGTCAATTGCAAAATAAAAAAAAAAGTTATTAGGTTTTTTATCGTGTAGTAATTCATAAATAAAAAAACAAATTAAATCTACAGGAGGTACCACTTGTAAGTAAGTCACGTAGCCACATCCTGATGATGTCGCCGTTAAAAACCTACACAGCTAATCGTTGGTCATCGCACTAATATAATACTTTCGTGACAAACTGGTCACCATACATTTTAGGAAACTTTAAAATTATGTAAGCGAATACGCAAATATTCGATTGTCTCTACCTACCCTTAGATCGTGATGATATATAAAATCTATAAGCGAATCTAGTTACCCACCCCGGCTTCGCACGCATAGAAAAGTTGTTTAAGAAAAATTCCATTCCATTTTCTTGTGGGAATAACATTTTTGCTTCCTGTTATCTCTGTGCAAAAAATCACGTTTATCCGCTGCTCCGTTTTGACGTGAAAGAAGGATAATCAAACAAACAAACACAATTTCGCATTTACAACATTAGTTAGGTAGGTACCTTACCTATGAAGAGATGCAAGAATGTAAGAGATGCAAGAAATAAATATAATTTTGTCAGACCTATTTTCTTCACGAGTTACCTTATAGCTCCCGAAACCGTGTTATCGATCGCAGGGTACCCAGCGGAAGACAAAGTCTCCCTCTTTTAGCCGATGGTATTTGTGAGGCCATACCTAACGACTGTGGCCAGATCTGTTGAGATATATTTAGATGGAAAAGTCAACGTTTATTAGCAACGTTTTTGTTAAATTGTGTTTTGTTTCTTTCTATTATTAGTAAAGACAGGTTTGTTAGAGAGTGACAAAACATATTTTAACAAAAACGTTGCTAATAAACGTTTATGAATAAAGGCCTAAGTATTTAAAGTAACGTGCGACATGACAGGTACTTTTTGAAGATCACCAAGACAGTTGATTCACCCGGAAAAATCGATTGTTTGAGTTCATCAACCTAATAAAAATATCGCTACTGCTATGTGTTTGTTAGTAGAGTAATTTTTTTATAGGGAAACTTCATACCAACTTCATTACGACAACTCAAGAAACAAACAAGTTATACTTTATTACTAGCGGACCCGGCAGACGTTGTCCTGCCCAAACGTTGACTTGCCCGCACTACCCCTACCCCTACCCCTAACTCTACCCCTACCCCTACCCCTACCCCTACCCCTACCCCCTACCCCTACCCCTACCCTTACCCCTAACCCTATAAAAAAAATTAAAAAAATTTAGGGGTGGACCACCCTTAACATTTAGGGGGATGAAATTTCTCAACCCTAGCGGATATGCACACTAAAATTCACGAAAATCGGTCGAGCCGTTTCAGAGGAGTTCAATAACGTACACCGTGACACGAGAATTTTATATATAAGATGTTGTTTGTCAATCAATATCATGGATTATCACAATGATCAATCTTCAATCACATTTCTATTGTTTTTTTTAATATTAATATGGCTTCAAAGAAATTTCTCGCATGACAATAAATATATTAATAGCACACTTATTACAAGGAATCTAAAAGTGAGTTCGCACAAGCATTACGTCATATTTTAAGAAACTATAAAAATCCTATATCTAGTACTTAATTAGGTAAATATATTATTTGTTTATTTTCAAGAGTCAAAGTCGCATCAACGATATTGCACAAAAAAAGCCGACATTTATTTTTGCATCAAATATAGTTCGCCATTCCTCCCGATATCCGAGAAGTCATCAGTAACCATTAAACCGTCTCCAATCGTGTTATTTACCTAAGTGGGCTGTGATTCAAGATAATGTGCATTCAAGCGCCTCAGGAGGCCGTTTTGAGACTCCAACAATCGCCTGTACCCCTCAAGGCAAAGTTCAGCTATTTTCAACGTTGTTTTCTAAATTACAGGCAAAATAGTCAAGTCGCGGTAATGCCAACTTCTTTGTCTTCCCAAGTGTTCCAGGACCCATTGTTAACGTGTTTCCTATTTCGCTATTGTTCTGTCGAGAATGTTCTCGTTAAAAAAAGTTTACGTAGATTGAACAGATTAAAGTCCTGTTCACTTCACAAGGATATATTCAGTAGAAGTTATAGGTAAATTGTGATCCCACCTCAAGGAATTAAACTGTATTGCAATTTACAAAAGATCTTATAAATCTAAAATTTGGGAGGTATTTTAACCGACTTCAAAAAAAGGAGGAGGTTCTCAAACGTCGGAATCATTTTTTTTATGTATTTTCCCCGATTACTTGAAGACGCCTGGACCGATTTAGAATTTTTTTTTTGTTTATGGTCATTTAGGTCAGGATCTGATGATGGGATCCTGCAGAAATCGAGAACTTTTTTCTAAAATCAAGCCCTAAGGTGCTGAAATAGCCCTATACGAAGCAAAAATTTGACATTCTGTGCGCAGTACAACATTTTCAAAGTGGAGGTTGGGTGGAGTTTTACTAATTTGTCAGAAATATTAACATAAAATGGTGGACCGGTAGTTGCATGTATAACACAACGATTTATTAAGCATCATGAGACAGCTTGTTTTTTGGTAATAACAGGGTGCGCAACGAAGCGTGAACGTACAAAATTCGTTAGGAAGGACCATTATTAAAATTCAAGATGGTTGACGTGTTCTTTTTTTAAAACAGTAGCATTTTCTAAGATATTTTGAAGAATTTATTCGTTTCGACCTAACTCCCAATAAATCGTCTGAGCTATGATAATTTTAGTTTGATTTCATTAATTAACCGCTTTAAAAATACTGGCGCCATATATTGATTGCTACGTTCGAGACGGAATGCTCTTGCGATTTGGAAAATCTTTAAATTATTTTCTCTGTGTTTCCCATGCAGTCAAATTCGTTTTGCCGTTGCGTTGTTTCCATCCCATCGTAGTATCAATGTCCATCGAGAAAAATATTGGCCTCTACTACAGTCTCTAGGATTTAACTTTATTCTCAAAATTAAAGAAAAATCATGGGAAAATCTAGTTAATTATAATTAAAAAATAAAATTTAAAAACAACGCGGTGACTGCTTTTCTAAGCGTTGCTCCATATTGGTGTTCATAACAGAATCTAGCTGTTTTAGCTTTAACAGCCAAATCGTGATAATAAATGATGACATAAACGTTTACTCGACCGCTTTGTACAGCACATATAACAAAAATATAAAAAAGTTCTCATAACAGCGATTTAGAGCAAACATGTTGTACAACAGGTTTAAATGGTACATTTGTACAGCAAAGTACATCTATTGTAGTTTCAAAGTTGCTTAATTATCGCTGGTGATATATCTGGCACGCATGGATCTAATCTGTGATATAAAAGAACACTCCGTAACTAATAAGCATCAATAACTATAAACGTGATAATGAATCTACAATAACACTAAGAAGTATATGCTTCTGCAAGACCCTTATATCACCACGCAGTTACATATACATATTTTTTGCTACGATATAACGCTAAAAAGGCGTATAATAGCTGAAATAACTCTTCTGGGGAAAGTTAATGCTCGCTGATTTCTCGAGGAACCCTAAACTTTGGTCATGGCGGGCCTCGTGGCGGCCATAGCTGGTCAGTGATGATATATCAGTAACCGAAACACTCATTGGACATATTGTGGTGACTTCAAAATAATTCAATATTTTAAATTATTTTTAATTAATCAAATAATATAAATTCGAGGGGGGCATGAAATAAATACCTATATGGTGATATGAATTCACCAATAAAGTTGTGAGCGCAAGAGAAATTCACCGCACATAATAAATATACCTACAGCGAAATGAAAAATAATTACTTTCCAATATTTTGTACTTATTTACTTTGTTTTTATTAATGTTTCGTCTGAAATTAATATTAATTTAAACACTATTAGTCAAGCACGTACGCAATTTGAAGTTGTGTTATGTAATAAAAGAGAATCGCAATCACCAAAATAACAACAAATAGCTGAATATAAGCGTCGCGGTAGCCATTATATCATCATTTATTGATATTGTGATCAAGATTATCACGGATATGTAACAAAATTAGTAATAACCGGTGCTAAAATACACACAATATATCACCAATCAGCTGTAAAACTGGGGCCACTTTGCAATGATAGAAACGTTTCTATCATGGATATATGACTGCTCATATCACTAATAGACAACTGCCTGATTGTTTTATTTGCTAGCTGGGTTATTTGTTAATTATAGACATCTTACTTTTCTTTATTAATTTTTTTCTATGACAGTTAATTAAATCCTTTTATTATTGTATTTGAAACATAAAAATACCTATGATATTTTAATCCTCATTATATGGCAAATAAAAGATAACAATCAACTGCACTTTAGTAATAGTATAGTGGCAGAGCTAGGAAAAGTATTTTCCTATCAGATTTTTTTTTTCGCTTTGCCTCTATTACTGACCTTGCGGCATGCCCTATTGTAGTAATAATGTCCACATTTAGCGAGTCGCCCAAACAAAACAGGTAGCAATTTACCTACACGAATTGAAAATTTTCAGTGACATTTTATTTAGCATGTGTATGGAATATTTGCAAGTTGATAAGCATTGGTGTAACTAGGCTATTTTTAAATATCTTACAAACAATTGTTGAGTGGTAACAAACCCAGGTTTTGATCAAATAAAAAGGAAAATAATTGCTAATGTCAAGTCAAGTGAAAGATATTTATATCAAGTAGGTATATCAAGGTAATTATGTAGCTAATTGTTTGAACAATTAATTAAGATGGCCTCACAAATTGTGCTATAATTATAACAATCTACCAATACTATAAAATTATAAACACGAAAGTTTGAATGTTTGGACGTTTGCGTCAATCACGCCTCAACGGGTGAACGGATGATCATGAAACTTGAAAGATAGTTGGTTTATGTCCTGGATTAAAACATAGGCTACTTTTTACCCCGAAAAAAACAAGGGAGGGGCATTATCTATACAGCTTGGTTTTTTCAATGGTTACCAGAGGGGAAAAGCTACTAATTGATTCCTCGTCACGCTATCCTGATGACGACCATCAATCACTTCAACTTGACTTAGAAGAAACGGAATCTAAAAACATTGTGAAGTTGCATTCTCATTTCAAAATGGCTGCCAAATTTGATAAGTTTGATAACGTATATACACTTTGAAAAAATTCATGAGTTATCCTAGAACCGCGACTGTTCAACTAATTAACTAAGGAGGTATAATGACAAGAAGTACCGAGATCGGGTTGAGTAATAAAAGGGAAACGTCCAGAGAACCCATTTGGCTTTCAGAATAGTTGTTGCGAAATTGGCGGCTGGTAATAGGTACAATTTTATGGTTAGGTCTTAGAAAAGCGGATAGAATTTCTTTGCTTGTAAAGGATTGAGTAGCTTAAGGTATTATTTCTTAGCTATTCTTTAACTTATAAATAAAAATTAAATGATGTTCGTTGGTAAGCGAATCACTTGAGAATGGCTAAACTGATTTGTTTTTTTAATGTTCGTAATAGTCCAAAACAAATTTTAGGGAAAATAATTAGAAATTTCGAGAAAAACTCAAAAAAGTTTTTTCACTTCTCATGCTCGTAAAGTTGTTCTTTATGCCGAGAGAAGGTTGCATAAAATGTGTTTTTAAGCTCTTGTGCATAAAGTAATATCTTCTTTTAAGACTAATACCTATTACTTAATGCGAAAGTGTGTTTGTGTTGTTTGTTTAGAAGCGTGCTGGGCCCATAACCTATTAAACTAATAGTAATTATCTATCATCACGCCTTTTATCCCAGAGACCCAGGCAGAGACAATCGAATGCCATTTGTTACGATCCTGACATACCTCTTTTATATTCATCATACTTTTCATATATATGTTCGGCGATTATGTGTACTTTTAATATTTCCATCGATCAATACTTTTATATATGTTCAATAAAAGTACACCTAGGTGGACCTTTGCCATCATTTCTATTCACTTCAGCCATATAAACCTTTTTATAACATAAAAATATAATATATAATTATATATGAGTAGCTAGTATTAAACCAACAGTTTGTCCTTCTTTTGCGTCGAAACAGAGCATCGACGTGATTTTTTTTACACATAGTGAGAGCCAACAATGTAACTATAATGTACTTTGCGCCGATAGCATAATGGTTAAAGTGTTGGATTTGAATACGGAGGTCCCGTGTTCGATCCTTACACGTCCGCGCTTATATGGTGGTATGTGGGTTTTGTCACTTGCCCGTTCAATAATAGGCAACTACTTAGTTAAATCTTACCAAGGCGTGTTGGTAAATGACTAAACGTTTACAAAGATAAAGAAATTAGTTAAAAATACCCTTAAAAATGTTAGAGTTTCATGGTGGAAAATATGTCAGTTTTCTTCAGATTTTGTCTCAGTTATGTCGCTTTTACGACATACACGGGCAATATAAATACTAGATTAAACATACCTATCCATACGAGGTCAAGTGTTAAGTAATATGCAACCAACCGTAACATGGCTTAACAAAATAATGCAAATGATATCGCGAAGTACTACAAGGAGACCCATTATTGATGTAAAATCGGTTTTCAAGCGACCTACAATAGCAAAGACAGAGATAGCGTTATAATAGGAAATAGTCATAAACAAACCTTTGACACGTCGTTGGCCGGCCGGAATATTCTGTCAATTAGATAGAAAAACAAAACAAACAAACAAACACAAAACTGTTAAATCCACTATTTAACGGCACGTTTGACACTGTTGTCGCGATCGCGTGAGACTCTTGGGTTGTATACAAGCGACGTGCGCAGGCGCCGATCGTTCCGCGCTGACTGTTTGTGGTCGAGGTGAATGTTGGCGACCTTACTTGAGCCCACGAATGGCCCACGAAGCCTTCTAAGCCCACATTATTACATTCTTTTTACCTTTTAAAGATTTGTTATTTAGATAAATACTCTTCTTTATTACTTAAACCGCGATTGAAAATTAAACTGTCAGAAGATTAGCTGATTTCCGACGAAAGGGAACATAAAACAGCTTCAAATACGTTTCTAAATTCTGCCATATTATTAATTTCATAGACAGACAGACATGTACATCTCTTGAAAGTAATGATTTTAGGTACCTACCTATCTATCTATTTATCATCACGCCTTTTATCCCAAGAGGGGTAGGCAAAGACAATCGAATACCATTTGTTACGATGCTGACATAACTCTTTCGCTTCTTTTATACTCACCATACCTTTCATACATGCTCGGCGATTGTGTGTACTTTTAATTCTGGGGCGTCCGTCGGTGGTCGAGTGGGTAAGACGTTGGCTCGCAACTGAAAAGTCGCGGGTTCGATTCCTACTGTCGGGTTGTGGGGTAGCCAGGCCGGGTAGGTAGGTATTGCAGGAAAACTCGTAGTAAACTTTCACCATTCGTTTATTGGTCGAATTAACAAGGAAGGAACAAGCAGCAAAAGAACAACCAGTAAAAGCATCCGTAAGGAGCCAAGGAGAAGGAGCCGTCAAAGGAGCCGTCAAAGGAGCCGTCAAAGGAGCCGTCAAAGGAGAAGGAGCGCACTGTAATAAAAATGAACTACACATTACTACAGGGCGTTAAGCTATTGAAGTAACACAATACAAAGTATGATAAAAATACTTACAATACTTATTTGCGCTCCTTTTAAATTAACATAGATATTAGTTCTTGAATATTGATACAATACATTTTATATAGTTATTTACTTAGTTGATAAAATAGAAATATAATAAATTTTACAATTGGCAGAGTACTGCCTAAGTCAACAGTTTGTGAAGGAATGAGTAAAATTTTAATTTAGGTTCCATACAATGTTCTATTGAATTAAAATGAACAATATCGTGTTCTAAAATCAAAATAAATGCTATTTATGATGGCCTGCTTGTAAGCGGCCAGGAAAATAAGGTCGTATCATCACAATACCGGGGTTCCCCCGAAAAAATCCTGACCTTAATGAAGGATTTTATTCAGAGAATTAATAAAATAAAGTTTGATGATGAGACTTATATAAATACTAATGAATGAAATGAAAAGATACATTTACAAGTTTTATTATAAATAAAACTAATTATTTTACAAGAGAAACGATTTCCACAATCACACAAATCACAAACATTCATCATCATTTAATCTGTTTAGTCTGTTATTAGTAAGTACAGTAAACTCATTTATAATATAGAGTAATTCCCATTTAATAAGGAATTACTCAAAAACGTTCTCGAATTTAGTAAGGGCTTAGTTATACAGTTACCATCCGCTGTTTTAAGTTTATTTATATATAATACAATAGACGAAGGCTTGTTTAAAGAGTCGCAATCCGCTCATACGAACACCCATGGGAAATACATCCACAGATATAATAAGTAGTAATAATAGACGAAGGCTTTTTTAACGAGTCGCAATCCGCTCTAAAAGACACCCATGAATACCCTGATATTCATAGATATAATAATAATAAACGAATGTTTATTTAAAGAGCCGTAATTTGCTCTAATAAACACCCATGGAAATACATCCACAGATATTAGGTATAATATTTATAATAGACGAAGGCTTTTTTAAAGAGTCGCAATCCGCTCTAAATAATTACAAGTATTTACAATAAATGAAATGATGAGAATGAAATAAGGAAAATAGTAATTATTAATCATGGTTATTTATTTAACCTGTAATTTGTAAATATGTAAAAGTTTTAGTTACTTAGATGTTTACAACCAAATTGTGAAATTGAAATAAATTTAACCTCCCTTGTTACCATAAGGTTATAAATACAATTTAATAAATTGTAAATAAAATAAAGAAAAATGTAAAATAATATAGATATAAAAAATTCCTCGGTTTAAGTAAGAGTAACTCATCCATATTGAAAGAGAAAAAAAATTATGAAATAAAATCAACGCATGCGTTAAGGTATGCGCTAACTAAACTATCCACGAGCAAAGCCAGTGAAAAGCTAATAATATAAGTACATGAAATAAAATAATATTTAAATTTCAATCAACATGACTACCCCTAGTTGTAATAAGAGCGTAATCATATGTCTATGAAATAGACTTCATAGTAAATAACAATTGAAAATTAAAAGAAAATCGAACGTCGTCGATTCAAAATTTAAAAACTTGTCAATGAGAAAGAAATTATATAGGATACATTTGAAAATCGAATATTCCAATGCAATATTGCCGAGCAAAACAAATTGTGTAAAACAAAGAAAAATCAAGCGAGTTCAAATTCTGATATCGAGGTGCTTTTATGTGTATCATTTAATTTATTTGAAATGTATTAATATATATTAAATTTATTCTCAGAAATATTTTAATATTTTAATTGCCTTACTTATGTAAACTGTAGGTGCGATATTAGAAATCATTAAAGTAAGAATGGACAAATTGTTTTGGATATTTTAAAAATGTATAAAAAAAATCGCAATTAATGAAATTTTTGAATTAAATAATATTTATTTATGTATTATTTTCTGGAATCACGATAGACTTTTAGGATAAAAATAGATATTTTAGCAATTATAAGAAAAATTAATATATATTATTTTTCTTGAAAAAATTACGACTATAAAAAGAACCTTTTTCTATTAAGAGATATTGAATTGACGGGATATGATAATGGAAATTAAATTAATATCATTTACGGTATAAGTTTAAGTTATGGGAAGTAATCTATAGATTTCAGATATATATGAAGAAAATCTCACATACAACCATACATTCAATGTGAATATATAATCTGAATTTATGAAATTAATAAGTGAATTTAATGTAAAATGAATCAAGAATACTGCCTCCGTATAGAAATTAAAAATATCCTCTTCAATAATGGAATCTGACCAAGATCATCAGACTTGTCAACCTCGACATTACCTTGATTCAGAACCATCATCTCCAAGAAATATTCTACTGAATTTAAATAGAATTACGTTATATATTAAGATTATATAGACATTACAAATCCTGAAATAAAAGTTGGTATTAAAATAAATATTATGTTCTCTTACTTCGTTATTCTTTCTTCTTTATTCCTTCTTCGTGCAGCGTTTTAATCACGTTGGGCGCCATTGTCGGGTTCTGGGGTAGCCAGGCCGGGTTGGGGTAGCCAGGATGGGTATAGCAGGAAAACTCGTAGTAAACTTTCACCATTCGTTTATTGGTCGAATTAACAAGGAAGGAACAAGCAGCAAAAGAACAACCAGTAAAAGCATCCGTAAGGAGCCAAGGAGAAGGAGCCGTCAAAGGAGCCGTCAAAGGAGCCGTCAAAGGAGCCGTCAAAGGAGAAGGAGCGCACTGTAATAAAAATGAACTACACATTACTACAGGGCGTTAAGCTATTGAAGTAACACAATACAAAGTATGATAAAAATACTTACAATACTTATTTGCGCTCCTTTTAAATTAACATAGATATTAGTTCTTGAATATTGATACAATACATTTTATATAGTTATTTACTTAGTTGATAAAATAGAAATATAATAAATTTTACAATTGGCAGAGTACTGCCTAAGTCAACAGTTTGTGAAGGAATGAGTAAAATTTTAATTTAGGTTCCATACAATGTTCTATTGAATTAAAATGAACAATATCGTGTTCTAAAATCAAAATAAATGCTATTTATGATGGCCTGCTTGTAAGCGGCCAGGAAAATAAGGTCGTATCATCACACTACATCCGACCATGTACCAATGGGTTTTTTATAATAAAAAATCTATATAGGTACATTATCCGACAAACGGTACAAAGAGGCTTTTCCGTCTATATACCTCAACAGAGCTGGCTAGGTTAGGTATAGCCTCAAAAAATCATTGGCTAAATGAGGAAGAATTTGTCTTCCACTGGGTACCCTGGGGCCGACAACGGGTTCCCGGGAGCTGTAAGGCAACCCGTGAAGAATAAAAAAATATATCATCTTTCACTCCGCATACTTCTCTAGCGTCCATGATCCATGACTCGAGACAAACGCCTGTATTTTGGCATATACTTACAAATATGTAGCCTTAACTTTACCAACTTTCGGCCCCGGCTTAGCCCGTGTAGCCCTTATTAACTTTCATTATTAACCCCTAGTTAGTTCATAAAATTATTCCATTAAAAAGCACATGCAATTTTTCCCTAAAAACCTTTTCTGACTATTAGGAACATTTGCCGTTCTCAAGTAGAGACATCTCTACAAGTCCGTTTTTTGGATACGTACATGTCCGGCTGGCAATACATTTTCCGCGATAAAAAGTTTAAAAAACCTTGAAAACGAACTAGCGCACCGTTGGAGAGGAATCCAGTTCCAACCCCTTCTCTTAACCCAACCCTAAGTCACCCAAAATTCCTAGAGCAATAATATAAATACAACCTAAATGCATCACATGATTGACGATATTATTGAACATTTGTTAGATAGTTGAAGACGAGGCAATTGGCATTATGTGATCAACTGGACATTGTTGTGTCTGTCACCTACAGAGTCCAGAATTCTAGATCGAGAACAAAGTGCAATCCGTACCAGTTGTCAGAATTGCATGGGTCATTACGTGTCCGCTGCTATGTCGGACCTGTATCACTCATTTCGTCAAAGGACACGTCCGCGGACACATCCATCCGGACTTATTGATGTGATTATTAAGATGATCCAACAAACTATACAAAAAAAAGCCTTTCAATCTCAAAATTCCATCGGTTAATTAAGGAAAACTTAACTTAGACTCTGAGGCATATTCTTTTCCTAAAACCTTATATTTCGAACATTTAAAAAAATTGGTCCAGCCAGCCGTTCTCATGTGATGCGCTTACCAAAGAATGTTGAGGTGTAGGTACATGGAAAAGCCTCTTTGTACGGTTTGTCGGATCTTTTATTATAAAAAATATATTTGTATTTTTGTTTGTATATTCGAACGCGCTAATCACTGCCAATCCAATTTGAAATCTGTAAGTTTGGATGTAGAAAGTAATATCCGAAACTACTCATTCGTTTTAAAAAAATATTTCACTAATATTTATAATGGACCTATAGGCAATATAGGCTATACAATGCCATTAAAATAAAAGAGCTTTTAGTGGGGACCAATTTTATATGATGCAAAAAAGCGCCTGATAAAATTAGCAACGTCACACATATTCTATTTCCACGCGGGTGAAACCGTGGGCAAAAACTTTTCCAGTGGGGTCCATACTAATTTGCATCCCCTAATAAACTCCCTTATTTTCATTTATATCCACCACGAATTTTAAAAAAGTAGCCTATGGGATCAAGCTTACTTCGTATCAAATTTCATCAGAATCAATTCAGTGGTTTAGCCGTGAAAGCGTAAATGACAGACAGACTTAGTTTCATTTCACATTTATAATATTAGTAGATTACGTCACCAACTTATACTGTTGTAATTTATATTGTATAATAACTGATATTCCCGTGTGGGCTTGTAGCTTGCTATACCTAATAATAATATATAAATTTGACTCCGTTCAAATAAATAAATAAACTCTTCATTCACCTTTATTATTAGTACCTACCTTTACAGCTACGTCTTTTAAATATATGAACACTTTCATGTTAACTTACATGATTTCAGCTTGGTACAGCGACTCCATTATATTTGTACAGTATCACGGTTCAATTTTAAAAATAATTAGCTTTAGCATTACTTAATGTCACAACTGCCCTTCATTCAATTCTAACATTTTCCCTTCATTTTTAATTTTATGTATGTTCCCCGATTACTTGAAGACGCCTGTACCGATTTGGAAAATTTATGTTTTCACAGGTGGTGCCATTTTTTTTTTTGTGAAAATTGGTTCAGTAGTTTTTTAGAAATTTTGAAAAAACTGACTTTATAAGTACATTTTTCTTAATATCTCGATGATATATGTACCCATTATGACGACTCATTTTTTTAAGGATATAGTAATTTTTCGACATTATCTTACAGACATAATGAAGAAAATCGGTTTAGTAGCTCTTCAGAAATTCAGTAATTTGTCTCTGTTTACGGCTGAAAATTATGTATCAGAGAAAAGCCTTAGCAACGGTTGCTATTGACACGAAATTGTCAATTTTTGTATCGACGGTGGTCTAACGGCTAAAGGTATGGTATGGTATGGTGCAGCTCAGGATGCCATTGGTTCAAATCCCATCCACAGCAGTATTTTTTTTTATTTTTCCATTTTTTTTTTATTTACGTTATTATTTGTCTCTCAGGGCAGCAAAATCACTTAAAAGGGAAAAATAAATTTACTTTTTAAAAAAAGTGTACCGACTTCAAAAATTTGCACTGAAAAGTAAGAAATAATAAATATTTCGTCGTAGAATTTGAAATCCGTTTGAAAATCCGTTGCGACAATAAAACGACAGAAAAATACAGTGGTACAGGGGCTAGTACTAGGCGTTTACGTCCGGCCCAACAATGTGCGTGCAAATTTGCTATGCCGGACAAAGACAAGTACACAGAATTTTCCCGCACATTGTTGGGCCGGACCTCTCGGCCCCGGGCTATCTCTGGCCGGTCCTTGTTGGACATGAACGTTTTGGCCTGTTCAAGGCCATTCGACCGAAACGAAAGTGTCGCTGTCAAAATGTATGCTAACTCGGCTGGTCAGTATAACTGGTCAAAGGGGGAAAAATTGGCGAAAGGGGAAGCCCGTCTATGGCCCCTCCATAGGCTTAGTACTCTATGTTTTGGCCTGTTCAAGGCCATTCGACCGAAACGAAAGTGTCGCTGTCAAAATATATGCTAACCCAGCTGAACGTTTTCGCAAGAATTTGAAAAATGTTTTTTTAAATGAAAATACAAATATTTTTTTTTGAGTTTTGAGTTTTGGGGGTTGATACCAATTTATTTTAGACGCGGATGCGTATTTAAATAGGTAGAATGTATAAAAGCAAAGGAAAATATTTTTGGAAGTGGTGCACCCAGCCAACACCTTCTACAATAACAGGCCGGAACGCTGACGTAGTGACGTCATCGAGATGCGGCCATCGTTTTCTCGAGAGTAAACTAACAATACGTATTTCATAGATTTTAAAATACTGTAATATTATTATTTCACTATGATAATACTATCAGAATGTTTTAACTATATAGTATGTATATTGTATAAAGATACATTTAATTAACAACATAGATAGGTACCTAGAGTTTTAGTTTAAAGAGGTTTTTGTGGGTATTAAATGAAACAAAAATATATGTAGGTAAATATTATATAAATAATATAAAACATTTATTACCTATATCCGTCAATTCGATTACACCTGATGAGAAGAATTGACAAGAAACTCACCAGGGGAAATTATGAAAAGAATTACATCAAATTACATTAAGATGACAATGTACACAATTTTCTTTTCTTTGAAGATTTTAAACTATCATTTTTCCTCTTTATATAATTGTTTAAAAATATGTTTGTTGAAGATTTTAAAATATGATCCAATATATTAGAATTAGAGTGTTCTGATAAATTACAAAAGAAGTCTGCTAAGAAAAAGTCATAGTCATTAACTATTATTGAAGATGTAATTTTTTGTACAACTAGTCTTTGATTATTACATTTCAAAAATCTTTGCTCAAGGTCTGGGCTTATTAACTTATTTACAACTATATAATTAAACATGACTACATTAACAATATCTGAATGTGGTAACAACAAACCTCCTCTATCTAAACTTTTTATTAAATCATAGTTACAATTTTTATTTACAATTACACAATCATTTTTAGCAATTAAGTAATTTGAGCAATTTTGGCATTTATATTTTTTTAACAATGATTGCACACAGTAACCAGCAATATAAGTGAGCACTGGTAATTGATTTTCGTTTACTTTAATATCTTCTTCTGTAACTGATATACTAAAATCTGCATGTTCATTTACACAATTATCAGGACCATTCTCATTACAAATGCTGTCACCTATATCGCTGATTGTAACATTAAATTGACCTAAAGATGAAGAGTTTATATTTAATGGCAATAACGATTGAATTCTCAATTTTGACTCTACTTCGAATACTTGTCTCATAGATATTAAATATTGTGACCCAGCCATACCCCTATATTTCCCAAAACGATCCTCTAAACTATCTGTCTGTATCCTACCAGGTAACAAAAATTTAAAGTTCAGTTCATTAATACAATAATTTGTTAATTGAATGAGTGCATATGTAGAGTGAGTGAATGCTAGATGTGTTTGTTTTGTCATTCGATTGTCACATGATTTAAAATTATCCCAATGATCTAGCCAAATTAAAACTTTATTTAAAAAATTATAATTTTCTTCATTAATTGACAATGGTTTCATTAAAGGGTCTAATAATCTTATATCCTTATATAATGTCTTAACATTTACAATATTCCACCATTTTAATATAATGTTTATAAAATTTGCAGTACTTCTATAATGTGACATCTTATGTTTTTCACCAATTTCAAGTATGCTATTCTGAACATGGTTATTAAAAATATTCAAAACTAGTTTCACATTTTGACGTTCTAAACAAGAAGGATTCAAAGATTTTAAATTTAATGTGTGTGCATATTTAACTAAATTATTTCTTTCTATTTCATAAATCATTTTTATAATAGAAAAGCTAGCTACATCTTGACATGAATTTTGAGTTAAATTATCAAAACTTGGATATATAAAAGATTGATTTTTTGTATTAAGCCAGTTATTTCTAATACATTTTAAGATATGAACTGTATCAAAAAGGAAAAATAATGGTTTGTTATTATCAGAAGGATGCTTGTATACAATATCAAATTTAGGTGGAGAATTAAAAAATGACATAGCTTTCTTATTTATAGCATTATTATCACTAACAACACATACAACATTAAAACCTATTAACTGTAAGCCTGTAACAACATTTTTAATATGTACATATAAATCACTACCATTAATTTTATGAATCGGCAAAATATGAACTACATCTTTATATGAACTCAATAAACTTTGAATCATAAAAACATATGCTGTTGATGCTGCCTCTTTATCATTACAAGACATTCCTACAATATCTCCACCTTTATAATTAAAATATGGCTTAACATATATTTCATCTATCATAAGGGATACAATTATAATCATTTTGCTTTAACAGGTTAAATTTCTGTTTAATATATCTAAGAAAATTGTATTTGGATTGTTCATCTTTCGGGTTGCAATTAAACTTTGAACATATTTTTTGTATAGTTTTAGGATGTGGTAAGTTTAAAAAAGCAGTACTACGAACATAGCGATAAGCATGAGGTGATATAGAATGAATTTTTCCTTTTTGGTAACCAACAATGATAGTTGTTCACATAAAAAATCTACTTTCCTAATTACTAAATCATCCTGGTCCTTACTTGACTTTTTTAACAATTCAATACTATAATGACAAGCATTATCAAAGGTCACTGCCGTTTCATTATTATGTCCTTTTTGAAAATCATCTAAAATTGAGACTATATCTTTGATATTACAAATATTTTTGGGATAACTTTCACCTGCCATTTTTCTTAATTCACAATGATCTTTATATAATTTCAACTCTAAGTTATGATCAAATGTTGCTGAAATTGATATATCTGGGACATTAGACAAAGAAAGAATAACAAATATTACAACATTACCTTTATGAACAATTGACCACTCCTTGCCGACTTGACATTTAGACAAACACACTAGAAATTCACTAAAACTTTTGAACATGTAATTCTTTTCATAAATTTCTTGAGACTTTACACTTTCACTAATAACAAATTCCAAATTATTGTTTTCTATACGCACACGTTTTTGTTCTACATTTTCCCTGGAATGTCCAGGGGCACTTAAATAACTAGGACAATTAGGAAACACACAAGGTATAGCACTATCAAATAACCTAGGTTTTTCTAAAAGTCACTACAACTTTCTTGCCGGTTTTTTCGTCGTATACTTCAGCAGTGCGGCGGATGTCCTTCTCTGCAAAATGTTTTTCGCAAACCTAGAACAAATAAATGTATTTATGTTGTTGAATAAAATTAAATATGTATAATAAAAACGGTCAATTATTATCAAGTCGCTACTTACTCTTGAATATTTGCTAGGTACAAAATCTTTTCTTCGAACGGCGTGGGTCCATTTTTTGCGCAGATCTTCGTTGTTTGGGAATGAAAATACTGTGCCTTTATCGTGACCAACGTAATTAGTCTTACAATTCGGAACACAGCATTTATTCACCATTGTTGTTTATTTATAAACGTACAAAGAAAAATAAATATAAAGATACCTATCAAAGCGACTAGCGACATGACAGATAACTGACAAGCAAGATGGAGCTGCCACTTTGTTTAGCTAAAAGCGTTTATAAGGACTATTTGGTTAACATGTTTTTTATTTAATTTAATATAATTTGAACTGCTAGACTACAATTAAGTAGCATGTTAGTTTATATATTTATAGAAATAGAATTACTTTATAAATGTGACGTTTAACGACTAGGAATTTGTAAAATAAAATATTTAAACTTAATGCATAAACGTTGAAAGCGGGCTTCGGAAACATGCCTTATTGTTGCCAAATCGTGACTCTGTGTGGCGGTAGGTATGTGAAGGCATTGGCCTCATTTTTGTGACGTCAGTCGCTCTAGTGACGTAAGCACTCTGGCCTGTTTATTGTAGAAGGTGTTGACCCAGCCCCTTTTCCGAGTTATTTGCTCAGTGCCTCTGTGTGGTTGATTGATTGATTGAAATTGATTGAATGAAGTACAAAGTTTTATTTTATTTATTGATATGTATTTTAATTAAATAAAATTAAATATTACATTAAGAAAGTGTTGTGTAAGTCGTACTAAATAATATTGTTAAAAGCAACTCAAAATGCATTGTTGTCGCAAGTTTATTTTAAATTCCGGTATGTATAAAAATTATAACCTCAAAAAGTTTGTTTAAAATCGAAATAACGAACCTTTTCCTTTGTATATTTCAGTATGTCGACGTACAAGTGCTGTTCGACATGAAATAAAGAGTACAATTAAACGTTCAAGATCTACTATTGAAAATTCTCCAGGAGTAATATTATCAAATCAACAATATAATATACCTAAGGGAGCCATGGGCCAACCCACATGTCATACTCATCCTCATTTAATATCGCCTGACCACTTAACATCAGGAGTTACACAAGCTGAATATAAAGACAGAAGAGATGTATTTGTCCGTAAATTGGTGGCAGAAATACAAAATGAACATAAGACTCATATTGTAAGCATCTAACCATAGTCTTACTAATTTATAAGTACATAGACTAAAAATGTATGGAGTCAGTTGTCACTAGTTTGGACTGACATCCTCTTCTCACAGGAAACATGATATTACCATTCCTAAGGTACCCAATCCAATAGAAGAATTCCTTATTTAGCCAATGGCCTTTTTTAGAATGCATTACTTATTGAATGGCCAGTTCTGTTGAAGTGTAAAATCTAAGGTTTAAGTTTTTACCAATATTTTTTTATGCCAAAAATTGCTTTTTTAAGTTTGTAAGATTTGATGCTGGTTTAAAAAGTAGCCTATGTCACTCTCCACTAGTCTTATCTATCTGTCACAATTGTTCCTTTTTGACATGATGGGAAATCGCCCGCACCGTCATAGTTGTGATTAATACAACATCACAGTCGGCAGGATCATCTTAGATACCGATTAATATGCATATTGATACTATAAAGGCTATAATACTTGACATTGGCAAATCATTGATTAACATTGATGGATCCACAATAAAAGAATAAGGAGAAGAAAGACAAACAAAGAAACAAACAAACACATGCATTTATATTAGTTAGGATATAATAACATATATGAGCAAATATGTATTTAATAAGGGAATTGAGAGGCAGAGAAAATATTTAACTTAAAATTCCAGATGGTAATACCAGCAGCTTGCAAACAATACATGTCAGATAAAATACCATATGTGTTCAGACAAAACTCTGACTTCTTCTACCTAACTGGCTGCTTGGAACCTTCTGCTGCACTGGTTCTTATAAAACCCTCACAAACTGAATCATACAAGGTAACTTTTTATTATTAGTAGAGACTTTTATCTGTCTGATCTCTTATTCTGTCTCTCATGTAGTTCTTTTATTTTGTACTAGATTTCTGCCTCGGCTTTGCCTGTGGAAATTTTAGAAATGTGACTTAAGGATTTATCCTGATGAATTTGTGTGATTAAAAGTAGCCTACCTATCTGACACTAGTTATCTGTAAATCATTTTCATCTGTTGCTCTATATTTAATATTAGTTAGAATTCTGGCAATATAAAAGAACTAGATGCAACAGCTAGTCACATAGCAATATTGTTCAGCCATTAGATCTCTGTCTGTCTCTTTATGCTCGTGCTTATTTTGTCAAGGGAGCATAATGATTGCCTTTCCAATTCTGCAGTGGCTACAGAAGGATTCATGTTATATATTATATTCAGAATAATTCTAGGCATACATATCATGCAAGATTTTGTCTACTGCCAGAAGAGAGACAAAATGTTAAGATTAACATTTGCCTCTCTTCTGGGATAGACTTAGCCCAGTTGCACTTGTTTGTATGAAAGAACTTTTAAATTGATCAAAGGATGAAGGCCCTTAGCATAAAAATAGAATGTAAAGATTAGTAAATTTCAATGGGAATATAGTAGAAGAACCCAAAGTGATTTAGAATAATAATTATTTCTGTGTAATTACAGAGTATATTATTTGTTCATGACAAAGACAGTCATGCAGAACTGTGGGAGGGACCCCGGACAGGCTGTGGTGCAGCTGCTCAATTGTTCACAGTGGACGAAGCCAGGCCTGTTGAAACATTTACTAGTTTTATGAATCAGTAAGTACTGTTCTGTTATCCTCGCCCTCATGATAAGGCAGACTGCCTGCTTGTCATTTTTGCCTCAAATTTTTTTTCGGAAGCAACTCAATGATTCTGAATATTTCTTTTTTGGTCAACATATAATACTTCTTCTTGGTGAAAATTGGTACAGTAGTTTTTCAGAATATTTGAAAAAACTGATTATGTTTAAATAAATTGTTTTCAGAGCACTAAAATCAGTAAAACCTGCGATACTATGGTACAATAATGACAGCTCAGTTAATTCCTTAGTACACAATTCAATTCACAACGTGGTTCATAATGCCAGCGGTGTCACTCTGGCCGACCCGCAGAAGACACTGCACTTCATGAGAGTGATCAAGTCACCGGCTGAGATAGAACTTATGAAGGAGACCTGTGATATTGGCTCGCAGGCCATTAATATGGCAATGGCGTGCACTAAGCCTGGTAAATATGATGCCCTTATTATGTTTTAGGAAGAGCGTTAATTAGTTAAGCGTTGGACTTAAAACCGCAGGACCCAGTTCGAATCTACTTGCGTCAATAATGCTAAGCACCAATTGTCTGAATATGTTGACTTACTGGGTAAATATGATGATACACCAAGAGATCAACGGATTTTTTAGGTTAAGTTAAATACACAATTCCACATAATGTACGATCATCTTAGATTCAAGAGCATGATATGGATATGTGCACCCAGTTTTCTATATGTCGAAATGTATGCTGTTAAATATGTCAAAAGTTAACATTTGTTACAGCTGTCATGCATACCATCTTATGATGAACAGAGTACAAGAAGATAACTGCATCTTTTTGTTGGTGGATAAGAACCCACATTCTTACATAAGACCTGCTTGCACTGGCTGAACATTGAACAACCTCCTTGTCTATAAACAACTTTAATATCATTGTCTATGCTAATTATAGCACTGGGTATACTAGGTTAAGTCCAAAGCAATAATAGTGTCCTATTTACAGGTGTTTCGGAACATATAGTCAACGCGGTTCTAGAATACTCCAGTCGGCAGGGCGGTGCCGAGCACCTGGCCTTCCCGCCGGTGGTGGCGGGGGGAGCGAGAGCTACTCACATACACTATGTCACTAACAATCAACTGCTGAGTGGTGATGAGATGTTACTTGTGGACTCTGGTAAAATATTACTTTTGACACTATATATTATAAAACAAAGGCCATCTGTTATGTGACCTACTGAACGGATTTTGATGCGGTTTTCACTATTAGATAGGTTGATGCACCGGGAAGATTTACGAGTATTAAACATCGACCTATCATGTTTAGGAGCTGAGCATTAACAGCATAAGTGAATAAAGTCGGGAAAAAAGTTAGCCCCAACTAGTTTTCATGGCGTATGTGTCAGTGATATAACAAAATGATGTAGGAAATAATTGTGTAGAATAAAATTATCTACATCAGACGCCCTCAAAGCCTCTGTGGGGGCTCCGCGAAAATACTGATCATAACGAAAAATACTATAAGGTTGCAGAGGATATCTAAATATTCTAACACAAAGTTAAAAATTAACTAAAAGAGACTACTGGAATGCGTAATATGAGAGCGCCCATTAGATGTTATATTATTAACAAAGAATACACATAAATCAGTTTTTGATTATTTTAGGGCTCCGTTAAATATTTCGCTTTCCAAAAGGGTTCCGTCGCAAAAAAAGTTACATCAATGTACCAACAGATAAATAAGAATCATGTTTTGTACACAGGTAGTCAACGATGGTTGTACAACTCTGATATATCGCGGACGTGGCCAGTTAGTGGGAAGTTCTCGAAACATCATCGTATTTTGTATGAGCTGGTTCTCACGGTTCAGGTATTTTATTTTACTTAATTAAAACTACCGCTATTTAGAATGTGTCGAGTTTACAAATGCAAGCATCTGCCCTGACATTTTCTAATTTGACGCTTTTTTAATTTTGCTTGAAGGATTTGCATACAAGATCAAAGGATCGAACTTCTTCGTTTATATTTTTTCTTCCCATCTACTCGAATAACGATTGTTTGTTTCTCAATAACTGATACCGAAAGGAGCAAAGTAGGTATGTCTTTTTTTCAAGAGACTTTCACAGAGGGCAATAATTAGTTTTGAATTTGGAACATGAATGTTGCTTCTAATAAAACCCCCCCACAGATTACACCTCTTTCTATTTTTGTGTATGCTGGACGCGCAGCATGATGTATGTGTGGGCCCCATTATAGTGTTCCTTATCCAAAGAGGTCGAATGCAAATATACAGTTACTGGCAGGTAAGAACTAATATGGGCGACGCAAAAGAAACCCTCTTATTTTTTTATATAGAGGGAGATGAATTAGATGTACTACTATTATCATATTGAGGAAACTCAAAGAGCAGATTTCAAATATAAATACCCACTATAATCGCTGTTTCATCCAGACTCATTCAGCCGCTTCGGGGCTTATTCTGGACAATGTGAACGTCCAGAAAGCCAGAAAGGAATTCTAAATACAGTTATTTTTGCTGTAATTAATATTCTGCTTGCATTCTTAGTACCAGTTTTGGAATTTCAGACACACTACAATATTATTATTAATACTTATTCGCATTCTAACTAATAATACATACAATGGATCGACGTGACTTTTTGTACAGATATGAGATATAGATGGAGGACTGGCTGTAGAGTGACATAAGCTGCTTTGTACCCCGATAATCCTTTAGGATAAATTTTCATATTACCTTTTAAAAAATCCACAGGCGAAACCTGTGCGAAAAGCTTGTTTATAATATTAGTTAGTATAAGATAAGATTTAGATAAAACTTTACATATATTCCAGAAACGTCTAATAAGGTTGCTGGGCGAATATCGACCACCGTTGGACCAATTGTTCGACCACATGTGCCGTCTCCTTGGTCGGCATTTGCAGGAGGAGGGGATCCTGCCTAAAAATCTGGAAGCCAACGAACTTATATCGGTAACTATAACCTAATCTTTTAAATAAAAGAAGCAGCCATAAAAAACCATTGAAATCGGTCTATCCGTTTGGGAGCTACGAGGTCAAAAACATAGGCTTCAAACTTATAATACCCTCTTTTTTTCGTCGGGGGTAAAGACGATTGTTTACCGCGCAGTACCGCGCCCGTTTTTCGTGCAAACGGGAAAAACGTTTTATTACCCCTAAATATTATCAAATGTCAACGAAATTGTAGTATGTTATTGACAAAGTGAAACACTACGTGGTTTTCTTTAATTTAAAAGCTCGTTATATATTAAGTACATTTATTTTATAATATTAAAATGCATAGTTCAAATTATATTAAAGAAAATATACGAAAAATGAGCGTTCCCGAGGTCCCCTCCCTTATCTCCGAAACTACTGAGTTTATAGGAAAACCTAATCAAAAATCGTGTCTTGAGCTCTGACCGAAAACGGAATGGTACAAAACCCTTAGCGCGCGAGTGGTACTCGCAGCTCGACCAATTTATATTATTTCAAATGATATTATGTACTTGTAAATTTCAGCGCGCGTACAGATTATGCCCACATCATGTTTCACACTACTTGGGTTTGGATGTACATGACACGCCGCTTGTGAGGAGACACTTGCCAGTCAGTACTAACATGATCGTCACAGTTGAGCCGGGTAAATATACCGTTATTACTACATATTATATAACATCACCCAAAAACTACTGAACATATTTTAATACGGTTTTCACGAGTAAATAGGTAAATTCATGACGAAGGCTTACGAGTATTAAACATGGACCTATCATGCTTAGGAGCTGAGCATTAACAGTATAAGTAAAACAAGTCGGGAAAAAGTTTTCATGGTGTGTGCTGTCTAGGGAATGCAATACCGGGATCCCGAAATACCGGGATCCCGCATACATGTTGCGGGACTAATCTCGGTGGATAAATTTGCGGGATTCCGCTGGACTGGCGGGATTACAGAGAAGCGTGGTACAAACGTGTTTCTCTAAGATGCGGGGCGCCGAGCCCTAGGGAAACGGTGTGAAGGCGCGGGGCAAAGAATTCCCCACCCGCGCCCCTTGTTTGATTACTTATATTTTGCCAGTTACAACTTGTAATTATGACTCAATGAAATGATTTTTTCATTTTAATTATAGAATGTAATTTTATATCTTATGTACCTATATATTCTAAAATTATATCAAAACATTTTAGAGATAATGTAGGAGACCCCATTTAAAATGTATCAAAAAAAGCTTATTTAATTTGGGTTAAAATTAAAACCATGAAAACGAGGTCTGTTAGGTCTTTATTACGATTATTTACGATTGATTTCAGAGGTTTAAGTTGACTCTGCGGGATCCCGCAAATACCTGGATCCCGCGGGACTAAGATGGTTCAGTCCCGCAAATACCGGGATTAAAATTATTTTGCGGGATTGCATTCCCTAGTGCTGTCTAATTCGTTAGAGATATAACAAAATGTTTTAGGAAAGAATTGTGTAGAATAAAAAGTCCGCGATAGCACATATATATATATATAATAGATAAGTACTTATAAGCTTATTTTTATAGATATTCAAATTGTTGTAAACCAAAATTACAGTGCGAAGCCGGGGGCGGGAGTCGCTAGCCTATATATATTTAAAAAAATGAACATTTAAAAAGCATCACTGGCTCGAAAAGCAATCATAAATAACTTAACATTTCCAGGTATCTACATAAGTCCGGACGACGAGTCAGTGCCAGCCGAGTTCCGCGGTGTCGGGATCAGAGTTGAAGACGACGTACTGGTGACGGACGGGGAGCCCTACATATTGACGCGGGCCTGCGTCAAGGAAGTGCAAGATATAGAAGCGCTTGTCGGCAAGCACAACGTTTAGCACAATCTGTAAGCGAAAACATACTTAATTTTTAATGTAATTTATAATTGTCGAGGCCTCAAGGTCGTTTGCGCAGTAGTCGCGTTAAGTGTACATAGAATTTAGCTATATTATAGAAAGCCTAAACTAAATTATTTTGTCACCTTTACTCCAAAGCGAGATCGCTTATGAAATATATGTAAAGTGACAGAGTTGTTTGAACCAAAATTGTCAGTTTGGTCTAAAATAATCCCTTGTTATTTTTATAAGTAAACAATTCTGTCAACAGCTAATCTTACTGCGGTAGGCTTATCCAAGGCTATTTTTATTTTTGCAGGCGGCCTATTAAGCTAAAATTAGACGATAAATTACGCGTTTATACAATTTTTACACGAAATTGAATTTTAGACAGTACCTATCTATAGCTGTATAAGCGTCTAATTTTGTGATGCCGTCTTTTAATCATTGCCTGTCAGTATCTGATGCTTTACAGTAGTTTACAGTGTCGGCAAACTTGTTATTGTTACAAAAGTAGAATTATTGATCACTGGCACTGCCCCTCATATTATTTCTCGTTATTAGTCGCGTCAATTCTTCATACCATACGTATACATACATACTATGAGTATGTAGATTTGTGTTCAAGAATTCTGTTGATTCTTTCGTCTTTGTTCAAGTACTTTCTTTTCTTTGGTTCTGGTGGGGCACCGGTTAATATATTTTGTATTTCCCCCTCGTTGGCCATGGTTTCCTTTATTAATTGTTTTATCAATTCATAAACACCTGGGTGACTTTTATCGATAATATTGTTTGTTTTGTTATGCCAGGCTTTGGCCGAGTTCTGTGTTCGTGGTATATTCATTTTGTTTGTTTCATGGCAGCTCCAAAAACTAGGTTGATATTTAGGTTGTGTGGTTGATGTTTCGTGTACATAATTCTTTTCGAACCAATGAGCTAATTGTTGCCAAACTTTTTAGGATACTGTTGAAATATACATATATTTCAGATTCCTCAAGAAAACTGAGTATCTAGCAAACACTTTACCTCTTTATTAAACTGTATGTCGCTTGCGTATCTTTTGGCGAAACCCTGGGTCTTGAACTTGCCTGAAACAAATAAAAAAATTGTAATAAGTATACCAACATAAATCTAAGCATAATCTAACCTAAACGTTAGTATCGAACGTATGGATCTTTTATAATAAAATTTTCATTTTTAATATTAGTGTATGCGCTGTTTATCTCAAAAGTAATATCAGTGGGCTCTTTAAAACATTCTGTTTTCTTTTATGGCGATAAATGACTTGTTTTAATGCAGACGTGGACGGCAAATACTCAAAGTGCCGCCCTCGCGCCTCGCTGAACACAAATTAAGAATTGTAAGACATCCGTAGATACACTGTTTTTAGCATTTTGTAATACATTACATGTCTTCACACCAGACTATAACAACTATACACAAAACAAACTTTATATAAAATTATACTATACTACATATATACAAGTTATAAAAGTAAGTTAAATAATTTTATTCACGACTGTACTGCTAAGCAAAAACCGTTTATTGCGGGAGCGAAAGGCAAGGCTACTAAAACGTGTGTGAATAAACGAGAGCGTTGACCACCCACACCACTACCGAATCACCTCTAGCAGAAAGGAGATGCAAGATAACTAGAAGTTAAAATGGTGAGTGAGTATGTTCCCGTAACTCGACAGGTGCTACAGGTCACTATACAATAAAAGATAGTACTGTCTTACGAATTTTGTATTGATATTTAAAGCACCTGCTGTAGTCTGATCGGGACGCGTGCGGTCACACCGGATACTAAAACATAACTGTTGTCCGGCGCGGGAGTGTCCGTTAACTAGCCCCGCGCCCCTGTGACCTAATTAATTACCTGTGCGGTCTAACCGCTACACTACTTCCCCCCTACGGGAAAAGAGAAATTGTCTATATAAATTTTCTTAATACCCATAAAAATCCTATGCTCGTGTCCAGCCTCTATCCGCGGGGTCGCTTGCGTCTCCATGACCTTATCTGCTATGGAGGCCAGGGTAGTAAGGTCTTTCCAACACGGCTCGAACGGCGGCGGGAAGGTGGTTCAGCAGCAGCGTGTCGTCCACTATCTTCCCGCGCGCCAGGTCCCGCATCCGGCGAAGGAGCTGCGAGGGGCGTTGCTCGCCCAGCTCCATTTCGCCGATGAGCTTTTGAACCTGGCGGTTCTCACTTTCTTCATACACCATCAAAGACATTTAATATAGGTAGGTAAAATCTCTTTGTACACCATCAACAGTCGCTCCTTGATCGCCGAGTACCGTTCCGTCGGCAGCGGTGCTAACAAAATGTCCGTCACTTGTGATACCGCCGCTTTATATATCCAACTTTGTGACGACGAGATTTATTTATTTATTTATTTAAAAAAAAATCCACAACCCTTCATAATATAAACATATCGAAAAAACAAGTAAAACATATTGCCATTAATTGATTTCCACTATGTTGACGTTACAGAGTATGTACGGAGACATTACATTATCAGATCAACAAACAAAATAAAAACAAAACAACAAAGGCAGGTAATATAAAATAATAATCAAAATTACAGTCAAAACTACAAATGTCAATGTCAAAAAATGACAAAATAAATCAAAAAATCAATTATAAAATTACCACTACCACTACCGTCCAATTAAAAATACAATCCAAAACTAAGATAAATAAAAATGAATCAAAATGAATATAAAATAAAAAACAAAAATTTACCCTGTCAGCGTTTGTGTAGTGTGTGGTGAGTGAGTGGGGGTGTGTGTTTGTGTGTATGTATGTATGTATGTGTGTATGTGCTAACCATCTACACCTTAAATAACTTTTTTTTAAAGTTGTTTTTGGACATGCAGAACATGTCCAAGTGAGAAAAATGCTTATTGTACATATCATGCAATCTGCCAATGACAGCATTTCTGCCATAATTGGACAGCGCATCCGACAAGGGGAAGAGGTCTGTGTGTCTCGTTCGTCTGTCTGGGAGCAAGCAGTACCAATGACTTGGATACGAGATCGGGACAGTGATGATACTTGACGTCGTCCCCCAGCTTTTGTGGTCGGATGATAGCTTCAAACTGGACGAACCATACCCGAGGCTGATCCGTCCCGAAGTTGGGTATCCAGCAGATGTGATGCCACCAACTTGTTTTTGTCCTATAATAACTTAGGCCATTTTCTTTTGCACAACAGTGACTCCTGTCTCATCCACGTTAAATATACGCATTCTTGTTGGTTGGTGAGGTTTACAAGAAAAGAAATCAATTCTTTATAGCAAGAATTTAGTTGTAAATAGCAATCGACTGCCTGCATGTCTTCCCAAGTCTCTATTGGGTTGGCCTATATGGATACTCGATACTGGCGATTTGTATAAGTACTTGTGAGTACTTACCGGGCTGTGGTATCGAGTACTCAGTATCGAGTATCGTGATCAAAAGTATCGATACCTACTCGGTATCAATAGTATCGTTCGATCCCTAAGCGGTATCAATATTTTCAGTACCAATTACATCACTGTATGAAACAATGATGTCATTAATATCTAGTCTTACTTGGCTGGTTGCTTTTTCAGGCGAAAGCGATGAAATTTCCTCTAATACATTAAAATTTTTTGGAATCCTCTTATGGATTTGTTCCCATATCACAATAAGAAATGAAGTGCAATTTTCTTTTATAGTTTTTATTTCATTGTCATTCATTCCATAAGATTCTTCATTAAAGGAGTGGCCTAAGTTGATGCACCGTATATGCATGATCACGTCACAGAAAATTAAGTAACCAAAATTATCCATGATATTTTTTTTCTCTCCAAAGATTTCATTTTTCCAAACTTTCTCCACGAGCCAAAGATTTACCCAGAATTGCGAAAAAATACCAAATCTGGTAACTCTGCAAGTAGCGCGACCTGCGCAGGTAACCGGAGAACACGAACACACGCACAGGTTCGGTGTCACTTGAAAAAAATTATTTTCGATCTTGCGCCGCCCCGGTCTCCTGCGCAGGTACAAAAACTCCCATAAGTAGGCCATACACGCTAGCGGCTAGGGTGTACCTGTACAGTTCAACTGTACAGGTAAACCGGAGCGTGTATGTTGGTTGCACAGGTATGTGCAGGTTTCCACGCCTGTACAGGCAACTCGAAAAAATAATAATTTTCATATTTTTTGCCTGTGCAGTTTAAACGTGCAGGCAAAACTGAGCGTGGCGGTCGGCGCGCAGGCGTCAGTTGTCCGGTGATTGCTAGAGAGGAAGGATGCTTCTCAATTAAGGGACTCACCGGCTAATAAAAGTTTAAGATACGATAATTGCGGTAATCTTTCGGCTCAAATTTCAATTGTTTCAATAACTTGACATGAGAGTACTGTTTTCTTTGCAGTAACCATGCTTTACGCCACTGTTCACGGTGTCTTCGTTTAAATTTCCTTTTCTTTAATAAAACAAACAATAAACCTATTAACGCTACTGTGTCGAGATCAAGCGCCGCTGTCGAGGCCATGGCATCAACTGAGAGTTTGTACATGTTCACCGCCGTGTATGGTCTCTATGCAGCTCAAGTTTACCTGACGGGTATAACTGTACAGACAAACCTGTCAGGTGCACGCTCCGGTTTACCGTAGTGTACCATAGCGTGTATGGCTCGACTACGTACATAATATATTATTAAATATTTCTTAAAATTCTCATTTTCCTTACCACAGGGCTTCTTCGTCTTTCTCTATTTTTAATGTTGTATATCTTTTAATGCATATTAAAAAGGTCTAGCACCTTCTTAAGATCTTAAGATGATTAATATAGCTTTCTAAATGATTCATACACTTATTCAAAAAAGTAAAATCAATGCAATCTAAAGTAGCCATTAACTTGAGTTTTATCTGAGATTTCCAGACATCAGTTTTTAAATAATTGTTAATAATCATTACCATGGTTTCGTCGTCGTCATATTCCTTCATAGCCCGGTTAATTTAGACATAAAAATAGTGGTCAAATAACAAAAATTCCCACAGAGCCAAATATTGGTGGAGAGCTGGGGTTTACCATTACAAATAAAGTTTTAAAAATCCCCATCGATCCTATGTGTGCTACAAAAGTTATTCGGGGTCAAAGGTCATCAAAGGTCAAAATTAGAGGTTTTTTGGATTTTTCTCGAAAACGGTAAGTTTTATCAAAAAAAAAACACAAACCAGTTGTAGATCTTAAAATTATCTACAAAAATGGTCTTCATGATTTTTTTCCTAAGAGTTACCATTCCTGAGATATCGCGATTCTCAGAGTCACATTATACATGATATGCACACATTTCCACGCCACCTGTGAGGTAGTGTATTCGGCGCGTTTTTTTACCGTGGTTTCCCCCGTAGGCCTACTCCCCTAACTGTCATGACAATTTTAGGATAATTTAAGGGAACAATACCCGTCAAGTTATAGATATTATTGATATTGATTATTGATATTGCTATTGATTATTGGGTTAACTATTGTTTTGATTTCTTTAGATATTTTAATCAGATTCATACTCTTGAAAGTCTACTTCAACAGTCATGTTTTCTTCGATTTCTTCTTCTTCATCTTCCTCTTGCTGGATGTTCATAAATTGTTCAAATGTGGCTGAGTCATTGGTCTCTTCATTAAAATCACAGGAATCTTCCTCTATTGTACTCAACTGGACATTTGAGCAAGACTGACCTTGGCAATTGGTACACGCTGGAGAACACAGCAACCCGACTTTTTTACAGCCACATTTGGCACTACAACCTTTTTTGCAATTGCAAAATTGATAGATAATACTCTGGAACCGATTCAAACTTTACTCCCACCTGCTCCAGAAAAACTCCTCAGACCCCAGTCTTCTGGGTTCAGTTGATTGCCTAGCCATGTTTGAACTTGACAGTATACTCGATGCAAGTGTTGAATAGCAGATGCCGATGTTGGTGGAAGACATGATAGTTGTACTTGTTTCTTGTTTCGCGTATTTTTTACAAAAGTTAAGTATCGGTATTTATCAATGCAAGTAATTTTTTTTGAGCTCCATAAACCGCAAGAAGAAAGCGAATTCCTTCCGTAATTATTGTTTGAGGTGTGGAATCAATTTCTGTAAATACTTTAGCGCAGTCCGTCAAATCTTTTTTTTCGAATAATTTAAATACTGACGTTTTTCCCCTTCTGTACATTGCTGACGTAGTGTCGCAGCCGGTTATCGCATGTAAAAATAAAATATAGTTTTGGCATTTGGGATAAGCAGATAAACTTTTTGAAGAATATATTTCTGTTCGCTGTTGAGCCCTTCCAGGTTTCAGAAAATAAATAATTTTATCCATTGGAGTCCTTGCAGTAAGTAGTACTAACAAATCAATATCTTCACCAACTACAATTCTTGTGTTTGTTGCATTAAATTTTTCTATTGCTGTTTCAATTATGAGCACATCTGCGTCATTTTGAGCTTGTTTCACTTCAATATTCGCAGCTGTTAATTTGTCACTTAACATGGAAATAAAACGAGATTTATTAATAATTTTGGCGAAAAATTGTTGTTGATTCGCTGGAACTGTCATACATTCGTCAAAGATAATCTCGGAACCCGATGATGTTTTTGTAGTTCGACGACGTTGTTCTGCAGCTTTAATATTCTTTGTCGAGTCATTGTAGCCGTCAAATACTACCGTCACTGTAAGCCCATAATGTCTGCGTAGATACTGAACATATTTATCAAAAATACGTGGCTTATATGTGCATATCATGTATAATGTGACTTTTAGAATCGCGATATCTTAGGAAAAAATCATGTATGCCATTTTTGTAGAGAATTTTAAGATCTACAACTTTGGTTTGAGGTTTTTTTTTGATAAAACTTACCGTTTTTGAGAAAAATCCAAAAAACCTCAAATTTTGACCTTTGACCCCGAATAACTTTTTTAGCACACATAGGATCGATGGGGATTTTTAAAACTTTATTTGTAATGGTAAACCCCAGCTCTCCACCAATATTTGGCTCTCCGGGAATTTTTGTTATTTGAAATGTCTATATTGACCGGGCTATCATACTTGTGAATAATATGTGTATGGTATCGCGAGTTTCAGACAAAAAAACGTTTCAACAATGTGGACAGTTATTGTGCTTTAATTTTTTTTAGATGAAACCACACACAATATAATTTTTTCCATGCAAAGTTTTTACCCTCTTCAGGGGACAAATCCTCCAAATTTCATATTCATATATCCATCCAGTGATTTGGACTTTTCGTTGTCTGTCAGTCAGTGATTGGTCCTTATTTTACAACGCTAGTTAATTTTTTACCCGTTACAATAAGCTAAAACAGACACATAAAACCAATAAAAAAATAAGGACTATTTCACTTACGTAGATTATATCGAATAAGTAACTATATGCTAAATTACAGTGACACAGATAGATTTATTTACAAAGAAATTGGGAATAGTTTATCCTCCATACAAATTATGGATATATGACCCTTAAACTGCTTTGGCATGGCAGTGTGAACAGACAGAACACAGAAGTCTTCTGAGTAGCCTAAAGCAGACAGGTGACTTTTTATAAATTACTAGAGCCATAATTTTGTTTCAGGGTGTATCTTCTCCCTTTTGGTTTCTTAGGGTATACCTTGGTGCAATTATCTAATTTTTCACATAGTTCTCAATGGACTTGTGGACATTGGGCATTTAATTTCGATGACAAAATCATTGCACAACCCATCAGGTGATGTTCCAATAAATGGTGATATTATGTAATATTAAACCACAAGGACTTACTTATACATTCAAATTAGTTTCTGTATGCCATAATCTGCTGTTCGCTTGTTCTCGGGTGTTCATCTCACTTTGGCATGGCAGTGTGAACAGACAGAACACAGAAGTCTTCTGAGTAGCCTAAAGCAGACAGGTGACTTTTTATAAATTACTAGAGCCATAATTTTGTTTCAGGGTGTATCTTCTCCCTTTTGGTTTCTTAGGGTATACCTTGGTGCAATTATCTAATTTTTCACATAGTTCTCAATGGACTTGTGGACATTTGGCATTTAATTTCAATGACAAAATCATTGCACAACCCATTAGGTGATGTTCCAATAAATGGTGATATTATGTAATATTAAACCACAAGGACTTACTTATACATTCAAATTAGTTTCTGTAATTCTATATGCCATGCCATAATCTGCTGTTCACTTGTTCACGGGTGTTCATCTCAATATATTTTTTTACCATTGAAGTTATTATTTTATATGCAAATAAATGCAATTCTTTAACATCTAGTATTTCATTAGGACATGAAGTATAAAATTCTAGAACAATGTCATAAACACTGTATTTGTCTATTGTATGTTTTCGTCCTGTGTAATTCATAATCTCATAAAGAGAATCGGTAATTTTCCTCGTTCTGCATTCATACAAAAATTACTTCTTCGTAGGTACATTGTGAGAACAAGGCTTCCTTAGTTTTTTTACCCATTTCCTTTGCCAGAACAAATGTGCATGTTTTCCAGCGAGGGTTTATAAATGAAACACGCAGTTCAAGTTTTAACAAAAAGAATCTGACAGCTGTTATCGTGTTAATCTAATTGGATTCTAACTGGTTTCAAAATGGGCTGTATAGCAAAACTGTATGCGAGCGGTACGTGCAACTGTGTCAGCGGTCAGAATGCAACTAAACGGACGGTTCGACTCCCCGCGCCATACAACATAGCGGGGAGGCGGCGGCAGGGTCGCGCTCGCATACATCGCTCTGTCGTACCAATGTCGACTCTATGTAGTAAGCAAAGAGTAACAATAACAAAGATCACCCCAGACCGGATAAATTCGGACAGCTTCGGTTTCCGCTCGGCAAGATCATTGTTAGCGACTTCGTACGTCAAAACCAAGTAGACCAACAGATAAAACCTCAGATCAACTCATTTATTTACTGAATCTACCGCCACATCGGAATACTAACACGGAAGAAGACGTGGCCAGAAACATCCGTGCGTTCACAATCTATTCAATCATAAATCAATAAATCATAATATGCACATAAATTATGATTAGAGCAAGTCACAAGTCATACAATTTATACGTATGCGTCAATACAAAACAACAGCGTAAATAAGTTCCCCGGTTTTCAATTATTACAAGCTGGTCAGAAGGGAATCCAGACTAGAACTTGTTCAAACTGCCTCGGTGCTCGTGTCTTCAACAATTTAAAAGACTCCGCCTCTGACATGCCACGCCAGAAGTTAGGATTTAAACACTCTGGAAGCCCGAACCGATCCATGCCTGGACTCTAGATTCCACTCATATGTCATAGATTCAGGACTCTCACATAATAACCAACATTCCCATCATTCTGATTTATACAGACGTTACACCTCAAAGTTATTCAAATAAATCCGTAAATGAAATCAAATAGCAGTTACATAAAAAATTAGGATGTCACCAAACTTGCATTGGGTTTGTGACTTCGACGAAAGAAATACTACCTCTATAACGAAGCCCTTCAGTCTATCTCTTTCTAACAACGGTGCGCCTCACACTGAGGCCTCACATCCATCTTTCTCTTACAACCCACACTTAAGAATATCTCACTCAAGTGCTTCCAAATTTCCTTTTATAGCGAGTGACTGATAAGAAATATAAGAATTATCTACTGAACGACTGGTTGAGGTGACGTTTGACATTTGATGAACGAGGCGATGGTATCGCCGTATAGTGCCAAATAATATAATGAATGATAATTATTTAAATGAATACATTTAATCGATGATTATATTAATATGATATATTGAGATAATATAAATATTGATATTTATCCGATAATTATAGTGGTTATTCAATAAAAACTGTGGCGTTCGTGGATGTCATTATTAGGCCAGAAATCCACAACGCTACAGCGCAGCCTCGAGACGAGCCGCCTCAAGCTGAACGTGCCGCGCGCTGAGGCAAATTCGTGCATCTCCACTTGAGCAACTTTATATAAACAAGGCAGGCCGCTTCAACTCGAGCCAGTTTCTCACTAGCCATGGCCCCTGACGCACGTAAAATCGCCGCGGCTTTAGTAGTAATTAATCACTTCAAAAGAAAAGAAAGGCAGAAACGAAAATATCGATGGCGGATCAAAGAAATTTTTCGTCAGCGGAATGATTATGCAAACAAACTTTTATCTGATATGATTTTTGAAGGCGTCGAAGACTATTAAAAATTTTACCAGAATGAATTACGAAACCTTTCAATATCTGTGTACGAAGGTTGAGCTAATAATTGGAAAGAAAGTGTTCGTTATTTGTTAGGACCCTTTTGGAAGCAGTGGACTGTATTGGGGGTAAGGGTAAAAACGGTTATATGGATTTCGATAGATTGGAAGGGAATTTATTCGTGGAAATTGGGGTCTCGATGACTTCGGCTTGATCTGGCAAAAACAATGGGCACTCACCTTGACACTCGAACCTGCACGGCAGGACGTCGCTTTCAGAGGCAGTCCAGGAAACGTTCCTGATGGTCTTTTGTGATTGTCACCACACACATGCACTGACACGACTAAGTTATGGATAATAATCTAGTTAGAACGGCCGACATCGAATTAATTTGCTGCGCGACTCTCGGAGCCGCGTATTCGACCACCTTTCTTTTCGTTCTGACCGTCGAGCGCGGGGTTCACATGTTGACCCGCGCGCGACGCCCTAACCGCGCGTAATTCAAACGCGCGGGTAAGCGCCACCATTTCAAGCCAAAGGCCCGAACAGAAAGATACTTAGTTTCGCAAAGCTATCACAACAAAAGAAAGACTAGCTATTACTCTGAGATTTTTGGCAACTGGTGATTCATTTGTTAGGTTGCAATACCTTTTTAGGATATCAAAGCGGTCTATTTCAAAAATTTTTCGTGAAACATGTGATGCCTTAGTGGAAGTACGTTCAGGTATGTTAAAAATATGGTATATTAATTAATAGTGATGCCATAGATTATAACGATGTCAAAGTTGTATTAATGTGACCGGATTCCACAGAATTATTAGTATTAATAATAGAATTTCCTCCAGTTTGCTCATATTGCTGAGTATAATATCCTTGCCGTTGTGTTCTAGGAATCATACCCATGTCGGCTTGAAATATGATTTTCATTATATTTCTTTTAACACGTGATAAAGTTACATGGTCATATTTTTTATATTAGTCTCAAATGGAGTCCCCGCTTTACATGTTTACGACCCAAAAACTGTACACCGGTCTTCGAAATTTGCTCCCGTATAACTTTCTCAGCAGTTTTACATACGTTTGTTACACATTTAGATGGTACAACCAAACCTCCTCTATCTTTAACTTTTTTAAGTGATGGTCTGCATTCTATGTCACCATATAAACTTTCTAAGCATATTTCACATTTAAAACTTTCCTTAGCTTGCTGGCCACAAAGCCTGCAATGTAGTGGACCACATCTAACGAGTATTCAGTTAGCTGAGATGATAACAAATAATCGTGGTCTAAATCAATAATACTTAAAATAGTACTTGTTGGCTTATCCATAATTCGTACGTTTCCACTGCTTTTGTTTATTGTATCCACACATTTTGCAGCAGTACAATTCAACACTGTGATTTTTTCAAGAGGCACGTAATTGCCATTTGACCCATCTTTAAATTGAGCGTGCACCAGAAGTATTTTTTATGCAGCTTGGAACATACGTGCTGACGGATTATTATTAAATCCGCATTTGGATCTGATGGCACCAAAAAATAGTTCCAAATGGTCTTGTGACATTTTGTATGTACCCAAGTACTGTAAGCAGTTATTTTTTACGATATCGTGATAAATTTTCATTAACGATTGCATGCACACTCGAAAGCCGTTGAATCCTGTTTTACGATTAGAGTTAACAAGATAAGTTCCGTCCATTAGTTTTAAATTTTGTATATAAGAAGTATCAGTTTCATTTTCCAGATACAAAAGTTTCTTTTTAATGAGTTCATACTCTAGATCCAAATTCCTGCTTATTTTTGCATTTTCTCATTCTCCATTTTTGCATCATGGAGCTCTTTTTCATTTTTAAGTTGTGCTTGATGGAGCTTCCGTCTGCACTCGTGTTAATTTAGCAGCAGAAGCAATCTATATTGAAATATAATGTTATCTTTATGTAATTATATTGCCTCTGCCTGTGCCTACTCTCTTGGGATACAAGGCGTGATGATAGATACTTTACCAACCCTTTGTGCTTGAACGAGCTCATCCTGCTTGCACTCAATTTCCGCACTATTTACCACTTGTATATTTTGGTCCTGGTGTACCTGCACTGTGACCACCTTTTTTATTAAACCCTCTTTTATGATCTGCAACATTTTAAGTATAATACTTAAAGAAATGTTATAAAAAGGATCTATGTTTTCTGGTTTAAACTGATGCTTACAATATCTTAAAAAAACGAGTCTAGAATAAACATGCTTAGTTACCTTATTATATTCATCCGAATCACAATGTCATCTGCATTCGCAGGATCCACTTTTGGTGGTGGGCCGCCACCAGTCTTTTTAACTTCTTTTCTTTCTGTAAATATCTTGTTCTTCTTCTTCATTTTTATTATTAAACCACTCTGGAGGTGCAGCTACTTGACGAAAACTCAAGAAACATTAATTTTAACATAGTTACATTTATGGGATTGATCTTACAGGAGATACTTTTCTTGTTTTTTGCAATCTCAGCCCAAAAATCTAAGTATTTGTAAGTGTAAAATTTGTAAATAAAAATGGCTTACAAAATAATTTATATACTTTATACTTAATGTAATTCCCACTCAGTCAAGTCAGAATAAGGATAGAATATGAAAGAATTTAATTTTCTTGTAAATTATACAAACGAAAGCGATACAATTACGAAGAATAAAATGTAATCACACGAAAACATAAAATAGTTGTTACAGAAAACGATAAAATTATATAAAATTACGAAACACATAAAACACAAAAACATAAAATTATAAAAATAACAGAAAACGATACAATACCTTATATAAAATATGAAATTACGAAACACGTAAAACACGAAAACGATAAAATAATATAAAACTACGAAACATATATTTTACAATAAACACGAAATACACGAAAACATAAAATTACAATTTTTTTCTGGAACTGTTATAAATGTTTTCGTGTCTTCATTTTACTGGACTGTTCATGTACAAAATCTATTTCCTTAGAAACTTTTCTTTCAATAGAAAGAATTGAAAGATTGACTAATTTTGATTCATGGTAGAACGCAGATCATTTTTTATAAGTTTCCGTTTAGAAAAACTTCTCTCACACGATGCAACTGAGACGCAAATGGTCAAAAAGTATTGAACTATGAGTGAGATGCTAGGCAGTGACTCATTGAAGTCCCATTTAATAATAAATTGAAGATTTTCTTGAGCTGGACCTAGCAGCAACTTCCACATTCGTCTGCATATAGATGCCTACGATACCTTTTTATTTCTTGCAGTACCTTCTCCTTATTAAACTCATCGTAAATTTCAGTCAGATTTTTCAGTGCTACAGCCAGAGCGTCATCGGAAGCTTCAAGCATACATTTTGTTTCAGCAATCTGGTAAATTTTATTTATTTCTTCCATGGCCATGTATCGTCGTGACAATTCTTGTAGAAATCGGTCTATGCATTCAAACATTGATCGACGAACCTCGTCTTGAATGGACAATCCAGCGTCATGAGCTAGTTCACCAGGCAATTTTTTTTACCCTCCTTCCTCGTCTGCCAATGGCAATATCCATATCATTGCTCTTTTTAGTGCTAAAATTAATTATTAAATTATTGTTGTAAGTTGTCATTAAAAATGTTTTAAGGTTTTTAGTTTGGTGAGTCCAAAAGTCGTTTTCGGAGACTGTAGGTATTGTTGAACTAAATTTTCTTCCTCCAGTATTGTGTGCCAAAATGTAATATAGGTCAAAAAAGTAAAATCACATAATATAGCTGGAAGAAGTAAGCTTGCTGCTGATCTAGTATCAAGGTTTGCTTTCGATTGATCTTGCATATCTTCTAAGGTGCTCACAATTTTTAGCCAAAAATCATATCTATCTATGAAATTTGCAGTCCACACTAATACAAATTTTATTGAGGTCTTTGTAGGTAATTAAAAAGGCAGTTTATGAAAGCACACATACCCAACATATATTGTTTGTTATGTTATATTAATATTGTCAATTCTTTGCTCTGAAAATAATAAATAGAAATATTTAACTATGATGGATACAATTTGATGAAGTACAATAAGTCAATTATTGTATATACCTATAAGAGAATGCTCACAGAACTAAGAACAGATTGGGAGGCATAAATTATGCTGAAGTAACAAAAAAATGGGTGCTACGCGACCTCAATGGCTACGCGATGATAAACTGGTCATTTAACCAAACAGCATGCAGAGGTAAATAAAATTGTTTTTAATGAAAGTCAGTATTTTTAATAATGAAGCTACTTTACTTACTTCACGCCATTTCCCTCCAATTTTTTTTGTTGTGCCATCCCCAACGCAGTTGAGATGGGACGCAAGTTCTTCCCAGCGCCTTAAGTTCTCTCGTTTGCTCAAGGGCCCATCATTGTTAAGGGGTACCCTTGGCGAGGTCTCTGTTCTTCTCCATATACGATAACATTATCTCCCACTCTCTTCCCGAGACTACTTTTCTACTAGGCATTCTGAAATAAGTAATGATACTAACTTTAACCAACCAGCATGCAGAGGTAAATAAAATTGTTTTTTTTTAATGAAAGTCAGTATTTTTAATAATGAAGATACTTTACTTACTTCACGCCATTTCACTCCATTTTTTTTGTTGCGCCATCCCCAACGCAGTTGAGATGGGACGCAAGTTCTTCCCAGCGCCTTAAGTTCTCTCGTTTGCCCAAGGGCCCATCATTGTTAAGGGGTACCCTTGGCGAGGTCTCTGTTCTTCTCCATATACGATAACATTATCTTCCACTGTCTTCCCGAGACTACTTTTTTACTAGGCATTCTGAAATAAGTAATGATACCAACTTTAACCGAACAGCATGCAGAGGTAAATAAAATTGTTTTTAATGAAAGTCAGTATTTTTAATAATGAAGCTACTTTACTTACTTCACGCCATTTCCCTCCCAATTTTTTTTGTTGTGCCATCCCAAACGCAGTTGAGATGGGACGCAAGTTCTTCCCAGCGCCTTAAGTTCTCCCGTTTGTCCAAGGGCCCCTCATTGTTAAGGGTACCCTTGGCTAGGTCTCTGTTCTTCTCCATACACGATAAAATTATCTCCCACTGTCTTCCCGAGACTACTTTTCTACTAGGCATTCTGAAATAAGTAATGATAAGTACTAACTTTAACCAACCAGCATGCAGAGGTAAATAAAATTGTTTTTTTTTTTAATGAAAGTCAGTATTTTTAATAATGAAGCTACTTTACTTACTTCACGCCATTTCCCTCCAATTTTTTTTGTTGTGCCATCCCCAACGCAGTTGAGATGGGACGCAAGTTCTTCCCAGCGCCTTAAGTTCTCTCGTTTGCCCAAGGGCCCATCATTGTTAAGGGGTACCCTTGGCGAGGTCTCTGTTCTTCTCCATATACGATAACATTATCTCCCACTGTCTTCCCGAGACTACTTTTCTACTAGGCATTCTGAAATAAGTAATGATACTAACTTTAACCGAACAGCATGCAGAGGTAAATAAAATTGTTTTTTAATGAAAGTCAGTATTTTTAATAATGAAGCTACTTTACTTACTTCATGCCATTTCACTCAATTTTTTTTGTTGCGCCATCCCCAACGCAGTTGAGATGGGACGCAAGTTCTTCCCAGCGCCTTAAGTTCTCTCGTTTGCCCAAGGGCCCCTCATTGTTAAGGGTACCCTTGGCTAGGTCTCTTTTCTTCTCCATATACGATAAAATTATCACCCACTGTCTTCCCGAGACTACTTTTCTACTAGGCATTCTGAAATAAGTAATGATACTAACTTTAACCAACCAGCATGCAGAGGTTAATAAAATTGTTTTTTTAATGAAAGTCAGTATTTTTAATAATGAAGCTACTTTACTTACTTCACGCCATTTCACTCCATTTTTTTTTTGTTGCGGCATCCCCAACGCAGTTGAGATGGGACGCAAGTTCTTCCCAGCGCCTTAAGTTCTCCCGTTTGCCCAAGGGCCCCTCATTGTTAAGGGTACCCTTGGCGAGGACTCTGTTCTTCTCCATATACGATAACATTATCTCCCACTGTCTTCCCGAGACTACTTTTCTACTAGGCATTCTGAAATAAGTAATGATACTAACTTTAACCGAACAGCATGCAGAGGTAAATAAAATTGTTTTTAATGAAAGTCAGTATTTTTAATAATGAAGCTACTTTACTTACTTCACGCCATTTCACTCCATTTTTTTTGTTGCGCCATCCCCAACGCAGTTGAGATGGGACGTAAGTTCTTCCCAGCGCCTTAAGTTCTCCCGTTTGCCCAAGGTAAGTATGAAAACATTCTCACGTTCCTGCGTAACCTACATTTCTTCACACTTAATTAAAACAAATTTCGAAAAATGTAAATATTGAATTTTGGAGAGGCAATAAATAAAATATTATAAGCTGCGTAATCTCGAAGGTATTTTAAGTTTGAAAGTAATAAACAACAATGAAATATGTCATATAAGTTCCGGTATTCTGTACAATGAAATAATTTCATACATTCTGTACATTGAAACAACTATATACTCCTTTTCTATAATGAATTAAAAATCTTTTAACCTGTAAAGCTACATAATTAGACATGGTCAAATTACAGTCTTTTACAATAACTGACATCCCTTGTGCCTACAGACGTTCAGTTTCATCATCAATCGGCAGCAACTTTCGATCAGATTCACACGTATTTAAAGTCGTAAAAAATAGACATGTCTTCGTCAGATGATGCCGTAGCAGTTATTGGATTACTGTGTGTTTTGCAAAACAGAAGATTAAGAAAGAAAAGACTCTGGTGTAAACGTTGGTTATTACAACGCAAACAGTATTCGCATACTAATTTGTTGAGAGAGCTCAGATTTACTCCGACTATCAAAATTATTTAAGAATGAATGAGAGAACTTATTTGGAACTACATACTTGAATTGGTCACACCTGAAATTATGAAACAAGATACAGTAATGAGGAATGCCATATCACCACATGAAATATTGACAGCAACGCTTAGATATTTGGCCTCAGGAAGAACCTATGAATGTTTAAAATTTTCAACCGTGATCTCCCCTCAGTCACTTTCCATTACAAATTTAGATATATGATGCTTGGCTTCAAACCTCATCGTCCAGATTTGGGTAAGCGGGCCAAATTTTTTTAACATTTCTGGATAATGCGTAAGGAAATGGAACTTTGGTTTTAAGTTTGTTTCAGCTAAGTGGCTATAGAGCTCGTTTAATTCAGCAACTAAAAATTTTATTTGATCAAAACTATTTTCATGGACTCTATGACTCAAAAGTTTATCTAACAATTGTCTTAGTTTTATGTACAAGATCCAAACTTCGTTATCATCTGGGACATTATGTCCGACAATTAGCCCAAAATATCGAACAAGAGTAAGCATTTCAGAAGCCAAACTTTTTAACTTCACAGTTGTGCCATCCTTTATTACAGCATTGCACGGTTTTGACAATGAATCAGGCCCATAATTGAAGTACCGTATTCTCGAATTCAAATTATCAAAAGAAATAAGCTTTTGGGTGTACACTAGATTTTGTATAATAAATGACATCACATATCGACAAACACCCTCGAGATAATCGTGTAGAACATCTACGGCGACGTGTTCAAATAAATTAAACCCATCCAAAGCAAGCCACGAACATTTTTCTTTGATGCCAGTAACCAAAACGTTATTCAACCGTAAATCATTTTCATAGTTAACTTTGTTTCTTAACAATGTGCTGTTTTCATATAACAACGTTTTAATTTGTTCTTTGTTAGCATTACAAATTCTACATGGATGATTTGCAAAAAAACTTTCAACAAAACCTAATATAGCATTTAAACCTAAATTATCACCTGTAACAGCTGCAACATGAAATTTAATAACTCCTCCTATACATCAGTTTCAATATAAATACCATTTGTCTTTAAATCATTGAGTATATCAAACACTTTTTGTAAAATTATGTTGTTTTCAAAGCTAGTTCTGTCTGATGAGTGAAAAAGAGCCAATAATAAAACATGTTGCAACAGCGAAAAGTAGTGAGGCGGAAGACACTGTATAGAGACATAAACAGCTCCAAGCTTGTGCAACCCAGCGTGGCTTCCTAAAGGATTGCCTATCTCGAAATCTACAGAATTTTCCAACATTTTCTTCCATACTGAACCCTGGACAATATTCTCAATACCGAACGAGTAGTTTCGTAAATTATGCAAGTATTCTAGAGTATCTTTCATGAAATGATTTAATGAAAAAAGAAGTTCTAAATTCTTTTTTAATGGAATCACCTGCTCTGTACAATTAACTTGTATTAACAAAGACCCAGCTGCTGTTTTTTTAATGTCATTTCGTCGACCTACAACCACTTCATGAGGCTCAGAATAAGTTCCTATTTCATTGAAATACTTCAATCGTTTGTGTTCAGAATCTAAATATGCAAAAGCATTACTGTGTGCAGCAAATATTTTCCTTACAACATTTTTAACATGCTCATTATTTTGTTTTTCATGTACCATACTCTCAAACTGTTGCAGCATAATATACTGTGTGTTAGAATGAAATATTTGAAGATTCTCTACGAGTACATTCACAACTTTACGTGGTATAATCGGGTTAGCATAAAGCGTTGATATCAAATGCGCAGCATGATGAACAAGGGTATTTTCGTCTTTTTTAGTAGGTAGTTAATAGTGTGGATTTAATTGCATTTTCAGTTGTTAACGTTTCTATGCTAGTAAAAGTTTCTACAGTAGCATTGTCATTATTTGAAGCAACAATGACGATGATGACCAGTGATCTCTAAACAAGTGCTTCTTAAAAGATGCAGATGAAATATAATGACGATGACACGCTTGTTCACCACACCGAAATCCGGAAAATCCTACGGTTGATTTACAGAAAGTTCGTAAATGAGTTATAAGTAAAGTTGGAGACGCGGTGGTCTCTTTGCAATAGTAACACGTAAACATTTTAATGAATTAACTGCAGATCCGACAATAGTGTATTTACTGCCTGCCCAGTTGCAGAAACAACCAAATATCCCCCGCTTCCTCTGGGTAATATGCTCCTGTCGATTGGAATATTTTAAATGCACAGTCTACCGCTGTAATAAGTTTTGTGAAACGGTAAGTTACATCATTAATGACTACTGTCGGGTTGGGTAGCCAGGAAGCCGGGTCGATGGGTAGGTATAGCAGGAAAACTCGTAGTAAACTTTCACCATTCGTTTATTGGTCGAATTAACAAGGAAGGAACAAGCAGGAGCAGCAAAAGAACAACCAGTAAAAGGATCCGTAAGGAGCCAAGGAGAAGGAGAAGGAGCCGTCAAAGGAGAAGGAGCAAGGAGCGCAAATACTTATTTGCGCTCCTTTTATATTAACATAGATATTAGTTCTTGAATATTGATTCAATACATTTTATATAGTTATTTACTTAGTTGATAAAATAGAAATATAATAAATTTTACAATTGGCAGAGTACTGCCTAAGTCAACAGTTTGTGAAGGAATGAGTAAAATTTTAATTTAGGTTCCACACGTCGGATATTTGAAAATAACATACAATGTTCTATTGAATTAAAATGAACAATATCGTGTTCTAAAATCAAAATAAATGCTATTTATGTTGGCCAGCTTGTAAGCGGCCAGGAAAATAAGGTCGTATCATCACAATACCGGGGTTCCCCCGAAAAAATCCTGACCTTAATGAAGGATTTTATTCAGAGAATTAATAAAATAAAGTTTGATGATGAGACTTATATAAAAATACTAATGAATGAAATGAAAAGATACATTTACAAGTTTTATTATAAATAAAACTAATTATTTTACAAGAGAAACGATTTCCACAATCACACAAATCACAAACATTCATCTTCATTTAATCTGTTTAATCTGTTATTAGTAAGTACAGTAAACTCATTTATAATATGGAGTAATTCCCATTTAATAAGGAATGACTCAAAAACGTTCTCGAATTTAGTAAGGGCTTAGTTATACAGTTACCATCCGCTGTTTTAAGTTTATTTATATATAATACAATAGACGAAGGCTTGTTTAAAGAGTCGCAATCCGCTCATACGAACACCCATGGGAAATACATCCACTGATATAATAAGTAGTAATAATAGACGAAGGCTTTTTTAACGAGTCGCAATCCGCTCTAAAAGACACCCATGAATACCCTGATATTCATAGATATAATAATAATAAACGAACGTTTATTTAAAGAGCCGTAATTTGCTCTAATAAACACCCATGGAAATACATCCACAGATATTAGGTATAATATTTATAATAGACGAAGGCTTTTTTAACGAGTCGCAATCCGCTCTAAAAGACACCCATGAATACCCTGATATTCATAGATATAATAATAATAAACAAATGTTTATTTAAAGAGCCGTAATTTGCTCTAATAAACACCCATGGAAATACATCCACAGATATTAGGTATAATATTTATAATAGACGAAGGCTTTTTTAAAGAGTCGCAATCCGCTCTAAATAATTACAAGTATTTACAATAAATGAAATGATGAGAATGAAATAAGGAAAATAGTAATTATTAATCATGGTTATATATTCAACCTGTAATTTGTAAATATGTAAAAGTTTTAGTTACTTAGATGTTTACAACCAAATTGTGAAATTGAAATAAATTTAACCTCCCTTGTAACCATAAGGTTATAAATAAAATTTAATAAATTGTAAATAAAATAAAGAAAAATGTAAAATAATATAGATATAAAAAATTCCTCGGTTTAAGTAAGTGTAACTCCTCCATATTGAAAGAGAAAAAAAATTATGAAATAAAATCAACGCATGCGTTAAGGTATGCGCTAACTCAAACTATCCACGAGCAAAGCCAGTGAAAAGCTAATAATATAAGTACATGAAATAAAATAATATTTAAATTTCAATCAACATGACTACCCCTAGTTGTAATAAGAGCGTAATCATATGTCTATAAAATGGACTTCATAGTAAATAACAATTGAAAATTAAAAGAAAATCGAACGTCGTCGATTCAAAATTTAAAAACTTGTCAATGACAAAGAAATTATATAGGATACATTTGAAAATCGAATATTCCAATGCAATATTGCCGAGCAAAACAAATTGTGTAAAACAAAGAAAAATCAAGTAAGTTCAAATTCTGATATCGAGGTGCTTTTATATGTATCATAATTTATTTGAAATTTATTATTATATATTAAATTTATTCTCGGAAATATATTAATATTTTAATTGCCTTACTTATGTAAACTGTAGTGTCATATTAGAAATCATTAAAATAAGAATGGACAAATTGTTTTGGATATCTTAAAAATGTATAAAAAAAATCGCAAATTTAATGAAACTTTGGAATTAAATAATATTTATTTATGTATTATTTTATGGAATCACGATAGACTTTTAGGATATAAATAGATATTTTAGCAATTATAAGAAAAATTTATATATATTATTTTTCTTGAAAAAGTTACGACTATAAAAAGAACCTTTTTCTATTAAGAAATATTGAATTGACGGGATAATATAACGGAAATTAAATTAATTATTAATAAATTTAAGTTATGGGAAGTAATCTATAGATTTCAGATATATATGATGAAAATCTCACATACAACCATACATTCAATGTGAATATATAATCTGAATTTACGAAATTAATAAGTGAATTTAATGTAAAATGATTCAAGAATACTGCCTTTGTATAGAAAAAAAATATCCTCTTCAATAATGGAATCTGACCAAGATCATCAGACTTGTCAACCTCGAAGGTTTGCCGACATAACCTTGATTCAGAACCATCATCTCCAAGAAATATTCTACTGAATTTAAATAGAATTACGTTATATATTGAGATTATATAGACATTACATATCCTGAAATAAAAGTTTGTATTAAAATAAATATTATGTTCTCTTACTTCGTTATTCTTTCTTCTTTATTCCTTCTTCCTGCAGTATTTTAATCACGTTTGGGCGCCATTGTCGGGTTGGGTAGCCAGGCCGGGTAGGTATAGCAGGAAAACTCGTAGTAAACTTTCACCATTCGTTTATTGGTCGAATTAACAAGGAAGGAACAAGCAGGAGCAGCAAAAGAACAACCAGTAAAAGGATCCGTAAGGAGCCAAGGAGAAGGAGAAGGAGCCGTCAAAGGAGAAGGAGCAAGGAGCGCAAATACTTATTATTACTTATTATTATCTGCACGAGAAGGTTTCCAAATGGGTTTTCCTTTTTGTTTGCGCGCAGGTGAAATGTTGATAACGTAAGCGAGCAGCATCAAAGCGAAGTTAGTGTATGTCTCCGGTTCCTCTTCTGTAATCAAATACATTGGTAGCGGTACCTTTTAAATAAAAAATAATTATTATAAATCTGAAAGAATTAAGAATAGAAACTTGGTCGTAAGTAAAACTACATTATCTCTAATGTCACCGATGTTATTGGAATAAAATAACTTTTTTTAAAAGTATGCCGACTTCAAAAATATTGCACTGAAAAGTTTTTAAGTTCTTTTTTCCTTCTAGTTACTTGCTGAAAATATTGAATTCCTAAATAGATTAAAAAATTACGAAAAATACATTTATCAAGTTTTTTTTTCAAAATTCCTGAAAAACTACTAGACGATTTTTTGTAAAATCCATATGAGACTAACCTTAATACCTATTAAATATAAAAAGAATTCTGAAAACAATGAATACAAGAACTGTACTAAAAGTGAATAAAATAACATACCTTATAACTTCAATATCAATAATCACTTTAACTTCAACAAATTATGCGACATGCGCGCGCGGCGTTCTCGACAACTGACCAAAGACTACAGTAAGGGGGGTATAGACAGTTCTCTCAGAGCATATTGTGGTATGTATGGAAACTAGCGCCACCTGGCCAATACGCATGGTACCAATGTATGGCACCAGTGTTACCGACACCGTGTAAACCCGCGATTACATTTATTTTATTTGTTTTAAAATAATTCTGGGCCTTAACCTTAATTGGATCATTAAAATCAAATAGTAGACCTTTTCCGCACAATATCTTATTGACTTCCTTACAATAATTGTTCACACAGAACAATATACATTTATATAATAAAAAATCCTGTAACTGTTGTTTGTGCTCCATACAATTTAAAAAGTTACAATCTATGTGCAAGTAACAGATTAATTTTATATAACTAATTATATTTTTGATCTCTGATGACGATTTTAAAATTTCAGTTACTATGTGTTCAATATGTGTAAATAAATTAAAAACTGCTCTGGTAGGATAGCATAACCAGCCTTTATTTGAGTATTCACTAATTTTTATGAAATTGTGAAAATCTTCAACAGTGTCACTCTGCATGTCTGCTTTGCATGCAGCACAGCGTTTATAAACACGTTGCCGAGACCTAACCATCCGCTGCAGTACCCAATTGCTGCACATCTTTGAATATCCGTGCAATCTTTACTGGTTATCATGTTGTCTGTGTTTACTAATGGAATATTTAAATGCTCCTCTAAAATGTAGTGTGTATGATTATTACTTGGAATATTTTCATAATCTTCATTAAAAAAGTATTTTAAGGTTTGCAGACACTTATTTTCGTCTTTTTCGCAGTTGGAGCCAATGGAGTGACTTGAAGTCATATTATTTATTAATAAAGTTTTATACGCCGATTGAAAGGCTGCAGCATTGGGCATAATATTGCTTTGGCCGTGAGCCCGTATTGCACCAAAGAAATTTTCCAGCGGATCCTGGTTAAAATGCCTCAGCAACAAAGAGTTAAAACCCAACTTGTGCATATGTTTACATATTTTTTGAAATCCTTCAATTGTTTTTATCCAGCTAGAGAGTGACGGTACTTTTGAAGATTTTCCTTTATTATCTATGTATGTCATAGATTTTAAGACTGGTATGCTTTCCTGCCACAATCTGTGGTGAGGCGATTTTGGTGTAACAGCTGCTCTATATATTTTACCTCCTTTAATTTGACTAAAACTTCCGTTAACCGAGTCAAATAGATCGAAAAATAAAAGAAGATCAGCTGTTCCCTTACAGTCAGCTTTTAATTTACCAGCATCTGAAAAAAGAAAAATAGTTTGTTACGGGTTTGGCAAAGCTTTCATAATTGCTAAATAAAACAATAAGCCTAGCTTTCAGTACATTTCTTTGTGTATCGTATATTATATATATAATAAATAGCTGTAATTTGTTGAAATTATGGCTATAAACTAAAATAATTCAAGTACTTAAATTAAGCAGGCAACTCCTTAGGTATGCCTCACAAATACTAACAGCTATATGATTGTATTTGGCTGGGCACCCTGGAGCCGGTAATATGTTTCTGGAGCCATAAGGTCAAACGTTATAAAATATATAAATAATCAATTGAATAATAAAACAAACCTGCCAGAAATCCCATGGCAACTCCAACACTACGGCTAAAAACTTGGGTGCATAGCTTTACATTCATTTTCGGTATGACCTGTGGTATAACATGGTGAGTAGTCAGCTTTGGTACCAACCTTACACCTTTATACCCAGGGCCTCTTTTGTATAAATCGATTATATGCTCCCATTTTGCAGTATATTTGACTCCTTTCACTTCATAGCACAATTTTTTATATAATAATATTAAATGGGGATCTAGGACAAAAATTTTCTTTTCCTCAATTTCAAAAAATCCTCCTTTCCATTCAATGTTATTTTTTATATAATTAGCCTTGGTGTCATTCAATAAAGCATTAATAGCAGCTAAATTTGTTGCACCTTGGTCGCAAACTGTTGCAACTACATGTAGTCCACACAAGGTGACCTGTTTTATCACCTCCTTTATTTGTCTTTTTAAATCAATAGTTTTAGTAGTACCTGAGCAGAATGTGTAGGATATAGGTTGTTTAAATTTTCAAACATTATGTCATCAATCCCAGTGACTAATTTTACTTTTTGCAGTAAACTTAGTAAAGGTTTTTTTTTGTAGTGCACAAATGCTGCCTATATGCTTTGGGACCGGGCTTATAAAATGACAAGGCTAATATTTTTTCATCCAGCGTGTAACGCCTTCCTTTCCCTTTCTTTCCTGCTTGCTTGATTTGCAAATTAATAAATGTTTGCAGAGGTTTTGACAAATTTCCACATAATTTTTCAAACGCTATAGATTTGCTCATTTTCAATGCTAAGGACAATCTTTGCTTGAATGAGTTTCTTTTGTTAAGTCTTGCCATCTTGATTTTCAATTTATTAATTTGTTTTCGAAGTTCAATCTCCGTTTGTTGTTTCTGTAAACTTCCTCCTGCAATAAATATTACAAATAACATAAGTAAATAGCTGTTGATTTCTGGTCACTACAGAATTTCTGTAAACAGATAAACCAAATCTGTGGATGTGACAGGCATATATTATGCAAGCTGTCCGCCCTGGCGTCCCCGATATAGCCTTCCACTCCTGTTCTAGGGGATTTAAACTTTCCTTGTATCAAATTTCACTAATATTGGTTCAGTGGTATAGACATGAAGATGTATCAGACAGACGTTACTCTTGCATTTATAATTTTAGTATGGATAGTAGAGAACAAATTTTAACAATAGTAACAAATATATATTGTGGACTATCTATTGACACCTTTTATCCCATGAGAGGTATATAAAGTATTAAATTCTTTCATAATTTTTAAATACATCTTGTCACATAGTTTTGAATTACACAATTATTAACAAACACCCAGTTTAGGACGCTCATTGTGTATAAGGGCAGTATAGCAATATGTTTAAAATATAAATACAAGGTCAATCTTTAGTGGGTTTCAATCCAGGTATTTGCGGTATTCAGCAGGGTGGACTTAGACCGCTGAAATTAATCGTAAATAATCGTAATAAAGACCTAATAAACCTCGTTTTCATGTTTTGAATTTTAACCCAAATTAAACAAGCTTTTTGGTACATTTTGAATGGTTTATTAATACTTACATATAGATTAATACATAAATTGACATAACAACATAAATAAAATTGACATAAACACTTACACACCACAAACACGTAAAGACACAGAGAGACATACCGTAAATTTTGGAAATATCTTCGTAAAAAAGTTAAAGTTTTAATTGTGTCGTCTGCTAAACGGCTCCTAATATTGCACACAAAGTAGCCAGCTGCTGTAAGAGCTCGCTCAGGTTCCACGCTGGTTGGTACAATAGTCATTAATGAATTATAGGTGAATTTAAGGTATGTGCTTTTTAATCCGTAAATCTTTAAACCACGCTTCTCTGTAATCCTCGCCAGTCCAGCGGGATCCCGCAAATTTTTCGACCGAGATTAGTCCCGCAACATGTATCCCGGTATTGCATTATATAGTGGAGACAATCAGAGACAATACATTATTTTACATCTAAATTGATGATTAATATATAGTTTATTTAATAAAATATAGTAAGTTACCTTTCTCGCAGTTTTCTTCATATTATTGAACTTATAAATTAACTGCTATTCGTCGGTTAATTTGGAGTTGGACCATGCCTCGTCCTCTTCATATTATTGAACTTATAAATTAACTGCTATTCGTCGGTTAATTTGGAGTTGGACCATGCCTCGTCCTCTTCATATTATTGAACTTATAAATTAACTGCTATTCGTCGGTTAATTTGGAGTTGGACCATGCCTCGTCCTCTTTATATTATTGAACTTATAAATTAACTGCTATTCGTTGGTTAATTTGGAGTTGGACCATGCCTCGTCCTCTTCATATTTATGCAAGGTCAGTAATTAGGTCCATTAGTTAGGTATCGATAAGTATGTATATATAAATTGTTATGACAAATAAAAAAGCTTAAAATACAGTCCACTAATTTATTATTTCAAATCTCCAAGTCACCAGATGGGTAGAAACAAGTGGAGCTCTACCTCTTGAGTAACACCTGCAGAGGTATCTCACACATTTTGTTTCCTACACAAACGTGGCGAAAGTCCCAGTCATCTAATATGTCCAATGACGCGAACTCACGAGCAACCTCGGCGCGGAGAGGCACGGACCACGGGACCCCGGTGGGAAATGCAGGCCCCGTTTCCTTCATCAAGGTTAGGAGTCTGGTTCTTAAGGCCATAGGCCTATGGTCACCCTCGGTCATGGCTCCCGCGTCCGCCACTGCTACCTGTGTTTTCAGGCCCCTTTCCACATAAGACCAAGTCTGTGTCGGATACTTAGCGTTTATCCGGGCATCCCTCACTGCAGGATCTCTCTCCCTCGACTGCAGTTCCAAGGTGCTACTGGTGGGTTCTAGCCTTCCGACGCTATGCCTACCCTCCGTTCCTACAGCGTACCAACCTAAGTCCGGCACCCTGTCATCGATGCGTAGGCCGGATATACCTTCGGCTATCTCGTGTCCTCCCATCACGCTGGCAGCGACCGAGTCCATGTTTTGACCTATATCTCTCATTTGAAATAGGAGATCCTCAGTTGCTTGCCTTGCCTCTGCCGGCGATGAACCCACCGGCCCTCCAGCACGCTCTTCTGTTCCCGAACCCCTAAGCACCTTCTTTACTCTTTCATAGAGTTGGGCATATCTGCTAATCTTGGGACTTCTCTGTGATGTAGTAGCTCTTGCCTGTGTGGAAGGCCCTGCCACCGACCTTGCCGTGTCGGCGGTGGCTGTCGTCCTTGACGATCCCTCAGTCAGACCCTCCGACGCTGTAGCGAGTGATAACTCGTCTGAATCAGCGGTTGAGTCCCGGCTCAGAGCAGATGTGCCTGCTTGCTCATGTTGGGGGATGATACCTAAGTCACCCAGGTAACAGTGCCATGTGGGGGGAGGACATATCAGAGGGTTAGTAGAGTTAAGCGTCTTCGTAACACCACAGTGGGGGAGGGTGTTCTCAGCTACCTTCATACGGTGTTGCGCGCTTTGTCCTTGATGATATATTCGGGCATCTCCCTCCCTAGCCCACTGCATAAGCCGCTGAGCAGTGTGTGTGATCGGCTCCTCTACGGGGGACAAGAAGTGGATGTTACCATTGTTTGCATGCATTTCCCGGTTATGGATAGCAGCCATCGCTGCGACTGCCTCCATGTTCTTATTAGCCGCTACAAGACGTAGTACCTCGTGGGTGGTGTAGCTACGATCGTCCTTGACAGTAGGTTCGATGATTTCGTCGTTCTCCTCTCCTAACAATGTCGCGGCCACACAAAAGGGGCATACCCCGACGCGCACACAGAGGGCGGCCATAGGACCGTTAAAAATTAGGGCCTCTGTGGCCATCAGGATACGCTCCCTCGGGGTGGCTTCCTCACTGTTTTCCACAGCTTCTGCTAACTCAGCAGCATCATTAGCTGACATCCCTTCCATCTCCCGGAAATTCCTGGACTGTTCCTCCTTCCTTTCCTCACGGGTCATACCTGAGGCTCCTACTACGCTAGGATCAAAACGTGACCCCCATAATTCAACTATTTTCTTTAGGGCGGTGGCATCCCCTCCTGAAGGGGCACCCTTTCTAAACATGTCCTGGGATTTCATCCTACATAGTATTCTGCATACGGTAGAACAAAAAAATCTCATTCTTCGCGCCGCTAGCCACAAATCCCGATATGCGGGCAAAAGCGTTTGCGTCCGATGCTATTCTACATGCAACCCTGTTAGCCATCGTGGACAGACTACCCCGCCTTATCGTTCGTTCCTTCATTACTCTAGCTACCGGCCCTGGACGTGGTGTGTCGCCTCTATCCCGCCTAGCGGAATTCGATACCACGTATGCGGTGTCTTTCGCTCTATCCGTGGCTTCCTTGTCTTCCACCCTGGCCAGTACCAATTCATCGGGTTTACGAGGAGCTCCACTGTACAGTAGTTCAGCCGACGGATCGTAGTCAGCCTCTGCAAGTCGGTTCGCTCTTCTACCCGCAGCAGTTGCGGACCAAAGGCCGAGGGCTAGACCTCGTGCAGTTGACCCTCCGTTCCCTAGGGGTCCTCTCCCTGCCACCAAGTCCTCCGTCGTTGTTCCTATAAATTCCCCGACGTCACTTTGAAAATAATTTCCCTGCTTCTGAGGTTGCGCTAGACTGATGCCAACTATCTCCTTAGAGGGTAACACTCTCCCCATGCCGGGTATATTCACATTGAGGTTTGACCCCTGTGCTATGGGACCCACCGCCACCTCTTGCTGATAACGATCTCGTGGTCTTTCTGTGTCTTGCCGTACTAACATCTGCGACCCCAATGTACCCGACGATGTCTCTTTTGCTTTAGCAACCAGGGCTCGTTTAGCTTGCCGTTCCAACCTTGCCGCAGCAGCTATCCCTGCTATCTGAAGGTTGTGTTTCTCTTGTTGTGTAACTAAATCCACCGGTACCTGCTTCGTTACCTCCCTCGTACCGTCTACGCTGTGACTTCCTTCAGTCCTCCTCTCCACATCCCGACTCCGGAGGCTTAGAGTACCCGGGCCTTCTTCCAAAACTGGGTTTTCCCGCATCTCACACGATATGTCTCCTAAGAGATTACCACTAGAGTGAGAGAACGGTACTTAAGATTTACAAATTGTTTAATAGGTCGCTTGTAAATAACGACTAGTAGGGGTTTAGTGAAAAACACTTGAACTTTCCCGGTTATTATTATTTTCGGTATTCAGGTTTCATACTGATACTGTCAAACACAAAAGGTGCTTCTTCGTGCAATCCCAAGGTAAAACTCTTCACAGCATGTCATCTTGCCCGAATATGCCCCACTTATTCTAAGTATAAATTCAAAATACACTAAAACATATTGTTCATATAAAGATCTCGGCTGCCAGTCTTCACAAAGTCGCCAGCAGCAAGTGGCTGATCAATCGAGTAGCGCACAATATTATTGAACTTATAAATTAACTACTATTCGTCGGTTAATTTGGAGTTGGACCATGCGTCGTCCTCTTTATATTATTGAACTTATAAATTAACTGCTATTCGTCGGTTAATTTGGAGTTGGACCATGCCTCGTCCTCTTCATATTATTGAACTTATAAATTAACTGTTATTCGTCAGTTAATTTGGAGTTGGACCATGCCTCGTCCTCTTCATATTATTGAACTTATAAATTAACTGTTATTCGTCAGTTAATTTGGAGTTGGACCATGCCTCGTCCTCTTCATATTATTGAACTTATAAATTAACTGCTATTCGTCGGTTAATTTGGAGTTGGACCATGCCTCGTCCTCTTCATATTATTGAACTTATAAATTAACTGCTATTCGTCGGTTAATTTGGAGTTGGACCATGCCTCGTCCTCTTCATATTATTGAACTTATAAATTAACTGTTATTCGTCAGTTAATTTGGAGTTGGACCATGCCTCGTCCTCTTCATATTATTGAACTTATAAATTAACTGCTATTCGTCGGTTAATTTGGAGTTGGACCATGCCTCGTCCTCTTCATATTATTGAACTTATAAATTAACTGTTATTCGTCAGTTAATTTGGAGTTGGACCATGCCTCGTCCTCTTCATATTATTGAACTTATAAATTAACTGTTATTCGTCAGTTAATTTGGAGTTGGACCATGCCTCGTCCTCTTCATATTATTGAACTTATAAATTAACTGCTATTCGTCGGTTAATTTGGAGTTGGACCATGCCTCGTCCTCTTCATATTATTGAACTTATAAATTAACTGTTATTCGTCAGTTAATTTGGAGTTGGACCATGCCTCGTCCTCTTCATATTATTGAACTTATAAATTAACTGCTATTCGTCGGTTAATTTGGAGTTGGACCATGCCTCGTCCTCTTCATATTATTGAACTTATAAATTAACTGTTATTCGTCAGTTAATTTGGAGTTGGACCATGCCTCGTCCTCTTCATATTATTGAACTTATAAATTAACTGTTATTCGTCAGTTAATTTGGAGTTGGACCATGCCTCGTCCTCTTCATATTATTGAACTTATAAATTAACTGTTATTCGTCAGTTAATTTGGAGTTGGACCATGCCTCGTCCTCTTCATATTATTGAACTTATAAATTAACTGTTATTCGTCAGTTAATTTGGAGTTGGACCATGCCTCGTCCTCTTCATATTATTGAACTTATAAATTAACTGTTATTCGTCAGTTAATTTGGAGTTGGACCATGCCTCGTCCTCTTCATATTATTGAACTTATAAATTAACTGTTATTCGTCAGTTAATTTGGAGTTGGACCATGCCTCGTCCTCTTCATATTATTGAACTTATAAATTAACTGTTATTCGTCAGTTAATTTGGAGTTGGACCATGCCTCGTCCTCTTCATATTATTGAACTTATAAATTAACTGTTATTCGTCAGTTAATTTGGAGTTGGACCATGCCTCGTCCTCTTCATATTATTGAACTTATAAATTAACTGTTATTCGTCAGTTAATTTGGAGTTGGACCATGCCTCGTCCTCTTCATATTATTGAACTTATAAATTAACTGTTATTCGTCAGTTAATTTGGAGTTGGACCATGCCTCGTCCTCTTCATATTATTGAACTTATAAATTAACTGTTATTCGTCAGTTAATTTGGAGTTGGACCATGCCTCGTCCTCTTCATATTATTGAACTTATAAATTAACTGTTGCCTCGTCCTTCTGCTTGGCACTGGTATGGTCCGTTTTCTTTACAAATGAGTACAGGGTACTTTTCAATCAACTCTCTTAAATTCGTCAGCTCCCGATATTGTAAAATTGTTGCTTCTTTCTCTGTAAAAATAATAATATTAGATAGATATTTTTATTATCCATTTTTTGCTTACAATATTTGAATAAAACTTGAACTTGCAACTGTTGTATCTATCCATGTCTTTGAAGTAGAATGGTCTTCATTAATCCACGTTTCATCTAAATATATATTTTGTTGCTTGAGCTGTTGTCCTTGAGCCTTGCATCTCTAATGGCGCGTAGGTAGTTTCTACTCCTAAGTCTTTATTTATCTCATAGTAGGAAATTATTTTCTTTAAAAAAGTGTGTATAATATTTGTAATTGAACATTTTGTAAAATCGTCTATTTTATGTAGTACTGAGAGCCGAGCCTTCGTTTTCTTAGGCGACTTAAGGCACTCGTTCATTTTCTGTTCCTTTATAACTTCAATGTCAAGGGATGATGTAATAGTTTTGCAGATGTCATTATGTGAAGCTGTAGCTTCCTTCAGTAGATGAGAAAGCACGCCGGAGTCTTTGCTTAATAGAACACTAGATCCCGTAGAGTCTTGACATTATCACGATTACTTAAAACAATTAAATAAAGTTCGCTACGCACGTCTGATCAGTAGGAGGTCTGACTAAATGTTTGTGTTCAATGTCAGTGACGATCAAAGTTTTTCGGTCCAAGCTAGACATCGTGAACAGAGTATAGATAGAGACATAATATTGTAACAGAATACTTTGGATTGGAGGGTTTCATTGATATTAGGAGCACTGTTGTCGAGGGGATTCATATTATACCCTCCTCAGTCCTACTCTTTCCAGGTCCACTTTGAGAGGTGGCGGACAGGGACTTTACCAGCTCCTCCATGGTCCACTCCACTGGAACGTTTCTGACCGCACATGTTCTAGTAATATGGAATCTAAGGATCACTGCCGTGAGGTCATTAGTTTTGAGGATTTGATTTGTAGTGAATTGGTTGGCGTCCCTTGGTGACCCTTAAGTTATGACCAAATACCTACTTTAGTCGGGCACTCAAAAATGTGAATTGTACCTACAATTTGAGACGGCCTTACACGTATACAGACAGGGTGGGAAATTCTGACGCCATTGTAACTGTAGGGAAAGTACCTTAAATATCATGTTTTTTTTATTTTTGTCTTGAGTCATATCGAATCTGACACAAAAATACGGGCTTTCGTGTTGCCGGTTGACCTTGGTAATTATATTTTACTATCGACCCCGCTCCTGATTTCGCACGGGTACAATATGGGTTTACAGTCATTCGACTTGATTCTGTTAATGCTCAACTCCTAAAAGTGATAGGTCCATCTATAATGCTCGTAAACCTTCCTCGTATGAAAATCCATTCAGTAGTTTCTGCGTGAAAATGTCACAGACAGACAGACAGGACTTTCTATAATATGTAGTGATTAAGACGGAATATTATGAGGACAGTGCCACGTGCCACGTAGTGCTTTTTTACCACAAATTTTAATAGCGGACCGTAATAAGAACTGCCAAACTGTTATTTGGTCAGAAAAGATTACGCTTGATATATATTTAATAGGCATGACTAAAAAATTCTAATTAGTCTGTCAGTTATATTATCAGAAAATATTGGACACGTATTTTTTAAACAAAAAATGATGAAGATATAGCCCGCTAAAGTTCCGCGTGACGTCACAATTTTTAGCAAGGCTTTGACGCGCTTTATCTCTTGTCATTTTTTGTTTGATTGACAAAAGACAAAATACGTGTCCAATATTTTTTGATAATCTAAATGACGGACTAAATAGAATAATATTTTGTTTACCCTGTCATCTACCCTATTCGCTCAGCGTTCAGTAAATATATAAAATGAAACGTACTAACGATTGGTCAACTGTCAGATGTTCACTCAAATGACATGCAGCTATTGAACTGCCTTACTTTTAATATGAATTATTGTGTACATATTTAGCAAAGTAAGATGCGTTTAAAATGTTGTTTTTTGTTGTTTTTATTGACAGCCATTTGCAATGGAGTCCAATGTATATATGAAATCTCAAAATCATTTGATAATCCTCTGGCTGTGACTGTAAATTTTGTAAATATGTTTAGATATAATGTTAATTATAGAGCTTACATGTGAAAAATAAATAATTAAAAATTTAAATGTTTGTATTTTTATTTCTATTTTGATCAATATTTGAAAAATGGCCAATGTACCGTTTTTTGTCATAATGTATTTTTTTTTGTTTTGGACGTCTTCGTCCCTTTGCAAAATAACCTATTCATTAATTTATCATATCATACCTGTATCGTGAAAATAAAACAAACAAGTATAAAAGTAAAATAGGTATATTATCAAAATATTGTACTAAAGGTTTCACATTTAGATTTTTTTTTGTATTTTTTCGTCCCTATTTTTTACAAATACATCTTATACTTACTTACACATACAAAAATGTACAAATTAATGTACCATAAAGATTTGGAATGTAGTTAACATAGTCGAAACCTACGACACGATAAGCCATTGCCTCATTTGCCGTGTCAATCTTAATACAAGAAATATTACTCAAGATCTTAATTATTCGAGACTTCTTTTTTTATTAAAAGTAAAACTTAACAATAATCGTTAACCAGCACGATAACTTAGAAAATATTCCAAGAGAATGTTTCACAATTTCTGTGAATTAATTTAAAAATCATTGTAAATTAGTAGGTATAAAACAATTATTTTATTTCTCGGATAACAACCTAGACATTGTGAAACATACTCTAAATAAGGCACTAGAGGAGTTGTGTTTCTACATATTAGCTATAATTTTATATTTTTGTAGTTAATTACCTAATGCACAATATTTTAGATTATGTATAATCCATAAGAGTGTAAAGCACATCAGATCTGCAGGAAATGTAAGTAAAAAGCTGATATAAGTATTTTTAATATTAAAACTTATCTTAATTGTAAAATTGGTCAATGTTGAAATTCAACAATTAATGTTACTTAACTATAAAAAAGTGGAACTTATAAATATTCAAATCTTAACTAATAAACATGATTCCCATTCTATTCCAGTACTGTTTTAACATTTCACTTCTAATATTTCACTCCTAATCTCTAATGTAATCCACTAACTAAATCATTTTGAATTTGATTTCACTCTCTATTACGTCGCCACTTTACTATTTCAAATTAAGTTGCTTGCCGAAAATAAACCCACTGAGCCCCTACCATGACATTTAATAAAAAAACTAACTAAAAATCCACTTACTCATATTGCCAGCGTCAATAGCATAAAACTCGTGAATATCTAAGTATTAAAAACAGAGCTAAACTGCTGCTTTAAAATTCTTTCGCAGCATTTGTTAAAGCAAAATAGTTTGGCGGCCAACAATAACTTTTCCTGCGACATGAACACTTCTAAGATATTGAATAAAAGTTGAGAAAAATAAATAAATTATAACTTTATAAGTAGGTCCCCAACGCGTCAAGAAAAACTGTCAAAAAATCGAAAGAAACCCAACCGTAGACAAAGAAAGCAATGTTTTAATATAGTATCTTCTATATTTTTCTCATTCACACTTTGTATTTATTCATAACATTATCTCGCTCTAGCGTGAAAGAAAAATAATTAACATATTACTTTGTCTGTCTACTGAAACATTCAAGTTAACTACACACCTGCAGTTAAAACTGGTGATCCCAAATTCAGTGCGGAATTCAGAAAATGTCGTATGTACCAAAATTATTTACTACAATGTTTTTGAGATATTTCCTATTCCTATTTTTTTTTTCGAGTCGCCGTGTTCCACCAAACAATCCAATATATCTACTTTAAATATATATTATACTCTAGGTAAATAGAGTAGTTCACCAGTCCACCTCGTCAGGCAGCCCACCCGGGTACTCCCCAGTGAGACAGGCGGTACAGTGACCACCCAGATCGTCCCCCGAGTTGGTCTTCATGTTGTAGTGGATGGCACTCACAAGACCTTCCACGCTTAAGTACTCTAGACTGTCGGCGCCTGTGGGGAAAAATAAGAGTTAATTTTGCTTATGTGGGTACTAACTAAAACAAAAAAAGTGGCTTTTTCTTCGAGATAAATTCTTGTCACATTTAAAAAAATCCACGGTCGAAGTTTGTTTTTGCCTCTTTCATTTTGCACAGAGATAGTTGGAAAGCCGAAAAACGACATAGGCTATTTTAAACCACGGGATTTTTTTTCTATATCGCTAGTGATATAATAATATGTTGACGGGCAACTACAGTTGTGCAAAAAAAACAAATTAGTTACTGAGAAACACAGCAGTGATGTAAGAATGATTAAAATCGGTCGTTATGTCATTTGACTTCAAAACCGTAGAAAATGAAAAATTTAAATCACTCATTCGGTCGATTAATAACATTTAGGTATTAGGCGAAAAATCTGATCAATGACGAAGACTTGACCCTGGGGGCTGATGAAACGGCAAGTCTTATTTGGTAAACAAACTTTGCATGTCTTTGTTCTATTCTATTCTATTTTTTGTGTTATGACTTGTGGCGTATAAATACTACTGGCCACAGACTTTTAACTTATTAGTAGACAGTAGACACTAAGATTTTGTAAGACGATGTCTATAAAATCTTAGAGTAGACACATGATAGACAGTTATGTCATGTCAAGAGATTAAAATAAAAGATCGTGATAGAGTAAATTTGTAATATAATAATAACCATATCGAAATAATATTCTCTTTAAATGTAGGCGCAACATCGCCTATAGGCTCTATCAGGGTTTTAATGATACCGCCAATGTCAAATTTTATATCCGTTATGGCGTCGGTCGCCATTACATGACGTAGAATCAAAATAAAATGACGTTTTTACGTATTAACAACATTTTAACCTATTTGCAATTGCAGAACTAATAATAATATTTTTAAACGGTTATTTTACAATAAAAAGACAAAAAGTTTGTTTACCAAATAAGAAAAGTCTAAAAAATCACTTTATATTTTCTAAATCTTGGATTTGATTCGGCGAGATTACTGGGCTAAATTACAAAATTATAACTATATTATTAGACACTCACCGACATGTGCTGCCAATTTGAAAGAATCCATCTTGTTAGCGATGAGTTCCTCTCGTGTAGGTATGTTGATACCCATGTAGCATGGATACTTGAGGGGAGGGGACGCTATCCTTATATGGACCTACAAATATAATTGTTTTAGTGGCAAAGTAAGGTCTCTTAAAGAAAAAAAAGGCAATGGGGACTGCAGACAAGTGAAAACTATATAACGACATCTAGCGATCATTTCACAATATATCAGTGGCCAGACCGAATAACTCCCGGCCAAATATGCAGCGAAAAATGCCCGACCCAGGTGTATACGTGTGCACGTATGTGTGCAGTACACGAATTCCTGCATGGACATTCTCAGGTCCAGCATACTCGGGGCGGGCAATCCATGGTCTTGTGCCGAAAACAGGTCGCAAATCCATAAATCCCCCTACCATAAGTCCCCCTACCATAAGTCCCCCTACCATAAGTCCCCCTACCATAAGTCCCCCTACCATAAGTCCCCCTACCAAAAATCGCTCAAAGCGACTATATTAGGTACAGTAGACTTGATTGAAATCGATTAATTTCGAATAGACAACATACCGATTAAGTATCCGCAATTCGGTGTGTAAAGTGAAAACTAAGGTGTTATTTATTGAATTTGTTGTTAATGGGAGCGCCATCAGCGCCATCTGTATTTTTTGATAAAAACATCTTACGCGTAACATTTTTTTCCCTCGACCGTGCGAGTGCATGTAGCTTTCTCAATACTGTAGACAAAATCTACAAGCGGTAGCATAACGTCCTCAGTTCCGTCACTGTTTTAATGACAGTTGTCACGTGATCCCTTAAAAGACAAATTATCTAGAAATCACGTGACAAATGTCATAAATTTTGTCTACGCGGTCATTCTCGCACGGCAAGTTTAACTTCAAAAATGTATGTTAAATAATCTCACCTCAGCCGCCCCAGCATCTCTTAACAACTTAATAATAGGTCCGATGGTGTTCCCTCTCACTATGGAGTCATCGATCAATACAATTCTTTTCCCTTTGACATTTTCTGACAGCGCACCAAACTTCTTAGCCACACCTAGTTGACGCAGCCTCGTGGATGGCTGAATGAATGTGCGGCCTACGTAGCGGTTCTTACATAGGACTTCCATGAATGGTATCCCAGACTGAAAAGAAACGAGCTGATGTAAGTAATTAATTTTTATCGACTACTTGTGCTTCAAAAATGTATAGGTAACGTGACAAGTTTTTAAATCTATATGACTATAAGAAAAATCTACTAACTGAGTTTTGGAAGCGATGTCTTATTGGTCGAAAAATTCCCTTGGTAAACTTTGCTGCAAAATCTGCCAACTGAGCTTTGCACGCTATGTCTGATTGATCGATAAATTCCTATGGTATACTTTGCTGCAAAATGTACCAACTGAGTTTTAGAAGATCTCTGATTGGTCTTAAAATTCCCATGGTAGACTTGCTGCAAAATATACCGACTGAATTTTGGAAGCGACTGATTGGTATAAAAATTCCCATGGTAGACTTGCTGTAAAATGTATCAACTGAGTTTTGGAAGCGATGCCTAATTGGTCGAAAAATTCCTAATTTTCCCAAGTTTTTTAAACGGTCTCTAAAACTCTCATGGTAGACTTTGTCTCAAAAATCTACCAAATTAATTTTGAACGTGATTTTTAATTGGTACAAAAACTCCCATAGTAGACTTTGTCCAGAAAATCTACCAACTGAGTTTTGGAAGAAATAAGTATTAAATTTTAATCTTAGCATTTTAAAATGTGTTTTTTTCTAGTTGGTCTCAGGTTATTTACATTGCCTGTGTCCTAAACTCCTTTGTAAATCAGACAATGCTTGAACCTCGTTGTAAACAAAAAATATACAAGTACCTGTCTTGCATATCCGTGCGCTGCTGCCGTCCCAGACTCTGGTACAGACGATACGATGTCAGCATCTACCGGAGACTCCCGCGCTAACATCCTGCCACACTGCATACGAGCACTGTACACCATTTGACCTGAATCATAACAATATTTATGTAAGATCTGTGGTGTGTTCGTTGTTTAGACGTTTTTAAAACAAGATAAAAGAAAAAAGTCACGGTGGGGTCACGTTGGGGTCACCAGTTTGGAAAGTTTTATGTAAGTTTTTCCAAAAAATTAATCAATCAGTTTGTCATGTGTATTTGAGGCTACTTTGGATGCCGGACAGATCCCGGACTGCTGTCCACACACATTCACATACACTCGAAAATTATCGGTGAGATATCCGCCGAGTCTGTGGTGGGTTTAAAACGGAGCAACAGATCGATGTCATTTTTTGTGACATACGCTGACCCCGGAACAATATTCAATTCTCCCGGGAAAATTATCCGGAGCGGGTAGTTTTATTAATAATCAATAAAACTTACCTTCGAACATACTATCAGCTCTAGCGAAGTAAACATACTCGAAAATACAGAACGCTTGTTGTTTACTGGCCGGCCTCTCTACCACGTCCACTGTGCGGACTCCGAACCTGGACATCTCTACTATCTCTCCGGGCAGCACTTCCCTTACGTATCGCGCACCTGTAAGTAAAAAAAAATTATGTAGGTACAACTGGCTAAATGTAGACACTGTTACTAGTGTATCTGGCCACATATATAACGCAAGTTAAGTGTTTAGGTTCGATTTCGGACAGTTTTTTTTTTCGACCACTAAATATCATCATCATCAACCTTTTAAGATTTTTAGTGGTGCTCATTGAGAGGAATTGCCATAGTCACCACGCTTGGCAGGCGGGTTGGTGCCCTCCGAAGCACGAGGTGTCGATTTAAGCACATATTCTTAAAGAAAATTGGTGCTTAGCATTTTGGCAAGGGGTAGGATTCGAACCCGGGACCTCTTAGGCTATCGACTACCACTAAATATAGGTGGGTATTATTCTCTCTTAGCAAAAAAAACTACCAATAAATATCTAGTGTACGATGACCGAGTGGTTAAGACGTCTGGTATTAAATAGGCCGACCAAGGTTCGATCCCGGATCCCGTCCATGTAACATGGGTTTTTTTTTACAATTAATTACTTATGTACATAATCCGACAAACCACACTTAATACGTCAACAGAACTGGCCACTCGTTAGGTATAGCCTCACAAATACCATCGGCTAAAAGAGGAAGACTTTGCCTTCGCTGGGTACCCTGGGACTGATAACACGGTTTCGAGAGCCGAAATACCTCCGAAAAAAATGAATTTAATTTTCCTATAACTATCAAAATCCGCTCAATATGCCTGTAGCAAAGATTCCATATTTAATTTTATAATATTAGTAAAACATAGCTTGACGGCGTAGAAAGAATTTGTGTACGTAGACAAAATCTCTGTTAGAAAGAGAAAGATATATTTTCCTGTAATGACAAAGCAGGACAAAAGTAGCGTCGCGGAAACCGGCCCTTTTTGATGTGTACAACTTTCTTTCCTTTCGCTTTCCTGAAATCTGTGGGAGTGATTTCGTGAAAAGGGACGGAAGTGTGTAACAGGAAGCCGGGGAAACGAGCGCTATGTGATTTGACCAATGAGCGCGCGCGGTGATAGAGTTGGCCGTCAGATGGTACCAACCCATTTTCTGAGAGGTTGGTACGGTCAGCCAACAGTGTGTTCGTGTGTGTGACGAGAAAGAGAAAGGGAATTAGAGAAGGAGAACGCATCAACTGTGCGCTTAACCTACAGTGTTGTGTATAAAGTGTTAATGTTTTCAGGATATGTTAATGTTGCTTATTACCAAGGTGAGATGACAGATGTTACACATCATATGCGACTACTGTAAGGCTCGCTCGTTGTTTTTTTCTTATATAATATAATATGTTTTATCTCTAGCGAAAAAAGAATTGACTGATGATATTGATCATTGAGGTATACTCACCGATAGATAGAAATCCACAAGACTCTGAGGACACAACCCAACCTTCAGCTTTATCATCTAGTCCATTCTTTCCGCAACCGTTCATCAGAACTGAAAATCAACAAAAAAAAACACATTATATCTCTGATTATAAAAAAAAATATGAAAAACTTCCTAGGACTAGACCCTAGCTAGACGAATGTTTTTTTTTAATTAATAAACTAAAAATTCAACTTTTTATATAAAGATATTCATAAGTCGATTAACAAGAGCTGGCACAAACAAAAACAATCAATATATTAAAAAATTCAGCCCATAGAATAAAAAATGCTTCATCATTCATCTATAAATTCAAATATAGAACGTCTACCTAAATACACTTTGTGAGTGTTGCCACGTGACGCAATCAAAATGATATAAGACTATAATGATTATAAGACAATACATTCTTTTAATTTTATATAACCTACTTTTTAATAAACTTCATATATTTATTATGACAAGATTCTGTCCCTTTTTTAGCATCTTGGTCGGCTTATACATTACATGATAAATCCCAACATAATAATGTTTGTATATTGAATGGAATGGAACTATATTATTATAACATGCATTCTGTTCTATTCTAAGTGTCATAATGTTCCCCATGACAAATGATACTTGTATAATATTCTATAATGTAGTGTCACAAACTTATTATATGTACCTATAGGTAATATTTTTGAAATTGTGTTCCTATGTATGTTTTTATAGTTTCATTTACATTTTATAATTTTCATTTTTTGCTAAGTTTGTGGCACTATAATGTTGCTGATTGACTGGTAATTAAGGATGTACCACAAACAATGATATATAATAAATTAAATAAATGAAGTGTGGTTTTACACAATTATAACATTTACATTTTAATTAAAACAATGTATTTTTTTAGACAATCTTATTTTTTTATTGTTAAATTTTTAAATAACAGTTTAAAAATATTATTATTAGTTTTGCAAATTTAAAAGAGGTTAAAATTAAAGGCAAAGTTTGTTTATCATATAAGACAAGACTAGAAAAACGAAAGAGGTATTCGTGCCACGTATCACTAGTAAGCATACCAGTGACATGGCACGTCATACAGGTGCCACATTCATACATTTCTATGGAATATTTAGTGTATGTGGGCAATGGGCATGCTTAGTAATCTAAAATTGATTGCCATTGGTACCCCAGGGATGAATTTCTACACAAAACGGCACAAGATATTTACGCTGTTTTAGCAGATTCAGAAATGTCTGTAGCAACCACTTCTTTAACTCGTGTTTTCCCGTTACTTAGACAGTGGTATGGGAGCTGAGGCCATGTAAATCGTATAATTTCTGCTATGTACTTATATTATAATGATATGAATGATCGTTCATGCATACCCGACGCATGCTGCGAAGATGATTGCTTGTATACATCTGAAAAAAATACACACCGTAAGAATAATATGAAAAATGTTAGGTACCACAATTGAGGTTTCAATCCATGAATGACAGCAAATTAAATTGTTTTTTACACCAAATAATATAAAATTTTTGGTCATTCCGCTTTTGATGTTAAACAAAAAAAGCAGAATCAGGCCTGTCTCACTTCGCAAATTTCACGAAATATACCTAGAGGGAAAAATATGACATGGCCAGAAACAAAACACTGGCCTTATGTAGATATGTACCCGTAATAACGATTTCACCACTTCAAAGGGCTCGTAAAGCCGGTGCCTGGACTTCTGAAAATAGTTCCCCTTACCTAGACTTTCTCGTAAATATCGTGGATTTCGTCTCGAATCTCGATATCTTAGACAAATTAGAGGATAAATGGCTAATGGGCTGATATTTAATATGGTTTTACCAGATGAGATGTGATGGAAAAAAAAAATATTAAAATTTTGATTAGATTAGATTATTTTTGTTTACTTACACGATGACCCGAGCGGTATAATTTTCCCCAAACACAGAGGTCGATTTCCGTACGGATCTCTCACTGCGTAGATCTTGTCTTTCAACATTATAACCAACGAATAACTCAGTGGTGCCAATCTGAAAATCAATTCACACAAGTAAATATAAATAAGTTGCGGTTTTCACTATTAGATAGATTAGGAAAAAAGTTACCCTCAGCGAGTTTTTATGGAGTATGCTGTCTAATCCGTGAGAGATATAACAAAATGATGTAGGAAAGAATTGTGTAGAATAAAATGATCTACAAAAAAGTCCTTGATAGCATATATCTATATTATACTGACCTCATTAAATGATTGATCCTCGCTGGCCAATCAGGGCCATTAGTTTCTCCTTCTGGCGGGTTGAGACAGAGCGCTTGTGTGATCAGTTCGGAGTCTGAATGTGTTGACAGACCCACGCCACGTCCTAACACCTGATACAAAATAGGAACTATTAATCATTCGTTGGGATTCCACATCCGGTCATGGCGCCGAACGCACGGGTTTTCGTCATGGCGTGATGTGGAATCCGGTTTAATCCCGGCCGCGCTGTGTGTAATGGTTGTGATTAGTCAGTGATTAATAAGACATATCACGGTCGGCGGGATAATCTTAGCTATCGATTTATCGGCTTACTATTGCACAAGATTAAACACTGGAGACTGGCAGAATTGCGACGAAAGTCAGCACTGTTGCCATATATCAAAAGAAGAAAGAAAGAATTCGTTGATTCCACGTCATGTCATGGTGATCAACGCACGCGACCCGCCGTGACGTGATGGGGAATCCAGTTTTATCCCGTCCGCGCTGTGATAGTCGTGATTAGTCAGTGATTAATAGGGCATATCACGGTCGGCAGGGTCATCTCAAATACCGATTAATAGGCTTTATACACCAATAACCGATTAACATTGGTGAAAAGAAGAAGATAATTCGTTGAAAATAATACAAGTGCCTTACCAATAACTTTTAGAGCTATATTTATAGCGTAATTGGTAGGCGTTGAACTTAAAACCGGCCAATTTTTTAAAGTTCTCATGGTTCGGAGGGCAAGTAAATCTAAAAATAGGCCAATTCTTTTTAGGCTAAATCGTTATGTGTATGAAAACTATGAATCTGAACGAGTATTGAAACAGTGTCAAGTTCGTAGTAGGGCCCCTGAACAGCTTAGATCAAATATTACTAAATATTTAGATATAGTGCACGACCAATAGATACCAATCATTAATCTATATTAAGCGTTGGAACCTAAGATTTTATAAGACGATGCGTAGCCCGCCTCAAAATCTTAGGTTGGAACAGTGCATAAAAAGTGGCCCGGCAAACATTGAAAACTCTATTATGAATCATTCAACAAACTAGCTTTGATTTGATATCAAAACTTCCGCTAGGTCACAGCCGGTAAATTACCGGCGGTAATGTTGGAAAAAACCAACCAATAAAATTAAGCAACTCTGGTGTTTTTCCTCAGTTCTCAGGAGCCGTACCCAAAATAATTAATAAGATAATTGATATACCATTTTACGTAGACTGCTACAATTGACAAGTTCTCCATTATGAGCGACGGCCAGCGCCCCGTGAGCTGTGTGTACTACAAATGGCTGACAGTTCACCTCCTCAGATGCAGCAGATGTGGAATATCTGTAAAATATTATTTGTCAATATCAGCGGTTGCACTTCAGAAATAGACAGTTATTAATAAACTAATTTCTGATTAACTTTGACTAGACTTTCAGTTTTAGACCAAACAGAAATCTTCATATATTTTGCTTAGGTATGCACTAATACCAACATGGATAAATAAACGGAATCGCAGCCCAGCCTCCCCCCCTTCCTCCCCATCTCTGTTGATAACAAAAACGTATTGGTTTGTCCACAGATTAGTAATCAGTTCCTCCACTCCGACCAACTATGACCAACTAGTTGTGCAGAATGTACTGCTTGTCATATTTAGATACTAATCTGTGGACGGTTGCCAACACGTTTTTGTTAGCAACAGAGATACGGGGCAGAGTCGTTACTTTTACGTCCCTAACAAAATTTTAAGCTTTAATTGTATTTGTTCATAAAAAAAATTTAGTGTTAGTCTTTTAATAATTGATATGTACCGTGTTTTATGTTGTAATAAAATTATTATTTTCAATTGTCAAATAAAGTTCTAACTAATATTAAAACTATTTACATAGCTACACATATATAAAATAAAATATTCAACATATTATATGTAAATTTATACCTAGTATGACCAATGCCCAGATTTCCCTTCAGCTTCCTTATGGCTTCATCGTTAAATATGTTATTGATCAGTCCCATTCCCTTGTGAGAGTTGAACGTGCGGGCGCTTTTTCCTTCTGATGTCACTATACCTGCTGACTCCTGCCCTCTGTAATATTCAATTAAATGATGAAAAGACAACCATATAAAAAAAATAAGATGATCTTTTTACCGGGCAAAAAGTATCCAATGTTTTTTAACTTTCCGCTAAGAAAATTAAAGATTTTCAAATAAGAGGAAGTTGTTTCGACCATTTTGAGATGGATGGAGAGTATTACATACACATACATCAACATGTAAACATGTTTACATTGTGTTTAAACGTGTTTTAGATTTCATAATTCCTGAACTACTGGATCATAATCTCTCTCAAAATCATGTCTAAATCGGTCCATTAGTTTTTAAGTAAGCGACAAAGGTGTCATGTTTGTCGTATGATGTCTTTGGAACGAAACGGTCGATGATTAGTTTTTGGAGTCGATCGGATAAAATAAATAATTGAAATAAGAATTGATTATTTTACTATATATCGACAAAAACTATATCCTTTCCTTTCCGCTCCGGCTTCGCCCGTGAATAATTCAAACAAAATAAAATATAGCCCATTATGTCACTCAGGGATATCATAGCTTTCTATTCATGAAATAATGTGCAGTAGTTTGACATATTACCCCCCACATCCAAACTTACATACTTTACCTCTTTATAACATTAGTATCTAGATAAAATGTATATTTTTAGTGTACTTATTTTTTATAATAAAAGAGAGCCGTCGCGGGAGGCCTGGCAGATGTGAAACATAGAAAATATGCATGAAAGGATGGTTTATTAACGAAATAAATATGGCATAATCAAAAGTTACAAAGTGAACAACACTGCTCACGCTATAGATATACCTCCATACTACATAGACATACTTACAACCTGCCGCATTAGGTAGATGTTTCACATCAAAAATTTAAAAGAAACCTACCTACTTAGGGTTCCATTTCTAAAAATCCACGGGCTAGTAAGATAGTCTAAAATAAATACCAACCTGTGTTGTAAAGCCACCAAACCTAAACAAATAACTTGCGCCACGTCCACATGTGTTGGCCACTCTCCCGTACCAATAGCACCAAACACACCACATTCGTGAGTCAAACCTGGAACAATGTATACAAGCGTTCTACAAACCATAATATGAAATATAAAAACGTTGTAAGGTGGCCATCGGGACAAACCATAGATGTAGTATGCTGGCGCTCTACTAGATTGGTAATGTCGCGATTAGAACGATACCAAAAAAATTTATACATCAGTGTGCGTGACAAATGTGTTATTCTGTGGATTTTTATCTTAGATGACTTACATCCAGGCATTGCACCATGCACTGCATTAACCACATTAATAAATAATACTTTAAAACAGGATATTTACAAAAATAAGCGAAATTACTACTGACGCTTAGTAAAGGCTTCCGTACCATTATCTTTAAAAACGGCAAAAAAAAATGTATTTGTTGTATGGGAGCCCCCCTTAAATATTAATTTTATTTTAATTAAATTATTTATTTTAAAGTGAATAATATACTCAATATTCTGTGAATATTTCAAGCGTCTACCTGTTGCCGTTATCAATATCGAGCAAAAACGAGCAAAAAAATCACGTTTGTTGTATGGGAGCCCCCTTAAATATTTATTTTATTCTGTTTTTTAGTATTTGTTGTTATAGCGGCAACAGAAATACATCATCTGTGAAAATTTCAACTGTCTATCACGGTTCATGAGATACAGCCTGGTGACAGACGGACAGACAGACGGACGGACAGCGGAGTCTTAGTAATAGGGTTTCCGTTTTTACCCTTTGGGTACGGAACCCTAAAAACGGTCTCGTCTATCTGTCTTACTTTAACATACACGTATCAATGTGCTTTCTCTTTTGTATTGCCAATCTAGTAAAATTTGACACGATTTTGATACTAAATCTATGGGGCAAACACTAATTCAGAACAAAGTAGGTAGGTACCTATATTCCTTGGTTTACTGACCAAAAATACTATAGGTAGGTACTCTGAATTTAGAACATTTTGGCATCAAGATGAATATCAAGTATAAAAGGATACCTACAAATGGTATAAAAGGATGTCATATAGTGCGAACTTTCTTTCATAGAGTTTAGTCACGCGGTATTTAAAAGAAAATCCTCTAAATGATTTTCGATATAAATCCAATAATATGTCATCGTAAATTTTTCGCTATTTAAAATTTTTTTCACCTTCAGTGCTGCCAACATAAGCCCAAATTATTTTAGGTCAATTAAATTAAATAAGGATCAAATAGCACTTTATAAACTCGTGACACATTTAGTCACGTGACTTTATCTTCTGAGAATAATTATGATTGTATGTCCGTGCGAATTTCATCATTATTATAGCGATAAAAGTGTATTAAATTAATCTACGATTAATAAAACTTTGTAAATATTTTATAAAAGGATTTATTTTTTAGAAAAAACTATTCGGGTGCCAAAGGAAGATCTTATGATACTTAAAATATTGAAAATTATAAATTTGTACTGTTTGGTGTAGAAACTCTAGGTCCGTGGGGTTCAAATGCCAAAAAGTTTATTACATATAATAATATATCCCCACGACTGATCATCTCCTCTGGTGACAAGAGGGCTGGCTCCTTCCTCGCTCAATGAATCAGCATCGCGATTCAGCGGGTAAATGCAGACAGTATTCTAGCAACTATTCCATGCGGGTATTTTTATTTAGTTATTTTTAATGTTTAAATTTAATTTTAGGGTTTCTTACAGTATAAAAATTAAATATTAAAAAGTCTGTTTGTTTAATCTATTCTACCCTAGCTATTAGAAAAAAATACTGTAAATTAACAACAAAAATAAATAAGTTTTACCTGACTCAACAGCGCCTCTTCCGTGACGTTTACTGTGTATTTTGACTTCATTATTAACACTGTCACATTTACAATCAGAATCTTGAATTTCATCGCCAACGTTCGGTGTTTCTTGTAATCTCTCCAATAACGGGTTAACTTCTGTTTCTTCGACGTTGCAACCTCGTTTGTTACACCTCCTTGGTTTAGAAGCGGATGGTCCCTTTGGACCTTCCATTTTATTCTAAAAAAAAATATAAAATATATTTAATTTTCGTAAAGGCAAAGACCTTATTATACACATTCGTATCACAGACTAACCATCGGATAAACAGTAATTGTGTAAAATCTTTATCAAATGGAGAAATACAGGCGTCGCGAACTGCTCTGTCAACAAGCCATTAATAGCAATTGATAATAATATAGCAAAACATATTCTTTCCATCTCGTAATCAGGCCTATAACCCTATTATTGTACTTTTTTATCTGCTCACTGTTGTTATACTGGAATATTGACGTCATAGTTGATGCAAAATTCATTTATGACGTTTCTTGTGGTCATATTATACAATATTAGTGGTCATTATATGTAGCACAAACTGCACAACTCAAATAATAAGGCAAATAAATAATACACGTATTTTATTATGACTTGTAGGTACCTATTGCTCAATGTCTTTAATCTAGACTTACAACAACACACACCTTCACGGCCTTTATACGGCGGTGTGTCCTTAATGGAGCTAGAAGTGTCACTTCTTCAACACAGGGAAATATCTGTTATTTTAGAAGAAGTGCGGAAGCCGGCTTTACGTGCCCTCCAAAACACATATTCTTAAAGAAAATTGATGCTTAACATTTTGTTTGAAACGCATTTAGACTTTAAATTAATTTAATTTTCATAATATTGTGCATTCACGAAAGAGTTTAATTTAAAGTTATGTTAAGCTAATGTTGGTAGCACTGGATTTAGTGATAATTTTATAATAGAGTGCATTTAGTGCCTATTAATTAAAATTTGGTACAATTTGCTGATGGTGATTCAGGGGTGGTGTGTGGGTATGTGACGTGAGGTATGTGCGTGCAGTGCAACATAATATGATGGTGTCCGTGACAGCCGACAGGTAACAAATAGAATAGAATGGAAGCCATCCATCAAACAAAATTCAGATCCGTCTCATGAATGAATAAATCCCTATCATAAATGCGAAATGTATGTTTGTTACTCAATCAGGCCAGTACGGCCGAACGGATCTGAATGAAACTTGGCACAGAAATAGATTATAGTCTGGAATAGCACTTAGGTTACTTTTTATCCCGGATAAATGTATGGTTCCCGTGGGATATTTTGTTTTTGTTTTTCACGGAATCGACATGTTTTTTGCATAGTTGTAGTTTAGGGGTCAGAAAATGACAAAAATATACTACTTTTTATAGGTACCGCGAAAGCGGGCGGGGGAGGGGCAAATTACAGCCACGGGATTATTTCTTTTTGGATCTATTTCCACACGGGTGAAACCGCGGACAAAAGCTTGTAAGTCATAATGTAATTATTATGAACTAAAATCAGATAAAATAGCATACTTTGCGGTACCAATTGGCGATTGACATTACTTTTGACATTGGTGAAATAATTTAATTCGGCCTAAATGGATGTCACTCAGGGATGTCATTAGCATTAAACTAGCACAGATTACCTTTCCATTATTCCGATCAAAAGTGTCAAATAAAAACATTATCTGATAGGTTAGCATAGTTTTGACGTGACTTCTTTCGTTTCGGCCGAATGGCCTTGAAAAGGCCAAAACGTTTTATGTCCAACAAGGACCGGCCAGAGAAAGCCTGGGCCGAGAGGTCCGGCCCAACAATGTGCGTGCAAATTTCCTATGCCGGGCAAAGACAAGTACACAGAATTTGCCCGCACATTGTTGGGCCGGACATTCTCGGACCGGGTATGTCCTGCACAAGAATACCGAGCAATTTGCTTGGCCGGACAAAGACAAGTACACGGAATTTGCCCGCACATTGTTGGGCCGGACCTCTCGGCCCAGGCTTTCTCTGGCCGGTCCTTGTTGGACATAAAACGTTTTGGCCTTTTCAAGGCCATTCGGCCGAAACGAAAGAAGTCACGTCAAAACTATGCTAACCTAGCTGGTGATATCGTTATTAGCTTCAGTTGCTTCCGGTTAAAATATCTTCTGAGAATCGTGGACAAAACAAACCTTGTAATTAAACGCTACTCCATTTGAAACTGTTTATCTTATCTATACTAATAATAAAGTTTGTTTGAACGCGCTAATCTCAGGAACTACCAGTCGGATCTATAACTATTAGTGATGTGCCGGATATCCGTATTCGTATCCGTATCCGCGGATATCCGAGGGAGAAGAGAGATCCGTATCCGTTAGTTTTTGGCGGATCTTTTACCTTATTAATATTTAATTCATAGATGAAATTTTATATATATAGGTGATTAGGTAACAATGAAAATCTGTTAAATTCCATTCAGATTATCGTTTAAGGTCTCGCGAACCGACAACGATTGAGTACAGTAGGTACGCGGCGGTAAATATTGCACATCGATCTTTGGAAAGAGACAATCTGTTATAAGAGTTAACTCTTAAAGAGGTCAATAACTTTTGTCCATAACAGATTGTCTCTTTCCAAAGGTCGATGTGCAATATTTAGCGCCGCGTACTCTAAGAAAGTTAAGATCTGTATCCGTATCCGTATTCGTGGATCTTGAGACCAAATATCCGTATTCAGATCCGTATCCGCGGATATACATTTTTAACGATCACTAATAACTATCAGTTAGGCCAGCGGTTCCCAAACTTTTTTGGCGACGGAGCCCTAAAATAATCAATTATTAGGCGCTCTCTTTTTAGGCATTCCACTAGGTACTACTCTTTTAGTTATTTTTTAGTAATTAATTAGTGATGACCTAATTAGTTACATTTTATTTTTGTTTTATAAACATACCCAGGTGTTTAAATGACTATATTTGATGTATTAAAATAAACCATTTATGTAAAGCGCTTACTGTAAATGTATTTATTATTTGACAACATCGCTTCACTATTGTAAAGAATAAACAGCGTCCTTGAAGTATTGCATTTTTTGTCTATGGTTGCCTGTCAATAATTTATGGCGTGCTTATGTCAAAAGTAAAATAAATGGTTGTATTTAGTATAATGTTGTCATTAAATAACATAGTGATTGGATTCCACATCCGGTCATGGCGACATACGCACGCGTTTTCGTCGTGGCGTGATGTGGAATCCAGTTTAATCCTGTTCGCGCTGTGATGGTTGTGATTAATCAGTGATTAATAAGACATATCACGGTCGGCGGGATTATCTTAAATACCGATTTATCGGCTATAAACACTATAAAGGCTATAATACTTGACATTGGCAAATCACCGATGGACATTGGTGGAGCCATAATAAAAAAGAAGAAGAAGTAGTATAATGTTGTCATTAAATAACATAGTGATTACTCTATGATATATGTATGGAAATTGTTCTGCTACGGCCTTCATGTTTACAATAAAATCGTCGGACATACAATATCTTATGACCGAAGAGCTTTGATAAACTACAAGCTGTAGTTTATTAAACCTAATAATTTAGCAACAAATCATCAGATAACAGTCATACAACTCAGTGACAATTACGTCAATACCAAAACATTTTATATTTTTAAAATGTATGAAAATATTTATTCGGTAGATAGTGAAATGTCAACAGATCTGCGCAAGAGTGCCCCAAGTGGCATCATGCTCGCGGGGGGTCAGCTCTGATATCGCGTGTGGTGACCCCGAGTACGTTTCCATGATAGAGGTCAATTGTAATATAAACTTATTGGAAAATTAAATTAGATTTATTACATCAAGCTATAAAGATTTATTCACGCTATTTTTAGGTTCCGCGTTTCCAATACGTTAGGAACAATGTCAATGTCAGAGAATAATGCGGAATGAAAGATGATGTTATGTGACTAAAATGAAGAAAAATAGTTTACGCTTCTTTGGACAAGTTGAAAGAATGAAGGATTGACTAAAAAGCTTTATATGACATAAACGAAAGGAAATTCTGGCAAAGGACGACCTATGTGTACACACAATCGCCGAGCATGTATGAAAGGTATGATGAACATAAAAGAAGCGAAAGAGGTATGCCAGGATCGCGGCAAATGGCATTCGATTGTCTCTCCCTACCCCTCTTAAAATAAAGTGCGTGATTATAGATAGGTTAGATTCTAATATAATAAATTTAGTTTTTCGCTGGTGGAAATTTCTGAAATGTGACACAAGAATTTATCCCGATGGATTTCTGGGATATAAAGTAGCCTGTGTCACTCATCTTTAAATCACGTCGATCGGTTGCTCTGTATTGACGTGATAGAAGGACTTGACAAACAAATCAACAAATCCTCCGCAAGTTCTACGATGCATAGGATATTTTCTAGGAAATATGAGATGTGTGGAAAGTGGTTCTGAGGTTTGTTGGGAGTACCACCTAATGTTCTTAAAAAGCGTTTACAAAATGTCGTTCTGGAAAATTTCAAATATTCAAACCCGGCGACACTTCTACACAGTTAAGAGGATCGTGTAGCTCAGCTTACGCAGCGAAATAGGTATTTAGAAAATCATATTCTGTCTCAAGCGAGCTCTTCCCCCGGGCATCAGTGCGACAGAGAGCACTGCAGCTCGTGAGTGTTCGTAGGTATGTTCTTCGTTAAAAATTGCGTTTTGGGCGAAAACGATTTACACCTACTAAACTATACCGAAACCTTATAATTTTGGTGTCAAACGTTTTAGCAGATTATAATCTACGTACGTACGTTTTGCTTATTTTGAAATTTTGCTTTGTTTCTCAAATACAGACGGTTTATTACCAGCAAGTTATGAACCAAAAAAACCGAGATTTGAGGGGCTTATAACTTTTGACCTATTACGAATTTTGATAAAAGGAAAAAATACGTACGTAGTTTTTCACTATGTCAGTGACATATTACAAAATCGTTAAAATTAAATAATATTTAGGGGTAGTAAAACGTTTTCTCCGTTTGTATGGACATGGACGCGGTACACTATACTCTTAAATAGACTAAACAATGTTATAGGTACCTACTTTTTCCTGTTATTGAATATTTTTACTAAGTTAGATTTCTTCTTGGGAGCAAGGAAATAAACATACAACTTTTATTTGTTTATTGGAGTCATTTTTTTTTAATTATTTATATTATGTCGTATTGCCAAAAGTGATATTATCATAAGAATGTTATTGTATTTATGATTTTTTTTTAATATTTCAGAACGATTTAAAAAAAATAAGTAATGTACACACGTATTAATAAGTAAATAATATTCGTTACATCTAAAATCTAAGGCCGCTATGTAAAATATCAAGAAACGGTCTAGATAGGTAGTTCTGTAATTCAAGTTAAAGAAACGTTTCTATTTCTTGGAACAAGAACACCAAAAAATCCATTTCTATTGCCTTTCTGGACAAAATATGTGAATGGATGGTCTACTAAAAATGTTAAGTAATTATTAGATTTTGGGTGAAAATATTGTATTTCCATTTTAAAAGTAACACAACTATGTAAAAAAACCCTAGGTCCGTGGGGTTCAAAAGAAACTCTAGGTCCAAATGCCAAAAAATGTTTAATCTTACTTAGAAGGAAAGAAGGAAGGAAAAATGCTGTCTTATTGTAGCAGAACTAGCATATAAAATGTAAGTATGGAGATCGCTATTTTGTTGCCCCAAAAATCAGCCGGAATTGATAAAAAAATTGTGAGCTATACCCGGCGGCTATACCACAGTAAATATATAAGCTAAAGCTATAGGCTGAGTCAGGCTATACGCAACATGTACATAGTAAAGAGTTATCACGTTATGTAAGCGAGATCACAAAGTCGTGTCTAATTGGTTCAAGGTGGCTCAATTCCGTCATTGTATTTAGACTAAAGATTTGTAAAGATAATAAAATTGAAAAAATAATCTAATAACAGAGTATTATATTATTATTTTTATTTATATATTTACACATAACAATATAATGGCAAGAATACTTGCTGCATTTCCCCGCTGAATCGCGACTGATGATCAGATGAGAAGAGATGATCAGTTGAGGGGATATATCTTTAATAAACTTTTTTGGCATTTGAACCCATTTGAACCCCACGGACCTAGAGTTTCTACACCAAACAGCACAAATTTGTAGTTTTAAGATCCATTCAAAGTAATTATTGGAACCAACCTCTTGATTTCCTTGAACTTATGTCAACATTATTTTATTTAAAACTAGCTTTTTGCCCCCGGCTTCGTCCGTGAATATTTTCGAACAAAATAAAACAGTCTAATAGCACTCAGGGATAACTTCCTATTAGTGAATTTTCAGAATCGGATTAGTAGTTTGAGAGATTATACACACTTTGGGACCTCTCGATTGATGACCTATTTCCCGCAGTATAAAAAGAGTCGACAGCGAAACGGCAAAGTGGAAAACTTTATTCTCGTTTCCCCGCCAAATGGATCACCCTTTTTAAACTTAAACTAATAGGAGAGGCAAAATAATTGATATACATTTCTTCAATCTATACAAATAATAAAAGGATTTGAAAGTTATTTTTGCATTTGATAGCCCAATTCTTGAGGAATGTTATAGAACATCACGCTACGACCTATAGAGGCGGAGCAGTAACCGGGTGCAAATGTATATAGACCTCCATTCAAAAGAGTTGCAAAAATGTTGCAATGACCTTGTGACCCCTTGACCTTAGCACAGATTTTCGAAGTCTCAACCCACGCGTCCCAGGAGAGTCTGGAGGGTACGAATGAAATCAAATAGCTTCCTGGACCAACAAGCTGGAGAGGGAAAAGTACCTGAAGGAGAGATCTAATACGCAGTGCTGAAGGTTTAGGATGGAGCGCTTAGTAAGGATATTGGCGGAAGAACTCATAAAGCTATAGTATTGACATCAGGTGACAAGTGACCGATTAACCTAAAGTCAATCTACTTCTCGAATATAAATAAAGACAAAAATGAAATAATGACTGCTAGGGGCTAGGGCGCTCCCCAAAAGATTTACAATAAAATAAAAACAATAAAGATTATATTACGGCGAAAGAGGTGATAACTACGGAGACAAAGATAAATATAATATGTACCAGTCTAACATCAGACTGGCCACGTGGAACGCATTTATGGACCACCCAACCACCTTCGCACAGAACAGCCTGTTCTAACAGTAACAGGCAGTGGCAAGTCTTCTCTATAAAAAAAAGAACCAAGAAGTAACGACTACAACTCGCGCCAAATTAGTTGAGCCAAAAATATATCACGTGGTTAGATTGCGCTGCATGCTTCATACGATTTGTATGGGTATCCGGGGCGTCCTATCCACTCTATTTGCATCAATTTATTTGAAGCGCACAAAAGGGCGATACAGGGAATTTAATAAGGACAGGGAACGGATCTAGAATCATGTATGAGACCACAAACAATCTTGCTAAGTCAATTCTTCAGGGATCACAGAACATTATAAAGAACAATAGAAGTATAAAAGGGCGTTCCCGCGTAACACATTTTGTATATGCGCTGTTGCATATAATATACGATTTCGGCCAAACTTCAGAATTTCCCCTGAAATATAGCCAAAAAATGATAATCGCACAAATAAATTGTCTAAAGTACTCTAAAGATAGCATAATATAGGTAGGTATGGTATCTATTTTACTAGATTAGTTTTTTAGAATATTGCACAGATTATTATTATTAGGGACTACCCGTGCGAAACCGTTAGTTCAACTAATCTCCAACAAATGGCGTCTTTAAACAAAAAAACATTTAATTTTGTTAGATTATTTCTCGGGTCAGAGTGGAAGAAACGGGGCACTAAGAAAAAAAGACAGAATATTTTTTAACTGTTTTATATGGATCAGCGACTTAGACGAAGCTCGAAAATGCAAAAATATATTCATGATTTTCAAAAATATTAAAAAAAATTGGTGTTATATAGAGTAAAAAAAGAGTCTTTTTTTGCACTTGGTTGAAATTTTTCATTCTAGCGGGCGCGGGGAGTAGGTAGTCTAAGAAGAAAGTTTCTGGAACAAAAGTTGCTTATTGTGATGCCTTTCATCCTAAGGTGTTATGTTAGGAGTATAAATAAGTATTTCATATTTTTGAAAATCATGAAAAAGATTTTTGCATTTTCGAACTTCGACATAGTCGCTGGTCCATATAAAAACGGTTAAACAATATTCTAGTCTTTTTTTCTTAGTGCCCCGTTTCCTCCACTCCAACCATTTTTCGTCATTAGAGGGAAACATAATTTTCAAAATGGCGTATCAAACATCAACTTTGATACAGTTCAGGCACTTATATTATTTTTATATAAGTTTATTATTATTTTCTATGTTATATAAAGATTTTATTATTATTATATTATAGTATGGGAGATATGGCGTACCGACAAAAAACACTCTTGAGAAATAATATATATAAAGACTAGCATTCCGACCCCGGCTTCGCCCGTGGATATTTACGAACAAAATAAAATGTATCCTATACCTACCCCTACCCCTACTCCTACCCCCTACCCTCTTCACTACCCCTACCTCTATATCCTCAATAGTTTTCGCAGCGCACGCGATCTAAGGAATTTCTTAGGTAATTTTTTTACACCTTGGGTTGAATTATTGGAGTTTTAGTAAGGTAAGGATCCCTAATATTTTTGAAAATAGATATAGTAGTCTGTGGCCTATGTCACTCAGGGTGAATGTAGCTTTCCAATGGTGAAAGAATTTTTGAAATCTGCTGATCTGCAAAGTAGTTTTTGAGTTTATTCATTACAAACATACACACAAAAATACAAATCTTTCCTCTTTATAATATTAGTATAGATTACCTAGGTAGGTACCTACTATAACGTCAGTTGGTCACCCTACTATATGTAGGTATTGTACTTATGTCCCGGTATCTCATTTTCTCCTTAAAAGCTGATTAAAATTTGTTAAAAGTGTTATAACATATTTATGCACCGTTTAATTAAACTTTATACCTATCTAACTATACATCAAACTTTATCTTTGTTATCTGACAAGCGGTAGAAAGTACTTATATTCCTTGCTGACAAGTAAAACCTCTGCACATGTGGTTAAATAAATAAACAAAAATGCAATATAATTTAAAACACGACCAAATTGAGTAGGCTTTATTTTGTATAGAGGTTACAAGTACAAATAGTTCATTCAAGTTGGTCGCTTTATATAGAAATTTAACCAAACCAAACAGCTGACATTGATGTGAATTAAAAAGGTTACATTATATCAAATTGTAATTAACTAACCTTTTTGGTTAAGGAACTCCTTCGAACACGTGTTGACAAATTATTTTAAAATTGGAGCACAATAAGTTATTTTAATGACGCTTGTGTGTCAAAGCAACGTTAAATGAAATGAAGCAGGAAATAAATGAATGGCCGTATTTGAAGTTAACAGTGGGAAAGAGACGCCATTTATATAGACCGAGATGGAGATACGTCAGAAAATAGGTCGCTTATGAAATCTTGATACTTTAAAAAATGTCTTTTCTTATTTTTATTAAAAGCTTAGGTATTTTTTATGATTTTTTTTATATGTATCTACATATAATATATTATTTTATCTTTTTAAACGTTTTTGTTAGTTTCCATCAATTATGCACTAACATATTCCTTAAACCGATCCTATTTTAAGAACTTTAATAAATATATATGATTACTGATTAGGGAGTAAAAGAACTTACTTTAAGTTGTTTTTCAGGCAGTTAAGAAAAGAAAGAAATTAAGCCCTTTACATTACATTGTAAAAATAATTTAAAAGTATAAGACAAAATATGTATTTTCAATATACATCTCAAGGCCATAAAGTCCTAATAGACTTGGTTTTGTTATCATCACCGACCGAGTGAGCTGCGCCGGAGTTTGCTACACGTGGTTTGTCGGTGGGAGGCTGGACAAAACTTTATAAAAGGCCCGGCGACTGACAACCTGCTTTCCCAATCGCTCAAACCGGCCGGCAATTAAACTATATTTATTATACGGTATATTTGTTAAAAAAAAACAATGGCAAATCCGAAAGAAGGTAAGATTTATTTCACTATGTATCTACAATAACATTACTAACCCAACCAAATACGCATTTAATACAAAGTTAACCGTTTATATGATATGGTGAAGCATTTAACAGTCTTCTTTTCTTGTTAGGGTTATTGTTATGTTGATACAATAGGTACTAAATGCTATGCTAATAATCAGATCAAAACATAAAATTAAATCCACCTAACTCATTTTTTTTAGTTTTAATTTTCTTTGAATTTAATTTAGAATAAGATTTTAATTAGGTATCGCCATTTTTATACAGTGTGTTCTATTTTATTATCATCGCCGTTGGCCATAGGTAACTCGATTTATATAGATAGATACATATACCTAAATAGGTACATATTTAGGTCTAAATGTAAAAAAAAAACATTTATTATTAAACCCACTTCGCCAACTTTCATCCCCTATTATACTAGACTAGCGACCCGCCCCGGCGTCGCACGGGTAAGTACAATGTGGATTTACAACAATTTGAATACCTACCTACATAAATACGCTTATAATATATATATGACTAGCATTTCGCCCCCGGCTTCGCCCGTGGATATTTACGAACAAAATAAAATATACCCTATAACATAATACCTACCCCTACCCCTAGGCCTACCCCCTACCACTACCACTAACTTTGGATATTGTTCATACAAAAAAAAACTAAAATCGCGATAAAAATATGTGATATCTTTCGAATGGAATGTCCGAATTGAATATTTCAAAAAGTTATATAAAGGTATTGAAGCAGTCGTGCATATAAAGTAATTTATTTTGATAAGGATTAATAGCAAGGTACAAATGAAGAGCCTTTTCTAGCGGCGGCTTTTTAATTAAATTTTTAAAATAAAAGAACGCTTATTGTTACTTAAGTATAATAGTTAGACATATGCTATCGCGAGACTTTTTGTAGAAAATGATTATCTGCAAAGTCTTAGTACATTATTTTGTTCTATCATCAATAGTTTTCGCAGCGCACGCGATGTAAGGAATTTTGTTAGGTCATTTTTTTACACCTTGGGTTACATTATTGGAGTTTGAGTAAGGATCCCTAATTTTTTTGAAAATAGAATACAGCCTATATCACTCAGGGTGAATGTAGCTTTCCAATTTTTGAAATCAGTACAGTGATTTTTGAGTTTATTAATTACAAACATACACACAAACATACACACAAAAATACAAATCTTTCCTCTTTATAATATTAGTATAGATTAAGAAAAAAGTAGCTATGTTCTTCCCGAGAGGGTTCAAATTTTCTTCTTATCAAATTTTATCAAAATCGGTTCAAGATTTAGCCGTGAAAGCGTAACATACCTACATACAGAGTTAATTTCGCATTTATAATATTAGTGTGGATTAAAAACCTATATTAATCGACTTGTAATTAAATGTACTTGTTTTTTTGCAGTCGGTGGTTATAAACTGGGCAGTCTCATCATCGAAGGTAAAACTAAGCAGGTATTCAATTTAGTGGATCAGCCAGGACAATGCTTACTTCTCAATAAGGACCGAATCACGGCCGGCGATGGTGTAAAGGCACACGACTTGGAAGGAAAAGCTGAAATATCCAACCAAACTAATGCTAAAGTTTTTGAAATCCTAAAATCAGTTGGTATGTATTATCAATTATCATAGATGCCATAATTAAGAACAGAATAGATGTAATCCATTGATGTAAAACATCAGTTAAAGACAGAAGACAGTTACCTAAGATCAATATATATATTACTTTTATAAATTTATAGTACTTCTCTTGACCCTTCAACCTTTACAAAATTGCAACTTTTGCAATTACGTATAAGTAAGTAAAGTAAATCAGGGAAGTTTCATAAATCAACATTTTGTAACAAATAATTTAATAAGAATTTTCCTAATGGAATGATATAATTTCTCGAAATAAAAAGTAGCTATATCCGGCCCTCCAACTATTTCGGTGTAAAACATAAAAAATCCGTTGCGGCTCATATTGCTCGCGACTTGAGATATCTTCACAACATAAAGACGTTAAAACTTTATTTTCTATCAAAAAAATTAGGTAGGTAGGTAAACTGCAGCCATTTCATTTAGGTTTTTGTGGATGTAGTATGTAAATAGTATAATGCTGATATAAGTAATGTATTTGAAACATAATCGACAAGTTGCGATAAGTACGTATTACACTAAAATAACATAATTATTTATTACTATCTTTCCGCCCCGGCTTCGCCCGTGGAGCCCATATTAACTTAGTTCATACAAAAATCCCATAGAAAAAAGCACTTTCACTTTTTCCCGATATTTCCCATTTTCCGGGCAACTTTTACAATTTTTCTATCCCTAAAAACCTTGCCTGACAATTACGAACACAACAAAAAAATCAGGTTCCAAATCGGTCGTGCCGTTCTCAAGTTGATTTGATTATTCTCGCCCACGTAGATCGACAACATCTATCACAATTAGACGTTTTTCTCAACATCGTCATTTTGCATGTTTATATCTATCAGTGTACTTGACCTTTTCATACATACCTAGTCCCTTCTTCCTGCGTCATTCGTTATCAGTAATAATTGTTTATTCGTTGTAATTAATTTGTAATATTGCATTGTTGCTGTTAAATTTACAACATTAATTATAAACCTATAAATAATTTTATGTAGTATTCTTGTCACCTTCCTTATTATATAGTTCATTAAATTATTATACTTACCTAATTATTTAATTAAGTTAGCCGTAGTTTCTTTTTAGTATAAAAATTTACTATGTTCCAGACTATATAATATGTATGTATTGTACAGTATATATGTAAGTACGTAATTTGAGTAGTAGATAAACATTAATATTAGTATTTTTTTTTAATTAAAAGGATTAATTCCGGTTGCCCATGATTCGTTATTCTCAATATTGCCTTCACAAGTAAATTGATGAAATAACAAATGATAATATAACACATTATAGATAACCTAAAAACAACAACATGTTTACAAAGGTCATCATCGTGTATTGCATAAGACGCGGTTATCATTCAATGACAAAAGTTTATTCTTGTATGGCCCTATATTAAAAAAATACCTAGGTAAAAAAAATAATTTTGAATTCTTTAAAATGGTTGTTGATAGTAGAGTAGGTATATTAGGTAGATTATGGACAATTCTATTAAAATCAAAGGCAATGCAAGCAACATTCAACATAGTCGACATACAAAGTCACATTTTGTAAGTAAAATACATCATATAAATCTTCTGAACCAATTTAATTGCTATTTTCATAATTGTGATGTATAGCTTTGGTTGAGTGATATATTTACATTTCCGTTTTATCAAAATAGGTTCATAGAGCACACTACAAATTTAGAGGTTGTTGAAAAATAAATGTTAGTATTTGAAACATTTTTTTTAACATTACAGGAATCAAAACAGCGTATGTAAAAAGTGTGTCACCCACCTCTTTCTTATCTAAAAAATGTGAAATGATACCCATTGAATGGGTAACAAGAAGGCTTGCCACCGGATCTTTCCTAAAAAGGAATCCTGGAGTACCAGAAGGTTACCGCTTTACTCCTCCCAAACAAGAAACTTTCTTCAAAGATGACGCTAATCATGATCCGCAGTGGTCCCAAGAACAACTAGTTGCTGCTAAATTAACTGTCAATGGACTGACGATTGGTTAGAATTTTTTTAAATACCTTCTTAAATTAAAATTAGTAGATTTAGAAAAGGCTAGATCAATTAATTACTTTATACAATATTTGCATCATAGATGTAATAAAACATACTTTTATTCGTCAACATTAGAAATAGAACTAAGAATTTGATGTTGCCACTTACACCAATTAATACTTCACGATGTTCAATATTCAATGAATATACATTTTGTTGTTTAGTTCGTAATAATATTTATCTTTCTATTCATAATTTGATACATTATTTTCTAACAGGCCTCGATGAAGTAGAATATATGAGCCGAGCAACAATTCTCGTCTTCGAGATTTTGGAGAAAGCTTGGGCACTGCGAGATTGCGCACTCGTGGACATGAAAATTGAATTTGGAGTGGACAGTGAAGGTTGGTAACTGTAAACTCTAAACCCTTCCACAATCTTATTCTTGTCACCGAACAACATAACACAGTATTAATCTGCTTTCTTTCTTCTAGGAAACATATTACTAGCAGACGTCATCGATTCAGATTCTTGGAGACTGTGGCCTTCTGGTGATAAGCGACTTATGGTTGACAAACAGGTAAACAGTGCTATTACTAATGTAATACTAATTTACGCTTCTTCAAACAAATAACAAACAATTTCAATTACCCATAGGTATACAGAAACCTGACCACTGTGACCGCCAAAGACTTGGAAACTGTTAAGCGCAACTTTGCCTGGGTCAAAGAACAATTGGACCATCTCAAGCCCACTATCCATCACAAAGTTGTTGTCTTCATGGGATCTTCTGCTGACCAGGAACATTGTGTCAAAATAGCTAAAGGTACCTAGCTATTCTATATATTCTGTAGGGGGTAATATCTGAAAATTATTTCAAAATAGGAAGCTAACATTATCTCTGAGTGCTATAGGCTATATTATATTTTATTCGAAAATATCTACGGGCGAAGTCGGGGGTGGCAAGCTAGTATTTTATAATATGCAATACAAACATACATAATTGGACTTATATAAACATTATAAACCGCAAAAACAGTTTCAGAACTTCAAACTTAAAATGTGAAAGCTTTAATATTTGTTTCTCACTCAGACCGTAGGTAATGTGATATGGACCTTATTTAACAAGTGTACCTAAAATATCGAAATCTTATTTATTGGATTTTGTAGGTACTCGTATTTCCACGTTTGCCACAAAGACAAATCTCGATCAAATCAATGGCTAAAGATTGACTACTAGTTATCAACGATTCATATTTTATTCCCAAGTCTCATAATTATTTAGCTAAACTATAAAAAAGAAAGTAAAAGTTTTATTTTAATTCTTAGCCCAATGTTTCCCTTTCTCATTACGTAGTGAATATATTCTCTTTGTTCTCATTCTTGAGCACCACTCAGCAGACATTTCTACATCGATCTCTCTCCTCTTTGAAGAATTAATTAATTTTATAATTAAAATGTTTGTCAACAGCTGGCAACGATCTTGGTTTGGATGTGGATCTTCGCGTGTCATCCGCCCACAAAGCGACAGAGGAAACGTTGCGCATCATGCAGGAGTATGAAGACACCCACGGCGCCCTCGTGTTCATAGCCGTCGCTGGTCGCTCTAATGGTCTCGGACCAGTACTTTCAGGAAACACTTCCTATCCAGTCATTAACTGCCCACCGCCTTCTGATAAACTTGTTCAGGTAATACAAATGGTGAAATGGTAAACAGAACTGAGTAGGGTCTTTCACAATGTGTAAATAACTTTGTAATTAACTGCAACTAAACGAAACTGACAAAATAATCAATGTTTTAGGCTTCAATGATATAATTAATGTATATATAGATATAGTGTCGCCTAAGAAACGACAAGCAGTGAATGTCAATTTTTTTGCGTGACGTACACCGGGCGGACACTCACATTGTATGGCGTATATTTATTTGATCAAAGGGTTTGCGTTGGTTTGGTTGAGAGTGAGACGAGATTTATTATAAATGCGAAAGTTAGTTTGATTGTTTGTTTGTCCTTCTTTCACGTCAACACAGCGTAACGGATAGACGTGATTTTTTGCACAGAGACAGATTGAGGACTGGAGAAGTGAAATCCCAAAAATCCTTCGGGATAAAATCTTATGCCACATATATAAAACTTCCACGGGCGAAGCCAGGGCGGAAAATTAGCAAGACTATAAAGTAAAAGGCAGAAGTTCCTGGAAATGCCGCCAGAGGGCGCATTCGGTGTACTTTCTTCTTCTTCTTATTTTGTGGCTAAGACGTAGAATTTCATTTCATTGATACAAGGTCTCAAGTCTAGCTAGGCTAGCCTATAAAATTATACTATAGAATAAATTACTTCTAACTGTACTTTATTTAATTCCAGGACATTTGGTCATCATTGTCGGTCCCGTCAGGTTTGGGTTGCGGTACCGTAATTTACCCGGACAGCGCCGCAATATTAGCTGCGCAGATTATTGGTCTTCAAGATTACACCATCTGGGCCCGTCTGCGAGTCAAACAATTAGAAATGGCTGCGTCTTTGAGGAAAGCAGATCAGAAAATAAGAAATTTGAAACTTTAAACAATCTTTGAGAGTGTTATTTTTTATACTTACAATAATAAATATGTATACCTATTTAGAATGTTTGAGTAAGTATAACCAGATTTATTTTGTGTTAGGTAAACTTAGGTAGGTATGTATCTATATATAAATAAGCATCATGTAATGTAAGTAATAAGTTTTACCTAAGTTCTGATCAAAGTTAATATTTCGTTAAAAACATTCCTAATAAATATATTATATTATTATTTTTTTAAGAAAATGTTTTTGATTGCGTTTGTGCGTTAACCTTTTACAGAGAATATAGACATATGGTCTACTGGTGGTGCATACCTAATTATTATTACAGGAATTGAAATAGGTAGTGAATACGTATAGAAAATAAGTAGGTATAGAAAAATGAGGAAAAGGGGTAATGGAAGTTCGTGATGCAATGGTTAAGATGTTATGTTGGAATAAAAAATTAAAAAAACTTAATATGAAAAATGGTGCTGCATACTAACTTTGTTTCTCGTTGTAAATAAGCTTTGGAATAATTCGCATAGAGCCATAGAGCACGGAATTATTCCAAATTCCGTGCTCTGTGCATATAGAGGCATTTGCATACATTCCAGAGAACGTCGCTACTCGGCTATAATTTCTTATATGTCAAAAGTCCCCATCGTGCATCGTTAACTACTGGTGCAAAAAAAAAGTGTTAAATATTTTTTTGAAAAATATAACTTTCGAACGGTTAGTGTTATCGTGAGTGAATATAACTTATAATAAAGTTGTAGATAATATAATTATCATTATAAATGAAATGTTAAAAGTCCCTATCGATCCCACTTATTCTATAAAAATCAAAGATAAGAGGATCGTGTAGCTCAGGGTACGCAGCGAAATAGGTATTTAGAAAATCATATTCTGTCTCAAGCGCGCTCTTCCCCCGGGCATCGTGCGACAGAGAGCACTGCAGCTCGTGAGTGTACGTAGGTATGTTCGTCGTTGAAAATTGCGTTTTGGGCGAAAACGATTTACACCTACTAAACTATAACGAAACCTTATAATTTTGGTGTCAAACGTTTTAGCAGATTATAATCTACGTACGTACGTTTTGCTTTTTTTGAAATTTTGCTTTGTTTCTCAAATACAGACGGTTTATTACCAGCAAGTTATGAACCAAAAAAACCGAGATTTGAGGGGCTTTTAACTTTTGACCTATCACGAATTTTGATAAAAGGAAAAAATACGTACGTAGTTTTTCACTATGTCAGTAACATATTACAAAATCGTTAAAATTAAATAATATTTAGGGGTAGTAAAACGTTTTCTCCGTTTGTATGGACATGGACGCGGTACACTATACTCTTAAATAAAGGTTTACATATTTTTATATAAGTACCTACCTATACAACATATTTTTTGCAATTTCCTTATTTTTATTTCCTATGGTTTTTCACTAGGTATATCTATAACATACTAACATTTCAATATGAATACATCTAAATTTATGTAAAAACAATTAACAAATAGCATGGAACATGTATGGAACACTAATTGCGCAAAAGTACGACTTGCACTTGACCAGTTTTTTCAAAATCGGTTTTTGGCAGTACTACATGCTGGCAACACTCAGCGTTTGTAGATTGGGTTTTTTTCGCAATTTTGGGGGGAAAATCGTTTTTGGGGTTTGTTTAAATGAAATCCTTGGGGAAATGTTTGAGGAAAGAAAAATAATTAAGGGGAATTTTGGAGTTATTTTCTCTCCAGTAGAAGAATGCCCTCCCTTCGCTATTTTATTATACCATGGCAGTATCAATGTTGTTGTCGTTAGTGAACGGACGATACACAATACAGACTCAAAATAAGTGTGGGAGGGTGTGCGAGAATACTTCCTCTCCAACCATGCCAAATAACAAATACTTAGTGCTGAAAATATTTGGGGAAGGTTTCAAAATATAAAAACGCTGCATCTATTTTATAAAACTAGCCATCTTTCTAAGCTTGCCATTTTCTAATGCAAGCGTAAAACGAGCATTTTCTATAAATAAGTGTTGTAAAAAATAAACAACGGAACGGATTGTTTACCACTACAACTAGCCAATATAATAAGAGTCAGAATATTATGTGTTTGTACCCCACCAACCACCAATAGAATGTTGGAAAAATTCAACTTCGAAAATATTTATTATCTGCCTTGTTAAGCAAAGTATCGGAAGTTTTAAACGTTTTATATAATTCAGTTTAAGTATTTTCTTAATAAACTTAGTTTTATATCTTTCAATTTGTTTTATTTAATGTTAGAAAAAAAAATGGGGGAAAAAAGTTGCAAAGTTTATGGGGAAAAGAGTACTTGAATATGGGGAAATTTAAGAAACTCGATCTAGCAACCCTGGTCAGTTGTCAAAAGTGGTTGTGATTTGTCAATCAATAAATAAATCAAAAAAATCTTATACGTAAAAAAGAAAATAGAAGTGTGCTGTTTTTATTTGTGGAAAGTATCGTATTTTATACATTACAGTGCTTTAAAATAAATTTATCTTCGTATATTAAATAGGAACTAAAATCAAAATGACGGACAAAACAGTCGATTTCTGTAACACAAACGGCATGGAGAGCAAAACTCCATTTCTCATTGGGGTCGCCGGAGGCACAGCTAGCGGCAAAGTAAGTTAATATTTATATGGTAACATTAATTACTGTCGTTTTTATAAAATTTACAGAACGCAGAAATAGATATATTCACATTCAAAGCAAGCCAACATAACCTTATAATATTTGTATTCTCATAGGTCAAATATTGGTATGTCTGTCTAGGTAAATTGATTGCCAAATTGCAATATTATGTTATATTCTACAGTACTTAAATGTATCAAGGTCAGGCATTACTCTATTCTATTCATATATGTCTCCAATAATTAAAATAATTAAAGCAAAACAGGAATTTAAGAAGTCAATACCACAATTGGTAGAGGGTTCAAATCTCACCAAGCACCAATTTCTTTAATAATATTTGCTTTATAGATTTCTCATGCCCCCTAGGGCAAGTAAAACCATCATCCATACTTCTAAAAAAGTAACAGATACATCTGTTAAAGAAGTGACACATCTAAGTCCATTAAGGCCATCATCTGTTTAATGTGCAAAGATGGTTTGTTTTAACACCTTGATTTTCTGGCAGGGATCAGAAGTATGACTACTAACCTAATCCGAAGCTGTTTCTATATGCATGTTTTTTCAGTCCACAGTATGCCAGCGTATAATGGAAAAGTTGGGTCAACAGCACAAGGAGCACACAGAAAGACGAGTTGTGTGTATAAGTCAAGATTCCTTCTACCGTAGTTTAACACCGGCAGAGAGGCTACGAGCGGAACGTGGTCAGTTCAATTTTGACCACCCAGACTCGTTTGATGACAAAAAATTGTTGGCAACACTGAGGGACATACTTGGAGGGAAGAAGGTTGAAATACCTCAATATGATTACTTCACAAATTCTATTAGGCAAGTATAGTGTGGTTCTCATTGGTATATGCAACTTGAGTACTAGGCACCTATTTTTCATAATCTCCTTAAATTTCTATATAATACGTACCTACTTATAATAATAAAGCCTGCTTTGCAGTTTTAGTTTAGTTTAATTAGTCATCATTTAAATAATAAAAAATATATGTTTCCGCTAATTTTATTCTGCACATTCTTTCTTTTAATGATTTGGATTAGTCAGCATATACTGTGAAATAGTGCTGATGCTAACTTTTCACCTGACTTGATTCACTAATACTCAGCTCCTAAACATGATAGGTCCATGTTTAATACTTGTCAACCTTCCTCATGAAAACTGTAACAAAATCCGTCCAGTAATTTTGAAGTGAATTGGTGACAGACAATAAGTAGTAAAAAAATATCTCAGTGTATTAATTTTTTTCAGCCCAAGTCACACTCACACCATCTACCCTGCGGATGTGGTACTGATTGAGGGTATCTTGGTGTTCTACTTCCCAGAAGTGAGGGAGCTGTTCCACATGAAGCTGTTTGTGGACACCGACTCTGATACGAGGCTGGCGCGGAGAGGTATCTATTATGTATTTTTACTATAACTTTTTATATATCAGCCTTATTACAATTAGAGTTAGTTAGGTGGCTAACTAAATCTTACAAGCCGTTTTACAGAACTTAGCTTTTTTATAAAGCGACTAGCCTATTTGTACATTAATTTATGGTAATTTCAGTACCCAGGGACATAATGGACCGAGGCAGAGACTTGGAGCAAGTGCTCAACCAGTACATGAATTTTGTGAAGCCAGCTTTCGAAGAGTTTTGTTTACCAGTAAGTATTTAATAATTTAATAGATTCCATGTCACGCTTTGGTGAACAACGCCCGCCGAGACGTGATGGGGAATCCAGTTTGTGCTGTGATGGTTGTGATTAGGGTTCGAAGTATCGGCCTCGGGTATAAACATTGGTGGAGCCATAATAGAAGAAGAAGAATAATAATTTAATATATTTCATCTCCCAGTTATAAATCAACACTACGAAAATGACGAATTAAAAAAAATGCTGAGTCAAAGACCCTTTAGCTCTAGTCTAAGAGTCTGTCTATACTAATATTATAAAGAGGAAAGATTTGTATTTTTGTATGTTTGTTACGAATAAACTCAAAAACTACTGGACCAATTCTTTCACCATTAGAATGCTACATTATCCCTGAGTAACATAGGCTATATACCATCACGGCATGACGACGGGAACGGGGTGGGCAGAGGTGAACATGACAAAAGCTATGTTTGCCAACATTCTGAAATAGACACGTACGAAGTCGTGGGAAACAGGGTAGGGGTAGTGCAGGCAAGCTATTATCTATGAGTGCTGTAGGGTATATTTTATTTGGTTCGAAAATATCCACGGGCGAAGCCGGGGGCGGACAGCTATATTATACGAGTATAATGTAATAATTATTGTCATTTTATTTTTGTGCAGACAAAGAAATTTGCTGACGTGATCATTCCCAGAGGTGCAGATAACATAGGTGAGTGTGCCATATTTTCTTGTAATAATTATATGCAACAAAATAAACCCCCATACAGCCATATCTTCCATGTTATTTTTGATAACTACAATAATTGTACAATTGGTTTTATTGTGCAAGTGATTGTTCAATGTTTATTGTGTGTTTAAACGACATCTCGCGCTTCGAGACTCACGTAAAGAAGCGACATCTAAGTCCACTAAGTGCAGCAACAGGCTTGCCATCTGTTCTGTTGAATATGGACAACAAAATTGGACACCATGAAGATGTGTTTGTTTTGTTTTCACAACAATTGAAGGAATCATAAAGTCAAGACAAATTGTAGTATTAATAATAAGGTAAGCCAAGGATCATAGCCACTGCAATGAGATGTAGGGAACACCATTCACCCACTCTTGTTTCGAATCAGTAAACACATCCGGTTGCAGCGGCTATGTTCCGATGTAGCTGCTCTTAAAGGCGTCACAGATTAGTGACTAAATTTAAAAAAAAACAATATATATATAAGTTCCCAAATTCTTGTTGCAGTGGCTATTGATTTGATAGTGCATCATATCTGGGACATTATGAGGAGGCCATCGCCCAAGCTGCCGAATGGGGCGTGTAATGGACACGACGAGGAAGGAACCAATGGCAGAAGAATGTCTGGCAGTTCGGAGGATACTCTTAGCCGATAGTATTTGTGGTCCTATATATATAGGTCCGTGGGTGCATTTACTGAAAGTCTGACTAATATGATCTTTTCAAAGTTGTGCCCTCCCAGTTTCTGATAGGTGTGTAAAGGCCAGTTCAGACTACGCTATAGTATATACAAATCGAACTACCCGCCCCCGGCTTGGCGGCGTCACACGTGGATAGCTGCTTAACTGCTCGCTAAGAGACGAGAAGTGTGATGTTTCATACATCTAAACCTTAACAAAATGGGTCCAGTAGTTTTGAGTCTATAATGAATAAATAACCAATGTAAATATGTAGATAATAAAATATTATATAGCACAGCATTCATTTTTATGGACACGTTCACACTAAGCTGTACCGTATAGTATGAAGCGACTTAAAACGACGGGTCCAACAATATCCGGTCTACGGTCTATGCCCGACTCGGCAATTTGCTCGGTACTCTCGGGCCGGCCATTCCTCGGCTGGCCTATTGCATATTGCTTCATAAGCTATAACTATATAGAATGTTTATAGCGTATATCAAGCTAATAAATACCATTTATACCTACTGTACTTAGTGTGAAGAAATATAGTTTATTAAATTTTTTTGTGTTATGGCTCCATCAGGGTTTTGATGATTCCGCCAATGTCAAGTATTATAGACGTTATAGTATCAGTATGTCGATTAATCGATAGCTAAGATGTTCCCGCCGACTGGGATATGTTCTATTAATCGCAGACTAATCACAACTATCACAGCGCGGACGGGATTAAACCGGATTCCCCGTCATGTTACAACGGAACGTGTGTGTCGCTCGTCATGACGTAGAATCCGAAATATAGTTTGAACTGGGCTTAACATTAACAGTTGTCAAATAAGCATTTTGACAATTTGTTTTTAACAACTAGAAATACTTTCACAAGCTTTTTAGAAACTGTGGAGCGAATCAGAGGACCTGGTGCGAGTTTGTTATCGCGTTAGCATATTTTTTTGTTGCAATCTCCCATACAAACAAAGTATAGAAAATAGCAATATACACCAACGCGATCGACTATGTCCTCTGATTAGGTCACGTTTACGGAATGGACAACATTTCATTTTTCGTAAGGTACCAAAATTCGAAAACCGTTTGGAGATTACATGCTAGAAAGCTTATTTTTTATTTTTTTTATTTTTTATATCCTTTAATTTTCGAGTTATTTTAAAAATACTAAAATATTGAAAAATGAGGATTAATAGGTGCCCCAATCTGTGCTAACCCTCTAATTTAAAAATACTAATGTCTGTTGGCAGAGTTGTTAGTTATTGACCTCAGGTGTTGCCTTCTATTAATTTTACCCATTTTTATTCCATTTGAAGCTAAATTAATAATTATTCTTTAAATATAATTATAAAAATACTTCTTTTATATAATATTCTTTGGAAGTTTTGCTAGTTTCGAATCACAGGAAATATATTTACGAGTGAAACCGCGGACAAAAGCTAGTATTATTATATACATTATGAATAATGTTGTAGGCGATTTGAATTCCGGCTACGGCAACACCTATTTGGAACACGGTATATTATACTCTTTGCATTTCTATAACGTATACTCTGTGGCTTGACTGACACTATCAGTCACTTTCTTTGGGTGACAGTTTATATTTCTTAATTTTAGTCCTAGCTAAGATTTTTAGTTTATAAGTCCTAAAAATTTATAAAAAATCATAATTAAATTAAAAATATAAAAATTCAACCAAAAATAAAATTAAAAAATACGTGTAACTTATTTTTTAATATATTTTTAATAAAAGTAATAAAAATGGGTGATTAAAAAAATGAAATGTTGTCCATTGTGGGGTATTGCAATTTTTATTTGTTGTTTGAATGGATTTTTTATTTAGAATTGTCAACAATTTATTTAGCCTATTTTCAAGTCTAGATCGCTGTTTAAGCAATTTTTCATTTTTATAATAAAATGCAAACTACCTATAACATTTAATTGAAAATGATTACATTAATTTATTGTTATAAATGAGCACAATGTAACAAGTTGAGGTTCCGTAAATGCGACCTAAAACGATGTATAGGATCAAGGCAGAGTTGAGCAGACCCACCTAAAGTGCTTGCCAGTAACCAGCGGCGGCCCTAGCCCTTTATCAGGGTAGAGCGAGATTGTCTTTCTGGCGCCCTTCGAATCATATATGTAATTAGTTTCTGGTAATATAATTTGGCTTTTAAAAAAGTGTACCGACTTCAAAAATTATGCACTGAAAAGTGTGCTTTCCGAAAGCAAATGCACAAGTCAAATGTGCCTATAAAATTGGAAGAGTTCTCGATTTCTCCAGGATCCCATCATCACATCCTGACCTGATTGATCATGGGACCACCTGTGTAGTTCCTACCCTTTCCAACAAAAAATTTTTTTTCCAAATCGGTCCTTTAAGAAATCGGGGAACATACATAAAAAAAAGATTCCGACGAATTGAGAACCTGCTCCTTTTTTTAAGTTCGGTTAAAAATGCAAACATGCTCGTTTCCCGCCTGCCCCCGTTTCACATATCCATTTGGGTCACCAAAAAGACAGCAATAATTAATTAATTTTTCGCTCGCGTCTGATGATCGGGTTTTGGCGCCCCTACCTACCATGGCGCATAGAGCGGCCGCTCCTGTCGCTCTACCCCAGGGCCGCCACTGAATGTAACAAAGAACATGAAATTCAAAATGTTGACAACTTCTGTCATGGTTACAATTCAAGCCCATAATTAATTATAATTATAAGTATATAAACCGGCCAAAATTGAATAGTTCACAAGTTCTGAATAACTTTATTTAATTTGTCTACTAAGTTATTTAGCCGTGTTATTAGTAACATATAAACTTATTTGGAACGGATTGACATGTTTACCAAATTCCTAAGAATTGTGGCACTTAAAGTCATAACATGTACTCTTGGTACTCTTTTTTTAAGTGATGACGTGAAATTAACTCTCTAAGGTGGGCATGCTCCCTTGACCGGGACTGTACAACACGACTAAAATAAGGTGGGAACTTCTGACCAAACTTCTTCGGCTAGCATTAAAACCACATCAATTTCGCGCTGTTTATTTCCAACTTAATGGCTAACGTTTCGGTCCAAACTCCCAATAGATATACATATAATGTCATATTTATTGTAGATGTCAATTTCGTTTGATTTGATTCATTAAATATCTGTTGTACTACCACCATCTGTTGGGAGTTAGGTTCGAAACGACCTCTGCATACTTAACAATTTAATTATAAGTACCGATTGATTCCTATGTTTTAATAAATAAACAAGTGATATGATCTCACTTTGTCCAAACGCTGATTTTATAATGCGTGATTATTACACGGCGACCATTTTATATTGCTGACTTGTCCAAAATGGCGGTATTATGTCACCTAGTAATAGGCAAATTCGAATTAAAATAATCTCTGCATGTCCTGAATATAATTATTATGATTATTTTCACATATATTTTTTCTGATTTGCATTTTATATTACCTACCTACTTAAATTTTTGCACAAATATACTAGTATAATTAAAAAGCACAATTTGTTCTATTGACTATATATTTTTAAATTTTTGTACAACATATTTATTATGACAACCCGTACGTATGCTTTTAAATTTTTGTTATTGTTATCTTATTCTATTCAAAATACAACGTGTGTATGTATAATCAACTTTCAAAACAAGTATTTTTATGTATTAAGAAAAAAACAAGATTATGTTATTTAGAAATTAGTTTTAGTTAAGGATATCAATTTTAAATTGTATATTAATATAAAATTTTCTTTTTCGTCACCTACTTTTAAAAAGTAATTTGCTTATTTTCTGTTATTAATATGTATCATTACGACGACAATTATAAAAGTTATAGACAGAATTTATACCCGTGGTGCTAGCGCATACAATGTTACAATAATGTTTGGTGTTCGCCCGTTTATCATTATGATATTTGTGGCATATGTGTCTAGATAAGTAAAATACGTAGCAAAGGACAGACAAATCATATTTTTATTATATAGAAATAAGCATGTACTGAAAATATTTCATCCTAAAGTATGAATTCATGTCAATAGATGTTTTTTAATACAAAAGATCCCAATTTTACTTATTTACAGTACGCGAGCTTTCAAAACTTCTCATTAATTTATAGTAGAACATCCATTGGTTTCCTATTAGCATCCTTCTATAGTAAAACCGCCATTTAAGTATTAAAGAATGAAGAATTTTTGTTCTGGGAAGATAAATTTTATGGAAAATTACCGATTACCCAAGGTTTGAGATTTCCCGTACTGTAATTATTGTGTATGTATACTAAAATTTCATACAAAATTATCTCTAAGGCTGACTATATTTTGTTTAGCATTTAAGTGAAGGTGTACTGTTGATGCCCCAAAAAACCATACAAATATAATATCATGTAGGTAGTATATAAGTGTAGACTGACGCACAGACTTGCTGCTATTCAACAGAACAACTGTTGAATGATCAATCAAGTAGTTTTTCTTTTTTTTATATATTTGAAATTGCTACAAATTCCATAGGTTTTCTTTAAAATCAAATGACATTTGTTTTCTTAATTTTTAATTCATTAATAAATTAGACAATTAGAAATATGATCTAGATAAAAATAATCTGATTATTTATTTGCATGATTTAACCAGGTTTGAACACATCCAAACCTTATGAGATTTTCCATATTATCGAATACATACTCAATTCCTTAAGAGACCAATAATAATGTCCATTTATTACAAGACTGTTATTTGTAAAATTCCTGCCTCTTGTTGCGTGTTTGTAATATACGTTATTATGTACAATTTAGTCCCTTTTATTGTTTTTTGTATGACTACCCAGACTAGACATATTTCAGAGTAGGTCCAAGTAGGAGGTGAAAAGTAGACGTATTAGGTTCATAATTTGGCACCAGGTTACCTTGATAATGAGACAAAAACTGGTTCGGATCGTAGATTTGGCCATGAAGCGCCCAAATTTTCTGCCAGCTGGTAGTAGGCTTTTTAAAATTTTTTTTCTTCTAAATCGGCTCAGCGGCGTACCGACAAGCGCTGGACCCCTACTCTTCTACAATAATTTGTAGAGGGGGGGCTCAGACTACACGAAAAAGAGGTTTTCTACCGGCCAACCACTTTCTGTCTCCATCTCTCTAATCATTACCAGTTATACCAAATAGTCGTGCTTCCATAGACTTTACATATTGTGATGACTCATTATCCGAATCTGCGTCTTCGTTTTCACAAATTTCACATTGTAGGTATATTCTTGATGCTCGGAGTCGGAGAAATTTATCTTCGTATCCTGCTTCAGTCTTTGTAAAAGCGATGTTTTGCAGGACGACCTCTAATGTACAATTCCTCTTTGAGAGTAATTAAATTGCATGGACTCATGAAATAAACACAGTTGGTGGGAATGTATGAACAACATACAACACTGCAGTCTTCTCTCCGCAATCGTTGTCTGTCATAAAGTTGTCTGTCATAATTATACGAATGCGATTTCTGGATGTTCAAAGTATATTTTCAGCGGTCCAAAGAGCAACGTCCATGGGTTGCATTGCATCATATGGGTAAGGATAATTCGTTATTGCGTATTCCAAATTTCCAAGGCAGCATAATACTTGTGGCTTTCATGGTTTTCCAACAATAGGAGGACATTTTTATCAGCGGTAACTCGTAAAAATACCTCGCCTGATGTCCATGCATTCATCAAGAAGATAATATTTTTGCAAAAATCAGGAATAGTGGTTGGGACAAACCAGCGGCATTACAACAGCCGATGACGGCCGCGTTCTGGACTGGCAATTATGCCTACCTGCCTTTTACCTTTGGATATAACTTTTAAAGGCTTGTCAGTCGTCATTGAAATTCCCGTGTCGTTCATGTTATACAATCTATTCTAGATGCTTCAATGTAATTTTTGTCAATTAAAGTGTTAAGATTTTCATAAAACAGCTCACTTTATGCTGCGGTTCAACCTTTTGCTCCGGTTACCTCTGGTTTTCTGAGGATAAAATTATTTATTCCAGTTAAGCCAATTATCTCCAGCTCTTTCGTTCTTGTCCTTTTGAATAACTTATTTCGTTGTTTTTTTGCGTAAATTAAAAGCTAAATTCTTAAACTCATCGTGTTAGAGTATTTAGACCAAATAACACAGAATCCACCAAATCCATGTCTTTAAGGTGAGTAATTAATTCTATCTCCTGATTATTAAAAACAGGACGAAATCGACCAAGTTGCGGAGAAGCGTTACCACTTTTTACCTGTTTTTTTTTTATATTTATTCACCATCTGTAACAAAATAGGGGATATGTTACCTATACACTTTACCCTATTCAGTTTTTTTTTCATTGTTGTCCCTTTGAACTAATATGTTTTGTTGTATTTCATGATGATTAACTTAGGGGTGGTCAAGGTTATCTTGTATCTGTCAAAAATATGGCAAATCTAAGTTAATCCTGGAAACGTGAGTTTATTTATACAACATTTCCTCACCCCAAAAGGATTGTTATTATTTGAAATTGGATTGATCCATATTTTTATTATTTAGGGTTCTAAAGAGCCGTAGTTTGAAAACTATGGATGACTTTTTTGGATGAGGCAAGAGACTTTTCAAACATCTTTCAATGCAGTTTCACTTAATTTAAAAAAATAATAAATGTATATTAAGTAAAATTAAGCCAGCATTAATATTTAAAATACTTTCCTTCCAATGGCCACCTTTTATTTCCACTCTGTATAAAATCTTTGTCAAATGTGGTAAAATTTCTAATAAATTATCGATATTTACATTGTCCTTATGTATTTTGTTATTCGCATCACTTACTATCTACATATAAGAGCTAAGCAGATAATTATGTTTCTAATTATTAGGTATGTTAATAAATGTTTTTAAACAACATCTGATTTTTATTTATTTTTGTCAATTAAGCAGTCAAAAAGTCAAACACGATTCCCTAGCTGCGAGTAAATAATGACCGATAAAGATAGACTTTTTAAAATTTTGAGGTATATAAAACTGACAATCAACGCACAGCCACTGAAGATATAAATATGTAAATTGGAAGGTATATATTCCTTAGGGGGTGTATAAGGAAAGGATGAAATTGGATGTGTTGTATTCCTAATACAACGCGTACGAAGTCGTGGGCAACTACTAGTAAAATAGGCCACACATCGCACCGAAAATTTCCTATTCCGGCCGCCGGGATGCTCTAGCTAGGCGGATCGTTCGTTACAAGAGTCGGTTTCGGTAGATCGTACGTCCACGCGCCGGGGATTGGACGATTTTATACTTAAGTAATATTAAAATAACTCAAGGTGTTTGAAACTATTATTTTTATGGAAGACTGACTTGAATACAAAGTCACGAATCTGGGGAAGAAGCCTTCTGGAGATGCTTTGTGTTGGTGACATTACATATTAACGATTCCAAGTTATATAATATCTGCCTAAGCCTTTTATTTCCACACACTGTACCGGAAATATGTATTTTCACTAAAATATGCGAAAGACATTGCTACGCAGACCACGGCTCGATCCCAGCCATGTACCAATGGTTTTTTAAATTGAAAACTTGGTACATAATTACAAACCACCCTCAGAGACTTTTCCATGTATATTCCTCAACAGAACTCCACTTGTTAGGTTATAAACCTCACAACTACCATCAGCTAAAAAAGGAAAACATACCTCTAAATCATCCTGAAAAAATAATCAGTGTAAAATATGTTAGTTCCGCTAACAGCCACTATAGCTAGGATAATCGGCTAATATTTCTAATGGCGTAAGTCCATTCTCCAAGAATTACTTTTAATTAAGTAGGTACACAAATAAAAAAAATGCGAACAAAATCGTCCTGAAATATTCAAATTTTCTTATAAGTAATAATATTATTATGTATATAATTTACTATATTAAAGTTCACACTTTTGGCAATACGACATAAACATAATATAAATAATTATGTCATTTGATAAAAAAAATGACTCCAATAAACAAATAAAAGTTGTATGTTTATTTCGTTGCTCTCAAGAAGAAATCTAACTTAGTAAAAAATTATTAAATAATAGGAAAATTTTATATTTTAATATCTATCCCCCATCTTGTTTCAGTTGCCATCGACCTGATCGTTCAGCACATCTCGGAGTACCTCCGTCGCAGCGCACAAGACAAAAACATAACTGCCTTAGAGTTCGCTGGTCTATCATCATCAGTGCCCGGCAGCCCTCAACGCACGGCTAAAAGCAGTGGACGACCACATTAAAATGGTTTAATTCCTTCGATCAATCGATACACTATAGTCCTAGATAACAGGTCACATCACATAAAGCTTAATAACTGTCTATAGTATTGGTACCGCCAAATAAGTTGAGCTCTTTGGCATTAGTACAAATTTAAAAAAAAGCATCTTTCAGCCGTGCGAGCAGAGAGAAAGATATACCTAATGTCCTGTATCTAGATTACAGTTTTCATTATGTTCTTATTAATTTTTCTTTTAACTTAATAATAACTAAATAAAGCAAGTTCGAGTGGAATTGTGGCAAGAATACTGGCTGCATTTCCCTGCTGAATCGTTTATTATTGTTATAGTTGGTTGAATTCACAAATATTCACGTAACAAATGGCATTCTATTGTCTCTGCCTACCCCTCTTGGGATAAAAGGTGTGATGATATATATATATAGATAGATGAATTCGCAAAATATGTTACGTATAAGACAAAACAATGATCATTATAAATCGTCTGCGCTATGGTAAATTCAAAATAACGACACTGGCGCCATCTATTGGGAGTTAGGACCGAGACGTTCGCCCTTAAGTTCAATAAAACAGATCGTGGCAAGTTTGTTGCTACAATTAATAGAATTATTTACAATTCCAAATTAAGTACAAAGACATTTTGGTGTAGACGAAATATTTTTTGTTATTAATTAATTAATGTTTAATTGAGCTAGAGCAAGAACAGGCTCTCACTGATAAACGTTATTGAACAATTTATTGTTTTGTTATAATATGTTTCGTCTCCCTCTATCATATTGAATGACAGATTGGTTAGAGATACAAAACATTTAAACAGTGAAGGTGATTATGACGGTCGCCATTAATATTATCACCAAAAAAAGAAGGAGAAGGTTCTCAATTCGGACCGTTTTTTTTAAAAGGTTTATTCAGGTTTTAATTCACCTTAGTATTTGGTTGGTTTAAAGTTATATTCATTATACATTATCTTCATATTATAATAGACTAAAACTATCCACTCCTACATTGTGTGGGACGTGGGACTAATTGTTGCACCAGCTAATGTCCCATATCACAAACTATAAGTTAATTAAAGTAGTTTATTTTCTCGCACTTTACGAGTTAGTCTTTCTAAAATCAAATACTCTCTATTTATTAGCAATAGTTATTGTACAGTTGCAATTTTCTGGAATATATTTGTGTTTTCTAATACATATAAGATTCTAAAACATATTTCAGAATTGTATGTAGTTTGTCAAGAAAGAGTTAAAATTTGATGAGGGAACATTTTTGTGTATATTGCAAATAAATGAATGCAGTTTTAATCCACCTCCAAATAAATATAATAAGCAAATATGGAAACGAAAAATCAAAGGTTGAAAATTTCTATACAGCCAGACACCATGATATTCTACTAAGGTATCAAGTTAACATTTTTTTTGTGAAGCGAACTCCGTGGTTCATTTAATAGTTGCAGTTTTAATTGTATAATTATGAAAGTTGTGGGTAGATATAGTTATAACAGATTTTTAAATGTAACGATTTTTCCTGCCATTGCTTACTAATTAATATTTATTTGTAGGTTAGCTTATTGAGGCTATATTTATTTATTTTATTGTTATTATATTTGTTGCCATAAGTAAAAATACTAGACTAGATGAAGAATTGGGAACTAGTCAATGTTACAAAATTGTCAGAACAACGGCGTGAGTACTTATATTTAAGGAATGATTTCTATTATATTGACAACATAAATTATATTAGCCTAATAAAAGTCGTGATTTTTTATCATTTGACATGGAATTTTGTCAGAGCTTTTTTTTAAATGCAAAAACATTACCAAAGAGATCTATGTTTTATAATTCGTGTTATTTTTAGGTTGTGAATGTTAATTAGAGATAAAACAATGTTGTAATTTGAAGGTTGATCTTTGGTGTAGATATTTTGCTTCAATTAGACGTAGTTTGTAAGCGTAGTAGTTAGGATTATTAAGAATTTTAAAGCTTTCACGTAATAGGTGTTGCAATCCCTTCCATTCATTAATTACCGCGGGGTCCAACGTGGGCGAGTCTCATAATAAAAAACGTATCTCGCAGCATTGCAATTCCTATACTAGAAGTACTTAAATATTAGTTCTCAAAATAGTACTTCGCAGAGAGCTTTATAGACTTAAGTAGAATGGGGCAACATTAAGGGGGATCGTCTCGTAACTAGCTCCCAATAGATCGAGTGTCGTATTCATTGGATGTTTGTGCGTAAAAGTTAATGAATCAAATCAAACGAAATTTACAAAAACAATTTATAATGGTATTATAATAACGTTACCATTATAAATCGCCTGCGCTTGGGTAATATTTTGTTTGATTTAATTAATCAAATTTTGCGTAAAAATAACAATAAATACGACACTAGCGCCATCTATTGGGAGCTAGGTTCGAGACGATCCCCCTTAAGATAAACACATCTTTCTTTTTTTAATGACTTTACAGACACTTAAGAAAGGATAATTATTGTAAAGTAGAAATATACTTATTAAAATATTGTGGCACACATTGCTGAGAGTTTTATATTAATATTTTTGTTGCTGAATTAAAATGTTATAATGTAATTTTATTATTTGAAACTGTTTATTTATTTATATTGTTAGTGTTTTTATTGTGGATTTTTTTTTATTTTGTAATTAAGGAAAGTTGTAGATTGAGTTGTACACTTATACATGCACATGTTTTAAGATTCTGCCAGATTCGTAAAATGTTCTTGTCTAATAGACTATAGAGTACTATGACTAAGGAGGGGCCACAGACGGTCTCCCCCGTTCGACAATTCTCAGCTCTTTTAAACTGACCTTAGGTTTCTAGAAAAATAGTTAATTGTATTGTTTTTAAATGTGAAAGGCGATCTAGGACGTCTAATTTGCGGGAACATAGTGTTTCCAATCATTATTTATAATTATTATGTTTGTATTTTAGCATAATCGTCATATAACGTAAAAGCCGTTGCGATAATAAAACAACAGAAAAATACAGTGGTACGGGGGTTCGGTGATTTACCGCTTCACACCTCCTTTAGTCTTAATACTCAAAGTACCTACCTTATAGTTACGTAACTGAATAGACAAGTTATAATTGTAAACCAAAGAGTGATGATTATTCAAAATATCTAAATTAATATAATTTTGTTTACAAAATAAAAAGTAAATTAAAAAAAAATAGTAAATTTACTAAGTTATTTAGTCCTAATTGGTTTAGTTTATCGGCCTTAGCGAAACTATGTTTTTCATTATATTATTTTTCATATTATAGACTGAGACAGAACTATGTTAAACTACAATTTTGAAACACGGTTTTGTTTTGTAGTAAGGCGGTATATTTTCTGAATGCACTGAATAGAAATTTTGCTTATCAACAATCTCCACTCTGATTTTATTTTGTTCTTCATTCAACAAAATACTTGTAATTTGATGTACCTAAATAATAGCAGTTACCAAATTAGCTTCTTAGCACTGTTTATTAGATTTTAACAGACAATTTGATGTACAAATTTATTTTCTAATAAAAATGGTTTTAATTAGTCTGTTTTGTTATTTTTTAACTACAACTTCTGCAATACAATATATGTAGTATCTAACTAAGTACTTACTTATTCTAACTAATATAAGAAATACAAAAAGTGTGTGTTTGTTTGTCCTTCTCTTACGCCAAAACGGAGCAACGGATCGACGTGATTTTTTTGCACAGAGGTTACCTAGTTGAAGGGCCGAAGAGTGAAATGGGCAACTTTTCATCCTGAAAACCCTCTGCAATCTTTCCACGGAAAGCTAGTTATTTATAAATGGAATATATTTTTTAGATACAAAATAAAACAATTAAATGAAAACTTTGATCCGCATTTATTTAATATAAATTAAAATAATATAAAACAGTTTATCGTTGTTTATTAAATACTAATCGATTTAAATATTCTCGTCTTTACACACATGCACGGGCGTGCAACAATCAGACTAGGAGCCATGTCACAGTTCAATAAATGTACAGTTTAAAATATTTTTGTACTTTGTAATGTTTCTGTCCATTTTTTTTGCCCAAAAATTGAGCAATCTTAATTTTAAGAAAACTATGCTTTTGGATATTGCAGTTGACTACTTAGACGTTGTTTATATTTATTGAACTGTGGCCATATTGACAAACAATGGACCTCAACTTCATAAAAGTGTATGAAACTAATAATAAGTATTAAAATCTCAGTACGGTAATTAACATTTTCAATATTACCTACATTTTTATACCATTTTTTTACCACCAATTTTTTTTATTTTTGATTCAGTACTATAATTTAAAAAAAAAAGACAATTTGTCAAATCCCTTTTCAAATATGCAAAGTTTAGACCTCATTGTGAGCATATTCTTCAAATTTTGAAAAATAATTGTATTTTAAATAGTGAGAGGTCCGATGCCAATGTTAAGCATATTTTGGTGCATCACACAACACACATCAACTTTAGACATATTTTAATTAAATTTTATTATTTCATCTACATTGGTGTTAATTCCTCACTTTATCACATTGACGTTAAAATTTATCTTCCACTGTACCCTCAAGGGTACACAGGAAAATAACCGATTTATTTTGCTCCCTTCATTTAAGTCTTTGTTTAAGGTGATTAAGATAGCTACCTATGTTGTGAAATGTATATATAAAAGTGATGAAAAATTGTCCGTGTGTTTGTCTTTATTGGCTAACATTAAACATTACTATTTAATCAATACATTCAATATTAAAGCAATAATATATGTAAATCAATGCCTAATTATCTTTTAAAGTGGAAACAAACAGTATTCTAAAGTCAATTATTTAGACTTGCCTTATTTGGTAAACAAATTTTGCATGTCATTTTATTTTTAAATTGTTGTTAATATAACGTCTTTAAGAATTTTAAACATATTTAAAAAGTCATGCGAAGTTTGTTTACCAAATAAGGCAAGCCTAGAATAACGGACCATAAAACATTTTTTTAAATAATCTCTAAAATAATTAAAGTAAGAATCATGACATTATAGATATTTTGTAACCAAACATTCAGAATTTCACTATAGAAAGTAACATGAAATAATCACTATAATAAAACAAATTCCCCCGCGGCATCGGTCTGTCGTCTGTGCCCTTATCACGCAAAAACTATTGAACGGATTTGCTCCAGTTATTCCTATCCGATAGGATGATATTGGGAAGGTTTACGAGTATTAAACATGTACTTATCATGTTTAGGAGCTGAGCATTAACAGTAAGTGTATCAAGTCAGGGAAAAAGTTAGCCCCAGCGAGTTCTCATGTCTAATCCGTCAGAGATAATCTACAAAAAAGTCAACAACAAAAACACACCTTCACGGTCTATATATCTTGCGGTGTAGCCAGAGACCAGTAACAGTGTCCACTTTTTGCCAGTTGTCCATATTGAACAGAACAGGTGGTAACCCTATTGCTGCACTTAGTGAACCTAGATGTGTCGCTTCTTTAAACTACGTATAAAGTTATTTAGGATATTAGGATGGGTAATCCAGTTTAATCCCGCCCGCGCTGTCATATAAACTGGAGCATTAACATGCTTACCAAATGTCTATAAGGCCCTGATGTCTACTTTACAATCACATACACAAACTCATAGACAATCCATATAATATTATTGCTTATTTACTGAAGACTGGAATTTTCAAATGAAAAACTAAAATTACATCGATATTAAACGTTGTAGATTATTGCATCGTGGAGCATGTATGAAAGGTATGATGAATATAAAAAAGCGAAAGAAGTATCGTATCGAAGCTATTGTTTCTGTCTACCCCTCTTGGGATAAAATAAAAGGCATGATTATAGATAAATTATTGGACTTACATTTTATAGCAATATTATCTCTACATGTTTTTTGTCGGTATGCCACTTCATCAAATGTTTAATACGCCATTTTCCCCTCTAATGACGAAAAAAAAATCAAACAAATCAAAATTGTTTTTTTTAAAATTAGACTAATTTATGTATTTTGTAAAAGACGCCATCTGTTGGAGATCACTTGAACTATTTATTAGGGATCTACCGAAGGGCAAAACTAAACGCCAGTACTCACTGTATGTTATACTTTTTATTAAGGCTAATAGAGAGGAGACTTGATCTTCAGTGGGATACGTCGATCCATAACCAGTTTAATAGTTGTTAAGGGATCTATCAACCGAAATTCGGCTACTTTTACAGTTGGCAAATAATATTATCTGTATGCCATGTCTCCCTCCCGCTAATGGCGAAAAATTAACAATTAAAAAAAAAATTGAAAATTCTACTCATAAAAACCGTACCTACTGTAAAAATAAAAAGATCCATTGCGAATTATTCTCAGTTGCAAAAATCAATAATGTACAACGTTAAATACACCATTTTATTGACAACAAAAATTCCAGTCTTTACTTACTTTTACATTTTGATAGTAAAAAACTAAGCTAGTTAAATAGGAATTCAGCCGTACATCCAAAGCTCATCTAACTCTAATCCAATCCAAACAGCCGTAACTAATTAATATATATTTATCTACAATTTGTGTAATATATAAAATATTAACATATAACGAAACAATAATATCAATTAAAAAAAAAAATATTTAAATGCACCGATCTTTGCCGCTGTGAAGTTAGTTAATAAAACTATAGGGAGCGTCACGTAAAATGAGCGCTGACGACCTGCGCAGAAAGCTATTTATCGATTTATTTGGTTAAAACATTATTTTTTATCAAATAACCCGATAAATTGCTAGGAATATAAATAAGAAACATATTATGTAGGTATGAAATCTGTTGGGTTAACACTTAGGACCGCGATATCTTTCGTTTCGACTCGAAAGCCAAGAAGGACGACCCAGAATGTCCAATTAGCTCAACATTCTCGGGCCGGGCATTCTTTGGCTGGCCATTGGTGCGGTAGTTTTTGGTCTTCGAATCAAAACATAAGATGTCGCGAGTCTAAGAATGCTAACCTGCTAATTGTTTTTAAAGTAAACAACAAAAAAACTATATTGTAATGTATTTTGTAAAATATTTTTAAACTATAATGAAAGGGGAAACCAACTTTGATTTATAAAAATTGGCGGCAAAGACTAGTGCCATATTATACCTATTTTTCGAAAAATAAATCTTAGGGCAACCTTGTGTAGAACTTAAAATATAATAAAATTATATAAAAAATCTTCACTTTTAATTTGAGTCGTTCGTATTTTGCCACTTTTATAACTTATTAAAATTAAATAAAGTTTATTTATAGTGATACAATCACTCTCTTGTGTTTATTGCAAGGTTTATTACAGATTTATGCTGATTTAGTAAAAAAAGGAAAAAAAACCGTGACAGACATCACAAATTCACAGACAAACAAATTATAACCTCAAAATAATAACATACGCATTATCTATATAATATTACCTATCATATACTATATGTATTAATTGTACAAATCTTTGTGTCGATTGGTAACCACATATACATTTAAAAAAAATATTTGACCTAGATATACATCGGTTTAGTGAATGACATAGTATATATGTATATGTCAAACATATATGTATATGTCAAACAAAGTGACAAGAAACATATTATTATAACTCTCAGAATACAGAATAACAGACAAGAAACCGCATAATTTCTTCAAACCGATGCTAAAAATAACAACGAAAATAAAAAAGACGGGTCTTTGCCCGGACATTCTAGGGTTGGATATTCTCGGGCATTCTTTGGCTGGCCATTGTCGTCGTTTTTGACCTTCCGAGTCGAACGAGCAATGGCGCAATTCTTAAATATGCTAACACCACAGACTGTGTTCTTAGTTAAAAAAAATGTAAAAAAAAAATATCGAGAACATTAAAACAGGTGGTATTTTTATTAATATTAACATATTATCTCTTTATATTAAGAAGTTATTCCAAAATTCAGTATGTAAAGTAAAAACTAAGGTTATTTTTTTATTAAGTTATTTTAAGAAACTCATTTGAATATTTTTGTTTTCTATGCAAAACTTTGAAAATTTATGATAAAAAAACTACTTCATAGTTCAAATTAGTTTCTTAAAATAAAAATGATAACTTACGAGTAGTTATTACTTTACATTACGATTTGGTAAATTGTCTTGAGAAGGTATAACGGGAGTGTATGTTCTATGTACTATTCAGTGCGCAAACATATTCTGGTTTATTCTGTGTTCTGAGTTATAACTAAACAGTTGTTCAACAACGTTTTTTAGTCAGGCGGTAAATTTATATGTGTCTGTTGGTGTAAACTGTATAAGAAATAAAAATACAGAAAAAAATCCGTACTTTGTCTGTGTATTTTTAACAATCTCATAGAACACAATGCTGACTTCACATGTTTCACTACAAATAAATCAATTAAGAGAGTCCGGTAGATATTGCGAGTACAATTTTCAAAAAGTCGTTAAGATTTAATTTTAATTAATTAATTATTTTTCATAAAAGATAATAATATTAAGGGCGAACGCACTAGTGTCGTATTTTTTGTTTCTTTTACGCGTAATTTCATGAATCAAATCGAGTTAAATTTACCATAGCGCAGACAAATTTTTTACAAGTGATTTTGACGTGGCCGGTGTGGCAATTATCACAAAAAAAGGTGGGTTGTCATTGAGAAAACGGCGCTTCAGGATGTACGGCGGGGGTTTGGATGGTGAGAACAGGCGGCGGGTCGTCGGCTCTCGAGACATAGCCGGCGCAACGCAAAAGGTTTTCCTCGGCGTTTCCCCAGAAAATATTTAATAGATTGGCCAACTTTCCAGCGACAACGAGTACTCCTTCTACTCTGAGTCGTTGGATTGTTGTGTGAATACTGTATAGCCACTTCCATAGTATCATAGACATAATAATATTAATATGATTTGCCTGTATGAACCTTCTTACATCTGATGATTAATTTATATGACAAATATGTATGACTCTGGACTCCGGACAGGAGAGGGAGCCTAGTGACCTGAGATACACGCTTTTTAAAAAATAAACTATATTTATTATTAATGTAAAATGTTCAACTCTCTTATTTGATTCACTTGTACTGACTTCATTGTACTGTAACAATTAAGTTATAAGTCAACAACACAAATCACAAGACGCCAAATACAACAAGTAAACAATTTCTGTCAACAGCTAAAAACACTGAAATCTACTTGCTTTTTAAATAAAAATAAATCATGTATGAAAGGTAGAGTCTGCGCTGACTGACTTGACTGACTGACTGACAATCAACGCACATCCTAAACCACTGAAGATATACATATGAAAATTGGTAGGTGTATTATAGGTATGAAATAAAAAAAATATTTCCGAAAATGGTCTACTAAAAAACTGTTTTGATGTTCTTATAAAATTGACCATAATGCCTGTATACATTAAACTGATATTCTACAGGCTGACTACCAAAAGAACAGTTTTTTCATAATGGAATACATTAGGAAAAAAAAAAAACGGTTTTTATAAAAACTGTTTGATTTAGAAAACACCGTTAACACAACCCAGCTCTAAACTACATACTTATTAGAGGGAGACAAAACATTGAGGCGATATCTAATTGACTCATGCCTCGAAAACTGTTTACCTTGCATTCGCATTAGACGTCTAGTGTTAGCATCGTTGGTATAAGTACATTACAACAGTATATATTTTGTACACACATTAAGGCGATCAACATATACTATATGTTATATATGTTGAGATGGAGGTGGCGCTAGTCCGCGGGTCTTGTGGGGGGCGCTCGGGGTGGTAGAGGGGATGATGGCACACTCCAACTGTCAGCGTTGCCCCACCTGTAATGTATGTAAAATTTATACATTTAGAGCGAGTTGGACAAAATATTTCTCGAACGGAAGATTGACTAAAAAGATTTATATGGGTGAAGTGAAAGGAAATGCTGGCAGAGGACGACCTAGGCGTACTTTTATTGAACATATAAAAAATGTATTGATCATGGAAATATTATAAGTACACACAATCGCCAAGCATGTATGAAAGGTATGCTGAATATAATAGAAGCGAAAGAGGTATGTCAGGATCGTAACAAATGGCATTCGATTGTATCTGCCTACCCCTCTTGGGATAAAATGATAGATAGATAAAAACATTTACATACGTCATTGATATTTTGTGGTTCTTAACTTAATGTATGAAAGGCCTAGTAGTAAAGTACATGCCACATACCTGCTGGTCCTCTCCCGGCGGGTCGAATGCGGCGAGTGCGGCGAGCGAGGCGAGTGCGCGTCGTGTCCTACAACGTGGTGCCACTTGACATAGCTGGTCAGCCGGCGCTTCACGAGCCCCGCCAACGAGTGCAGCCAGCCTGGGGCGTCACACCACTCACTCACTCTACCCCCACCACCACACGCACATCCCCCCACCTTAGCACTATAGGAAGCTTCGTCAATCGTAATCCTAAATAATAAATGCAAAAGTGCGTTTTGTGCGGTATGACGTCATCAATATTTTGATATTTCATTTACAGCTTGATGCTTTGAATTACACGCTAATTATAATTAATAGAGCACAAACGACAGAGGGCGCCACTCTCGCCACAGTCATGGTGTCATTGTCAGATGAAGCTGTATTACCATTTTTAACCGAACTTTAAAAGAAGGAGGAGGTTCTCAATTCGTCGGAATCTTTTATTTATTTTTTGTATGTTCCCCGATTACTTGAAGACGCCTGGACCGATTTGGAAAATTTATTTTTGTTTGAAAGGACCACCCCATGGTCATCAGGTCAGGATCTGGTGATGGGATCCTGGAGAAATCGAGAACTTCAAATTTTAAAGGCACAGCGAAAGGTAAAGCGAATTGGGTATATTTTTTATAGTGACTTCTGCATTTGCTCGGAAGGCACATTTTGGTTTTGAAGGCGGTTTTTTATGCATCAGAGTGGTTATATACAAATCAATACCATTTAATTAATACTATTTTATATCTACAAATAGTTTGCGGTCAATTTTTGTACAATATTTTAAAAGATAGACGAAGCTTCCTCTAACCCAGTCAGTGCTACAACATATTATAGCTTCTATATGACGGGTGACCCCATGCAATGAAAATTTACATATTAATACAATATTGAACTTAATTACAAATAGAAGGTAGTTTTAAATTTCCATTTGTAATATTTGTAGCATTGGCAAGATTGGCACAGATTGGGAGGCGATGGCGTGAATGGGCGTGGTAGCGACAGCAAAAAGCATGTGTTCATATACTATGATGTATAATATATACTTAGAAATGTATGTTATTTTTCGCTACGTAATTTAATAATACATACATAGCATATCAACAGACTTAGTGATAACACATATAAATGAAATGTTGAAGAATGTCGGCTGGAAAACAAGAAGTTATGAGAGCGAATACACACAGCCATTATCACTAATCTAAATTATATATTACTGATTAAAAATTAATTTACTTTTTTATAAAACAAATGTGATTCTGGCGTAGTATATTTTAGCAAAACATTAAATGTGACTACAGGTAAGTTATTAACTGTACTGGTGTAAATATAAAAAAATACAATTAAAAATTCAATCTACATCGGTACTGTAATAAACATAATAATTTGTTAGTAAGTACACTTAGTATCCCAAAATACAGTAAAAACTATCTATAACGAAAGTGAACTAGTCGAATTATTTAATATAAGGTTAACAAAATAACCTCACAAGAGATTTTAGAAAGAGTTTTTACTGTATGAAAGCTAAGGTAATAGTATATACATACATACATACACAATAATTCATTCTAAGCATGAAAGGAGAGCCATTTTAATGACGTATTTTGACTTAAAGAAATCAAATTGTTTATGATTTTTAACCATTCATTTTTATTGTTTTAATGAAAAGTATATTATGGAAAAATAAGAGACCCGTATTTTTTAGTAGTTAGTTTATACTTTAATTTAATTACCTACATCATTTTAATGTCATCCTGGTCAGTATGACAATAAAAGTCAATCTGCCTTATTCATGTCAAAAATCATATTAGCATTTTATTATTTCCTTTTTTTTCTCGATTTTTTTAAGATTTTTGTGCAAGCTTTCTACCAAATAGATAAAAAAGGGAGACACGGATCTTTCGCAGGGTACCCTGGGAACGATATCACGGTTTCGGGAGCCGTAAGGCAACACGTTTTTGATGAGACCATATTCGGTTAATGTGTAAAACTGGGACCTCACTTTTGGCGTATTCGTGTTTAAACGTTCGTTCTAGCGTCACATTTTTGACATTAACGTATGAAGTTCTACTGTCAAAATGACAAATACGCAAAAACGAATACGCCAAGTGAGGTCGAACCATTAGAGATAGTGGGTGAGTGATGACTATAAAGTGCGTTAAACACATTTAACACACAGTACTTTTTTTATACCCTCCTCATTTTCTCAATGATATTTTTGTAGCTAATTAAAGAGTGGCCATTTCTATTAAGTTATATTGAAATCGACAGGCTTGCATAATTCTGTATCATTACAAGACTCATTCCATTAAAAAGTCGAACGAACTTCCGGCGTCTGATCTTCCCTGCTTACTACAATCTGGGGTTCTAGGCCAGTCTGGCTATTTTGAGCTGTACGGAAATTTTTCGTAACCGTTATACAGCAAACGAAGATATGTAAAAAATCAGAAATATTCCGTAGAATTCAATGCACTATTTTTAAAACAACTGACATTAGGGGAACTTATAGAAAATGGCGGCCAAAGTTGGTAAAAAACACTTTATTTCGTTTTAAAAAAAAAATAGGCTATATTTAAAAAAAGTTTAGTACACAAGTTGTGAAACTATTTATTTCGGATCGGTCTAGTTCGGTCCGATGTTAATAAATTGTAAAATATATTATTTATTTAAAAAAAACGGTAAAAAATTGCATTATTTTAAAACGCCCGTATCTCTTTGAAAAAAAAATTTTGAAACCGAAAAATAGTGAAAATGTAGCTCTTGACAAGCCAAAAAAGAGCGTATTTTCAAATTTTAAAACATTAAAAAGATCTTGCAGAAATTTGATTTTTCGAAAAAAAAGTGTTTTTTTTAAATTCCTATAACTCATAAACCCGTGACTTTTTTTAATCGTGTCTATGCTTAAAATTTTCTTTAATAGTTGCCGTAACATGTGCGAGTATTGCGCGCTTCATTAACTGATCGGTAATATGCATAATATCGGTAAAAAAATCGTGGTATCATACTTCAGCTCTAGCGGTGGAGTAGGGAGAGAGACCCAACCGAGGTCGCATGCATATGAGCGACTGTCGCGACGCGGTTCCTGCATTTTTCCGAAAAATACCCATTTTTCGACCGATATTTCGCATATAACCGATCAATTAATGAAGCGCACAATACTCGCACCTATAACGGCAACTATTAAAGAAAATTTTAAGCATAGACACGATTATAAAAAGTCACGGGTTTATGAGTTATAGGAATTAAAAAAAAAAACACTTTTTTTTCGAAAAATCAAATTACTGCAAGATCTTTTTAACATTTTTTAAATTTGAAAATAGGCTCTTTTTTGGCTTGTCAAGAGCTACATTTTCACTATTTATCGGTTTCAAAAATTTTTTTTTCAAAGAGATACGGGCGTTTTAAAATAATGCGATTTTTTACGGTTTTTTTAAAATAAATAATATATTTTACAATTTATTGACATCGGACCGGACTAGACCGATCCGAAATAAATAGTTCCACAACTTTTGTATTAAACTGTTTTAAAACAAAGCCTATTTTTTTTTAAAACGAAATAAAGTGTTTTTAACCAACTTTGGCCGCCATTTTCTATAAGTTCCCCTAATGTCAGTTGTTTTAAAAATAGTGCATTGAATTCTACGGAATATTTCCGATTTTTTACATATCTTCGTTTGCTGTATCGTGATTTTGGTCCAAAAAATTTACACATTACCAGTCGCTCGTATTCATGGATCATCTTCGCTTAAGAAGAGGCGATGGCAAGGTACAAAATAAAGCCAGACATTTCCCAAAGTTTTTAGCTACCCATGCAGTTAAGGGCCATAATATAACCACAAAAATTATATATGACCAACACTAAGAAGGCATTGTGTGGTCCTTAAAACATATACTGTTTTAAAACAAAGCCTATTTTTTTTTAAAACGAAATAAAGTGTTTTTAACCAACTTTGGCCGCCATTTTCTATAAGTTCCCCTAATGTCATATGAAGTATGGTACCACGATTTTTTTACCGATATTATGCATATTACCGATCAGTTAATGAAGCGCGCAATACTCGCACATGTTACGGCAACTATTAAAGAAAATTTTAAGCATAGACACGATTAAAAAAAGTCACGGGTTTATGAGTTATAGGAATTTAAAAAAAACACTTTTTTTTCGAAAAATCAAATTTCTGCAAGATCTTTTTAATGTTTTAAAATTTGAAAATACGCTCTTTTTTGGCTTGTCAAGAGCTACATTTTCACTATTTTTCGGTTTCAAAATTTTTTTTTCAAAGAGATACGGGCGTTTTAAAATAATGCAATTTTTTACCGTTTTTTTTAAATAAATAATATATTTTACAATTTATTAACATCGGACCGAACTAGACCGATCCGAAATAAATAGTTCCACAACTTGTGTACTAAACTTTTTTTAAATATAGCCTATTTTTTTTTAAAACGAAATAAAGTGTTTTTAACCAACTTTGGCCGCCATTTTCTATAAGTTCCCCTAATGTCAGTTGTTTTAAAAATAGTGCATTGAATTCTACGGAATATTTCCGATTTTTTACATATCTTCGTTTGCTTTTGGTCCAAAAAATTTACACATTACCAGTCGCTCGTATTCATGGATCATCTTCGCTTAAGAAGAGGCGATGGCAAGGTACAAAATAAAGCCAGACATTTCCCAAAGTTTTTAGCTACCCATGCAGTTAAGGGCCATAATATAACCACAAAAATTATATATGACCAACACTAAGAAGGCATTGTGTGGTCCTTAAAACATATAAAAATATAAAACTTATATTAACTAAAAACAACACACAGTTGCAGTCGGCGGGAGCAATGAACATTTACATGTGTGTGTGATACAGAATGATAGGCAGCGAAATGATTGTTTAATTAGAATTAAAAAATCTGGCAACACCATTACGTTGTTCTAAAATGAACAATCATTTCACATTATGAAATGTATGAAGAGATAGGTGCAGAAGGCAGCATAGTCACAATTTCACACAGCTAATGGGCACATGAATGGGAAGATAAATAAAAGCAGTATTGTACCTTTGTGTGCCTAAATATCCCATTAATATTATAAAAAGGACCCAATCATGTCATAGTGTTTGCCCGAAGCTGGCTGCCCTCCTTTTCAGAAAAACATATAATTTCATATATTTTGTGTGTTAAAATTTGTAATAATGTATAACTTACAAGAAAGTTGACAGATAAAATCATTAAAAAAAATAAAATTAGACTAAAAATCTGTCATTGAAGTATTTGTAAATGGAAACCCTTTTTAGGTTCATGTTTAATAGTTATAATGTAATTACGGAGAACTTCTCTAAAAGAAGTGTCAAGTGAAAAAAGGAATTTTGTAATCAAACAATCAAACAGGTGATTGCAACATTTTTCATGAATTTTAGAGGACAAAGGCCATTTTTCAATGTAGAACGTAAAAAAGAACATGAAATCCAAATGTTGACAACTTCTGTCATCGTTACAATCGTTTTAATAATTACCTACAAATACAAACCAGCCAAATTAAATAGTTTGCAAGTTCTGAATAGTTTGCTTTAAACTGTCTACTAAGTCATTTAGCCGTATTTCTATTATTGGCAATATATAAACTGTAATTAGAACGTTCAATGTTTACAAAATTTCTATAATTCACTGACTCTTACTAGCCAAAACAGGGTAGAACTTGAAAACTACTACTAACCAAAAAGAAGCTTAAGTAATTTAAAGTAAATAAAAAAGTGAACTTGCCGTGCGAGCACGACAAACCGGTCTTTTGTCTTGCTTTATCTCTTTGGGACATTATATCTTTCTCTTTCTAACTGAGATTGTGTCTACGTAGATCTCTACACGGTCATGCTCGCACGGCAGAAAATGTTGCTTTAAATTAGACGTCTTTTTGGTGAATTAGATCGTTGTCTATGAACCGCCATAGATATAACAGGAATCCGAATTGTTTTGGCTAGTACTGTGTGCTTAATAACTAAGTAGGAATATGTCAAAGAAGTAAAAAAAGTAAAACTCATGTAAACTAAATGAAAAAAATATTATTCATAATCAACATTGTCAACACTCCTCTAAAAATATTTACGCACGTTCAACGCGTGCGATTTGTGACGTGAGATTTCCGCGTACGTACGTTATAATACTAATTCGGACGTTGGCAGAACTTTTCTCAAAATAAATATAGTTTCCACGTCAACTGCAGTTAAAAAAATGTCAAGTGCTTATCTGCGATTAGTAAACGTGGCAATGTCGCAATATAAAATAATTTAATTTATACCTTGCAGAGTGGCCAGAGGCACCACTAGGAGTGGCAAGCCTGTTGCTGCACCCTGTAATGAACCTAGATGACGTGTCACTTCTTTAACAGATGGAGATGTCTGTTTGTAATGAATAAACTCAAAAACTACTGTGCCGATTTCAAAAATTCTTTCACCATTGGAAAGCTACATTCACCCTGAGTGACATAGGCTATATTCTATTTTCAAAAAATTAGGGATCCTTACTAAAACTCCAATAATGTAACCCAAGGTGTAAAAATTTGACCTAAGAAATTCCTTACATCGCGTGCGCTGCGAAAACTATTGATGATATGGAGGTAGTGGTAGAGGGTAGGGGTAGAGAGTAGAGGTAGGGGTTAGGAGTAGTAGTAGGGGTACGGGTAGGTGTGGGGGTAGGGTAGGGGTAGGGATAAGGGTAGTGGTAGGTATAGGGTATATTTTATTTTGTCCGTAAATATCCACGGGCGAAGCCGGGGGCGGAATGCTAGCTAATAGATAATTTAATAGTAGATAAACACTTGCATTTTTTTTTAACTGTGCGGGTTAACACTAACGTAGCAACTAAAGAACAGCCCTGCCAACAAACCGTCGTTCATACGATTATTGGCGATGATATAGTGATATATGTGTGTGTGATTGAGTTACCCTGGTCGTCGTGCAGTTTGCCGGGAGGCTGGTGGTTGGGCTCGCGGTACCCGTTACGTAGCTCCGCCCGGGTCAAACTGTGGCTGCGGCCCTCGCTCAACCTGGAAAGTCAGTTTAGCAATGTATTAGAAGACTAGTCGTGTGCCCGACTTTATACACGGAAGGGATAATACACGCTTACTATATTCTATTAGATTTTTTTTATATGTTATTTCCTTTGAAGCATCGTAACTTAAAAAATGTTTCTCCATACAAACTTTACCACCCTTTTGACCCCTATTGGGATGGAATATAAAAAAATCCTTCATTAGTGCAGCCCCCTAGAGTACTCAAGGAATATTTCCTTCAAATTTCTAGGTCCACCGGTTTAGGCTGAGTTGTATTTCTAACGAGTTTTAATATGTAAATTGCTCGCCAGGAGAAGATTTATAATTATATAAATAAACATTATTCATGGATTTTTTTTTGTCCAAAAGCAATTTAATTATTTTTTAAATATAGAACGTATCAAAAAATATGAAATTCAAATGTTGACAACTTCTACTATAAACCGGCAAAATTGAATAGTTCGCAAGTTCTGAATGAAATACTTTAAATTAACCACTAAGTTATTTAGCCGTATTTCTATTATTAGTACTGTGGCGTATTAATACTACTGGCCACATACTTTTAACCTATTAGTTGACACATGATAGACAGTGATGTCATGTCAAATATTCAGAGATAACAATCCAGTAATGAAAGAACTTTAGTTTATATTTGTAACATGATTAAACCGTATACAAATAATATGCTGTTTAAATATAGGCGCAACATGCGCCTCCATAATTGGTGACCTCTATAATTGGTGATCCCGACGAAAAACGCAACGCGCCCTGTGTCGCCATGCCATCGATGCGCCATGCGCTGTCCTTACGCGTGCCTTGGACACAGCGCCCGCCACGTGCTGTCCTGTCATAACTCGGACCTTGGACACAGCGCCGGCCTTGTGCTGTCCTAACACGCGCCTTGGATACAGCGCCGCTCACGCGCCATGGACTCCGTGCAGCACGCGCGTGCGGCCTGGCTGGACACATGGCTCAGCCCGTACCTCACACTTCGTTGAGCTACCTACGCGACGCAGCACAGCGCACTGGTTCCGACGAAGTGTTTATTACTAAAAGTTTTTTTTAATTCCTTTTACATTAAGTAATTTTTATATTTTATTTGGTAACTTTCATATTTTATATACATTTTATATACATTTTATATACTATTTACATAACTACTACAATTTTAGCATACATGTATTTAATATTTTAAAAGTAGGCACTAGTATTTGTATAACTACTATGTCACACACCCATTTCATTATTTTTCTCAATTTGTTCCACTTTCTCTATTTACTCCCACTTTCCCTTGACGATTTGTCAAGCTACCAGGTCCCTTATTTTCTTTCGATCACGACATGTGATTTCTTTCATGGCTCCTGAGAGTGCAGTTGGCTGACTTAGCCCCGCTCTCACGGTCATACTTTTGCTGGCAACTAAGGTCCATCATAGCGCAACTTACAACTGTGTGGATTTAGGTCTCACTTGTTGACCACTGGTTTGGAAAGGGAGTGAAGAAGAGCATTATTTCCCTTTTTATCTCTAGTTTTTTTATTTTATTATTTTCTTTCCCCTATCGGGTTTCCTTGCTCCGTAGGGGGGTGGTGTGGCGTATTAACACTACTGGCCACATACTTTTAACCTATTAGTTGACACATGATAGACAGTGATGTCATGTCAAATATTCAGAGATAACAATCCAGTAATGAAAGAACTTTAGTTTATATTTGTAACATAATTAAACCGTATACAAATAATATGCTGTTTAAATATAGGCGCAACATGCGCCTCTATAGTACATATAAACTGTAATTGGAACACATTGATTTCTACGATCTCTTGGTTCTAACTTTAGATATTCATATTGAAACAAATGCGATTGTTAAAGAACGGATATTAATAAAATAGTATCCCCGAGACCCCGATAAACAAGGTAGAGCTCAACGGGTCGGGAGTATATTTGAACAACAAATATTTTAGTGAAACAAGGGGCAAGTAATTATTATTTATCCTAATCATACCTTTCATTTAAAAACAAAGGCGATTGTGGATGCAGTCTTTCGTGTAGTGACGTAGGCTCCAATTCCGTACTGCTGCCATTTGCTGAAATAAAAAAAAATAGTTCAAATTTTTTTTTAAATTTCTTACCAATCATAGCTGTATTTCCTTGACTAACGCAGTAACCACAATAAAAAAGATTTACTTTTTAAATATAGCTTAAAGCAAAGATTAGACCTGACTAGTTAAACTTATTTGGCGGTAATTATGCGTAAGTTTTGTATTAGATACTCTCAAAACGGTTTTCCATCTATCTATCATCACGTCTTTTATCCCAAGAGGGGTAGACAGAGACCATCGAATGCCATTTGCTGCGGTCCTGACAACATCTTTCGCTTCTTTAATATTCATCATACCTTTCATACATGCCCGGCGATTGTGTGTACTTTTAATATTGCCGTCGATCAATCATTTTTTTTAATGTTCAATAAAATTACACCTAATATAAACCTTTTTAGTCAATCTTTCATCCTTCATTCTTTTAATGTATTCAAACCAGCGTAAACGGTTTTCCAAATTGCGTCATATTACCTTCATAACCTAACATATGATGACGACTAGTGCGCGGAGGCGGTTCAGGAGAGCGTCCCGCGCTGTGCTCTCTACTTAAACTGAAAAAAATAGGTAACAAAATTAATACACCGAAATCAGATAAACGCGTCCGCTGAAATCATATCTAATATTATTGTAAAAAGTAGTTCCCGACGAAATGAAAGAAGGGGTCTGTTGCAGATGATGTATTTGTGTGTTGAGGAGATAGACAAAAGGTGCAGCTTTGAACTACGATACTCGAGATAGCGACGGATGATTTGGATCCTTTGAGATCTACATTATCCGTACGCGGGCCGTCTGTCTTGGGACAGCGTTTACGAATGCGTTACTTGACCGTGACTGATTTGTTACCGCCTTGTGGCGCGTTTATATTGTGGGTTAGGAATGTGCTCACCGCCACATTATTAATGCGAAAGTGTGTTTGATTGTTTGTTTGTTTGTTGTTGCTTTCACGTAAAAACAGAACAACGAATCAACGTGATTTAGAGAGATAGTTAGAAGCCGGAGAGTGATAAATTCTTGTGACATTAAAAAAAAACTGTGTGTAAACTTATACTTTTTTGGCATAATACAAATAAGTTTATTTAGCATGCAAATAATTAATGGAAATACAATTGCGTGATCATAAATACGGTTGCTAAAATCTGAATTCAACTAAATAATTAAATTTTAAAAATAGCTTGAATTAAATATGGTACTAAATAAAAAAACAGGCTTACACTCAGCAGAATATCTTCTATAACATTATTTAACTAATATTTTACTGAGGCTACTAATAAGTGGTATAACTTTTTGAGGTATTTTGAGATCGAAAGACTTCTTACTACAAAGCCATCATCCATCATAGGCACCAATTGTATATTAAAAGTATAAATAAAAAACGCCCACCTTCTATTCCTAGTATTGGAGTGTAGATCTGATCTCGACTTCCTCTGCTGGTTCTGATGGTAGAACCTCTGCAGGACTATGGGACTAGTGTTTCCTGAACTCTGAAATTGTTAACAAACGTTATAATAAGCAAGCCTACTGCCCCACCGTCTATTACGTAACAAAAACTTTTTTACGTTTTAATTATTCCCCCAAAAATTAATACCCAAAATCGAAATTCGATTATTTACGCTATAATTCCGTGATTGGGTCCTGAAACTCTATATATGTGCCAAATTTCAACAATTTTCGTCCAGTATATCGGAGAAAATAAGCTGTGATGGACAGACAAGACACAGAAACAAGAGTGATCCTATATATGGGTTTCCGTCATCGGAGATGTTCGGAACCCTAAAAAGTGTAAAAAGATAAAAACAATGACGCGACAATTTTTTCAACACACTTGCTCGTAACTTGAGTCTTATTACCTCAATTTTAGACCCACAATCCCATATATTAAACACGCGTGCTTTTTTTTATATTACAACACAAGAGTTATAATATAACCCAATGAAGTTAAATTCGTACAAGATTGCAAATTGTATGTGTGTCCACAAAGCATTCTTAATTTAACCGCATAATACAGTTTTTATTTTTTGATCACGACTTTGTTGGCTGTTTGGCGAAGTTATCCGTGCCTTATCTGTCACGCGGGAAAAAAACACAACATTTCTTATTTGTTAACATTTTCGCCGTGTTGTGGTCAAATGTGTTGAAAAACGTCGTATGAAACGCGTGTGCATTGGTCATTACATAGTCAGCTTTCTTATAGCGCTCGCCTAGTGGCTCGCGCTGAAAATACCGCCTCGTACGTAATGACCAACATAGCACCCTTGTATCACAATGTACTATAGTACAATACCCGGCCAAAAATTGGCTTTGGAAAGAGATTTCGATATTTCAGAGCGTCGTCTCTGTTGTTCGTACACATGTGACGATGCGACAGTAGTGGTGCACTAAAAACCGAAGCTAGCCGATAGTGAATGTATTACAAAAACCAATAAACGCCTGCGCTCTCGACCACTTAACCAAATATGTAATTGAAAAGTAACACTGCCTTATTACAAAATAGCTTCTTAGGATGGCTCCTACACTCTATAACACACTACCCATACATTCTAAAAAACTTAATATTTTCACTTTTTAAAATTAAGATAAAGAAGATCTTGCTGGACAGGTGTTACTACTCCAGTGAATTTATAGCTCAGGTTTAAAAAAAATTGACTATTAATAGAATGGATGGTCCGTACTGTTTGTTTTTTTTTTCATTATAAAATGTAATAGACAAACAAAGATTATGATTACAACTAGGTATTCTGTACTCCAAAGGCTGAAGAAGGTGCAAACTGCAATTCTACTTCTTTTTATAGCGAAGTTTCATAGTTACCTGCGGTGACGGCCGCCATCGCTGGTCAACAGAGACTCGCCGCACGGGTGGAGGGGGTGGTGACGCGCATGCGTCTAGCGTCCTGACAACATGTAAAATTAAATTTTAGCGCAAAATTATAATTTACATTGAGGAAATCAAAACTATTTTGACGGAGCACTTAAAAAATGAGGTCCCTCGTGGCCGAATACAGGGGAGGGAGGTTTGAGGGTTCATATCCCCCCGAAATTCCGTTTTTTTTATTTTAAGTAGATATAGTAATGTTTCTTTTAAGTTAAAGGTGTCCCCCCCCCCCCCGGATTCGGCCTTAGACCCTCGTTGTCGCGCAAACATAAATAAATAACATGGGTTTTCTATTGCCGTACAATTTTTTCTTCTTAACGACAACTATAAATTTATTAGTTTCTTAGTTCCTCTTTTTACGCTCAACTCGCAACGCGGTCATTCCTGATTTTTACATTACATAGTAGGTACATTTTTATGTAATAACTGCTATTCATTATGTAACTGCTTCGACCGTGGAAAATTTTCTAATGTTTCCCGGGATAAAAGGTGTAAAAAACGACGTCGATCCATTCTTTGGTTGTGGAGTGAAAGAAGTACAAACACTCTCACATTTATACTATCAGTTAAGTTATTAAGATTATATAAAAAGTAATACCTTCTTCTAGGATAAGGTGAATGATTAGAGAGATCAGCCTCAAGACTCGCCGGTTGAGAACTGCTACCGCCCAGCATCAGTCCGCCAGACGTGGCCCAGTATGCTCTGAATACATACAACACAAAAAACATTGTAGATGCGAATTTCACACTATATTTTTGGTTTAATTTTAATTGGATAAAACTTAGCATGAATAACTAGTGTAGCATGAAGTAGACTGTTTCCGCCCGTGGACCCATACTAACTCCTAAATTTCATCCCCTTATAATATCTTAGGGCCAAAAAAGAAGTTTACGTTCGGTTCAAGCCGCTCCGTATCAAATTTCATCAAAATCGGTTCAGTGGTTTAGCCGTGAAAGCGTAACAGACAGACAGACAGAGTTACTTTCGCATTTATGGACAATATCATTAATAATTCTACAATTATAATAATATAATTCTACTTTTATCAAACCATAAAATAAAAAAATGTCTACAACATAAATTAATGAATCAGGAACTTAGCGTTTTTTTAAATTGTGTCAGTCAATATTAATTATTTATGTCTGTCCTATTGAAGACTGAAATGAGGGCAGGTAGAACTCTCGCTAAACAAGTAAATATACGATTTGTATGGGCGTCCTCCTTACTCTAACGCTCCATCAAGCTCAACTTATTTGGCGCGTTTATTAGAACGAAAAAAAGAAACTTTATTGACATTATAAAACATAGCTAAGTTAATCCAACAGTTATTGGCGCAATTTAATTTTTTTGTACAATATGTACCCCGACCGCTGTGATCGGCGAGTTAAATTTCATTGGTTGTGAATTTGATTCTTCGTCCGTGGTGTGGGGGGGGGGGAGGGGGGGGGGCTGTGTATGTTCGTGTGTGTGTGTGAGTGTGGTGTAATTGGAAATTTGGTATCTCAGGAAACCCCGAGAATGTGGGGAAGCCGAGCGCAATTACATTTGATTGAAAAGTTTTCTCACCTCGAAGGGGTCGGCGTCACAGACTCGGGCATCCTATGTCTAACATTCGTGATGAAATTGGCCACCGGCGGCGATTCGTGCCCGTTACTGACCGAAGGCACGAAATGAGTGGCCACCGAAGTGACCGTGCCAGTTTTGGGCGTGGACGTCCTCTGCGGCGTGGGCGGCGCCACTCGAGGTGCGACCGGCGGTGGTACTCTCGTGGCAGGTGGGGGTATCCGAGTCGTGGCTGGTGGCACGAGTCGAGATGGCACTTGTGGCGGCTGGTCCGGTAATGCCGCGTACCAATCGCGCACAGACGCGGAGCTCCGGGCCGATTTCACAACGAACGGATGCTCGAGCAGTTTAGCGTATTTCGGGCGCTGTCTGTAGTTTTTTGTTAGGCTGGAAGTCATACAGATTTTGAATATGGTAAAAGTTACATAAAAGAAGATAACAACATAACATGATCATTTTATTCTACACAATTCTTTCCTACATAATTTTGTTATATCTCTGACGGATTAGACAGCATACGCCATGAAAACTCGCTGGGGCTTTTTCTCGACTTGATTCGATTATACTGTAAATGTTCAGCTCCTAAACATGATAGGACGCGTAGGGGAACTTTGTTTTATAATATTAGTGATTACTTTAAACGAGTAATTGTAATTGTGAATTAAATAAAGAAAAAAATTAAACGTATATTAGAAACAGGACTGTTGTACTGACCACTGTGAAACGAATGACTTAAATTCCGGAGTAAAATTACAGTCTTCAGGTAGCTGTGGAGGATCTTGTTCTATGACCTGAAAAAAATGGGAAAAAAATTACGATTAAGATCACGTTTCGGTGCTTGACGGTTGTCTTTTAAAGCAGCATCCATTTAATCAGATGCTAGTGTAGTTAATATTAATTATAGCATGGTTTGTGGCGATTCGTTTTTATTTTTTATAATTGAAAAGGATTTAGTTTACAAAATGTAAGACATAAAAATTACCTAAACAAATAACATCCAAAACAAATACCAGAATTTTCCTTTACTTGGAATTCTAACTAGTGATGTGCCGGATATCCGTATCCGTATCCGCTTTTGGCGGATCTTTTACGGATCTTTAACCTTATTAATGTTCAATTCATAGATGAAATTTTATATATATAGGTGATTAGGTAACAATGAAAAACTGTTAAATTCCATTCAGATTATTTTTAATTTCTGAAAATCGTATCTGTTATTGAGAGTTAACTAAAAACTTTTGTCCATAACAGATTATCTCTTTCCAAAGGTCGATGTGCAATATTTACCGCCGAGTACTCTAAGAAAGTTAAGATCCGTATCCGTATTCGCGGATCTTGAGACCAAATATCCGTGTTCAGATCCGTATCCGCGGATATACATTTTTAATGATCGGGCACATCACTAATTCTAACCCAGGCTAAGTGCGTTTTTCCACGACACATGACACGACCGATACGATTTACGATTATAAAACAAAAACAGCCTGTACTGTCATGCGAGGCGTCATGGAGAAACGGCCATAGATTTAGTACTGTAGATTCCACGTCATGTGTAGGCGACCAACGCACGCGTTACGTCGTGACATGATGGGGAATCCAGTTTAATACCGTCCGCGCTGTGATAGTTGTGATTAATAGAACATATCACAGTCGGCGGGAACATCTTAGCTACCGATTAATCGGCATATTGTTACTATAACGTCTATAATACTTGTCATTGGCGGAATCATCAAAACCCTGATGGAGCCATAACACAAAAAGAAGAATAGAATAGTATAGAACGATCTAGCGGCAGCGACGATATAGTCGAACAACCGTTTGTAGAACGGTGTCGTGCTGTGTGGTGTTTTTATGTTGTGGCGGCACATCGCGTCGCGTCGATTGATGTCGCACCGTTACTAACTCATTGAAACCTGCATCGCGCCATTGAAAATATTTAATAGATTGGCATATATGCAACTTTCCAGCGATGTGCGTTGGGGCGTATTCCTTTTATACATGATCGCTGGATTGTTGTATGTAGCCATTTCTATAATTAATGTATGGCGCTCTAAATAGTCGCCGTAATTAAGTGGAAAACCAGCCAAGTGCGAGTATAAAAACGGCAAAAAACACGTTTGTTGTATGGGAGCGCCCTTAAATATAAATTTTATTCTGTTTTTTAGTATTTGTTGTTATAGCAGCAACAGAAATACGTCATCTGTGAAAATTTCAACTGTCTAACTATCACGGTTCATGAGATACAGCCTGGTGACAGACAGACAGACAGACGGACGGACAGCGGAGCCTTAGTAATAGGGTTTCCGTTTTTACCCTTTGGGTACGGAACCCTAAAAATGGCCTAGAGTACCCAGCGGGGGGGGGGGGGGGGAATGTCTCGAAAACTGAATACATACCCTAGTTAAAACTTCAAAATCATTTTGACAATCTCGATAGGGGAAGACGCCCGTCGCCAGCTCCACGAGTGATATACCGAGAGACCAAACGTCCGCCCGGATGTCGTAGTCGGGCCGCGTCGGATCCGGCGGGTCTATTCTTTCAGGCTGAAAAAAAAAAAGTAGTCATTATATGTATATTGAACATATAAAAAATGTAGTACACACAATCGCCGAGCATGTATGAAAGGTATGATGAATATAAAAGAAATGAAAGAGGTATGTCAGGATCGTAACAAATGGCATTCGATTGTCTCTGCCTACCCCTCTTGGGATAAAAGGCGTGATGATAGATAGATAGATATATATTTTTTTACATAGTTATATTTTTCCTGTAATATTTGAAGATTCCAAGATGACATGAAATTCCTGCAAGAAAAAAGCTCGCGGAATAAATTTGCTAGAGCGGGGAATTATTTTCGAGACAATCAAAATGTTGGACTCAAACCTTGCGTCAACTTGAGTGTTTGTTTGATGTGTTTGAGCCAAACATTTTCTGTCAATATAAATATATATTTTTATAGGTAACTTAGCAACCCCGCTTCGCACGGGTACAATCGCTTTATAAAAATTGTAATACCCAGACAAATACTCTTATATTAGAGAATATATATATGCTACCGCGGACTTTTTTGTAGGTCATTATATTTCACACAGTTAAGAGGTGGGGCGAGGAGGTGGGTACTCGGCCTAGTAAAAAAAATTTTGATTCTAGTGACGGTCTCGCCTCTTTGCTCGATCGAATACAAACCGAGCACTCGGCCGAAGACATTGTCTCGCTACTGTACTCGTTTATAGGTGTAATCAACCCACGGATTAGACAGCATACGCCATAAAAACTAGCTGGCGCCAACTTTTTCCCCGACTTGATTCACATATACTGTTAATGCTCAGCTCCAAAACATGATAGGTCCGTGTTTAATACACGTCAACCTTATCTAATGGTGAAAACCGCATCAAAATTCGGTCACTAGTTTTTACTTGAAAAAGGTCACACAGACAGACAGACATTACTCACAGCCATATACGCCGCGCAGCCCGCACTCCTAGTTTTAGCTTTAGAGTCGACCAGCCGCCCGCTGATACCAAAGTCGCACAGCTTCACGTTCCCGCGCTCGTCCAACAATATGTTGCTCGGCTTGACGTCGCGGTGTATCACGCCGTGGGTGTCTTTGAGATACGACAGGGCGTTCACGGTCTGAAATATGTTTGAGATTATTTTCCCCTCTAATGACGAAAAATAATTAAACAAATCAAAATTAAATGTTTCTTGCTAGTATGCTATAAAAAAATCTGACATTTGTTTCAAGGCATGTGTGTAATTTGTCCGTCATGTTTGTTGGAAACTTTTCTTTTTCATTGTTGGCAGCATATAAGTGTGTTTGTTGCCTATTCATAATTAAGAAGGGAGTAAGCATTATAAGATGGCGTCAGTCAGTTAACCAGATTCAACATTAAACTATGTAATCACTATCAGATTAAATCGCGTTTTCGTTTTCGCGTAATTTTTTTCCTAGCATTACCTTGCACTTTCTCTTTATAGGGTTCCCTACCCAAAGGGTAAAAACGGACACCCTATTACTAAGACTCCGCTGTCCGTCCGTCTGTCTGTCCGTCTGTCACCAGGCTGTATCTCATGAACCGTGATAGTTAGACAGTTGAAATTTTCACAGATGATGTATTTCTGTTGCCGCTATAACAACAAATACTAAAAAAAACAGAATAAAATAAATATTTAAGGGGGCTCCCATACAACAAACTTTTTTTTTTCTTTTTTTTTTTTTTGCCGTTTTTTATAGATAATGGTACGAAACCCTTCGTGCGCGAGTCCGACTCGCACTTGGTCGGTTTTTATTTTAATCACACAACACATACTCACAGCGACAGTAACCTTCCCCAATATACCCTCGGGTATGGGTGCGCCCACTCTCTTCAACAGCTTATCGAAGCAGCACGCCATCAGCTCCATACATATCCACACGTCCGCGTCGGTCACGAAGCACCCCAGACACCGCACGATGTAGGGGCAGTCGTGCGACCGCACCACGACATCTAAGTCCATCAGTATCCGTTTTGTCTCCTCCGAATTGCCAGATCTTCGCATTTGCTGTAAATAATAAAAATGTACTTGTATTAATTGCCATGAAAAGAAAAGTAATGAACAACTTTTCATTTGTTTTAACCACCCGTTTGTAACGTTTTAATGAAAATTATATATAAAAAAAATAGTACCTTAACAGCAATAACAGCATTGGAAGTTTTGTGCAGCATCTTAACAACATGGCCGCACGTCCCGCTGCCCAGCTCCCCGATTTGATGGAGGTCCTCTGTACGCGAATGGTACTCCACATCATCCACTTTTAGTTTACCGCTAACCTAAAATATGTAAAATAATATTATTTAGTTAAATCACTACATGTTATAAAAACAAAGTCTCCTGTCACATCTGTCTGTCTGTGACTTTGATGCGGTTAGATAGATTGATTCATGAGAAAGGTTTACAAGTATTAAACATGGACCTATCATGTTTAGGAGCTGAGCATTAACAGTATATAGATGCAAGTCAGTCAGGGAAAAGTTAGCTCCAGGACATTTTCATATCAGATAATGTAACAAAATCATATAGGGAAGAATTTGTATAGAATAACTCTAGTTAGGTTATAATTTTTTAGAGTAATTGAATTGAACAACATTTGAAAACTATTTTATTTAATATTTTTACATTTGATTGTAAAAATAACATTGCCATCTTTTTCTTATCTATTACTAATTATATAGACCTCTCACTCTTATTACTGCACTGTCCATTATATTTTGAATAGTCTCCCTTCAAAATCAAGTTAAACCACAAATATAAAATCAGGTTTTTTTTTTAAATGACATACCTAATGAATGATTTCCAGGATAAAGTGGCCTATAAATGTCAATCTCTGGCCCTACTATTTCTGTGTAAAAAATCATGTTCATCCATTGCTCTGTTTTAAACGTAAAAGAAGGACAAACTAACAACCACTTTCACATTATACCACCTTGAATAGAAAACAATGCTACCTTGTACACTTCCCGAAGTCTATTCTCAGTCTCGGTGGTATGAGTTGATCTCGGAGGAAATGAGAGAACCTCTCTATCCGGAAACATCAGAGCTGTCATCAAATAAATACAATGCTTTTATTAATTACAGATGACAAATTAAACAAATAAACACATTTTCACGGCATTTATACCTTGTGGTGTGGCCAGACACAAGTAACAGTGTCCACTTTTTGTCAGTTGTCCATATTAAACAGAACCGCTGGCAAGCCTGTTGCTGCATTTAATGGACTTCTTTAACAGACACATCTGTTATTTTAAAAGTGCATTTTTAAAGTAAATTGGTGCTTAGCGTTTATGGCATGAATGTGATTTCAACCTGGGTTCCCCGGTTTCAAGTCCAATGCTCTACCAATTTATACTATCAACTGCTTAGTCGTAAAATAGCAGATATAATAAAAAAGTATACTTCTATGGACACTTGTGTTGAACATTCCTAAATTAACTATTGTGCAATTGACCTTGATACAACTAGATTGGTGTCTACAATAGTGAGTTCCTAGCATCCATTAAAAATTGTAGTTTTATGTTAAATTTTAGGTAAGTAAACAAAAAAATGTTGTGATCTACTGTAAATTATGACACAAATGTGTTGCTATGGGTAGTATTTAAAGCATCAACCATGATAAAACAATGTCTACAAACAATCTATATATAAATATACAAGAAATATCATAAACTTTGGTCAAATATGTTCAATATTCCTTTATAAGAAATTGTTTTTATGTTCTATTGACTTTATTGTATGTGTTTTGGGTATATTCGTGCAGTACTTACGAGGTCGTGGTCGGCGCCTGGCGCTACCCAGGCCAAGTTGCCCATGGAAGCCACCTTCTCTTTGATTGCGCATTTCATTCCCGATTCTTTCCTCAAGCCCTTTTAGGCGACCATCAATTGAATTATGCGACATCATATTGGTTTTATATTTTCATGTGAAAAACATATTTATGTATTATGAGGGGATTCTAAACATTAATTCACTATTAAATAGGCATTTTTTAATTATATACACATTAAAATTAAAACAGAAGTCCAAGGATTTCTTCAAGAATCAAAAAATAAAATACTAAATTATATTTATTTATTCCGTCCATTCACTTCGGTTCACTTTTTTCATCATTCATTCATATATTTTTTTTCGTTCCCTCATTGAACAAGTGCGTTAAGAAACTTCAAAACATTAAACTAAGCATAAAAATGAAAATTTCCACAAACTAAAATACCCTACTGTTAATGAAATTTTTTTAAGATTATGTTATAAATAAATGTGCTAAATATAAAATTTAAAGAAATATGCATAATCAAAAATGGCAGACACGTAATATAATGTAATGTAATATAATGAAAAATTTTACCTACCTTAATATTTTGTTGCATTGCCTTTTCTTTGGCCATTAAAATCGGTGCCGTTTATTTTTCAGCTCCTTTCTAGATAAATAGAATCATTCATATGACCGAAAGGCCCATTTGACATTTTACGATTGAATGAACGAACGAATGATAATAAATAGAAAAAAAATAAAAAAAAAACAATATGAAAGTGAACGAGCGTAGATTTATTTTGTAATTTGGTAATAATCATAATTATTTTTCTAAATATTGACATGCAAGTGTATTATTGATCACAATTTACAGTTATTTAATTGCGTTTATAATCATTCTTTCAGGCCTTGTTTCACTTGTTGTGCTTTATGTTTATTTAGTTGACGTGACTCGTTTATAAACACAGTGCCAATTTTGTTTCCCATACAAAGTGATGTGATTTGTATAACAATGCAGTAATGGACTTTCATCTGGTGATATCAGTATAGTTATAATGCAAACTACATCGGAAGGAACCATGAACATAGTGGAGTTAGCCAATCAATTACGAAAAGAGAAGACGTTTATAAATTCCGAAAGGCAGCTGCTACATAATCTGAATGAAGAAGTTGAGAAGAGTTCTTTAGAGCTGCTGCAGATAGCTTGGGTCTGTTCGCAGCAGAGACAGAATCTGACCAACCTTATAACGGCCCAGTCTGAAAATGACTCAGTGGTTGCTTGTCAAAAAGCCTCCCACCTGGAGTTTACTACTTTTGTAGATGTTTACAAGGTTCTACGTTACAAGGTTTGTTTTTAATTTCGAAGCTTTTTCTGATACACACCACACACCATGCTTTTTGAGCATATCTACCGATTTAAATCTCTTTACACCTAAATATAAATAATGATTCTTTGTTTGTCCCTTATATTATACTCGAAAACTTGGTTTTAGTTACTTGTACTATAGATAGATTGATTCAGCCTTGGGAGCTGAGCAGTTAACATGCTTCATAATATGTAGGCTAAAGATGTGATAATTAAATATTGTAATTTTATTGAGAGTTTGCATATTTTCATATAACATCAGAATTTTCTCTAAAATAATTATTTGTTATGATAATGTGGCAATGTTGTACAAATGTCCGCCCCTTTTCCAGTATGTTATTTAAAACAATGATAAACATTAACTGTCAAATCTCCCACACACTCATTATCAGTAGTTAGAGCAGGTGCTTTTTATACACTTAGTCATTTTGTATATATCATCACGCCTTTCATCCTAAGAGGGGTAGGCATAGACAATCAAATTCAAAAGGGAACATCCTACCTACCAATTATCGGCTTATTGTTACATAAAATCCTATTTTGAAAAAAAAATGGAAATAAAAACTAATAATATATTTTTTTATTCATTTAGATAGATGTTGCATTAGGCAATCACGCTAATGAAAATATTATAGAGATTGCCATATATACAACTTTTTGTTGTATTGTTGTATGTAGTGCTATAGAGCTATGACTATGAAAGTTATTACAAATAATATGACCTAGAATTTAATAAAACCTGTCATCAATATCAATCAAAAGAGGAATTAGGTCAATGTATGCAGTAATTATGTACCTACATACCTACTCCATAGTCCAGTATTTACAGTATGTTGTATAGTTTAACTACATATTATATCAATTTAAAAAACCCCTGAGTTGGTGAGGAGTTAGGTATCTGGCTGCTTCCAGATGATGCAGCAGCATCAGGTCAAGGTTACCATGTTATTGTAATATCATTGAAGCCACAGGATACTAACTAAATTTCGAATTGATCAGACCAGTAGAAATTGCTTAAATCCCTTCAATGGCTAGAAAAGACCTGATCATCTTCAAACGGCTAAACAGATTTTCTTGAATCATAGCTAAGAACACTCTCGATCAAGTCACCCTTGAAACAAAATAAATGAAACCAAAATCGGTTCACCCGCCACAGACAGATACACACGTTAAACTTATAACACCCCACTTTTGGGGGGGGTCCAAAGTCATGAAATTTGTGTGACATAATTTATAGATGGCCCCTTACTACACACGTAAAAATAAAACTATCTATCATCACGCCTTTTATCGAAGAGAAGTGGGCAGAGAATGCCACTTGCTATAGCTACGATTCTTTTCTTTTATATTCATCATACCTTTCATACATCATCTTCTGCCAGCATTTCCTTTAATTTCTTCCATGTAAAAATGTGTAAATTTGATTACAGGAAGCCCTTGCCCTTGGAGAACTATTAGGATGGCTGCGCGACTCCCCTCATTTAGTAGCTCTCTGTCTCCTACTCGGAGAGGAGCATATTCCACCAGAGTTGCCTTCGTCCTTGATTGCCGGCTTATATGGCAGTTGTCAGTCACCGCAGGATCGGACAAGGCTGCTGGGAGTGTTGAGGTCCCTGGTCAAACATCAGTTGGTGCTGTCCAATGATCCTGTCAAGTAAGTTTTTTAATGACTTCAAAATTGAAGGACATTCTCAATTCGACTCATAAGGTTTTTACAGGCGGCGCGACGTAATTTGAGCACATCACAGTGTACTATCACTAAATACAAATTTTATTGACAGCATGTCTTTAAAATGTTCAATCTTAAAAGAAAATCGTAGTCGCATATGATGTGTAACATCTGACATCTCAACATGGTACACGCACACACTGTTGGCTGACAGTACCAACCTCTCGGAAAATGGGTTGGTACCATCTGACGGCCAACGCGCTCATGTCAAATCAAATAGCGCTAGCTTCCCCGGATTCCTGTTACACACTTCCGTCCCTTTTCACGAAATCACTCCCACAGATTGCAGGAAAGCGAGAGGAAAGATGTTACACATCAAAAAGTAATGCGCCAATCAAGTGATACTTTTCGGCCCAACTTATTTGGCGAGAGTTATAATCAAGTCAATAATTCGCCCGTTGCTGATACTTTTTAGATCTTGCCCTTCACTTTAGACGCGCCACAGCAGCGCGTCTAATTTGAAGGCATTTTGAATTACAGTTATTTTATTTCGGTTTTTTAATTCATAAATAATTTGTATTACAGAATGCTCCGGACAGGCAGATGTGCGTTCTCCCAGCTATACAGCGTGTTCAGAGACGGCCACGCGCCGGCGCGTCACTTCTTGTCGGCGGCCCTGCACGCGCCCGTCATGAGCGCGCTGAACGATGACGAGTTCTTCCTCGACATTGACCCGGAAAAGTCGCTCGAGAGGTATCTGATGTGTTTTGTATTGGTTGTTTCTAGTTCTAGTACTTCAGCTTGCCTGTTTAATGACATTATCTTAAAGTGGAGGCACATGCACATCTCTACGTAGACAATAAAATCTCAGTTATAAAGATATAATGTTCCATAGTGATAAAGCATGACAAAAAGGACCGGTTCCAGCAAGGCTACTTTTTGTCCTGCTTTGTCACTACAGTAAATTATATATTTCTCTTTCTAACTGAGATTTTGTCTACATACATAGATTCCTTCTACACTACACCGTCATGCTCGCACGGCTGGTGTCGAGAGACGAAATACCAATATTAGAAAGAGAGATAGAGATAAAAGCAGGTAAAGTCGCGTCGCGATTACAACTTTAAAAGCTTAAAGGAAAAATAAGCGATTGGATCGATGATATTTTAGGGTATATACTTGAGTCACTAACAGTTTCAATGATCTGCGCAAACGAAGTCGAGGCCCAGCTGTACATCATAAGTTCATAACCTGCAAGGAAATTGTCAATTTGATAACTAAATAAATTGGTACATTAAATATAATTGAATGACAACTGTCGTGCCCCTTTATTGAATAGGATCTACTTGATTATGTTAGGTATGTTGAGTTCTGAGAGATACTGTTCCCTCACTTAATAAAACCACTATTTTCATTTAACTGTTTTACTTGCTACAACACTGTTTGATAATAATTTACACTTGATATAAGTACTTTTTAAACTGTTGAAATTATAAATTAATTGAACTTTTGATTGAAGCTTGAAATTCTCAGAAAATGTTGCTATTACTAATACACCAAATTTCAATATGATCGCTTTTTAATTTTAGAGTTATTAACGATCAATTTTTTTTCGAAGCTTAATTGCATTAAGCTTAAGATGAGAATAATTAATAAAGCCCTAAGGTGAGCATGCTCATGCTCTATTGACCCCTGACTGTACAAGACACAGCGACGATCGGCGACTAACACACTCTCCTTTGGAGTGTATGATCCGTTACCCTGTCTTTTTGTTTAGTGCTTCTAATGTGGAGGCGGCGGCGCTTCAATAATTCTATAGCCTAACTGGAATCTTGTCTAAATCAAATTTTCTCTTTTTCCTCAGATTTTCCCCAGCAGACCGCCTGAAGAAGTTCGGCCAGCCCAACAGTCCCGAGTACAACGCGAAGTTGTCGCGCTACCGCAAATGGATAGTCCAGTGCCTGTACAACCTAACTAACAAGTTTATCACCTCGCTAAGGGAGAACTGGACCAATTACCCGGCAACGCTGATATGGATTGTGCAACAAATTGTGCACTTGCTCAAGCAACATTCCAAGTAAGAAACAATCATCCTTTACAGTATGTCTCAAACAAAATCTTCAGCTAAATGAGGAAGACTTTGTCTTCTGCTGGGTACACTGGGGCCTGCAACGGTTCTCGGGAGCTGTAAGGCAATCCGTGAAGATTTTTTTTTGGAGGTGCCCGAATCGATTCGATGTCATTGTCAGTAGGTTTTGATGGAAGACGAAGGAAGAAATGTTTTTATTTCAGATTAGCTTTCTCGGCTTCGCACTTTCAGTTTTTCCCCAATTTTCCGGGCAACTATACTACTACTACTTTAATATATTTTTAAAACATAGCAAAAAGCTCCAGCATTTAATTCTTTATATACATTTTTGGAGAAAGAAAAGAATGATGAGTATGAATATTTAATTTCATCTAATTCCCATACTATATTTTTCCGATTATATTCTGCGTGATATTTAGAGACTCCATTATTATAAAAGGTTCTACAATAGATATAAGGAGTTTTTCATTAATACACACCTTACAGCCTTTATACCTTAAACAGTATTCACTTCTAGCCAATTATCCATTTTAAGGTGGCAAGCACTTAATGATGCTAGATCCTTTAACAGACATTGGTATCTGGTTTTTTATGCAGTGACAAGTTTCATTGTCACTTCTTAAACAGAAGTTAGTAGCATCTATTGTTTCCATTATCCTCTCTGTCTACCAGTCTACCGGGTCTACCCACATTTCTACTAAATGAAAATTTAATGATTTACAGGATTTCCGAGCGCGACCTGCACGCCATTTGCACAGACCTGGTGCTCAATCAGTTCATATGTCCGGCTATCATAAACCCTGAAGCGCACGGGGTGGTAGACCTGCCAGTCTCCTACGTGGTCAGGTTCAATTTGATACAAGTGGCGCAGATCATACAGATGTTGTGTCTCGCTAGGTATCAGGAGGTAAATATCGTGGTTTGATTTGTTTGTGACCGATGCTCTCCGTAACTACTACCTATATATATACTCCGTAAATATTACCCGTTTTTTTCCAAAAAATGCACATAGCCTGATATTCTAACACACAATGTATAATAATAATTGAAGCGAACAAAAATCTGAACAAACGAAATAAAATAAAATTGAAACTAAATTAAGTCCTATGAGCAGAGGCAAACAGAAAAAAACCGGCCAAGTGCGAGTCGGACTCGCGCACGAAGGGTTCTGTACCATTATCTATAAAACTGCAAAAAAAAAAAACACGTTTGTTGTATGGGAGCCCCCCTTAAATATTAATTTTATTTTAATTTAATTATTTATTTTTAAAGTGTATAATATAACTCAACATTCTGTGAATATTTCAAGCGTCTACCTGTTGCCGTTATCAATATCGAGCAAAAACGTGCAAAAAAATCACGTTTGTTGTATTGGAGCCCCCTTAAATATTAATTTTATTCTGTTTTTTAGTATTTGTTGTTATAACGGCAACAGAAATACATCATCTGTGAAAATTTCAACTGTCTAACTATCACGGTTCACGAGATACAGCCTGGTGACAGCCGGACGGACAGCGGAATTTTAGTAATAGGGTTTCCGTTTTTACCCTTTGGGTACGAAACCCTAAAAAAATACTGAGTTGACAGCGATTTTATAGATCTGTCCTTTTCTCTCACACATTTGTTAGCTATCTTTCTCTCGTCTCCCTGGAACTACTTTAGAGACTAATAATACTTTTTTTTTCCCAGGTGGATCCGAAGCTCCGCGACGTGTATACGAAGTTCGACCGGTCGTGTGTTTGGTCGCTAGTAGACGCGCTGTGTAGCGGGTCGTCTCAGGCGCTCGAGGCTCACGCGCCGCCCGAGCACACCACGCTCAAGACCGAGCCGCATCTTAGGACTAATGTAGCGCTGTTCACGTGCCAACATTTGGACTCGGCTGTACGTCTTTTTGTTATATATTAAAATAGATAGTATATAAGATCGCGCACAGACAGACTGACAGTGTCTACGCGCTGTGTAGCGGGTCGTCTCAGGCGCTCATATTATTTTTCTCAATAAACCGACTATTATACACAAAATTTTCTTTCCTACAACCGACCATGTACCAATGGTTTTTTTATAATAAAAAGTCTATGTAAATTATCCGACAAACTGTACAAAGATGCCACTCGTTAGGTATAGCCTCAAAAAATCATTGGCTAAATGAGAAAGACTTTGTCTTCCACTGGGTACCCTGGGGTCGGCAACGGTTCCCGGGAGCTGTAAGGCAACCCGTAAAGAATACAAAAAAAATTGACGCAAAAATAAATTATTCAAATCGATTTTAAATAATTATTAAAATTATGCACAATTCCTGCAATTAGCGCGTTCAAACATACAAACTTTTCAGTAAGTATAAGTAAGGGCAAAATAATTGTGTTGCCTTTGCCAACCCTGGTCAGCATGACAGTAAAGAAGACAAGCTGTCAAATATATGTCAAAAAACGTGTTACTAGTTATTACTTTTTAAATATGGCTGAGCAAAGTTAAGCCTCATTATTTCTATTTAACGGGTTTCTAATTTTGGAACCTTCCCAAATATAAACTGTCTATTATTTTCATAATTTTTATTTTTCAGATAACATTCCTGAAACGCATCTCGTCCAAGCTCAACAACAACTCGCCGAGCGTCACGTCCGAGGAGTATTCGTCCGGGTCGGCTCCGCTCGGGGAGTGCGGCGCGTTCACAGAGAGCGCATGCAAGGAGCCGGGCAGCGCGTCTACTAGCGACGCCGGTTCTTATAGCACTGATGATGGGTGTGTTCTTAAATCCTAACTAATATTATAAACTGTGTTGGTTTGTCCTACTTTCCCATCAAATCAAAACCAAGCACCGGATCGACGTTAGTTTTTGCACAGAGATAGGTTGCTATCCAAATTGAACAGCAAAGGTGAACCGTTGAACAAATTTTTTTTAATTTCTCGTTTTTAACCTATTTACAAGCGCAGATCTTTTTTTAATAACTCTTACATTTTTTTCTTTAATGTTACAGTTATACTTCCAATTTCGCGGCCCTGCTTCAAAATATAGAGCCGAACTACAGAAGTCGATTACATGATTTGCTTAGAAAACTACCGGATTTCAGCAAGATCAAGTACGTACTTAAGCTACAATTAAGAAGAGCGGCGGTCCCAGTTCCCAAACTAATTGACAAAATGCTATATTATCGAATACTTCCCAATATTATTATTAGTCTAGGGATTTGGTACTATAAAAGTATGTATTATGCACTTACATTATGATTATCTGAATTGATGATTATCACACAACAATCGCAACGACTTAGAGTGAAAGGGAACGGTCTCCAACGAGCGTCGCTACATAATTTTACATATGCCAAACTATTAATATTTTCACTACAAGCGCCATCTATCGACGAACATGAATATCATTCTAAAATCCCTTGCAAATGACTTTGTATATTTGTTAATTTCCTCAAATTTACGTACAATTTTGCAGACCAAGCGGTTCCCAAGACACCAAAGACCTAGAGAACGGCCCCACTAACAAGCGCAGTATTCTCGCCAAAGTGGCCAAGCCACGGATCTCCAGAAGTGCCAGTTCGGCCTCGTCGTTGACAGCCACTAGTGGCGCGAGTGACGACCGGCCGTCGGTCAACGGTGATGTTAGCCACGCGGCTCTGGAGCATCCTGAAGTGCTGATCATTAAATTGGCCAGTTTGGAAGAGAATGATTATGTCGGTAAGTGTCATTTTGTAGGGAGTAATTTCGTGAAATGTGACTGAAATGCGTAACCGGAAGTAAATAAATTCAAATTCGAACATTGAAATTAAAAGCTTTTCCATCTAACTCGTAAAGCAACCCATGAAAAGATTAAAAAAAACATTTTTTTAAGGGTCTTTAGATGTACACACCATTGGCGACAACTGTAAGACTCGCTCTTTTTTCGTATATCCTTTTGATCACGTCGGGGTCATCACTTTTACTTATACTGTGTTCTTCTGTCTGCTGGATTACAGACTTCGAGAATTATCAGAAAGTCACGAATTCCGACTCTCGGAGAATTCGCCACGGAGCACCCACTCTATTTTTTTCTTGCCGTAAGGCTCTTAGGGTACCCAGCTGAAGACAAAGTCTTCCTCTTTTAGCCGATGGTATTTATGTATAGCTATACCTAACGAGTGGCCAGTTCTGTTGAGGTATGTTTAGATGGAAAAGCCTCTAAGTGTGGTATGTTGGATTATGTTTTTTATATTGGTTTTTTATATTGGTACTACTTATTTCTTTATACTTTAATGGGATTACTTGGTACCAGTGTTTCCACCTATCCCTACTGGTGGGGATGAGTGACATTTCATTTCCTCTTGTCCATACTTTCAAATTTCATACCTTGATAATATTTACGCTATTAGGATCATTGATTGAACAACCCTATTTAACCACGTTTTGTTTATATACGTTTGAAATAGGGGTAAAATTTCAAAAATATTATTTCTTAGTCGACATGGACAACATATGGTTTCCTCCAAATTACATTACATTATCACTACGTATTATAAAACTAAGTCCACCGCCGCGTCTGTCTTGTCTGTCTGTCTGTGCCCGATTTACTCCGAAACCACTAAACGGGTTTTGTTGCGGTTTTCAATATTAGATGGATTGATTGACGATGAAGGTTTACGAGTAATTAACCTATCACGTTTAGGAGCTGAGCATTATAGTTAATCAACCCGGGAGAAAAGTTACCGCCAGAAATTGGCCTTCTTGCAAATAAAACCCTCATAAGGATGATCATCTTCATCATTAGCAGCCGTCACTTTTGATTTTATATCTAGGGATGGTGCCCGAATCGAAAGTCCTGGAATGCTATGACAATGAGTCTGAGATTGGTGACGGCGACGAGACCGGGTCCGCTTTAGCTGTGGCTGACGCTGGAGCTCCCGTACAGAAGAGGACCAGGTTAGTTATTATGGATGTGGAAGTACACACACGCACATCATCACTGCCTTTACATCTTAAGATGTGGCCAGAGACACAGTAACAGTGTCCACTTGTTACCAGTTAGGGGCTCTTTCGATAGCCCATCGTATGGCCAGAGACCAATGCCCACTTTTTGCCAATTGTTCATATTAAACATAACAGGTGGCAAGCCGGTTGCTGCACTTAGTGGACCTAGTTGCATTACTTATTTAACAGCTTTTAAGTACGTCTGTTATCTGTTATTTGTCTTTACGTGCCCTACAAATCACAAGAAGTCAATTAAAGAAAATTGGGTGTTTAGCATTTTTAGGATGAGTGAGATTTGAATCCGGGACCTCCCAATTTTATTGACTCCTTAAAAAGTCCTGTTTAAATTTGCTTATTGTATTGTAATAAAATGTTTTTGCAGGTTTTCCATATCCCACGACGAGGTATCGCTCGGCAACACTTCTGATAACCTGGAGGCAGTGTCGGAAGCCGCTTCTAACCACAGCGTCACTTCCAGTCTCGAGCTGGAGACGGAGGATCAAAACGATAACCTGTCTGATATGGTAGGTATTGATTTACATTGATTGCGAATGGTTCGCCAGTCACTATATATCGCCTCGACTTATCATTCCCTCTCTCTCTCTCATTAATGAACAAAGGAAAGAGAGGGAGTTACAGTCCACGGGCCACAAGTTTTAGAGCACAAAATTTGTTTGAGTTGTTGTCGTTTTTATACGCTAGTAATATAGTTCATTGATCACTTTAATAGTAAAGAGTTAACATAGAAAACTGAGACGAAAGTGACGATGAGCTTCTTTGTCTTACTTTGTCTCTATGGGACATTATTTCGCGTCTCGTGTCGGTCGGTTTTTATATATTTACTCCCCAATACTCCTCATCCTGAAGCCTGCGTTAAGAAACTTCGCTTCACAATTGAACTTTATATAAAACTTCACACAAACTCACCGATTTGTACTCGCACAGCTTACCACAATCACTGGTCCACTGGTCTCACATGACATTCTCCAGTGAGAATGTATGTAGTTTTCTGACACTAATTATAAAATAACATATTCTGTTGTGTTAACAGGTGTCAGCGAACGTGTCCGGTCGCGGCAGTCCCAACATATCAGGTCGGGAGACGCCCTCCTCGCAAGTTACGGACGGCGACGGGCCACCCGGTGATGCTTTGGCGCCAAGGAGGTATGTATGGCCTACTTAAGGTGGTTCGTTTTCCATACAAAAATGTAATTAAGATAAAGTAATTAACTAATCAGTAAAACTGTCTAAATATGGGCTTACTTAACTATTTTCGGCTTTTATGTTGCGCCAAATCAATAAAAAATAACTTTTTTATAATAGAAATAATTAATATTAAACATAATTATTTTTAGACAAAATACGCATAAAAAGAATTATGTTTAATATTAATTATTTCTATTATAAAAAAGTTATTTTTTATTGATTTGGCGCAACATAAAAGCCGAAAATAGTTAAGTAAGCCCATATTTAGACAGTTTTACTGATTAGTTAATTACTTTACCTTAATTACATTTTTGTATGGAAAACGAACCACCTTAAATTATTGAATAATATCTATAAAACACCACCGATACGATCAAGAGCTCCTTAATTTGTGTGTTGTTTGAGCCCCGTTTGATGAAATGTTTGAGTCAGACTTTGAAAACGCAGTTGTTAACATTTGATTCATATAACATTGGCGAGTTGTCTAACTGCTTGATGACCTGCGCTTGTTCACATTTTTTTATTTGCTTCATTAAACGCGTAAAAAATAAAAAAACAATAAACACGACTCTAGAGGACCTAGTTTCGAGACAATCCCCCTCAATATAAATTATGTAATTATTTTCAAAAGTCTGGACCAATTTAAATGCCACTAAAACTCACAAAATTCTCTCAGTCTCTCTGTTCTTCAAGGGTTGCCTTAGAGCTCCCGAAAAAGTTTTTTATTCAAATCGTGGTCCGCCTAGTAAACAACACCAGACATCTTAACCACTCTGCCACCGACGCACCAAATCCTAACTAAATCTTGTTATTTTTAGGATACCACTTAATGTACCTTCTAATCAGGGCGTCAGCGCTCAAGCCAAGCTGATGAATCAAGCTCGGAACGACATTGAAGATAAATTTTGCAAGTTCGAAATCAAGGTGGGATATAAATGGAAATTATCTACCTTTTGCGTCCCCTATAATAATTAAAAATAAACCTATTAGCGCAGCATTCGTGCGAGCACGACTTTTTGCCCTGCTTTGTCACTACGGGAAATTATATCTTTCTCTTTCTAACTGAGATTTTGTCTACGTACAGAGATTCTTTCTACGCCGTCATGCTCGCACGTTGATTTATAGAGTACCCTGTCGAGAATAATACACTTCTTCAAAGTAATAATCTATTGGCCATGGTGGCTAGCTTCGGTGTTCTAGAGCGTCGTCTCTGACATTCGTGCGCGTAAAATTAGCTAACAATAAATTCGGAATACGGAGGTCCCTCAGTAATAAAATTTGTGGTGAGGATACGTATATCAAATTTTAATAATGAATTTTATTATGTATACCAGAAAATGCTGGAAGGCGACGAGACCGTAAGCATCATGTCGGACACGTGGAGTACCGACGTGTTAGCTTCAGACTCTGAGACCATAGGCGACTCCTGCGACCAAACTCAAATTGCTGCCAACCAAGGTACGGATATCCCGAATATTATTTTTCCATTAAAAAAATTGAAAAAAAAGGAAATCTACTTTAAACGGTTCGATCACGGCCATGTACCAATGAGTTTTTTATAATTAAAAACTTATGTACATTTTTTTTCTTCACGGGTACAGGGTGACAGGCTCCCTCTTTTAGCCGATGGTATTTATGAGGCTATACCTAACGAGTGGTCAGTTCTGTTGAGGTATATTTAGATGGAAAAGCCTCTAAGTGTGGTTTGTCGGCTTATCTACACAAGTTAATAAAATTATAAAAAAGCCATTGGTTCATGGCCGGGATCCGGAAAATGTCTTAACCACTCGGTGACTCACCAAATTATACCTAATTTGTTACAGGATCCGGTGCGGTGAGCAGCACAGCGCCCGACGTGTCAGAGACGGCGAGCGAGTCTGCCTGGAGTATGGACGTGTTGGCTTCTGACAGCGATCGTAACACTGAGGTTAGATTCCTCTAGAATTCTATAGATGAGATCTTATTGAAGCGAGAAGATTCGTGTGTGAGATTTTGCATCCCTTGTTCGGATACGTTCTGCATACAAGCGAACAAGTTTGGTGACTTGCTACTGTGTCGCACCATTAGAAACTTAAACGAACTTCCGGCGTCGGTTTTTTCTCATTAAGAACAGCACATAGATCCCTGTGATGTTAATATTTTTACGATAACATTTTTGTTAACAATATTAATTTCATTATTGAAATGATGATTGATACATAAATAAATTAATTAATAAGTTAAATAAATAAATCATTTTATTATTATTAAATATGTTTGAGTTTGAATGCAGGAATTGAAATTTACAGCAATTTTTCCGTCTTTTTTTTGCTCATGAACATAAATATCCTATTGTATGTTTTGCGTATTTTTTCGACTCTAAAGCGGCCCGATTTTATTATTGCAATTGTCTATCGTTTAAAAATCTATTTAAAGCGATAAAAAAATATTGAAGTAGCCAATTGATGGTTTCGCTGTGCCATTGACGGCCATTGACAATCGTTTCGGTCATGAACTGAGCCCAAAAACATTAACGTGCCGACCGTCACCATTTAACTTATACATTAACAAACGTCAAATCGGATGTCATTTGTACTAAAACGTTGTAAATAATTCAATTTAAAAAAAAGTGTACCGACTTCAAAAATTATGCACTGACAAGTGTGCTTTCCGAAAGCAAATGCACAAGTCACTATAAAAAAAATACCCAAATCGCTTCAAGTGTGCCTATAAAATTTGAAGAGTTCTCGATTTCTCCAGGATCCCATCATCAGATCCTGACCTGATGACCATGGGACCACCTGGGAAGTATACCCTTTCAAAAAGAAAATTGTCCGTATCGGTCCAGGCGTCTTCAATCTAATCGGGGAACATACCTACATAAAAAAACATAAAAGATTCCGACGAATTGAGAACCTCCTCCTTATTTTGAAAGTCGGTTAAAAAAGATTGACGTTTGTTAATGTTAAAGATTTATGTAGCCTTAAATCCTTTTTTAAGATATATTATAATTATTTTTAGGTGGACACGGATGACTGCGTGTCTATCGCAGCTCGGTCGGACACGTCGTGGCCGCGACGACCTTCTAGACACGACGAGTTGCCACCCAAGAGGCCACATCATGTACGTAACTAAAAAATATTTAAAAATATACAGGACTTTTAGGAGCTGAGTATTAACGGTATTATTATGGAATAAACCGTCGTATATAACAAAATCAATTATGTAGTACTGGCTGTCCGCCTTCAGCCATGGAAATTTTGAAATTTATCCTGAAAGAATTCTGCGATAAAAAGTCAATCTCCTTCAACTATCCCTGTGCAAAAAATAACGTCTATCTGTTGCTCTGTTGTGACGTGAAATAATATTAGTTAGGATTTTTTTCTATCATCACGCCTTTCATCTAAAGAGAGGTAGGCAGAGACAATCGAATGCCATTTGCTACGATCTTGACATAGCTCTTTCGCTTCTTTTATATTTATCATACTATTCATACATGCTCGGAGATTGTGTGTACTTTTAATATTTCCATCGATCAATAAATTTTGCGTATATGTTCAATAAAAGTACACCTAGGTCGTCCTCTGCCATGCATTTCCTTTCACTTCAGCCATATAAACCTTTTTATTTATATTTAATATTATCTTGTTCCAATTAATTTATGGCTCAAGCCGGCCAGGGTGGATAGTGATAAATAAAATTAACATCATTATTCATACGAATACGTTAGTTGATTCTAAGTATGTTTTGTAGAGTGGCAGTAAGCGGCCCGACACCAGCAGTCCAAGACACTCCAGGCCGAACTTGCAATCAAGGTAAGTTGTTACAATTAAATATGCTCTTAAAAAAGTCAAGTACGCAGTATGAAACTATATGATTCAGGCTGGCGCAACTGGCGTCGTATCGCCATCTCTTTCACGCCATATACAGATGACAGACCTAGAGGGAGACCATGATCCAGCAGTGGATCTTAAAAGGTTGATGATGCTGATGATGATGATATATGTATTAAAATTGTACCCTTGCGAAGCCGGGGGCGGGTCGCTAGTTCCTCATAAAAACCGATGTGGCCAGATTCGTTGAGGTAATTTAATTTATCATTATATCGGTCTCAGGGCCACTTTTCTAGACATAATTTTCCCTCTTTTTTTTTTCCTCAGAAGTAGCAGCTACTTGACGGCAACAACGCAGCTGTCGCACGGTGGAGAGTTGGATCTAAACGCACACTCCGCCTATAGTATACAGAACAGAAAAAGTATACTTGTCAATGGATACCCGGTGAGTGATCGCTTGATCAGGGACTTTGTACGGCCGAGGACAAGAAAAATTGTCACATCTAAGCTGAAGAATGACAGCTACACCATCAGCAATTTTTTTTTCCACCAAATCATGGCCTAAAATCATCTCTGAAAAAATTTAACCTCATTGAAATCGGTTTAGCCGTTTAGATAAACATACATACAGACAAACAAAAGCTTTTCTTATAGCTCCGATATAAAATATAAGTTTGGGAGTTAAAATCAAATCTCAATCTTCAAAATATGTTTAAAAAAATGTTTACTGTCTCTATCACTATGTGCGAATATAGACAACAATACTTTCCAAACATTCCAGCTCTGCTAAAATCAAATATCGATCGTGCCAGTTCTTGTTAATCCACCTATATGAGCAATTGAGCATTATGTGAATATGTTCCAGGTGGTGACATGCTACGCCACGTCAGCCCCGGAGAGTCCCAGCACGTCTGCGCCCGCGCCGCTATCCAACGATGTTTTCGACTATGCACCTTCAGATAGGTAAACATTTTTAATTACATACTTTAAAAACCATACAGTTTTTTTTTATTCGTCCCCACTGGGACAGGGTACGAAGCCATTTTAAACCGATAAGATGTTGCGTCTATTTAAATAAATTGAACTATTTTGTCTGTCAACAATGTCTGAGTCTAAGTGAGAGATATAAAGTAATGTTGGCAAAAATATAAGTATTACTGAATATTAAATACAATAGCGCGGAATTATATGTTGCGTGACGTCCGTTACTTGAAATCCTATTTTTTTTTACATCTGTCAATGTTTAGCTAAGCAACATTTATTTTTGGCAACTGCTATTTGCTGGCAGATTTTTATTTATTTACAATAATATATTTCAGCAACGGCGCCGCCACAGAATCAACACTAGAAGAAGACGGCGCCCGCGCCGCTAGCAACGACGCGACCAGCCAATGGGTGGACGACAGCTTCCCCGAGCCCCACCACTCGCCCTCCTCAGACGACAGGCCTTACCCCCTCCCCTCGACCTCCAAAACTTACGACCTACCCTCCAGCTCAAAGTCGTACGATCCCGATCCGGACCCTATGGATCGATCGCTTAATTCAAGCGAAAGTTCCTTCAATGCTTTATCCGTGTCGCAATACGATCGGCCTCGGTTCGATCCCGAACCGGATCGGCAGGACGAGCGATCGACGATCACGGATCTGATGACACGGATGAGTTCCGCGACATTATCCACAAGTAATTTGGTGAACAATATCACATCTCGCATAGTTAAATCCGAGATCCGAACCAGTATAGTTAGCATTAGTTCTTCCCGAATAGAACGCAGCAAAAGAGGACTGCATGAGCCCGGTAACAGCAACATAAGCTTGAGTACGCTGTCAGTTAATAGCGCGGAGACTTCAGTGTCAGATAGGAGTTCGAGCCAAGATGTCAATTCGGAGAATGTCACGGAGAGACGGGTGAGCCCGCCGCCGCAGAAGAACGTGTCCACCGGAGCGATACCAAAAAGCATCAGCTTCGATTCTACAGCTGAGAAGAGTCAAAAGTAAGTTGTTTTAATCTTAAGCGTAATGCGAGTATTCATAAGATTGTATCTGCCTACCCCTTTAGGGCAAAAAGGCGTGATAATAGATAGATAGATAGATTCATAAAACTAGTAGGTACCCATTATGTACGTTAGAGGGATATCCCGTTTTCCAATACAAAAAAAAAAGCAACAGATGAAAATGTCTTTACAAATAATGCAAACACACCCACTCTTATACGACACGATTATTACGGTGACGATTCAGCGCGCCATACATTTATATGGACCGTTTCTCCACGTAACGACACCACACAGCACGACAACGTTTTCCAACCTGTTTGGCTATATCGTCCCTGCCGTATCCGTTTTTTTACGGTGGCGATATAGCGACAGTATTAAATATATGGCCGTTTTTCCACTACGCACGACACGACAGAAAACTCTCTTACGTACACTGCTGTGTCGTTGCTGGAATCGTCGGTGGTGGAAAAACGAACATACATAGAGTTTTGTCTCTGCGTGATCCCAACATACAAAATGCCTCTCGTCTTTACCTACTAATATTATAAAGGCAATGTTTGTTTGCTGTTTGTAAACTTCTAAACTAGTTATGGTCTTAAGCGCCCGTGAGACAATCGATTGCAATTGACAATACTACGTTATTGACCGTGAAAATTGATTGTTTAAAAAGCTAATTGAAGCTACGTGATGCAAGTAATGGTATCCTCTCAAATGCTCTAAAATAAAATATATAATTTCAGAAGCTATAATTTTAGTTGCTATAAATATTAATTTTCTATAAATTTAGGTCCTGCAATTTAAAAAATCTATAAATTTGTTTGATATATTTTTTTAAATCTATAATATTAATTCCTATAATGTATTATTTTCTATAATTGCAGTTGCCATAATTTTCAAAATCTATAATTTCAAGACCTATAATTTTTATAATGTCTATTTTCAATTGCACTAATGGCTACTTTTCTATTATATTATTTATATTATTATATATTTCGCAAATAAACTGGAAAAAATATAGCAAATTAATCATTCGATAATTAAATGTTGTAACTTTTGATAATTTAGACATCTTGAAAATTATAGAAAACTTTTTAGATAAAACGAAAATTATAGCAAATTATAAATTAGATCATTTAATGTTATATATTTTGATAATAGTGATTTTGAAAATTACGGATATCGATTTTAGGCAAAAGAAAAATTATAGCAAATAAATAATTATTGAATGTAGTTTTATATATTTTGATAATAGTGATTTTGAAAATTACAGAAATCGATTTTAGGGTAAAAAAAATTATAGCAAATGAATAATTATAGAACTTAATTTTAAATATTTTGATAATAGTGATTTTGAAAATTACAGAAATCGATTTTAGGTTAAAAAAATTATAGCAAATGAATAATTATAGAATGTAATTTTATATCTTATGTACCTATATATTCTAAAATTATATCAAAATATTTTAGAGATAATGTAGGAGACCCGGAAGTAATTGATGAAAACTTTTCATTGAAGTAGCCATTTAATGGTTTCACTGTGCGATTGACAATCCTTTCGGTAATAAACTGAGCGCAAAAAACATTGATACATTGATTAAAACTACATCAATGTACACTTAAATTGCAATGGTCCACATTCTCAAATGCGATTGACAGTCTCCGCTCTGTTCACAAAGCAACATTATTCCAGATGGATATAGGCTATGATTTTTTAATGGTTAGGGTTCTGTCCGATATTGGAGTGAAATGCAGTGACAAATACTAATTAACCAAAATTTCACTAACAGACGTCGTATCGCCGGCGAGGAAGGAAGCCTGGTTGTCAACTTGGACGAGTTGAAAAATAACGTGAAGCGCTCCGGTGGTAATCTACTGCACAAGATCAAGATGTTCAGGCAGAAGACGAGAAATCATCAGCACTCAGGTATTGTAAACTATTTGTCTTCATTTAAGAGTCGCGAGGTTCGCATCGCTGGCAACCGCCAGTTAATTAAAAAAAATAGCAATCGTAACTAATACCTATTATAAATGTGAAAGTGTTTGTTTGTTTTTCTTCTTTCACGTTAAAACAGAGCACGACGCAAATTGTCTACAAGTCCGGCCGCACACCGAATACACACGCCACATGCACGACGCAAATTGCCTATAACAAATTGAATGCTACAAACAAATGTTGCGCCACTGATATGATAATGGGCTATAAATGTGGCGTGTGTCTTCGGGTGTGCGGCCGAACTAACAAGTCGACGTGATTTGTTTTTGTTCCAAAATATTAGTTAAAAGGCCGGAGAGTGACATGGACTACTTTTAATTCCAGAAATCCCCTATGAAACATAGCACCAGCCTGGCGCAACTTAGAACAAAAAAATTGGACTAGGAAAAATGAGCCAATATTAATGGCATCGTATCGCCATCTCTTTCACGTCATATACAGATGACAGAGATAGCAAATATGTCTATACCAATCCACATTACGATGTTGTTACGTTGGCAGTACCTTTCAGCTCTAAGTTTGTTTCATTTTAATGTATGGCAGCCGACTCTTATTAAAGAACATAGTGATTGCTACTTACTCTATGCATAGCACATTCTAAAAACTTCTGTACGAACAAAGCCGGAGCGAAAACCTAGTCTTTTTACTATTATAAACGGTTATTATTTTAATATCCCAGACTTGAAACTCCCCGAGGAGGAACAGCGCAGCGATGACGGCTCCAAAGCAGACATCAATGAGACCTCCGAGGACATCCTCGCTAAGTACAGAAGGAAGTGTTCGACGGATTCTACGCGCTCTAGACGATCCTCGCGACGACCGAGCGACCCTCCGCCGATGATGGACCCTGACCTTTACCGGTGAGTGAGAACGGATTTGGATGATGTTTTCTCTCTTAAGGTCTGCCTTTCTTGAGGAAGGTATTATTGGAGTATTTAAGGTGTGTGAATCAAGTCTGGGAAAAGTTTGCCGCTGTCGTGTCGATACGTGCGTTATGAAGTTAAGCAAAATTAAGTAAAATTAAAATATGCCACTGACACAATTATTATAAATTTTCTCCTTTCCTCCAAGTTCTAAAAATAAGGTAGTTATGTATAAGCCATTTTTTAGGGTTCCGTACCCAAAGGGTAAAAACGGAAACCCTATTACTAAGACTCCGCTGTCCGTCCGTCTGTCTGTCTGTCTGTCACCAGGCTGTATCTCATGAACCGTGATAGTTAGACAGTTGAAATTTTTCACAAATGATGTATTTCTGTTGCCGCTATAACAACAAATACTATAAAACAGAATAAAATAAATATTTAAGGGGGCTCCCATACAACAAACGTGATTTTTTTTTTTTTTTTTGGCCGATTTTATAGATGGTACGGAACCCTTCGTGCGCGAGTCCGACTCGCACTTGGCCGGTTTTTTTTTTCTTTTTTTATATATAAGTAAACCAGTTCTTGAAATAAGTTTCATTAATGAACACTAGAATTCGTAATGTGGGTCCAGAATGGGCATTCCTCTTTAGTAATTACCGTTTTTATTTATCATATAAATTACTGTAAAACTAAATTGGGCTGAATTGGGTAAATATAAATTTCCTTGTACCTAACTCAACTATATGAGGGGCCAGAAATAATAGACAAGTGCAAACAATTTTTTGTTCTCTCCAGATGCGAGGGAGTCGTAGATCTGGACGACCCCGAAGTGTTCAACAGTATGAAGAGGAAACTGCGCATGGTGCTGTCGAACCCGGACCTTCATTGTGTGGAGTATGTGCCTAATGTGAGTTACAATACATTGCTTTTCTACTTATTCCGCAATTTTAATTTCTTTCTATCTGCCTCCTCTGCTCGCACACGTATTTTCTTCTCGCTTACACGAGCTTTACTGTAAACCGTTTAATGTGTTGTGGACATCGAAGTAAATGATCATACTTTTTGAATTTCTTACTATATTGGATTCTAATAATGAAAATAAAAGGCATAAATTAGGTTGATAATTATTACTGTAAAACATTATATGAATGCGTGACGATCCAGATGCCAAAAACAACATTATCCTTCTTTTATTTACTCCCTATAATTTTATGCCACTAGCTAAGATACTATTATACATTGTATTATAATTTTCAGCGTTGCACGAGCACATCTCTGATAGAGTGGGTCAGGGCCGCGGCCAGTTTGGCCACGTCGGAGGCAGGGGCGGCACATGCGGGCGAAGTGGCGCGCGCTCTTGCCGGCTGCGGGCCGAATGCCGCGAGACTAGGCGCGGCCCTGCGGCGGGACTTAGCGGCAAGGAGACCGTATGCCGCCTACCTGGCTTCGTGCCGCGCCGGGTTGACGCACACTCTGCATTTGCTTAACAGGTGAATTACGAGTTCGAAGGCGCCCTTTAAAAGTATTTAATGATCCTTCAAGCGAGACGTGAAAAAACACTATAATACGGTGGTGAAGTCTTACGAAATATAACTTTCAGCAAATACAATTATCTTACTTTCTATACGAGAGTCGCGCAAATAACTTTTTTGCAACACCATTAATTGCTACTTTTACTGCTAATAACTATAAATAATACATATAAACGGGTAAAATTAAATGTAAAAATTAGTCAGCTCTCCTAAAGCACTTCGACAAATGTCATAATGCAATTTTATATACCTACTTTATTTAATTGAGTTAAATAAAAAAGCAAAGAGTAGACATTAGCTGACGAGTCTATGGTTATCTGGTGAAGTTTGTACGCCATGTATTTTTAATTTTTTCAATATGTTACTTAATACTGTCGGGTTCTGGGGTAGCCAGGCCGGGTAGATGGGTAGGTATAGCAGGAAAACTCGTAGTAAACTTTCACCATTCGTTTATTGGTCGAATTAACAAGGAAGGAACAAGCAGGAGCAGCAAAAGAACAACCAGTAAAAGGATCCGTAAGGAGCCAAGGAGAAGGAGCGCACTGTAATAAAAATGAACTACACATTACTACAGGGCGTTAAGCTATTGAAGTAACACAATACAAAGTATGATAAAAATACTTACAATACTTATTTGCGCTCCTTTTATATTAACATAGATATTAGTTCTTGAATATTGATTCAATACATTTTATATAGTTATTTACTTAGTTGATAAAATAGAAATATAATAAATTTTACAATTGGCAGAGTACTGCCTAAGTCAACAGTTTGTGAAGGAATGAGTAAAATTTTAATTTAGGTTCCACACATCGGATATTTGAAAATAACATACAATGTTCTATTGAATTAAAATGAACAATATCGTGTTCTAAAATCAAAATAAATGCTATTTATGATGGCCAGCTTGTAAGCGGCCAGGAAAATAAGGTCGTATCATCACAATACATGTGACCAAAATCTTACGTACACCTCTCACATGGCCACAAACTAGGCGAGTATATCATAATATAATAAAATATTTGGCTCTATATAGACAATAATTTAATCGTGTATATATCCTACTCGCAATAGCGCGATGAGTGTCGTTTGTCTCCTATGGTATCGATACTTCTCATTCAATTGATTCAATACTAGTACTGGTAATAGATGTGACCATTATTCAATACTAAGTACTGGTATCGAATGAAAATACTAGTATCGAATACCACGTGGCCGCGGCCGGCCGTCGCTCACTCACATGCAATACTCACACAAACAAGTACACAACAAAGTCACAATCGCTTTATCTCAATTGTCTGTCTCTGTCTGTCGCCCGCAATCCACTCGGTCGGGCCAACACTTACTATGTCGGACCTCTCCAAGCGGCGGTATTGTTTGTTTTGTGTTGTGGTCACTTGGTTTGGTCAGTGTCTGTGCTCCCCTTTGGTTTGTGCGTAGCGTGTCCTCAAGCAAGTTGGACAAATTGCTTTTCTTGGATGGTGCTACTCACAGATTTTTTTAAATTAAAAGTTTAACAAAGAGCTATTAATAAAGCATTATTATGAATCTAATCGGCTTTTTTTTCTTCACATTTTGTTCTCAATTTTCATTATACCTAACAATAAATACTCTATTATTATATTATTAAAGAAAGCATCAAGCCTCGTCTAATGTCTGTATGAATTAACGTTGTTGTCGATGTTATAAAATATTAATCGTACTCACAAGTATCGATACTTTAATATAGTATCGAATGTGGCATCGATACTTTGACTCAATACTAGTATTGAGTACTAGTATCGTTGAATGACCGGTATCGATACATCCCTACCTACAGGTATAGGTACCGCCCTATTTGCACAGTACAACATTTTTAAATTAGTCTACTTTTATATGTCCAAAGAACTGCACTTTTATATGACGTGAGAATCAAACCAGTCTGTCTGTCACACATTGTGTAATGTATTTATTTCAGACAAATAAGTGTAGTTCGGTCGGAGAGTAGCACTTGTGCTCGGTCCGCGGCGGCCGTACGTGTTCTGGAACAACTAGAGAGGTCCACTTCGTTCAGAAGATCTACTAAGAACCACCATCCTAACAACAACTTTAATGTACACAACGGTAAGGGTGCTTAAGTGCTTGATAATTGTAATTTTTATTTATTTATTTATTAAGGAGAAATAACAGTTGTAGACAGACATCTATACTAATATTATAAAGAGGAAAAATTTGTAAGTTTGTTTGTAATGAATAGGCTCAGAAACTACTGGGCCGATTTTAAAAATTCTTTCACCATTAGAAAGCTACATTCTTCGTGAGTCACATAGGCTACATTGCATTTTCAAAAAAAATAAGGATCCTTACTAAAACTCCAATAATGTAACCCAAGGTGAAAAAAAATTACCTAAGAAATTCCTTACATCGCGTGCGCTGCGAAAACTATTGATGATATAGAGGTAGGGGTAGAAGGTAGGGGTAGGAGTAGAAGTAGGGGTACGGGTTTTGTTCGTAAATATCCACGGGCGAAGCCGGGGGCGGAATGCTAGTTATATAGGTACATAAAGTACCTAAAAAAAATTAAGTTCTGCCCACCACTTCTGCATTCTCTCAAAGTTATACATTATTAGTCCCAAAAACAACAAAAATATAAAGATAAACAATAAGTAGGTACAAAAAAATTAATCTAGTTTAGCCATTAATATATTTTTTACAGATGTTTTAAAAACTTTCTTATTGTACTTTGTGTACAAATATTTTACTCCGAATTTTTTTTCTTTTTTCTAGGTGGGGAACTAATGGACGAGAAAGCCGCGAGGCTGACAGCCAGAATAAAGGCGATCACCGCTGAAGTCAAGGCCGACCCATCCTGGGAAGGTTTGTATTAACTTTAAATAAATGTCTTTGTCTTTATGGTCTAGCACAAATCTAGCATAAAAAGAATCTACATACATATATATGATGGGATGTATGGACGTAAAGTAAGAATCACCAATTCTTAGAAAGAAACGTTCCAAATAAGTTTATATGTTACTAATAATAGAAGATTTCTATTAGAAATACGGCTAAATATCTTAGTAGGAAAATTAAAGCAATACATTCAGAGCGTGCGAACTATTCAATTTGGCCGCTTTATACTCATAGGGAATTTTGGACACGAATTGTAACTATGACAGAAGTTGTCAACATTTGAATTTCTGTTTCTTTGTTACGTTCCGTTTCTGTATTGAAAAATATGAAAATCCATGAAAATGATACAACCACCTGAATGTTTGTTTAATAAAGTTCCTATCTTCTCATGGCGAGCACCATAGAGTAAGTAGCAATCACTATGTTATTTAATAAGAGTCGGGACTGCCATACATTAAAATGAAATCAAATTAGGGCTGAAAGGTAGGTACTGCCAACCTAACAACATCGTACTGTGGATTGGTATAGACATATTTGCTATCTCTGTCATCTGTATATGGCGTGAAAGAGATGGCGATACGACGCCATTAGTATTGGCTCATTTTTCATATCCGAAATTTTTTGTTCTAAGTTGCGCCAGCCTGGCGAGCACTTTAGATCGAAAATCTATCCTCTTACGGTTGAATAAGTTTGGATTAAAACTACTAATTTAATGTTTCATTTTTGTTCAGGTGCGTCGAGTGACTTGTTAGAGATGGCGGAGGTGACGGTAGAACGCGCGGCGTTCGCTAGACTATACCTGCACGTACTGTTCCCTAACGGCTACGCGGACATCGAGAGAGACCAGTAAGTTATAACTATTTTTAATTAAAAACTTATGTACCTCTTGACTTATGACCAACGGAGATGTGAAGCAGTAAATCACCGAGCATTCTGCCTCGGGGTGAGGGGATAGACGCCTAGTACTAACCCCCGTACCACTGTATTTTCTGTCGTTTTATTGTCGCAATCGCTTTTACTTTATATGGAGATTATGTTAAAATACAAACAACTAAAAAAATAATTATTAACAATGATAGGAGAAACAATTTTCCCGCAAATGTAACGTCCTAGATCGCCTTTCACATTTAAAAACAACACAACTATTTTTCTGGTTCTCTGTCTTGCGACCGAAAACGATACCAACGCACCTGGGGGAATTGATTATTTTAGGGTAATTTTTTGATTCCTGAAAGTTTGCCCAAAATTCCACGAGCGAAACCGGGGCGGAAAACTAGTTTAGAAACCCGTTACGTCTGTACCTTACTAACAACTTTATATTTTTCCAGGAGATTCAGCGAGCACGTCCGCCGCCTGGCCACCAGCACGACGGCGGTGTCAGTGGGTGTCCCCGCGCGACACTTGTGGGCGGCCCCCTTCACGCGCGCTCAGAGACCTCTACACCATCTCGCCGTCTACCGGACGCCAAGGGATAAGGTATTACTATAATCTATATCTATACTAATATATAGAGTTGAAGAGTTTGTTTGTATGTTTGAATCGGTTCGATTTGAAAAATAAATTGCGTTATATAGGCCGTTTATTGAGTAACAGTAACCTTGAACTTAAACCAATAAAAAATGTTCCCGCACGAAGCCGCGGCGGAGAGCTAGAGTCCACGCCACAAAAGAAGTCTTGCGGCCATACTAAAGTGTTCGCCAGAATTTATAAACCAACATTCAGGTGGTTGCAACATTTTTCATGGAGTTTAGTGGTAAAGGTCATATTTTTTCAATAGAGAACGTAACAGATAACATGAAATTCAAATGTTGACAACTTCTGTCATTTAAAAAAAATATTTTTATAAGCTATATAACATCACACTACGACTTAAAGGAGCGGAACAGTAACCATTAACCCGCGTTAACCGCAATGCACCCCTTTACCAAATTTCTACGAATTCGTGATCACTTTAGTCCAAAATGAATGAAAACAACATTCTGTCAGACGAATGTTTTTACTGTTTTTTTTCTTCACGGGTTATCTTAGCTCCCGGGAACCGTTGCCGGCCCTAGAGTACCCAGCTGAAGACAAAGTTTTCCTCATTTAGCCGACGATTTTTTTATTCTATACCTAACGAGTGGATTGTTGAGGTATGTAGATGGAAAAGCCTCTTCGTACGGTTTGTCGGATAATGTGCATAGATTTCTTATTATAAAAACCCATTGGTACATGGTTGGATATGGGGATCGAACCCGTGACTTCTCGGTTGTGAGCCGACGTCTTTCCCACTCGAGTTCTTTACTGAATTTATAATTATTTATATTTATCTGCAGCTATGGTGCGTGTCTCGTTGTGTGCGCTGCGCTATGGCTGTTCTGGGTCTGGCGGACTCGACGCCTTCTGCTGACGATTTGACGCCCGTACTTGTCTACGTTGTACTGAGGGTAAGTGGCACTTTTGGCACGCAAAGTAGCATTTTAACTCTAATATCAATAAAGTAATTGTTTTGTTAAAAACTGTCGAAAACGATATGTTAAAAAAATATATATAGAAACAATATGTTTGTGATGTTTTTTAGCCTTTTGTTGTCTTGAAAAATGACTGAGAATCAACGTTTACAATCAATTATTATATATTTATTTTCTTAAACAAATATTCATTAATATTGCCAAATTTTAGGTAACTGTGGTGATTCGGCACAAAATATTACTAATCTGTGACTCTGCAATATAGTGCCGACTCGAATATGTGTTTGACCATTTTTCGTGTACTGTCTTCTGCTTGTATCTCTAAAACCTAAAGAAATATTGAGCATTTTTTTATTCTACCTGTTACAAACTTTACTGTATGTTAATTTGAGATTGCAACACACAACAGTTCCTCAGAAAATCTGCTATGCTCTGAAATATCTGAAATGCTGCTAGTTAAAACGTTATTAAAATCTATAATTAAAAATTTATATATTCCATGTAGGTGAATCCACCGTCGCTCCTGTCTACCATAGAGCTGGTGAACGAGCTGGGCGGGTCGTCGCTGGCGGGCGAGTCTCTGTACTGCTGGACCCAATTCTGTGCGGCGGTGGCCTACATCAAGAACATGGACTATCCGCGGTCGCTCAACGCGGACACCTAGCCGAGGCTGATGCGCCTGGTAAGTAATATATACTATATAAGGTGAAGAGAAGTAATACCTCGCGCTAGCAAGTGTCTCGGAGGGCAACTATCCCCGGGGTCTGCTTGTGGTCTGCCGGAGGTACCACTGTATTTTTCTGTCGTTTTATTGTCGCAACGGATTTTACTTTATATGTTCATTATGTTCCCGCAAGTTTGACGTCCTAGATCGCCTTTCCCATTTAAAACATCACAATTAACTATTTTTCTAGTGCACGCTGTCTCGCGACACAAAACGATACCAACGAAACCTAAGGTAACTGGTCGAAGAGCAAAAAATTGGCGAAAGGGGGAGCCCGTCTATGGCCCCCTCCATAAGATTAGTATTCTATGTACACACTGTATATTTTGTAAAATTTATAATATTTATTTTTTATTTCCAGCCTAGATCAGTGCGTCAAAACGAAGTTTGCGGTCGGTCGCAGTGGAATCACACCTTCAATCGCAAACGATGCCACACCATTTAGTAATATCACACTTTTTATATATAAACATTATAGAAAGCCTTGCAATATTGTCTGAAACGAGTTACGAAAACGATAGGATTTCCACCTGTCCTGTTTATTAAACCACCATATTATTTTTTTATGTCATCGCTGTCAAGCCAATTTCAATTTGCAAGGATTTCCTATCTTGATTATTTATGTGTATAATAATAATTAAGCATTAATTATTTAATTTACTCGTAGTAAAATTAAGAAAAAACAATATTTTTAATTTACAATTGATTACAACGAAGCGAAATTTATTTAAGACTAAATATTCATATTTTTTTAATTGAAATCGCCCTAATGTTGTTTATCAACTTTTTAGTTATAAGCTATATGTTTTGACACTCTTAAAACTTATATGTATGTAGATATGATAGAGGGAGATGAAACATAACTAAACAGCTGTTCAATTACTTTTTATATTAGTCATAATAAAAATATTTTTATTAGTTTAAGTATCGCTTTCTCGCTCTAACCCATGGGCACTGTCACTTGTTTGTTGTTCACTGTATAATATAGCCCCTATATGCCCCCGGATACGGAGCTTGAATCATGCTTGGGAGTCCAGCAATTGCTGTTTAAATTGCTTGTTGGGAATGCGTCAAGTAATCGTCAAGCACATAGTAAGCTTGATGACGCGTCAAGACTTTACGACCAGAGAAAATAAATCATTGCACTTGCACTTTAAACCATATGTGAAAGAAATTAGGGTTCAACCAATGTTAATCGATGATTTGCCAATGTCAAGTATTGTAGCCTTTATAGTATCAATATGCCGATTAATCGGTAGCTGAGATGATACCGCTGACTGATAACTGATATGTCTTATCACAACACAGCGCGGGCGGGATTAAACCGGATTCCCCATCATGCCACGATGGAACGCGTGCGTCGGTCGCCATGACATTACGAAGAATCCTCAGTAGACTCATTTTGAAAGCTGTCAAGACTCAATGACATCTGGCCACCACGCTTAAATACTTAATTGCACCTTATTGCTTTCACGTGTTTTAAATTAACTTAAACTCTAACTTCATTCGGATAAGGTTTAAAATACAAGTGCAATGTTTAGGCGCCTTGTGTTTCGTGATTCGGTTTTTGTCGGAAATACGAAGTATGGCGAAGATTTCTATGCGCATCATTTATTTGGTCGTACTGTACATGCTTGACCTTGATACGGGGTAATTTTTAATTTTACCTGATGGTAAAAAAGTATATATGCTTGTATAATACTGTTAGTACAAATTAGTAACGTTGTGTACTATGTTAGTAAGCGTTAGGTATAATTAATTAATTAATTAAAATTAATACTAAATTATTATTTAGTTCTTTGTAAGGCTTGCATGGGGACATAGGTCCAACAGGTAGAGGGCCTTTAGTAGAGTGTTTAATCTAAAGTGTTGTTGCTAGCACTGGGACCTATCTCTGAATGCATCAGAGACAATGCGCTCACAGACAGGCCCTGTCAGGTGCCTGCTGAGATAAAATTGTTTTGGGGTGTTAAATGAACTATAACGACCCATACCCTCTTAGGATGAACAGACTAGTTGTCGATTCTCTTTAAATGCTATTGTAAAAACGCTGGTATAAAAATCTATTAACTTTTCTATTAGAACTGTATTATATAAAATATTGTCTGTGATAACTATCAGACTCCAATACGTTTGTATCTTCGTGATATTCGTTCAATTTTCTGCAAGAAAGTGTCGCGTCCTCAAAATTCTGTGAAAATTGTACAGATATTGTTAAAAAAAGATTTTTTGTCACTAGCCAAATTATTTGCACGACTTTCTGTCGATGTTTGAATACAGAAGTAATGATACAAAAAAAATTACCTACCTAACAAACTAAATGAAGTCTGGTAATAAAATGGTTGCCGGGAGCCGTAGAGCACTCTTTATTATCGACACTATCGAAAATATATCCATAAGTTAACAAACAGCAGTATTCTCAAATATTTTTATGTACAGCTTCTAAAAATTTTACATGTCCCTATCTCCCTGCTGCCGGCAATAAAAACTACTGTTTATAGCACATCCATCATACAGAATTTGGTACTACTGAACTGGCAGCACCACAGAAAATTATAAAGAAAGTTAAAAGTAGCATGATAACACATTTATATGAAAGCCGGATGTAACATGTTTCTCCTGTAATGACAATATTGTAAAAAAAACTAGTCTAGAGCAGTCGGAAATCATATGATACGCTGCGTACATGGTTACGCGGTAACGCCCATATAATGTTCTGTGGGCGGCACCGTCATTTGTAGCAAGGTCATAGCCAGGAATGTACTCGTTCTACTTTTAACTTTTCAAAAAACGATAGGTTAGCTAAACTATAATTTTTTAAAACTGATTTCAAAACCTCTCCCCCCTCAACCTCTATCAACTCTATCTACTAGATTGGCAATGCGAAAGAGTAAACGCATAGATACGCGATGTTAAAGCGAGACAGATAGACGAGCCCGTTTTTTGATAACTCTTAACAGTTTTTGTAAAATATCCTGTTTTAAAGTATAATTTAGTGCAGTGCCTGGATGTAAGTCCTTTGAGATGAAAAATCCACAGAATTACACATTTACACGCAAACTGATGTTACCACTCTAGTAGAGCGCCAGAATACTACATCCTACATCTATGGGTTACACTGATTCCTCCTTCATCCGATTTGTATGAGCGTCCTCCTCACTGTGGCGCTCAATGTGGCTCATCTTATTTGGCGCGCACTATACAAAATATTATTTGATGTCTAGTACTGGCTGGCGGCTAGCATATATAGCTAAGATTTCCGATCTCTGTGGCTGCTTATTGTGGTATTTGGTATTTCTAGATACTTTCTTACTTAGCTTTCACGCACGAAAATTCCTTTGAAGTGGTTGTAATACCCTTATCAAAATAATATTATGCCTTATAAAGGGATATTTAGTAAAAGTTTAATGCACTTTTGCATTAATTGTAGGTATTTTAGGCAAATTACGAGAGCTAATAAGAAATTAGTGTGTATCTTCCATTATATTTAACAAAACTATTAAGTACACTCTTTATTGTGTCTTTTCCCTATACTATCTATTTTAATTGTATTTTTATTTTGCATAAGTTCTTAATCAAATATAAATTATTATTTTACAGTTTTGTTCTTTTTATAATGTTATATGCCGTGCGAGCATGACCATGTAGAAAGAATAGACAGAATCTCTCTGCGTAGACAAAATCTCAGTTAGAAAGACATAATGTCCCATAGATATAAAGCAAGACAAAATAATCTGTTTCCGCGACGATACTTTTTGTCCTGCTTTGTCACTACGGGAAAATATATATGTTTCTCTTTCTAACTGAGATTATTTCTACACCGTCATGCGCTCGCATGGTTAGTTGGTATACCTACCTACATTTATTTTTAATCCTAAAGACTAGAATATATATTTAAAACTTTTTAGAATCTAAGTGCTGTTCTAATAGTAAATAACTGTGTTGATAAAAAAACAGGAAAAAGTTTACTTTGGGTTATTTCTTTATAAAACTGGATCTTATAAATGTTTAATTGCACAGAATCTCGTTTTTCTTTGTTAAATTGTTTTAAAGCCACGAAACTAACGTAATGTTAAGTATTTATCAACTATATTATGATTGTATTACAGGAATAAGTGTATGAATATTAGATTTTTAAGATATAATTTCTATTGTTGCAGCACCAGTTTTTATTCACTCGCGAAATAACAAAAAGACACTAGTTTTAAATTGTTAAAAATATAAATGATTATTCCCATTATAAATCATTATTACTAAAATGTTAAATCTTGGCTTTCGATTTGACAAGTTTTTTTAAATTGGTAAAGTAATTTAAGTAATAATTGTTAGTCAATACTAAAATTAGTAACATTAGTCTTGCCTATAGACTGCAAAGTTTAGTAAAAGCATTCTGGTTTATATGTTATAGTACTAATATTGTAGAAGTATGTAAAAATGTTTAATGTAATCATCAGAGTATATTTAGTAATAAAAATATAATTCACTAATTGGTTGTTTATTTTGTAGTTAGGATTTTTTTAAGAGTTTGCAGTAACTCTGGCTAACATCCCCATATCAAAAGTACACATAAACCATCTATAACGGCAAACAAAAATCACGTTTGTTTATTTTATTTTGTTTTTTAGTATTTGTTGTTATAGCGGCAACAGAAACACATTCAAATTCAAATTTTCAAATTCAAATAATGTTTATTGATGTAGAATCCATGGATTGTTTATCAACGTCAAACCAAAATAAATAAAATAAAGTTACATTTAGGTAGGTATAACAATTTAGTCCCAAGCTTTACCATCCTTCAAATAATCATCTATATGGTAATATGCTTTGGACATAAGTTTCCTTTTAATAAATAATTTAAATTTCTTAACAGACAAATCTTGTACATGGGTTGGAAGTTTGTTATAAAATTTCACACAACATTTAAATGAACCTCCAACCTTATGGAGCCTAGCAGAGAGCGGTGCAAGCTTATGTTTACTTCTTGTATTTACATTATGCCTATCACTATTTCTTTTAAATGTAGAAATATTTTTACAGACATACATTAAATTTTCAAATATATACTGACCATACACAGTCATTATATTAATACTTTTAAATTTTTCCCTTAGTGACTCTCGTGGACCCATTTTGTATATAGCACGAATAGCCCTTTTTTGTAAAATAAAAATACTATTTACATCCGCGGCATTACCCCACACAAGAATTCCATATGACATAACGCTGTGGAAGTAGCTAAAATAAACCAATCTAGCCGTGTCCATATCAGTCAGCTGTCGAATCTTTTCTACTGCAAAAGTAGCAGAGCTAAGTTTATTTGAAAGATTATTGATATGAGGACCCCATACATCATCTGTGAATCACGGTTCGTGAGATACAGCCTGGTGACAGACAGACAGACAGCGGAGTCTTAGTAATAGGGTTTCCGTTTTTACCCTTTGGGTACAGAACGCTAAAAATTAAATTATTAGCTTTGAGATTTGTTCCCCCTCATACATATTTCTTATGGCTCTTTATGCTGTCTATGAATTGATTTGGTAGATTTCTTTTTAGCACATATTTTAAGACTGTCTAGTAGGGATCTACTGTTTGGCTTACAAGAGACGGGAGCGAAAGAGGTATGTCAAGATCGTAGCAAATGGCATTCGATTCTGTGCCTACCTCTCTTGGGATAAAAGGCCTGATGACAGATAGATGAAGACTGAAGAGGATCTATCGACATAATAATCTGAGACTAGTCTGTAAATTATTTCGAGTAGTCCATAATAAAACAGATTTTGACGATTTTTTTCTCTATACACCATCACATCCTCTACAAGGAATACAAGCGTGCTTTCTAAAAAAATCATAATTTCCTTGCGATCGTCAGTATCAAGCCCTAGTATAACTGGTGTCTCGCCACACCGCAAAGGCATGAAGACCGTGAAGATATTTTGTCGTTTTCTACAGATGTGCAAGTTATCGGAGGATAACTCAATAAATCCCCATGTCAAGTTACCTGTGTACAGTACGACACTAGCGTCATCTATTGGGTGGGAGAAGGAGTGCGACTTTGGTAAACAAACTTCAAAGACGATTTTACAAAGTAGAACCTTGCTTTGGGAAAATATTTTTTATTCTCTTACTAGCCGATTGCTCGCGATTAGGAATACAATTCACCCCCTTGGGTAGGTAGTGTGATGTTAAATAGCCTGTAATCTTCCCTAAGAATTGAGCTATGAAATTAAAAAATATTTTTTCAATCAGTGCCTAAATACGAACAAACAAACAAATATTGATTTATGTGTTATTCCATAATTTATTACCCATAGACTTACTCAATTACTCATCCCCTTAAAAAAAGTATTAATGCTAATGGTTGCTGTGAATTATTATGCTACCCTAGGATTCAAGATCAGCCTCACCTCAGAGAGGTACCTAACTAGGTATCTGTAAAATGAAATAAAATATTTGGCGTACATAATTTATTACATACTTAATTTTACATTTTTTTATTACACTTATATAAATAACACCACTCTCGAGCTGGTCACTGCAACAAATATAATCTATTATAAAACAGGAAAACAAACAAATTCTATGACTCTATTGTTATTGCATCAGTCACTAGTTTACCTCATGGCAATCAGTAGTAGCAAATACTTTTATTATTACATCATTTAAATTCAAAAAAATTACTCAAAAGCTTGTTTTAAAAAAAACTGGATTATTTTTGGACTCCCTGAAAGAAACTTATTGTTAAAATAATACCTTATCACAGTGTAAGATGTTTATGATCTTGGCCTCTCCTTTTTTTCTTTATACAGAGCGAGCAGTGACACATTGGCTACCTTGACCACCTGCAGACAACACAATGATAACAATATCAAATTGTATACAACTAACTTTTAGCATTCCTTGCTTGCTTCAGACAAAACTTAGGACATCATGGCATTCAGAGTAGCAAATACTCTTTAACAAGCAAAATCATCATTTTTTAAAGTTTTATTAATCCCTGAATAGTGTTATTGATTCCAGTGGAAGTCTTCCACATTTAGCTGAAAGTAATTTTTACTATCTAACACAATTTTATCCAGAGACATTTGAGGTTAATAATCGAATATAGAAACGTGATAGTTAATAACTTGGCCACATGGCTTCGACTCCTGAATCATGGTAAATTATGAAGTTATCCCGGGCTTCATATATTAAAAAAGAACACCACCCACCTTGAATCTGACTCCAGGAATGTCACCAACAGCGTGTCCCTTCCTACCGAATCCCGCGACCAGTACTTCATCGTTCTCCTCAATATGGTTGAGACAACCGTCCCGCGGTACGAACGCAGTCACCTTTTTGCCGTTCTTGATGAGCTGGACTCTGACACACTTGCGGATGGCAGAGTTGGGCTGCTTAGCCTCAACACCACTGAAATATTATTTACAAACGTTAAGTGTCGGTTCGAAAACAATAATTAACAATACATGTTTGTTTAGTAATACATAACCTACGATAGAGCACGAGGTCAAACAAACAATCTCGATGCAGCGTCCCGGTCCCGGCCCCGGCGTACAGACGATGAGACGACCACCGCTCGCAGTATTATCCTGTGATAGTATTTAAACAAACAATCACAGGAATAATAGTGCGAGAAGGAGCCGCCATGAAGAGTGAAGTCTCGATGCATCAGTGGAAACCTAAACTAGCCAAAATTACATTCACAAGAAATGCAAACAAAATAGGAAGTAGGTAGGTACTAGAAATTGGTGAAACGTACTTACACTTTCTCCAGGACGATGCCCTTGGCGTGCGACGCGCCACCGAAGGGATTGGCCTTCCATCTTGTGCCCATGTGCGCTTTCTTGTAGTCCTTGTCAGCCCATCGCTGGTCGCGGCGGTGGTTCACGTGCTTCCGCGCAGTGCGGATGCCGCGGGGTTTACCTACAAGCAGACGCCGACATCTTCAATATATGATACTCAACCGAAATCAATCCGCCGGCCATTACACAGTGACTGACGCTCCCAGAAACTAAAACAGTTTGGCAGCAAAGCGCGCGCCGCGTGCAGATGACAACAGATTAAAAGTACACCACGAGAAAAACATGTCTGCGCCATGGCCGACACCGATCAACGCGTGGACTTGTACACATTCAACACGGTTTTACTAGAAATTACTACTTCCATTTTCACAAATTAAGTGCAGTTTCATTAATTAACACTCAAACAGAAAAGTTAAAACAAAAACAACTATTTTTACAATAAAAAAATAAAACTGTAATTCTTACCCATTTTGATAGCACGACACCGATCGGCTACAGATGGGAAAAGAAATTGGCAGTCTAGCCAACTCAACGAACTGCAAGCGTTGACCCGCCACTGTTGCCAACTTCAGAAACTAAATTCATAGACAAACTAAATCGATTATTGCCAAAGAGCTTTTATTTATTATCAAATCGTGTTTTTCTCTGCTAATTATTGTGATCCGATTTTGATAGATTATTTTTTAAAGCAACGCATCACAGCGCAACGAACTCAATTTTACGCGCGACTTACAGACTTTCTGTCTTCTGTAACTTATAATCACAGAGCGAGCAAGTAAAAGACATAATCCAGGCTTATAATCAATACAACAAGGTGACAACTGTGACGAAAAATAAACCGGAAACCATAGAGTAGAGAGAAACAAACAGTGCTGCATAAGTTACCGATCATTGGTAGTTCTACCGATTTTTGCTGTCGTACAAATATTTGCTCTGTGATACCGACTTAACCAATGACGACTTATAAACGTTGAAATAAAACGAAAACTTCTCACAATTTTAAATCTTTAATGATATAATATATATATTAACACATAATACAAATTATAGCAAATAAAGATTATTTATTTAAAGATTTCTACTGATAATCTGTAGTTGCAATAGTCCCAAAAGCGGTCAATAACCGGATTTCAGGTCTCGATATTCTCTTTTATAAACCTAATGTAATGATATATATTATATAATGATAACAAAATATTAAATGTAAGGTATTGGCGAGACGTTTATGTTTTAAATAACAATTCACAATCAGCTCACTTTATGCTATCTACATAAGTCACATCATCTACTTGAATATATGGCCTGATGCTACATTTCATAAACTTTCATAAATATCGCCGTTGTTTTTAAATTATAAGGGCTTCAAAACTTTTTCTTTTTTTTTTAAATAAGTGCAAATCCGTAATATGTTCGGGTAATTCCGAATGATACTTGAAATTGGGTTTTATTTAGTATAACATAAGATACATTATGTCTTTTTCATTTGGAATTCATTTCCAACAAAATATTCTCCGTTTGGATAAATGGTATAACCTAAATAATGATTTTGTGGAATTTGTATTTCGGAATTACCGACGAGGAGCCTGCTATTCTCAAACTTTTACTAGTTTGTGTACCTACTCACTCAGGCAAATTATTCCCGAAGGTACATTACAAGCTAAGCTAGATACCTAGATAGCTTTTTACTGACATTTTAAATTTATCGATTAATGAGTAAAATGAATGAATAAAATTAAAAATGACAAATAAAATATAAAGTTTTATTAGGTATTTTCTAAATAATAAAAAATGGCAATGTTTAGTGGCTACTTAAGGAGACTCATGCACATTAGTGCCACATCTTCTCTTATTTTTTTAAACTACATTATATAATATCGAAAAGTGTATTACTTAATTAAATGATCACAAATTAAAATTACGTAGGTACTACATTATTTATTTATAAAAAAAAAGTGTTGTTTTCGATTTAGGAATACCTACCTACGTAATTTTTTTTACTTTACAAAAAATCTTAAATACTCCAAGACAAAAAAGCTTGGTTGAATGTTTTATTTTTAATATTTAAAGTACGCGTACTATCTAATTATTACAATTATTTTAAAATGTTTATCACGTTTACTTGTTTTATATACATCTACCGATTTCTACCGATTTTTTGGAGCAGCACTACCGATTTTACAAAAGTCACTTTTGTTTTGCTGTTCATTCCAAAGAGTACTCTTTTAGTTCATTCATCTCATCACTGATATATTATCTATGACCACTGGCATCCATCACTGCCGTCTGCCAGTTCTGCCACAGACAACAAATAAAAAATACAAATGTGAAAACAAATAAATAGAGATAATAGTTTTACTGCCTCTCTAAACAAAAAATACGTTTACTTATATCCTAAAAAGTTAAAATCAGAAACTAATAATTTGTGTAAAAGTAGAATTAGTGTACAAAATCAACTTCTAGATAAGAAAGGTAAACTAACCTCACATTTAAATCTTGGTCCTTTGAAGCTACAGGAAGATAATGAACATAGGACGCAAGGACGGAGGTCCAGGTTACGTGGGCATACAGTTCTGTCAAGAATGCAACAACATGTTATATCCGCGAGAAGACAAAGCGAACAAAGTTTTATTGTATGCCTGTAGAAACTGCGACTACAAGCAACTGGCAGATTCTAACTGTGTTTATGTTAACAAAATTATGCACGAAGTAGATGAACTTACCCATATAAACCCTGATGTCGTGAGTGACCCTACATTACCTCGCACTAAGGACCATATGTGCCCAAAATGCAATAACAGAGAAGCTGTCTTCTTCCAAGGGCAAACTCGACGAGCAGAAGAGGAGATGAGGTTGTATTATGTGTGTACCAGCTGCAAACATAGGTGGACAGAGTGAATTTTTCTTTTTGAACTGATAATTTTAATATATGTAAGTGTATTTCTTATTTATTGTTTTATTTAAGTACCTCATTAAATGCCAACTGCATATTTTAGAAACCTAATATGTGCTAAGGAAACTAACAGTATAGATACATCTATAGAGAAAGGAACAATAATCTTTCTCACCGATCACTCCTCAGTCCACATTTATACCAATTTATTGAAACTTAACATTGGCAAACATCATGTACAGCTATAACCAAAGAAGAAGAAGACCAGTCTTGCTGTGGACCCTGGGACCAGTAACATGTTTCTTTAGAACCAGCTGAAAAGCACTATAAAAAAGCAAGGTATATTTAAAAATAATAACTTGTCATATATTTTATCATTTAATAGGTAGCTAAATGATTGCCAAGCAATTCTATATCAACAAGTAACAATTTCACAGCCTTCATTAACTAACAAAACAAAACACTTTAATGTATGTATCAATGCATGGTATTGAGTTACTATTGTGTATTATGTAGTGCCAAGTGGTAACTATTTGCAGTTTTTTTTTTTATATTAATTTGTGCAAAATGTATTATTAAACAGCTTTATAAACCTTTTATGAAGCGACCTCTATGGAACAATAGCAAAATATTAAAATTAGGCCTAAAATTATGGAGGGCATATTTTAAATATATAGCAGACAGTGCACTCTAAAAAGCTAACACATTAGAACTACATTATTTTGACTACAACAAATATATGACTTAGTCTAACTTCACATAATAATACTGGTTAAACCAATACCAATAGGTAAGAAAAATAATATCATCTTTAAAAATTATGTTAAAAAATATAGTTAATTACTTTGATTATGTATACTTGTCTACAGATACAATGTCACACAAGAAACAACCCGCAGAAAATGTCTAATTTTTAGTTTGTATGTCTCTGACACCTCCATACTGCACATGAGTCGATCATGATTGATTGGATCACTTTGATTCCACACACTTTGGATCACGATCACAACTTGTACACTAGTGATTAAATAATAATCTGACTTGATACAATAATTTTTGAACCATTGCAAGCGAGAATCATTTTCACCCACACAAAAGTCTACTCCATACACAAACACTGACATTGTATGGCGGGCACTGCGGGTAGTAATAAAGTATGTTAATATTTGACATTTTGTGAGAGCATTGCTATAACTATAGACAAGTATATAATTAAAGGCTATAAACATATCCTAATTAGGTACAATTAAATTTAACAAGTGTACAATGTTCATCAACCATTTTGGGAAGACAGGGTTCTATCTATATATCAATTATGGTGATATAACATTGTAAATTACAAAAATATTTAAAAATTACAATATTTCTTAATTGACAATATAAAATAATAAATCAAATATATTATATAAATAATGAATGTTGTATAAACTAATCTAACTACATCTATGGGGACAACCTTTATTTTGTGTGCGTAAGCAATATTCGCCACATCTTATATTACAAAGCTCTGCCAACCATATTGGGGGTTTTCTGATACTTTACAGTTTCTCATTATTGTTTATAATTGACAATGTATCTTATGATATACTTTGGAAATATACAGAGCCACAGAGGGTTGAATTGAATTGAGATTTGCCTTTCTTATAAGCTTGATTATTTTTAGATTTGAGGTATAACTTCAGAATAGATAAGACTAGAATTGCTGTTATATAGGGGTGGTCCATTGGCGGTATAATCTGTCAGATATAGCAAGACAAAAGTCAAAGCCATCAATTTCATTGGTAATTTTTACTTTTGTCTCTTGATTCCATGTCACACCTTGGTGAACAACGCACGCGCCCGCCGAGACGTGATAGGGCATCCAGTTTAATCCTGTCCGTGCTGTGATGGTTGTGATTAGTCGACGACTAATAAGACATATCACGGTCGGCGGGATTATCTTAAATACCGATTAATCGGCTATAAAGGCTATAATACTTGACATTGGCAAATCACCGATGAACATTGGTAGGAGCAATAATAAAGGAAGAAGTACTTTTGTCTCACTCTATTTGTCAGATTATCCCACTAATCATTTTCTTATGTTGATAAAACAAAGATCTTATTTATTGAACTTAACAATGTATGGGCATTACTTAACATATTTCTAAGTTATATTTTTAATTACGTAACTCTGAATATCATAGTTTCAGCCTCATTTGTATATACTTGAATCTTTGAAGAGAAACAGTAAGTATCAACCACCTTATCATAAAAGTTCTAAAATGTACCTAATGTAAAATCGAATACCTATGTATGTAAATGGACGTAATCAATTTACGTAAGTGGTGTTTTTCTTAGTAACTATGAAAAAGCAACTATCACTAAATAGCTTTCAAAATGTAAATAAAGAATAGGCCAACAGAACCTCACTTTTTATTAAAGAAGCCAAAGTTTGAGGCTGAAAAAAGAGTGCATAAACGTTCCAAGCCTAAAAACTTTAAAAAGTTATCATAAGCAGGGATACCAACATTAGGATGTAGCTAGTCTTTGATTTTAAATTAAATTTACCTTCACCGTGAATTTCGTATTAACTGAATCTTGAAGAGTTGAAGGCGACTAAAGATTTTTTTTTTTTTTTTTGACTGACTTAGTCGTTGGGGCGGGGCCATACGACGCAATCGGTCTCGTGGCTGCGTTATATTAACGCTAGCCGTAATGACTAAAGATACAATTTTACCAAAATGTGCCCTCGAATCTGTTATGTATTTGCAACTGCAAGCCCAATCACTAGCCCTTGCGCGATACAAGGGAGTAACCTAATATTTTTCAGGCTAATATGCGAAAGTAGGTAAGTTGAGCCGAAACGCATTACTGAGGCACTGGAACGAAATCTCCATAATTTTCTGGTAAAGGTGGAAATACGTTGTCCTCAAAATGACCTGAAGAGTTTCCTGGCGGCGAATAATTGGCCACGACTATGAGTTTACCAGCCCGAGACCTGGCCTTCCCGACTCCAAAAAACCTGGTTGAAACCCACACCATCTGTGTAAAGTGACCTGAAACAATAATGCATTTGAGTGAGCCATCCACAGCAATGTGTTTACATACATACCTAACTGATTCTTTCACACATAATTAATAGGTAATTAGAATAATTTCTATTCTATTTTTTTCGTGTTATGGCTCCATCAGGGTTTTAATGATTCCGCCAATGTCAAGTATTATAGACGTTATACTTTGAAATACTCAAAGACGTTATAGTATCAATCAATATGCCGATTAATCGGTAGCTAAGATGTTCCCGCCGACTGGGATATGTTCTATTAATTACAGACTAATCACAGCGCGGACGGGATTAAACCGGAGTCCCCATCATGTCACGACGGATAACTGGTGCGTCGGTTGTGTACTTCAGACCACTCCCACAGAGGTTTAAGATGTTGAGTAGGTAACCTCAATGATGCGGATTAGTCTCCTTTGAAGACCATTGAGAGCAAATTTTAACAATAAAAAAAACTCTCACTTTTGTTAATTTTCTAAGGGGTCTGCTAAAGTTCTTGGTCTTGGGGAACCTTCAGGTTATGGGACTTATGGATGGAGGTCAATGATTGGTTACCTGCGTTAACATTAGCATGAAGGACATCGGACTCCTTAAAGAAATTGTACTGTCTGACAGCGGCGTACCAATATGACGACACCTCTTGGCCTGGAATTAGAAATTATGTTTCCATGAAGCAGTATTTCTAAGTACGAAGGCGACTGGCAAACTATTATCTTGTGTCAGGTCAAACATATCGCAAATCTCAGTTAATCCTGGAACAACTTTTTGTTTATATTACAACATTTCCTTACCACACAGTTGATAGTTATTATTTTAAATTGGATTGAGCCATATTTTCATTATTAAGAGTTCTAAATAGCCATACTTTCCAAAACGCAAAAAGATTTACCATATTTTTGACAGTTATAAGATGACTTTGACCAACGGCCCTTAATGTAGTTCTACCTTTACTGACATAAAATATTTTTTTGAAATATATTATGAATTATGACCCATTTTCAAATCACTAAAGTTAAGTACATAGTTGGCATACCTACATGCGTATCAAAGTCAAATCCTTCTGAGTTCTGCTTTTTCTTTTTATATTTTGCTATTTGGTATTTTATGTACAGGGTACACTTTTCACTCTGATGGCTCTACAAATTGTTTCAAAAGTAAAATACTATAAAGTTGACTATAGTTACCCGTGACGTCAGGCTGCAACGCGCTCACCGGTCGCTGGTAGAGATTCTGTCCCACGTCACGGTCGTTACGGTAGTGGAACTTGTTGGTGTGGGCTAAATGGTTGGCCCAAGCTTGCGCGTAGTCACACAACTGGAAACAAACAGACAATATCATATTATCACTAAAATAAAATCCACAGTTACGTCTGTCTGTCTGTACCTACCGACCCTCGCAAAATAGGCGCTTTCAGACGTCGAGTTGCGGAGAACGAGCTGATCACCAAGTACCAAGTACCTACCGACCCGATTTTCTTTATACCCATCGAACGGATTTTCTCCCTGTTTTTACGATTAGATAGACCGATTGGGTGCCACTGGTAAGAACAGTCCCATGTTGGGCGACATTTGTAAGAACAAACTCACGTTGGGCACCACTAGTAAGAACAGCCCACGTTGGGCGACAAATGTGGTGAAAGAAAATATTAAACAAAACGTGGATGGTACGGTAGATTGAGGTTAGATAAGAGTTTTTCGGTGGAAATCAACGGTTATTTTCCTATCAATACATCTTAATTTTACTTTACAAAAATTCAAATATCGAACATGTCAGCTATCATAAATTCAGATAGATCGAAAAAGTAAGGTATAATTTATTTGCTTACCTCTGGTGCCATTGTCAACGCAGGTGCCCCATGTCTCTGTCGGTACACATTATGCCAGCACAGACACTCAGTTATAAAGTCGCTGTCCTGCCACGCAGTGCGGACTTCGCTCCATTGGACCACCATGCTTACTGTCTTTGTTGATAACACCTGTATTTAAATCATTTATTTTTTTAGATTTGTGTATATTCAATATATACCTACATCTATCTATAATCATGGCTGTTATCCCAAGAGGGGTTATTAAATTTTTAAATAACAGTTTAAAAAATATTATTAGTTCTGCAAATGTAAAATAAGTTATGGAAAATTTTAGGAATTTTGAATGACAACTTTTGCAATAAAAAGATGAAAAGTTTGTTTACCAAATGAGGTTTTTCGGATTCGTGCCCATTGTGGTACAGAACCCTAAAACATCACAAAAACGTGATAATTGGCACTTCTACTTCTTAGAATATTAATAGAACAAAAATACTTTTATGGAAGGTCATAGAGAATAAAGGCTCGACGGCCTATAAAAGTGTACCTACTTATTGCTTATGCACGCGAGGGGTGCATTAACACTACTTAATACTTTTATACTTAACTAGCTGTACCTTGCTTCGCTCCTTTTGGGCTGTGATGTTATATAGCCTATAACCTTGGTCAAGAGTTGGGCATCAAATGCAAAAAATATTTTTTCAAATCCGACTGGTATAGTTCCAGAGATTAGCACGTTCAAACAAACAAACACTTCAGCTTTATTATTAGTAGTATAGAGTACCATAGACAGGTTCCCCCTCCGCCAATTTTCTGCTCATTTGGCCATAAGACTGACCATTAGGATAGGACCTTAAGTTACATTGGTATCGTTTTGTGTCGCGAGAGAGAACTCTACGAAAATAGTTGTGTTGTTATTAAATGTGAAAGGCGATCTAGGACATCTAATTTGCGGGAATATAGTGTTTCCTATCATCTATATATATAAAAGAAAGTCGTGTTAGTTACACCATTTATAACTCAAGAACGGCTGTACCGATTTGGCTGAAAATTGGTGGGGAGGTAGCTTAGAGCAACATAGGATACTTTTTATCCCGCTCGACAGCGTTCCCGTGTGACTTGACATAAAACGTCAGTCACTATAAAACGTGGTATAACAAAAACGCATCTGACTTGGAATAACAAAACGCAAATGACAGCTTCTCGCTAAAAGTAGTGGTAGTGGTAGGAGTAGAGATAGGTGTAGTGGTAGTGGTAGGAGTAGGGGTAGTTGTAGTGATAGTGGTAGGGTAGCGGTAGTGGTAGTGGTAGTTGTTTTCCACGGACGAAGGAAAGTAAATAGCAGGCAAGCCAACGTTTGGGCAGGACAACGTCTGCCGGGCCCGCTAGTTATTTATAATTATAATGTTTGTAACAGTATAAGTAAACCGTAAAAGCCGTTGGTACAATAAAACAACAGAAAACAAGACGTGAAGAAAAAAATACAGTGGGGGTAAGTATTAGGCGCGTAGAGTCTGTCGATTTAAAAGAGCGGCAAATAAAAAAACAGCATTTATTTATGTAAAAATTCCATCCATCTTATACAGACAAAGAATAAAACTCTATAGAACATGATCACTGGATGATTGATTTGATCAGATTACAAATATTCTACGACAAACGTAATAGTATCAGCATTTGATTTTGATTTTATTTTAGGGCATCAACTATGTTCTTATATTGAGTAACTCCTCATCGTCTAATCTACCAAATATTTAACCAAAATCAACGAAAGCATCAAACCTAATCATTCCTTCCTCCTAATAAAAATGACAGTATAAAAAAAATAACTAAATATTTTTTCCTACCTCCACCCGATCGATTTGATCCATCATATCCAAATACATTTTTTTTAAATATAGGTAGGTATATATTTTAATCTCTTTGATCATATCAAAGAGTACTTTTTTATGATGATGTGATGACAGTAGGGATGACATACATACATATGTAGCGGAGTCTAACCACGTGACACTTTTAGGTTCAACTTATTTGGCGCGAGTTATACCTCTTACGTCACGAAATATGTGATAAGAAGCAGCTAACGTTTCTGGCACTGTGCCATGCCGATTAGATTTAAAGGGGTAAAACATATTGATTAAAAGGTAAAACTGGGTAAAAGGAAGAAGCAAGATGGTGATGCTCCTCCACATCCTAAATATTTATATTAATATTAAAGTGATCTTGTCTGTTTGTTTGTCATCCCACTAATATTATAAACGCTAAAGTTTGTATGGATGTATGTTTGTTACTCAATCACGCCAGAACGACTGAACGGATCTGGATGAAATTGACACAGCATTATAGTCTGGAATAGCACATAGGCTACTTTTTATCCCGGAAAAAATTATGATTCCCGTGGGATAGGTTTGTTTTTGTTTTTCACGGGATCGACATGTTTTTTTGCATAGTGGTAGTTTAGGGTTCAGAGAATGACATATCTTACTTTTTATACCGCGAAAGCGGGCGGGGGAGGGACAAATTACAGCCACGGGATTATTTCTTTTTGGATATATTTCCACGCGGGTGAAACCGCAGACAGAAGCTTGTCATACTTATATAATAATATAACAGAAGATAACAAATTATGATACTCTAATAATGTTATAGACTTTTTTTCACGTCTTCGTGGAGACATAAGAAGAACCCGCGGAAAAATTAAGAAAGTAAATATACAGGTATGTATATATCAAAAGTAAAAAAATCGAGCTCAAATCAAATGTATTTCAAATATATCAAATATTGAACATGCCAGCTCTTGTGAATCGATCTATACAATAAATAACATTATTCTAGACTAATAGAGGGATGTAGCGAAGAGATTTATAGGGAGGAAATATATTGCTACAAACTTCTTTCTATTTTTAGATGAAGTCGCAATTTTACTAAAAGTTGTGAGTTTGACAATATGACACATATTTTCTTGAATCGTTTCAATCTATTGGATTGGTCTAAAGTTGATTGTGATTCTTCATCATACAAATGTGGGCAATACCTACATTATTAATTATGCTTTATTTGGAAAACGATCACGATCAAAAATTCTGAGCCAATCGTTCAGACAGTCATGCAAATATCCAAAAAAATTAAATATGGTGTAAATATCTGTATGGTCTCTGTCTGTCAGTAACCTTTTCACGCAAAAACTACTGTCATAAAAAAACTATCATGTTTAGGAGTATTATTGAATCAAGTTGGAGAAAAAGTTAGTTCTATAGTGCGCTTTTGTCGCGTTTACTGTCTAATTAGTCAGAGATATTACAGATGTAGGAAAGAATTGTGTAGAAAAAAATTATCTACCAAAAAGTCTATCTCTCTATCATCACGCCTTTAATCCCAAGAGGGGTAGGTAGGTAGGTAGAGACAATCGAATGTCATTTGTTACGATCCTGACATAGGTATACCTCTTTTGCTTCTTTTATATTCATCATACCTTTCATATAATATATGCTCGGCGATTGTGTACTATTAATATTTCCATCGATCAATACATTTTTTTTTCTTATCTCATTTTTTTTTACAAACATACAATTTTTAACAAAAAAATATAACCTAAAAATAATCTAATATTTTATTAATTTTTATATGTTTAATAAAAGTACGCCTTTACGCGGTAGCATATATAAACTATCGTTACAAAAACGTTACAATTTTATTCTTTGTATAGTTTATACTTAGTTTCCTGTAAAAAGAAAAACCGCAGCTCGCTGGTTTTATTAAAGTTCAAGGCCTATGGATAACAAATCTTTCCAAATGAAACCGCAATATTTTATTATTTAGGCGACCTTTTGCCTTACCCGGGTAACCCGGCCCAAGAGCCAAGAGGTTCGACCTTCACGACTCGAAACTTCCGTTTGTGGACAGCTTACCCCGACTTCCCCCTATTTTGGGTCAAGGTCAAGTGCGGAAAGCTCGTTTACCCCTACCTACCTATTGCATAATTTTAGTGGCAAACTTCCCTCTTTCTGGGGTTGGAATCATCGAAATTTTTAGATAGTTTTAATTGCTTGCCGGCCGGCGACTTCTATGCTAGGTAAGTTTCAAGTAAAAATAATTAAAATACTTTTTTCCTGTTCAAACTTTTGGAGAAAAAGACCAAGCTAAGATATTTTACATCTATCTACAGCCCGCTAAGATTTCCCATCGTCAACCCCCTTTGAGATGAATTTTGAGTAGGTAAGTAAGTATATTTTAAAAGTGTCATTCATCGTAACTTTAATAAAATGTTTCTCCATATAAACTTTTTCACTCCTTAGGGCTTGAATTTCAAAAAATCCCTCCTTAGTGCATCCCTAGGTCACCCAAGGAATATTTTCTCCAAACAAATATCTAGGTCCACCGGTTTAGGCTGTATATGTTGTCTGTCAGTCAGCCGCGAAATAATCAGAGGTAGGCAGAACCCATTTGCTACGATCCTGCTGACATATCTCTGCGCTTCTTTTATATTCATTGTACCTTTCATACATGCTTTTTATTGACCCCTATAAACGGCTAAAATCCACCCCTTTTGAGCGTTTCGCGAATTCGGAACAAGCTCTGGATTTCAGTGGATGAAGTCTATAAAAAATAATAGGGATCACACGAGTGTTTTAATGACAGTTTTATCTAGTTACGTCCTTTGTAAATAATGAAAATGTTAACAACAAAATACTACAATACGTAATATGGGTTGTATAATGTGAAGTGCCAATGTATCAGTGCAAAAAGTTTACCTGCTAAACAATTTTTAATAATTTCATTGTATTAATGAAATCATTACCGTATTATGGAGCGTAATGTATAACGGCGTTACAATAAACGTGAATGCCTTTTATAATAATACCTACTATATGACCCGTGCGAATACTTCGCACCGTTAGTGGTGTCAAATATTGTTGTAATAGTTCAACTGATCTCCAATAGGTGTCTTTTACAAAATAAATAACTTTAAAATAAACATTTAATTTTGATTTGTTTGTTTATTTTTCGTCAGATGAAATATGGTGCAGTAAGTTCTTACCTTTTGAAGTAGTTTAGGCCTGTTGTCTAGCGGTTTATTTTCATTATTGTCCTTCTGTTCGTTGTTGTGTTTTTTGTTGGCATTCCTGAAAATATATATAAGTATTTATAACAAAATAACACTGTTTGTATGTCTGTTTCCTTAATATCTACTGGATTGAAGGATTTTGACAATTAATGCACCTAAGTAGGCATTTCAATATAGTTTCAATATTTGATAATAATATTATGGAATGTAGGTAATATAAATGACTTTAATTTCCGCGTCTTTTTTCACAAATTCTGAATCACATTTGAATGAATAGGGCAGATTACGGCAATTTTGAGTACCCATTAAGGTTTCTCGTAAAATGCGAAAACTGCATACAAATCCGTTTTGTAGTTTTAGACAGACATACATAATTTTATTTCGTCCGCGTGGAATCTGCGTTGGATGAAACCTAAAGTGGTCCTAGCGTTACTGTCTATGTATAAACTGTGAAATTAAAATGTCAACAGGTACATAATAACTTCAGTAGCTTTCGAGCTGAATCCGTTAGTACATTGCTTAGCAAAATTATATGTATTATAGTACCGAAGTTTTCATACAAAAACTTCTGAGACAAAAACGATATCGTAATGTTTTGTTTTTTTAAAATGCAGAGAGAGCAGAGGATTTTTTTAAACAGCCACATTTAACTCTCTGAAAATAACGACACGCGCATGTCCGAGTTACTTGACAGTTAACGCGCATGCGCACTAAAGCGCAGTAAGTATTGCAGTAGCGCGGATTGCGGGTTTGCCGCCAATTTGTCGATTAAGAAAAATATATTGGTTCAATTTGTTTTGTACTATTGCATGGGATTAGATAAAGTAGTGTAACTTGGAATTAAAATACTCGTGGATGCTATTAAAAAAATCCACTTGTATTTTAATTACCCCTATTATGATCCCGTATCATAAACTACTATTATGTAATTGTCCTAAATTCATTATTGTACCCGTGCAAAGCCGGAGGTGAGTCGCTAGTATCTAATATAAAGTACCTAGAGAATCTATAGTTTGAAAAACTCTTTGAAACTGCTGACCTTCACTTTTGATCGAGCTTTGATCCGATAAAAGCTCAATGTGGGTAAACAATTTAAGGTGGTTCGTTTTCCATACAAAAATGTAATTAAGATAAACTAATTAACTAATCAGTAAAAATGTCTAAATATGGGCTTACTTAACTATTTTCGGCTTTTATGTTGCGCCAAATCAATAAAAAATTACTTTTTTATAATAGAAATAATTAATATTAAACATAATTCTTTTTAGATAGTGTGTTCAATAACTTCGTAAATTTTTAACTGTTAATACATTACTTAGACCTTAGTAAGTATGTATACTAATATTATAAAGAGGAAAGAATTGATTGTTTGTTTTTTTGTTTGTTTGCTTTGAATAGGCTACGAAACTACGGCATCGATTTGAAAAATTCTTTCGCCGTTGGGAAGCTACACTATCCCCAGGTGACATAGGCTATATTATATTTTCAAAAAATTAGGGATCCTTACTAAAACTCTAAAAATGTAACCCAAGGTGTAAAAAAATGACCTAAAAATTTTTACATCGCGTGCGCGGCGAAAGCTATTGATGATAGAACAAAAAATGTAGGTACTACGACTTTGCAGAACACATCATTATCTACAAAACTTCACCCCGAATTAAATTCATGGATACGGCCTTGCTATCATGCTTAGTGGCAGATCCTAACAACCAAACTATCCCGGATTTGAATCCCACCGAGGGTCCGAGGTTGAGAAAAATATGAATAAATAAGTATTAGTTTATGATGTCCCATCGTGAAGAGGGGCATTTCAGGACTTTTAGCACTATAATACACATACCTATCGCTTAGTAGCAAGGCTGGAGAGACTTTCTTCCGCAGGTTGGCGAGTGCTGTGATCTCCTCACGCTTGCGAGACGGTGCTGGTGCCCCGCATAATGTCACTAGGGGAGTCGGGGCTGGCTGAGTACTACGGGCCAATAACCTGTTAAATAAAAATAAATAAATATAACGTAATGGCATGGCTTATACAAGTTCTAAGCTATGGATAGTAGTAAGCACCCACAAAGAAAGATTTTTTTTAAAACCCCTAGTATTTGGATAAAAATTGGTATAGTTAGGTATATTCAAAATTTTGTTGATTTAATTAGTATTTATTTCGTATATGAATTATAAGATTTAATTGAATTTGTTTTCCCATTCATTGACGAGCCCTTTATTATGTTAGAGATCTCAATTTTAACGTAATAAAAAATTATATATGTAAGTATGTATTTTAATTTTTGCCAGGTTTCTTTATGTAAAGTTTAAATGAAAAAAAATGTTTAACCCCAAACCCATTGAGTATATAGGGTGTCATTAAAAAGGTCTTTTGAATGATTATGAGGTTTCATCGCATGAATAAATATTCATGTGCAGGTTTCATTATCCATTTTTTATATAAGATTTTGTTTAAGAGATATTATAAGCTTCAAATTGGATTGAACACCGCCCTTAGTATTTACTAATTATATTTCTATGAAAATTTTAACAGGCACCGAGATAAATAAACTTTCCGAAATAAAAAATAAAACAATATTGCATATTGCAACATCCTGGGTTGAAGCAGAGACTACGGAACCCTACTCTCTATACGTGGCCCACACGCACTTGGCCGGTTTTTATTATCTTCAGTTTCAATATTTCATTCATCTTTATTAAATCTTTTAATTAAACCTTTTCAGAATGAAAAAAGTATGATTTAACAAAAACCTCCCTCTTAATTTAAGTTTTGAGTTTCGAGAGGAATTTCGATACAAATACTTACACATAGAAAATTATCAGAATCACGAAAAAAAACTGTAATTTGCATAATATTTAAACTAATCCCTTACCTCTTAGAAGCCGGTGTTCTTTTGGACAGCAAAGCATAGTCTGTCGAAGGAGTTGTAAAGATAGGTCCTGGAGGATAATACACTTCTTCGACATCGCGGTTGTTCACGAGGGCTGATTTTAATGGTAAAAGTTCTACCGTGTCACTAGGGCCGTTCATAATTTGGATGGCATGGTCAGACGGGTGTTCTGTCCCACAGTGTGCAACTGACTGCCAACCCCGTGTCTGATAACCTTGATTATGCGGTTGCACGCCCCTGAAAGTTATAGTGAAGAACACATTTTAAATACTTTTAGTTACATTGGCAAGTAATTGTAATTTGTAACAGTAGATTTTTTTCACAGTATTTACGAGTAAGTAGCTACATTGTTTTTTTAATATTTTGAACCATATCACGAAATTAATTAAGTTTTTAGGAAAATCTGAAATCTAAAGTTGATCCCTCTTATAGAAAATGCTACTAAAATGTAAAATAAATACTCATACCAAAGAGAATAGCAGAATAGCAGACATCTTGCTGAATAAAATCGCCGCATCCTTAGATAATCATCACTACATACAGTACATACTTATTATAAAACAAAGTCCCCCGCCGTGTCTGTCTGTGGCGTTTTTTCGATTTTGTTGCGTTTTCACAATTATAGGATGATTCACCGGGAAGGTTTATGAGTGTTAAACATGAACCTAATCATGTTTAGGAGCTGAGCATTAGGTAACAGTATAATGTAGCCCCAGAGTTTTCATGGCGAATGCTGCTAATCTGTCAGAGATTTAACAAAAAGATATAGGAAAGAATTGTGTGGAACAAAATTATCTACAAGAAGTCCGCAGTATCATATATCTATCTCTAATAGAGTAGTAAGCGTATTTAGTTATGTAGTTACAAAAATTGTTGTAAACCTATTTTGTACCAGTGCGAAGCCGGGGGCGAAGTCGCTAGTATTATATATAAATTATTATATAAAGCGACGCAGCGGTAATGTAATATTTCTATGTAGTAGGTATAGGTATAACTTAAAAAAGATAGGCAAAATAACGTTTGTGTTACCTTGGCCAAACGTAGAAAAGCGATCTGTAGAAAAATCCTAAAAAAACGTGTTACTAATACTTTGTAGATATGGCTTAGAAAAGCTAAACGCATTATTCCTATCTTTAGTCAATTTCCGTATTTTTCAAATAACTCGAAAATTATTGGATAAGAAATAATTATATATCAAATTATATTGTTGCAGTAGGTACCTACTTAAACTCCAAACGGTTTTCGAAAAAATCATATGTTGTCTCAAAGTTTATAATTCCTCTGCTGAAAGCATTACTGTAAACATGCTACTTTTATGATATTATTTAGTGACAAGTCCCATCCCTAGTTTATACTGGTGTCAAAATTCGGAGGCTGCAAAAGGCGGAGTCACGCATGCGCATTGCGCTGTACAATGCGCAAATAAATTCCCTCATACCTTCCACCACAATGAATGAATGTGGACAGAAATTCCTAATCGTGGGTCATTTGTTTAACTAGACTTTGCTCACTGATCCGCCTGCTTCAAAATTGTAGGTGGTAGATAATATATAAAAAATTAAGTACCTAGCTAGGTAGGTACTTACATAACTGTAAAATATACTTCACGCCCCATTTTCCATGATTAACAGTATAAAATATATAATAATTATTAGGTACCTACCTAATTACCTGCCTATTAGCTGCCATATACAGGTAGAGGTACCTACTCACGTAATGGACTTCCCCGAAAAGCATCGGCTAGCATTTTTTGATTTTTTTTTTGGCGATATAACATTTTTCATGCAACAATTTGTATTCAATGAAATAATATACGTGAGTTAATTATATATCTAACGATTTTAACTTTGTCGTGGGATCTCCAACTTCCTAGGGGCTGGATTTGCTTCTCTGAGGGGTAGGTCTGTTTGTCCACTTCAGAAACTCATTTGTCCACCACATATTCTCGTTTGTCCACCCTTAGAGACGTAGTTATGCGCGAGTTAATTCAGTATATATCTAAGTATTTTCACTTTGACGGGGGATCTCTAGCTTCCTAGGGGTGGATTCTCTTCGTTGGATCGTTTGCCCACTTTATAAACTTGATTTTCAAACCTTTAGTGTAGTTTGAACGTACCCGGAAATTCAGTTTCTATCGTTTTTGTCATAAAAAATGTTTATATTTGAATAACTTTTTTTTGAATGGAGGACAAAAAAAAATTTTGGTGGACAATTGTGGACTAACGATGTACATACGAACCTGATGAAAAAAGTTGAAAATTCGCATTTGGGGGTGCCAACTTCCACCCCCAATTTTTATTTTTTGAATACTCTTTTTTGAGAGGTGGACAAAAAAAATTTTTGGTGGACAACCGTGGACTAACGGTGGACAAACGAACCTGATGAAAAAAAACGGAAAAATCGCATTTGGGGATGCCAACTTCACACAGCCGAAAAATGCACGAAAAAAAAATTATAAAGAAAAATCATTTAAAAAAATAAAAATCTTAGTAGACTGATTCACGGAGAAGGTTTAGGTCTACGTCTTTTGTGTTTCTTTCTATTTTCACTTGTTAATATATAAGTATATGCAATCTATAGAGAGGGTTGAAATGATGAACTGTTTTAATATACCCAATATTTTAGTAGGTAGTTACCTAGTTAAAGAGGTCGAAGAGTGTCACATTACAAAAATTGCCACGGGCGAGGCCGGGGCGGAAAACTAATAGTACGTATATAATATAAAATGTACTTGGTGATCGGCTCGTTTTCCGCAACTCGACGTCTAAAGGCGCCTATTTTGCGTTTACATTAATTACAAAAAAGTACGAGGGAAGGTTGTTTTTTTTTAATTAATAAAAATTAAAAAAATCTTCAAGGTAAGTGACGGTAATTCTTGCTGTAGCTGCACAACATTTGGGTCATTTTGACATTTTTAATTATATTTCTTACAGTTGTGCGTTACGTTATTTTAAATTTCGTTGAAAGGATGTGACCATCTTACGTCTGATTGATTTGAAATTTTGTATCCTGTGACTTCAATGATATTACAACAATATCCAACCTTGACCTGATGCTGCTGCATCATCTGGAAGCTGGAGGCTGTCTTGATGCGGAGCAATAATGAGCTGAGTGTGGAAATGGGAGTCTGGGGCCGGCCTGATCTGCTGGGGCATGGAACGAGCGCACAGCATCCCACATCGAGCACGCTAGGCCTACACTCGCCGGCTGTCGCGGTTTACGGCCCAGCGGTCCGCATCCTCTCTAGGGTGTGAACACAAAGGAAGCAGACTTTCAGTGAGCCTGCACGAAACGTATACGTCGGCGATGTTCGGAATATCACTTTTAATAAAAATTGGATAGGTACTTAAATAAAAATTGAAATATGCGATACTTATGCTAACTTCACCGACATGTTTCGCGCTGACTCTCCGAAAGGCTGCTTCCTTTGTGTTGGCATCCATATGTAGCCTCGGAATACGAGCGCGGCCTAGTATCAAAGCCCAGACCATCGCAGTTTTCATACCCCATTCTGTCTGCTCTCCGTGCAGTGCAACGACGTAGTAGACTACGAGTATTACAGACAGCTATTGCAACTCATTGTAAAGTAGGAGTTTGTGGAATCCCCATCAGGGACCAATATAGATTTTGCAATATCCAAGCAAGGTGTAGGATATAATTATATGTGTTACATTGTTCTCAAACTAAGATTCTCCTGAGGCAATAAAGCTTGGTGATTTAGGCTTTAGGGCCTTACCTATGCTGGGGTATGAGTTAGCAAGCATTACATCTGCTACTTGTGATACTAGCCAATCATAGACATGGTATAGATAAAGAAATATATGAGTATGGCCATATTCTATCTATCATTACGCTTTTTATTCTAAGAGCGGTAGGCAGTAATAATCGAATGCAATTTTCTACGATCCTGACTTACCTCTCTTTCGCTTCTTTTATATTTATCATATCATACCTCTCATACATGCTCGGCGATTGTGGCGTACTTTTAATATTGCCTTTGATCAATATTAATATTAAAAAAAGCTACACAATAAAAAAATGATAACTTTTTCAAAACGCCGATTCGAGATCTGTTGAAAATTCGATTTCCAGAAAATGCAAATTATTTCGAAGTTTATTCCCTGTTTAGACCAGAGTAAGTGGGATGTTAATAATTTATTACGATTAGAATTCGCACAAGTTTATTATAGGTATTATTTATTACTTATAAACATTTATTTAAAACAATGATCGCCGCGACAGAGCAGACTAGATTGTTTTGCCATTTTTGCTGATTTGGCACAAGTTGACAGAAAATACTTTCTTACGTATCACATTAAGAGGGGCGATCCACTGGCAGGATAATCCTTCGAATAGAACGAGACAAGAGTTAAATTCTTTTGCCTCGCTCTATCCGACAGATTGCCCCGCCAATAGATCACCCCTTTACACTCACAGGTACAGTCATAGTCACATACAAAATATAGGTAATTTTATGACAAGACTTCGTGTTTTCCAAAAATATTCTATACAAGTTTTATTTAATTGTATTAAATGACGTACAACCTACGCAGATAAAGAATGAGACTTAAAATGGCCGCTTTCGTATGGGCTTCCATCTCGCTCACACAATATAGTATGTGAGCGAGAAGCAAATAGAAAATCTCTGAACTCGCCAAATATTGCATATTGCACGTGGATACAACCCGACCAAGACAATTAACAACCATGAACCATGCCCTCCAGCCTGATCCCGACAACCCTACTTCTGACATCAGGCGTTTGCATCCGACATATAATTTGATTCCAGTAAGAATGTAAAAAATAAATTTTGGTTTAAATATTTAGGCTTTGATTATATACACTCTATTTAGGTTACTAAAATTACAAAGCATGATAAAAGCTATATGAACAAAGATTCCTTTAAGTAGCTATTACAAATCAATTATATATTACGTATTATGACTTATACAATACATGTTAATATGTCACTAAATACAATAATATACATACATACATGAATTTCTAGCGGCACATAATTAATTACGTAAATAAATAAATTCCAGCATTTTCTTAGTGACTGCAACATTGTTCAATTTCTTCCACGCTTCAGAATCCATTACCTTGGGGTTTTCTTGTATGAAATGAAATATATTTCTCTGTAGTGTATCTAAATTATAAGTTTCAGCCAACAATGCATACTCTAAAGCATTGTCCACATTCAGCTTGCTTGCAATAATTGGTTGTAACAGTAAAAACACACTTCGCAACTTATACTTGTCAGCGAAATTGATCAACCGGTCATTATCAACCATCACTTCTTTCTCAATGCTCCCCATGTAGAAGAACTCAATCAACATCTCCATTTCCTCATCAGTCACATTGTCAATTTTTGCTGAAGATATGGTGCTATCCTCGGCCATTTGTCTCAATATAGGACTTTCGTTCATTAGTATAATCCTATGTATGTCAAAGACTCTCCCGCTGTCCACTACAAGTTTGAAATCTTTGTTATCCATTTTATAAAGTTGCTTTCCGATGTTATGTTCAATTTTAATTTTGTTACTGATCTCGGCACTAAGAGCAGGTTCAGCATGAGTTTTAATTTGAATAGGGATGTACAAAACTTTGTTATTCAACTTGTTCACATCCGATTCATTGAAGCAAAATGTTTTAATGTAAAAGAACTGATCTTTATCTATACTTCTGAAAGCATACCAGTCGAGATCCCAGTACAAAGTTGCACTATTATCATGTTCATTACGTAAGGGCTTTTGGTAAAAGATTGACTTGCTATTGCTCACGCCAATTGAGAAGTTGCAAAGATTTCTAGCACACACATATAGATTCATTAAGTAATTATACCCGGGACAGAGTGCAGTGTTATATGTGAACCAGAAATCTGGTGTAGTTGTGTATGTCCCCCCTATATCATAGTCGCCACTTTTTTTGAGCTTCCGTGCTATATCAAATACGGTAAGTTTACTTGCGTGCTGTGTTTGGCATTTGACAATTGTTGAAACTGTGGTCACACTCATCTGAAAATTGAAAACAATTTGATGATATGTGTTCCATAATTATAAATAAAGTAACATGTCTTGACTGAAGCGTTGTTCACAGTTCACACATAATAAATGGCAAAACTTTTGTAGAGTTCTAATACCTATAAGTTGTACAAATATTTATTTATGTTATGATAATAACTTTTCTGTTCTAAAGTGTGTCCACACTCCACACTAGGGAGCAGAACCCACTGTATAGGAAACCATTTTATCATGATGCTATGGGCAATGTAAACATGTCTACAGCTCACTCACTGTGAATCCTTTTGTGTCCATCAAAAACGGATCGGATCAACCTCGAGGGAGCAGGTGCCTAATTGTGCAAGTTGTAATTATTTTTTATTTATACTGTGGTTTGGACACGTTGAAAGAATGAAGGATGAAAGATTGACTAAAAAGGTTTATATGGCTGAAGTGAAAGGAAATGCTAGCAGAGGACGACCTAGATGTACTTTTATTGAACATATAAAAAATATGTTGTTCGAAGGAAATATTAAAAGTACACACAATCGCCGAGCATGTATGAAAGGTAAGATGAATATAAAAGAAGCAAAAGAGATATGTCAGGATCGTAACAAATGGCATTCGATTGGATCTGCCTACCCCTCTTGGGATGAAAGGCGTGATGATAGATAGATATAGATAGATAGATAGATTGTAATTATTATATGTTATGTTGAAGTATCTATTAATAAACTATTAAATTTAGTGATTTGTTTGTATCAACCAACAACCACAAAACAAATTACACATCCCCACATTACAGTAAACTTTAATAACAAATTATGGTTAGAAGATCGCAAGATATATATTATTTTTTATAGTGAAGACCACATGTGACCTTGCCACCACCTGATTGTTAAGCACACCTGGCTGGTCCATGAATGCACGCAACTGGTAGATCATAAAACAGTATAAATAATAAGAAATAAACAAGTAAATATATAGGTATGTACCTCAAAAGCTGATGAAGAATTCGCAGGTTGCTCCTCATTTGGGGAAAATCCTACTACAGGAAGCTCAAATTGTCGCATCATCTGTAACATCAATTATACAAAGTAAGCATAATATTATTAACTATTAAAGATGCTTTAGATGACTTCTTGTGCTGATGTTCAGGGCATGTAAAGTCGGCGTCCACACTTCTTCTAGAAATAACAGATATTGACAGGGCCGGATTTACCCTTAGTGCCGCCCTGGGGCACCGTGAAAAATTACATACTTAAATCCTACATTTTTTTAAATAAAAAATTAATGATTTATTCTTTTTATTATAAATGGTAAGTAAGTATAAATAAACGTTAAATGTGCAAATGTTCTCAATACAATCACACTTTTTAAAGCATTTTCGATTACGCGAAAAAATACTTCTCCGAAAATTGCCGCACTGGGCCAGTGCCCCTGTGGCCTTAGGCCTGGATATTGATTACAGATTTCCAAAATTTCCAAAATGTTATGGGTAGATATTGAAAAGCTGAGCTAAAACCTAATCCGGACAAATCAAATAGATACTATCTAATACCAGATAACCAGATCTAAATCAAATATTTGTAGCAAAATAATTGTTTTTCTTGCTAATCTAAAAACTTACTTTGATGGTTAGATGTTTTTACGTTCGCCGGTTAGATGATTATGATCCCCCTATATGTCTTTGATGATGATCACTGTCGTAGATATATTATTATGTTGTGACTCACTCACATTAACAAAACTGTAACAATATTGTTGAAATTAAATACCTAGGTAAGTGATGTAAAATCCTATGAATCAAGAAATTTTACTTTGTACACCGGAAGACTGTGAAATCAAATCATTTTGTGCACAGACAGAGCAAGTAAAATTTTTTTTTTTTTTTTATTTTATTGGATGGCAATTGTACTAAGATAAGTACATTTTTGTGTTTTATTTACTATTACACAAACACAGGGCAACAAATACCACAGACTAAATTTGTAATTTTTTTTTATTTTGGTAGTTTTCGTAGTTTTCTTTTTTTGGTTGTGGTCTTTCCGAGGAAAAAGCAAGGTCTGTAAAACCATACAGCCATGTCTTCATTGTTTAAGGCCAATAGAGGCCATGTCTTCGACGGATTGCATACTATCTATAGGTTGTTTTTCATACTAAAGGCCAAAGCAAGGAATATACTACTCTCTACCGGGCCAAAGCCAAGTCTGTGATTGTTATTTGAATAATTTTTATAGTAAAAATTTCGACTGAGAATTGGTTATGGTATAAAACTGTACAGCCACGTTTATTTTACATTCATCATAGTTCCTTGCTTTAATCCTGGCGATTTTTTTATGATGGTGCCATAGTCTGGTACGCAGTTAAATATAACATTGAACCTAATATATACGAAAGAGTCCTGGGTGCTCCATCCCCTCTACCTACCCTATGTGAAACACACGGAATTTTGAGTTGGTCCATTCACACACACACAGTACCTTGGCCAAGACAGCCAGAGACACCGTAGCTTGTAACAATGTCAACTTTTTGCCAGTTGTCCATACTACTAGCTGCATGGACCAAGATGCATGTTAAAAGAAAATTGGTGCTTAGCATTCATGACCATTGGCATGAGTAAGATTTGAATATTAATTCAAATATCCAGTAGATGTCAGTAGAGATACGACTGTATTATTACGTCACGTCATTACACCCATCACGTACCAACAGCGACATATTCTCCGTTCATAGGGTCACCGTGAGTCCATGACGACGCACCCTCCGAAACTTCTTCAGCAAACTTCAATTAAATTTTCAGTTATATTTTTCAATGTACTATAACATTTTCGCCAAATTCAGGCAGTCCGAAACTGGTCTAGAAGCAGCAAATACTTACTCATATACATATACTTAAGACAAAGAGTGTGAAAACCATAACAGAAATTTTATATAGATTCCTTCTTACTAGATAAAAAGTAAAGAGCAAAAACTAAAATAAAACACAGTATAATTAATTAAAACGAAAATAAACTTTATTGGCTTACACAACAAAAATTTGTTAACTGTCATAGTAATAAATATATGTAGTATTAGTATTCCTCTCCCTTCAACGGGTCGTTGCACCACCACTCATGCTGTGAAACGAGTTGCCTGCCGCAGCCCAATCTTGGTATTAAATTATCATTTTGGAATGTTACTGGACGTCTTGGTTTCTGCGGCAAACAAACATTTCTACAATTAAAAATTTCAGTTATCTTTATCTTGACACAACCTCATCTGACCAGTGCGAGTTTCTATCAAGCATTTTTTCTAGGAAAGTTTAAAACAATATATAGAGTCCATTATTTAACTGGGAACTCTATGGCAGCCTACTTTTCTAGAAGAGATTCAAAGACAGTAGATTGCAGTCATGAAAACCATAATGTGGAATCCAGAATAACAATCGTTTCTATATGTCGAATAATTAGAGTTGATATATCTCTGCAACCACGAAGGCGCTGCCAAATTATTATATGAAAATTATGATAATAGGAAGTCGCACTCAGATTAATAATAAAGAATATTTATATTTCATACCATTAATAAATGCAATGGGCACATACACAAGAATAACACCTTGCATATGCAGAACTTAAAAATGTGCAATGGAATGTATTATAAAATGGTCAGATAAGTTTGTAAAGATCTGTTTAAAACTAAAAATCTAAAAGTTGTGTGCAAATTATTTGTTTGTAGTTTGTATGGGAAAGTAATTATATATTATATTTGCGTCTTGTGGAGGTCCTTCTGTCTATCCCGATACAGATATTTATGTACAGTGTAATGTTAGTTTAATTAGTTACAAGTTAGTCTACACAACTTCATTAATTACTTTACATAAATGAGGAGCAAAAAATATACTAATTAACTACTATGATTTGTTAAAAAAAACTAATAATAATCTGCAACAAAACGATGTTTACATAAAAAAGGAAGGCAGTTAGCATGCAGGTGAAGCAAGAAAAAATACCGATACTTGTAATAATGTTTATTAACTTAAGAACTTCAAAATTAGCTTCCCTATAGACTTAACAAACATACTCCAGACAGAAAGTACACAGCGAGAGGTTTAGACAACATTTAATTCTACACTCACATATAAAAATAAGAAATCATTATAGTATGCGACCATATTACACTTCGCTACAAGCACTTGGCGTAATGTTCCTATTTGAAAATGTCAATATGTGCAAAAGGAGTTATGAGAATTAGTAAAATTATTCCACTTATCTAATAAAATACCTTACTTATAAATATATCTTGTATACCAAAATAGTCTATGTATGTTTGAACAATACCAATAGCAACATCTAACATGCGGAAAAACGGGCAATGCAAGTATTATGTTAGCGTCTTTGAGTAAAGGTTAGCGTTGAAATAAAACGATACGTAACGGCGAAGTGCCGATACAAGCCGATTCCTTTCGGCTTCCCTTTTAGGAATATGTCAACCTATGGATCATACTATTTTATTCTAACAATCCAAACATACCTACTCCATAAGCCCACTTTCTTTGAACTAACTTTGTTATTTTCCCAATTTACAATAAAGTCGCATTTAAATGTGAAATAAGCATAAAGAGACAATTATTCTCACAGTCGTTATTGTTGTGAGAACTTGTGATTTTTTTTTATTGATTGGCAATTGTACTAAGATAAGTACATTTCTGCCAGTGTCACGTCGTTATTCAGTTACATATAATTTCGATGACTGTTGTCGCAATTCGGACCGCGCCAATAGTTTTGTTTCGACGCTAACATAATACTTTGTGTCATTGTCCGTTCGTCCGCCTGGCCTGTAGAGAGACTATACAAACATAAAATGGGAGTTCAATTGATCTAGTCTTTGTGAGCTCGGCATCAAAACTACATACAATGTGGTAAGTCGGAGATAAACAATAAATTACAGGAGCACTGTCGCCGCCCAAAACAATTACTCTAATATATCTGGAGGGGCTACATGTTCAGAATGTGTATGTATGTATAGCTAGCTACGCCTACTGACAGCAACAGTGAGTACATTACACAACTTTCTTAACTAACTCAACTTACAAACAAATCTTATACATTCTGACAGTTCTTTTTTAAATTTATAATGTCTTTGTAATGTGTCCCAAAAAACGATACCCACAGTGCTTTAGAGGCATATTTCGGTTTTCTACACTGACCTGAATATTGTATATTATTACTACTGGACAGGTATTTCCATATAGGTAACAAGGTGTGCCAAATTGCCAAATGCAAAGGTGCCATATGTCACCGAATGTCCCGGGAACTAATTTTGAGTAAACAACACGTAGTATTCCCTATATAGTTTGTGTCAAGACCCGGTCTAGACTATATAAAAACCGCGTAAATATCACAGATGTCGGCTTGCGGACGTAACTAGTTTTAGTTCCATGGATACTCGTCTGCCTTCAGCGCCAAAATGGCATTAATCAAGTAGGCACAATAATAATTTGACAGCAACCAGCCCAAATCCAATAGTAATATATTACAGTAATTTTCTAGTCTTTGTCATTCATGCGCAACGTGCGCGACAGGGATAGCGCCCTACAAAACCGAAGTCTCTTTCTAAAGCACGATGTGTACTTTTATGTCACTGTGAATTTTATTTTTAAAACTGTCAGCATCTATAAGATTACTTCTAATTACGCCAGGGCAACACCGTTCACTATAGAAACGAAATCGATGGAGTGATAAATTCGTCAAAAACATACCATGGCATTTTTACCTTTTGTGTTAAGTTTTTAGTATGTTAGTACTAAAAGCCACACGTTACATAAGCAACACAACAAAGAGTTATTTTAGAAACATTTTTGACCAATTTACGACTGCACCTGTCTTAATAGATGTTTTCCTCAAGGACTGCGCCAACAACAAAATTTTGTTAATACATTAATAACAAACCGTTCACACGTCTCGTAGCACAAAAACACAAAAATATCTTACACGACATCACAATACATGCCAAGTTCTATGACAACATCAAAATTTCAAATAAATCCTCCCTCAAAGAAAAATGTTGTAATAGGCTTTTTTGCAACAATCCATTGATGTGATCTACGCACCAACAAAAAAATGTGTAATTTGTAAGTAACTTTCCTTTCATTCATATCCACACAGTCTCCATACAAGCTTATCATTTTAGGGTGCACTCTCGCCTACTTTGACAGATTCCACCTCAACTAACAGTATATACCCATGACGCGTTTTATAAAGTGAAATACTCTTCATACATTACGATACTTTTTGACACCAGAGTTCCAAGAGATATATTTTTATTTTGTGATAATAACAACATTAAAAAGATTCAAAATAAGCATTTCATCTACAAAAACTATCTTTACATCATCATAAATACATCTTTATACATGTTTATCCCGTTAAAATTATTTTCTGTTGCGAATAATGTACATATTTTAACTAATTTTAAAGATCTTTCACACACGAGTCGTAACGTTATCGTATCGTACGCGGTAATCTACATCTAGAAATAAAAATATCGTACTATTTTCGTAGAAATCTATACCAATTCTAAAAATTCTTTCATGAATAGAAAGCTACGAATATCCCCAAGTGATATAGACTATATTTTATTTTGTTCGGAAATATCTACGAGCTAAACCCCCGGCAAGCTAGTATACAATACACGTCAAACAACTGTGCCAGTGTGAATTGATCACAAGCATAAAAGTTAATAATCATCATTTCTTCAAGCGTCAAATTTTTAATACTAAGCAGTGTCTTGCGTCTCACCAGCAGTTGTTTGGCGCGTACGAGTTTCTTGCGTTATCGTATTGCGATCGTGTCGAGAACTTTTCAAACGAACAATATGCTTTCGATAACGCAACAAACTCGTGCTAACCCCCATATAGATTGCCGCGTACGACTGATCCCATCTGTCCTGTGCCATACAAAAACCAGTTTTTAGTATGGGATACCGTCGGAACGATGGGTGTGCGGGAATCACATACCACAGAATAAACAATAGTACCAACGTGCAGAAGAGTTTCTTAGTACATTTATTTGAAATTCGAATTGTATATTACCCACAAAACGATGGCACGAGCGCTTACAAGTTAATATGAGTCGAAATGCATTCAGATAAGGCTCATTTTGCCTTGATTATTTTCAATTCCTTAATCGACAGTGTTTCCCACACTTTTTTAGTATGGCTAACGAATGCGGACAGATGGGGACCAACTCCTACGCCACGACTCTTACCCCATAGACCAAATATCATTGGAGAGTATCGTAATGTAAAAAGGATAGTGTACGGAGCCGGCCCGGTCGTGCGCGCGCGGTTCGTTCCTAGCGTTTACCGTTGTTGTAGGAGAGTGTTCTGAGCGGCGCTTTGAAGTTGACGGCCGCCTGCTGCTGGATTTGGTAAGCGAGAGGGTGGATTTTGAACCCGTACAACCTGCAACCAACAAAACACTCTTCTATATCCTAACTAATATTATAAATTGGAAAGTGTGTTTGTTTGTTTGTCTTTTATTCACGTCAAAACAGAACAAAGGATGGACGAGATTTTTTGCACAGATATATAGGAATGGAGAGTGACGATACCTTCAAAATAAGTTCAAGTCACATAGAAATAGTATAGTACAGTATAGTAATTTCTTTTTTCTTCACGGGTTGCCTTACAGCTCTCGAAACCGTGTTACGGTTCCAGGGTACCCAGCGGAAGACCAAGTCTCCATCGTTTAGCCGATGGTATTTTTAAGGCTATACTATAACGAGTGGCCAGTTCTGTTGAGGTATATATAGATGGAAAAGCCTCTAAGTATGGTTTGTCGGATTATGTACATTATACGACAAACCATTAGTGATGTGCCGGATATCCGTATCCGTATCCGTATCCGCGGATATCCAAGGGAGAAGAAAGGTCCGTTAGTTTTTGGCGGATCTTTTACCTTATTAATTTTCAATTCATAGATGAAATTTTATATATATAGGTGATTAGGTAACAATGAAAAACTATTAAATTCCATTCAGATTATTTTCTATTTCTTAAAATCGTATCTGTTATGAAAGATAACTCTTAAAGAGGTCAATAACTTTTGTCCATAAAACATTATCTCTTTCCAAAGGTCGATGTGCAATATTTACCGCCGCGTACTCTAAGAAAGTTAAGATCCGTATCCGTATTCGCGGATCTTGAGACCAAATATCCGTATCGTGGATATACATTTTTAACGATCCGGCACATCACTACAAACCATACAAATATGCTTTTCCATCTAAATGAGGAAGACTTTGTCTTCAACTGGGTGCCCTGGGGTCGGCAACGGTTCCCGCGGGAGCTATAAGGCAAACCGTGAAAGAAAGAAAAAAATGTACATAAGTTTTTAAAAATAAAAACCAATGGTTTAAGTAGTAGGATTAAGCGTATTAGTGTAGGTAGGTATTCAAATTGTTGTAAACCAATATTGTGCCAAATTATAAATAATCAGGTCCTAATTGTCCAATCCCATTATTCAGTAGCATCAGCAGTGACAGTACGCCCTAGGGGCACTGCAATTCCCCAATCCCCCACTAATACTAACCTCGGCACGAACTGCGCGGTGGCCCTCTTGGGGCGGTATTCTGGATGCACCATGAACACCATGTGCGGGAAGCCGGTCCCGAAGTTGGCCCCGTCCGTGTGATGGTGCCGTGACGACTTGGGCGTGAACACGTCCATGCACTTCGGGCAGTACAACTTCACCATGGCCTCGCCAGGCACGTCCGACAGACCTGCATATGTAAATAAGGGTAAGCGCACACTGTCGGACCGCTGATTTCATTTGGTACTAGTTTTTCGCTAATTTCTTTTATAATGGCCCTATCAATGTTAATCGATAATTTGCCAATGTCAAGTATTATGGACGTCACAGTTACAATAGCCGATAAATCGGTAGCTAGGATGTTCCCGCCAACTGTGATATGTCTTATTCATCAACGACTAATCACAACTATCACAGCGCGGACAGGATTAAACTGGATTCCCCATTTAGTCTCGGCGGGCGCGTGCGTTGTTTATCAAGGCGTGACGTTGAATCTCAAAATATGTTATAACGTTCCACAATAAACAGCTATAATATTACTTGACATTGGCAAATCATCAATTAACATTGATGAAGCCATTATAAAATAAGAAGAAGATAGCACCATGTAAACCAAAAGTCATAATAAACATTTTTTCATTTAATTTTGATGTTTTTTTAAAGTTTTTTCCCCAATTTACAATAAAGAATCATAGGTAAGGTCCGTTTTTCTATTCTATTTAGTAAATAATCATTGCATATCTTTTTTTAAATAAGTTGTCATTTAAAATTCTTAAAATACCTTGGTATTAACAATTTTTAATTTAATTAAAAGGATTATGTCATGGTGACCAATGAGTTCCATCGTGACATATAGGGAATCCGGTTTAATCCCATCCGCGCTGTGATAGTTGTGATTAGTGTGATTAATAAGACATATCACAGTAGGCGGGAACATCAGCTACGGATTAATCGGCATATTGATACTATAACGTCTATAATACTTGACATTGCCGGAATTATCAAAACCCTAAAGGCGCCATAACACAAAAAATTGTCATTCTTAAACTGTTTGGTAAAAACTTACATACAAAACCAATTTATCGGCTATAAACACTATAATACTTGACATCAATGGCAAATCATCAATTAACATTGGTGGAGCCATAATAAAAAAAGAAGATTGTAGTCTTACCGATAGGTAGCATAGGTTGGTTTTCACAGTAAACGCGGGGACAGTGCCCAAAGTCTCCAGCTTGGTGCTTTTCTAGCATCTGCCCGATGCCTCTGTAACATAATGAAATATATTTTATATTTGAACTGCCTCTGGGACACATCAAGCAAACAAATGATTTGGTGTATAGTGAATGAGCGCTAGAATGGGGAGGACTCCACATAAATATATCATATGGAAGACAGTCGTGTTACTTTTTGGGTCAATTTATTTGGTCATGCCTTGGTCTTACCTAATAACCCGAGAACTAGAACAAATAATTACCTGTTAGTCAATATGTAGCGTGCATGGATCAAACCATAGAGTATTTCAGATGCTTGTTCCACTAGGTCAGATTGATTAGGATTATCATCAATGTCATCATCTGAAAAATACAATTGATTCGATTGAGTGATACCAGCCGGTGGAAGACAAATTTCTTGTTAAGCTGATGATATTTATGAAGCTACGAGTGATCAGCTTTGTTGAGGTATTTTTGAGATGGAAAACATGTATAATATTTAATAAGCTTTTAATAAAAAAATAGATTAATTGGTACATGGCCGCTGTGGGGTTGGAACCATGCCCAATCTGCATATATGTACACTTCACTGATTTCGCCACCAAAGCATTTGATTTATCAAAATGAGAATGCATATGCAGTCATGTCTGTTTGTTATGTAAGGTTGTATATTTACATATTACAATAAAAATGTTTGATTATAATGACTCACCAGGTTCCAAATCAAGAATCATGTCTAGAGCTTGCCTGTAATGTGGTACTTGTTCATTTAACCCGGTCAGATTAAATTTATCTTGAATATAATCCTCGTCAACCTACAAAATCAATCCAATCAATAAACATTTTGCTGACATCATTTAAATTTTTAAATCATATTTAATCATTTGTTAACAATTACCTCGCAATAGAACTCATTGCCCCGGAGCCCGCAAAACCAGGAAATCCATGAGATCTCCTCCGAGCTGCTCATTTTCCTGAAACATACATTTTACAATGAATGTCTCCATATGAGAGAAGCACCTCCAAAATGGACCACGGAACACATTATTTTGGCAAAGTTAAACAGTCATTGTCGAAGCGTACCTATTTATGATGAAAATATATTTATATTGCAGATTTTCTTGTTCAAAATAGGTGTTATTTTTGAGTAAAAAAATTTTTTTTCTCCAGGGAAAGCTCACCTTTTCGTGCCCTGATTAGCCACGCTTGACGGTACTCCAAAAGAGGATGAAAATCGCTTGGGATTCTGGCGAAGTGACCTTTTGTCTATGGCTGTTGAAAGCAGTGTTGCTATAAAAAAAAATAGGGTTGGAGTTGGAATGTGAAAACCGTGTGAAAACACTTTGCGGCGAAATATAACTTTTTATTTTTTGAAAAACCACTTGTACAAAAGTAACAAGCTAGCACGCAACTGTAAAATATTATGTCATAATGTTATATTATATCGTAAATTACAAAAGTAAACAACAAATGAATCTATTTCTGCAATAATTAGGATACCTTTTGCCTATATAATAAACTGAAACTTATGATTTAACTGTCAATGTGATTGATTGAGAATTTGATTCTTGCTCCTAGATTGAGAATGAATAGCTGTCAAAACCACAGACTAAAAACTTTATTTTTATTTGACGTTGCTAATGTATCTCGATTGTTTTTAGAATTTTTCCGTTCTTTCATTATTCCCCATATTATTTTGCATTTTCCCGATGTTCTGACAAATAAAGAGGCTTTAGGCCTCCACAAACATGGTCCTCAACGCAGCTGTGCAGATGTTAAGGTATGCATGCTCCATAACCTTACAAATTTCACAACAACCAAGGCTTTTTTCTATCAGTGTTTTATGTTTCCAGAGAGGCTGAGGAGCTGAAGCAAAAGATTTTGAAATTTAAGAGTGGTACATCAATGATACAGGAGCGTGGCCTGTGGGTTACACAACAACAACTGCAAAAGGTAAGCAACAAGCAACCAATAAGTACTTTACACAATAATAATAAATAGTTCTTCTGTAATATCATAATGTTTAATTTGCAGGTGTATCAAAAAGTATTGGTGCTAGATCTTGATTATGCCTTGGATAAGAAAGTTGAGCAGGATTTGTGGAATGTGGGATTTAAACAGCAAATTGAGGCTTTACAAGCCATATCTAAGGACAAAAAGGTAGGTGTACATGTGGTAAATGTACAGCTGTCTTTATTACCAAATCAGTTAATGAATTATACTTTGAGGTGTGGGTAAATAAAGGAAACTAGCCCATTGGCATTAGAAACATTTTGCCCTTCATTTAGACATCTGCCTTCACATCAATAGACTTTTTCTTCACAAGTTTAGTTTTTTTAGTAATCATCAAGAAATTTAAAAAAATTTATTTTATCTTGATCACTCATATCCCTTATATTGTTTTTATAAAAGAAGACATTAATTTTTTGCCACAAAACTACTTGGCCATGTGATGATTCATACCATTGTTTATATAAATCCCAAGCTAGTCAAAATTGGAGGTAAAGTGTATTTTTTGACTTGTCTTATTTAGTAAACAAACTTTGCATGTCTTTTTTAAATAAGTTGTCATTTACAATTCTTAAATAAGCATCTAGCATGCCTATTAAATAAAAATAGTGGTTGAAAACTCACATAATAATTATAATAAAGCCTTTATTCATTGGTGGTTACAATTTTACTAATAGGTATTTTTTTAAATAACATATTTTGCTACACAACATTGGATTGGTTAAAATGGTGGGCTTAAACATTTAGGAAAACTTATCCAATGTTTTAAATCTTTCAGAATCCAAACCGTAGTGAGGGTCAAGCAATGTTGGCGTGGGTCTTGCAAGCAGCAGCTGGATTTTATCTCTGTTTATTGCATCAAATTTGCACCACATTTCAACTTGATTTGCCTTTTAGGTTAGTACTCTACCAATAATATAATTTTAAATTTTTGATGGCTGTAAATCTCTTACTCATTATTCTATTCTCAATCTGTAAAAGAGCCTATTCAGGACAAACGGACAGAAAAAAGTTTAAAAATCCATATTTTATGCTACAGTATTTTGTAAATTGCATACTTTATTACTTGAGTGGTTGATTATGAGAAGTCACAAAACATTCTTCTATGGACCTTTGTTAACAGGAAACACATTAAACATGCATTCAGTATGCTAATTTATTATCTCTTCCGTTTAATAACATTGTGAACTGCTCACAGACGCCGAGCGTCACTACTTGGCTGGGTGGAAGGTTGGGGGGCTTCAGGGGGCGAGACGGCCGCCAGCCGCGTCAGTCTACCGCCGCCAGCCGCCGCCCGGTATATCTGCCAGCACTGCCTGGTGCATCTCGGGGACCTGGCCAGATATAGGCAGCAACTGAGGGTGGCTCACACGTTTTATAGGTAAATAGTTTTCTTTAATATGCTTTTTCTACCAATTATGTTTCTATGCTACAAGTAGCTCAAGTACAATATAATTATGTTATATTTATTGTATATAATATGTATTATTTGGTATCCTCTCAAATGCTCTAAAATAAAATATATAATTTCAGAAGCTATAATTTTAGTTGCTATAAATATTCATTTTCTATAAATTTAGATCCTGTAATTTTCAAAATCTATAAATTTGTTTGATATATTTTTTTAAATCTATAATATTAATTATATTGCCATAATTTTCAAAATCTATAATTTCAAGTCCTATAATTTTTATAATGTCTATTTTCAATTGCACTAATGGCTACTTTTCTATAATTGCTGTTACTATAATTTTGAAAATATATAATCTCAAGTCTTATAATTTTTATAATCTCTAATTTCAGTTGCACTAATGGTTACTTTTCTATAATTGCAGTTATTATAATTTTCTAAATATATAAATTCATTTTCTATAAATTTATTAATCTATAATATCATTTGCTCTAATGGATTGTTAAAATAAGTGTACTCACTATATTTTTAAACGTATAACTTCATTCTATTTACTTTTACAAATATATAATCATAAAAAATAATTTTCTATAATGTTATCAATTTAAATAAGTACTATTATTAAAATTTACAGTAGATTTTGTTAATGTCTGTTGCAGTAATTTTCGATTCCTATTCCCCTAATTTGTAAATAAAAATAGGTTAGCGAGGAGCGAAGCGACGAGCGTGGTTCGAATAGTGCTAAAACAGAGCGCGAGACGAGCGAGCGAAGCGAGCGTTCCGCGGCAGCGGACGGCGAAGCGCCAGAAACTCATAAATACCTAAACAACCATCACTTGTTGATAACGGATATGATACCTATATATATATTATTTATAATAAGAAAGGAAGATTTTTATATATTAATAAATATTTTGAAAATAAACTGGAAAAAATATAGCAAATTAATCATTAGATTATTAAATGTTGTACTTTTTAATAATTTAGACATCATGAAAATTATAGAAAACAATTTTAGATAAAACGAAAATTATAGCAAATTATAAATTAGATCATTTAATGTTATATATTTTGATAATAGTGATTTTGGAAATTACAGATATCGATTTTAGACAAAAGAAAAATTATAGCAAATAAATAATTATTGAATGTAATTTTATATATTTTGATAATAGTTATTTTGAAAATTACAGAAATCGATTTTAGGGTAAAAAAAAATTATAGCAAATGAATAATTATAGAATTTAATTTTATATATTTTGATAATAGTGATTTTGAAAATTACAGAAATCGATTTTAGGTTTAAAAAAAATTATAGCAAATGAATAATTATAGAATGTAATTTTATATCTTATGTACCTATATATTCTAAAATTATATCAAAACATTTTAGAGATAATGTAGGAGACCCGTATTATTTCTATGAAGTTACATAATATATATCATTATGTGAGTTGTCGTGTAGGGCATGTCGCGCTCAATGTTGGCGTGTTCTTTATTTTCATAAAATTGCACGACAAGGACAAGCCAACCTATTCCCTCTATTTGAAAGTTTTCCATCATAAATCAGCTCGACCTTTTGAAACCTATGCTGTGTAAACGTTTTTCTTAGCAATTTCATGAATATTTCAGACACGCGCTACTAGTATCAGCTCACTCGGGCCAGCCGTACAACCAGCTCGCTCTCGTGTGCGGGCGGCGCGGCGCTCGTCTGTCGGCTCTGTACTGGCATGTGAGATCTCTACTTGTGAGGGCGCCATTCCCGCCCGCCCCCAACAACCTTGCGAGGACCCTGGCAGCCGCGGCTCGCAACAGGTAACTATTTAGTTACGGTATATTACGTGGCAGAAAATAATTCCCGTTGGGCTTTAGAAACAAGCTTACATTGGCGCCCATACCAAATCCATACTGCCGTAGTTCCACGATTCCACGGTAATCTTGTGCCGAAAGTTTAATATTGTTTTCTATCTCGCAAGTTTGAGTTAGTATCCATTAGGTCACGTCGGCAAATTTATCAAATTTAATTACATATATCTAAATTGTATGAAGCTCTGAAAATCTGTAATGTTACGCGTATTATGTACTGTCTGACTTTGCGGTCAGTATTCTTGTAATCTATACTATTATTATAGAGTAAGATCCCAGGGCCTTAAGCCCGATAGGTATTATTTATTGCCGAGTGCTTTGGTACACAGACCTACAGTGAAATCTGATCCCTCTAAATAAAAGTTAATTGATTGAAAGATATAAAATAATGATGCTGACTACAAACTATGATCTTATCTAATTAATACAAATGTATGGGTGGTTTCTACATAAATATACTTTATTAATTTTTAAATTACAATTTTCAGGGATTCCGAGAAAGATTTGCCCGTAATACCGGGCGTCATCGCACCAAAGACTGAGTGTTGGCCCGGCGACGGTGACTGTGCTAGCAGCCGTCTTGACGCGCACAACTATGTCGACGAGCTTATTAGAGCTTTACATTTGATACATACATTAGATAAGTGAGTATTTCATTTTTTATAAAACAACACGCGAGACGAGTGGTTAAGACATCTGGATCCCGGTTCCCGGCCATGTACCAATGGGTTTTTTAATTAAAAACTTATGTATAGACGGTTCTTCGGCGATATCGCTCGCAATGTCGAAGATCACGCAGTTGGTCCCCTACCAGATGGACTGACCTGATTAGATCTGTGACGAAATATTTCATAAATGAGACAAATCGCAAGAGCGGCGGCAGTGTTCCAGAGTGATTCATAATCACGACCACGCTGTCAAGAGTGCACGCCTGAGAAGAAGAATATTGAACGATGGATTTATTAGAGGGAGACAAAATATTGTATATTATTTATACATTATTTATTAGTCAGGTGGTTAATATTTATGGGTATCCTCTCAAATGCTCTAAAATAAAATATATAATATCAGAAGCTATAATTTTAGTTGCTATAAATATTCATTTTCTATAAATTTAGGTCCTGTAATTTTAAAAATCTATAAATTTGTTTGATATTTTTTTTTAAATCTATAATATTAATTCCTATAACGTATTGTTTTCTATAATTGCAGTTGCCATAATTTTCAAAATCTATAATTTCAAGTCCTATAATTTTTATAATGTCTATTTTCAATTGCACTAATGGCTACTTTTCTATAATTGCTGTTACTATAATTTTGAAAATATATATTCTCAAGTCTTATAATTTTTATAATCTCTAATTTTAGTTGCACTAATGGTTACTTTTCTATAATTGCAGTTATTATAATTTTCTAAATATATAAATTCATTTTCTATAAATTTATTGATCTATAATATCATTTGCTCTAATGGATTGTTAAAATAAGTGTACTTACTATATTTTTAAACGTATTACTTCATTCTATTTACATTTACAAATATATAATCATAAAAAATAATTTTCTATAATGTAATCAATTTAAATAAGTACTATTATTAAAATTTACAGTAGATTTTGTTAATGTCTGTTGCAGTAATTTTCGATTCCTATTCCCCTAATTTGTAAATAAAAATAGGTTAGCGAGGAGCGAAGCGACGAGCGTGGTTCGAATAGTGCTAAAACAGAGCGCGAGACGAGCGAGCGAAGCGAGCGTTCCGCGGCAGCGGACGGCGAAGCGCCAGAAACTCATAAATACCTAAACAACCATCACTTGTTGATAACGGATATGATACCTATATATATATTATTTATAATAAGAAAGGAAGATTTTTATATATTAATAAATATTTCGCAAATAAACTGGAAAAAATATAGCAAATTAATCATTAGATAATTAAATGTTGTACCTTTTGATAATTTATACATCTTGAAATTTATAGAAAACAATTTTAGATAAAACAAAAATTATAGCAAATTATAAATTAGATCATTTAATGTTATATATTTTGATAATAGTGATTTTGAAAATTACGGATATCGATTTTAGACGAAAGAAAAATTATAGCAAATAAATAATTATTGAATGTAATTTTATATATTTTGATAATAGTGATTTTGAAAATTACAGAAATCGATTTTAGGGTAAAAAAAAATTATAGCAAATGAATAATTATAGAACTTAATTTTATATATTTTGATAATAGTGTTTTTGAAAATTACAGAAATCGATTTTAGGTTTAAAAAAAATTATAGCAAATGAATAATTATAGAATTTAATTTTATATCTTATGTACCTATATATTCTAAAATTATATCAAAACATTTTAGAGATAATGTAGGAGACCCATATTTATGTGGATGCATCGAGATAAAAGTCCCACAATACATACACACATTCATCCATGGACTAAAAAATTTTTTAATCTGTTTACAAATCTGTTGCAGTTTGGATACCGCCTCCAAGTTGGTGGACTCGTTGAATAAATCGCTCGCGCCTCTCGTAGCCGAGGATAGCTTTGAGTGCATGACACTTGTTAAGGTATTTATTTACGGTTATATAAACGTTGTTGAACAACTGTTTAGTTGTAATATGTTTTGTCACATCTATACTAATATTATAAATGCGAAAGTAACTCTGTCTGTTTGTTACGCTTTCACAGCGAAACCACTGAACTGATTTTGATGAAATTTGATATGGAGAAAGCTTGAACCCTAGGAAAGGACATAGGCTACTTTTTTTTAAATCCACCCCCTTGAAGGTGTATAAATGGGCCCTACGAGCGAAGATGGAACGAACAGCTAGTTACTAATATAAAAAGCTTAAGAATGTGTATGTTTGAAGGCGATGATAATCTCGGGAACAACCAGTCCAATTTGAAATTTCTTTTTCCGTTAAATATCCGTTTAATTGGGAAGGTTATAGCATAGAGTAAGTAGCAATCACTATGTTCTTTATTAAGAGTCGGGACTGCCATATATTGAAATGAATCAAAGTTAGGACTGAAAGGTACTGCCAACCTAACAACATCGTACTGTGGATTGTTATAGAAATATTTGCTATATCTATCATCTGTATATGGCGTGAAAGAGATGGCGATACGACGCCATTAGTATTGGCTCATTTTTCCTAGCCCTAATTTTTTGTTCTAAGTTGCGCCAGCCTGGGTTATAGGCTAATAACATCACGCTACGAACCAAATAAGCGGAGCTGCAACTATAAACGTCAACCAATTAAAAAATATCCATGCTCAAAACCCGGGGGAAATTCAAATTGTAATAAGAAACAGCAAATTTTACGCATATTTCTACTCAGTAATTTAGATCGCTAAAGAAAGTTACATTCTATTTATTTGTTGTTAAACCTTTTTATACACAGTGAAGTGTTTTACATGTACTCGGGAACAGAGTATATTATTGCCAGTCCCAGGATATCCATTAGAAGAGTTTTTCCTTATTTAAATCAAGTCAAAATCAACATAAAAAGTATGTCATGCAGCAAGCGTGTGTGCTGATCTGGCTGGTCCACTCGTGCACGGAGGGGCTGCAAGTGGAAGCGTCCCATATGACGCCGCAAGAGGCCGACGCCACCGCTCTCGCACACCGCCTCGTGTTGGGCGCCGTTATAGCCGTCTCGCTCACTTGCTGCAGGAAGTCGTCGCGACGGAGCTCCGCCATGCCGCCCTGTGAGTATTTGTCTCTGAGAGCTTACGGGTAATTTTGACTACCGTTGTGATACTCATATCGTATCATAAGAAGATGATTGCGTATAATACATAATATTATTTGTTTTTTTTATCTATTATAAAAAATAGTTCTAGAACTTATGCTCAATGTTCTCCGGTTTCGTCCAATAACATTGCTATCTCCATATCACTCTCCTATCGTACATTAGTCTAACTAACGGGGAGATCTCTTGTATGAAGACCCCGACAATAATTCGCCCGTCGTTGATACTTTGCAGTTCGATAAAGTTGAGTATGTAGATTACGAATGTCGAAGAATCCAAAACTTTTTTTTTTCGGAAGAGGGTTTTTTTCATCCCTAAAGTTTTAAATTGCCTTTATCTCCCGATAGAGAAGTCCTACGGCCAAAAATCCTTCCCAACATATCATTGTCTGTTATTGAAGTACAAGTATGTAAAGAAATCCCGGACTTTTTCCTTTCAGGGGGCCCGCTATATACACAGAAAAAAATTGTATGGCGTTGGTCGATGATACTTTGCACTTCGATAAAGTCGAGTATGTAGATTACGAATGTCGAAGAATCCAAAACTTTTTTTTTTCGGAAGCTGGTTATTTTCATCCCTAAAGTTTTCAATTGCCTATATCTCCTGATGGAGAAGTCCTACGTCCAAAGTTTCTTACCTACATATCATTGTCTGTTATTGAAGTACAAGCATGTAAAGAAATCCCGAACTTTTTCCTTTCAGGGGGCCCGATATACATAAAGAAAAAGTTTGTATGGAGTTGGACCACATACTTGTCACAGATGATTTAAATGAGATTTGATAGATCTCAACATAAGTATCATTTTTCATTATGGAGTGAAAAAAATTCATCCAGTAAAAAAAAAGTTACACGTATTTAAAAGGGAGTATTTTTTTTTAAATTGCTAATGTATAAAATTACATTAACTGCGGTAGAATCTTTGACAGTACCTATATATTATATTACAAACGTGGAATAACATTGTCTTAAAAAACCAAATATTTTGAAAATCCGTCTCAGGGTTCTCGAAATAGACATTTCTATTTTTCACCTTTTCAATGATAATATTTCAAATGGACAAGTTTACTATTTTTAATGTTTGAAAATGTAAATTATGGCAAAATAAAACAAATTGTTCAGGAGAAATTGAGATATTTCAGAAAATTACAAAATTTTAAAGATGTGCTTTGATTAAATTAATTTAATATTCATATGTTTTGAATATATATAATTTAACTTTGAACTTAATTTTGAGCACAATGAAATGTATTGTGTTTTTTGTGTCAAATCTGATTTAAAACTAGATTTACTAGAAATGTGGTGCAAGCCGCCCTAAATAACTTTCTTTCTAAACCAATCTTTGTTTCAAGAGAAAGAGAACTGGAAACGTGGCATTTTCATAATCCGTCCCAGGGTTCTTAATATTCAGTTCTTGATATTTTCGTTAATATTTCAAATGGACAAGTTTACAATTTTTTATTATTGATAATATAAATTAGGGCAAAATAAAACAAAGTGTTGAAGAAAAATTAATATATCTCAGAAAACGACGAAGTCTTTAAAAACTTAATTTTGCGCGCCATGAAATGTATTGTATTTTTTTTTTGTATTACATCTATCTGATCTAAAACTAGATTGCAAGCCGACCTAAATTACTTTCTTTCTAAAATAATCTAAGTATTGTTTAGATCAACACATGACAAGTGGAAATCCCATCGTTTGCAAAAAATATTATTTTCGGTTAAGTACTTAGATTTTGAACCTACATTTTCTCTATAATGTTTTGATATAATTTTAGAATTTATAAGTACATAAGATATAAAATTACGTTCTATAATTATTCATTTGCTATAATTTTTTTTAAACCAAACATCGATTACTGTAATTTTCAAAATCACTACTATCAAAATTCTATAATTATTAATTTGCTATAATTTTTTATAAACCTAAAATCGATTTCTGTAATTTTCAAAATCACTATTATCAAAATATATAAAATTACATTCTTTAATTATTTATTTGCTATAATTTTTCTTTTGTCGAAAATCGATATCCGTAATTTTCAAAATCACTATTATCAAAATATCAATGATCTAATAATTAATTTTATTTAATTATAATATATATTTACATAAATTAATTTTTGTACATAATCATATTATATAAAAAAACTTAAAATTGCTATAATGTTCGTATTATCTAAAATTGTTTTCTTTAATTTTGAAGATATCTAAATTTAATGATTAGTTTGCTATATTTTTTTCCTATTTATTTGCGAGTATAAAAGTTTTTAGTTTCTGCCGCTTAGCCGTCCGCTAACGCGGCACGCTCGCTTCGCTCGCTCGCCTTCGCTCTGTTTTAGCACTATACGAACCACGCTCGTCGCTGCGCTCCTAGCTAACCTACTTTTATTTACAAATTAGGGGTAAAGGAATCAAAAATTACTGCAACAGGTTAAGGATTAACAAAAACTACTGTAAATTTTAATAGTAGTACTTATTTAAATTGATTTAATTATAGAATTTTTTTTTATGCTTATGTATTTGTAAATGTAAATAGAATGAAGTTATACTTTTAAAATATAGTGAGTACAATTATTTTAATAATCCATTAGAGCAACTGATAGTATATATAGATATAGATAGTATAGATTAATAAATTTTTAGAAAATTAATTTATATATTTAGAAAATTATAATAACTGCATAATAATAAAATAGAAAAGTAGCCCTTAGTGCAATTGCAACTAGAGATTATAGAAATTATAAGACTTGAATTTATATATTTTCAAAATTATAGTAACAGCAATTATAGAAAAGTAGCAATTAGTGCAATTGAAAATAGGCATTATAAAAATTATAGGACTTAAAATTATAGATTTTGAAAATTACAGGAACTGCAATTATAGAAAACAATGCATTATAGGAATTAATATTATAGATTTAAAAAAATATATCAAACACATTTATAGATTTTTAAAATTACAGAATCTAAATTTATAGAAAATGAATATTTATAGCAACTAAAGTTATAGCTTCTGAAATTATATATTTTAGACAATTTGAGAGGATACCCTTTTTTTTCATTAGTAATTGAGGTATGGCCAGGCGTCCTTCACTGTTTGGGTAAATATTTTTTTGTGTTGGCTGTACAGTTTAGAACGGTCTGCTACAAGATTCGTATAGGACAAAAATCATGAGGTGGCTCCTCAGTTGGGTAGTTTTTCAGAAATTTAGTAATTTACCTCTGTTTACTGTAAATTGTATATATTAGAGAAAAGCTTAAGCAATGGTTGTTATTGACACGAAGTTGTTGAAGTTTATTAATTTGGCACCAACCGTCTCCAAAATCTACAACGAAATACAATTATTTCTTACTTTTTATTGCAAATTTTTTGTCAGTATACTTATTATTTGTATTTATATAACTTTTTATTTTTTCACTTAAATTTTACTTTAGAATCTAATAAAAATCCCAAAGAATCTAGCTATCATTTCACATATAATTTTTAATGTATCTGTGTCCGGAATAAAAATTCTCCATGTAAAGTTTTAATTTGCTATTTTTTTCCTGATAGTAGACGTTATTTGAAGAAACAAATTTCACATTTTTTCATTTATTTCTTTTTGCTAGTTATCATAGTATTTTAATCCATTGGGCCAATATTAGTGCGGCATTATGTTAAATATGCCATTGCCTATTAATATTAAAACAAATAAACGTCATTTGCTACAGGATTGCCTGACTAAATAATATTTTTCGGCTTGCACCAATGCTTGCACCTCATTTCTATTAAATCTAGTTTTAGATCAGACAGATGTAACACAAAAAAACACAAATTAACACAATACATTTCATGGCACGCAAAATTAAGTTCAAAGTTAGCAATTGAAATTGCGGATATATTCAAAATATCTTGAAAACAATTGAAAATTAAATTTATTTACTCAAAGCACATTTTTAAAGATTTCGTCGTTTTCTGAGATATATTAATTTTTCTTCAACACTTTGTTTTATTTTGCCCTAATTTATATTTTCAATAATAAAAAATTGTAAACTTGTCCATTTGAAATATTAACGAAAATATCAAGAACTGAATATTAAGAACCCTGGGACGGATTATGAAAATGACATGTTTCCACTTCTCTTTCTCTTGAACCAAAGATTAGTTTAGAAAGAAAGTTATTTAGGGCGGCTTGCACCACATTTCTAGTAAATCTAGTTTTAAATCAGATTTGACACAAAAAAACACAATACATTTCATTGTGCTCAAAATTAAGTTCAAAGTTAAATTAAATATATTCAAAACATATGAAAATTAAATTAATTTAATCAAAGCACATCTTTAAACGTTTGTAATTTTCTGAAATATCTCAATTTCTCCTGAACAATTTGTTTTATTTTGCCATAATTTATATTTTCAAACATTAAAAATAGTAAACTAGTCCATTTGAAATATTATCAATGCAAAGGTGAAAAATAGAAATGTCTATTTCGAGAACCCTGAGACGGATTTTAAAAATATTTGGTTTTATGACAATGTTATTCAACGTTTGTAATAGAATACATAGGTACTGTCAAAGATTCTACCGCAGTTACTGTAATTTTATACCTTAGCAATTTAAAAAAAAAATTACTCCCTTTTAAATACGTATAACTTTTTTTTTACTGTATGATTTTTTTTGACTCCATAATGAAAAATGATACTTAAGTTGAGATCTATCAAATCTCATTTAAATCATCTGTGACAAGTATGTGGTCCAACTCCATACAAACTTTTTCTTTATGTATATCGGGCCCCCTGAAAGGAAAAAGTTCGGGATTTCTTTACATGCTTGTACTTCAATAACAGACAATGATATGTAGGTAAGAAACTTTGGACGTAGGACTTCTCCATCAGGAGATATAGGCAATTGAAAACTTTAGGGATGAAAATAACCAGCTTCCGAAAAAAAAAAGTTTTGGATTCTTCGACATTCGTAATCTACATACTCGACTTTATCGAAGTGCAAAGTATCATCGACCAACGCCATACAATTTTTTTCTGTGTATATAGCGGGCCCCCTGAAAGGAAAAAGTCCGGGATTTCTTTACATACTTGTACTTCAATAACAGACAATGATATGTTGGGAAGGATTTTTGGCCGTAGGACTTCTCTATCGGGAGATAAAGGCAATTTAAAACTTTAGGGATGAAAATAACCCTCTTCCGAAAAAAAAAAGTTTTGGATTCTTCGACATTCGTAATCTACATACTCAACTTTATCGAACTGCAAAGTATCAACGACGGGCGAATTATTGTCGGGGTCAACTTCCCCGTTGATCGGGCTACATGTCCAAACAGATGCTCCAATTCTCCTTCTCTATCTTTTTTTTCTGTTTCTCCCGAAACTTATTTCTCTCCTCCATATCAATCTTGCCACTAGCTTCTGGATTCTCTTTTCTCTTCCAATATTTATTACACTCTCTTTCTACTCTCGTTGTATCTTGTTTCCTTGTACATACAGTATACACTGCTCCTGTCTATCCGTTTTAAATATTAGATTAATTATTGCAATAATATTAGTTGCTATGGTTTACTCTGTATATTCCTAAAATAAATATAATAAACTTAATTATTTTCGTCCGCAGTGAAGGTGTGGCTCCAGTGGCTAGACGCGCACCCTCGCTTGTTGAGATTGGCCGTGTACTCCCGTCCACTACTCTGGGCGGCACTCGTCCGGCTGCTCAACAACCTCGGGGAATACACGAGCGGCTTTGATGGACTACTGTGTAAGGATATTGAATTGTTTAGCCTATAACCTTTCCTCAATCAACTCGGTCTGGTAGTTTCCAAGATTGAAACATACGTACATAAATACAAACCCTTTATTAGTATAGAAGTATAGTTTAAGCATGGGTATATAATATAGTTTTTAGTAAGACTTCCCAGGGGAGCTAGACATAACAATGGTGTAAAAAGTAGCCTATGTCACTATATTTATTATTATTAGTTAGGATACTTTTACCCGCTATTTAACCCCAAAGAAAAGAAATAATCCCGCAGCTGTAATATACACTATTCACGACTGAGAATATGGAAAAGTTCCAAATAAAGTTCCTCATAGCACAATTTTATAAGTAAAAAGCTATTTACTATGGGTATAGGTCGATTCAAACTTTAAGGCGGTTCGGAACATCGCGCGAGACGATACGCAGTGCACGATATTAGGTATATGCGGGACGTACAAGGACGCGGCGGCGGGGCATACCTTCGCGCGCGCTCTTGTCACCCACATTATTTTCTACTTGATTGTACCTGCGCGTGCTCGCACTCGCAGCTAACATCCGAACCGCCATAAAGTTTGAATCTTTCGATAACTGTCTGAATTTGAACATTATATATCAAGCTTTAAAATCAAAATATTAAAAATATCTCCATCGTTGTCCAGCGGCATAGTCCCCATCACGCTGGCAGCGTTACCGCGCTGTATGCAAGCAAAATAGCTGCCAGCGTGAGGGTCACTTAAGGAGTCGATTAACCTTCATTGTAAAATTGCTATCTCTGGGCCCCACGGACATATGTGGCATATGTGGAAGCGGCGGTACCTTCATATAAGTAAAAAAGCCCGGCTTTCGGCCCAAAGAATAGGAATCCAGAGTATTCCAATATATTTAAAAAAAAAATGAATGAGTTGATCAGTCAGTTGAAACATCTCCCTCTGTAAGTCTGTATTTGTCTCTCTCGAACTTGTTGGCTTGCTTCTAACCTATGCAAAAACTCAATTTAGATAAATGTAGTTATTGTTCGTTCATAGTGAACTTCGTTACGATTGCGAAAGAGCGCGGTTAAAATGTTCGCGCGGTGAAATATTTAATTTCATATTTCTTTACAAAGTGTTTTTGTTTGGTATGTTACTTTAGTTTGTTTAATTTTAATTTAATCTACCTCAGTAATAGGGTGCCTATTTGCTTTTATTTTTGTGCACACACCTGGGTCAAGCAACACATCAAATAGATTTTTTCCATAGTAAATGTGAAAAGTGCTGCAGAGTCGACAAACTTTTGTACCTAGACAAACCTATAAAAATAGATCGGCTTGCTCTGCTTTGAAACGCTAGGCACGCCACTGGTGGTATCTACTGATGACTTATATTTGCGACTTTTGCCAGTTTCAGTTGATTCCGCCGCAGTTCCTGCTTTGACTGTAGTGTCATTGAGGTGGGAAGATGCAATATTAAATCTAAGCTTAAATATAGAACACTAGCACATTATTACAGACGCAACAATCCCGCTGCCCGAAGACGAGGAGTTGAACGGTTTCCTGCCGCTCGAGCAGAGTTTCGCCGGGCTCAAGTTCAGCAACTACGCCAGCTGGGACACGTACGGGGATCGCATCCCGGACCCGGGGGACGCGGATCTGGCAGCGCAGGACGATCAAACACATTGTGTTAGGTGAGGTATTTTGCGAGACGCTGAAGTCTTTGCACCTGAAAAATTTTTTTTCGAGTTTTTGAGTTCTGCAAAAATTATACAATAATAATATTAATTAATAATTTTGTTAGGATTTGAACGAAAAATAAAAATACCCCATTTACTAGTTTGCTGTCTGTCTGTTTCCTGTTTTCTCCGTAACAAATGAATGGATTTTGCTTCTGTTTTCACGATGAGATAGATGCATTCACGAGCAAGGTTTATGTGCATTAAAATGGCCCTTAAGGGTCCTATATTGGGAATTTTTCTGGGATAAACTATTCCCAATTTCTCTGTAAATAATCAACCTGTGTCACTGTAATTTAGCATATAGTTACTTATTGAATATATCTAAGTGAAATAGCTCTTATTTTTTCAATGGGTTTTATTGAATAGGAAATATGGGTAGTTTAACTTTGCCCCTGCTGTCTCTTTCATAATCTATCACAAAACTCTGGATTTTTTGAAAAGCGCTGTTATACCATTACCCTTCAATTATATATGTCGAATTTTTTGGTAGCTTATTGAAAATTTAAAATAATAATTATTTTATTATTTTTTCCAAATTAAAAAATCATAAAATATTTTTTTTGAATTTTCAATAAGCTACAAAAACAAAACGATATATATAATTAAAGAATAATGGTATAAGAGCGCTTTAAAAAAAATTTAGAGTTTTGTGATAGATTATGAAAGAGACAGAAGGGGCAGAATAATCCTTTATTCTACCATCCATATTTCCTATTAAATAAAACCAATTGAAAAAATAACGACTATTTCACTTAGATATATTGAATAAGTAACTATATGCTAAATTACAGTGAAACAGGTGGAGTATTTACAGAGAAATCGGGAATAGTAATATCTCCATACAAATTCCCAGTATAGGACCCTTAAAGAAAACAAGAACCGTGCTATGGGTGCTACCTGCCAAATGGGCTCATGTTAATGTTTGTTAAGTTTTATTTTCCAAAATAACCCGCAGTCTAATAATATATACAGTTTGCTTTCCTTTATTTGGTATAAAGCAAACCTCTATTCATTTCTTAGTGAAGTTTATTTCCGCTCTGTTACATTATTTTGAATTTTGCCAGACCCTCCCTTAGTTTACATTTATCCCACTAATATTATAAACGCGAAAGTTTGTGTGGATGTATGTATGTTTGTTACTCAATCACGCCAGAACGGCTGAACGTATCTGGATGAAATTTGGCACAGAGATAGTCTAGAATAGTACACAGGCTACTTTTTATCCCGGAAAATGTTTTTCACTTTGCATAGTGGTAGTTTGTGGGTCAGAGAATGATATACATATGCTACTTTTTATACCGCTATGTTTCAGATAAGCAGAATTTTTTTAAATTAATTATGGATTTAGAAATTTTGTCTCTTATGTTTTCTTGGGAGTTTCAATAGTTTTTCCATGTTAGACACAAATATTTACTGTAAACTTAAATGTACTCCAGTTTTATCACTACTCACATTTATTGATATTTACAAGTTTCACAATTAAACATTTGTTAACATAAATGTATTCACAGTTTATCACTGTGTTTCTACTGCTTCTTGTGTTTCTCTAGTGTCTTGTTTGTCTGGAACTTCAGCAATTCGCCATTTCACAAATTATCAGACTCGATCAGGACCATCTTTATTTTCCAATATAACTCAAAACATCCTTATAAACAAAAATAATAACTTTATACACATATTATAAGAAAACATTTAAATACTTAATATAGCTAGTGACGCCCTCTATCGACTAACATAATACTTATACAATTTCTCACTAATAGACTGCAGACTCAAATATATAATTCCTTACATTACAACACCTTTATCACTACAAGGGGCTCTCTATCCAAACCTTTACTTTCTGACTAAAGACCTCTTGTTACCTTCCAGGTCACCGTCTGACGTGACAGAAGAGACCCTGAGCAAGCAGCCGGACCTGGAGCACAAGATCAGAGCATACCGCCTCATCAGGATAGCCAGCTCTTTGGCCGCCCACGTGCAGGACGCCGGACACGATTATTTCACTGTCGTGTTAGTATCCCATAACTTTACCCTACTGGCGCCCCCGCTCCCGGCTTACTAGCGGCTTCGCTTTACTCATGAGTTTGTATGTTTGAACGCGCTAATCTCAGGAACTACGGGTCCGATTTGATAAAATATTTTTGCGTTAAATAGTTTTATGTTTACTTCAGAATGCACTTTAGCAACTTAATTTAAATTAGTATTATGTTCTGGTCCACAGTATGGAACAAAATGCCCACAAGTTCGCCAGCCGGTCGGACGAGCGGGAGTTGTGCGCCGCTCTCTCGGAGTTGTGCGCCGACGACAGCGACGAGGAGGAGCCGGTCGCGCCGCTCGCCCCGCCACCCATAGTCATTTCTGAGGCGGACTTCCGAGAGAAAGGTAAGTCTGTTTCTCCTTCCCATCTATGTGGGGATTGTATGAAGGAAGCGTGATTTAATGTGAAGAGCTCTGAGGGCTACTACGGCACTACTGTCATCAACAGATTAAAGAAAATGTCTATAGAAGAATTTTCATGTGATGTATATTTATTTGTACAGTTCGTGAAAAGCGCGTGGGAATACTAAAACCTCAAGGGTCGTTGGAGCGAGCGAGGGAGGAGCGCGCTATGGCCAGTAACACGCAAGATGAACAGGTAAACACTACTCATATTTAATTTCTTAGAATGGACCAACATAATGAATGCAATTCACATGAACATGTGGCGGCACGACGATAGTTGGTAGCTACTGCGTTAGTGAATATAATTAATTTTCCAAAGACGCTCGCAGGGGTGTATTCCATGAGTTGTTGGATTTTTTTGTATAGACATTTCTATATTTGTTTAATTCAAAAAATTAAGACGCAAGATTGTGCCGACCAGGATATTAAATTTGCCGGTTTTGGGAGTTGTAAGGCAACCTGTGAAGAAAAAAAAAATAAAATACAAAATTTGTAATTTGCGATATTTCTAGGAGACTGATGGCACGGAGGATGTTATCGCAAAAGGTGAGGAGAGCAAGAAGGAGGCGCGCAAACTACGAATGAACGTCGCTATGGCGGCCATCATGCGGAAACAGGAGGAAACTAATAAACAGGTATCACATTTATGTCGCGAATTATATTTTGCCTATTTTAACTCTATGGCCATATAAATCTTATTCCTTGTTAGTTTATTAATAATAATATAGAAGTATTTGTTTAGGTTAAATTTGTGACGCCGGCAACAACTCCAGACTCGATAGCTGACAGTTCGGAGAGCTCGTCGGCCAAGGAACTGCCTAAAGAATCTGTCAAAGATGAGGAAAAACTCACAGTCATACAACCCAAAGCCATGAAGTCTCTAGCTAGCTTGCCCGTCGGAAGGAAAACCGGCGGTATTCTCTCTTTGAAGGACAAGTCTGCGGGTTACCCTCATCTAGTCAACGCTGAACTGGAAGTTGCCAAAGTTAAATCTGAAAAAGACGACAAAAGTCAAGAAGTCGTCACACCATCTTCCAGCCAACACTCTCAGCCAAACACCTACAACACCAAACAGAGACAAGAGCCACACCCGGCCTCTCCCCTATGGCCAAACAATCCCATAAACAACTTTAACGCTGCTCCAAGAATGGGATTCCCGCCAAAACCATACGGTATCCAAAACCCCAGCCTAAATTTCAACCCAACCTACCAACAGCAACCTAACTTATTCGGCGCTAACAACCAAGGTCTGCGATTGCCCGTTGTTAACCCCAAGGAGATAGACGTCAGAACGGCCGCCCTCCAGAAGCAGAACTCTAAACACGATCTCTTCCAGAACGGGCCGAAATTCGGTCACATGTCCAGCGACAAGAAGAATTTTCTCAAAGACCTTCCTCCAAGGTTCGCGAACCAGTACCGGTACTGGCAACAGAACTCCAATGACAACCAATTCAACCAGGACAACAAGTTCAGGGATGACAACTTCGAGAATGCTAACTTCAGCAACTTTGCCAGCAACCCACCGCCATGGACGGCCAACCAACCCCAGGAGAATTACCCTCAACCGCCAATGTCTTGGTGGAAGCCAGACAACAACCTTACGTCCAATTATAACAATTACTCGGCGCCTCCGGTTCAGCAGAATTATTATCCCCAGCAGATTTCACCTGTGGGGAACCCATACCAAAGTCAAAATAATTTCAACAAGGTATCTACGGATTCTGATGGTCTGAACGCGGTCCAACCAAATTATTTGCACTCGACCATTGGGCAGCCTCCTTTGCAACACAATATGGCGTCCCTACCTTCCAATTACAATTTGGTTTTGAATAACTATAGTAATTACGGCCAACCGGTTATGTATGATGCCAATATGTATCCGCAGTTTTCGAATAATAAATTGAACTACTCGCAGTCTATGACGGCGTCCGATAAAACGGTGGGGCCGTACAATCAGGAGAAGCCTTTGGGTTTTGCCGCGGCGCCTGGTATGATTGGAGACATGCAGCACCCTAATGTTAATTATTTCAGTAGTGATGTCAACTCGATGAATAATATGGATCGTTCGAAGGTCAGATTGAGTTTAATTTTTTTATATGTTGTTTAATATAGGACGGAACCCTAATAATTTTGTCAGAAGCTTAAAACTCGGCCATCTTTCTTTTAAATCTAAGTGTTTGTCTATGATTTTAAAATGAATATCAATTTTTTTTCTTTTTTTTCTTCACGGGTTGCTTACAGCTCCCGAAACCGTGTTACGGTTCCAGGGTACCCCGCTGAAGACCAAGTCTCCTTCGTTTAGCCGAAGGGAATTTGTGAGGCTATACCTAACGAGTGGCTATTTAGATGGAAAAGTGTGGTTTGTCGGATTATGTACATAAGTTTTTAATTAAAAAACCCATTGGTACATGGCCGGTATCCGGAATAGAACCCGTGGTCTGCCTAGTTAATACCAGACGTCTTAACCACTCGGCCACCGACGCACCTTTTTTTAAATTTTTTTTTATTAAGCGATGAAAGTTCATGAGTTACTTTATTAGCGCGTTATTACACCAGTAAACAAGTAAAATCAAAACGAGTCAACGTGTATGCTACATAATATATATATATATATGACAGTTTTATATTTGATCTCGATCTCATAATGATTGTGTTTGTAACAGACCGGTGACGCCAGTGGCAGCGAGGTGGGCGGCAACACGTACTCTCTGTTTAGTGGTGCACGAGACAACACCGCGTGGGGACCGGCGCAACATACGGGACAACAGGTATAGTACGGCCACTGAAAATTTAACAGATTCCACCTGAGAAAATGTTTGGGAGTATCTTTTATTGCCAAATTTTGTAAGATAAGAATTAATTAAGAAATATAACGATAGACAATAGTAAGATTTAACTTGAATTATACAGACCTAGATTTAAAATGTTCAGTGATTTCATTTTTAACTGTACGCCTTACAAATAACATCGGCTAAACGAGGGAGACTTCCGCTGGGTACCCTAGCTCCGTAATACGGTTACCCATGAAAAAAGTAAAGAGATAACATTCACTATTTTCACCAACTGTTGCCTATTCCAAGTCTGATGAGCTGGAATCTTCACAATCAACATTTTTGACATAGTTAAAAATTCATAAAATGTAAAAGGATCAAGGTTGGTTACTCCAAGAATTGCAGATGCAGCTGGTCAGTGGTAAAGTGATTTTATTATAGGCACTCCAACAAACAAATAGCCAAATTACTCGTTGATCTCAAGTGGAATGTGCTCAACTCATAATGGGTCTACTATTGGTTTTACGATAGGTTTCATGTGACCATTTGTCGCGCTGCCGGCGGAGCAGACTATTCTATTTCCCATAGAGCCTTGAGCACGTTCAAATATGAACTTTTGCGTTTTCATCGTGCCTGCTTGATCTCTAGAGGAGTAATGTTAAAAAATGTGGTTAATTTGCTAACCATCCAATATGATTTTAAATCCGGTCCCAGGTTCGATCGAATATAGTTTGTCTCGGGTTACGACTGTTGTATTGGTATTGCTCTTACAATATGCGTCTTCGTAGTTATTTAATTTGCAGTGAAACAAGACTCACCTTTTATTGTTGTTTTACTAATATTGGTATGATGAATATAAAAGAAGCGAAAGAGGTATGTCAGGATCGTAGCAAAAAAATACGTGATTATAGACAGATACTAATGTCAAGCACAAATTTTAGTAACTAGCTTTCCGCCCCCGTCTTCTTCCGTGGATATATTCGAACGCCTATAGCACTCAGAGATGTGGCTTCCTATTAGTGAAAGACTTTTTAGAATCGGATCAGTAGTTTGAGAGACACCCCCTACATCCAAACTTAGGTAAAGTAAACCTTATAATGTGTTTATTTTCAGTCGCTGTGGTCAGGTCCCGGCCCTTCGCCGCTGGAGCGCCTCCTCGAACAACAGAAAAAACTAAAATACCCGACCAACGAGCCACAATGAAAACACACAGAGCGCTACGGATCTTCAATGTTTATTCTCGCGACGTATACAATATTATACCGAGTAATATATACAGTATATTCGCTCTAGAACGAGACTCGAGGGACTCTGTTATAACAGTTTACGTTGAGTTTTAAGGCCACATGGGAGGCCGCCATTTTATTTACGTCAAAAGTATGACGAATCTCGAATGATTGTTGAAATGCTAGCTTTTTTGTACAATATTTATTTGATGCACTGTTGATATATCAAAGTGGTTTAAGCAATATTTTAGCTATTCAAAGTTATAAGTAGTGATATAGCGAAAAGATTGCTTAATCCAATTTGATACGATATATTTTAACAATTCTTCTAATAGATATTTTAGAAATGCGTCAAAGATCAATCGAAATTTGCCATATTTTTGGCAAAAACAAAATGGCGACCAGAAAGTCCCCCTAAACTGTATCTAAATATTTTTGTGATCTTATATGCTAAGTCATGTTGTATAAATGTATAGTGTTGTGTAATATAAATTTGTCATAGTGTCCAAAGTTGATTATAAAAGTTTTATATGTGAAGCTGGCCAGCAAAGTGCGATTGGTCGTTTGCTTTCAATTTAAAAAGATGGGGACTGATTATTTTTGTTAGAAAATTTTTTTAGCCAATACTAGGGTAATATTTAATAAATTTGTTGCGCATTCAAATCTGCTGATCAAAACACGCCTAGTACTATACTGAGGCAGTTTTAAAAACAACCTTTGGTAGTTCATCGTCATCAACGGATTTAGATCAAATTTGTAACAACGCTAGTTAAGCATATTTAGGAACCGAGACTCGCAACCCGTCACTGCCCGACCCAGCGATTTTCCCGGACGTTTTCGGGTTGGGCATTCCATGGCTGGTCATCGTGTGGACCCTTCGAATCGCGGTTCCTTAATATGCTAACCCCACAGGCTATTTTCATTACGTATGACTTGTTATATGGAAGTTATATAAATGAAAATAACCAATTCTAGTTGGTCTTGGGGCTAAACCCGCAGATAATGATGAACTGTCAAAAGTAGATTCTTGAAACGGCCCTACTTTAGGAGAACTGCACAGTGATGTCGCGCCACACGTACAATTGCACGATTAAAAAATTGTTGTGGTGGAATGGCCTCGCCTTAGGCGTCATTTGGTTAGTTGGTTGCAAGCTTTTTTGGGAGTCGATGGCATGAAACGAATATTCTTTGTATTTTGTTTTGTATGTGTATGACATTGTTTTCATTCATAAATAGCGGTGGTAGTACGCGCAAATCTTCTTGGGCTCTGTCGATGTCTCGTGACAACACGTTCTCTAAAACTATTTGTAAAATTTCCCTGTACTGTTATTCTTTTTTTTCTCCCCCGATTTATTTATATATACTGTACAAACACGGACAAACTTGTTGGTCACCGAGTTGGCCCGTGGGGCAGAAAGGTGCGCGAGTTGTCACGTGGTATAAGTGTCTATACTCTGTTCATCGTAATATGGTATGCAGCGGCGATTCTTCTAAGTTAATACAAAATTGTAGTTAAAATGTTACACAAACTATCTAACGTAGCATATTCGATTAATATGGTACTGAATTTGAATTCATGCGTACGCACTGCACGTGCAGGAGTCAATGAATTTCATATAAGCGTATACACCATACAAATAAACGTTTGTTCTCGCGAGTATTTAGTTCATTGCGTGAGCTGTTTTTGTTCTAATTTACCCTATACGTGAGATTTCTGCTACAGTTCTTAAAAAACTACATTTATTTTTATAAAATATCAACATTTAGGTGTATTACAACAAAGTTATCTTGAAAAATCCGGATTTGGTTCCAAATATAGGGGCTATATTGTTGTTTAAACTATCACAAAAGTAGATCCCTATAATATTAATTCCTTTTAAAGTTGACGTGAGATTCTCTACGATACCCCCCTCAGTTTAAGTGACATTTTACTGGAGCCCAGTGTTACCATCATAATATTGAACAGAGTGTAAAATAACATTTGCGCGTACTATATTTATGGAAACATTATTGTGCATGATTTTTAAAAATTGATATTCTGTCTTGTCTTGATTTTAATTGTTGGAACTTAATATTCATATTTTTGAAAGTGTTATCAGAACAATATGTTATACATTCCCATAATTGAGTAGGTATACCTACATAAAACTGTATTGTACAACACAAGTCGCGCGACAAAGATAAAAGTGTAGTATTTGTTGAAGATGTAAAAAACACTTTTACAAGAATAGACAAGATAGAATTTTAAAGTGCCTATTTTCAACAAAATAAGTGCGCTGAAAACACGCGTCACCATTAAACTGTTAAAATGTGAAATAAAATAAACTATTTTAAGCATTGTTTTGTTGTGTTTAAGCGCAAATTAAATATGTAATGTATGTACCATTTGTGATTTTTTTAATAAAAAATATTTTGGTTAATTTGTTTTTTATTGAGATATTTAGAAAGGATCGACTTCCGACTTTCACAGGCGCCAATAAAAGCTGAGCTAATTTAGATATTAATAACATACCAAATAAAACAACTTAATATAGTCAGTCAATTGTATAATTTATCAATGTCTACAAAAATTTTAATGAATAAAGTTCATCCTAAAGCAATACATTTTTATTTATAATGAAGATAAATATTTACAAAAAATTATGAAACAATATTAGTAGAAGCAATACATATTTACTATTTTATCTGACAATTATTTCAAACAACGTTATTTTAAGGGTCTATTTTCCTCGACGCACGCACGATACGATTTACTGTTGCAAAACAACACGCAACGGTCCATATAATGAATCGTCGCCGTATTTTATCGTGTCGTGTCGCGCGTAGTGGAAGCGGCCTAACTATGCATTAGTTAATGTATAATCACATAAGGGAGTCCATTGCATGTTATATTTCATTAAACTTTAGGTACAGTCCGAAACAAAAGTATATTTATTTACTTATTTTGTTTATATTAGCAATTCGCCATGTTGCGGCATTCCTATCAATATTTTTGCTGTCATGTCGTGCTTACAAACTTAAAATTGACAAATTAGAATTACATATACAAATTTATATAGTATAATATACAGTGGACTGCCTTATCTGATTCACATATTTGTAACATATCATTATATCTATTATAATGTAACGTGGAACTACAAAATAATTTCATTCTACAAACGTAACTTGAAAGAATTCCTCTCATTTTTTATCTCCATACTAATAAACGTTGTGAACAACTATGTTTCGTCACTTTTTTATATAGACAGGCGACATGTGACCTTGCCACCGCCAGTTCGCAAAGGTGGTTGGTCCATGAATGCGCGCGACTGGCAGAACAAAATATAATTCGCCCATAGAGATCATTTTTACGCTTCACTCGAACTATTGTGTTATTCTGTGTGATAGGAGACAAAACACAATATAACTAATTAATTGTTCAACGTTTCTTAGTAAGTAATTCTGTAAAGTTTTTGTGAGATAGCTTGACTAGTTTGTGGTTCGTGCTTTATAACTCGCAAAATAACTTGAACTGAAAAGTATCACATCGACCTCCCCACTCTAGCGCTCAATGGTTCAAGGTATTTTGGCAAAGGTATACGCGGTCGCGACGGTAACCGAAAAACATTGGCACACTGAACTGTTGGTCATTATACAACTAAATATACCAAATTACTGTAAAAATACTAAATATTGTATAAGTGGCAGTACTATGATCACAAATATTTGTATTAGATATTATATTATATTAAAATATTTATAATAACGAATTTACTCTAGTATGCAACCAAAAGTCTTGTCCGTCGCTCATTCACTCGAGGCAATTATAAAATTAATCTAAAAAATATTTGTGTTAATGAAAGCATTCATTATAGTATACATAATAATAAAAACTTAATAATATACAACTTTGCCCCCACAGACACTGAACTTATCAATAAATATGAGATAGTAACAAGTTTAAATTTAATTTGTTTATATTACATACAATTTCTAATTAAATGGCGCCCAAGAAGTATAATTTTAAAATCAAATTAATGAACTTAAAAGATCCAGAACTAAAATTCAACATGCATGCATATGAAATAGGAAACGAGAGAAGTGTCCATGTATGGATTAATTGATTAAAATACATTTAGAATTTCAAATTATACAACACGGAAAAACTTTTTTCTATAATTAATAAAATAAAAAGTTTTAGAAAATTATTATCATTATTGCCTAGAAAAGAATCGACTTTAACATATTGAAAAACATATAAAGTTTAAAACTGTAAATAATAAACAATAAAATATATCCAAATCTAATAGTTCTACAATATTCCATGAGAACTAATGTTGTAAAGAATTTGTACCTAACACGACGCCATATTGCGCGGGACACCATCTTGAATTAGAAATATACACAAGTCATTGAATCCAATCAAACCATAACTTTAATTAAACTATCAGACACGTTTAAGGCCTCTCTTTTACACATGTTTATAGGTACCGCCAAATAAGTTGACCATTTTGACATTCGGAGCGCTATAAGTAGGTTTTTGTACTGCGCACCGAATGTCAAAAGCTCTTGGCAGTGATTATTCTATTGTATATCGTCACAACCTTATCTTAGGGCGCCTCCACACACGATCGACCCGGCAAATTTGAATAAATTAAAATAAGAGATTTTTTTCGGGTTTTGGCGATATCAATGGCAATCTTGCAAAAATATTACATACAAAAAGAACCTGCGGCCTGCCGTATGCCGTTATCGAATGTGGAGGTACTCTCACTCAGTTGCCAGTCGTCATTGTTAAATATCATCAAATATAGTCTTAAATGTGAAACATATATGTGGCAGTGTCATATTGGCACGATTTCTACATAATATATATCTATTAGTATATTCTAAATCCATAACATTAATTATTTCATTATGTACCCTTTTGATTCGCGGGGTGTACCAATTGGGACGTTGACACACTGTCACTTTTATGTTGTCTGTAGTTAATAATAGTTTTCTTATTACTTTAACGGGATATAAAACTGCATTTTTATCCCAACAGAGGGCTCTTTAGGCGACGGTTCCTTCACTTTTTGCCAAAATTGTCATACGCCGTACAAATAAAAGTTTTTGGTTATTACGAGATTTTAAATATACTAGGTGAACTGCATATTAATGGAAAAACATAAGGAGTACTTAATTCATTTTCTAATTTAATTATTATATATTATAATTAAATATTTTTTCTATTAACACAGCCTTTTTACCATTCACATGGGACGTTTATTTAGTCATCACGGAATATTAAAATAAACCTCGACATGATGTAAAATAACTACAAAATCGACAGTTAACTGGGAACCGTCGCGCCTAGAGCGCCATCTACAATTAGCTATCAGTTTTGTTTCGCATTGAATCTTTCTGGTTTTTATATCTGGCACGCGAGCCAAAGAGATAACTATGGAAACATAAAAACAATACCTTCGTTTGTACCAAAATAAATACTAATTCACTAAATCCTGTAAATTACATTTGTTCATGCTTAATAAAAATTACAACCATCTAATGGAAAGCAAGTTAATTATTTCATTTAACTAAAAACTAACATATTTCTCCGGTACATACAAACACACTTCGGGCGTTAGAAAGAGACCATCGGATCGTTTAACTTCGGATTTCTGCGACAGAGACGACGCTCTACAAAACCGAGGTAAGTCGATCATGGTCGACAGTCTCTTTCTAAAGCCCGAAGTGTTGTTCCTTCGGCCGAGTACCGTAACATATTTTTACATAATTTAATTTAATATTAATTGACATCCATTTTCTCTCATTTAATATATTATTCATTCAGCGTCTTTATAATAAATACACTTTAAACTGATATGTCTGCCGCCTATTATTTTAGTATTTATATGGCGTCATATTATTTTTAAGAATTTCATAAAAACTGAGAAATCAACTCCATGCTCGAATTTTAAAATAAAATCTATAAAACTACAAATTCACTTGGATAATAATATAAATACATAATTATTCACTAATTGATATATATAATTAATAAATTTAAAACAGTCATTCAGTGCATTACTCAGACAAACTTATCAATCTCTATACAGTCAAATTCAACACTCCCATAATTCTTTTTTTTTAATAAAATTTATTTACACTAGAATTTTTTTTTTCTGTCCTCGCTGTCAGAATATTCAATGATATGACTTTGTAGTAGCATCGACCGAATATATATTGCAACACCAAAAACACTAGCTCTCTACCAAGCTAATTAAAAAAAACATTAACAGCTGTCATATGATACACCTTGCGTTTCACGAAAGAGTTCCCTTGTTGGTTCGTCTTTATATTCACCCCTAGATGCAGACATTAAACTTGACGCTTCCCTTCCTCTGTAACTCAAATTTTCGCATTAAATTTCAGATATTTTTACGTATGTAGACATTAACTATCAGTAGTAGACAGTAGTGACACCGTTAACAGACGACCTCTCTCATATACAGGTCGCGCGGCGTAAGTTGAACAGAACAACACATTGACAATCTATGTGTCTCTCTCTAGCACGTGCCATCTTATCGGCTGGACAGAGATAGCAACAATGACGTTTACTGCTATTGCTTTTATTTTGTTCAGTAGTTGCCTTTTTTACTGTTACTTCAATTTAATTTTTGTATTAGTGCGAGAACCGTATATATTTTTTACTAAACCCAGTGCTACCAACATAACCTAAAATGGAACTCTTTCGTGAAACGCACTTTAGCAAATATTTAAATCGGTAGATATGCCTTCGTTAAACAAAACATGTGGCGAAATTTGTCGAAAAGTTGAAAGCAGAGAAACATTGTTGTCTCTCTTACTCGCACGCATTTTACAATGTTTCTATCTCTCCGTAAACACAGCTTTCGACGAGAACATTTTTTGTTAGTGCATATCTACCGATATAAATCTTAGCACTTTACAAAGTGTAAGCTAGATCCTTGCTACATAATAAACAATTAAAACTTTTTCAAATTTAGGACGTAATAACATAGTAAGCAGATCTCACGCTTGTTTTTCCACCGTGAAGCTGTAGTTGTAATCCCGGTCGAGATCGAACCTGTTTCGTTTCTTGACCACAGGGAACTGGCTCTGAAAATAAAAAAATATTTTTAGTAATATGTTAGGTAAACCAGTTGACTTTATTTAAATAAAACGCTATCATTGCCTTTGTTATTCGTTTGCTGGTGACAATATCTACATTTAGCGAGTATATTTATGAACTACCTTTCCGCCCCCGGCTTCGCCCGTGGATAATTTCGAACAAAATAAAATATAGCCTCAGGGATATCATAGCTTTCTATTAGTTAAAGAAGTTTAAGAATCGGTTCAGTACTTTGAGAGATTACCCCCTACATCCAAACTTACAAACTTTACCTCTTCATAATATTAGTATTGATAGAACTATATGCCATGTACCAATGGGTTTTTTAATTAAAAACTTATGTACAAAAATCCGACAAACCACACTTGCGAGGCTTTTCCATCTAAATATACCTCAACAGAACTAGCCACTCGTTAGGTATAGCCTCACAAATACCATCGGCTAAACGAGGGAGACTTGGTCTTCCGCTGGGTACCCTGGAACCGTAACACGGTTTCGCGAGCTGTAAGGCAACCCGTGAAGAAAAAAATAATAATTATTTATTATTTTCAGACAAAGGACTTTACGTGCATTTCGAAGCAAGAGAAGTCGTTTAAAGGCACTTATTCTTAAATAAAAATGCTGTTCCGTTGTGATTGGTTGAACCATTTAATATAAGTCGAACCAACCAGTTACGTACGTCAAAGATTACATCCAATAAATAACGTGCGACTTTCTCAGAGTATAGATGTATTCACGTCAAAATGTATTCAGTTTTTTACTAAGGAACTGTATTGAATTATCCAGCGATATCCACCGATCCCTTAATAAACTAACGTCTTGCATGAGGCCACTTTCGTCTCGTGACGGTCTGTATTTCCATGTCGACTCCACGAAACCTACTAAAAATAGAAGTAACTCACCAAATCATCACTAGGCAGCCCTCTAAGTTTGGGATTGAGCACAAACGGCACCCCGTCCATTCCATTATACCCGCCCAGGGTCTGATAATGTTCTCTGGGCACCGGTGGCGGGTTCTTCTTGACCCTCGGCGTGGGTGATATGAGTCCAGACGGGGGCCGGGGCGCCGGTCTCGCGGGCTTCGACTGTATATTGTAGGACGGGCTCAGCGCTTCATAGTCGTGGCCGGTGGTAAATTCTTCGATCACGGGGTATGGGGATGTCTTCATGTTTAGGTTGTTGAGGTCACTGATTACAGGAGAGAGCTTCGGCGGACGATCGGGCACTGGACGGAGCCTATAATGATGGTTTAAGGTAACCCGTGAACATTATAAAAACCAAGTATCTTTGTCCTTTTTTCACGTCGAAATAGATAGAGCAACATTTTTTTTCCCCGGGTTAAATGGAAAAAAGCCTCTAAGTGTGGTTTTCATAATTAAAAACTTTTGTACAAACATAATTCGACAAACCACACTTAGAGCGACAGATAGACGTGATTTTTTGCACAGATATAGCTGGAGGGCCAGAGAATGACATAGGCGGCATAAATTTGTGGGGAGTAATTTCGTGAAATGGGACGGTAATGTGTAACCGGAAGTAATTCAAATTCGAAAATTCAAACAATTAAATAATTAGAATCATTACAATGACGCCCTCTATCAGCATTCCCTTTTGCTTCTGCCATATACACACACGCCACCTTTAAAGAAAATTGGTGCTTACCATTTTTTTTGGAATTTACCACAGGATCTCCCGGTTTCCCTTTAATAACTTGCCATATAAATGTAATAAAGCGTTCATTCTCCCACTGACCTGTTACCGTCGGGTGTGCTATTAACATTTTGGTAGTCGCCCTGCGAGTGAGTGGGGGAGGTGTCCGCACTCCCGCCGCCCACCTTGTAGCACACCATCTTGCCGTTTATCTCACTGAAACATGTATTACTATATGTTTTTCATACTAAAATACAGGGCAGCTATTACACTGGAAGTAAACTCTTGAAAAACTTTTTGATAAAGAAATACCGGACTTGTTTTTTAGAGACATAGCTTGCCGTGCGAGCATGACGGTGCAGATAAACTCTACATAGGCAAAATATACCGGTTTCCGCTACGATGCTCTTTGTCCTTCCTGCTTTGTCACTATGGGAAATTATATCTTATTCTTTCTAACAGAGATTTTGTTTACGTAGAGAGATTCTCGCATGGCTGGAGGGTTGGGGAGTGACATAGCTGCTTTTATCCGGGGAAAGTCACTGATTTCTCCGGGATTTATTTTTAATGATTTTGATACATGTCAGAGACAGATTAGAGCGGGCTAGCACTAACTTTTCCACCAACGTGATTCACTAATACTGTTAATGTTCAGCTCCTAAATGTGATAGATTCATGTTTAATACTCGTAAACCTTAATTATGAATCAGTCTATGTATTAGCGAAAATCACAACAAAATCGGTTCAGTAAATTCAGAGTGAATCGAACAGACATATAGAGACGCGGGTGGGGGGTCTTAGTTTTATATACTGATATACTTGGACATAAAGTTGCTAACTAACCCAGCCAACATGAACCCGGGCGGCGCCTGTCTCAGCTTGGAACACACGATCACATCAGTGACCGGTAGCTGCAAGTTGCTGTAGTTGTTACTTGTAGCGCGGCGAGACACGCGCGTGCACAATCGCCTCTTGCCCGCGCGGCCGGCCACACAGAACCCCGCCGGGGCCGCCTCGCGCTCCCCTACTACTAGCACTCCGTCCATTACGTAGCCGGGTAGACCTGTGGCCGAGTTTACTATGTTAAAACTTCACAACTTGGGGATCCTGAGTCCATATTGGATGGAAAAAGAAATCTACTTGGGTGAACATCGCGTACCTATATGCCCCAATTCTATTAATATTATAAAATGCAAATGTGTTTGTTTGCTTCTTTCACATCAAAACAGAGCAACGGATTGACGTTTTTTTGTTTTTCACGACGTTTTGTCACACTGGTGCAACTACGATGAATTTTTTATTTCTGCATTATCTGAATCACGCTCGTCGCTACTATTTTCGCTACTAACCTATTAACTCACCAACCTTACAAATAAGTTAAAAATAGGTTAGCGAGGAGCGTGGTTCAGTTAGTGTGATAACGATACCAGTGTGACAATCCAATACCAGTGTGACAATCCGCACTGGTTTTTTTTGTTGCAGAGATAGCTGGTGGATACCATTTTGTAAAGTATGAGTACTCATTCATACTTTTTGTAGAAAATACTGGCCGTATTTGTTAATACTGACAAGTAATGTTTTGGACAGAGATTCAAATATAATTTATAAATATTTGAGTCCAAAACATTACTTGCCAGTATTAATTACAAGTAATGTTTTGGACAGAGATTCAAATATAATTTATAAATATTTGAGTCCAAAACATTACTTGCCAGTATTAACAAATACGGCCAGTATTTTCTACAAAAAGTATGAATGAGTACTCATACTTTACAAAATGGTATCCACCAGCTATCTCTGCAACAAAAAAAACCAGTGCGGATTGTCACACACTTTATGAATAATAATGCATCTGTTTTTCTAAGATTAACTAGCAATGACTCATTGTCAGAAAATAGATGCATTGTGCAAGAATTTCTCATCTTTATCTAACCAATTAAGGTTGACAATAAATACAGTCTTACATAAAATTCTTTCGTATTTTTCGTTTCGGTTTCGGGAGCTGTAAAAGCAACCCGTGAAGAAAAAAAAAAAAAAAAATGGAAATGTGTAAAGTGTGAGTACTCAAATATTTATAAATTATATTTGAATCTCTGTCCAAAACATTACTTGTCAGTATTAACAAATATGGCTAGTATTTTCTACAAAAAGTATGAACAAAAAGTATGAATGAGTACTCACACTTTACACATTTCCATTCTAAATGCATATTTGCAATTCTAGTCCCATTTCAAAAATTTCCAAGCCAACTGAATATGTATGTTAATGTACTGACCTATTTATGGAATACATACAACAATTTTATGTAACACTGTATCTATTGTCAACCTTAATTGGTTAGATAAAGATGAGAAATTCTTGCACAATGCATCTATTTTCTGTCAATGAGTCATTGCTAGTTAATCTTAGAAAAACAGATGCATTATTATTCATAAAGTGGATTTGGCACTATTCTTTAAATATTTGTGTCTTTTTAGTGTTTAAGGAAAAAGCATTTTTTTTATAGAAGATGACATGTGACCTTGCCACTGCCTGTTTATTAAGCTTAGGTGGTTGGTCCATGAATGCACGCGATTGTCAGAGCATAATACAGTTCGCCAGTCGCGGCCACTACACAATGCTTTTTCACTCTTCGCTTGGATTGGCATGGATTAATTCAGAGCAGACAGTGGAGATATCCGACTTGGCGCTGGAAGGCTATTTGTATACGTGTCCTCCCCACTCTAGCGCTCAATCTGGCTCATATATAATACCAGGAGCCAGGTAGTCACCAGCTTCCCAGGGTGCTTTCACATTCCATCCCGTTTTACACAATTTACATAAATTTATAGTATACAGAAATTAATTCCTCCAGAAAAAGAAAAAAAAAATAGCCAACCTTCAGATTTGGACAGGCAAATGTAGTGACTAGATTTCTTCCCAAACAGCCCATTCTGCCGGAGCAGCCCAGCATCCGAGTCTTCATCATAAGTCTTACTAACTGGTCTATAACCCGTGGGGCACTTTACAAGACTTTCCACAATCTGCAGTGACAGTAAAGGCCTTTCGTCCTGTATTAACTCCCTCAAGGAATTCAGTACTTTCGACATATTTTCTATGTAAATTTTATATGTGAATCACATATTTCTCCCTGTCTGCTCCATTATTCAGTCTTGGATTATTTACTAAGTTGAGGATTCATTGATTGATCAGTCCAAACCTGTCAATGTAGACATAAAAACTATTAATTATTTAAGATATGGCATGATGAAGAAAAGGATGAACCTAGGTAAATTTCAATTGAACCTTATAGGAGGTGAAAGAGGTAGGTATAACAGTTTTTGTAACAAATTGCATTCTAATGTCTCTGTTTACCCCTTTTGGGATAAAAGACATCCCAACTAACCCCAAAGCAGAGCAATGGATTAACATGATATTATGCACAGCAATCATTTAAGGGCCTGAGAGTGAGAGGCTATCATTGTTTTACCCTGGAAATCCTAGGAATAATTATTTTATTGTCATTTAAAAAAAAAATCCATGAGCAAACCTAGCAATAGATAAAACAGACAACATCTCAGTGAGCAGAAAGTCCTTGGTTTTAATTCCACATAATGCAAAATATTTATATCAAAACAATGGAAATATTTTGTAGTACATTAAGAATTCCAACAATCAGTTACATAATAATTTCCTGCAAAATTACTTACTAACTACTGGGTTGTGTGCAATTACAATGAAACCATTGTTTTCATTGTTATAGAGTTGAGCCTATTAATAAAGAAAAATGCACTAGTGATCCAAATGAAAGTTGCCTGAATATTTTAGGAATATTTTTTATTTTTGTATGTTAAAAATATAAGCAGATTAGTGTGTAAATGCTAAAAGTTCACTAAGCTTTAAGCTAAGAAGATTTCCACCTTTAAGCCTGCATATTAAACAGAACTGGTGGCAAGCCTGTTGCTGCACTTAATGGACTTAGATTCTTCACTTCTTTAAGAAGAAATGTGTATGCCGTCTTCACATGCCCTCTTAAGCACAAGAAGTTTATTAAAGCATATATTCTTGGTCTTAAAGATATGAGAGTCTATTAAGTTATGAATGAGTGTTGTTTGACCTAAATGCAGTACAAAACTTTCACCAATACCTTTTTTGGATGATGACTGTTTCATCTACACTCTACAGCTACACAATGGTTGTGAAATACATTATATATAACTATGCATAATATTCAGACACATCATCAATTTTGGACACTATATTACTTACTACCTTATTTCTTCTTTGTTCATCAATCACTACAGGAAAAAAACACATGGTAAATCCATACAATGTAAGGGTAAAGTTGTCATTATACTTTGTTCAACATAAGATAGTATAGTATAGTAAGACCATAGCCGAACGTCACATAGTTGAAAATTAGGAAAGAGTGAATGTAACATTATAAAAATTTATTAAATTTTCTTGTATATCCTTGTTTTATTTCCTTGCAATCGAAGTGAAAAGCAGAGTGTAAAACTCGAGTATAAAACCCATTTTATGCTCTTGTTGTACAATCTACTATTTATTCTTCTTATCTTTTTATTAAGGCTCCATTAGTGTTTCCAATGATTTGCCAATATCAAGTTGTCACTGATCAATGGGTAGGAAGGTTCTTTTTCACTTCTTTCTATATTTATTTTATCAATGCATTTATTCCTTATTGATATTTTATGAGTCATTCATCATCATTAATGAACAGAGTGTAGTAGGTACAAAAAACCCATTAGAAATGATATAGTAAGAATTGTATTGAAAGAAAAATCCACATAGAGATCTTAGGAGTTGACATTCATGATAACCTCTAACTTACTAAAAGTTGATAATATGAAAGTAGGTTATCATTGAACTTGCTTGGAGAGCTTGTATACAATCATTATGATGTAAACAACCTTAAAATATTGATTCTAATATAAAGTATACATAGAAAGAATTATTGATAAATTATAAAAGCACTGAACAAGATGAATTCATTTGTAATAAATTGGTAAGTAAGAAAAATAACTAAAGGTTACTTTTTTAAATATGTTAAGAAAAGAAAACATTAATCTTTATATACAAAAGAACTTGCCTTTGTAGCTTTCAAGCATATAATTTCTGCTAATGTTTCTCAATATATTTCTAAATTTTATTATCAAAGAATAGTCGTAACCGCAAACGTCCTACTTGGCAATGTTCCATGAATACACTGTTAAAAGTTTTAGAGAGATCCGGCGAAGCAATTTCGGATGCAAAGTCAGTGGCAATTAAAATCAATTAAAGAGATAGGTTGTAGTATTTACTGGCTCGCCTTTTAAACAATGAACCGCAGTTTAAATGCCTTTGTATACGGCGCTGCAGTGTTAATGAACAATGATTGAAAGCATACTCACCAATTTAAAATCCTTTCCTTGATTTCCTTCGGCAGCCTTTAATATATAGTAAATATATGATGAAGATTATTACAATATTCTATAAAGTAAAATGGGATTTGTAGTCGAAAATAATGCACAAATAAATTATAATGAACAAATAATTCGCTTTTATATCGCTCACACTCAGACAGGATGACGTGACTGATTGACTGACTGAATCACACTGAATTACAGCCAATCACAGCACTGAATACCTCAGATTAAAGATTTTTTTTTTTTTTTTATTGGATGGCAATTGTACTAAGATAAGTACATTTCTGCCTGTGTCACGTCGTTATTCAGTTACATTTATCTGTCGAAATTTAGTATCGAAACTTTCAGGAATCTGAAATAAATAATACAATACTACTTCTATATTTACAACTAAATAAATTAAAACTATTTACATACACAAAAAAAAATTATTCAACATTAAAATAATATTTAAATTAAATAATTCATGACTAAATACAACTTAAGATAGGAACAATGAAATTGATACATAACTGAAACTAACAAATTATTTAATAAGAATGATAATAAATAAACATAAAGCTTTATTTAAAATATAGATAGACTTATATTTTTATGTTATTATCCGATAAAAATTTAGATATGCATGATATTATGAAAATATTAGAATTCATCATAATATGTAGAAGACTCACTATGTTGATGGGAAACTGAATATTAATATTAATAAAGATTTCATAAAATTATCCCGATTATATAATTCACATGAAAAAAAAAGATGGTTAGCATCTCCAATATCCAGCCCACATTCACAAATTGATGAATCTTTGATGTGAATTTTATTGAGATGAACAGGAAGACAGGTATGACCCAAGCGTAATCTACTAATTGAAGATGTTATACTTCTAGAATAATGAATTTTAAAAAACCAGGGTTTAGCAGGAACTTGCTCAACAATCTTTCTATAAAATGTACCCTTAGTCTTAGAAGAAATTCTCCATGATTTATTCCAATTTTCAAACAGAGATAATCTAGGTAAATTAATAAGATCATGACAAAAATTTTGAAAAGGAAAAACATCTCCACATGATACTGCCTCTTTGGCTAATTTATCAGCCTTTTCATTTCCATAAATATTAGCATGACCAGGAATCCAAACAATAATTACATTTAAATTTTTATCAATACAATTTTGTAAAGCCGACTTAATATTATATAATATGATATTATGATCTTTTGAATAAAACGGGGACTTACATACTGATTGAATAGAACTTAGTGAATCTGAGAAAATTACTGTAGATTTTAATTTAAATAATAAAATATATTTAATAGCTTCAAGGATACCCAAACATTCTCCTGTATATACTGTTGTTTCTGGAGGATATTTGATTTTTTGGACAATATTCCAATTCTTATGGAAAATTCCAATACCAACACAACCTTTTTCAGTAAGTTTTGAGGCGTCTGTGAAAATATAATGATAGTTGGGCCAATTTGAATCAATAATTGAACAAAATTCTTTATTAGCTTCTAAAGTAGATTTTGTTATTCCTATATTACAAATTACACTTGGAACAAAAATGCATGTATCAAAAGAATGTGTGTATAAAGGGAGATTATTTAATCTAACTATAGGATATTTAATATTTTTAAAATATTGATAACTTTTAACCAAGGAAGGAATCGTTTTATTTGTCCAATAACTATTTGAACCACAATATCTTGTTAATAGTGAAAGTTTAGGAAAAATAGCATGCTTCTTAAATATGGCAATATGAAATAGAAATCTGTCAGATAAATATTGCCTGCGTAAAGCCAGGGGAGGGTCAACAGATTCTAGTTGTAGAGCATTAACTGGGCTGCTTTTCATTGCCCCAAGAATTATTCTAAGAGACTTGGATTGAATAAGATCTAATTTCTTAAGTGAATTTTTATTGGCAGGAATTAAAAGAAAAGAACCATAATCCAAATGGCTCCGAATAATAGCGTTATATAAAATTTTTAAATATTAAGGATGACCACCCCACCAGACTCCACATAATGTTTTTAAAATATTAATATTACGTTCACATTTATTAACAATATAATCTATGTGAGAGGTACCTGACAATTTACTGTCCAATATTAGACCTAAAAATTTATGTTCATTGACAATAGGAATTAAAACATCATCAATAGAAATATTAACTAAAGGAATATTTCGTTTTCTAGAAAATATTAATAAAACACTTTTAGCTGGGGAAATACCCAAACCATGTAATATTAGCCATTGGTTAAGGGACAATAAGGCTTTTTGAATACTATCAGCAGAACTAGACACTACCTTGTTAGCAGAATAAATTAATATGTCATCTGCATACTGAAGTATTCTACAGTGAGGTATAACAGAATAGTGTAAATCATATGTATAAATATTAAATAATAAAGGACTAAGTACCGACCCTTGAGGTAAACCTTTATATATTTTTCTAGAATAATAAACATCATCTTGTAAATTAATTTGAATTGTTCTTTCTAATAACATGTTGATAACAAATGTGACTAATTTTTCAGGAACCTTAAGAGTTCTCATTTTGTTATCTAATAAAGGAATTAAGACATTGTCATATGCAGCAGTTATATCCAAAAATGCTGCCACAGTAGACTCTTCTCTACTAAAAGAAAGTCTTATATCAGTAGTGAATATTGCTAAATTATCCATCACACTTCTACCTTTCCTAAAACCAAATTGGAAAGGTGATAAAATATTATGAAACTCAATGAACCATTCTAAACGATTTTTGACTAAATGTTCAGTAATTTTTGCCAAACAAGATGACATTGCAATAGGACGATATGAGCAAATATCCTCTGGATTTTTAAATGGCTTCAGTATCGGAACTACCTTTTGAATCTTCCAGCTGGCAGGTATATTTCCACTAATAAAAACGCAATTAATAAATGTTAAAAAATATTCTAAAATATCATCATTAAGATTTACAATAAATGAGTATAGAATAGAATCTAATCCAGGAGCTGAATCCTTGACGTGGGATAAAACTATTTTTAATTCATGTATGGAAAAAGGAGAACAAAGTTTGTCAATATGCATAGAAGGAAGATGCGTAGAGAGGTGGATGTAATCAATATAATAGTCTGTGGATGTAATGTAGATATTTCATCTTTATTAGGGACATAGCTAGGACAAAGTTTACATCATCTGAGACTGAATACTGAATAAATAGCACAGAGTAGAGAAAGGCACGAAGATATACTTCTTCTTCTTCTTTTTTATTATGGCTCCACCAATGTTCATCGGTGATTTGCCAATGTCAAGTATTATAGCCTTTATAGTGTATATAGCCGATAAATCGGTATTTAAGATAATCCCGCCGACCGTGATATGTCTTATTAATCACTGATTAATCACAACCATCACAGCGCGAACAGGATTAAACTGGATTCCACATCACGTCACGACGAAAACGCGTGCGTATGTCGCCATGACCGGATGTGGAATCTACGAAGATATAATTAGAATGAAGCGGAATGAAGGACGGAAAGACATTTAGTTTTTAAATAAAAGTTTGAGCATGGGCGAGGATCACTACTTCCTTACTTTTTTTTGCAGATTTTTATTAGAGATTTGCTAAAGTCTCGAGTACTCGCGACGTATGTGGCCATGTATTAGCAATTATTTCAGCAGCACAGCCTCCCTCTTCTTCAGAAAAAAATTTAGCAAGGCCAATGTGCTTAATTCACTTTAAATGATACCACAAAATCTACTGTACTGCGCAGGTTTTACTTATTTTAACTGAGTAGTAAGTATCAATTTTAATAAAAAAAATCATACAACTTCATGTTTCCAACCTTGTGATAAAATTAAGATATTGCCAAATAAGTTGGCAAACAACGAAAAATTTGTGCAATTGTGATATAAAGTGTATGGGTGTCATTAGAGAAGAATTCGGAGGTGTACGTTACGCCAGCAAGAAAGTGTCTCCTAGAGTGATATGAGTAGAACGTAGATTTAGAGCGTTATCTGCTGGAAATGTGCGCCGCATAATAAATTTGTGCGTCCTGTCGTTTTTGAAAAAATCAAAAAAAACACTTCCCGCTAGAGTAACGTTGTTCCAGCAAGAAAATTCTAAACGAATGATCGGAGAGAGAAATATTGTAAATCGCCAGAGAGCTTATATTTGTGCAAAAATGTGCGCCGAAAATATAATTTGTGCGTCTTCAGGTTTTCGAGATATTACGTTTCCTGCTAGCGTAACGTTTTGCAGAATCGTGTATCTCTAAAACCATTGTATGTGCGCCTGTAGAATAAACATACACGAGTAGCTCTTAATTTGTGCGTATTTGTGACGTAATTAGATTTAAGAAAATATTTATAGTTTTCAAGTAATCGCGCTATTTTAAAAATCCGTAAAAAAATCGCAGCGCCTAAATGAGAAAACGTATAAGCTTACTGAAAACTGTATTCGGTTCCTCTTGACACTTACAATAACCATAAAAAGTTTCAAAAGTATATATACATACGTTATTGAATTATTTTACTAAAAGTCAAAACGACAATGTCATAATTTCAACGTCAATATTCAAGAAATCGGCTCCACGCAAGATGTGTGGGTGTGAACCAATATTTTGTGCGTTTCGTCAAATAACAAAGTGAACATTTTCAGCTTGGAATGTTTCGTATATAAGAAGATATAAACAAAAAACAAAACACGTCAACAACGACTGGTTAACCGACCCAATTCGAATGACTACAAAAAAGCGACGGTTTCATACATATCGATGACCTTCTTAATTGAACGTATTAATGCGGTACAGTCGCGTATAGTTATAGCATTAATTCACAGATGAAAATTAGTTTAAAAACAAACAGATTCAAAATCGATTAAGAAAAGACCTACCTACTAAATAGGTCATCATAATAACTACCTAATGTCCAATGCTTCCGGGCTTTGAAGCGGGTTCATATTGTATTACAAACAGAATTGTGCACTCTTTATTAGTGTGGGATTTTATTATCATCAATAAATGCGAAGCTATACTCTGTTTTTTTTTTAACATACGAGTAAATTGATGTGATTTTAAGTAATAATGACTACACAATGTATAAATAATTTGATTGAACTATTTATGTTTTAATATTTATGGGTAGGTAATTTGATCTGTGAATTGCTGCCATAATTATTTTAGAATCAAAATTAAGACAATAAAAATAATGATTTCCACATCAATAAGCTCTTTTATTTGAATATATTTATATTCAGTAATTCTATTCTATTCTATTTTTTTTCAAAATGGCTCCATCAGGGTTTTGATGATTCCGCCAATGTCAAGTAATATAGACGTCACAGTAACAATAAGCCGATTGATCGGTAGGTAGAATTCTCCCGCCGGCCGTAATATGTCCTATTAATCACTGACTAATCACAACTATTACAGCACGGGCGGGATTAAACTGGATTCCCCATGACGTCCTGGTGGACGCGTGCGCAACTGCGCATATCACAAAGGCGTCACGTGGAATCATTCAGTAATTCAAATAATAATATTGAATATATTGCCTTTTGAACGCGCCTGTACAGACAGCTTCCGTTTAATACGTTCAATTAAAGAAGGTCATTGATATGTATGAAACCGTCGCTTTTTTGTAGTCATTCGAATTGGGTCGGTTAACCAGTCGTTGTTGACGTGTTTTGTTTTTTGTTTATATCTTCTTATATACGAAACATTCCAAGCTGAAAATGTTCACTTTGTTATTTGACGAAACGCACAAAATCTTGGTTCACACCCACACATCTTGCGTGGAGCCGATTTCTTGAATATTGACGTTGAAATTATGACATTGTCGTTTTGACTTTTAGTAAAATAATTCAATAACGTATGTATATATACTTTTGAAACTTTTTATGGTTATTGTAAGTGTCAAGAGGAACCGAATACAGTTTTCAGTGAGCTTATACGTTTTCTCATTTAGGCGCTGCGATTTTTTTACGGATTTTTAAAATAGCGCGATTACTTGAAAACTATAAATATTTTCTTAAATCTAATTACGTCACAAATACGCACAAATTAAGAGCTACTCGTGTATGTTTATTCTACAGGCGCACATACAATGGTTTTAGAGATACACGATTCTGCAAAACGTTACGCTAGCAGGAAACGTAATATCTCGAAAACCTGAAGACGCACAAATTATATTTTCGGCGCACATTTTTGCACAAATATAAGCTCTCTGGCGATTTACAATATTTCTCTCTCCGATTTTCTTGCTGGAACAACGTTACTCTAGCGGGAAGTGTTTTTTTTGATTTTTTCAAAAACGACAGGACGCACAAATTTATTATGCGGCGCACATTTCCAGCAGATAATGCTCTAAATCCGGCTCGAAGGACCAATTTTTTGCGGCTTATTTTTAGTGGACTGTATTTTTGTGGTACACCTGGAGACAGGATGTGGAAATTCCGGACAGCTGTGGAACAAGGTGTTTCTGTCCAGAGGATTTGCACTAACCTGTAAGCTCTGATGCTGCCGGGACCTTCAATCCTGTGCTCCAGGCTGCGGTGTGGGCAATTGGCATGCAGTAGGTTCCTCTCAGCTGTATCTGGTTCATTCACTAGCCGGCCGGCTCTGTTCCTTATTATAAACTTATTGCGGATGGCGAAATATAAATATTGTAGATTGCGTGCGTATATTTGAAGCTCTAAATTGCGAGTATTTTTAATTATATTAGAGGAAATTCAAATCACTGCCGAACGGGTTTTCTGCCACTCGAGCGACTGTCAGTCACATCAGCCACAGTCAAAGCGTTCAGTCAGTGCGGATTTAAGAGGAAAAAAAGGAACGTTGGTATGCCCGTTCATACAGCCAGTCGCAACAAACTGGCGCAAACATCTCCCCCGGCCTTGAAGGAACTTCAAAATAATGCGGATGCGGATGCGAAAAATAATAAACAAGTAAATAAAATCAAAACAAATAAAATAAAATAAAAACTAATATCTATAAAAAATATAAACTAAATCTAAACAAATTTCTGCTGTTTGCCTAGGAAGAGGGTAATGGGAGTACTATTGAGTGGGTAATGGACATAGCCGTACCACGGGTCGCTCATATGTGCCACCTTTGGTGCGCACCTGAACGACACGCACAATACCGTCTCTACCCGGCAGAAGACGACTAACCACACCTAGCGGCCATTGTAAGGGCGGTGCGTTAGGAACTATTACTAAAACTACGGTACCCACAGACACTGGATTTGTTGGAGTGTTCCACTTCTGTCTAGCTTGGAGGTTGTGTAAATACTCCGTCTTGAACCGTCTCCAATACGATTGGACGAGAGAGTCTATTAAAGAAAATCTAGACAGCAGTGTAACACGTTCATCCGTCAAATCAGTTGCAGGTAAACATTCAAGCGGTGCGGAACACAAGAAGTGTGCGGGAGTAAGCGCGGATGGTTCTGACGGGTCAGAACTTAATAAATATAGCGGTCTTGAGTTTAAAAGAGCCTCAATTTGTGTCAATAGTGTTAGCATCTCCTCGTACGTTAATATTTGCTGCCCAATGACTCTAAATAAGTGGCTTTTAACCGACTTAATATTAGCTTCCCAAATACCTCCAAAATGGGGTGCATTTGGTGGGTTTAATTTCCACACGATATCGGATTTAGTAAGCTCTTCAGAAAAGGACTTATAATATGCGTCTGATTTCAAAAACGTGTGGAGGTCTCTTAAATAATACTTTGAGGAAACAAAATTAGTTCCGTTATCACTATATATACACTTGCAGGCACCACGGCGGGAAATAAACCGTTTAAAGGCATCTAAAAATGACGCAGAACTTAAGTCGGTGGCCAATTCCAAATGAACGGCACGAGTTACCATACAAACAAACAAACACAAGTAGGACTTTACGCTTTTCACTCCACGCCTACGAGTGTGACATATGTAGAGTGGGCCTGCGTAATCGACACCCGTATGTGCAAAAGCATGGCACTTCTCCACGCGACAAGCGGGCAAATCCGCCATTGGTGGGAACGCCTGCCGTGGATTCAACTTAAAACAATTGCCACATTTATACACTCGGGTTCGAATAATACGACGCGCGGATAAAATCCAAAATCTCTCTCGCAACCGTGCAAGCAGCAATTGCGGACCTGCATGCAAATTTTTGCGGTGGAAATAATCTATTAGCAATTCTACTATATGACCCTTTTTTGGAAGTAAAATTTGATGTTTATGTGCGAATTCTAAACTTGAGTTACGCAATCGTCCTCCCACGCGTAAAATACCTTCATGTAAGAAAGGTGCCAAGGTGCGCAATGCGGGCGAACACAAATTACCCTTACGAAGACTAGATATATCATCAGCAAATGATTCGTATTGAACAGCTTTCATGAGTATCAACTCGGCGGCATTTATATCAACAGATGTGATAAATTGATTTCGGGGCAATTTCCTTATAAATCGTAATATAAATACTATTGTGCGCAATAATTTATGATAGTTGGAAAACCTAGAGGCCAATATCACAAGCGGGTTATCTCTATGATTTGAAACCGTTAAAGACACCGTTTTTTGCTCAGGTATATCTTCAACAGAAAGATGAAACGGTGCGATAGGCCATTCCTCGCGCGGAAGACCAACCCACTGCGGTCCATGAAACCACAGCGCATGATCAATGAACCGCGAGGGCAGCAGGCCACGAGATAAACAGTCTGCAGGATTTTCCACGCCTGATACGTGGTAAAAATGGTCAGCGTCAAGGTTCTCCTGACACTCGGCTATTCTGTTCGCAACAAACGTATGAAAGCGGTGCGGAGACGAGTGAATCCAACTTAAAGCGACTGTGGAATCAGAGAAAGCGAATACGTCGTGAATTGGATATCGCTTTGATAAACAATTCACGATGAAACTTTTTATGGTTATTGTAAGTGTCAAGAGGAACCGAATACAGTTTTCAGTGAGCTTATACGTTTTCTCATTTAGGCGCTGCGATTTTTTTACGGATTTTTAAAATAGCGCGATTACTTGAAAACTATAAATATTTTCTTAAATCTAATTACGTCACAAATACGCACAAATTAAGAGCTACTCGTGTATGTTTATTCTACAGGCGCACATACAATGGTTTTAGAGATACACGATTCTGCAAAACGTTACGCTAGCAGGAAACGTAATATCTCGAAAACCTGAAGACGCACAAATTATATTTTCGGCGCACATTTTTGCACAAATATAAGCTCTCTGGCGATTTACAATATTTCTCTCTCCGATTTTCTTGCTGGAACAACGTTACTCTAGCGGGAAGTGTTTTTTTTGATTTTTTCAAAAACGACAGGACGCACAAATTTATTATGCGGCGCACATTTCCAGCAGATAATGCTCTAAATCTACGTTCTACTCATATCACTCTAGGAGACACTTTCTTGCTGGCGTAACGTACACAATTCGGAGTGACTATGTTGTGAATGTGGACACGTTGAAAGAATGAAAGATTGACAAAAAGTTTATGGCACAAGTGAAAGGAAATGCTGGCTGAGGATGACCTAGGTGTACTAAAAAAATATTTATCAAAGGGAATATTAAAAGTACACACAATCGCCAAGCCTGTATGAAGGTATGATGAATATAAAAGAAGCAAGAGGTTTATCAAGATCGTAGCAAATGGCATTCGATTGTCTCTGCCTACCCCTCTTGGGATAAAGGCGCGGAGTGATCCACTTCGGACCCGATCATATTCTATAGAGATTAGAGTTAGCTTCATTTATAGAATAACCATTATATTTTATTACACACGTCAAAATTATCGAGTTCCAAATACGCTTGGAGAAATAAAACTACAAATACTAATTATATCATTTATTTAATCACATCTTCACTAACTAAATAATAAAAATAATTTAACAATTACACAATAAAATATCACTTTATGTGCAGCACACTACAACGGTTGAAGGTTTGACAAGAAAATAAATACAACAATTCTAGGTGTTTTTAGTTGATTAGATTTTATACAATATAGTTTTATGGTAAACAAAGTCATCACATAAGGTAGATTTTGTCTCTTTCTTTTAATTAAGTATAACTAATTTGATTATACAGTTAAGGCAGAATCTTCTGCTGCAATAAAATAACCTAAATGATATTTAAAATAAAGAAGTCTATACTATGAGGTAATTAGCAAGAAAGAGACTGTAGTAACAAGAAGTATTATATAACAGCGCCACAAACTGATCCAACCTGGTGGTCAAAAATGGAACTAAAGACGCCATTTTTATTTAATTATTTGATACCAGTCTTTATCTGGGGATAACGACACTTTATCGAAGCAAATAAATTAATAACACATCACATAATACATACGAAATGTGTGGTAGACACTGAAAACCCCCCTTTGTACAATGTTTTGTCTCCCTTTATCATATTCAATTACAAATTTGTTAAAGGGAGTTGAATAACTTTGTACAGCGACCGGTTATTACTAAAGGGGATAGTTTGTACAACAATGTATCAGACAGAATCATGTTTTTAATGTCATTTACAAAGACGTTTAAGTAATAAACCGTCAATACAATATTTTAAGACCACTTCAATTTTGATGAGAAAATGGGCGTGACAAATAAAACCAGCCAATCAATGCCACGAACTGATCATTCACCAGTCAATCTTATAACACCTGTGGTTATTTATGTACAACCCGCAGAAGTTAATTAGGCACCTCGGCTCTGTGATGTCATGCGCGTAATTTATGAACCATAGAGTGCTCGCGCTATGAACATTTTACGGAAAAGCGTGACTAGTCTAGGGTTAAGTCTGACGCGTCGAGGACGAAGAGCGGTGGCCGGCGTCGGTGGCGGGAGGGGAAGCGCATTCCTCGCAAGTGCCAAGTTAACTTCTGCGGGTTGTGGTGTATATTATTACATATAACAAATAACAGGCAATAATTTACGTTTAGTGTGCACGCAAATAATAATGTTATTATTAAATAACTATTATGTCTAATTTACTCCACAATTTTATAAGTGTTGTTGTCTATGGTAACTGTTGAGCTTAAGTACGGAGAAATATCGGACATGCACGTTTTTGGTAGTATTCCAACTAGGAGAGCCAGTTTCGCAGCTATCGGGGCCTTCTCGATTTCATCTATTATTTTGTCTTGGTCAGGCATTACCTAGAAAGGAATTTAAATATTATTTAATTTAGTGCCTAGGAATATATTTATGGACTTATTAAGTTCTTTTATCTGATACTAAAATTGGCATAATTTGGTTTTCGGTCCAGTGCACACTTTTCTTAAAAAAAATTACATTTATCGGTCCAGTAATTTTATCTACGTAGAGCGATTCTTTCTACACCGTCATGCTCGCAGGGCAGGAAATGGTAATTATTGATTATCGACAGACAGACGCGATCAGGATCTTGAACTATGCTAGTATGTATGTAGTGATACGGAAGCTGTAGCATTACCTTGTCAGCAACGTGTTTCTGTACCAATCCATCACCTCCAACATAAAATGTTGAAAAACCATCGTACCATCTGAAAATAAAATTAAATTCACTTTTACATTGTATATTTCAATATGCATGAGCGAAATACAGGTGAAACAAGCCCAATGTGGTTTAGGAACACCTGCTAATGTACTTTAATTTATAAATGTTTATGTGTAAATAAATAAATAAACAATACTACTGGATTTAGGAAATTCCAGAAAAATTATCAAAATAAAGTAGTTCTGACAGAAAAAAAATCTCTATGGCTATACTACCGCCATCTTGAACTTGAATCTAGTTTAATGGATACTGATACGCTTACATACATTCTTGGGCCCAGATGAAAAGAGATGTAACATGATGAAAGTAAAGTTTGTAAAGAAGGCTTAAAATAAAATAAATACTGATAATTCAGTGAAATTTGGCAATCTGGAAACTAAGATAAGGGATAAAGAATAAATAATTATACCACTCATTAGGTATAGCCAGTTTAGCCTCACAAATACCTTTGGCTAAAAGAGGGAAACTTCATCATTGGCTGGGTACCCTGGGACTGGTTAAACGGTTACAGGAGCCATAAGACAACTTGTGAAGTTATAAAAAATATTATGATAGTACTTAGTCCAAGTTGAAAGATTGACTGTTTATATGGAAGAAGTAAAATGAAATGCTGGCAGAGGATGACCTAGGTGTACTTTTATAGAACAGTAGCAGTTGCCAGCGGAACGTACGCGTTGTTTTAGGAATACAACGTTAATACCCCCTTAGGGGTTGATTTTATAAAAACCTTAGGAATATACTATCAGTGGTTTAGGCGTTGATTGTTAGTGAGTCAGCGACACGATCGTTTAATATATTTAAATATATCGAAAGTAATGTTAAAAGTACTCACAATCGCCGAACATGTATGAAAGGTAGGTATGATGAACATAAAATGTCTTTGCCTACCTCTCATTGGATAAAAGGTGTGATGATAGATAGATAGTATAGTATAAAAAATATCTCACACTTCCTGGTCCTTGAAAGCCTCCTTAAGGTTCCACAGCTTGTACCTCCAGAACATGAAGAATACTTTGAAACCAGACAATCCCCGAATCCTCCATCTCATTCTGTAAAAATAAAATCGCATTTTTTTAAAGATAAGACAAAATGTGTTCTTGGAGAAGGTCAGAGAGATGATTTTTCAGGCTTCACTTAAAGGAACCCTCAGGATACATCAGGAACTACTGACGTCGAATGTTCCTTCCACTTTTTAATGGCCAACAAACTACTAAGCAGAATGTGTCCACGGATTAAATAGACAAAAAATGACACATAGTACACAAATAGACAATATTGGATATATTGTGCAGTGATTCTATTACCTAACTGATATTCCTTCACATATGAGACCCTTTATACATTGTACCAAAGTCTCCATATTGAAAGAGCTTCATATAAAGGAGAGACTCTGTGGTGCAGATGCGAATACTAAAATTCTTCCCAATGGGGCCAAGGGCGTAGGTGGGGCAAGGAGGGCAAAAAATGTAAGTTTATTAAATAACAAAATTAATTATTCATTTGGTAAAATTTAAATTTACCGCGCGAAACAATGCAGTATAATATATATAATACATTGTCTAAAATAAGGTCAGTAAATAAAAAGCATATTTAAATTCCTACTACTTATCGAGTTTATTTATTTCTGGTTCAAAAAAAAATGCTGGGTATGCCCATGAATGGAGCATCTACCTACTGGTACAAGTTCGAAGGCAGGAGGTCACGCGGTCGGTCCCCTGACGAAATATTCCATCAATGAATGTTCCCGTGAGGCTGTCAACCGGAACCGGTGGAGACAAATTGCAAGAGCGGCGGCAGTGTTCCTGAGTAATCCATAATCACCACTCTGGTAAGAGTGCATGACTGAGAAGAATACATTTGCGATATGACGCAATTTCAAGCCGCTCAAAACAAGATAAAGAATAAAAAAAACAAATAAAAGTACCTTATCGAAGAGTCCTCAGGGTGTGCTGTAATTTTCATAATTTCAAATTTAACGTACGCAAACTTAAGATGGCCGACAGTACGTAACAGCGCTATTTGTTTTATGTATGGGAGTAATCCGCTGAAAATTAATATTAGGTTAGGAAGGTTTAAACACACTTTGAGGTTTTTCCTTTTTTTTAACCTGAATTAAACTAAATATTAATCGAATATACAATATGGTCTTATTCGTAAATTACTTAGTTATGTTATAATTATGTAGTTAATGTTATATATTATTTTTAATGTTACTCTACATGCAAGACACTCTAGCCCTATGTATGAGTATCCGTTCATTAATAATAGTTTAGCTATGAAAAATATATATAAATAATATAAACTTACACAGTTGTAACTCCTCTTATATTATTAACAAATAGTATGTTGGGAGAATAAATTGAATAGTCCACAGATTTGGTAAATAAGTTAGATAGCTGAAAATAATAAAAAATAATGAGTTACTTTTGTCACCAACATTATAATTTATACTTACAATCTTTTAAATAGGTACATACACAAATATGTTTATAACTACTTATCAATTTTTTTTGTCCATTTTTTTTTGTAGATAATTTTATTCTACACAATTCTTTCTTACTTCATTCAGTTATATCTTTGGGATTAGACAGCATATGCAATAAAATTCCCTGTGGCTATGTTTCATTAAATTGCCATTATGAAAGAAACATAAAATATTAGCTTCAATATTGAAATACTATTAAATTGTGACACTTATCTATCTCCACAGGAAAATAGTGTCAATCCTTTAAATAAAGTGCTTCTTACAAACAACAACAAAAATAAATTAATATTTTACATTTCATAGCAGGCATAATTACTTGGCACATTTGGTTTACTTAAATTAGTGATGCAACTACTGAAAAATAAATATAGTCAGTAAAAAATCGAATTCATAAAATAAATTGGACCTTGTTTACATAAATAGCTCCTTTGTTAGTACTCAAAGCTGATAAAAAGGCTTAATGATTAATAATTTGCCGCCATTTTGTTTCTAGGGTGCGTCAGCATAATAAATATTTTAAACATATACATAATCCCGTCATTTAAATTATCATTCTGACATCATATCAAAATTAAAAATAATGAAAATAAATATTAAATTATTGTTCCAATTGATTATAATTTAAGAAATAATCAATGATTGAATAAAGCACTTTTAATTCATGTAGTCAACATCTTAAAGTAAAAATTAATTTATAAAAGTAAGTGTTACAAATCGCTTCCTATAATGAATAGAGTATAGTATTGAATATTTTTAAATAAGATACATATTTTTTTACTTATAACTTCATACTAACATCACTGGAAAGTGTATGGAACACTCTCATTAGTTGTTCTTCACTGGGGCGACCGTCCTGCTGGCTGTCAGGGTCAGGAGACACAGCAGCATTGGTACAGTAAACCACAGCTTCATTCTCAAGTCTAGACAGGTAGCTTTTTTCTATATCCTGAAATAAAAAAGGTTCTTTATTCTATATGTAGGTTTATAAAGATGGAAAAATATGGAAGAATAACTCAATGGGCCAGCTGCCATGGGAGTTTTGTCAAGATGATATAGATTATCTTAAAAACTAGGGGTATCCGTAATTTGTAGTCTTCACTACGATGTTTTAAGAGGGTGATTGAGAGGATAAGGGATTCATAAACTGATTAAAAAACTCTTAAATTGGAAAGTCCTTCCATTAATGACTCTGATTTCAAATTACTTTTAGTGAAAATTGATAAGATTTTTTCATATGATTGTACCAAGTGAATGTTTTGCAGATTTTAATAGTTTGAACTTAAGTAAGTTCTAGGACTAATAAAATTTCATAAACATTTACCTCATTGATATATTTCAGTATATCAGTATTATTAATATAATTTTTAAAGTGTACTGGTTCAACATTAAAAGTCTGCTTTTCGCCTTTCCATTCCAAATAATCTTCTTTATTAGAACCCAAATATTTGACAGGGACATCAATGTTTACTGGGTTGATTTCATGTGTTACAAAGTCGCTGTGTCCTTGAAGTTGTTTATATTTCTCATTCTCAATATTTTCATTTATAGCTTCTTGAAGGAAGATGTCATCAATGGATTCTGTTGTATATTTTGGTGCCACTTGGTAGCAAACATTCCTATGTGCTACTGGCTGAAATTTTACACAATTGTTTGTTATATTGAGACCGACATGTTTATTTAAGTCCATCGATGTAAAAATCATGTATGTACTCTATATAGAGATAATACGTTATACCAAACCTTAGCTATTGAAGGATAATAAATTTAAACAATTATGGTGTTTTTGACTAAATATAATAATAACAGACCACTCACTTCTTCAAGATGTGTCGATCGCAATGGAAATCTTTTAGATAACCTGTTCGAATGATTTGTCGTCGTAAACGTTATCCCATTCAGAGGTAATATTTTGTGAGATAAGGTACGCAGACAAATAGCCATTTTGATTTAAAATGCAGCTTTTCGTTCGTAGAATAAACTCAGTGAAATTAATGTTTGCGGAAACGCAACTTTTCCGACATATTTTCACTTCGAACAGAAACCGCAATGTGACATTTATATTTTTCTATTTCAAAACTGCGCAAAAAATTATTGGCCAAGATCACCTGGGTTAGCATATATTTTGACAGCGACACTTTCGTTTCGGTCGAATGGCCTTGAACAGGCCAAAACGTTCATGTCCAACAAGGACCGGCCAGAGATAGCCCGGACCGGGCATGCCCTGCACAAGAATGCCGAGCAATTTGCTTGGCCGGACAAAGACAAGTACACAGAATTTTCCCGCACATTGTTGGGCCGGACCTCTCGGCCCCGGGCTATCTCTGGCCGGTCCTTGTTGGACATGAACGTTTTGGCCTGTTCAAGGCCATTCGACCGAAACGAAAGTGTCGCTGTCAAAATGTATGCTAACCCCACATTCCAGTAGTAGTAATAATAAAATCTAGATTATTCTATCTATAGATAGACATAATTGTATCAAAATAATTATTATAATAACATGCATTTACAGATTATGGAATTCACACTAATTCGCAGATGGAATTCGGGTGCGAGTGTGATGGGCACCGAGCGCCTGAATGTTCGACGTTCAAGAACGCCGCGGTTCCTGAAAGATGGGACTTCGCCAAGAAGTGCAAGCTATGCTTCCGCTGTCTTCGCGTGCGCCGGCACCATCACAGGAGTTGGCAAGCAATAAAAATGAAATCTGAGTTTTATTCTCATAGGGAGAATTCAAACAAATGACCTATTTGACTGACAGTGACAATCAAAATCAATCAATTAATTGAACAATAATCTGTCAAAATCTAAAGATTCTGTGGAGAAGTGCTGCTGATGCTGCTGATAAACAAATTTTGTGAAAGGAAATTTATTAAATTTTCTAATAAATAGTAAAAAATAGAGATAGTTGCAAAGTCACAGAAGTAAAAATGAATATTACAAAACTGCTCCCAAAGTCCTTTAATCAACTCCTGAATATTAATCCGGTAATATTTTGCGCATCGCTTTTTAACCTTTCAAACAAATGTATTAAAACCGGCCGGTAAATAAACCAAGATCGAACTTATTGCAGGTATTAACATGCGGTATTGTGCACATGAGCCATTCCAAAAGTGGTATATCAGAACACAAGGCTAAGGTTATGAGTAAAGGACTTCCTGAGAAAAAACCACTTCCAGGAGTCAAAAGTATAATTCTTGTCGCTTCTGGCAAAGGTGGAGTAGGCAAGACAACGACAGCTGGTATTTATGAATTGCAAAAATATTTTCTAATACAACTGTAACATAGATTTTAAGTCTACAAGGGGTCTTTCATAATATATGATGCCAGAAATTTATAACCAAAGTATAGTTTATGTTTGTTTCCAGTTAATCTTGCATGTGCCATGAAAGTGATAGAGCCTGACAAAGAAATAGGCCTCCTCGATGCAGATGTGTTTGGACCCTCTGTGCCCCTTATGATGAATATTAGTGGAGAGCCAATGCTGAATGATGATCATCTTATAGAACCATTACTCAATTATGGAGTTAAATGGTTAGTACACCTCTTTTATTTGACATCTAGGGGGGTTTATGTTTTTAGATTGCATCATACCATTAAGCACAGCATTTTGTATGCACTGTTTAAGTTCTGTCATACTTACTGGGACATTTGCAGTGTCATTTTAATGGACAAATGATAATGTAATAGTATTATAATGAACCATTTCAATTGCCTTAAAGTATTAAGCCCAAATTACACAGTTCAATCAGCACTTTGGTAGAAATGTATGTGCATAGTGTTGAATGAATCACTTTTATATTTACAAACCCTCCCAATTTAATAACTCATATTGTTATATCTTACAGAACCCTAACATTATTTTAATAGGAATAAAATATCTAGCTTCTGTCTGTAGCTACCATTGGTAGCCTACCCAAAATGTGTTATAATTTGGTCCAAAAATTTATTAATTTTTCAAACTTACATTTTCTTTTTATAATATTAGTATAGAATAGATAATTGTTTTCTTCCAAAATTAGAGATATACAACATAATATGTATATGGACAATTCAATATTTGGCAGGCAGGGGGTCTACAGAGATTAAAAAAATTAGCAAGTGGTCTATGGAGCCAAACATTTAGGGGACACCTCTGCCGTGCAAGCATGACCATAGACAAAATCTCAGTTAGAAAGAGAAAGCTATCATTTCCCGTATTAGTAAAGCAGGACAAAAAGTAGCATAGCAGAAAACGGTTCTTTTGTTCTTGCTTTATTGTTGTGGTTTTGTCTACACAGTCATGCTCGCACGGCAGGTATAGATGGTTCTATTTGGTTCATTCTTTCAAGACAAAAGCGAACCATATAATATTTTGATAATTTATGCTTTCAGTATGTCAATGGGTCTACTAGTGTCCGGGGAGAATGCGGTAGTATGGCGCGGTCTGATGGTGATGCAGGCTCTGGACCGACTGACCAGAAACGTGGCCTGGGGACCTCTGGACTGTCTGGTGGTGGACACGCCGCCCGGCACTGGAGATACACATCTGTCTCTCGCACAAAATTTACCTATTGATGGTGTGTATGATTTTTATTTTTAGGATTCTATAGTTTACATTGTACAGTCCTTCAGTCCTTCTGTTTCAAAACTCTTTTATAATACTCCGGTTAGGGGCCGTCCCCTCGAACGAGAGAATCGCGGCGATAGTCTCGTCCGTGCCACCAAATTCCATACAAACTGTATGGGCCAATCTACACAGGGCGATACTATCGCCTATTGAGTTTGTATGGCACGGCGAGACTATCGCCGCGATTCTCACGCTCATGGAGAAGGCCCCATCTCTTAATTTCAACATAACAAAACATTTAATTTTCATTTTTGATTTTTTTTTTTAATTAAGCCATTGTTTGTAGATCTTTTTTAATGAGATATAGCCCCCCTCCCCCTTTTTTAAAGGTTCGTCGTTGGCCGAATGATTAAGACGTCTGGTATTAACTAGAGAGACCACGGGTTTGATCCCGGCCATGTACCAATAGGTTTTTTAATTAAAACTTATTTACATAATCCGACAAACCACACTTCTAGGGGCTTTTCCCCTGTAAATATACCTCAACAGAACTGGCCACTCGTTAGGTATAGCCTCACAAATACTATCAGCTAAACAAGGGAGATAAGAGAAAAAAAATCAAGTAAACTGGTCTTAGTAAATATTCTCAATCAAAATATTATAACAGGCACTTTTACGAAATACAAAATTAACAGTATTGTCTCTGCTAGGAACTAGGCTTGCAACGAATATCGACAACAATTCGGTATTCGGCCGAATAATACCATACTATTGGTTGCAAGCCAACTAGGAACCCTATACTCTATGCTGGCCCGTTTTTTCTATTTAAGAGACTGACGCAATACAAATCGAGTTAAACTATGTAGTCTATTATATGTTCTGTTCGCGACGAAGTGATCAGTGTCCGTGAAAGTGAAATAGTATTCGAAAGTGAATCAGTGAATTAATGCCTCATAGTGCCAGTGCTTGAAATAGTGAAACATAGACTATCGATATAGAGTTTAGACATAGGCCTAAGTGAGCGAGTGCACTGCGTTGCGCGAGGGCGGGGGTAGACCCCCAAGGCAAGCTCGCACCGCGAGCTATGTCAACCCGTAGGCTCGAAAGGCATCCGCTGACCAATACCCGTTGTCTGTCTAAGACGGAAAGATTGGTACAGTGACTGGCATAGATTCGTATTTCCTCTGAAAAGGTATAGCTTCAGACGAAAATTGATTCGGAATATTGCACTGTATAACTTGTTTACAGATTGGAACGGCAACTAACTTGCCACTTGTACCTAATGTTATTATTTGGAATTACACATGTGTAAACTTACCTCGCTTACCACGAGGCGGTCGAAGGGTTCGTTCGACCATGCTATCGTTAGGGACTATGTCCCTAAAATAATGTATATTGATGTGAAATAGTATTTAACACTACTCGACTATTCTTGGGGGCCTGATCAACCCACAAGGATAAACTAACTAATTGACTGTTCGAATATCGTACGAGGCCCCATCGATCGGACCGTAAAGGGAGAAGCCTGACGGATTCAGAATACTGAGTCCGTCCGTTGCTCGACGCGACTTTGGATGTGCCTAATTGACTGCTCGAATATCGTACGAGGCCCCATCGATCGGACCGTAAAGGGAGAAGCCTGACGGATTCAGAATACTGAGTCCGTCCGTTGCTCGACGCGACTTTGGATGTGCCTAATTGACTGCTCGAATATCGTACGAGGCCCCATCGATCGGACCGTAAAGGGAGAAGTCTGACGGATTCAGAATACTGAGTCCGTCCGTTGCTCGACGCGACTTTGGATGTGCCTAACTAATTGACTGCTCGAATATCGTACGAGGCCCCATCGATCGGACCGTAAAGGGAGAAGCCTGACGGATTCAGAATACTGGGTCCGTCCGTTGCTCGACGCGACTTTGGATGTGCCTAATTGACTGCTCGAATATCGTACGAGGCCCCATCGATCGGACCGTAAAGGGAGAAGCCTGACGGATTCAGAATACTGAGTCCGTCCGTTGCTCGACTCGACTTTGGATGTGCCTAATTGACTGCTCGAATATCGTACGAGGCCCCATCGATCGGACCGTAAAGGGAGAAGCCTGACGGATTCAGAATACTGAGTCCGTCCGTTGCTCGACGCGACTTTGGATGTGCCTAATTGACTGCTCGAATATCGTACGAGGCCCCATCGATCGGACCGTAAAGGGAGAAGCCTGACGGATTCAGAATACTGAGTCCGTCCGTTGCTCGACGCGACTTTGGATGTGCCTAATTGACTGCTCGAATATCGTACGAGGCCCCATCGATCGGACCGTAAAGGGAGAAGCCTGACGGATTCAGAATACTGAGTCCGTCCGTTGCTCGACGCGACTTTGGATGTGCCTAACTAATTGACTGCTCGAATATCGTACGAGGCCCCATCGATCGGACCGTAAAGGGAGAAGCCTGACGGATTCAGAATACTGAGTCCGTCCGTTGCTCGACGCGACTTTGGATGTGCCTAACTAATTGACTGCTCGAATATCGTACGAGGCCCCATCGATCGGACCGTAAAGGGAGAAGCCTGACGGATTCAGAATACTGAGTCCGTCCGTTGCTCGACGCGACTTTGGATGTGCCTAATTGACTGCTCGAATATCGTACGAGGCCCCATCGATCGGACCGTAAAGGGAGAAGTCTGACGGATTCAGAATACTGAGTCCGTCCGTTGCTCGACGCGACTTTGGATGTGCCTAACTAATTGACTGCTCGAATATCGTACGAGGCCCCATCGATCGGACCGTAAAGGGAGAAGCCTGACGGATTCAGAATACTGAGTCCGTCCGTTGCTCGACGCGACTTTGGATGTGCCTAATTGACTGCTCGAATATCGTACGAGGCCCCATCGATCGGACCGTAAAGGGAGAAGTCTGACGGATTCAGAATACTGAGTCCGTCCGTTGCTCGACGCGACTTTGGATGTGCCTAACTAATTGACTGCTCGAATATCGTACGAGGCCCCATCGATCGGACCGTAAAGGGAGAAGCCTGACGGATTCAGAATACTGAGTCCGTCCGTTGCTCGACGCGACTTTGGATGTGCCTAATTGACTGCTCGAATATCGTACGAGGCCCCATCGATCGGACCGTAAAGGGAGAAGCCTGACGGATTCAGAATACTGAGTCCGTCCGTTGCTCGACTCGACTTTGGATGTGCCTAATTGACTGCTCGAATATCGTACGAGGCCCCATCGATCGGACCGTAAAGGGAGAAGCCTGACGGATTCAGAATACTGAGTCCGTCCGTTGCTCGACGCGACTTTGGATGTGCCTAATTGACTGCTCGAATATCGTACGAGGCCCCATCGATCGGACCGTAAAGGGAGAAGCCTGACGGATTCAGAATACTGAGTCCGTCCGTTGCTCGACGCGACTTTGGATGTGCCTAATTGACTGCTCGAATATCGTACGAGGCCCCATCGATCGGACCGTGAAGGGAGAAGCCTGACGGATTCAGAATACTGAGTCCGTCCGTTGCTCGTCGCGACTTTGGATGTGCCTAATTGACTGCTCGAATATCGTACGAGGCCCCATCGATCGGACCGTAAAGGGAGAAGCCTGACGGATTCAGAATACTGAGTCCGTCCGTTGCTCGACGCGACTTTGGATGTGCCTAATTACTTGACTTGTTCGCCTCCTTCGGGAACGCCCCGCCCGATGGAACTTTACAAACTCATATTCGGAGTTTGATAGAAGCCATGTCCTCTTGGCAGGAGAGTTCCACAAGGGAACCTCTCAAACTCATATTCGGAGTTTAGAGGACATACTCATATTTGTTGATGTGAGTCTTTCGTCGTGAAATAGTTTGAGATCACTCGAACCGAGCCTTACAACCTCGGTTTCACCTAATAGAAGGGTAATAAGGGTAAAAGCGTCAAAGAGATATGGTGATGATTGATGCATATATATTACTCATGTTCGGATTTAATATGTAAAGCTTAATGATGTTACATACATATGTTTACATTATTTATATTTGGATTATCTGTACAGTTCAACGAGACTTATGTGTTTATAACCCTTGTATTTAATATAATATTTATAAGATTTGGTTGTATTTAAATCTGTGGAGTTTCTTGCCATTTCTTCTCCACAGATATAATTTCCGAAATGGTGGTAAACTCATGTATGTTTGTTTAAAATAATAATAAACGATTCTATACCCGTTGTTTCACTGAGCGAACTGTGCTCTGATTGGTTGACGTTAACCGCGTGGGAGGTTCTTGTTGTCGCGGCGACGTTCCGTGCGCTGCTCGCTATATAATGGCGAGCAAACGGAGCGATCGCCATTACCACAATACTTTAGGTGGCTATGGCCACCCTGGCCCAAGGGCCTAAAGAAGACACCGGGGGGTCGTTGCCCCCCTGAGACTCGCAGGTGCAACGGGGGTTACCCCAGCGCCTCCCAGCCCCATGATGATGATGCGATCGCCAGTCTGCGTCAAGATCTCGCGACAACCTCCCAGCAGCCGTCCAGTGGCCGCCCGGGCTAGATTGAAGTTACATCGTGCAGTTTCAATAGTCTCCCAGTTTCCCAGTCTACCTACCTACCCTACCTTGATAGTCAGTTCCCTGGGTCTCTCGCTCTCTACAGCAGACCGCCGGAACATGTTCTGTCCTTAAAAATAATTAAATTAATCAGTGATTGAAAATAATCCAAAAAGTAATGATATCAAGGTGACATTGAATAATGCAGATCGTTTGACTGACCCATTCAGTTGTTTTAACCTCTCGTGATATTTGTATGTTATCTATGACAGAAATAAATTAAAGATGCAGCGATACTTAAATAAAATTCACCAATTTGTAGTTTCTTAAACTGTCGCTTCAAGGGTGCCTTTATGATAATAGGTCATTGGCAGCTGATACAGAATAGATATGTAAATATAAATAAATGGTTCAATGTGTGAGTCATGTTTGCCCTGCGATGACCACGAATATTGGTGTATTCTGCAATTTCATATTAATTTTATTTATTTTACAATCACAAGAGACAATAATACTAATAATGTACAGATGTCGCTCTTACATTTTATTTGAAACTAGCTTTCCGCCCCCGGCTTTGCCCCTGAATATTTTTGAACAAAATTAAATCACTGGGATATTGTAGCTTGCTATTAGGGGCCATCCATAAATTACCTCACAGGTTTAGGGGGAGGGGGGGTCCAACAAAGTGTGACATGTCATACAAAACAACTATTTATTGTATGTATTATGTGACAATGGGGGGGGGGGTTTCGTGTGACGTAATTTATGGATGGCCCCTTACTGAAAAAATTTTGGAATCGGTTCAGTATTTTTAGATTAAAGTCACCCGCCGCGTCCAACTGTGCCCTTTTCATTCAAAATCTCTGTTAGAAAGAGAAAGATATAATTTCCCGTAGCGACAAAGCAGGACAACATGTAGCGTCGCGGAAACCGGTCCTTTTTCTCTTGCTTTAGCTATATGGGACATTATATATTACTCTTTCTAACTGAGATTTTGTCTACGTACAGAGATCCTTTCTACACCATCATGGTAGTACGGCAGATCAAAAAGACTTAAGTCTAGCCACCTATGTTTGCACACAGCATCCTGTTAATAATATTATTAATTTTAATTGCAGGTGCCCTCGTAGTGACAACTCCACAATCGGCCGCGTTACAAGTTACAAAACGCGGAGTGAACATGTTTGAAAAACTAAAAGTTCCCATCATCGGTTTGGTAGAAAATATGTCGCACGCAATATGTACGCAGTGCGGCTCTAAGAACTACGTCTTCGGCAACGATACCAAACAAACTGCTGAACAGATGGGTCTTGAAATTATACAGAGCTTCGAAGTGGACCAAAATATGTCTGATTGCATAAATAGTGGGAAACCAGCCATATATGCCTTGCCTGATAGTGTACATGCAGAAAAATACAGACAACTAGCAAACAAAGTGTTTAAATATATAGAGAGTAAAGGAAACGAAAAAGTAGAAGTCAATAAAAATTAATTATTTTTCTTTGTTAAAATAATAATATAAGAAATATTCTATGATGTAAAATGGAGTTAGTACAAGTTGAAACTTAAGTAATACAAAGTACGTAACAATATGGAGAATTTATATGTAAATACAATTATTTAATATATATTTAACAAGATTATCGATTTTTTTTATTTACAATTAAAATAAAACTAAAACATCATTGACATCTGTAATATTTATTCCATATAACACAATAAAGATTTGATTGCATATTTGTATGGCCAAACGATATAAGCTAAGTCAGTAAAAATGCTATAAAAATAAATATTTCACAGTACATGTATTTAATTGAAACAAAAAAAATATTAAAATCTCTACATTATATCTATATTTCATTTGCACTTTTATAATGGTCATTGGGAAGATTAAGGATTTGAGAATAGATTGATAAGAACATTAAAAACATTCCCTTAGTAGAAATCACAAGGATAGAAAAAATATAAACTCAAGGAAACAACAACAGTATTGGTCACTAAGTACAAAAAACATTTATATTATTAGCTGCTTGAAACACGACACAGAAAAACGCTCTATCAATCAAGTTAGGATTGTCATGCACCATACATTTTTGATTGACTCGACTGATCGAGCATAGATTTTCGCTCCCCAGGGAACCGTAATATCTCTAACCTTTTTAGGCCCTTCAAGCCAACGACGACTAGTGTATAATACATTGTAAATTCTCCCAGTAAACAATTTCTTATTGCCTAACATTGTTTACGTATGGAGACGCCAATTTTTTCGTTACTTTGTCTAGAAAAGGCCTGGAGAGCCAGAAAATCTGTCGTGTCAAGCGGCCCAATTAAAGACATCACACAAGAATTCAATTCGGAATGAAAATTTCACATTTTATAAATGATAGGTATAACAATCAGTCAACAAACATACTTATTTAAAGTTTGGTGGTAATGGATCGCCACAAATCGCGACACAGGCTCTCCTAAGTCACTCATTAATCATTTCGCTGAGTATACTGTTACATTATGAGCAAGCTATGACCGAGCACCATTTCAGATTTTCTCAATTAATAGAAATATCACTCGGTATTATAAACCAAGTGGATTCAAAAACAACCTAAACGTAAACGTACATCCATCAAAAAACGTTAACACTTGATAAGTTTAATATAACGTTTTTTGATAGGCGTACAGTAAAATTTCAAATCACTGTATATTATATACAAGTCGTAAGGTCTCCAATAAAAGTCTTTGTATGTACACGTCTCCTAGCCTCCCCCAGGTCTAAGTCGTCTACCATTTCTTCTTGTGTTCGTCCATACTGACTCCGCCCGGGCCCAAGTACACGATCATGAGGAGACCGCCGATCACCGACAATGTCTGTAAACAAACAAGTGAGACGTTCAAGTCGAGTTGAATCATGGTATGAGGTCTACCTGTTGTATGGAGAGTAGGGTTGTAAGTCTCCAGGGTAGAGCGGAATTGTCCAGACTTATCCCTTGCTAGCTCAGCTCAAGGTAGGTTGCGAAATGTAGAGTTGATGAAGGAAACCCACATTTGGCATCAGAGTTGACTACATACCTATGCCACTTATTTAACGACCCCGCCCCCAGCTTCGCAAGGTTACAATATGGGTTTACAACAATTTGAATACCTAACCTACACAAATACGCTATAACTACTTATCTATTAGAGATAGATATATATATATGCTACCGCGGACTTTTTTGTAGATAATTTTATTCTAAACAATTCTTTCCTACATCATTTTGTTATTATCTCTGAAGAATATGCTATCTACAGCATACGCCATGAAAACTTCCCCCCCCGACTTGATTCACTTATACTGTTAATGCTCATCTCCTAAACATGATAGGTCCATGTTTAATAATCGTAAACCTTTCCGGTGAATCAATCTATCTAATAGTGGAAACCGCAACAAAATCCGTTCAGTAGTTTTTGCGTGAAAAGGTCACAGACAGACAGACGCGGCGGGGACTTTGATTTATAATATGTAGTATTTAAGAGTCGATTCGTTTTCAGTAAATACACGCGCAAACGAGTTTGATCTTAGTTAATAAAGGCATAAAGTTCATTTTAGTTCCTTCGTACAGGTTAAATAGTGCGCGAATTGTCTTAAAATCGTAGAAAGTAGGTCCTATTTTTATTGTATTAAAAAACCCAATTCATATTATAGTAACTAAGTGAACATAAGTCCTATTTGTAATTTTAGAGGTAACTTTGGATTTCTTTCCATCGCGAAAATTTCAAGGAATTGCGTTTTTGGTCCATATGGCGCCATAGTATATATCCTCTATTTTATGAATGCTAGGGTAGGCCCCTACCCCTACCTCTACTCCTGCCCCCTACCCTCTACCACTACCACTAGTTGTCATCAATAGTTGTCGCAGCGCACGCAATTTAAGGAATTTCTTAGGTAATTTTTTTACACCTTGGGTTACATTATTAGAGTTTTAGTAAGGATCCCTAATTTTTTTGAAAACAGAATATAGCCTATGTCACTCAGGGTGAATGTAGCTTTTCAATGGTGAAAGATTTTTTTTGAAATCGGCACTATAGTTTTTGAGTTTATTCATTACAAACATACACACACACAAAAATACAAATCTTTCCTCTTTATAATATTAGTACAGATTAAGTACAAAAAGAAAGGAAAAGTCATCGGGAAAAGTATTGTGGGTACAGCAAACGTTTACGCGAAGCAATGTGAGGTCGGCCCTTTACAGGGGACGATTAACATACATATTATGATCACGCCTTATTTCCCTTTGGGTAGGCAGAGACCAAAATATAGGTATCCACTTGCCACAATCATGGTATACTTCTTTTACCGTATTTATATCCATACATCTTTCGGTGCATGCTCTTTGATTTCGGGTGTTTTTATTTCCCTTTTTTTAACAGACTTAAAAAAAAGGAGGAGTTTCTCAACTCTACTGCAATTTTTTTTGTACGCGATGGACCGATTTTTATGGTTTCTTTTTTAATCGACAGAGATATCTTTCGGATTTGTGAAAATTGGTTTAATAGTTTTTCAGAAATTAAGAAAAAATGATTTTTCAGACAATTATAGGTCTGTTGGTGACATTGAGCAGATCTTCTCTTCTTTCTTAGAATGTATTTAATTTTGCAGCCTAATTTGGCACTTCAAATTCAACTGCGAAATATTGAATTATTTCTTGGTTTTCAGTGAACAATAAAAAAAAGTAAATCTATATATATAAAACAAAGTCGGGTTTGTTCGAACGGCTGGACCGATTTTCATCGTTTTTGATTTGTAGTATTTGTCTCTGTCCCGAATAGCAGAATAACTATTAAAACATTAAAAAATGCACGAAAAAAAAATTATAAAGAAAAACATTTTCTATGGAACGACTTTTTTGATTGATGACAGAAACAAAAATTCAACTGTCAAATCGATTGGTTTTAATAATTCAAAATCACTGGTTCCATTCCACATCCGGTCATGGCGCCGACCCCGCACGCGTTTTCGTCATGGCGTGATGTGGAATCCGGTTTAATCCCGGCCGCGCTGTGTGTAATGGTTGTGATTAGTCAGTGATTAGTAAGACATATCGGCTTACTATTGCACAAGATTAAACACTGGAGACTGGCAGAATTGCGACGAAAGTCAGCACTGTTGCCATATATCAAAAGAAGGAGAATTCCAAATCATTCGGTCAATCAGTCATGATGTTTCCTCGAGCTATGGAAAAGTAAGAAAAAAATGTGTTGTTCGTTATAATACAGGGAGTTTAGAAGAAAAAAATCGGAAAAACATTTTGTATGTGAAGTGGTAGGAGTAGAGATAGGTGTAGTGGTAGTGGTAGGAGTAGGGGGAGCGGTAGTGGTAGGAGTAGGGGTAGTGCGGTAGTGGTTGGAGTAGAGGTAGTGGTAGGGGTTGGAGTAGGGGTAGTGTAGGAGTAGGAGTAAGGGGTAATTGTTTTTCACGGACAAAGGAAAGTAATAATATTATTCAATTACTTTTTTTTTTTTCTTATCAATGTTGTGTTGTTGTTATAAAAATGTTAATAGCCCTATAATTGACACTGCGTCTACTAAGTCATAAAAATATACAATGCATATGTGTGGACGTAGGTGTTGTTGGGCTATTTATAATAAATAAATAAATAAATAGCAAGCAAGCCAACGTTTTGGCAGGACAACGTCTGCCGGGTCAGCTAGTTTTAAATAAATATGACTGCATCAATACTCGTGTAGATACAGATAAGTTAATCTGTTCATAATTAGCAAGCAAAAGTTCATCAGCAGTGCAGTGCAATACACTAATTATAACGTAAACAATATCTGAATGACTTCATTAATTTCGTTCTCATATCGCGAGGGTTTTTTTAATGTTCGACTTTTGAACTACCAATTTATCATCCAATGTTTTATTTAAGTGAGGGCCAATAATCGATGATATGGTTTAATGCCCGGCAGTTAGTGCTATTAATAAAATTTATCTAGTGTAACATCGAGATGGGTCAATACGGGGACCTCCGAAACTAAAGAGATAGCAAAATGTGTTCTAAGGAACATTGTCGTCGATTTTAGAGATAAGAAAAACTGCATTTATAGATTAAAAAAAAAACTCTACTCGGAAATCGAAACAGGTCATTTTGAAAAAAAAAATCTAAAATTAAGCTTCCAATAAATCTAAATGCTCACCGTTTGTTAACAGGGTGTTAACGATTACTGTTTGTGAGTTTTTCTTATGTCCACCTGCATGGACTGCATGTGTTTGTGTGCGTAAATAATGTATTTTCTGTCATTATAGTCGGACTGGACTAACCAATTTTGGTCCCCAGTATGATTAAGGTTCAATTTCAAAATACGCGCAACTTAGCACTTTTTAAAAATATTACAAAAATACTATAATTGTAATTTTAACGCTTAAGTTGAAAGAATGTTGTTCTATTACAATAAATAAATATAATTTAAAATGAAGTGAGATTTATAGCGAAAATAACAATTTTATGGGCTATAATTTTTTATTTTTACTTTTTTTTAATATGATTGTGATTTTAATTTTTGAAGAAAAAAACCAAAATATTAATATATTTATTGATAACTATTTTCCTGAGGATATTTATAGTCTAATAATATTTTTTTACTAGCTGTCCGCTCCTGGCTTCGCCCGTGGATATTTTCGAACAAAATAAAATATACCCTACAGCACTCATAGATAATGGCTTGCCTGCACTACCCCTACCCCTGCCCCTACCCATACCCCTATCACTACCCCTACCCCTACCTCTACCCTGTTTCCCACGACTTTGTATGTGTCTATTTCAGAATGTTGGCAAACATACACTTCATACATAGCTTTTGTCATGTTCACCTCTGCCCACCCCGTTCCCGTCGTCATGCTGTGATGGTATATAGCCTATGTTACTCAGGGATAATGTAGCATTCTAATGGTGAAAGAATGATCAAAATCCGTCCAGTAGTTTTGAGTTTATCCGTAACTAACATACAAAAATACAAATCTTTCCTCTTTATAATATTAGTATAGATTGTGAGATCGGCAAGTGATTTCAGATATTAGAATTAGAAGTTTGAAACTTGATGTTGAAAGCGAAATTGAGAAAAGTCGTCTCAATTATCTTGTTATAATTCAAAAATTCTTTATTAATTTAAAAGTTTTCTTAATTTACTTTTTAGATAACAATATTCTCTATAAAGTGGCTAAATAACAGGTAATTTCTTCAAGTGCTTCATGGAAATTATACTGTTCAAAAAGTACAGTTTTTGATCCAAGAGTACTTGGTAGATTTCACTGGTAGAGTGTTGTTGACTTGAAATTGGGAGGTCCCGGACTAAATTCACACTAGCACCAATTCTTTTTAAGAATATGTGCTTTAATCGACTTCTCGTGCTTCATAGGGCGTCCACAATTCTTTCAAATATAACTGATGCTTATGTCTTTGCCACCTGTTCTGTTTAAACTAGCAAAACGTGGACACCGTTACTCGCGTCTGTTTGTTTTTATAAATCGCCTGCGCTTGGCAATATTTCGCTAGATAATATGCTTAAAAAATATAGGGTTGCACCATTTTCCTAGCCTTTTTTTGACAATCGACAATAAAATGTTCCTGGCGATAGGTCATTATTTTTCTAAAAAAATCTAAACTTCCTTCCATAACAGGATTCAAGACTGACAAATCAAATAATCACTGTTTCTAAGCAAAAAAACTCTCATGGACTCCATACATTAAAAAACATACCTAGCATGATTTGCAACTCTTAATCTCTTACAATTGATATACAATGACATAACATAAATTCATTGTGTGTATGAATGAATTACCACTATAATTTGTGTATTATATGAAATGTATTAGGTTTTATTTAGCAAAACTATGTTTTTTTCATCTATCATGATCTACCGACTATGGATTTGGCCGACTAACGAACGACTAATCGGCCCAAAAATAACAGACTATTTAGCTACTAGTCACCGACTGTAAAAGTGGTCCATAGATCCCCTTACTAACATGGTGTATCAGTACATAATTTTTTACATTATTTCCAGTTTCCTGTAAGTGTCGAATAGTCAAGCCTCTTTGCAGACTACAAATATGGCTAGTCAGTAGATCCCTAGTAGCGTCAAATCAAAATACATCATCGCCTAAATAAGGAAGGCTTGTCCTCGGCTGGGTACCTACCCTGGTGGCCCCATCACTACATATTATCTCTGTCTGTCTGCCTACTACCCTCAGAAACTACTATAAGGATTTTGAAACTGTTCTCACTAATAGGTAAGACTATAGGAAAGTTTACGGGTATTAAACATGGTTCTATCAAGTAGAGTTTAGTAGAGGGCGCCAGCGCACTTTCTTGGTGTATGCTGTCTAATTTGTCAGATACATAACATACAGATTTGTCATATCTAATAAGCGTATTTGTAAACCGATTTTGTCCTCCACTGTACCCTGGAGCCCCGTGAAGTTATAAAAATGTACTCACCTGGAAGAAGTCATACTTGAGGAAGTCCCTCAGAGGCTTATAAGACGGCACCGCCCACCATGCGTTATGGTACAGATTCAGTATACTGAGCACCAGCACCAGCATGAGAGCGGACACTTTGGTGCGGTAGCCCACCGTCACCAAGATCATCAGGATGCTGCCCAGGAGGTCTTGGATAATCTGGGGAGAGGTGGTTTGATTAACATCTTAGCTCTCTGTATGTGACAATTGCGTGAAATGCGACGGAAAGGTAGGGAGACGCGCGCGCTATTCAAATGATGAGTTTGAAAGGGGAGAGAGAAAAATGGAGAAAGTGAAATAAGATTATTTGTAATATAAAAGGTTATCGAGGTTACACATCAACGGCCGCTACAGTACCTAAGACCCGTTGTTTTTTTTACTTTATCTATATTAAGTATTATAAGCTGGGGTCCAACGGCCTATTTTTTGACAGGCCGTTGGAACTGTCGCGTCCGATGAGGCCTGCGATGGACTGTCGTCGCCCGTCCGATCCGACGGGAGTAGGTAAGCTCAAAAGCGCGACGCGGTCCCCTACGAAATCGCCGCCAAACACCGTGGGAATTGCTCGACACAGGCCGCGACAGGCGTGGCAAGGTCCGGCGCGGCCTGGCAGTTAACGTGCAGTGGGACTTCAGCTTTATGCAGATGAAGAACTACACAAACTTGTTCTTTTATCCCCGCAACGTGTACTGTCTTCTGTGGCATAGCGTGGATAGTGGGCGCCACTGGAAGACCACATTTGATGTTTTTTCTTTTTTTAAATTAATTAATCAATTACATAATTTTAACAAAATAGAGGTCGCCATAATCGCCATAGAGGCCAAATTTAATTCAGGATTTAATTGAGATTGAGGTCAATATTAATCGTTAATCTATAATTATATAAAAAATATTCAATAGCCTTCTAGCACAATAGAGTTTTAGGACAGTCAGGATGATAGCAAATGGCATTCAATTATCTTTTGTTAACGCTTCTGTAAAAATCGGCGTGTTGATATATAACTTATTATGGAAATCTTACCTGCAAAAATGACACCTCGAATCTCAGCAGCGTAATGAACATGAAAGCCAGCAGTACTCTGCCGGCAAGCTGGAGATATGACTTGGGTTTGTTTTCACCCAACGAGGGTACCCCGGCGAACAGACTGCGACCCACGGCCCGGGACTCTGCCAGCACCAGGAGCAGGGCCCCGATCAGTGCCAAGTTTCGGAGCAGGAATTGCATGTCCCATAATATACTGTATGCAAATGTCTGAAATTCAATAGGTGTGGAATTATAATATTGCAATAAGTACCTATAGGAGATTTTTCAAATGTGACATAATTCTGAATTAATTCTGAGGAATTTACAGGATTAAAAGTGGCCTGTCACTCTGTGGCCCTCAAACTATCTCTGTGCAAAAAATTTACATGAAAGAAGGGCAGACAGACAAACCCACTTTAATATTTATAACATTAGTTAGGATTAGAATAAATATAACAATATGTGCCACCTCAATCAATCTTGACTGTACTTTAATTTAATTAGCAACAATTAAGCTTGTTTGTTCTCTAGCCTAAATTAATACTTAATTTTAAACAATTTACTATTGACATAGTGATAACAATATAATAAATTGGAACATTAGTTGAATTTTAAACCTAATGGTAAATGTGATAAGGGTCACTCTCCTTAAAAATAAAAGATCTATAGGGGGGAATGCCAGCAAACCATTTTACTTATATAGCTTCATTAAAAACAGGTTATCCTTTCATTTAGTATCATCTGTATGAAGTGTATGTATCATCTGTAGTTGTTTGTTTAGAGATTCAGCCAGGAATTATATTCCAGATATCCTTGTAATAACCAGTATGTTCTTCTAAACAATATCAACATAACCAATTATAACTATACTAGCATTCTGCCCCCGGCCTCGCGCGTGGATATTTACGAACAAAATAAAATATACCCAATAATACCTTTAACAAATACCCTTATCCCTACCCCTACCCCCATCCGTACCCCTACTTCTACCCCCTACCCCTACCCTCTACCACTACCTCTATATCATCAATAGTTTTGGCAGCGCACGCGATGTAAGGTAATTTTTTTACACCTTGGGTTACATTATTGGAGTTTTAGTAAGGATCTCTAATTTTTTTGAAAACAGAATATAGCCTATGTCACTCAGGGTGAATGTAGCTTTCCACTGGTGAAAGAATTTTTGAAATCGGCACAGTAGTTTTTGAGTTTATTAATTACCAGGCCCGCTTCGTACGGGCGTGCAGGGCGTGCACCGCACAAGGGCGGCATTTTCGAGGGAGCGGCAAAAACAGATATCGAAACGAAATATTCTCATAATTTTTAATTTTTATCATTACATGACATAATAACGATATCTATTGGCCAGTTTCGAAAATAAACACACAAAAATACAAATCTTTCCTCTTTATAATATTAGTATAGACAGATATTATATAGTATATGAATAATACCTGTAATACAACAATGAAGAACAGCGCTCCACAAGCCACTTCCACCCTGTATCTAGCCAACACCATCACACACCCACCTAACTGGCCAACTAAATTTATTATCTGAAATAAAAAAAACAACATAATTTTCTACTACTACTTCATCTAAGTTTATGGCTCCATAGGATGATTTTGCCAATCTAACAGTAATTGTGAAAACTGGTCTATCTATCATCACGCCTTTTATCCTAAGAGGGGTAGGCAGAGACAATCAAATTACATATTTTGCTATGATCCTCTTTCACTTCTTTTATATCCATCATACCTGTTCATAATATTGCCATCAATCAATATATTTTTTATATGTTCAATAAAAGTACACCTAGGTCGTCCTCTGCCAGCATTTCCTTTCACTTCAGCCATATAAACGTTTTTAGCACCTTACTCAGAGACTTCAATTTCAAATCTTTTTTTATTTTATCCTGAATTTATTTTCGTTGCAATTTATTGAAATCAATTAGTGTATTATACAATTTATATACAACCTCAACTCAATTTTAATAAAATTTTTGCTATTTTAAACTAAACATTAACAAGATGCTACTTCTTTTATCATTAATAAAATATGTCACAAACTTCGGAAGGGTTCAAATACCTCAAGTCTATCTATTATGAGTAAATGGCCAATAAAGTGAGAGATATAAAATAATGTTGCCAATTAAAAATTATGTTATAGATAATACTAAATATTAACTACTTAATATTTATCTATATATCATAACACTTTTTATCCAATGAGCAGTGGACAGAGATAACTGCCATTTGTTACAATGCCGGCTTGTATTCATGAGGTGACATAAGTTAAGAAGTATAAATAGAGATAACCAAAATGGGGGGAGGGGTCCAGTAAAACTGAGGGGGGTATAATTGAAAATCTCACGTCAACTTTAAAGGAATATCCATTCCTATACAGATAATTTTTTTTTTCTCTTCAAATGTCCCATTTTTTTTATCGAATTTAAATAACTTTGTTGTAATACACCTATATGTTGTATTATATTTATATTTTATAACGGAAATCTCAAGTATGGGGGAGAGGGGGGAGTCTAAATTAGAAGAAAAATAACTTACATAATTAATGGATAGACATATTAAGTATAAAACATTGTATGTATATGTAAAAAATAAGTGTAAAACAGGTCTTCCGCTGGGTACTCTGGAACCGTAACACGGTTTCGGGAGCTGAAGCCGTGAAGAAAGAAAAAAAAAAGAAAAAAAAAAAAAAAACATTGTATTTGTATGAGGGGCCAAGTGTATTCGCAGAAGACTGCTAACGCGTTCCCGTGACCCGCCGACAACCGGCGCGAAGGACACCGTGGGGTTTTAGTCAGTTGGAGTCCGACATAACCCGTTCCCTCACTCCCGAGTATGCATGATGCATGGTATGCATTTCCAAACTTAAAAAAAAAAAAAGGGGGCCAAGTGTATAGATTTTTAACAAGGAAACAACGTTTCGATGTCAAGAGGAAGATTATCCTTCTCATTAATGTATTTTTCAATAAAAAAAATTCACAAAATATTTGAGTTTTTTTTAACATAAAAAATTCAGGTGATATTAGGTAGGTGGGGTGGGGTAACTTAGAACTTCGCTACTATCTATAGCGAATATAGGGCTTTTCTTATAGTTTACAGGAAAACCCAAAACAAAAATCCTGTCTTAAAGTTCTGACCAAAAATGGAGTATCACTCGCAACTTGGGCTTTTTTTTCTAAATAGATTTTGGACTTTGGTGCTTTAAGTCAGTCCCCTTAAAGTCCTTTTAATACTTACAACAAACATAGTAGCTAGGAACTTGCCACAGCCCCAAGACATGTCCATATAGTCTCGTTGCTCGGACCATTGCACCCACATTCGGATGCCGTCCTCCAGGAATGTTGATATAAGACATAACCGAGCGACTGTTGGTAATATATTTTTACCTCTTCTTATTACCTATAACACAAATTGAACATATTAAAATTAAATTAATCTATACTAATATTTTAAAGAAGTAAAATTTGTTTGTATTTATGTAGGCCCTAACCTCTGGAACCTACTGAACCAATTCTAAAAATTTATTTCACTATTGAATGTTGCATCCTGAGTAAAATAGGCTATAATAATTGAATAAGAGGGAGCTAACCATTTTCAATTCCATTCTTTAACTCTTTGTACAACTTGCTTTATAAAATAATATGGAAGTTATATAAAAAATAATGTAATAAATATATAAATTATCATTTTCTGAAGCAGATACTTTTATGGCACCAGCCTGATAAGGTATTATTATTGTCATGTTTTTAATACACAATTAAATTTATTAAATAATTTAATAGGAAACTTTAAATTATTTTCATTTATGACTTATCTTTATGTTATCATAATCATTGCAAAGCAAATACACACATAATTTAAAAAATTACTCACTTTAATGCTGTAAATTATGTAAGATAATATAATTCGGAAATATATGTGAAAACAATTAGCTAATTATTTTAAAAGGTTTAATACCATTACCATTCTTAGTTAGCATATGGTTCCCAATACATTATGAATAGCTATTCAATAACTAAAATTAATAGCCCAATAAAGCTTTGTAATTTAAATGAAACTAAAGTTTTCCAACAGTATCTTTAAATTTATTAAAAGTAGGTTAGAAAAGTGAAACATATGTAATGCTTAGTAGAACTGGTTTTGGGAAACAATACATAAGATATTACAATGATACTTAATGTGTAAATTAACACAGCATATTAATATATCATTTACTATTCTAAAATTATTTTTATAAAATCATAATAACTGCCTAGGTGACGTGACAGAAGAATCTAGGCAAAGTTCAGGTTCAATATGTAACAAATAAAAAACCTATTTAAGGATATAGCAATAATAAGAATTTACCTGGTCTGCCACGTCCTCTGCAGTCGAAACATATTCATTAGGAATTTGCATTTTTAAATACAATTATAAAACACCAGTCACTAAACCGAAATAATTTCACTCACTGATCGGCATTCGGCAATATTCGGCATTGAATAAGTGACGTGTTGATAGTTGGACATAACTTCCGGAACAATTGCAGTCCTATTACATTTATTTTTGCATATCAATAAACAAAATCAATCAAGATAAAGCATGTTTATATTTTGAATAAAACTATAAATTTTCTATTTATTACTAGTAATTTTAACGTGACATTTTAAATATAAGTATTTATTTACAGGATGTTTTTGATGTTTAATGTCAAAATTTTGAAATCGTTTGGAAATATGCGAAAATACTTGAAATAATTTAACATCAATATCTCTTTATAAATAATTCGGATTAAATTTGATCCAATTTATTCATTAGACTATTTTATTTAAATGTGATATTATTATAAAATATCTATTGAGTATGTTGACATAAAAATTTACTATCTATCTATCTATCATCACGCCTTTCATCCCAAGAGGGGTAGGCAGAGACAATCGAATGCCATTTGCTACGATCCTGACATATCTCTTTTGCTTCTTTTATATTCATCATACCTTTCATACATGCTCGGCGATTGTGTGTACTTTTAATATTTCCATCGATCAACATATTTTTTATATGTTCAATAAAAGTACATCTAGGTCGTCCTCTGCCAGCATTTCCTTTCACTTCAGCCATATAAACCTTTTTAGTCAATCTTTCATCCTTCATTCTTTCAACATGTCCAAACCAGCGTAAACTACTTTTCTTCATTTTAGTCACAACATCATCTTTTACACCGCATTCTTCTCTAATGTCATCGTTCCGGATGCGGTCAATACGTTTTATATCACACATTCTACGTAAAGACCGCATTTCCACTGCATATATTTTACTTTCATGCTTCTTATTCCATACCCAAGTCTCGCTTCCATAAGTAAGTGATGGAACTAAAACTGCATTATGTATGTTCATTTTACTTTTAGTTGTAAGTTGTTTATTACTGCATACATTGTTTAGTCCACCAAATACCTTGCTTCCCGCTTTCACTCTCCTTTCAATTTCCTTGTCTATCTTTCCACTTCTTGTAAACATACTACCTAAATAAACATATTCATTCACTTGTTCTAATTTACTTCCTTTCACGCAAATGTTACAATCCGTCCTTTCATCATCCTTTTCAAATACTAATACTTTTGATTTCGAAATATTAATTTTCATGAATTTCTTCTCGCATTCCTCATTCAAAAGTGCAACCAGGTTTTGCAGCTCTTGCTCCGAAGATGCAATTAATACCGCATCATCGGCATATAAAAGACAGCAAAGTCTAGTAGCACCCATTTCTATCCTAAGGAACATTGTTGTAATTTGGTCAAACAACTATCGAGATATAGATTGAACAGACAAAACTTTAACATTCGTTACAATATCATTCTATGCCTTCAGATTTTTGAACGCTAACATAATTTGTCAGTCTCAATTTTAATTGATTCGACTGATTGTCACTCAAAAAGAACAGCTGTCTGTCACTCTGTGGCTCTGCACAGAGAGCCTGCCGCTGCTGTTTTTTGCTTTTACTTGCTCTGTGTTTTTTGCTGATAAATACTACATAAATCCACTATTGTTTTCTCAATTATTTTATATTGTATAATTTACGCGTATTTGTGTTTACAAATTTTCGACAGTACGTATGTCATATAAGAACGTTTATTCATGTGCAATTTGTTGTCTATTAATAATCTTAAATGTTTTAGAAAATGCTGGAAGTTACTTGTAACGACCGTCTGGGCAAGAAAGTTCGTGTGAAATGCAATCCAGATGATACAGTTGGTGATTTGAAAAAGCTTATTGCTGCACAAACGGGGACAAGATATGACAAAATAGTCCTAAAGAAGTGGTACACAGTCTTCAAAGACCACATCAAACTCTCAGATTGTATCCTTTACAATATTTGTTATTATTTTAATGAATTGCAAAGTGCCCATGACCCTGATCAGAGAGTTTGTGGTATGACTCCAGCTTTTTTATTGAGAAACTACTGAAACACATCATGCTACTAAGTTTTGGAATGTAATGTATGATTGACATTTAGACCAGATGTATGTCTGTGTCACACCTATAACAGTAAATCCAGAGCTTCGAGTAAGGCTAATCTCATCTTGATCTCACCGATTAATTGTCAGTGATCAAACTGATCATCCGTCATTCTAATAACGTGTCTTCTCAAACCTTGACATTGGCAAAATCATCGTAGTCACGATGGAGCCATAAACTTAAAAGAAGAAGAAGAAGAAGACATTTAGACATAGCTGCATAATTTAGGCAAGTTTAGATATTTCTTTGTGAGGTTAGTTTAACCATAGTTTCTCAACCTGGAGGGGTCATGTTTAGGTACATACATTGCAATCTGTCTAAAATATAATAATACATAAATTTATTTCGCACCTCTGTAGGTATATAGATTAAAATGATTTAGTATAATATATAAATAATAAAATATAATACCTTGTGTACTAAATTTTGTGACTATTTAGGGGGTTGCAATACTAAACAGGTTGAGAAACACTGGGCTATCTGTAGTACCATTGGAACTGTTAGTCCGGCTGCACACCAAAGAAGCATGCAGCATAGGCTTGCTTCTTTGGTGTGCATCCAGACTTGTTGTTCCCAACAAATATTTTGTTTTAGGTACCCAAAATATTTTTCTTAATGTTTAATCCTCAGATGAAATCCATGATGGCATGAATTTGGAGTTATATTATCAGTGAAAGTGAATTAACAACTATGATATTACATTATTTATTTAATGAGAGAACAATACTAATAATAAGGAATAAATGGTGAAGTTATTAGATAATTTTATAGGTATTATCTATGTGATGATTTTACCAATAAAAAGCATCAAGAGTTGGATACTTGACAAACCTTTAGATTAAATATTTTCATTTAAAATAGTTGTTTTATATTTGAAATGGTAGGTAAGTAAAGGCCGATTTAGACGTTACGAGTGTTTAGTAGAGTGCATAGGTGGCACTCGAATGCCAGTGCATTAGTAGGTTTACAGTGATGTTTATACTTCTTCCAGTAGATTGCCATTTTGTAGGCCAAAACACACATAACTCTCCTTGTCAACTTGTGCAAGTTACTAAAACTGACTGTTTACTAAACAGTTTAGACTACAGCGAGTAGCGAGTCAGGAACGCGCGGGGGGTTGAGCGGGCGCGGGAGGGTGTCACTTGAAACAAAAATAAAAACCGATTCTATTTGATTCTAGTTGAAAGGCGAGTGGAACGTACTAGTACGAGTACTGGAAACTACCGTTTACATGTTTCAACTAATGTACTATCCTAACGCACTCTACTAACCACTAGAACCGTCTAAATCGGCCTTAAGTAGTAGGAAGTATTGTTGAACTTTTAAATAGTATTATTGAAACAAAGTGGAATGAATTTAATTTCCTTGCTTAAATTAAATTCGTTTGTCTATTAAAAAATTTACCTGGTGTACCCATGGACTTATTACCTAAAGGTGTACCCAACCCATAGAGGGAGAATAGGTATAGAGAAGCATTAGCATATACCAGATGAGACAGAAATAATATGCATTTTTTTTTTTATTTTGGATTTAGGCTGGATACAAGTCCATTTGCCTCTGTTCACATATCACAATATTTGTTTAGCTCTAGTAGTTTAGATGTTATAAAATTAAATCTTTTCCATTGTTCTCACTATAAAATTAAATACACTTCTGTATAACAATTTGTTGGAAAGCATATCTGTTAAATTAGTATTGCCACAAACTAAACTTTATCCTATATTGTGGGTAAATCAAGCTCTATGACAATTGCAATTCTAATAACACATTTCTTTTAAAACAGAAAGCACATGTGCGTCGGTGGCAGAGTGGTAAGACGTCTGGTATTAACTAAACAAACCGCGGGTTCAAACCCGGCCATGTACCAATGGGTTTTTTTAAATCAAAAACTTATGTACATAATCCAATAAACCACACTTTGAGGCAAATCCAGTCAACAGCTAAACGAGGGAGGCTTGGTCTTCCGCTGGGTATCCTGGAACCCCCCAAGCCGTGAAGAAAAAAAATAACCATCATTATATTACCTCGGGGTAAAGGCGCGTTTAAAAAAAGTCTTTATAGTTGCACAAAATATTTAATTTAATTTAATAAAAAATACAAATGACATCTTACAAAATTACTCTCTTAAAATAGCTTAATATTTTAAATAAAAATATTACTAAAAATATTTCTTTACAATTTAATAAAATATTAAGCAATTAAAATAAAAGAATTTAAAAAAATTACAAAGATTAAAATATAAGGGGTATCTACGTTTTATTTAAAATCAGAATGACACAGATATTACATCTAGCTACACAACAAAACAAGTCAGCAGTTTCTTGATTAATTAATGAATGTGTTTTTAATTCCTTGATAATAGTGGATAGCTCAGCAGTTTTCTTTTGCAAACGCCATGTCTTCGATCTTAAGGTGGTTCGTTTTCCATACAAAAATGTAATTAAGATAAACTAATTAATTAATCAGTAAAAATGTCTAAATATGGGCTTACTTTTTTATTGATTTGGCGCAACATAAAAGCTTACATGGCTTATTTAGTATTCACCGACGTGGCAACACCAAGTTTTGAGAAAATGTCAAACTTTGTTTAGATCATAATATGCTTAAAGCACGCGGTAAGGGACAAAAATGTCTAGCCCCGTCTCTTTTTATCACAAGCAACTAGATATTTTTTTCTCTTCTTTGTGCGAGTGAATAGAAAGATATCCAGCATTATATAGTGTCCTCTTTCTACGTTTATATTAGTCCGGTCAATCTAGACCAAAAAATGAGAGTGAAGGTGCATAAAATCACAACAAGCCGAAAATCAGTAAAATTGTTCAAAACATAATTATAAATATTTTTTTTAAGTTCCCGTGTGTTACCGACGGGCTAATAGTGGACTGTATCACAATAGGAACGGATGTTAGGAAGCAATTAAGAAAAATCCAATAATGCTAATAGAAGTGTTTACTAGGCGAAGCTACAATCGAAAAGGTGACAATTTTATATAAAAATATCAAAGTCATAAAAATAGAATACAAATATTAAAAAGAAAACATTACAAAGAGGTCGCCAACACCGTGTATGGAAAAAAAATTACTTGAGGTCAAAGGTCAAAAAAAAAAGTTTTTCGCGATTTTCAGCAAAATGTTAAGTTTTATCATAAAAGTACTACAGGCAAATTGTAGATCATAAAATTATCTATAAAAAATGTATCAATACTTTTTTTCCTACGAGCCACCGTTTCTGAGATAATATATAACGATTCAAAAAGTTGTATGTAATATGATGATTATGTTAAAACACAAACTTAATAATTATAATTAATGATTGGAAACACTATGTTTCCGCAAGTTTGACGTCCTAGATCGCCGTTCCTATTTAAAACATCATCAAATTAACTATTTTCCTAGAGCTCTGTCTCGCGACACAAAACGATACCAACGAAATCTAAGGTAACTTATTACTGCGCACCTGGTCAGTCAGTTTAACTGGTCAAAGACAAAAAATTGGCGAAAGGGGGAGCCCGTGTATGGACCCTCCATAGGCTTAGTACTCTATGATAAAAACATGTAATTTTTTCCGTTTCTTTATATACTTTTCTGCGTAGAAAGTGCAGGCAGGCTTTCTCGGCGCACTTCCCTTAATTAAAAGGGCTCTTCCGTATTTTTATTCAGCAAATCATAAATAAATAGAATTCACAGTGTTTTTACCTATGATGGACAGATATATTGGTATTTATTACCGAAGTCTCTTTCAGAAGACCAATGGGTATTATTTTATACCGAGTATAATATTATGTAGATTGTAGTCATTTATAATTCGATTTACCACGATATCTACGACATATGAACAGGCCTGGATTTACACTAGGGGCCACAGGGGCGGCAAAATTCTGAGAGAGAAAAAATTTTTTTCGCGTTATTGAAACTGCTTTAAAAATTGAAAATATTTGCACATTTAACGTTTATTTATGCCATTTATAATAAAAAGAATAAATATTTCATTTTATTTATTTAAAATTTTTTATGTAGGGTTTAAGTAACTTTTCACAGTGCCCCAGGGCGGCACTAAGGGTAAATCCGGCCCTGCATATGAAACCATAATACCAATCCAAAACACTTTATCTATATCACAAAGGTGATTCATGTTTAGGATTTAATTACAATACCTACAAGGTAAGTAAGATCTTTTTTTTTCAGACTGTTTTTATTTAGCAAACAATATTTGCACGTATTTTTAAATTAAGTTCTCATTTAAAGTTCTTAAAAGACGTTATATTAACAATTTTATGTATTCACTAGCATTCTTAACCTGTATGCAGTTTGTTTACCAAATAAAAATGGCCTTTAACATGAAAATATTCTAAAAATAGACTAATAAAATCACAACCCTCCATTTGGTCAATGTAGTCGGCAATAATGGGAAATATGTATTGGCAATTATGGCAACATTAAACTGTGCTAGAACGAGACACAGTATCGAATCGAGGTGCCTCTCCCTCGGCCCTCATTTGGTATTATAAGCAAAGAGAATATAATCACTACATGTTATTTACACTCTATAATACTCCATCTCCATCAGTAACTCGCACTTAGTCAGCAGTAGCTTAATGATCGAGATCACCAAACTTGGCCCCCGTGAAATTTTTTTTTTATTATTTTTGAATTTTTATTATTGCATATCGTTAGTTCATGGTTTGTTCTTATTTGTTCGCTATGAATTGTTTATTTAGAAAAAAATAATTAAAAAAGTACTGTTTGGTTAGCCCCCTCAATCAAAATTATTAATATTTTCTCTCATTATCAGTCTATAAATACATATTGACGTTTGTTCTTCAATAAATTACGTTTGTTCGAACATTTAATTGCCTTTTTATTGTTTAAATTACAATATTTATTTCGAAAATGTTGCATTGCGCATGCGCCATCTTTTCTTTTCGATCGCTCTAATAGTGTTATATACTCTTTGGCTCTCATTGAATAGAAACGCATACATTGACACAAGAAACTTCCGATCGACTCTGACGTCACACGTCACACCTTATTATGTCAGTCAGTACAATATCAATTTAATGTATATAGCATTATGGTTAATTTTAAGAGAACAGTGAACAACAAACCAGTTTCTTAGCCGAAATAGTTTTGTTAGAATTTTGAACTTATTGCTAAAGGCATAGCGTTCACAGTTCTTTGCTTCGCGGCTGCCGCATAGTTTACGCCGTGCAGAGTTGCTAACTCGGATTTTGAAAAAGACGTAGGATAGTCTAGAAAATTATATAAGTTTATATTATTAAAATAAACGTAGAATTTGTAAAAATTGCATATGAAAAGTTCGTAGATCAACGTATTTTTTATTTTAACTTTATTTACTTTAAGATTTTAAAGTTAACGGTAAAATCTAAGATCTAAGCAAAAACACGTGCAACGCTGACAAACTTTCGTTCGACCGAAAACCACAGCCGAGTTAGCATACATTTTGACAGCGACACTTTCGTTTCGGTCGAATGGCCTTGAACAGGCCAAAACGTTCATGTCCAACAAGGACCGGCCAGAGATAGCCCGGACCGGGCATGCCCTGCACAAGAATGCCGAGCAATTTGCTTGGCCGGACAAAGACAAGTACACAGAATTTTCCCGCACATTGTTGGGCCGGACCTCTCGGCCCCGGGCTATCTCTGGCCGGTCCTTGTTGAACATGAACGTTTTGGCCTGTTCAAGGCCATTCGACCGAAACGAAAGTGTCGCTGTCAAAATGTATGCTAACCCCACTGATATCTAATATACTAGTCAAAGCGGATCAGTCGATTTTTTATTTTATTTTTATTTTTTAATTTAAACAATAAAAAGGCAATTAAATGTTCGAACAAACGTAATTTATTGAAGAACAAACGTCAATATGTATTTATAGACTGATAATGAGAGAAAATATTAATAATTTTGATTGAGGGGGCTAACCAAACAGTACTTTTTTAATTATTTTTTTCTAAATAAACAATTAACGAACAAACGATTATTCATAGCGAACAAATAAGAACAAACCATGAACTAACGATATGCAATAATAAAAATTCAAAAATAATAAAAAAAAAATTTCACGGGGGCCAAGTTTGGTGATCTTAATGATCGCGATTGCCCGCCATCGGCATGTTGCTCTGTGATATTGTGTGATATCTCGAACGCGATCGGACGTTTTTTTTTTAAACCTTAACTATTAAAACGAAAAACGACAGCCATTTTTGTTATTTGACAAGTGCAATGCAATTTACCAACACGAGCGTTTTCGTTTATATTATTTCCTTTCCTTCAGTAATTTATTTTGTTTGTTTTGTGTGTGTTTTTGTGCTGCGATATGGAACTATAACTGCAAACTGTTATTGAGTTCATGGTTAATCAAAGCTGTGATTACGTTACATACTACAATTTGAAAACCCCGTGTGGTAAATAGTGAACTTTAAATACAAGTATACAAACAAAATGAATGAAATAGAAGGTAATAAAACTCTATTCAATATTTGTATTTCGATGTAAACAACGTATTAATATTGAATAACTTTGATTTCCAGACCAGCTGAAAGGGGCGAAAACTAGCAAGCAACATAATGTATTACCAATATGGGGTAATGAGCAGACAATGAATCTAAATCCATTAATTTTAGCGAACATTCAAGGTTCGAGCTACTTCAAAGGTAGGTAAGCAAACAAATCAACTAGGAGGAGCTACTTTCCAGCTACGTAAAGTACAGGACAGTAAAGTTTTAATTTAATAACAATATTAATATTTTTTATACTTAATTTACAGTGCACCTGTTTAAGTTGAAGACTTATCATGAGGTAGTCGATGAAATCTATTACCAGGTGAAGCACTTGGAGCCATGGGAGCGCGGGAGTCGGAAGACTGCTGGTCAAACTGGGATGTGTGGTGGCGTGAGTATGTTTTAAAACTTCTTTTGTAGACTGCGAAGGATCTTTTAATAGAGCTAGAATTCGTTAGGAAACCTTAAAAATATTAATTTTATTAACCCCATATAGTTTAAAAAAATTACATTCTATAAATATTCTCACTGACTTGTCTTGATAAACATACATAATTAGTGTTTATTCATCATTGATTAATTTAAAAATTTTGGTGAAGGTAACTGTGTTAAGCTTTATCAGTAAATACCACATTCAATATAAAAGAAGGGAAAGAGCTATGTCAATAAAATTATTAAGTAAGCATAGTAATTTAATGGTTTTATAGATAAGCTAATTAATAAACAATTAATACAATGAAATTATACATAATAATACTAAATCTAGGGTAATTAAAAAAACATCATTATCAACTTTCTGAAGAATTATTTTCAGATAAATTTATAATGAACCAATTGAGAGTAAAATATTTTGAGAAAAGCCAAAGCTGCCAGGTGTATAAGTTGGTATAACTTTATTGTTGTTGTGAATGCAGGTCCGGGGTGTTGGCGCTGGTGGGATAGTATCAACAGCGTTCTGTCTCCTATACAAATTGTACACATTGCGGCTCACAAGGAAACAAGTCAACGGTCTATTGCAGCACACAGACTCTCCATACATACGGGCACTTGGTAGGTATGCTATTGAAATGTTCTATTTACTTTACTTCTGTTGTAATTGATTTATCAAAGTATAGTACCCCCTAATGAAAGTAATATACTTCGTGCTTTGGGTATATGTTGTGGGCCGATCATAGAATTGGCCAACTAAAATCTGCCATATTATTGAAAGCTACAAAATTTCAAGCAAAAATTATCAAAAAAACATGAAAAAGTTGCTAATTTATTAAACATTCTAAACTTTCTAAAGCTTTGTAGTGTCAATAGTATTTTTTTAGCCATGTACTGTAGGATGATTTCACTTATTCTTAAGTCCAGTAATGGATGTGAGCACATACAGCATATCACAAACATCCAAAACTCGAGAACAAACATATCTTATTAGTCAGGCCAGGAATCAAACCAGAGTCATCAAGCACAGCAGGCAGGGTCACTACTACTAACTGGACTATGTATTAAAAAATTGCCCTATTTACTATTCCAGGCTTTATGTACATAAGATACACACAACCACCAGCAGACCTGTTTGAGTGGTATGCAGACTACCTCGATGATGAAGAGGAGGTGGATCCTCGGGCAGGCGGTGGTGGTCCCACCACAATTGGGGTGCTGGTGCGGCAAATGTTGGTCAAGTTAGATTGGTTCAGTACACTGTTCCCGAGGATCCCTGTTCCCATTCAAAAGCTCATTGAGCAGAGGTGAGTGATAGAATTTACAGCCCTATACAGGCGGGAAAAACGCTTATAAAAAATATTATGGTAAAACTGGTTTTGTAGTTCCAGAGAGTATGCTGAATAAACACAAACTCTATCTTTTTTACACTAAGCAACTCGAATGTGTAGTTGTGCATATGTTGTGATGAAAGAGTCTTACTCTTATTGATTAATGAATAAGTTTTTTTGTGTGTATGTAAAATAAATATGGGGACACTTTGGGTTGGGAAAGGATATAAGGAAGGAACAACTTACAGTTTTGTCTTCTTCCCCACAGCTTTCTTGGTATTCTGTGCACAGATACCCTTGTTTTTTATATTATATTATTTGTATGAATTTTATTGTTTATTTATTAACCTTTTTTTTTCTTTCTTCACGGGTTGCCATACAGCTTACAGTATATATATAATATATAAACATTTCTTGTGAAATGTTCTAAAATTAATGAAGGTATTGCGACTTTTTATTTAGAGAAGCTTATTATACCCCCTTAGTTGGATTTAAAAAAAAATACACTAGGGTTCAAGCTTTTTCCCTATCTTTAATCAAAATCGGTTCAGTGGTTTAACCGTGAAAGTAACAGACAGACAGACAGAGTTACTTTCGCATTTATAATATTAGAATGGATAGATTCAGGAAAGCTAACTTGTTAACTGATCCCGTGCGTAGTAACACTATCCTATACTAAAACCTGTTTAAAAAGTACAGACTGATGAGTGTGAATAGATGAGAACCAACCCTAACTTGACTTTTGTCATTCCCTTGTTTAGGTTAGCCGAGTACAATAAGCAATCAGCCCCGAGCCAGCCTGCGGCTGTCGGGAACAACCGGGGCCCGCACGGCTGCAACACGGGGCCCGCCCAGCGTATGGAGCACGATGACCGGGACCGGCGCGACTACGGCGAGGCGGAGAAGTAAGTGTCTATTATTTTATTCTTCTTTTATTATGACTCCACCAATGTTTATCGGTGATTTGCCAATGTCAAGTACTTTATAGCCGATTAATCGGTATTTAAGATATCCCCGCCGACTGTGATATTATGTCTTATTAATCACTAACTAATCACAACCATCACAGCGCGGACAGGATTAAACCGGATTCGCCATCATGTCACGATGACGTAGAATCCCAATTGGCCGGTATCTATACGTAATAGAGCGCTGGTCAGTCATGTCAAACAAAAATCTTGTTATCCGTTTTTAAAAATGTCTTGGCTTTTATGAAGTGCATGCATCAGGCCAAATTTACCGAAAAATATCCGACTGGCCACTGACTAAACAAAAAAACCTGATCATGTCAAGGTTCATCATGGTTGCTTCCTGATTATATAATCTGGATTGTATGGCCTCTGATTATATGTAATCAACATAGGATAAATTCATACATTTTTCTAGCAGGTGGGAGAGATTCCTGATGCATGTAGTCCGAGCCTAACTGGAAAATAATGAATAAATAAATATAATATGACTATCTTATTTCCAGATATTCCCGGGCGAGACGCGATGAAAGGGACCGGGATCGACGTGAACGAGTTTCGTACAGGGATCGGGATCGTGGCGACCGCAGGGACAGACATAGAGACAGGTCGAGGGATCGGTACGCGGAACGTTCTAGGGACCGTCGGTACAGATAATGCTCTCATTAACTCCAGGATTATGACGTGTGTTGAAATTTAATACTAATGATAACAGTAAATTTTTGAGTTTTATTTTGTGTCCTTTCTCGCAGACCTGGAGAAGCGCGGCGGATTTTACTATAGTTCAGAATTGCCGCAATAATAGGCGAACGTTCGCAACATAAATATTTACTTGTTTCATGCTATTTTTAATCATATCAACAAAATAATGATAGGTCACAGTAAGTTTTTTGAAGTGGAACTTCTTAGGCGGCGATTCGGTAGACTAGAATTGAGAGTGAAATTTCAAGGACGCGTCACGTTTAGGCACATTTCGTTACATGAGAGAGAAGGAGAAAGAGCTGATGCAGATGCCATGTATATCTAATACACAGTTTAGGCTATTTGCGTCTCCCTTTTTAAAGAAGTTTCACTTCTATCACGTGTACGGCGCTGCACGCGCAATTTTTTTATTATGGCTATATCAGTAAATTCCCAGATACAATATTGTATGTAATAAAAAAAAATTATTTAAATGTTGCAAAATGTATTTTAGTACAATAAAATTAAAGATTCTTAAGCCATAATGTTCAAAATAAATACAATGCCATTCAAAGATCAAGCACTTGTTCAAACATAATAAATGCGTCATACTTTAAGCTGCGGCACCCTTGACATTCTCCTGCTGTTCAAATTTAGGATATTTAGATTGGACATCGGCCCAGGATATTTTACTGTTTGAAAGATCTCTAACAACAGTTGGGACATCTTTCAAAGGCAACCTGACTTGTGTCATACCATTCCTTTCCCTTAAAGTCACAGTATGGGGCTCTTGAACTGTATCAAAGTCAACTGTGACTGCATAGGGCACACCTAACTCATCAGTTCTGGCATATCTTCGACCAATAGATCCAGAAGAATCATCAACTTTATGGGAGACATCAACAAAAGTTAATTCTTGTGAAAGCTCCTTCACAAATAGCTGGAACTCATTATTGCCACTCAGAGGTAACACAGCACATTTCATAGGTGCAACAGTAGCTGGCAGAGAGAAATATGTTCTCTGCTCATCCCCATCTCTCATCTTGAAGTTGTGTTCCAAAATGCAGTACAATATTCTTCCAATTCCAAAAGATGGTTCTATCACACTTGGAATTATTTCCTCCACATGAACTGTCTTCTGAGTTTTCTTCACACTGACAAGATTTGGTGTTAGTTTGAATTCCCCTGCTGATGTTGATAATACATATTCTCCATTAGCATTAAGTTCTGTTTGCAATGTTTCTAAATCATGAGCTTCCATACCAGCCAAGGTATCATTAATAACTTTAGCATCCTTTCTAAATTCTTTACCAATAGCACCTTTGTTTGCCACTGCTTCAACCACTTCTATTTGTTTTGGAGCAGGTAATTTCTTTTCTGCAGCCAGCCTCACACCTGTTGCCTTAGTGTGTTGTGTCAAGTCATAAGCAGACCTATCAGCACACCCTACACATTCTATCCAACCATAACTGGACAGACACTCTGCATCCCAACAATCACAAGCATAATGAGCCATTTCATTACCCATATGTTGTCTAAATCTCAACTTCTTAGCATCAATGCCAACAGCCAGTAAATATAGATGAATTCTAGCCATGAAGTAGCCCAGAGTTTCATTATTGACAGTACCTTTAGCAACAGCTTCTCCAATAGTGGTCACTTCAGCAGCTTTCCCTTGCTCTTGGTTGAATGCTGAGTAAAGCAACATCTTTGTATCCTTAATAGACTCAAACTTAGGATGATCCTTAGAGTCACAAAAATGCTCAATTTCACACATTGTAAACTCCCTCACTCTCAATAGACCTGATCGTGGTGAGATCTCATTTCTGAAAGAGTTGCCAATTTGAGCAGCAGCAAATGGCAAGCGACCTTGGTTGAATTCCAAAAGCCTTTTGAAGTTCACAAATATACCTTGGGCAGTTTCTGGTCTGAGGAAACCTTTGACCAGGCCGGATGGACCAATTTGTGTGTTGAACATGAGATTGAACTCAATAGGAGGAGTCAACTCATTGCCACTAATTGGAGATTTCATCTCAAATCTCTTCATCAAAGCCGACATTTCATCTGAAGTCATTCCATCAAGTTTCACTAAAATATCTTCTATCTCAGCTTTAAGTTCAGGTTTGGTGTTCTTTTCACTCTTAATTTTTTCCAAATGAGCTTTTATCAAATGATCCAATCTAAAACACTCACCACTTTTTACATCTTTAGTCATAAGATCGGCAAATCTTTCCACATGTCCAGAGGCTTTTAATACTGGTTCCGGAGTCAGTATGGAACAGTCCACTTCTAACATTTGTTCCTGTAATATAAAGTATTTCCTCCACAATTGTATCATATTGCTCTTCAAAGCACAACCCATTGGGCCAAAATCAAACTGACCAGTGATCCCGCCATAGATAGCAAAGGATTGATCATAAAAGAACCTTCTTTTAATCAGATCTTCCATTTTAGCACGGTCAAATGACTCTTCAGATGGTAAAAGACTCAATTCTTTATCTTCCAGCACCTTCTTCCGAGATTTAAGTTCTGCAACAGCTTTTTTAACATCAAGCTCTGGTGCTTTAGCATCCTTTAGCTGTCTCACTATATCTCCTTGTTCCTTGACGAGGGCACGCAGAGGTGCGAGAACTTCTTCAATTTTAGGATCTGCCATTATTGTATCGCGGTAAGCACTGGGAATCTTTATTTTTCGGTGAAGTTTGTTCCTGCCCCACAGCTGGTGATCGTGTGAAAGTCTATATTGAGAACAACTCACAATAAGTTGTTTACTAAAGACACTACTCTTATAAACTAATTTTAAAATATGTCTCATTTATAGGATTAGATAGCTTATACATGTATGTTACTACACGTTACACATAAAATAAATACAATGCGGTTACCGACCGATGATGAAATCCATAATTTTTCAGTTTGACCACAGAGCAAGTAATTAAAAGAAATTTGACAGAAAAACGAATTCAGCGAAATTGACACGTCGCCGTCGTGTCGTATCGTGACTTTTTGTCACAGACTATAAACGTAATGTCTTCGTCGTATTCTCAGGTCGTATTCATAGATTAAATCCGTAGACAGAGTATAGTTAAACTGAGGTCTTGGGGAGTTAGCCTCAGAGTTAGCACAGATTCTTTTTTTTTTTTGTTTCTTATCTCCATTTTCATGGAAGGCAAAGTTTATACGGCTATACTTTATACGGCCCGTTAACTGCTATAGGCTGTGGTGCCCTGCTTTCTTTACGTTTCTATTTTTTTAAATAATAACAAGAAAATTCAGCTTTTTCATATTGATTTTTAATATAAAAAGAAAAAATTGTAAAATGTAAGGGACGCCATGAATCTGAATTACTTATTGTCATATACTGTGGCAACATTTCATTTAGTATCTTTTTCTTTCCACGTTTATATGACCTAGTTAGAGTGAGACAAAATTACTTTAATTATTTGTTTTCTTTTGGAAATATCTCAATTTTTGACAGCACAAACAAAGGAAGAGTCGGCCATTTTATTGCCCAAAGGATCATTGGCCTGACTTTATCTTATTTTTGTATTTTTATTTTAAATGGTCTAAATAAATCAAATTATATTTCGAAAAAGCAAAGTACGTACAAATAAGTATACGGTTTAGTTTAGTGTTAGTTATTTAGATATATGCTGTCGGCTTAGTAAAATGGATGACCCGAATCGTATGATGGCGCACGGCGGCGGATTGTTGGGTCCGCAAGGATACGGGCTTCCCGGGGGAGACGGAGCCCCTACCTCTGGCGAGGGTGATGCGAGGAAACAAGATATCGGGGAAATTCTGCAGCAAATCATGAATATTACCGACCAAAGTTTGGACGAGGCGCAGGCAAGAAAACATACCCTCAACTGCCACAGAATGAAGCCTGCGCTTTTCTCTGTGCTGTGTGAAATTAAGGAGAAGACAGGTATTTATTGTCTGTTATTCTTACTGTAAAATAACACAATCTTACTGAATGCTTCCTATGTAAGAAACAGTTTAGGAAGCCCTGTGTTCTGTGGATAGAAGTTTGAACTTAAGTGAATATGATAGAGAATTGATCCCATTTCTATTTTAGATGACATCTAAGGACATTAATAAATTTAAAAAGTCCCTTGCTGTGCCTAATTAATTCCAAAATTACTAAACAGATTTTATTACAGTTTTCACAATGGTTGCTAGTAATACATGATATATATTTTATAAAGGCCAGCTCTAAATGTCATTGAATTTGGCAGAACCACTAGGTAAAACAATTAACTAAATATTATTTTAATTTAATTTCCTACATCCCATTAACAAAAGAAATGTTGCATCAGTGTTGTCACTCCGCAACACACAAGAGGAGGAGCCCCCAGATCCACAACTGATGCGTCTTGATAACATGCTCATTGCTGAGGGAGTTGCCGGCCCCGAGAAAGGTGGTGGTGCGGGGGCTGCGGCTTCAGCTTCTGCTGCAGCGGGAGAATGGGGTATGTTTCTGTTCTTTTTATTGGTGAAGGTGGTACAGTCAAGTGAAAAAATAATAATATGTAACTTATTATCTCTGGCCATGCCACAAGACTATAATGATGTGTGTGTGTGTGTGCGTGTGTGATGTATGTGTGATGTCTATAGAAACTGATGTGAGATTTCAAAATACATTTTGAGTGAATCATTTTTTTTTGTCTTCAAATATTTTTACACTTGACCATACTGTGTCTGTAGGATAAGTAAGAAATATGTAAAATACCAATTATGGGAACCTAGACTTAGTATGCTTAAAATAAATATCATAGAATGAACATTACTCTATTAAATACATACAAAAAATGCATGGAGTTATGGTGTTCTATACAATAATAGAATATTCACAATAATTGCATGTGAATTGCTATTTTGGACATGGGTGCAATATTTTGTTCAAGTGACCTTTTGGGAAATGGTTACATTTACCCACTTAATAATAAATACTGTACAGCAAGGTTGTATCCAGGAATTTACTTCGGAATGGGGGTTCTACTATTTTGTGAGGGGTGTCAACATTAAAAAAAAATCATAGGTTAGTAACTTAAACTAAAAAAAAAATAATTGGAGGGAACCTAGATATGACCATGCTGTATAGTGCGCGCAATATAAGTTGAAACAGATTGAGCGCTAGAGTGGGGAGAACTCCATACAAATCATATGATACTTTTCAGCTCAACTTATTTGGCGAGAATTATACAAAGTTGTGCAATGCTTTGTCTCACTCTATCATATCATATTTGTGAGATGGAGATAAAACATTGTGTAACTTTGTACAGTGTTTATTAGTTAAGGGTGTTAGATTGTAGTGTTTGGATATAAGTATGTATAGTAATATTAATATGGTAGTGATAAGCAAAGTGGACTGATTGAATATTGTAAATAGATTTTTGGACCCATTTATTTTAAGTAATCATTCTATTTTGTGGTTTATATTATTATCTTAGTAGTAGAATAAATGTCACTGGTGCTTACATAAAATAATAGTAGTTTATGAAACTGGTGCGTAACAGGGCCTTTAAAAACCCTGTAATAATAGGGAATAGGCATTGTCAATTATGATAACACTAAATTGTGCTATAATGAGACACAGTACTTATCGAGGTGCATCTCGCTCAGACCGTGTCTCATGTTGGAAGCAATGATAAAAGGTTCTTGGTGCATATAGTATTTTAGTCCACGTTGCTTCTCACTCCATCCCACAAAATTTAGTAGATGTGTGTATAATATGGGAGCGGGAGTATTGCATGTGTTTGTGTTTCTGTCCCCGTGTGCTGCAACTTAAGGCACTGTGGCTCAAGCAGATAACGCGATCGAGCACTCGGACTACCGCGCGAAGCTCGCCCAGATACGGCAGATCTACCACCAGGAGCTGGACAAGTACGAGAACGCGTGCAACGAGTTTACTACGCACGTCATGAACTTGCTGCGGGAGCAGAGCCGCACCAGGCCCATCACACCGAAGGTATCCTGCTTATATTTTAAACTGGCTATTTGGATATTTCCGAACAAAATAAAATATAGCCTGTACTACTCAGGGATATCATAGCTTTCTATTTGTGAAAGAATTTTTAGAATTGGTTCAGTAATTTGAGAGATTACCACCTACATTCAAAGTTACAATCTTTACCCGCGCTCTGGATAAAAAGTAGCCTATATCTGTGCAGAAAATCCCGTCAATCCCTTGCTCCGTTTTGGCGTAAAAGAAGGAATACACTTATCGATTCACAGTATTAGGATGTAAAACTTTAGATGTTTGTTGCGGCTTAGCGGTTGAATGGATTTGGATGAAACTTGGATAATATATAGTTATTTTTTTAGAATATATAGATTAGAACTTTTTTCTTTACGGTTTGCCTTATGGCTCCCGAAACCGTGTTATCGGCCCCAGAATACCAGGCAGCGGTAGACAAAGTCTTCCTTTTTTAGCAATGGTAATTGTGAGGCTATACCTAAGGAGTGGCCAGTTATGTTGAGGTTATATTTTTTTTACATATCTTATTTGGTAAACAAACTTAGCATGTATTTAATATAATATTGAACATGTAACTTCCCCCCAACAGGAGATTGAGAGGATGGTGCAAATAATACACAAGAAGTTTAGCTCCATACAGATGCAACTGAAACAGTCCACCTGCGAGGCTGTCATGATACTGCGCTCGCGGTGAGTACTACTACTGTTTAATACTACCATTATAAGCTTACAAATTGTGTAAGTGTCATTTTCATGTAAGTACCAACCAAGTAGACAAAAAATTGATGTAAATATTAGACTTCAAATTAATACGATTGACTTAAGAGGGCACATACCATATAAATGTCTGTTAAAGAAGTGACACATCATTAAGAGCAGCAATTGGTTCTGTTTAAGAGCCCTATATCCACAATTTGTATGGGGATAAACTATTCCCAATTTCTCTGTAAATAATCAGTCGGTGAGGTCAGTGCTCGATTCTTGACGAGTTCCATGAGTTTTCTAAACAATATTGTTTGTGTGAGTGTTACAATAACGCCAGCCCAACTTTGGCCTTACTGTCCCACCTCCCGAACACGTTATGGTGACGCTTGCAGCTTCCTGGACGCGCGTCGCAAGCGGCGCAACTTTAGCAAGCAGGCCTCCGAGATACTCAACGAGTACTTCTACTCGCACCTCTCCAACCCGTACCCCAGCGAGGAGGCAAAGGAAGAGCTGGCCAGAAAGTGCGGCATCACCGTCTCTCAGGTAGAACCCTCATCCCCTTGACTGGGCGCAAGAGGGCCCTGGATTTGCTCAATGAGTACTTCTACTTACACTTGTCATGTCATGGCTACCAACGCACACGTTTCGTCGTGACGTGATGGGGAATCCAGTTTAATCCCGTCCGCGCTGTGATAGTTGTGATTAGTCTGTGATTAATAGAACATATCACAGTCGGCGGGAACATCTTAGCTATCGATAGGCATATTGATACTATAACGTCTATAAACCCTGCTGGAGCTATAATGCAAAAAATAGAATAGAATAAATTGGCTACTGCGCAGGCTGACATCGACCAGAGTCCAGAAAAAGTTTGCGCTCCTCCTTCAGTTAAATTAAATTGTAATCTACCCTCAAATCCAAAAATTACCAATTAGTGTTGATACGACCCAAGTAAAGTCCGCGCCAAATAAGTTGACCCAGATTGTGCGCTAGAGTGGGGAGGACATACATACATAATCGTATAAAGCTCAGTCTAAACGCCCGCGTCCACTAGCCTCGCCGAATCGAATATAAGTTTTTTTTACTTTAGTAATACTTGTCGAGTCAAGTTATTTGGCGCCCAGTTGTAACTGTTGTGCCCTGTCCGCAGGTGTCTAACTGGTTCGGAAACAAGCGCATCCGCTACAAGAAGAACATTGGTAAGGCACAGGAGGAGGCCAACTTATATGCAGCTAAGAAAGCTGCTGGTAAGATCATCGTTTATATTTTATTTTGTGGTGTCGAGCGGCTGGCGAAACTGTGTTTTATTGTATGGGATTATTGGTGATGCCAAGCTCTCATACTAAATCTATTGACGGCCGCTCGATGCAATTAATTTTACGGTTTTTTTATATTTTCACGGGTTGTCTTAAAGGAGTAATCTAATTTGCGGGGAAACGGGGATAAACATTTCCTCTTTGCCCGTTTCCCCGTCGACTTCCTTTGCAAAACCGGTTTTTATAATGCGGGGAAGAGGTCATCCATTGAAGGTTCTATTACCCCTTGTGATGCGTTAGCGAATAGCTCGATTGTTAGTACTCAAAGCTTAGATTAGATGGCTCAATAAAATAATAATTTGCCGCCATTTGTTTCTAGCTTCAGATGAAAATGTGTATGCCTTTACGTAAAAATAAGTATTTTAAATATATAATATACATAATCCCGTAATTAAATTATAATTCCAATCGACTATAGTTTGTTCTAAGAAATAATGGATTGTTGAATTTAAAGCACTTAATTCATGTAGTGCACAACTGTAAAGTAAATATAAGTGTCTCACCCACCCCTTCATATAATTAATAGAATATACTAATTTATATTACTTGCATCATTTTAATAATGTGGAAAATAATATGAAGTTCCTGTCTTGAATACATATATGTACGTCAGGCAAAATTAATGTCTGTCTGTCGTGTCCTAGATTGATTTTCGAAATATCTGAACGATTTTTTATCTTTTCGGACTCGCATATAAAATTAATAATCTAAAAGACCTTGCTACTGTGCTCGGAATCCCGGGTTCGATTCCCATCTGCACTTGGATGTTTCTGAATTTTGTGCAGGTAGGAAATAATTCCAAAAAATATTCGTAAGCCCTCAGGAATATTTTCCCACTCCATCGCCCCAACTAGAATGACTAACTAAACGTCGTTTACGCAGCAGGCGCGTCGCCCTACTCGATGGGAGCTGCATCCGGCACGGCCACACCGATGATGTCGCCGGCTCCTGCTCAGGACTCTATGGGCTACTCGTTGCCGGCGCCGGGCTACGACCAACCCCAGCCGGGCTACGACGGCTCCATGGGTTACGACCCCATGCATCAGGATCTGTCACCTTAGAGGGCCTGGTGACATCAGGTTCGGTTTATTGCTTATCTATATTAATTAATACTAGCGACCCACGTTTTGATCGAAGGACCCTAGGTTGTATGACGCTGGGAACACTGAGGAAGGCAGACCGTTCCACTTCTCTATGGGCATGTAGGCAAAGGAGCGCCAGCGCGAAGCATGTCGGTGCAGTTAGCATACGTTCCGCAAAACTTTTATTTTTCCAATATTAATTAAAAGTGGTATGGCTAACTTAACAGACTTGTTTCGCGCTATGCAGGCAACCGGCTGCCTTTGTGTTTACACCCTTTGCATTACTTATAAAGGAATGAGTCGCCGAACGTTTTAGGGTCAGCTCAGATTGACGGAGTGGCGGCGAAGCTACTAAATTCAACTTAATTTGCTTCTGCATATGTCTGTAATTGGTATATCGAAATTGTCAGGCTCAAAGAGCGGTGGAGAAGCGCGCGGCCGACCGATAAACGGCTCTTTGCCGCCACTCTATCGGTCTGCGCTCTATTATTTAAATATTTTTTGAATTTGACGTATCAATGTTGTTGCGCTCAGTTTATTACCGATACGATTGTCAATGCCCGTCAATCGCACATTGGTGGTTTCAATTGGCTACTTCAATACAAATTTTCATCGATTGCTTTCCATCACGTTCATGAGACTGACAAACGCTTCAATTGGCTTTTTAAAAATAAAAAAATAGGTGTGTCTCTTACATTTCCTCATACAAAGTTTTCTGTTGCAGGTACACTAATGTATACTTCTAGCAGATTTGCGCTCGCTCGGCTTCCGTATGATAGCTAATATTTATTTGCTGACTGTTCCCTCGTGTCCTGTGCGGTCTAACTAACAGTTACTTTACTTTATACAATATTATTACTATGGACCTCTCGCTCACACAGTATAGCATGTGAGCGAGAAGCAAACAGTAAACCCGCCATTTAAAATATCATTCTTTATCTGTGCCAGTTGTAATTTTAAAATATTGAAAGAGTCGGTTGATTTTGCAACTATATGTGCAATTATATAGTGGAAACAACTGGATCGTGAGTTCCCCAGTGACTTGAATATACACTTACTATACCAGGACGTAGCTAATGCACATCGGGCTTTAGGGAGAGACTTTGGTATTTTAGAACTACGTGTCGGTCCCGTCTGGGGAAGTACCACCGCTCATAGTTAAAAATGCCGTCATAGTATCCTGGGTCGAACATCTGTACTCACCAAACACAGTCCACTTGCCTTGTTACAGTGGAGGTGACAATATATATGAACTCTTGTTTGTCACCTCCATTCATGGATTCCCATAACCACTTTCTACCAAGTGGATGGCGGGTCACATATATAAAAAATATCTAGGCGATAGTCTCTTTCTAAAGATCTCCGGGTATTGGTACCGCTGGTTGCGCTGTATATGTGAAATTATGACAGTATTAACTACAGTCGACCATTTTAAATCGTGACTCGTCCAGTAAATGGTAATAAAATTTGAAAGTCGCTATGGTTTTGTAAATGATGTCAAATGAGACCGCAATATAAAAATATATGAACATATAGAAATGGCAATACATACAACAATCCAACGTCTATGAGTAAAAGGAATACTCCCCAACGCACATCGCTGGAAAGTTGCATATATGCCAATCTATTAAATATTTTCAATGGCGCGATACAGGTTTCAATGAGTTAGTAACGGTGCGACATCTATCGACGCGACGCCATGTGCCGCCACATGACTCCCTTCCCAGACCAGAGGTCGATACAGTATGAAAACCAACATCCATTTTAGCTTTGTCAGCAGTGATGGACTGTGTGGTGGACTGCATCGCGGCTGAATCACCTGTCGTGATGTATGACCTGTCGTCATGTCGGGCCGGCGGTCTGGTCAGTGGGAAGTGGAAGTAGGATGCGGGGCATTGCGGGGTCAGGAATACAGGCGTGTTTATACGGGGTCACCAATATAGAAATGGCAATACATACAACAATCCAACGTCTATGAGTAAAAGGAATACTCCACAACGCACATCGCTGGAAAGTTGCATATATGCCAATCTATTAAATATTTTCAATGGCGCGATATAGGTTTCAATGAGTTAGTAACGGTGCGACATCTATCGACGCGACGCGATGTGCCGCCACAAACATTTTGGCCATGATATGTTTTGTCTTTCTCTATCATATTAAATGACATATTTGTTAGAAGCAGGTAAAACATAACTAATGCACCTATATTTGCAACTTTTATTTGACTTCCATGGACTGGAAAACAATTTTATTATTATTTAGCGCCAAACAAATGTGCCGATGTGAACAACGCGCGAGTCCCTGCGCAGTAATCAAAATTTGTTTTTTAGTATAGCCAGGCACATATAGCGCACCGTCGCAATCCATCACTTGTGCATATATTCACATCGGCATAGTTATTAGACGCGTGTTATATAGTCACGATTGTAGTTCACATTATTATGGATCGTACGGGATCTCTTGTGTCGGCTGAATGTCTTTTATATACTTACTTATACGATTGTTAAGGTAACCTAGATATATTTAGAATACGTATTTAAGCATTCAAATGTGTATCTTAACTTTATTGTATTATTTTAGTTAATTTTTAAGTGAATATCTGTACAAGTCAGAAAAATTGCAAGGTCCGTTTTTATAGCCTTGTATTATTTGATAAACAATATTTGCATGTCTTTTTTAAATAAGTTGTCATTTAAAATTTAACATAAAAACAGATGCAAAGTTTGTTTACCAAATAAGATAAGTCTAAAAAAATTGCTTAGTTTTATTTCTGATCTGTGTCTGTATTTGATGTTTCCTTCCATTAGTTGCACAAAATTGTTTTTAGTGTTATTTTAATGATTGAGTGTGCAATAAAGTTTGCATCAATTAATGTGTCAACAAAGATATCAGTGGTATAATTTTCTTCATATTGACTATAGACGTTTTATGTATCACTTTAATATTGAATATGGGAATCTTTTAATCAATCGCTTACTTGGAGTTGTGAATATCATGAAGACCGCATGTATATGATTTAATGGTGCTAATTTTGTAGCACAATATAATCTTCCTTAATTTATGTATTTAATTAAATTATTTATATTTTACTGTTTAATTTAGGACACAAATATGTATGACTTTAATACGTAAGTTTTAGTGATAGTTCGGATATGCATCTTTTTTGGATAGAGTTAAGTTGATGTGTTCTTAAAACAATATATCTGAGACAGTATACGAAAAAAGAGAAATTTAAATGGAAATGTGTTAAAAATACTGTATCTCAAGCCGCTGTGATATATTTATACTTAGGTATGTTGCGCAAAGTGTTTAAACATTTTAGCCCAGAAATGTGAGCATCGCAGCGGCGCGAGTTTTAATGGATGTATACGACAACAAGTACAATGTTATTGCGTCAACAGATCTAAATAAATACATTTTTGTGTAGTTAACATTTGGTTTTTATTCTTTACTAGCTACCTGCCGCGGCACAGTTCACTGAATAAGAATTACTTATAACGTTCTATTACGATAAACTGACATCATCCAACATCTCCTTTGGCGACGACGACGTCTTTTCTGAATGTTTTTAAAACATTTAAATCATTATTTATACTTAATAGGCAGAGTGCCGACGCAGCATATTTGTCAACTTTCATTGCCGAGAGTTGTGCGTGAACTGCTGAGGCGAGAGGCTGAATGTAAATGCCTACTGCCGTCGACGTTGCCATGGAATTATTTTGGGAAATAAATACGGCAGCACGAGCACGAGGGAAATGGGCTGAGTTTAAACCAGGCATGATAATGGATCATGAATATCAATGGATCGTGATAATTTATTATCCAGACACATCTACTGGTCCCTTACTAACTATAAAGAGCGAGGCATAATGATATGACGTCACTTCTGTATCGTGACGGTCTGTTTTTACATGTGGACTCCACTGGAATACCCCCTCCACCCACTGTATCCTGGCTTCATAGAGTATTAAGCCTATGGAGGGGCCATAGACGGGCTCCCCCTTTCGCCAATTTTTTCCCCTTTGACCAGTTAAACTGACCAGGTGCGCAGTAATAAGTTACCTTAGATTTCGTTGGTATCGTTTTGTGTCGCGAGACAGAGCTCTAGGAAAATAGTTAATTGTGATGTTTTAAACGGGAAAGGCGATCTAGTTAGTGTTTCCAATCATTAATTATAATTATTATGTTTGTATTTTAACATAATCATCATATAACGTAAAATCCGTTGCGACAATAAAACGACAGAAACATACAGTGGTACAGGGGCTAGTACTAGACGTTTACCTCCCCTCCCGCCAAAAGTGGCAGAAAAAATTGTTCGGTGATTGATACGCTTCACGTCTCCTTTGCTATATACTCAAAGCCTGGCTTCAATAAAGAAGCGTAATATCGCGTAATGACTGCATGACCTTCGCTCACATGAGTCAGCACTACGAAGCTAAATTTCAGTTGTCTAAAACACTCCGTCGTGATTATACATATATTTTGTAAAGTAAGTATTGGCAAACAAAATAACCAAATAATTTGTAAGGGAATGTTGAAAATAATCAACAATATTGGAGGGTTCCTGCATGCACACACATCACTAAACTGTAAGTACCTACCTATCCAGTATCGTTTCATCTAGTATCATTAGATACATGTAGATAATCGAAATAAATAACTTATAATTTAATTTCGGGTTGTTTTTTATATTACTTCATCACTATCACTAGTATATGTGCATATAAAACAAAGTCTCCTCCCCTCGCGTCTGTCTGTCTGTGCACTGTTCACGTAAAAACTACTGAAAGGATTGTGTTGCGGTTTTCACGAGTATTATACATGGACCTATCATGTTTAGGAGCTGAACAGGCGGGGAAAAAGCCCAAGAGAGCTTTCATGGTATACTTATAATCCGTCAGAGATATAGCAAAATAATTTATATATATAATTTAGGATAGAATTGTGTAGAATAAAATGATGTAAGTATAATAAAGTAGCATAATATATATCTGTAATAGATGAGTAGGTAGTAATAAGCGTTTATGTAGGTATTTAAATTGTTGTAAATCCATATTGTACCCGTGCGAAGCCGGGGGCGGGGTCGCTAGTTTAGTTTACGTACCTAGCTAAATCCCATTTTGAGGGTTTATCATGATATTATCGCGAAAAGAAAGTTAGTGAATTTTCTTACTTATTGTTATTTTTCTCAGAAGATATAAAAATCGCGTTGATAGGGCACTACATAAAATACCACCTGTAGGCATCACTGAAATCATTTCTCATTCTATTATTCCACTTCGATCCTGTACCTACCTACGTACCTAAAAGCAAAATGTTGTTGAACGGCAACCCCAACTTTTCCTCGTGAAACAATCAAACTACCTAATTAAGTTTTGGAGTGACTTGGACACAGACAGATAGACTTTGTTTTTAATATTAAAGATATTATATTCTTTATGTTCCAGCTAATATAAGAATGGCGAGCGTACACAGCGCGTACAAGAGCGAGGTTCACGACGTGCCCATGAGAGTGATCACACGACCGTTCATGCCAGAGCTGGATGAGAATAAAGTTCTATCTCTTATGGAAACTATACAGGTTTGTCTATTATATTTAGTACTAGCTGTTGCCAGCGACACTAACAGACAGACAGACAGAGAGACTGCATTTTATATTATTTGTAAGGAAAGACTACTCGCGGTTACCATAGCTTGCTTGACAGAAACTTTACAAACCGAGTATTCCGTGGACCTTTGATTAAAAAACTATTATCTCAAAAAATCTGCAGTTTTCCCAGTTTTTATCTCCATGGTCTTATGGTTAGAGAGCGAGCTCGACTACGTCGACTAAGTAGGTACAATTTTCGAATTTCCGAGATATCATTTTGTTCTCAATACCTAATTGAGATAGAAATCTTATAAAACTTGTATCGGAACAAGTATTTAGTATAAAAAAGTTAGGTTTCCTAATAAACTAATAATAAAGGGAAATCTTGTTTGTAACAAACTTGTTTACTAACTAGGTATTTTAGATCAGTAGGCGCACTTTCTTTTTCTTTTTATGAGTAGGTTATTGCAATGCGAAAGACAAGAGCTTAAAAACCTCAACAATTCTTCAATTTTGACTTGGACCGAGGCGATTATTCTATTAACGTAGGTATATTATTAACATATTCGTGTCAATCAATGCACACACAAGAGGACCATTATATAAACAAGCATGTTTACATAACAAGTTTTACTTTATGATTGCATTATCAATAAGTAAGAATTATCATAAATACATATTCAGATATATTTTTTTACGTTTTATAAATATGTTTATCTTTAAAACGACATTGACATTGGTCTGTGGCCTAAGAATTTATGCAGAATGTGAGCAATAAATGTGACCGCGCCCGCTTTGATTAAAATTAGAGACAATCACGGGCGCTTCTAGACCTAGGTATTATTATTATATACTAGCTTTCCGCCCCTGCTTTGTGGAAATATTTGAATTGTGAAAGAATTTACCTATCACGAAAGATTTATGATAGGTAATAGAAAAAATGTTGGGCTCATAACCTGTTTGTCATATTGACTAAGCCTATTAATTTTTGTATTTCCCTAAATTTTTTTCTGTTTTTTTTTCTCAGAAAGAAGAGGAGAAAGGCAATGTGCCCCCAATAGACATTCTATGGATCAAAGGATCCGAAGGTGGGGATTATTACTATAGCTTCGGTGGGTGCCATCGGTACGCAGCGTACAAGAGACTTAATAGAGAAACTATTCCCGCCAAACTGATACGATCTACTGTCACAGACCTTAAGACTTACTTGGGGAACAGCACGCCGGATCTTAAGTAGGTTTTCTTTTCACGATAATTTTCAGGGATCACAAGTTGCCAGAATTTATGGTGCACTCAATGTGAAATCAAAATGAGCACAAATTTACGTAATATAGGTACCTACATAATTATGTAAAGTGTATTTTTTTGGTAAACAAATTTTGCATGTCTTTTTATTGTAAAATTTTTAAATAAGAGTTTAAAAAATGTCACTATTATTTCTGCAAATTTTATGTAATAGGTAAAAAAAAATTAATTATTATGTAAAAATGTCAATATTACACCTACGTCTTTTAAGAATTTTAAATGACAGGTATTTTAAAAAGACATGCGAAATTTGTTTACCAAATAAGACAAGTAAAGGATTCCACGTCCTGTCATGGCGGCAGATGGACGCGTCTCGTCATGTCGTGATGGGGAATCCGGTTTAATCCCGTCCGCGCTGTGATGGTTGTGATTAGTCAGTGATTAGTAAGACATATCACAGTCGGCGGGATAATCTTAGCTACCGATTTATCGGCTTACTATTGCACAAGATTAAACACTGGAGACTGGCAGAAAGGACGATAAGTCAGCACTGTTGCCATATATCAAAAGAAGAAGAAGAATAGTCAGGGAGCTGTGCCCGATTTTATCGAATGTTTATATTGTTTCAACAATTGAAGATTTATAAATGAAAATATGGAAGATGACGTGGCCTCGGCCTATAATACTTATATTCCTTGAATACGAGAAACAATTAAAGACTTGGCTTTGGCCTATATTATACAATTCGTTCAAGACATGGCCTTTGGCCTCAAATATTGAAGACATGGCTGTATGGTTACGTAGACCTTTGCCTTTTCCTCGGAAAGAATTTTACCAAAAAAAAAAAGAAAGATAATAATATAAAACTAGGCTTCTCCGTCAAAATTCAAAATTGTCTGGAAAAAACTTTGGAACCTGACCTACCGTCTGAAAGTTTATATGGAGCATACCCTGACTTATAGTAAGTAAGTAAAATGTCCTAAATAATGCGATTGAAAATGGCGATTTTGTATGTCGTATCTCGCTCACGCACTATAATATGTGAGCGGGAGGCAAATAGAAAATCCGCCATTTTGAATCCCATTCTTGATGCTGTAAAATCTTTGTGTTAAATTGAGTTATCGGTCATTCTTTGTTTTTTATACCGAACAAATTGATATCCGTAGCTGATACTATTTCATATATACCTACATTACCTAATACATATAGATATGCAATGTATTTGGATTATGTATTTTATAATAAATAATATGTTATCTTAGTTATAAGTTTGTTTACTAAGTAGATATATGTATCTTAGTTGTAGTACCTACCTACTTTATTTGTTATATAGTTTAGGTATTATGTTTTTTATCTCTTGTTTTAAAAAAATAATAAATACATATTATTTACATCAATCATCATTACATACACAAATACAACACAAACCCTAGCCAAGGTATATTTATTTTTTATGTGTAACATCTTTCCTCTGGCTTTCCTGCAATCTGTGGGAGTGATTTAATGTAAAGGGACGGAAGTGTGTAACAAGAAGTCGGGGAAGCGCGCGCTATTTGATTTGACCAATGAGCAAGGTAGAGTTGGCCGTCAGATGGTACCGACCCATTTTACTCTACGAATTTTGGTGGCCTGTGCTGGCGGGTTGATCTTCGAAGTGTGTGTAGCGATTCAACTTGGTTAGAAGCTTCAGCTGATAGATTTGTAGGTAGATGTTCAACTTCAACAGTACTTCTTTACCAGTTTCATCAAATCGGATGTCCTCTTGTTCTACTCTTGCCGGTGCCAAACGTCTTTTTTCAGACTGTTGTTTCTTGTCCATCAGGGAATCATACAGAGGAAACCTCTTTTACGATAGGTTGATATTTATTATATTATGGGGGGGGAGGGGGTATGGGGTTAAAATTCTTCTGTAGGTACACTGTATGTCACTGAAGTCCCCCTAACGGTAATGATTTTTTTTATGTGTTTGAGTGGGTCCCTGGATGGTTTAGATTCACAATTGGACCCGGTAGGTGGTGCTGCAATTGGGTTCTAGGATTTTTTAAAATATAATTTATATCCATTATCCATGGGCGAAGCCGGGGCGGAAATTTTGTTATTATATAAAATTGTTAACATAATGTCTTTTTAAGATATTTAAATGACAACTTATTAAAAAAAAGATATGCAAAGATTGTTTACTAAATAAGACAAGTCTATAAAGACGGACCTTAGGTCCTCACCTCTCTATAGAGAGACGATTTTTTTTCATTCATAGTAGTACAAAAAGTAAAGCAGACTTTACTTCTAAAACTATTGTAATTGTAAGACTGATTTACTTATTATTATTAAATAAATTATAACTTAAAAGTATGTTTTATTTATTCATTCTAGTTAAGTAAAGTTAACCTTACATTTTTTTTAAATCGGAGGGGGGAGGGGCATGCTTTCACTAGAATATATATACTTACCTAAGATCTTTGAGTGTATAGTACTAAAGGAGGTGTAAAGCGGTAAATCACCGGACAATTTTGCCACTTTTGGCGGGAGGGGAGGTAGACGCCTAGTACCATACGACTGTATTTATGCTTAAATTCAAACATAATAATTATAAATAATGATTAGAAACACTATGCTTCCGCAAATTAGACGTCCTAGATCGACTTTTACATTTAAAAACAACACAATTAACTATTTTTCTAGAGCTCTACAAAACGATACCAACGAAACCGATCACTAATGGTCAGTATGGCCCCTCCTTAGCCTAGTTTAGTTTGTAAGTTTGGATGTCCCCATACATACTGAACGGATTCTAAAAATTATTTCACGAATAGAAAGCTACATTATCCTTGAGTAGGTACTATAGGCCATATTATAATTATAAAATATACGGGCGAATCCGGGGGCAGAAAATTAGCTGGAAAAATAAAAATATAAAATAATTTCATCAACTGTTTATTAGTTACAGAGTCCATAACTAGGTACCTAACAATGAGATATGACATTTCTTTATAATATATTTACAAACATTAACATAAATAATATCAAAATATCATCATCATAATTCAAACTATTTCAGTAAATACATAAACGTGCTTTCTATGAGATTACAAACACATTTTTTTGTGAATTTAGCACAATAACTACAAGAACAAAGCACATAAATTCTTTTGCTAATTTATAACAATTTTTAATATCCAATGTCTAAATTTCACTTAAGGGGGATCGTCTCGAATCTAGCTCCTAATAGATGGCGCTATTTATTTATTTTTTTATTTTGCGAAATTGAAAAACCCAAATTTAACAAAAATATTACTAATCGCGAGCGATTTATAATAGTAATGTAATATATAATATTATTTTATTTATAAATTAAGATCGTAACATATATTTCATATAAGTAATTTTTTTTCCCCATATTTTTAATGTTACTAATTTAGGGATAAAACAATATTGTATTAGCTTTAAATCGCCTGCTCTTGGTAATATTTAGTTTGATTACAATCTTTAAATTTCGCGTAAAAAAGCTAATGGGAGCTGACCAAAACATTCGCCCTTGAGAAAATAGTCCGAGCACCTTCTTGTGCAGTACACATATATGATATGTGGTTCATCTAACAATTGTTTTTTCTAAACAGTTTCCGTCCTAAATAAACGCAGTTTTATCATTATTTAGGTATGGCCACTCTTATTAATAAACTCAAAGTACCGACATAGTAACTAATTGTATTTCGTCTCCGTCTAACAAATCTGCAATTCATTATGATAGACGGAGACGAAACACAGTTTAGTTACTACGTCGCTACTTTGAGTTTATTAATAAGAGTGATAGTGTTTTATCACTCTTTAAGAAATCATTCATTCAATATGATAAAGGGAGACAAAATAACAGCTATATTTAACTAAGGCCTCTATAAAGCTGTATCTTTAAAAACAACTTTTTGTAGATATATAAAATTAAAATATATAAATGCACCACATGTCACATATTGGCGTAGGTTTATTTAAACAATAATAAAATGTGCGATACAGCTATGCACAAAATATATAAATTCAGCTAAAAAATATATCAATATTAATAGTGCACTTAAAATAAAATACAATATATACATAATAATCAAATATTTTAAAAGATTACTAACATTGGCCTGGCCTATTGTTTGGCACTTCAATTTTAAAATAAATTACAAATCATACTTTATTTCAAAATACCCTCAATTTCACAATTTACATAGCAAACCTTTGATCACATCACACCTCGGTTGTCAATCAGCTTTGATTTTGTCATAATCATTTTTCTGACAACCGCAGGTTCCTTACAACCCTATAAACCAGCCAATTATAAAAATAATGCCAATGAGACGAGAAAAATATGAACAACATAAAACGGCAGCGCTTTAATTTGTCTCTCGCTCCGTCATATTAAGGGGGAGCGTGTCAGATCTAGCTACATAGTGTTCTTTTTTGTTTTTTTAACACGTAATTGAATCAAACCATTACAAATCGTCTGCGCTATGGTAAATTTAATTCGATTTTATTCATTAAATTACGCGTAAAAAATAAAAATACGATCTATTGGCAGCTAGGTCTAGACGTTTCCCCTTAATGTATGTCTTTTGTCTCGCAACTTTGTTTAAAATCTTTTTCTTGTGTCCATGGCATTACTTTATGTAAATCCCTCGACAGTAGAACTAAATACAAAAAATATATTTCTGTATACAACAACAATGATACTCTCTTAACAACATTTACCATTTCATATATATCTTCACTACACCAACCCTGTCTCCATGGACAAGAAAATATACTTTTTTTACTACAATATTTTAACATTCACAAGTTTTAACATCATGTAGGACAGGGTACATTTAAATAGAGGTGGGTTATATCAAATACTATACATCGAGTAATAAGCGAAATCGCGCTAGAAAAAAAAAGGAAACGGCGACAATGGCGCCCGCTAGCAGCCTGTTAAAATATTTTTTTTTTATAAAATTGATTAAATTACACATCTATTGAGTTAGGGTTTTTTATATACAAAAGAATAGAGGTAGCGTTAGACATATTAAGTATAAAAACGTTGTAAGAAGCCATTTACAACAAATTTAAAACAAATTTACAACAACTCTATGAATTTAGAACAAAGTACTTACACCGTTTTATAAGTCTAGTTCTTATAGGGCATGTCAGTGTTAATACGAACTCTATTCTTTTGTGTACAAAAATCCAAACTCAATGGCCGAGTCGTATATGATTGCAAATAATAATTTAAAGCCAGTTTTCATCAAACTTTTAAGTCGATTCTTAACGTTAAGCAAGCAAATATTTATGGTCAAAGAATTGCTTAACTTTATGAATCGACTTAAAAGTTTGGTGAAAACGGTCATAATAAGCACAATTTACAAACAAAAACAAAATCACTGTATCTCATATCAGCTCGCTAAATGGCGGTTTTTTTTATAGGTCTCTGCGTGTATTGTACAACACAATGTATAAGAATAATCAAAAGCTGCGCGTATTACTCGGTCCATAATATTTAGTAATATTGCATTGTTTTTTAAGTAAAACTTCTTCATGCAGGTAGAAAAAAATTTGTTCTTTTAAAAAAATACAAATGACGCCTCCATTACATTACATTAACAACGTAACAATAAATTGATATTTATTTATTTTTTAATTCTTAAATTTATAATAAGCCGAAGAAGTTTTACTTGTTTCACTAATACACGTGTTTTTTTATGTGCTAATAATATACTTATCTTCTATTATTCTACTTATTATGTCAAAATGGAGACCAATAACTTACAATATAATATGTTTATGTAAATATAACTTATAGGTATCTCTGCATTATTCATTTAAAAGCGCGTGCATACAATCTTTAAGCAATATATAGTATATAGTAAGTATATATCAATATTCTACGGCGAATATTATGCAGTAAACATCTTTTAAATAGACAAGTTACTCTGAATTTTTGAACAACTACAAATGCCATGGAAAAAACATGGGATCCGTTGGGAAAAATACTCTTTCGATAAAAAAATAAATAGGGTACAAGGTATAACTGACCATCTTCAGTTATTGGCCAACTTCATTCACACAAAATAAGAGTTATTTTATACGGATGCCATCTATTGGCGTCTTAAAGTATTACTCAATTCATTAACTTTCGAAGTAGGTATACATATTTTAGTTGCGATTTTTAAACCACTACTTACTTTTCTAGATGTAATCATGTCGTTATCATATACCAAAACAAAGTACTTGTGTCAAAATATGCGATAAACTGTTAAAATCTGTTATCAAATCACAAAACCCTAATCTCTGCAAAACAAATAAGTTATGAAGGAATGTGTATATTTTGTTATTTGTTAAAGCTGTGGTGTTCTATACTACAACTAATTTATATAAATGCGAAAATCGGTTCGTCTGCAATTCTATATCTCGAACATTCAAGAACATCAGAAAAAGGGGTGGGATAGGGGATGAAATTCTGAAACGAAAAGTCCTTTGGCGTTTTTCGATCTGACACACGCTTTAGTTAGACGTAGTTCGAATTAGATATTTTGTTAAAAAAAAATCGAAATAATATCGACTAGTTTTAATTATTTTTTATATTTTTCTTCTTGGCTTCTGATTAATAGCTAATTAAGGATGCGTCAGATCGAAAAACGCCAAAGGACTTTTCGTCTCAGAATTTCATCCCCTATCCACCCCTGTTTCTATATGAATTGTGTATAATTACAAATCTCTCAAATAGCGCCGTACCGACTTCACAGAGATTAACGGGGCAGAGGAGGGGCTTTAAATATATTACAGCGAAGGTTCACTAGCACGCAACTTGTTAGTAACAAACATAAATAAATACAACATCTAGATTTTTAGTACCTATGAAGATTTGGAATGTGTAACTATGAAAATAATTTTATTATGGCAAACATTGAGGTGTGATTAATACTAGGATATATTACAATTAATATAAGATGAAGCAAGCGATATATATCATGGCAGCTCACTTTCCTACTTTAGTTTCTTGCGTCAATCTATTAACAAATTAGTTGATCATCTGTTTAGTTATAACATGTTTTATTAACCGACTTCAAAAAAAAGGAGGAGGTTTCTCAATTCGACAATATATTTTTTTATATGTTTTGGAAGTGTAACTTCTTTAGGGAGGGTAGATTTTAGCATATTTTATTCTTAATTACAATAAGCCAAAAAAGTTTCACTTCTTACGCGTGTACGTACACTATACACGTTTTCTTTTTTTTTTGCGTAATTAAATAAATAAAAAATTTGAAAAATGTACGAGCTGCCATATCGCTATTTATAGTAGGTTTTTTTAATGTCCATTGATCGACCAAAGCTTTTTTTAATTCCTATGAAACTGTTCAACCAATTTTCATGAAAAAAAATGGCTGCTCCTTCAGAAAAATTGTCTATCGATCATAAAATATGCGTGAACCATCGAACGGACCCTACGTTTACCAGTAAGGCCTCTTCTAGTATCCTACAAATATTATAGTATATATTTATGTTAATTATCTTACATTAAGTAGGTATAGCAATGGAAATATAGCAGGGGAAAATTGAGATTTTTATAGTGATTTAAGATGAATCCTCGCCTCGAACCGTCGCGTTTTAACTTTATATCTTTTTATACACCCAAGACTCAACAAAAAAACATTAATTTTTTCATTATTTCAACCTATGGAAGCACTGAATATGTTCTACTTAAAAAATAGGTTAGAGTTATTTAAACAAAAAGAAAATTAGGTATACAGGTTTTGTATGTGCGTCAGGTCTCAAGCCAAATATGAGAAGAAGCCTATACACATTATCTAACTACAAAATACATTATTTTTAAGGGAAGATATTGCTTTATAGCCAAAATTGAACGGCTTTTACCGTCAAAAGATCGACCACCTATCATTTGGCACAATTTCTCACTAACATTGCATGAAACTGATTTTATTAAGTAATTTAAAATTCGACATGTAAAGTAAAGGTATGTTTTTTCAAAGGGTTTAATTTGAATATTTTTGTTTTCTAAGCAAGTAGTAGTTATTTCATTTAATTTTTTGGCCGACAAACGACATAGTGACGTCATCATTTATGTAAAAAAGCCCATTCTGCCACATTTCTCAACTCATTTGTCTTACTACGGGGCACGTTATAGGTCGTGGTACTATTTATATCACATAAGAGTAGCACAGAAACGATATTTTACCTAAATGATCGTTTGTCGGCAAAACTTTGAATAAATATTAGAAACATATTTCAATTAGTTGCTTAAAATAAAAAATAAAACTCAATCTTTGAAATAATAAAATAAAAAACCTACCTTAGTTTTTACTTTACATAACGAATTGCTCTGTAAGATGCGTGGATATCAAGTTTAAACGTAGCTAACATTCGAATATCAGCCAGCGGAAATATGGTGTGCGATTTTCGGATATGATCAACAACAATCTACCTAATATAACAATAATAAAATAGCTATGGGATATCTTTCCAAAAATAGATTTTAATTAGACTAAAACTTCTGTTCCAACACTCAGAAATAAAAAAACGGTAATTTTAACTCTAACCAAATAACTTGACCCGAAAAGTATCACGTGCTTAGACTGCGCTCATACTATGGGGGGTATCCGTAAATTATATCACACGACGGGATCAAAGTGTGACATCAAAATAGTATGTGACAAGGACTAGATCTCCAAAAATCATGATATCCCCACTCTAGCGCTCAATCCGTCTCAACTAATTTGGCGCGCACTATACAAAGCTGACACGTTTCATATTTAAATATCGAAAATTAGTTCACGCCAGCACTTGTTGACCGATGTATAGTATATCAAGGTCAAAAATACGCGAAAATACGTTTTTATTTCTGGGCCAGGAACAGACCATACTATTAACAACTCTGTATAAACTACTCAATTACGAATCACAAAATCTTTTAGTGAACGCATTTTGACGCACGTTTAAACGAATGATTATAATTATACGCCTTTAGGATACAAACTCTCGCTCTTGTCATTCATTCTCTAACTCTAAAAGGCTCAAAAGTGAGCAAACGAACGAAGAATTGAAAAAAATACTCAATAAAGTACCATTTCCATCGCAGACTAGCTATTACTACTGTATATATCAAGAAAATATAGTCAAAACTCAATACAAAATAAAAAAGAGAGCTAGGAAATAGAGGGGAATAAATAGATGAGCTTTAATATAACCTACAGCTACGTTTCATTTACAATTGTTATGTACAAAACACATTTACACACGCATTATGGATATTCACTAGAAAAAATTGAGATTGCATTCTTAGCATATGAGCACTTGCAGATATACCAAGTTTAGTTAATACATTTAACTTAGGGTTAGCGCATACAGACGGAGTGACGGCGAAGTGCGACTCCAGAGAAGATAGAAATTTTGTAAACGAACATTCAAGCGGTTGCAACATTTTAGTGGTTTTTTATCAATACAGAACGTAACAATGAACATAAAATGTGAATGTTGTAAATGACCTATAAAGCGCCATACCCACTGATGACAGAATCGCGGCGATTGGCCCATGGAGTTTGTATCGAATTTGGTGGCACGGACGAGACTATCGCTGCGAGTCTCTCGTCCGTGGTGATGGTGCCTAAGTATAAACCGGCCAAATTGAATACTTCACAAGTTCTTAATAACTTACTTTAAATTGCCTACTAAGTTATTTATCCGTATTTCTGTTAACATATAAATTGTAATTGGAATGCATCGACATGTTTACAAACTTTCTATATTCTCCTGAATCTTACTTTAATTGGTATAAGGAAAAGTTTAATTGAAAAGCTAAAGGTTGGCGCACACTTACTGCCTCAACACCGCATGATGATCTCGAGTCGTTGTGATTTTTTTATATTTGAAGTTTTTTATAGCAACGCATACTTATCAGCACCGTATCGTCAACGCCTCGCCTTACAAGCTAGTGAGCGGTGCTAATACGAGCCGACAAGTGCGACAATCTTTCAACTTTCAATACAATATTAAAATTACATATGTATGCAGTTTAAAAATACATTGTCAAATTGAATTATAGAGGTGCGAAGACGACATCCTAGGCTACCGTATCGAACAGCACTCACTCATATTTAGGTTTCCATAACGTGCTACAGTCAAGGACTTTAGTTTTAATCAAAATCTTTCGGAAAGGCTTTTAATACACCCGCTGAGTGAACTTGGCAGCAACATCTCTCTATACAGTATACGGCGACAAAATAAACTAACATGGGAAGGGGTCGGACTCGAAAGCCGTTATTCCACAAAACTCAGCGCGCCATACATTTGTATGGACCGCATTTCCCGCACGGCACGACACCTTTTTTCGAACCGAGATTTCCGTTTTTTGCGGTGACGATATAGCGACATGACTAAATATATGGCCGTTTTGTCACGACACGACACGACAGAAAACACTTCGGTGTCGTTGCTGGAATCGTCGGTATTAGAAAAACGAACGAACGAAAGGCCGTGTGCCGTTTGTTTTGTTGTGGAAAAAAGCTCTCAGAAATTGATAAAACTTTGTACATTACAGGAGGTGATTCTGATCACTACCACATATTCCACATCTGACGACAAAGCTATATTAGACTGATATACACAGAAAAGGTAGTTTTACCAGAAATACCCAAACATTTCCCAAAAGAAGAGCCTTTTCGTCAATCCGAGTTCGGGTATGAAACCTTCCTTTGTAAGATGAAGCTGCTAAATTTATATATTTGCTGAATGTTCGATACAATAACAGAATATTTAGATATAATTGTAGACACGGATCTAGGCGCATCAAGGTTATCCGCGTAGTAGTCCACTTAATTTACTAAATACTATATGGGAGTAACCACAAAATACGTGAAGATGAAGATAAACAACGCTTCACATACCTACATTTACTATAGAATACGACAAAGTCATAACTAAATGAATGTGACAGGTGGTCGAAAACGGAACTAACGCCGCCATCTTGTATAACATCAAGGAAAGACGTAGACGGAGAAACCAATAGACAAATTGAACATTATGCCTCTCGTTCTCGCAGCTCACTACGGCTTTTATATTCTAAAATATTACATTACACCATATTAAACAAAGGATTATGTATAAATTAAAATAGAAGCACATAGTCATGTCACCGCTTCAAATATCAAAATCACAGTTATTTCATAAATACAAATAAAACACGATTTGTTTGTAATTAAATTTAAGGTCAAATGTTAAATAAAGTGGTTACACCGATAGAGACAGCAAATATTTTTCCGTCTCTCTTACAAGGTCTTAAAGAGTATTTTCCGCGTGACGTCATGAGAATAACATTTACGTCTATTGGTTACTCTGTCTACGAGGAAACGTCAACTTATTGTATACAAACCTCGCTAATAAAGAATGGAATTAAAGCTATTTACTTGTCGCTCACTTACATTTTTTTTGTGAGCGAGATGCAAGCGAGAGATCACGAGTTGTATATTTATGTGACACTAGTGCCTTCGCACAAATATCATCCATATTCATTTAGATTCGTGTCGCATTATATTATATTTCAAACAAGAATAGGCGTGACCTTATCCACGACCTGTGGGGTGAGCATATATTTGACGTGACATCATTCGTGTCGACCGAAAGGCCAAAAATGTTTATGTCGCTACAGGACCAGCCAAAGAATGCCCGGTCCGAGAATGTCCGGCCCTACAATGTGCGGGCAAATTGTCACGTCAAATATATGCTCACCCCCAAACTAACTTTACCATATAACTAGATCTCTATTTTTTTTATATCTTGCCTTGATCCGTGTCTCCAATAAAAGTGTGTGACAAGGATCTAAATGAACGTGACCGAAAAAGGAAACGTCACTTGTATACAATAATATTGACGCCACTGTAGATGATTCACATTCATTTAGGTTCGTGTCGCACTGTACCTATGATAAGCCGCATTTACACCAAGTCAGGTGGGTCGAAGTCCCGCGAGCGTGACGGCTCGGCGAGACACTGCTCGCATCAGTCTAGCGCACCGATACACTCCAGCTCCTCGCGCACGCACTCCTTGGGGAAGTAGCCGGACCTACTGTCACCCTGGACAATGTAACATGTTTGCATTAGGAAACTAATCTTTAAAACTAAACTAAATAAAATGAGATTAAAGTAAAGACCGTAAAATATTATTTCTCATACAAACATTGATACACCCATTCTCCTCTTAAGAGTTGAATTTCGAGAAATTCCTTCTTATACATGTACTAAATAACCCAGGTCCGCGTGGAATAGTGGCAAGAATACAGGCTGCATTTCCCCCTTGTCACCAGAAGAGATGATCAGTCGATCCTAACTAATATATTAAATTGCGAATGTGTGTTTGTTTGTAATTTCAAGCCAAAAGCCTTTTTACCCCCGGTTAAATTTAATCTTTTTTAAGCCACTACTGTACTAATGAATTGCAAGAATCGTATTATGAACTCTACCTTATCTAAAGTGCGTCCCTTCCACCAGCCGCGACTGTCCCCCTCCTTGCTGAGTACGAGGACCTTAGCGCCCGGACGGAGCGCGAGCTGTGTCGCCTCCAAAGGTCTAAAGTCGTGGAGAACAGTGGCAACCACTCGTCGAAATGGCCATCGCAAGCTTGAGTTTAATCTGAAAATGTATTTATGGACATCAGCGATAGACTATGAGGTGATAGATTTGTTACTACACAGTTTGAAATTAAACTCAGGATTTAAATTTACTTCAATACTACTAGTTGACCTACCCCCGATCTTCCCACTTTTTATCCAAAAAATCCGTCGAGATAAATGTAAAGCTAGTCTTCTGTAGGTTAATACTATTGTATATTTTGACCTATAAGTACAAGAATAATCTAATTACCCAACGAAATTTTCACTAAGACTGGTCTTCTCATAGTAGGATACCAGTTCGACGATACTGCGGAAGAAGCGAGATTCCGAGAGGAAGTAGTGCGGCACTTGGTCTATGGGCTTGCGGCACACTCGCATGTGCTTCACCGTGTTGTCAGTTCTGAAACATACAAATGTATACCTTTATCCCGATTTTTTTTTATACAAAAAAAGAAATCCCTAATCCCTAACCATTTTTTGAAAGTAGAGCACTTTAAAGTATAAGAGGGACGATCCAATGGCGGGATAATCCGTACTGTAATTTGTACTGCGCTGCGAACAGAGTGTCAAATGGCTCAACTTATTTGGCTTTATCTAAAGTAATGACAACACCCAGCTTCTCTTTGTATACCTTTAAGGGGGTGATCCATTAGCGGAAAAAAACCTTCGTATTATTAACCATTAATTCTGTTCTAGGTATTCGGGATAAAAGTGTTGCCATTAGATAAAGCAAAATAAGTTGAGTGCAGTACAAATTAGGGTCAAAATCGGTGTATTTGTACTGCGCGCCGAATGTCAAATGGGCTATTACTATACCTAACGAGTGGTCAATTGGATGGAAGTCTATCAAGCTCGGTATTCACAGTACGAGTACTCTAGGACCAAGTGTACTTTGATGACTACTCGGATACTACTCCGTGATCCGTGCGCAATCCTATATGTCTTTGTCGGTTAATGAACTTACGTGTTTTTAATTAAAAAAACCCATTGGATCGAACCGTGGTAAACCATATAAACCACACGTCTTTACCACTCGGCCACCGGCGCAAAGAAAACAATTTTATCACCTTTACATGTTTTAGTTCGAAAAATAACGTAACAAACTTACTTGAGACTGAGCGCGTAGTGCGTATCATTATCGTGTTGTAATGTAGGATGTGGCCGCACACGCAGCAGGAAGGTACCCTCCACACGCCGCTCGAGCCGGGCGGTCGCCGTCTCGCGACCCATCTCCCCTACGTACCTGCAACCGGGAGTCATTTAAGGGTTGCCAGATGTCATTTTTACTACTTTTTTTTTTCTTCACGGGTTCAGCTCCCGAAACCGTGCTACGGTTCCAGGGTACCCAGCGGAAGACCAAGTCTCCCTCGTTTAGCCGACGGTATTTGTGAGGCTATACCTAGTTCTGTTGACTACTTTTCTATGTTCTTACTAACTTTAAGGCAAAAAGGTAAGATAAGAAATCTCTAGAAGCTAAATTGCGTAAATACCCCAATCATAATAAAACATTTTTAGATAATTTACGAGTATAAGCTAACGATTATATAAGCAAACTTATTCTTTTAGCCAATTGTAGCCCTCAAAAATATAAAGACACAACTAAGGCGCCAATTGAAAACCATAAAAATGTACAAAATATTGACATACCACATATAGAAGTGCAGCGAGTGATCCGGCTGGTGCGAGTGAGGTGGGAGAGGAGGCGCGGGAGAGAACCCGCCGCCGCACCGACCCGACAGTGCAATACACTCCTTGTGTGCGCACGCGTTGCACATCGAGCATAGGTAGCCCTGTCAATATGTTCACATGTACTACCAACCCTACTATTATGTATAACGGTTGCTAACAGGCTCATTGGCATACTAAACTGTTGAACAGAGCGAGACAAAAGTCAAAACCAGTGGTCGCTCGCTCGCTCTATTGGACAGTTTAAGGGGCAGATAACACCTATATACGATTATTTAAAGAATGTTTTAGCAAAAACAAGACAATTTCCAAGATTGAAAAAAAAAAATATTATTCTACAGGATATAATTGATATAATTGTCATTCTGAAAACGCGATTACACAATTTTCGCTCGATAGAAAATAATCCCAAAATGTGGTCTCTGAAAGTTTTCAAAAAAAGAAAACGGCGGTACTAGTGATTTTAGTACTATGACATTTAATTTGTTTTTGTAATATTCAATTACCCATATAATTGTCATTTGCATATTCAAATAAATTGTATAGTTATTTAAAAAATAATGATTATGTCAAATGGCGCTTACGATTTCTACTCTGAGCGGAAACGCTTTAGCTCTTCTTTACTCACACTCGCCTTGTCAAGTTGTCGGCAGTGACGGCTGAATCGTGATGCTAGACGGTCGCGGCCACTCGATCGCTCAGAAGTTTTTGTATTATTTGTGTATTTTTTGGCTCAAATTTAATTTATTAATGGTAAACTTTATTCATAAATGACATTACCGTAGCGATTAGGCAATATTTTCATAAGGAAGTTGCTATTTGTATACTTTAGTCTAGGAGTCAGCGTTGCTTTTTGTGAGCGTAATTATATTAAATAATTAACTCCAGTATTGGAAATAAGTTAATAAACAGCAAAGTAGGTAGGTAGGTATTACATAGAAAATGCGTACGGGAAACATATTGCAGAAGTCATTGCAAGGCAAATAAAATTATGATATACTAGCTTTTCCTCCGTAAAATGTGCCAGCCCCAAGGACTTCCGAAATATAAATTAGCTCATGTCATTATCTCTGTGCAAATATCACGTCAATCCGTTGCTCCCATGTTGCTCCGTATTGATTTGAATAAAAAGGACAAACAAACACTCTTTCGCGTTTGTAATATTTTATCCACGCACGCTTGATGGAAAACTTATGATAGACTAGCTTTTCGCCCCGGCTTCGCGCGTGGAAGTATTTGAAAAGTGACAAGCCCGAAGGATTTGTGGGATATGTCATTAAAATCAAGTCAATCCGTAGATTAATTAAAAAAAGGACAAATAAACACTATTTTGCATTTGAAACATTACCTAGTAAGGAAGTTAAAATACCTACCCTTTATCCAAGCTTGATGATAAAATTACGATAAACAATGTTACATACGTATTGGTTTTACATAATAGACCCTCCTACTAGCTATTCGCCCCGGCTTCGCCGTGGAAATATTTAAAGAGTGGCAAGCCCGAAGATTTTTTGGGATATAAAGTAGCCCATGTCATTATTTATATCTCCAACTATCTCTGTGCAAAAAATCAAGTCAATCCGTTGCTCCGTATTGATTTGAAAAAACAAACAAACACTCTTTCGCATTTGTAATATTAGTAAGGAAGTTACAATACCTACCTATTATCCAAGCTTGATGATAAAATTACGATATACTAGCTATTCGCCCCGGCTTCGTCGTGGAAATATTTAAAGAGTGGCAAGCCCGAAGAATTTTTGGGATATAAAGTAGCCTATGTCATTATCTATATCTCCAACTATCTCTGTGCAAAAAATCACGTCAATCCCTTGTTCCACAAAACGTGAAAAAAGTAAAAGAAGTAGAATTATAGAACCTCTTCTACATGGTTGGACAACGCCGCAACGCCGCTGGTCAGCTTAAATTTTTAATTCGACATTATACTAGATTTCGACTAATTTTAGGGTTCTGAATTCGAATTTGATATCGATTTCAAAATTCAATATCACGACATCTGTCAATTTCTTAAAATTCGACATATACTAGATTTCGACTAATTTTAGGGTTCTGAGTTCGAATTTGATATTGATTTCAAAATTCAATATGACGACATCTGTCAATTTCTTAAAATTCGACATTATACTAGATTTCGACTAATTTTAGGGTTCTAAATTCGAATTTGATATCGATTTCAAAATTCGATATGACGACATCTGTCAATTTCTTAAAATTCGACATTATACTAGATTTCGACTAGTTTTAGGGTTCTGAATTCGAATTTGATATCGATTTCAAAATTCGATATGACGACATCTGTCAATTTCTTAAAATTCGACATTATACTAGATTTCGACTAGTTTTAGGGTTCTGAATTAGAATTTGATATCGATTTCAAAATTCAATATCACGACATCTGTCAATTTCTTAAAATTCGACATTATACTAGATTTCGACAAATTTTAGGGTTCTAAATTCGAATTTGATATCGATTTCAAAATTCAATATGACGACATCTGTCAATTTCTTAAAATTCGACATTATACTAGATTTCGCCTAATTTTAGGGTTCTGAATTCGAATTTGATATCGATTTCAAAATTCAATATGACGACATCTGTCAATTTCTTAAAATTCGACATTATACTAGATTTGGACTAATTTTAGGGTTCTGAATTCGCATTTGACATCGATTTCAAAATTCAATATATCTACATCTGTCATTTTCTTAAAATTCGACATTATACTAGATTTCGACAAATTTTAGAGTTCTAGACAGTGTATGTGATTAAACATTTTTTTATTATATCAGGAAGAAACAACAGTTGGACGAAAATACTACGTGTGAAACAACTGAAACGTCAGATTTTTCATTGACAGAGTAAGTTTCTTCGTACGAAAATTGAGAATTAATAGATTTACAACACACTTGTTTTTGGAGTTATTATTTTACATCCTGTACTTGTCGTGTAATGTTTATAAAAAATTTGAAATTTTACATATAACTGTAAACTTTATTACAGGTTAAACAATGTGTCACTAGCAGAAACTCAAGAAAATGTTACCCTTCTTTCTAAATCTACCGATGACGTTCCTGACCTTGACGTTATATTATAATAATAATGTAATGTAATTTAATGTATTGTAATTTAAGGTAATGTAGATCCTAGATTCACCACAAAGCTTCAAATAAGAGAACCGATTGGAGATAAAAATATAGTATTGCAACAGCAAGACCTGAATGTAATTGCAAGACCGACAGTTGACAAAGATTTTCCCTCCAATCAACCTACATGTTCACGATATTTAAGTTTTAACAATTTCTAAATTTGTACATATTTTTATTTTGTTCATCATTTATGTTTGGATTAAAGTACTATTTGAATATTATGTTATGGGTTAAAAATGTGAATACTAACATGTCTATGCAATGTCAAATTTCGACTAAACAAGTTCAAGCCGAAGTGGCTAGGTGGGAGGCACCGCGCTGCTAAACGCTGAGGTCGCCGATTCGAATCCCATACGTTGCGAATTTTATTTTGTTTTGATTTATATTTTTACGATTTGAATAAAATGCAGGTAATTTAAAATATTCATTCACTATGGAATTTTGATGTGAGCAGCACATATTTATATGGAAATTATTGTTATTATAAAGAAAGTCACTATTTTGTGCAATATTAATGTGTTATGAATGTTAGAGGAAACCTTAAAATTCGTCGAAATTTAGTATAATGTCGAATTTAAAAAAATTACAGATGTCTTTTGAAATTAACGTCAAATTTTAAGAAGTTGACAGATGTCGTCATATTGAATTGTGAAATCGATATCAAATTCGAATTCAGAACCCTAAAACTAGTCGAAATCTAATATAACGTCGAATTTAAAGAAATTTACAGATGTCGTTATATTTAATTGTAAAATCGATATCAAATTCGAATTCAGAACCCTAAAATTAGTTGAAATCTAGTATAATGTCGAATTTTACGAAATTGACAGATGTCGTCATATTTAATTTTGAATTCGATATCAAATTCAAATTCGAATTCAGAACCCTAAAATTAGTCGAAATGTGTGTGTCGAATTTTAAGAAGTTGTCAGATGTCGTCATATTGAATTGTGAAATCGATATCAAATTCGAATTTAGAACCCTAAAACTAGTCGAAATCTAGTATCATGTCGAATTTAAAGAAAATGACAGATGTCATATTTAATTGTGAAATCGATATCATATTCGAATTCAGAACCCTAAAAATAGTCGAAATCTAGTATAATGTCGAATTTAAAGAAATTGACAGATGTCGTCATATTTAATTGTGAAGTCGATATCAAATTCGAATTCAGAACCCTAAAACTAGTCGAGATCTAGTACAATGTCGAATTTAAAGAAATTTACAGATGTCGTTACATTTAATTGTAAAATCGATATCAAATTCGAATTCAGAACCCTAAAATTAGTCGAAATGTAGTATAATGTCGAATTTAAAGAAATTGACAGATGTCGTCATATTCGATTTTGAAATCGATGTCAAATTCGAATTCACAACCATAAAATTAGTCGAAATCTGGTATAATGTCGAATTTTACGAAATTGACAGATGTCGTCATATTGAATTGCGAAATCGATATCAAATTCGAATTCAGAGTCCTAAAATTAGTCGAAATCTAGTATAATGTTGAATTTTAATAAAATATCAGAGCTCGCTTGTCACATTTCAAACATTTCCACGAGCAAAGCCGGGGCAAAAAGCATCATTTTATCATCAAGCGTGTAAATAGGTAGTTATTCCTACTTCCTTACTAATATTACAAACGTGAAAGAGTGATTGTTTGTTTGTTGATTTGTCCTTTTTAACGTCAATACGGAGCAACATCTTATAAAATATTTTTTGACAGATTACTAAACGACAACTAATCCCATACAGTATGTATGGTATTAGGAGACAAATAATCACATGCAGTCCTGTGTCAGACGACAATTACTGATCACATACAGTCTAGTATTAGACGCCAGACGGCAACTAAAAGCGTGGTCTCTCTAACTATGATAGTCTCTCGCAGGCTAGGTCGGAAAAAGGGCGTGACTTAAAACATCAAATCGTCAAGGACGCTGACGATTATCAGCCCCTTAATACGCCAATAAGCCTGGTGACGATCACTTTTCGTTAGCAACAAACATAAGTAATAGGGAGCAGGTAAAGTTCACTTGACTTAGGGCCTTGTATGCAAAAAGACTAACTGTCAAACAAACCGCAACAATTCGTTTCACAATCGCCGTATAGTTATATATTATTACAATTTCCTCACTATATTAACGCAGTCAGAGTAAATGAAAAAATGTTAATGACAATAAGTCACAAACAGTGAAATTTTATTTAAATTTTGAGAATAACTTTCTATCCCAAGTAAAAGATAAGCAGAGAAAAGAATTTCTTAACTTAACTTATGGTACAAAAATTGATAAAAGTAAAGTTAAAGTTCAAAGCTTTGGGCCTTTACCGTTGAGTCCTCCATAAAGGAAGTTCAGGTGAGAAAATTCTCTATAAAGTATGAGCACTCATTCATACTTTTTGTAGAAAATACTGGCTGTATGTTTTAATACTGGCAACTAATCTTTTGGACAGAGTTTCAAATAATTATAAACTATATTTGAAGCTCTGTAGAATTCGAGACTGAAGGGAGTCCGGCATCAGCAACGCTGGAATGATGTAAAATAGGACTCACTGAAATATATATATTATAAAATAAAAACCTACTCTTATCATTGAAATCGCCTTAAAACCCGTTATATGGTGGAGGCGCCGGGTAGTATATATTCGATTGATAATATTGTATTGATCGGGTATATATATTTAAAATACGGTATTTACGTGATATAAAAAATAATTTAATAATATATCATAGTATAGTGTATATTCGGGATTAGTGTAAAATCGCGAGTGTACCAAGAGAAGAAGAAGAAGGTATACCCAGATTGCAGTTTTGTGGAGACAAGAAGCTGTTACGGAGTTGTTGGAACTTAAAGTATAATTCGACAGAAAAAATAATAAGAAACAAGAGGATAATATATAAAGCTAAGTGGTTTGAAATTAATAAAATGTCCTCAACATCGAGATACGACGGAATCTCGACTTCCTTTGAAAATTTTTTGACCCAATTTTCAACACTAAGTGCCTTGAATTCATGGACTGATGAAACTAAAGCTCTCATCATTATAAACTATTTAACAGGCCCAGCTCTTAATTTTTTTAAAACTAATTGTGATGCTTCTACGACTTATAATGAAGTTTTACAAGTATTAAGGGAAGAATTCAGCACCCAGACTGATTATGCTGCTCAATTTTATACATCAAGGCAAAATCAAGATGAAAGCACTTTAGATTTCATATATCGAATGACTCTATTAGCAAAGAAAGCCGAAATTACGAATGAGTCAATTATTATTAAACAAATATTATCCACATTGTCCTTTTATAATAAGCGGAAATTTGGTACGCAATTGTTTACCACCTTAAAAGATTTTAAAAATGCGGCCAAACAAGAATATGAGATTTTTAACTCTCAGTCACAACACTTATCATTGCCTTTAAAAATACAAACGGTTGGCGATAAGGACACTTGTCCACATACTTGCTCGCGGGGTGATTTCCGTGACGAGACCCAAAATGCACCAATTGTGCATTTCGAAAGTCAATTCAGTGATCGACGGGCACCAACTGATGTTTTTTCAACACCAGTTACGTCTGGACCCTCACGTAGGTTCCCACCGCCAATACGCCCTATGGAACCCATGTCTTCTGCTGGAAGAGGAAATAATTTCTCGACGCCCACTCAGAGACCGACGTTTCAAAACTCTGAGAAAAGAGACTCATCAATGGTCGCTCAGCAGCCAACGCATGGATATGCCTTGCGAAATAGACAACAGCCATCACAAGATGTGAGGCAACAACAACTAAACACCGGGACTATGCTAGCCGCCGAGGAAATTGAAGGTCCCTCTATTTCGTCTCTGACACCTTTTATTGAAGTGAAGATACACGGAATTACTACGTGTGCTTTACTGGACAGCGGTGCCAGCGTCTCAGTGATCTCAGAGAAGTTGTTTTTTAAAATATTAGATAAAGTAGATATTGGTTCATGTCAATTAAATAATAATAAAGTGCCCTATGTGCGTGTCGCCAATGGCAAATTTCTTGAAACAACGTTTTCATTAATATTAAAGCTTTCTGTGTCAAATTTATTACTAGAAAATAGGTTTATTGTAGTTAAAAATATAACTTCAGATATTATTTTAGGGTATAACTTTGTCAGAAGGTATGGAATAACAATGGATTTCAGAAGTAATAATGTATTATTTCCTGATTTAGGTCCTATATCTTTTATGAACAAATTACGAACAGATGAGTATGAAGAGTTACCATATTTATCTGAATCTGATAATTATGTTAAATCTTTAAATTGTGCTATGCCTTTAAATAAAAATTTAAATTCTATTTCTTGTCCAGAGAATATTAATGAATCTCTAGATATTTCAAGAACTTTTTCTATAGAATGTAGCAATAATTTAATTAATGATTTGTGTGAATATAGAAATGAAGTTACTTTTGATAAACATGAGATAGAGTCCAGTGTAATTTCAGAAGTTGAAATTAACATTATGGATGCTATTCCCGTACATAAGGCTCCATATAGGTTGTCGTACGAGCAGCATCGTTTATTACGCGAACATGTAGATAAAATGTTGTTGAATAATATTATTTGTGAATCGCGAATTCCTTACTCTTCACCAGCCAAACTCGTTAAAAATTCTGATGATTCTTGTTATTTTGCTGATTTAGATGTAAATTCGGGTTATTGGCAGATTCCTTTTAAAGAAGGTATAGGATAGGTCATTCATGTGCTCGTAATTTGATTCATCATCATAAGTCGATGAAACCTTTTAAGTTACGGATTTGATGATACAAATAAAATATCATCACGTTTATTTTATTTATTTATTTAACATTGTTATGTCATATTTTCTGACGGTCAAATAAAATGATACATTATTTTTGAAACCTACCACAGGTGAAGGTATCAAAAGTATACATCCTCTAATATTTTTTTTATGTAAATATAATTTTTTTTAGGTAAGTTGTCATAGTTGACAATGACAATTACTTGTGTCTTATGAATATGACATTCTTGTCTATAAATTTTTTTTTCAATAAAAGTTTTGTCATTTTAATTTTTCTTACTCTATGACTTTGACGTGATTATTTTCTCTTTGACTTTGATAAAGAGTAAAGTCAAATGTCAATATTGATTGCTCTGTGATTGTCTTGTCAATATTGATTATTTATTGAAGTTATTAAATTGGAATTTTATTATAATTGTAATTTAATATTTATAGTTTATTAACTGTTATTTATGCACAATAATTAATGGTATAAATTATAAATTTATTTTAATTGATTTTAAGTATTAATTTTCATATACTAATAGTAGTATATAGTCATACTAATTTGTAAACAAATTACAATTTATTTGGATATATCTTAATATTGTGATGTCTTTGATAGGATAATAGCTTATTGTAGGATTTATTTGATGGGGTTTTATGATATTCTAGTAAAACTTTATGGGATAGCTTCCATATTTATTTAAAACTCCAATATGAAGATATTTCATGGAGGGAGTAATATCTTAGCTCTACTTAAACATGGTTGACATTTTATTCCCGGGGGTGGTAAGGTAATTTTATATGATATAGAGTAGGTAAGATTATCCTAATTGTTGATATTGAGATAGGTATTGAGAGTGAACTTCTATATTGACTATTTAATAGTTTGTTTCTTTTTAAGTTATCCTTTATAAAATAGGTTACTACAACTGTTTCTTAGAAAGAATATCAGTCATATATTGATACTTACTTCTTATAGTCTAATTAAATATATTTGTTGGATGTGAATTAACATTAGTAATTTTCAGATTCTTTTTAAATAAAATGATGACTGATGTTCTACCATACTGCTGATGCAGCATTTGCAGGTCCATGCAGCCTATACAGCCTTGGGGTTGTCAGCTGTTATACAACTAGTGCGCGTGTGTTTTTTATTTATAGTTAGGATTTAAATTTTTTTTTCAAATTTTAAAAATATTTTATTCTTTTGGTTTAAAGTAGGTTGACCTAACAATCAGTATGATCAATATTTTTTGACTGGTTTTGATTGATTAGGATTAAAATAACTTGAACCATTTTCAATTATTTTATTTAATTGTCTTTCTTTTTATTAATTTTTCTTTAATAATAATTGGTGTAATGGTTTGTTATCTTAATCGGTTATTAGTAGTAACTTCTGATATTGGGTCATAATTGATGTAAACTGTTCCAGTCTTAGGTAGGTTAGATCTTTTTATAGTTTTTGTAAGCTTCAGTTTCGAACGAGTTCTAAACTTTTTTCGTAGAAGGGGGGATGTAAAGTATGAGCACTCATTCATACTTTTTGTAGAAAATACTGGCTGTATGTTTTAATACTGGCAACTAATCTTTTGGACAGAGTTTCAAATAATTATAAACTATATTTGAAGCTCTGTAGAATTCGAGACTGAAGGGAGTCCGGCATCAGCAACGCTGGAATGATGTAAAATAGGACTCACTGAAATATATATATTATAAAATAAAAACCTACTCTTATCATTGAAATCGCCTTAAAACCCGTTATACGCTGGACCTTAGGAGGTTAAAGGTCCACCCAAATAAACCCAATCTAAAATTGGACCTACCTGGAATATTTTCCCCTTCAAGAACTTTGAGCAGTGATGGCAGGTGGCTGGTTTTTCAAAGGTGTGAAGAACGAACTTGTGGTTTGTGCTTCGACAGCCAGGGGGCTCCAGATTGTCGCTGTAGGAAAATTAAAACCTAATAAGTACAGATAAAGTTAAAATAAGAAGGTAGTGTCGAAACCTGAAGCATATACTTAGTGAATCGTATAGACAGAAATCGTATTACTGAATTTCATTACTTTTATTATGCCAGAGTTGTAGGATAGTCCAGTGAGATTAGGAAAATTGCGAATAAGTCAGTTCATTAAAATATAGAGTCTGTCTAATGAATCGTGTCATTTGGTTATTTTTAAAGTTTTAGTATGACAACATTTATACTGTCACTTTTATAGTTACATACTCTTTATATGAAGAATTATTAGGTTTGATACTTTCGTTGATTTTGGTAAATTCTATAATTCTGTTTAAGAACCTGTATGTTTGTATTGTAATATGTTATGCAGATTTATGAAGTTTGTTCAGTCTGTCAGACAATTATACCGTTTACAGTTTTGAAACGAATTTAAATAAATTTGATACATAGTGTAGAGTAAGTATGATATAATAATAATCCTTTTGTCAAAAAATTTTACCGTAAGTACCTTACATATTTATATTCAAAAATGTTTAACTACAAACAATCGAAAAAATCTAAAAATTGTGAAGAGCAATAAACGTATAGATATTATAGTCTATGGCAATTCACAACATTTCATTTTTCGTTAAGTACGAAAATTAAAAATCCGTTTGGAGATCTTCCTTTGCTTAACACAATACACATGTTCGCGACGAAGTGATCAGTGACCGTGAAAGTGAAATAGAATTCGAAAATGAATCAGTGAATTAATGTCTTATAGTGCCAGTGCTTAAAATAGTGAAACATAGACTATCAATATAGAGTTTAGACATAGGCCTAAGTGAGCGAGTGCACTGCGTTGCGCGAGGGCGGGGGTAGACCCCCAAGGCAAGCTCGCACCGCGAGCTATGTCAACCCGTAGGCTCGAAAGGCATCCGCTGACCAATACCCGTTGTCTGTCTAAGACGGAGAGATTGTTGCAGCGACTGGCATAGATTCGTATTTCCTCTGAAAAGGTATAGCTTCAGACGAAAATTGATTCGGAATATTGTACTGTATAACTTGTTTACAGATTGGAACGGCAACTAACTTGCCATTTGTACCTAATGTTATTATTCGGAATTACACATGTGTAAACTTACCTCGCTTACCACGAGGCGGTCGAAGGGTTCGTTCGACCATGCTATCGTTAGGGACTATGTCCCTAAAATAATGTATATTGATGTGAAATAGTATTTAACACTACTTGACTATTCTTGAGGGCCTGATCAACTCCCAAGGATAAACTTATGACTACTTGACTATCGACGTGTTCGCCTCCTTCGGGAACGCACCACCCGGAGGAGCTCTCCAAACTCATAATCGGAGTTTGATGGTTACCATGTCCTTGTGGCGTGAAGGTTCCACCAGGGAACGACTGACTTGACTTGTTCGCCTCCTTCGGGAACGCCCCGCCCGAAGGAGCTTTACAAACTCATATTCGGAGTTTGCCAAACTCATATTCGGAGTTTGAAGAAGACCATGACCTTTGGCATGAGGGTTCCAAATGGGGAACCTCCAAACTCATATTCGGAGTTTGATGGAAATCATGTCCTCGAGACATGTAGGTGCAAAGGGAGCAGTCAAACTCATAATCGGAGTTTGCCAAACTCATATTCGGAGTTTGATAGAAGCCACGTCCTCTTGGCAGGAGAGTTCCACAAGGGAACCTCCCAAACTCATATTCGGAGTTTAGAGGACACACTCATATTTGTTGATGTGAGTCTTTCGTCGTGAAATAGTTTGAGATCACTCGAACCGAGCCTTACAACCTCGGTTTCACCTAATAGAAGGGTAAAAGCGTCAAAGGGATATAGTAATGATTGATGCATATATATAACTCATATTCGGAGTTAATATATAGTTTGGCGAGGATTGATGCATATATATTGCTCATGTTCGGATTTAATATATAGTTTGGCGAGGATTGATGCATATATATTACTCATGTTCGGATTAATATGTAAAGCCTAATGATGTTACATACATATGTTTACATTATTTATATTTGGATTATCGTGTACAGCTCAACGAGACTTATGTGTTTATAACCCTGTATTTAATATAATATTTATAAGACTTGTTTGTATTTAAATCTGTGGAGTTTCTTGCCATTTCTTCTCCACAGATATAATTTCCGAAATGGTGGTAAACTCATGTATGTTTGTTTAAAATAATAATAAACGATTCTATACCCGTTGTGTTTCACTGAGCGAACTGTGCTCTGATTGGTTGACGTTGACCGCGTGGGAGGTTCTTGTTGTCGCGGCGACGTTCCGTGCGCTGCCCGCTATATAATGGCGAGCAAACGGAGCGATCGTCAGTCTGCGTCAAGATCTCGCGACAAGAGGACCTCCCAGCAACCAAGAAGAGCTCAGCCGTCCAGTGGCCGCCCGGGCTAGATTGAAGTTACATCGTGCAGTTTCAATAGTCTCCCAGTTTCCCAGTCTACCTACCTACCCTACCTTGATAGTCAGTTCCCTGGGTCTCGCGCTCTCTACTGCTGCAGAGCAGACCGCCGGAACATTAATTGGTCGACTTCGAGCCGGATCACTCAAGACTACGGAAGCTGAAGAAACATACAGTCCACAAGGCCGGATCACTCAAGACTACGGAAGCTGAAGAAACATACAGTCCACAAGAATGCCCATCACACGGTCGCAGACAGGGGAGCGCCAGCAGTGCCCGCTTCGTCACGAAGAGCCGCCACTGTCCCCAACGGACGAAGCAAGCCCACCGACGAGCACCGAGCGCCCCGCATCGCCGCAGCCCGCAACGTCCGTACCCGCGCTCGCGCAGCGCGGTCGAGGCCGTCCGAAAGCTCCGGGCCACCGCACCCCGTCGAAGCACCCGAGGCGGTCCGTGTCGACTGAGCCGTCGCTCGCGCAGCGCTCCCCGTGTAAGGCTCCAGAGGTGCGCGCTCTGTCAAAGCCCGCGACGCGTCCGATGTCGCCGGAACCCCGTCGGTCGAAAGCTCCGGAGCCGCGAGCTCCGTTGAAGCTCGCCGCCACCGCCGTCGCCGCACGACAGGCTCCGCAGAAAGGCCGGCGCGCGAAAACGGGGCCGATACCCCCGTCGACGGCCGCCCAGGAGCACCGCACTCCGTCGACGCGCGCTCCCTCGGATCGCGCAGTGTCCCGTGCCGCAACAGCAAGACCGGACCGTGAACGCAGCATCTACCAAGCCAGAGAAGACCTAGCCCGCTTGAAGATGGAAGCGGCAGAAGCCAGGCTAGCTCGGCTAGAGGCCGAAGATGAAGAGCAAACACTGATGGACCCGTCAGAGAGCGACCCCGATCCAGAGACCAATCCGAACCCAAGGATCGAAGAATGGCTTGACGCACAACCACAAGCCGCAGGCAACCCGGAAGCAAGACCGGTACGACCCGAGACAACTGGACAGATAGCCGCTCCACTACCACCGAAGAGGCCAAAAATAAGCGAACGAACGCCGTCAGTATTGACTCGAGAAGAAAGGCAGAGAATCGTGGAGATAGCCTCTGCCGTAGCCGAAGTTACCCGGGCGACCGCGCCACAAGCTGCTACGCCACACCCAGCTACCAACCGGTACCTACTAGGAGAGCTACCACACTTCAACGGGTCGCACGAAGACTGGCTGGCGTTCAGAGCAGCCTACAACGAGACGGCGGGTCACTTCTCAGCTGTAGAAAACACAGCACGACTCCGTCATGCACTGAAGGGCAAAGCCAAAGAAGCAGCACAGAATCTACTTATAGCGAATACAGCACCAGCCGACGTCATAACAGCACTAGAAAACAGATTCGGGCGCCCAGATTCGATCGCAATAGCAGAGATGGAACGAGTGAAGCGACTACCACGGGTACCGGATTCGCCGCAAGAAGTGTGTGAATTTTCCAACAAATTGGTGAACAGTGTAGCAGTTCTACGCGCCTTGAATAGACCGCACTACCTACACAATCCAGAAGTGGTACGACACCTAACGGAGAAACTGCCAGCTGTACTCAGATATCGCTGGTATCAACATTATGAAACGAAGCCGAGCCATGAACCGGACCTAGTGACCTTCGCTAACTTTGTGAGTACCGAAGCCGGACGCTGTCGTCACTTCGCTCCACCAGAGGTCGTGACCACGCAGAGAGGGCCAGACGCCGGACCAAGCCGCGCACGGCCACAGCGAGCATATACGATGAAGGAGGAACGCAACAAGAAACCACAACTTCCCTGCCCCATCTGCCAAAGAAATAACCACGAGCCGAGCCAGTGTAACGAGATGAAAAAGGCTCCGGTCAACACGCGGTGGGACATTGCCAAGAAACATCGCCTATGCTACCGGTGCCTCAGACCCATGACCGTATCGCACCAATGCCGGTACAAACGATGCGGCGAAGAGAACCGCTCCCGGAGTCATCACTCCCTGCTCCACCACCGGAAGGAAAGAAGGAACCCCGAGGTTGTAGCTACCACATCGAGCCGATCCCGCTTCGCCTACTTGAAGATCGTACCAGTACGCGTCACCGGCCCCGAAGGGCACGTCGACACACACGCCTTGTTAGACGACGGCTCAACGGTGACACTACTGGACGCCACTGTCGCGAAGAAAATCGGCGCCCGAGGACAAGTAGAGCCGCTAAGAATGGAGGCAATAGCGGGAAAGAAGATCGACGCGGCTGAGTCCCAACGAGTTACCATCGATGTAAAAGGACAGAGCGAGACACACACTATTAGCGCGCGCACCCTCGCTAACATCGAACTATCGACGCAAGCGGTCGATAAACGAAGCATCGACCGGTACCCGCATTTAAGAGAGATAGAAAGACACCTCACCTACGAAACCGCTCGGCCAGCCCTCCTCATCGGCCAAGACAATTGGCAGCTGCTGGTAACAAAAGACATGAGGCGAGGGACGAGAGAAGAACCGGTAGCTTCCCTCACCCCATTGGGATGGACCCTACACGGAGCCTGCAGCCGCTCCACACATCTCCGAGTGCATACGATACACTTCACCAAGGAGAAGAGGGCAGAAAAAAGAGCTCGGGAAATGTTAACCCTCGAACAACTCGACGTCCCACCGACAACTACGACTTAGCACAACGAACCCCGATAACAGAAAAAAGGAGAGCGAGGGCGCATTATCCGACGACTACGACAGGGCGGCAAGAAGCCTCAAGGGCATGGAAGAAATATCCATTAGAATCGGAATAAGGGAAGAAGACAGAGACTCCCTACGCTTCCTGTGGCGAGGCGACCGGCGGGAGGGACCGCCGAGAGAAATGAGAATGAAATCAGTGATATTCGGTGCGGCGAGTTCGCCATGCGCCGCACTGTTCGTGAAGAATTTCAACGCCGAGAAATATCGTGCAGACTTTCCAGATGCCGCTGAAGCCATCGTGATCCACCACTACATGGACGACTACCTACAGAGCTTCCCCACCATAGAGAAGGCGGTAAAGATAGCCAAAGAAGTAAGAACTATACATGAGAGAGCTAACTTTAGACTCCACAAATGGGCCTCCAACTGCGTCGACGCCGTGACGGCCCTACAAGGGACACCCCCTCCGCCAGCCGATACGCTTGTGGAGCTCAACGACGGTACCTCCGAGGAAAAGGTACTCGGTCTCGCCTGGAAACCCAGCACGGATACCTTGAGCTTTAACTTAGATATGGCTCGTGTCGCACCGGAAGTAGTCGACGGAAGCCGCACTCCGACCAAGCGCGAAGCTTTAAGCACGATGATGTCAGTGTTTGACCCCCTCGGCCTCGCTTCGCCAGTGACGATACAGGCGAAGAAAATACTGCAAGAAACTTGGCGCAGGGGCGTCGAATGGGACCGGCCGTTACCAGAGCCTTTAAAGACCGACTGGAGCACCTGGCTAAAGAACCTGACCCTGCTGAGAAGACTGAACATACCCCGATGCCATGGCGGGTGGACGCACGCCCGGCTGAGAGAACTACACACCTTCGTCGACGCCAGTGAGACGGCCTACGCGGCCGCGGTGTATTGGCGCACCATCGACGACAGCGGACGCGTCCACGTTAGCCTCGCCGCAGCCAAGGGTTGCAGAAATCGAGGAGCACACCCTTGTAAAAGAGTGGAGATGGTTACCCTCGAAACATAACGTCGCCGACGACTCCACACGACAAGTTCCAGCAGATTTCGAGTCTACTCACCGATGGTTCACCGGGCCAGAGTTTCTACTTAAGGACCAAGAAGAGTGGCCCGCCACCAAGAACGTGACAGTAACCGAAGCAACGGGGGAAGAGTAGTACGGTCATCACAGGAAACCACATTCGGAACAGAAGTCGAGGCGCTGAAAAGAGGAAAGGAGCTGCCGCATGACAGCCGACTCCATCAACTCGCGGTGCACCTGGACGACACAACTACTTTACGACTAAGGTCGAGGATTGCCGAAGTAGAGAACGTTGGCATAGAGCAGAAGTCGCCCGCAGTACTCGACGGAAATCATCACTTGACAAGATTGTACATAAGAATGGTCCACGAGAAACTACACCACGGGGGGACGGAGATAATAGTCAACGAAGTCAGAGAGCATTTTTTGGATCATCAAACTCCGACCCACAGTTAAGAGCATAGTAACGAGCTGCTTGCGCTGTCGTATACGCAAAGGAAAACCCGCGGTCCCAGCCACCGGCGACCACCCACGCAATCGTCTCGCCCACCACAAGCGCCCTTTCACCTACACGGGCCTAGACTATTTCGGTCCCTTGTCAGTAACAGTGGGGAGACGACGAGAGAAAAGATATGTAGCCCTCTTCACGTGCCTAACCACGCGAGCCGTGCACTTAGAAATCGCAGACAGCCTCAGCTCCGATTCCGCCATCATGGCATTGCGGAGGATGATCGCCCGACGTGGCTGCCCCGAAGAAATATACAGCGACAACGGGACGAACTTTCGGGGAGCCGACAGAGAACTACGGGAGGCCCTAATCGACGAAGCGGCTACACGCGCCATCAAATGGCGCTTCATCCCCCCAGGCGCCCCATTTATGGGAGGCGTTTGGGAACGACTTGTGCGCGCGGTAAAAACCGCCCTGTACAGCATATTGACGGAGCAGCACCCGCACACCGAGACACTCGCCACCTTGCTGTGTGAGGTGGAATACACCGTAAACAGCAGGCCCCTCACACATGTGTCCACAGAAGCAGACGACCCGAGCGCCCTGACACCTAACCACTTCCTGTTGGGCGGTTCGGGACTAGTGAGGCAACCAGGCATCTTCACCGACGACGACCTACATCTACGCGCGAGGTGGAGACGAGGCCAGAGGCTCGCCGATCTTTCCTGGCAGAGATGGCTGAAGGAATACCTTCCGCTACTGCAACACCGGCGGGAGCCACGCGGGCGGGGTGAGACTCCGCGCGTCGGGGACCTCGTGCTCATAGTGGACAACTCCCTGCCACGAAATACGTGGCCGAGAGGAAAAGTCGTCGCCCTCTACCCGGGGCCCGACGGCGCAGTACGAGTCATCGATGTAAAGACCGCGGGTGGCGTGCTGCGACGTGCCACTAAGAAACTCGTCGTGCTGCCTACGGCCGCTGAGCACCCCGTCGCTCATACGGGCTAGGTGCAGCGTCGTGACGACCAACGCTGCACGGCGGGAGAATGTTCGCGACGAAGTGATCAGTGACCGTGAAAGTGAAATAGAATTCGAAAATGAATCAGTGAATTAATGTCTTATAGTGCCAGTGCTTAAAATAGTGAAACATAGACTATCAATATAGAGTTTAGACATAGGCCTAAGTGAGCGAGTGCACTGCGTTGCGCGAGGGCGGGGGTAGACCCCCAAGGCAAGCTCGCACCGCGAGCTATGTCAACCCGTAGGCTCGAAAGGCATCCGCTGACCAATACCCGTTGTCTGTCTAAGACGGAGAGATTGTTGCAGCGACTGGCATAGATTCGTATTTCCTCTGAAAAGGTATAGCTTCAGACGAAAATTGATTCGGAATATTGTACTGTATAACTTGTTTACAGATTGGAACGGCAACTAACTTGCCATTTGTACCTAATGTTATTATTCGGAATTACACATGTGTAAACTTACCTCGCTTACCACGAGGCGGTCGAAGGGTTCGTTCGACCATGCTATCGTTAGGGACTATGTCCCTAAAATAATGTATATTGATGTGAAATAGTATTTAACACTACTTGACTATTCTTGAGGGCCTGATCAACTCCCAAGGATAAACTTATGACTACTTGACTATCGACGTGTTCGCCTCCTTCGGGAACGCACCACCCGGAGGAGCTCTCCAAACTCATAATCGGAGTTTGATGGTTACCATGTCCTTGTGGCGTGAAGGTTCCACCAGGGAACGACTGACTTGACTTGTTCGCCTCCTTCGGGAACGCCCCGCCCGAAGGAGCTTTACAAACTCATATTCGGAGTTTGCCAAACTCATATTCGGAGTTTGAAGAAGACCATGACCTTTGGCATGAGGGTTCCAAATGGGGAACCTCCAAACTCATATTCGGAGTTTGATGGAAATCATGTCCTCGAGACATGTAGGTGCAAAGGGAGCAGTCAAACTCATAATCGGAGTTTGCCAAACTCATATTCGGAGTTTGATAGAAGCCACGTCCTCTTGGCAGGAGAGTTCCACAAGGGAACCTCCCAAACTCATATTCGGAGTTTAGAGGACACACTCATATTTGTTGATGTGAGTCTTTCGTCGTGAAATAGTTTGAGATCACTCGAACCGAGCCTTACAACCTCGGTTTCACCTAATAGAAGGGTAAAAGCGTCAAAGGGATATAGTAATGATTGATGCATATATATAACTCATATTCGGAGTTAATATATAGTTTGGCGAGGATTGATGCATATATATTGCTCATGTTCGGATTTAATATATAGTTTGGCGAGGATTGATGCATATATATTACTCATGTTCGGATTAATATGTAAAGCCTAATGATGTTACATACATATGTTTACATTATTTATATTTGGATTATCGTGTACAGCTCAACGAGACTTATGTGTTTATAACCCTGTATTTAATATAATATTTATAAGACTTGTTTGTATTTAAATCTGTGGAGTTTCTTGCCATTTCTTCTCCACAGATATAATTTCCGAAATGGTGGTAAACTCATGTATGTTTGTTTAAAATAATAATAAACGATTCTATACCCGTTGTGTTTCACTGAGCGAACTGTGCTCTGATTGGTTGACGTTGACCGCGTGGGAGGTTCTTGTTGTCGCGGCGACGTTCCGTGCGCTGCCCGCTATATAATGGCGAGCAAACGGAGCGATCGTCAGTCTGCGTCAAGATCTCGCGACAAGAGGACCTCCCAGCAACCAAGAAGAGCTCAGCCGTCCAGTGGCCGCCCGGGCTAGATTGAAGTTACATCGTGCAGTTTCAATAGTCTCCCAGTTTCCCAGTCTACCTACCTACCCTACCTTGATAGTCAGTTCCCTGGGTCTCGCGCTCTCTACTGCTGCAGAGCAGACCGCCGGAACAACACATATTTAATTTTTTTTATTCAGTGGTTTAAGGGATATTTTGAAAAAACTACACAGTGTAACGAGTACGGCTCAAAGCTACTATACTCTCTGCCTACAAAGGTACCTGGCAATAAAAAGTATTAGTTGTAGTTGTAGAAACAAAACAGGATACAAGGGGACTACTGATGGAGCCATAACACGAAAAAATAGAATAGAATATAAATTTAATTTACGTGCTTCTCTACCCATCTTTGTTGATGAAAGTGAATAAAATTTAATTTTAAATTAATAAACTCAAACTCAAAAAAACAAACTAAAAAACAAAAAATGAATGAAACAAAATAACCATGAACGAACTATTGAACGAATGAAACGAACGAACGCACGCAGCTCATGTCATTTCTTTTTTTTTAATACAGAATACGCATAGACACCGGATACTTTTAGCCGTTATCGGGTTTTTCTAAAAATGCAATATTTAAAAATTAATTTAAGAGTGTTAAAGTTAAAATTTTTGAAAAGCAAAAAAAACGGGTACCTTAATTTTTCACCTACTTTCATATAGGTTAAAATTTTGAAATGTGGATTATATGATGGCAACAATTATTGCCTGTGGCCTGTGGTTGACTGGCAACCTAAGTTGTCTTTATATGGTCTCTATATATATTCTTATATTAATAAAACCTATTAAAAGTATTAGCTAAATGAAAGTATTTTAATCAAGTATCATCATAAAAATTGAAAGTATCAAGTCTAGCAATTCCGTGAAAGTCTAGTGTTTACAGCTTAAGATTTTTTAAATTTGTCGCTCTTTTGAAATGACACGATTCACTGGACAGACTATAACACTTCTTACGTAACCACACCACGGTGCACCCCTCTGTCACAGTAATTATATAAGCTAAAGCAGTAAGGAAGCTTGGTACAAACGTTCGAAACGACGCACGCGAACAGATGCACGCTTCTACAGGGCCTCTAAGCGGACATCGCAGTGAATGTGGCAGTGGCTGTGCCGCTAGGCCCTGTAGAAGTGTGCGTCTGTGTGCGTGCGTTGTTTCGAACGTTTGTACGAAGCTTCCTTACTGCTTTAACTTATTATATATATTTACTGTGCCTCTGTCCTGAGATTTTCATTCAAAAAACTTAAAACACATATTATATGTGTACCAATTTTAAACTTTCACAAAATTCAGTGCTACCAACATTAGATTAACATAAACTCAAACGGAACTCGTTCATGAAACGCACTATAGTTCATTCACACACGTGCTGTACCTTTATACTTTGGTAATTTAGTTGTAGTTGTGTCTTTTTTTCGAGGAGGGGAAATTCGTCATGGACACCCGGGTTCTGGGTAGTGCCGAACTTAAACTCCTTTATCACTTTGTATGACACCTGGCCGGATATGTGACAAGTGATCTTTCATTTTCCTTCTCTTTCCCTGCTTTCTTTTCGGGTCATGGTCTTCTTTATGTAGTCCACCACACTATCCCACGTCGCCTCGAACTCCAGGATGGTGTCCAAGAAGTTTTCCTTTGTTAGGTGTAGTTCTACTTTAGTGCAAACTCCATTCTTGTGTATATAAAAAATGTTTATACTGTGATAATACATACATCGCGCCCCGAATCTTCTTGATCCACTTGTCCTTGGCGTCGTCGGAGCGTGCGTACAGCGTGAACGTAGCGTCCATAGTCCGCCTCACGAGGTAGAAGTGGGAGTTCCAGCGGGTGTCCGAGCGGAGTTTGCGAGCGCCGCCCTCCTCCACGCGGTACTCGGCCAGTCGGATACCGAGCCGGTACGAATATTGGTTATCCTGGAAGACGAATTTTTTGTTTGAGATAATTGTTAATATTTAACTTGATGGTATATCTATTGCAAGTATATTTTATAGAGAAGACGACTAGGTAGACGCCTAAACGTACTGTATTTTTCTGTCGTTTTATTGTCGCAACGGCTTTTACGTTACATGAAAATTATGCTAAAATACAAACATAATAATTATAAATAATGATTGGAAACCCTATGTTTCCGCACATTAGAGGTCCTAGATCGCCTTTACAATTTAAAACATCACAATTAACAATTTTTCTACTAAGGTAACTTATTACAGCTCTAATGGTCAGTTTTATTGATCAAAAAGCAGAAAATTGGCGAAAGGGGGAGCCCGTCTATGGCCCCTATATAGTACTCTATGGTTCAGACAGAAGCGGCGACAGCATTGTTTATAATATGTAGTGTTATATTATAGCTTACCTTAACAGGCTTGCAGAGCAGCATGAGCTTATCGAAGACGAACACGTAGCGCGACCGCAACTTCTGATCCTCGTGCGCTTTCACTTTCAACTCCCCGTCGAGAAGTAATCGACCGTACGCTGACAGCCCCGCCCCTCCCGCGCCCAGCGCACCTCCTTCCCAGTCTATTATACTCTCCTGGTAAAGGACAAAAAAGGTATTAAAAAATTCCTCCGCTTTATATGATGTATTAAAATATAACAGGCACAATGAGAGTAATTTTTTTTATTGATTTATTAATAGTAATATATATTAAAATTATCTTAAATACTAAATTACAAATATAATATAAAATTTAGAAAAAAAAAATTATGTAAATCGCTATCTACTGGAAGAGTACTCAAAAGACTGGCTGCATTGCCTCGTTGGATGGCAATGCTTAGTCTTTGACCGAAGTAAGAGCCAGCCCGTTGGTCGTGATCTTTCTATTAGTCGTTTACTAATATCTATAAACAGACTAATTAAATATAAAAATAAATATAAAAGAGTAATTAAATGAAAAATATAAACATTCACACATTTTAGCTGATTTTTGGCTACAAATATTGCTAAACCTCTAAAATATAGCCTACGTCTCGAGCTATTTAAGCTTGGCATAGTGATGATTGCAACTCTCGTTACAGTAGTTGCCTTCACTCATAGACTCGCCACTTTAGCTCAATACCAGGCGGTTTTGTTATACAATAAAAACATTTTTTTTTTCAACTAGGTAAGTGTGACATATTCTTTTTACCTGTACATTCTTAAGCAGCACCAAGACCTCGCTATCCCGTTTAACTTCATTGATGTACTGAGCGACATCCACCATCGCTTCCTTAGCGCGTTCTAGGCCACGAAACTCCTCGTGATTCTGAGGTCAATAAAACATAACGTACCTTTCTAGCAATAAATCATGGAAAGACTAGAATATAAAATAGAAGTACCCACCGGTTGAGTCTCGTGCACCAACTTATCAAGAAGCAGATGATATTTTAAAACTCTCTGCATCGGTACTGACAGAATGTCCCTCAACTGAATGCGACCGTCGCTGTGATCTCTTTGGCATTTCTGTAACAAAATAAATTACAATAAATCATTAAAAAACTGGCTCAATGTAGCCTTGTTATTAGATAATGAATCATTTTGAACTGAAATTCGTCTGTGGATATATTCGAACAATATAAAATATAGCCTATGTCACTCAGTGATATCGTAGCTTTCTATTAGTCAAATAATTTTTAAAATCGATTCAATGGTGTTATTGACCCCAAGGTACCCGCGGAAGGCGAAGTCTTCCTCTTTTAGTCGATGGTATTTGTGAGGCTATACCTAACGAGTGACTAGTTCTATTGAGTTGATATTTAGATGGAAAAGCCTCTTAATTAAAAAAAAACAATTTTTTTTCTTTGTTAAATTACTCTCTCGCTCATTACTTCTGTGTTAGCACCAAGCCAGTAAAACAAGAGAAGGAGACATGAACCCACCACCAACTGCTTGGAGAAGGTGCTATCCCTCGCCTCGAGAGTCTTGAGCGTCTCCTGCGCATCAGTCAGGTTAGAGCAGTAGTCGCCGTACAGCAGCAACTGTTCCCGCCACGTCAGGAACACGTCCGCCAAACGGGGCGCGCCGCTGCCGGGCACGCAGCCCTCGGTCGCCAACTTCAACTGGCGCAGCAGTCCGCTGTGGATCTCTTGCAGTTTCTGAAATAAGAATTGGAATTATACAAATACCCTCCTTTTAACAATTTATAGTCGTACTGTTCTGACTGAGGTGCCATGGAGCGAGCACAAAGACATTTTCTTGACTAGACAAAATTCAATATTATCGTACAATCAAGAGCATAAGTGGAGATACCATTGAAAATAAATATCGCTCAACACTTCATTGCATGTTTTTATTCATTTAGATTGTATCAGAATAAATAGAGATAGATTGGGGGGTAAGGGGGAGAACGGAATAAGATCTATCCGATCCCAAATGTCATCCTCACCTGCACGCTTGGTACTCTCTGCTAGACAACAAACGAGGCTCTGGCGACCGAGCAATGGCGGTATAACCATACAGCTAAGCAACTGGCTGGAAGAGGCTACAGCGAGGCGAAGACCTAAATAGTCTTAAAATGTCTGGTGCAGAAGGCAAGGGGAAACCACTGCATTATTCTTCCCAAGAAAGTTAACCATGGCGAGTCAATACAAGGTGCATCGCTATGATTGACCACGACTGCTCTGTCAAGAGCACTACGACTGAGAAGAGAAGATACATGGTTTTCAATACTTATTATTAGAAAGTGTATACATTTAGTTGGTTAGGTAAACTAAAAATAATTACCGTAACTCCAAAAAATATAGTCTGCAGATCTTGCGGTTTGAGATACGTCGTGAGAGGTCTTAGGAAATTCTTAACTATTTTACTTAAAACGTCGACATAGTTGCATTCGGTGTCCAACAACTCACGTATCACATAATCACGTTTCTCTAAGCTGTGAGACGATGTTGCCAACTGGAAAAATAAAATAAAATTCAGGCACAACATGTCACCCTGGACTATCGCGCCAATATTCATACAAACTGCGTAGGGACAAAATTCGTAATAGCTCAAAAGTTCAACCACCACATATTTTTAAATAAGAAAAGCTCCCATCCATTGTTTTTCATGACGTCAATAATTCAATAACATAATAAAAATCGTAGAAATTAGATAACATTTAGGGGTAGGTATTCTCCGTTTGTTTGAACATGGGCGTGGTATTAGATCCTTTTAAAGCAGGGTTCCGTAGTGCGTATTTTTTGTAATTGTTTTTTATATACATATTTTAATATCACTAACAGAACCCTTAAAATAAAAGAAATGTGCATATTGCAAATAACCAGAGCAAAATGAAAAAAATATATACTATTTTTTTGCACACATCAATTACATTAAAAAAAATTAAAAGCTAATAATTAAAAATGCAATACAATGGTTGTATGTATGTACTTTTGTTTGCAGTCAATAATAATTGAATACTTAAACAGTAAACATTTTTGTTTTCTTTTTAAACATACAACCAAAGCATAGGCAATAGGCATTCTATGAGTTTACAAGTATTACAAGCGCCCCCTAGCGGATAGAATACGAAACAAATGTCGTTTTTTATGGTAGACAGAGAATCATAGAATCGCATCTTTAGGAGCTGAGCATTAGCAGTATAAGTGAATCGAGTCGGTAAAAAAGTTAGCCCCGCAGAGTTGTCATGGCGTATGCTGTCTAATTCGTCAGAGATATACCTAACAAAATGTTGTAGGAAAGAATTGGGTAGAATAAAATGAACTATAAAAAGTCCGTGGTAGCATATATATATATATATATATATATATCTATCTCTAATAGAGAAGCGTATTTGCGTAGGTATTCAAATTGTTGTAAACCCAGATGTGTTAATTTGCAAATTGTAAAGAAAATTCCGTAAACTCATAGCAAGCCTGTCAAAAAAACAAAAAAAAACTCAAAAAAGCGTACTGCATTAAAAGCGGGCTTATGATGGTCGCGCGCCCCCTTCACGGCGCACAGGTCATGGTAGATCTCCTCGTCGTGGATGCGCGCGCAGTAGCTGGCGTACTCACCAACGTCCGTCCGTCCGTCCGTCGGGCGAGCGGGCGTCGCGTCACTGGGGCGAATACACACACATGCACTCTAGTGTTCTTGTGAAAGGCAAGCCTAATGCGTTAAGTGTACTGCAAATGGCGCTAAACTATACTGTCATGACAACGAAATGACAATATTCGCGCATTTTTGGATAGTAGGGGTAGCGAACAAAATAATGATGAATAATAATGTTCAAACTCTACTGTACCCATTTTGTTGAAATTCCCTGAAAAAAACCCCAATCCCTCGTTTTTGCATAAATGAAAAAAAATAAATAAATGGTTGTTCGAGAAGGGTACAAAAAGCGATATTGGCACCATCGTGTTTCCCGCCCTTGAATTCGCAATACTTTTGGAGATTTTGCAAGATTCGTATTAGATCGTACAAAGAAATATCAAATTAAAATAAGTCCTTTCGTCGAACCTAGCGCCACTGAACTGTTTCTTTTATTCTGTTCAATTTTCACGAAATAGTGTATCATTTAAAAAAAAGTAAAAGAAAAGGCAAATATCGCAAAAAAAAACATTAGATGCTGCTCAATCGCAAAACACACTATCATGCCATTTCACTATAAATTAGGCAAAAAAAAAAAATTGTGCGGCTGATAACAAAGGTCACTATGTCACCGCTCCATACTGGACACTGTTCTCGCTTATCCTCAAGATAAGAAAATCCCTATCATTTCTCGAAACTCTATCTAAACTAAATATTGTAGATTGTCAACTACTTGCGCTCTTTATCTTTCGAGCATGCATTTTATTTTCCACCGCTAAAAGTCAATATTGTTTTGACTATTTCTAACAAAAAATATTTAAATACTTAAATACAAACAAAGTCCATATTTAGAAATTTTTGAAACACGAGGAGAAAATTGGTGCTAAACTTTTTTTGAGTAAAGATTGATACTGAACTTTTTCTGTTATCAAATGTTTCAAATTTTTAGGATAATCCTAGGCATTTTTGAACAGCGTCCAGACAGGAGGCCAACACTAAAATGTGAAATATAGGCCACCTCGGGCATAGCAGACGTAAACTTGACGTAGCATAGGTCCTCGTATATTTCCTCGACGCGGTCTTCGCAATTCGCGCTCGGTATAGTGAATTGGACCCAGGGAGCTCCGTCGCCGGTCGGGGGCCGGTCGCAGGGCTCCATGTCGTTAGTGTACGGCGGCGGTTCGATGGACGCGCTAGCCGTACTACAAATATTAATTATGTATTCTTGGTTTAAGAAACGAGGCGCGTCGCCATATGCAAAAGGTTCTTGTTCCATGAAACGGAAATAGGTGACACGAATTTAACTTGAACTGAAATGTATAGTTCTTTAATGTGTACTATACTTTTTTTTAACTGGGGACTTTATGACAGCCTCCTTTTCTAACATGTACCTACTCGTAGATAGGGGTGTACCAACTAAGAATTTAAGACTTGTTATAAATGTTTTAATATTCGTATGCCTGCTCAATTTGTATGAAAATAGAATCATTTTTGAACAACTTCTGCCGTCAACAATTTCTCCCTTCCCTACAATGAATTTATTATTGGTTACCGATTAATGTAAAAAAATATATTTTTTTTAATTTTGAATTTGCACTTGACCAAAAAACAAATAGGTAATGCCAATTTTAATTTCAGATAAAAAGAACTGAAGTTCAGAAAGAAAGTATGTTCCTATTTCTCTTCTAGAAAGGTAGGCTGCCATAGAATCCCCAGTTAAAAGAAATAATCTGCACCAGTATCCCAATATCGAATATTAAACGCCATTTTCCCGCGTTTCCGCTGAACGAAGATTTTCGTTATCCTATTTAAGTATTGTCAAAAGCATAAAAATAAAAAATCACGACGATCATATAAAAAAGGGGGATATCTGCAAAAACTGGGTTATGAAAAGATCTCTGGATTTACCCTTTATGGAACCTTTTGGCATAGAGTCGACGCGCTTCGTTCATAAACCGAGTAGCAGTTTCTTTCTCAGAGATTTAATATAAAACGTTTTGGCCCTGTCACTAGTGTCACTGTCACAAATTATTAAAATAATATAGAGTAAAAACTTCCCTAAACAAAACAAACTGAACACTCAGATTCTGAACTGAATTTATCTAATTAAACAATCTTAGTTCTCAAATTTGAGAGCTAACTTAAACACAATATTAGCGAATTTTGATATATGTACCTATATATCGGCTATATCCATGTGCAAGTCGAAAATAAAGTAGGTCAAATTGATTAATCAGAAACTATTCCATCAAGATGCTCTTACTTGGGCGATTTTTTAAGCATTTTGAGTTGAGAAATGAGCAATTTTTTGGCAATATACTCGTATTTCTTAAAATCACTAAGTTTGCTTGGTGATAATATTACGCGCATTTTTTTTTACATTATTGCATTGATATAATAAAATTTAAATCGGTAGATATGTCCTGGCTAAACAAACATGTGTCGAAATGTCGAAAGCATTTTCGTCTCTCTTACTCGCACGCATGTTACACTGTATCGTTCTGTCTCTGAACAGCAATGAGAACACGCACAGCTTTCTGCGAGTACATTATGTTTCGTGCGCTCATTATTGTTAGATATATATAGAGATTTAAATATTTGATTGATATAGTTAGGCTATCTATACTATATTATAAAGAGGTAAAGTTTGTAAGTTTCGATGTAGGCGGTAATCTCTCAAACTACTGAATCGATTCTAAAAATTATTTCACGGATATATTTAAGTTTGATCAAAATTATTCATGGGCGAACCCGGGGGCGGAAATCGAGTGCATTATAAAAGTGATCAACTTACACAGACTGCAGCTCCTTGTAGATGTCTTCTTCAGAGAGTGTTCTTTGTGCAGAAAATGGTCTGAAAAGTAATTCAAATCATTTTGTTATTATGAATGTTAACTATGCTGAGATGTATGTTTGTATGTTTAAACGCATCTATCTCAGGAATTACCAGTCCAATTTGAAAAAAATATATGTGGGTTAATAGCCAGTTTATTGAGGAAGGTTATAGACTATAAAACATCACGCTACGACCCAAAGGAGCGTAGCAGTAACTATAAACGTCAAATAAAAAAAAATTACAAGAGCGAAAAGTTATAAGTAGGTATGTAAAATTGAGCTTTTTCTATTTTTTCTTTTTTTGTCTACTCTAAGATTTAGTCCAGAAAATAATACCGTGATGGGCTGATGCCCCCATATTCCGTATCTCTGTTGCTAACAACAACGTGTTGGTAACATGGTGCATGCTCGCTCTTCTCGGTCTATCGTACATTACTAATCTGTGGACAGTTACAGAGATACGGAGTAGGGAGGTGGTGGGGGACCCAGGCTATTGAAAGAGTCATCGGTTTTGCAAAGCGTCGTCTTTATAGCGCAATGTCACATGTACACGAATGACATTGACTGAAACATTGATGATACATACCTTTTACGTCCCATTCCGTTGGTAACTGTCCACAGAACGAGCATGCGCGGTACACTCATTATCAAAGTAGGACAAATATTTAAATGCCAGCTATTTTAGATGAGGAATTTGTGTGGAGTGGTTTTCCAGTACATAGGCTGCACTAAAAGTATCGGGAATGGAATATTTCTATTGTCCCTGGCATAATAAAGTCTTTATAATCGAAAACTCCTTGGTTTTATTAATCGAATACCATTTATTTATTTTTTTTAAAAGAACTCGGTCTTGTCGAACTTGTAAAGTCAGTGTGAAAATGGAATTGACTCGAGAAAATTCAAGAACAATGATTTATTATGACTTTCGAAGTGGTTTAACACAAAAACAGTGTGTTGATCGGATGCTTTCTGCATTTGGTGATGAAGCCCCATCTAAAACCACAATTTATCGCTGGTTTGCGGAATTTCAACGTGGACGTGTCAAGCTCTGTGACAATCCCCGTCAAGATCGCCTAATAACGTTGATGCCGTGCGTAAGCTGATTGAGGAAGATCGACATGGGACATATCGCGAAATTCAGGCAACTTAGACATTGGCATGAGTCAAATACAAATAATCTTGCATGAACAATTAGTTACACCTAATTTGTTGTTTTGTTGAAAGTTGTTTTCCCGATGGATCCCGTATTCGCTCTGTGAGGAGCAAAAAGCGGCTCGCGTTACTTGGTGCACCAGAACTCTCGAGAGATTCCACGAAGGATCATTAAATGCTGTATACAGCGTCGTATCAGGTGACGAATCCTGGATATACGCATACGAACCCGAAACAAACAACCAGTCACGAGTTTGGGTGTTCGAAAATGAGTTGAAGCCAACAAAATTTGTTCCTTCACGGAGCGTTGCAAAAAAAATGGTGGCCACGTTTGTCTCCTAAACCGGCCATGTTGCGACTATTCCTCTTGAGGGACTAAGAACGGTCAATGAAGAATGGTATGCTAGCATTTGTTGAACTCCGAAAAGAGAACTGCAACCGCCGCATCATCCTCCATCACGACAATGCGAGTTCTCATACCGCCCACAGAACAAAAGAGTTTTTGGAGCAAGAAAACATTGAATATTAGACCATCCGCCGTACAGCCCTGACCTAAACCCGAATGATTTTTATACTTTCCCCAAAATTAAGAACAAATTGCGTGGTCATTTTCGTCACCTTAAGAAGCTGTAGAACGGCCATTTTGAATACCCCAACTTCAGAATGGAATGAATGCTTTAATAATTGGTTCCATCGAATGGAAAAATGTGTCAAGTTTCAAGGAGAATACAACAATAAATAACTTTTCCTAATAATGTTGTATCACTTCCTTGATTCCCGAAATTTTCAGTGCCGCCCTAGTCGAACGAGAATACAGATTACTGGCAGCGCTATTCTAACATCGTAATAGTATCACAACCAAACGATAATCGCGTGCGTTTTGAGCAGAGTAGCCGGCAAGATTGTTTACCAACAGGGTACTTTTTATCCCGGAAAAGGGGATAGGGAGGGGCTTAGAATATTTTGCAACTACCAGATATTTCTACAGCAAAATGAAAAGCTATTACCTACATATTATGTAAAATTATTTGACATTGATAAAACCCATATCTGCCCAGTACACAGTGACCCACTTTATCCTAAACAAATATTAATATGAGATGAAATAATTGCCTATCAACTAGGAGTACAGTGTGCTCAATGCTGTACTGTACATGCAGTTGATAAGCAATTATGAATATATTTCTCAATAAGATTGATATTGTACAATAGTGTTTCCTGCTATTTAATTTACCAACTGACTTTATTGGGTCATATAGTAACTGTAAAATTATTTGTATTGGAATTATCAATTACTTATGTAAAGTAACTAATTGTAATTGCGTGAGTAGATTCCACAAAATCAATCATTCATTTAAGGGGCTAAGTGTGAAATTTTATAATAAGGAGGGGACTCTCATATGCAAAACTTCTTTTCTCTAATTTCAAACAACAACAGACGTAAATATCTGTTATTTTTAAAATGAAGTGAGGACTGTTATTTTTTAATTCAATTTGAATTTGAACAGTCATTTAAGGAACAAATTTGGAAGGAGTAGCACAGGCCCGGCCAACCCTTAGTGTATAGTGGTGTAAGGTCTTTAGGGGCAACATTAAAAATAACTTTTGTGATTTTACTTGCGACATTGGCGCCCAAACTAAGCCATTAATGACTTTATTACGAATGACTACATAGGTCTATACTGATATTACAAAGAGGTAAATCTATCTTCTTATTCTACTAATACTATCCTTGAGTAATATAAGCTATATTTTACATACATACTACAGTTATTTATCTATTTATAAGCGTAAGTCAGGTTTCAGTTCGAAATCATAAGTGCAGCAATTTCACCAAATGTATCTAAATTTTTTTTCAGGTGTAACATTTCTATTTCCGCGGCCGAAGCTAGTACTAAATATATAATTTACTTACTTAATATTTTTGCTAAGCGCCTTCGGACATTGGCTAAGTTTAGCTAGAGTGCACAACACTCTGTGGAAGTTGGACAGGTCAAACAGCATCGATGGATCAAACAGATCCAGCTCTCGCAGCTCAAACACCTCGTCACATGTCCTCAGAAACACCTTTATGTTGCGCATGCAGAGGAACTGTGGATATTAAAACATATTTAAATTAAACACTTTTTACATAAAACATTATTTTCCTTTCTTCTTTTAGGAAAATTCTTATAGGAATCTTTCATACAAATATTTGTTTGGTCTTTCTGGTATTTGTGAGCCTATATGAGTGGCCAGTTCTGTTGAGGTACATTTAATGTGGTTTAATGGATTATGTTTTTTTTATTTAATAAAAATTTACCATTGGGATCCTTGGTCTGTCTAGGTGTAACTACTTGACTACCACACTTTACTATAGAATTAATAATTATATAACAATTATCACATTAAAATTAAATGATGTCATATCAAGTTCCATATAATAATGTAACCAAGTCCATCAATAAAATGTATCAAGTGCTTTATATTGACATCATACAATATTAATTGGTTGGCACAAATCAAAATTGCTTCAGTGATTTCTTTATTGTTCCTACAACAATGTGACCTAAGGAGACTGCCTGCCATAACAACTAGATTGATTTGGATTACATTTTCACTGATTTGAGTGCCTGAATATGGAAATTCACATAATAATAATAAGTAGCTGGGGATTAAGGGCCCTATCCCCATAATTTGTATGGGGATAATACTATTCCCAATTTCTCTGTAAATAATTCACCTGTGTCACTGTAATTTAGCATATAGTTACTTATTCAATATATCTAAGTGAAATAGTCCTTATTTTTTCAATTGGTTTCATTGAATAGGAAATATGGGTGGTAAAATAATGGATTATTTTGCCCCTGTTTTCTCTTTCATAATCTATCACAAAGCTCTTAATTTTTTTAAAGCGCTGTTTAACCATTACTCTTCAATTAAAATTTAGTAGCATAGTGAAATATCAAGATAAAAATTAGTCAAAAATAATTAATATTTTGGATTTTCAATAAGTTACAAAAAAACGCAAAACGAAGGGTAATGGTACCTATAACAGAGCTTGAAAAAAAATTAAGAGCTTTGTGATCAGTGATAGATTATGAAAGAGAAAACGGGGGCAAAGTTTAACTACCCATATTTCTTATTCAAAAAAACCCATTGAAAAAATAACATCTATTTCACTTAGATATATTCAATAAGTAACTATATGCTAAATTTCAGTGACACAGGTGGATTATATACAGAGAAATTGAAAATAGCTTATGCCAGAAAAATTATGGATATAGGAGCCTTAAATAAATAAATAAACACACCCCCACACACACATACATCTTCATGGCCATTATACAATACAATATACATTTACAACAATTTGAAAACTTACATAAACGGTCATAACTACTTATCTATAAGAGATAGTTGTATGCTACCGCACACTTTTTTTGTAGATAATTTTATTCTAAACAATCTCTTCCTACATCATTTTGTTAGATCTCTGACGGATTAGATAGCATACGCCATGAAAACTCGCTGGGGCTAACTTTTTACCTGACTTGATTCACTTATACTGTTAATTCTCAGCTCCTAAACATGATAGGTCCATGTTTAATACTCGTAAACAATCCTCGTGAATTATCCTATCTACTCGTGAAAACCGCATCAAAATCCGTTCTGTAGTTTTTGCGTGAAACAAAGAAATTTTCATTTCATTATTCTCAAAAAAAATGGGGGCGTTGTTCTGGTGGGGGTCCCCTGTAACTCTGAGTGCTAAACAATATAATCCAAATATTTCCAAACTCATGACTCACACTATTGTAGTTATGTGTTATTATAAAATAAACATGAGTTTCAAATGTTTATTTACATTCCACAAGTTGCTGGCGCATACACTGGCCAGTTACTGTAAACACAGATAAACAATACTTTGTAATACAAATAAAAACTCTTTGGCATCTATAATAAATTGTTTTAAGGCCTCAGCCATTCCTAAAACACATGACAAGAGGTCTGCAATTTTGCATTTTTCTATGATTTCTTAATATTACAAAAGTGCTTACATTCTTTAGCCTAGTAATAGTATTCAATTTCAATAACTTGAAGTTTTTTTTACATTTGTCTCATTTTAAAATTTATTATAATATTTTAATTTTAAAATATTTTTATGTTTTTTTTTATATAAAAATATTGCTTTGACACCATGCAATCAAGGACTCATTTTTGTATGGCGAGGACATGAAATTAGCTTCACTCGGCTTTTAATTGTTATTTATGCACAACCATAACCTAACCAATTACTCTTAAAACAACTTTTTGTCATGTTCAAACAAAACCATTTGGAATGTTCAAGCTGAACTCCCTGGATCTCCCTACATTCACAAACCAAATTTATTAATAAGTATTAATGAAGCCATGGCTTGAAAGGGTGGGCAGGCCAATAACAGAAACAATGATGATTTTGTGTAGATACTTAAATATACATTATTGACTTGAGTATGGACAAGAGAAACTTTATGATGATTTGCCCAACTCAAACCATATTTTAATTAAAGTAGATAACATTAATTTTATATATCTTCTTCTTCTTTTATTGTGGCTCCACCAATGTTAATTGATTTTTTTATAGAGAAGACGACATTTGACCTTGCCACCGCCTGATTATTAGGCAAAGACTAATTACAACTCTCACAGCGAGGGCGGGATTAAACCGTATTCCCCATCAAGTCACGACGGCACGGAACATAAATAAAAATGCACCTTTCTAAAGACTAGCTATGTACAATTGTTGTTATTTTTAAACACATCAAAGCACATTGATTGCTATACCCTGTTTGCCTCTTCCAAGGAAGCTTACAAGAGTCAAAGAATGCATCTGTAGCTGTATAAATAGGAGTACTATTGTCTTTTGAAGACAAGAAAATGAGAAATGTGACAGGCAAAGCAATTCTACTGATCTTATAGATAGTTTATAGGTATTTTTTTTTATTATAATGATAAGAAGTACGTAAGTATTTATGCCTACCTGTGCCATCTGCGGACGTTGGTTGACGTCCTTCATGTCGATGCAGCCGGGGTGCAGGACGTTAAGGAGATTGCAGAGCAATACTCCATCTCGGAGGGTGTAAGCCAGGTCATGGATCGTGCTAGCTTCCCAGTTGGCCTTGTGATCAGGCCTCAGCAGTCCACATCGAGTCAGCCAGTTCGCGCACTCGCGCCATAGGTCCTCGCCGCCGGCAGCCATCTCGGGCTGTTCTAATAATCACCAGACCATTCTCAAACGAGGGTTAATTGATAATTGACATACAAATTAATACAACAAACACGACGAGCCCGTGAAGATTTTTGACACAAATTTTTGACAGATCAGAAACAAGACAACTTTAGCATTTTCTTTTTAAAATTATTGAATAGCTTGGAATAACGATCTTCTTGCTACGTCTAGCAGAATTTTCATTATTCTTCTGTTCGCTACCATTTTGCAACTCTTATCTGCAACGTGGAAAGAGGATCTGAATCTGCGAGAACTTTCCATTTTTTTTGTTCTGTGGCAGGCTGCCAAACCTGAAAGGTCTGCCAGGAAATACTCAAAGCTGCCAGGGGACTATAGAGGTAAAATATTTTGATTGCTTGCTATGTGGCAACACACACTCAGTTAATCAGTTTTAGGAAAGAAAAGTGACGCGTGACGAACTCAAACGAGTAAAATATTTTAGAAAAAAAATTATAAAGTGACTCAATTTATAGTTATTTAAACATGTAAGTAAAATGTAATGTAATTATGATACCTATTTAATAAATTGTACTATACTTACTTACTATACTCTATTCTTCAGTTCCTTTCCTCCATAAAATGTTATCTTTTGACACACCCATGTCGGCGAATTCCAATGTTTTTTTAATTAATTATTAAATTAGACCAATCTTAGCTATATGTGTAATCCAATTAGATTGTCTACGACTGTTTTAGTTCCAGAAAACCATGATTTAGTCCTAAATTTAGTAAAATAGGCGTCATCCATTATCCTTATTAGGTTTATTTTGGAACATTACGTCATATTGGACGGGAGGGGAAGCTATAGGTACTCAGACGGTCGTTATTAACGCCGGTGGGTGTGAATGAACGCCGGAAACTCATGGAATCTGGAGCACAGTGCATTGTGAATATTGATACATTGAGCTGAAGTAAAACTTTCTTTATAGCAATTACTTATCATTTCTCTGTATAGGTATGTATGTGATATCTAAATGATCTTTAAAATCAGTGCATTTATAGATATGTCAGGATCGAAGCAAATGGCATTCGATTGTCTCTGCCTACCCCTCTTGGGATGAAAGGCGTGATGATAGATAGATAGATAGATTATAACGATTAGACATTTTTACTGCAACTTTACTGTTACATATATTATGGTTTAACTTCAATAATTCATTAAAATTCAATTTAAATAAACAAAAGAAGCAAATTTTTGTAAATATTGCATAGTCAAAGTTAAAAATAGATGACCACACCTTAATTTAACTCATGAAGTGGATTGAGAGCAGTATTCATTTACAACAGAAAGTCAATGAAGTGTGTAAAATAGTTCAACCATGAAAAATCTAGCTACTTTATTGAATGCTAATACATTAGATGACATTCCAACACTATTCTATATCCAAATATTATTCCTAAACTAATATTATACTGGTGCAGTTTTTTGCACAGAGATAGTTGGGTGAGAGTGACATTGGCTAACTTTTTATCCTGGAAATCCTGGAATAAATTTTTATATCAAACTTTAAAATTTTGCATAGGCGAAGCCAGGGTGGAAAGCTAGTATTCTCTAATTTGTATAAAATAGGTAGGTAATTACAGTTGAATCAATATTTAGACACTAACAATATTACATTAGGTTTAAGAAAGTTTTATTCTTTAATTTTCTGTATGATCCCTGAATGATTAAACAAAATCCATTAGGCAATTTTTATTCTAGTCTAATCTGGATCTAAGCTAAACAAAAAAATTAAAATTATTATTTACTGTATTTATAACAATTAGATCATGGTATAGTTTTGAAATTACCGACATACAAAATACACTTCATTGGATAGATGAAATTATGTTAAGGGTCCAAAATATATAAATAAGGTCCTTGATGAAAATTGTGTCAGCAAAGATAAGGCCTTATAGAGATATATTATATGTTGAGTCAAGATAATGAAGGTTAAATGATGATGTCACTAAGAGAACATTGTATCAATGAGCAATGTCCGTAATTTTGTTGAGTTACCTCATACCTAGTTTGTTATTTTAATTTACTAGTTTGAGGTAGGCAGAATTTACCACACCTTCACAGTGGGACCACACCACTAACAGTGTCCACTTTTAGCCACTTGTCCATATTAAACAGAACAGGTGGCAAGCCTTTTGCTGCTGTCACTTTTTTAATGATATAAGTGTATTTGTTATTTTTAGAAGAATGCGGACGACGACTTTTCGTGCCCTCTGAAGCACGAGAAGTTGATTAAGGGTCCGTGGCTCTCAGTCTTCTTGTATCTGTCAAAAATATGGCAAAAGGAAATGTTTTATAAATAAACTCACCTTTCCAGGATTAACTGAGATTTGCCATATTTTTGACAGTTATGAGATGACCTTGACCACCACCCCTTAAAGCACATATCCTTAAAAGAAAATTTTTGCTTATTATTTTGGCATGAATGGGGTTTGAACCAGAGTCCCCCAGTTTGAAGTTCATCTCTACCAATTGCACTATCAATGCAATCAACTAAGGCCATTATTCATAAATGTGTTTTGTTTCTTTCTATTATTAGTAAAGACAGGTTTGTTAGAGAGTGACAAAACATATTTTAACTAAAATGCTTCTAAAATGTGTTTATGAATATGGCCATTAGAATTTATTATTTAATACTGGTTTTCCATTCCGGCTTGTCCGTGGAGCCCAAGTTAACTTTTAGTTTTCCAGGCAACATTTCCAATTTCTCCAGCCGTTCTCAAGTGATGGGTAACATCATTTAATTTTAGAATTTATTATTTAATACTGGTTTTCCATTCCGGCTTGTCTGTGGAGCCCAAGTTAACTTTTAGTTTTCCAGGCAACATTTCCAATTTCTCCAGCCGTTCTCAAGTGATGGGTAACATCATTTAATTTTTATTTATATAGATTACAAGTAGTTTTTTTTATTGTTTCAGTTGACAACTATCCATCAACATGGATCAGATCCCGCCTCCTAAGGAGGTCAAAATCCTTGAAACAGCAGAGGATATTCAGGAGCGACGTGAGCAGGTATTGCATCAACTTAATTACTTATCTAATAATTAAAAAAAAATATAAGTAAATGTATAATGTAAAAAATCGGAAATATTCCGTAGAATTCAATGCACTATTTTTAAAACAACTGACATTAGGGGAATTTATAGACAATGGCAGCCAAAGTTGGTAAAAAACACTTTATTTCGTTTTTTAAAAAAAATAGGCTTTGTTTAAAAAAAGTTTAATACACAAGTTGTGGAACTATTTATTTCCTAGTCCGGTCCCATGTCAATAAATTGTAAAATATATTATTTATTAAAAAAAAACCGTAAAAAATCGCATTATTTTAAAACGCCCGTATCTCTTTGAAAAAAAAATTTTTTAAACCGAAAAATAGTGAAAATGTAGCTCTTGACAAGCCAAAAAAGAGTGTATTTTCAAATTTTTAAAATATTAAAAAGATCTTGCAGAAATTTGTATTTTGGAAAAAAAGGTGTTTTTTTTTAAATTCTTATAACTCATAAACCCGTGACTTTATAATGTGTCTATGCTTAAAATTTTCTTTTTTTGCTGTATAACGGTTACGAAAAATTCCCATACAGCTCAAAATAGCCAGACTGGCCTATATAATAATATCACTAGTGTTGTTTGCTGTCAATAATTTCAATAGGAATTCAGTAAACATAATGAATAAAATATTACTTTCCAAACAGGTCCTGAATCGCTATGAAGACTTTAAGCAGGAAGCTCGCGCCAAGCGTGAGAAGCTGGAGGACTCCAGAAGGTTTCAGTACTTCAAGCGTGATGCTGACGAGCTCGAGTCCTGGATACAGGAGAAGCTGCAGGCGGCCAGCGATGAGAGCTACAAGGATCCTACTAACTTGCAGGTTTGTTTTTTGAATTTACTATATGTCATAATGTCAAAAGGGCAGGTTAACCAGTAGACTTCTTACATAGAAAGAATAGTCACATTTTGCTATTTCAGTTTTTTTTGTAAGAGATGCAGGCTTGGTGAGTAAGTATTGTCTTTTCATTGCACAAGTACCTAATATGCAATGAAAAGAGGTCTACTTTGTTGTCTAATAAACTCTCACTATAAAAACACATAACTCCTAACAATAGATTTAGGTGATTAATGTAATATCTTATGAGGAAATAAATTGAAAATAATTGGAAACTTTTAAGTTATTAAATAAATTATAAGCAGAAATCAATGCAAAGCAAAAAATATTTCAACTTCATCTCCATTACAAATATCAAAATCTGTTCAGAAGTGCAGTAAATGACTTGCCAGTTTAACATAAATGGCTAAAAAGGTTGTACGTATATTAACAACTTTTCAACCTTCCAGGCCAAGATCCAAAAGCACCAAGCCTTTGAGGCAGAAGTGGCAGCCCATTCCAATGCTATTGTGGTCCTGGACAACACCGGCAGTGAGATGATATCTGCTGGCCACTTCGCCTCTGACACTATCCGGAGACGTTTGGAGGAGTTGCACCGTCTGTGGGAGTTGCTGCTGTCCCGCCTGGCCGAGAAGGGCATGAAGCTGCAGCAGGCATTAGTGCTGGTGCAGTTCTTGAGGCACTGCGATGAGGTCATGTTTTGGATACATGATAAGGTTGGTTTTGCATGTATATACAAATAAATAAAATGTCTGTCTGCGATTTAAAAAATTATACATTATATCTAAGTGGGACATGGGAATTTTGTTTAATAAGGCCAAAAATTAAATTACTAAATAGATTTTGATGGAATTATACTTCATACTTAGATATGAGATATCAAAATTCTATGAGCGAAGCATGAAAATGGTTTGTTTTTCTAGCTGGAGTATGCCTATTTTCGAACAATTCCTTCGAAAATCCTTGTCGACAAATTCTTATCCAGAATATCTTGTACTTTCCTTGGAGATTTCAGGTCGTTTGTTTTTAGCGCCAAATTTTAAGTATGAAAAAAATCAAAATGAAAACTTTTAGGAAGGAAAAATATCTGACTGCCAGAAATTTATTAAAAATAAAATATTTTTTCATATAAGAAATTTCGATAATTCTTGTGAACTGACATAATATATAAGAAACCAAACCATGAATCATTCACTAAAAGACTACAATTCGCAGGAGACATTCGTCGGCGCTGACGAGTTCGGCTCGGACCTGGAGCATGTGGAGGTTCTCCAGCGCAAGTTCGACGAGTTCCAGAAGGACATGGCCGCGCAGGAGTACCGCGTTACAGAGGTCAACCAGCTGGCAGAGAGGCTCGTCTTGGAGGGGCATCCTGAGAGGGAGACCATTGTCAAGAGGAAGGACGTAAGTGTTATAGATTATTATGTCGCTGTAGCCTGCTCTGTTCGGAGTCCCGGGTTCGATTCCCTTCGCGACAAGTATTTATATGATGTATATCTACTTGTTCGCGAGTCTTGTATGTTTGTAATGTAATTATGTGTATTTTATAATTCCTAATTTATATTTGTGTTGTACAGGAACTGAACGAGGCCTGGCAGCGTCTCCGCCAGATGACGTTGATGCGTCAGGAGCGGCTGTTCGGCGCGCACGAGATTCAGCGCTTCAATCGTGACGCAGACGAGACTATCGCCTGGATCTCCGAGAAGGACGCCGTGCTCGGCTCCGATGATTATGGACGCGATCTGGCTACAGTGCAGACGCTACAGGTGACTACTCTAACCTAATGGTCTACAATGGACCCCGAGGGATCTATTTTTGGGGTCCATGTCATGAAGAAGAAGATTAGAGATAACCAAATTAGGTATATAAAAGGCAACTGACTTACTGATTCACATACTCGTCATCGACCAGCGCAAATAGAAATTTTGAAATTTGGATAGGGTGTTGATTTTATATTGTAGACATTGTTTAAGATTGGAAGGGATTTCTCGAAATTCAACCCCTACGGGGAGAAACTGGGTGGCAAGGGCAAAATAGGTTACTGGTTAGATTTACTTGAAACTTGGTATGCTCTTAGACACAATTAATGAAACAAAATTCAATCCCTAAACTGAGAAAGGGGGTGCGAAGGTTTGTATGGGAAAATATATTTTTTATACTTTGAAAATTTCCACAGGCAAAGCCGGGTGCGGAAAACTAGTCTCATTAATATTATTATTACTACTATTACTAATATTATTTTTATTTCACAGCGCAAACATGAAGGTGTGGAGCGTGATCTGGCCGCACTGGAAGACAAGGTGTCAACTCTCGGCGCCGAAGCAGAACGCTTAGCTGCAATACACGCTGATCACTCCAACGCTATTCATTCTAAACGCGCCGAGATCGCGGCCGCCTGGCAAAACCTTGTGGAGAAGGCTAAGGTACAGTTATTAAATTTTGCTTCAATCCGTGATCATTTGAAAAGAAAAAGTGCTTTAATTGACTACTTGTTCTTCTGAGGGCACACACTTCAGAGAATACTAGACACTTTTGTGGACCTGATCTGACCACGCGGCAAGGTATAAATGCCATGATGGATGGTTTTTTTTAAAAGATAGCCTGACATACTGTGTTTCTTATGGGCTCAAGAATACATCTACATATTAATCATTTTGCGCTAAACACTGCGGGAAGTTTCAGGGTTAGTTTAACAGATTTTAAAAATATGTTTTATTAACCAATCCTACAGGAGCGTCGCGCCGAGCTCGAGTCATCGCACGCGCTGCATCGCTTCCTGGCGGACTACCGCGACCTGATCTCGTGGGTGAGCGACATCCGGACTCTGATAGCGGCCGACGATCTGGCCAAGGATGTGCCCGGAGCTGAAGCGCTCATTGATAGACACCAGGAGCATAAGGTGAGGATATATAGTATAACAATATTATTTTATTTGGCTATTTAAAAAACATATTTGTAATAGTCTGAATAAGGCTTTAGGGAAAGAAAAATTGTTAAAGTTGCCCGGAAAATTGAGAAATTGGGGATAAACAAATATGTTTTTTAAATAGCCAAATAAAAATATTATTTTATTTGGCTATTTAAAAAACATATTTGTAATAGTCTGAATAAGGCTTTAGGGAAAGAAAAATTGTTAAAGTTGCCCGGAAAATTGAGAAATTCGGGATAAACTGAAAGTGCTTCTTTCTGTAGGATTTTTGTGTCAACTCGAGACCACAATAGAGGATGAAAATTAATATATGTATTAATTATTGTATATTCTGTGACCCAGGGTGAAATGGACGCCCGCTCTGACGTGATCCGCGGATGCTGCGCCGCGGGCCAGACGCTAGTGTCACGAGGCCACCGCGCCTCCCCCGAGGTGTCCACCGCCCTAGAGAACCTGGAGCGCGAGAACGCCTCCCTCCACCAGCTGTGGGAGCAGCGCGGCGTACTCTACGTACAGTGTATGGACCTGCAGCTGTTCTACAGGGACACGGAGCAGGCGGACACTTGGATGCATAAGCAGGAGGTGGGTTTTGTTTATTGTAAGGCCGCAAACACAAACGAGCAAGCGCAAAACGTATCTGTAAAATTAGCCATGCCAATGCTAACTTAACTGATGTTTCGCGCTGGCTCGCCGAAATCAGAAAACCTGCTTTGTTTGTATTCGCGGCCAAAACACAAAATAACTACCAGCAAATACTATATAAGAAGTACTATAGGTCGACCGCTTAATTGGCAAAATGTTTTATTCGTGCGAGACCGGAGCGGGTCCGCGGTCGCTATAATTGTCAATCAACATTCACAGTTTCCGTAATATACATTAATTGTTGTAACGGAGCCATTTTAGCCATAAAGAAAAAAAAATCGTAATTTAACTTTTATTGAAGAAAAAAAATGTACCTTTGGTAATCATAATAAATGAGAGGCCAATTACATTTAACAAACAACAATTGTGCAGCTTTGTCACCTTCTACCGGTTCCACTGAACAGTTGCTCGCTTGGAACTGACCCTGGTGGCGACGATAACAAAGCAAGCACGATGTGAACAAAAGCTTTTTGTTAAATAACAAATAAGTAACACGGACAATAAACAACAAAACTACGTACGAAACAAGAAATCATTACACACAAATGACAGTCAGACGGTTGAAGTCGGCATATAGCCTCCGTTAAAACTCTTTTAAAAACATGCAGATGTTCCGCAGTTCCAGAGGCGGAAGCGAAATTCCGTTACAACACTAATATGTAACATAATACGGCTAAACTAATTAATTTCGGACCCAAAGTAATATTTTGTTAATTTCGACAGGCTTTCCTCTCGAACGACGATGTTGGCGACTCCCTTGACTCCGTTGAAGCGTTGCTAAAGAAACAGGAAGATTTCGAGAAGTCATTGGCGGCTCAGGAGGAGAAAATCAAGGCGCTTGATGAGTTCGCCACCAAACTGATTGAGGGACAACACTACGCTGCTGACGACGTTGCTCAGAGACGGGAAATGGTGTGTATATCAGTCACAGCTGAGTTTCTTATTAAGTATTGTTATTTTGATTGAGCCAATTAAATAAAAAAATAGTTTGATGATGTGTAGTTACGTTATCGAAATTTGTCCATAATTGCTCGTACTCGCATATAAACACTTATTCGTTTTATGTTGATCCGAAAAAGTATTATAGGTAGTTCATTGTGTAACAAAATTAAATTAGCTGGCATGATTTTACTCGCATCCAAATCTATCTATCATCACGCCTTTATATTCATTATACCTTTCATACTTGCTCGGCGATTGTGTGTACTTTAAACATTGCCTTCGATCAATAAATGTTTTGTATGTTCAATAAAGGTACACCTAGGTCGTCCTCTGCCAGCATTTCCATATAAACCTTTTTAATCAATATTTCATCCATTCTCCATCCAAAATGACACCAAATTAGCATGATAATATATGTCGTTTATTTCTGTTAATAGTTATTGGAAAGACGAGCCGCTCTCTTGGAGAAGTCCAACCAACGTCGTGCTCTGCTCGAGGATGCAAACATGTATCAACAGTTTGAAAGAGACTGTGATGAAACTAAAGGTATACATTAAACTCCAGAGAACTGGTGCTTTACCTTCTCTGACTATATAGACAAGAGTAGTTATGATTCTACCACTGGATAGCCTCAATATTTTACATTCTTCCCCCGCCCGACCCGTTTTTTTTAACAAAATAAATTAATGGATTAAAAAACTGACCCATTATATAAGTTGTGCTACTTGTACCCAGGATGGATAAACGAGAAGCTGAAGTTCGCGACGGACGATTCGTACTTGGACCCAACCAATCTGAACGGCAAGGTCCAGAAACACCAGAATTTCGAGCAGGAGCTGCAGGCGAACAAGAGTCGCGTCGACGAGATCACCACCATCGGCCACGATCTGTTGCAGCAGGACCACTTTGCGAAAAGTGAGTGTTCAATACTAAAGCAAGCGTATGCAGACAGTCAGAATTCAACAGTTGCAACATTTTTCATTTTATTTGAATTTTTTACAATAAAAAATATAAATGAACTTGGCAACTCCTGTCATCGTTACAATAGATTTCTATAATTACCTATTCCTACATATTTCTCAAGTTCCGAATAAATTGTTTACTAAGTTAATTAGCAGTAAAGGTTATAACTTTAGATAGCTTTCCGGCCCCAGATTCACCCTTCTCGTGGCTGTAATATATTTGTCACTCCCTGGCGCTCCAACTATCTTTGTGCAAAGAATCCCTGCCGTATGGTTTCTCCTTTTTGACTTGAAAAAGGTACTTTTATAATATTACATGTATGTATGTACATCTCTCAGATCAAATCGAGTCCCGCATGGAGGAGATCGCGTCCCTCTGGTCTCGCCTCGCGGCCGCTTCCTCGCTCAAGGGGGGCAAGCTGCAGGAGGCGGCGCAGCAGCAGCAGTACAACCGGGCTGCCGAAGATGTCGAACTGTGGCTGTCGGAGGTCGAGGGCCAGCTGCTCAGCGAGGATTATGGCAAGGTACGGAACCCTCGACTTCATTATTTGTACCTTAGGAATATATTATAGGGATAAATGATGCCCCAAATGTCTTTAGATAATATTATTCAAAGGAACACATTTTACTGACACTTATTAAAAAGGGTAGGTTGTGGTTTGGGGACCGCGTACTTCATAATTAATTATTTGCCGGAATTGCTTTCTAACCAATTATTACTGCAATTCACAACATTTCATTTTTCTTTAAGTACCAAAATTAAAAATCCGTTTGGAGATCTTCCTTTGCTTAACACGATACACATATTTAATTTTTTTTTATTCAGTGGTTTAAGAGATATTTTGAAAAAACTACACTGTGTAACGAGTACCGCTCAAAGCTACTGTACTCTCTGCCTTCAAGGGAAACTGGCATTAAAAAGTATTAGTTGTAGTTGTAAAAACAAAACAGGATACAAGGGGACTAGTGATGGAGCCATAACACGAAAAAATAGAATAGAATAGATACAAGGGAATTTAATTTACGTGCTTCTCTAGCCATCTTTGTTGATAAAAGTGAATAAAATTTAATTTTAAATTAATAAACTCAAAAATAAACAATAATGAATGAAACAAAAGAACCATGAACGAACTATTGAACGAATGAAACGAACGAACGCACGCAGCTCATGTCATTTCATTTTTTTTAATACAGAATACGCATTTCTAAAAATGCAATATTTAAAAATTAATTTAAGAGTGTTAAAGTTAAAATTTTAGAAAAGCAAAAAATACGGGTACCTTAATTTTTCACCTACTTTCATATAAGCTAATAAAATTAGGGTGTTGAAATTTTGAAATGGTGTGGATTACATGTCTGTAGGAAGAATTTTCAGAATTGGATCAATAGTTTCAGAGATTACACCCTACATCTATTGCCTCTTTATAGATAATATTAGTACATATAAATATTTTTGACTTGTTACCCACAGGACCTGACAAGCGTGCAGAACCTACAGAAGAAGCACGCGCTCCTGGAAGCGGACGTGGGCTCGCACGCCGAGCGTATCGACACTATCAAAAAGCAGGCAGAGCAGTTCATTGAGAACGAACACTTTGATGCTGACAACATTAGAGCTAAGAGGGTAAGAACGTTATACCGAATACTTCTTACGTGATTATTACTAGGTTTCAGCCAATTAAAAGTAGCCTATGTAGTTTTCAGGCCTTCCGAATACCTCTGTTTAAAAAAAATACGTCGATCTGTTGCCCTGTTTTGGCGTGAAAGATGTAGTCCATTGAAAAGTTACATTTGGGGTTGCGTTTGTCAGAGGACGCAATTTTATTTTTTAGATATGAAGGGGGGGTTAGTGTAAAGTTAAATCCAAGTTTGTGGGGTTGCAACCCTTGTCCGCCATCTTGGAAAAAGGGGTTAAATGGGTTAAATGATTTGAAATTATTTTAAAAATCAATATGTAATTCCAAAGTTTTGTGATGGAGTGTCAAATCAATAATTAATTAATGACAATATTGCATTATCAATAATTAAAAAGTTTATCATAAAAAAAATAACAAGATGATTAAAAATTATGGCAAATCATTAATATTTATGTATAGTTATGAATACTGAAGAATAGTATTCGTTTCGCAGCGCTGTAAAACCTTAACTAATTAATAAAATATCAGACTAATGTATAAACAAACACTTTTGCATTTATATGTATTATGGGGAGTGTTCAGAAGAACTCCATGACCTCGTCCCTTTCGCACTCGCACTGCTCGCACGGGATACAGTTTTCATCCTCACACGTTCTGCATACGAACGAAAAAAATCAGCGACTCGTTCCTGTGTCGCACTGTCAAAAAGTGGTCTAGGTCCTTCAAGTTTTTATGATCTGCCAGTCGCGCGCATTCATGGACCAGCCACCTATGCTTAACAATCAGGCGGTGGCAAGGTCACATGTCGTCTTCTCTATAAAAAATATAATAAATATATATAGTCAAGTGAAAGATACAAAGTTTTACCGTTTGATGAATAAAATAAAAGAAATAATATCATCGGCCGAATAAGACGCACCGAGAGTTGAAGCGAGCACAGTAGTCTCACACACGAATTTGTGTGGTTCTTCTCAATTAATAGCTAATACATTTTTATACGTAATTCGTATATTCCGCAGGACGCCCTGGCAGCGCGCTACTCGGCGCTGGACAAGCCGATGGCGATCAGGAAACGCCGCCTCCTGGACTCGCTCCAGGCGCAGCAGCTGTTCCGGGACCTGGATGACGAGGCCGCCTGGATCAGGGAGAAGGAGCCGATCATCGCCTCCACAAATAGAGGTCAGGGTTCCGTACTCGATATTCAGTCATTACTGTCATAGTGTCAAATTCTTATTTTTTTTAATGAGGTTAAGTTATACTTTGTAGGGAAATTGTTAAATAATGAAGCATGGAAGTCACTGGGCCATTAAATTGTTGAAGGTCTCTCTGTTGTTTAATAAGAACAACCTCAAAAAAAGGTATATAACAACAGTCTAATTTAAAAGATGAACATTTGTATGATATTCTAAGCATTTTCTAACTGATAGTGGTTGAATGACGTTACGATGTTCATCTCTTCACCAGGTCGCGACCTAATCGGCGTTCAGAATTTAATGAAGAAACACCAAGCCGTGATGGGCGAGATGGCCCAGCACGAGGCGCGAGTGGAAGCAGTGCGCGGCGCCGGCGCAGCTCTCAGGGACGCGGGACACTTCGCCGCCGACGACATCGCGGCGAGACTCAATCAGCTCGCTCAGCAGTGGCAGCATCTCCAGGAAAAGGCGCTGCAGGTATACCCAGAAACCGCTTGGTGGAAAGTCAAGATCTGTCACTTTGGACGCCACTCTTTTCCCTCTCAATTTATTTTACACTATATACGGTCAATCAAATAATTATAATTTATTCGCAGCGCAAACAAGACCTGGAAGACTCGCTGCAAGCACAGCAGTACTTCGCCGACGCTAACGAGGCGGAGTCCTGGATGCGTGAAAAGGAGCCGATGGCTAACACACAGGACTACGGCAAGGACGAGGACTCCTCGGAAGCCCTTCTGAAGAAGCATGAGGCATTGCTATCGGATCTCGAGGCGTTTGGGAACACTATCAAGTCTCTGCGGGAACAGGCTGACGGGTGCAGGGTAAGTGATGGAGTTTTACGGTAGTATCCGGGGTCGATGCTTTGGCGGAGCAATTGATCGAAAACCGTTTGGAGATTATCTGCTACAAAGCCTATACGTATTAGAGTAATTTGAAAAAGAAAATGGAAAAAATGCGGTTCAACTTTGCTAAACTAACTAGCTCTTCGCCTGTGGAGCCCATATTAACTTTTATCCCCTATTATGGTCTTAAGTTCATACAAAAATCCCATAGAAAAAAGCACCCGATTTTTCCGGGCAAATTTTAAATTTTTCTTTCCCTAAAAACCTTATTCAGATCATTAAAAAAATTGCCAAATCGGTCCAGGAGAATTAAGGGATGGAGAGAGAGATTTTTTTATATATTGACTACTAATTATACAGCAACAAGAGTCGCCTGTGGTGGACGTGTCGGGCAAGGAGTTTGTGGTGGCCGTGTACGACTACGCTGAGAAGTCGCCGCGCGAAGTGTCCATGAAGAAGGGTGACGTGCTCGCATTGCTCAACTCTAATAACAAGGTCAGTCTAGTCTAGTTTGTGTGGGATATGTATGGAGGAAAACCACCGCGCGACCCGTATCTTAGAAGAATAAATAGTTATTTTTAACGGGTTTTTATTTAGTTGAAAAAATTTAGCCGATAAACTGTTAAATTCAATAATATACAATTCGTATTTACGAAAAAATCTCATGGCCATCGGTCAAAAAAATGAGTGTTTTTCTGAATTACTAATAAAGTTCTTATAGATTCTGTTCAATGAAATGTTTTTCAAGTCCATACCATTTGATGAAGTGCCATAATTTAAACGTCATAGCAGTACTTAAAATACTTATTTCGGTTAATCCATTTACCAAATTACCACTCACTGTAGATGATATCAAATCAGCTCAGAATATTTTGGATAAGGGATTGCTTGTACTATACCTTTAAAACATGTAAAAACTACACTTTTATTCATGAATGGATAGTCCAGTCGGTGATTAAGAGCAGATCCCGGGGTTTTTATAATAAAAAACCTATAGTACATAATCCGACAAACCACGCTTAGAAGCTTTTATCTAATATCTAAATATACTTAAACAGAACTGACCATTAGGTATAGCCTCACAAATACCAAACAACACGGATTCGAGAGCTGTATGGCAAAAAGCAACCCGTGAAAAAAAAAATTATATACAAAAAAAATAAAAATCAAGTAGATAGTAAGAACATGACACAAATACTAGTAATTCTGTAATAACACGGTCTTTACAATTTCTTATCAACTGAGTTTTTTATATCTATTTCTATGTTTAGTTTCGTCATACATAATCATTATTGGCCAAATCTACGTAACGCTGATAACAAGTGACTTTAGTTTTATAATAAAAATGATACCATAATTATGGAAAATTAACCTTATTGTTTTATATATAAGGTTGAAAGTATATATTAGCAGTTTATATAAAAAAATGTTTTTATTACGAGATAAAGTAGAAACTAGTTTGAATATAATACATCATCTAAGTGTCTTTTATAATAATAAAAAATGTTAATATCAAGCAAAAATGCATTAAACTTAGACTGCTAAGTTGGCGAGATAAATGTAAGGTGGTTTATACAAAATGTGACTTTCAATATAAAGTTTGTTTTTATATACAAATCTGTGATAAAACACTCACTATGATAGTTTGTAGTTGGTTAGTTGTGTTATTTTTGAAACACGTTTTTGGACGGGACAAGAGATATGGTGGAAAGGTATTTCGTAACTTTTCGTTAGATTCGTCCGTAAACAATTTTGAAATCTCAAAGAATTTTCGAGGATAAAAGTATCCTATTTAACAAACATACTTTCGCATTTATAGTAATGTTAGTTAGGGGATTCTACGTCACGTCGTAGCGACCGACGCACGCGGTCCGTCGTAACATGATGGGGAATCCGGTTTAATTCCGCCCGCGCTGTGAGTGTTGTGATTAATAAGACATATCACAGTCGGCGGGATCATCTTAGATTAATCGTCATATTGATACTATAAAGGCTATAATAGTTGACATTGTAAAATCATCAATTAACATTGGTGGAGCCACAATAAAAGGAGAAGAATATTAGTTATCATTTTAAAGACATAGTGTGTTTTTTTGTTTCTAAGAAGTAAACTCGTAAACTACTGAACCGATTTAAAAAATTCACTAAGACTAGGGAAAACCCACCGGACTTTATAAAACAGACGCATTTTTCACGTTTTTAATTATGTCATATTGGCATTTTTCAATACGAATTTGAAGGTTCCCATACAAAAATCCTTCTATCGCCTTCCAAAAATATTAGTCTAATATTATATTATATGCTTAAAACAGGACTGGTGGAAGGTAGAAGTGAACGACCGCCAAGGGTTCGTACCCGCCGCCTACCTCAAGAAGATCGACGCTGGTCTCTCTTCCTCGCAACAGAATCTCGTCGACTCCAGCTCTATCGCCGCCAGGCAGAACCAGGTATGAGAGCTTACTACGCCAAATAATATGAGCCGAAACGCATCACTTGCTATTTAAAATATTATTAGTTCTGCAAATGTAAAATAGATTTAAAATGTTAGGTATAGGCTCACAAACGCCATCGGGCCTGGCCCTGGGGCCGGTAACATGGTGTTATGTAAAACGATTGTTAATAATTTTATTATATTATTTATTTTAGATCGACAATCAATATGACAATTTATTGGAGCTGGCCCGGCAGAGGCAGAACAAGCTTAACGAAACAGTCAAGGCTTACGTGCTGGTCCGCGAAGCTGCCGAACTTGCGACATGGATCAAGGACAAGGTGGGTGAAGTGTCATATATAATTTTGTCCAAAACCACCGATTTCCTAAAGTAATAGTTACAATTTAAGTAAAACAATCCTAAAGTAGAAATTTGGTAAACATGTCAATGCGTTCCAAATCTTACTAATAATAGAAATACGGCTAAATAACTTAGTAGACAAATTAAAGCAAGTTATTCAGAACTTGTAAACTATTAAATTTTGCAGGTTTACTTAAATGTGTATTTATTACCATTGTGTTCCAGGAGATGCACGCTCAGGTGCAGGATGTGGGCGAGGACCTGGAGCAGGTCGAGGTGATGCAGAAGAAGTTCGACGACTTCCAGAACGACCTGCGAGCCAACGAAGTGCGGCTCGCGGAGATGAACGAGATCGCCGTCCAGCTGATGACGGTCGGGCAGACTGAGGCCGCCATGAAGATCCAGAGCCAGATGCAGGTGGGTCAATTGTTGCGTACTTAGGAATATATTTACTGCAACTTGCTATTTGTAGTCATTTTAGAGTTGCGTAGTAAAACAAGGAACCCTTACAATCGTTCAGTCGGCCCGTCCATCTGGCCCAGTCTATCACAAAATTTGAACAAGTTTCATACATACAACATACAAGAGATCTCAATTTTAACGTAATAAAACATATATTTTTATTTTTTCATATACCTCCCGGCTCCCCTTTATGTAAAACTAGCTTTCCGCCCCCGGCTTTGCCCGTGGATATATTCGAACAAAATAAAATGTACCCTATAGCACTCGGGGATAATGTAGCTTCGTATTAGTTTAGAATTTTTAGAATCGGTTCAGAAGTTTGAGAAATTACCCCCCTACATCCAAACTTACAAACTTTATCTCTTTATAATATAGACTAGTATGTTGTGTAGTGCGCGAGTTGCAAGCAACTCTGCTTTGCTCTGAGGGAACAACTGCTGCCCACACCAAAGAAGACATGCTACAAGTCAGCGATAAGCCACCTATCATTAATTCCCTACTCCTACCACAACTACTCCCACTACCCCTACTCCAACCCCTACCACTACCTCTACTCCAAACCCTACCACTACCCCAACCCCTACTCCAACCCCTACCACTACCTCTACCCCTACCACTATCCCTACTCCTACCACTACCACTACCCCTACCCCTACACCCTACTCCAACCCCTACCACTACTCCCTACTCCAACCCCTACCCCTACCCCAACCCCTACTCCAACCATTACCACTACCTCTACCCCTACCACTACCACTATCTCTACTCCTACCACTACCACTACCCCTACCCCTACTCCAACTCCTACCACTACCTCTACCACTATCCCTACTACCACTAAAACTACCCCTACTCCAACACCTACCACTACCACTACCGCTGTTCGATTGAAAAAAATTGTATGGGAGTTTTTTTTTTTGTATGGAAGAATATTTTTTTAACAGATTCGCTAATAGGAACAGATAGGAACAGTGAGTGAGTGAGTGGTAATCGAGCTTTATATAGTATAAATGACATTAATATTTTTTTTAATTCCACTCCCAAATGAGTGGGGTGTCATTAAAAAGGTATTTAGACTGTGGCGATCTGAACATTGGGCGGTCCCGCGCAGCATTTAAAATATTTCGAATTCGAATATTCAAATGATTACAGTTTAATTCTTATTCGAATTTTTGAGGTTATTTAGATGTTTCGTTTCTTATAATGATTTGTGTATGCACTCCAGGAGCTAAACTCGAAGTGGACCTCTCTCCAACAACTGACAGCCGAGCGCGCGTCCCAACTGGGTTCCGCTCACGAGGTGCAGCGGTTCCATCGTGACGTCGACGAGACTAAGGATTGGATCGCCGAGAAGGAGGCGGCGCTCGCCACCAATGACCTGGGAAAGGATCTGCGCTCCGTGCAGACGTTGCAACGTTAGTTTCCTTTAACATTGTACTAGCGACACACTAGTATGTGTACATGTGTTGTTTGCCTCTTCTCTCCCTGCGATGCCTATACTAAAATCAACAACCCCCCGTACCACTGTATTTTTCTGTCGTTTATATTGTCGCAACGGCATTGGCTTTGTATGGAGATAGCAGTTGCCCGCGACTTCGTACGCGTTGTATTAGGAATACAAACGTTTACACACCGTTTCACCCCCTCTAAAACCAAATTTTTATATTTATATCTTCAGTGGTTTAGGCTGTGCGTTGATTGTCAGTCAGGTTTTATATATTTAGATTGTGCTACCATGCACCATGTTCTCGCCAATTACAGCCCAATTAACCATTTTTCTAAAGCTCTGTCTCTATACACTAATAGAAATCTAAAACATATGAAAGCTTGTATATATCGCGTCTACTGTCTTTTTAAATACTCAACGACTTAACGCCATGTCCATATAAAAATGTAGGTAAGCACGAGGGCCTGGAGCGCGACCTGGCAGCACTGGGTGACAAGATCAGCCAGCTGGACGACACTGCCAACCGTCTCATGGACACTCACGGCGACAGCGCGGACGCCACCTACAGCAAGCAGAGCGAGATCAACGAGGCCTGGGAACAGCTGCAGGCCAAGGCTAAAGCTAGGAAGGAGAAGCTGTTGGACTCGTATGATCTACAGCGGTGAGTGGTTATGATGTCCTCGCTCATAGCATTAAGTTCTAACATTTTTTTACGTGAGGAAGTTCTTGTCATGGATACTTGCTCCCCTCGGGTTATACTAGACTCCAACCGATTAGAACTCCACGTTAAAAACAAATATAAATCTTTGCTCTCTGTATGTGGCATTCATTTGCGGGAGTAATTTCTTGAAATAGGACAGAAATGTGTAACAGGAAGTAGATTCTATACGCCGCCGAGCCTCTTCTACTCTATAGGAACTGCAATAAGCCCACTACACATGGACTGGTGCCGATCGCCGCACCTTCGGCACGCCGCGCCGGTTACTGCTCCGCTACTTCGGGTCGTAATGTGATGTTATATAGCCTATAACCTTCCTCAACAATTGGGATATGCAATCAAATGCAACTGGTAGTTCCAGAGAGTAGTGCGTTTAAACAGACAAACAAACTCTTCAGTTTTATTATAAGTATAGATATTCAATGCGTATTTTAGATTCCTGTCCGACTACCGCGACCTCATGGCCTGGATCAACTCTATGATGGCGCTGGTCAGCTCCGACGAGTTGGCCAATGACGTCACCGGCGCTGAGGCCCTACTCGAAAGGCATCAGGTACGATACAAATACACTGTTTTTTTTGTAATTTGCCAAATCTTTCTATTAAGGCGTTTCATCTCAATCAATGCACACGCGTTTCATACGACGTTTTTCAACACACTTGCGAGAAAAAAACAAACTTCATGTGGTTTTAACATTTAATTATTAAAACAATTAATGAAAATGAAAGTACAATTCTCAAATGTTTTGTTTTTCCCGCGTCGCGCTAGATAAAGCACGGGTAACATCGCCAAACAGCCAACAAAGTCGTGGTTAAAAAGTAAAAACTGTATTATGCGGTTAAATTAAGAATGTTTTGTGGACACACATACAATTTGCAATCTTGTACGAATTTAACTTCATTGGGTTATATTATAACTCTTGTGCTGTAATGTAAAGTAAAAGCACGCGTGTTTAATATATGGGATTGTGGGTCTAAAAGTGAGGTAATAACAGACTCACGTTACGAGCAAGTGTGTTGAAAAATTTATTATTAAAACTGGAAACTAAAAAAAATATTGAATTTAGTTTCTTATAATAGCTTTTATTTACATACCGAATTGACCTCCCAGGTTCACAGCAAGATAAACTGGTGGTATATTTAATAAAGGGTTCTGATGTATTTTGTAGAGCCAGCGCTTGGAGATAGACGCGCGTTACGGCATATTGCCGCAGGTCAGATTGCACGCATGTGTGCTACATATCTAATTATATTATATATACACCATATATTAATATATTTATCGGGTTTATAGATTGTAACTATATGAGATAATGATCCTATGAGAAACTAAGTAATTGGTACACTAACCTAATAAATCCCACAAATCAACTAATCTCCAAAAAGTTCCCTAACTTTAAAGTAGACAAAATCAACCTTAGCATACTCAGGACAGTGGTATCTTTCGTCTTGTTTCGATGGCTAAAAACGACGGGTCCGCACCAAGGAATGCCCGGCCCTAGAATGATCAACACCAAAATGCTGAGCAAATTGCTGGGCCGCACCCGTCGTTTTTTGGTCTTCGAGTCAAAACGAAAGATGTCGCGGTCCCAAGTATGGTACCATACTGGTTTTGATCGTGGAGAATTTTGAAACCAATTTTAGTTACAAATATTAATATCTAACGAAACCCTAACTATCTTTTAATAAAATTAAAACCTATATTACTTAGCCGTGCGAGTATGACGGTGTAGAATGAATCTCAGTATGTAGACAAAATAAAATCTCAATTACAAAGAGAAAGATATAATTTCCCGTAGTGACAAAGCAGGACAAAAAGTAGCATTGCTGAAACCGGTACTTTTCTCTTGCTTTATCTCTATGGGACATTATATCTTTCTCTTTTTATCTGAGATTTTGTCTATGTATATTTTAGAATCGGTTCAGTAGTTCCAAAGATTACCTTACAAAGATTACAACATACAAACGAAGTATAGAAATGGTTAAAAGCATGTCTTGTCTCTCTCTATCATATTGAATAACGATTTGTTAGAGAGTGATAAAATATATTTTGTTGTTCGCCCGTAAACATTTTTGAAATGTGACAAGAATTTATCCCGGGGATAAACAGTGGCCTCTGTCACTCTCCGACCTTCAAACTATCCCTGTGCAAAAATGACGTCGATCCGTTTCTTTGCATTTATTATATAGGTTAGGAATGTTGAAATTGCGTAATCACTTATATTTTTATATTATTAAAACGTATTTGATATTATTTATTTTGTGTGTGGTCAGTGTTGTGTTCTATTTTCTGTGTCTGGTCCTTTTTCACTGTTTTTATTTATTATTTTTATATTTACACTTTGATTTTTTTTCTTGTGTTGTGACGTGTGTGTTTCTATGTAATTGTCCTCTTTTGTGTTGAAATCTATCAGAGTTTATATTGTGCAGTCGCTAAGATATTGGAACATAACTTTATATATCGAAATGAGAAGGAGTTTTTAATGGCATATTTTGCATATCGTTTTTGTATTAACCAAATTAGTATGTTCTTTGATTCGCGACCACCAAAAAATCCTACCGAAAAACAATGGTGATTTTTAGGGACTTAACATGAAGCCAGTACAGATTGACGCATCTCGTGCCAAAAGTCGTATGAAAGGTAAATATAAATTATACAGGTTGTAACATCGTTAACGGTTACTATGGGAAACTTTGAAACTATAAGAGATGGAATCTATGGAGAATGGTAGTCGTCCATTTTGGAGATCATCCAATAATGAAAAGAAAAAAAAGGTAGGTAACAAAAGTTTAGGAATTCCATAAAATAATTGAATACAGCATTTTTTTTTATTTTAAACAGAATTTCATGGCAACATTTTTTTGTAAGAGAATAATATACGTTTTTTTAACCCGGTCAGGGTTCGATTCCCGAGCGTGAACGACTATTTTTTTAAATCTTTGAATGCTGCTTTTCTTATCTTTAAAATTGACGACATGGTTTCAGAGTTCCCCATACTGATCGTTCTCGATGTTACACGCTGTTAATTTTTTTCTATAGCTAAATGAGAGTATTGGTATATTCAGGAGCACCGCACGGAGATGGACGCGCGCGCCGGCACCTTCCACGCGCTGGAGCTGTTCGGACAACAGCTGCTGCAGGGCGGACACTACGCCAGCGTTGATATACAGGAGAAACTTAACAGTATGGGCGACGCCAGGCAGGAGCTTGAGAAGTTAGTTTTTTTATACCTTTTTGCCTTATAGCTCCCAGAACCGTGTTATTTGCCTTAAATGTACCCAGCGGAAGGCGAAGTTTTGGCCGATGGTATTTGTGAGGCTATACCTACCTAATAGGTGGCCAGTTCTGTTGAGAAAAATTTAAATAGAAAAACTTCTGTGGTTTGTTGGATTATGTCAGACAAACTCCTACGTTTTGAAATAAAATAAACTCCATTTACATGTCGGGATCAAACCGTAACTCCCGTAGCTATAACTCACGCTACCAATCGGTCACTTAAGATCCTTGGTTTCTTCGCGTTAGCCATTTAATCAGATGATTAACAAGTAATTTTTTCACAGGGCGTGGGTAGCCCGCCGCGTTAAGCTGGACCAGAATCTGGAGCTGCAGCTGTTCTACCGCGACTGCGAGCAGGCTGAGGGTTGGATGGGTGCGCGCGAGGCGTTCCTGCAGCCGACGGACGCTCACGACTCTGAGGCGGCGCCCTCCTCCGATAATGTCGAGCAGCTCATTAAGAAGCACGAGGACTTCGACAAGGCGATCAATGGACATGTATGTGAATATACATATTATACCCATGATGGCCATGATATAGCTAACCTCGGTAACTTTGATTTATGTTACGCTGCAGCACAAGCCTCAACTGTAGCCAGTAACATTTGAATAGCGCGCGGTTTTCCTTACTTACTCTTACTCAATTTCGTCGTATTACTTGCAATTGTCTCACTAAATGCCACGTACACGTTAATAAACAATCTGAGAACTTTTACCGGCTTCCCATGGATATTATGTTTTGTTGTTACTTAACGAGTGGCTATCTCCACTCAGATTTTAACACACTTAAAACACATTAATATTATTCACGAGTGTCTTATCACTTCTGGAACCATATCAGCGACTTCCTCGTTTGTTCTATGTCATTTTTAAATTACAAATGTTTTATTATTATGTTTTTTATAGGAAGAAAAGATTGCCCAGTTGCAAACACTGGCTGACCAGCTCATTGCTTCTGACCACTATGCTGGAGACCATATTGATGGGAAACGATCTCAGGTGCTCGACCGGTGGCGTCATTTGAAAGAAGCGCTCATTGAGAAGCGATCCAGGTTTGGGCATTATCTATTTACTAGTTGAACACCAAACCATAACTTCAAAAACTATTTATTTAAAAAAAAATAGAAAAACCTAATGTCTTATTCAAGTTTTGAATACAAAACCATGCACATAATAATAATGATTGCATTTCATGCTTGCCTGTTATTCGTACAGGAAGCTTGAAGCACGAAGTGTATTTTACTTTCCACTATGTACTAGGTACAAAAGGAGTTTTATCCTGAATACCTTATACCTTTAAAGGTTCTATTTAAAAAAATAGGTTAGGGGTATTTAAAAAAAAATTACTTATTTATTTATTTATTTATTTATTTATAAAAAGAAACTTACAGCTATACAAGAAATTGGTATTACATATATGTAGGTTTAATCCGTAAATAACGCCAATTAAAAGTTTCCCAAGTTAATTGTATAATATAATTACTATATCTCAATGCATGTGTGTGTGTGTGTGTGTGTGGGGGGTGGTGTGTTTGTTTACAGTACTATCCGAGGACGTGGACATGAATACACAAGGAACATCCGAGGACGTTTTCAATCCGAGGACTTTTTAGTGGGTCCTCGGATTGATTCGACTATTGCATCGCATTCTACACGCGATTCTGAACCTTTCTGTATACTTAATAAGGAAAAGTAAGAATATCCTCGGTTTGGTCATGATTATTCATGTTAACACTCCGACAGTGTGTGGCCACCAGGGCGGCGCCACTATCATTTTTCACACACTGCCTTTAACACTTCAGTCATGTTGTTATCACTTTCCGAGGACTAATGTGTTTATTATACACTCAAGTCCTCTGATTAGTAGCTTTACCAGACAGAGTGTACTCAGGTCCTCGTTTAAACGGTTTATCATGACCAAGGCGTGTTGTCTGTCATCGTTTTTTTATTTTAATCATAGATTTTGTGCTTATATGAATTTATAACATGGTATATGCATAATTTCTCTGTCAGAGCTCAAAAGTATTATTAAATTAATAAAATTTTATATACCTACTAAAATAAACACTTTTTTAAATTAGTATGACACCGGTAAGTCTTTTGCGTCGTATTTGTATCGAAATATTCCTGGTGTTTCAAAAACACGTTTTAGTAGATTGTTATTGCCTGCATGACTTGGAATTCTCCGGCAGCCCGTGATGTACCTAAGCCGCAAGGATATGTGTGTGGCTGGTAAAACCTGACCGTCGTTTTTCCGTACTCGTTTTGTAATCATAGATTATAGGTACACAATGAACATAGCAACAATAACTTTGTAATCTACCAGTCTGAAATTTTGTATGGACATGCTTCATAATTTATGACCATAATGATCTATCGTTAGGTAAAAAAAAACAGACGCCATCGCATTATCCCGTATGCCCGGCCGCTACGATACGGCGCTTGAGTTGATTTGTGTGTTGCGTAAGGTTTTCGAATTCAGCGCCAGAACGTGGACCGCACGTGTCCTATTATACAGCAGGTTACATTTTGGATTTGTCACAATTACTTGTGAAATTGAAAAATATCTTACACTAATATTTTTTTTATTTTCTTATCAAAATCACAAAATAAATGTACAAAAAAAATTGAGCCCTGAACTTTGGGACCACAATAGCCTTCTAAAGGATATGAACACCATTAAATGAAGAAGAGTCGTTTGACTAATGAAGGACGTAGTTACGGAAACTGGTAAAATGTTGAGTTTTGAGGTACATTTTACGATATATCTGTAAAATTTTCTTAATGTTATGATTACCTAAAGATACACTAAATCTTTATCTATAGAACGTGTTGAACATATTTTTAAAATATATAATATGGCTTGCAATAAATTGAAATTTCCTTACACTGATCTCGGGAAAACAATGTATAAATACAAATGTAAAAACAACAAATATCTCTAACGTATAACTAAGTACATATCTTTAATCAATGATAACAATAATATAATACAGTAAATATACTCAATACTTCAGAAGTTCCAGAGATTAACCCCTACATACAAACAAACTTACAAACTTTACCTCTTTATTAATATAGATTTTATGTTCTTGATAAAATACTGAAAATGGAAAGTTACAACAAGTCGTCTTTTTCAGTAAATTTGTACCATTTTCGTGAATTATTTCTTTAATTTACGTAATGCTTAATGAATATAAATAAAGTTTAAATTATGTACTTTGATAATTTTGTAAGTTGTGTCTATGAGCTGTGTACTTTTAGTAGTTGCCTCAATATCTAGTATGGAAAAACGTAATTTCGTAAACGCGTCCTTAAAAGCATGCGTTCCTCGTTTTCTTCTGGATCATCATCTTCTTCCACGATACTGCGGATGTCCTCAAGCGTCAGTGGCTCGTCCTCTTCTTTACTGCCAAAGTCCAAAAATAAATCTTGGGCCCATTAGCTCGAGCATGTATCGAGATTCTACAAGAACAAATTCCAAAATTTTGATAATTTCCAAATATCTCTAAAGAGGTTAAACAATTCCCATACAATTTAGCATCCCCTATTTCACCCCTTAAGGATTTATAGTTAAAAAAAGACTATGTGATTCCCTACGGTTCATGCTATCTTCGTACCAAGTTTTATCAAAATCGGTTCAGCGGTTTAACTGCAAAACGTAAAAACCAAACGTACAAAGTTATGGTAAAATTTTTACAAAACCAACGCATGGCATAGGTTACTAAATTTATGTTTAATAGACGCATTATGCATTTACAAGACAAACTAAACTAAAATTTGTTGTCGGAACCCAAAGATTCTTTAAAAAAAATCTTAAATAAATAAATAGAAATCGCTATATCAACCGTCATTTTGCTGGAAACCGAAAGTGTTTTTTTAAGAAAATACAATTAACCAACTTAATAAAGTAATTCTTTTTTTTTAATTAATCGCATCTATCGATGTTACGAGTTGAGTCGAATTGTACTCGGGTGGTAAAATTTCACATAGGTTAGCGAGGAGCGTGGTTCGTATTGTGACAATATAAAGCGCAAGCCGAGCGAGTGGTGCCGCGGCAGCGGCCGGCGCAGCGCCATTCTAGAAACATCATAGTAACTATAATAGGTACTTTATGAGAGTAATATTTATGAGGTGGCGCTGCGCCATACTATTACTCTCATGAAGTATTACAGTTACTATTTTGTGATGTTCTAGAATGGCGCTGCGCCGGCCGCTACCGCGGCACCGCTCGCTCGGCTTGCGCTTTATATTGTCACAATACGAACCACGCTCCTCGCTAACCTATGGGAAATTTTACCACTCGAGAAAAATTCGACTCGACTCGTAACATCACACACTTTCGGTTTCCAGCAAAATGGCGGCTGATATAGCGATTTCTATTTAATTATTTAAGATTTTTTTTTTCAAGAATTATTCCGACAACGAATTTTACTCTAATTCGTTTCCAAAATGAATAATATCTTTAAAAAAATATTATAGTAAGATAAAGTCATGCGTTGGTTTTGTAAAATTTTACCAAAGTTATTTTGTGATGCAGGTACTTAGGTATAATATTAAAATTTTACCTCTTACCTTTACCTCTGGCTCAGGCGACGTGGTTTTGGACTAGGTATGCTGGCAATCATCTTCGGCGTCATCGCTGACCGAATCTTGCCATACTGGTTACCTACAGTTATTTGCAAATTATTTACATGTAAACAATAATGTGACCAATTTAAAATGTTACTCTAATACCTACATTCTACATCTATTTTGTTATGTAGATCTACTACTACAATATGTATTTTAAAATCCTGTACCAGCTAAGAAATTGAGCCCGGCGAAAGATTGTCCCAGGAGTATGGACCGTGACCTTGAGTATATGAAAGATTTTCATAAAAATCGGTTCAACAGTTTAGGTATGAAATATCTATACCAAGTTTAATCTAAAATTGGTTCAGCAGTTTAGGCGTGAAAGCGTGACAGACTTTCACATATTTGAACAGCATTCGTCAGGAAGGAAATGGTCGTAGAGAGAAAAACCGCACGTACACCAAAATTCTTTTGTAATAAGGAGTCGGCGAACCGACTCCCTATTCATTGAGAGTACAAAGTGACGTGCGGTTTTTTTTGTTTTCTTTCCGCAACCAAAACATCGTTTGGTGCGGACAAAATGAGTGTCTGTCCAGGGCCATATTAAATGGTCCTTGTAACAAGACATATAGTCACTTTTATTAAGGACACGGTCCAAGTCCATTATGACAACCATTTTGAAGAGGTCCTATAAAAGAAAAAATATATATTCAGTTATTGAAGGATCAACAGCGTCAACAAATAAACACTAGTCCCATTAAACGCAAGTAAAACTTGTAAACCCGTATGTAAACACTACTTCTTTATAATTATAAAAACGTGAGTAAAAAAGTACTAAATCGAGTATAAATTAAGTAAATAAACAACGCGGGCTAAACCGTATGCACATATATATACTAGTTTATATACGAAAACGAATATAAATACAAGTATGTAAATAAACAACACGGTCGAAACCTTATGCAAACACTAGTAAAGACAAAGATCTCAAACAAAAATCTACACACGAAATAATTATTAATTATTAAAACATTTGTCACTGTAATGGTGTTACGTAAAACAATGCGGTAATATGAGCATGTGTGCGTGCTTTGCTATGACTTTGAAATTAGTGCAATTTTTGTCTTATTTAGATAATAATAAAACAATAATTTTATAAAAGTAAAATTTCCTTCAAAATTATATATTTTTATATATATATTTAAAATATAAAAAATGAAATTCTAAACAATGACGGAGAAAACATTGCGCGAAGTTTGATCACAGAAATATCACAAATTAGACATAATATATTACATTTACACTATTATACATACTACATAACATAAAAAAATATAAATATATATTTAAATACTTACAAAATCCTTTATTTTCTTCAAAAAAATCACTTGTAACTTCGCCAATAATGCCGCTCACGCGTCGCGTGTCCAAAGAGAATATAATCAAATAATCAATCAAATCAATCACTACGTTTTCGCGTGCGCGTGTTCACCGTGTCACAGTCACAGACTACAGTAAGCTTATAGTATAATATAGGGGTGTCATGCGTGTGTCGCGTCGCCGTAAAATGTTTTTTTTTAATATTCCGTTGAAGAAATCCTTTTGAATGATATGCCTTTATAGCCAAAGGAATTTGACTCATACGCCCAAGTAATATTACACAAAATCCATTGATTTTGTCGGTGATACAACTACATCTGTTATTTAAATTCAATATTTTGTTTGTGGTGCAAAAAAAAATATGACCGCAAGTTTTTTTAAATTAATTATGTACTTTATTGGTTAATTACTGTTTTCGAATGATTTTTAACAATAGATATGGTCAAGTCAAGAGCATACTCCGTTTAAATTTTCATTTTAATTTGGACATAACTTCGGAACCTGGCCACCTAAGAGTCTGAAATTTTATGGAGAAATGCTCTTGACCATATCTATCGTTTTTATTTAGAAAGCAAACGGTTGCCATTATAGAAAGACAGTAGGTACCTAATTAATTAATGAATTATTAAAAAAAAACAAAAATTGCTGCCATATTTTGATAGGCAACCCATCAGAAACATATTATTCATAATTATTTATGAAAAAATATTTGCTTTAAATGTCGTAGAACGTAGAAAACACGTGGTGGGATCTTAGGCTATTAGGTATAAGCCTCACAAAGACCATCGGCTAAAAGAGGGAGACCTTGCTCTTCCGCTGGGTACCCTGGGACAGTAACATGGTTTCGGGAACTGTAAGCCAACCCGTGAAGAGAGAGAAAAAAAAATTAATATTGTTATAATATTTTTTTATCATTTATTAAAATTAACATATATACCTAACTATAACTAATAAAATCTAATGAAAGTAGCTTAATCAATTTTTGGTATATTTTTGGAATAGATAATACAAAATACTAATCAATATGGTAGGTGTTCCACAACAAGTTTGAACAATTAAGAGCATAGGCACATTATAATGTCCTCTCCCTTTCCTTAAATCATAGAACAAAAATCTCTTCTATTCATTGAAACAAAAAATACAAAATATTTAAAAGTATGTGGACATTTTTAAAGAATTATCAACTAAAAAACATAGATATTTCCTCTCCCTTTCCTTAAATCATAGAACAAAAATCTCTTCTATTCATTGAAACAAAAAATACAAAATATTTAAAAGCATGTGGATATTTTTAATGAATTATCAACTAAAAAACATAGATATTTCCTCTCCCTTTCCTTAAATCATAGAACAAAAATCTCTTCTATTCATTGAAACAAAAAATACAAAATATTTAAAAGCATGTAGACATTTTTAAAGGATTATCAACTAAAATACATAGATATTTCCTCTCCCTTTCCTTAAATCATAGAACAAAAATCTCTTCTATTCATTGAAACAAAAAATACAAAATATTTAAAAGCATGTAGACATTTTTAAAGGATTATCAACTAAAATACATAGATATTTCCTCTCCCTTTCCTTAAATCATAGAACAAAAATCTCTTCTATTCATTGAAACAAAAAATACAAAATATTTAAAAGTATGTGGACATTTTTATAGAATTATCAACTAAAAAACATAGATATTTCCTCTCCCTTTCCTTAAATCATAGAACAAAAATCTCTTCTATTCATTGAAACAAAAAATACAAAATATTTAAAAGCATGTGGATATTTTTAAAGAATTATCAACTAAAAAACATAGATATTTCCTCTCCCTTTCCTTAAATCATAGAACAAAAATCTCTTCTATTCATTGAAACAAAAAATACAAAATATTTAAAAGCATGTGGATATTTATAAAGAATTATCAACTAAAAACATAGATATTTCCTCTCCCTTTCCTTAAATCATAGAACAAAAATCTCTTCTATTCATTGAAACAAAAAATACAAAATATTTAAAAGCGTGTGGACATTTTTAAAGAATTATCAACTAAAAAACATAGATATATCCTCTCCCTTTCCTTAAATCATAGAACAAAAATCTCTTCTATTCATTGAAACAAAAAATACAAAATACTTATTTAAAATTATGAGGACATTTTTAAAGAATTATCAACTAAAAAACATAGATATTTCCTCTCCCTGTCCTTAAATCATAGAACAAAAATCTCTTCTATTCATTGAAACAAAAAATACAAAATATTTAAAAGCATGTGGACATTTTTAAAGAATTATCAACTAAAAAACATAGATATTTCCTCTCCCTGTCCTTAAATCATAGAACAAAAATCTTTTCTATTCATTGAAACAAAAAATACAAAATATTTAAAAGCATGTGGACATTTTTAAAGAATTATCAACTAAAAACATAGATATTTCCTCTCCCTGTCCTTAAATCATAGAACAAAAATCTCTTCTATTCATTGAAACAAAATATACAAAATATTTAAAAGCATGTGGACATTTTTAAAGAATTATCAACTAAAAAACATAGATATTTCCTCTACCTTTCTTTAAATCATATAACTAAAATCTCTTCATTCATTGAAACAAAAAATACAAAATATTTAAAATTATGAGGACATTTTTAAAGAATTATCAACTAAAATATTTCCTCTCCCTTTAAATCATAGAACTAAAATCTCTTCTATTCATTGAAACAAAAAATACAAAATATTTAAAATTATGTGGACATTTTTAAAGAATTATCAACTAAAAAGCATACATGTCCTCTCCCTTTCCTTAAAATAATAGAACTAAAATAACTTTAATTATGTAATGTTGAGATCTTTAGGAGTATACCTACTTCTTTTTGTTTTTTACAATAATGTTGTAAACATAATATTTTATAGCCTTCCAGTCTCTTTCTTTCAAGATGTCTGCATTATTCGCCAAGCAATCCAAGCAGTCATCTTTGCCGGGAACCTTTTGCCTAATTATTGTTCTAGAGAAGTAATTTTCCACTACTCTTTTTTCTTCAGAACCCCAGGTCTTCTTTTTATTTTTATTGTTAGTTGTTGTTTCTTTTTTCTTTTTCAGGTTCTTCTGTACTGTATATGGTCGTTCCTGAAGAATTATGTCTTGTTGAATTTGGGTTGATGACGACACGGGTAAACTTGTTTCATTTTCACCATCACTATCAGTACTTTCGTCGTCATCGGAAATTTTATTTATGTTAATATTAATTTCATCCAAGTTCTTCCCCTTAAAATTGTGTAATTTTCCTCTTTCTGATGCAATTAATATTTTGCTTATTTTGGCCAACTGAATTGTAGATTCCGGCAACCTATAATATTCACGGTGGACCCGTATGTCATGACCCATAAATGTTGCCAACTGGTCCAACTCATGATTACTCAAATTTAGAATTTGAGACATTGTTGCGACATTTTTTCTTAATTTTGTCGACGTGAGACTCTGCGGCTGTTTTGCTCCACATTCTGTTGCAAATAATCTCATAACATCGCTACCGCGAAAGTGAGAAAGTGGAGGTGAAGCGAATAAAAAGATGTTTTCTTTTGGTATGCCCACGTGGTATCTATAAAGCGTTAGTATGTCGTATGCTTCAATTAATTTTGGGTATAATATAATAGGAACTTTTCTTCCTTTTTTACCACGTACTTCGAATCTAACAAATGTTTGGGATATAGCTTTTTCAAATTCTGACAATGTTTCAGAAATGTTTTTATCTATATCCTTCGATGTCAGTTTTTTGTTATATGTTTCAACTGGAATTTTTTCCACCTCACCCGCTCTTCTTCTGTTGAATAATAAAGTTTGTGCAAGAACAATTTTAGCCAAACTAGTCCAGTTATGAATAGTCACTTCTGCGTTTTTTAATAGGGACATATATTTGTCTCTTTCTTCACATAAGAATTTATTAAGTACTTTGACGTCTTCTGCCAGTGGTAACCTATCTGGCATGTTCCATTTGTTTCGATAAAGAGTAGTCAAAGCACCAGAAGAAATATTAGCTGACCATTCATTTTCACAAAGTTTAATAAAATTTTGAGCCATTTCTCTTTTGAGAGGAAGATTATTTATCAAAGTTTCTGTAATGATAATATTGGCACACTTTTTGAGGGAATGCCCGACTTTAAGAGCTAGACTGGGAGTTCCGTATTTACTGGTTATAGTGTTATATGATGACACAGCCCTAACTGCTTCGATAACTTTGGGGAAAAAAATCGGATTGATGCATTCTGTCAAGTTATGTATTGCTGGATGAATTTTTCTTATTTCAATTAAAAAACGTGCCATTTCTCTCATTTTTTGACTAACATAACCAAATAAGTGAGGATCTTGTTCATGTTTGGTTACCAGTTTACTACCAAATTTAAGGATCAAATCGTCTTGCCTGACTACAAGGGCAATTTCGTCATTGTTCATTCGTGTAAGGACATTGCTTCGTAGCTTTTCTGAAGCTCCCATTGAAATTGGTAATAACATAGAACCTTCTCTTTGCACTTTTTTAGCCTTTAACTCATCTCTTTTCGAACAAGAATTATAATGACGTGAAAGTTTATTTTTTGAATAAAAGGCAAAACAAGATGGACAAGGCAGCAAAGACTGTACGGAAATTGCAAACTTGCTTCTTTTCTGCGGTATAATCATTCCCGCGCTTGATTTAATAACATTCGTATTGTGGAAATAGTTACCTTTTTTCCTTATATCATCTATTAGTACTTTCCTTTTTTCAGACCCTTTTGGGAAACTTAACATATTTGCAACTTCAGTTTCTTTGCTATGTATTGATTCCAAATGTCTGGGCAATTTTGCGACTAATTTGGAACAGAATAAACAAGCTTGTTTTTTATCCCATTTTCTTATTGGTCCTTCGTTTGAACTTTTTGCTACAATAATATCTTCATTATGATTTTTAGTTACTAGACAGCTATCCACATTTTCGTTATTTTTTACTTCCATTGTGTGGTTTTCTTCATTTTGGGATATAACTCTAGTAGTAATGGTTTCAGTGTTATTTTCATAACCTGATACATTATTGAAAATGTCGCTGTCATAGCTTACAACACTGTTGTTGATATTAATATTTTGAAGAGCATAGTGATCCAAATTCATTTCTATGCCGTGTCTTATCTCATTTATTTGTGTAAATTCCAGTAAATGCACATCTGGTTCCTTCTGCATATGTTTTTGAATTACTCTATTGTCTCTCGTGAGATTTTCTTTGTCACTGTCGCTTTCACTGGAGGGTATGTACGAGTCCGTTGAAGGAGAAAAATCTTCGGTTTCTGATTTGTCACTGTATTCAGTTATTGCTAAAGTGTTCCGTTTTCTAAGCGATTTTCTGTTGCCCTCCTTTTGCTTAAAAATTCCTTTTTTGTCACTTGCATGCGATGACTCTTCAGCAGCTGACATTTTAGTGGATCCCTCGTATCCTTCTCTCTTGTGAGTTAAATTAAAAAAAATGTTCCTTTTAATGCAACGTTTTAACTCGTATCTAGATAAATGTATGCGAGGCTGTATTTCAATTTCACTAGATTCGTTATCCGTTTCCTCTATATAGTTTTCATTCCGATACATTGATGTAAATACTTTTTACTGCAGGAAGATCATGACAGTACTGAAAAAAAAAGTAAAGTGTTATGGGACATACCATACTTATTTTATAAAATATTATTGCGCAAATTTTAATTTAAGACATTGATATTCTGCACCGCCCTGGGGGTATGCTTAATAGTTACTGCCCCTTTTTCCAACCTACCTCTCGTGTATTCCAGGTTGATCGTAGTAACCATTGATATGTTTGAATATTTATTAAATGTTAGAAAAAATCTAAAGTGATAGGTATTTCGAACAGTCAAAAATATTGTTATAGCGTGATTTTAAAATATCCTTCATACTTCAAACAGGCTTAGTACTGGATTAAAAACATTGTTTACTTTAGACATAGTCAGTTCATAAGACTTAACGTAAGAGTACACAATTTTTAATAATAACTAAACTTATGTCTTATGGTTACTTGGTTACTATGCATTTGCTAGGTAGAATCCCTTTCCATATTTCTTAAAATTTTTGAAGAGAACGGGATATAAAAATATATGGTATACTATAAGTATATAGCTACGTTAGTTAGTTTTTCTAGATATTATATATTCCTTTTAAATGTGCATTGTAATGTCTTTGGTATTGATATGTGATGTGACGCCAAGTCAACTCTCGTCTCACGATTTATGACAGAAAACATAAAATACAAATGTACCTACTTAAATTTCAAAATACGTAATTGATATCGACAATCAAAATAAAAAAAACACGTTCTGCAGATGGCAGATGGTCTGAACCTTTTTCTTATCTTAAGGCCGATTTAGACGTTACGAGTGTTTAGTAGAGTGCGTAGGTGGCACTCGAATGCCAGTGCATTAGTAGGTTTCCAGTGACGTTTATACTTCTTCCAGTAGATTGCCATTTTGTAGGCCAAAACACACATAACTCTCCTTGTCAACTTGTGCAAGTTACTAAAACTGACCGTTTAGACTACAGCGAGTAGCGAGTCAGGAACGCGCGGGGTGTTGAGCGGGCGCGGGAGGGTGTCACTTGAAACAAAAATAAAAAGCGATTCTATTTGATTCTAGTTGAAAGGCGAGTGGAACGTACTAGTACGAGTACTGGAAACTACCGTTTACATGTTTCAACTAATGTACTATCCTAACGCACTCTACTAACCACTAGAACTGTCTAAATCGGCCTTTAGACCAGGTAATAAAGGTGCCTCTTTCATTTTACTAGCCCACCGAGCGACGTAACTCTGCATCTGTGTGGAATGCGTTCCTCACTATTAACATAAAATAACGTGAAAATCGGAGACATGTTTTTTTGCATGTCATACTAATTTTGTTTCTAAATAAAATAATTCTAATAAATAATAAATACTACGATTTAAATAATTATTATTGCATTTTTACGCCAACCATACTGTTTTACTGTCATGTCATCGTGGCCAAGCGCAGAGTTATGTTGGTGGGCTAGTAGACTATGATATTTTTTTAATAAGGTTTTAACAGAAAATTTTATAATACCTGCTTCTTTTTCATGGCGTAAGTATATAATTTTATTTAATAATTTACTGTATACTCCGTCTCAAAATGATGTAGGAATTGTGTTAAATAAAATTATATACTAAAAAGCGTACCTATTTGGTTATGTAGTATTGTTGTAGACCCATATTGGACTCGTGCGAAGCCGGGGGCGGTTCGCTAGTAGGTATATATCCATACTAATATTATAAATGCGAAAGTAAAGTAACTCTGTCTTTGTCTTCCGCTTTCACGGCTAAACCACTGAACCGATTTTGATGAAATTTGATACGTAGTAAGCTTGCACCATAATAACCCTAATATTAGGCCCATTAAGTGCAACAACAGGCTTGCCACCTATTTATTCTGTTTAATATGGACAACTGACAAAAGTGTACCTACTCTGTTACTGGGTAGTAAAGGTGTATTTGTGTTTTATTTATTATATATGTACTATCTATATAGTAAATAAAACCTTTTAGTAATAATCGTAAAAATACCACTTTTATCAATACCTAGGTAAGTAAATATAGGTATAAATAGGTACAAGATAACTTCTACATATCCCTCAGCCCTCAGTCATAATATGCAACAGATATAAGTAGTCAGTAATAACCAAGACATAATTAAGTTGTACGTAATATAGAAAGTAATCTATCTTAGCAATAATTTATCTGTTTACCTACTACTTTGCCCAGGGAAGTCATAATTTTATGTAAAACCTCGTAATATATCATAAAATAAATAATTTATCAACGATCTTACCTTAGTCTGTAACAAGTAACTTTTCACAAATTCACAATACACTTTTATTTTGTTTGTTATTTTATGCCGCGTAATACGTCTATACTGTACAAGAATACCGTGAGAAATGCTTTTGCAATTGTATTGCTTGCACGCCCCTTCCCAAAATTAAAAAAACCTTTAAAAAAATTGTACCTTTTTTTGTTAACTATTATTAATGGTCCTCGTTTAGTACATGTCAGACTCGGGAAAATGTCCTCGGATTGTTCCTGAATAATCTAACACAACGTGCTCGGTTTGGATTTGGCACAAGAAAAGACTGTGAAAATAGGTCCTCGGACTGACGCCCCTGGACATGTATCGAAGTCCTCGGTTTGTTCACACACCACGTCCTCGTAATGTCGTCGCTGAGAAGGTTTGCGCGTGTATCTGAAGTCCTCGTGTTGGTCAACAAAAGTTAAGCAAACAAAATATGAGATAGCGTTTTGACACCCCTCTCACTATCGAGATTTTTTATTCCGGTTCTATTTTTCTAGGAACCAAGGTCGTACGCGGTCGTTAACATTGTTTTCTAGAGAGTCCTCGAATGGATAGTTACAACCATGGTCCTCACTTAGTACTGCATACAAACAGGGGTGTGTGTGTGTGTGTGTGTGTGTTTGGAGAAGTGGGGGTGGGGGTTGTATATTACACTTATCATTTTGTTTAATACTTTTTTTTTTTATTTGTCAATTATTGATCGAATAATTTTATTTTTAAATGCCTGCTTAGAGCAGCAGAAGAGCTAGGAATATTTTTTTAAAGTAGGTAATTAAAAAAAAGTAAATCAGGGTTTTTTATGTATGAAAAAAAATCGGTATAAATGTATATCCACAAAAGAAGAATAAAAAAATGCCAAAATTAAGTTATGTCACCATTGCGCAGATTGGGTGACGAGCAAACCTTGCAACAGTTCTCGAGAGACGCTGACGAAATGGAGAACTGGATCGCGGAGAAACTGCAGCTGGCCACCGAGGAGAGTTACAAGGTAACAATATTTATTTTTTAGTATAAATATTTTTAATGTAATGTAATATATTTTTTTTAAATACAATAATACTGTGTTGCCCTGGCCAATCGTTACCATAACAAAAAGTCAAAATCATATCCAAAAACGTTTTAATATATTTCAAATGTAGCTTAGCAAAGTTAAATCTTATTATTCATATTTTCAGTTAATTTTTGTATTTTTCAAATAACTCTTTAATGATTATTTTTTCTATAATCTTTGTACCAAATAATCCTCCAAACGGTTTTCCAATTATGGTATCTTCCCAAAAATAAATGTTGTCCATATTAAACAAACGGTTTGGTCTAAATATCGTTTTTACCATAGGACCCAGCCAACATCCAATCCAAGCACCAGAAGCACCAAGCTTTCGAGGCGGAGTTGGCGGCCAACGCTGAGAGGATACAGTCTGTGCTCGCTATGGGCGGGAACCTGGTGCAGCGCGGACAGTGCAGCGGGAGCGAGGACGCCGTGCAGGTACACATAGATACTAATCATTTTATTTTAAACTAGCTGCTGATAGCACGCGATTAAATCGGATCCACTTTTCGAAATGTCGACTATGCTTTTAAATTGGTAAATTTTATAGAACAATGCATTTGACGTTTACTAATACATTGTATAATTGTAACAGGCCCGCCTAGCGTCGATCGCCGACCAGTGGGAGTTCCTCACTCAGAAGACGACCGAGAAGTCGCTCAAACTGAAGGAGGCCAACAAGCAGCGCACCTACATCGCCGCCGTCAAGGATCTGGACTTCTGGCTCGGAGAGGTCAGTATATTATTATTATGTTAATTTTATTTACTTCGAATGGCTAGTGACAAATCTTATTATAGATTAGATACTTGGTATAGTAATATAAATCACACACTCGAGAAAGGCCAGGTCAAAAGTATCCTAAACCGATGCATGCATGAAGAATATGATGAGACTTAATGAAGCAAAAAAGATATGTCAAGATCGTAGCAAAAAGAAATCCATAGTCTCTGCCTAGCCCTCTGGGAAACAGGCGTGACTTTTATTACCTAATATATTAATATAACTCGATCATAAAATTAATTTTGTAAAATCTCCGTACTACTAGGTTGAAAGCCTGCTGACTTCAGAAGACTCCGGAAAGGATCTGGCGTCCGTACAGAACCTTATGAAGAAACATCAACTTGTCGAAGCTGACATACAAGCTCACGAGGACAGAATCAAAGGTATTTGAAATAAACTGTTGTATATTGCATGTCGCATATATGTTACACGTTATCTTATTATATTAATAGAGTATTTGTATAAACTAAATTAACTGCGCCATTTAATTGTGTTTTCCCTATGTCCCATAGACATGAACGACCAGGCGGATTCACTGCTATCAAGTGGACAGTTTGACAATGCCGGTATTGGTGAGCGGCGAGCCGGCATCAATGAGCGCTTCGAACGAATCAAGAATCTGGCCGCGCACAGACGCTCCCGTCTTGATGAGGCTAACACCCTGCATCAGTTCTTTAGGGACATCGCCGATGAGGAGTCTTGGATTAAGTGCGTATTTGTATTTTTTTTTAAATTTCATTTACCTACATGAAGTAGAAGTAAGATATGAAAATATGCTGTCTCGGTAACAACTAATGGAATTTTCCACTCAAAAGTCGAAATTTCCATGCCATCGTTTCTTTGATAGTGATTATTTATTAATTATAATTTATGTTGGCTATTTAGGGGTTCGCGATATTAAAAAGGATGAGAAACGATATTCCAGACCAAAGTCCTAGCATGAACTTTTGCATTATCTTATCGCTATAGTGACGATAACTTTTGTAGGGAAATTTAACAGCACCGTCTGTCAAGAGTGACGTAACAACGAAAAAAGTAACTCTAAAGCATCTTTTTGATGCCATATTATGATTTCCGACGCCTCCAGAGACTCCAGATCCCCTTACGTGACATAGGTGTGCCTAATGTCTGAATTTCTAGACCTAAAGTGGTTAGCGTTAACTTTTTGATAAAAAGATATTAATAACATACTAATCCATCGCAGAGAGAAGAAACTCCTTGTCGCGTCCGACGACTACGGCCGCGACCTGACCGGCGTGCAGAACCTCCTTAAGAAGCACAGACGTCTGGAAGCCGAGCTCGCCAGTCACGAGCCTGCCATCCAGGCTGTCCAGGAGGCTGGTGAGCGACTCATGGACGTCTCTAACCTGGGTGTGCCAGAAATTGAACAGAGACTCAAGGCCCTCGCACTTGCCTGGTCGGAGTTGCAGGCGCTGGCTGGCGAGAGGGGAGCCAAGTTGCAGCAGTCGTTGGCTTACCAACAGTTCTTGGCGAAGGTCGACGAGGAGGAGGCTTGGATAAGGTAATTTGTTATTATTTGTGGAATACATATTATTCACTGTAGTTTATCCAGTGTGACACAACATTGAGCTTAAATTATTTTTGTAAGAAGGTATGCACTCCATATGATTTGTATGAATTGTATAGACGTCCTCCCCACTCCAGCGCTTAATTTGGCTTAACTTATTTGGCGATAATTAATTATAGCCGTGGCTCCGCCTGTGTGGATTCGTTACACAGAACATGACTATATATTTGACGCTAACTCGCTTTTTCACATGTGACGATTTTATTTATCTATATGCAAATTTTGTCTCAGTCTCGTCACTCGACTTACCAACACAAACTATCATGAACTCTCTTAACACATCGTTACGTCTTTCAGCGAGAAGCAACAGCTGGTCGTTGTGGGTGAGTGCGGCGACAGTATGGCTGCCGTGCAAGGACTGCTCAAGAAACACGAGGCGCTCGAGGCTGAGTTGGCAGCGCGCGGTGACCGCGTCGCGGACATAACCGCTGAAGGTCGACGACTCGTCGACGGCGGCAACCTGCACGCGGAAGCGCTGGCTCACCGTCTGCATACACTGCAGGTACGCATATACATACATGACATGATACTAGAACAACACCCTTCAAAAAAATTCGTATTTTTTTCGATTTTTATTTATAACGTAGCTCATTACAACACAAGGATATAATTTAAAAAAATCTGAAGTTGTGGAAAACCATTACAGATATTAACTTTCTACGTATTCGCGCAGTCAAAAACTTAATTAAATTAATTATTAAAAATGTATAGCCAAAACCCTTTTAATGGGAGCCAGATCTGTGTTCTTTTTTTGCATCACGGCTATAATATAAGAATCAGAATCATCAGACCATTCGTTCCGTAGGCCAAGCTCGAGAAGCTGACATCGCTGGCGGCTCGTCGTAAGGCAGCGCTCGTGGACAACTCCGCGTACCTGCAGCTACTGTGGAAGGCGGACGTGGTCGAGTCATGGATCGCCGACAAGGAGACCCACGTGCGCTCTGACGAGTACGGGCGGGATTTGTCCACGGTGCAGACCTTGCTCACCAAGCAGGACACATTTGACGCTGGTATGATGCTCATATACTTTTAGAAAGATAAATCGCGAAGGGACTTGGCGAAGTGTCCACAGTACTTATTTAGTGACGTTCTGAATGTTGCGGCCGCATCTTGTAAGATAATTTATCTCTGGCATTTAAATATCTTTCGCATTTAAAATATTAATTTGGAGTTTGCCACTAACAATTTTTTAGTAATTTTGTGGACTGTTTCCTTTCCGCATAACTACAGCCAATTGTGAACGCAGGTTTGACCGCCTTTGAGCACGAGGGCATCCAGAACATCACTCAGCTGAAGGAGCAGCTGTTGGCCGCCAGTCACGAGCAGTCCGCCAGCATCGCCAAGCGGCACCAGGACGTGATCGCTCGCTGGCAGCGGCTGTTGTCAGACTCGGCCGCCAGGAAACATCGGCTGCTGCAACTCCAGGATCAGTTTAGACAGATTGAGGAGCTGTATCTTACATTTGCTAAAAAGGTTACTAATCTTTGTTTATCTGATCCCCGGCCCCAGGCTACCCAGCAGCAGACAAGTCTCCTTGTGGCCACGAGTGGTCAGTTTTGTTGAGGTATATTTAGATGGCAAAGCCTCGAATTGTGGCTTTTCGGATTGTATATATAAGTTTTTAATGAAAATAGCCGTACATGGCCGCTGCGGGATTCAAATTGTGCGCTCCACATGGACACCAAACTACTCGCTTCCTAATATCTACGTAAAAACCATTGCTGCGTGTGTGAAAGTTTGCATCATATCAAAATAATCTAACTAGATGTAAGAAATTTTCTAAAAAAGGACTTCTATTTACCTGATAAATAAAACTGGTTTAATTGTACGCAGGCGTCCGCTTTCAACTCGTGGTTCGAGAACGCCGAGGAAGACCTCACCGACCCGGTGCGCTGCAACTCTATCGAGGAAATACGCGCCCTCCGCGACGCACACGCACAATTCCAGGTACCGTATTTTCGATTAACCTTGCGTTGTCCTCAAAACAGTCTTTCCATTTAGTGGATGACAATTTTATTATTTTGAGGCTATTTAACGAGTGGTGGTTGAGGTATTTTACGTAAATTCTTGTTTAAATCTCATTGGTACAGGCATTTGCTGTCTAATGAAATGTGTGTATTTATCTGTATACTCTAAAGAAACATTTTTTCTCACACTGCATCGCTTATCGTGTCACTATATCACAGTTCCCCCTCCGCAGGCGTCCCTGTCGTCGGCGCAGAGCGACTTCGAGGCGCTGGCAGCCCTGGACGAGCAAATAAAGTCGTTCAATGTGGGAGCCAATCCTTACACCTGGTTCACCATGGAGGCGCTCGAGGAGACTTGGCGGAACTTGCGCAAGATCATAGGTACCAACAACTAGAACTAAGGAAGCCGGTTGCTAACTTCACAGACATGTTGGCAACCTGCTTTCTTCGTGTCAAGATGTAGATGTCGTGGGCCGATTGTAGAATTCAGCCATTTTATAAATTACGTTTATCAATTTGCCAGACCACGTTTTGCCATGTCATAATATGGAATGTTTGTAAAGATTTTTTTATAAAATGCAAATTAAATTAGCAAGTATTCATGTTAATTTTTGCTCTAAATTTTGTGTGCATTGTACGATATGTGCTCTGTTAGCACATATTGTATTCAAGCTAAGTTTTTTCTGCTGAGAGCAGTTCAGGAACCTACCTATGGCCATAGTCCCTTACCTTAGTTCCCTTATTAGTAAGGTCTTGTGTTGTTTCCAGCTGAGCGCGATGTGGAGTTGACGAAGGAGGCTCAGCGCCAGGAGGAGAACGACAAACTAAGGAAGGAGTTCGCTAAACACGCCAACGCCTTCCATCAGTGGCTCACGGAGACACGGTCAGTGACTTTTATTTACAACGAACTAGCGACGGGTTGAAAAGTTGTTTGCGAAAATATCAATCTCTGAAATAAATCAAGTCGATTGGTTGCTCCGTATTTTACACACTATATTTCTCCCACACATCTCTCGCAACTTTGTTTACGGTGTTATTAATATTTTAAGTATACCTTGTATACATGCTATATTCTCCGGAATATGCGTATTGTTACGAATCTTATTTGGATAAAAGATATTTTCATAATTCAGAGCGTGAATTTGTGAAATGAATTGAATTAATATTTGTGGTATGCAGGTTTCGTCTACTAGGCTGGGACGGGTAATGTATATATGTGTGGAAGCTGGATGTTTAATAAAGCTTTTGATGTTCTAAACGAAACATAACAACACGTTCTGTCTCTCTCTATCTTACTTTGTACATACTTAATATCAGGAATGTAGAGGATTTAGAGGTTTTTACTAATGAGATATAATGTAACAAACTTCTTAGTTACATAACTGAGATGAAATAATTGTTAATCTGATAGAAACAAACCACATGTCTCTCATGACTTGTGCTACTGGATCCATTTCAAAAATAACACCAATTCTGACAATCACTGACGCATGTTTCCGAGTATAGTATGATTCCCGCCAAATAAGTTGACCTGTATCACGTGGTGAGACTGCGCACACAATCTAGCTCAAATTATTCGACGCGCACTATAACGATTGTGTCCTGTCCGCAGCACCTCTATGATGGAGGGCACCGGCTCCCTGGAACAGCAGCTGGGCACGCTACGTACTCGCGCTGGCGAAGTGCGCGCGCGCCGTGCTGATCTGCGACGTCTCGAGGAGCTCGGCGCAGCGCTGGAGGAACATCTGATCTTGGACAACCGCTACACGGAACACAGCACTGTGGGGCTCGCACAGCAGTGGGACCAGCTTGACCAGCTCTCTATGCGGATGCAACATAACTTAGAACAGCAAATACAGGCGCGAAACCATAGCGGTAAGTGTGTGTGAGGGGAGGCAAGGGGAAGTTACGTTAAATAACTATGACAATTTTTCAGAACGGTTTATTTGCAAAAGTAATACATATTTTTTGTAAGAGACCGGTAAATGTCGCTTTTTAATTTGATACAGTTCAGTAATAATTTCTCACCGTCACACCACCTTTTTGTTGGTACTTCTGTGGCCGTATAACTAGGTTTTGCCCGCTGTTTTATCTGCGCGGAAATAAAATAAATATTTCCTTTTACGTTGGAAAACGCATACCCCTTATTCATAAACGTTTATTAGCAACGTTTTTGTTAAAATGTGTTTTGTTTCTTTCTATTATTAGTTAAGACAGGTTTGTTAGAGAGTGACAATACATATTTTAACAAAAACGTTGCTAATAAACGTTTATGAATAAAGGCCATAGTTTATAATTATACCAAAGTATCTTCCCTTGTCCTGTTTTCGAAATAATGCACGACATACATATTTATCCTTCAACCCTGTACTACACAACATTATAAAGAACATACAAGTAGCAAGTGGGTGCTCTCTCGTAACCACACATGATTTTCGCACATCTTTATAATTTCCCCTAGAATATAGCTCAACAAATAGAAAAAAATACATATGTGAATATAACCTTTGTATCATTTTGCAGGTGTGAGCGAGGACTCGTTAAAGGAGTTCTCGATGATGTTCAAGCACTTCGACAAGGACCGGTCTGGGCGGCTCGACCATCACGAGTTCAAGTCGTGTCTGCGGGCGCTCGGGTACGACCTGCCCATGGTCGAGGAGGGACAGCCGGACCCGGAGTTTGAGGATATACTCAGTGAGTCTTATGTACCTCACATTTACAAACCAAAGGTTTTATACAGCCGATTCTATTGCCATTGTTGATCTGTTATCTTTTTAAAATATTATTTAATCTAAAGTCATGATGAATTCTGTCACTAACTCATTTTTGGTAATGTTGTGTCCTTTCTGCATAACTACAGCCTTGATATTTGGAAATAATACTTGAGAACAGGTGGTGGCAAGGTCACATGTAACACTCACAATGTTCCTATCTTCCAGACGTGGTGGATCCAAACCGCGACGGGCAGGTCTCGCTGCAGGAGTACATGTCGTTCATGATCGGCAAGGAGACGGAGAACGTGCACTCCTCCTCCGAGATTGAGAACGCATTCCGGGCGATCACGGCGCACGCGGACCGAGCGTACGTCACCAAGGATGAGCTCTATGCGGTACGTATTGTTGTGGGGGAAGGGCTGGGTTAATGGGGGAACTCTGGGACCGGGTTCAATCCTCACTCGAACCAATGTTATGCAACAATTTTATAGCCTATATCAAAATCTATTGAACAGTTTCGGAGCGTATTCTAGACAGACAGAAAACCGCCATTTATTTATTTATTGAGTTCTTCGTAACCACTAGTTATGCTTCTTTTCATTTTATTATCACGGTAAAATTATCATTCCTACCAAATGAACAGTAGAATGTAATGTTGATAATATTGTGGTGTTCCAGAATCTCACCAAGGAGATGGCGGACTATTGTGTGGCGCGGATGAACCCGTACGTGGACCCCAAGACGGAGCGGCCCCTACCCAACGCGCTCGACTATATCGACTTTACGCGCACTCTCTTCCAAAACTAGCGTCGCGGGCGATACACGCTACAGCTTTATTTTTAGTATCATATCTTTAAAAATGACGCTAGTACATTTTAACTGGTTTGACTTAAATGAAAATACATTTTATCTTGTAGTTCCGCTAGCATGCTACTGTCGCTTTGTCTTCTATACAAGTTCAAGTTGGTTTGTAATGCATACAACTTTCAATTTGATTAGGTTGTATATCTACGAATGACTAGAATGCTTCTTTAAATATTGTTTACCCGTAGGTAAATGCTAAGGGAATGTATTCCTTTCTCTGATGAGCAGAGAAAACAGAAGCATCCGTTTTTTATTTTTATTGATATAGCGATAAGCTTTGAAATATGCTTGTAGAGAGTTTAATATTAAGCAAAGTATTTATGTCAACCACAATATATTTAATGTTTGTGTCACTTTATATTTTTATGTTCACGGTGTATTCGAACTATTTATTTTTTATTACTTATTTTATTCAATAAAATTATATAGCTACTATTTGATGGTTTTATTTAATCAAATGTCATCTAAGAAACAAACAATTGAAGATTAAAAAAAAAACAATAAAAAATATTCAAATTATTTATTAAACAATATGATATGAATATATTTATAAATATTATAATTATTAACAAATTGTTGCCTACCTACTCTATAACATTTTCACATTTGTACAGTCCAATAATCATAAAATAAAGAATTTTATTTCCAGTCGCTATTTTGATGCGTCACCTTAAGTCTAGTACGCAGACGAAACTTTGTTCGAACTTATACATACGAATAATAAATTGTACTTGAACCGTGATTTTTTCTCAAATTTTTATTATAACATAGACAAAAGTTATTTCCCACCCCGCCGCTTCCCACAGAGATAATACAAATAAATGATAACAGTTCATCTAACTCGAATGACTTGCACTATTATTTTGGATAATTCAATTGCAGTCTTTACTCCTGTGCTCATTAGTACTGGCTATAGCTGAGTTATTTAATCGAAATAAAACTTAGTTTTCCTCCGTCAGTGTCAGTAAATAAATTAAAATTGTCAAAATATACCTAGAGATGGGCGGCTGACCAAGATATAGGGGCGGCACATTATAGCTTATATTCAATTCATAAATTTCAGGACAAAAAGACCATTCATGCATACCGGTTTTTTCTAGAAATGAAATCGCAAAAGAAATTGCTCGTTTAAAAGATAAGGTAAAGACATCGACCAAACCTGTGCCCGAGCTGTACGAGAGAACCATTAATATAATTAAAAATAAAGGATTAGACATTGTAGCGGCAATACCACCTATGGCAAGTGTCCAACATTGCTTAATCATAAGAATTAAGGCATTGCACGTTAACAAAACATCATTTACGAATTTTGAAGTGGTTGTGCCATTAAAATTTGAAAACTTCATACTAGCCGATTATTACCGTGACGGTTCACGTATTGTTCTATTTTGTTCCTCATGCCAGAAAAAACTTTGGAGATAATACACACTATTCTTTGTACAGATATTAACATAACATGTTTCACTCGAATCCAACAAGTATAACCGGACATAACACTCGCATTTACGTGATCGGTGCATCAGGGCACAATGGGCACAAGCCCGTCCCGCCCCCGATGATATTTGTATTTCTCAATATTTTTTTCATCTGCAGATGGTGCCGTAAATATAAGAAAAACCAGCCGGCAGTCCTCTACAGACGCTATGAACCAAGCTGTTAATGCGATTGTCAGTGGAGACTATAAAGTGAAACCTTTGCGAGTATGAAACCGAGAAAGTTGTTGCTGCGATGCGCGGCGAGTTTCGCGAGAGGTAATGACAGCGTTCTCAAGTCTCTTTCGGAAACTCATTGGGAAGCACATGCTGTACTGTAGCAATGAGTGCAATATTACAATCCTATACGTAATTTGCTGAATATACGGACTAAAAGGGGAAACCAGACTAGAAGCACAAAATATTTCGAATAAAATTATTTGAGTTTATATTCATGCTTAATTTTTGGAATGATATTCTACAAGTTTTTTGATGTAGATACTAGTAAAGGTGCTAAGATATATTTATGAGATTATTTGGATAAAATGAGAAATTTCATATTTTGCAGATTTCCCCAAAATTAATTTTATTGTGGAGAGATAGTTGGATTGTTATTGTAAGAAAACAGAGACAAGAACCACTCGTATATGTTCTGTTCACTTCAATATACGACCGGGAAAGGGTTGAAAAGAATATCTCTAACAAAAGGGGCTAGGGGATCTAGCTCATCCAATTCCTTAAAAAACGTCAATGTAACAGATTTAGAATTTGATACGCCACGAGCATTTTTGAAATCCAAAATTAATAAGATAATGACCACCAAAAAGAAAATTTTGCAAGAAAATAAAAATTTAAAAAGGAAAAAACAAGAGGCTGATCGAAAAGTGTAAAATACTAAAGGAGTCGATTGTTAGACTTAAAAAACTATGAGAATGCCTGAAGATCAATTTCAAGAAGCACTCTAAACTCTAGAGTTGCTTCACAGGCGTTTGTAATGATATTGGTGAGATATTTTTTTTTGTTCACGGGCTCACGCAGCAGAGTGCAAATCTATTCAATATCTATCAAATGAAATTATTAAATATTTAGACGAAATGAAAGAATATAAATATACATATGTTCTTTGAAAATATTCATAAAAACGAGACGTATTGCAAGAGGTAGAGTTAGTATGAAAATTATGTAAGTAAAAAGAATATTGTGCAATCAAACCGCAAAGCCGGTTTTATTGGATGTGCAACTAACATTTTGAAAAACATTGCGATGTATCGGCTAAATCAGGGTCACCTGGAATTATTCTTCGGTATCATTCGTCGAGACTAGTCGAGAGAGAGAGAGAGAGAGAGAGAGAGAGAGAGAGAGTTGCGGGAGAGGTATCAACAATATGTAATCGGTGATTCTATTGTCATGAAAAGTTTCAGTTACCGGGCCTAATATAAACATCATTACGATACAGAAGCGTCGCAGTTTTCTTTGATTTTTCTTGAATTAGACCCAGTGAATTATGTAATTACTTGTGAACAGCACCAGATTGAAAATAATGTACCGTGTGAGAAACAACTGCTTTGTTTGTGATAACAAACCGCGCGGGTGTCCGTATTGTATTGGCCATCCAGAAGCTGCTCAGAAAAGAGAAATCGCGATTGCTCGTCGAGATGATGCTGGTCGGGGTGCGCTAATTATCGGAGGAGATACTCGCATTTGTTTACAGTGCAATGTTCCCATCACACAAGAGTTGGATGCTATGAATAGAGATCCTGAATGTTCTAACCCAGACATCTACTCATACTTGCTCCATTTGTAACCGAGCTAATAACTTGCAAAGATTGTCTCGCGAGTGCAGAACCGATATTATTGTCAAACGCAATATATATGCAATGCAAGTGGAAACATCAAGTTTAAAACATCTGTATAGTACATCAGTAGTAAATGAAAAACGATAAGATACATTTTCACCTATAGGTTAAGCCAAGATCACATTGAAACGTTATTTGGTAATATACGAAAACATGGAGGCTATAATAACAATCCCAACGTGATACAATTTAAATATGTTACGGCTAAAGGTAGACCTGCGTGAACATAAACCTAAGTATAGCCGGCTAATCTTAAGTTTATCTTCGAGAATCAGCTACAGTTCGATATCATGTTAGTTTGCGTCGTGAATTTCCATCTTTAGCCGGTTAATGGGCACTTTAACCGAAACGAAACGGCCGGGGCGACCAGCGAACATGTCGCTTGAGTGTGCGGAGGGGAGACGATGCTGCGCGCACGTGGTGGCAATGTTTTTGTTTAGTATTGCGTCATCTTTCTTGGCGGTTGCTTGCGCGTGGTTTATGCAGGGGTTACACAGGTGATTATAGCCGTCTAAATGGCAATTCGGCGCAAGCCCCAAAGTAGAGTAGCGTCCAACTTTTGCCGCGCGGCTACCGGCCGCATGCGGCTGGTGATTAAAATCGACCGTGAAAATGGTCAGTCGCAAGCGATCGCCCGCCGCATGAAGGTGTTATGAGCTGTGTTGTTGTGCTACCGCATATCTACGTACACCGACATGAATAAAAATAAATACAGTTCTTAGAACTGTGTCTGTTGCCATGTCGGCTTCGCAAAATCTCGCAACGCTTAAAACGAAGTTTGATTTAATAGAAAACGAACTGATAATAGTTTTTATTTGAGTGACGAACAGTACGATAATGTAATTCAAGAAGTCAGGCCAGCAAAACTTGCCGCTAAGCATTTTAACATTGCAGTATCGACGGTTAAAAAGATTTGATGTTTGCTCTATTGGCTGCGTAGAAAAGCTAATAGCACCAGTTATCAAATCCGACTGTTATCAAATTGACACAAATGGACCACAAAAGCCTTAATTATTGTGTATCCAAACAAAAAGAAAACAAGATACAAGAAAAAGAGAATATATTAACTTATGACAGACAACAACAGGAGAATCCAATTCAACGTAATGATCAGAATAAAGGAACCAAAAAAATTGAAATTAACGAAAAAATATTAAGAGTGAAAAAAGCAAGTAAAAAGTGGAAATAAGTCATAAGGCAAAGTGGGAAAAAGAAAGACATAAAAGACCCCCTTTTCCAAATACCGTAGACTGTAGAGAATCGTTATACATTTAAACTACCTCTGTCAAATCGTAACAAAATAAACACATCCTCAAATAAAATTCAGATTATCGGCAACGAGTTTATTCAGACAGCAAATACCACTAACCAGATGGAGACTTCAGTAAGCCTTTTGATGGCCCTCACGGCAGAGTTATTAATATCCAACGTTGGGCAGACTTATATATGATAAATGCCGAGGCCACGGGTAACATAGACATGGAGTGACCTCAAAAATAATTCCAAGAGAAAAACGGCGAAAATAAACAGAACTGCAAATGGCACTGGTGGTGGGCCTGGTTTAAAAACGAAATTACCCGATTTAGAAGAGAAGATTCTGGAGCTCATTAAACCCCAAGCAGCCATAGGCATGCAAGTGCCTGAGGTTGGCTTAGAGCAGGTTTCTATTTTTTTAATTCATAAATACTTTTACTATACCTATATACACCTTATATACACCGATTTATACAAGGTGGGCCAAGAATTCGTTAACATTTAAATCTAACACAACTAAAATTAAAACAAAACCAAACACAAGCCGCGCGGGGCGCGGGGAGGGTTCTTGCCAATAGTTTCTCGGAAATTTAGTCGCAATGGATCGCTTCACGGGGCCGCAGCGCGCTTATTGTGTGAAACAATTTTATTTAAACACACAGTTTGCTCATTACTGTGAGACGCTTGTTTCGTTGAATACGATTTACACGACTTAGTGTCCTAGTGTTTTTGAGTGTTGATTGAGTTTTATGGGGTTACTTAAAGAGTCGTGTCTACATCCATAAACCAAATACACTACGTCAACTAAAAGAACAAATAAGCTAAGAGATGTTTTTTATACTATTTTTTCCAACGTTAGCAAAATTAGCCGTGTCACTCAAAGACGCAGATTGGTTTGATTGAAGTCTACCTTTCCTATCAAAAATGTTGGAAAGGTATCGGATTTACCTATAAAAAAGCGACAAGAGAAAGATTTTAATGGAGCGAACAGATATTGCTCTTGCTAGAATTGTTTTTTTGCGCAAAGTTAAAGATATGCAGAACTAGGACAAAGTGGTTTTCCTGGATTAAACATGGCAAATCACACCGTTTCGAAATCGTGGACAGACGATACAGCTGAGTCTACAACTAAAGTACCAGAAGGCAAAGGTCAAAGGCTGATAATTGTTCATGAGGGGACATCGTCATTTTTTGTGCCCAATTGTTTGTTAGCATTTAAGTCCATAAAAATAACTAAGTACCACGTGGAGATGAATTCGGAAAAATTTAAAGAGTGGCTTTTAACCTTATTAAAAAATTTAAATGATGTAACGAATTTGTCTGTGGCGCGGCCACAGAATAGAATAAATATCGGTGTTGTGGGCGCGAAGCAATCACACAGGGTTCAAATTCGTTATTTGATTTAGAAATAGAATAGATTTCATTACAAAGTCTAGCCGTGAGCACAGTCAAGTTGGATAGAGATGAACCGTGGGAAGAATAGTAATAGGTTGTTATATTTTATTGTAACTGCGGTAGGCTGAATGTGTAATCCAAGCCACCGGCTGGCAGCGATGTTTACGAGAACAAATGTCACAGAGGGATTGGTGGGCGTAATGTAAACAGAGCTGCGAGCCGTTGGTGAATTTAAAAAGTCTGATCATGTTGAAGGTGGAAGAAAAGGAAATCACACGGAGAGAACAGACCGAGACCGCGAGCAGGGTGGACGTGGACTCAAGGCGTAGCGCGGGTGCGCGTCGCCGGAGCAATGGTCGGCGCGAGGGCCGAGAGCCTGTCGCCGAGGCGCAACAGCGCCATACCTCCATGGACGCCGGGACTGCAAGGCAGGGCGTGCAGTCAACATGAGGGGCTGCGAAGATCAAAGGGCCAGCCACGCCAGGGGCGGGGCTGGACCAGCATCTCTGGGCGCGCGACCTACCGTCGCGCCGCCCGACTCCAAGACGGCGCGTGAGGCGTCGGTCGGGCCGTTGAAGACTATCAACGGGCCCGGGGCTCCACGGACAGAACCACGGCCGACACTACTTCACTAACGCCTGGAAGAAGATGAAGAACTGTGACAGGACAATGTAGCTTGCCAGTCGGATGGAAATTAGGAACAAGTGTTGTGACTAAATATATAGTGTGTGAAAATAGATCGTGGGTTCATATTAATACTCCTGGTAGGATCCTGCAGTGGCAACATGTAGGTAGGCCCGACCCCCCTGTAGAGCTGAACTAGCCCGGTATCTCACTTCTCTTTCTATCTCTTCTTCTAATCTCACCCCCTATCTTCTTCTTGTGATGTTTAGGAGCCCTAGGGCTCCCGAAACGTTACAATGAGCCGCACATCATTATTATGGACAATATTGGACAACGCTCCATACCACTCTGTCTTTTGGACGAGATTGCAAAGAAAAAAGGGCATACTGTCATACGTTTACCACCATACCACTGCCAGTATAACGCCATTGAACTGATCTGGGCCCAAGTCAAAGGTTTGTATTTCTTTATTTAGGTTATAGTTTTAAAAGACTTCAATTTTATTAACATTTAATTTACTTTTGTTTCTAGGTCACGCAGCCAGACATAATACTGCGCCACCTTTCACGGCCAATATAATGTTAACTCTATTGGACAATGCCTTTAAACATGTAAAACCTGAAGATTGGAAGAAAGTAGTCGACAAGACTATAAGTACAATTTTGAAAGATTGGGAGCGTGATGTTCACTTTGACAATTTACGTAGGTGGCCTGACCTCAACGTGAAGATGGCAGTACTCGTCAATAAAAGCTAGGGAATGTGGTTGCGCATCTTTTGACAGGTACTCACCAAAATTTCAGCCATTTTGGACGCGCATTTGTTGTTTGACAATCATTTGAGTAAGTCGATGTGAGTGTTTTTGTGAAAATGGAAAAAATCGAGTATCGAGCTGTCATTAAATATTTGTTTTTGAAAGGCAATACCCCTACGCAAATCAAAGATGAGTTGGACTCTGTGTACGGGGACTCTGCACCATCATTTACCACCGTGTTTGGCCAGCTGAATTTAAACGTGGCCGTACCACTCAGCTTGGGAGACGATGGACGTACGGGACGACCAAAAACAGCAACCACTGACGATAACATCGCTAAAGTTCACCAAATGGTGCTAAACGACCACTTTAGTGAGAGAGATAGCAGAGGCTATGGATATGTTCAAAGAACGTGTTTGTCACACATTGAATCACTATTTAGGCATGAGAAAGCTGTCCGTGCGTTGGGTGCCGCGTTTGCTCACATTAGACCAAAAACGTATTCGAATGAACATTTCCAACGCTCTGTTGGCGCAGTTTAAGCGCAATAAGTCAGAGTTTTGGCACCGATTAATTACTGTAGATGAAACTTGGATACACCATTATACCCTCGAAACAAAAATACAGTCTAAACAGTGGACTGCCAAGGGGGTATCGGCTCCAAAAAAAGCAAAAACCGTTTTTTCGGCTAAAAAAGTGATGGCGACTGTTTGAAACCGGTGGCGTTATCGCTAGTGAAATTATAAAAACATAATGACCTTAGGTTGTAATTTACATAACGAATTCGTACTTTTATGGCTGCCGCAACTAAATACTCAGCCAGCGTCAAAAGTATAAACGCGTTAAAAGAAAGTTAACATCTGCTGAAAAATCTCCAAAAACAAGAATATAACTAAAAGGAAATAATTAGTAAACAAAGCCCTTTTCGGTGAAGTCACGAAAATTCAGCTGGAAGAAAACTATGCAAAAAGAAAGAACAGAATTCAAACAGGTTATGTAAAGGATGAAAGATTGACTAAAAAGGTTTACCTAGGTGTACTTTTCACATCAAAACATCAAAAATTTATTGATTGAAGGCAATATTAAAATTAATAGTTTGTATTTGTCTACTACATTTCCAGATATAACCTGTTTGAATTCTGTTCTTTCTTTTTGCATAGTTTTCTTCCAGCTGAATTATTATGATATTAGTATGGATGACCTATGATCAGAAAGAGGATGAAGTGTGGCAAACGGTTGGTATGAAACTGGGGGAAAACAATTAAGAATTTACCTGATAGCATTTGTCAAGATAGCATTGTTGAGATTAAGTGCCCCATGAGTGAAAAAACTTACCTCAATTACATGAAAAACAACATTTTTGAAAGAGAGAAAATAACTATTTTTACCAACACTGAAACCGTAGCAAAAAAGAAAAAATATTACAAAAAGGTACTTGCCAACCACAAGAGCAGAAATGAGTCGCGAAAATGGAGGTAAAGTGAGGCCAATGCATTGTATCTAAAAATGGATTTCCTATCAGAAATCATCGAGTGGGTCGTGTATTACCGCTGGTAGTGTGGAGACTGAGAAAAAAGACGCGACGTTGTCAGTAGCGGCGTTAGGGCAGTGCGGTGACTGCCCAAGGCGCCAGACATGCGAGCTAGAAATTGAACCTGTATTTAAAGCCACGTGTTAAACGCCAAGCAAAAAAACTGCGAAACGAAACTGCGCGTAATGCTAAAGCCGGCACTGGGCGTTTTGATTTACATGCGACCTATGCTGTTATAAGATTCCGCTAGACCAGACGAAATTCGATAATAACCAAAGCAAAATGCCCAAAAGGTCATATTAGTTTCAGATTAAATTGTATTGTTGCAGAAGGATTATGCAAGCATGGTTGCGGGAACACAATAAGGATTTTTGACGACAAAATTACCAAGCCTAAGCGGTATACTTATGAAAACTAAGTCAATCTCGTGGCAAAGTTAAGGGAAAACTACTGGAAGAAAGACAGGTTACATAGAAGACCTTCATGAAACAGTAATGATAATAAAATGTTAACTCATATAGTGACAATGAAAGCAAATATTCATACCCTGAATATATACAATATTCCTGAATGTGGAAGAACTGGAATGATCAGATGGAGATTAATTTGAGTTATAATTTTGTAATTTGTGTTTTTCATTTATCTAATTATTTTTGTACGTCATACAATTTTTACGACTAATAATAAAAAAAAACTGTGATTAAAATTTATTATTGCATTTCGTTTGCTAAGCTAACCATACTGCCTTCGTTTGACCTATGGATTTCCTCGTACAAACACAGTTAGGACGAAAACTCTACTGAGATAGTTTATAATTATATATATTTTTTTAATTTTATTTGCAAATTGTCTTTACCAATTCATTTAAAAAAATCTATATAATACCCGAAACTATTCGCAGGGAACATTGGTCGTGACTCGTGATCGCAAGTCCCCTTGAGTCGACGCTTGTGACCCGAGAGTGTAAATGGGTTCAAGTTCAGAGACAATAGCGGCAAAAAGAAACGAAAATTTTCAGGCGACATCCTGGCGACAACAAGCAAGTATAGATGACAATTATTCCGCGACAAAACTGTAGATGTCAAGGTTAAATAATATCATTTTTTTTAATAAACAGTCAGAACTCCTGCGCCCTTATCTAATATATAAATCTGCTAGACTATTCACAAATACCACTAGACATTTTAATTTTCATTTAAGACTCAGTCGTGTCAATTTCGCCAAATTTAACTTATGTTTCAAGGCGATTACAAATATTATAAATGTAAAAGTTTATATCAGTCAATCTCACCATGAAAGGATATTTAAAAACTTTGGCACATATACAGATTACATCCTCAATTGACACATAGGTTGTATTAGTTTTATTTTTTTCTACTATAGTGACAATTACATGTATACATACATACCTACATGTTACAACCACAAATATAAAAAAATCTGCCTGACAATTTCATAACTTCCATCACTCTACTGGGAGGTTTCTTTCATATCAGTGGTGAAACCAATCACCCAAGTCTTTAAAAAAATCACGCCAGGGCCCTGTTAAACCGGGGCTATAGCTGTGCTCGTTGTAACACCCTGAATTCCTGCGGAGATACTAAAGGTCTTAACTTATCCAGTAGGGCCGACGGCAGAGGCGACTGCGCTGTTTGCAGGTAGGGTATAGACAGCAACTCCCGGACGGAAGGGCGCGATTTCGCGTTGTACGTGAGACACCACTTCAAGGCGGATAGCAGGGTCGGTGGCAAGTCTGAAACATGTCCATGATGTAATTATTGTTTACCAAAGTGGCAGGGTAGGGGGTCTACGAGAATAAAAAAAGAGCCAAATAGTTTTATGTGGAGACTCTATGGTTACAGACGACTGACATAACTTGAATTGAACAGATAGTACATTTTCATGCTTCGATTGAAGGACCGTAGGTTATCCTTCCAGAAGTTTGTATTGACAAGTGATAGTGCCACATTCACAATATTAGAGTCATGACTCATGCCCCATCATTCACCACCGTTCTTTCCAGAATGGAAAAGTAATCCACTTCATACATAAATTAATTTCAATTCAACTGTTCCTGAGAAAAAAGGCCTTTGACGGACTTACAAACAGACAACAAAGTGATACCTACTAAAAGAGATCAGTTTTCAAAATTGTGTGTCAAAAAAATGCAAAATACTCACGATCAGCCGGCGGGTAGTCGATCTTGTGGTTGGGGTCGAGTATCGCCGCCAGCTTGGCGAGGTTCGCGATGTGACTGAACGGTGTGCGACCGTATACCATGCTGTACAGGATACAGCCCAGCGACCACACGTCCGACCGGAACGATATCTAACATTCATACATTGTAATAATAAATAATTTATCTTGTGGTTGGGATATAGTATAGCCGCCAGCTTGGGCTTTCTTTAACAATTCATCCCTCTATGAGAATGCCATATTTATTCATTTTTACACGCGTAATACATTGACAGAGATATTATCTTTTTAAAAACGATATAAAAGTGGGTCACTAACTTCCGAACCGGCACTGGTACGCACGGTCAATGATAGCGAAATATGTGCTATCAGACGGTAAAATAAAATAATTCGGATTATAAAAGTACATACAGTATTTTCATACCGTCCAATGGCACACAATTGCCTTTCCTCATATGTGTTCATGTTAACCAACCTTGATAGGCGCACTGCCATCAGCGGCAGTGACCCCGTACCCGCCGGCGCCGCCCATGAGCGCCTCGGGACTGATGTAAGAGTAAGTGCCGGTGGCCTGCGAGCGCACCACGCTGGTCGCGTCGCTAGATATCGCCGACGCTATACCGAAGTCGATGAGCTTCAGTTTGCCGCACACGAGGAGGAAGTTGGCCGGCTTCAGGTCCGCGTGGATTACACCTGCGAATATTACTTCAATGTATCAAAGGAAATTTCAAACTTGTAGTTATCGCAAGACTGGATCTCGCTAGTATTAAAAGATAGATACAACTTTCCAACGACCTCCATTGAATTTGGATTATATTCTTATTGCCCATCCTACTATAGAAATGGCCTATCCAACTACTAGAGGTAAAAAGAGAATACCCCCACGAGCGTTGCCGGAAAGTTGTATATATGGCAATCTATTAAATATTTTCATTAGCACGATACAAGTTTCAGAATTGAGACTATCGATGAGATGCCAGACTACATTGGTGACCCCGACGCGACGTAACGAATGACACATTTGTATTATTTTTATCGCGCATTCCTTATTATCCGGCCGCCCCGAACGTATTGCGGTGTACAATGCAGTATACCCACTACCCACCGTGGTCGTGTATGTAGTGCACGGCGTGCAGCATTTCCTCCCAATAGTGCAGCACGAGCGCGGGAGGCAGGCCGGCCCCGCGCGCCCGCAGGAACGAAGACAGGTCCGTCTCGCCCGCCTCGAGCACCACGCGCAGGAACTGGTTGGCGCGGTCGTACTCGCTGCGAAAGCAAAACTTTTGTAAAAATAAATTCAAACAATGCAAGATTATTGCATAGTCAGACGGGCGCCGCCGCCCGGGGCATTTATTTAATACTGTGTAATGATAAAGATAAGACAGAACAAGCAAAGGAATATTCCGATTTGAATTTCCGATCCGAAAATGATTTGCCGAAAGCGAGAACCTTCCGGCCTGTATAGTGCAGGGGCACAGAAAAATAGAGCATTAATTCAATCGTGTGGGTAAACACAATGTCGAAACTCGAAAGCAAGCGAGCGTGCGATGCCAACATGCTGGTTTTCTTTCGGTCACGTTCATTTGTTCAGTCCTATGCTTTGGGCGTGGTGCCCACCTAAGTGACGTGGCACAGCTTCTTTGATTGCTACAAGTTTCTCGTTTCGTGTATCTAAGTAGCACGCCAGTGCCACGTCAAACTGCAGGGCGGCGCTGTTTCATAAATTTCCATACAATATTGAGACGAGTGGCAAGTTGCGTATCACTTAGATGGGCACGCTTACTTAGAACAAAATGCCGTACTCACTACTCATAAAGCCTGATGACTCTGTCAGAGTTCTGGAGCTCCCTCAGCAGCCGCACCTCATTGATGTACCCTTGTGCGAGCTCCTTATCCGTGGCGAGATCCACACACTTCACCGCGTACTCGCAGGATGTGCCAACTTCTATCACCTACATTGGAAGGATCTATTATTCTTCTATACTAATGTTGTAATTGATGATTTTTGTATTTTTATTTGTAATTAATAAACTCAAAAATGATTGAACCGATTCTAAAATTTTTTTCACTAATAGAAAGCTACGATATCCCTGAGTGACATAGGCTATATTATTGTTCGAATATATCTACGGGTAGAGCCTGGGGTGGAAAGTCTTATATTATAAATGCGAAAGTGTATTTGTTTGTTTGTCCTTTTTCACGTCAGAACAGAGCGACAGATTTTGGAGTCAATTATACACGGGCTTCCCCACTCTGATTCAATCCCCCCCTTTAATGCCATTGGTCTATATAAAACGTAAACTATTCGTTTTCGTTTAGATCATCTATGCCGATAATATTACTACTATACTAATATTAAATGCGAAAGTGTGTTTGTTTGTCCTTCTTTCACGTCAAAACTGAGCAATGGATTGAAGTTGATTTTTTTTTTAATGACTTTTGCATGCAGCTTTTTATTCCGGAAATCCTTCAGGATAGTTAAATTCTTGAAACATTTAAAAAACTTCGACGGGCGAAAAACTGATGTTACTATATTTTACAGCTGTCGCTAGGTATCGCCATTAAATTGTCGTGTTTTTTCGACAGAAATATTTGGAGAAAGTTCATCCTTTATTATTTACGAAACTTAAACTTAAAAGTATAATGCAATAATCCAAAAATCAATGGAAATTGAAATAATAAAGATGAATGAAAGAGTCCTTATTATCCGAAACCCCATCCAAATCAGTTCAGTAGTTTTATTATGTTGTTATTTGTGATCATATTAGAAAGAAAATAAAAATAAAATAAACCTTATAAACTTCACTAGACCCTCCAGTGCCCAACTTTTTTATGTAAATGTAATTCTTCCCCTTTATGGTGGTAGTCTTTAGAGTCATTTTGGAGTTGTTATTACCAACTACACCTTGTGGGTAGGATGGAGTTGCGGCATAAACTGGGGGCAATAGCTTCCTATTTAAGGGGGTCTCTGGTACAGAGCGGATGTCTTCCCTTGTGTGTTGCTGCGGAATTGAATGTTCCATTTTTTGGTGATTCTCAGGGAATGTAGTCTTTAGAGTCATTTTGGAGTTGTTATTACCAACTACGCCTTGAGGGTAGGATGGAGTTGCGGCATAAACTGGGAGCAATAGCTTCCTATTTAAGGGGGTCTCTGGTACAGAGCGGATGTCTTCCCTTGTGTGTTGCTGCAGAATTGAATGTTCCATTTTTTGGTGATTCTCAGGGAATAAACCTGTAAGGGTGAAAAAAATATTTATTTAAAACAATTATTATATAGCAATATAGCTGTGCCTTGCCGTTGCACCCGCATTAATGGTTACTGCTCTGCTCCTTTTAAGTCGTAGGCTCCCTAAATAATTGGGCTACCAAATGCAAAAATATATTATTATTTTTTTAGTTCTTTAGCTTTATTATTAGTATAATAATTATTATATAAGGGCGCAGGGCGGCTTGTGGCGAGCCGTGGGTGAGTAACGACACCGCCGAACCCGAGTGCTCCAGAGAGTAGGTTAAGGCAGGCGTCCCCACTGCCAGACCTGAGACTCTCGACCCTGGCTTGCCTTAATTGGTTGTCCAGGGTGGAGTCGTTAGAGTATAATATTATGTATTATACTTGGGGGTGGAAGTGTCTAAAGGCGTAATAACGGGGAAGCTATATGTGAAACCGGTGTCACACCTCTCGACACCCCCAGCCGCTTACACCAATGTTGCCTGTCTTACTGCCGGCAGAAATGCTTAAAAATGGTGGTTGTTTTAGGAGGCCCATTTAGTAAACGGCGAGTCACCACCTGCCAATTTTACGTTTCATGAGATGAATGATATATATGATCTGCAGGTGACCGTAGTCTCAACCAATAAACTTGATAAACCAATCCATTTAACATCTCAAAACAATAGCCCGAATTTAATTTAATTTTATCTTAGTCATAGTCCAGGCATAGACCAGGGCCTGTCTGTGAGCGCATTGTATTTGATGCATTCAGAGATAGGTCCCGACGGGTGCTAGTCACAACACTTTAAATTAAACACTCTAAAGGGCCTCTACATGTTGGACCTATGTCCCCATGCAAGCCTTACAAAGGACCGGGTATTATGCCCGTGAATTTAGAATTATATAAGTATGTTATAAATTTAGATTTGGGTATTGGTAAACTGAGTTTAACTGAATGTATAGTGAGTCACCACCAAGGGCTAAATCTGTGCCAGAAATTACATATTTCTTTCCTCTTACATTTTCTTAATTCAAACAGCATACTTTAATGTATTTTCATCAATTACTTATCTATAATCTAATCTAAACTTTCCGCCCCAGCTTCGCCCGTAATTTTTGAAATGTGACAAATTTATTCTCAAGGATTTCCAAGATAAAAAGTAAAAAATCACATTAATCCATTGCACTGTGTTGACGTGAAAGAAGGGCAAACAAACGAACACACTTCTGCATATAAAATATTAGTTAGGAACTTGGGATTATAGGATATAATAAAATTGTAAGACTTTTTGTCTGTTTGTGTCTGTGCGTTTGTGCATCCTAATCTCCACAATGGCTGAATCAATTTTGACTTGGTTTTCATAGTGATGTATTGAGATAAGCTTGAGCTAACTTTTAGTATTTGTTTAATTTCAGTTAGTAGCAACTAAAAGATTTGTCAGTTTTATTAAAATAGTAGATCATACATGTTTGCATATTAAATTGCAAATGCAAATGGTATAATTGTACAGATATGTAATATTACTCACATCTAGCACTATCTTTGTTTGTATCCACAACTTGTAAAGGTGTTTTCTTGGTGCTTCTTTGTGTTGAACCTGGAGTTATCTTTTTTGTACTAGATTTAATTTTAGATTTGGGTGTAGAAGAATAAACTGTTTTTTGTTTATATGCCGAGTCTTTTTGGGTGTATTTTTTCTCTGATTGAGGGTTTTTCGACGCCACCTGTGTTGAAAAAGATTCATCGCTGTCTTCTATTGATGTGTAGCTGGAATCTACATCAGCGCACTCCAGAGTGACGATATTAGCCAAAAGCGCAGTCACAGGCATAGGCGCAAACTTTGTGCTGTTTGTTGGTTGCGTATTCTCACTCATATCTGCTATTTTATTATAAATACACTACAGCTTTTAAACAACACTAAATTCCATATGATATAAACAATTATGGAAATCGAAAGGATCGAAAGCAAGGAATATAAGTACTCTATCGAAAGTAACACAAAATAAATAATTCGCTACTTTCCAGTTTCCGTTGGAAATTAAAAAATTAATTGATTGAAGAATGAAGGTTGATGAACCATCAATGATGGTTGAGTGTAAAGCCCGGTTTCCACCAAGAAAGGGTAATGAGCGGGAAATGGTTAAGAAATGGGAACGGACTCATTTTAAGTGAAATAGTTTTACATTTCCACCAACAAAGAGTTTTGTTTGTTGATTTCCACTGCAAAAGAGAAATGAGTAAGAGGAATGAGCGGAGTGAACTGAACGGAAAATGAGAAATAGAAAAAGAACAGTCAATTTCCACAGAGAGCGAGTTCCTCTCTAGAACTGAACGAGTTCATTTCAACTCTTTCCGCTCGACTATTTGTTGGTGGAAATACAAGTATGCAGTTTACTCTTGCGAGTTAAACGGAGTCCTTAATGGGTCCGCTCCGCTCGCGGTGGAAACCGGGCTTATAGCTGGTATAGCTGTAATATGGCAAGCAAAGATACTTTATCATACAGCCATATAGTTTCTTTTTTTCTACTGTCATCTTGGAGATCTTTGAGTTGGAGATCCATAGATTTTCTGATGTCCGTGTAGCATAGATTACTAAGCCTATGGAGGAGCCATGGTTCCCCCTTTCGCCAATTTTTTCCCCTTTGACCAGTTAAACTGGTCAAAGGGGAAAAATTTGTGCGCAGTAATAAGTTACCTTAGATTTCGTTGGTATCGTTTTGTGTCGCGAGACAGAGCTCTAGGAAAATAGTTAATTGTGATATTTTAAATGGGAAAGGCGATCTAGGGCGTCAAACTTAGTGTTTCCAATCATTAATTATAATTATTATGTTTGTATTTTGGGGCAGATCTACTTTAGGGGGGCAGATCTACTCATTAAATTGTTACGAAAACGTGTAAAAAATATACTTTTGGGCACAAACTACAAATAGTCTAAATAGTTTCACAACGAGAGTAGACAGGGAACGTGTAAAGAGGAAAAGTTCATTCCGCTTCCACGCTAAATGGATCACCCCCATCACCCTTTTATTGCCGACAATACCAAAAAGCATTACGTGAATTTACGTGTAATCACACGACACAAAATTATACCTTCTACTCAAGTAACTCGATACCAAGTATATAAAACTTTTTGATCGAAAGTAATAAATATAAATGCGTAGGCCTTAAGCCTTAATCTATATAGTCTGTGCTAAAAATATTAAATAAAATGTAAAGAAAGTGAGTGTCAGTCAACAACAAACAGTTTGGGCGAATGAAGAATGAAGTGAGTGAGGAATGTGTAAAATTGAATTTTATTTTACTCGTATCTATCATAGAGTAACTTATATATCTAAAGTATCTATTGCTTTTTAGATTACCTGAAATATTTGATTCGCGTTCTTTCATCGTCATTGTTTAATGGAAATGCACAATACAAAAGAGTGATCCATAAAATTGTGATGCCCACAGGAGCAAGTGTTTCCAATTTTGATGAGCAGAAGCTTATTTCTGAAGCAAGTACATCAAAACATTGTACTGCAAATAAAACGCCTATGGAGTCTTCCAATCTCACAGAAAAACCAGTTGGTAAACGTAAAAAAGAACACGTCAACGCTGACCCTGAACATGATGCAAATAAAAAAGTCGAAAAGAAAAATATTGAAGAGCCAAAACCTCGAATTGTATTAACTTTTCGCACAGAAAAACCAGGTATGAAAAGCAGTAATATGAAAATAGTTTCTAATGAGGAGAAACACGACGATAATGCATCGAAAAAATCTGTGAGAGGCCGCGGTGTTGAAGTCGACAGCTACGACGAAGAATCTCTTGAAAATTCAGTTTCTCCAAATCTCAAAAAAAACTCAAATCAATCTGAGAGTGATGGACATACTTCTGACAGTGCAAGTAATGTCTTAAAACGGTCAACTCGCAGAAGAAGCAAAGACGGTTCTGATAATATCCTGGCTAATGCTATAGCTAGAAAGGAGAGATCATATAATGAAACTACACCAACTCCACCTAACCAACGTCTGTCTCGTCGCATTAAACCTACTGCTAAAATATTAGCCAACAAGGAGTTAAGAATAGGGCTTGAGACTCAGAACAATGCTAGACTTGGCATAGTGCTTGAGAAATTAGAAGAAAGTGGTATACAAACCAGGAGATCAGCTCGAAGGAAGAGTGCAGATCATAACACTTCTGATGAAAAGGTGGACTTAGGCCATTCATCAAAACATGCATTATCTAAAGCATCTTGTCAGATAATAAATGAGGAACAAGCAAGTGTATCGGAAGACAAAGATTTGCTGAAGTACAATAAGTTAGGAAAGAAGGAACACCTTAGTACTTTAGGGTTGAAGGAAGTTAGTGTAGATTCTGGAGACAACATTAGTGTTTCTGACACAATAAATGATGATACTGCTAGTGTTTCAACAGAACCTAAGGATAAACATACAAAATCTAATAATAGGTTAGTAGGTACCTATATTATTATGCCAATACATGTTGTGCGAGCATGACGGTGTAGAAATAATCTTAGGTATGTAGACAAATTGGAAGTACTTTCCAATTAAAGTGTTTTCTAATCAAGTTTTTGACCTCCGTCACACGAATTTCATGATTTTGGACCCCCTCGGCTGTCCTTGTCACAAATAATACAGGTGTGGACTAGTTGTTTTATATGACATGTTACACTTTGTTGCCCCCCTACCAGTGATTAGTCAGTGATTAATAAGACATATCACAGTCGGTGGGATAATCTTAGCTACTGATTTATTGGCTTACTATTGCACAAGATTAAACACTGGAGACTGGCAGAAATTGCGACGAAAGTCAGCACTGTTGCCATATATCAAAAGAAGAAGAAGAAGAAGAAAGTAAAGCTGAAACGACAAAATCTGTTTGAAAGAAAAATATATAATTTCCCATAGTGACAAAGCACTACAAAAGTAGCATCACGGAAACAGGACCTTTTGTCTTGCTTTATCTCTATAGGACATTATCTTTTTCTCTTTCTAACTGAGATTTTGTCTACGTACCTGAGATTCTTTCTAGATGAATTCATATTATGTTTTTTGCTCAATCATATCCTAATTCTAACTAATATAATAAATGCAAAAGTGTGTTTGTTTGTCCTTCTTTCGCGCCAGAACAGAGCAATGGATCGGTTTGATTTTTTTGCACAGAGATTGTTTTTATGTCACATTTAATAAACGAAGCCGGGGCAGAAAACTAGTGGGAGAGGGACTTGAAATATATTACAGTCGTGAATTATTATTTGTTTCATTACTCTAATTCCACATTTTTGAAACCAAGGACAACAGCTAGTAAAAATAAAATAATAACAAATTATTTTATTGTAATTATACAGTACAGTTGATGAAGAAGAATTTGAAGAAGTTGCAGAAGAAGTTACGGAAGAAATTACAGAAGAAGTTACAGAAGAAGATGATGAAGAACTGGAGGGGATGAATGATTACCAGAGTTCTGAAGATGAGTATGTGTTAGAGGTCGGAAAATCCAAGAGTAAAGGTGGTACAATAAGGAGATCTCCCCGAAAGAACCTCAATGTTGGGAATGCAGAATCCGAAATACTCAGGTGCCTCAAATTAAGTGTCTTATTACTTTCCGAGTTAGATTATGTTTTTTTTTTAAATTACTATTACCAAAAGATTTTACGTCATGACGTCATGGCGACCAACGCACGCGTTCGGTTTAATCCCGTGCGCGCTGTGATAGATTATCCCAATCGGCGGAACATCTTAGCTACTGGTTAATCAGCATACTAATACTATATAAAATAAAATAAAAATAGCCTTTATTTCACTGACTTGTTTTCTTTTACAATATTTTCAATACTTAAATACAAGTACCTAAGTAATATTATTTTGTTAAACTTTGAATTGCTGATACCAGCAACCTCACTGTCATGGTCAGGTTGTCCTTTGACATAGGCCTCCAGGCCTCCTCCATATTACATAAAAAAATCCTTTAAACCTCGCTCATACATCTCCTTTGTAGTAAAGAAATATTGCAGTCTGTGTTCTTTTGTCTTTTCAGTTTTCTTCTCAGTCCAATTATTTTATTGTTTTTGTGGTTTCTTCTAGCCTAATCATTATTTTTGTTCCCAGTGTTCCTAGTTACTTTGTATGTATGTTTTTAGGTTGCTTTCATAGTTTTTTCAAGTTTTAGTTGCTGATATTGTTGTTGTATATATGTTATTTTGGTTTTAGGTATTGTTTACTTTGGGGTGGTGAAATTTGTTGTTCTTGTCCTTGTTGTGTTAGTAATTGTGGAGGGTGGTGGTCTGAGGTCCCACAGGTTTGGTTTTCACATGTATTCGGGGATGTGGTAGGTTGTCTTTTCCTCTTCTCGCTTGGTCTATCATTTATGATAATCTTGTCATATCAAATAAATGCAGTTTTTCCATTTATAATTTACTCTTCTTTCCGTTTTCTTAGCTCTTTCCTTTTGAGCAGAACTTCTTTTGGAAAAATCTTCTGTAATATATAAGTAGGTATGTTTTCAGGAAACAACTTTTTATTTTTGAGAAGCTCAATCTTTCTCCATACTAAAGTGACTGTTATCATAATAGGTCTTACTTTTTTCTCCATTTTGGTTCCTAGTCTTTGGATGTTGCTAATCTCCCATTTATCCCAATTATCGGTATTTCCGTTTTCGCAAGTTGAGTTGAGTACATTTAGAACTAAATTTTGAAGTTCAGTGTAACTTTTCTCGGTTACTTCGATTCCATCTAGTATAATATTATTTTTTCTTGTATTTCTCTCGAGGTTTTTTTGTCTTTCAACAGATTTACTTCCATTTTCAGATGGTTTGAGTTTTACATCAAAAGTGATCAACAGACTGTTAGTGAGATTTTCCAAGATAATATTTGTTTGTTTTTGGAATTGTTCTTCCATTTTTGCAAGTATTATTTCCATATGCATATCCATTTTTTTTTTGTGTAAATTCTACTAATTGGTATAATATATTTTTACACTGGCAACATATCAATGCTGACAACACTTTTTAAATTAGTGTCAATCGATCTACCGTGGGTAGTATGAATTGTTCACTTAAAAATTGTCAACAGAAATTAATGTGATTCCATTCCACATCCGGTCATAGCGCCGACCGCGCGCGTTTTCGTCATGGCGTGATGTGGAATCCGGTTTAATCACGGCCGCGCTGTTATGGTTGTGATTAGTTAGTGATTAATAAGACATATCACAGTCGGCGGGATAATCTTAGCTACCGATTTATTGGCTTACTATTGCACAAGATTAAACACTGGAGACTGGCAGAATTGCGACGAAAGTCAGCACTGTTGCCATATATCAAAAGAAGAAGAAGAAGAAATTAATGTGTCAGTATTTGTATTGTTATATATGGTTTCTATCCTGTTTTTACACTTTTCTTTGAAAATCACTAGGATTCTTTACTGTTTTTTCTTGATTAACGTTCCTTGATGTTAGGTTTGAGTTTCAGTGCACTTTTTGTATATAATATGTTGAATTTTTACACACTTTCGAAATATTTCTCGGAGGCTTTAAATAACGTTCTTTATTTGACAGACGCGGAATTGACCATACTAATACTATAGCCATAAATCATCAAAACCCTGATGAAACTATAACACAAAGAATAGAGTAGAATAAATATAAGTTAAAAAATAGAAAAGAAAAGTTAATGTAAAATCTTGTATTACTTGGAAGGTAGTAACAGATTTATCAATTTAGTTTTACTCAAATCAATAATTAGGAATTTAGTTTAACTTTTATTATACTTATACTTGCCAGCTTCGCCAGTAGTCGTCCAAAGAGGCGGCGGGTCATTCAGCGAGCCCAATTGGAGAAGTTTGAAGAATCTGAATCAGAACATTCAGAGACCTCGTATGAAGAGACTGATGATAATGTGTAAGTATATTATATACACATCCAAATATTCAGTGGGAGGCAGATAGTTGCTAGCACGAGTTCATGCATTGCGTCCTATCGCCATGAATCAAGCATTTTGTAAATTTAACCTCAGATGACAAAAATGAGGGGTGGTCTGTGTGTCTGTCTGGTTGTGGTATGGTAGCTCCCAAATGAAATGACCATTTTTATACATATGTTAACAATAAATTCCCATTATAATGACAATTCAAGGAAGTAACATTCAAAAGTTTTAATCTTATTAATTTATTCCCAGAACCAAAGACCAAGAATCCATGGAGTGTGAGGAGGAGAATGACAAAAGCGGGTATAACATTTTTTTTTCTCTTGTTTTTTTTTCCACCACTACAAACAAAGTACAAATTCTAACTAACATTACAAATGCGACAGTGTGTTTGTTTGTCATTCTTTTACGCCAAAACGAAGCAACGGGTTGACGTCATTTTTTGCACAGATATCGTTGGAGGACTAGAGAGTTATATCATAGGTTTCTTTTCTCTGCACTTATTTCCCAGGAAATTATAGATATGTATGGGATTCTGAGTGATCCCTTCACAAGTTGTTATGTTATATTGACATATTGTTGGATAGGTACTTTTGTGTAGAATATTATTTACTATTACACTCAATATTAAATGTTGTTATACACCTGCACAGAACATTAACTTCCCACACTATTTTTCAATTCATTCTTTATATCTGGAGGATATCATCATAAAATGTTGTCAGGAACAACAAATTAATATTAGATGCAAATGCATTTGGACAACCTTATTGCTGTCACTAAAGGTTTTGCTTTGATTCATATGAGCAATCTCACAATTAAAGAAATCCTGGAACCCCAAGCCAGCAATAAATTTTATGTTTTTGATCACCATTAGCAATTAATCTAGGGATGTTGTTTGTGCTCCATTATATAACCAAAAAGCTGTCACAAAAACATCAGTTCATTACCAGTAGTAAGTAGTACTAGTCTTAGGTAGGTATTTGTAAAAATAAAGTTTTTTTTCAATTCTATTTTCAGTTTAATTATTTCAATTTTAAATAAATTTGGATGTTTTTTTTTCAGAGAATGTGAAGCTCGCCGCAGATCACCGAGGAAGAAACGACGGGTGGTGTGTTACGATATGGATGAATATGAATATATGATGGTCAATGCACCGAAAATCGGGTAAAAATCTTCTGCTTCAAAGTTAAAACCGCACAAATTGTCATACAATTATTTTATACTAGCGAGCAACCCCTCCCCCGGCTTCGCACGGGTACAATATGGGTTTACAACAATTGAAATTAATACTTACATAATTACGCTTATAGCTGCTTATAAGAAACTTGTAGTAACCAAAGAGGTTAAATCTGTGGCATATCAAGTCATACATGTGCCACGTCACGTAGATTGGCCCACTCTGTGTTACACTCCCACTTCCGGATTGCTGACTAAAGCTCCCATACTAATGAATAAAAATAAAAATGTAATGAAAACTTAAAATTAGCATATCTTTTAATTGAGTAGGTATTTCATTATTTTTTCTTAAACCCCTTAGTAATCGGTTTAGTAGTTTTTACGTCATGCAGCCAAGATGACGACTACAGACTCTACAGAGGGTCTAACATAAGTTTCTTGTACTTACATCACTGTTATACCAAACTTTGCAGTACCTCGGTGAGTGGCGATGAAGGATCAGAGGCGACGTGTCCTGACGACGAAGGCGGTGCAGCGATTTCCACTTGCTTCTGTGAGAAGCCAAGCAGTATTTATATGACGCCTGCGGATTTAGTAGGTGTGTAAATTAATTATTGTTATTGTATTATGAGGATTTGTGCAACTGTATCTGTTCAACATAAGATGATATGTGTGATAAGTACCAAAAATTTACTTGATATTTAAATATTGATTTATTACATCTATATATCTAACTAAGATTGGTCTTGTAATAATAGGAAATAACATTTTAATATTAATTTTCTTCATTTATACTTTATCAATCATACCATCATATAATGAACAGAGCATAGACAATCTTCTACTTAAATCTTCATGTAAGCATTGAGCCACAAATAAAGTTAATTTATGACCCACCATGGCCACCATTATATTTGAGCTCAGTTTGTCATGCCCGTCAGATATATCTCACTCGACTATATAGGCCTCCAATCATTGCTGCCTGGGGCTCCTTGACCTTGGGTCAACCATATTTATTGTGGGACCTTCCCTGATCAATCAACTTAGCTCGGGTCCTAGACTGAGGAGGGTGATTTTGGACAAATATTTCTTACCAACAAAACATAAGACTGAAATATTGCATTACATTGTATATTTATAATCTCTATGCACACACGGGTAAGATATAGCTGAGTACTGTAAACATTTAAGCATATACCATTAATGTACTATCAAGAGCATTAGTGGACAATGGACATACACTTGAAATAAATGTTTCGCTCAAAACTTTATTTCATTTACTTTCAATACTCAATCTAAAATTAATGACATTAAGGTTTTTTTTAATGACATAAAAGACATTTAAATTTTGCGTAATTTGCGTGAGTTATCAAGTTATGATATTCCGTCAGTGTCAAAATATGACAATGGAATAAATAAGTCAGTTGCAGCACACACTTGATAACGCAGAAGCAATGCTCGTTTTGGAAATTATGGCTATTTAGAACCCTAAATCATAAAAATATGGCTCAATCCAATTTAAAATAATAACTATCAACTGTGTGCTAAGGAAATGTTGTATAAATAAACTCACCTTTCCAGGATTAACTGGGTTTTGCCATATTTTTGACTGATACAAGACCTTGACCACCGCCCCTTAAGATTTTCTTCGAATCCTGCACTTGATAGTACCTATATCTCAAGATTTAATAAATTATTTGACTATTTCAGAGCCTGTATTCTGCCGCGCCGTGGAGACGATGGACGACGTGCGTGTGGGGTGCTCCCACGGCGCTCTGTGCGCCGACGACGGGAACTACCTGTCTATGAAGAGAGCCGGCCCGCGCTCTCCGTACTTGTTACTGTGCGAGCTGCACACGAAGCAGCTGAGGAACCATATGAGTTGTGCCAATTGTGGCGTGTTCTGTACTCAGGTTGGTGCTACATTTTATTATATATCGGTTTACAATAATCTAAATACCTACACAATACGTAATTTTAATTATAAATACGCTTTTTACTTTGTGTCGGACTTCTTTGTAAATCATTTCATTGTACACAATTCTTTCCTACATCATTTTGTTATATCTGTGACGTATTAGACAATTCGCTGGGTCGAACTCTTTTCCCGACTTGATTCGCTTATACTGTTAATGCACAGCTCTTAAACGCGATTGGTCCTTGTTTAATACTCGTAAATCAATCAAAATCTGTCCAGTAGGTTCGAATAAATCGGGCAATGACTGTCGAGACGAGGGGGACTCCTGTAAACTATATGGAAGAATATATATTATATTCCCTAGATTATTAGATTCAGTAGTTTTGGAGATAAGGGCGCTATATAAATTTTGATATAGGTATATGTAGATACTTGAAAATTGATATGGAATGAAGTTAAAAATATTTTTAAAATATAGTAACTACAATTATATTTATTTTGATTTATTTATTTTAAAAAGTTCTATCAACAGTAATTTATGGACTTTGTGGGTACACAACTACTTATAGACAGACACAATATGCATTATATTAATAAACCATTAGATAAAATGTATTATAGATTCAAAAAATTAAAGAAAATGAATTTTATATATTTAGAACATTAGAGTAACTGCAAGTATAGAAAACAATACGTTATAGGAATTAATATTATAGATTTAAAATAATATATCAAACACATTTATAGATTTTTAAAATTACAGGATCTAAATTTATAGAAAATGAATGATATAAGCAACTAAAATTATAGCTACTGAAATTATATATTATTTTTTAGAGAAACTGAGAGAAATTACGTCTAATTCCCTATTCTAATAATTACCTCCTCTGTGCGTGAAACTGTCCGTGGTTTTTTATGTATTAACTTGCTTCATCTCGCTTTCAGGGAACGTTCTACCAATGTTCAGAAGGTCACCTGTTCCATTTGGAGTGCGCGTTACCTCCGTACGACGAGAGTATAAAAGTGTCGCCCGGATGTCCCCACTGCGGCTTGACTCCATACCGGTGGCTGCCGCGCAACAAAATTTTCTCCAAAGTGAAGATCGAATTTAAATGCAGTAATAAGAGGATATATCTGCCTGAGCAAAGAGAGCAGTGGTGAGTATCTATGTATCTATAGTAATATTAAGCTGAAGATATTTTTTGTTTGAACGTGCTAATCTCTGGATTTAAAATAATATTTTTGCATTTTATAGCCCAATTCTTGAGGAAGGCTATATAACGCTAATATCCCAACAAAAACATAAATGTGAAAATGGGAGCCAAGTTCAATATTGTGATAATTATGGTTGGTTGTCGGCTTCACCGATAAAATATTTGAGATCTAAATGGGTGCCAAGTTCTGTAGACAATCCTGAAATTTATTTATAAGAACGTATAACATTCTTTAGTAAATTTAAAACACAATTTCTTGTTTTTTTTCTCCTACAACAATGTTTGCTATTTAAAAATATGACTTTTTAAATTTGAATAGTCGAATTATTTACACAAAGCAAATAACTTATGATTATTGAACCTCATCATTTGAATTTTTAACAAGTCATAAATAAAAACTTTTGGACGTTAAATGTAAAAAAAAATTCATTGAATTCAATGTTTTCTGATTTTTTCCTTTACCCAATTACCTATCTGGATGACAAATTTTAACTTTCTAGGTCATCTGGAACTGGGTTAGAGTATAGGTCAGTCAGTGATAAAAATGACGATTTTTGGACGTTAATATCTAAATAACCGTTTAAGCTGTGTTTATAAAAAAATAAGTACTAGTTTACAGCGGCGAGGTGCCGATACAAGCCGATTCCTTTCGGCTTCCCTTTTAGGAATTCGTCAACCTATGGATCAACGACATTTCATACTATTTTATTTTAACAATCCAAACATACCTACTCCAGAAGACCACTTTCTTTGAACCACAAAGTACCTTTTTTTTATAGGGACGCATACTGATTGTCAATATATAGAAATAAGCCGGTCGCTCATCGGCTTTTTTTTCCATACAAAAATATTTCATACTAAGCATCTGTCTCTTTCATTTGTATTAAAAAAAGTTCACTTTCCGTCTCGTTTTAGCACACGCCAATCACTGTCGATTGAAAGCCGCTTTTTTCCGGCTTCTGACCAACGAACACGAACTCAAAAAATCTGACAGAGTAAGATAATCGAAATGTAAACGAGTTGAAACGAGACAGTAGATCGGTATAATGCTTCTTATGTGAAGAGTCTTGTCGCTGGAAAGACAACAGCGAGTTTGTTACATCTTTTATTTTGAAGGACAATAAGTCTTTATTTATGATAGCGGACAGGTGCATGCTTTCGTATTTGTTTTATTTTTGTTGTAAATACTATGATTGATGTATAATATAGATATTACTTATTAGGTAATTAATTAGGCATTGATGAATTTTAGTTGTTTGGGTTTTAAATTTTTTGTTAAGACAAGATTTCATGTTTGATTAGATATTGTTGTTTGACCGTTTTCTTAATTCGCATTGATACTTCTTTTTCCAAACTTGTTTTTTTTTAATTTGGTGTCGATTATAGTTACGAAGCAAGTATGGATTCCGCACACGACTGAAGCATAAATAAAAAACTTTTCAAAGCGAAAAAAATTTGCATCGGTACTTGGATGGGTGACCGCCTGAGAACATTGCGTGACGTTGGCTTTTTGTTATAATTTAGAAGATATCTTCTTATTGTAAAATAGTTCTGTTGCACTCATTGCAAATATACCTATTACTGCTTTGTTGCCAACATCCATACCATAGGTACCATGTTGAAGTTAAGCAACATCGGTCGCTGTCAGTACTTGGATGGGTGACCGCCTGAGAATTGCAGCATTTTATTGCGTGAGGTTTTTTTGGAACGGCTTCCCTTCTGAAAATATTCAGTCTTCGCTATTGCTAGTTTATATGTAGGGGGTCTCAATATATAAACCAAATTGGTGTGTTTATGTTTAATAGTTTTTGAGTTATGAAAGGGTCAAAAGTGAAGTTGGCTTGACACGCTATTGTTTGAATATGCTAATCTCAGGAACTGCCAGTCCGATTTGGAAAAATATTTTTGTGTCAAATAGCCCGTTTATTGAGCTTGTCTTAATTGGTAAAATTTTACATAATAATTAACATTTTTAACCTATTTTACATTTGCAGAACTATAAATAATATTTTTTTAAACTCTTTTACAAAAATTTTACCATAAAAAGACGTGCAAAGTTTGATTACCAAATAAGACAAGTAAAAAACAATACACTTTATATAACATCACGCTACCACCCAAAGGAACGGAGCAGTACCTAAACATAAATGTCAACCAATCAATCTTGTATAAGTATATATATGCAAATACTATTAGATGTAAGATGTACTAATACGAGGTCAAGGGGACTAGCAACTCTAGTTGGGGTAGGGTTGCCAGACGGTCGGGCTTCGCCATGTTTAACTTTCTTGGGAAGAATAGTGCAGTGGTTTCCCCTTGCCTTCTGCACCAGACATTTTGAAACTATTTAGGTCTTCAGGCTCGCTGTAGCCTCTTCCAGCCAGGTGTATGGTTATACCGCCATTGCTCGGTCGCCAGAGCCTCGTTTGTTGTCAAGCGTGCAGTTGAGGATGACATTTGGGGTCGGATAGATCTTATTCCGTTCTCCCCCTTACCCCCCTAAGGATTATAGCATATAGGATCTCATATAACATGCATACTTCTCTGCTAAGCAGATTTTTGATGGCTAAATATTTTGCTATAACCCAGAACCATGACCTAACAAATCTCGTTTTTCTTCCAGTACTCAAGCATTCATAAGTTTCCCCAAACGAGAGGCGCCCGCGGATCAGGATCCATTAATACCGGAGGATCTGGTGCCGTTATCAATTGTCAATTTGAAGAAGCTGAACTGCCGATCCCGCGACGTTGATGACGAGTCAGGCACGACGACTCCGGAGCGTTTGTACGAAGCCATAGTTGGCCGGGTGAAAGCTGAGGATTTGTTCCCGATGATAAGTGAGTGGGCAAAGTTATCTAACTGTAAAACTGTTTTGTAAGTTGCGGTAGTGCGACAGGTTAAAGGAAATTGAATTTTTTTTTGACAGAAATGAAACCTAGGTTATATTTATTAGAAGACTATAGTAATACCCCCTTATTCATAAACGTTTATTAGCAACGTTTTTGTTAAAATGTGTTTTGTTTCTTTCTATTATTAGTAAAGACAGGTTTGTTAGAGAGTGACAAAACATATTTTAACAAAAACGTTGCTTATAAACGTTTATGAATAAAGGCCTAAGAAATTAATTTAAGGGCAAGCTTGTTAGTGCAATGAACTCAGTAAACCGATTATTTTGACGATATCTCTTTTAAAAATTGTTAGAGATACACTGCAAAAAGAATCGATAAAATAACCAAAGATAAGATAGACCAAGATTCACGACCAGAAACATGAGAAAGAATGATTTCACAAAAAATCTGTCTTCCGAAAATACACAACGGATGTAATGCTCTTCCAGTATTATACAAAAACTATTAGAAATAGCAACTTATAGTGAAATTATCTTCTTCTTCTTCTTTTATTATGGCTCCACCAATGTTTATTGGTGATTTGCCAATTGTCAAGTATTTGTAGCCTTTATAGTGTTTATAGCCGATTAATCGGTATCTAAGATAATCTCGCCGACCGCGATATGTCTTATTAGTCGTCAACTAATCACAACCATCACAGCACGAACAGGATTAAACTGGATTCCACATCACGCCATTACGAAAACGCAACATTAGTAAATATATATTAATAGAACTCGCGTGAAATTGATAATAAAACTTAGGTGCAACTAATTTTCATATTTTTTTAAAATTCATACTCAGTCAAATATTCTTTCGAAACTAAGACATATATTATGTAAGACTAGTTATCGCATAATTTAAGAAGTCGTTAAGCATGTAAGGGAACGTACCTCTACTTGGGGGAGAGAGGTAAAAAGTTGTAAAAAATGTGGGGGAACCTTTGTATGAAACAGAAGTCATGAGGCGCTCCTTAAGAAATAACTAGGTAAAAAAGGTGTGTTTGATAAGTTTGAAGGCTATGTCTGTGTGTCTATCTGTGGTAGCTCCTAAACATATGGACCAATTACAATCCGTATATTTTATTTGAAGGTTGCTTTAGTCGGAATCGTTCTTAGCTATGTTGGATGAAAATCTGTTAAGAAGATCTTCATATTTTATTGGATATTTTCCCAGATTAAAAGTAGCCTGTGTCACTCATCGACCCTCCCTATCATTGTGCAAAAAAATTAAGTCGATCTGCTGCTCCGTTTAAAATAAAAATAGTCGCATTTACTAACAACCCCGCCCCCGACTTCGCACGCGTACAATATGAGTTTACAACAATTTGAATACCTACAAAAAATAATGAATAACTACTTACATTTTAAATAATAAAATAATAAAACTTTATTTACAAAAAAAAATACAAAATTATTTTGAGCTCCTGGTGTTACACTATTGCAACAAACCAGATGTATATTTGTACACATTATGCACATAATAACTTACCTAAACAAACACAATCACACCTTAAATGAGAAAAAAAGAAAACATATTTAAAAACATCCTTTGCAACAGAAACAACAGCCATTTTAGGTTTAGAGATACATTTAAGCTACCGCAGACTTTTTGGTACATTATTTTATTCTACACAATTATTTCCTACATTATTTTGTTATATAGACTGTTAATGCTCAGCTCCTAAACACGATCACTGTTATTAATAAACTCGAATTAGCGACTTAGTAACTAAACTGTATTTCGTCTCCGTCTATGATAATGAATTGCAGATTTGTTAGACGGAGACGAAATACAGTTCAGTTACTACATCGCTAATTCGAGTTTATTAATAAGAGTGGATAGGTCCATGTTTAATACTCGTAAACCTTTCCGGTGAATCAACCTATCTAATAGTGAAAACCGCAACAAAATCCGTTTTGTTTTATAATATGTAGTGATGATATAGGTAGGTATATCTATTTACTAATTAAGTGCGTCGGTGGCCGAGTGGTTAAGACGTCTGGTATTAACTAGGCAGATAGACCCCGGGTTCGATCCCGATAAAAACTTATGTCTGATGTAGCTTACACTTAGAGGCTTTTCTATCTAAATATATCTCAACAGAACTAGCCACTCGTTAGGTATAGCCTCACAAATACCATCGGCTAAACGAGGGAGACTTGGTCTTCCGCTGGGTACCCTGGAATCATAACACGGTTTCGGGAGCTGTAATGCAACCCGTGAAGAAAAAAAAAATCTATCTACTAAACATTTTCCAGTGAGCAGCCTAGACGTGAACGAGAGTTTGGAGAGCGCTGCGGGCGGCACGTATCTTCACGTGGCGTGTCGCGCCGGTAACCTGGTGGCCGTGTGTTTATTGCGAGGTGCGGCCGCGCGGCTCGACGTCATCGATAATGATGCGCGCACACCGCTCATAGTCGCCGTCTCTGGTACGTACTGATGAAGTTGAAGTAACTGTGGTGACACGTGCAGCGGACTGTCCGATACGAATTAAGTTCCTTTTCAGTTGTTCCGTAACGCACGTCCCCACCGGTCATACATTAATTATATTAGTTGGTGAATACAAATAGGTACCGTGTTTTGGGTATTTCCTTCCGCCTCACGCTGCTGCTTATAATAAACCTATACTGGCATAGAGTACTAAGCCTAAGGAGGGGCCATAGACGAGCTCCCCCTTTCGCCAATATTTTGCTCTTTGACCAGTTAGACTGACCAGGTGCGCAGTAATAACTTACCTTGGGTTTCGTTGATATCGTTTTGTGTCGCGAGACAGAGCTCTAGAAAAATAGTTAATTGTGATGTTTTAAATTAGAAAGGCGTTCTAGGATCTTGCAGGAACATAGTGTTTCCAATCATTATTTATAATTATTACGTTTGAATTTTAGCATAATAATCATATAACGTAAAAGCCGTTGCGACAGAAAAATACAGTGGTATACGTCGTTTACATTGTATATGTGTGTGGGTCATGCAAGTGTGAGTAGATACCCTACAGCTTGGGGGTTAGCATATATTTTGACAGCGACACTTTCGTTTCGGTCGAATGGCCTTGAACAGGCCAAAACGTTCATGTCCAACAAGGACCGGCCAGAGATAGCCCGGGGCCGAGAGGTCCGGCCCAACAATGTGCGGAAAATTCTGTGTACTTGTCTTTGTCCGGCCAAGCAAATTGCTCGGCATTCTTGTGCAGGACATGCCCGGTCCGAGAATGTCCGGCCCAACAATGTGCGGGCAAATTCTGTGTACTTGTCTTTGCCCGGCATAGCAAATTTGCACGCACATTGTTGGGCCGGACCTCTCGGCCCCGGGCTATCTCTGGCCGGTCCTTGTTGGAAATGAACGTTTTGGCCTGTTCAAGGCCATTCGACCGAAACGAAAGTGTCGCTGTCAAAATATATGCTAACCCAGCTGGTTTTTTCAATTGTTTTTTTTCCAGCTTACGTGGACATGTCACAAACTCCAAAGTCGGACAAAAAAAATCGTAAAATTGATAAAGTCGACAAAGAAGCTGAAGAGGAAAGTTCTAACGACACTTCTAACAAAAAGGCGGACGACAAGAAGGGAAACGAAGAGTTACTGAAGATCATACGTTATTTGGTGGCGGCTGGATGTGATGTCAATCTTCCCGTGAGTGTATTTTTGATATTCTTCTTTTTAAGACACAAGCTCACTTTAGCCCAGGCCTGGTGCAGAGCATTTTATATTGACAATTTAAAGTAGCTTTACTTTAAAAGTATTTGTATAAAGTTCACAATAGGGATGTTGACAATTTTTTGAAAATACTTTTAAATTATAGCTGTAAGATTTATTATACCTAATAAAATAATTAAAAATAAATATATTTGTATTTTCATTTAAAAATCATGGTTTTAATTTTAATCCCCGCGAAAACTATGATGACGTCACATCTAGAAAACCAACAAAATTATGGTCACAGATTAGATAAAATAACAAGAAAATAACTTAGTCAAAGACAGATTGACAGACGGTTATTATAATATAGTTACTAGTCTGTGGTTATTTATTTGACATTTACTTTGAAATGACGTCACTTACCGTTTGTGGTCACGTGACCGGAAGTATGAATTAAATATTTTTCATTTAGATATTAAATAAGAAATATTTATTAAACAAAAAAAACATACGTACCTACCTATTTCTTGACGTACCTATGTTGTGTAATCCGGCAGAAATGTAGCAAAATCATGTAGGAAAGAATAAATTGTGTATGTAGATAAAATTTTTTTTAAATTTATTTATTTATTCTCTTAAAAATAACCAAATGTACAATTGAAAATTCCGCCAAACTGCTAATCTACATAAATTTCCTCGGTAGCGTATGTATTTCTACCTTTGAATAAGTAGTAATAAGCTTATTTGCAATTTATATTACGTATTGTGTAGGCAGGTATTCAATTTGTTGTATACCGATGCGCGGGTGCGAAACTGGGTTTCGAAATTATAAGGCTACTAGCGACCCAGTAACCTATCTGTGACTCTTTACATCTAACTCCATTTTTATATTGACAGGGACCGGAAGGCATGACGGCGTTGCATGTCGCGGCTCAATACGGAGGCGCAGTGGGATACGCGGCGGCCAACGTGATACTGGCCGCGCAGACCGCTTTGGTAGATCCGGTCGATCACGGTGGTTGGATACCGCTAGTGTGGGCTGCTGAACATGGTCATCATACGCTCGTCAGGTGAGTGATGGGTTAAATGTATAACCTGCGCTGATAAAAAAGGCAGCCGTCACGGGACGCCCGGCAGATGTAATAAATCGAAAACACGCAGTACACACACACGGAGAGGCAACGAAGTTTTTAGTATACGCTCCACGCACACACAAGAGAGCGGAGAGGAGGAGTAGAAGGCGGCGGGGGGGAGAAGCCGTGGCGCAGTTTTCCGTCATATCATACGAGTCGCTCTTACCCCCAAGGCGCGCCTATAGATGTATTACATGAAAAATGTTATTGAAAAGGCGGCTTTTGTGTAGTCCTCTCTAGTATCTCGCTCACACACAAGTATACCCACAATCCCATTCAATTAGCATGGGTTATACTTAAACCCGCAACAGATTTGGCACATCTTGCTGTGCGTCCGTGCGTCCACATTAATACCAATAGACATAATACTTTGTCTACGCTTGGTATCCAGCATAATGTCAATAGCTTACTTTGTGTACGCTCTGACCACGGGCTACATAGGGATCACTACGGCTCGGTCGCACAGCAATTTGTGTAGACCTTGTTACGTAGTTTTGATGGTCAAGATCGAAGAGAATGCACTTGGAATTAGAACTCAGTCCGCCATTTCATTTCTGTTAAAAATGTGTGTCAACTTTAAAATTTTATTATCGTGTTTTACAATAATTTGAACAGAAATGAAAATTGCTTTCCGGGCTTACAATTAGTGATCGATCCTAAAATGAAAAGTGGCTCGACCCTCGAAGAAATCATTGGTTTTTAATTTATAAATATTCCTGCTAATATAACAAAATTATTGATGATATCTTACGCCGTAATCGCTGAAAAGATTTACGCTGCATTAATACAAGACCGCAAAACCTTTTAATATTTGTGTACCATATCCACACTGTAGAAAGGCTAGAAGAATATATATATACTCAATATGACACCTAATATTATATTTCCCATGTATGTGATCAGTCAACGCCATTTATTACAAACATTTAATCATTTCACAGATTGCTACTGCGGCAGGGTTCTAGCGCGGCCGCGATCGATTCTGAGGGTAACGCCGTGCTACATTGGTGCGCGCTCGCCGGCCACTCGGAAAGTCTTCGGTTGTTGTTGGACTCCGCTCCCGAGGGGGCTGTGGACGCTCTTAACGCCCATGGAGACACGCCCCTGTATGTGATTAGTTTTATCCAGTATTTAAAAAGTAATTCAAGGATTTCATGTCAAATACACTCAGTTTGGACTACGTTTTGTGACGTACTAGTCTGCTGTTTATACGCACATTTTTTGTTATATAGGAGTCGATAGGGGCCACTCGTTAGGTACGGTCTCACAAATGCCGTCGGCTAAAAGAGGGAAACTTCGTCTTCCGCTGGGTATCCTGCAACCGATAACACGGTTATGATAGAAGATGTAAAAATAAAACCGGAATTAATGGAAACGTTTTGTTACAGACACATAGCAGCTCGACAGGGTCATTACTCGTGTGTAGTTATTTTATTGCTTCGAAGAGCTAGGGTGAGCAAATATTTTATATTAACTGAACCAAAATCTATCAAACAGTTACTCTAAAACTAGCCATTACATGACTAAATGTCAGGTGAAATAGTCCTCGAGAACTATAAGTCATTGTCTTTTCCTGTTGGATGTTCATGTCCTAAATGATAACCCCACAAATTATTTATTTCTTTTTTAGTTTTAATTTAATTTTTAACTCGTAATTTTTGACCTTTTATTATTTAAGCTAAGCGTGAAAAAGCATCTCTACGGGCCGGCATAGTGGGCGCGACTGGCGGACTGTATTACGATCTGCCAGTCGCGCGCATTTATGGACCAGCCACCTATGCTTAACAATCAGGCGGTGGCAAGGTCACATGTCGTCTTCTCTATAAAAAAAAAAAAATATTTCTGGATGAGAAATAGAATGGATCGTTTGGCCAAATGTCCCAACTTTCTAATGTATTTCTGTATTTACAGACTGACATCAAGAACGGCAGCGGGTCGCTCGCCGTGGAGGTGTGTACGGGCGACTGTCACACGTTCATCTCACTCAATATGCAGATTAAATCGGTGGCTAAAAAGGTCATTAAAAATCCACAAAAAATATTGACAAGGTAATAATCGTAGTTAATTTTGTGATAAGAGATATCGAACAATGAAAGACACATCGAAAACTGCTGTGTCAGCCAGGGCGAGACAAAAGAAACTTGTGCCAGCGTCTCAGAGCCTGAACGGATTTTGTGCTGTTTTACATCGATTGATTCACGAGAAAGTTTTACATGAACAATTTGTGTATGCTGTCTATTGTCAATTCATCAGAAAATAATAGGCAACAATTTGTCTCGATAAAATGACCCACAGAAAAGTTTGCGGTAGCATATAATAATGTATTTTTAATAGATCAGTTGGAATAAATATATTTATAATTTAAATTACGTATTGTGTAGGATGTATGATTTTAAATATTTTTTTCTACAGTGATATATCAAACGGCAAGGAGCAGTATCCCATACCTTGTGTGAACGACGTGGATGACAGCGGTCTTCCAGAAGAGTTTGTGTATGTTACGAAGCTGGTTCAGTCTCAACACATATATGTTGACAACACCATCGCTACTATGGAGGTGATATTATCTATACTAATATTATAAAGAGGTAGTTTAGGGAGGAGGCGTGAACTGGATGAATCCACCGAATGGACAACATTTCATTTTTCGTAAGGTACCAAAACTCGAAAACAGTTTGGAGATTACATGCTAGTATAGAAATGGCTACATACAACAATCCAACGATCATGAGTAAAAGGAATACTCCCCAACGCACATCGCTGGAAAGTTGCATATATGCCAATCTATTAAATATTTTCAATGGCGCGATACAGGTTTCAATGAGTTAGTACGGGGCGACATCTATCGACGCAGTGTGCCGCCACATGACTCCCTTCCCAGACCAGAGGTCGATACATTATGAAACCCAACATCCATGTGCCTAGCTTTGCCAGCTGTAATGGACTGCGCCACTGGTTGACTGTATCGCGGCTGAATCACCTGTCGTGATGTATGACCTGTCGTCATGTCGGGCCGGCGGTCTGGTCAGTGGGAAGTGGAAGTAGGATGCGGGTCATTGCGGGGTCAGGAATACAGGCGTGTTCATACGGGGTCACCAATATAGAAATGGCAATACATACAACAATCCAACGATCATGAGTAAAAGGAATACTCCCCAACGCACATCGCTGGAAAGTTGCATATATGCCAATCTATTAAATATTTTCAATGGCGCGATACAGGTTTCAATGAGTTAGTAACGGTGCGACATCTATCGACGCAGTGTGCCGCCACACTAGAAAGCTTATTTTTCATTTTTTTTATTTTTTATATCATTTAATTTTCGAGTTATTTTAAAAATACTGAAATATTGAAAAATAAGGATTAATAGGCGCCCTAATCTGTGCTAACCCTCTAGTTTAAAAATACTAATGTCTGTTGGCAGAGTTGTTAGTTATTGAACTCAGGTGTTGCCTTCTCTTAATTTTACCCATTTTTATTTAATTTGAAGCTAGATTAATAATTACTCTTTAAATATAATTATAAAAATACTTCTTTTATATAATATTTTTTGGAAGTTTTGCTAGTTTCGAATGGGCTATCACAGGAAATATATTTACGAGTGAAACCGCGGACAAAAGCTAGTATTATTATATACATTATGAATAATGTTGTAGGCGATTTGAGTTCCGGCTACGGCAACACCTATTTGGAACACGGTATATTATACTCTTTGCATTTCTATAACGTATACTCTGTGGCTTGACTGACACTATCAGTCACTTTCTTTGGGTGACAGTTTATATTTATTAATTTTAGTCCTAGCTAAGGTTTTTAGTTTATAAGTCCTCAGAATTTATAAAAATTCATAATTAAATTAAAAATATAAAAACTCAACCAAAAATAAAATATAAAAATACGTGTAACTTATTTTTTAATATATTTTTAATTAAAGTAATAAAAATGGGTGATTAAAAAATGAAATGTTGTCCATTGACGACTGATCTGTTTCAAAACTTACACGGGCGAAGTCGAGACGAAAATCTTGTTAGGTTTATGTTAATACTTGGCCACATTAATTATTAAGATATATAATGGTAGTAGGTAAATATCTCAAAGCAATATCAAGGAATGACATTACATAAATGAGACTTGATCTGACAAGTGATCTGGCCATAATGTAATGTACGAAGCCTAAGAAGGGGCCATAGACGGGGGGCTCTCCCTTTCGCCAATTTTTTGCTCTTTGACCAGATTTCATAGCATCTAGTGCATAGTGTTTCCAATCATTATTTATGATTATTATGTTTGTATTTTAGCATACTTATCGTATAACGTAAAAGCCTTTCGACAATAGAACGACAGAAAAATACAATGGTACAGGGGTTAGTACTAGGCGTCTCCCTCCCCTGCCGCCAAAAGTGGCAGATAAAATTGTTAGGTCGCGGAGGAAAGGATCTGGCACGTAAATTGCCACTCGTCCGTCTCAATATTCTGTAGAAATGTTTGAAGCTGCGCCATGCAACATGACGTGGCACCGGTGTTAAATGATGGGATTGTTACATTGAAACAACGTGATGGTTTGTGCGAGACTAATTTAATTGATATGCTACATCTTATTTATATTAAACATATTCATTTAGACAAGAATAGAGGGTCCGATGCCGTAATTCAGGTGATGTACAGTAATAATTTCTTAACAGCATGGTGCAATATACGTCATTGAACTCATGCTGTTGCAAAGGAGAGGTTAAACATCTCATAGATATATGAAGTAACGTTTGTGTCATATTTATCAGGGTTGCTCGTGCTCCGTTAACACGTGCGAGGACGGCGTGTGCGCGTGCAGCGTGCTGGGTGTCCGACGGTGGTACTCGCGCGGTCGGCTTCTGCCCACCTTCCCGTACCACGAGCCGCCTATGTTGTTCGAGTGCAACTTCACATGTAACTGCTTGCCGGTGGGTTTATGATAATAATAATAATACTTGATATAAAGCTTCGCTGCAGTGTAGTGCCACCTAGTGCGTTTAGACTTTGATACAAGCCTTGGCAGCAATTTTGTATGTAAGTAAAAAACTGATGTATGTTTATTATATTTTTATTTCAAATATCAGGTTATTCTAAGAAACTAATTAGAATATTTTTGTTTTCTATGCAGTAGTTTTTTATAATATTTTTTTGCGAACAGACGACAAAGTGACGTCATGTCATCATTTAGGTAAAGTAGCGTTTATTTCACGTTGTACTACTCGTTTCCCAGTGGTACTACCATGTCTACCATTAAGACAAATGAGTTTAGAAATGGGACAGAATGGCTCTTTTACCTAAATGATGACGTCACTTTGTCGTCTGTCCGCAAAACATAAAAAAATGATTATAAAAAAATTTTGCTTAGAAAAAACAAAAATTATCAAAATAGTTTCATAAAATCTATCTGGCTGCTTCCAGATGATGCAGAAGCATCAGGTCAAGGTTACCGTGTTGTTGTAATATCACTGAAGTCACAGGATACTAAATTTCGAATCTATCAGATCAAGTCACCTTTCAAACAAAAATAAAACAACTCAAAATCGGTTCATCCGTTTAGGATCTACGATGCCATGCCACAGACAGACACACAGATACACACGTTAAACTTATAACACCCCTCTTTTTGCGTCGGGGGTTAATATAACAATATTTAAAATTAAATATAAAAACCATACCTTTCATCTTTACCTTACACACCAAATTTGGCACTGATGGACTTATGTATTAATTCCTGATTTGCCTGTCGCTGCAGTAATGTACTATAATATTTATCTCAGATAAATCTTATTAGTGTGTATATGCCCCTTTGTACGACCTTGACATTACAATAATAGGTACATTACTTCTCTTTACAATAAACAATAAACACCTGTATATATTGACATGGAAATGGAATTCAATGTTTATTCATATGTTTTAAATATGTAATGGTAAAGTTGTAGAGAATCTTATGTAAATGAGATATTTAATTATCTTTACATTATGTAATATTACATATTAACTATGTGAATTTTGTAGCTGCCTGAAATCATTAATGTAGGAAATACAAGGGCTGTATCAAAATTGTATGTTTGCAGGTCTGAAAGAAATCTAAGGAGTATTAGGACTCATATAAAATTACATTACTACATATTATAAAAAAAAACTGTCTGTCTGTGACCTTTTCACGCAAAAACTACTGGAGGTCTACTCTCTAAGCACGAAGTCCGTAGTTACGGACGTTTCCTACTACGTACGTAAGTTTCGTACGGGGCCCGAACGAAGAATGAATTGCAACGCGATTTGACAGTTTACCCTACTCTAGATGGTTTTTCGTCCGTCCGAAAAATTGAATTTGACACTTGTTTTGACGGAGCATTATGTCAGTTGATACGACAACTATATTGATATCGTTTGCGCGCTCAAATTCAATTTCTTTGGTTTATACAGAAACATTTTTTCTTTGTATCATGGCAGCATTTCTATTCCTAGAACTAGAAGATATTAGGCGACGCCGACGGTACCTGCGCCAAGATTTTAGGTTGGCGACTATAATTAAAAAATAATTATAGGCTCACAAAAGAACTTTTCGAAGCCGTTTGGCCCGTATTCTCCCATCAGCCCCCCTCAACAGCCCGCGTGCCATTTCCCTATGCTCAGACATAAAATTAAGAAGGACCTTAATTTGGGCTTGGGTTGCCGCCGGTGCCGTTGTTGTATGCATTTTATAGTTTCACAATATATTGTCTACTAAAATTTTTAATTTAACTGTTCAAACATAATGTTTACATTTTCATTACTTGCTCTGTGAAAGAAACGTAGAGGGAGAATAGTTTTTTAGTCTTCTTTCCGAGGAAATAAGGAGGCAAAGGTATCGATAAAAAAATCCAGATACTGTAACAAAAATAGTATTAAAAGTAGTATTATGTCACATTTTATGGCATAATTTAAGTATTTTGCAATAAATGTGTTTTTTTTAAACCCTAAGCATATTAATTTTGGTTTAAAAAGTTATAAAAATCAAAATACTCTATCGTCAAGAATCATTCGTTCACGAAGTTGTTCCGATCGAAACGTATCAGTCCGTAATTAGTAGAGAGTAGGGTTCACTCCGTAGTTTCGAGCTACTTACGGACGGTCCCGTATCTTCGTTGACGGACTTACAGAGTAGACCTCCTGAACCGAGTTGATAGGTTAGTTTTAGGAGCTGAGCATTAATAGTATAAGTGAATCAAGTCGTGGTAAACGTTAGCTTATGCTGTCTAATCCGTCAGAGAAATAACGAAATTATGTAGGAATTGTGTAGAATAAAATCATCTACAAAAAGTCTGTGGTAGCATATATCTATGTCTAATAGATAGATAAGTAGTTATAAGCCTATTGACATAACGCATTCAAATTGTTGTTAACACATATTGTACCTGTGCGAAGGCGGGGGCGGGGTCGCTAGTAAAATGTATAATCCGGCCAGCCATATACCCCAATAGATACGGCCATAAAGCTTAATAATTTACCTACGATTATGTGTCTTATACATTCAGGCAAATGGTTAGGTATAGCCTCACAAATGCCCAAAAGAGGAAAACTTCGTATTGCGCTAAGTACAGTGGGACCGATAACACGATTCCTTTCTTAAAGGTATAGTAGGCTTAAAGATATATTATTATAAAAAATACAACATTGTCATAACATAATATGTAGCGAGTCCATAAATGTCACAACAAATAGCCAGGCGCCGTGGCATTGTTTTTTTATTAACTGAGGTGCCGTTCCGGGATGCATGCTGGAATGCAGTATGTAATATGCAGTGTAATTTACAATTGAAAACTCCTGATTTTTTTTTTCACAGAAACTGTGCACCAATTCGGTAGTAACCCGCGCCTCAGCTCAAGGGTCCATGTTGGTGCGAGCTCAAGTGTTCCGCGTGGGAGGGGCCCGCGGGTGGGGACTCCGGGCCACTGAAACGGTATCCCAGGGCACGCCGGTCGCTATATACTGCGGGGAGCTTCTAATCATGGAGGCGGCCGACACGAGATCTAATGACCAGTACATGTTCTCTCTGGATCTTAAGCCGGATTTACTTGAGGCTAGTACATTTAAGCATTATTATAGTGTCGGGCCGAACTTATAACGTATACGAATGACAGACACAACTCTATAAAACTTGGGAGTTTTTTTTGTTCTTTATGCTAAAGATCTTCATTTAAATATTTGTGACGATTTTAACAATTTCAAATGAAATATTACTCGTTAGGTATTCTCTAAAAACATAATCGCCTAAATGGGGAACATTCTCTTCCGCAAGCTCAGAAATTTTAACAAAAAACAAAATATGTCACTCACTCAGCTATGTGTGGAAACGGCTAAGTACGGGAGTGCGTCCCCGGTCCCGCGCTTGCAAACCGATTCATAGACTATTTTTTATCCCGGAAATCCTTCTGGGTAAATTCTTATGTTACATTTTAAATAAGACCACAGGCGAAGCCGGGGCTGAAAGCTAGTTTCCCCAATCTAATTCAAAATCTCGAGATAATGAATTGTTGTATTTTGTAGCAATGCGAGGACAAGACTCAGCTATGTGTGGACGCGGCTCAGTACGGGAGTGCGTCCCGGTTCATAAACCACAGTTGTAAACCGAACCTAGCGCCGGTACGGGTGTTCACGTCCACGCGCGACCTCCGTCTCCCCACAATCGTGTTGTTCGCGACCAGGGACATCAAATCTTTCGAGGAGTTCACGTATGTTGACATTGTTTTTTTATATATTCACTATAGGGTGATCCTTGTCAAGTTTTGAATGTGTATGCTCCCAGGGGCTCATGGGGGTCGAAATAAATAAAACAAAATATAGATATTTTTTTTGCACGGGTTGCCGAAACCGTATTATCCGTCCCAGGGTACCCAGCAGAAGACAAAGTCTCCTTCTTTTAACCGATGGTATTTTGTGAGGTATTTTAATTATAAAAAACCCATTGGTACATGGCCGAGGTCGAACATCTGCCAGGTACATTTATCCTACCTGTACCTACCAGACAACATAATTTAATCGTGCCTTTTCACATATTGTTTTTTATTCCCGCAGGTTTGACTATGGTGACAAGTTCTGGTCCGTCAAGTCAAAGTGGATACAATGCGAATGTGGGTCCATAGATTGTAGATATCCAATAAAGAAGCCTAACAAAAAAACTGAAAATAAGTAATTAAGGTATTTTAAGCTAAATCGTGAATCCAAAAGCGGCAACTTTTTTATGTTAATCTAAGTATGGAGATGACTCTACAGTGAAATCTGACTCCTTTTAATATTCTACACAAATTATAAATAAAAATCTTTTAATTCGGACAACTGAAATGTATGAAATGAATATGAATATTTATCTTATTCTACCTATCTATCTATCATCGCGCCTTTTATCCCAATAGGGGTAGGCATAACAAATCTTCATTATGATTCGACAATATGGTCTTTCACTTTTAAAATACCTATTTAAAAAAGGTCACATTTCACTGCAGTAGGTTGTACTTGCATACCATTATTATCTAATAGGGTATACTCATCTATAATAGTGACAAATGAATTATCTATAATTATGTAACGTTGGTATACTATGCTGGAAAATGGATTTTATTTTTTACTAGCTAAATAAAACTAAAGCTCCATTGAGAATTTGCAAGCCTTTGCAAGTTCTGCTTTTATATCCAGTTTTTCCATTAATACGGCCATTAATGGTCGAAGTCAGTAGGTATTTTAAATTGCTTTGATGCAGCGTAGAAGATAATATGGTACTGGTCCATAATGCCCTCTAGTAACGTGGTCCATAATATCCTACCATTACACTTCTATAATGTTTTATTATTACTTAGAGCTACAAAATTTGCACATGAAAATGTCGGTCTCCACACCTTTGTTGCCTCTCGAGGTTATGTACGTTTAGTACTTTTATATATAACCTTTTTTGTAGTCTTCTTTCATCGAGCTGTCGGCAAAGGATTACTTATATCATATAGCCATTTTACCCTAATATCATCATAACGAATTTTGCTCTAATTAATCATCAATCTGTTTACTGTGGTCGCCTCCAGCCCACCAACACCGATGTCGGTGTGCTCTGCGGCCACCCCAGTGATAAATTCGTTACACTCTTTCCAAACTAAATACAATTCCGACTTGTTTCTTTTCTGATGTATGTAGTTAGAATCTTTGGGGACTTGGTCGTCGAAGTCTTCACCCCGGTTTCATCCATAGTATAAACTCTAGCTGGCTCAATTTTATTTTTTATCATTTGTTGTTTTAACAGATCGTAGAAGCGGTTGACTTATTTCTTATTAAAACCTTTTATTCTTGCGATATATAGCTTGCACGACGACCACCCTCCACGCTGGACTTTCTTTAACTAGCTTGCTGTCCCGGCTTCGCCCGTGGACATAACAACCCTCCCGTTTTTATTTATTTATAGATGATCAACTATAAAGACAAAAACATTGTGACAAAATTCATCAGCCGATAACAGATCACCATAACTTAACTATTCATATATTACAATGGTGCCATCAGCCACAATCAAGTACCTAGATTTTAATGTGTGTAATGTGTGTGTGTGTGGGGGGGGGGGTGAATATTGTAAAATTGGGGGTTAATAGGTATAAATATTGCTATAGCTTACGGAACCCTATTTAAAAAATATAACGTGGATAGCGCGAAAATATTGTATTCATACTCGAATACAAATGTTTATACACCTACAAATTTTCTTTTAGGATTGTATTCAATATAATATAATCTTGTAATCTTCCCTTAATTTCATAAAATTTCCGTAATACGCGGCAATTGCCGTAGCAATGGAATGGCAACACTGAGTGAGTGAAGATGATTATTTTGTGCTTCTGTTTACATGGAGGATGTTATATGGAAACATGAAAAGGTTTTGCCAAGTAGCAACCGAGTTCTCGGCGATGCATTTGTCAATGGCTGCTGTTAGTTTCCTTGCGACAGTCTCCCTTGCACCGTGAGGTATACGACGGATAACTGTGACATTGCATTCTAATTCTTATAGCAATCTACGTTTCTAGTAGGGTGGGAGAGAGGATTGGGAATAAGTTAAGGATCTCTTAACTAGGAGGGCACAGCCTGCATACCCATCATCCCTCAAACAGGCATATCCAGGTATCCTGAAATGGGAGCCCCGGACAAGCCAAGATTCGGAGTTTGCAAGGACAACAGGGTCATGTTTATTAATTAGGTAAAGTAGTTCAGATTTTTTATTTTGAATGCCTCTACAGTTCCACTGTAGGACCTTCTGGGGCGTTTTGTTGGGAAATGTTAATTAATTGTTGGAGTTGGGAGATGACATTGTTCGGTAAGGAGTCGCTGAATTTTGAGATGATGTTAATTAGTGCAGCAGTTAATGATTCAATCAGATTTTCATTAGGGGTGAATTTATTTGACCCAGTGGAGGACAATGCACAGCCATTGGGTAGGGTTGAGGAAGGGGTTGAAGTGAATGATGGGTAAAAAGTGGGGGGCTTAGGACGTAATGAACGAGGGCCTCTGGGCACAAATTGAGTTTTTATTGATGATGTTGAAGGTCGGGAGGAGATGAAATGGGATGGGTAGCTAGAGATGTGAGAATTGTTTGCGGTGGGGGTATTTAAAGGGGGGGAACTGGAGACAGTAGCGTAGGACTGTTTTGGTGATGGAACTCGTCGTGAGGCCTCAAGATAACTTATGGCCTTTTGACCATCCGAGTTCTGGACATTTAGTATCTGTGGCCATATGTTTTCCAGATCAGTGGAGGCATACTAGGTCATCATTGCTGACAGAACAAGAATCACCAGGGTGATCTTGACTACATTTGGAGCAAAGAGGGGAGGAGAGACATTGGGTACCTATGTGGCCAAATCTGCAGCAATTGCGGCACTGAATAGTTGGCAATTGATATAACTCTGTTCTTAATGCCATATTATAGCAAAAAACCCTCTCAGGGAGGGATTGACCTAGAAAGGTGAGTACAACGGTGGTAGATGGGATCCAGGTAATTCCTACTGGTGCAGGAGCGCGCATTTTCGCTGTATCATTTTTTAGGAATAAATGCAAAGATTTCAGAAAGGACGTTATAATTTATTTGTTGGCTTAGGTTATCTAGCTCAAAAGTCTATTAACACACCTTTAATTAATATTTTAAGAAAATGGAAGTCGCCTGCACTATCTATGAGGACAAGAATGCGCAGTCAAGTGTAGTGACCAACACCTGAGTAGGCTGTGCATTTCTCATGCCACCAGTCTGCTAAGATTGGTTCCTTGTACATTTCTGAGCAGCCAGGACATGCCCACACTTTTTTCCTTGTTGCAGTTTTTGGCTTCTTGGGTTTAGCTTTCCATTTTGCTGGTAATGGTTTTTGTCTTTTCATCACATCACAGCTTCATCTTCAAGCAGCCTTTGGTGTGGAGAACTGCTTAAAACTTCAGACTTTTTGCTCACGGATGACTTTGGATATGGTGACAATTCTGTTAGTTGAAGATGTTGGAGTTGGGCTTTGGGTCATACCTTGCGAATGCGAAGGATAGTTAATTTCGCTATCAACGTACGTGTTTTCTTCACATAGCTTTTTTGCCTTTTCTAAAATGTCTTTTTCTATTAAAAGTAGTTCTCTTTCCTTCTTATTATCAGTTTTCTGTGGCTCTACTGATATGCTTGTTGAAACATCGTTCTCAACTGTCTTTGTTCAACGAGTTCATATTCTTAAGGTCTTTCACTGACGCTACTTGCTAAAAAGTCAACATGGCCGTGGTTCAGTGGTTAAATGTAAAAAAAAAATCAATTTATTTATTTATATATATGCCAGTTGCAAGCATGATGTGATGCTGTACTTACATACTACTGGCACTGGGTACTAGTTCTATTAAGCTGCGTTGTGGGGTTTCCTCCACATTTGGTGCAAAATGAACCTCCTGAAAAATAATTAAACAATGTATCATAAACAAATGAACAAATATTGTAAGTAGAACAATATTGTAGCATGATTATGTAAAAAATATATATCTGTGGAGGTCCTGCCTCTTCGACATGCAGCGCAGTTGCTGCCTGTACCCCAACCAGTTTTAGGGCACGTAATTCCAACCCTGACAGTTTGCTATAAACTGCAGGACCACCACCAGTAGGTACCAGCCTTTTTTTTATGTTGTTTTTGTAGTCGCTCCACACCTTAAATATATTTAAAAAATATTTAATATTATTATAACCCCGACTCTTAAAAAAAGTAAATTATTGTCTAACTTTTTTCCACCTCTCGTGAGTTTTTGTGTCTCCACTGTCGTCACTATTCAGCAGAGACACCAATTCCTCCCAACGCATATGTGGCTCGTCGCACGACCTCTTGACGTATTGGAGGGTTTGCTAAGGTCTCCATGTCTATAAATAATAAACTAAATGAATAGGTACTTGTCATTATTTAAAACTTTAGCACTCTTAATTACATGGTATTTATACTAACTGTTCCATGAACGTTATCATTAATTCGAATTGCAACGTGCTCGTCTTAATTTTTATTGAAAGAAAGTCGAAACAAAGAAGTTAAAGAATAATACACCCACCAAACAAATAAACAAGTTTTTTCTGATAATCCGCCCGAAAGTAACCAAATATCTGCTTTCCGTTGGTGTGCGTGTGCTTAACTAAAATATGTGTGTCAGATGCTGCAATTGAAACATTTGTCGCGTCCTTTTTTTATATACATGAAAAAGTATTCGAGTATCTGATTCTTCATGATCGCAAAAGTAATCAGCTTCAACAGTTTTCGTTATTTTATTTTATCGCATAAAAACAAAGTTATTCTAAAACTTCGATTGGCACACGACCGTTCATACGCATCGGCAAATGCCGACTACTGACTAAGGTAGACAGTATGCACTGTGCAGTGTTGCCATCTTGAAAATTAGGTATCTCGTTACTTGATGCAGTGTAAATTGTCGCTAGACTTTGGATTAAAATTCTAGATTTTCAAGCGTTATAACTTCCATCAAATGTTCATCAACCACAGACGTCGACGCTGAAGATGTTGTTGGCTGGTTCATTCTTACGCTTTGTTGAATGGCTGAACTAGTTATAAATATGTTTCTCTGATCAAGAATTTAATATTTCTTGGTAGCGCCTGCTCCGATGTATAAGAAACTGCTAGTTGTAATGAATGGCAAGTGCATCTTATAAGTAGGTATTAAATTCGGTATATCATTCTTCAGAATTATGTACACTCCATTATTAATACCAGTCATTACAGACGCCTAATCCCACTATTTTATTTTTATCAAGGTCATATTTTTGTAAACAACAAAGCCGGGTTTCGGCAATTCCGATGGCATCGCTGCTTTTGAGTGGTTCTAAAGCCAGAAAACATGAAACAACTTTTTTAAATTTTGGACTGTAATAACTTATTACAATACCTAGTTGCTTACTTGTACTTATGTCAGTTGATTCGTCAATGATGAGACTGTATCTTTGCAGTTCTTCGATAAATGTGGTGCTAATAACCTAATAAGGCATTTTTAATAACTTCAGTACAGTTAGTGCGATGCATTTTTAAGTCATCTGTGCCTTTGGAATCAGAGAAAGCAGATTTAACAAGTCTATTAAATGATCAATGTTAGCTAGCATTCCTTCATTCCTTTTTTTATTTCATATTTTAATTTTATCAATTTCATAGATAGGATCTGGTTTATTTCTTTTTACTATTTCCAATAGGTGTGGTTTTGTCATATCGTTGGAGTACTCAAGGGCATTCCTAGCAAGCCATTTGGGACATTTATTAATACATATGCTATGATATGGAGCATTGTCCATTATAATGACTGACGGTTCTTTTAAGTTTGGCAATAGTTTTTCCATGACCCACTTTTGAAATTGACATTATTCATATCATCATGATAATCACCACTTTTTGTTTGAGATTTGAACACTAATAAAGCATTTTGTACAATGCCCATTTCACCGCCTGCGTGAACTATAATAAATCTCTGTCCTTTGGCTACAAGTTCTAGAACACCTTCCACACCCTGCATGCATGACTATAAGAAACGTCTAGGTTAGTAATGCAATGTGGAGTACATTACACATTTATAAAATAAAATTACATTCCTTATAATTTTACTATCAAACCGCAGTTCGTTGAGTTACATAATATTTGGCATTTGACAAAATATTAATATGACAAAGGGCAATTATGATATCAACGTTTTTTTGAAAAGTATACATAATGCATTCATCCTCATGTTTTTCTACTTTAAAACATTGGAAATGATCATCAAAATTAATCGTATTCAATAAACTACATTCAAAAATAATCTTACTACTATCATAAATAAAAACATTTTTAATAACCTAGTTATGATCTACAAAGTCTGGCCATATGTGCTTGGAACACCAGTATCTATACTAATATTTATGAAGCTAAATAGTCTGTTTGAATGGACTAATCTCAGGAACTACCAGTCTGATTTGAAAAAATATTATTTGTGTTATTTATTGAGGAAGAACCTTTATAGGTTAATAACATCATGCTACAACCCATAGGAGTGGTAACCATTAAGGTAAACCAATTAAAAAAGTTCCCGGGGCACAAAGCTAGCACAAAATAAACAAAATCTACCCACATTTAACACTATCTCTATTAACTTCAGGCACAACTTTGACAGGAGTCTTTTTTGTGCTTCTCTGTATGGAACCAGGAGTAAATTTTCTAATACCAGATTTCATTTTTGGAGTCCCTGTGTTCGTAACAGTTTTGGTGGATCCCACAGCCAGGGCATAAGGTGGTGGAAGTAGTTTTCTATCACGTCTCAGGCACAGCGCGAAAGTCTTCCCTCCCTCGTATGTTGTGGAATTGAATGATTTAACTTTATGATGATTGTCAGGGAATAAACCTGAAATGTTGTCATTATATATTAAAAATTATGAAACAAAAGTCCCCAAGCTCTTAAGAAATTATTGTGTGGATATCATGATTTTCACGAATATAGACTGATTTTGCTCCTTCCTAGGATGATCTGCTCCTTCGCTATTATTATAACCTACTCTTCATAAAAGAAATTTCTGCAAGGTCTGTCATATCACGAACGAGAATTCTTCCAGACTTATATATAGTACCTTTTACTTTTACCCAGGAGACGAGACTAAGTGAACTACCAGAATTTAAGTTAAGTCCCCATATTATATCATGGAGGAGCAGAGAAGAACGCCGCTGACCACGGAAGCACTTAGTGTAGGGCCTCAGTGAAACTGCATTCTGCGGTGCATGCAGCGTGGCGGAGCGTGCGGGGTTGAACGTTCATAGAGTGACCACAGTAAACGCCCATCGTTCAAGTAAGACGGGCGTGTCATGGCTTCCTACGATATGTACCTAGAAGATAATTCGTAATGGAAATTTGAATTAAAGAAGGAAGTGAAGCAAGGTCCAAGTGACATTCTAAACTGTAAAGCAAAGAAAACAATTTGGAGAATTTTCTACATTATATGAAACCTTGAGATTAAACGAAAATAAATTTCGCGAATATACAAGAATGTCAGTGGCAACATTTGACTACATAAATGAAATTGAAACACGTCTAAAACTGACTTGTAATTAAGAAATTTATTCCATATTCATAGAGTTTTCACACTAAGTGAATTCGCTTGAAACTGTCTGTGAATAATAACTGTGATAAAAATTATGTTGATTCTCTGTCAGAGCTTCTAACAGCCAGTCATGGATTTTACCGCGAAAACGTAACTTTTGTAATATATTTATTTTTTTCATGGAAGGTAAAATGCTTTTTAAAAATGAAAAATCTTCATCATTATTCAATTTTCCACGTCTTTACTGACCGCTGACCGCCAAACGCATTTCCATTAATTTTAATTTTTTCTTTTCGAACTCTAACATATCTTTAATATTTGCACGTTTCCTTGATATTAACGATCCTGAAGAGCCGGCAGGAGATGGTGGAGGCGGAGATAGTACAGTTACTTCAGGAATCGTTTCATTATCCTGAATTTCAGTATCCTGCCTATTAGTGTTCTGCGATTCCATATTTTCGGATTCCTCTGTTTCATTCATTAAGTTTCCGGTAGACGGCAGGTATTACCTCATCCCTCATAATTAACTAACACACATTCTGGTTATTCCCCTTCTTCAATTTGTTCTCTCCGAAGAGCAGGCCATTTAGTTTTTTTAACAATACCCATTGCTCCGTTTTTTTTTTTGAAACCGGTATATTTCGCCTTAGCTGTTAGCATAACGCGAGATTCTTCAGCTAACTTTAGCGTTGATAATAAATAAGCCGGTGAGCACTAGCTTCTTCGTTAAAGGAGCAACAGACATTCCGTAAACTTCTCCACCACACTTCAGTAGATTTTCCTTGAGTTCATCCGGACTTTCGGAGGATCCACGAACTCATAATGCATTGATTTTTATTTACAGGTCGCTTTTTTCTATTCTTGATGACCATATATAATATTTAATTTTAATTTTCTTTGTGTTATTTTGACCTACTTTAATAAAAATACATATATGGACTTTACAAAATTACAGCTATTCGTCCCTTGAATGTAATATGGTGGTTCATTAATTGCTGAAACAAAAAGGGGACAACAAAAGTTGTCACCAAGACCGTAGCCATTATTTTCGAATCCCGTAGGTAGACCATAGATCGAAAATAATATGAAACATGTTCCTGTAACCTACTGATACCTGCCTGCCTAGTGGCTACATAACAAAGCTTCATACAGCTTAATCATCTATCTTGGTATTTGTTGTTATCAGGTGCGAATTTTTTTGTGTAAACAATATGTAACAATTTCTTTTGACCAGCTGCCTTGCTTTTGTTTATTGTTATATGATAAACACGTGCTTTGTACTGAGTTGCACTTGCATCTATCATCTATCTATATCTATACTAATAATAGAACTGAAGAGTGAGTTTGAACTAATCTCTGGAACTACCAGTCGGATTTGAAGATTTATTTTCGCATTTGATAGCCAGCCCAATTCTTGAGGAATTCTTTCACTATTAGGCAGGTTGATTCACGTTTTACGTTATCATGTTTAGCAAGAATCGTCGGGTAAAAGTTAGCTACAGCGAGTTTTAATGACGTATGCTGTCTAATCCCTCAGAGATATAACAAAATGATGTAGGAAAGATTTGTGTAGAATTAAATGATCTACAAAAAAGTCCATGGTATTATATATGTATTTTTAATAGAAAAGTAGTCCTATGATGCGTATTTAAATGTTGTACCCATGCGGGGTCGCTGGTAGGTATATACTAATATTATAAAGAGGTAAAGTTTGTAAGTCTGAATGTACGGGGCTAATCTCTGAAACTATTGGTCCGATTCTGAAAATTCATCACTAATATGAAGCTACATTATTCCAAACTCCCCTAAAATTATTTTTTTTAGCTACGGCGTTGGCAACCATAATTATTCCATTTAGTCTATTCAAAAACATTTAATATTCACCTTTTATAGCGGAAGCTATAGATTTCTCTAGGCGTATCTTGAATACTATTTCTCTACAAGCGAGCTGATGTTATGTCCGCTGGAGATGTGGTTGTATAAACATCTTCGCACTTATGTCCCACTTCGAAGGTCAAGCGAACGTTCGGCTAAGAATTCGCACTTATGTCCCACTTCGAAGGTCAAGCGAACGTTCGGCTAAGAAAAGCTGGAGATGTGGTTATATAAACATTTTCGCACTTATGTCCCACTTCGAAGGTCAAGCGAACGTTCGGCTAAGAAAAGCTGGAGATGTGGTTATATAAACATTTTCGCACTTATGTCCCACTTCGAAGGTCAAGCGAACGTTCGGCTAAGAAAAAAATGTTACTTTAGTTAGAGAGAAAGATATACTTACATGATTCAGTCAAAAAGGTTTCATAAGTCACAATTTCAAATATTTCATGCTCAAACCATATGAGAGTCAAGGGAGAGTAGTCAAATTAAGACGCCATTAAAACCTAACCTAAAAAACTATTTAAGTGGGTAGGTCTAATAAAACTTTAAAATAACACGTTGTACTCCGTAAAAAGTACACGCGGCTTCAGTATGTTATTCTACTAGAAATCTCTAATAAACAATAAGAAACAACTATCAGTCAAAGATTTAAATCGTGTACAAATACAAACTTTTTTTAGAAAAGATAACACACACATTCATAACATTGTTTCAAAATTAGTAATAATCAAATGAAAGTTAACTTACGTTTTGAGATTGGCATGATAGTGAAGTCTCCATTTCTCTTTACAGTAATCTATAAAACTATATAAATTTAAAAACAAGCTGAGTAAAGTAAATTAAAAATATAATACTAATGCGTGCTAGAAGTTGTACTAAGTATATCCACCGTATTTGTGAACTTTATGCCGTGCGCGGTCTCCGAATACTTAAATAAATAAAATAAAAATAAAAAAGCTTTTTATTTCTTACTTCACAATTTAAAAAAAATATAGTACCTATAGATAATATTGAAAAAAAAAAGTATATAATTTGAATTATAATTTACTTGAAATTCACAGTTTTATGTGCAAGAACCCCTCTCAACGCAGAGTAAAGGCCTCCTCCAGAGATGACCAATGTTCTCTGTACTCTGCCACTCGCATCCAGTGGGTATCTGTTGTTTTTATAACGTCCAGCGCGCAAACGGTCTACCCCTTTTTCTTTGACCCGATGGTCCTAACCATGATGTTGTCTTTGGGGTCCAGCGATTGTCAGTAAGTCTGGCTATATGTCCAGCCCATCGCCATTTTAGTTTCTGTGAGTAGCTGAGAGCATCGATGACTTTAGTTTTCTGTCTTATGGCAGTATGACGGATTTTTTCGATCTTCCTGATCTTCAGAATACTTCTTTCCATGCTTCTTTGAGTAGTTATGATTTTATTTTCCTAGTGAATTTCCAGGTTTGACAGGCGTATTTAGTGTGGGGTGTAGGCACGTGTTCATGACTCGGCTTTTAAGACATAAGGACAAATCGCTTTCTAAAATTTCTTTGAGGCTTCAGAACTTCTTCCAAGTGATGTTGACTCTTCTCTCTACTCCCTATTCGTTGTTATGCTGATTAAAAGAAATTTGTTTATCCAAGTAAATGTATGTATCGATATAAGTTAGAAGATAATAATTACCACAGGACAGATATTCCATGATAATAATTACCTACTAATATTAGCTTGAGTTATGAGAAAGATTGATAATAAGTACCTATACCTAATTATTGTTTTACTTGGCACCCACTTCAAAATTATAAAATAAATCAAAATACGAATTACTTTGTGCTAAGTAAATTTATTTTTTAGTTTCCTGTTTGAAGTCTGTTTTTTTAAGTTAAAAATTATTATTTAATTTTGTATTACTTTGGTAGATGGTATAATTTCATCTGATAGCTTTAAAATATGTTGATTGTATGTATGAAATGTATAAGACGAAGACGTCTTCAAGACGAATAGTTACATTTAAAGTTCTTTGTTATGTTCTATACATATTGAAAAAGCTCTTCATCTACTAAAATCCATAAAAAATTTGCAACCACCTGAATGTTTGTTTACATAATTTTTACCTTATGTTGGCGCGTACCTACTTTAGTATATTTCTTGATTCACAGTCACACTTACAGATGAGTATTACCTATAGCTGTCTACGTATTACCCTAATCATTAGTTTTAAGTATTTATTATAAGTAAAATATTATGCAATTAGATAATAAATATTTAAAGACGGATTTGTTTTAATAATTAATTCCTGAAACATCTAACAAATATGTCATTCAATATAGAAGCAAAACATTGCATAACTTTGCAGGCAAGCTAACGTTTGGGCGACAACGTCTGCCGGGCCCGCTAGCAATTAATAAAATATTTTTTATTTGAATAAATGAATTTGATGTTCCAATAATTTTTTTTATTAGTTCACTTTATACGTAGCGAAGCACGTACCGGGCCGCTAGTATTTTATATTTTAACTAGGTATTCATTTGGTTTAATAATAAAGACGGTCGAAAATTGGTATGTCCTTTTACTCCTCTTTTAGACTATCCAGTTTTCGACCACGTGTAATTTTTGACATTCGTAGTTTTCTATACAATTAATATAATGTGGACGAAAACTGGCCTTTAAATTCTGCGATCGCGTAAGGTTCAAATTGATAAAATATATATTATTATTTTCCATACATAAGTTACTAGCAAAGTCAACAACTTACGTAGACAATGCTAGCCCAAAGAGTACCTTTTTATAGGCTAGCCTGAGTTAGCCAGTTTTCGACCGCATGGTTTCTAAGTGCGGTCCGCCAAACGGTCGAAAACAGGTAGTGGACGGCAAACAGGCGAACATACCCTATATATTTTCGAGGACAGTCCAGTAATAATCACAGATTCACAGAGTTATATACAGAATACCGCAAGTTATATTTGCTATTCAATCTGTCTTTATTATTTTCATTTGTGGTGAATATTCCTTACTAAGAATTATCTTTAATAATTTAAAATAAACTTGCTTTGGACAGTTTCGTTGCCGTAGAGTGGAGTGTTGTGACTTAGGCCCGCCGCACACGTCAGGTACCCGATACGGTTTTCCAATTAGGTTACCCGATCGGATGAGCTCCGCACACGGACGGTTTTTTGTATTCGGTTTCTACGCTCCCCAGTAGTGCGCTAGACGTTGTTACGATCGTGTCGAAGAGAAATTTAACAAAAAGATGGACGATGACGAATGTCTATTGTCGATCGATCGTAAATATTTCGCTGCAAATATTATCTTTCAGATCACGATTGTGATAATCGTCATTTGTCATCTATATAATATAAAAAGAGAAGTTCCGATTCATTCACTGACTCACCAACGCCCAGCCCAAACCCTTGGACCTAGGAAGCTGAAATTTTGCAGAGGTTCCCTTTGTTATGTAGACAAAAAATAAGGAAGAACATTTCGATATTCAACCGCTAAGGGGGTCAAATGGGGTAAATAGGTTTGTATGGAAAATCATATTTCCTACGTGAATCAACTTGAAACTTGGTTCAAATATTCTTCAAAACAAATGATAAAATATATATTTTATGGATATTTTTGGATTTTTAAAACAACCCTCAAGGAGAGGTGCAACGGGGTATAGAAGTTTGTATAGGGAAATCGTACTACCTACGTGTATCAACTTGAAACTTGGTACAAATATTCTTCAAAACAAGTATTTTTGGATTTTTAAAAACGGCCCTTACGTAGGGGTGCAACGGGGTGTAGAAGTTTGTATAGGGAAATCGTATTAGCTGCGTTTATCGACTTGAAAATTGGTACAAAAGGTTTATACTTTTTTGAACTTCTGACTGACGGGGAATTTACGCGGGTAAAAGATAAAATTAAGGGAAATCTCTGCGTATTTAGGTACATAAATTACGTCATTATTCCTAATTCTACGCGAACGAAGTCGCGGGCAAAAGCTAGTGTATAATGATAATGGCTCTAGCTCCTCAATGTCGCACATACTTTACACCGAAATTATACCACCGTAAAATAACGCACGTCTGCAACGTAGGAAGGTCACGGCGATATGATTCAAAACCCGACGACCGGACCGAACGTGTGCGGCACTCCATACAAAATGTATAGAAAGTGCGCCTTCAGGTACCTGATTCGGTTTTATGATCAATCCGGTCGACCCGACGCACCGCCCGTCCTCTCTGACCGGACGTTAGGTTAAAAAACCTAACGGGTAGAATCGTGCGTGTGCGGCGAACTGTGCTTTTGTATGGAATTGACGCCTTCCGGGGCCCTGATTCGATAAACCTAATTGGAAAAACTTATCAGGTACCTGACGTGTGCGGCGGGCCTTATTATTGCTCTAGAATTCTAGATTATGAATCCACAACATTTCAAAATTTTAACACCCTAATTTTATTAGCTTATATGAAAGTAGGTGAAAAATTAAGGTACCCGTATTTTTTGTTTTTCTAAAATTTTAACTTTAACACTTAAATTAATTTTTAAATATTGCATTTTTAGAAAAAGCCGATAACGGCTAAAAGTATCAGGTGTCTATGCGTATTCTGTATTAAAAAAAAGAAATGACATGAGCTGCGTGCGTTCGTTCGTTTCATTCGTTCAATAGTTCGTTCATGGTTCTTTTGTTTCATTTATTATTGTTTATTTTTGAGTTTATTAATTTAAATTTTATTCACTTTCATCAACAAAGATGGGTAGAGAAGCACGTAAATTAAATTCCCTTGTATCTATTCTATTCTATTTTTTCGTGTTATGGCTCCATCAGTAGTCCCCGTGTATCCTGTTTTGTTTTTACAACTACAACTAATACTTTTTAACACAGAGCTTTTTAATGCCAGTTTCCCTTGACGGCAGAGAGTATAGTAGCTTTGAGCGGTACTCGTTACACAGTGTAGTTTTTTCAAAATATCTCTTTAAAAATTAAATATGTGTATCGTGTTAAGCAAAGGAAGATCTCCAAACGGATTTTTAATTTTCGTACTTAATGAAATGTTGTGAATTGTAATACAATATTTGTTGTGTATATAAATAAACATGAAGAAGTTTCCACTACTTTATTTATACCATTTTGGCATTTACCCTTTGCAAGTACTGGCAACACCGGCGAACGTTATTTCATTCGATTTCTGACATTTCTGTACGATTTCGTCAATAGCACCAAAGAGTATATTATAATCATAGAGTACTCTTTTTATACTGATTGTAGTACATAATATAGTTATCTTATAAATTGCTCTGTGTAAATCATATATCTAAATTCTTGAAATTTTTCGATTTCACCTTCTATCAGCTGTTCTGTTTGGTTCTGTTTGCTGTTTTTAATAATTAATTTCTAATTATCATAATTGTGTAAAGCTTGTTTACATTGTAAATTGTATTTAATATAGAGAAATGAGCAACTTATACATAAATCCGGAGCATATGCTGCAAGGTGGATACTTCCACTCAACTTTAAGAAAGTTACAGGAACCGCACACAACTATAGAACCACATAATTTAATGTATCCTGTTTTCTTATTGTAAGTATATTTTCATCATAGATAGGTATTTAATTATACGACGTTGTACATTAATTAGTTGTCTTCTATATATATATTTTGACATAAATTACAATAAAATATTGATTCAATAAATAATGTAATAATCATTTTGTTTGTTTATTGTACATAATAATAACATCACCTATAAGTTCCCCGTTCTGTGTTATCGTAATCGAAAAAATGTGTTATATCAAAATCATGTTATCTGTCCCAGGGTATCCAACGAAAGACAGTCTCCCTCTTTTAGCCGATGGTATTTGTGAGGCTATACCTAACGAGTGGCCAGTATGTTGAGGTATATTTAGATAAGATGGAAACGCCTCTAAGTGTGGTTTGTCAGATTATATACCTACATACATTTTTAATTAAAAAAACCATTGGTAATTGGCCCGAATCAATCCATAGTTAATACCAGATGTCATCTATTACTAATGTATTTAATAATCACTTCCTTTGTTAATTAAACAGAATAATACCTTACATTTAATAATACTTTACATTAAGTTTTATTTCTGTGTTGTTAGAGTGTTATAGACACTCTGGATAAATAATATGAATGCCCTCAGTAATGAATGCTGTATAAATATATACAATATTTTGTCTGCCTCTATTCTATAGGTTGACATATTTGATAAAGAGAGACTAACATAACATACATTTTTTATAGCATTTATTAGTACCTAAGGGGGTTAATTTATTTTTTCTTTCATCATGGGTTGCTTTACAGCTCTCTTAAGGCGGTCAATGTAAGTATAATATCAGCCGTCAGGTCTTAGATGGAACGTTCGGAATGTTATCCACTGTCATGCCCCTTCCTTCAGTTACCCTTGATCAGCCAGTAGTCTTGCTGGGTGGCTGCCATGGTAATGTTTTGCACAGTGTATGATGGCCCATTGCCTGGCTGAAGATAATTTGGTTGGGGAAAATTATATTTTAGGAAAGCAAGAGCATATCTATACCATTATAATAAAGCTGCCAGTTGGATTTGAAAAAATATTTTTGCATTTGATAGCCCAATTCTTGAGGAAGGTTATATAACATCACACTACCCTCCCCTAGTTGCACTCACTCATGACCAAGGGCACAAATATATTGTCTTGTAAAGTGCCAAGATTTTTGATGGTATTGTATGATGGAAGTCAGATTATTATGTTTAAATTAAATAAATGTACCAAACCAGTTGGTTTTTTTAATTAAGAACTTATGTACATTATCTGACAAACCACACTTAGAGGCTTTTCCATCTAGATATACCTCAAAAGAACTGGCCACTCGTTAGGTATAGCCTCACAAATACCATCAGCTCAATGAGTAAGACTTGGTCTTCCGCTGAGTACCCAGGAACCATAACATGAAAGAAAAAATTGTAATTGATTATTAATTTTGATTTTAGAGAAAATGATGATGAAGTCCAACCTGTATCAAGCATGCCCAATGTATTTAGATATGGTATCAACAAAGTTATACCAGCCTTGACTGACTTGGTGAGTCAGGGTTTGCAGTCCATACTTATATTTGGAATTGTTGAAAATTTACAAAAGGTAAATAATTATGTTTATGTATGGCTTTCCTGCATATTTTGAAGCATGTAACTGTCTGTTTGACTCCCAAATAATGTGAAGATTTATATACCTAAACCTAGCTTGTGAATCTATCTAATTGTAATAAAATTGGTCCAGTAGTTTTGAGTCTATAAGTGACACAAAGATTATAACATATACATGGGGTTCTAAAAAATATATAAACCTTTTTTTTTTTGTTACATCTTTATGGTTCCAGCGTACCCAGTGGAAGCCCAAGTCTCCAGGCTATACCTAACGAGTGGCCAGTTCTGTTGAGGTATATTTAGATGGAAAAGCCTTTAAGTGTGGTTTGTCGTATTATGTATATAAGTTTTTAATTAAAACCCCATTGGTACTTACAATGGTTGGGCATATACTTACTTCCATCACTTATTATTAGATTCCCTTAGGGGGGTGGATTATAAAAAAGTAGCCTATGTCCTTCCCTAGGGTTCAAGCTATCTCCGTATCGAAATTTCATCAAATATGGTTCAGTGGTTTAGCCGTGAAAGGGTAACAGACAGAGTTATTTTCGCATTTATAATATTATAGTAAGGATGACAATGATGTGAAAATATTTACTACAAAATTGCAGGAGTTAATTGGATTTCACCAAAGCTTGTGATGTGGAACCCCAATCTTAATTTTTTTTTAAACTTCAGGATGCAAAAGGATCAAATGCAGATTCCGGCGAAAATCCTGTAGTGCGAGCATTGCCAAAACTACGCACTACATTCCCTCATCTCTTGATAGCTTGCGATGTTTGCTTATGTCCGTACACATCACATGGACATTGTGGCTTGTTGTGTGCAGATGGGAACATAGATCACGCCGCGTCTGTGAAGAGAATAGCTGAGGTCGCTCTTGTTTATGCTAAAGCGGGTGAGCATGACATTTATTCTAGTGGCCCTAAATATTTAACATTCTGCCGTATCTCATTTTCATAAACAACCTATCTACCTGTGCGAAGCCGAGTCAGTCGGTAGTCTAGGATATAAACTGTAGAATATATATAAATGTGCATCATGTGCATGCTCGAGAGGCGTTGCCTTCAGCTTGCCTTGAATAGTTCCTTTGACCTGAATAAAACAGTACTTCGTTAAAGTTTCTTTATGAACATGCAACATAACAACCGTTCTAAAAACAATCATCTATCAATCAATCATATTTGTATTTTTAATTCAATAATTTTATAGTAGGACTCTTAACATTTCACTCCCTACTTTTTTTTTTCTTTGGGACAATAAACAATTACACAATACAAGGTATATCTTAAATTATACCTAAGTAAATAAACATACAAATACTAAATATCAGCGACACGACGATTTTATATATGTGTTAACATATAGTACTTGGCCCATGGAGGCCATATTAACATACAAAAAAAAATAAAAATATAGTTCATACAAAAATCCCATAGAAAAAACCCACTGTTCAGATCAGTGTAAAAACCTGGTTCGGTTCTCGGACTATTACAAACATTAAAAAAGTTTTCCCGAATTTTCAAATTCTCCGAGCAATTTTTCTTTTCCTAAAAACTTTATTCGGTTTATTACCTAAATTAAAAAAATTGCCAAATCGGTCCAGCCGTTCTCAAGCGATGCGCTTACCAACGAACAGCATTTATATTTTATTTATATAGATTTGACATATTGGCCGGTTATTTCGTCTTACAATGTCAGTACTAAAAATACGTAAGCAGACTAATAAATAAATGGCCAGTTCAAATTATGGAATGGGCAGTTAGATAAATAGTTCGGCAGTTCACAGGGAGCGAAGGTTGAAAAGAGAGGTAGATTTTCGTTAGAAGGGGCGGATCATAAAGCGCGCGACTCGGAAGCGACTAAAATATTACTAAAAACTTAAGTTGCCCCCCCCCCCCCCCCCCCTATATATTCCGAATAGATATTTCGAAACGAAATTCCTGAACGGAATTCCGAGTGTATGGGCCCGGCCATAGTGTTTATAGATAATACCGCCGACCGCGATACGATATGTCTTATTAGTCGTCAACTAATCACAACCATCACAGCACGAACAGGATTAAACTGGATTCCACATCACGCCATTACGAAAACGCAAGCATGACCGGATGTGGAATCCAACTTTCATCTTGTTGTCACCTGGGCCCAAGAATAAATGATAGTATTGGTATCCTTTAGTAGCACCATCGCCAGTTGTAATCGGTACTCACAAAGTATATTTTCTCTGTAGGGGCGCATGTCGTCGCACCGTCAGACATGATGGACAACAGAATTAAGGCTATAAAGGAAGCGTTGGTCAGCTGTAAACTACAAAATCAGGTACTTTCGTCTTATTTTATAATAGCTCAATCAATGTTAATCTGAGTAACAATAGCTGGTAAATCGGTAGCTAGGATGTTCCCGCCGACTGTGATATATCTTATTCATCATCATCATCATCATCAACCTTTTAAGATCCACTGCTGGATCATGGTCTCCCTCCCTCAGGTGCCCCATTTTTCTATTTTTAGTGGTGCTCATTGAGAGGAATTGCCATAGCCACCACGCTCGGCAGGCGCGTTACGTGCCCTCCGGAGCACGAGGTGTCGATTTAAGCACATATTCTTAAAGAAAATTGGTGCTTATCATTTTGGCAGCTCCCGAACACAACCGTAACACGGTTTCGGGAGCTGTAAGGCGGCAACCCGTGAAGAAGAAAAAAAAAATCATTTTGGCAACGAGTAGGAATCGAACTCGGGACCTCCGGTTTCAAGTCCACCGTCCTACCGTATATATATATATATATATCTTATTATCTTATTAATCAACGACTAATAACAACTATCACAGCGCGGACGGGATTAAACTGGATTTCCCATCGCGTCTCGGGCGGGCGCGTGCGTTGGTCACCATTCTTTTATAGACATGTGACTCACTTGGTGGAAAAGTTGTGACAAACATGTGTGCATTAAACATATGTTTCTCATATGATCCTGGATCTACATCTGTTAAAGAAGTGACATCTGTTTTGTTTAATAAGAACAACTGGTAAAAAGTGGACATTGTTACTGGTGTCTCCTCTGGCCACACTCAACACTGCTAGGTATAAAGTCCGTGTTTTATTGTAAACTTGGTTGCAGGTATCTGTGTTGTCGTACTCTTGCAAGTTTGCGTCTTCCCTCTACGGCCCGTTCAGAGACACTATGAAGAGTTCTCCGATGGCTGGTGACAGGAAGTGTTACCAACTTCCACCGGGTAGTGCCGGTCTTGCTGCTAGAGCTGCGGTAACTGTTTTATTTTTACCCGACCACGGCCGAGGAGGATTATGATTTTAGCAGTTTAAGTTAGTATCTAGAAGCCAAGTTCCAGCCAACAGAACTGGCGAGCAGCACCGAACCATTTGGAGCCACCTTTGATTTGGTTTATCTCAAATGCATGAGACGTAATTCGAGAATTCATTTTCATGATAATTCATAGTAGGTGCCTAGATCTTATCAATCTATTTCTCGTGATTGAAATGTGACATGAAAATTATTAAAAAAAAATTCCGGGATAAAAAATAGTCTATTTCAATCTGCGGGATCTATCAATGCATTAGTGGCTGAGTAGAGCTTCATTCCTTTGCCACTAGTTTGCTAAATAAAAAAAGTCTCCTTTTGTGAAGATGGCGTAGAAAATGGTTGTTTTATAAATCCAATCCTGTAAAATCTAACCATAACAGGTTTTCGGTCATAATTTCTGTGCAAAAAATCACGTCGATCCGTTGGTCCGTGAAAGATTGACAAACAAACACACTTTTTCATTTATAATATTAGTTAGAATTAACTTTTTTTACTTTCCGTCAGGCTCGCGACGTTGCCGAGGGTGCAGACTTCCTGATGGTGAAGCCGGGTCTGCCCTACCTGGACATCGTGCGACAGACCAAGAATCAGTTCCCGCACCATCCACTGTTCATTTACCAGGTAAGGCCAAACGTTTCCAGTCTCCAATTGTTTAAAATAGAAGATTGGCCGATTATTTCACATAATATAATAATATATGTGACATAATAATATGGATGTCCCCTCAAATTGATTCAATTTAATTTTGTGATATTCTTCTCAAAGGTATCCGGAGAGTACGCGATGATATCTCGAAGTGGGGATGGCAAGGAGATGGAGAGCACATTGATGGAGTGTCTCATGTCCATGAGGAGAGCTGGTCAGTATATCCTAGGAATGGGTTCTAGGATTTTGATCCAACTTTTTCTACTAGACAGTTAGGTTAAGGGATGCCCGAGAACTACACGCTGATGGGCCGAGCCGAAGTCATGCATTATCACTATGTCAAATCTAAGTTAGCAACAGTGTATCGAAAACTACGGCTCTTTAGAACCATGAATCATAAAAATATGGCTCAATTTCAAATAATAACAATCCTTTTGGGGTGAGGAAATGTTGTATAAATAAACTCACTTTCCAGGATTAACTTAGATTTGCCATATTTTTGACAGATACAAGATGACCTTGACCACCGCTCCTTAATAAAAGTCCCCGCCGCGCTGAGTTTGTGTTTGTTCTGGCTAATTTCAGAAACTACTGTACGGATTTTAATACGGTAGTAATAGAATTCAATAGAAAGGAAGGTTATAGGCTATAATATATGAAGATTTTGCTAAAACTTAGCCACCTGTATGATCTCTCTATCATCACGCCTTTTATCCCAAGAGGGGTAGACAGAGACCATCGAATGTCATTTGTTACGATCCTGACATACCTCTTTCGCTTCATTTATATTCATCATACCTTTCATGTCGGCTATTGTGTGTAGGTACTTTTAATATTTCCATCGATCAATTGTCTCTGCCTCCCCTCTTGAAATAAAAGGCGTGATGATAGAGAGATGCTAGGTAGATTGCATTCCCCTGGTAAAATTTTTTTTTTAAAACAATTTTCCTAGCCTATTTGATAAATACATATGTTCCATCCATTGTAGCCATGTTGGCCTAGTAGCTCTGCTCGTACAACCTAATCCCGCAAGGATAGGTATCCCATTTTGTTGCTTATTAATGCTATATTATATTTTCAGGAGCTGACTGCATAATAACTTACTTTGTTCCTCTAGTTTTAAGTATAATTTCCAAGAAGTAATATTTGTATTATGTTACACATTTAATACGGGATTAGGTAACTTAATATTACTGTACAATAGACTCGTAACTAAGGATATAGAAAACTTTGCATTTTAATTTGTGGTTTTTTTGTTATTTAAAAATTGGGATCGTGACAATTAAGATCTATGAACTGCCATGTTCTGCTGAAATAAAGAAAAACTGCGAGAAAAATATTAAATAGTTGGGCGCCAAAGTAACCTAAGGAATTTGATTAAAAGCCATTGAAGATTTTTCGAACACGAAACATATTTACTTACCTACTTGATTAATGGTTAACTGGCTAAAATTGGACACTGTTAGTGATGTTTCTCGCCACATCATGAGGTATAAATGCAAGGTTTTCCTTATGTTGATTTGTGAGCTATATAAGTATGTAAAATGTTGTTAAAATGGTGCTTAATTTTGTTAGAAAATATTGCTGTGTCTGCTCTCAAGGAATGGAAGTACAATTTTTGTTGTTTCTTTTTAGGGTCATAGGTAGGGTGTCATATACAATATATTATTTATAAATAAATGTTTATTTGTTCTTTTGTTGTTTTTAACCGACTTCCAAAAAAAGAAGGAGAAGGTTCTCAATTCGGACCGTATTTTTTTTTTATGTATGTATGTACATCGATAACTCCGCCAATTGTAAACCGATTTTGATGGTTTCTTTTTTAATCGACAGATAATTCTTCCGGATTGGTCCCATTTTTATCTCATAAAAATTGGTTCATTAGTTTTTCAGAAATTAAAAAAAAACTGACTTTATAAGTACATTTTTCTTGATATCTCGATAAAATATGTACCGATTTTGACGAATTATTTTTTTTAAGACATAATAATTTCTCGACATTATCTCACAGACATATGACGAAAATCGGTTTAGTAGTTTTTCAGAAATTCAGTAATTAATTTCTGTTTACGGCTGAAAATTATGTATCAGAAAAAGCCTTAGCAACGGTTGCTATTGACACGAAGTTGTCAATTTTCGTGACGATGGTCTAGCGGTATGTAATGGGGTGCATAGGATGCACAAGCACATGGTTCAATTCACATCCACAGCGGTATTTTTTTTTATTTTCCATCAATATTTTTTTAGTTGCGTTATTATTTGTCTCTCAAGGCAGCAAAATCCCTTAAAAGGGTAAAATAAACCTTTTAAAAAAAAGTGCACCGACTTCAAAAATTTGCACTGAAAAGTAAGAAATAATAAAAATTTCGTCTTAGAATTTGAAGACGGTTGGTGCCAAATTAGAAACAACTTAGTAGAAATTCACTAATCTAGACAATTTATTAGGAACCTACGATCATCAGTACATACAAACATAGATAATATTGAACAGATCTTTATCTTCTTAGATATTTACTTAGTTTTGTATCCTAATTTGGCACCAACCGTCTTCAAATTCTACGACGAAATTTTTATTATTTCTTACTTTTCAGTGCAAATTTTAAGTCGGTGCACTTTTTTTTACAGGTTTATATTAAGCAAAATCCACATAACGGAAATTGCAATCGTTCTGAGTAAATACATTAGCCAGGGCCATTGCAGCATCCATCCATGGCTCTTGAATGTGTGGATACTGTGAATCGACTGAGAACTTTCTAATGTTTATGGTTGTACCAATTACTATCATGTTTTGGAGGTAAAGTAAGTATTTATTACTCCAGCCTATGGTGAGTATTGAACCTGGCCATTCCAGGTTGGAAATCCAACGTTATCGATTCTTTTATTATGAAAATAAATACATACTATCTCTTTTAATTAACCAATTCAGATAATCTATTTTTGTTACAAAAGTAAGACAGATAACACGAATTTTATCTTTCTCGAAAATTACAGTAGATACCAGATATGACACGCGCTTACTATGTTATATTACCTACATAATTCTTGAGAACTTATTGTAAACATATTTTTATATCAATTTAATTGAGAAAGTTCTCTTGATAACGTAGGTAATAGTTACTGCATATATACCGTTTTACGGTGTAGTTATGTCGCAATGACTGTACGAATTTACATTCATTATCGGAATTAAATATACTAAGCACGACCAAATCTCCGCCCTGTCAATTTTGCAGGTATAGAACACTGAAAATTCCTGAAAATTCTTTTGTAACTATTTAAACAATCTAGTCTAGAATATAGAACAAACCGGAATACGCATGCGTATTCAATGCGCATTGACAGGGCGGAGATTTGGTCGTGCTTCTCAAGAATTATGTAGGTAATACACAGGGCCGGATTTACCCTTAGTGCCGCCCTGGGAGTTCTGGGACACCATGAAAAATAACTTAAATCTTACATAAAAAAATAATAATAAATGAAATTAATCATTTATTCTTTTCATTATAAATGGGATAAATAAACGTTAAATGTGCAAATGTTTTCAATACTTACAATATTTTTTAAAGCATTTTCGATAAAGCGAAAAAAACATTTTTTCTCCGAATATTGCCGCCCCTGGAAATTTGCCGTCCTGGGCACTGGCCCCTGTGGCCCCTAGGGTAAATCCAGGCCTGAGTATACCTAAAAGCACATTTGTGTCCACAAAAATACTTAAAATAATTTTGGGATAATTTCATATTATCAAGAGATAGGATAATATTAATAAAAATAACACCTTTTCTATGTTATTAATTTTTCTTATATTGTCTTTTTATCAAGAATTTTTATAAAGATATTCCCTCCACTGATCATCTCCTCGTGACAAGAGGGCTGGCTCCTTCCTCGCTCAACGAATCAGCATCGCGATTCAGCGGGGAATTTATTATACAGGAAGGATTTATGAGAATTTTGTATTGGATGGATAGAATGCTGAACATCGCGTAAACGTTTTCTTGAAACTTAAAAAAATTGCTATCAATATACCTGAGCCTATTTAGCTAAGTTTTAGTCACAGAACATTATAAAGGCAATATTATATAAAGGATATATGATTGCCTTTTTTTATAGATAAAAAAATCTGTTTTAATGTTCTGTGGTAAAACCATAGCATTACAAAAACATGATAATTCACTTTGAAATCGTAACGGTTATCAAGTGAAAGTAAACTCGTAAAGCTCGTAAGAACCTATCGCCCGCCGCACACGTCTACGGTTTTCCAATTAGGTTACCAGCTGGGTTAGCATATATTTTGACAGCGACACTTTCGTTTCGGTCGAATGGCCTTGAACAGGGCAAAACGTTCATGTCCAACAAGGACCGGCCAGAGATAGCCCGGGGCCGAGAGGTCCGGCCCAACAATGTGCGTGCAAATTTGCTATGCCGGGCAAAGACAAGTACACAGAATTTGCTCGCACATTGTTGGGCCGGACATTCTCGGACCGGGCATGTCCTGCACAAGAATGCCGAGCAATTTGCTTGGCCGGACAAAGACAAGTACACAGAATTTTCCCGCACATTGTTGGGCCGGACCTCTCGGCCCCGGGATATCTCTGGCCGGTCCTTGTTGGACATGAACGTTTTGGCCTGTTCAAGGCCATTCGACCGAAACGAAAGTGTCGCTGTCAAAATATATGCTAACCCCGCCGATCGGATGAGCTCCGCACACGGACGGTTTTTTGTATTCGGTTTCTACGCTCCCCAGTCGTGCGCTAGACGTTGTTACGATCGTGTCGAAGAGAAATTTAACTAAAAAATGGACGATGACGAATTTCTATTGTCGATCGATCGTAAATATTTCGCTGTAAGCATTATCTTTCAGATCACGATTGCGATAATCGTCATTTGTCATATATATAAAAAGAGAAGTTCCGATTCATTCACTGACTCACCAACGCCCAGCCCAAACCCTTGGACCTAGGAAGCTGAAATTTTGCACAGAGGTTCCCTTTATTATGTAGACAAAAATAAGGAAGAACATTTCGATATTCAACCCCTAAGGTGGTCAAATGGGGTAAATAGGTTTGTATGGAAAATCATATTTCCTGCGTGAATCAACTTGAAACTTGATTCAAATATTCTTCAAAACAAATGATAAAATACGTATTTTTGGATTTTTAAAACAATCCTTAAGGAGAGGTGCAACGCGGTATAGAAGTTTGTATAGGAAAATCGTACTACCTACGTGTATCAACTTGAAACTTGGTACAAATATTCTTCAAAACAAATAATAATACAAGTATTTTTGGATTTTTAAAAACGACCCTTACGTAGGGGTGCAACGGGGTGTAGAAGTTTGTATAGGAAAATCTATTAGCTGCGTTTATCGACTTGAAAATTGGTACAAATACCTATTTTTCTGGGACTGGGAAGATATTAATTTATAGGTACCGAATTTATACTTTTTTGAACTTCTGACTGACGGGGAATTTACGCGGGTAAAAGATAAAATTAAGGGAAATTTACATAAATTACGTCATTATTCCTAATTCTACGCGAACGAAGTCGCGGGCAAAAGTCTATGTCGCACATACTTTACACCGAAATTATACACCGTAAAATAACGCACGTCTGCAACGTAGGAAGAACACGGCGATATGAGTCAAAACCCGACGACCGGACCGGACGTGTGCGGCACTTCATACAAAATGTATAGAAAGTGCGCCTTCAGGTACCTGATTCGGTTTTATGACCAATCCGGTCGACCCGACGCACCGCTCGTCCTCTCTGACCGGACGTTAGGTTTTAAAACCTAACCGGTAGAATCGTGCGTGTGCGGCGAACTGTGCTTTTGTATGGAATTGACGCCTTCCGGGGCCCTGATTCGATAAACCTAATGGACAACATTTCATTTTTCGTAAGGTACCAAAATTCGAAAACCGTTTGGAGATTACATGCTAGAAAGCTTATTTTTCATTTTTTTTATTTTTTATATCCTTTAATTTTCGAGTTATTTTAAAAATACTGAAATATTGAAAATTAAGGATTAATAGGTGCCCTAATCTGTGCTAACCCTCTAATTTAAAAATACTAATGTCTGTGGCAGAGTTGAACTCAGGTGTTGCCCTCTATTAATTTTACCCATTTTTATTCCATTTAAAGCTAAATTAATAATTATTCTTTAAATATAATTATAAAAATACTTCTTTCATATAATATTTTTTAGAAGTTTTGCTAGTTTCGAATGGGCTATCACAGGAAATATATTTACGAGTTAAACCGCGGACAAAAGCTAGTATTATTATATACATTATGAATAATGTTGTAGGCGATTTGAGTTCCGGCTACGGCAACACCTATTTGGAACACGGTATATTATACTCTTTGCATTTCTATAACGTATACTCTGTGGCTTGACTGACACTATCTGTCACTTTCTTTGGGTGACAGTTTATATTTCTTAATTTTAGTCCTAGCTATGGTTTTTAGTTTATAAGTCCTCAGAATTTATAAAAATTCATAATTAAATTAAAAATATAAAAACTCAACCAAAAATAAAATAGAAAAATACGTGTAACTTATTTTTTAATATATTTTTAATTAAAGTAATAAAAATGGGTGATTAAAAAAATGAAATGTTGTCCATTGGAAAACCGTATCAGGTACCTGACGTGTGCGGCGGGCCTAAAAGGACCCATTCTGTCTGAATTAAATTTTTTTTTAATTAGGTATCTACTTAAAAGGTACCAAACACTTTTTTTTCCTACGTTATTTTTATACTTACTACTGTTCTGTAATCTGAGTTTACTACCGAAGACAACGTTCGTGATAGATGCGGAAAAAAGATGAGTTTGTTTTGTTTGTAAAATATTATAAATCGTTCGCATAAAAATTAGAAACACATATAAGGCATAAAAGAAAGTCTTTGCAGCAGCTTGGATCTGCCTTGTAGTTGCAATGTGGTTGCAATCAAAGAGAATGTAGCAATCACTATGTTGCAATTTGCATGAGTTTATTATTATCACCTACTTAGAACCAAGAATATGTAAATGTAACTAAATGTAAAAAAGAGGTATAATCGGGATCATAGCAAATGGCATTCGATTGTCTCTGCCTACCACTCTTGGGATAAAAGGCGTGATGATAGTCCATAGATAGATTAAAATATTTCTTAAACTTGCATTATTTCAATTTTATAGATATAACGCAATTTCTTGAAAGAGTTTCATAAAATTATAATGCAATCGTTTGAAATTGACGCCAAAAAATGAGTTTCCTATCAATGTCCACGTAACGAACGTGGGCCAATGGCGTTGCGACAAATGGTACAACTTGGACCAATCACAACGCAGCATTGAAAACGTCACTTTTCTGTCGACCAATCAGCGTCGCCCACGATCAAAACTAGCGCTAAATAACTACAGCGGCCGCTTCACGAACTTCAGTTCTACTTGGAAAATCGAACAAGACGCAGCAAAGAGAGAAAAAAATTTGTGAAGTGTGCTTTTTACAAGTGACTACAATTGGATGCTGGACGTTTCAATTATTCTACGTTATTCATTTCTGCAAGACAACTAATTATTTTGGGTAATTATTATTTATTTCTTTAGTTCCGGCCGTCATCAATTTTCCAATCTCATTCTGCTTCGTTACAAGTAGGAATTCTTATTAGACTGTTCAGATATCTTTAAATAAATGCTAATTACTCATAAGTTCCTTATAATAATGTAGTTTAATTCATAATATATGCAAATAATCAGTTTTCCGGCGTGGGACGTCAGCAAATTTCTCGAAAATTCTTTCACCGGAACGATGGCCTACATTTCATGTATTTGTAAAAAAAGTCCTACCGTTACTTCATTGCGTTCCCGTTATAATTTATTACTTAGTTAACTTTTACTTTTGAACGGGATTTTGGACATGACTTGGCGACAGATGTTACTGACGTGTCCATACAAACCATACAAATGCTACATGCCACATAGTACTTGTCCTTGACTCATGAATTCAATGAACTTTACATTGATTTTGGAACTATTTTACCGGTTTTCTCTATTATTTAATACCGTTATAACTACAAGTCTTAATAAATTTTACAGTTTAGTATGGAAACTATACCCATATGCTTTCTTAAAATTAAATTGTCTTTGCCAAACCATCTTGTGATAAAAAGGCGTAATGATAGATGATATAGGCAGAGGCTAAGGATTTTGGGCTTTGATCACTATCATAAATCATGAAAAATTGTCTTGTTTTCTTAATATAGTTACATTGCCCCACAGGTGGGGCGCCTAAACCAACTTTGGTTCCTTATTATATATAGGGGCATTTAAAAAATAAATAGATGTCCTTCCCTAGATTTCAAGCTTACTTCGTATTTAATATTATCAAAATTGGTTCAGTGGTTTAGCCGTGAAAGCATAACAGACATACATAGGGTTGCCAGGTCATCAAACAATTTGTGTGGGTGTCTTTCCCACGCACACTAACAACTTTGGCCCAGCTTACTTAGCACGGTTTCTACAATGAAAAGGTTCCTTTAACTGCAACTCATCATCCATATTTTTTTTTCAGGTTATAGTGGACAAAATAAACAAAAATGAAGTTGAGAGTAGCAGTGTTGCTATGTTTGGTGGCTGTGGTGTTTGCTGATGAGAAGAAGGATAAAGAGAAGGACATTGGTACTGTCATCGGTATTGATTTGGGAACTACATATTCATGGTAAATGTAAATTTATGTTGCAAAAATAATGTCTATCTTATTGAGAACCAAAAGTCTGTTGGAAATCATTACTTGTTATATTTTTTGTAAAACTATTGTTTCATCATCAATCATCACTCTTCACCCAACAGTAGGCGGATACAATGGAATGCTATTTACTGGGATCCTGCCTGAGATACCGTTTTTGCCTTCTTTATTTTTAAAAATAATATAAGCAGATATGATGTAGCATTATGTATCCAAACAGCTTCTCATAGATTCCTTCGTACGCACTTCTTTAAAAAAAATAGAAAGAGTTGGGAAATTTAAGGGTTGTCCAATTGGATTCTTATTTCATTTAATCTCATTCAATATTTCTTTCTACAGTGTTGGCGTCTACAAGAATGGTCGAGTGGAGATCATCGCCAACGACCAGGGTAACCGTATCACACCCTCCTACGTGGCCTTCACTCAAGACGGTGAGCGACTCATCGGTGACGCCGCCAAGAATCAGCTCACAACGAATCCAGAAAACACAGTCTTTGATGCCAAACGTCTCATAGGAAGGGAATGGACTGATGCCACAGTACAGCACGACGTCAAATTCTTCCCCTTCAAGGTGGTTGAGAAGAACAGCAAACCACACGTGTCCGTTAAAACATCGCAAGGTGACAAGATCTTCGCTCCCGAAGAGGTGTCCGCCATGGTTCTTACGAAAATGAAGGAGACGGCCGAAGCGTACTTGGGCAAGAAGGTAACCCATGCCGTAGTGACAGTCCCCGCTTATTTCAACGACGCTCAGAGACAAGCCACTAAAGACGCGGGAGTGATCGCCGGTCTTAACGTGATGAGGATCATCAACGAGCCAACCGCTGCCGCCATCGCTTACGGTCTTGATAAGAAGGATGGAGAGAAGAACGTCCTGGTCTTTGATTTGGGCGGCGGTACTTTCGACGTGTCCTTGCTGACCATTGACAATGGAGTGTTCGAAGTTGTAGCCACAAATGGAGACACTCATCTTGGAGGCGAGGACTTTGACCAGAGAGTCATGGAGCACTTCATCAAGCTGTACAAGAAGAAGAAGGGCAAAGATATAAGGAAGGACAACCGGGCTGTTCAGAAGTTGCGTCGCGAAGTCGAGAAGGCGAAGCGGGCTCTGTCCTCCAGTCACCAGGTCAAGATTGAGATTGAGTCGTTCTTCGAGGGTGATGACTTCGCCGAGACACTCACCAGGGCCAAGTTTGAGGAGCTGAACATGGACTTGTTCAGATCTACACTCAAGCCAGTGCAGAAGGTAATTATTGCTGATTTTAAATAGCATCATTCCCAAGATCAGGATCCTACTGAACTAACTTTTGATGTGTAATATTATCTTAGCTCGATATTTGCGTGTTCTACCCCATCACTAGTGGTCGATGGACTTGATCCGTGTCTCCCAACATTTTTTTTAATTCAATGTGCAAATTTCTCAATTTGTTGACTTATTCAGCCATATATGGCTCCTTTGGGTCGAATGCTTCATGAATTAGAATCCTAATTATCAATTTTTTTAAGGTATTGGAAGACGCCGACATGAACAAGAAGGACGTTGACGAGATCGTGCTGGTCGGAGGTTCCACACGTATACCCAAGGTGCAGCAGTTGGTCAAGGAGTTCTTCAACGGCAAGGAACCGTCCCGGGGTATCAACCCCGATGAGGCTGTTGCTTATGGTGCAGCTGTCCAAGCTGGCGTGCTTAGTGGTAAGTTTTGCAGCAGAATGAAACCGAATGGTACTAATATTCTCATAATATTACTTATACTTTTATCCTGAAAAACGATACACCCATTTCGCCTCTTTCAAATCTGGTTAATGGAAGTTATCATCTCTATTTCATCAGAGTCAGATTCCTATTAGTAACCGAAAACTCTGCCTGCATTGTTTTCACTCTACTGCCTGCACGCACTTCATTAATCCTCAAACAAATTCATTAACAAATATTTTTTGCTTCAGGTGAACAAGATACCGACGCGATCGTACTCCTCGACGTTAACCCCCTCACCATGGGTATCGAGACTGTCGGCGGCGTGATGACCAAACTGATCGCTCGCAACACCGTCATCCCCACCAAGAAATCCCAAATATTCTCTACAGCCAGCGATAACCAGCACACTGTAACCATCCAAGTGTACGAAGGCGAACGTCCCATGACGAAAGACAACCATCTCCTCGGAAAGTTCGACCTGACGGGAATCCCACCAGCGCCCAGAGGCATCCCCCAAATCGAGGTCACCTTCGAAATTGACGCCAACGGCATCCTCCAAGTGTCCGCTGAGGATAAGGGCACCGGCAACCGGGAGAAAATTGTGATCACCAATGACCAGAACCGGCTGACCCCCGAGGATATAGAGAGGATGATCAAGGATGCAGAGAAGTTCGCTGATGATGACAAGAAACTGAAGGAGAGGGTCGAGGCCAGGAATGAGCTGGAGAGTTACGCATACTCTATCAAGAATCAGCTCCAGGATAAGGAGAAGCTTGGTGGAAAGGTTGGTATTACATAAGTTTATATCCTTACTAATTCTTAGAAAGGTGTTTGTTAATTTAGGTAGGAGAATAGAGAAGTGCGCAGGGAAAACCACACGGTTTCGATTCGCACAGCGCCCATGTCAGCGCCATGAGGCCTTTTATTTTAAATTACCTCAAAAGGCCTCAAGATAGCCTCAAAAATATTGCCTTCTTACACCTGACACCATGGGGCTGGTCTGGATGGTAACTCCCGCTAAGTATAAAATGTGGAGAAGATTTTCGTTAGTAACGTCATTTCATTATTAACAACTATTTTCTTACCTAATTCTTTTTTCTTTACTCTGGATTAAACTGTGGTTTATTCCTATTATTTCGGCAGGACCTAGTTAATAAATAAAACTTAACAAACTGTATCTTTGTCAACAGGTCGCGGAGGACGACAAGGCGAAAATGGAAGAAGTTCTCGACGCATCCATCAAGTGGCTCGAAGATAACCAGGACGCCGACTCTGAAGAATACAAGAAACAGAAGAAGTCCCTGGAAGAAGTTGTCCAGCCCATCATTGCCAAGTTGTACCAGGGTCAAGGCGGCGTGCCACCCGCAGGCGCAGGAGGCGATGATGACGAATTTAAGGATGAGCTCTAAATGTGCTTAGATCTCTCAAGTTGTAAATGGCGAACTGACTTTTGAATGTGATACATATTTTCATTTATGAATGACTAATCAGAGGAGCTAGCATCAGGTTCGCAAGAAACTTGTTCTGTACGCTTCGTTGTTCCTTCATAAATGAAAATATACTATATTAACTCTACGTGAAAAAAATCTGATTTGTTAATTTTTTTATTTCCATTTGTACACAAAACGTAAGAGTTTATATAGATTCGGGCGCGCAGCCAGGGCCTTCCACAATCGCATGGTGGTGTTGCGAAGTGACTTTGGTCTGTGATTGTAAGCAAACAGTTCGCCATTTACGAGTCAAGTTTGTGTTGTGTATATTTATTTGTATGAAAGTTGTGCGCGGCTATTCCCAGTTAGTCTAAGCAATGTGTGGTGTGGAATTGGCTGAAAATTTGCAAGCAGTTGAAGAAAAGCGACTGATTTCAAATTTTTTGTTATTTATATTGTAAAAGAAGTTTTGCATGGTGATGTATGAATCTTATTTTGTATGTAAAGTAAAAGTTACTGCATTTTTTAATTTAATGGCTATAGATGAGTTTGTATGAATTGTTATGTTTTTGCGAGTATGTTCCCGAGGTGGCCCCGGGAGTGCCTCCATATTCTGTATCATAATTTGTGAGACTGCATTGTATTAGCTCTTAATTATCTAGCTGAATAATTATGTAGTAAATATTTCAATTGAAGTACGTGGGAGTACATAATAAAAACATTTTTCTATCAAGCAACATTATTTTTATTTTTGAAACAACCAACAACATAAGTTCCTAATGTTTTAGAACCAGTAATAATAATCAAAGGACTTTAAGATTAATATAATATAAAATACTAAGTAATCCACCCACAAATCAAGAAAAATCCATCATGAACTTGTCAATGGATCTTTAAAAAATTGTAATAGAGTGGGATTCAGCGTCACGGAGTTTGTGGTCGTGACACGTTAGTCTCCCCGCGCATGTCGTATCTTCGCCCCGCATTCAATATCGGTAGACGGCGCGACGATTATGGCGGCTTGGATTTTTGTCTGCACTTGTTCTGAAAAATAGACAACAATGTTAGTGTGTTGTTAGGTAATTTTGGAATATTTTGTTGAATATACTTCTCGATGACGCAACCAACTGGTGAAAAGAATGGAAATTAATGACTGGTTGCCAAGGTTTATAGATTAGGGGCCATCCATCACGAATTTCATGACATTGGACCCCCCCCCCCCCCCCGTCCTTGTCACAGATAATACAGGTGTGGAATAGTTGTTTTATATGACATGTTCACCCTTTGTTGGACACCCCTCCCCCCAAGCCTGTGACGTAATTTATGGACGGCCCCTTATGGCCATTATTCATAAACGTATTTTAGCAAAGTTTTTTGTAAAAATGTGTTTTGTTTCTTTCTATTATTAGTACTTAAAGACAGGTTTGTTAGAGAGTGACAAAACATATTTTAACTAAAACTCTTCTAAAATGTGTTTATGAATATGGCCATATGTTTACATATAAACGTACATAAGTAAATATATTTATTTTATAATACCTAGAGGCATTTTCCCATCCACCTCTAATGCTGTCATGCCAACAGCAGCCCGCATCTCAGCCAAAGTTTCAGAAAAATACACGTCCAACTGAAAATAATTAAAATTAAACTGGACATAACATCTATTTAACGGCTTTATAAAAATGTATCCCTTTGCTATATATTTCAGTAGAATAGACGTACTGGCGCCAAACTAATTTTAATAGTGCCTTAGGGGTTTATTTTAGAAAAAATCCTTTCAAAAGGAAATACACCTTCCAATTCTCAGTATATTATCTCAATTAATCAAAACAATATTAATTACACTTCTAAAATATACCCTAAATTAAAACTTATATAATATTAATATATCTAAAAAAAAAGTGATTACCTACCCTCAGTCTACGTTACCTACCTACACCTACACACACTAAAATTATATTCTCAGTATAATACCTAAGTTACTCTTTGAGTCAGTCATCGACAAGACTGTTTTATATATTTGTCACATAAATAAATCACTATTTATCTATCTATCATCACGCCTTTTATCCCAAGAGACCCCTCTCAGAGACAATCGAATGCCATTTGCTACGATCCTTACACACCTCTTTCGCTTCTATTATATTCATAATACCTTTCGAAGATGCTCGGCGATTGTGTGTACCTACTTTTAACATTGCCTTCGATCAATACATTTTTTATATGTTCAATAAAAGTATCGTAGGTCGTCCTCTGCCAGCATTTCCTTTCACTTCAGCCATATACCTAAACCTTTTTAGTCAATCTTTCAACATGTACAAACTATTTATGGAATTAATATTTATTATATTGTAATATTTAACTTGACTCGAATGGCATAAGTTAAAATTGCAGCACAAGATTTATTTTCCAAAAAAAACATAACTCACCTCAGTGTCTAAGTGGGACTCCGTGTCCCGCGGATGTGATATAGCTCTCGGAGCGCCGGGCTTCGTCACACCGCCCGTACACCAGTCTATAGCGCGTGACGAGATACGATACTTGCATGTAGCATAATCCACATTTAGAATTATAACCCTGTAAAGAAATATTTTAAATGCAGGATTTAGGTTTAAAGAATTTTATTCTCATTAGAACAAAAACATTCACTTACACGAGAAAACAAAAAAATCTGATTTTACACAGAATGTAGGTCAGTGACCTAAATAACTAAGTAGGTATATAAAACAGAACAATACAAAACAAAATTACTTATTGACAACAATATGATCCCTCAACAGTTGAAAACATCTTGAAAACATTAAATTAATCTCGAATCTATGAAGAATCACGAATAGTGTCTTAAAATGGTATTCTTCTTCTTCTTTTATTATGTTTGATTTGCCAATGTCAAGGTGTCTTGGTATAACCGATTAATCGGTATTTAAGATAATACCACCGCCCGTGATAACAAATATGTCTTATTAGTCGTTGACTAATCACAACTATCACAGCGCGGATAGGATTAAACTCATAGAGTAACTTGTAATATTAAACTGGATTCTTCATCACGTCTCGGCGGGAGCGTGCGCTGTTCACCAAGGCGTGACATGGAATACTACTACCAAGATCAGAGAAAAGTGTGCCATCTGACAGTCTACTAAAATAAGTAGTTATAAAAGTAATATGGAAGTGGAGTCTAGCTGTTAGGAAAGAACCATGGCCAATAAGGAAAATAAATTGCGTGTTTTCGCTAATAGAGGCACTAGACTTTCTTCTTCTTTTTTAGCTTTCATGGTATTTGACAACAACTGGACTCCGTATAAGTATTATATGAGTTACATAGATACCTATTTGGTGGAGTGCTAGTCCTTTCCAAATTCTCGAACTCTGTGCTCGTGTTTGGGAAGCCAGTCAACACCCAACCGCGTTCTATGCAATCCTGAACGAAATGGGGAAATCATTACGATGCCTATGTGAAATTAGCTGATTATATTTCAGTTAGGTAATAAGTAACTTCACACTTCTTTTATGACTCCCTCAACCATCAGCTTAAGAAAATTAAATGTTGAGTTGATGGATATAGCAGTTGAACGGATTTGAATTAAATTCAGTACACATATTACCTTGAACTAGCACATAGGGGAAATAAGGTTAAAATTCAAAAGTCACCTGTTGCAACAATCGCCTTTTGATAATTTCAAGTTTTAGTTGACCACTGATGCCTTCGTTACGCATCTTGTCACCTATAGCGTCCTTCTTTTCTAATGCCTCCGCAAACTCTTTATCGAAATTCACTGAGGACACAAAATATATAATATAAAGGTACTAACTACTAAAATAGATTTGTCTCGAAGAGGTGTATGCCATTCCAATTAAGTTTGATATAAAAAAAGGTTTGTTTAATTTAATTTTAATTTAGTTAATATTCTCTTTGTGTCACGAATTTCAATGAGCATCATGGGTACAATGGATACGCTAGCAGGGTGTGCTTTTTCTAAACTAGTTACAGCACATTTAATTATGCTGCTAGACGATTTCTCAACAAGGAAACGGTCATTGGGCAGGTTGTATTATGTTTTGAACACAGTATCTTCATATATTCTTTAGATTATGGTCACTGCAGTGGATCATGTACTTTTACGCATCATAAAACTCGCATTTAGCTCTATACATCCTCTTAAGGCCACACATGTCACACCGACGCTACGAGGACATGCCTCTCCGTCTAGCCTCCGGGCAGGGGGTAGGAGTGTACCAGATTTACCGCCACCACCACTGCATTAACCGGGGACGGATACCAAGTTAATTATGCTAAAGTATCTAGCAGATAGAATAGCTCTGAGGAGTATTGTTATAGTATTGATCTCATGGCAAACTATCACAAATTACTATTACAAACTAATTAAAAAGTGTCCGTTATATAATAATTCTCAAAAATTTTGAACTATTATATACCTATGTTATAGTATCTATATAAATCGATGTCCTGGATGTCCACATGGCGTTCCATTATTGTTTGCATTAAACAAATTGCGAATATTCATCATTATTACAACGGACTTGACTCATCACGTAACGATACGACCGCGACGATGCAAAAACCTGCAGAGCTGAGAGCTGTTCTTAGCTGTTAGCACTTAACAATTATAGGTACTTTGAAGTCGGTGCTTTGTACTTACAATAGACGAGCCCGAAATGCTTGGCAGTCATTTGTGCCTGTGTATGTCTCCCGCTGCCACGGGGTCCAATAATTATAACGCGGTAAGTGCCAGGGGCTCCTACCACATGGTGACCTTGACCGGGACCTTGGGCACCTCCCAAACAAGCTCGTATTGCGTTGAAACACTTGTTGGACACTTTGTCTGTATCGTCCGTTGGGTATACGTGCACCTCCTGCGAAAATGTTTTCATCTAATTTTAGGTCGCGTAAGTAATCTGCCAAGAAGCCTTCCGGGATGAATACATTATATGATATAATAATTATATCATACGTATTGGAATGCGTAGTGACCTACACCAGAATACTTTATGTCCGGCCAATTAAATCGAAATAGCCAATCATAAATGCCATTGCTAAGTACTACGTACTATGCATGTCATGTACCAAATATCCAGACGTTCATCGTGATTGCGTTACCAATTCATCCAATTAAAAAGTTACTTAATACCTACTTACTTTCAAAGTAGCTTTGTAAACGAATTTAAGCCCCTCAAAGTCCTGTTGAAAGAAGTTTCTGATCCCTGTGTGGGGATCGTCAGCGGGCGGCGCGGCCACCGGCGGCGGTTCTAGCCATAGAGTCACGTCGGGCAACACACCTACTTGCTGCAGACCTCTTGCTTCGCGCACCGAGCACGGGTGATCTGTGTAGGTACAGTATAAAGAACCTAAAGGTTCACTGGCTGTACGGTTTCTATAAACCAAAACCTTTGCCTTTTCCTAATTGGAAAGAAGTGAAACGTGTTTGTTGGTCTAAGGTATAGTTTATCTATAACTATGGCAACTACGGCCGTTAATGAGATGTGAGTAAATCAAAATAACACGTTTTCCGTTAAGTTTTAAATAGGACGTATTGCAACCTAGTTATTTACACATTTTTATAATAATTCACAAATTTCCCTGTTACAGTTCCCTATATATAGAAAGGTACCTCGAATCAGCGCGCCTAATTATTTTCGCATTTTTCTCGAAGTTCTCTTTAATAAACTCATTAGTTTTGCATACACGTTACTTAGTTACTTCCTCATCAATAAGGATTCGAAACCAACTTATGAATACATATGTAGGTACCATTAATGAATATTCACAAGTAAAAACTCGATAAGAAAACTTACCAAACATGAGCCAACCCGCGACTGGCACCGGTTCCTGTGTTGTCATTGTTTTAGTAACAGCAGACAGCAAACTTATTGACACGCAGCCAGGAAGGAAGTCATCATGCTGAATCAAGGTAAAATAAATATTAAGTTAGATTTATGGGCCCTCGAAAAGCGTTGATTTTCATCCAAATATTATATTACTTTCAAAGGTGAACTACGAGTATAAACAATATAAGATTGCTCGACTGTTTTACTGCTAGATAATTATTAATTAAAAAGGTAAATATTTGCCGATTCGTATTGGTCCATAATGTATCTTCTTGTAATAACAGCGAGACCCAGATCTTTAATCATGTCCCTCACAACCTTATCGATATCTGCGAATATATTATTGGTATAAGTACCTGAGTTAGTTGATTAGTATCGACTAAACCTAAGTTAAGTTTCAGTCCAACCCAGGATAATGATGCCGCAATTTCTCGTTGAAACCCTTTGAGTCTCTCATAAGGAATAAGGACATATATATAGGCAGTTTAGTGTTTCGATAATAACTCGAACATTGACTCAGTCAGTGTGCTAGGAATTGCAAGATAGCTAATATCTAATTATAACAGTGATAAACAAAAAACAAGACAGAAGTGAAATATATAATATTTCCAAAATGTATAACAACGCCATCTAGCGTTATATAAATGTATGTCATTGATAGTAGGGTCCAGCCCAGTCCAATTCAGCGGATAGTTGGCGCTGCTATAGCTGTTTCACGGGCTTTGTTCTAGGATACCATAGCATGTCGGTGACGCGGTGACGCGAACCCATAAGATTTTCCTCAACCAAAAATCGCTCAATGCGCCTAAAGAAGTTTTCACTTCAAAAAACTAACCAATTTAGAAACTAGTACACCTGTGTCCAAAGCCACGACATGCATAAACAAACAAATGGACATGACGAATGTTTAAGGTCTACGTTTTCGTCATTTGTAGAGTAGTATATTCCTTGGTCTGAATCGAATAGGTAGCGTTAACGTTCATCACTGATTCAGCCCCCGTATTACGTATCTCAGTTAAACGCCTATTACACTATACAATTTTTAGAAAATCTAATTAGGGCCACTTAGGAACCTAAGTAGGGAAGCTAGTGATCACACTGCACTAAATCGGACAGACGACTCGCAGTCGTGAAGTAGAACCAAGGGCATTACACGTTTCGATTGCGCCGTATTTATCAAAATAACAAAAGACTAGCGACCAGCCCCGGCTTCGCACGGGTTTTTTTCGCATGTTAAATCTGTAGGTAATATCTTCGAAAATATTCATTTAAATTATATGCTGTACAGGGCCATATTGATCTATATTAAAAGCACAATGTATTTAAGGTACTTAATTGGATAAGGATTAATGTTGTATTGCTTAAAATCGCTGCGAAAATAAGCCATTATTTCTCGTAAAAAGTAAAGGATAAAAAATGGTTATTGTGGGTTATCCCTAAGAGACCACAGCAGACTTTTTGTAGACCTTTTTAAGGTGTACAATACTGTAAAACATTATTTTGATCTATCTCGTAGGGTCAGCGTTTGCAATGTAAGGGCAAAAAATGTCTTTATTTACGACACATATTAGAAACCTCTAAAATGATCAGTGTTTCTCTACTATATTATGCATGTTATATATATATAAACCTTCCTCTTGAATCAAAATCCGTTGCGTAGTTTTAAAGATCTAAGCATACCTACATAGGGACAGACAGACAGAAGAAGCGACTTTGTTTTATACTATGTAGTGATAAGGCTTGCCCTAGCTGTAACGGTGGGAACAATGGGTTAAAGAATAGGTACTTAATGTTAAGAAAAAAACTGTCTCATATGAACATTGTGTATATTTTTTAAGAGTAGATTCTGAGCAGTTCGATTATTTATTAAGTTTAGTATCTAAATATATTGAACAAAAAAAAGATGGAGTTAGCACAGATTTTGACAGCGGCACTTTCGTTTTCGTTTTCGGTCGAACGAAAGTTTGTCAGCGTTGCCAGTTCACGTGTTTTTGCTTAGATCTTAGATTTTACCGTTAACTTTAAAATCTTAAAGTAAATAATGTTAAAATAAAAAATACGTTTATCTACGAACTTTTCATATGCAATTTTTACAAATTCTACGTTTATTTTAATAATGTAAACTTATATAATTTTCTAGACTATCCTACGTCTTTTTCAAAATCCGAGTTGGCAACTCTGCACGGCGTACACTCTGCGGCAGCCGCGAAGCAAAGAACTGTGAACGCTATGCCTTTAGCAATAAGTTCAAAATTCTACCAAAACTATTTCCGCTAAGAAACTGGTTTGGTGTTCACTGTTCTCTTAAAATGAACCATAATGATATACATTAAATTGATATTGTACTGACTGACATAATAAGGTGTGACGTGTGACGTCAGAGTCGATCGGAAGTTGCTTGTGTCAATGTATGCTACGGATTTGTCTTCAAAACGAAACGTTTATGTCCAACAAGGACCGGCCAGAGAAAGCCCGGGCCGAGAGGTCCGGCCCAACAATGTGCGTGCAAAGTCTTTGTCCGGTCAAGCAAATTGTTGGGCCGGACCTCTCGGCCCCGGGCTATCTCTGGCCGGTCCTTGTTGGTACACAAACGTTTTGGCCTGTTCAAGGCCATTCGACCGAAACGAAAGTGTCGCTGTCAAAATGTATGCTAACTCGGCTTCTCTGTTTATCGTACATTATTAATCTGTGGATGGTAACCTTGGTTGGCTTTTTGTTAGTAACTGAGATACGTACAATACGGGGGTTGGGACTCAGAATGGGAGAAATAATAACAGTTTAAAACTAAGTATATAATATGATTTACCGATTTTCAATTGCGGAGACAAGAGTAGGATAACGTTGATGGGCTCTCTATGACTTTGAAGTCGCCTGTTCAGGTACACTTTCATGTGCTTCAGGTGATCTTTTGGTAGATTTATGATCAAGTCTTGCATTATGTCCTGAAAAGGAGTGACGTCTTTGAGTATTTACCAAAGGAGACGTGAAGGGTGTAAATGACCGAACAATTTTTTCTGCCACTTCTGGCGGGGGGGGGGGTAGGTAAACGCCTAGTACTAGAGCCCCTGTACCACTGTATTTTTCTGTCGTTTTATTGTCGCAACGGATTTTACGTTATATGATGATTATGTTAAAATACAAACATAATAATTATAATTAATGATTGGAAACACTAAGTTTGACGCCCTAGATCGCCTTTCCCGCGTTTAAAACATCACAATTAGGTACTATTTTCCTAGAGCTCTGTCTCGCGACACAAAACGATACCAACGAAATCTAAGGTAACTTATTACTGCGCACCTGCGGGGTTAGCATATATTTTGACAGCGACACTTTCGTTTCGGTCAAATGGCCTTGAACAGGCCAAAACGTTCATGTCCAACAAGGACCGGCCAGTGATAGCCCGGGGCCGAGAGGACCGGCCCAACAATGTGCGGTAAAATTCTGTGAACTTGTCTTTGTCCGGCCAAGCAAATTGCTCGGCATTCTTGTGCAGGACATGCCCGGTCCGAGAATGTCCGGCCCAACAATGTGCGGGCAAATTCTGTGTACTTGTCTTTGCCCGGCATAGCAAATTTGCACGCACATTGTTGGGCCGGACCTCTCAGCCCCGGGCTATCTCTGGCCGGTCCTTGTTGGACATGAACGTTTTGGCCTGTTCAAGGCCATTCGACCGAAACGAAAGTGTCGCTGTCAAAATATATGCTAACCCAGCTGGTCAGTATAACTGGTCAAAGGGGAAAAAATTGGCGAAAGGGGCAGCCCGTCTATGGCCCCTCCATAGGCTTAGTACTCTATGAGTGACGTAGACTACTTTTTATTCCGGAAGTCCTTTGCGATTAGTACTTACCTATAACCGACGAAAAGAAATCATGAGAGCATGTGAAATATGGAAGTGGCAGACTAGAAGAGGCCTGTGTATATTTTCGAATCTCATTTCGATAGTTTCATAACGCATGTGTCTATGGATGGGTGTAGCCAGAATTTTGTGGGCTTGGCTCACGTTCATACATCACACCCACCCTAAGCTAGCAAAAAAAGCTAAATTTAAATTCCGCACCCCATTTTTCTCACATTCTCGCGGTTAGAAGACAATGACTAACTTTAAATAGTTTATAAATTCGATGTTTTTCCATGTAAGGTATGAACTTTTCAGGCATCTCCAAGGGCCTTCTGGTGGTGTCCGTCTCAGTCATGATTACGTAGATACGTACGTAGGTATTTGCAATAAGTAACAATACAAAATAATGTTAACCAATTTTAATCAAAGGTTAACACAATATACCTATTTACATATATCTAAAAAAAATGTGTCAAAATTGTAGTGTCATGACTTAAAAGTGACAAAAAATTTAGAAAAAAAAAACTTTAGAATGAAACTTTTTTCATGCACTACTTTCGTTGCAAAATTGTATACAATTTAGTGTCGTGAAACAAGGAATTAAACAAGGAATATAATTACTCGCTTTAGTATCACAGCGACCATGGCATGGCACCGTCGGCTGACCGTCGGCATGTCATAAGACTAATGCATGCATGACGAAACTGTCTATTTACACGTGAAATTAACGGGTCTCCTACAATATCTCTAAAATGTTCTGATATAATATTAGAATATATATAGGTACATAAGATATAACATTACATTCTATAATTATTCATTTGCTATAATTTTTTTTAAACCTAAAATCGATTTCTTTAATTTTCAAAATCACTATTATCAAAATATATAAAATTAAGTTCTATAATTATTCATTTGCTATAATTTTTTTTTACCCTAAAATCGATTTCTGTAATTTTCAAAATCACTATTATCAAAATATATAAAATTACATTTAATAATTATTTATTTGCTATAATTTTTCTTTTGTCTAAAATCGATATCCGTAATTTTCAAAATCACTATTATCAAAATATATAACATTAAATGATCTAATTTATAATTTGCTATAATTTTCGTTTTATCTAAAATTGTTTTCTATAATTTTCAAGATGTCTAAATTATCAAAAGGTACAACATTTAATTATCTAATGATTAATTTGCTATATTTTTTCCAGTTTATTTACGAAATATTTATTAATATATAAAAATCTTCCTTTCTTATTATAAATAATATATATATAGGTATCATATCCGTTATCAACAAGTGATGGTTGTTTAGGTATTTATGAGTTTCTGGCGCTTCGCCGTCCGCTGCCGCGGAACGCTCGCTTCGCTCGCTCGTCTCGCGCTCTGTTTTAGCACTATTCGAACCACGCTCGTCGCTTCGCTCCTCGCTAACCTATTTTTATTTACAAATTAGGGGAATAGGAATCAAAAATTACTGCAACAGACATTAACAAAATCTACTGTAAATTTTAATAATAGTACTTATTTAAATTGATTACATTATAGAAAAATATTTTTTATGATTATATATTTGTAAATGTAAATAGAATGAAGTTATACGTTTAAAAATATAGTGAGTACACTTATTTTAACAATCCATTAGAGCAAATGATATTATAGATTAATAAATTTATAGAAAATGAATTTATATATTTAGAAAATTATAATAACTGCCATTATAGAAAAGTAACCATTAGTGCAACTGAAATTAGAGATTATAAAAATTATAAGACTTGAGATTATATATTTTCAAAATTATAGTAACAGCAATTATAGAAAAGTAGCCATTAGTGCAATTGAAAATAGACATTATAAAAATTATAGGACTTGAAATTATAGATTTTGAAAATTATGGCAACTGCAATTATAGAAAACAATACGTTATAGGAATTAATATTATAGATTTAAAAAAATATATCAAACAAATTTATAGATTTTTAAAATTACAGGACCTAAATTTATAGAAAATGAATATTTATAGCAACTAAAATTATAGCTTCTGAAATTATATATTTTATTTTAGAGCATTTGAGAGGATACCGAAATTAACAGCTAGTGAAACTAGTGTAATGAAACTAGCTTCGTATTAATGTAAATTCTGCTTTAGTTATATTGTTATTAGGCAGTAGCAAAGAGTATATAGGTAATAATTGTTAAATAACATACTTTGATAAAATGTAATATATTATTTAATTCAATAAGTTCTAACATGTAATTCGTTTTCACGTCCCAATGACAATGTCATCCTCCAGACATTACATTTTTAATATAAGCTTTGTATATAGCTAATGTAACATCCTCCCTTTAATAACAAAAAGTTAATAAAACATATTCCACATAACTTATAGATTTAACCTTTCTGGAGGTTTAATCACACGTCCATATCGTGTCATGTTTGCATATGTTTGCTGTTCACAATTCCTGGCACTTGTCTCTTCTCTACCAGTAACAACATCATTGTCTGGTGTCCTTTGTGTGTCTGTATCTCGATTAATGTTTTCGTCACTCCCAATGACAATGACAACAAAAAAAAATTTGTTATTAAAGGGAGGAGTTGGATCCTGACATAGCACTTCAAACTGTATTAACAAAAATTAGACAAGCTGATGAAGTTAACAAACAGCAACACTATTTACGACCTTCGATATCTGCGGAAATTAATACTGTTGGAAATAAAGGAAAAAATAAATGGAATTTAAAACAAAAAGAAAATTATTCCGCACAGTGTAGTAGATGTGGTAAAATTCCTCAACACTCTTTCTCTGAATGCCCAGCAAAATTTTCTACGTGTCTTAATTGTCATAAAAAAGGACATTGGGCTGAGAAGTGTAGAAGTAACAAGCGATTGTCGGAACTTAGTACAGATAATGCACAGAAAGAGGAAAGGCAAACAGAAAGTGCCCATCAGTATCTAGGAAGCATAAATAAATGTATTAATTATGTTGGAAAAGATCCATGGAGAGTTAAAATTAGAATACAAAATAGTATTTTTAACTTTAAAATTGATTCTGGAGCAGATGTGACCGCAATTGGCGAAAAACATTTCGATACATTACGAAATATAAATCTACAGTCCTCTACGTCTAAACTTAAAGGTGCGGCAGAATCAAACCTGGATGTAATGGGAAAATTCCATACTGAAATAATATGGAAAAATAAAATTGTTTGGACTGATATTTTTGTTATTAAAATGTTAGAAGAGCCTTTATTGGGTAAGCCTGCTATTGAGAGTTTGAATATAATAAATAGAATTAATGCATTACAAAATATACTAAATGAAACAAGGTGCACTCAAAGTGATAAAAACATAAATGTTGAAAATGAATACCCAAGGCTATTCAAAGGATTAGGTAAATTGAAGGGAGAATACGAGATCCGAATTTCACAAAATTCAAAACCCTATGCTATACCTTGTCCTAGAAGGTTAGCTATTCCCTTATATGAACCTCTAAAGAAAGAGCTTAAACTATTAAAAGAACAAGGAGTAATTTTTCCTGTCGAAAAGCCAACGGAGTATTGTGCTGGTATAGTTGTTAGACCAAAAGATAATGGTGATATAAGACTTTGCATAGATTATACAGAACTAAATAAAAATGTTCAACGGTCGAGGTATCAACTGCCGTCTGTAGACGAATGTTTAGCACAAATTGGAAATTCGCAATACTTTAGCAAATTAGACGCTAATAAAGGATACTTCCAGTTACCTTTAAAAGGAGATTCAAAATTTCTCACTACATTTATTACACCATTTGGAAGGTTCGCATTTAACAGATTGCCGATGGGTATAGCTTGCGCAAGTGAAATTTTCCAAAAAAGAATACAAACTATAATAGAAGGTATATCTGGAGTAATTTGTTGCCAGGATGATATTTTAGTAACAGGTCACAATTTAATTGAACATAATGAGAAATTGAAAATGGTTCTAGACAGGATGTTGGAAGAAGGAATAACTTTAAACAAAGATAAATGCAAATTTACAGTTCCAGAATGTACCTTTCTAGGACATACAATTTCACGTGAAGGAATATCACCTTGTAAGAGCAAAATACAAGCAATCATCGATCTAGAAAAGAAACAAGCAATAATCAATAGGCCTTGTCCAACTGATATAACTACAGTTCGAAGTCTATTAGGGATGGTGAATTATCATTTGAAATTCTTGCCAAATTTGGCTAATATTACCAAACCTATTAGAGACATTTTAAAAATAAAAAAAAATGTTAATGAAAAGAATATTACATGGACCAAGGCAATGATATACTATATAAACTGAGGTAGATGCGTGATTGACGCTCAAGCTATAGCAAGGCAAATGAGAGGTAAGTGTCCCACTATAAATTTGGTCGCGCACAGTCACGCACAATCCTACGACTAGTGTACATGTCTCTCTTGAGTAGAATAATCCGCAAAAACATCAAGAAAAATTACATTTTGTGTGTTCCGCTTTTGCAGAAATTATACTGCAACTGTAAAGGATAGAAATGATATCTCATTTCATTGGTAAATACAGAAATTTTATAATTATGGACATAACAATATTTTATTAATAATAATGCGCTGTTGCCAGTTCGCCGCTTGCCTGAGCGAGACGAACGATGCATTTTGTATGAGAGTGATAGAGAAGACAAAACGAAATGGCTGCGACAAACTCAGCGACTGATTATGGGGATGGTTGGTAATATCGGACCTGTCAATAAATTACATGAACCTATTTAAAAAAAAAAATTATTAAATGTACGGAAAATGTATATACATAATTATATTTACATTATTATAAATTTATATATTATATTATTGTTGTATGTATAGTATTATGATCTTATTGTATTTATTTATCTTTTAGTCTCCCTAGAAGCGGATTAATAAGAGAAAAATGGATAGAGATAATCAGAACCCAAAGACGAGAATATGATTGGTTGCCAAGTTTTTACTCTAAGATTTAGACGTATGGTGCAACGATACAACCAGCAGTTTTGCGAAGTGTACATATTTTCACATTCTTTGTATATATTTAGGAAAAATATCTGTAACATTCTAAATAGTAGTTAATTGTAGTAAACTTTTTTTTGTATTATTTGTTATTTCTATATTTTTTGGAATTTGCATAAAAATATCCTGTTTTGAATGTATTTATTTCTATTTTTTTTTCAAAATGGCTCCATCAGGGTTTTGATGATTCCGCCAATGTCAAGTAATATAGACGTCACAGTAACAATAAGCCGATTGATCGGTAGGTAGAATGCTCCCGCCGGCCGTAATATGTCCTATTAATCACTGACTAATCACAACTACAGCGCGGACGAGATTAAACTGGATTCCCCATGACGTCCTGGCGGACGCGTGCGTATATCACAAAGGCGTCACGTGGAATCGTTTTGAATGTATGTATAAACAATACGTTTGTATAAACAAACGTCACTGACTATATGACAGTTATTTTTTTAATATGTATCTATGTTGTAGTAATCTTTGTTGTATAGTTGTTTGTTGTCCAGAATAAAAAAAAATTTAAAGACTTAATTTTAAATTACACTACATAATACATAAATAAGTAGCATACTAATATCCTATACCAAGCCATAATCTACCTCTATGCTAAATTTCATTTAGAACTGTTCAGCCGTTTAAGCGTGATTGAAAGACAAATGGTCTATTTGTTGTAAAGTCATTGATTATTACATTATATTTATTAGTAAAAGTTTTTTAATTACATATTGTATATTTTATTATTCCAAAAATATTTCTAAGTAAAATATTGAGTGTTCCATTTAGACAATCTTCCCCTAGTTCCTCCGGAGAAGGTCACGCGTCGATGACGTGTCGCAACTTAAAACATATATTTATCTCTTTTTAACAAATGGATTTCGGTATTGAGCTGTGTTTCTCTATCCCTTTCATCGCTTGAATATATAAACGTAAGTAATTAATAGGTAGCTATAGTATTGTTCAAGCTGTTTATTATCTGCATTTAGTATGGGTATAACGTGTCTACTTATAGTACGTCATTGGACCAAGGACTGTAATTTAGCATTTGATGAAATAAAAAAACAATTAACAATGACAATGTCATCCTCCAGACATTACATTTTTAATATAAGCTTTGTATATAGCTAATGTAACAATAATAGTAATTGGAGATATTTAAAGGACTCAAGTAATTCTTATTATGTGACTAGTTATGTACTAACATAAAATTGGGTAACGTAAAGACCTAAACTTGAAATAATTTATGGGCGTAGCCAGGATTTGGTTTAGGGTGGGGCAGAGCCTAGATTATGGAAATATGGAATCTAGTCGCTTTTCAACATCTTTCTTGTCAGCGCTAAGTTATTGAACATTTTTGAAGCAGAATAATATCAGATTCTAATAATGGTACAATGAAAATTGACATGGTTCCTTGAGGAATATCAAAACTACCTTTTGTAGCCATGGATATCATTTCACTCCACAAACAAACAAGATTATTTAATAGTGTCGAAATTATGAAAGGAATCCTGGCTGGCTGCACGGGCATTTGTAAACTTTCAACTTTGCCTTACAAAAAAAAAGGATTAAATCAACTTGCTCTGTGTAAAATCAGCTGATTATCAAACACATATTGACACGACACTTGCTTTTAGGTTATGTTTTGATTTCGCGAAACCAGCGTTAGCCGATGAACACTTGTTTTTAATAATACGTAACTCTGTTTGTTGCTATTATAAGGTCAAATGTCATAATTGGAGTTGATAATTAATACATCTACGATTTCATAAATTCATTGTGTGTCGAATCGATACGCCTATCGGTCAATGTGCATCCGTGTAACATTACAAGCAGTTCCTTGGTTGGATGATATTAATTGATTACCTTATATATTGTTGAAAAGGTGCTCATGACAAGTATCTTAAGGTCCGTGAGATCCTACACCAAAACTGTGGTTAGAATGATGGCATCACAAGCCACTTATGAGGCAAGTATTTACAATTTTTTTTACTTAATTATGTTGAAATTTAAAACCATAATCAAAACACACATTTCCAATTTCAGGATGCTGTTCGTAAGTTAAACAGCTTGCAATCAAATAAAGCAACATTAGAGAAAATTAAGATGGACTTAAAAACAAAACAGGTGCGGAAGAGTGTAATTATGTGTGTGTATTATAATATGTGTGTTATTATTATGTACAATATTTTGAATGGGACAACACGACAATACTTCAAAAATATAAACCAAATTATTGTCACGCAACTCACCGGTCATTGCGACACAGGCACTTAGCCTAGTGCAGTGTCCGGGGCGTCACCGTGCTCAGCCTGTTATTCATAAATACCTACATCTCAATTCAAGACATTGTTAATATACTGGCTGCATTTATTGTACAATAATAAATATTTTTCATTTTCATTTCATTTCATTATTTTTCATTTTCAAGACTCCATATCAAAAGTATTATTATTATTTATTCATGTTCATATATGTCATGTATTTTTAACAGAGATGCACAAACTTGGAAGACATGGAGAATTATTTACTGCGAACTGGTGTCACATTACAAAACCTGGACAGTTTATCTGTGATACATGTAGCTGGTACTAAAGGAAAGGTATAGTAACATAAATATATTATAAACCATGTTTTGGTTATTTTGGGAACTATGTGATTGTCTCTGCATACCCCTCATGGGATAAAATGTGTTATGATAGATAAACAGATTAATTTCTAGTTTTAATTTTGTATGTTATCTTTAAATTTCTACATTATCATACTTTAATTGTTATCAAAGTATTATATTATTTTTTTGAACAGATTGCAATCCCTGTAAATCAAAACAAGGACTTTATCAGTGTTTCCCAACCTTTTAGGTACTTTGTATTTGTATGCTATGTGGGAGACCTGTGGGAGTTATTTACATAGATATTTATTTAATTACAATATTCCCCAGGTTGGGAAACTATGGCCTTTATTCATAAACGTTTATTAGCAACGTTTTTGTTAAAATATGTTTTGTCACTCTCTAACAAACCTGTCTTTACTAATAATAGAAAGAAACAAAACACATTTTAACAAAAACGTTGCTAATAAACGTTTATGAATAAGGCCGTAAGTCTTTATAAATATAAATTGTAACTGCAGGGTTCTACAAGTTCAATGTGTGAATCTATATTAAGACATCATGGATATAAGACAGGTTTTTATTCTTCACCACACTTGATAGCAGTTCGTGAGAGAATCAGGATTGATGGACAAATAATAAGCAGAGAAAAATTTGCTAAACACTTTCACCATGTCTTTAATTTACTGCAAAATTCAAAGGTAATATTTTCTAATGCTTTTATTGTTTTGTAACTAGCTGCTGTGCTGACAATTTCATATGCACATATGTGTATTGTTTACCTACCTGAGAAAAAAATTGCAAAGTTTGGTTTGTTATTAGTAACCAGTTGGTGATTAGGCCAACTATTCAACACTTACTATGGTACTGAAATGCCAGTATGCTAAATGTCTTCTAAATAATTATGTAATTGGTAGATGACATATAACACATAGTCAGTAAATAGTAGATCTTGGGTCTTATCAAGTTGATCACCCCTGCTTTATTAATTAGACACTTTATGTGCAGACTAAACTTGACATATCTTTATTGTCTACTGATTGAAACAAACAATAAATTTTAACCCAAGCTTATCTCAATACACCACTGTAAATCATATCCAAATTGGTCCAGTCATTGTGGAGATTAACACACAGACAGACAGACAAACAGATCTTTAGATTTTATTATATTTAATTTATACATTTTAGCATATTTTATATTTTGTAGGTTTATGAAGATGATATGCCCAAATACTTTGCTTTCCTGACAGTGCTGGCATATAATGTATTCCTTAAAGAGAAAGTTGATGTTGCCATTGTGGAAGTGGGGATTGGAGGGATAGTGGATTACACAAATATATTAAGGTATTATGATTTTACTATACTATGTCTGATAAATCACGCGACACTTTTTGTAAATAAATATTGAAACTGACATCGCCGAAACGCAGGCGCCTTTCAGCGCACATCCGCGATATTAAATATAGGAATTTCACTTCAAAATAAGTTCCTTGACACATATTTGCAGTATGAGATTTTATTTTCTAAGCTTGTAAATGTCAATAGTTCTTTGCTTTATTATTTGAATAAATTGGAAAAACTATCACAAGAAATGACAGATCATTTGTTTGTTATTTGTTATTGTTATTTCTTTATTTAGGAAAGTTCCTGTTGTCGGTATTACACCTTTAGGTTTAGATCATACTTCTATACTCGGAAACTCAATAGAAGAAATAGCACAGGCTAAAGCTGGTATAATGAAATATGGCTGTGAGGCATACACTGTTGCGCAACAAATAAATGCCATGGATGTTCTCCATAGAGTGGCCAAAGAGGTCAAGGTAAGATGATAAAATCTTATCTATTTCTCATTAATATCTATGTCAATAATGAGTTCCCGATACAATAAACTAAACTGGCTAAAACAGGAAAATCTGTGCTTGATTCAACAATTTTGTTTGGGTACAGAATGCTTGACTGACACATTTTCAAGTAGCAGCATTGAAAAAATGTTATATGCTTTCCAACAAGGAGTTTTAACCTAAAATGCTTGAAAGGCGGGTTTAAGAGTTATTTCAAGTTTGAGGTTTGAGTCGAGTTGCTTGATCACTTCTAGGGTAAAGATTGAAAAACTACAGTAAAATGCATGATACAGTGAAAATTGAAACCTTTATCATTTGTGAAATTAGCTAACACTTTTTCCTGTTCTGGTCTTTATACTGTATATAATGTGTTATATTTATCATATCACAGTTTATCATAAATAAATAACTTTTTATTAGAAGTGAAAGAATGTAAACATCCATCTTTGATAGTTTTATTTTTATTAGCTTTTCGATAGACCTGCTAAAATACATACACAAAAACCATCCAATTAAATATATTGAACCAACTCACTTTCAAGTAAACCTTTACAACTCATCTTATGTTAATTTTGATTTATGTAATAATGCCATTAAAATTGTAATTGTTACAGTGCCCGCTATATGTAGTTCCAGACTTCAAAACATATTTGTTTCCACCTGATTCCAAAATGAAACAACTGCCTGTAGAACTAGAAGCATATTGCATGAATATGTCATTGGCTGTACAACTTGCCCATGCTTGGATGAGAATTAAAAACAAATCAGATTCCTTGAGTTTGAAAAGAGTTTCTAACAAAGAGTCTAAATATATTATTGAAGAAATTGCCAGTGAAATTATTCCTATAAATATTTGTAAACCTCACAATGTGGATTTGTTTGTTAAAGATATACCATTAAATACTCTCTTAGGTCTGAAGAACTTCCGATGGCCTGGTCGATTTCAAACATTACACACAAATTATGCTAAGTTTTATTTGGATGGTGCTCACACTAAAGAGTCTATGGAATTATGTGCTGAATGGTTTAGCAAGAAAAACAGGTACTTATGTTAAAAAATATTACAATTTATTTAAACATTATGCTATACATAATCATATTTCATTAATAGTTTTTTACTTCATATAAAAAATTGCAGCACTTGATATCTTGATATTAATATTTACAATCTACACAGTATAAATGTGTAATGCTAACAAAATACTATTTTTTTTTAATTAACTTCATGGGTATGCCATGGTACCCAGCAGAAGACAGTCTTCCTCTTTTAGCTGATGATATTTATAAGCATGTATTTTGAGATGGAAAAGTCTCTTAGTACCTATGCTTTACAATTAATTAATATACCCATTGCAATTTTCCAATTATGTAAAGTCCATAATCAAATCTATATTATAGTCTTTTAAGAATTTTAAATTACAACTTATTTAAAAAAGAAATGCAAAGTTTGTTTACCAAGACAAGACTAGTAAAACAGACCTTATATTACCTACATAAATAATAATGACATCATACAATATTCTTCACTTACTTGAACCAGAAGTTAATTTGATATCTTCTATTATTCTATCTATATCTGTGAGCCACATTATCAATCTGTTTAGATAATCACCATCTAGCTTGTAACTTAGTAATAAAAGTTGTAAATGTTTGCATGTGGAGGGTTGCTGCATTAACATATTAAGTTCCCTGTTTTGTATAGACAATAATTTAACAACTATGATCGCGATCAATGTCCACTGTATTGGTTTAAACATTATATTATCTGCTTTTAATTTAAAAGTTTTAACAAGAGCGTGAACATCCGAGGTGATTCCTAAACTTAGGAGACCCAATGATCTCATTAAGTCTGGAATTACTTTATCCAAATGTTGGCACACAATACGTCTTCTTAATGCATTCTGTGCATGTTTTTCTACTAGTGGCAGTTGTGTTAAAATTGCATCTTTTGAGTTATCTTCATTTTCAACTTTCTTACAGTTTTCTACTTCTGTCTTTCCAGAAAGAAAAGCATTCACTTTTAATTGTATTTTCTTGCTCTCTTCTTTTAATACAGCATAATCAGGCAAAGGTTGACTCTCTTTTTGCAGTGTATTGTCCAATTTTTTGTCTTTTAGTTCAAGGAGGTTAAGTTTACGACACAAGAGTTCATTTTGATCATATACATTAGATTGATATAGTATAGTGTTATGATAATTGTTTAAGTAATTCTTAATAAAGTCGCCTTTGTCAGTGAACATTTTTTGCACTTTTTCTAACCCAAATAAAAGTAGCATTGTGTCTATGGACAGCCATTCTGATAAGCATTTCTCAACATTTTTGGTAATTATAAATATATCAGGCATTTTTCTTGGAATTGTTGTTTTTTTAGCTGTAGACTTTGCTTCTTTAGTTGTTGATGAGGTTAATGTATAGTCATTTTCTACCACTGGTTTTTCAATGACTTCACCAACAATATTTGATGGATAAGTCAAAGTTTTATTAGATTTATCATTTCTGTTGTTCTTTGTTTGTGGTAAGGCACAACTTGGTGGACTTACCTTAATTTCATTTTCGGAGATATTATTGTGAGAACGTAAGTTTTTATTTACTTCGAGTTCATCCAATTTATTGTTATCTAATTCATTTTTAGAGTTACTGTTGACACTTTGTTCCTTCACAATTACCTTTTCAATAAAATTCACATCAATCTCTTCACCTAAGCTGCCCACTATGTCTAATGGCAACAGATTAAATTTTGGAATTTCTTCATATTCACGGAACCACAATGGACTTGTGAGCATTTGCTTCTTAACATACATTGCCGACTTATAACATGGATTGCTACAGAAGTTCTTCCTTGCAGTAATGTCATAAACTTTATTAGTTTTCAGGGATATCCTGTACTTCTGTTTTGGAATATTTTCTGTACTTAAATGTTGAGAGCATAGTGGATAGCCACATAGATGTAATATAGATCTTTCCTCTATCACATCTTCAAAATGTTCTCGATTTATTTCCACTAAACATTGAAGGAAATGGTCTTCAGTCACTTCATTTTGCAATAAATTTTCTACTATACTTTGAGCTTTTACTGTACATTCTCGTTTCTTTAGAATTGCTTTGCGAATTTGTTCTTGAGTCATATCGTCAAACTTTCTTGGTTTCATTTTTGGCTTTGTCTTATTATCACCACCATTCATTTTAGGTTCGGCAAAGTATAAAATATTTAATAGAATCGACTGCAAAAAGCGAACGTGAAAAACAGAAAAAGAAATAAATAAATAAATTTTAGTAGACTGTAGAAAGAAACAATTTGACATTTGAAATGATTTTTTTTTTTGGTACAAATGGTACAATGCAATAGATTGCAATAATTAATTCCCGATGAAAAGGCAAAGGTCAAAGAGAATATAATCACTACGTTTTGGCAAAGATCATTTGAAATGAACGATTGAATGAATGAATTGAATCACTAACCATTCAATATAAGTTTAGGTAAAGGTATCAAAATATCCATGTTACAAAATTAAGTGTTTTGTAACTAAACTTCAATTGAGAATCAAATACTAGGTATAATGATAACAAATCATAGCTTTTAAAATTAAAGACAAAAAAATACGGTCCGAATTGAGAACCTTCTTCTTTTTTCGAAGTCGGTTAAAAATATAATGATTTGCAATAAGCAAATGTTTATTTAATATTGCAGTCATGCTGATAATCAACTAATATTCAGTGCTACTGGTGATCGTGATCCAGAGGTTTTATTGCAACCGTTATATGGAATTAAATTTCAATATGTTTTCTTCGTGATACCAAAACCATATAAAGAGCTCAATGAAAAGAATGGTATGTATGCCTGCAATTATTATTTTTTATGGTTAGGGAAACAATATTTTTTAATATATTATGTTTTATTTTTAGATAATTATTCCGCCATGGAACATAATGAATTGGTTTCAAGATGTAACAGAAATGCTAAAATATGGAGTGAAATGAATCAATATTCCACAAATATTGTGGTTATGGAATGCGTCGCCGAAGCTTTGAAGCAAATAAAGCAAACTACATGTACATCAGTTTTAATTACAGGCTCACTCCATCTTGTGGGTGCTGCACTTTCAATTTTGGATCCAAATCTGAACTATTCCTAATAAATAACTGCAGGTTGATATAATTAAAACTATCTTTTATAAATCTTTATAACTTTAATTATAAGAAAAATATAAACATAAGAATACGTAACTTTTCATACCTATGTGATTAATTTTATATACATATAATATAGTTCATTTATTTTTGTTATTAGTTTCTGTGACAATATTACTACAGTCAAAATATATCTATTATTTAATTACCTAAGTAATGTTTTATTCCTTCCTTTTACAGTAACATACGCACAGTAAAATGTTCATCAAAGTGTAAAAATTACTTGTACCGATTATCTATATTAATTAAGTATATAAAATTCTCGTGTCACAGTGTTTGTAACCAAAATCCTCCGAAATGGCTTTACCGTTTTGTATGATTTTTTTGTGTATATTCGGTAGGTCTGAGAATAGGCCGTAAACTATTTTTCACCCTCCTACCCCCACCCCCCATTTTTTTATCGCGATTTATCCATATGAACAATATCCAAAGTTAGTGGTAGGGGTTAGTGCAGGCAAGCCAACGTTTGGGCAGGACCTCAGATCAAGGAATTGATCTGAGGGCAGGATAACGTCTGCCGGGTCCGCTAGTTTTTCTATATAATTTGGAAGAGCGTTGTCTTGAAACCCGTACGTCCCAGGTTCAATTCTCACCCGTTCCAAAAAAAAAATCTAAGCACCAATTTTCTTTAAGAATATGTACTATAATCTAATAATAACAACGGATATTTACATCTGGTAATGAAGTGACACGTCTCGGTCCATTTAGTGCAGCAACAGGCTTGCCACCTGTTCTGTTCAATACGGACAACTGGCAAAAAGTGGTGTGTTTTTGTGTTGTGTTATTATTTTGTGCCAATTTCTTTAACTGAACAGAAGGAGTGACTGACCTGCAAAAAACTGAAGCGGAACGTCACTAACGAATGTCAGTCAGTTGTTGACTATGGCCATTCCCTCACCTTGCTTTTGCTCTGTGGCTACAAGTTGCTAGCTTTCTAGCCCGTGTCTAGCCCAAGTATATAATCTGTGGCTTGTTGATAAGAGGTGAAAGGGAATAAAATGTATTTAGATTTATTTTATTTTGCGGGCCAGCTTGAACTTTATCGATTCAAAATACTTTCTCCCGAGTAATTACCTGCTTTGTTTTTATACTAAGACTTAATTGTTTTTACAAAGTTTGTAATAATTCAGTACCTTCTCAGATTCTTCAGAGTTCATTGATATTTTGTTATCAATGTGTTATTGATAGCAAATAAATATGTTGTTAGTTTAATCAGCATGACTGAGATAAGAAGGAGTCTTGTGTGTCTGATATTGAAGTAGGTAAATAGAAATGAACTGGAATAGTTAGAGAGTACTTAATCAAAAGGTAAGTGTTACATATTATCTAATAACTAAATTTTCTTTCATTTTAATTTCATTTCAAAGGCCACACGAATTCTCGAGCCTCTACAGTTAGGCAGGCAGAGACTGTATTATGGGGAATGTTCTTAAGAACTCCATGACCTGGTCCTTCCATCCCTTTCTAGGATATAGGTTGCAAAAAGTGGAACGATCTTCCGACGTTGGTTTCTCCTGCTTTTTACAATTTGGGGTACTTCAAACTAAATGTGAAAAAGCATCTATCATACTGGCGGATTATAATCAAATATATTTGCTGGAGTCAGTTACATTCATGGACCAACCACCTTCACAAACAGGCAGTGGCAAAGTTACATGTAGATTTCCCTACGACTAAGGTTTTCTTAGTCGTAGAGATTTCCCTATAAATCAAATACAGTTTCAAAATCTTGTAATACAAGTTTTAAATATTTTTTTTATGGGATAGTTAAAATAGATTTGGCCTTCATTGATTTGCAATTAAAGGATGTCTTGAACTACTTTCTTTGTTGTCCAATATGGTCTTGCCAGGTTAAAAAATGATGATCTATGTTTAGAATACATTTTAAACTCAAAATTCATCATATCTAATCTAAACAAAAATCTGTATTTACCCAGTCGGGAGTTTACCCCAACAGAGTATTTCATGGTGCTTCAACATTGTGTAAGTTAGTGCTTGCTGCCTGTTCTGTTTATATATTGACAACTGACAAAAAGTGGACAATGTTACTGGTGTCTCAGGCCACACCACAAGGTATAAAGGCTGTAAAAAGATGTGTGTGCGTAGTTCTTTATGCATATACTAGCTGTGCCTTACTGTTGCACCTGCATTAATAGTTACTGCTCCGCTCCTTTGGGTTGTAGGGTGATGTTATATAGCTTATAACCTTCCTCAAGAACTGGGCTTATCAAATGCAAAAATATGTTTTTAATCCAACTAGTACTATAAAAATAATAAAAAATTAAAATTTAATTGAAAAGTTAGTATAATTGTATTTGCTTTCATATTACTCCGAAGTTCCTTACCAAGGATAATATTTACTTTCTGCAATTGATTATACATGTCATGTTTTTGTATGGTCACACCTAATACAATAATTGAAACATAATTAGATTTATATAAAAGATTGTTTCACTAAACAAATGCAGCGGCCATTGTTCTCTTCTTTAGTTTACAATAACAAAATATCCGCAACAAAGAGCTTGATATTATTGTAATTTAAATTCATACTTAGTATAGTAATGGGAAAATAAGTTAAACCTGTGTAGTTGTAGATTTTTGGGTGTCGGATGTGAGACTGATCTGGCACCATATTTAATTTGAAGTGAAGAGAGTTATAGCTTAGTACATCAAAAGTGGAATTTGTGGTTTGGATATTAATTGTTTATATATGTACTAGTTTCTGAAGTCCTGAAAAGAGCTGAAGTCCATAAAGTAAGACAGTAGTGATTACCTCATGATGATATTTTACTTGTTCTAGATTAGTGACAATGCATATGTGGATGTGGTTTGGGTATGATCTGGGAGAGTTCCTGTTTCCCAATCTGACAGTTGACACAAGATGGGCCTTTGCTCTCACCTGGATTGTACTGTTCTTTGTGTCAATACTCTTCGAAGGGTCAAAGGTAATAATATCTTTATTTATTCGGCACATTATTAGTTAGACGACCAAAACAGGATTTTCAGCCGAAACTGAATCTTCGGCCCCCATCTCAGTTTGGTCTGAAACCGAAACTTATTTAGACGTTAAAATTTATATTGTATTCTGAAATCTAGTGTATTTTTTAAATTTTTACTGTGTAAGTGCAATATCGAAATACGAAGTGTGGCGAACATTTCTATGCGCATTATTTCTTTGGTCGTACTGTAGTTATTTATTTAGGTTTATATAAAATAACTCGGCTGGCGACCACACACGAGCCAAGAACACATCCGAAGTTAGCCGAACGACGCCCGACAATTCACGAATATTTAGTTACGGCGCGCGCCGAATATTGGCCCAAAACGAAACTGTGGCCGAAACTAGATTTTTTGACCGAATCCGATCCATCGGTCAGATACTATTTATTATACAAAGTATTTAAGGAGACGCCTCATAACTTTTGTCCCATACAAATTACTTGCTTCACAACTTCTTAAATTACGCGATAACTATATGTCTTAGTTTTTCGAAAGATAAATATGTATATTTGACACATATTAAAAAAAATATGAGTATCAATAAAATTACACCTAAGTTTTATGAAGCCCTGAAAGTCATCAATTTCACAATTCTATATATAATTTCACATACTTTATGAAAACATTAACTACAACTTGCTATTTCTAATAGCTTTTGTATAATACTGAAAGAGCATATGTCCATTTTCGCAAGACCGATTTTTGTGAAATCGTTCTTTCTCATGTTTCTGGTACTTGAATCTTATCTTATCCTTGGTTATTTTATCGATTATTTTTGCAATGTATCTCTTAACAACTTAAAAGAGATATCGATAAAATAAGCCGAGCGGTATACTGAGTACATTTTGTATGTATATTGAGAGAAATTGTTTTATAATATGTAGTAAAGTGATAGGTAAACTTTCTAATAAAAAATCATAGACCGCATGTGACCATGTTCATCATGTTACAATTTAGTTTACAAATTGCAGGTATATTTAGCAAGATTACAAAGAGCAGCGCAGCTCAGACTTTACCCATACAGATCGGATGAAAGACGCAACCTCCTTTGTGACAGGTAAGAATACCTACTATTGAAAGGATATCATGAGCGCCAAATAATTTGAGCTAGTCTGACCATGTGATTACTTTACGACTTATTTGGCGCGAGTTATGAGATAAATATGGAAAGAAGCGAAAAGGAAAATTGCTACCCACTGATCAGTGATAACCCACGGAACCCAATCACGGAAGTATAGCGTAAATAATCGAGTTTGGGGGAAAATTTAATACTTACTATGTAAAAAAATTTTTTTTTCCAAGTGAATGTAACATCAAATGAAATGCCTCGTTATAAGGAATACAAATATATTTTTTTTATAATTTTAAAATGCTTAGTTTATATCTAAGAAAATAAACGAAAATTAACCCCCCCCCCCCCTCTTAACTCCGAAACTAACGAGTCTAAAATTAAAAAAAAAAAAAGAAAGGGGAATATAGAGCCTTTCGTATAGTTTATAGGAAAACCCTGTCTTAAAGTTCTGGCCGAAAAAATGGTACGGACCCTCAGCGCGCGTACTTGCAACTTGACCAATTATTTTTCTTTTCAGAGAACAAGTAGGCGCAATGGTGGCGACGACGAGCCGTAACGCGAGCTCCGGTCACGTGAGTCGCTGGTCCTCGCTCAAGATACGGTGAGATTGACATTTTTATTAAAAAAAAGAAGAGAGCTTCTCAATACGGTTGTCTCGACTGTGGAGATTATGGGGAGTGTTCAGAAGAACTCCATGGCCTCGTCCCGCCATCCCTTTTTCGCAGACGCACTGCTCGCTCAGGATACAGTTTACATCCTCACACAGTGGACACGTTCTGCATACGAACGAAAAAATTCAGCGACTCGTTCCTGTGTCGTACAGCCAAAAAGTGGAACGAACTTCCGGCGTATAAAAGAGTACTCTTTGCTTCCGGCGTCGGTCTTTCCTCCTTTCTACAACCTGGAGTCCTTCAAGCGAAGCGTGAAAAAGCATCTCAACGGGCGCGACTGGCGGACTGTTTTATGCTCTGCCAGTCGCGCGCATTCATGTACCAGCCACCTATGCTTAATAATCAGGCGGTGGCAAGCCGAGTTAGCATACATTTTGACAGCGACACTTTCGTTTCGGTCGAATGGCCTTGAACAGGCCAAAACGTTCATGTCCAACAAGGACCGGCCAGAGATAGCCCGGGGCCGAGAGGTCCGGCCCAACAATGTGCGTGCAAATTTGCTATGCCGGGCAAAGACAAGTACACAGAATTTGCCCGCACATTGTTGGGCCGGACATTCTCGGACCGGGTATGTCCTGCACAAGAATGCCGAGCAATTTGCTTGGCCGGACAAAGACAAGTACACGGAATTTGCCCGCACATTGTTGGGCCGGACCTCTCGGCCCCGGGCTATCTCTGGCCGGTCCTTGTTGGACATGAACGTTTTGGCCTGTTCAAGGCCATTCGACCGAAACGAAAGTGTCGCTGTCAAAATCTGTGCTAACTCCCCTGGTCACATGTCGTCTTCTCTATAAAAAAATTAAATGTTTTTTATCGATGTTCATGCATATCTCCGTGACAAATTTTCGTATCACATCTATATACTTAGTCCGTTTTCGCACTGCATCTGATCCGAATCCCTGAAAATACGTTCCGAATGGGTCGTAGAACTATTTGTATGATAAATCGGATCTACTGTGTAAACTATGATACAAATTCTACGACTACTTCGAAACGTATTTTAACGGATTTGGATCAAATCGGGTCAAAATTGACAATTTATTTTTGAATAATTAGCATAGAGCTGAAAATCGGTATAGACCTTTTTCTTTCTTCACGGGTTGCTTTAAGCCTCCCAAAACCTTGTAGTCAGTTCCAGGGTACCCAGCTGAAGACAAAATCTCTCTCTTTTAGCCGATGTCATTTGTGAGGCTATACACCTACCTAACGAGTGGCCAGTTCTGTTGAGGTGTATTTATTTATTTAGATAGAAAAGCCTCTAAGTGTGGTTTGTACGTTTTTAATTATAATAATTAAATGATTCAACCCCGACTATCTCAGCCGATTTTTCTTTAGGTTTGTAGTAAACGCACACCAGTCTGCTGTGTTCGTGATCCACAACACTGTGGGCTACTTGTTGATGCTGGCTGTGATGATATACAACGTGCATCTACTGTTGGCGGTCGTGTTGGGAATGATGCTGGGTAAGTGTTGGGTTTTTTTAACACTATGGCCAGCCAAGGAATGCCCGGCCCGAAAATACTTGGTCTTCCGAGTCGAAAAGAAAGATTTTGCGGTCCTAAGTATGCTAGCCCCACAGTCCATGCTTCAATAATCTGTTAAAGACTTTTTATCGTATTATATTATTATGAAGTTATCAAATCAAATCAAATGTTTTTATTTGCGAGAATACTTACTTAAGATTATGGTGAGTATATGGACATGTAGGTAGGTATTCAACCTGCAAGCAGGTGTGCAAACATTAATTAGATATAGGTAGGTACATTATTTTGATTCTAAAACATTGGTTATAAAATCTACACAATTACAATAAATTTCCGCAATTTTTATCCAGTTTTGTTAAAAAAAATAAGCCTAATATTGCTAGTTTGATCTATTCATTTTATTTAATTAAAACAATATCCAATAGTCTGTATAAAAACCTGTGTATGGGTGCAATTTTTGGCTAAATAAAATAAAATTGAATCATTCCCTTGAACCTTTACATCTGAATAATTTTTAATTACAGGGTCTTTTGAATCCACACTATTTCCGCCCCCGGCTTCATCCGTACATATTTTCGAACAAAATATGTAAATACTCAGGGATATCGTAGATTTCTATTCGTGATTTTCGTGAAAGAATTTTTAGAATCGGTTTAGTAGTTGTGAGATTAAATACATCCAAACTTTATAATATTAGTATAGATACTCTATAATCATGTTTTTTTCTTGTTTGATTTACAGGCCACTTTTTCTTCGGCACAAAGTTGACCCGCCTCCAAATGAAGTGCTTCAGTACCAAGCGAGTGGTCATTTGTACGCCGGAGTGCGACGACACAGGTGAGACAAAGGCAAAGTTAAAATTAATTTATCTGCAATGTTTTAATGAAAAATACACGTATTTTTTTTGGTTAATTTTTTCTTAATAAGAGTTATATTATAATTAAATTATATATAATAGGCGAAATAACTGTGTTGCATTGGCAATAAAATGACAATAAAAAAATCTGCCAAAATCATATAAAACAACCAAATTTTCAGACAATTTCCGTATTTTTTAATAACTCGAAAATGAATGGATAGAAAAAATCTTCAAACGGTTTCGAATTTTGGTGCCTTGCTAAAAATGTTCGTCATTGTTATAGTTAATAAACTTAAATACAATCTTAGTTTTGCTATTTAACTTTAACTTGTATTATCTATCGTCACGCCTTTTATCCCAAGAGGGTTAGGCAGAGACTATAATACAAAACAAAAAAAAACGTGCTAGCTACTGTCACCGTTCCCCTGTCCGAGATTGGATGATTTTCCAGTATTTTATATAGGTAGGTTTCTACAACAGAACTGGCCACTCGTTAGGTATAGCCTCACAAATACCATCGGATAGAGGGAGACTTGCTCTTCCACTGGGTACCCGGCACTGACAACTCGGTATCGGGAGCAGTACGAAATTTGCCTACTGAAAAACGGATGTTTTTTAATTTTCCAAGATCGCTGCAACACTGATAAGTGCAGTTGGGAGCAGTGTGAAGGGAAACTGTGTAAAAAGATGGACGCCCTAGAGATGCAGCAGAGGGATACCTCATTGTAAACATTATATTTTGTTGTAAATAGATAAATATTGTAGTGATAGTATGTTGGGAAACACGTAAACATATACAATATTTTATATTTTAGTTTGACAAAGTTGTAGTTAGCATCAAGGATATGTAGTATATTGGTATTGTCTAACACATTAGTATTGGTATTTATATTGACAGATGACTTCAAATTCGGTTAAAAGGTACTTGTGATACCTAAGTTATAGCTAAAGCGCTTATTACACTATACAATTTTTAGAAAATCTATTTAGGAAATAGGAAGATGTAATTGCAGTTAGGACAGTCAGCATCCTATTTAGGACAGTTAGGAAGGCCCGACCGCTCTACTTCCTAAATAGGTTACGATTTAGGAGAGTGTAATCGTATCGCTAGTTGGTTGGCGCCCGTGCTTCGCATCAGATATCGTATCTTTTTTTTCAATATATTTAGATACTAAACTTAATAAATAATAGAACTGCTCAGAATCTACTCTTAAAAAAATTCTAAAATCTCCTGGTTCCAAAATATGCACAATGTTCATATGAGAGACAGTTTTGTTCTTAACATTAAGTAGGTACCTACCCATTGTTCCCACCGTTACAGCTAGGGCAAGCCTTACCTTATCACTACATAGTATAAAACAAAGTTGCTTCTGTCTGTCTGTGACATTTTTTTGCGCTTACATTGCAAACGCTGGCTGAACTCTACGAGATAGATCAAAATAATGTTTTACAGTAATGTACACCTTAAAAAGGTCTACAAAAAAGTCCGCTGTACCTTACATACATTGTGCATTTAATATAGATCAATATGGCCCTTTACAGCATGTAATTTAAATGAATATTTTCGAAGATATTACAGTTTTAAAATGCGAAAAAAAAAACTCGTGCGAAGCCGGGGCTAGTATTTTGTTATTTTGATAGATACGGCGCCATCGAAATATGTAATGCCCTTCACGCCTGCGAGTCGTCTGTCCGATTTACAATTCAATGTAGTGTAGTGTGATCACAGCTTCCTACTTAGGTTCCTAATTAGATTTTCTAAAAATTTAATAATAGGCGTTTAAGTTAAACGCAGTTATTCAACACCATTAAATAAAATATTTTCCCTATTTGCAGCTGAAAGCACCACCCCGCCGCTTCTAGACGACTCCATCGACTCGGAGTCAGATTTCTTCGTTTGCCAAACTCGATCCTGCATACAGCCTTCGCACTATTTTCCGTCTACTTCGCAGGGAGGGTCCGGTGAGTCGCAAGCTACGTGCTACTATGGCGCTAAGAAATGTGCATCCAAGGTTGCTAGAGCGAGACGAATACAGTCTATGGCCGGCAGTCATCATTCGCACGAAAAGGACAGCCCTATTGTGGAAGATTCTCAACTGTTGAGGACCGAGAGGCAAGGTTGTTGTAAGAAGAAAGAGGAACCGCCGCCGAAGGAGAAGTGCTGCGGGAAAAAGTCTAGTCAAGTGGAAGTTACGGCCACCGTTCATGAAGTGGCGAAGGGATGTTGTGGGAAAAAGGATGATGTTAAGGATGATGATGATAGCTCGGAGCGGGAGGAAAGTCCGCATGTTTCGTGCTTTCATCATCTAAAGGCATCCAGTGAGAGTCAGGAACAAATAATGTGATAGCTTTTAATTTTGTAGTTTTAGTCGTACTTCTGGGATAGGCAAAGGTGTTCTAACATGCAGCTTTGTCGTTTAGGAATTACGAGTAGCTTCTAATATATTTTAGTACCTATATTATTAGTAAAAAGAACAAAACTTGGCTGATATTCTAGTTATGTATACCTACCTAAGAATTGTCAAATTATATTTTAGCTGTTTATTAGATTATTTTATGACGAATGTTATTTTTTTTTTTTTTAGATCAAATTATGTTGACCTGTTTTGAAAACATGGACGTATTTTTTAAATGTATATGTTTGTTCATAATAAGTATTACATAAATCGCGAATTTAAATGAGGAGGCTTTTTAATACAATTTGGAAGACTAAATTATAAAAGACATATTTAAGTTACCTGATTTGAACATGTAAAAGAAGTAATGTAGTGATTTTGGTGCCTTAGTTATTTTATATGCCTTAGTGCCAAATATGGTTTTGTCCAAAACGCAATAAATAAATTATATTTCTTAATAATTATTGTTTTTATTCCAATAATCTAGTATCTCATAGTAGTATCACGCGAATTTTCTTTGGGAACCACGTGACAACCGCTTTTTGACAAATTAAACAACAACAGATTTTTTGTAAATTATAAAGCTATTATTGTTTATTACAATAGAAATAATCAAACTTACACATATAAAACAATTATGTTACAAAAAAATCAATCGGACTGAAGTTTTAATTTACTTAACAGAATTTTTTACAAATACTGGAAGGTAAATTACATTGAAGCGTGCGTATCGCTGTTAACCAAAGAACGCCGCCCACAACACCTGTTTTCATTGTAGTAAACATTTTTTATCATTTTGAGGTCTGTACATAGACCTTGATCGGCGTATGAGGTTTTTAAGAAGATTTGTATAAGTGACAAATATTATTAGTAGTGGGATTTTCGACTTTATTTTAATCCCCCCAACGTTCATTTACGTCGGCTTTAAGAACTTATTGTCGCGGTCTTAAAAGCTTTAGTTACACAGGTCCCAAGTCTGCATCACCCGTTCCCCATCACCCAGCGACATACTGCGCGGTCTATAAAAGTTCATTTCTATACTCTTGAAGTGTCGCTTCATCTCCTTGTCAAAAACCTGAAATTAATATTTACTTGTGTTAGGATCGATAGCGGAGGTTCCGTTCAAGGCTCTTGCCGTTTTGTGCTGCTGAATGCACGTAAACCTGGCGTCGGCACTTCTTTTGACAATAATATATAACAGTTCAGAGTAACAGTTCTAGGCCCGATAAATTATTATTATTTGTTTGGCAATGAGCAATGTGTTCATTTGTAAACATGTCAACAGTGGTGACCCCGATGATAGATATATGATTTTGATATTTCATTAATATTACGGCCTGAATACCTAGTGGCGTGGCCAGAATGACACTACGATTAGTGACTTGTGCACAATAAACAGAACTGGAACAGTCACTTTTTTAATAGATATATCTATATTTTATAAGTACGCGAACTGGCTTTGCCTGCACATTATATTATATTGTGTAACGATAGGCACGCACTTGGTCCTGGTCGGGCGCGACGAGCTCCTCGGCTGCGTCCCACTGGTCGTGCAGCAGCACTGTGGCCGCCCTACTGACGGTCGACAGCCAGTGGTTCCTGAGCGCGCACACCTCCCACAAACTCGAGTCGAGCGCACGCGCACTGCTCGCGCTCTGCTCCTCCATACAGTATGGGTCGCTGCTCACTGAAACAAAGAAATTTTTTTAAACGAAACTACGGTAGAGCTTTAAACACTCACTCACACACACTTGGCGACCAGTTTCAGAAGGTCGACCGCGTCGTCAGGGGGAGCCACCAACGCTAGTCTACTGAACCTCTATATTTAGTCTGTATGTGATCATGTGTCGCTAGTACTCACTGACTACAACAGGGTTCTCGTAGCACCTCATCCTCTTCAGTCCGGGATGTCGGTGCAGCAAGTTGGCGACCAGTTTCAGAAGGTCGACCGCGTCGTCAGGGGGAGCCACCAACGCTAGTCTACTGAACCTCTATATTTAGTCTGTATGTGATCATGTGTCGCTAGTACTCACTGACTACAACAGGGTTCTCGTAGCACCTCATCCTCTTCAGTCCGGGATGTCGGTGCAGCAAGTTGGCGACCAGTTTCAGAAGGTCGACCGCGTCGTCAGGGGGAGCCACCAACGCTAGTCTACTGAACCTCTATATTTAGTCTGTATGTGATCATGTGTCGCTAGTACTCACTGACTACAACAGGGTTCTCGTAGCACCTCATCCTCTTCAGTCCGGGATGTCGGTGCAGCAAGTTGGCGACCAGTTTCAGAAGGTCGACCGCGTCGTCAGGGGGAGCCACCAACGCTAGTCTACTGAACCTCTATATTTAGTCTGTATGTGATCATGTGTCGCTAGTACTCACTGACTACAACAGGGTTCTCGTAGCACCTCATCCTCTTCAGTCCGGGATGTCGGTGCAGCAAGTTGGCGACCAGTTTCAGAAGGTCGACCGCGTCGTCAGGGGGAGCCACCAACGCTAGTCTACTGAACCTCTATATTTAGTCTGTATGTGATCATGTGTCGCTAGTACTCACTGACTACAACAGGGTTCTCGTAGCACCTCATCCTCTTCAGTCCGGGATGTCGGTGCAGCAAGTTGGCGACCAGTTTCAGAAGGTCGACCGCGTCGTCAGGGGGAGCCACCAACGCTAGTCTACTGAACCTCTATATTTAGTCTGTATGTGATCATGTGTCGCTAGTACTCACTGACTACAACAGGGTTCTCGTAGCACCTCATCCTCTTCAGTCCGGGATGTCGGTGCAGCAAGTTGGCGACCAGTTTCAGAAGGTCGACCGCGTCGTCAGGGGGAGCCACCAGCGCTAGTCTACTGAACCTCTTCGCGAACGCCGCAACCATGCTTTCTGGCAAGTGGCTGAAAATGACAAATTAGTAACTAGCCTGACAGCTAACAAGAGCTCTGGAATAATGTACAGTAGGTATGTAAAACAACTCTGTCAGATCCGTTATGTCTAGCAATCAAAAAAATATAGGGAAAGCTTATGTTTTTGAACCTTTATTGATTCTCATCTAGCGAAATATACATACCGCCTGGCGCCCGTGGAAAAGTGTAACACGATCAAGCAGAGCCGGATTTTAAATGCCGCCCTAGGGCACCATGAAAAATGCCAGCTTATTGTTAATATTAATATATAGAATGTATCCTCTTGAATTTATTACTAATTCTGCAACTGAACATATATTTATGCTCAACAAAAGGATAATTATCTACAAAACATGTGATTGATCTGTCAACACAAAGTGAGCTTTATTTGAATGGAATTACACACATATTGGCTTGTGCGTCCAATCGTTTTGTATTATCATACGAATTTTTAATTAATTTAATTTAATATTCGTATTAATTAATTAAATTAATGTCTAAGAGAGACTTCTGTACGTTATTAAGGGTCCTATATTCATATATAATTCTAATATAAACTATTCCCAATATCTCTGTAAATAATCCACCTGTGTCACTGTAATTTAGCATATAGTTACATATTTACTTATTCAATATATCCAAGTGAAATAGCTGTTATTTTTTCCATGGGTTTTATTAAATAGGAAATATGGGTGGTTAAACTTTGCCCCAGTGTTCTCTTTCATAATCTATCAGAATATAATAATTATTTTATTATTTTTGACTAATTAAAAATCATCAAAATCTATTGGGAATAGTTAATCCCAGACAAATTATGGATATAGGAGCCTTAACACTATTGTTTAATCTGTGCTTTGGCTCAATTATGTTGGCCGAGTTGCTCTTTATCCCGGGAAGTTGACAGCATGCAAGCTGCCCGCTCCTAAACAAAATAAATACTCACGTAGAACTAAGGAATATGTCGGCGACATGCATCAGCCGCTTCTTGTATCTAGTTGCGAATATCTCCGGCTCGAACATCGCGTACAGACGGTCGTAGATGTCGGGATAGTCTATGTTGTGTCTTCGCACCAACTCAAGTATACCTTGCAAGGCCAGCATGCTCACTGGACCGCCTGCAACAAAACTCAGTGAAAACTTCAAATTTCCCAGAGGAGCGAAATATATCCGTTGGTCCGTGAAGGACACACAAACAAAAAACACCTTTTATACCTAGTAGATTTTTAGGAACTTTTTGAGGTATGAGGAGGCGAAGGGGCGAGACGGGACGAGGGGGGTGGGCGTCCGGAGAGTGAGGTAAGCGGCGTGCGGGGCGAGGCACCTGCGCGGAATCCCCACTACTAACACTCGCACTTCCATACTTATTTGTGCCGTGATATATATAGGAGGCTACCGCGGACTTTTTGTAGTTAATTTTATTCTACAACAATTGTTTCCTACTATGCGATTAGAATAAGAATAGGACGGGCTGTTGACTGATTTCACTCGAATCAGTACAGTCCGCAAAAAAGAAGAAATATTTTTTCGCAAAAATAAACACTAAGTACTTATATTTTTTCATGTATAATATTTCTTTTCATACACTTCTTTATCGCATTTCATAGCACGAAACACGGTATAATAGGTGCCATATAAGCGTGGACTTGACGCGCCACGTGATTATACTTGCGCAGTAGACGATTTATAGGTCCTTTTGGTGGTAGGAGCGGTTGTTCCAAAGTACAGTCGATTGTAATATTTTTAGTACATATGCAGGTATTTATTTAGATCTATCTAAAGAAGACATTTTAGTAGACATAAAATTTTAGTTTTATTTTCCTAAATTTTTTTTGCACACCATACTGAAGTGAAGTTGGTTGGACAGCCTGACGTCACAAAATGGCGCTGGTCCAGTCCTATTCTTATTTTAATCGCATAGTACATCATGTTGCTATGTCTCTGACAGATTAGTGAAAACACGTCACAACTTTTTCCCTTCTTTTTCATTCGATTGTCTCTGCCTACCCCTCTTGGGATAAAAGGCGTGATGATAGATAGATGATTCACTAATACTGTTAATGCTTAGCTGACGCCAAACAGACGCAGCGGACTTTATTTTATAATATGTAGTGATATACTATATACAGTAGAACCTCGATTATCCGAACCAATTGGGACCGAGACTAGTTCGGATAATCAAAAGATCGGATAACCGAAACGCGGGTTTTTTGGGACGAGATCATAAACGACATCTTTTTACATACATTAAATATTATAATTTGACATACATATTAACGTTGAAATATATTATGTTTTTTAACACCTGAAAAAATGCTTTTATAAATATTTTTTTTATAAAATCGTCGCCGTGGCAGCGAGTAACAATGTATCTTTCGCGCCAACGTTACTAAGTCATCGTTCGGATAATCAAGGTTCGTCATTGACAACACATTGCCTAGCTAGGGGTAACCATGGTGACACTGGGTGTCTGGGGAAGTGGTAACAGCCTCCTGAAGGTAGTGAATGATAGGTTGGACTCGGGTTTCCTGGAGCACTGGAATGGGTTACTTCTTCTGGTAACCCTTCTTTGACAAATTGGCGGCAAATCGCGATTACCTACTGCGCATGCGCGTTAACTGTCAAGTGACTCGCACATGCGTGTGTCGATATTTTCATAGAGTGTAATGTGGCTGTATAAGACATTCTTTACCCTTTCTGCATTTAAAAAAAACAAAACATTACGATATCGTTTTGTATGAAAACTTCGGTACTGTAATACATTACAGTATCGAAGTTTGACATATTACAGACGCTTGTATATAAAACATATCATTTTGGAGTATAATTCGATTTTGTAATAGAGACTTTACGATATAAGAGTAGATAAATATTATTATATACCTGCATCGAGACTGTCCGCTAGCATGTCCGTGGCCAGTTCCGGCTGGCTCATGAGCGGCAACACTTGTTCTACCAGCAACAGTAGCGCGCGTCGCTGCGTCTGGGGCGTCTCACACAGCGGCCACTGGCAGGCCGAGGTCCAGCAGCGGTTCGCGTAGCGGCGGACCAGCGACGGATTGTACACGAACGAGTGTTTGGCTGCGAATTTATTGATCTTTATTAATACACATAACAACGGATTGAACTAATTTTTTTGCACAGAGATAGTTGAAGGGCCGAAGCGTAACATAGCCCATAGGCCTGCTTTTTATCCCTGAAATCCCTTGGCAAAAATTCTTGTCAAATTAAAAAAAAAAAGCTGGGGGTGGTAAGCTCATTGACTTCAATACATTTTTTCCCCACATGTTTTTCTTTGATGGGTTAGAGATTGAAAGACGCTGACTTGATGTGACCATTTTAAAAATACACAAATTTTCTTCTTGAATTAATCTACCTTTTCATGAAAACAGCAACAAAATTCGTTCAGTAGTTTCAGAGTGAATCGGACACAGACAGTCTGGTCAGACAGTCAAACGGGGGACTTTATTTTATAACTAGCTTTCTGCCCCCGGCTTCGCCCGTTGATATTTTCGGACAAAATAAAATATAGCCTATAATGTACAGTACAGGTACCGGGACGGTTCTTGAGCGCTCGACAAAAAAGTGGGGGAATGTTTGCGCATATGTAATTCGAGTGCAATATAACTTGTATATTTATTATAATTGATTTATTGGTGTTTGTTTTTACGATTGCTTTTTACTGTTGGTAAATTTTAAATTAATACCTCATACCGTCAAGCAGACCCAAAAATTGTGTTCTGCGCATCTAACGACCACCGCTCAAGAACCGTCCCGGTACCTATACTCGGCGTTTGATATGGCACGTCGGGGACAAGAGCGAGATATTCGGTTCATTTCGGTTTTGTATAGCGTTATCTTTGTCTAACGCAGTCAGGTGCATTGTGTGACAGAGACAATGCTCTAGAAGTCCGATCTTAGCCAAACATCTCACTCTTGTACCCGATGTGCCATATCAAACGCCGAGTACTGTAACTTCCTATTAGTGAAATTCAGAATCAGATCAGTAGTAAATCCAAACTTACAAACTTCACCTTTTTAATTAATTACTATATATATTTCACATTTATAATATTGAATCTCACCTTCAGAATAGCACAAGAACCTTTCCTCGTCTGCAAGTTTGTCTTCCTTGAGTATATCATTAGTAAGTAAGGCAGCCAAAAGTTCCAGGTAATTTAAAATGTATGTGTGCGTTGGAGACCTGCAATGTTTAAACATTAAAAACTTAATATTTTAACCATGATTATGAAATTAATTGTAATTTTCAGATATAATGGATTGATATTGCTGTGTTGTGATACATTCTGTTTATTATAGAAGGTATAGAAGATCCAAAATCAAAAAATCAAAGGGTCTGATCCAGTAGGGATTGATGAGCCACCACGAAGGTATGACTGATCAACTGAAAAAATGAAGAAAATTTGTATTAAAATATTATAAAAAAAACACTTTATCTAATTAGGTATGGTTTTGATGAATGGTTCTCTACCTTGAAATTTTAAATAACCCACAAATGTTTTTAATAATTTTACTTACTTCTTAAATGTTAAATTTGACAATATGTTGAGTCCATAATGCTGTACATCTCTATAGTCAGTGAATGTTTTGAAGCAACTGATTAAAGATACTGTGGCCATGTTGGAGTCTAGCAACACTGCAAATATGTTCTGAAATTATATAGAAATTAGTTATTAGCTTGTGGCGGCACACTGCGTCGATAGATGTCGCATCGTTACTGTATCACAATATTGAAATTGAATCCTGTATTGCGCCATTGAAAATATTTAATAGATTGGCATATATATACAACTTTCCAGCGACAAGCGTTGGGACGTATTCCTTTTACTCACAGTCATTGGATTGTTGTATGTATTGCCATTTCTATAAGCTGATAAAAAACAGAAAAACAGTAGAATAAAATAAAACCCTGATCTATTACTGGGCCAAATAGAGTGAGACAAAAGTAAAACCCACCAATGGAATTGATGATTTTGACTTTTGTCACACTCTATCCAACATAGTTACATTTAAGGAAAATGTCATGGGAAGGAAAGTTTTTTAACTTAATTGCTATCATAATGATTATAAATGATATGTCAAACATTAACAAACCTTTTCCCAGGTTCCAACTATGTGTGTGCAAAAAAATCAAGTCTATCCATTTTTCTGTTTTGACGTGAAAAAAGGACAAACAAACAAAAACACTTTCACATTTATATTATTAGTTAGCTCCTTAGGTATAGCCTAAAATAAAAATAATAAAATATCATCCGCTAAAAAGGGAGAGTTAGTCTTCAGGTGGGTACCCTGTGACCATACACGGTTTCAGGAGCTGTAAGGCAACTTGCGAAGAAAGAAAAAATAAATATACATATATATAAAATAGGTACCTTGAGTCGACCAACAGGAAACTCGTAATCGGTGGATATTTGTAAAGGACAAAGTCCCTCCGCTTTGAGCAATGTGCCTGCAGTAGTTAAGGCCTGTGAACGTGACTTTAACTTGCCACACTTCATACATCTTAAACATAGAGCCCAAGCATTTTCATAACATTCTCGAAGCCATTTTCTATATTGAGATTCAGGGCTATCATCTAAAACAAAAAAACTTGCTTATAAAAATAAACCTTAAAAACAAAAAAATCGGCCAAGTATAAAAAAGGCAAAAAAAAACACATTTGTAATATGGGAGCCCCCTTAATAATTTATTTTATTCTGTTTTTTAGTATTTGATGTTATAGGGGCAACAGAAATACACCATCTCTGAAAATTTCAACTAACTATAACAGTTCATGAGATACAGCCCGGTGACAGAACCTTAGTAATAGGGTGTCAGTTTTTTTACCCTTTGGGTACAGAACCCTAAAAAGGATCAAATAACCGCAGTTAGCTTGGCCTTACAAATATTTTAGCACAAACTAGGAGTTGCTAGCTTTAATTGAGCCCGAGATCCCTACACAAACTTTGATGAAACCAGAATATCTTGGAAACTGCTTACCCAAGTCTTAAAAAAAAACTGCATTGAAACACACAGTTTTAAACTTTCTTTTTCATAGGAAATACAATAGTGAATATTGGGCTAAACGCAAGAGATTATTAATGTTAAACATCAAGTTCATGCAAGAAGGGTTACCTTCAGTCTTCAACGGAGTAATTTCTTTAGACAAATCACCTCTACTCAATAGGTTTGTAAATATTACTTCAATAGTACTAAGTATTGGTTGATAATCATCGGTTTGTATCTGAAATAATTTAAAAGTATCAGTACCCACTTCTGTATTCTGTAACAGGGCAATATTACAAAGATTCATATATAATACTTTATATAAAAAATAGCTCATAATCATAAAACAATACCTCAAACAATGCCAATATATCAGCAAGGTTATTTGCATGCTTTTTGGACTTCAAAAAATCGTCTACTTTATTCTGGAGCTCCATTGACTCAATTTTAAACGTGTTTTGCAGTAAGTCGTCCATTGCAACATTTGGTGCCAGTAGAAAATGAGTATTTGATGTGTCTTTCGCGGAGTATATAAACAGTGAGAGTTTAGAAGAAAATCCTGAAAATATGATAGAAAATTATAACTCAAACTTGAAAAGTAGATTTGACATAGCATAGTGTATCTAGTAGATATATAATTTTATACACACTTCACTTCAAAATCTTGGAAAAAAAAATATATGAAAACTTGTGAAAATCTTGAAAAATTTGAAATTTCTGATCCGCCACATGTTTGTGACAGCTGACAGTTGCTAACTGATTCAGACAGACTGACAATCTTTGGAAGATTGAAGATGACTATTTTTAAAATGTATTTGGCAAAGATAAACCATAATATCACATTTATTATCCTTCTTTTTTTAACCTTTGTGTTCATTCACTACTATGGCGCAGAGAAGTCGATCCATGTCTCCAGTTTTAACACAATAATACACATAATATCATATTTTTACAAAAAAGTGACTGTATATTCTTCACTCCTTCTTCCTATATTTTTATTTAAAAGTAATGTTTTTGTTTTTGTTGTGCTGTCTGTCATTAGTGTCAGTCATTATTTATCAATCAAGCCGGCCACGGACAAAAAGACGCTTTTTGAGTTTGTAAACTTTGTTGATTTTCCTTTCCTTTCCTTGATTGCCTTACTTTTCTTATAAAAGTTATATATTGCAAGTGCAAGCAATATTTTCTTGAAGTAAACGAAAAAATGGACGGAGATTTATACGATGAGTTTGGTAATTACATTGGACCAGATCTGGAGTCTGATTCTGAGGAAGACCAGAGTGTATACGGTCATGGAGACAATCGTGATGCAGATGAAGATGCTATGGAAGAAGATGAAGACGTCGAAGGAGAGCCAGAAGTGGCTCCTATGTCTGTAGTACTTCACGAGGATAAGCGGTAAATAATATAACCTAAAAAATTTTTTTTTTATTTACCGACTAAATAACTTAATAAAGAATTGCATAATCAAGGCATGAAACAAAAACAAAATTGTATATAATCTGACAAAACATACTAGGAGGCTTTTCCATACCAAAACACATAAACATATGGCCACGGTTTAAGAAGGAAACTGTAGGGGGTTTTAATGAATTAATAATGATGTTAATAAAGAAAATAAAATATTAGGGATTTTTAATTGAGGGAGGTACCCTGTAACCAAAACCAACCTGCAACCCGGCCATAGCTATAGTCTCTCTGCCCCTAAATTTATAAAGAAAATCGGGCGCCTAGGGCAGGTGGTGAGCAGGTGGAAAGCGCTCCGCTACGGGCTGGACAACTCATCTCAGAGCCTCGGACCTCTAATCTCAAGCCAGGGTGGAACTACCTACTAGTGGCTAACAAAGCCTCAGGGGGCCTAAATATGAGGGACAACACAACTTAAAACAAAAGTTTATAGGACAGCACAATTTATTTATCATTATCTATCCACTTCACTTCACTTCCAACAATATACAACACAAGTAACCCGGGTAGCCGGCATGGCCACCAAACTCGGGTCCACAGGGTCGGTGGGCCTCGCAGGAGGGCACAGCGTCCCATCCGATGAGCGGGGCACACCACGTGCAGGGGCCGCGGCCAAAATACATGGCCCGCACGCTGCAGGTCGAATTCGAGCAACCACTTCTCGGGTCTCTGGCCACGATCAATTCTCCGTCCCCGGATCCTCACGGATTTCTAAATGGAGATTTAAAATTAAACTTTTACAATAAAAAATAAAAAAGCGTCCATCTGCTTTTAATGTCGGTAGTCCAAAAAAAAAATCTTTTATCAATCTGTCTGATTGATAGTCAACGCTCCACTGACTGTCAAAATTGATTGAAATAAAACTTTATAAAAAGTCAGTGGGCGTTGACAACCTCAGGCTTAGGGCCACAACAATAAAAACAATTACAAAACCTGAGAAAGGTATAAAAAATATTTTTAAAAATTAACTTTAATTCCAGGTATTACCCTCAAGCAGTAGAGGTATATGGGCCAGACGTGGAAACAGTGGTCCAAGAGGAAGACACCCAAGCCCTGGACAAACCATTAGTGGAGCCAGTAAAACACAAGAAATTCCAAGTTCAAGAACAGGAGCTCCCGGAGACCACTTATGATATGGAGTATTTGGCAGACATGTTGGATAATACAAACTTGATGAGAAATATCACACTTATGGGACACTTGCATGATGGTGAACAATTTTGTAGTTATATTTTACCCCTAGTTTCTAATAAAATTTACACATGGTACTTTTATGTTTTAACTTGGATATTGTACTTATGTCTGATAACACATATTGCCAGACACACAATATCCACAATCCAATAGCATGATACATTTGTATACTTGGTGGAATATCGGCCAAAGTGTAATGGGTGTGTAATATTAATATTGGCCACTAGAGTTGGCAATGAGCATGTTAAAAAAGTGACACAGATGTGTAAGTCTACTTTTTGTTCTGCTTTGTTACTATGGGAAATTATATCTCTCTTTCTAATTGGGATTTTGCCTACATACCTGACATTCATTGTACACCATCGTGTCATGCTTGCTCGAATAGTCGGCTTTAGGGAAAGAAATTATAAATATTGAGAAATGCATATTTACTTATTAACTTTACAGGAAAAACATCTTTCGTGGACTGCCTGATGAGACAAACACATCCAGGCACCATCAACAATAACTCCACTATACCCATGCGCTACACAGACACACTGTTTGTGGAACAAGAGAGGGGCGTCTCCATCAAGTCTACCCCGGTCACCTTGCTGCTGAAGGATATCAAGGGGAAAAGTCACCTTTTGAATATTATGGATACTCCGGGACATGTTAATTTTAGCGATGAGGTCACCGCTGCTCTTAGGATTTCTGATGGTGAGTATTTTTTTATACTATGTGTGATGAGTGTTGAGTTAGGCCAAGTTTGACAATATGACTGACACAACTTGAGAAGGTCGCGAGTCGCGACGTAAAGTCCTGAACTCTGATATTACGCATGACTGTAGGTTTACAAATGACAGACTGAAGCTGCTTATGTGCATTGGAAATGAAGGCACATTTGGTACGAATTGCGGATTTGCCGACATACTGTCGCGTGTTAAGCTGTTTGTGCTATTGCGCTGAGCTGGCGCATTTTGATCCAGGATATGATCTATTTCGCTGTTACAGTAGAACCTCGATTATCGGAACCTCGATCATCCGAACACTCAATTATCCGAACGTTGACTTAGTTACATTGGCGCGAAAGATACATTGTTGCTCGCTGCTACGGTGACGATTTTATAAAAAAAAAACCATTCTACTTTTTTCAGATGTATGTATCTATATTTCAATGTTAATATGCCTGTCAAATTTTAATATATGTATGTAAAAAGGTGTTGTTTATAATCTCGACCCAAAAAACATACATTTTGATTATCCAAACTTTTGATTAACCGAACTAGTCTACTGGTTCAGATAATCAAGGTTCTACTGTATTTAAAAACAAGCTTAGGCAAGAGAGAGGCAACCCCCTTATAGTTGACATAAGGTAAATTTTCCAGATGTTTTATATCCAGCTTTGAGTATTTACCAAAGGAGACGTGAAGGGTATAAATCATCGAACAAATTTTTCTGCCACTTTTGGCGGGGGGGGGGGGGGGGGGGGGGAAGGTAAACGCCTAGTACTAGACCCTGTACCACTGTATTTTTCTGTCGTTTTATTGTCGCAACGGATTTTACGTTATATGATGATTATGTTAAAATACAAACATAATAATTATAATTAATGATTGGAAACACTAAGTTTGACGCCCTATATCGCCTTTCCCGTTTAAAACATCACAATTAACTATTTTCTTAGAGTTCTGTCTCGCGACACAAAACGATACCAACGAAATCTAAGGTAACTTATTACTGCGCACCTGGTCAGTATAACTGGTCAAAGGGGGAAAAATTGGCGAAAGGGGGAGCCCGTCTATGGCCCCTCCATAGGCTTAGTACTCTATGATATCCAGTGGTTTATTCCCTTTTATCTACACTGAGAGATTGTATGTTTATTTTAACGCGCTAAACTCAGGAACTTTCAGTCCGAAAATTAAGGAACCAGTAATCATAAACTTCAACCCACAAAATAATTAGTACATATTATACAAATTGTATGGAATGTATGTATTTCAGGTGCTGTCTTGTTTGTGGACGCGGCTGAAGGGATAATGTTGAACACGGAGCGTCTTTTACGACATGCCGTACAGGAGCGAGTGCCGGTCACTGTCTGTATAAATAAAATAGACAGATTGATGCTGGAGTTGAAGTTGCCACCTTCGGACGCGTTTTACAAACTGAGGCATATCATTGATGAGCTGAACAATATATTATCTACGAACCAACCTCAGGACAATCCTGATGAGCCCGCCACTGTGTTCTCACCGCTATTGGGTTAGTGTTTGCTTTTAACCCACCAAAACTAAAAATAAGGTGTGTGGCAATTCCATAGGCTAAATGAGAGGGCAGGTCTTGCTGCAGAGGTTTTGCTGTGCACATTACACACAAACAGTAGAGGATGTGCACACCAAAACTTCAGCAGTAGACACAGCTTTAATAAATCATAATAACACTGGTACAGTACTACGTTAAAAGTAATGCGCATCATCGGCAATGTTCGTGTTTCCGAAGTATTCTCTATATATAACTTTTATTTAAATCGCACGTGCATATACCTTCGAAGCTAGTGCGCAGGCTGGCGCAACTTAGAACAAAAAATTAGGGATGGGAAAAATGAGCCAATACTAATGGCGTTGTATCGCCATCTCTTTCACGCCATATACAGATGACAGAGATAGCAAATATTTCTATACCAATCCCAAAGCCACAGTACGATGTTGTTAGGTTGGCAGTACCTTTCAGCCCTAAGTTTGTGTTATTTTAATGTATGGCAGTCCCGACTCTTATTAAAGAACATAGTGATTGCTACTTACTCTATGCTGTGCGTGACTGAGGAGGCGAGGACGGCCTGTCATTGGTTGCATGTTCACTTAAGGGTCCTATACTGGGAATTTGTATGGAGATATTACTATTCCCAATTTCTCTGTAAATACTCCACCTGTGTCACTGTAATTTAGCATATAGTTACTTATTCAATATATCTAACTGAAATAGTCGTTATTTTTTCAATTGGTTTTATTTAATAGGAAATATGGGTGGTAGAATAAAGGATTATTCTGCCCCTTCTGTCTCTTTCATAATCTATCACAAAACTCTAAATTTTTTTTAAAGCGCTCTTATACCATTATTCTTCAATTATATATATCGCTTTTTTTTGTAGCTTATTGAAAATTCAAAAAAAATATATTTTATGATTTTTTAATTTGGCAAAAATAATAAAATAATTATTATTTTAAATTTTCAATAAGCTACCAAAAAATTCGACATATATAATTGAAGGGTAATGGTATAACAGCGCTTTTAAAAAAAATTAGAGTTTTGTGATAGATTATGAAAGAGACAGCAGGGGCAAAGTTAAACTACCCATATTTCCTATTCAATAAAACCTATTGAAAAAATAAGAGCTATTTCACTTAGATATATTCAATAAGTAACTATATGCTAAATTACAGTGACACAGGTGGATTATTTACAGAGAAATTGGGAATAGTTTATCCCAGAAAAATTCCCAATATAGGACCCTTAAACGAAAATTGCCGAGGCGCATAACTTTTATCGTAGTATATAAACAGTGAGAGTTTGAAAGAAAATCCTGAAAATATGATAGAAAATTATAACTCAAACTTGAAAAGTAGATTTGACATAGCATAGTGTATCTAGTAGATATATAATTTTATACACACTTCACTTCAAAATCTTGGAAAAAAAAGTACACCTACAGAGGTGTAATATATGACTTCTCCACTAATTATTTGCAATACTGGACGCTGCGTCGACACTCTGTATATTATGTGACAACTTCCACAGGGAACGTATGTTTCGCGTCCTCCCTGTACGACGTATGCTTCACACTGGAGTCGTTTGCGGCTATGTACTCAGCGGCGCACCCTGACTCTGGCCTGCGCTCGTCCGACATGGCCGCCTGGCTGTGGGGCGATGTCTATTTCAACACCAAGACCCGCCGCTTCACCAGGAAGCAGCCGCATGCATCAGCGCAGCGCAGCTTCGTCGAGTTCATTTTGGAGCCGCTCTATAAGATCTTTGCTCAGGTGTGTAGAAGAGTAGCGACGCCTGGCTGTGGGGCGATGTTCAGGTGGTAGGCGATGTACATACCTCTTTACATATTAAATGTATATATAATATTTATTTATTTATTTTCAGGTGGTAGGCGATGTAGATGACACCCTACCGGCAGTGCTGCAAGAGCTCGGAATAAAACTGACCAAGCAAGAGTCCAAGTTGAATATTAGACCACTGCTTAGGCTGGTTTGTAGTCGGTTCTTTGGGGACTTTTGGTGAGTACCTAGAAAATGTAATATGGGCCGCCGCCGCTGCCGCCTAGGTGAAAATTGGCGCCGCTCGATCGGGAATCGAAAATCAAATGATAAAGAATTCAATAAAATGTACCTACTATGCTCTACATACAAATAAACCTATAAATAAAAAAAAAATCAAGATTGCTGCCGTTTGGGAGAGTGTCCATAAGGCTGGCTGCGTTGCCACGTTGGATAGCGATACTTATTCTTTGGGTCAAATATGAGCTAGCTCTTTGTTCGTGGGACACCTCTACCAATCTTTTGGCTATTTCTTTGTAGAGGTGTATTCTTTTGTAAAATGTATTCTTTAGGATGAGATGCGTATTTGTAACGTTTGGCAATTTCAACTTTGCGAGCGGCAGCCCCAGCCTCAATAGATGTCCATGGAAGGTGAGACGGAGCGAGGGTGTCCTCACATGTGGAGTCCCATACCAACGGTCGCCCCCCTCTTCCAAGGCGCAAAAGTCATTCCATCGGGCATTTTGCCATCATCACGCGCCAGCCCTTTGGTTCCAAAATGGCTGGCGCATTAATGCTGACGAGGGCCTGATGAATGATTTCATTAAGGCTGGCGTGTCTTGCAATGCGTCCAGAACTACGGATGCACGAAAGACCGTGGTGGCCCAGCTCATCCACCTCTCCACAGTGGCAGCGATGAGAAACAATTAATTTAGCCCCTAGGCGTAGTCACAAAGCGATTCTCATTGTATTCCGCTGTGTGATGGAGTCCCGACTCCCACTCAGCAAGGCTAAGAGACGCGCTCGCTCTGCATCATTAGTTGACGTTTGTAGTAAATTATTCCGTACTAATGTGCAAAGTGGCTCGTCCCACTGTTTTTGACAGGCTATGAGCCATGCATTTCCAGCTTCGGCGTAACTGCGAATTTTATCAATGTTTTCTATAGATAGATACCAACGCAGGCATAGAAACACTGGAAATTTGCGCATTTTTACAAGCTAGGTTGAAATTAAAAAGTGAAAGTTCTAATGCAAAATAAACTTACGTTAAATGTATAGTGGGCGCCCACCTCTAGTGCAACTTGAGACCCTCTCTAACTTTTAATATTTGTACTTTGCCAGCGGCTTCGTGGACATGTCAGTGAAGCACATACCTTCGCCCCTCGACTCGGCTCGCCGCAAAGTGTCACATTGTTACCGCGGCACCAGCGGGCCCTTACTCGACGACATGCTGAACTGCGACCAGTCCGGCAGACTTGTGGCGCACACCACCAAGATGTATCCCACAGAGGATTGTACCTTCTTTTTGGTCAGTATCGATATTAAAGTATACAAAGTTTGTAGTTTGGATGTAGGAGGTAATGTCTCAAACTACTGAACCAATTCTAAAAATTCCTTTACGGTGACATCATAGGCTATATTTTATTTTGTTCGAAATATGAACGGGCGAAGCCGGAGGCGGATAGGCAAAATATTATATAGCGTCCCCCGCTAATTTTATTTTGTCATATATTTGATTCACTTATATTGTAAATGCTCAGCTCCTAAACATGATAGGTCCATGTTTAATACTCGTAAACCTTCCCGGTGAATCAACCTATCTAATAGTGAAAACCGCAACAAAATCCGTTCAGTAGTTTTTGCTTGAAATGGTCACAGATATACAGACGCGGCTCGGGACTTTTATGTAATATGTAGTGATGATAAATAATGTTTTAGGTACTTGCAAGAATAATGTCGGGCACACTGTACGCCGGGCAGGCAGTGCGGGTGTTGGGAGAGAACTACAGCTCTCAGGACGAGGAGGACTCCAGGATCATGAACGTGGGCCGGCTGTGGATATATGAAGCTAGATATAAGGTAACATCTATCTATATCTATACTAATATTATAAAGAGGAAAGTTTTGTATTTTTGTGTGTATGTTTGTAATGAATAAACTCAAAAACTACTGTGCCGATTTTAAAAATTCTTTCACCATTGGAAAGCTACATTCACCCTGAATGACATAGGCTATATTCTATTTTCAAAAAAAATTAGGATCCTTACTAAAACTGTAGGGATAAGGGTTGGGGTAGGTATAGGGTATATTTTATTTTGTTCGTAAATATCCACGGGCGAAGCCGGGTGCTGAATACTAGTATATTATATATCTAGTTAGCAGAAACTTTAAACGCTCCTTATATTTAATAGTTAAAGGCTTTTCCATCTAAATATACCTCAACAGAACTGGCCACTCGTTAGGCCTCACAAATACCATCGGCTAAACGAGGGAGACTTGGTCTTCCGCTGGGTATCCTGGAACCGTAACACGGTTTTGGGAGCTGTAAGGCAACCCCTGAAGAAAGAAAAAAATATTGTTATAAAGTGGTTTAGATTTTTCATGTAAGTAATTTCTCTAAGAGATATTTCGAAATGTACTTTCAAATTTAATTTCCATTAAAGAGGTATTTATATGGTGTTATAAATATTGCTACGATCCTGACACACCTCTTTCGCTTCTTTTATATTCATCATACCTATCATACATGCTTGGCGATTGTGTGTACTTTTAATATTGCGTTCAAACAATAAATTGTTATGTTCAATAAAATTACACCAAGGTTGTCCTCTGCCAGCTTTCCCTTTCTCTTCTGTCATATAAACATTTTTTGTCAATCTTTCATCCTTCATCATTCTTTAAACGTGGTTTCAAAACAGGTGGTTAATAAAAAAAACACATTCATATCTTCAAACGTGTATAACAACCCTCGTTTTTCGCCTAGGGTTTGTGATGTTGGGGTTATAATGACACAACCATCGGAGTCGACATCCGTTTATTAACTGACTTACATTACCTTATTATGATACTAGTACACCACCACCCTTATATAAAAAATAGAGAAAAAAAGTTTATAATTACAATTTAAAATATAATCTAACTTAATTACAATATTGAATATAAGATAATAAAATTCAAATTATGAATAAGATTTTATGTATATATTTTTATTACTTTCCAGCTTTATTACCTACCTTCTTTAATTATAAGCATAACATAATATATATAATCCCGTAATACTAAAATAATAATAAAACTTAACATAAATAAGCTAAAAGAGAATACTAATTTTTATTTTATCTAGTTAGTATTTATTTTTAAATTAGTTATAAATTGGACTTTATCCTCCTCTTTATATTTTTTAATTCAAACTTTTTGCAAAGTCCGCATAATGGTCAACAAATTCTACTCGAGTAAAGTGTTGTCTATATGCGATAGATATATAGATATTGTGTACTATAGCTACCCCTAATGTGCATAGCTGTTATGTTATGATTAAGTCTCGCGTTCTCTTCGATATTTTCCTCGACTGCGGCGCTGATCGCGTCCTTTAAATTCGTGTAGTCTCTGGCGGATATTATGGTGGATATACGTCTGTCTCGTAAACCGTTTATAAATTGCCTAATAGCTAACTTTTCGTTGATAGGTTTAAGTATTTTTTCCGACGCTCCGTCTGAGTTAGATTGTGATATCGTCAGTTCAGAGTATAGTGTTTTGAGGCGTGACCCGAATTGTACTTGTACAATGGTTCCGTCTCGTTGTGTGGTATTATGCAATTGCGTCATAATCGAAGTAGGATTTTTAGTAATTAATAAATACTTTCGTATGTCTTGGATTAATAAGTTCAGTGTTGTATAGTTTTGATTTAATTTTATCTTTGAGTTTCTATCTAACCTACTTTTTATGATAAAATTTACTAGTAGTGTTTCGTGGTCTGGTTTGATGTAACTCAAGTATAATTCGGATGTATCTATCAGTTTAAATATAGTATCTTGTTTTCCGTCTAATTCGGGTTTAAGGGTTGTAGCGGTTTTCAAGTTGAATGTCTCCATGGTTGGGATGGTAGGAATCACAGAAGTTAAAAGAAGAAGGGTTAGGTTATGATAGTTCAGTTCAGTTAACACAAAGTAGGGCTAATATCAACCTGGCTAATATTACTAAAACTAAAAAATGAAAACAAAAAAAATATCATAATTTTAGCGCTAGTTACGCGTTTCTCTGCGGGACTGGAACATACTTAGTACTCTATGACTGGATCGCTCCCGGCAGCTCTACAGGACTCGACCACACCCGGCAGCTCTACAGCACTCGACCACACCCGGCAGCTCTACAGGACTCGACCACACCCGGCAGCTCTACAGGACTCGACCACACCCGGCAGCTCTACAGGACTCGACCACACCCGGCAGCTCTACAGGACTCGACCACACCCGGCAGCTCTACAGGACTCGACCACACCCGGCAGCTCTACAGGACTCGACCACACCCGGCAGCTCTACAGGACTCGACCACACCCGGCAGCTCTACAGGACTCGACCACACCCGGCAGCTCTACAGGACTCGACCACACCCGGCAGCTCTACGGAACTCGAACAACACCCGGCAGCTCTACAGGAACATTATGTGGAGCGGGATTGTTTTCTTTCTTCATTTCCAGACCAATTTTTGTAGTATATTTAGTAACATATTTATTAATTTTTTTTATTTTTTATTTTTTTTTATTTTTCACTGATTGTTCATTACGGTTGGTGAATCGGCTTAGGTATTATTCCCATTTTATTTTTATAAATTATGCACTTATTTATATATTATTTATTTAATTATTTATTTTTCACTTATTTATTATTTATTTTAATAGTCCATTTTATATTTAATTATTTTAAATCGGTCGACGAACGACGCGGCTAGCGGCGCGTGCGCGTCCAATCGAGTTGGCAGGGTCGCCATGTGATGTTGGGGTTATAATGACACAACCATCGGAGTCGACATCCGTTTATTAACTGACTTACATTACCTTCTTATGATACTAGTACAGGTTAAAAAAAATGTTCCATTAGTTTTTTTTTAAAAGCGAGTTTGTCTTTGCAGGTAGAACTGAACCGCGTCCCTGCCGGTTGTTGGGCCCTAATCGAGGGCATCGATCAGCCCATCGTGAAGACATGCACTCTCGTCGCGTCCGACGAAGAAGAGGAGTTGCACATATTCCGCCCGATGCGCTTCAACACGCAAGCTGTGGTCAAGATTGCTGTGGAGCCTGTCAACCCCTCGGAGTTACCCAAGATGTTGGATGGCTTGAGAAAGGTATATATATTTTAAATTTTTTATAGAGAAGACGACATGTGACCATGCCACCGCCTGACTATTAAGCATAGGCAGCCACATGTATGCGTGCGACTGGCAGAACATATACAGTGCCAGTCGCGCCCACCAGGTTGTAGGAAGGAGGAAAGACCGACGTCGGAAGTTTATATATTATAAGTTTATAAATATTACACACACGCACCTTCACGGCCTTTATAGCTTGCGGTGTGACCAGAGACACCGGTAACAGTGTCCACTTGACGACAGTTGTCCATATTGAACAGAACAGGTGGCAAGCGCGTTGCTGCACCTAATGGTAGGTCCATGGATGTGTCACTTCTTAACAGACGTAAAAATATGTGTTATTTTTTTAGAAGAACTTTACGTGCCCTCCGTAGCTCGAGGAGTTGATAGAAAATTGGTAATTGAACACGCGAAAGTGTGTTTGTTTGTTTGTTTGTCTTTATCGATGTGAATATATTAACAAGTTATATCCGGGACTCGCGCGATGTTCACATCGGCACAGTTGTTTGGCGTGGGTTATATGGGAAACGTCAGAAGTTGCAAGTACATATTTGTTCTCTTAAAATATTCGATGCCAAAATCGGTGATTTAACCGCTTCTATTTAGTTCACTCGTTCAGTGCACTTTGACCGCGACTGATTTTTGGCGATTTTTTTTTTTTCAACCAAGTAAGTAAAACACACCGAATGACATAACACTTTACTGAACAGTCACAATCACTTAAGGGTCCTATACTGGGAATTTTTCTGGGATAAACTATTCCCAATTTCTCTGTAAATAATCCACTTGTGTCACTGTAATTTAGCACATAGTTACTTATTCAATATATCTAAGTGAAATAGCTCTTATTTTTTCAATGGGTTTTACTGAATAGGAAATATGGGTAGTTTAACTTTGCCCCTGCTGTCTCTTTCATAATCTATCACAAAACTCTAAATTTTTTTAAAAGCACTGTTATACCATTACCCTTCAATTATATATGTCGAATTTTTTGGTAGCTTATTGAAAATTTAAAATAATAATTATTTTATTATTTTTGCCAAATTAAAAAAAATCATAAATTTTTTTTTTTGAATTTTCAATAAGCTACAAAAAAAAGCGATATATATAATTGAAGAATAATGGTATAAGAGCGCTTTAAAAAAAAAATAGAGTTTTGTGATAGATTATGAAAGAGACAGAAGGGGCAGAATAATCCTTTATTCTACCACCCATATTTCCCATTAAATAAAACCAATTGAAAAAATAACGACTATTTCACTTAGATATATTGAATAAGTAACTATATGCTAAATTACAGTGACACAGGTGGAGTATTTACAGAGAAATTGGGACTAGTAATATCTCCATACAAATTCCCAGTATAGGACCCTTAAGGACCCGTGGCTCTCAGTCATCTTGTATCTGTCAAAAATATGGCAAATCTAAGTTAATCCTGGAAACGTGAGTTTATTTATACAACATTTCCCCACCACAAAATGGATTAACTGAGATTTGCCATATTTTGACAGAGACAAGATGACCTTGACCACCGCCCCTTAATCACTCGCGTCGCGCTCAGTTATTATCGCTTTTGTCGCTTAGTATCGCTAAAAGCTCAGCGGTCCGCCCCGTTCGGCTTATAGACTACCTAGAACGTGCGCGAAGGATCGAGAAACGCCGCAACCCATGTTCTTGCTAAAGGCATATCAGCCGGTCTCGCTCGTCCTTCGCAGCGGAATCGGTTTTAGCCCCGCCCACTAATACAGTAGCGAAGCGAGTTGCGCCTGCGTCACATTATCAACTTACATACACTCTGAGGAGTCCCCACATGCGACCATGTACCAATGGGTTTTTATAATAAAAAAATCTATGTACATTATCCGACAAACCATACAAAGAGGCTTTTCCATCTACATACCTCAACAGAGCTGGCCACTCGTTAGGTGTAGCCTCAAAAAATCTTCGGCTAAGTGAGGAAGACTTTCTCTTCCGCTGGGTACCCTGGGGCCGGCAATGGTTCCCGGGAGCTACAAGTCAACCCGTGATTTTTTTTTCATATGTAACGACAGTCGCAAAACACATAACTAAAACGTTATTGTTTGAATGCAGGTAAACAAATCATACCCGCTCCTGTCGACCCGCGTGGAGGAGTCCGGCGAACACGTGATCCTGGGGACGGGGGAACTTTACCTGGACTGTGTGATGCACGACCTGAGGAATATGTACTCGGAAATTGATATTAAAGGTAAGGTCCTGCAACTTTGGGTCCTTGGAACCTCAAGAGGTGGCTCGCAGTTGCCGTCAATTGATCACCATTTATGCTATGATATAAAATAAATTGTTGTTTATAAAGAGATTGTGACAGACTAATGCGAGGTTTTTTTTTATTATTTAACCGTATTACCTCTTTTAGCCGATGGTATTTGAGGTATGTAAAGCCTCTTTGTACGGTTTGTCGGATAATGTAGATACAAAACCTAACTGGTACGTCGGATGTGGGGATCGAACCCGTGACTTTTCAGTTGTGAGCCGACGTTTTACCCACTGGACCACCGACGCCCCCCTGTGTTTATTTATGAGAAGTAAACTAGAAAACTACAACTTTTAAAATGCTGTTAACAAAATTTGTAACTAAAATTGGATAAAATCAGTATTTAACTCACTCATTTCGTCAGTTGCCGATCCTGTGGTGTCATTCTGTGAGACGGTGGTCGAGACGTCCTCCTTGAAATGTTTCGCGGAGACGCCCAACAAGCGGAACAAGTTGACAATGATCGCCGAGCCGCTAGAGCGCGGGCTAGCTGAGGACATTGAGGCTGGCGCTGTGTCCGTCACGTGGGACAGGAAGAGGTTGGGGGAGTTCTTTCAGACCAAGTAAGTTCTGTAGTAGATTAGGTGTATCAAATATAAGCCAGTTAACTTCTAGCTAGACTGTTGTTCTGTTATTTGTAAGTGACGTCATTAGAAGATACTTGTGTTCCACCCCGGCTTGGCTCGTGCGGCCCATACTAACTTTGATCACCTATTATACCCTCTATGGATTGATTTAAAAAAAAAAAAAAAAGTAGCCTATATCCATTCCTAGGGTTTGAGCTTTCACCATATCAAATTTCGTCAAAATCAGTTCAGTGGTTACTTACTTTTAGTTACTTTTTCTTCTTCTTCAGGGGTTGCCTGACAGCTCCCGAAACCGTGTTACGGTCCCAGGGTTCCCAGCGGAAGACCAGGTCTCCACCTCTTTTAGCCGATGGTATTTGTGACTCTTGTGACAGAGCTTTCGCATTTATAATATTAGTATAGATATAACGGCACATTTTACAAAATTATTGTAGTTAAGCCAACCTCAAAAATCAACCACCGCACCCCACAGCGCGATGGTCTCGTAAATCGACACCCTACAAACCCATGCACAGTCCAGCTTGGCTCGGCTTCAAACTGCACAGTGCCATGCTAATGCAGTTCTAGGCAGGATTCCTTATAAACTTAAGCAAAATATGTACAATTCCAGATACGATTGGGATCTGCTGGCGGCTCGTTCTATATGGGCCTTCGGACCTGACACGACTGGTCCCAATATTCTGGTCGACGATACATTGCCCTCCGAGGTCGACAAACATTTGTTGGCGTCAGTCAAAGACAGCATTGTACAGGGTAAGTGGAGATATTGAGTTAGGAATTTTTTGAAGTGAAACGTGTAGAGAAAAAAGACATAGCCAAGTTAATCTAAGTGATTGTCGTAATTTAGGGTTCCATACTCAAAGGGTAAAAAACGGAAACCCTATTACTAAGGATCCGCTGTCCGTCCGTCCGTCTGTCTGTCTGTCACCAGGCTGTATCTCATGAACCGTGATAGTTAGACAGTTGAAATTTTCACAGATGATGTATTTCTGTTGCCGCTATAACAACAAATACTTAAAAAACAGAATAAAATAAATATTGGTTTCATTGGAAATTTAGTATAATATCTCAGGAAACTGTCATAATTCTCTCTACACGGTCATGCTCTCACGGACGGAATGAAGAACATGGAGTGTGTCGTACATTTGTTACGATAGTGAACATAAAGCGGATATATACATTATAAGATATATAAATATTTGTATTGTATCTGTGAAACTACAATTTCGTCATGCCCATCACGTGACTCTGTGAGAAACATGATTACTTCTACTATTCCCACACAAAAGGCCAGTAATGTAATGGTGCTGTTATACATATTTCAGGATTCCAGTGGGGCACCAGAGAAGGTCCATTGTGCGAGGAACCAATCAGAAATGTTAAGTTTAAGATATTGGACGCGGTTATAGCTCAAGAACCTCTACACAGGGGCGGCGGACAGATCATACCGACAGCAAGAAGGGTAAAGTTTTTTTAAAGGATACATGCTTAGCTTTATAAACATTTGACCACAAATTTGCTTACAAGTTGCTAGCTTTAATAGAAGCGGAAATCTACACAGGCTCTGATGAAACCTGAACATCTTGGAAAATGCTTACCCGATTTTCATTAAACATAGCTAAGAACTATCCTGACTAAACTTAACTAAAAAGTGTATTAGTGTGCGTAAGAAGTGAAACTTGTAAGAATTAAATAAATTACATTCTCTGTTTATCATAATTAAATCAATACTATAATAAAGCTGAAGTTTGAACGCGCCAATCTCTATAACTACCAGTCGGATTTGAAAAATTATATTTGCATAACTCTTGACGAAGGTTATTGAAATCGGTCCGTCCGTTTGGGAGCTACGAGGCCACAAGAAGGCAGAATTCGGCCTTATGTATTCTTTGGTTGGTGAAGTTAAATTTGTCGACAGGTGGCCTACTCGGCGTTCTTGATGGCGACGCCGCGCCTTATGGAGCCCTATTTGTTCGTAGAAGTGCAAGCGCCGGCAGATTGCGTTTCTGCTGTTTACACAGTACTGGCTAAGAGAAGAGGTATTTATTTGTTTTTAATAAGGGTGACACTGCTGACAAATGCAGCCTCCGAGGAACTGGCGTCCGGGTAGTGCGAATTCGCTAGCAGGCTGCACGAGACCTTAGCTTCCTGAATACTCAGCTGCAGTTTATTATTCCTTATTATATTTGTTAGCGGTTTGTACTATTTCTTTTAACAAAGAAAATAAATAATCCCTTGGCCGTATTAAAAGACATCCCTTCTTTTGGGATAAAAAGTAAGTGTCATCCAAATCCGGTCAGCCGTTGTGGCGTCCAAATTTTCACGTAAACTTTTTTCTTGTCCAGGTCACGTAACCCAAGACGCGCCCGTGGCCGGGTCTCCTCTATACACGATCAAGGCGTTCGTGCCGGCCATCGACTCGTTCGGTTTCGAGACCGACCTCAGGACTCACACGCAAGGACAGGCCTTCTGTCTCCAAGTGTTCCACCATTGGCAGATAGTGCCGGGAGATCCTCTGGACAAGAGCATCATTATTAAGTGAGTATATCCTGAGGTATTAGTTGAATAACAAAACAACTGTCAAAACCATACACGATCACGAGTTAATCTACGATTAGTATCAGATTTTTTTTTTGCTCAAATCAAGGATCGCTTTGAAAACCATGGTCAACGTCTGTGTGCGAAGAAGAAACAGTAGCACATAACATAACAAACTTTCTTTTAAAGCAGCTGAAGAACGTTGTACTATCAAGTGCAGGATTTGAAGGACACCTTAAATGCTATATTCGCTTGTACTTTGAACTTTTCACTTTGTTTCCTTTCTAATGCCACCAATCACATTGTTAACCATCATAACCAATCACATCAAATCTCAACTGACTTATTTTGACACTGACGGAACGTAACGTATAAGTACCTATTGAAAACAATATTTCTCTACAATCTGAATGAATAAGAAAATTCAGTAAGGTAAACTTTTTTCAAGTGTATGTCCATTAATGCTCTTAGTACTAACTACCCGTTTGGTAGTCACTTATTTTATTGGTGAAGCTGTTTGCCGACTATCTTGCAAGTAGTGCACATCTTTTTTATAGAACTTGGCTCCTTTCACATTTATGTTTTTAGCGCGTTATAAACAATCATAGAGAAATAGAGTCTATTATTATGGACTCACTGCAAAATAAACACTAAATAAGATCAAACCTAGAGTAAGATGAAAACTGGACGATAATTAAAAAAAGTCTATATTTGACGCCCATTTTTTTTAATATATGTTCACCAATTTCTCGGAAACCGCTTACCGTTTTTGATGGTTTCGACGAGCGATGAACGACAGAGAATTCTTCCGGATTTCCGAATTCATCAGAATTTTTGAAAAAACTGATTTTTAATATTTATTTTCAGACCTCTGGAACCACAGCCGGCGACTCACCTAGCTAGGGAATTCATGATCAAAACTCGACGACGTAAAGGTCTCAGTGAAGATGTCTCTATAAACAAATTCTTCGACGATCCTATGTTGTTGGAGTTGGCGAGACAAGATGTCTTGTTAAATTAATGTGTTTAGAATAAATAAAATTATTTTAATGTCTATTTGTTTTTATTGTTTTTCTGAAACATAAATAAAAAAGGAGTCGATAGCGTTATTAGTAGAGCGTTGGACTTGAAACCTGGAAACCCGGGTTCACATCTCACTCGTAATAAAAATGCTTAAGCGCTTTAATTGATTTCTCGTGCTAAAATTAGTCATGGCCCCGGGCGACAGTAATCCACGATAGAGATGTCCTATATATTTGGCTATATATTTTTAGAAGGGTCAGAAAGAAATGCGTGTTTGTGACGTTTGGCAGCTTTGGCAAACAAATAAGTCTAGACAAGAGACTGGAAACGCCTCCGCTCTTCTCGCCGGGAATGTTTATGGTCATTTATTTATGAAAACACCTGTTCTGTTCAATATGGACAACTAGCAAAAAGTGGACACTGTCACTGGTGTCTCTGGCTACACCGCAAGGTATAATAGCCGCGAAGATGTTTGTTTGAAAACAAACAACTTTTCGCATTTAAAATATGCCGCGGCTATACCTCGGAATAAAGTGGGTGATCCGTGATTCATTGGCGATTAAAATCGATGGTTCGTCAACGAGCCCGCGACTTGTATAAATTGCAAATGGATCACCTAAATATAGGTAGCGGTCTTTTTTGGCTCGCCGCTTCTTCGTGTAAGGTATAGATAGGGTATAAAGACCGTGAGTGGTGGTTTCTTTTTTTTAATAAATGTAATTTTAGTTTTATTATAAATTTTTTTTTTAATTTATAAAACAAAACGTACACTGTCAGTTTAGTTTGACAGACAATCAATCAGCCATACGCCATACTGGTTCAGTCAATCAATCAGCAGCAACAGAAGGAAACAAACGTCAAAAAATCAAAATATTTCCATGTGTTAGGTGTTTCGTTTTGTAAAATATTTAATTTTAAAATAATTACAATTATTAACTAGTAATCTTGCTTGTGTACTTAAAATTAAATATGGCGCGCGGAAAGGATAAAAAGAAGTACGTAATACTTACCTTTAATAACTTATTAATTTCCATATACATATTTTCCTTCATATCGTCATGGTTAAATTAATGTTTCTAGGCGAAAACTCGAGAAAAAACAAGAAGGTGATGATGTACCAAAGAAAGTGCCACATACTTTAGAAAGTCTTCGGGAAAAAGATGAAACCACACTTGCAAACGCTGACAATGAAGAAAAGGAAGAGGTTAGAATTGTTAAATTTTTGTTATTTACTACTAACGCTCGGCATGGCTCAAAATATTTGGCGGTCTCTATATATAATATAATACCATTTCTGGAGTTTAAAGTATAGACATGTGCAAACTACAAACGTGAGAGAGGTATGAGAGAGCTCCTGGCCAAAATCAATATTGTAATATTCAAATATATACTTACTATTATATTTACAGAGGAATGTTCATTATTAATTATATTTTCGCCCATGGAAATTTATGAAACATGGCAGGGAATTATAGTTAAGGATTTTCAGGATAATAAATAGACTATATCACTCTCTGGTAGGCCAACTGTCTATTTGCAAAAAAACTGTTGCTCTGTTTTGAGGTAAAAGAAAGAAGACAAACAAACACATTTTTAATATAGTTAATATTTCAGGCAGATAAAGACATGGAACTGGACGAGATGTCATCATTCTATGAGAACTCGTATGAACCTAAAGTATTGATCACATACTCTGACAACCCGCACACTAAAACTAGAATATTTGGTAAAGAGCTCACAAGAATGATACCAAACTCCATTGCTAGATACAGGCAAAGGTTTGTGGTTTTGTATTATTTTATTTTACATCAGTATACAGCAAATTTATATGGAAAAGTTTGTTAATGATCATGTATCTCAGTTACTAACAAAAAGTGATGGCAATTGTCCACAGATTAGTAAATATAAAGGCCAAGAGTAAGTGTACCGTGCAAACTGACACTTCTATGTTTATCATACATTAATAATCTGCAGATGGTTACCATCGCTTTTTGTTAGTAAATATCTGATTTGTCTAAAAAATCTTTTCATAGCTATCACACTCCCAATTCCTGAAAGTCTAGATCTAGTAAAAGTTAATCAAAGATTAGATATATAACAACTGTGAAATCCATTCATTGATTACTTTTCCAAAATCATAGTTTTTTTTACAAATCCATTTGTATTTTTTTTCTTTATGTCGTCTTCTTCTTCTTTTTATTATGGCTCCACGGTTCATTGGTGATTTGCCAATGTCAAGTATTAATCAGTATTTAAGATAATCCCGCTGACTAATCACAACCATCACAGCATGGACAGGATTTAACTGGATTCCTCATCACGTCTTGGTGGCCGGTGCGTTATTCACCAAGGCGTGACGTGGAATCTTTATATGTCATCAAATTTTGCAAAACATAAATGTCAAAAAACTTGTATGAAAAGTTGGGAGGTAAATAAAAGTTACACAGTTCTGCTTTTGTCAAATAATTTAAAAAAATCCAGGTCCTCTGTTAAAAGAATAGTGGCGTCAGCAATAAGGGAGAAAGTGACTGATGTTGTTATTGTGAACGAGAATCAGAAGCAGCCCAACGGGTTCCTGTTGATACATTTACCATACGGACCGACGGCACACTTCAGACTGTCCAGCTGTAAGATAACTACAGAACTGAGGAAGGACCACAAGGAAATAACCAATCATAGACCCGAGGTAACTAGTCTGCTTTTCTTGTCTTGTCTTAATTGGCAAACAAACTTTTCATGCTTTTTTCAAAAAAGATGTCTTTTAAAATTCTTAAAACATGTTATTTTAACAATTTTACATAATTATTTTTAAAACTGCTATTTCTGTTAAGGGTCCCATATCCATAATTTGTATATAACTATTCTTAGTTTCGTGTGTTGGTCGCCATGACATGACGTAGAATCCTGGTCTTGTAATGCTCAAAAGTTAGTCCATCAAATTACGAATTTTGACAAAAGGAAAGCTATAGTCTTTAAAATTAGATAATAATGTTTGTGTGACTATAAGCGCGGTAGTCGATCTCCTTAACTAATATCATATTATTTTATTTAGGTGATTCTCAACAACTTCTCTACTCGTCTGGGCATGACAGTAGGTCGCATGCTAGGCGCTCTGTTCCACTACGAGCCTCAGTTCCGTGGTCGTCGCGCCGTCACCTTCCACAATCAGCGGGACTATATATTCTTCAGGCATCATCGGTTAGTTACAGCTTGGTCAAAAATAATTGGCTCTAGATATGCAGACAGGAACCAGTAACGCACACTTGGGCAAACCCCCTTCCGGCTTCATCATCAGGGCCCTGGACATCATCTAGGACCATAGTACTTGTGAAGACGAATCAAACGAGCCTAAACTCGATGGGGTTATGTAGTTTCGTTACAGAGTTCCACTATCCAGCTCCTAGCTCCATCATCAATCGATGGATGGTACCAAATTATTGTATTGTCATCCGAATTACATACACTTGTAAAGTGTCAAACCGATATGACAATTAAAGTTAAGTCTAAGATTTGTTTAAATATCAGGTGAAACTAATATAAAGCCTGTAAAAAGATAATTAACAATGGCAATAGAATCGGTTGTACGAGAGTATTTCCGTTTTTGCCTTCAATGAACTTCTAAGCAAGTTCTCAACTTTGAATGCAAATATCTCCATTTCACTTTGATGTGAACTATAATACCTTTATGCATACTACAGCCAAATAAGATGTACCCCACTACAAGACAGAGTATATTCTAAGTAATATAAAATGCAAGTGCGTTTGTTTGTCCTTACACACGAAAATGGAGCAACGGATGAGCGACATGGCGTTTTCGGGATTAATTCTGATCTCTCATTTCAAATATTACACGGGCGAAGCCAGGACGAAAGTAATTTAATATTTTGTTTACAGATACGAATTTACGAGTGATGGGAAAAGAGCAAAACTTCGAGAATTAGGTCCGAGGTTCACATTGAAACTGATATCTCTCCAGCAAGGTACATTTGATTCTAAACATGGGGACTATGAGTGGATCATAGCGGGCCGCAGACATCAATTGGAGACTTCCAGGAGAAAATTCTTCTTATAGTGTTTGTTCTAATTGTTTATATCACAATTAAGACATTGGGCGCCACTGTGAGCTATTCAAATAGTGGGACCAAGAGTCATAAACCTTAAATATAATGTATTTAATGTAAATATTTTTTATTATTTAAACCCTTTTGAGTTATGGTTTCGGCCTGGATCCCAGAAGAATATATGCTATGCAAAACAGTCCCCACGAACTTAGTTAGCAAAGTATGCACTGCGATAACTTCGAACGCAAAACTTACAAATTCGTAACCTTCTTTTAGCATCAATTTCACGTTGAGAAACTGAATAAGGATAACACCTACATTATACTCGAAATACTAAAAGTAAGTACGTATCGTCGGAGACTTATTGAAGCAGCGGTAAAGCCGGAGATCGACCGCGAAATAAGCGGACAAAGATTAGCTGGCCGAGTTTTTTTGAAGCGAGAAAAGAGTTTAAATGACAAAAATGAGCGAAGCACGTCCAAAAAATTGTTGCAATCACAATGTCGGGCGAGCGAAGGGTGCAGAGGAAGGAAACTCGAAACTCTCAACCGTCGCGATGACAGCGAGGCTGATTCGGCCTATTTTTGCTCTTTTCAGCCCGCTCCGCTACTCTTTCGCGGTCGATCTCTTAGGATCTACCAACTAGTCTGTAAAGCTGACTATTCAGTCACTTTTATAGTCGGTTCTTATGATGATACAGGAAACGGAAAATAAATTATACTAATGTCTGGGCACCATTCGTCCAATCGGCGCGCCGTCGCAAGTTCCATTGAAACTGACCATAGATTCGTCCAATTCTTGTAACAAACGGTCCGCCTAGATCATACGGCGGCCGGAATGGGAAATTTTCTGTGCGATGCCGGATGTCTATTTTAATAAAGTAGCAAACAATTTAAAATTCTCAATCAGTACGTACTTGTAAGGGGATCTATCAAACGAATAGTCAGTAAAGCCTATTATTCGGCCATGTACAATTTTATCTAAAATAGGCTGTAAAATAGTAGTGCGGCTGGTAGTGTCGTTGCCAAAAAACGGGTAGATCACTAATATGTATTAATTACTAGCCAATTGCCCGCTACTTCGTACGCGTTGTATTAGGAATATAATTCACCCAGTAGGTAGCGTGATGTTGAATAGCCTATACCTTCCCCGAGAATTGGATGTAAATATTTTCTCAAATCGGTCCAATAGTTTTTGAGTCTATAGATTACGAATAAACATTATGTATTAGATAAAATTGCATGCCGTTTTAGTGACGTTTGAGCCGTAGATACCACCTAGCTAGACCACCATACATGACAGCACAACTAGCTTTTGTGGAATGAACAAAGAAATATTTTCAGTGTCTACAGTGTGGATAAAATATCTGCATTTACCCAGGATGTATTGTCCTATCATATTGCTTTGACTATGCGAGTATCCTGGCAATAAAATTATACATTAGGGTAAAGAAAAAGAAACAAAAGTTGATACAAATTATATATTTCATTGTTTCTTTAACAAAACTTCCAGATTCTTCCTACTTTCCACCAGTGTAGCTAAAATCTGAAACAACAAAAAGCAACATTAATATAACTTAGTAACGCAGTATATAAAGGTAGGTGTTTAATTAATGTAAAGAGATTGTTGTTAATCAATATATCTGAGAAAATCTCCAAAGAATGTATCCCAGTAGTTTTGTGACAACAATATTATTTGTCTGATTTACAAAAAACACTGAATTAGCTTCAGTGCTTCTATTCGCTACAGACAAGTACAAACATGTGCTAGATTATTAAAAAAAACTATTCCATGTATAAATAGCCTCGCCACCGGAAAGGCTCATCCTCAGTTTATTGAAGTAAAACTTCTTAGGCGGCGATTCCATAATTTATTGAAGGAGAATTGAGAGGACGCGTCACGTATAGGCACATTTCGTTACATGAGAGAGAAGAAAGAGATCTGTACATTGTATATCTAATACACAGTTTAGGCTATTCGCATCTTCCCTTTTCTATCGCGTGTATCTATGTCCATTTACAATAGTATCGCCGTGCCATACAAACTCTATAGGCGATAGTCTGTGCTATTCCGAAATAATTCCAATCGATTGACGTTTGGAATTATTGCAATCAACATGGCGTCAGTTGTAATTTTTGACAGATGGTTATTCTCAGTGAGACTCTATTGGAATTTCTGACAACAGCGTTTTGTGCATTACATTCATTGCAATTTTATATAAACTAAGATTTTATATTTAATGTGGCCCAATAATATGCAGCTTAGTTTTAATATAATACTTTAGAGAAGAATTAAACTAAATACGCAAATTCAAATATTTTAAATAATTATAAGAAGAATAATTTATAAAATCCTAAAATTTTTCACAAAAAAATATATAAATAAATATTCGCATAAAAAATTTATATTGAATATAACTAATTTAAAATAAAACAATGGATTTTGATGAAAATTGGAGGATAAATAATTTATGTCCTGGATTAAAACATACGCATATTTATTTTAGAAAAGAGGACAAGGGATTACTTCTTTTATTTTGTTCTGTTTCCATGCTGGTGACACCGCACGCAAAAGCTAGTATCTATTCCTCTTTTTTACGTCGTACTTGTGGCTCTTTAGTTCACGCAGGTATAAAAACTTGTCCCTTTCACAGCATAATAAACTAAAGAGTTGGCTAAAATAGACTAGCATCCAAGCCATTAATATAATTATAAACAAAATAATGCAATGGCGTGAAGTTGGCGCTTGGCATTTTGCAACAACAAGGCAATAGCTCTTTCAGAATAACCAAATCAAGACACTATTGGATAAGGATTGCATTGCTTAAAAACAGCAATTATTGTAATTGAAATTATTGCAATAGTGTTGGAATTTTTCAGAATAGCAGCCTATATCGCCCTGTGGAGATTGGCCCATAGAGTTTGTATTGAATTTGGTGGCACAGACGAGACTATCGCTGCGAGTCTCTCTCTCGTGGAGACGGCCCATAAGTTGCTTTTTATATTTTTATTTTAAAGATTTAAGTTTTTTAAGAAACTATTTTAAATATTTAAATACTATCTCTTCTTATCTATGCAGTAGTTTTTTTTATAATGAATTCAGTTTTGCCGACGTGTCCCATTTATCAACTCATTTGTCTAACTGGTAGTACATACCATACATTTATCACAAACGAGTAGTACCACGGGACAGAAACGCTACTTTAGCTAAATGTCATTATGTCGTCTGTCGTATAAACTTTGAAAATTTACTATAAAACCTACTGCATAGGAAACAAAATTATTCAAAATTAGTTTCTTTAAATAATTTAATCTTTGAAATAAAAATATAAAGAACAACTTAGTTTCCACTTTACGTTCCGAATTCCAATAGGCATCATCAGAAATCAATTTTAACTTACCATCAAAGCAGACATTTCATTAACTCCACCATATCGCCGACGCTCACCTCCTGTGAAATAAATATTATTAATATTAGAAAAAAGCTGTTCACATTATTTTATTTAGATATTCTGCCTATTAGGATGCATGTATGATCAAATCTGTATGCGACATCTTTCATACAAAAAAGCCACAAAACGAAGAGACCCGACCAAAACTATACTGTAGCGCTAGTTGTCCATCCACATTCAACAGTTTGTATTGAACGTAGTCTACTTTAACGCAAATAATATGCAGCCAATTTATGGTATATAAGTCGATTAACAAAAGCTGGCACATTCGATATTTGATGCATTCAATGTATATCTTGAAGCCAGCTTTGGCTAACCAATCTAACGCGCAATAATTTGAGGAGGCTATCATGAGTTTCTTTCGTCGTCGTTGTCGAGCCATAGAAAAAATTATGATTTATGCCAATAGAACGAGACGCACATACTCGTGCAAGTTAAGCAACCTACCGCTTGTCCTTTAGCTAAAAGGGCTATATCATTCCTACCCAGTAATTTATTAGAGGAAAAAAATCCAGAATTACAGTTAAAAAGTCTGTACCAATTTAACTAAAATCAGCTTAGATTAAAATTGAAGACAAGTAAACTATTTCTTACCATAAACGTGGAAGTATCCCATAAATTATTTTTCTCATTTCCTTGGAAGTGCAATCTGCAAAAAAAGTACAAGAAAATAAGTTGAAGTTCAGGATAAATATTTTTGTTTTGTTTTTTGTTATAAAATCAGACGCTTGTTTGGTCAACATGGTTGTATGGGTTCACTCTGTTGAGGGAGACCTGAATGTGGTCATGTCATCATTTTGGAAAAAAAGATTGCCAAATGTACATTGGTGACCCCGACATTATTGGCCTAGAATGCAATTAAAATAGTTACCCTATTTAATCCACAGCTAGGTTAGGTGTGGTATCTCAATCAACCTGTAAGAAAAAAATTAAAATAAATAAACTGAAAAATAAAAGAAAATCATCATTCTTTACAATAAAAATCAGACGCTTGGTTGGTCAACATGGTTGTATGGGTTCACTCTGTTGAGGGAGACCTGAATGTGGTCATGTCATCATTTTGGATAAAAAAGTTTCTACATTGGTGAATCGACATGATTGGCCTAAAATGCAATTAAAATAGTTACCTTACTTATTTAATCCGCAGCTAGGTTAGGTGTCGCATCTCCATCAATCTGTAAGAAAAAATAAATAAATAAACTGAAAAATAAAAAAAAACCCACTGTTCTTTATAACAAAAATCAGACGCTTGGTTGGTCAACATGGTTGTATGGGTTCACTCTGTTGAGGGAGACCTGAATGTGGTCATATCATCATTTTATAAAAAATATATTGCTATATCTACATTGGTGACCCCGACGCGATTTGAAGACTCAATGCAATACATCCCTTGTTGGCGGTGAATGCACATGTCATTAGTGTGTGTGTGTGTGTGTGTGGGAACGATACCTACATATCAACGATGAAGTACCAATACCTTCTATATAACATAACCTCAATTTTTGACTAGAGCAGAAACAAAATAATTTCATAATTTAAATAAATTGTTAATGAGTTATTTAACTTATTTGAGCTTATATGTATAGCCGAGTATAAGCAAGCAATATAAAGCTCAAACAAGTTAAATTAGGATGATATTATATAATAATTATGACAATAAGTAGTTTTTGGAATTTAGTAGGTATTGACTCAATAAAAAATATATTTTCATATATTATACTATATTTAGAAATAAAAACATTAATTTCGGAATATTATTTAAGAAATTAGGTAAAATCAAAAAGTTGTATATATTATAGACAACTCTTTGACGTAGATTTTAATCATAATCCAAAAATCCTGAGTTTAGTTTCGTTGCGATAGCGACATAGTGACAATTTTATCAAAATTGAATTGTTTTTAAATACTCGATTTAAATGAAATTGTCACCGTCGTTATCATTGCAAAGAATTTAAATTCAGTATTTTAGGTTATGAATCACATAATCATACTTCAATCTTCAAATTTCTTCACCCATGACTGCACAGCGCAAGGTCCTAAGCAGAGCGTGTTTAAGAACATGTTTCTGCACACCTGTACTTTTTCAGTTTCATTAATAGGCAAAAAATAATCATAAGTAATTTCTCGTCTTTTATTGCGACCGTAAGTTTTCCGTGAAACATCCTTACGTCTCACTAGACCAGCGACATACACTTTGCGTTGATCCCAGTTGAGTTTCTTCCAAAAATTATCGAATATTTCCTTTCGTGACTCGTCATCAAATTTATCACAATACCTTAACTTACTCTTTTTGCAAAATTGTGCATTACATGTCGCTTTGAGCTGTCTGCAACGTCTTACTTGATCTTGTGATTTACTATTTGTAGACCTTCTATATCCCATGTACTCCTTCCCTTCCATGCGAAGTTTCTTATTCTTATTCCTCTTCCATTGGCTGGGATCGCACACTTTACGGCGGCGTCTTCTACCTTCATTGAAATCGGCCAGAGACGTAGAAGGTCTATCTTGTACGGTATTTATTTGTTGGACATTAGAAATGTCTTCATTTGATTCACAGTCAGTGAATGTAGGTGAAGGCCTAAAAGAGTCAGACGATGCAGCAGAAAAATCACCATCGTTAGTACTATTAAATCCGTCATCATCTGTAAAAGAATAGTAATTATTATTACTTGTTATTTCAATAAATAGTAGAAAATTGTTTATAAATAATAATAAAATAATAAAGATAAACTTACATTGTATAGTAGTTAGTAGTAGATCTGGAACTTGACCCAACCTTACTTGATGTTTAGATACAATTAACAGATTGTTTTATACTGAAGTATATTTAATAAATATAAGTTTTACGTGACTATTGAAGAAAACACAATTATCTAACTCAATTTAATTTTAAACACAATCTGCTGGCTGGCTTAAATCAATTGCTTATTTAAATTTTTAATGAACCAATGCACCCTTCTCATTAGCTCTAGCTAGATCCAGGAATATAACGCTCGTTCCAGACTTTCTTTCCGGTAGTTAGAAGATATTTGCATAAATATTTAAACGCTGGAACTTACAAACTATTTCTATTTAATTATTTTCACCACATACAACTTATAAATGGTAGCAGCTATTTCAAGTTTATGCTGAATTGAAGATGTTAGATAGGAGATATTGGTACATTTGCTCACGCCTGCATCCGATCAAGGTAGGTTAGGCAACGTCATTTATTAAAAAGCTAGTGCAAATTAAAATAGTTACCTTATTTAATCCACAGCTAGGTTTAGGTGACGCATCTCCATACCTGTAAAAATATCGATTTAAATAAACTGTAAATAATAAGAAAAAACACAGTTTTTTATAACCAAAATCAGACGCTTGGTTGGTCAACATGGTTGTATGGGTTCACTCTGTTGAGGGAGACCTGAATGTGGTCATGTCATCATTTTAGAAGTAGCACCTATACATGAAGCAAATTACAACTTACATTAATTGAAAAGTGAAAGACAGTATTGACAGCGAGGTTAGCATACTTAGGACCGATCGCCACCGATACCCAGCCAAGGAATGACCTTCATTCGAGTCTTAATCTTACAAATCTCGTTTTATGGGCTAAATTTGGACATTTCCTCAGCGTGTCGTGATGTACGATACAAAATAAAAGTTAGCAAGAACAAATTTATAAATTACCTTTTAGCACCGTGACAAAAAAGGTGTACTACAAACTGTTGCACGTCGTTTTCTGCAACAAAACAATATACACTATAAAATATCTAAAATAGCTTAAATGCTATATATCTGAGAATAATATAAAATCAGTATGGATAGTTATGGTAACAGCATTATTAATCAGATGTCCCTATCAAAATTCATCATTTTAAGTTATGGTAGGTCTCTCAGGGCAGGGTGGAAGGGAAAATACTTCTAAGATGGAGCCCTAAACGATAGCAGTTCTTCATCAAGCAGAAAATTGTTGATGACGAGATAAACATAATCAGCAAAGAGTACCCTGGGGTCGGCAACCCATGAAAAATAAAAAAAAAGCAAAGAGTTTCTCAGGTAATAGCAGAGTTGACTTTAAGAAAACAAAACACATTATCACAGCCTTTATACCTTGCGGTGTGGCCAGAGACACCTGTAACAGTGTCAACTTTTTGCCAGTTGTTCATATTGAACAGAGCAGGTGGCGAGCCTGTTGCTGCACTTAAGAGTGTAGTGTACCGCGTCCATGTCCATACTAACGGAGAAAACGTTTTACTACCCCTAAATATTAATTAATTTTAACGATTTTGTAATATGTTATTGTTATAATGAAAAACTACGTACGTATTTTTTCCTTTTTTCAAAATTTGTAATAGGTCAAAAGTTATAAGCCCATCAAATCTCGGTTTTTTTGGTTCATAACTTGCTGGTAATAAACCGTCTGTATTTGAGAAACAAAGCAAAATTTCAAAAAAAGCAAAACGTACGTACGTAGATTATAATCTGCTAAAACGTTTGACACCAAAATTATAAGGTTTCGTTATAGTTTAGTAGGTGTAAATCGTTTTCGCCCAAAACGCAATTTTCAACGAAAAACATACCTACAAACACCCACGAGCTGCAGTGCTCTCTGTCGCACTGATGACCGGCGGAAGAGTGCGATTGAGACAGAATATGATTTTCTAAATACCTATTTCGCTGCGTACGCTGAGCTACACGATCCTCTTAATGGACGTAAACATCTGTTATCTATCTATCAGGACTTTTATCCTAGGTATGAGCGCTGATGGTTAATCTATCAGCGGCGGCGCGCTGATAATTAGAGGTCGGCGACGGCGGCGTCGGCGGCGTGACTTTAAAAAGTACCTTATTTAAGGCGAGAAATAAATCACCATAATTTATAATTATATATAATTATGTATATGTAATAAACTAAAATTATAATTAATAAACATTGAGAAAAGCATTGGTATTTTGACATCTATTAATTAAAAAACTAAACAAAAACATTTAAAAAATCAACAAAATTTTTCTTCTTTTATTTATAAACATGTATCTATGTAAGCTTTATTTTTAAACATGATTAAATATATTTAAAAGTACCGTTCCACAGTAGGAATAAGAAACGGGACCCAAGAGACAATTGTTTTAAATAATGAACTGTTTCACATATTTGTGAACATTATTTAAAAACTTAAACAGTAAATTTAACATAATTTAGTTTGTGATTCAGGCAGTTAAATATCAGTTATAATTAAAAATATGTTTTAACTTAGAGATGTTAAATGTAAAATGAGTATGTACCTACTTAAACTAAAAAATCACAAATTAGGGAAAATATTAATCATATGGCCGTAATCATAATCATTTAGTTAATAGTTGTTTTTGCAATGTCTGTAGTTGTCATGAATAAATATTATACGATTTACCCTTAAGGGATTTAAGCGCGATCTATTTGCTGTTATTACTTGCCCAGCGACAGAAAATACCCTTTCGCTTGGAGTACTTGTCGCCGGAACAAATAATATTGCCCGAGCCAAGTCTGACAGCTACGGAAAGGAGACCTTCCTGTCTTTCCAGAACATCAACACGTTACCGTCGTATGGCTGGAGATCCTCGGCACTAGCTGTACTAAAATATTTCCAGCATTCATTTTCAATTACACTGTCCATAGAACTGTAAGTACTACTGCTGTGCCTCTTAGCCAAATCCATTAGGAAGTTAGAAGATGTAGGCGTAGGCACGGAACTCGGTCCAGGTGTTGCATCTTGGTAATCATCTTTTAAAATTGTTTTTATAATTGTGGACAGAAATGCCACCTTGGTAGTGTCATGACTTTCCATGTATAGGTCGATTTCCTCAATTGATTGAAACCTGCAATCTAATAAAGTGGCTGCTACAATTGTGTCAGGACAGGGTGTTGACAGGAAAGCGGTGGTCCAATTTTCGCAACATGTTATTCTTAAGTCTGGTAATAATAACCGGCTCATTGTCGTCACATTCTTCTAGCGTACTTCTAATTTAAAAACTAGGGCTAAATTTATTGTGGTGTGTGTTTCGGAACTTAATATTTCCACGATCTTTTTGAATTTATCAAAAAATGATGACATGCTGGTAATTAAATTGTACTCGTTCTCATCTAGCAAAAGAGCACTGCGACCTATATCGATTAACATGTCCCTAATAGGTCGACGATTTGCGACGTGACTAATGCTTGACAACATCATTAGCATGCTATACCATCTAGTAGGTGTACTAGTTTTTATGGTAGGAGGCGCACTGGCGGTACTATAATTTGTCGAAGTTAATAGGCTTTGGCTGTCTCTGCTGTCGTCAAAATCATTTGATGAAACTTCATCACCCGTGTGCTCGAAATGTTCGCCAATTACTTCAAAAGGAACTTTCTTCCCTTCAACATTGACTACTAACTGCCCAAAATAGGTCCAACAAAAACTGTGTTTGTTGGTCGATATTTACTTATCAAATTAATTGATAAGTCTCTAAGTTTATTGTTGGAAATATTAACGTTTGTCGCCGCCACGGAACACACGTGCGCACGATCAGCGTCTTTGGCCGAACTAAAGAACTAAATGAAATTCGGCGCGCCGGAACGTGGGGGTCGGCGGCGGCGGCGTGGGGGGAAGCTCAGCGGCGACGGCGCGTCGGCGTGGCGCTCATCTCTATTTTATCCCAAGAGGAGTAGGCAAAAACAATGAAATGTTATTTGCTACGATCTTGACATACCTCTTTCGCATCTTTTATATTCATCATACCTTTCATACATGCTCGGCGATTGTGTGCACTTTTAACATTGCCTTTGATCAATCTCCGGAACCACTGATCCGATTCTGAAAATTATTTCACTAATAGAAAGCTACATTATCCCCGAGTGCTATCTAAATACATACTCAAAAACTACTGGACCAATTTGAAAAATTATTATTGCATTTGATAGTCCAATTCTTGGGGAGGGTTATAGGCTATTTAACATCAAGCTACCTACCCAAGGGGGTGAATTGTACTCCTAATACAACGCGTGCGAAGTAGCGGGCAATCAGCTAGTAGGCTATATTTTATTTTGATCAAAAATCGGTCGTCCTCTGCCAGCATTCCCTTTCACTTCTGCCATATTAAACAAACTAAAACTTAAAAACTCTTACCTATTATAACTTGTGGAGTCCCTGCATATCAGCATATTTTCCACCTGTGAGAAGAGTATATAATAAGTATATGTCGTACAATCAAGGAGTACATGTATTGTAGACAAGGCAGGTCAGTATAGATAGTTATATTAACAGCAGTATGCATCAGATGTCCCTATCAATAATCATCATTTTATAATACTAGATGACCCGTGCGAAAACTTCGCACCGTTAATTCAACTGATCGCCAACAGATGGCGTCTTTAAAAAAAAAAATGTCTAATTTTAAAAGAAACATTTAATTTTGATTTGTTTGTTTATTTTTCGTCACTTAGAGGGAAAAATAATCTTCAAAATAGCGTATCTTTGATGTCGGTGTTTTTTCCAAAAACTGCTTTGTTTTAAGCCGTCATCGGGGCGAAGTGTGAAGTGGTTAGGGGATGTAAGTGTTAGTGAGAATTTTTGTATATAAAAAAATCCTACCACATACCTGTCTCAATCTTGGAACTCCTCATGGAGCCACCCTACGAAGTTCCAACCAAGAAGAGGCTGCAACAAAAAGCAAATCAACAATCAGCGAGTGGCAACATAAACAGCATGCTTTTACCAAACCCCACTAAACATCAGATAGGAGCGAAAGACAAATGCAAGTAATACATCAAATTGGTTCAGATGAACTATGAAGTCATCATGGTAAATTGGTAGATCGAAAACCCGCTATAGTATCTCACTAAGGATTTTTTCACTATAGCAGTGATCCATCATCATCAATCATCATCATCAACCTTTTTTTTATAGGATCCACTGCTGGATCCTCCCGCACCATTTTTAGGCTCATTGAGAGGAATTGCCATAGTCACCACGCTTGGCAGGCAGGTTTTACGTGCCATCCGATGCACGAGGAGTCGATTTAAGCACATATTCTTAGAGAAAATTGCTGCTTAGTATTTAGCAGCAAGGACCTCCGGTTTCAAGTCCACCGTCCTACCAATTAGGCTATCGACTACCTTTTTTTATACTATTATTTATATATATAATATAATATTATTTTATATTATACTTTTGGTTATACTATTATACTATATTGTTTTTTTTTTATCTAGCGACTCGCCCCGACTTCGCACGGGTAGAGAAAGATATTTTTTGGGTACAAAAGGTAGCCTATATCACTCTCCCGCTCTCAAATCCAATAAATCATGTCGATTCGTTGCTCAAAACAGGAAGAACAAACGATCACAATTTCGCATTTATTTGTTGCATGTCTGAATGCACTTAAGGAATGCCCAACTCCGAGCCAGCCAACCCGACAGAATAGGCTCAGAAATGGCAGAATACAAGGACACCCTATAACTACTTTGTATTTCTTCATAAAACAGTAAGTTACCTTTGTGAATATCAGAGAAGGTCATGTCCCAATATCCTGCAATAAAAGAAAATAGAAATTGTAAATTATATTTAGCATCCCATTTAAAAAAAATATATAGAAATGTGAAATCAGATAGGAGCGAAAGACATGGCATAGTAAACATCACCTGTGGTCAGATGAACTATGGTATCATCATTTAAAATACAATACCTAACGTGAACACTGTTGAGTATTTATGGTACCTAGCAGATATTGTCTATGTTTTCAGAAATAAGTGTTTTGTTTTATAATTTTAGTTGTCAATATAGATATTTAAAAGTAATGTCGGTTTCTTGGTTATTTGCTCTTTAGCTATCCTTTTTACATATTATCCTTTACATATTGGTCCTTCTCACCGTTTGAAATGAATACGCGATTAAGAACCAAGAGGCTGGCACGGTCAACTGGCGCCAGCGAGGCTTGCTCAGAATCAGGTACGCCAGTCATGGGTGGGCTCGGTCGGTCCACAAAAATGGACCCCGTCCTTACCGATGCCACTGTTACACCCGCGACTGGCAATCCTGGCCCCGGCAAGTCACGTGACCGCCCGGCAACTAGCACGGAAAACGTTAATTTATCACCAAGTTTTAGATCACGCACTTCGGGGTCTTCGCAGTCGTCAGCCACGATAAAGGCGGCACGAAGATTGACTGCGGAGGTACATTTGGCCCGACGATCCATGGAGCGTGAACAGCAGCTATTAGACTACAAAAGTAAGGTCATCCAACAGGTCAATCAAGTTGAGCGGCTGGAGATGGAAGCAGCTTTAGCCGTTCAGGATGCCGAGGAATGTTCAACTCGATCGGTCAGTCAATCTTTTTCTCGTACTGCATCATGGGTTCGTGATGTAAACCATAGCAGCCATCCGATCGACAAAAACGCTGAACCTATTATAATAAATCCCTTAGTCACGCGAGAGGATGCTGCTGATACGGTTTCGGGTCCCGCGAGAAATTTGGTTTCGGAGCATAGTAACATGCTTAGTAATATCGATGTTAGTAATATAGAACTAAAAAACGTAAACAATGCGAATACACCATCACGAGAGCATATAATCCGTCATAGTTCTCACAAGGCTAAAACGCTTGATTTTTACAACAATTCTGAAAATCTTGCATCGAAACATCCTGAAAATAAAATTCATCATAATATTTACAAAAAACCCGTGACTTTTCAAATTCCATTCAATAACAAGTCACAATTATGTCAAATGTCAGCGTCAAACAGCATTGTGTCATTTACACGGCCGACTGTCAACTCAAACAAAGAGTTTTTACTATCAAAACAGGTCGAGCCTAATAATTACTCGCACAGATGCTCGCATAAACTTGAGCTTATGCCTTTCAGTGGTAAAACCATGGAATGGCTAATGTTTAAGCGTACTTATCGCAATACACAACATTTATTCACACCCTCAGAGAATCTTGTGCGATTGAGCGGAGCGCTTCGTGGTCCAGCTCTTGAGAGCGTGTCGTCGCTACTGTACACAGCTGAGCAACCTGAAGAAGTACTCGACATGTTGGAACAGACGTTCGCGCTCCCTGAAATGATCGTAATGCACGAGATCACTCTCGTTCGGAATCTTCCTAAGATAAGCTTTGACCAAAAAGATCTGAACAATTTTGCTTGTAGATTACGTAATTGTATAGCTGTTATTAATAATTTAGAACAGAAGGAACACATACATTCTGTTGAACTATTTCATACTGTATTAAGTAAATTAACGCCGATATTGTATAGTCAGTGGAAAGAATTCGCATATCGTAATGATAGTTCTTTACCGAAAATTCAACTATTATCTGCGTTCCTCGATGTCGAGGCTATTAAACATAACAGATTCGGTTTAATTCTCGATTACGCTAAGGTGCCCGGCACACTAACGTCAAACTTCGGTAGACGGCCTGGTACAGTCGGCAACAATTTTTTGTCACAGAATTTTACACGACGTGAAAACGTTCATACGACATCTGCGAATAAAAATATCGTTGAGTTGGTCGAGTTATGTCGTTATTGTAACAATAAACACAAACTTACTGATTGCAAAGACTTCAAGTCTCTAACATTAGACGATAAGTGGCGCTGGTTGCGGGAGTCTAAAATATGTTACAAGTGTCTGAAATCCAAGACGCATAAATGGAAAACTTGTAGGATTGGTCGGTGTGGCGTCGACGGCTGCGAACGATTCCATAACCCCCTGCTACATTCAACTTCGATACCACGCGCACCCTGCACTGTTAATAATTCTCCGTCTCCTTCCTACAACGTCGTAACTGAACGAAACGATATAAATAAGTCCGTAACAATTTCTAATATAACGGATTCGCACTCAAATGCCAAAAAACTTTCTCAGATAAGTGTATATTTAAAAATAGTTCCTGTTGAAGTGAGCGGACCGCGCGGAAAATATGACACATATGCTTTGCTTGACGACGGATCGACGGCAACTTTGATCGATTCAGAGGTGGCACGTCATATTGGAGTGACAGGTCCAAAGGAGTCAATCAAGGTTGACGGAGTTGCCGGAATGTCAACGCACAAACCTATTGAATATGTAAGCTTTTCTATCAAGAGTAAACACTGTTCTGAGGTATTTTCTGTAAATAATGCTTTGTCCATGGACAAACTTTCGTGCTTTACACAAACTATCGACCAAAATGATATATCTAAATATTCACATCTGACAGACTTGATTGATGTTCTTACAATAACCGATGCTACACCCAAGATTCTGCTCGGTGCTGAGCATTGGTATTTAACTGTCAGTCGCGAGGTGAGGGAAGGTTCTAAGAATCAGCCAGTCGCTATTCGCACAGCTTTAGGATGGGTAGTATATGGCAAATCTAGCTCTTGGACGAAGCCCGTTCAATTTATAAACTACGTTTCTACTAACAATTGTGGTGAGCCCACCATGGATGATCTTATTAAAGATTATTTTCGCCTTGACGCTATAGGTATTTCAAAGCCCGAAATTTTGTGTTCTAAAGAAGATACACACGCTTTAGAAATTTTAGATTCTACGGTCAAACGATTGCCGTCAGGTAGGTTTGAAGTCGGCCTGCTTTGGCGTAAGGATACTCCAAAAATACCTGATAGCTATTCTCACGCACTCTCTAGATTTCTCGGTTTAGAAAAGCGCATGGCTCGAGATTCCGATTTAAAGAATGATTATTGCGCTTTTATTAACAATATGATAGTAAAAGGTTATGCCGAAGAGTGTCCTAGACATACATACCATGATAATATAAGTGATATACACAAAACATTGCGTTGGTATTTACCCCATTTTCCGGTGGTACACCCTCAAAAAAGAAAACTTCGAGTAGTATACGACGCGGCTGCAAAGACCTCTGGGGTGAGTTTAAATTCGCTTTTGTTGCCCGGGCCCGACTTTCTGCAGTCGTTAATACACATTTTGTTTCGTTTTCGTGAAGGTTACGCCGCAATAACAGCTGATGTGATGGAAATGTTTCCACAGATCAGGATCAGGGCGGAAGATCGCGATGCGTTGCGCTACATTTGGAGAGAGGATCCAAGCTGTGAGTTGAAGTCATACCCCGCGGCTGCAAAAGCCATCGTTCAAGACCATTATATGGACGATTTCTTAGGCAGCACCGATGACGTTCAGAAAGCCTCAAAACTCGCAGCTGATATAGTTACAGTGCACAAAGCGGCAGGAATGACAATGCGAGGTTGGGTATCCAATATACCTGCCGCCCTGGCCGCTGTTCCTAAAGACTTGTGTGCTCCTCCTCCTGATAATATTCACATAGGTAACGAGGCTTTTGTTAGGACTTTGGGACTCATTTGGCATCCTCTGAGTGACACTTTGAGTTTTCGTAATGTGTCTCCAATTCCTGAAACCGAGAAAATAACCAAACGCAAGGTATTGTCGTACCTAATGTGCCTGTACGATCCTCTTGGGCTCCTGACTCCGTTAGTTATTCAAGGACGTATTTTGTTTCAACAAATTTGGAGAACCGGTATTGATTGGGACATTGAGCTGCACTCAGACATGATTAAAAAATGGCTGTTTTGGTCTCGACAACTGGCTACGATATCAGACATAAAAATTCCTCGCTGGTACAGATGTGGTTTCCGAAATGAGGAGATTAGTGACAGGCAACTTCATACATTCGCTGACGCAAGCGAGGAGGCTTACTCTTGTGTCGCTTACTGGCGCTTCACGTTCTCAGACGGTTCAGTGAAGTTGTCTCTCATTGGTGGAAAAGCGCGTCTAAGTCCTCTAAAACCTACATCTATACCGCGTTTAGAACTCCAAGCAGGTCTGATTGCCGCTCGATTTGCCAATACTGTGTGTACCGGTCATAACATTCACCCGAATTCAATTTATTTTTGGTCTGATTCGACCACAGTTTTAAGTTGGATTCGCAGTGACGCGCGAACGTTCAAACCATTCGTAGCAAATCGTGTTGGTGAAATAACTGAAATAACAAACGTTAATAATTGGAAATTTGTGCCAGGTGTTTTGAACGTCGCAGATGATATGACTAGATTAAAGAATCGCGATACTAACTTGTCTCGCTGGTTCTCTGGACCTGATTTTTTATTACTTCCAAATAGTGAATGGCCCAAAGAACCATCGATGACGGAAGCTGCATCTACCTTGGTGGAACTGAAACCCTCTAAGGTACATGTAGGATTAACTCAACTGGACAAACCTTCACCGGTTGTGCCAGATCCCTTACGTTTCAGTGAGTGGATACGTCTGATTCGTGCGACTGCGCGCATCTATCAGAGCGCGAATAAGTTTCGGTCATTTTTGGCACATAAAAACCCAAATTCTAAAATAATTAATAATGTTTCCTCTTCCAAGCTTTTACCTCTGACTGCCGCCGAGATACAAAAGGCTGAAATTGCCATTCTTCAAAAGTCACAGATTGACTGTTTTAGCGAAGAGTTTTCTTTACTCCGTAATGCCAAGTCCTTGCCAAAAGCCAGCAAACTACACCCTCTCTGCCCAATAATCGACGAAGATGGCCTGCTAAGACTAGACAGTCGTATCAAGCATATGAAAAATATTGATTACGCCACTAAATCGCCTGTTATTTTGGATGGTCGTCACCCTGCTGTTCGCCTTCTTATCCGCCACTATCACGTAAAAGCTGCACACACGTTCAATGAATTGGTAACCAATGAACTGAAACAGCATTTTTGGATTTTTCGATGTCGCAGTGAAGTGCGCATGATAGCAAGAAGGTGCCCTTTTTGCATAAAGTAAAAGGCGACGCCTCAGATCCCGCCGACTGGTGACCTGCCAGATGTGCGTCTAAATCATCACAGCCGCCCATTCACAAACACCGGCCTGGATTATTTTGGCCCTGTAGAAGTGTCAGTTGGCCGCCGAAGAGAAAAGCGATGGATAGCCCTTTTTACCTGCATGACGACACGAGCAGTTCATCTCGAAATCGTAACAAGTCTCTCAGCGGATTCAGCCATCTTAAGCTTACGTCGGTTTACTGCACGTCGGGGACTTCCACTAAAAATTCTCTCCGATAACGGCACATCTTTTGTTGGAGCTAATCGACATCTATGTGAATTTTACAACAATGCTGTTCAAGATTATGCTGCTAGCAAACGCATAGAATGGTGTTTCATACCGCCAGCGTCGCCATTCATGGGAGGTTGTTGGGAGAGGCTCGTAAAAACAGTGAAAAAAGCCCTCCTTACGACGCTGAAAGAAAGAGCGCCTAGAGAAGAGCTGCTTCACACCTTTCTCCTTGAAGCGGAAGCTCTAGTTAACTCGAGGCCTCTAACATACGTCACTGAAAATCATGAATGTGAGAGCCTTACACCATTCCATTTTCTAATAAGAGCCTCTTCAAACCAGCAGTTGCCAATTCGTTTGGATGACGGAGTTTTCTCACTAAGAAAGGAGTGGCTAAAGGTTCTTCGGTTATCTGAGCATTTTTGGAGCAGATGGCTAAAAGAATATTTACCCAATCTCAGGCCTAAGAAGCAGCAGGGAGGTCAGTTCGCAAACATTAAAGTTGACGACGTAGTCCTAGTGGTCGACCCTAACTTGCCACGAGGGGTGTGGCCCATGGGCCGAATAGTTGCTGTGTATCCGGGCAGAGATGGAGTAGTTCGAGTGGCTGATGTAGCCACTAAAGGGGGCACATTGAGGCGGCCTACTAGAAAACTAGCCCTACTAAATATGAATGTAGTTGTGTAGCTACGCTACACGGGAGGGATGATGTTGAGTATTTATGGTACCTAGCAGATATTGTCTATGTTTTCAGAAATAAGTGTTTTGTTTTATAATTTTAGTTGTCAATATAGATATTTAAAAGTAATGTCGGTTTCTTGGTTATTTGCTCTTTAGCTATCCTTTTTACATATTATCCTTTACAAACACAAAGTAAAAGCCTCAAGTATGTACATATTATAATAAAGAAATTATAGTTTGTTGGTTTTTTTTAAGAAATATGTGTAAAAACTACCTAATCTATACCTACTAATTATATAATACTTAAACGTAATATTCCGATTCTGAAAATTATTTCACTAATAGGAAGCTATCCCCGGAGTGCTTATAGGCTATATTTTATTTTGTTCTAAAATATGACGGGCGAAGCCGGGGGCGGACAGCTATACAAGATATTAGGCTAAATGAACAATAACGCCCAATTTCCGAAAAGCTTGGAATTTATCCTGATGGATTTCCAGGATAAAAATGAAGGAAAACGAAAAATTTTGATGTGAAAGAAAGGGACAAAGTGTGTGACAAAGAAAACAAACAAAAACACTTTTGCATATGTTTGACCGTGGGGTCAATACTAACTTTTTCATTCTCTATTATAACCTCTTTAGCGGGGTGGATAAAGAAAAATAATCCTATGTCCTTTCCTAGGGTTCCAGCCATCTTCATAATTAGCTGTGAAAGCGTAACAGACACAGACATACAGATAGACAGAGACACACAGACAGACAGACAGATAGACAGACAGATAGACAGACAGACAGACAGACAGATAGACAGACAGACAGATAGATAGACAGAGATAGATAGACAGACAGAGACAGATAGACAGACAGAGACAGACAGAGACAGACAGAGACAGACAGACAGACAGACAGACAGACAGACAGACAGACAGACAGACGGACGGACGGACGGACGGACGGACGGACGGACGGACGGACGGACGGACGGACAAACAGACAGACAGACAGACAGACAGACAGACAGACAGACAGACAGACAGACAGACAGACAGACATATAGACAGACAAGAGTTACTTTCGCATTTATAATATTAGTATAAATTAGTTAGGCTTAAACAAATGTTCACACCTATTGAGCCAATGGTATTATTATCCAGACAATTAAAGAAGGTGGATTTAAATCAACCTACCTTTTTTTGTCAGCATTATCCACCCATAGCATCCTCCATCACCTCCTAGAACAACAACAAAAACAAAACTAGACCCATTGACCAAAAAGCGAAATCACAATTATTAATACTCCGTGGTATCAGATACATTATGTATTTTGTTATGCATCAAACTTCACAGTCAACGGCCCTACGCTGACCAATATTACTCGAAACGATAGCGATATAACTCGAAAATAAAACGATAGTATAATTTTAGGTGGGGTAAGGGGAAGGACCGACCGACCTACCTACCTAACACAAATAACTAATCTAGAAGATCTTCAACACCTCGATTCTGGATGGAGTGGGTTTTTTCCTACTCAAAATACCTAAATGCTGAGTAAAGTCAACTGTGAAGAGGCAAAGGCCATCAGCTGCACTGCATTATCATCATAGTGGACCTGCATCCAGCATTAACTAACATATATAAAGCTGAAGACTTGGTGCTTTTTAAAATTAATATCACACTAGGACTTCAATCAATTAAATTATCCAAAGCATTGTCAAACTAGTAATTACTGAAAAACTGCACTGAATAAAAATTGTTGTAATAATAATGGTAATATTACAATAAATGTAACATTTAAAATGGTGGATGCAGGTTAATTTTAACATTTAATTATTTAAAAAAAATCACTTACCAAATAAGACTCCACATATCTCATACTTCTATGCATTTGCATCTGTAAGAAAAACACAATATAATTTAACAAACAGTATTAAGTTTACAAATTAAACCTATATATCTCGGTTGACAATCAGCTAGAGCTAATATACATGCAAATCACTGTACAATCAATGGTTAGCACTTATCATCATTTTGATACAAAAAAGAGTGGTATGAGAGGGCAACTAAGGTGTATATTTTAAAATCAAATGTCAAAAAACATTTGTATAGTTCCCTCAAGAGAGCGTAACTTACTTGGCAGTACCTATACCAGCAGTTTTTCCTATGTAGGTACCAACTTATTACCATTATTAACTAGTTTACCATTACTTGGCTTCCTATATTTCCCTTGCACAAATATTCTGGGTACATCTATGTTCGCTTTAAAGTTAACAGTCCTGCGCTGCACATAGGTGTTCATTATGATTTCAAAGCCAACTTCTTGAAATATCTGGGCCAACTCTTCCTCAGTGAAGTAGTAGCTTCTGTAAAGAAAGTTCATAATATAATGTAGACCAAGCCACTTATTACATCTATACTAATATATGAATGTCACAGAAACTACCAGACAGATTTGAAAAAATATTTTTGCATGCTACGACCCAAAGTAGTGGAGCAGGTAGCTATACAACATCTACCAATTTAAAGTTTCGGCACACAAAGCTAGTAGGTACATATAATAGACCTAGTGACATTTGTATGTTCACACCTGAATTGTATAGGGGTAAGCATGGTAAATCTGTATGTAAGAAACAAATTTGAAGATGGAGATAACAAACCTTGTGCCATCTTGTCGCATATAAAAGTTGTCTGAAATTTTGTGTCCGGGCTTGAATCTCAATTGAGCCATATCATATCTCCCATAATCCCTGAACAGCAGTACTCCACCTGGTTTAAGTGCACGGAACGCCACGCTCGCAACAGATTTCCATGATTCAGGATGAATAGCCGATAATACAAATATTAAACTTGCTATGTCCACGCTGTTCTCGTCCACGTGGTCTAATACTTCTTCTTTGGTTATATCAGCGCAAAATGCATTCATTTTACTGTTATCATAAAGTTTGTTGGCTTTTACGAATTCTACAGCACGTGGTGAAAAATCACAAGCGTGGAAGTAGAAGTTGTGGAAACCTTCCTCGACTAATGGAAACACCATGTTCCCGACTCCACAGCCCAGCTCCAGAAAGACTAGTCGCTTCTCTGGATCGAAATTAATTAATTCCTGAAACTCACGTGTGGTCCAATGTCGGTCTCTGAAGAATTTTGTTTCATTTCTTTTGTAAAATATGTCCCAATGGCGGCGTGCATCGCGTTCTAAACCAGCGGCTTTAAACTCTGTGATCATTCTTGAGTTCTGTTGTTCCAAAAGTTGTTTTTCTTCGTCGGACAACGCCTTCAGCCGATGGCAAAACACGTCTCCATTCTCGCACTTCTTTTCATCCATGTGAATCTCTTTTCTTTTTACAGCATTACTTAGTATAAAATATATGGCGATAAATGTAAAATATTGCACTTTACTTTAACATTTATATTTGAAACGAAATGATAGTTTTTCAGGGATAAAACCACATTTTATTTTTCCAGCGATCATGAATGAACTGAAAATATTGAATGAATGAATGAAATGAATGGCATGGCAGGAATGAAGAATGTTAGCGGCTCTGGGGTTCTGCCCCTTGCGCTGGTTAAGTGGCACGAGAGGCTACTACCCCTTAGGGTCATGTTTAAGTTTGAAAGGACGAGGGAGGGAGGAGGGCCAGTTGAGCCGAGTGGTATTGGGTGTATCGGTGAGTACACCCATGGCCATTACAGAAGTGAAGCTTCTAATTACAAATATCCATAATCCAGATAATCTAGCTACGTTCTACACATATCTGGAATTTATGATTGACTCTCGTGACGGTTGATTTTTCTAGGTTGACTCCTCACCCCGAAGCCTGTAGGTATTTCGATAAATAAAACATTTGTTTATAATATGAAGTGTGAAGGTGAACCCGACCTATAATATTGTTGCAGTATTATCTACTTTTAGTATCCAAGGTCAGTTTCATTGTATCTATGAGGCAGGATCTATTAGAATTTAGATCATGCGGGCCTGAATGAATGCTACCTACTGGGCTGGGGGATTTCAATGACAAAATATATTTATAATTAAAAACTTACGTAATATAATCCGACAAACTACACTTAGAGGCTTTTCCATCTAAAATATACCTCAACTCGTTAGGTAGGTATAGCCTCACAAATACTATTGGCTAAAAGAGGGAGACTTGGTCTTCCGCTAGGTTACCCTAGAACCGTAAGCTCCATAGAGGTGTTTTGAGATCGCAAAATCACTGTCTCACACACAAACACAAAGTAGGTAAACTAGTTTTTTAAGTGAGGGTAGAAACAATTTTGTAAGGTGTTCTTTAAAAAACATACAGATGGCGCTCCATTAAGACGATACATTCAAATAAAATAATAGTTTGAGGGGCGTGGCCTAGCTGCATACGATACTCTAGCGCTACCCTAGCGCTACGTGATCGATTGGTCTCTCCGCTGAATCTCTCTCTGTCGCATTGAATAGAAACAAAAGAGAAGAGGCGCACGGCAGGTGCTTGGAACAAACGTCCTAAGTGACAAATCAAAAATAATTTATTTAAATTAAAGGAGTAGCTTTATTGAAAATCTAAATTAACATCTTACTTTAGTAATAGATGATACAAATTTGTACTTAATTTAATAAACAATACTTCATGTACTACTGAGAAATTTGGAAAGGAGACTATTTTCAGAGGCTACTTTGCAATTTTTTTCTATCGAGCAAAGTTTCTTAAAACATGTTTTATGATTAACAGATTATTATGAAATATGATTAATTATAACATGTCATTTTTTCTATATTTCTAAGAGATTTAGGTTTCACTCAAAACGATTTGAAAAATATTATTTAATATGAAGGTAGCCTCTTAACAGTAAATTCATATTTATTTATTTGTAAAAATCCTAATTATAATAAGTCAAAGAAGTTTCATTTCCTTTACACGTTTACTTTTTAATTTTTTAATATACCATAACGCCTTTATTTTAACGATCCTAACATTCTTTTAAAATGTTAGTTTCACTAACCTAATTTTTTTAAAGTTGAGGGTTGCTACTTGCTTGAAGGCTGTACGTAGGATCCAGTAATAATTTAATATTGTGTGCACTGCCTCCTCACGTTTACCATTTGAAAAATACCGGTGATTCTGATGCTGATTCACACCACATACCTAGCAACTTAGTTCCGGAATATCTAATGTGGTCAGTCGACATGATGGATACCTAGGTATATTATATTTATTTTTATGTAGTATTACTAGCGACCCCGCCCCCGCCCCCGGCTTCGAACGGTTACACTATGGGTTTACAACAACTTGAATATGTACCTACATAAATACGCTTATAACTACTTATTTAATAGTGATAGTTTAATCTGCACAATTATTTCCTACATCATTTTGTTATATCTCTGACGGATTAGACAGCATACGTCATTTAAAACTCGCTGGGACTTGATCAGCTCCTCAAGTCCATGACACAGACAGACAGACTGACGCGGCGGGGGAGTATGAGTCAGTAAATAGGCATTCCCGGATTGATATAAATGATTCATTATCTTCTATACTAATAATAATATTATAAAGAGGAAAGATTTGTATTTTTGTATGTTTGTTACGAATAAACTCAAAAACTACTTACTATACCATCACGGCATGACGACGGGAACGGGGTGGGCAGAGGTGAACATGACAAAATTTATCTATGAAGTGTATGTTTGCCAACATTCTGAAATAGTCACGTACGAAGTCGTGGGAAACAGCTATAATTTATATAAGTATATATACCTACCTACTTACTTATACATCGAATATTAGGAAATTAGGATATCCTATTAATTATTATTATTAATAGCCGACTCAGATCGTTCCTGGACTGGCAAATCCCCCAAGAACAGGCTGGGTTTGTCAAGGGAAAGGGCACTAGAGAACAGATATTAAGAGTGTAGTGTACCGCGTCCATGTCCATACAAACGGAGAAAACGTTTTACTACCCCTAAATATCATTTAATTTTAACGATTTTGTAATATGTTACTGACATAATGAAAAACTACGTACGTATTTTTTCCTTTTTTCAAAATTCGTAATAGGTCAAAAGTTATAAGCCCCTCAAATCTCGGTTTTTTTGGTTCATAACTTGCTCGTAATAAACCGTCTGTATTTGAGAAACAAAGCAAAATTTCAAAAAAAGCAAAACGTACGTACGTAGATTATAATCTGCTAAAACGTTTGACACCAAAATTATAAGGTTTTAGTAGGTGTAAATCGTTTTCCCCCACAACGCAATTTTCAACGAAGAACATACCTACGAACACTCACGAGCTGCAGTGCTCTCTGTCGCACTGATGCCCGTGGGAAGAGCGCGCTTGAGACAGAATATGATTTTCTAAATACCTATTTCGCTGCGTACGCTGAGCTACACGATCCTCTTAAATCTCAGGCAAATTATAGAAAAATGTTACGAATATAACACCCCGGTAATAATATGTTTTGTTGACTACCAAAAGGCCTTCGATTGCGTGAGATGGAACTACCTATGGGCCATCTTGAAAAATGCAGGTGTACCGGGTCTGGTTGTGGAACTGTTAGGTTGGGTGACACCACATCAAGTCATTTCAAATTTTACAAAGGAGTACGGCAGGGATGCATAATTTCACCAATCCTCTTCAACATCTATGGAGAACATATTATGCGTAAAACCCTCGAAGGATGGAGGGGTGGCATAAGACTCGGCGGAATGGTTATTTCTAACCTCAGATATGCCGACGATACTACCCTGTTCGCTTCCTCCGAAGAAGAAATGGCGGAACTTCTGAGTCGTTTGGAAGTCTCAAGCCGAGAAGCTGGGCTCACCATCAACAAAAATAAGACCAAACTAATGACAGTGGATCGATTCAATTCGATCTCGCATTCCGATGTACTGAAAGACTATGACGCTGTGGAGCAGTTCCAATACTTGGGCTCAGTCATAAGTAACAGAGGCGGCTGCGGGACGGAAATCAGACGTCGTATTGGTATGGCAAAAACTGCGATGACCCAGCTGAATAATATTTGGAGAGACAGAAGCATCTCGAAGCGCACAAAAATGCATTTAGTGCGCACACTCGTTTTTTCAATCTTCCTATATGGCTCGGAAGCGTGGACCCTTTTAGAGCTGGTGACAGACAGAGAATAGATGCCCTTGAGATGTGGTGCTGGCGTCGTATGCTACGGATACCTTGGATTGCACGTCGCACAAATGTATTCATACTATCAGAGCTGAACATCGAGTCTAAACCACGACTCTCCACTGTGTGCATGAGACGAATTCTGCAATATTTCGGACACATTGCACGAAGAAAGGGCAACAACCTAGAAAAGCTTGTGGTGTTGGGTAGGATGGAGGGAAGAAGACCTCGAGGACGAAGCCCTAAACGATGGTCTGATCAAGTGTCCGAAAACCTGGACACCAGTATTACCACAGCCTTTCATCAGGCAGAGGACCGCAGCCGATGGAAGAAGATAATTGAGGAGAAGCTGATGAGACGGGGTCACGATCCTCAGCAGTGAGGGACCGACTGTGGAGGAGGAGGAGGATATCCTATAATTATGTAGGAATTTCTACTACAAAAAAAATAGTTTCACTAGTTTACACAATGTATACAGAAATCGCAAATACAAACTCGCATAATAGACAGATCTATTTACATGAATAGATAAACAAAAATTAACATTTCAACAAAAATCAGGAACTGAGGAATGTAAAAACAAATACAAATAAATAATTATAGTATAGGTACTTTATGAAGGTCGTTCAATACATTGTTGACAAGATAAATTAGATACAATTACAAGTTTTGTCATGTCAATCACAAGATTATTATAAAACTAGGTATCGTGAATATTTCTGATTTGTTAACGTTATGGTTACTGCTCCGCTCCTTTGGGTCGCAGCGTGATGTTGTACAGCCTTCCTCAATAGACGGACTTTTATATCGGACTGATGTTTCTGTTTAGGTTAGCGCATGTAAACATACAAACAAACTCTTCAACTTTATAGTATAATACATTTTTTGGTTGACGGTTGAACGGACTAGGATGATACAGCATTCATTATATAATTAATTGTATTCAATTATGCATATAGCAATTCGAGCTTCACATATACCATCGGATAAATGTGCCTGGGACCGTAACACGGTTTCGGGAGCTGCAAGGCAACCCGTGAACCTATAGGCTAAAATATGTCTTATATGTGTTTGTCTAATTGACAGCTGCATCTCATCTCATCCCCCGTTACTGTCGTTTAACGAGCTAATCAAAATCAAAGTTAAATGGGGCTCAAATCGCTACGGTTATGTTCAAAAATGTACCTTAACTCGTTGTGTAGGTACCATCTATCTTATAGTTTCCCAAAGTGGTCTATATAGACCCCCAGGGGTCGATTTATACCTGCTGTCCACGTCAGCAAGGAAAAAGTAGGTACTGCGGGGGTCTACAGAAATTTAAAAAATCTAGCAAGGGGGTCTCCGTCGTAAAAACATTTGGGAACCTCTGCATCTAATCTACTATAGGTTAGGTACCAGCTCTTTCTGATTTTTTTTGCAAAAAAACGTATCAAATCACACGTATTAACGCGTTCAAACCTTTGGTTCAAACATACACAAACATATTTAACTAATATATATTAGTAAAGTATTTCTCTAAGCAAGGAGCTATACTTATACTCGACTAGGAGGTGGACTCGCCGAGGGCAAGAGTGAGCTGGCTGGTTCATTTATGATCGTTGGATATTGGATGGTGTTATTAGAATGAACATATTATGAGATTTCGTTTGTGAATAGCTATGTCGAATAGACTGATGGGGCGATAGTGGTTATTGGGAAGCTTTGGTTGGATGCCTCGAAAAATGGTTATTCTTTAGGAAAAGGTTGTAAGGGGAAGGGTAACAGCATGAGGGCTCGATCAGAGATACCATCGAGCCCCGGAGCTTTTCTAGCATTAAGCTTGAGAATATAGCCGCTGGTTTCATCCGTGGTGACAGGGATTACGTCAGCGGTGGGGGGAGAGAAGGAGGAAGAGACCCTGACTACCCTGAGCACTTCGGCTAGATGGTTAGTCGGCACAGGGTTAGTGCTGGGAGAGCACTGGATTTCTAAGCTATCAGCTAGACACTCGGACTTTTCGTTGTCGCAGTATAGCTACCATACAAAATATTATGCAGGCCGCATACAAAACAGTGATTTGCCCCCCTAAACCTGGTTGCATCAATAAGAACGTTCGTTGCTCGTTACAAAATTACGACAGACGTAAATAGAAGGAAATGAACACTCATTAACTATCTATTATGATTGGACGTTGGACTCTGATCTTGATGAGTCTGTCATAGGTAACAATTTAAATAGGTGTCCAGTACTGTACCCAAAGAGATTCAAATCTATACTAATATTATAAAGAGGAAAGATTTGTATTTTTGTGTGTGTGTGTGTGTTTGTAATGAATAAACTCAAAAACTACTGTGCCGATTTCAAAAATTCTTTCACCATTGGAAAGCTACATTCACCCTGAGTGACATAGGCTATATTCTATTTTTTTTTAATTTGGGAACCTTATAAAAACTGCAATAATGTAACCCAAGGTGTAAAAAATTGACCAAGAAATTCCTTACATCGCGTGCGCTGCAAAAACTATTGATGATATAGAGGTAGTGGTAGAGGGTAGGGGGTAGGAGTACGGGTAGGTATATTTTATTTTGTTCGTAAATATCCACGGGCGAAGCCGGGGGCGGAATGCTAGTATGTATATAAATCTGTTATGTATGTACCTATGTTTAGTAGTTTAGTGTTCACATATTATGGTAGGTCTTGTCTAGGTATATATAGGTAAGAATCGCAGCGAGAGTTGAATCAAACTCGTCCAGACTCATTTTTGCATATCTATAGTTTTTAGAATTTTGTTCTAGGTATTGAGCGTGTTATTTTGCCTTAACTATCTCTACGATACCTAATACCTCCTCATTTTGCTGGTTCAATCATATCATTGGCCTTCTATAATGGACTGCAGTGGGTAATGATGCTGGCTGGCGTTCATTAACGGGCAATAATGCTCTTCTGTAGTGTATAATTATGCTGGCCTTCTGCAATGAGTATCATGCTGGCCTTCTGCAATGAGTATTATGCTGCCTTCTGTAAGTATCATGCTGGCCATGTTCTGCAGTGGGTAATCATGCTGGCCTTCTGCAATGGATAATCATGTTGTCCTGCCGGCATTCTGTATTGGGCCATTTGTATAATAGGAGCGACCATGGGCGTAGCAGGGTGTATTGTATATAGTATATTATTCGTTTTTCCTTCCCCCCCCCCCCCTGAACTAACCTGCCCCCCCCTCCCTGAACTTCCTGGCTACGCCCTTGGGAGCGACCCATTGTCAAAGGTGGCATCAAGCATGGCTGATGAATTGACGATAGCCTGGTGTCGGTTGTTTGAGCATACATCAAACAAAAGATTTCGGACAGTGGCCATTATAAATAGATAGACACCTAACTACATCATGTGGGTCTAGGCAATCTGACTGACTTGACGTCACAAAGTGTGCCCGGAAAATACCTAAGACGTTCCTACTCAATCTGTGAAGAAAAAGAAAGCTCAAAATTGTTAAAAAAGTGGTATTATATTACTTATTACCATGTTAAAATATACAGAAAATACCATAAATGCATATTTTATTGTTATTCCCTTTGAATAGGTTTGTTTGTTTCACACGGGCAGGTAAAGATGGCCGGTGTTCTTCCAGGAAATGCTCTTCAGAAATTGTACTAAAAAATATACAAAATATAGAATAGCTTGTGTCGTTTGGAATAATTTTAGCATTATTTACTTCGATTGTTAGTTCGAACCAAAGACATTTAATTATATATGAGTTCGAACATTCAATTAGCACTAAATCTATCTACCTATACTTAGAGGCTTTCCTACTAAATATACCTATCAGACAGAATACCATCGGCTAAAAGAGGGAAGCTTGGTCTTCTATGTTTTTTCAGAATAGGCTTCGTCCGAAACGGCTTGATCTTTGATAAAATTTTCGAATCCCGACCCGTCCACCCACTGGACTTTCCCACTGGTGGGTGGACGGGGGCTGATGACAGATACCTGAATTGAATAGAAGCCTAAATTAAAACTAAATTAAGTATAGGCTATCAAAATTCCACCGGCGAAGCTAGTTAATTAAGAAAGTTACCTAATTATTTTTTGCAAAATAAGTATGCAGGTGGTCATTAGTTATAGAACTTATAGAACCGACCGCTAGATGTCGCTGCACGTCGCGTCCCGCGGTCGGCGCTATACTATGTGGAACAAAGAACACAATAATGATACAATTTCTTGGACAAAGTTATAAAAGAAAACAACTATTTCATGGCAGTATAAAGTATAATTATTATCATTAGGACAATAATATAATAAACGCATGATGACTCGATTTGTCAATACTTAAAAAAATTTGATTATAAAAACAGATTAGGTACCTACTGATTAAAATGTATTAAAATTCGATTTCTTAATAGCAACGCAGTGCTTTACAATTAAAATTACAATAATATCATACTAGAATCACCCCTTAGGCGCGTCACAACTATATATAGAACACCGAGAAGTTAACTGGAAATTTCAAAGTTAACTTTGACGAGCACAAACACTCATTTTCACTCGCGCTCACACACAATATAATAACAATAAAGGTACATATCACAAACACGAGACATCGCTCGACGAGATCCGGCGGTTAGACGCTGCCCTTCTTCGGCAGGCTATCGGCCAAGTCATCCATCAGTTCCTTAAAAATCAAGGGATCAATGTTCTTCCCGAGCTGGTACAGCACGAACCAATCTCCGATCTGCATGGTGCTGGCTATGGTCTCCACAGAATGCGCCATAGCCAACCGGGCGCGGGCTCTCAGCAAGTACAGGCGGATTTTTGGTCCGGCGACCACGGCGGCGCGGTAAATCAAAGAAATTCCGCTCAAAATTGAGAGAATAATAAACCAAAACCACAGGAACACGTAGATTTTCTCGTTAACGATGTTCAGTGGAAGAACGCACAGGCCGTCGAACTTCTGAACGGATCCTGACGGACCGTATTTGTGGAATGTACACTTTGTCACTTTAGGGAACACTCGCGCCATCGGGTCCTCTCGTTCTTCAGGCTCCATCTCAGTAAAACGCACCACGTCGCTGCCATACGTCGAGAATTCACCGTCAAGGAAGAAGTCCATGAAGTAGATCTGCCCCACCACGTTGATGAAGTTGAGGACTTCACAGATGAAGAATCGGAACGCGTAGAAGTTCTGAGTGTTCTGGTTGGTGCAGAAGTAGTCGACCAAGAGTTTCTTCCTGTCTTTTTTGCATTCCTCTCCGACGACAGGGCAGTTCAAGTCCAGAACGAGCATCTTGATGCGGCCGCCCTCCCAGGTCTTCCAGAGGTATCGGGGTATGTAGAACAGGATGGCTTGAAAGAAGAGCACGAAACATACCCACTGGTAGTACTTGTGGTACTTGACTTCGTCTTGTCCCTCGACGTGTGGAGCGACGCCAGGTTGCACGACATCCTTGCCGATGCGGCCGACCAGCCTGTTGGGTATAGTGAAGGTAGAGTAGATCCAGCAGTAGGTGTCCATGACGGGTAGCGGGATCTCGTCAACAATACAGTCGATGGGATCCCCGATGTACTGCCGGGAAGTGACGAGCAGCGAGAACGCGATTAGTATAATCACGGTCGCTTTGTAATGTAGCCGGAACACATTGTTGTCGATGCACACAGAATCAAGTTTCAGAAGCCCCTTGACGGAGCCGAATACGTCGAACATGGCGGCGGAGGAGCGACCGAGTGGACGTGCGCTCTATGCAAGTGATCACGGACGAATGAGGTGAGCGGGCAGCGGGGTGAGGTGCTGGGCGACGGGAGACTGTGGCGGAGTGAGGAAGGGTGGGGGGCAAAGGGGGGAAACTCGTCGCTCGGAGCAATGACATCTGCGACCGTGTTTTTCGGTGGCGTCACGTGACACATACTGCAACTGAATGCAGTATGCAGTACCTATGCACCCTCAAACGGGGGCGTGGGGAGGTAACTTTTATCATTCACCATAGTTGATATACTCGTCAACATTTTTAAATATGAAATCGCACTTAGCTGATAAGATACGATAATGCATATTCACGTCCGTCGTTCACAACAAAATAGATGGGTAGAAATAGGTAGCTCCCAGGTGGATAAGGGAGATTTAAACGAAAATATAAGGTAAAGTTTTTTCACGTTAGTAAATCACCGTTTTTTGACAAGCAAAGTACCTGGCGCAATCCCACCCTTGTGCATTATCATTCCACATTACAGCCCTTCTGCTATTTTATTACAGTTTAGATATAAATGCTACATAAAAAGGCAATTTTCATGTACAGAAAATTAAAGAAAAATTTAATAAATCAACATTTTATTTAATCTAAAGACCAAATTATGCCTAATTCTTAAATTACATAGTTTAATTTACTTACATTATAAAAAAAAGTGCCTCTGCGCACGTTTGGAAAAATTATTTATTACTACCTTACTTGATTTCGAATACAAAAAATCCATAGAAAACGGCACTTCAATATATTTCTAAGATAGATTTGAAAATATTTTAAAAAATATTTTTTAATTTTTCCTCGCATTCATTAGGTAGGTACATGCTGCAGTCTGGTAGTTTCTGAGATACCTAGGTAAGTCTTGTGCGTTTGCAAGATTGGTTGACGCCACGATCCTTGTGGTCCGCTTTTTTTGGGTCAGCGTGATGTTATATAGACTATAGAAAATAAATTTGCGTCTAGGCGGAACACGGTTCGATCCCCGCCATGTACCAATGGGTAATTTATAATTAAAAACTTATGTACCTACATAATAATGCGACAAACTATATACCTCAACAGAACTGGACACTCGTTAGATATACAAATACCATCGGCTAAAAGAGGGAGACTTGGTTTCGGGAGCCGTAAAGAAAAAAAGTGACTGATACAAAAAGGGTAACGGTAGTTTCCGAGATTAGAGCGGCATAATACAAATATATGTTTTAGTTAGAGCAATATCATACCTATTAGGTAGGACAGGCAGGTAGGACTAACCTATTATGGTCACAAAAATAAGAACGGAATACAAAAAGTATTTCACAATAGCTCTTCTCTTATTCATATTCTCTTTCAGTTATCCCGATTAGGGGGCAATAATTTTATTGCTTAAGAACCATTATTTTTTTACAATAATTTAACCGTTTCTATTCTTTTTTTTGGCATACTTTTTGAATTCCCGTTGGGCATATTTCTAAACAAAGCCGTGAAGGAGGGGAAAACACAATTAAAAAGTTTTTTTCAACAGTGACGCGTCTATCCTGCCACTTTAAACTTTTTTTAAACTAGCTTTCAGCACCGGTTACGCCTGTGGAGGCCATATTAAGTTTCAACCCATATGGTCTTGAGTTCATACAAAAATCCCATAGAAAAAACCACTTTCAGTTTTTTCCGACTTTTCCAATTTTTCTCCACCTAAAAACCTTATTCAGACTATTACGAAATTAGTGATGGGCTTACCAATGTACAGCATTTATTTATTATTAGCTTCCGCCCCCGGCTTCGCCCGTGGATATTTTCGAACAAAATAAAATATAGCCTATATTTTATTCGGGGATAATGTAGCTTTCCATTCGTGATATAATTTTTAGAATCGGTTCTATAGATTACCTTGTACATCTAAATTTCAAACTTTTTTAATATTTTTCTTTCTTTACGGGTTGTCTTACAGCTCCCAGAGGAAGACCAAGCCTCCCTTGTTTAGCCGTTGATATTTGTGAGGCTATAACCTAACGAATAGCTATATAGTTTGTCGGGTTGTGGGGTAGCCAGGCCGGGTAGGTATTGCAGGAAAACTCGTAGTAAACTTTCACCATTCGTTTATTGGTCGAATTAACAAGGAAGGAACAAGCAGGAGCAGCAAAAGAACAACCAGTAAAAGGATCCGTAGGGAGCCAAGGAGCCGTCAAAGGAGAAAGGAGCCAAGGAGAAAGAGCCGTAAGGAGCGCAAATTCTTATTTGCGCTCCTTTTATATTAACATAGATATTAGTTCTTGAATATTGATTCAATACATTTTATATAGTTATTTACTTAGTTGATAAAATAGAAATATAATAAATTTTATTAGTGAAATAATTTTTAGAATTGAAAATGGTTGAAGTTATTTTAATCCTAATCAATCAAAACCAGTCAAAAAATATTGATTATACTGATTGTTAGGTCAACCTACTTTAAACAACCAAAAGGACAAATAAATTTTACAATAGGCAGAGTAACTGCCTAAGTCAACAGTTTGTGAAGGAATGAGTAAAATTTTAATTTAGGTTCCACACATCGGATATTTGAAAATAACATACAATGTTCTATTGAATTAAAATGAACAATATCGTGTTCTAAAATCAAAATAAATGCTATTTATGATGGCCAGCTTGTAAGCGGCCAGGAAAATAAGGTCGTATCATCACAAGTTTTGTTGAGGTATATTTAGATGGAAAAGCCTCTAAGTGTGGTTCGAATCATGTACATATTATAAGTTTTTAATTAAAAAACTTAAATATTAGTATAGAATTATAAATAGATAAGGAATACGCTTCCTTCTCTTTTTTTTATTTTCCCAAACGCTTTCATGAATGTAGAATTTCAGCTGTGCTTTTTTATTTGTAGAGTAGCTTTACCCCCCGCGGCTTCGCACGTGAAAAATTTTGTGAAAAATCACGTCGATTTGTTTTTATGGCGTGAAAGAAGGACAAACAAACAAACAAACAAATATTATTTATGATTACTTATCTTGAACTAATTTAACTTGAAGTATCCTCAAGTATGCGTCATACAAAAATGAGGTTCCTTTAGTATGGGATATCCTCAGCAGTTCAACACATAAAGGTCCGCCGAAATCGAGCACAGACTCTTCTTCTTGTAACGAACGGTCCGCCATCCGTTTTGAAATCGTTGTATTTGTGGTTGATTTCAATGGACGTAACGATATGTCATACACACACATTCACCGCTGATTGTTTGACACTTTGTTTAATCGATTCTTGTGTGTCTGTGTGAGTGAATTGCATGTGATCTAGATCGGATGATTTATATGGCTAATGTGTGGCCTGTGTTCAATCTCGATCATAAACATTTTCGGTGAGATACCGGACCAGACGACAGATTTTCTTCAAAATATTTCGTGTCATCCTCTTAGAGTGATGTAGGCGTGATGTTAAGCAAGACCAAGTACCCAAAATGTATGTAAATAAATATATGTTACGCTGCATTGTCGTGGGCGATAAAGTCGGTCACTGGACCGTTTGTCTCATTTGGTTCAATTACTTTTAAATATCAACTTACATTGGCCCAGGTCTATGTATGTGGTATAAAGTTACCATGCGTCTAGGGTTCCCATATAAAAAAATCGAAATTCCGGAGAAAATTCCTGACATTTAATGAAAATTCCGGACTTTCTTGTAAATATATAATATTAATGTCGTTATGCATCGTGCATGTGAAAAAACGATTCACATTTTCGAATTTTTATATCACTCTACTTAATTGTAGAAATTCCGGACGGTTTGGAATTCCCCCCGCATTCCGGACACATACCTATATTTCCGGACATGTCCGGAAAATTCCGGACGTATGGCAACCCTACATGCGTCCCGGTTTGTCCAGGATTGTCCCGGTTTCATGCTATAGTCCCGACGTTCGGGTCAGTTTTGCATTTGGTCACGATTTTCCTTTTCCAAGAATAAAATTAACCGTATCCCTCAAAAAAAAATCAAAAAGACTTTTTTGTAACTGGTGAGGACCTGAGGACAGCAGAATGAAGTACAAACGGCGGCGAGCATACCAGGCATTTACTCTCTTTTAAACTTATGGATTCGCGATCTGCGTTCGCGACTTTCGGCACAAGACCATGGATTGCCCGGCCTGAGTATGCTCGATCCGAAAATGTGTACTGGCTTCCACGTATACCAGGGTTGGGCATTTTCGGCTGCCCATTTCTGGCTGCCATTTCTTCGGTCCAGATATATTATGAAATGATCGCTTGATGACGTTATTATACGTTATATACTTTTCACTTCTTTCGGCAGTCTCCATGACTGCCTTTGCCTTTTTTTGATTGGTTGACGCTTTCAAATCAGACTGGTAGTTCCTGCATTTAAACATACTCCTTATACATTAGTATAGACATAGATTAAATAATATAGATTAGATAAAAGCAAGCACATAAAGCATAAGGTATCCCCTTCCAAGAATGCGGTAAACGATGACAAATAGAACACGTGTGCTGTATGTATCCATTTTATGTCACGTTCGGTCGTTAATTCTCTAACATGAGCTCGATATAGTCACGGCTTCTTCCTAGTAAGATAGGCAGGTGATATACCTTTATGTATTTACTAGCTCTCCACCCCGGCTTGGTTCGTGGTAAATGAAATGAAAAAAATGAACAGCGCTCTTAGTTCCAAATATTGCTATTAACTAAGAATGAGTAAGCATCAATAAAGTAACGCGTCCGCACTTATAAAAATAACAGAATACATTAAAAAAGTGACATATTGCAGCAACGGGCTTGCCACCTGTTCTGTTCAATATGGACAACAGGCAAAAAGTGCCACTTGTGTATCTGGTCACACCGCAAGGTATAAAGGCCGTGAAGTCGAAATATGTCAATTTCGAAGGTGTTTCGGAGACAGCGCTCGGTGACCGTTTGTATGGTCAAGGTCTTTGGCGACACTAATCGCCTTAAGGCGTACAATAACGATACTCTACTATTCTACTTTTTCCCCGAATTGATTCACTTTTACTGTTAACACTCAGCTCCTAAACATGATAGATCTATGTTTAATACTCGTAAACCTTACCGGTGAATCGACCTATCTAATAGTGAAAACTTCAACAAAATCCGTTCAGTAGTTTTTCCGTGAAAGGTCAAAGACAGACAGACAGACAGAAGTGATGATGTACTTAATATGAATGACCAAGTCGTATTTGTGCTGTTATTGCATGTAGCATGTAGGTACGTTCAGTGTGTTATTGATTTCAAATGTAAAGTTACAGCGATAATTCTGTAGGTAGGTATTAAGGTTGTTATCGAAATGAGAACTGTTGCTTTTAAGGTTTGTCATCCACTACGACTTGAGCTATATGAAGCTTCGCAATAGCGATCGGAAGTTAACAATATTTTAGTTTAATAAAATTAGGAATTACCAGAATGTAGAATGATCTATCTATCATCACGCCTTTTATCCCAAGACACAATCGAATGTCATTTGCTACGATCCCGACATACCTCTTTCGCTTCTTTATATTCATCATACCTTTCATACATATAGGTCAGTGTCATACATGCTCGGAGATTGGGTGTACTTTTAATATTGCCATTGATCGTCGAGTTATAATTTAGGTACTATACTACGCGCATTGATCAATAATTTATTATTATATCAATTTATTTTAAAATTATTATGAATTAATTTTGGACGTTCATTTAGAAAGATTAACGGCCTTATTCATAAACGTTTATTAGCAACGTTTTTGTTAAAATGTGTTTTGTTTCTTTCTATTATTAGTAAAGACAGGTTTGTTAGAGAGTGACAAAACATATTTTAACAAAAACGTTGCTAATAAACGTTTATGAATAAAGGCTATAGAATATATTATTTTATATTATTATTATTAATTACTACATGTTGATTGTCCGCTATGTCGTACGCGTTGCATTAGGAATACAATTCACGCCCTTGGGTAGGTAGCGTGATACTTCTCTAAGAAAATAAATGCAAAAATATTTTTTAAATCGATCCAGTAGTTTTTGAGTCCATATAATACGAATTATTAAATAATATTTAAACTAAAAGATGATATTAATTTCGTTTGAATTTTATTGGTTACTGTTCCGCTCCCAAAGGACGTAGCGTGATGTTATATAGTATTATTACAGTACGATACTGCACCGCGTTTAATACTCGTTACATTTTTTTCTCTATAATAAATAATGATTTATAATGGAAACTAGAAGACATAAAGATGGAGTTACCGACCTACGAAGACGTTATGAATGGAATAGATTACAACTTAAAATTAGCAGGAATACTATCAAGGAACCATTATTTTTAGATATTGCTGAACTGGTGTCTCGAAGAGTGGAAGATATTTGGAAAAAATCGTCTCATTATATGGTTTCTCACACGAGAGTCATTCAGCTATTAAAGGCTTAACAAATCATTAAAAAGATTATCAAAAAATATTTTTATACAAAACAGCAGAGTTTTGTTCGACATTTGTTCTTGTGAATGTAAAGAAATTGAACTTTGCTGTTGTACAAGAGAAAATAATGTACCAAAAGAAGAGCAGAAGTTTTTGTTGGACCAAAGACAGCATAGAAAGATGCAAATTGGTGGAATAGACCGCGTTCTTACAGCTAAATTACAAAAAAACCTAATACGAGCTTCTAAGGTTAAAAAAATATTCGAAAATCAAGATAAGTGTGATACCGAACAGCAGGACTTGGCGTCATCTTCTAGTGATTCTGAATGCAATATTTCTTCACCTGATACCTAAGCTAATCTTACCTTCCACTTCACAAACAAACAAGAAAATAACAAAATCAGTTAAAAATTTGCCTATGCTGGCAAAAACAGGGCAGGGCAGCTGCTGCGATTGTTTCTTCGGTATTGCATGATATATCTTCGGATATTGAAGTGGTTGATAAATCTAAAATTTGCAGAGCAAGAAAGAAAGAACGAAATTAATGTCTTTATGCCACTTTATGCAATAAAAAATAAAGAGAAGGTTTAATAAGAGCGAAACTTGCATCCAGAAAACTGATGTCTCTATTTGAGAGTAAACAAGATTTTGTGGCCAAAATATAATAATTTTTTTTGTACGAAATAATATACTATATTAATTGTTTTTGCATTTTATGTAATATTTATATAATTTATAGTAATGTTTGATTGTATCGTAATAAAATATGTAAGTTTAAATAAATGTTCTTTTTTCGATAATTCCCAAAACTTCAAATCACATGCGCGGGCTAAAGATATGACTTATTTTAACTTTTTATTACCAATTATTATTTGTTTAGACCTAAGACAACATAATATTACTATTAAAAGATGATTCAATAAAAAATAAAAAACTCCATACATAAGTGACCCACCCTAATATAAATAATTATTGACACATCTAAGTTACTGTCCGTTTTCATGTCATTTTTAACCGACATCCAAAAAAAGAAGGAGAAGGTTCTCAATTCGGACCGTATTTTTTTTTTTTTTTTTTTTTTTTTATGTATGTATGTACATCGATAACTCCGCCAATTGTGAACCGATTTTCATGGTTTCTTTTTTAATCGACAGATAATTCTTCCGGATTGGTCCCATTTTTCTCTAATAAAAATTGGTTCATTAGTTTTTCAGAAATTTTGAAAAAACTGACTTTAAAAGTACATTTTTCTTGATATCTCGATAAAATAAGTACCGATTTTGATAACTTATTTTTTTTAAGACATTATAATTTCTCGACATTATCTCACAGACATATGACGAAAATCGGTTCAGTAGTTTTTCAGAAATTCAGTAATTAATTTCTGTTTACGGCTGAAAATTATGTATCAGAAAAAGCCTTAGCAACGGTTGCTATTGACACGAAGTTGTCAATTTTCGTGACGATGGTCTAGCGGTTAAATGTAATGGGAAGTCATAGGATGCACAAGCACATGGTTCAAATCACATCCACAGCGTTTTTTTTTTAAATTTTTCATCAATATTTTTTTAGTTGCGTTATTATTTGTCTCTCAAGGCAGCAAAATCACTTAAAAGGGTAAAATAAACCTTTTAAAAAAAAGTGCACCGACTTCAAAAATTTGCACTGAAAAGTAAGAAATAATAAAAATTACGTCGTAGAATTTGAAGACGGTTGGTGCCAAATTAGAAACAACTTAGTTCCCAAATTCACTAATATAGACAATTCATTAGGAACCTACGATCATCAGTACATACAAACATAGATAATATTGAACAGATCTTTATCTTCTTAGATATTTACTTAGAATATTTACTTCTTATCCTCATTTGGCACCAACCGTCTTCAAATGCTACGACGAAATTTTTATTATTTCTTACTTTTCAGTGCAAATTTTTGAAGTCGGTGCACTTTTTTTTAAAAGGTTTATAAAGTGTCAAGCGAAATTTATTTCTAGTCGTCCTTGCAATTCTGCTCCTGATAGAGCATTGTAAATGTGTACGTGGACGTAGGTGTTATTTGGCTATTCTATAGATAATAAATAAATAAATAAATCTTGCCATAGTGGACGCCATACTTTATATAATATTGCTCTAGGCTTTAATAATATGGGTTTACTGTTTAATACGGATAAAGCGCGTTTCTCTTATCACAGAAATATAATATTTAAAAAAGTTATTCCATGTTATTCCTTGAGGACCTATGGGGTAAGTATACATAAAATCCAAGGAATGCCCGGCCCGAGAAGTCAACCTTAGAATGTCCGGGCAAATCCATTCTAGTGTTGGACATTCCTTCGCTGGCCATTGATTTATGGTTCCGTAGCTTTCTATCTACATACATATTCTGACAATTCACATAAATAATTAAAAATTAATAAAAAAATAAATAATTATATAAGCTATTAATTTTATAATCGAATTATAAAAAAAAACGTTTAGTTAGCTCGACTTTACTGGTGAATTATTTTTTCGTTTACCCCATCATGTGGGGTATTGTTGAATAACTATTTAAATGTAATTAAATAATTTTCTAGTTTCCTTGACACAATTTTTATTGTTTTATCTCTGAATTATACCGAAACCATTAGTCAAAATTAAACAAATATAATTAACGGAGTTTGTTTGCAGTCATCTTTAATTCGCACACAAAATGATCTAAAAAAACAAAGAATGACACACTTTTTTATGTGTATGATTTGTCATTCATTCCAAATATGTCAAGTTTATTTTAAATAAAAGTAATTAATTCCATATGTTTTTTTAGAGCGAATGCATAAAACTATAATATTTATGTGTTATATATGCCCTTCAATGTTTCTATTACGAGCAATATAATTGCCCAAATGGCGCTATTTTGTTTTTACATTGTTTAACACATTTAATTAAATTTGTTTTGTTTCCATTGGGTGTTTTTTTAACCGTTATTAAATACACTTGAATGTTGCTTTTTACTTCAAAAGCTATCTGGCGTGGTTTCGAAAATTTCATGACAAGGAGTGGCTTTTTTATATTGCTCGTCAGTGTATATTGCCTAATTTCGTGTTTATGTAGTTATCTACCTCACCTATAAAAAAACCGGCCAAGTGCGAGTCGGACCCGAACCATCCTACAATTAATTTAACATGACATTTTTTTTAATTGTGGCCTCTATGCATTTTAGTTGGCATTATTAAGATCGAGCAAAAAACGCCGAAAAAACACGTTTCTTGTATCAATACCCCCCTTATACACAACACACTCTATGCAAATTTCAAGTGTTTACCTATTACTGTTCAAAAGATACAGCTCTGTGACAGACGAACGGACAGCGGGGCCTTAGTAATGTACCTATTAAAATTAACTCTTAAAATTTATAAAAGATTTTTGAGTCTGGTCTGGTTGAACTTGGGAATTTGGGGCAGACAAAGACATTTCAAAAAACATTTAAAAGACTCATACTAATATTAGGGATGTACTTTAACTGAATTTTATTTCTTTCATCAGTATATATACACACTTTCACGGCATTTATACCTTGTGGCGTAAGTAGACACCAGTAACAGACGCCAATTGTCCATATTAAGCAGAACAGGTGGCAAGAACGTAAAACCTAGATGGCTCTACCAATAAGGCTATCGACTCCTGCATCTGTAAATAACTTGCCTTTCAAAAGTGTGCTTTCCGAAAGCAAATGCACAAGTCACTATAAAAAAAATACCCAAATCGCTTCAAGTGTGCCTATAAAATTTGAAGAGTTCTCGATTTCTCCAGGATCCCATCATCAGATATTGACCTGATGACCATGGGACCACCTGGAAAGTATACCATTTCAAACAAATTTTCCAAATCGGTCCAGGCGTCTTCAAGTAATCGGGGAACATAGATACATAAAAAAAATGATTCCGACGAATTGAGAACCTTTTTTTTTGAAGTCGGTTAATAAAAAAGTCCGCTATTGGCCATTAATTTTAGTGCGAAAATGAAATTTGTAGTCTAGCGAAATTCAGTACAAAAAATGCTTCAATTCTTTGTATTGGTAACAATTTATCAATTGTGTTTGTTTATTGAAGTGTCTACCTGAGATTTATTATTCAAAATACTGCTATTTTAAGTTAGTTATATCTGCATAAAGATATTTTGATAAGAAAATTGAATAGACATCCCCTATTTATGACTCCAAGACAATTTTTGAACCAAGAATAGAGAAGAATTTTTTTTTCTTGCTTCACCGGTTACCTTACAGCTCTCCAAACCGTGTTACGGTTCCAGCAGGGTACCCAGCGGAAGACCAAGTTTAGCTGATGGATTTTGTGAGGCTATACCTATGGAGTGGCTAGTTCTATTGAGGTATATTTAGCCTCTAAGTGTAATTTGTCGGATTATGTACATAAGTTTTTAATTAAAAAAACCCATTGGTACATGGCCGGGATCAAACCCGTGGAAGAAGATGTCACTGATATTTTTTAGAATCGGTTCAGTAGTTTAAGAGACATCCAAACTTAAAAAACTTACAAACTGCCTCTTTATAATATTAGTGTAGGTAGATGTCCTACGTATATTATTATCATTGATTATTCTTAACACCTAGCATGATATGCAAAAACTACAAAAAAATGTTTCTTGACACGGAATACAAAAGGGTATTGATTAGATAAATGTATCAAATGCAAAGTGAACGATATTTAAAGTGGCAATATAGTTGTCAGTTTACGTTTAGGGTAGTAGCTAACCTATCGTGGTAGTACCACCAGAGTATCACCACATAAATGCGTACCTACCTAGTTGGTCTGCCGGATCAAAAAGTGGAACTATATCAATCTTACAAAGTTACATTTGGTATTAGGTTGGGGCCTTTATAAAAGTAACAATGTTTACATGTAGAGAGCTTGTTGTGAAGCCTGTGTGCTTTTCTAGGGTTCCGTTCATCAAAAACGGAAATTTATAGGAGTGTGTCTGTCTGTGTGTCTGTCACAGCTTATTTTCTTGGAATCTAATACTGGACGAAATTACACATCGATGGACGAAATAGGTTGAAATTTGGTACTGACATTTGTAGAGTTTATCACGAACGAGTAGCGTTAAGGGTTAGTTTTGGAGGATAAATTAAAAAAGTAAAAAAAAAGTTTTTCAAGTGCATTATATTTTTTTATAATTTTAAAATTCATATGTAGTTTAAGGTATATTAAAGAAAATATACGAAAATTGACCGCCCCCCTATCTCCGAAACCACTGAATCTAAAATTTTGAAAAATATAGGGAAATATAGGACCTCTCTTTTCAAAGAAAACCTAAATGAAAATTCTCCGAAAAAATGGGAAGGACGGAACAATTAAGTATTGGCCAATTATTTTTTAGTTTCATCGAACACTTTTTACCATTGCTCTTTAATATCTAGAATGTTGTGAGAAAGCATACACGTATCTCCAATTCTACACATAGGGCGACATTATGGAGGCAAAGCAGACTGGTTGAATCATGGTACCTATAACACGAGATCTAGCTACTGGCAAATATGAAGCTCCTTGAGTTACCAATTACTATACAATATCATAGAAAATATAAGAACAAAGACAATTAAAAATATTATTAAATAGCATTTAGAATTTTAGAATCTACTTTATATTTACTAGAAAATTACATTTAGGTTATGTATAAAATGGGTAGGCAGAGACAATCGAATGCCATTTGTTACGATCCTGACATACCTTTCACACGTCATGCTCGGCGATTGTGTGAACTTTTAATATTTGCCTTCGCTCAATAATTTTTTGTATGTTCAATAAAAGTACACTTAGGTTGTCCTCTGCCAGCATTTCCTTCAGCCATATAAACCTTTTTAGTCAATCTTTTATCCTTCATTCTTTCAACTTTGTTATGTGATATTATAAGTAAGGTATTTTGTGTAATTTTATTTTTATTTATTACTGCTAACATTTTTTAAACTTAATTTCAATAATTTCTACATCTATAGGCGCGCCTTGGAGGTAAGACCGACTCTTATGTCGTTACGAAAAACGGCGTCATGCCGCCGCTCTCTATTTCCTTATGTGTGCGTGGCGCGTATACTAGAGTGCGTGTACTGCGTGTGCCTCTCTATTAGACTACAGTTACTTGACGCGTCAATTTCGATGTTTTACATGACGTGACGTCTACCTTATTGTAGTAGCTTTAACTTTTTGTAAAGTCTAACCTTAGATAAATTATAATAGCTGTTTTGTGAATGAATGTAAACATTACTCATAATTTTATAAAACTCATTGCTGATTTTCAGACGTCTGTTTTGTAAGACTATATATTAATAATTGACTGATTGCAAGATAATAAATAAATAAAAAAAAAATGAAAATAAAAAAAAATGTATCGCCAAGAATAGTAGTTATAGTAGGTACAATATTAGACAATATATAATTCGTATTATCTAGTAGGTTATTTCTCTCATATGTATAAGGACAAGTTAGTAGGTCAGAGATGTCAATAATGAACTATGTACCATTTGATGTAGAGTTGCTGATTCATATGAAACAGCATAGGTAGGTATTAAAGTATATTAGAGGGAGAGGTTCAACAAAGTGTGACATCGTGTCTTTGTGACGTCACACCAGGGGAGGGGGATCACACAAATGGCTATACTAATATTGTACAGAATTTTTGTAAGTTTGAATGTAACCACTGAACCGTTTATACCGAAAATATCTACGGGCGAATCCGGGAACATTTTGAGGCTTTTCCATCTAAACATACCTTAACAGAACTGGCTACTCGTTGGGTATAGCCTCACAAATACCATCGGCTAAACGAGGGAGACTTGGACTTCCGCTGGGTACCCTGGGCTGTAAAACAACCCGTGAAGAAAGAAAGAATCCGGGAACAGAAAGCGAGTGTTACATAATCTGGGAGCTTATAGGTATTTTCCTAAGTACCTTAATATAACAGTATGCAAATAACTTATACCAAATTCTGATATGTTTCTGTTGTCAAATATTGTTGACAGACTTACTGAATACTTACTTGTAGAATTATAGTATTAATTTATATGATTACATCAAAGGGTAAAGTCGGGTAAAAGAGCAAAGGACGAAGTAGAAATCAAGTTTTATGTGTAACACAGAACCTGCCAGACATATGCACCCTCCGCGCCTCGCGAAATGCCTTCACAGTTAGTCAAGTGATTTTGGACTTAATTTCAGTTAAAAATAAAGTTCAAAATTGCTAAAAAAATTCTTTAAAGATCACCTTTCTTCTCCTTTTACAGCGTCTCCTTATAATAAAACATTTCACCAATGTAATTTCAACTTTATTACATAGCTTTAAGTTCTTAAATAATTTGTATTTTTAGTTAATACAATGTTATTCCAATTTAAACTTTGACCAGTAATAATAAGGTATATATTACATTATAAAAGGCATTTACGGTTAAGAAGTAGGCTTTATAGACAAAGTAATGCATACGTGTCGTTCAGGTTTTAGTTATTCTTGGAAACGAAGCATGTTGAACTAAATGAATAGATTAAGATGTCACTCGACATTTTGGGAACAGGTAAATTTACTAGCCTAGCTTCATTGCATACTAGTGATTCACCACGGGTTTCAATTCAATGCATTCCCATCGTGGATGTGAAGTTAATGAACAATATTGATGCATAGGATGTGATGTGATAAATAAAAAAAATTAGAGGCTTTACCATCTAAATATACCTCAACAGAACTGGCCACTCGTTAGGTATAGCCTCACAAATACCATCGGCTAAACGAGGGAGACTTGGTCTTCCGCTGGGTACCCTGGGACTGAAACACGGTTTCGGGAGCTGTAAGACAACCCGTGAAGAAAAAAAAAGTGATAAAAGGCATGATATACCTTTGGGGGCATCCATTAATTACGTGAGCAATTTTTCGTTAAATTTAGACTCCCCCCTCCCCCTTACTACATTTATTTAGACTTACGATTTTTATAAAATCGGTATTGTCTATACCTTTTTTTTTTCTTTTAAAAACTCAATGTTTCTTTTTTTTACTCTTCTTACTCTTAAAATAAATGTTTTTAATCATGAGATGTTTGTTTGAGCGGGTAAAATGGGACATTTCAAGTGAAGAAAAAAAAATATAGCAATGTATATTCCTTTAAAGTTGACGTGAGATTTTGTATTATACCCCCCTCCGTTTAAGTGAGATATGATGAGATTTTACTGGACCCCTCCCCCCCCCATTTTGAGCTCACGTAATTAATGGATGTCCCTTTTGGAAACTGTATATGTGCTATATAAAGTGATACAATGTCAAAGACTTTTAAACTTAGCTCTGCTACTTTTGCAGTAGAAAAGATTCGACAGCTGACTGATATGGACACGGCTAGATTGGTTTATTTTAGCTACTTCCACAGCGTTATGTCATATGGAATTCTTGTGTGGGGTAATGCCGCGGATGTAAATAGTATTTTTATTTTACAAAAAAGGGCTCTATTCGTGCTATATACAAAATGGGTCCAAGAGAGTCACTAAGGGAAAAATTTAAAAGTATTAATATAATGACTGTGTATGGTCAGTATATATTTGAAAATTTAATGTATGTCCATAAAAATATTTCTACATTTAAAAGAAATAGTGACAGGCATAATGTAAATACAAGAAGTAAACATAAGCTTGCACCGCTCTCTGCTAGGCTCCATAAGGTTGGAGGTTCATTTAAATGTTGTTGTGTGAAATTTTATAACAAACTTCCAACCCATGTACAAGATTTGTCTATTAAGAAATTTAAATTATTTATTAAAAGTAAACTTTTGTCCAAAGCATATTACCATATAGATGATTATTTGAAGGATGGTAAAGCTTGGGACTAAATTGTTATACCTACCTAAATGTTACTTTATTTTATTTATTTTGATTTGACGTTGATAAGCAATCCATGGATTCTACATCAATAAACATTATTTGATTTGAATAAAAACCTTTCCAAGTACGAGTCGGACTAGCACAGGAAGGGTTCCGTCAGTCCGTACACTCAATACTATGCATGCACTATGGTCAGGTTTGGCGCTATAGGTTTGACGACCCTTAGCGCAGGAACAAATTACCGCAAGTTCGACTCACACTTGGCCGGTTTTTTTTATTTGTATGTATTGCCATTACTAAGATCGATCAAAAAATGCCGAATAAAACACGTTTCTTGTATAGGGACCCCCTTTAGTGACCATAGAAATACACACTCTATGAAAATTTCAAGGTACACCTATTACGGTTGAAAAGGCCCTGTGAAAGGCAGACGGACGGACGGACATCGGAGCCTTAGTAGGTATAGTAGTTCGTTGGTAAGCGCATCACTTGAGAACGGCTGGACAGATTTGGTTATTTTTTTATATGTTCGTAATAATCCGAATCAAGTTTTTAGGAAAAGAAAATTTTTAAAAGTTGTTCTGAAAATTTTCTGTGGGATTTTTGTATGAACTCAGGACCATACTATGTTAAGATGGGCTCCACGGAAAATATAAATCCATCTCCATGATTCGAAACACTTGCATTTTATGACACAAATATTTTGACCAAATTGAGATACGACCTGGGGCTGTCCCTTCCCGAGCCTAAACTTGACTAAACCTGTCGCCATTTTAACTTCTAAACAAAACCTAACGGACTGCCATTGAAAAGGTTTTCAAACAATTTCAAGCAAAAACTTTACAAGCTTTTGTTGTATATTTTTTTCTGAAATACCTCGACCCGGCCGTTCTGCAGGTTTTATTTGAAAAATGCAAACTTTATGCTAATATGGATGCTTTAACGTTCGCCGTAGCATTAGGTTCGTAAATTTTTATATTTACCCATATATATTACAGATATACTTATTGGTTTATCCGTTTATTAGGCAAAAGATAGAAAGAATCGGTTTTTATATCTGTCTGTGACTCAGATCAGGTCTGTGATTTCAAAAGTATACCAATATCAAATAATGCTTTACTTTATGGACCCAGAAGAAATGATACATAAATATATACTTAGTTAGACTATCTTTCCACCCCCCGGCTTCGTCCGTATGAAAAACAAAATTCTTAGAACCCGATTGCAGCGCCACCTACCGAATCAAGTATACAAAAAAAAATCATCAAAATCGGTCGAGTTTTTGCGAGACACGCACGGAAATTCATTTTTATAATGATATATGAAACTATACTTATAAAAAATGTATTCTGTTATGTCTTTATTATTTTCTAATTTTGTATAACTTTGTACCTGCGCTAAATACCACACCACCCCAGACCCAGAGTGACGGACTGCACGCTGCAGCTGTAGGGCTGTCAACCTGAACTGAGAAAACTTTCATTTTCTTTAAACCAATTCAGTGTGAAATTATTTATATTTTGTTTGTTACTTCTAATCGTACCTACCGACAGACGGGCCGGGTAATCCATGCGGTATAGTATGTCGCGAACACAGGACGCGAATCCATAAGATTACCCCGTACCAAAAGTTTTATTTTTGATTGTTTTTATTATAATAATTTTAATAAAAAAGAAACAGATGTAACATCTCCAGCGCTTTGCCATACAAACACGCGTGACATGACACCATGCGAAAGGGACACAAGCGCGAAAAGATATGGGCATATGCTACGAGCTGTTGTATAATATAATATTGATCGAAGACTATCATTCACAGCTGTACAGCCACGCACTAAGTACATGAAGAGATAAGTAAATAACATTTATCAGGCACATACTTAAGATTAGTTAGATAGCGACGAAACGACTTAAAACTTTTCAATTTGATTCGCCAAATGATAAAATATACGCTCTGCAAGCAAACTATATTCCAACCTGCTTTAAATTTTTATTTATTTTTTATCCTCCCATGAAAAACAAATATGTATGTAGTTTTTGTTTGACCTGACCAATAAGTTAATAAAAAATACACAAGGAAAACAATTTGGAAATGAAAGAAAGTAAGATACAAGCTATGTACCTACTAAGGTAGTTCAATCATACAAAACTACTTCGTGACCTGTGTTGTGCCATGCTCCAATGGTAAAACATTTCACATATTGTTTTAATACTTTCCATGAATATATCTGGTGAAGAAAGTATAAACTGATAATTTTTCCGAGCAAAGATATAAGACTTGCGTTGCTTCAAAAAAAGGAGGAGGTTCTCAATTCGTTTGTGGTTTTTATATATGTTCCCCCATTACTTGATAATTTTAACTGCGTTTGCTACTGTATTTTTTAAATACATATATATATTAATTAATTTACATTTTTATATAATTTATTTTATAGTTGCTTTTTTTTATAGTTTTTGTATAATACTCATAAGTCTGAAGTCTGTTTCGTGTATTATCGCAAGACAGGTTTTGTTTAAAAATCTTTCTCATGTTTCTGGTACGTGAATATTGGTTTATGTTATCTTATCGATTTTAATAGTAGTTCATCTATACCCATCGCCCCGCATACTCCGCCCCGATGGTGGCTCTCAATGTTTTCATAATATGCCGAACGCTATCTCTATTTGTACAAGATCTTAACTTTATGGAGAAAAGGCTATACATGGCTGAAAAAATATTAATAAAGCTTACATAACCCTACATACAAAATGGACAGGGGGTTATCAGCGCTCGTAAAAATGAATAGCTTACAAGTTTAGAATTACACGATTCGATACTCTGTATGGCCGACCATGATATCGTAATAATATGAGAATTTACCTTTCTCATTAAAAAAACTTTTGCCATACACCATTGGAGATAAATATATGCTACCGTGGACTTTTTTGTAGATCATTTTATTCTACACAATTCTTTCCTACATCATTTTGTTATGTCTCTGACGGATAAGACAGCATACGCCATGAAAACTCGCTGGGGCTAACTTTTCTCCCGACTTGATTCACTTAATGCTTAGCTCCTAAATATGATAGGTCTATGTTTAATACTCGTAAACCTTTCCGGTGAATCAACCTATAGAAATGGCTACATACAACAATCCAACGATCATGAGTAAAAGGAATACTCCCCAACGCACATCGTTGGAAAGTTGCATATTTTCAATGGCGCGATACAGGTTTCATTGAGTTAGTAACGGTGCGACATCTATCGACGCGACGCGATGTGCCGCCACAAACCTATCTAATAGTGGAAACCGCAAAACAATCTGTTCAGTAGTTTTTGCGTGAAAGGATCATGCTTCGGAGGACACATAAAGATTACATATATACTTACGTCTGTTGAAGAATTGACACAGGCTTGCCACTTGTTCTCTTCAATATAGACAACTGGCATAAAAAGTGGACACTGTTACTGGGTGTCTCTGACCACACTACAAAAGTTTATTATGGCAGGGGGGGGGGGGGGTTAGGTTAGCCATTATTTTGAAAAAATAAAACACAAAGTACGACTTTACCTTTTATTACATCTTTTCTGCAATAGGTCAATATCCTAGCTCGCATGACTCGACCTCATCAGCTCCCCCTGGCTACGTGCTTGCTGTCTGTCTGTCTGTGCCGTTTTCACGCAAAAACTACTGAACTGATTTTGTTGCGGTTTTGACTATTATAATATTTCACCGCGAACATATCACATGACAGCTGTGAATCAAGTCGGGGGAAAAGTTAACCCCAGTGAGTTTTCATGGCGTATGCTGTCTAATCCGTAAGATATATAACAAAATGATGTAGGAATGAATTGTGTAGGTAGAATAAAATGATCTACAAAAAAGTCCGCGGTAGCATATATGAATCTCGAATGGATAAGTAAAGTAATAAACCGGGGGCCGGGTCGTTAGGTCCTTTTAGGGTTATATATTCTGTGACATAGGTGCTTGTCATAAAAAATCGCAATATCAAGTAGGTACAATACATAATGTTCATGTTAGGTAGTTGTGTACTATGAATATAGGTCAAATGGCAGGTCAAGACGACATGCGATATCTCAACCAATTGAAACTAATATCAAATAACAAGTGATTATATTCATACAATACACGCATTCATGAATTAAAACGAATTTCTGCATATATTCTCTTTATATTATTTCTGAAAATATGTTAAATAGGCTTTTCCATCTACGAGGACTGTTTGATAAGTACCCGTTTATGGAAAAAAAAACTTTGTATATATGCATTTATTTTTCTACGTAGTCACCTTTTAACTCTAACTTCAATAAACCATCCAAAAAGTATGATTTTGGAAAGTCATTTAAATAGGCCTCTGTGGCGGCAATGACTTCGTAATTTGATCCAAATCGCTTACCACCGAGCCATTTTTTTAGGTTGGGAAACAAAAAGAAATCGCATGGGGCCAAATCTGGAGAAACGGGGGGTGAGGCAATAGTTCATAGCGTAACTGTGCTAATTTAGCCGTCACAACTCTCGACGAATGAGCCGGGGCGTTGTCGAGATGAAACAGTACTTTTTTCTTTTTTAAATGGGGTCGTTTGTCCTTCAACACGGCGTCAAATTCATCCAATAAATTGGCATAGTACTGCCCTGTTATCGTTTTCCCCTTTTCTAAGTAGTCAATATGTATAATACCCTGCGAATCCCAAAAAACAGTCGCCATGACCTTTCCAGCCGATGGGACGGTTTTTGTTTTCTTTGGAGCAGGTTCACCCGGTAAAATCCACTGCTTCGACTTCTCTTTCATTTCCGGGGTGTAGTGGTGAACCCACGTTTCGTCCACGGTCACGAAACGACGCAGAAACTCCTTCGGGTTACGTTTGAACACGGCTAAACACTGCTCCGAAGTAGTCAGTCGGTTCCGTTTTTGCTCCACCGTGAGTAAACGCGGCACCCACCTAGCCGATACTTTCCTCATACCCAATTTTTCTTCTAATATGTGTTGTACCCTCTCGATTGAAACGTTTACAGCATCAATGATTTCTCGAAGTTTAATTCGGCGGTCGGCTAAAACGATATTTTTAATTTTCTTAACCATATCGTCTGTAGTCACCTCAATTGGCCGGCCTGGGCGATCCTCATCAAAGACGGTTGTTCTCCCCCGTTTAAACTCGTTATACCAATATCTGGCGGTTGTCATAGAAGGAGCACATTCATGGTAAACCGCTTGAATTCTTACTTATATTTCATCACATGTTTTTCCTTCCATAAACAAGAATCTAATTACAGACCGATACTGTTCTTTCTCCATTTTAACAATTTTAAGTTCACGCTTTCACTAAATCGCTGTCAAATGAGAAAAAAACAAAAGAATGCCATTTTTTTTTAATTTTCCCGCCTTTGAAAAATGGCTTAAAAAGGTGGTATACTTATTTTTGGCCAGTGATATTAATATATTTAGAAAACGGGTACTTATCAAACAGCCTAGGTACATACCTCAACAGAGCTGGCCACTCGTTAGGTATAGCCTCTAAAAATCTTCAGCTAAATGAGGAAACTTGCAAATAAGACAGGACTTGACACTTATTTAGCCATAGAACATTACACTGAAGAGTGGAAGTAGCATGATATGATAGCCTATTTGTATGAAAACCGGTGTAACCAAATTTTTGTACTTTCGGTATTGTATCACTCAACATTGTCTTCAAATTATTTGTGCGGTTATCATTTTTGCACTGAAATATAGCACAAAATGTAAGTATTTATTCTATGAATATTTGCTGAAATCATACAATAATTATACTAAAAACCGTTTAAAAAATGTAAATTGTTGTAGATTTGGCTAAAGAGCCATATTTTCCCTCTAAATAAATTACATCAGTAAATTATTACAATTTAGTAAATAATTAAAACAATTAATTATAAAATTGTTATTATTTGCTTTACGATAGCTAGGTGTTATTAAAGATAATGGAGTGTCGCGCGAGACTGTTAAGTGTTAACAGAATGGATGTTATCATCATTATTATTTATTGCTAAGTGTTTTTACAATGTCATTTTAATGTATTTATCCTGCTAATAGAAATGCAAAAGTTTGTTCTTAATAACTTCAACGGGTTTGGATTACTTTACAGATAACTTTAGAGCAAAATATTTATTCAGACAATAAGAGCAGATTTAAAAAAATTAATGCACTGAAAATACTATAAAAAAAGTTGGAAACTCTTAACTGTAATAAATGCGAAAGTGTGTTTGTTTGTCCTTTCGTATCAATATAGAGCATTGGATAATTCCACGTCTAGTCATGGCGACCAACGCACGTCGTGATAGGGAATCCAGTTTAATCCCGTCCGCGCTGCAATAGTTGTGACATCACGGTCGGCAGGATCAAGACTATAATACTTGACATTGGCAAATCACCGATTAACATTGGTGGAGGCTGAAGCCATAATAATAGAAGAAGAAGGGCATTGGATCCATCAATGATTGGATCGAAGTTATTTTTTTGCACGGAGATGTTGGAGGGGCTAAGACTGAGGCCTCAGTCTAGTATTTGTGGTCTTAATACTTCTCAAACATATTTCATACTAGATTTTCCCCCTGGCTTCGCGCGTGTACAGGTCACAAAATATTTATAGGGCCTAGGCCTGACTGATGGGCTCCCCTCTCCTTGAGGTCCAGCGAGCTTTGAAATAATACTTAGAAGTGCGGTGTTGAGGCCGGAGTATCTACTTCTGAGTCTAAATAACCTATTGAGCCTAATAATATATTTGTATTCTATTGAGCCCTGTCGGAGCCTGTTCTAGACAAGCACTTCAATTTTATGTATTCCTGGTTATGAATTTTATATCAGATTACATGTTTATGTTTTCGCTTAGGGTATCATTGTTTGGGGTCATATATTATCAATATTATTGATATTTTGTCGCATCTATATTTTATTATTGCATAAACTCGAGAATCTCGAGATATATTGGGCAGATTTTTTCAGCATATTAATGCGTAAACAACTAAATTAAGGCGCAATTTACTAAATCATGACGTACGTAATTTAATTGGAAAAAAGGACAAAGAAATATTATTTCATGGAATACTTATTATTAAGTACCTACATTTGATTGTTTAAATAAAATCCAAAGATAAAATCAAAGTATATGCTTTCTCCATGCTGTAAATGTAAGTCATATAAAAATACAGTATCAAACAAGCAGTATGTACCTACTTATATTATAACTAGCATTCCGCCCCCGGCTTCGCCCGTGGATATTATAACTCAGGTTCAAAAGATGCAGTTCTGTGACAGAAGGTTAGTAACAAAAAACGTTTCTTGTATGGAAACCCCTTTTAATTTTTAACTTTATTTGTTGTTATAGCGGCTATAGTAATACACTCTGTGGTGAAAATTTCAAGTGTACCTATTACGGTTCAAAAGATGTGAGTCCTGTGACAGACGAAGCGGACGGACGGAAGGACAGCGGAGCCTAATTTCCGTTTGCACCCTTTTGAGCACGGAACCCTAAAAATCAAGTCGATCCGTGGCTCTGTTGAGTTGTGGCGTGGCATTTATAATATTAGTTAGAATTAAATTCGAAGTCAGGGAGAGTATTTAGTCAAATTAAAATGAAACCTAAGTATATAATGATTGTGCAAAGTCATGACCATAAAGTGACGACCTTCGCGACAGACAGACATGACACACGGTAGAGCGTGCGACTGTAAAACTGGGTTACAATGACTACATTTCATACGTAATGTTATTTATAACTGGTTTTACATTATTTATGTGCAACGAAGGTCTGTGAGATTTTATGTAACATTATGATGAGATTAATATTCATTGGATTTCATGTTGTGGGTTCATAATGGAACCAAAATAATGTTCAAAATGTACTTGTGGAAAATAAAATAAGAGGAATTTTCCACATAAATCTCGACCGATCCTGATTTTTGAAGTGAATTAATTTCTTGGACGAGAATTGAGAGTGAAACAAGTACGCGTCACGTTTAGGCACATTTCGTTACATGAGAGAGAAGAAAGATATAACGTAGAGAGAAGGAGAAAGAAAGCTTTATATTGTATAATGCAGTACATCTTGAGATTTAAGTTCATACAAAAATCTCATAGAAAATACCGACCAAGTGCCATTATCTATAAAAACGGCGACATACAAACGTTTGTTGTATGGGAGCCCTCTTAAATATTTATTTTATTCTGTTTTTAATATTTGTTGTTATAGCGGCAACAGAAATACATCATCTGTGAAAATTTCAACTGTCTAACTATCACGGTTCATGAGATAGAAGTGATATACTGCTTATCATTTTTTTTACCAATGGATTTCCATTGACAATATATTTCTCCATACAAACCCTTTTTCACTCCTTTAGGGGTGTATTTAAAAAAAATCCCTCCTTAGTGCACCCCTAGGGAACTCAAGGAAATTTCCTTAAAATTTTAAATCTCTTGTCCTTTGGTTTAGGCTGTGTGCCAGTGAGTAGATAAAAGACATTAATTATATTAGCATCGATGTCTAGCTTTTACTTGTAGAATATGATATGTCTCCCTCCCGTTTTCCGCGTCATTCTGAATGATTTTTGTGTGCTGTTCTACCAAAACAAAAACAAAACAAACAAAAACACTTTTTGCCAGGTAGGTGGCAATTTAAGGCTGTTAAAAGAGCTCTCTTGGTCGCGTAACCAACTAAAAAATGCACGTGTTTAAAAATTTTGCATCTCTTTCAACCAAACAAAATTCTTACAAATTAAATACACAAAACAGACTTCAGCAATTCAAGTATAGTACAAAAAATATTAGAAATAGCAAGTTCTAAGTTATGGATCCATAAAGTATGTGAAATTATTTTTCCTCGATATGTAAAAAAAATACATTAGTAAAATATATTAAGAGAACTTAAGTCGCAAAGTCGGTTGAAAATATGCCTGAAAGTGATGACTTTCAGGACTTCATGAAACCTTGGTGTAGCTGATATTGACATATACCTACATATTTTACATGTTGAGTATAGATAATTTAATATAGGTAGGTACTTTAAGTATCCATTAACTAGAACTTGCTATTTTTAATAAGTTTTGTACAATATTTAATCTATGACAATACTTTGAATACCTACTTGAATTGCTGAAATCCGTTTTTGTGTATTATATTTATGAAGAGCTATGAGGCGTCTCCTTAATGGAACTAGATGTGTAGGTATGTGCCCTTCGAAGCACGAGAAGTAGATTCAAGAACATAGTAAAATAATCTACACAATATTTTAATATAACCCTATCTATCTATACCAGAGGTTCTCAAACTTATTTTGTCTACCGCCCACTTTGAAAATCAATTGTTTTTCAGCGCCCCCCAATTTTTTTTTACTTATCCACATCTTAAAAATCACAATGACATTCATTACTTTAATTTAATTATAGTGTGCTATATTAGTTTGGAGTTTAAACGAGACTTTTTTTACCCAAAACTTTAACTTTATCTTTTATTAAAATTAACAAACATAATAAGTAATTTTAATTTTATAACTAATCTAATGTAAAGGTGAATCTGATGATTTTTAACAATAATTTTTGACAAACCGATAATATAGCACTACATAACCTCTACCGTGAGGCGTGCAATATTAAATAGATTAAATTACAAATCAGCCATTGCCCCCCTAAACCACTTCAACGCCCCCCAATTTTTTCTGGGCCCCTTACCGCCCCCCTCTAGGCCTACAGTTATCGCCCACTTTAAGAAATACTGATCTATACACATACAGTCAGATATCTCTGTTAGTTCTGCGTGTGTAGAAGCATGTAATAATCAATCGACCCAATTTATGATACGTTATCATATGGCAGACGTTCATTACTATTATCACGTCATCTTCAACATCTGAAGGTCATTGGAAATATTATATAAGTGCCCCTAGAAACCAGCAACATGGTTCACATTTAGACAACAAAACGGAACAAGGAAAACCTGGTACAAAAGAAACTCTTTATACGCGATTTCGACTCGCTCTTGGCCAATTTTTTTTCCTTCACGGGTTTTCAAAATTTTTAATTTTAGTGATTATTCATTATGCAATAACATACTAAAATTTCGTTAAACTAACGCAATGGTCTAACGGTACTTTTTTCCGTTTGTATGGAAATGGGCGCGGTAGCTGTGCAGTACAAGTTAAACCGCGGGAAAAATCTAGTATTAAAATAAAAATGATCATAAATTCAAACTGTGGGGTTACCATACCAATTGCTGGATAGGCCGAAGATAGTACACGGATTTGCCCGGAAATTCTAGGGGTTTGACATTCTCAGGCCGATCATTCCTTCGGTGGCCATTTGTGCTGACGATTGTGATTCGTTTTGGCCTTCGAGTCGAAACGAAGGAGTCGCGATCCTAAATGATTCCAACCCCACCGGTTATACGTCTTTATATTTATTTAGTCAGAGTTATTAGTCAGACAAAGCGACTATTCCAGGTAGTAATATATACTAAATGAGTCAGTTTCATATAAAAAATTCGTTGCAGTTTTAAATTTCACTCAATGAGCGATATAAATGCTTATAATAAAGTATGACTAATCGAATGCATATAAATAAATGCAGCTAATAATTATATACTTTATACTAGCAGATAGCAGAATACAACGTTTACTCCCATTTCACCACCTTAAGGGGTTGATTTTCGAAAAATCCTTTCTTTGTGCACCTCTACACTCCCTAAGGAATATACCTTCCAATTTTCATATTTATAATATATTCAGTGGTTTAGGCTGTGCCTTGATTTGTCAGTCAGGTCAGACGCATATCTTCACGGCCCTTATTTATAACTTCCGGTATGGCCAGACTGCCAGAGACACTAGTAACAGTGTCCATTTTTTGCCAGTCTATATTGGCAGGGCAAGCCCGTTGCTGAACTTGTAAAATAACTGTTATTTTTAGAAGTGCGTGACCTATTAGATAATAACCTGTAAGTTTTTGTTTGTTTTATGTAGGGATTTATCTGAGGAATTATTGAATCTATTTAAAAAAATAATTATTTTAGTAGATCTACCTACTTTATTGATCGCTTAATTAATGAATCTATACTGTGAACTATACTAATGTTGACACGAGTATGAAGGACGAAAGATTGACTAAAAAGGTTTATATGGCTGAAGTAAAAGGAAATGCTGGCAGAGGACGACCTAGATGTACTTTTATTGAATATATAAAAAAAATATTGATCGAAGGCAATATTAAAAGTACATATAATTGCCGAGCATGTATGAAAGGTATGATGAATATAAAAGAAGCGAAAGAGATATGTCAGGATTATAACAAATGGCATTCGATTAAATTGTCTCTGCCTACCCCTATTGGGATAAAAGGCGTGATGATAGATAGATACTAATATTATAAAGAGAGTGTGCGAATTTTCCTAGTATGTGTGTATGTGGATATCTCTGAAACTACTGATCCGATTCTGAAAATGTTTTTACTAATATGTAGTAATACTTTATTTGGATAAATATCCACAATATAAAAATAAATTTGGTTGTAGAAACTTGAGCAAGTGGCAAGATGTGATATACCTGGCTATCCTAATAAAAGTCAGGCGTAAGTATATATTACAATTGAGGCCAATAAAGACACAGATCAATTTTATTTACAAGATGTAGCGTTGTCCACACGTAGCTACAAATACAGTTATTGTCAACTCAACTACTATAAACGGCTGTGGTATGTAGGTTCTGTTGCGCAATATGATACTGCTGCTTCATGCGGATGGGTAGGTACCTTCTGATCATCAAGTGTACACTTTTAACAGAACAGATGGCAAGATAAAGGTATGGTACGATAGATGTGTCACTTCTTTAACAGATTATAAAATAACAATTTTTAAAAGACGTGGCGAAACACGGGATGTCAATTAAATCGCAATATAGCAAAATTAGTATGTTTCATTAAAGAATATACAAAAAAAAAATTAAAAATATGTACTATCTTATAAATCAAAAATATCACCATCCGTTGTCCAGCGACATAGTTCCCAATAGTTCCCATATAAAGAAAATTGTGTCAATTTTTTCTGCAACTTTTGGCGGGAGAGGGGGGAGGTAGACGCCTAGTACTAACCCCTGTACCACATTTGTGAACCGATTTTGATGATTTATTTTTTATTCGACAGATAATTCTTTCAGATTGGTTAAATTTTTTTCTCATCTAAATTGGTCTAAAAAATCTGACTCTCCATGAAATATGTACCAATTTTGACGACTTACCTACACTGACCTATAACCTAATGCTTACCTATGCGTATGGAATGCAGTGCAGAACAATGTGCAAATGCAAATGTTTCAAATGATTAGTGAAATTGGGAGCCAAGTAGTTTTTAATTTGGCACCAAAAGTCTTCAAGTTCTACGGCAAAATAAAATTATTTCTCATTTTTCAGTGCTCAATTTTTGAAATCGGCACATAGATATTTAAAATAAATGTTTTATTTTACATTTTAGGACTGACTAACGTTTACATATGAAGTCGGGGCGGGTGTCTAGTCTAGCTAGTAATAACATCCACTTCGTTTAGCAATGTCATGCAAATCAGTCACTTCCTTTGTTGTGAATAAGTGCTGTTGCAATAACTCATATTTGTAGTTATATTTGTTCCAACTGCGTAAGATAAGCATTTTTGTGTACAAAATGGATGGACCCCAAAGTCATAATTAATAAACTAGAGTCCGGATTTTATTACTTATTTGGTAAACAAACTTTTCATGTCATTTTATTGTTAAATTTTTAAAATAATAACTGTTAAAAAATATGATTATTTTGTTCTTCAAATGTATAAAAAAAGTGTACGTACTGACTTCAAAAGTTATGCACTGAAAAGTGTGCTTTCCGAAAGCAAATGCACTATAAAAATACCCAAATCGCTTCAAGTGTGGCTATAACATTTGAAAAGTTCTAGATTTCTCCAGGATCCCGTCATCAGAATCTGACCGGATGACCATGGGACCACCTGGAAAGTATACCCTTTCAAACAAAAAAATCCAAATCGGTCCAGGCGTCTTCAAGTAATCGGGGAACATACATAAAAGATTCCGGCGAATTTAAAACCTCCTCTTTTGTGAAGTCTGTTAAAAATGTTAATGAATAATCGATTTTTATTTATTACAATTACCTATTGAAACACAACACTATAAAAAAACTTAAAATTAATGAAAAATAACTAAATTAGCAGGTCCGCGTGGAATAGTGGCAGAATACTGGCTGCATTTCCCCGCTGAATCAGCCAGTCATCAGAGGAGATTATTAGTCGTGGGGATATAATCTTTAATAAACGTTTTGGCATTTCAAATTTTGAATCCCACGGAACTAGGGTTTCTGCAATTTCCACAGCAACTTCCGCTTATATTAATTACTGTTTAGAGGGGGCTTAATAGGCCTCAAAAATCGAATTTCCATTTTTACTTCATTTAAATTTCATTTGGCATTTCACTTCCGTCGTATTTCACGAAGTTATTCCAAATTAATGCCATTAACCGCAATGTAGAGCTAAGATGTTGTTTATTCTTCATGTGGGTTGCTTTACAGCTTCCGAAACCGTGTTATCAGTCCCAGGGTACCCAGCGAAGACCAAGACCAAGAAGTTTAGCCGATGTTATTTGTGAGGCTAGTGGCCTGTTCTGTTGAGGTATATATAGATGGAAAAGCGTCTAAATGTGCCTCCAAATAAAATGTGCATAAAATAATAACATAATTATATTTTAACATGTGATTATAGACTAGTTAGGCAACATTTTAAGGTCAAACAAATAAAAAACTCATTTTATCATCCCAAGCTGGTTCCTTCACAAGTTTTTGCCTCCACATTTTGGTTTTAAAGTGTGTGAAACGTACCGATATATGTTTGTTGATGTGTCAGTAAGAGATAGGAGATACCGTTAGGACAGCCAAGTTGACTACTGCATTTACGCAGAACCAATGATGTTCTGTTGTGTAAATATCGATTGTTTTATTTATTAAATTCTTTGGAAAAAGTTAATAAAGGATCTATTGATAAGCCATTGTCTGCAATTCTGCACCCGGATAAATAACATATGTTATACGCCAAGACGAGCTAAAAAAAGCCTAGGCCTGGATAATACTAGAGAGCCCAAATTCTCAGGATTAAGATGTAATTAGCTTTAGATTTAATTAAAACCTAAAATACGTCGATTTTGCCACTGACTCACGCACTCACTCATCAAAACCAAAACCCTAGTTTTATATACAGAACTGCGCCCCCTTTATGGGAGGTTGGAAAATGAAAGTTACAGATTTCTTAATTTTTTGGTTGTTTGCGTGGAAATCCTAGGCTCCATGCTAAATTTCTAAAAATCCTACCCGAGGTACTTCCCGAAGTTCTAGAAAGCTGAAATTTAGCATGGAGCCTAGGATTTCCACGCAAACAACCAAAAAATTAAGAAATCTGTAACTTTCATTTTCCAACCTCCCATAAAGGGGGCGCAGTTCTGTATATAAAACTAGGGTACTTTCGAAGTCCTAGAAAACTGAAATTTAGAATGTAAAAGAAAGTCGGCTATGAAAAAAGGAATAGCTGACGCACAAGAAATTATTGAAATCCCACCAAAAACCATGTAAAAAATCATGTAAAATCACTGTTAAAAAGTTATCAGATCTCATGAAGAGCCAAGCCCCTAACTCCACTAGGCCTAACTATACAAGCGAGGGCATATCTACCGATTTAAATCTTTGGGATATCATATTATTCTGTATATTAAAATCAATCGCATAGAGTGAGTTTAAGTATATTTTTATGCAAAGCACTTATAAAAACCATATCAAAATCCGTGCAGTAGTTTTTGCGGCGGGGGACTTTGTTTTATAATATGTAGTGAAGTATTAGGTGTAAAAATTAAAATGTCTTTAATGACTATCGATATCGATATTTTAGTCATCGATACACATCCCATCCTTACCCAAAGGGCCTGAGGGCATCTTAAGTGAGAATTTAAGTCAAAATTGTACCTGGCAAGTTCGGACGGTGAGTCACGGTTGTAGTCATAATTCATCATTGGATTATGGGGTTCTTCTAGCCTCTTTTTTGTATACTAAATTAGTTTTGAATAGTGTGTGTTCTTTTGAAAGTATGAAATGGACCTCCTTTTTATACCACCACGGTTTTTTTGCCTTATGGAATCGCCAGACTTATTTCCAATTAGCCAGAAACTTTGCTTTTCAAAGCACCTAAAGCATAAGAAAATGGGTGCTCAGCGTTTTTAGGTCAAGTGACCTTAGTTTTAAAGTTTATAGGCCAACATAACTTTTTTATTTTTTGATGAGTGATGACGTGGGCCTATTATACCAACTTGATTCATGGCCGTAGGTTGGAACCTCCAAATCTTCCTGCAAATTCCGATTTTTTTTTCAGTTAATAAAATTCAGGGTGTGGAACCCAAGAAGTAAATGCCTTACGCCTTGCCCTAATCTGGCGCGCCGCATGAACCTGTGACTGCCAACAGGTTTCGTTTGATAAAAAAATATTTCTAACCTAAATATAACTTGTAATAAAGGAAAGTTTCAGTTTGAAATTTCGGTCCCTAATTGTCTGTAAGGTAAATTTTTCTAGTCTTGTCTTAACAACACTTTGTTTGGTAAACAAACTTTGCATGTCTTAATTTTATATATGAACTCATTTTTTATATCAATGTGTAAAGTATGAGTACTCATTCATACTTTTTGTAGAAAATACTGGCTGTATGTTTTAATACTGGCAACTAATGTTTTGGACAGAGTTTCAAATATTTATAAACTATATTTGAAGCTCTGTAGAATTCGAGACTGAAGGGAGTCCGGCATCAGCAACGCTGGAGTGATGTAAACTTTGACTCAATAAATATATATTATAATATCTTATAATATATTACCTACTCTTATCATTGAAATCGCCTTAAAACCCGTTATACTATGTATGAACTAGTTGTTCCTTGCGGCTGCTCCGCTCCTTTGGGCCGTAGCGTGATGTTCTGTAGCCCATAAACTTCCTCAAGAATTGGGCTATCAAATCATGCAATATTTTTTCAAATCCGAATAAATTGATTTTAGTAATTCCTGAAATTGTTATTATATTTTCCTTTTCAAAGCAATGTATTCCTGTAGGTGTACACCAATATATACTCTAACTAAGGTCTTAGTAATAAATTTAGCCGAGTGCACATGTGAGGATCAACTACGCAGTAAGCGGCAAGGTCGGGGCAATCTACGAGCATCCCGTGGGACAGTCGGCTGGCACCACATGCACGGGTTAATGATAGCTTCAATTACTCACTTTATTATCTTGTCTTCTTCTTTTTAGGGTTCCATATTTCAAAAGAAAAAAAAATAAGGAAAGAAAATAACGTGACATAAATACTCGTGAGGTGCTATTCAGAACTTCAACAAAAGTATTAAGTAGAGATTTTTTTTCCATCCTTATGGACTTCAAATATTCTTTATTAAAAATATTGTTTAAATCGTGCAACTCGCTAAATGTGGACAATTTAACCCTTCAAGCATCGCTAACAGTACGATTGCTCTACCTTATAGAGAGCACGATTAAATTAAAATTTTCCATCGAAATATACCTCAACAGAACTGGCCACTCGCTAAAAGGGGAAGACTTGGTCTTATGCTGGGTACCCTGGAACCTATAACACGGTTTTGGGAGCTGTAAAGCAACCCGCTAAAGGAGGCAAGGCATAGACATATGGGGTCTGCCGACAGAAGTGAAGATTTAATTTAGTAGGTATATATTATATACCGTATAATAACGTCAACTAGCGCGCGACTAAAGAAGTCCGGACTGAGAATTGCCGGCCAGAAATGCACAGCCAAAAATGCCAGACCCAGGCATACGTGGATGCCATTACCTTCCCGGACATTCTCGGGCCGGGAAATCCATGGTCTAGGTACCTACATATATTTATTATATCACTATTATTACATTTTCTAAAAAAAAACGCGCCGTACAATCAAATATCTAACTATGATCAATCTTATCATATCGGTTGACATCCGTCTCATGTTATCGACTAGGGATAAATCAATCACGGGATTATGAATCCTAGAGTCGATTCGTAATCTTTGTACAAAATTGTGTAACAAATAATCTATCTATCTATAATCACGTCTTTTATCCCGAGAAGGATAGACAGAGACAATCAAATGTCAAAAATCAAAATCATACTTCTTTCGCTTCTTTTATATTCATGATCCCTTTCATACATGCACGGCGATCCTTCAATCAATAATTTTGTTTATATGTTCAATAAAAGTACCTACTTAAACCTAGGTTGTCCTCTGCCAGCATTTCCTTCATTCTTTCAACGTGTGTAAATAATAAGGAACTTTTATTCATATATTTTACTTGGAAAATGATTTAGTATCAACCGTATCAGAAACAATAGTATAGTACTGTTTGAGATTACGAATAAATACGCTCGGCGACATAGTCCGGTCAAAATATGTATAATCAATGTATATACATATGTTACCGTAGACTTTTTTGAAGATCATTTTATTCTACACAATTCTTTCCTACATCATTTTGTTATATCTCTCACGGATTAGACATACGCCATGGTAGCGGGCTGGCGCTGACTTTTCCTCGATGCTCAGCTCCTAAATGTGATAGGTCTATGGTCAATACTCGTGAACCTCGCGATGTAGTGAAAACCGCAACAAAAATCAAAGTAGGGGGGGGGGGGACTTTGTTTTTAACCGATTTCCAAAAAATTCCTTTGGATAAGGTTCTCAATTATTAAGATGTTTTTTTATGTAAGTATGGACATCGATTACTCCGTCAGTTGTGAACCGAATTGGATGATTTTTTTTATTCGACAGATGATTTTTCCGGATTGGTCCCATTTTTATCTCATAAAAATTGGTTCACTAGTTTTACAGAAATTTTGAAAAAACTGACTTTATAAGTCCATTTTTCTTAATATCTCGATGAAATATGCACCGATTTTGACGACTTATTTTTTTAAGGATATAATAATTTCTCGACATTATCTCACAGACATAAATGACGAAATTCGTTTCAGAAGTTTTTCAGAAATTCAGTAATTTGCCACTTTACGGCTGAAAATTATAATACAACATATCATAGCAACGGTTGCTATTGACACGAAGTTGTCAATTTTCGTATCGACGGAGATCTGCGCAGGATGCAGATGGTTCAAATCCATCCACATCAATATTTTTCTATTATTATTTTTATTTGCGTTATTATTTGTCTCTCAGGGCAGCAATAAACCTTTTAAAAAAAGCGTACCGACTTCAAAAATTGTGCACTGAAAAGTAAGAAATAATAATATTTCGTCGTAGAATTTGAAACCTTGTGCCAAGAAGGTTGGTGCCAAATTAAAAACAACTTCCGAAATTCTCTAATCTAGACAATTCATTAGGAACCTACGATCATCAGTACAAACATAGAATAATGAACAGAGATATTTACCTTCTTAGATGTTTACTTAATTTTTATCCTAATTTGGCACCAACCGTCTTCAAATTCTACGACGAAATATTTATAAATACTTCAGTGCACAATTTTTGAAGTCGGTATAGATTCCACATCCGGTCATGGCGACATACGCACGCGTTTTCGTCGTGGCGTGATGTGGAATCCAGTTTAATCCTGTTCGCGCTGTGATGGTTGTGATTAATCAGTGATTAATAAGACATATCACGGTCGGCGGGATTATCTTAAATACCGATTTATCGGCTATAAACACTATAAAGGCTATAATACTTGACATTGGCAAATCACCGATGAACATTGGTGGAGCCATAATAAAAAAGAAGAAGAAGAAGTCGGTATACTTTTTTTTAAAATACAATAATATGTAGTGATAAGGATAACGATTCATAGTCATCGCTCATTGAATTCGAGCTAAGCCTAACATTTCATTTGGAAAATGTATTTAATATTTATATCAATCGTACTTTTCGAGATTACGAATAATTCGTTCGGCGACATAATACGATATATTATTATTATAAGGTTTTTGATAAAAATAATTCAATGTTTCTAAAAAAACACAAACTTGATACGATTTTGGGATTGATTCTACGCCATGTCATGGCGACCGACGCACGCGTTCCGTCGTGACATGATGGGGAATTCGGTTTAATCTGGTTTAATCCAGCCCGTGTTGTGAATAGTTGTGATATCGCAGTCGATATTTATACTATAACGGATATAAAACTTGACATCGGCGAAATCATCAAAACTATGATGGAGCCATCACGAAAAAATAGAATAGAATAGATTTTGGGATTGCTCATAACCGTGCTCATTTTTCCACTAAATAAAGAAATAATTTATAAATTTTTAAGGACACGTTATTAGTCCTATCATATAGGTTTGATCGCAACGACGTTTGCGTACCTAAGTGAAATAGGCATAGTATTTGTCTACTTTCCTTGGTTTTGCCCTTAATTTTTTTAAAATATTCTTGACTTGATGAATTATGATGGAATTTGGACCATTGAGCGACCGATTAGTTATTCAAAATCAAAATCAATATTTCGTTTAATTTTCGCTTCTGTTCGTTTCGCCCGTGGAATTTTAATATGGGTGAACAGAGCATCCCATGAACACAACTAGTTGAATAAGGATCATTGACATTATTGGTTACCTAGACTTCCCAAAACACGTATAAAACTCGGTCCAGTAGTTTTTAAATCTACAAGGGACAAACAAAGAAATATTCATACCTAATTAAATCTTTGATAGTTATAAAACAAAGTATACCACAACTTCGGAAACATCATCTGCGGAGAAGAAGTGGCAAGAAACTCCACAGAAGTTTTTCAGAAGGCCACTCCATATTTCGACAGAAGTTTATGTCATTTCTGTAAGTAATTTAAAAAAAACCCCAAATCGCTTCAAGTGTGCCTATAAAATTTGAAGAGTTCTTGATTTCTCCAGAATCCCATCATCAGATCCTGACCTGATGACCATAGGCATCCATGGGGCCACCCTTTTAAACAAAAATTTTCCAAATCGGTCCAGGGGAGTTAGCACAGATTTTGACAGCGACACTTTCGTTTCGGTCGAATGGCCTTGAACAGGCCAAAACGTTCATGTCCAACAAGGACCGGCCAGAGATAGCCCGGGGCCGAGAGGTCCGGCCCAACAATGTGCGGGCAAATTCCGTGTACTTGTCTTTGTCCGGCCAAGCAAATTGCTCGGCATTCTTGTGCAGGACATACCCGGTCCGAGAATGTCCGGCCCAACAATGTGCGGGCAAATTCTGTGTACTTGTCTTTGCCCGGCATAGCAAATTTGCACGCACATTGTTGGGCCGGACCTCTCGGCCCCGGGCTATCTCTGGCCGGTCCTTGTTGGACATGAACGTTTTGGCCTGTTCAAGGCCATTCGACCGAAACGAAAGTGTCGCTGTCAAAATGTATGCTAACTCGGCAGGCGTCAAGTAATCGGGGAACATACATAAAAAACATAAAAGATTTCAACGAGTTGAGAACCTGCTCCTCCTGTTTTTGAAGTCGGTTAATGAGTTATCACTCAGTGCAACTAACTATATAACTATATTTGCCTGCAAACATTTTGCTCCAAAATTAAGATGCAGTTAATTACTTCTGAAACAGGTACACAATGACTACACCGAACCTATCTTATCAATTTTGTAGAATTTTATCTTTATCAGTAATACTTGAAATCTAGTCGATGGTAGTACCATACAACTCATACAAGATACAAGATGCGGTGATTGTCGTGTATATAGCACCATTTAATATTAACTATTGGTTTTAAATACTTGTGAGTGAGTATTATAGTTAAAATTGATACGTTCTTGATAGTTTAATGTTTTGAACCACACAGAAATGATAGTGATGTGATAAACTCTGCGATACCATAACGATTTCCAAACAAGTGCGTTCCAAAAGTGCACACGAATCCGAAAATAGGTATTTTATTCATAATTTTTTATCTTATAAATGTAAATAAAGTCTAGGTAGGTACTCATGATTGATGGCTATAAACAAGGTGCTTAAATTGATCCTTTGTTTTGTTTTTAATATTGAACAAACATTATAGTAAAATCTATATCCTCAATGGTTCAGGGTTCACTAGTAAAGACAGTATAAATAAAATTGGCCAAGAGCGAGTCGAACTTGCGTGGAGACGGTTCCGTATCATTCCAACGTGAGAACTTTAATACTTTTAAGACTTCCGTTTAGGTTTTCCTGTAAACTTTATAGTTTAGCTCTAAGGCTCCATATTTCCTGCTTTAAAAAAACTTTAATATCATTATTGCTTATCTATGCATTTTAAATGCCACATGATGCACTTTCTAATTTGTCCTCCTAAATCGAAATTCTATTATTACATTTTACGCTATACGTCAGCTACTTACTCGTAGTACATCAGTGATTCATCAAACTCTAGTCTACATACTAAAACTCTACTACTAAAAAAAAACGTGTTACGGTCCCAGGGTACCCAGCGGAAGACCAAGTCTCCCTCGTTTAACCGATGGTATTAGTGAGGCTATACCTAACGAGTGGCCAGTTCTGTTGAGGTATATTTAGGTGGCAAAGACATTAAGACGCTGAATAGAGCCAATGACCTTGAGAGATGGCACCGCCCCCACGCGGGTACACATACACACCAAACGACGTGGCTGCCACTAATAATACAGCATCAGGCTGCAGCCGGTACTGTCGGTACACGAGCGCTTACGCTCACACGCGTGCAGTGCGTACATAAAATCTCGAAAATGAGAATAAAGGAACTTGTTGACAATTTGATAAAAAAATAGAACAGTATTACGATAGTATATTGCTAGATAAAAAATCTGTCAAAAAATCATAATCATTGCATGCATTTTAGTACTGTTTCTAGACAGTAAAATATTTTTTTAGAGGTACATTCGTGATTTTTTTCTATCGAATCAATATAGTTGTATTATGTTTTGAACACAGTATCTTAATAACGCATAACCTCAAGAATATCATATATTTTTTTGATTACGGTCACTGCAGTGGATTATGTACTTTTACGCATCCTAAAACTCGCATTTAGCTCTATACATCCTCTTAAGTGTGGTTTGTCGGATTTTAAATAAAAAACCCATTGGTACATGGCCGGGATCCGGGATCGAACACGTGGTCTGCCTACCTTACCTACGTCTTAACCACTCGGCCACCGACGCACTTTTTTAGACTTTAAATTGTAATAATCTTTCAAATTAGTTTGCATTCTATAATATTTCAGATTTATCACTAATGGATATTAGGTAATTGCCGTTTTAAAAGTAAAATATCTACTGATTAGTTGATAAGATTAGGTCAAGTGTTTCACAACCGTCTACATACAGTATTCCTGCACGGGAGCTCGGACTTCTGTATCAGATTGATTTAAAATGAGAGGCATCATAATATATATCCCATGACAACATCAGCACCAACACCAAAAAGATCTCACAATAAAAGTCAAGCCATTATTTGGGTTTGTACAGAGAATATTCTAAAGCCTTGCATATAAACTTATTACATCTTTAATTTTCGTCTATTTCTAATCACCTAAAAATCTGTCACCCCATATAGTACTGCGACTTCCATGGTTTTCAAATATTTTCACTTTTTCCACAGGAAGATATGCCAAATGACTGAATTTTAATGAGTTTTCAAGAGGAGACGCAAATATTTTAATATTATACTTTGTGATATAAGAAGAAATATAAAAATCTAGTCAAGATGTTGATGGCATCAATATCCTCGATTCGGCCAACGATCACGGCCCAAATAAAATTCAACCCGTTAAAGCCTACTATAGACAATTTTGTGTTCAAATTGCACTATAGAGTGACCGTGATTATGTTCATTGTGGCATGCGTCATGGTATGCGCCAGGGAATACTTCGGAGAGCATATGAGGTGTATGGCAGACCAAGGTGTTCCAGAACATGTGATCAAAACGTACTGCTTCTTCATGGCTACTTTTACAATTGTAAGTATTTTTGTAATAGATGATAATAATTATGATACAGAAGGTGGTAAAGATGTGATAGCGGAATGAGAAGGAGTCCAAGGCCTAAGATTTTAGATAAAATAACTAGGGATCGATGTATGCCACAGAGCATATAATAATACTGAACTGTACATACATATCGTAACACGTATCAAAGGAAGTGGTGCTATAGAAATTAAACATAGACTTAATGGCTAAAGAGGCCATGATTATACAGGGACAAGCCTTGGAATAGGCAAGATATTTTTTCTTTTAATCAATAATAATCTATTTTATAAAAATAAAAGTACTGAATGAAAAGTAAGGGATTTGAAATATAGTTGCTGCATAGGACAGAACAATCTCTAAGGACAGTATAGCATGTTAGTGTTACTTAAGTAAATTCAACAATGTAATTTGCAGGTTCGACATTATAATGAAAGTCTTCTACAATCAGAAGTGTTACCTCATCCTGGCGTCGGACCAATGTTGGAGTCCGACGAAAAATTACACCATACATACTACCAGTGGGTGCCTTTTGCATTTTTCCTGCAAGCCATGTGTTTTTACGCACCCCATTATATTTGGAAAAAGAAAGAAGGTAAGGAATTTCGTCTTAGGCACTCTTTAGATTCTGATTTCTGAACTATAATAACTACGTGGGTACTTAAGATGAAGTGAAAGAAGTAGGTGTACTTTTATTGAACAAATAAAAAATTGTGATGCTCGGAGTTTCAGGGTTTTCCTTAATTAATGAAACAATTCAGATCTCTCCTGTAAATTGTATATTCTTCAGGTTTTTAACAATAAATAAAAATTATTTTACAAGCATTCTGGAATCGATGTTTTAGACACATACTTGACAACTCTCAAGCCCTCACCTATTGAAAGCGCATTGGCAAAGACTATACACATTACGGTTTACTATATACTCCCCGCCCAACGTGGGGCCCGGCTAACTCAGTCGGTAGAGCATGAGACTCTTAATCTCAGGGTCGTGGTATCGAGCCCCACGTTGGGCGCCACTGTGAGGCTCGGAGACTCAGGGTTTTCCTTAATTAATGAAACAATTCAGATCTCTCCTGTAAATTGTATATTCTTCAGGTTTTTAACAATAAATAAAAATTACAAGCATTCTGGAATCGTTTTTTTAGACACACACTTGACAACTCTCACGCCTGCGCCCTCACGTATTGAAAGCGCATTGGCAAAGACAATACACATTACGGTTTACTATAAAATATATTTATTGATGGCAATATTAAAAGTACACACAATCGCCGAGTAAATGAAAGGTATTATAAATATAAAAGAAGCGAAAGAGATATGGATCGTAGCAAATGGCATTCGATTGTCTCTGCCTACCCCTCTTGGGATAAAAGGCGTGATGATAGATATTACTTAAGATAGTTGATCTGTCAAAGAAGAATTAAGGAATTGTGAACACCCTTCTAATGTTCTAGGTGGAAGAATTAAAGCACTAGTTGATGGTTTACAATTAGCCGGATTAGCTTCTAGTAATGAAGATATGGTGGTGCTAGGAAAAACGATACCATCTAAGTTTACTCTGGAAAATCGATTAGAAACTATTAGAAAAGACATAATGTTAAGGTAAGATTTCTGTAAATGTTAAACAAATTATGACTCCAGGAGTGAGGTATCTGTTATGCATACAAAAAACGAAAATACCACTTGTTAGTAAAAAGTGCTAATGTAATGTAATAATGTAATATTTACATGAATGGCCATAAAAAACCATATTCCCTTATTTCTTTCGAATGTCATGTCATGTGTAGTCCCAAAGTAGAAAATTATGAAACCCGAAGCAAAGGTTATTAAATTATTGGATCCCTCTCTAGCGTGTTTACTTCTTTCCTTATCCCATCCCACTCAATAGAAATTACATTATTATTATTATGTAAGTAGCCAGAATTATACATATTTATCGTCATCACGATCGAGTCAATTTTTTCATCTATATTGGATGGTTTGGTTCTAATAGAAAAATGTGCAAAATTGTGCTATATTAGTAACTTAGTAAGTTTTAAACCAAATATTTTTTCAGGTTACGGTTGTCTAGGTCTTGGTCATCATGGCTCATGGCTATGGAGGTTACCAACCTAGTTCACATCATGTTTCAGATTTGGATAACAGATGTATTTCTAAATGGACATTTTATAAGCTTGGGTTCTATTATTCTACACGGAGATTTGGGTATGAAGACAGACCCATTAGAGACTGTTTTTCCTAAAGTAAGTGCAATCCGGGATTATTGACGGAGATATGAATTGGTACTCGGGAATTTCATTTCAATTTAGGGTTAAGTAATTGGAGAAATTACATTAGACTTTAACATGTTTTAAAGTATTTTATCAGCTAGGTTGTTTCTCTCGTGGTGGAAGATTTCTGATTGATTCCCTCTGACCTCCGTGGCCCGCTTAGTCAAATATTTCAAAATGTTTAATACGCTTTTCTTTTTATTAATATAAATACCTTAAATCAAATCTAAAGATTTAAAATAACTAAATAAACCAGGTCCGCGTGGAATAGTGGCAAGAATACTGGCTGCATTTCCCCGCTGAATCGCGATGCTGATTCGTTGAGCGAGGAAGGAGCCAGCCCTCTTGTCACCAGAAGAGATGCTTTCCTTTAGTCTTACCTGTAGTTACAGCTAACTATGTATGTAAACAAATATTGGAAGTCGAAAAAGCATGTAATTCGGATGACAATACAATAATTTGGTCCCATCGATATGATCTGATCATAGAGCCAAGAGGTGGAACTCTGTAACGAAACGACGTAACCCCATCGAGTTTGAGCTCATTTGAATTTTGATTTGTCTTCACAAGTACTCTAGTCCTAGATGATGTCCAGGGCCCTGATGAAGTTGTTCACAGGAACTCTGTAACGAAACGACGTAACCCCATCGAGTTTGAGCTCGTTTGGTTTGCGCAAGTGAGCTTTACAGACAAAGAAGCGTGTTTTTTTAGTTTTTTTATAAACTACACCGATTATTTATATTTTCTTTCTCAAAATTATACTATATTTCAGGTAACAAAATGTATATTCCATAAATACGGTCCCAGTGGGTCCATACAACAACACGATGCTCTGTGTGTGATGGCACTAAATGTAATACATGAGAAGATATACTCGATTCTCTGGTTTTGGTTCTTAGGATTATTTATTCTGTCTATACTAGGTAAGTTTCTCTTGTATTATAATTTGTTACTTTTCAAAGATTTAAAAGTCTGTCCTCTATAATCACTTCTTCACGTTATATACAGCACCTTATTATGTATACTCACTCACTCTCAGAGTCTCAGCCTGTCATATTTACTAATCTGTGGTCGGTTACCAACACGTTTTTGTTAACAACAGAGATACGGAATAGGGGGGCTTGAATATTTTGTCACATCCTCCCGCTTACCTACTGCAGTTTTCAATATGTCGTCTACCCATTTTTTTTGGGTTACCACAAGTTACCAGCTTTTCTTTTACTCACATGTGCTGTTTTTATTATTTTTTGCCCATCTTCCGTCATATACAATATCAATATGTTTTTAGCTGTATTATGGAGAATTTTGGGATGGTGTTTATATCGACGACCAGCATTCAGCAAACACAATGGGATGTTGTTTCTACAGTACGGGCTGGCTCGCGGGAAAAATGTGGACCACAAGTTTGACCCACAAAACGTTATACAAATTGTCAACGGATGTCAATATAGAGAATGGATGTTCCTGTATTATCTATCGAAGAATATGCACGGATTTGTCTTTCAGTGAGTAACTAACTATTTATATACATACTTACCAACTGAAATAAGTAGATTCATGCCTAAGCTCCTTTGCCGCGTTTTCCTGGTATCTACTTGTGTTTGTTTGTTTGTCCTTTTTTATGTGATTGTTTTGAACAGAAATAGTGGAGGGCCGGGGAGTAGGCATAGGCTACTTTTTAATACTTTTTATCCCGTAAATCATTCAGGATAAATTCTTTTGTCACGTCACGTCAATTATTATTTTTTACAGAGGACTCATGAAACGTTTAGCAGAGGAGATGCAGAAACAAGAAATAGACGGAAAAGGAGATTCAGAAGAAATGGGTGCTGAGCCTGTTCTACTACAACATTTACAGTTCGATTATGATGACGAAACTTTACCTTTGAAACGAGCTCACAAAATCGAATGATATTTTATATAAGAGACTGAGGTTTATCTATTTTATAAGTAGTAGGTTATATAATTTAAACGACATCATGTTTTGCCAATTTGTTGTTGGGATCCATTAGGACATCTAGTTCGTTTCCTAAAGTTGAACCTACACATCCTTCTGTCAGTTTTTGAAAACTTTTTACACATTTTCACGATCGAAATGTTTTTAATTGAATTAAAAACCGAATTATTTCGTCCAAAAGGTCCATAGGGAGTATAGGAACCATAAGCAATCCATTGCATGACCCATGCCGCTGACTGACTGACAATTAACGCACAACCTAAACCACTGAAGATATAAATATGAAAATTGGAAGGTATATTCCTTGGGGGGTGTAGAAGTGCACAAAAAAAGGTTTCTTCGAAAAGTAAACCCTAAGGTGTTGAAATGGACAGTAAACGTTTGTATGGAAAATCGTATTCCCTGTGCGTATCAACTTAAAACTTGGTATAAATACTTTTCCATCCCTTATTTCCATCCATTATTCCACCCCATTGTTGAAATTTGTATGGGGCATAATGTTAATTTATTCGGATCAACTTGAAACTTAGCATATTTTTTTAATATTACAAAGCGGGTGAGTTGGGTATATGTGACACAATATTATATACGGTATATATCATATGGAGTTTATAATTTAAAGAAATTAAGTACTTATAAATTAGATTAAGAATGCTGTTATATGTTTGTGCAATATTATATATTTAAGTAGATATTAAGTTAAGACGTACAGGTACATAGTTTATACAAATTGACAAATAAAGATAAAGATATCTAATCACACTAATTTATCCGTCATTGATTTGTACAGCCATGTTTACAATTTTATTAGGATGGACTTAAAGGAAGTAGGATAGTTTATTTCCTTGGGCTATTTAATTTCAATAATTGCGTGTCAAACCTCTGGCAATAGCTAGTTCTTAAAATTCAATACATATTATAAAACAAAGTCCCCGCCGCGTCTGTCTGTCTGTCTGTGCTTTTATCACGCAAAAACTACTGAACGGATTTTGTTGCGGTTTCACTATTATATAGGTTGATTCACCGGGAAGGTTTACGAATATTAAACATGGACTTATCATGTTTAGGAGCTGAGTATTAAAGGTATAAGTAAACCAAGTCGGGGAAAGTTAGCCCCAGCGAGTTTTTATGGCGTATGCTGTCTAATCCGTCAGAGATATATAAAAAAATGATGTAGGGAAATAATGATTTACATAAAAGTCCGAAGCATTATATCTATCTCTAATAGATAAGTAGGTAGTTATAAGCGTATTTGTGTATGCAGAATTCCCAGACAAAGAAAGATGGGATTTTCTCTATAATGTTCCACTATTATAGATAGGAAGGAGCTCGTTATTTGAAATGGAGATGTAAAATTTCATTTGCCATTTAGATATTTGTAAATGCTCAACCAATTAGAATATTTATTTTCTCCTATATGAATATGGATTTCATTGTTAAATTCTTTTAAATTTTATTGTTGTTGAAAATAATTGTTATTTAATAAACATACATTTAATAATTTCTAGTTTAATTATTGTATTGTTTGATGTGTGATTGATTGGCGATATCTTGACAAGAGTTAAGTCTATATGTTTGGTCTAATCTTGAAGACATACTACCTCTACCTTGATGGATTGAAATACCTACTTATTGTAATATTTTGTAAAATATCTACTTTAGCCTAGTGGCACCGAGCTTTGAAATATGTGTGTATCCCTACACAAGTTTACAAGTTCGGTGCCTAGTGGTTACTGGTTGCGGCAATTGTCGTGGGTTTGAATTAAAAATGCTCTGATACATATTAATAATTGCCGTATGTTTGGCTGAACTTTGATTGATAACCTGACTAGAATACGAAAAATAGATGGATAAAATCAGTGTTTACAAAATTTCTGAAACACAATTTTCACCAAAATAAAATGGGACAGAACTGGAAGAATTATCTGTCGATTAAAGGAAACGATGGGTCCATGGTCTGCCGAAATGAAAATATTCATGAAAAACTTAGGTACAGGACTATTCCAAGCATCGGGTGACCTAAGCTAAAGGCTGGTTCTTACTTCGCTCAAAGGATCACAGAGCCAGTGTTTTGGGAAAGGGAGGCGTTCTGGAAGAGGTATTCTTTTTATAATTTGTACATATAGTTTTTAAATATATTATTTATTATATAAAAACCTTAAAACTAATCTAAACATAACATTAAATTTAAACATTAAAAATAACTAAAACTATGTCATGAAAAATATCCCTTCTACCTAAATGTTCGCCTTGTGGCATGGTGCCCAAGATGCTGGCGGCATTACCTCGCTGCACGGCTATACTTACTGATTATTTTAATATTTGTTATTGTAAATTTTAGTTTAGTTTAGTTTAGTTGTAAATAAAAAATAAAGCAATTATCAAAATCGATTCACAACTGGCATCTCTGGCCGATTTGAAAACTTTTTTTGAAGTCGGTTAAAACGGGAAAACTTTTGCGCCTAAAAATTCTTCAAAAATTTGCATTTTTAATTAAAACCAAATAGGTACAAACAAAGCAGTGCTTGTAATCGTAATTAAATTAGAAATTATTTTTAGGTCGCAGACAAAGTCTAGGTTCGCCGAGTCTAACTTAGACCACTGACCAAATTATGTGCTAACTGTTTGCAGTTTAAACAACCTAGAATCCTAGATGGATAAAATGGGGGAAAGTGTAACTAACGGAATCTTTACAAAGAAACTCATTGACAGATCTATTTGCATGGACAATCATTAACAATATTAACATGAATGAGAATTTACAACGTCGTGCGTCAGTGGCCGAGTGGTAAAGACGTCTGATATCAACTAGGCAGACCACGAGTTTTTGTGTTTTTTTAAAAAACTTATGTACATAATCCGACAAACCATATTTAGAGGCTTTTCCATCCAGAACTGACCACTCGTTAGGTATAGCCTCACAAATACTATCGGCCAAAAGAGAAAGACTTGGTCTTCCGGTGGGTACCCTGGTATCGTAACATGGTAACAGGAGCTGTAAGGCAACCCGTGAAAAAAGAGAATTTACAAATAGAGAAAAAAAAAGTTATTAAAGATATATCCCCACGACTGATCATCTCTGGTGACTGCTGGCTCCTTCCACGCTCAACGAATCAGCATTGTGATTCAGCGGGGAAATGCAGCCATGTATTCGTGCCACTATTCCACGCGGACCTGGTTTATTTATTTATTTTTAATTTAAAGGTTTTTTTATATTATTGTGTGTATAAAATAAATATTTAAAAAATATAATATAGTGCTACGCTCAAGACAAAACTTCCTCATTTAGCTGATTGAGATTCAATGGTCTAATAATTTATTGTTGTTTTCGTGGTAGCGACATTGCCTTTCTCAATTCTGTTACTAACTATGTTATTTGATTCGTCTTCGTTACTTATTTATGCACAAAACAGGTAGACAATGAACATTTCAAGAAACAATACGATACTCTGTCGACATCACAATGTCACGTAAATTCTACAAATTATTGCGAAATTTGATATACGGTGAACGGTAATAATCATTAATTGTAGTTCTCAGTAGAAGCCTTGTACAAAATGTACTTTTAAGCTTTGTAAAGTTTACGATAAATTTATTTTTAAACTCAGTAACTGAACGAATTCAGATGAAATTCTGAAAAGGAGCTTGAAATAAAATAGCCGGGCAAGCAAGGGTCGGCAAGGGATGTCCTTACTTCCATTCTATTTTTCCGAAACGAATAATATAAATGCGAAAGAAAGAAAGAAAATATTTGATAATTGTATAAAAAGATAATTGCATTCATTGGAGGACCGGCAAAATATAGGCAACTTTTTATCTTGATAATATTTCGTGTTACATTACAAGCTGGGGGAAAGTTATGTATTTTATTTTATTTTATTACTAGTTTTTTTATTGTATCAAGATTATGAGTTATTTTTGATAAGATTTTTTTTTGTTAACCAAACTAAAAATATTTATACAAATCATAATTTATAAAAAAAACTTAAAATAAAAACCAACTAAAATATCTAGGAGCTTATTAATTAAAGGTCGAAAAGGTCTCGCCCTAACGCTGGCTGCATTTCCTCTTTGGATTGCTAATTGCTATATTTGCTATACTTATTTTCTGTGCGAAGTAGGAGCCAGCCCTTTTGTCACCAGAAGCGACAATTAATTTTGGTGTTATTTCTTGTTGTAACTCAAACTCTGTCCAATATTATTTTTAATCCGCCACTGGCTTCGTCCGTAGATATTTTTGAACAAAATAAAATATAGCCTCCCAGGGATATCGTAGATTTCTATTCGTGAAATAATTTTTATAATAGGTTTAGTACTTTGAGAGATTATCCCCTACATTCAAAATTATCTCTTTATAATACTAGTATAGATTTCATAAAATAAAATGTACCGTGGGGTAAATTTATAATTAGAAAAACCACATTAAATTCCTACCGCACTTGAACTTTTTTTTCCTAATTGGACCTCATCATTCAAAAACACCGGTAGTTATGGGTAGTAGTAAATTGCCTCAGGGCAACTGTTCTACTATACATTCGATAGAGAGATCTTTGATGGTCAAGCTAATGTGGCGAAGCTAGGAAGCTAGGAAGAAAATCAGCCGCATTAAGCTTTCATTATTTTTTAGTACCTATGCTAGGAAAAAAACCCCTAAATCTTTAAAAAATCCCTTAGGTTTAGTGTTGTCAACTTTTTAAAATCTGCTATTTTATGGGAATTTAGTGGAATTTAGGGGAATTTTGCGTAAATTAGTTTTTATTAATTATTTGTCGATTATTTAAAATATTTTTTTAGGATAATTATTTACCTACATTTATAAATAGGTACTTGTAAACATTTACATATGTATTGCATTAATTCCGTGTTTTATGAACTTCAATATTGAAAGCAATATTACATTATGTTGCAACTTTTGTCATATTTAAGATATTTTCGATAAATTGGTCTCAGCAAGATGTACCATGAGTTCACTTCCGTCTATTGACCCTGCGGTGCGGTAGGGACGTTGATGGTTTAGGGTACCGCAGGCAAAGTTCTATAGGTAGGTATAACTGGTATGTTGATTACTGTTCATAGTACACTAAATGATGATAGTAGACTGTAAAAGATTGAGAATAAGACGTGCTTTAATCGACTAGTTGTGTTTGGAAGGGCACGTAAAGCAGGTCGCCCTACTTATTTGCTGGAATATGCTTGAAACTAGCTTAATGTGTCAACAGATTACATCAGTGTCTCTGGCCACACCGCAATGTATAAAGCCGTGATGGTATTTTTATAAATTGTAATTTTCTAGAGTAGATTGAATTTGAAAGTAGTTACATGCACTGTAACCTAAATCTAAACAGCGAGTACTGCCTATCAGTTCAGTTGACATAATAATATTTACAAACTCAAGTACGGCCGATGCAAAATACGCTCTGGTTACTGAGAATTTTGTTTAATTTTTTTTTATTTTGCTTTCCGTATACGTCAAGTAAGATCCGTTATAGGTATATCTCTATCATCACGCCTTTTATCCCAAGAGGGGTAGGCCTAGGCAGATACTATGGAATGCCATTTGCTACGATCCTGACATACCTCTTTCGCTTGTTAAACAAACATTGAATATATTTTTGATGTGAAACACATCTATTGGCGCGGATTGGGGGGTAAGACTCGTATGCCCTGACGGCAAATGGCATGACGCTGTCTTATGCCGTCATGCCCCCTCTCTCTACTCCTATGTGTGTGCGTGGCACATATTTATTTATAGGTTTTCTTTTATTATAAATTCTTTAGATGTCCCGTCCCGTGACGGCCACATTTTTTTATAAGTTGTCATTTAAAATTCTTAAAAGACGTTATATTAACAATTTTACACAATAATTAACATTTCAACCTATTTTACATTTGCAGAACTATTTTTTAAACTGTTATCTAAAATTATTACAATAAAAAGACATGCAAAGTTTGTTTACCAAATATGACAATCTAAAAAAATACGCTAAGCGTCAGAAAAAGATAGATATTTTGAAAACAAACATTCAGGTGATTGCAACATTTTTCATGTATTTTAGTCATTGATTTGGGTGGATCCTATTTGCAATGATTCATTTTTAAACAAGACGTATCAGACCGCCCTTTATCTATAATATAACGTACTAGAGTACGCTCACTTACTTGTTTCTCTTCTGGGATAGTGTTTAACTGGAGCTCCATAAGTGATGATGAGCTGCCGATGATGGCGGCTGATGGTGTCTCTCAAATTAATAAATAAGCGCTTGTGCGCCTGAGTTACAAACACAATATGCGGCTTCGTTGGTGTCTGGCTCCTACAGGATGCACATTACACGTACAGCATGAACAAAATATAAATACTATTATTATACCTACAAGTGGGACACACTAACAACTCAATAATATAAAATCACTTAAATGGAAAACCTATAAAATAAAAAAATCAAACACACATAAAATTACAGATACAATTAAATTTGATTATTTTCTCTTTCTGAGGAACCGAAAACAATGTTTATTTCTTTGCTGACAACTCGCATTATCAAAGGCTGACAAAGATGACAATGACTGTCTGTTTACAACTACCTTCAACTTTTATAAATAAACAAAATAAAAACACCAAAACACAAAAATCAAGCTTTATTCCATGCTATTTCTTCCGACAGATATGTAGATTAAAAAATGTAGGTACATAATCCGACTAACCACGCTTATACCTCAACAGAACTGGCCACTCGTATAGCCTCACAAATACCATCGGCTAAAAGAGGGCGACTGGTCTTCGGCTGGGTACCCTGGGACCGTAACACGGTTTCGGGAGCTTACAGCAACCCGTGAAGAAAGAAAATAAAAAGATAAATTCTATAGTATTTATAGAATTATACACTTTTATGAATGTAGTATCTCACACATACTATTAAAAATATGTCAACAATTTAAAGTAACCTACGGAACCATCCCCATAGTCAACGTCCTGAACATTCGCCTTCCAGGAATTCGGTCGCACAGGTAGCGCTCGCAGACTGGTTCTGAAGCCCACATACACTGTCTAGCACACACACTCATACATGGTGGTGGTACCTTTATATGTATATTATCGTGTGGCCAAATGTGGGTGCTTGGCTTGTAGAATGCATTTCTGGGCGAGAGATAGGGTTTGGAGGAAAGTGTGAAAGGAAAAGACGATATTCCAGAGATTCCTACCTCAGAGTTTCTGGTTCGTCGTTGCATTGTCATCGAGCAGCATTAAAAAAAGCAGAAGCTAAAAAAAGTTTAGCAGCACTAACCGGTTGGAATCAGAAGTATGTAATCACTTCTGAAAGATTGTCATAGACATTATATGCTTGAGGTTAAGTAAAGCCGGTTGTTGTGAAAATAAAATATTGATCCTATATCCTTACCTAAGTTTACGTAAATAATCGTAAAATATATAAAAAACTTACAAAAGAATAGTGTAGTTTGGCCTCTACTTCGGCCTTCATACAACCATGAGAAGACTAATGAGATGAGACCCATGATGAACTTACTAAATACGCACTATGCAAGTATGCATATTGCATGCCATCCCTTGACATGTGCAACTCCTTAAACCGTGGCCGTAAAGGTACGTTATATAATGAGAAATCTCAATTTTTAGGGGTAAATCGAAAGGTATTATTATATTTCTGCCTACCTACCATGAAGCTAAAAATAGCGCACGGCCCCCTAATTTACTCTCTATGACCATACAAAACTCTGAATTTTGTGGTTCTGTTAGTTACTAACTTTAAAACATAGTGGGTTGTATTGATAAAATTCTTATAATATAATATTATATAGACATAAACCAAAAACCGGCCTATACGCCATGCTATCAAAAATACCAATCATTTCTGTCTGACTAAAATACATTCTCTTTTGTGAACAGCACGTTATCAAAGATAAAAGAGCAAACGACACGACAGTTAATACTCAAGATTCAAGAACATAGATAGGTACAAAGTTAGGCTAAGTTGTATTATAAGTTAGTTAGGCTAGGGGTGTTTCGCTTTACAATACAAATTGAAAGACAAATCTAGGAGTCTACTTAGGAAATGCACATTATCTACCTACATGGAACGCAAAGGAGCTGTTATTTGTTCGACTTGATATTGATGTAATTAACCTTTTGAGAATCCTGGGGTCAAATAATTTTAAACAGAAGCCTAAAATAGATATGTGGATGTATGTGTGTGTATGAGCATAAGTAGGTATAATACAGACGTATGCAGTGGATGTAGTAGACAAATCATGATGATAACAGGTTTTTAACTACTTACCAATATTTTATAAAAAAATATTTAAGCAGCTACTTCTAATAAGCACCTATAAGTATGAATCAAGGCAGTTAAAAAGCGTAGTGAATACGTAATAAACCTTTTAAAAAAAAGTGCACCGACTTCAAAAATTTGCACTGAAAAGTAAGAAATAATAAATATTTCGTCGTAGAATTTGAAGACGGTTGGTGCCAAATTAGAAACAACTTAGTTCCCAAATTCACTAATCTAGACAATTCATTAGGAACCTACGATCATCAGTAGGTATATACAAACATAGATAATATTGAACAGATCTTCTTAGATATTTACTTAGTTTTGTATCCTAATTTGGCACCAACCGTCTTCAAATTCTACGACGAAATATTTATTATTTCTTACTTTTCAGTGCAAATTTTTGAAGTCGGTGCACTTTTTTTTAAAAGGTTTATTTTACCCTTTTAAGTGATTTTGCTGCCTTGAGAGACAAATAATATTGATGGAAAATTAAAAAAAAATATCCCTGTGGATGTGATTTGAACCATGTAATGTGCTTGTGCATCATCATTACATTTAACCGCTAGACCATCGTCACGAAAATTGACAACTTTGTGTCAATAGCAACCGTTGCTAAGGCTTTTTCTGATACATAATTTCAGCCGTAAACAGAAATTAATTACTGAATTTCTGAAAAACTACTGAACCGATTTTCGTCATATGTCTGTGAGATAATGTCGAGAAATTATTATGTCTTGAAAAAAATAAGTTGTCAAAAACGGTACATATTTTATCGAGATATCAAGAAAAATGTACTTATAAAGTCAGTTTTTTCAAAATGTCTGAAAAACTAATGAACCAATTTTTATGAGATAAAAATGGGACCAATCCGGAAGAATTATCTGTCGATTAAAAAAGAAACCATCAAAATCGATTTACAATTGGCGGAGTTATCGATGTACATACATACATAAAAAAAAAAAAAAAAAAATACGGTCCGAATTGAGAACCTTCTCCTTCTTTTTTTGGAAGTCGGTTAAAAATAATTAATTAGAATAGATAAAAAGCTTTTCTCGACGGTTTTAACTGAACGGAAATAGAATAAAATAAAAGAAAGTTCCCGTAGCTAGCTGCAATTAATTTTAAACCATTTACTGGAGTAAAAAGTAGTGTATGTGATAATCCAGGATATAAATTTAAAAAAAAAAATAAAAAAAATAAAGGATGAAAATAACGTTGAAAGAATGAAGGATGAAAGATTGACTAAAAAGGTTTATATGGCTGAAGTGAAAGGAAATGCTAGCAGAGGACGACCTAGATGTACTTTTATTGAACATATAAAAAATATGTTGATCGAAGGAAATATTAAAAGTACACACAATCGCCGAGCATGTATGAAAGGTAAGATGAATATAAAAGAAGCAAAAGAGATATGTCAGGATCGTAACAAATGGCATTCGATTGTCTCTGCCTACCCCTCTTGGGATGAAAGGCGTGATGATAGATAGATATAGATAGATAGAAATAACCTATTTATCATCCAAGTTTCATCCAAATCTGTTTAGCAACAAACATTGGTGAAAATTTATTTCTTTATATTCAATTCAACATTTAGATTTTGATAAAATCAAATCGACTGTCATGTGACAGACAGACAGACATGCAAATGATTTATAGGGGAACTTTTACGTTGAGGGCGATGTACGGAACCCTAACTATTTAAAATAATAAGTATGCTCTCTGTATGACTAGTACAACGTGAAATCGTAAAGCTATCAAGATTCAACTAAGTTATATTATATTATTTATATTACATGAAATAGGTATTTTGTATCTCATTCTAACTGCAGTCTTTATATTTATATTGCTTTCTCGCTCTTGTCGGACTTTGAACTCTATACTTTTTTATGTATGATATTTCCGATTTTTTCAATAACTAAGTAATATTTATAATTTCTCTGTATATAAACATTTTTATTTATATTAACATAATTATGAATCGATTATTTTAAAATATCGATGATACAATGACGTTTCATTCGATGTTGGCAGTATAGAAGTTTGAAGCTGGCAACCCAGGTTCTTCTTTAGTAAAACAAAATTGTGCAAGGAAGCTGGCGGTCGGGCGTCTCCGTTTTCTTGTGTAAATTCCGTGTAATTTTTACGTGTTTATTACAATTTATGCGAAATTAATTAATTACAGACAAGATAAGTGTATGTTTTTTACATTAAAGGACAAATTATCTTGTATTAATGATTGTGAACTGTGCGGATAGGTTTCCTTTCCAATTTTCGGGATAAAATTGAACTGAAAACGTCCTGGCTATTTTGTGAAAAATAAACAGATTTTCTAAAAGGTGGAAGAAATTTTCTTCAAGTATTAGGTGAGTCCATTCGTATTTTTATGTAGTAATTTATGATAACGCAGTTTGTTTAGTGCACCTTTAATTTGTTTGTAAATAGGCCATATCAATTACATCACCAGATGTAATTTTGTCTATTTGGTCAATAGATTAGAAAGATGTTTGTATAGTTCAATATTAATTATGAGACACAAAAGCTATTTGCACATTATTCTTATTGCTAGAAATGAAGGTTTTTAATTCACATTGCATTAGATGTTTAGTCAAACCAAATACTGGACTGATTAATTAAAAATGAACATGCAATGCTCTGGCTACATTGCAAGTGATAAATGCTGTGATGGTGTGTGTTGTATAAATCTGTTTGTGTGGAGATACCTATTAGGAAGTTGGAATGGTTTCTTTGCCACCTTATTGCAATTCTGGTATAACCAACTTTGGGTATCCAATTACTTCTACAATTTACTTATAATATCTTAGTTTAAATGGCATAATTTCTCATAATTTTTAGTGCCCACAACCTCATGAATATCAAAAAAAAATGTTATTAAAGTATGATTTCTTGGACATATGTGACACCAAGGTTGAGAAACTATGGTATATGCAATTTTGTCAATGCACCTAATACCTAAGTAATCTAATTGGAATGGAACATTTGATGAACAAATCAAATATTTGATGAAATGAGTCTATTACTATATTAACATATTTATTATTCACAGTTTTAGTACTAGCTATTATATGTATCTTGTAGATTATTTCCATGTGGTGTTCTAACATCATACTCGGAAAGAGAGATCTCATGCTCTTGATCAAACAACCAAACTAACAAACTCGCACCCATTTATCAAGAACAATAGCGAACATACAGACGACAAGGAGCTACAGTGGTCAAAATTTTGTTTACTGCGAGAATACTTACACTAGTCCAATATCTTCCAATGTCTAAGTTCTACTTCTGTGAGAGATCAAACATTTTGCTATGAGAATAATAATACTTTGCTAAGTGTTGTCTTTGAATATGGGTGTATTTAACAGAAGCCGCACCTGCACTTTATAAACCATTTTCTTGGCTCGACAAAAATCAATATTATGTCTTATTGAATGTCAGACTGACACAGCTTGTATAATATGCTTGACTAAGCTTGTCTAGTTTAGCAGCCGCATTTAGTCTTGTAAATACATCAAACTTCAAACTATATATCTTACAAACAGAGTACATAAAATTTGGTGACTATGGAAAAGTTGACTATATTATATGTTGTGCTATGGAGAAGTGGAATGGTCTGACTTTATGTGCCTAGTCTCATACAATCTTGGGTGCTTCAAGAAGAATGTGCTACTGGCAGTCCGCCCTTTGCTGCCACATCACAGATAAACGATTCAAATAGACAGGTGGCAAGCTATTACTGCAGCAGCTGGCTTTATGTTCTGGATGTTGATACTAGTTATCAAAATATAGGCTAGATGAGATAATTTATGTGGCCACCTTCACCTGCACAGCCTTGCAGTGTGGTCAGGGACACACGTCCACATTGAACAGAACAGGTGGCAAGGCAACACACAGTTTTACGTTCCCTCCGAAGCATGAGGAGTTCATTAAAGCACAGATTCTTAAAGAATGAGTGGGAATTCATAACTCTTTGAAAGGTTTGTCAACAGTAATTTAGCTTAGTAAAGATGAACAGTTGTCAAGTACCTATAATATAAACATTTTATACAAGTTGTTGTATTAAATTAACTAATGTTTCATTAACTTTGACAAGCCTTTCGGAAACTGTGGGTTAGGCAAATAGTAAACAATAAAACATAGTTCAACTACTGTTTAGTTATAATATGTTTTGTCTCCCTCTATCATACTAAATATAATCTATAATAATTAATACGGGTGCTAGTCACAACACTTTAGATTAAACACTCTAAAAGGGCCTCTACGTGTTGGACCGTTGTCCCCATGCAAGCCTTACAAAGGACCGGGTATTATGCCTGTGAATTTAGAGTTATAAAGAGGTAAAGTTTGTAAGTTTGAATGTAGGAGGTAATCTCTTAAACTGCTGAACCGATTCTAAAAATTCTTTCACAAATAGAATGCTACATTATATTAATGTTATAGGCGATGTTTTATTTTGTTCAAAAATATACACGGGCGAAGTCGGGGGCGGAATGCTAGTACTGAATATAGGGGTTTATTAAATTAAAGGCATCTGTAAGAAAATAACAACTTATTCAACTTCTGTAGACTCAACTGAAATTGTGAATTCAACATCAGAAATAATTGCATAATTCTCATGAAAGTTTCATGTTGTAGGTACCTACACACGCAACAATACACGTGTGTCCCGAGGTCTCAAGTTAGGGTTGTGCTTCTGTTTTTTTTTTAAGTTATTGAAGTTATACTTCTTTAGGCGCGTTATGAAAAAATTTTATGAGAGTGAAATTTGACGACGTAACAAAAGTTACAGTATGAAGTTGCAGAGAGTAATATTTCGACAAAATTTCACGATGCGCGCGCACAATGCAAGTTTATTTTTTTATTATATTAAATAGACAATTTAGTACACTTTTCAGTGCATAATTTTTATTTGTATAAAGTATGCCAAAAAAGTTAAACTTCTAACGCGCGTACATAGCACACACACCCATTTTTTTTTATGAATCGATCGAAACAGCGATAGACGATATCGATCCGTTGACGAGATGTGGCAAAAAACTTTGGTTACCTTGATATTTAATCAAATTAATTTATAATTTCGTCCAAGCTTTGTGCTAGAATACTTAATAAAATACTGTAAATTAGATAAATATAGTTAACCGTTTGCCATTCAGGTTGAACATAGTTGTGCTAATCCATAAAAAAACCCACACATGTATTTTGTACCCATATTTTTGCTCAATCAAAGTTTTTTTATTTACAATTAGCTTTCCGCTTATTATAGTCTATACAAAAATCCCATAGAGTTTCAGTTTTTCCCGAATTTTCTAATTTTCCGGCCAATTTTTCCAATTTTTCTTTGACTTGATTACGAACATTGAAAAAAAAATAACCAAATCGGTCCAGCGTTCTCAAGAGATGCGCTTACCAACAAATAGGATTTTTGCCCGTGGATATTTTCGAATAAAATGAAATTAAAAAAAAAAAAAAACCTAAAACCCGATTGCAGCGCCACCTACCGGGTCCAATCGGAATCTAAACCATCTAGGAACCCACTCAAACAAACAAAAAAATTCATCAAAATCGGTCCATCCGATATAATAAAGATATTGCTGTTACATGGGGTCAGTGATATAAAAAGAACACGAAGCTCTATTTTAAATATTTTTTTTAAACTTGATAGTATATGACAGCCCTAAACTAGATTACCGATTCTGTTGTCCGGTTTCGGGATAATGACCTAAAATCGGTTCACATTTTTGTTTCGGCTCCGAATGGTAATTTGGACCGTTTGCCTCTAATCACTTTTAATGGTAGATCGCGTCAGGCGTGGCTTCGTTTGATTTATGACAGCAATCCGAGGGAATACTCCAGATTTCGTCCTTAAACGGTCCTCAAACTTTGTTCTCAAAAAGAACGAAAGGCATCAAACTGTTCTTGCTGAAAAAAAATTTCATGCTTTGCAGCCTGAATCTTATTTTGCGTTTCAATTAAATATTTCATTACTGAACCGATTTTAATGAAATATGTTAGTGAGAAAGATACTCTAAAAAACCGCTCTGTCCATCATCACGTCTTTATTCCAGGGTAGAAAATTGAAAACTTAATGTTGAAATGGTTGCTACGTTTATTATGCTAATTCTTTCGTTTATTTTTGTATTTTCAAATATTTTTTTGTATTCACTTAGGTATTTAAAAAAGTAATAAATATCTATCTATCATCACGCCTTTTATCCCAAGAGGGGTAGGCAGAAACAATCGAATGCCATTTGCTAAGATCCTGACATACATCTTTCGCTTCTTTTATAATAATATTCATACTATGTACCTGTAATCCAAAGTTCCAAACTACTAATATTATTAAGAGGCTACCTTCATATTAAATCATATTTTTCAAATCGTTTTGAGTGAAACCTAAAGCTCTTACAAATACAGAAAAAATTACATGTTATAATTAATCATATTTCATATTAATCTGTTAATCGTATAACATGTTTTAAGAAACTTTGCTCGATAGAAAAAAATTGCAAAGTAGCCTCTGAAAATAGTCTCCTTTCCAAATTTCTCATTAGTACATGAAGTATTGTTTATTAAATAAAGTACAAATTTGTATCATCTATTACTGAAGTAAGATGTTAATTTAGATTTTCAATAAAGCTACTCTTTAATTTAAATAAATTATTTTTGATTTGTCACTTAGGACGTTTGTTCCAAGCACCTTCCGTGCGCCTCTTCTCTTTTGTTTCTATTCAATGCGACAGAGAGAGATTCAGCGGAGAGACCAATCGATCACGTAGCGCTAGGGTAGCGCTAGAGTATCGTATGCAGCTAGGCCACGCCCTTCAAACTATGATTTTATTTGAATGTATCGTCTTAATGGCCGAGTGGTAAAAGATGTCTGGTATTGACTAGACGGACCACTGTTCGGTCCCGGCCATGTACCAATGGTTTTTTTCCAAGTTTTTATAATAAAAAAATTAAATACCTACATAATCTGACAAACCACACTTAGAGGCTTTCCATCTAAATATACCTCAACAGAACTGGCCACTCGTTAGGTATAGCCTCACAAATACCATCGGCTAGAAGAGGGTGACTTTGTCTTCCGCTGGGTACCCTGGGACCGATAATAATGGTTTCGGGAGCCGTAAAAGGCAACACGTGAAGGGAAAACAAAGAAGAAAAAAGTTTGTTGGTTTGCCCCTCTATCATGTCAAAACAGAGTCGGAAATCAAGTGGCATAGTAGTCACATTTTAAAAACAGCACAGACGAAGCCGTGCCGCAAAGCTAGTAGATTTAATATATTGAAGTGTGCAGTATGGTATGCATATTCCGTTCAAGGTTCCATGTTGATAATAACATTTACTTAGAGGGAGGGACTAATACTAGTGATGATAAACATGACGTGGTGTATCTATTGAAAACGTGTGCGATGTGCGAACTTATACGGTTTAAATTGTAATGTACACTTTGTACCTTCAAGGATTATTATCCTTATTTGGGTACATTGGTTAGGGGTAGGAGACTAAAAACCGTGTCCTGAAGTGTAAAGTGGCAGGTGTTTCATACAAATACATTATTTCATACATACACTAACCGTATTTCTTTTGAAGAATCTCTATATATTATTTCTCAAGGGTGTTTTTTTACGGTACGCCATATCTCCCTTAAGGGCCGTTGGTCAAGGTCATCTTATAACTGTCAAAAATATGGCAAATCTCAGTTAATCCTGAAAGGTGAGTTTATACAACATTTCCTTACCGCACAATTGATAGTTATTATTTTAAATTGGTTTGAGCCTTATTTTTATTATTTAGGTTTCTAAATACTATTTCCATTTAAACTCACCTTTTTCCAGGATTAACTGACATTTGCCATATTTTTGACAGATACAAGATGACTGCGAGCAACGGTCCTTAATACTGTATCAAAGTTAGTGTTTCATGTACGCCAATTTAAAGAGTATCAAAAATAATCAAACAAATCAAAATTCAATGTTACTTTTAAAATTTGACAGATTTATGTATTTAGTAAAAGACACCTGTTGGAGATCACTTAAACTAACGGTGTGAAAACTTCGCACGGATCATCTAGTATATTTATAAAGTGTCTTAAAAAATGTTTCTCCATACAAACTTTACCACTTTTTTTCACCCCAAGGGAACTCGAGGGATATTATTTCCTCCAAATTTTAAAATCTCTGGTTTAGGCTTTGCATTGTCTGTCAGTCGAGTTTTACTAAATGGAGTTGATTCTGAAACGACTGACTGTATGTATTATTTTCCATGTCGGGGCCTATCGCTAATGTCACTTCCATTTATGGAGGTGTCACTTGTTAACATGTTAACGCGTGTTCACGATGCACATAAAGTTATGAGCCCTACATAGCAACAAGATCACCTTGACCACTTCAAGTTCAACCCTTCACTTGTATTAATGCTGTGTATTTTGTAATTAATTTTAATTAACATTGTAAACGCGAAAGTGTGTTTGTTTATTTGTTTGTTCTTACTTTTATCCCGGGAAAATTTAATTTTTGATTAACTTATTATTTTCCTGGACAAGTTACCTAAGATGCCAGTCTCCATGGCTTCAACTGCAAGGCATATCTTTGCAAAAAAACACGCTCATACGTTGCTCTGTTTTGATTTTAAAGAAGGACAAACAAACACTAGATGACCCGTGCGAAAACTTTGCAACGTTAGTTCAAGTGATCTCCAACAGATGGCGTCTTTTACAAAATACATAAAGTCTAATTTTAAACGATACCTATATTTTTTTTATCTAAACCGAACTAGCCGCTCGTTAGGTATAACTAAGCCTCACAAATACCATCGGCTAAACGAGGAGACTTGGTCTTCCACTGGGTACCCTGGAACCGTCTTTGATCGACCCAACAATTTGCTTGGCATTCTAGAGTTGAACATTCTCGGGCCGGGCATTCCTTGGTTGGCCATTGGTGGGGACTCGTCGTTTTTGGTTCGAGACAAAACGAAAACGAAAAAAGTCTCGGTCCTAAGTATGCTATAACCCCACTGGATAGACATAGAATAGTAGCAGACTGCATATTATTTTACGTAGCTGTGCCTTGCGGTTGCACCCGCGTTAATGGTTACTGCTCCGCCCCTTTGGATCGTAGCGTAATGTTATATAGCCTATAACCTTCCTAAAGAATTGGACTATCAAATGCAATTTTTGTAGTCGCGTATACCGCCCACACATCTACGTGGGATGAAGAGTTCATTCCAGATGACCCCTTAATCTGTAGATTGTTATTTTCTGTTTAAGACTACATGTTTCCATTCCACGGCCAGAGACTAGGGTAACAATGTCGACATTTAGAGAGTAGCAAGTCTGTTGCGTGCGAATATTTCGCAACGTTAGTCCAAGTGATCTCCAACAGATGGCGTCTTTTACATTTTTTATTTTAAAAGAAACATTTAATTTTGATTTGTTTGACTGTTTTTCGTCATTAGAGGGGAAATAATATTAAAAATGGCGTATCAAACATGATGCAGTATTGTGAGAGAGATATATGGCGTACCGTCAAAAAACATTTTATAATTATACTAGTTAGCTTTCTCGTGGAAATTTTTGAAATGTGACAAGAATTATTATCCCGAATGATTTCTGGTATAATAATTTTCAGCCTTTACGGAGGAAAATTACTGAATTCCTGAAAAACTATTGAACTGGTTTTCATGATATATCTGAGATAATGTCAAGAAATTATTCCAAATTCCAAAATTTCTGAATAAAACCAGTTAACCAATTTTAATGATAAAAAAATGTTGCCAATCCGGAAGAATTATATACCTCAACAGAACTGGCCACTAGTTAGGTATAGCCTCACAAATACCATCGACTAAAAGAGGGAGACTTTGTCTTCCGTTGGGTACCCTGGGAACGATAGCATATAGTTTCGGGAGCCGTAAGGCAACCCGTGAATTAAAACAAATTAAGTAGTTAATTTTTATTATAGTTTAAGAATAACTCATTAAATAGTACATATCTAGAACAAGTACACACGCTCTACATTTCGACACTTGTTTTGTATCTCGTGTTATTAATGACTTGCGACATTGTCTAAGCCAAACATGCTGATCCGATTATTGTAACTATTGTTATAGAGTAGTCTGTTTACTTGCAATTTTAACAATTAAACTATTGTCAATTTTAAACAAATATTATCACAAATATCCCATCCCATCCCACTAATATTATAAACGAAAAAGTTTGTATGAATGTATGTATGTACTCAATCACGCCAGAACGGCTGAACGGATCTGGATGAAAATTGGCATAGAGATGATTACTTATAGTCTAGAATACCACATAGGCTACTTTTATCCCGGAAAAATGTATGGTTCCCGTGGGATAGATTTGTTTTTGTTTTTCACGGGATCGACATGATTTTTTAGAGGTCAGAGAATGAAGTATACTACTTTTTATACCGCGAAAGCGGGCGGGGGAGGGGCAAATTACAGCCACGGGATTATTTCTTTTTGAATCTATTTCCACGCGGGTGAAACCGCGGACAGAAGCTTGGTTATTATAAAGCTGCAAAAGAGTTCGAATGCCTTCATCTCTGTGGGGTTAGCATAGCCGCTGTTTTTGGCTTTCCAGTCAAAACGAAAGATGTTGTGGTCTAAGTATGCCACGAGACCTACCAGTCCGTTTGAAAAAATAATTAGTACCTATTAGTTATATATTAGTAAAATACCCACGAAATGGCGGGCCTCGGGTTTGGTTCATTGCAAATTTAATTTAATATTTCCCAAAATCGGGCACCCTTTATGTGATTATGGGCGTAATGTAGTTTACTGTTGCAATTTTATAATTGGCACAATGAGACCTCTGGCCCGTGGCGGTAGAGTCAATTTAACATCATAAGCGGTCAAAGTTCAACGAAATTTAATTCAGATGTCATCCTAACTGAGATTGCAGAGTAGTTTTTTTTAGGAAATATGCAATCCTATTTGGGGTAGGCAGACAAGGATTTCTATATACTACAAATATACACATTACTGACGATTTTACATTACAATTTCTAAAGAGTAAAGGACGAAAATTTCAATTCTACTAACTCTTCCATGCACATCTGCTCTGTAAATATATAATTATTTTACAAGTCACTTTAGGGGCCATCCATAAATTGCGTCACACGTTTGGGGGGGGGGGGGGGGGGTTTAACATAGTGTGACGGTGCTTCATACTTGCGCGTCAATTACTTCCAGCACATGACCGATTTTTTTTGAACTTGACACTATTGGAGTAAATTAGGTGAATAAAAAATTGTAGGCATTGTTTATAATGCAAATAGACATTAGCCATCCCTTTACAATTTATACTACATCTATAAAACGGTGTAGGTACCTACTTTCCGCTAAAATGTACTGACCAAGGAATATACTCCATAGACTGCTTACACAGCGTTTTCATCCTATAATATTTGTTTTTTTTTAATTCTTCACGGGTTGCCTTACAGCTCCTGGGAACCTTTGCCGGCCCCAGGGTACCCAGTGAAAGACAAAGTCTTCCTCATTTAGCCAATGATTTTTTGATGCTATATACCTAACGAGTGGCCATTGCAGCTGTTAAGGTATATAGATGGAAAAGCATCTTTATACGGTTTGTCGGATAATGTACATAGATTTTTTATTATAAAAAACCCATTGGTACATGGTCGGATGTAGGAATCGAACCCGCGACTTTTCAGTTGCGTGCCGACGTCTTACCCACTCGACCACCGACGCTCCTTTTTTGTTTATTTATTTATCCTTCTTTCAAGTCAGAACAGGGCAGCGGATGGGCGTGTTTTTTTCCGTAGAGATAGTTGGAGAGCCGGATATACTTTTTATCCCGGAAGTCGTCGAAAGCCTAGTAAAAGGAGTCGATAGCCTAATTGATACAGTTCAATTTCTACTTGTACCAAAAATGCTAAGTACCAATTTTCTTTAAGAATATTGCTTTAATGGACTCCTCGTGATTCGGAGAGGCGCGGCAGCACTTCTTTTAAAAATAACAGACATTTACGTCTGTTAAAGAAGTGACACATCTAGGCATTGGACATGCCACAGCGCAAGGTCTAAAGGCCGTGAAGATGTGTTTTTAACTTTATGCATATGGTGCGGATTCCGTCAGTTGCATATGCATACAAGCCGAATCACATGTCCTTGAAACACTTTCAAAAATCCTAATTGGTCATGTCTGACACGTTATGTGGTCAATGTTTGGCAATAACATCGTTAGGCTAGTTTATGATCGACTCTGATTAGAGTTGCAATACAGTTAAGACAATAACAATAACTACATGTGAATTGCAAGATTGAAGTGAATTGAAGAAAAAAAATAAATATAAAACCTTCATGATTTTTTGCCTAACCAGGGAGCCCGATAACACTGTTTAAACTACTGAACCAATTCTAAAAATCCTTTCACGAATAGAAAGCTACGATATCCCTCTGAATAATAAGGCTATAATTTATTTTGTTTGCAAATATCCACGGGCGAAGCCGGGAACGGAAAGCTAGTGTTACATATTATTATAAAATAATATGGTGCGTCGTTGGCCGAGTGGTTAATGCATCTGGTATCAGACTACGGCTTCGATCCCGGATGTACCAATGGGTTTTTTAATTAAACACGATCCGACAAACCACAGAGGCTTTTCCATCTAAATATACCTCAACAGAACTGCTGGGTTAGCATATATTTTGACAGCGACACTTTCGTTTCGGTCGAATGGCCTTGAACAGGCCAAAACGTTCATGTCCAACAAGGACCGGCCAGAGATAGCCCGGGGCCGAGAGGTCCGGCCCAACAATGTGCGTGCAAATTTGCTATGCCGGGCAAAGACAAGTACACAGAATTTGCCCGCACATTGTTGGGCCGGACATTCTCGGATCGGGCATGTCCTGCACAAGAATGCCGAGCAATTTGCTTGGCCGGACAAAGACAAGTACACAGAATTTTCCCGCACATTGTTGGGCCGGACCTCTCGGCCCCGGGCTATCTCTGGCCGGTCCTTGTTGGACATGAACGTTTTGGCCTGTTCAAGGCCATTCGACCAAACGAAAGTGTCGCTGTCAAAATATATGCTAACCCCGCTGGCCACTCGTTAGGTAGATATAGCCTCACAAATACCATCAGCTAAACGAGGGAGACTTCTGCTGGGTACTCTGGGACCGTAACACGGTTTCGGGAGCTGTATGGCAACCCGTGATAAATAAATACCCTGCGTCTGTTTGTCTGGCAGTCTGAGCTTGATTTTCTCCGAAACAATTTTGTCGATAAGATAGGCTGCTGCACGAGGCAATTTATGTGTATTAAATGCGCATGTAATTAAAGATATTGGAATAAAAGTTAACATCTTAATTTACCTTTTTTTTTTCTTCATGGCTTTCGGAACCGGTCCCAGGGAACCCAGCTGAAGACCAAATATTCCTCTTTTAGCCGATGGTAATATTGTGAGGCTATATACCGTAACGAGGTGAAGTATAATTTACCTAATTTACAATTTAAATTACGCATTCTGTGTACAAATTATTGTATAACTAAATTTTACCTGTGCGATGCTGGGGCGGGTCGCTAGTTAGTTTAAAATACGTACAATAATTTCTAATTATTTACGTACGCGGAAATTATATCTCATATAGTTTTTTCTCAAGCGGTAGTATAATCTATCGCAACATCATCTATTGTTGATGTATTTTTTTGGTATTGTAAATTAATATTGAATATATTTCGGGCTCTTTTGTACTAAGATAATTGCTAATTTTTGCCCGCGACTTCGTATTCATTCAGCGGTCATTGAGATTCGCAGATATTTGATATAGTTTCCGCTGATTTGGACTCGTTGAAAGAATGAAGGATGAAAGATTGACTAAAAAGGTTTATATGGCAGAAGTGAAAGAAAATTCTAGCTGTACATGTCATTTATGACAAAAATAATATTGATTAAAGGCAAGGTTAAAAGTACAAAAGAATATAAAGAGGCGTCAGGATCGTAGCATATGACATTCGACTGTCCTGCCTACCATGCATGGGATAAAAAGCGTGATGACAGATAGACATAAGCACGCATATCCGTATGCATTGCTTGTATTAGCACGTGTTCTATCGCGAACAACATCACACAGTAGTTTACGGGAAGTAATTTAAAAGTGAATATTTTTATACTCGACAATCATTACATCCGCTGACGTGGTTGCCAACTAATTACTGTAGATAATTGTTTGTCTTGGAGGAATTTTTAAATTACTCGCCTACTAACTGGCGCCAAATTGGCTTTTTCTAGTCGTGGCTGGAGGAAAGTGGAAAAATGAAGGGAAGGGCCCAATACTGCACTGGCCAGGGTACCCAGCGGAAGACAAGTCTATTTGGGGATAAGGGGATATGACCTTTGTCGGATATGACACCACATAGATTTGAATTTATCTTCTATGCCATGAGGCCTGAAGAGTAATAAGAGAGAGTAAGAGTAAAATAATAAAATTCTGTAAAGCCATTGCTTTCAGATTGCTATAGACTACATCGAAAGACATCTGAGTCTATATCATGCTAAGCAAAACAAGTTTAACACGGGTGAAGTCTTGGGCAATACCTATGGAACTTTGCATTATGCGATACTGTCCTACATAGCCTTTGTTGTATTATTAGTCGATTGGTGAGAGTCAATTGAGGATGACACCGGCAATTGGTCAATTTTGTTTGACCTCGCTGCATTCAGTCGTGCCTACCGGGATACATCATTCACCGGTCTTTGTAATATTACTGGCTTGTGTCCCCGACTCTGCCCGGAAAAGCACTCAGCCTTTTTGAGGCTACTTGTCGAATTAAACAGCACCTTTGTGGCATAATCCATCACCAAAATTTGCGAAGATTTGGTGGACTTTTCCTCGCTCTTCCGCTCATCTTCCTTGCACAGCTCTGCTAGACAGCCATTGCCTTCATCTATCTTCATCTTGTTGTATGCTGCTTTTTGGTCTCACACCTATCGTATCACTGTGCCAAGAAGCAAGATTTATCCATTACTTTTAATTTCCACCTTTCATAAAACAGTCTCTTTTCATGGTCCATTGATATTTGCACATGGTTATTTATTTAAATAGAAACAGACTACACTTTTTGTGTCGGTCCATTAGTGTTTTTGTCACCAATCTAGCTCTCGAAAGTGTGAACAAGTGGTTAGTTGGCCGTTCCACAACACTTACTTGTTCTCTGCCCGAATTTAGAAAGTCGACCCGTCTCCGAGATACTAAGATATTTATCCGCTCGCCTTGTCGCACGATTGGGGAATTTGGATGCACAAAAAATATTGCGCAAGTACACTCTAGCTAGAGTATCAAATTGTTTCTACCAGACATATTTCCAAAGAATTCTATACATTTCCTAAACAGCAAACGGAATTGTGTTAAATTCCAAAGTCCGTAGGTTAGGTTAGGTTAGGTTGGGTTATCTTAATCCTACAGTATAATGTTACTTTATACATTTCCTAGTAGGTAAATGTACTTTTTAAAAAATCTTTAAAAACAAATTTTTACATGAATTCAGTATGGTATACATTTCCTAGGAATTGTAAAGAATTCCTATGTTTCATACATTTACGGTAACATAATATGACATGACAATCTACGTAATAAATATTGAATGTAGCGCGATACAGGTTTCAGTATGCGCCGCTATAGCGTTATCCGTCTACATTGTATACCTACCATCTGTGATCTATTATAAACACACAAGGCCCCCATTGTAAAAGTTGCGGGTCATTTTTGTCGGCGAATACTTTGATTAGCAAGGTTGTGAGGTCATAACGCGTGCTAGACGCCGCGCTTGTGGTCATTGAAATAAACTCGTAAATATCGTTATGTACCAGTAATATTTTGATGGCAAAGGGAGCCGCTTTAAATAAATTGTTTCTATGTATTTTATTTTATTTAGTAATATATAATAACATTCTCGTTCACTCTGTCAGATGAACAGATTTTTTTATTATTTACATGCACCATATTAGTCAAAAAAAAAATAGGATATCCTCAAGGGTTAAATTTTTAGAAATGCTGATTTCAGTATTTAAGTGTTTAATTATTTACTTTTAGAGCAAACCCGAACAAAAGTATATTTTTTCTGGGATGCCTTACAGCTCTCGAAACCGTGTTACGGTTCCAGGGTACCCAGCGGAAGACCAAGTCTCCCTCGTTTAACCGATGGTATTTGTGAGGCTATACCTAACGAGTGACCAGTTCAGTTGAGGTATATTTAGATGGAAAAGCCTTGTGTGATTTGTCGGATTATGTGCATCATTGCTACATGGCCGGGATTCGGGGTCGAACCCGTGGTCTGTCTAGTTAATGCCGGATGTCTTAACCACTCGGCCACCGACGCACAATTAATTAAATATTTTTTCCATACAAACCTTTGTATTATCCCCTTAGGGGTTGACCTGGGTTGACTATCCAAAAACAAACTTTCTTAGTGAGTGCCTACATCATAAAACAGCCCCACAGCTTTTAGACTGTGAAAATGTTTCATAAGAGATATAGGCAGGTCTGGTACATATAACATAAGTGACTGAGATGCTAGGTGGGATGCAATGCAGTAAATACCGAACGCGGGAGTTTGTTTCTGATTTGTGCAACGGTTAATGTCCAGTTGCAGTTACCAAGTCTAGACCCAGACTTCTAAGAAAGCTCACCTACTAACGAGGCAGTTTCTTATCTTATCGCACATTGCATTATTTAATATTACCTATATGAACTTTGTGAGCAGCGCATAGTAACAAACTCTGTGCTAGATATTATATTGCCTTGTGTATGCAGTTTGAATTTAAATTAAAATGAAAACAATTTTTTATCGCACATTAAATGCGGTTGATGGCTGCTAACACAGAACATTAAAAAAAAGTAGAAGTAGCTTGTTAGTATACTTGTATGAAAACCGGTGTAACCAAATTTCATACACAATCGTTCCATAGCTTGCAGAGGAACATACACAGAACATTATAAAAAGATAGAAGTAGCATGTTAGCCTATTCATGAAAACCGATGTAGCCAAATCTTTGTACTGGAATGACAATATTGTGAAAGACTATTAAACTAGCAATTGCCTGCGACTTCGTACGCGTTGTAATACAACGTTGACACCCCATTTCAGGTTAGGGGGTAGGTTGCGTCATGTTATATGGCCTTAATATTGTATTATGTACCTACATAAGTTTTTAATTATAAAATGTTGACTAAATTTCAAGGGAAATTCTGAAGATTATATCGCATAATATGGTCACACTGAAATGTTCTGTGGGAACATATTATAAGTTAATAATATTAGAAAAAAGCTAACTTGCATATTATATAAGAAGTTAGGTAAGTAAGTATCATTTCTTTAAAGAATATTTTTTTTTGTCAATAAAGAATTAGTGACACTACGTAAGAACTGTACAAAGGTTGCGATCGTGACTTTTGCTTGCGACAATTTTATATAATAAATATTTATTTCGTTATTTAGAAAGTGATCTACTGATATCTAACTATTACGAATACTCAAATTGTCAACCTGCCTATTTTTAGATTCATACTGCGATTCCTATTCTCTTTCTGCCAGCTATATGCAATATTAAACAAAAAAAGTCAGTTTTTAGAGTACGTACATCTATGATGATAAAACGGAAATCCGTACAGGTGACTTATGTGTCTGTCCGTCTGTCTCAGCTTATTTTCTCTACTGAACGAAAAAGGTTGGAAATTTGGTAGATTTGTTGAGTTTTATGACCCAATCACTTACTTCCCAAATTCACTAATCTAGATAATTCATTAGGAACCTACGATCATCAGTACATACAAACATAGATAATATTGAATAGATCTTTATCTTCTTAGATGTTTACTTAATTTTGTATCCTAATTTGGCACCAACCATCAAATTCTACGTCGAAATATTTATTATTTCATACTTTTCAGTACACTTAAAAAAAAGATTTATTGTCACTAAGTAGAACTTTTTTTAAAAGACGACGTACTTTGCAAGGTAGCGGTACTCATAAGCATGTCCATGTACCAGACTGTTAACTGTCATACTGTTAACCTAATTATCACAATTATTTGATGGCACACTTTTCTAATGACATACTGTACCTCTACCTATATTATGTTAGTAAATAAACAAACGTGACTAACTTATTAGTACGACGATGAGAAAAATTTGCAATTTAAACTTGACATACTATTTTGATAGTTCTAAATACTTCTGAGTCTAGGATAGCATATCCTATTTATTATTTTACTATTTATTATTCTATTTTGTTAGATCTCTGACGGATTAGACAGCCATACGCCATGAAAACTCGCTGGGGTTAACTTTTTCCCCGACTTGATTCACTTATACTGTTAATGCTCGGCTCCTAAATATGATAGGTCCATCAATTCCCGGTGAATCAACCTATGTAATAGTCGAAACCGCAACAAAATTAGTTCAGTAGTTTTTGCGTGAGGCGGTCACAGACAGACAAGACAGAGGCGGTGGGGGAATTTGTTTTGTTTTATAATATGTAGAGTGATTTATTAACAGATGCAACTTACTCTGTCTGTCTGTCTGATACGCTTTTACGGCTAAACCACTGTACCGATTTTTATGAAATATGATACAATATGCTTGAACCCTAGGACACTTTAAACCCTATTACTAAGACTCCGCTGTCCGTCTGTCTGTCTGTAAAGTGTCACCAGGCTGTAACTCATGAACCGTGATAGTTAGACAGTTGAAATTTTCACAGATCATGTATTTCTGTTGCCGCTATAACAACAAATACTTAAAAACAGAATAAAATAAATATTTAAGAGGGCTCCCATACAACAAACGTGTTTTTTTTGTGATGTCCTTGGTTGTCCACATTTTATTTACATTTTCCGCGTCTAAATGTAAATGTTTCTCGTAATATAGCCCCTATTTCCTGTTTTACGGAAAAACTGCACCAATTACCAAACAATACCTAATTATTAACGGATCATCAGGGCCTGGAATATTGGTACGTCACACGAAGTTCATGATTTTTGACCACCCCCGTCTTTGTCACAGCTCACACAGGTGTGGATCAGTGGTATGATATGACATGACACACTTTATTGACCCCCTCCTTCCCCCTAAACTGTGACGTAATTTATGGATGGCCCTAACAATGTCCACATTTAGCGACTTTATGCTTGGGAGGGCACGTAAAGTAGTATTTTTTCGTATCCCTGCTCTAAAACTAACAGTTCACTTTGATTTGTTTCAGATAAAAACGACTGCAGCAATCTCGACAATAATCATCACTATATTAAGAATCTGACAAAAGACTTACATTCCCGTGCGCGCAAGACTGAATCGAAATAAGTAATAAAAACATTCCTCTCAATTTTGGAGAAATGTGGCGACTAAAAGACTCCTAAATTACTAAGAAATTTTACTAAAAATAAGGATAGAAACGCACCAAGATGTTCAAGTTACTAGGAGGCTTAAGCGTTTACTTCAAGTACCAGGAGATAAGGATTGACAATGCGATATTTAGGCTGCACAATATATTTACCACAGTACTTCTGCTGACCTGTTCCATGATCATAACGGCGACCCAGTATGTGGGGCAGCCGATAAATTGTATTGTGAGCGGTTTGCCCGTGCATGTCGTCAATACGTTCTGCTGGATCACCTCTACGTACACTATGCCGGATGCCTTCCAGAGAGAGGTAAGTGGATTTGGCCATATATCCTAACTAATCTCTATATATTATTTCTCAAGGGTGTTTTTTTGTCGGTATCAAATATCTCCATTTTAAAGATTATTTTTCCCTCTAATGACGAAAAATAAATAAATCTTTTAAAATTAGACATATTATTTATGTATTTTGTAAAAGACGTCATCTGTTGGAGATCACTTGAACTGTGACAACAATATTGACACCACTAACGGTGCGAAGTATTCGCACGAGTCATCTAGTATTATTATGAATGCGAAATAGAGAAAAAAGCCGCGTCTGCACTTCTCAAAATAACAGATATTTACGTCTGTTAAAGAAGTGACACATCTAATTTTCACATCTAAGAGGCTTTGCCACCTTTTCTGTAACACTGTTACTGGTGGCTCTGGTCACACTGAAAGGTTAAAGGTCGAGGTGTGTGTGTGTTCAGTTCTTATTCTTTTCGCCCCGGTTTCGCCCGTTGAAATTTTAGGAAATGTGACAAGAATATGTCCCGTAGGATATCCGGGATAAAAATTAGCACAGGTCACCCTCTCCGGCTCTCCCTCAATGCAAAAAATGACGTCGTTCCGTTGTTCCGTTTTGAATTGAAAGAAAGACAAATAAACTTCGCATTCATAATATTAGTAAAGAAGGATATTGACAAAATATGAGACGAGGAATCGTATATGTATGGTTTTTCTTTTTACAGTGGTTGCAAGTTACAATGCTTATATAAAATGATACTCGATCGTTTAATTAGATCGTCTGTACCTACTCTCCGTTTCAAAGTATAACTTGAAAATAATTACTGCTTGCTTTTCCATTGTTCGGATCATATTTTTAATGAGTTCAATTTTAATTTTAAGAATCGGGTTTCGGTTTTTTTTTCTTTTTCACGGGTTACCTTACAGCTCATGCAACCGTCGTATCAGTCCCTTGGTACCCCGCAGAAGACCAAGTCTCCCTCTTTTAGCCGATGGTATTTGTGAGGCTATACCTAACGAGTGGTCAGTTCTGTTGAGGTATATTTAACAGAACTTTTGGAACTAGTCAATGCTGCCGGTTTATATTTGTAAGTAATTATGGACATGAATAATATTTGTAACTATGACAGAAGTTGTCAACATTTGAATTTCATGTTCTATGTTACAGCGAAAACGTTATTGGCAGTACATTAATTTCGTAATTACTTTATAGGTACCGCTAAATTACTTGAGGTTTTTGATATTTGGTGCGCAGTGCAAAGTTTTAAACTATGTAGATTTTGTACTGTGTAGTCCGAATGTCAAAGAACTCAAATAATTATACCCAGCGAAAGATAAATCGAGTCTTAAATTATCTTATATAAAAATTAATATTAGCTCATGGATAAATTATCATGATATCAAGTGATATTTATGAATTTTACTAGCTGTTCACCCCACCTTCACCCTTCTTAATCTATGCCTTTACTTAGAGCCCCTAGAGTTCAAAAAGCTAGGGTTCAAGCTTTTTCCGTGTCAAATTTTATTAAAATCGGTTCATTGGTTTAGCTGTGAAAGCGTAACAGACAGACAAAGTTACTTTCGCATTTATAATATTAGTGTAGATAGATTAAAGAAAGGCCCTACGGAGAAATAATGTTTACGTAGTAAAAAAAGTAACACTATCTTCTGATTGACTAACTGATTCATGAGCCAAATCTGCTAAATTTTGCTAAATTCATACCCTAAAGAGGTTAAAGTGGGTTATATTAGTTTTCCATTTACGATAAGGTGAAAATTGGGATGTCAGGCAATAATATTGCATAGACGACGAGATAAAGTGATTCATAGAATATTGTTGTCTTTTACGGTGACTATGTGACAGATGACTAAGCAAGATCGTCATGCTAACCACGCTTACAATTTCGTAAGGGGAGACGGACAGTGCGGCTATGAATTACTATAACCTTTCGCCCCGGTTTTGCTGTGGTTTTTTTAAAAGTGACTCTGTTTTGACTTGAAAAAGGGGACAAACAAACACACTTTCGCATTTATAATATTACTACTACTACTAAACAAGTCAGACTTGAAGTCAGGACAGCTTGAGTAGGTTTTCGATCTCAAAACATCTCATGTATAACCTTTTTTTGTAGGTCGGCAAGGAGGTGGCTCACCCTGGTGTCATGAACGAGTACGACAGCAGTGAAGAGAGGAAGTACTACACGTATTACCAGTGGGTCTGCTTTGTGCTGTTTTTTCAGGTATTATTTTCAATATCTATAAAACTTAATGCAAATTTTGAAGTGTCTGTCAAAATTTGCATTAAATGAGAACACCACTATGAGACTTGCAGCGATCATCTAGCGGTGGCAAAGTCACATGTAGTTTTCCCTAAAAAAATAAAATCCCCAGGCCATAATGTGCTACACACCAAAGTTCCTATGGGACGCGTGCGAGGGCGGCCTACTGCGGACCCTCGTGATGGGTCTCAACCTGAGTATCTGCGACCAGAAGGAGAAGGAGAAAAAGAAGGAGGTGCTCATCGGGTACCTGGTGCATCATGAGGACGTGAGTTATATTTGTTTTATTTCTTGCCCATGCTTTCAAGTTTACCCGTCTCGTCTTCACTGGACGCGATGAATAGAATGAAGTGTATTATGATTCGCCGGGTGGGAAGAAATCAAAGTATTGAAAGCATATATATTTTGTACTGAAACCGAAGATGTGACATTGGACTTTCGTTGAACTTTATTTAAGGTAGATATTATGCACTATGCATACTTGAACAATGATTACGCAGGCGACGCCATATTCCCCATTGCATTCCGTGTAGAGCTTCCGTAATCGCCGCAGAAGGCATCGCGGGTTCATTGCTTCTCCGTCGAGACCTATTTTCCATTCCGGAGGTGTCTGCGCAAGAGTCGCGCTGCTGTGAGAATGTTTTTCGATAACGCCGTTTTCGTTATAAGGCATTTAAATACAATAGGCCTGCGTATGTTAGAAGGATATTTAGTATGTTTGAGCGTACAGATGCTATGTTTATGCTAAAATTCTTTTGTCGGTACTGAATTTAAATTTGACATAAAATTATAATAAATGTATCTTAGTGGAGTCCTTGTTCGCAATTGGACAGATTTTGAACTGAATAGTATTTGAAGTTCTTGATCTGATCAGCATTTCCATTGGACCTAATAATATGAGAGGTGTAATATGAATTAAATGTGGTGAAAGAGATATGTCAGATATCCTGACATAAAAGGCATACTGAATTGATGAGAATTTAAAGTTCTTCACCTCTGCCTACCTCATTGATATAAGCCGTATGTGGGCATAATACCTAATATGCATTTTATATCTCTGTACGGAGTTTACACAATAGATTCGGTGTTTTTTCTTACTTCACGGGTTGCCTTACAGCTCCCGAAACCGTCTTACGGTTCTAGGGTACCCCAGCGGAAGACCAAGTCCCCCTCGTTTAGACGATGGTATTTGTGAGGCTATACCTAACGAGTAGCCGGTTTAAAATTATTTTACCCTTAACTGTAACTGTATTTCAAGAATGTTCATGACCCTTAGGATCCCCTTGTATACGCGCCTTTATGGCACTAAATTTTATCACAAAAAAATCTCAACGTACATATCTGGAATGTATTTTTTTTCACAGCAGTTTGTCCATGATCGTGACTGTAGCCTTAATCGCATCCGACACAGCCGTGACACTGGTCGCCTAACATTTTTTTGTCTACCGGTCATTGCCCATAGATTCTAGTACCGTAGTAACACTGCGTTATATAAGGCAAAGCGATATTATAGGAATGGTTTGCTTACAATGCTGCATCTTGGTTTTTGGTACTCTTTGACAAATCTGTCATTCAACATTATAGAGGAAGCAAACCGTAAAGTAAAAATTAATTTTCCAATAAAGGTTCTAATAAAAAAAATTGTCATTCTAGAAAAGCAGTCATTTTGAAACTTAGCGTGCCAATTGCAAAAAAAATTACTTTCGTTTTTGCGCAGTCTAACCACGTGATACTTTTCGGCTCTATTTATTTGTCGAGTTTATTACGCCCGCAGGAGCAATGTACTGTATTTTATCTTGAACGTATCTACTTGTGCCGAGTGGTGGAGATTTGCGAGCTTTGGAGAGACAGTGTTGCTTTTCCGGTTTGAAAGTGCTCGATGCTATTTTTTACGAGTCGTCCGCACCAACTTCGTTACATGTCTGGCCGGTCAATTTGTACTTGTTTCAATTTAATCTATATCATTGATTGACAGGCCCTGATTAATAGTGGATTGGAAATTACATGATTTGAGGGGCTGAATAAAATAGCAAACATATTAAACTTCAGGCGCAATAGCATCTGTTATCTTGCATTATTCTCTTGGTGACAATAGTTCAATTTATTTGGTTTAATTGCTGGTACTTTTCATGAAGCTCTAGTGCCTTTGTAACAATTGGTTAAATTTGTAACCTTGCCCAGTATATTGTAAATTTTTTAACTTAATACAGGATCAAGTGATCAAGACAAGTAGAATAACTGTTATTAAGTTATAGCACCTGTTTTGTTAACCGATCTGCAGTTTCCTGGCATATGCCGGATATCCATAGTTCTAGAACGGGTAGACACTAGACAGGGCTTATGTCTTTATGATTAAGTAGTAAGTAATTTTAAATTCTAACAAAATAGCGGATTCTTTCAATTTCTGCTTTACTTTGTCACAAGAACAAGGCAGAAACATTCGCAGCAAAATTATATATTTGCACTAGGTAGCTGAATGAATTTTAATGAACGAATTATTCTGATTAAAATCTAAAAATCTAAAATTCAAAAGATAGTGGACGTGACTGGAAATGTATTCTTGTTCTGCCAGCTTGTGAATTTATGGAAATCACGTCTAAAATCAACTTATTCCAGATGTATATGTATTTAGGGTCAAGTAAACATGACTTAATCATTCTTGACCTTAGATATTGATGACCACACCTCGAAGTGCGAAATGAATTATTAGGACGCTGACAACGCGGCCGGCGCTTGGTATTCGACAAAGTGCTAAAATACTGTTACGTCATTCTTGATGCCGAGGTTAATTGCAATAGATACCGTCAAAGTTGTAATGACATTAGCAAAGATAAGGAAAATCGGGGTTGATGTAGTACAAATTGCTATAAGACCTGACCTGGACCTTATATAAGTACCTGCATTTTTTCTATTCAGGATTTAAATCTGGGACTGCCCGCTTCGTGGGCACCGTAGAATCACTAACCAGTAGGCAATATCAGTCATTAAAGAAGGCAGAGACAATCGAATGCCATTTGTTACGATCCTGACATACCTCTTTAGCAAGTTTTCGAGGTTTCTTGGTATCGAAAGAAATAGTCCCATCAATGGGACAATCCATGGGACTAAGAAAAAAGACGGAATAAAAGTAATAATGACTACAGGGTAGCATTAAGCTTCCGAATTGCAGTTTTGGAGAAGTTAACACACAGTTTTCTGAAACATGTTTTTTTACTTAGACACGAAATGCTGTAAGTGGCGCACTTGAAAGCGTGTGCTTCTGTAAGTGGGTTGTTCGACGACCGCGTTTTGTCCTTACGGCGAATTTTAAGGCGTTTAACGGTGCTTCTCGGTGAATGATTTGTAAACAAAAGTCGTCTTGTTTTATATGGAACACGTGAAAATTGTCTATTTAGGTGCGACGTTTGTGATTGTTTAATTCAGAATACGATATTTATTGGTATCCTTAGTTCATCTTTGGAGTAAACTTCCTATACCAAATTAAATTCACAAGTGTTCACGTCACATCTTTCTTTATCAACCGTTTTATTCTTATCTATTATAATTAGATACTATCCGGAAGATACACTCAAAATATACAAAACAGTTGTCTTATTCTTATTCATCATGCATGACTTATCGTCAATATTAAAATAGTTACAAGATCGCTGGCTGACTACCGACATGTGATGTGTATTTGCATAAAAATAATTACACGTGTGTTACTCAATGTTTCTGTTATGACACCAGTCATGTGAAACAACTAAATAAGGTGCTCCTATATGAAAATTTATTTTTAATATTTTTAAGCACGTTTTGATTATTTCACAATTAACAATTTTATTTGCATTCAAATCATCGTCAAATTACAAAATGAATACATATTTGCTACACGACAAGGATGGACCCTTACCCATTCTCACGTTACATGTTTCTAAAAATATCGTTCTGAATATTATTCTGTTGCAAATCCACCACCCTACCTATCTATCATGTAGTCCACGATTCCCGCAGCTGTTCACAGCGGGGGGCAAACAATTCGGGACAATGCTGTCCGAAATTAGTCTTTATCCTCGTCCCCAATGGTGCAATATCATCTGTAACTCGAGACTAGGGGACACATGGTCTACTTATTCAAAAAATATACAAACTTGAACCCAAATAGACAAATACATTTGGTTCAAATTTCAAAGCTCCAGAACAGTACCAACATTGCACCTCTATTGCGTCACTCAGGTACCTATTACGCAGCGGAATCACAATTTTTTGAACGTGGACCTAATAAACGCAGGCCCCGATACTGAATGTTTAAAAAGGGTATAATTGAAGCTTTCTTTTGGAGCTGTAATTATTATGCAAAATATTCTGGCACGCAGCTTTTTGTTGGAGTTCTTGTTTTTTGTAGACTTCTCAGTAATTGAACCGGAGCCATGCCAATGTTGCTTCAGGCAAAGCAGCAAAAACACATGGTCATCTTTAAAATGACCACGTGGTTATATCTGTGGTTACCTACATGCAGTGAATGAATATTAATTCAACGGACGGATTCTACTCTGTAAATTACTTTTGTATATCATTGTTGGTATCTTCTTATATATCTTTTCATTTAATCATAAATCAGGTTCGTAAGTTTTTGATAGTAAATAATTTGAATTGTTATTTTTAAATGACCTTTACTACTATTGAAAGTTTACTTAACATTATTATAGCTATAACATTGCTTCAGCTTATTTTTGTATATATTATTCAGTATCAGTCGCATTCACTGGATCCCTTACTTCAATAATCTTAAATGCATTAGGCGCCATGCCACATGCTTTTTAGACCATTCAAAAAACTGTTACGACCACCAGGAATGTCTAATGGCCTGCATAAAAAATAGCTGTTGCCCACAACTTCTTGACCCGTGTAGATTATAGAAAGGGGTATAAGCTATTAGAAAGTCCATAATGCACGCTGGTATAACAAGAATCATATGCCTGTTGCAATAGACTTAATTAGAGGTGCATTTTAAGATTTTCCAGAAGTTTAGTAAGCCGGTGCAAGAAGAATTGAAAACGGTCTCATCTAACTAGGACTTCGCCGCAAGTAACCACAGTAAAGGATAGGCGACTGGTGGAAGTGGGCAATTGAATATGCATTACGAGTATTTACGAGACAATAGAGAGTTGGATACATACGTGCATGTCAATAACACTGTTTATGTGGACAATGGTGTCTCTACATTGTGATTAGCTCACGTTAGCTAATCTTGGTTTTGTCGTTGGTCCCCTTGTTTGTCCTTCCTTTACGCCAGAAAACAAAGTGTTGTGGTTGGAGGGCCGGAGAGTGTCATCATTTTTATCCCGGGAATCATTCGTGTTCATTTAAAAAAAAAACACGGGCAAAGTTCGTTCTGATAACTAGGATATTTCTAACATCCTTAATGAGTAGACGAAGAGACAAAGCGTAAAGTGAAAATATCGTTAAAAAATTCTTGAATGCGATGAAATATCTAATTTTTTCTGGCGTTGAGTATTCTGCTCAACATTCTACATTTTAAAGATAATTCGATGGCAATAACTGGCAACTGTCAAAGTTACGATTTTTATCTCTACGATACCTTCATAACAAAAATAGTCTGGATTGTCAATGACCAAAGGACCAAAAATGTTGACTACAAGCCATTCTAATTGCATCCTTCTTAACTAATATTGAGCAAAACCGTTCGACGTGATTTTGTATAGTGAGGGCCGGAGAGTGACATTTTATACATTTTTACGGGTTGCCTTACAGCGCCTGAATCCGTTTTATCGGTCCCAGGGTACCCAGCTGAAGACAAAGTCTCCCTCTTTTAGCCGATGGTATTTGTGAGGCTATACCTAACGAGTGGCCAGTTCTGTTAAGGTATATTTGGGAAAGCCTAAGTCTAAGTGTGGTTTGTTGGTTGTACATAAGTTTTTATTTATCTATTTTCCCTGGGATTTTTTTAAATACAAACTACCCGATGGCACACACTTCACTTCAAGAACCCTAGGTTAGGATGCATGCATCATTCATCTGCCAGGATGTCTATAAAAACGATATCAGCAGGTGTTAACACGGAACGGTCTGCTTGTCCTTTACAATTATTGTACATCTGCCATTGTCCCCCATTCTTGATCTGTTTGAATGAATTCACTTTACCTATAGATGAAATTATAGTGCTGGAATATTTTAATTATATTGTGTCTTTGCGATTAATAGTGGTATTTAGATAGTAGTGCAGGCATGGGAAAGGTCATGGCTGTGACTATTTCCTGTCTAGTTGATAGGTATTACTTCGATCATAGGTGAAGAAAGAAAGAAAGCTTAAGTATGTAGTTGTAAAAAATATAAATAGGTACTACACATGATGATCGAGAAAACGTCTCGAGAAATCAATAACGGATGTTGATTTATAATTTTGTAAAACATCCAATTGTTCCACCGTTACAATGCATTTATTTGAAACGAGTTTGCCTTATGAGATTTCTTAATATTATTGCAATAATTCTACGTAAATTGCAATTTAAAACTGAACATAATGTACCTACAAGGAATAATGGATGCTTAAATTTTCCATTACTTAACTCTTTGCTCGGGTGACAGGCAACAATTGTATATTATATATTTGAAAGATTGCCTATCTATCTATCATCACGCCCTTTATTCCATGAGAGGTAAGCCGAATCGAATGCTATTTGCTACGATCCTGACATACCTCTTTCGCTTCTTTTATATTCATTGTATTCATCATACCTTTAATAAATGCTCGGCAATTTAATAGTACACCTCTGCCAGCATATCCTTTTACTTCTATCATATCTTCTGTCTGTCTTTTTAGTTAATCCTTTATCCTTCATTCTAAAACCAACGTAAAGTATGTATGGTGGTCAAATATGTGAAAATGTATGCATTTCAGAAACTGCAAATTTTCTAGGTTGGCTTGAACAGAGTTGTTTATAAGATCTTTGTTTCAATGACAGCTCGAATAATTTGAATACACACATGTTAAGTAACAGGGGAAATTAGTTTTATATGTATAAAAAATCCAAACTCAATGGCTCTCCCTGATCTTTATAAAATTGCATTGCATACTATGCCTACAGACAGCTCCTTCCAAATTCCGCAACTGATGGCCACAATAACCGGCGAGCTTAATCTTAATTCTCTTATCTGTTGAAAAGATGCATTTATCCATTAGTTTAAAATAGCATACTTATTCTTATCTGTAATTAATTATAAGAGGCTTGTGCGTCGTAACAATGGGTACATTGAAGCGAGGTCGTATCGCTTGGACCATTTGATCTTCCTAACGTAAAAAGACTCTTCATGGCACTCGACAACAAGCGACGTATTGTACTCTATTCTTCATTATTGTAATTGGACGCGTGTTTAACTGATAAGTAGGTATGTCTGACTGTGTGTCGACCACCTGGGTTGAGATATTGCTGTTGCTAAGCCAAAAGCTTTTTGAAACATGCTGATTGGGGGTTTATATCAGAATCCAGATGATTCATCTAAAGTTGACATTTCAAGCAATCCAGAAGTTTATTGTAATTTATATTGTGCTAAAAAAGGCATGGTAGTTTTATGAAATGCAAATGTAACCTTGGTTTAGGATTTTGCCTAGGTGTCTCCTGCCAAGTATCTTATGTAGGATTCATCCAAATCTTTTTGGTCTTTGGAATATCATGTGGTAAATTGGTATACTTATGCAGTAGTGCAAGTACCAAATGTTATCTCTTTATATAACAAGATCCCAAATAATATAGTCAAATTTATTGAAGTACTTGTCATATGAAAGGGTGGTGGCGTGAGTTTCTTTCTCATACATGAATATAATGAAGAGGTAAAGTTTGTTTGGATGTGTGTTGGGTGTGTTCAGCCAACAGGGTGTTTCATTTTCGCATTTCATAAAATTTTCACGAGCGAAGCCGGAGGCGGAGAGTATTTATTGAGAATAAGGAATGTAAGTATTATCTGACATACATACATATTATTATACCCTCTTGCCTTGTAATCGGCGCCTTGTTCTTTATGGGTCATATCGCATTCCAAGCAACCGTTTAGTTTTAATTTATTTTTATTGAATAACTAGCGTTTCTCTAACCCGTCTTGTGCCGGGACTAATGATCTTCACATGCAACGATCCTGATCCTTGGCAGACATTGACATGTTTCAAGTTCAGATGATGTTAGCTTTTAAGGAACCACTCATTAGGTAGATATTCGGCTAAATGAGGAAGACTTCTCTTCCATTGGTACCCTGGGCTGTAGGGATGGTAACACGGTTCGAGAATCGTAGGACACATATCTAACTTTTTTCCGAGCAACATTAGCTGGAACTGGCCACTCATTAGGTATAGCGTCATAAAAAAAGGAAGACTTAGTCTTCCGCTGGGTAGCCTGGGACCTATAACACAGTTCCGGGAGCCGGAAGGCAGCCCGTGAGGAAAAACAAATGGATTAGGATGGATTCCTACTTATGAGCACCGCGCTATAAAAATCTGGCTTAGTATGGACTTACGAACTTTCTGTTTTTTCAACGGTGTGTTGCTAATAGGTGAGGATCGACCCTTACATAGCACACGATCTTCACTGACTCTTCTAGTCATCTGCTCCATAAAATATTTATCTATCTAACATAGCTTTTGCGGTGGAAACGCTTGGCATATAGTCCTCAGATGCTAGCTAGTGATGCTAAGTCTTTCTTCATCCGCCGCATTAGCTTGTAGATTCAGAGGGGCCATTCCGCTAGCATCCTAGGGACTACTCGCTTAATTTATAACATTTCCATTTCCAAATCTTCATCTCTTCTTCTTTTTATTTTTCCGTGCCTTATTCCCATGTCTTTTGGGTTCGGTCCTCCTAGTCTCCTAATCGCATTCTGCGTGACCCCATTTATTCTAATATATTTGTTTAATTATTTATTTTGTTTTTATAAACATAGGCATGTTTTCCATTACAGCGCCATAAGATGTACGCGTTTCGATACTGGGGCTGCGAGTTGCTCTGCCTCATCAACATTATACTTCAGTTGTGGATGATGGACAGCTTCTTTGACGGGGAGTTCTTCTCGTACGGCACCAGGGTGCTGGGTTACAGTGATGTGCCACAGGAGCAGAGGTTAGTTTTTTTATACAAACGAAAATATGAGGCGAGGTCATGAATATGAAACATATATTTGTAATGATTTTATTAAGAGTGTATTAATGAAAATTATACAAAAAAACCTTTGTGTTACTTTCATTATGATGGCGCAAGAAAAATACAGATGACCACAAAATACTAGCAGACCGTCCAGGTTGAATCCCAGATAAAGTAAAAATTCAAAGACAAAGCTTAATAGCAGGCTTGTTAAATATTTGTTTAGTACCATGAACTTTGAGCACTCCGTAATTTGCGTGTGAAGGCTGAACGGCTGAACTAGGAATTTACTTCTTTGCTTCAACTCTAAACATGAAAGGCCAACCCCCAAAAATCGACCCTACGGCCTTGCTATAGTTGGCTCAGCGTATAGTATATGAGTATACCTTTATCTCTAAAAATAATTCAGCCACTTTAGACGCGCGAAAAGAGGATAGGTTAGAGGTCTTTAAAAAAATTTTTCAAATTCAAATTAAAATTATCTTTATTTCTGGATCATAGGTGACTAGGTGTACAGATATTAGATGTTACATATTTGGTCTCTATGTCCTGCCCCATGGATGGGCGTACAAATTTTATATAATGCTACTAACATGCTATAATAAACTATGCAAACACTTATTGTAAGTTGATGGTAATGAATTATCTATTTGACTCATTTAAGTATTCTTTGATAGTGTAATATGTTTTGTCTATAAAAAATGTGTGTAGTTTTGCCCTAAACAAAGACATATCCTCAATATCACGAACAACCTTGGGTAATTTATTGAAAATTGTGATTTCCATGCTGACAACATTTTTGCTGAAAAATTCTGTTCGTAATATTTTAGCTATCAATGTGTGGTTTGGGGTTCTTTTTTTTACCCTTGCTCAATATGATCTAAATCTGACTGAATCACTCAATCAATTTTCAGATACGATCCCATGATCTACGTGTTCCCGCGCGTGACCAAGTGCACCTTCCACAAGTTCGGCGCGACCGGCGGCATCCAGACCCACGACAGTCTGTGCATCCTGCCGCTGAACATAGTCAACGAGAAGACCTACATATTCATCTGGTTCTGGTACATATTTCTGGCGGTGGTGCTGTTTTTCCTCGTTTTGTACAGGTAAGTGTTTGCAACAGAGATGATCACTCGTTGGGTATCGCCTCACAAATGCTATCGGATAAATGCCTTTGGTTGGGTACCCTGGTGGAGCGGGTAACACGGTTCCGGGAGCCGTAAAGCAACCCGTGATTATAAAAAAGTATTATATTTGCCCGTACAAATTTTCATCCCCTATTATACACCTTAGATTTAAAAAAGAAAGTAGCCTATCTCCTTCCCTAGGGTTCAAGCTTACTCCGTATTAAATTTAATCAAAATCGGTTCAGTGGTTTAGCCGTGAAAGCGTACCAGACAGATAGACAGGGTTATTTATTATTATGGATTAGTATGGATGTACAGGTATGTTTTACGGTCTTTCAGATTTTTGGGGTGTTAGTTTTTAGGATTCCGTAACCAAATGGAGAAATTGAACACTTATGGCTCCGCCATATTTCCATCGATTCCTAACAGTACCTCCCTCCGTCGTCTAGTCTAACCATGTGATGTCATTAAAAAGAGAGCGAGTCTTACAGTAGTCGACAATAATATGTAGCTATAACTTTCGCCAAATAGCTAGAACCTATCTCTGACCTCTGACGTTCAGAGCGCAGTACAAAAATCGTCGTAATTTTAAAATTTTGTGCGCGCACCAATGTTTATATATATATTTTAATTTTAAAGATAAGTTTAAATATTTTTGTTTTCTAGGCAATAATAAATCTAAAAAGTTTTATCAACAGACGACAAAATGACGTCATCATTTAGGTAAAGTAGCCATGGGGGCACGTTAAGGGCCGTGGTACTACTTTTATAACAAACGATTAGTACCACGGGAAAGAAACGCTACTTTACCTAAATGATGACGTCATTTTGCCGACAAAATTTTGAAAAGTTATTATAAAAAAAGTACAGGATGAAAACTTGCTACAAATATATTTTCGCATGGTAACATTTTCATCCATTTTCGTCCATAGACTGGTGATAATATTCGTGCCGTCCATCCGTCCACGGTTGCTGCACGCCCGCAGCCGCACCATCTCTCTGGAGACTGCCCACAAGATCGCCGACAAGACGGACGTGGGTGATTGGTGGTTGCTGTACATGCTGGCCAGGAATATGGCGCCGCATATATTTAGGTAATACTTATATTATAAAGAGAGGGTGTGTTTGTTTGTTGTCCTGGACTGATTTGAAAAAATATATCATTGTTATAAAACTACTTTAATTTAAAATCAGAGGTGTTCAGTCCGAACTTGGCCGCGTAAACGTCCTGTCGATTTTCTATTTTTACTTAGACCTCCTTCCTGCCTGTCATAATATATTGAATGTTTTCTATACTATGTCATCTATTTGTCGTTGACGGGTCCCGTCAGTCTTCCATTCCTTGGCTGGCCCTGTGTCGGACCCGTCGTTTTTGGCCTTCGAGTCGAAACGAATATGTCGCGGTCCTAAATATGCTGGGGGTCCATGTCCATATAGACCACTTTGGGAAACATTATATATATAGGCTGTTTCATTTAAAAAAATGTAGATGATTAAAAAAAGCTTTTCATTATTTGCTTGCCTTACAGTAAAAAAATTTCAAAGTATTTGCACGTGGCTGTAATGGCGTCCACCTCCCACCGTGGCAAGCAGTTATCAATATATCGTTTTAAATAAAAAATCTTATATTTACAGCGAAATGGTAACAGAACTGATTGAGGCGAAGAGTGGAGATGTGAAAAAGCCGCGCGCGTGACAGAAGACTTGCTCCTCGCCAGCAATACCTTTGAAGGAAATCTCTATTGTCTGCTCACCCGATATTACTTGAGGCGTGATGATGGAAGCTTTGTGTGAGCGATTTATTTTATGTAATATTCACAAATACAACCTTGATAATTTACCAACCGTGCATAGAGCAAATACTATGGAGGAATTAGAGTCGAAAACAGTACTCACACAAGCGCAATTAATGAATTGATGAAACCTTTGCGTGTGTTGTTGCCTCAACTCTCGCTGCGATAACTATAAATATGTGTAGGTGGGTTAAGAGTAACCACAATTACAATTTTAAATCCTAAAATCCTGAGTTATAATTGATTTTGTTAAAATCGAATTGTATTTGATTTAGTTCAACAAAATTGTCGCTGCTGTCGCCATCGTAACGAAATCAAATTCACGATAATATGGCGGCTGCGACACTAGCGCTAGCTAGCGGTTCTTAGTGGGAAACTTGTTTACTTCTGTCAAATAGTATGTTATATAATAATTATCAACAGCAACTTTTCAAAACACAATTTTTTTTCGTCAATGTCTGCTAAACATCAAGGGTTGTCCGTTTTAGTACTTCTTCAATGGTATTTGCTTAGAGTACTGGAGAATTTTTTCTATGAGAATATGACAGATTTATTAGTCGCCATGACAGTCGGCGATTTCTCATAGGCTAGCAATAGAACTATTCAATAAACTGGTGCTAAGTCGTAACTAATTTGTCTAGATTTCTTGTAATATCGGTCACACAAAGTCTCTATTTTTACAGAAAAATCAGTTAGTAATTTAAATTCATTATATGCAACTATATATCATAGAATATCTGGTTCAAAATATGGAACTTGCAAATGCCAGCGATCTCAACGATATAAATAACAGCCTTACATAAAATATAACTGAAGAACATTACCTTACCACAAAACCGTGTTTAGCTAAACTATCTTTTGTCACTCTCTTACAAATCTGTCATTCAATATGAAAGACTAAGACAGAACTATGTTTAAACTAAACACTAGTTAAACACGGTTTTGAGGTAAGGGGGATCAGTTTTGTCACTTTTTGACAAATATCAACATGACAGAAGGAGACAAAGTAAGTAGAAAATTAAGACTGACTTTTATATATTATGTGGATGTCGTGAATTATTTTGAAAAATAAATAAATATGCCTTTATTTTCAACCATACGTTCTATGACATATATTTTTATACGCTCGCCTATCAAACTCGATTATTTTTTCACATAACGAATGATAATTTTACACAGGCCTATATTACAATTTGACGGGCGTGGTGGCGCTAGTATCGCTAGATATTAACAATTTTCGTTATAAGGAAAAATAAACTGGGCGTTGCGAAAAACCGTTGCCATTTATATTTTCTAGAGTTAATTTTTTTTAGCTATTTGACCAATCTGTACTGAAATATGATTGTTTTTGTGCGTCGATTACTAATTGTGCGTAGAGAGAAAGTTTAATTAAATAAAATTTAAGGTGGTTAGTCGATCCTAATGGCGCTAGTGTCGCATTTATTGATTTTTATATATTATGTATAATAGGTTTTCTCTACGCATTTTTAATATCGGCAATTTTTTTGTCAACCAAAGTCTATGGTTGAAGACAATAATCTATATCTTCCATAAAATATGCCTCGCAGTTTATAATATAGGTAATCGGTTCAGTTTTTTTGTACAAAACTTTAGTAAATATCGGGTATTTGACAAATATTTGAGTGTTGTGTAGTTTAATTATATTTAAATATTTATAAAAAACAATTTGTGTATATTATAAGTATTCACTGCCAATATTTTTTTATCAGTAACGCTCAAATTTTGTTATTTTATGATATTATTCTGTATGATATTTCTTATTTTTTTGTGGAGATTACTGAAATGCTCCATGCAATAACTCAATTCGTGCCAATTTTTTTATAGTTTGACATTAAAAAAAATGTAATTGGCAAGCATATCATATTAATTAACATTCGCTTAGTATAAGTTTTCAAAAGACATTGTTGTGTCTATCGTTTATGGCAGCTATTTTCCATTTTTGGAATATTTTACGAATTTATCTAAGGATAATTAATGAATCTCAGCACTGATTTAAAAATTATCGCCTTAAAATGTTGTGTATAATTTACACATATTATTTGTATTTAACGTATTTTTAGGAAAGGTGTTGCTAAATGACAAGAGGCTTCAGAATCATTCCTGTAGCTTTTAAATTCGAGAGAAATTCGCTGTAGTTATGCAGAAAGGAACCAGTCCACAAAATGAGTTAGTGACACAACGCTACATTTGTGGACTCGTGATAGATTGGTTGTGATTATGAATCACTCAGGAAATCTTCGTCACAGTCCATCTGCTAGAGGACCGACCGCCTGATCACTGAGTCCACGAGAGTCTGCTTTATATGAATCTCTTTTAATATCCTATTCCTACATAACTTTCGAATGATTAATATTTTAAAAAGGTAATGTTAAAAAGATAAGATAAGATTGTCAACAATGGTAATAGAATTGGCGGTATACGGGAGTTCCTTTTTTCTGTTTATCATATTCTAAGCAAGTTCTCAACTTTGAACGCAAATATCTCAGTTTCACTACAGAAGAAACAATAGTATGAATATCGTACAGAAGTGTCTCTTAGCACATTTATTTGAAATTCGATTGAAAATTAAAATTTAAAACGACGGGATGGTCACGCACAAGCCTTGTGTGTAATTGCGGAGGTAAATGTCGATGTGGACTGATACCTTTATGCATAACTATATGGCCAATTGAAACTAGGAGAACAGCATTATTTTTAAATCTGTATGCAATCTCTATGCTGATCTAACAATGTGATAGCCATGTTAATATGTTTAATATTGAAATTATTCGTTAATGAAATGACGTTGAACGCTTGAGATTCGTGTGAGTTTGTGATCTTAATGTGACTAGATGCGAGTTTTTACTAATTTACATTTTATAATAATATCTATTACCTGAATGTTGGTGTTGTGAAATTTAAATTGTACTGATGCAATTCACGCGGGTAGGAACTTTTATTTTTAAATTAAAACGTGACAAAACGTGAAAATTTTCGTTTCCTGTTATTTTTAAGTTTGAATATAATATCAACTTTTATTTATTTCCAATCATTAATATATAATTTAGGTAAAAAATTGCGTACCTGCCGTGAATTGCAAACAAATTGGGACTGGCACCTGTGTTCAAATTTTTACAAAATTTTACGTCCGATTTTTTGGACAATTTTTTTGTTCCAATTGGATGGTAATTTTATAATGTTGGTTGTAGTTTATACTCGTATATGTAATTGTTGCGACGCTCCAATTGATATTGTTAAGTTTTCAAGAAAAAGTTGAAATAATTTTGTTGATATACTTATTGCAAATGATAATTACTTGACCATAAAAAGTCCTCCATTATTATTTTCTTCTCTTTTTTTGACAGACTGTACGTGATTGATACCGCCACGAACAGAATGTTGCGCTCAATATTTTTTACATATTACATACTTGCAAATATGGAGGAAGTTAGAAGTACAGAAATATGTTTATCTGTAATTTGTAGAAAATGTGACGTTGCGCGATGGAGACTCCGAAGACTAAACCCTTAGGAACGCAACATATTTCGTTTTGACTCGAAGGTCTGCTCCAAAGACCAGCCAAGGGATGCTCGTCACGAGAATGTCCAACACTAGAAGTCCGAGCAAATTGCTGGGTCGAAACGAAAGATGTCGCGATCCTAAGTATGCCTGGGGTTTTTTCTGCCGTGTACTGACTCCATTGCTTAGCGGATTGGAAAATGATAAGAATGCTTTGTCACTCTAGGCTCGTTACCTGTCAAGATGGGGAGTTAAAGATTCAAAAGTGACGGAAATTAAGTTACGTCACTTTTGTTTAATAGTTGTGCCTTCGAAATATTAATTAAGTGACAAACTTATTAAACCTTTTGTCATTAATATCAGTTCGACACAATTTTTGTACGTGTGTTATGTCATAGTTACTTTATGTAGTTTTTTTAAATGTAGGTGACACATATCTCATAGGTTTATATCGCCCTGACTAGAACTTGCAAGCAAAGTTGCTCTGCGTTATGAAATCTCTGATTTTGATTGTGCCTGTTTATTCCTAAAAACATTTCTAATAATTATTCTATAATTGTAAAGATATAATTGAAGAGAGGACGCTCCAAACTCATCTAATTATATAAAAATGTGACTCAAAAACTACTGAACCGATTTTGATACGGTTTTCACTAATAGATTGATTCACAAGGAAGGTTTATGTGTATAAAACATCACGCTACGTCTTTTGGGAGCGGAGCAGGATATTCCTTGATTGTGTTGAATATTCAATAGATTCTCTTACATTATATCTTGTATGGTGTCTTATTTATACGGATTATTGCATTTACTTTAGTTAAGTTTATGTAAAAGTGGATTAGTGTAAGAATTTTTTGACATTTTATTATATTGGCATGTTGTAACTATTCTATGTATACAAATATGTAAATAGTTAATAATTGTAAGGATAACTTTTAGTGAATTTTAAATTATTTATTAGTTTTATTTAATCTCAATTTTAATATTGGTAACTATTTTGTGAATTAAGATCATTTTTTAAATGTATACAATAGTTTTGTGTTTTAAATTATGTGATGAAGTATATTTTGATTTTTATACTATCGAGGTTTTATTGCAACATTGAAACAATCTCCTACATTTAAAAATAATATACTCGTGCCCCATGCAATACTCTATGTAATGTTTGTAAGTATATGTCTGTATTTATTAGAAAGAACACCTTACGCGATACAATACGCCAAATACCAAACTTATTCTCGTTAGTAATCTGGGGACGGTTACCAACACGTTGTTGTTAGCAACAGATATACGGAATAGGGTGTCAGGTGTCAATAAAAGAAAGACAAAAAAATCGAATAATTTATTAATATTATCTTCTCACAAGGTAGGTTCATTGTCCTCTACTGTGCCATTATAAACTTTTACACCAACATATTTTAGTTGTGTTTGTGGTCAAATATTGGATTAAATAACTACATTGGCAATTCATTTTAGCGTCGAATTAAGAAACTTCATAGACCATCCATTTTGTTTTAACTATTTATAATTCTTATAAGTAATCATATTTATTTAATTATTTTCTAGAGACCAGTTAATTGCTGAGCCCACTATCCGACATTCTTAATTTGGCAATGTTGTAACAGATGACGTCGTGAATATCAGCCACACATAGATAAAAAAGCAGACTGCAGTCTCAGAAATTAATATACTGATAGAATATATCACTGGCGTGCTACTAATGACATGTAACACGTAACAAGAAACTTTATGTCACATATATTGGTCTACTCAGTGTCAACTGTCACGTCAGAGTCATGTTACTTGCTACTCTTGTGTCATGTCACTTAGGTCACAAAATTAAACATCGACTCCATCCACTACTCAAATAGGTTGGCGTAAGTTGCACATCATAGTTTGGCACAACATTTGGCTTACAGGCTTCTACTAAAACCAACAAAATTGCGAGAAAAAAACCAAAATCGAATGTTAATTTTATTTACAATTTATTGCTTTTGATATTAATTAAATAGAAAAAGTTTCGTAGATTGCAAATAAAATATGGGCCATATATAAATAAAATTTACTTAATTTATTGATTTTAGGAACTTATTCAGATTCGATTATTGAAAAGAATATGATTATATACTTGTAGGCCAATTTTAGTAATGGCGGGTAACGCATGAATTTGCTAACTAATATTGTAAATGCAAAAGTGTGTCTGTTTCTCCTTTGGGGCTTAGAGCACAGAGATAGCCCGATTTCGTACGGATAGAATCTCAAAATTCGATTTTCTCGTGGAAATGTTATATTTTCCTGGAGGAAAGGTAGCCTATGTCACTCTTCGGTGCAATTTACTGTTGCTTTGTTGTGGAGTGCAAGAAGGATAAACAAACATTCTTACATACTTTTCGCATTTATAATATTAGTTAGGACGACTGTGTCCCCGCCATGACTAAAAATCGATCTATAGTAGAAAATTCTTCCGTTGATTTCGTACATTGTTTTTAAAAATTATTACAATTTTAAAAATACAAATTAAAGTAACAAACAATCGATTCAACAACTATAGCTCTTTAACAACTTAAACTACGAATTCATTCATATCAATAATAACAATTTTGTGCAGTGAGATGCAGAGGGTATAATCAAAGCAATTATGTAAGTAAACGGAAAAGATAGGTGGTTGCAACATTTTTCAAGGATTTTATTATTTTTTTCCATATAGAACGTAACAAAGAACATGAAATTAAAATGTTTGCAACTTCTGTCATCGTTACAATACATTTCTATAAGTATAAACCGGCCAAATTCAGTTCGCAATTTCTTAATAATTTGCTTTAAATTATCTACTAAGTTATTTGGCTGTATAACAGAATTATTGGTAACATAATAATATAAACTGTATTTGAAAGTTTTGAAACGCATTGACGTTTCTACGATCTCACGATTATTATTTATATTATTATTTGAAGTCCTTTAAGATCACATCATCCCAATGTTCTCACTGCGTCATTCGTCATCACTTAACTAAATAATATACTACTTTACTAAAATGAAATTGACAAGTCACTTAAAATTAGGTATCCATACAACATTACCCCTTAATATTGGTCTAGATTTATAGAATCTAAGAACTAGACTGCCGAATAGAGCGAGCGAGCGACCACTGATTGGTGAATTTGACTTTTGTCTCGCTCTATTCGACAGTTTACTCCGCCAATGGGCCCGCGGTGACTATCACTTTGTTAGCAACCGAGATACGTAATAGGGGGGCTTCATCACTTTGAAACAACCACGTCTTTTACTAAAATTAGCTTCTGGCAGTGAATATTGAAATATTATTTTTATCTCCGTAGACACCACAAGGCTCGGATTTAATTTATTCAAATTCTTACTTTGATTATATTATTTTTATGAGTGAAGTCGCGGACAAAGCGGAACGTTTTCAGAAAGCAGAAATAATCTTGCGATAAAAGCTACATAGTGATAAGTATTTTAATAAATAAAACCCGAGCTTAGTATAAAAGATAACTAACTGTCACCAAATAAGTTGAGCTGAAAAGTATCACGATACCCAAAGGCTCTCATTGCCGTGAGATAGAAACCATAGATACAGTATGCTGGAGAGCGCCATGATATGATAGAAACAGCGTAAAATGCGTGCGAGTAAGAGAGACAACAATGTTTCGCTGCTTTCAACTTTTCGATAAATTTCGGCACATGTTTTATTTGCTGTGCACACTTAATTTGGCTCAACTTATTTAGCATACAAATGACAAAGTTTACTTAAAATAATAATAGTAAGTAGAAAATGTCTTCCGCCACACAAACAACGCACCAGCAAATTGATTAAATTGTTTCTATTATATCCTAAATACTCGAACGTTAGATAGGTACAGTGTAAAAAGTCAGAAAAAATCCTATTGAAAATCGTGAGACGTGTTTACGTATTAATAATTGTAAGTGCATCCGCCGTGACTAGTAAAGAAAACTCTCGCTAAATAAGATGATCCGAAAAGTAACACTGCGCTCAATCTGGCGCATCTCATTTAGCGCGCACTATAAGAGCTGCCACAACTATCATGTCCATCGTTAGATCGGCAGATTCATCCTGAGATCACAATTATTTAAACCACTTTAGTCCACAATCACCCTGAACAATTCTGGTGAGTCGGGAGGCGCGTCCATATGTCGCTGCAAAGTCCTTAGTCAGGTATGGAAGACCCACCCTGGCACCGGTGGTCACGCGTCCGGTACACCATGGATATGATGCTGATAATTGTGGTTTAACTTGTTGGCGAACTCGTGCATTATATCCCGAAATATAACTGAGTCGAGGTTCTCCCCCAGAACGTACAACAAGTACCAATCTCCGATCTTGCTGCGGCGAACTATTGTGTCGACATTGTCGCGTCGTACCAATCGGAACCTCATGCGCATCATATAGACGCGCATGCGCGGTGAGAATATGATGACTACCCGGTAGAGGAGAGTGAAGAATGTCAGGATACCGAGTATGACAAACCAGAACCACAGGAACACGTATATCTTCTCGTTGACCACATTGAGGGGGAGTATACAGAGAGCGTCGTGTCGCTCTACTTCTCCGGACGCGCCGTACTTGTGAAACAGCGTGCATTTGACCATCCTGCAAGTATAGATAAATATTGTCTTTGAGATCAGACGAGCCACACGATCGTTTGTCTATTAATGACATTTGTCACGTGATCCTACACGAAGACTGAGTCTCAGTGCGAGACAAAAAGTAGCGTCTCTTTGGACCTTTATATCTTTCTCTTTCTAATAGAGATTCAGTTTGTTCGTGGCGGTCACGTGACAAATGTCATAAATAGACAAAATACTTTATCTTTCTTTCTTCGTGTGGTCAAATTAGTTGACAGGATTGAATCATCTTAGCAAACTAATAACTTCGGTGAAATATTATAATATTCAACTTTTAACCTTCCTCGAGAATCAATCTATCTACCTAATCAGTGTGATTTGTGGAACTGTTTTCTCTTTAATTTTAGAACTAAGTTCCTTATAATACGTTACACTCCAGACACTTGGCGAATGAGTGCTAGGCCGAAAAAAGTGTAAGACTTCGACCGTCACGACACTTTTGCGTTACGTTACACTTAGATATAATTGAATCATAAACATAATTGTTAAAATTGAATGTGTTTATATTTTTATAATAGTTAACTTAATATGTAATAAAATGTTTATTTTCATTAAGTACATAAAAAAAATATTAATAATTAAGTACTACTTTCCATTATTTCACTATTATTATTATATTATTTCATTATTTCACTTATTTATTTTATTTTTCATTAAATTACTCTCAAGCGTTGTTAATTTATTTCATTGTACGTGTTATATATATACATAATTTGTATGGGGAAAAACATTCCCAATTTCTCCTGTGTCACTGTAATTTAGGATATCTAAGTGAAATAGCCGTTATTTTGTTGTTGTTGTCAATTGATTTTATTGAATAGGAAATATGAGTGGTAAAATAAAGGATTATTTAGCCCCTCTTTTCTCTTTCATAATCTATCACAAAGATCCTAAAAAAAGAGCTTTGTGATAGATTACGAAAGAAAAAACGAGGGCAAAGTTTCACCACGCATATTTCCTATATTCAATAAAATCCATTGAAAAAATAACAGCTATTTAAGTTATTGAATAAGTAACTATATGCTAAATAACAGTGACACAAGTGGATTATTTACATAAAAATGATCGATATAAGAGCCATACATTTTGAACTGTCCATCGAAGACGCGGTTCATTAGGAACATATAACCTGTGATGGTACGTTAATTACCTTGGGAATATGTAGATCATGGGATCTATGCGGTCTTCCTGATCTGACTCCATGTAAGCGATCACGTCCAGCCCGAACGTCATGAACTCTCCGTCGAAGAAGCGGTTCATTAGGAACATCTGACCTGAAATATATTTAACGATAGCTTTAGCTTAAATCCTACGCACGAAGTTCCACAGGTTCAAATCCCAGCACAGATTCTGGTATTTATTTTGGGACTTGGGGGGCAAATTTAAGACGAGGTTGGGCCAAAAGTATTTTTGGTGGGCCAAGTTTCGAACCAAATGATTTTGGCAATGTCAGGTCAGGTGAAAGATTATATAACAATTCATGGGAAAAATATATACGATTATCCCAGCTGTTAAACTCTAAACGCACATCGCCATTCAAAAACAGATTTTGGCATGGAAATAGGGAAATACCGAAAATTCGTTTTTTAATGAATGTGCGATACATATTGCAAAACACGCTTATCTTTTTTACAAGAACAGAATTACAGCTCCCGAAATCGTGTTACGGTTCCAGGGTACCTAGCTTGTTGTATATGCCAATCTATTAAATATTTTCACTAGCGCGATACAGGTTTCAGTTTTGAGACAGTATTGCGATGTGACATCTATCGACGCGATGTGCCGCCACAAATTAAAATAATAAATTGTTTAATTTTTAATGCTGTAGTTGGTGCTAGGAAAACTACAAACGCAATTGCTTAGATAATGTATTTATTTTTTATTTCTGTGTAAATATGAACTATTTTATTGTAAGACAAACGTATGAGATCACCGCCATATTGAGATAAAGTGGTCAGTCTACTGCAACGAGAATCGTAAACGTCACATTCACTTAGATATAATAGACTACAATAATAATTTACAGCAATTTGAATACCTACACAAATACCTTTATAACTACTTATAATTAAAATAGATAGATACTGTTACTGCAGACGCTTTTGTAGATCATTTCATTCTACACAATTTTTCCCCCGACTTGATTCACTTATTCCATTAATGCTCAGCTCCTAAACATGACAGGTCCATGTCAACCTATCTAATAGTGAAAACTGCAACAAAATTCGTTCAGCAGTGATGCTTTTTTCTTTACCTTGCTATTATTTCCTTTACACTATTTGTTAATGAAGTACAAAATCCTAAAGAGCGTATTGAACTCATTTGATGTTTGAATTGTTCAAAGTTCGTTCTGTATTCAATCATCATTTAACGATTGTTTTCTGTAAAATTCCGTTAGATCTTTTTATGTGCCGCATTCACAATCGTTTTGTGATTCAACTTGGTACTTTACAAACTTGATTCATGTACAAGTCTACATGTTAAAAGACCTATTGTAATTTCGTAGATGCAATAATAATATAGCTTCGATTTCTGATACTTCATTCATAATTTGTTTGTTAGTTAGAAGTAAACTCAAAACTACTGGACCGATTTGAACAAACAATTCACTGTTATTAAGCGACATTATCACTACCTATTATTTATTTATTTATTTATTAAAAGAAACTTACAGCTATACAAATAATAGTTATTAAATATGTAGGTGTAAACAAAGCCAAAACAATGTACAAAATAATGACTATGTCTCAATGCATGTGTGTGTGCGTGTGTGGGGTGCGTGTGTATGTTTGGAGAAGTGGGGGGTGGGGGTTGTGTGTTACACTTATTATTTTTGTTTAATAATATTTTATTTTTATTTATCAATTTTGTTGATCCAATAATTTTATTAATAAATGCCGTAAAAACTACTGAACGAATATTGATGCGGTTTTCACAATTAGATAGGTTGATTTACCGGGAAGGTTTACGAGCATTAAACATGTACCTATCATATTTAGGAGCTGAGCATTAGTAGTATAAGTGAATCAAGTCGGGGGAAAAGTTAGCCTCAGCGAGATTTCAGGGCGTATGCTGTGTAATCCGTCAGAGATATAACAAAATGACGTAGAAAAGAATTATGTAGAATAAAATAATATACAATAAATTCCGCGATAGCATATATCTATCTCTAATAGATAAGTAGCTATAAGCATATTTATGTAGGTATTAAAATTGTTGTTAACCCATATTGCACCCGTTCGAAGCCGGACGCTTGTTGAGAAAATCATTATAGGTGGCAAAACTTTCGCTAATAGCAAACTTAGCTATTTGTGGAACATACTGCCTAAAGGATAATACAAAGATGTCTTGGCTGATCGTATTTTACATTTTGTAAGAAATATCGGCGAGCCATCTGTCGCGAAGGGCGCGTTCGGAATTACAAACGAGTGCAACCTTTTACCCACAGATTATAAATCACTGGATATTGAATTAAAATATCTAAAATACCTACATGGTTGTCTATCCAGTATTTTATTATCTATCTATCTATCGGGCACAGTTTCTGAAAGTACATTTTGAGAACAGACCAAGACATCTGAAATACCATTATTTTTCGTAATGATATGAGTACTGATTGCCATGTTAAATGGTTTTAAATCAGATCTGTTAGCTCTATAGTCTATATGTTGTGGAACAAGTGATAAATAGGTCATCATTTATAATGCCTTGGTCTGTTCTCAAAATGTACTTTCAGAAACTTTGCCCGAAAGAAAAAAATTGCAAAGGGGCCTCTGAAAAAACGTTAAATCTCAAATATCTTAGTTGTTCATGAAATAATGTTGATGACATTAAGTATGAATATCTGTTGTAAGCTAATAAAGAATTGGCCTGATTTAAATTTTCAATAAAGTGGCTATTTTAATATAAATAAATAATTTAATGATTTTCCATTTACGCCCTTTTATTTCAAGCAGCGTAATGTCACTGCGTCTCTATCACTCCTACTAGAGAGTAGTATTTCTTACTCAATTCATTAGTGAACGCCGAGGCGCCTTGCTTGACGGTTGCGTGCAGTTAAATATGGGCAACAAAAAGCAGGAGCATGATGGGGGCGGTGCCATTTCTCAAGGTGTTTGGCTCTATTCAGCTTCTTAAAAATAACTAAATAAACCAGGTCCGCATGGAATAGTGGTAAGATTTCCCCTCTGAGCCAGCCAGCCCTCTTGTCACCAAAAGAGATGATCAGTCGAGGGGATATATATTTAATACACTTTTTGACATTTGAACCCCACGGACCTAGAGTTTCTACACTTTGTACCCGTATATAATATGGCTTGGGTATTACAGAAGTTTTGAATTTATGAATGTTTGTTTGTTTGTACCGTATTGAATCAAAAACTACTGGACTAATTTTGAAACGGTTTTCAGTAATATATACGAGGAAGGTTTTGGTGTATAAAACATCACGCTTCGTCTTTTGGTAGCAGAGCAGTAACCAATAATGTTATTGTTCCGGGACATCGGGTGAGGAGCTTCGGGCAATGCCGGGAGCTGAAACCTATGAAACTCAGTTCAGAAGTTTTTCAGTCTGGTCTTGTCTCTATTGCTTCGGTTTGGATTATTTTGTAATATTATCTTCTTTTTTATATATATAACAAGCTTCTGTCCGCGTGAAAATAGATCCAAAAAGTTTTTTTTTTAAATTTTAATTTGCCCCTCCCCCGTCCGCTTTCGCGCTATAAAAAGTAGTATTATGTCTTTTTCTGACCCCTAAATTACCACTATGCAAAAAATCATGTCGATACCGTGAGAAACAAAAACAAGCCCACGGGAACCATACATTTTCCGGGATAAAAAGTAGCCTATGTGTTATTCCAGACTATATCTATCTCTGTGCCAAATTTCATCCAGATTTGCTTAGCCGTTCTGGCGTGATTGAGTAACAAACATCCATATAAACTTTCGCGTTTATAATATTGGATGGGATTCTTCTGTACGTGTGTATTGAACTTCTAAACGGCTGGACCGATTTTGATGATTTGTTTTGTGTGTATTTGAGTGGGTCCCTGGATGGTTTAGATTCACAATTGGACCCGATAGGTGGCGCTGCAATCTGGTTTTAGATTTTATTTTATACGGACGAAGACGGGGGTGGAAAGTTAGTATCATATACGGGTACAATATGAGTTTACAACAATTTGAATACCTACATAAATACGCTTATAACTACTTATCTATTAGAGATACATATATGCTACCGCGGACTGTTTTGTAGACCATTTTATTCTGTATAATTCTTTCCTACATCATTTTGTTATATCTCTGACGGATTAGACAGCATACGCCATGAAAGCACGCTGGAGCTAACTTTTTCCTGGACTTGGTTCATTCCTAAACAACCAATCTAATAATGAAAACCATTTTGTTGCGATCAGTAGTTTTTGCGTGAAAATCACTCAGATAGATTGATTTTATTTGTAAGTATTTTTCAAAATGCATTTTATTTAAAAAAATATTATTAGTGACAACCATGTTTGTGTCTATCTATACTCTTGTTATGAAAAAGGTTTGTTTTTCTGCATGTTACAGCAGCCCGCGCCGACCCGTCATTTGAGATGGGGGCTATTTTGAAAACGTACACAAACAAAGCTTTCATAATACCTTAGTACATATGTGCACATAATTCAATATTCGTACATCCGATACATTTCGTACATCCGATGAAAAATTAACTTTAAAGAAAAAACTTCAAAAATTACCGACTTTAAAAATTTGCACTGAAAAGTAAGAAATAATAAATATTTCGTCATGGAATTTGAAGACGGTTGGTGCAAAATTAGTAAATATCTAAGAAGATAAATATCTGTTAAATATTATATATGTTTGTACTGATGATCGTAGGTTCCTAATGTATTGTTGAGATATAACCCCTCACTCCTCTCCCAGATGCCTCTACTTATTCCACCTATCCGGAGACGGGTGTTGCGCGGGCGTCGACATCCTCTCTTCGCGGTGCCAATGTCACGCACCAGGGCGTTGTCGCATTCACCTCTGCATCAGACCCTGTCCATTGTTAACAGGATTGAGGGCACGACTGATGCAGATATATTTGTTGACCCCGAGCCGAGACTCTTGGCAACAGCGGGATGCATATTGGAGGCTGGTAACTTATGCCAAATTTAATTGTATCTGGAATGTGTCAATAATATGTTTCTATTCTGCATGTATATTACCTAATTGATAGTGCCTTGTTAAGTAATTTGTTTATATTCTGGTACGATGTAGTGCGCTGATGGTTTAATTTTCTTTTTTTTTTCTTTTTAATAGTTGTGTTTGATGGAAAATGTGCTAGGTATAGTTTGTCTTGACAAAATCTTGCATGTGTGTATTGAAATGTTAGTGCAAGATGTTATATTTGAATAAATAAATAAATAAATAAATAAATTAGTGAATTTGGGAACTAAGTTGTTTTTAATTTGGCACCAACCGTCTTCAAATTCTATGACGAAATATTTATTATTTCTTACCTTTCAGTGCAAAAGTCGGTACACTTTAGTTAATTTATTTTTCCCTTTTAAGTGATTACAAGTATCATTACAAAATATAAATAAACGAAATCGGCTTGGCATTTCATCGAGTACTGACAAAAATTGACTTAGAAATCAGTTTTTATTCAAAACTACTGAACCAATTTTCACTAAAAAAGCACCAGCTTTCAAATAAAAAAAGAATTATCAAAATCGGTTCACCCAGTAGAAAGTTCTGAGGTAACAAACATAAAAAAAATAATAATAAAAATACAGTCGAATTGAGAACCTCCTCCTTTTTTTTTGAAGTCGTTTAAAAAATGGAAACCTTTACAGGATCACTCTTGTGTAACTTATTTTCTCCGAATCTACTGAACGTAAATGTTGAAATTTGGTACATATGTAGAGTTTATTGACCCAATCACGGACTATAGCGTAAATAATCCAATTTCGAATTTGGGGGTTAATTAAAAAGTAAATTTCTTTTTTCAAGTGCATCATGTGAACATGAAATGAAAGTAAATTATAAGAAATATTATTTTTATAAATTTAAAATGCTGAAATTTAAATATAGGAAAACTCTTAGTTTACAGAAGGACCTAAACGAAAATCTCACGGAAAACGAAATGGCACGAAGCCCTCTAGGAGTTCGACTCGCTCTTGGCCAATTATTTTAATTAAACAGCTAAAATGTAGTCTAGCAATGGTAGTCAAGTAGAAAGCCTGAACTTATTTAAGGGGGAGCATAAATTAATGAATAAAATAAAACGCATTATAATAGTAATTTAATATTGTTTTTTAGTAAGTTTGCTTAGTAACTTAGTCAGGGATATAACAAAATTATGTAGGAAATAAGTATGTACCACGTATGTACCTATATAATCCGACAAACCACACTTAGAGGCTTTTCCATCTAAATATAACTTAACAGAACTTGTTAATATAGCCTCACAAATACCATCGGCTAAACGAAGGGAGACTTGGTCTTCCGCTGGGTACCTTGGAACCATAACACGGTTTCGGGAGCTGTAAGGCAACCTGTGAAAATGTAGAATCATTGTGGAGGTAGAATACAATGATCTACTACAAGAAAGAAAGAAAGAAATGATCAGGGATAGCATATATCTATCTCTAAAGGTGCCCACTCATTCCTCCAATCGCCGCGGCCGGCGCGGCGCCATACGGTTCACTGAAATCGACCACAGACTCGTCCAATTCTTGTAACGAACGGTCCGCCATCCGTTTTCAAACCGTTGTATTTGTGGATGATTTCGATGGCCGGAACGATCTGTCACACACACACATCCACCGCTGATAGTTGGACACTTTGTTTAATCGAATCTGTGTGTCTGTGTGAGTGAGTGCAGAATTGCATGTGATCTAGATCGTATGATTTACATCGCTGATGTGTGGCCTGTGTTCAATCTCGATCATACGGGTGGTCAACTTAATATATATTTATGTAGGTATTCACATTGTTGTACCTAAACCCATATAGTAAAATGTAAAATAGTATATTAAAATGTATTTATTGATTTCAAAGTTCCACTGACCATCAACTGTCTGCGCAGTCACATGTCGTTATCAATTAAAAAATAAAACAATGTTTATGTGAACAGAGGTTATTGATGTTTAGTTTGGCTCCAGAAGTTCTGTCAATAAATTAATGTTGACAGATCAAGGTGGGTGGCGGAAAGTATTCTTTTATAGAATCGTATTTGGTGACAAACGGCCATGAAAAGTGACAAAGATATGTTGTGTGGTGTTTCAGGGTTAAACCACTGTACCGATTTTGATAAAATTTGATACGAAGAAAGCTTGAACCCTAGGGAAGAAAAAATAGATTTTCGCGGTACTTTTTCTTTATTTAAATGAATTTGATTTTGTTATAGGTATATCTGAAGGATATTCCATGAGAGCGTGTTGGTGTATTTGATTCACCCATCTCTTCTAATAGGGTAATATTTTGCACACATAAATCTTTCCAGAAAATTTCGGGACGTCTTGGGGATTACCCTCAACTTTAAAAAAAATCATACATTAGTTAATCTTAAAAAATGGGGATTTCGGGGGGGTGGGAGTTTGATCTCCCTTAAACCGGGGTGTGGTCCTCCTAGCCCGGATCCCGACCATGCCCCAATGAGTTTTTCAAATTAAAAACTTATGTACTTCCGGCAAACCACACTTAGAGGCTTTTCCATCAAAACCTCGTTAGGTATAGCCTCACAAATACCATCGGCTAAAAGCTAGGGAGACCATGGTCTTCCGCTGGGTACCCTGGGGCCATAACACGGTTTCGGGATCTGTAAAGCAACAACAAAGTAAAATTGCTCACCTATAACATTGATAAGTGACAGAGCTTCGCAAAGATAGTATCTGTAAGCCCACCAATTGTGATACCGTAGATTCTCCCACAAATAATCTAGTATTAACTTCTTTTTGGTTTTTTTCTCTATTTCGGTACACACTCCGATGTCCAGGTCCATCATCAGAGCTCGTATCTTGCCACCTTCCCATGACTTCCAGAGCCAGCGAGGAGCGTAGAATAGCATCGCCTGTTGACAAGGGAAATCATTCCTGTTAGATTTTTTTATGTGAATTTTTTTAAACGTTTGAACGCACCAGGAACTACCGGTTCGATTTGAAAAGGCTATTATAATGACTACCACAGCTTGGTGAGTCCATAAATGAAGGCAAATACATATTTTTTTTTTAAATGCGCGATTTTCTGTTATGTACCCGTCAGTCATACTTCTCGCCACGATTTACCAATTTTGGTATAATTTCTTATTATCCTATAATATTAATAAAAATTGCCCAAGAGCGATTCAAATTCTTTACCATTCCGTTGTCTACAAGAACCTATATTTCCTATTTAAAAAAAAAAATTGAGATAAAGATAATTTTATTATATTTTAATGCCTTTTCATTTGATGACACATGATGCGCATGATAAATATTTTTTTACTTTTGAATTTTCCCTCCAAAATAGAAATTATATTATTTACGCTATACGAACGTGATTGGATCATCAAACTCTACGTACTATAAATTTCAACTTTTTTCGTACAGTAGATTCAGAGAAAATAATCTCTGACAGACTGACAGACAGATAGAAAAGTGTTCCTATAAAGACTCCGTTTTTTTAATCGGATGTACTTGCACACTTTAAATAACACCAATGCTATGTTCTTAATTTATCTTATATAGTCTTTTTTATCAAGCAATACAACAACCGGGTACTATTATTTTTATCCGCAGTTTGAAGAAGTTCTTCATTTGATATCTTTTAAGACTACACATCGCGAGGCCAGATTTATTAATTACAATCTTACATACACGGTCCCCGGGAACCCTGAGGCACCCGTGTTGTTTCACAAGTATCTTCTTCTTCTTTTTTATTATGGCTCCACCAATGTTCATCGGTGATTTGCCAATGTCAAGTATTATAGCCTTTATAGTGTATATAGCCGATAAATCGGTATTTAAGATAATCCCGCCGACCGTGATATGTCTTATTAATCACTGATTAATCACAACCATCACAGCGCGAACAGGATTAAACTGGATTCCACATCACGCCACGACGAAAACGCGTGCGTATGTCGCCATGACCGGATGTGGAATCCTTCACAAGTATCATAAAGCGAGATACTCCTGTCACCTAATTTAGTCGGACAGGTTATTGGCGGGTAATTTAAATTTCACTCACGATTACATATGTATATTTGGATTTATAGTTTATAGTGGACGTCACGTGTGGATTTATTTTAGTTTTATATGTCCTAGATCATAGTTTGGGATCGTATTCACGTATTAAATGGTAGGTAGGTAGGTATTTTCATTATCCACTGTGTCTTCCACTGGGTACCCCTGGGGCCGGCAACGGTTCCCAGGAGCTGTAAGGCAACCCGTGAAAAAAAAAAATTACATCATGATATTCATCATCTACTAGAAAATTACTAATGAAACAAATTATATATTGTAACAAGCTTCTGTACGCGGTTTTACCCGCGTGGAAATAGATTCAAAAAGAAATAATCCCGTGGCTGTAATTTGTCCCTCCTCCGCCCGCTTTCGCGGTATAAAAAGTAGCATAATGTCATTCTCTGACCCCTAAACTATACCACTATGCAAAAAATCATGTCGACCTCGTGAAAATAAAAAAACAAATCTATCCCACGGGAACCATACATTTTTCCGGGATAAAAATTTCATCCAGATCCGTTCAGCCGTTCTGGCGTGATTGAGTAACAAACATACATCCATAAAAACTTTCGCGTTTATAATATTAGTGGGATAGAGAAGAGAATACCAGGTACATACTTACAATCACTTAGTACTAGGTACTCAGAGACCTTTAAATTTGTCCTCAAATTACCTCAAAAGCCTGGCCTTAATTAAGAAATATCATCAACTTGTTTTACGCTAGGTATAGCGTATAGGGTCTGAGAGTCCACTCAAAGGTAATGAAAGATTTGAAATTTGATTGACAATAATGTTTGCTAATAGTAGATAACAAGTGTCCGACCGAAACAGAATTTCAGCCGAAACCGAAACTTATTTAGACATTAAAATTTCTATTGTATTCTGAAATGGGTCGGTATAACATGGTGAAGGTATATAAAAGATAGCCTCTTCCTTTATAGAAACATTATTTAAACTAAATCTTGGAGGAACATGTTACTTGAGAGAATTGGACCGTAAATGTTCGTTCTACAAGTGATATCAGTTTTCAGTCGGTTTCCGTATCTAGAAATATATTACGTATATTTCTGCATTTAAGACAATTTTTCGTTATCAAAATTCTGCAATTTTTCCTTAAACGGTTGGTCAGATTTCTGCATTTAAGACAATTTTTCGTTATCAAAATTCTGCAATTTTTCCTTAAACGGTTGGTCAGATACCCACTGGTATGGCTGCATTTATTTTTAGAAGAAATCTGAATGAAAGAGGTAATAGAGGAGTAAAAAAGTTTGTATGAGGAGAAATATACTGACGAGCAATATAAAAAAGATCATATAAATATCATGAAATATTTCCGAAATGATTCTGGTACATTCCTCAAATGTGAGAGGCATGATGATGGTATATAGGTTTTATTATTATGAAACTGTTTTCAGGATTCTTTTTACTTCATGAAGCTAACTTGTATGGTTTAGGAAATATTTAGATTTTTTAAGCACTTTGCAAGTGTCTTTTTTATATTAGTGTATTATGCACATCACAGTTTTTAACATCGTATTATGGGAGCTAAACGGTATGTTACTTTGGTAGAAAATTGTAACTTGATCATCTCATAAAATATTATAAGAAGGTCAAGTTTGTAAGTATATATATATAATGTTATATCTTATTTTGTTCGATAAATATCCACGGGCGAAGCCGGGGGCGAAAAGCTAGGACTACATAAAGAACCATTTTACTCCTTCACCTTCACGGCCTCTAGACCTTGCGGTGTGGCCAGAGAGACCCAGTAACCCAGACGTCAGTTGTCCATATTGAACAGAGCCCGTCTAATTTACAGTTTTTGAAAAATGTGCCAGTGGTGCTATTTTTCGCATTGCTACATTTTTCAGAGGTGAAACCAGAGCGTAAAACTTGTTTAATATATTTCAACGACTTTTCATAAAATGGGTCAGAATTCACTGCAGGTGTCCGTACATTTAGTTAATTAAAGTTAAAATTTAAATTTAAATTTAAATTAAAAAAAAATAAATTAAATAAAAAAAAAAGTTTAAATTTAGTTAAAGTTAAAGTTGAATAAAAAGACTACACAATCTTTTCATATATTTTTTTGTGAATTGGTATGATAATTAACTATTGAATTGATGGGCATTACCTAGTGTTGTTTTGTTGTGAATTGGAGAAACTTTGGCGAAATTATAAACATTTATGCCATTCTCACAGGGGGAATATACCTATATACTATTTGTATGTATGGAGTAATAATTGAAAGAAAAGAGAAAAAGTACGCTTTTAATAAAAAAACAAAATAATGACAATTTTAGTTTCAGACAAAGAGAGCTGAAGTCCACAAAGAATGTATGTTCCTATCTCTTCTAGAAAAAGAGGCTGTCCTAGAATTCCCAGAGGATATTTTCTATCAATATAAAAATATAGCCTATGTCTATGTAGGTAATTGTATTGTAAATGACAACTTATTTTGTTTACCAAAAAAGACAAGGCTAGAAAAACGTACTTTAGGATATGTGCTATTTTTCCCCAGACTTCGAAAAAAAAAGAAGGAGAAGGTTCTCAATTCGGACCGTATTTTTATGTATGTATGTACATCGATAACTCCGCCAATTGTGAACCGATTTTGATGGTTTCTTTTTTAATCGACAGATAACTCTTCCGGATTGGTCCCATTTTTATCTCATAAAAATTGGTTCACTGGTTTTTCAGGAATTTTGAAAAATCACACTTTATAAGTATTTTTTTCTTAATATCTCGATGAAATATATACTGATTTTGGCGACTTATTTTTTTAAGGATATAATAATTTCTTGTCATCATCTCACAGTCATATGACGAAAATCGGTTCAGTAATATTTCAGAAATTTAGTTATTTGTCTCTGTTTACTGCTGAAAATTATATCAGAGAAAAGCCTTAGCAACGGTTGCTATTGACACGAAGTTGTCAATTTTCGTATCGACGGTGGTCTAGCGGCTAAAGGTATGGGATTCAGGGCAAGATGCACATTGCTCGAGGTTCAAATCCCATCCACCGCAGTATTTTTTTTTATTTTCCATAATTTTTTTTAGTTGCGTTATTATTTATTTCTCAGGACAACAAAATCACTTAAAAGGGAAAAATAAACCTTTTAAAAAAAAGTGTACCGACTTCAAAAATTTGCACTGAAAAGTAAGAAATAATAAAAATTTCGTCGTAGAATTTGAAGACGGTTGGTGCCAAATTAGAAATAATTTAATACCCAAATTCACTAATCTAGATAATTCATTAGGAACCTACGATCATCAGTACAAACACAGATAATATTGAACAGATCTTTATGTCCCTAGATGTTTACTTAATTTTGTATCCTAATTTGGCACCAACCGTCTTCAAATTCTACGACGAAATTTTTATTAATTCTTACTTTTCAGTGCAAATTTTTGAAGTCGGTACACTTTTTTTTAAAAGGTTTATGATCAATTTAAAACGCTTTCATCCATGCACACACAAAATGGTAGATAATTTTGTTTATAGAACAAATAAAAGGCGAGCTTTAAAGTCAATGTTTTGATATGTACGTCTCATGTGTCTATAATGTTTAGAAAACATATCAAATTTGATTTATTTGACAAAAATGTAGTTATCATTCTTAATATTTACAATTATTTGGACCCACTTAAAACTATCTTAAATACTAAATTACAAATTTTCAAGAGAAAGATTACAAATTTCAAAAAAAGAGGCTTTTCAATCTAAATATACCTCAACAGAACTGGCCACTCGGCTAAACGAGGGAGACTTGGTCTTCAGATGGGTACCCTGGAACCGTAACACGGTTTCGGGAGCTGTAAGGCAACCCGTTAGGAAATAAAAAACTTTGTAAGTTTTGATATAAGGGGTAATCTTTCAAACTACTGAACCGATTTTAATAATTATTTCAAGCTTTCCAAAATTTTCATGACTGAAGCCGAATGCTGAAATGCACATCTTTCCGCCAATATGGCTCTATCCAACTCCGAGTTCATTTTATATAAGTAATTTAAGAACTGAAAAACGTGTTTCGTCACCTGTTTAAATCAAAATAATAGAGTATTTTTATCGAACCCGGAACTATATCTTACGAACCTCCAATCCCACAGCACCATAAACATCTCAAGACTCGTACATAGTCGGCAGTATTACCTAACATAGGTTAATTATAGAGTTCTAAGAAGCACAGCTCGATGTAAGAAAACTACTAACCCAATTTTCGTTAATAACTAATAAAAAGTGATTACATAATCCAGTGAATTTACGAGATGACAGCTCTATAGTTATTTATTTTGTTAGTTAATCCAGTGTAGTTGTTAAAATATTTGTTTGTAATCTTATCATCTATTAAATTCTATGTCAATATTTACGAAAGGTACAGTTTAAAAAAAAACAATAATTTTGGCGTTCCGTTAATTAAACTTAGTAGTTGTATTAATAGTAGGTAGTAGTAGGCCAATACTAGCGCCAATATACAATGCCCACTCTACAAAAAAATCTCTTTTAAATGAAAAATGACGTTTTTAGCCAATTTGACCTATAAAAATAAAAAATTATTCTAAACCCATCCAATAAAAATCTTAGCACAGTCGAGGTTAGAATCTTATCACATAAATAAAAGTCCCCCGTCCCGTCTGTGTAAACATGGACCTATCATATTTAGGAGCTGAGTATTAACAGTATAAGTGAATCAAATCGGGGAAAAGTTAGCCCCAGTGAGTTTTCATGGCGTATGCTGCCTAATCCGTCAGAGATATAACAAAATGATGTAGAATAAAATTATCTACAAGAAAGTCCGCGGTAGCATATATCTATATCCAATAGATAAGTATATATCTGTATATCTACTATAAGATAAAAGGAAGTTAAAAGATTAAATATTAGTAGTGGCCGTAACATGATAGAGACGCTGCGAAAAATAGATACACGTAAATATTTTATAAACATGTGTAAACTGACAGAATTTCGACATTTTCTTATGAAGAGAATGAGCTGTTACTCTGCTGCGTTCCACATACTTTTATATCCACTCGATATATTATAATATAATAATGTAAATTTTAGTTTCAGACAAAGAGAGCTGAAGTCCACAAAAAAATTGTTCCTATCTCTTCTAGGAAAGGAGGCTGTCATAGAGTCCCCAGAGGATATTTTAGATCAAAATAAAATGTCTTTCTATTCGTGAAAGAATTTATAGAATCGGTTCAGCAGTTTGAGAGATTACCCCTTACATTTTACAAAATTTTTTTTTCACGACTTGCCTTACAGCTCCCGAAACCTTATTAAGGTCCCAGGGTACCAAAGTCTTCCTCTTTTAGCCGATGGTATTTGTGAAACACCTAACGAGTGGCCAGTTCTGTTATATATCTGTGTTATATTTAGATGGAAAAATGTCGGATTATGTACATAAGTTTTTTTAATTATAAAAACCCATTGGTAAATGGCCGGGATCCAGGATCGAACCCGTGGTCTGCCTAGTTAATACCAGACGTCTTAACCACTCGGCCACCGACGCACCTTTCTTGATTTAATACAATTTGACTGTCTATCATAGTTTTTTACGTGATGCAAATATAATAGCGTAAGGTAGTAAGTCCTATGACTGAATATCATGAGAAAGGAGAAATTTTGACAGAGCTTAAATTTTCTTTATTGACAAGTTAGGATAACAAAGAAAATTTTACTTTATTAATTATTCCTTCAAAATACCGCAACGGAAATGGCCATTTGTTCCGTAGCCTAAAAAATACGGGCTTAATGAGGAAGACTTGTATCACGGGTTCTGAAAATAAAAAAATAATAATATCTACTTCCAATTTATTAATTAAAAAAAAAACTGGAGTGTGTCCGGAACGACTCTGAACGAGATAGTGTCGTTGAGAAATGTAAAATAGATTTCTTGCAGGTTGTTTGATAATTATAGAATATTTGGTAATTTAAGTTGGCAAATTGAAGTATTTTTTTGTGGTCATTGTAAATTGTTATTTTCAACGGGAAAGACATGGCCTTTAAAGTGTCAAAGTCCAAATAAAATGTAGAAAAAAAAATTCTACACAATTCCTTACTATATCATTTTGTTTTTTTTTTTGTTTTTTGTTATATCTCTGACGGATTAGACAGCATACGCCATGAAAACTCGCTGGAGCTTATATAAAAACTATATTGTACACACAACAGCCGAGCATGAAAGGCATGATGAATATAAAAGAAGCGAAAGAGTACGTCAGGATCGTAGCAAATGACATTCGATTGTCGCTGCCTCCCCTCTTGCGATAAAAAGCGTAATGATAGATAGATAGATAACTTTTCCCCCGACTTGATTTTACTACTGTTAATGCTCAGCTCCTAAACATGGTAGGTCCATATTTAAGACTCGTAAACCTTCCTAATGGATTCATTATCTAATTGTGAAATCCGTTCTTTGTGTTAAACGGGCACAGACATACAGGCAGATGCAAAATTAAAGGAAGAAGCAATAATTTGTATTTTATATTAATATTATTGCCCTGAATAAGTAAGTTGGCATCCTTATAATAACTCTATAATCCAACAACATAGTTTGTTAGATCATTTAGTACAGATTAGATCAGTTTAGATCAGTTCAAATGATCCACTTTCTATTTCAGATACATAAGCCGCGGTTGAATATTAGAATGATTAGTATTTCTCAGTAAAGTAGAATCTCTACGGGTTAGAACACATTTATCATGCGCGCTTCTAGCTTGCAGCATCCGTCTTAGGTCAAGCCTACTGTGAAACTTCAAACATAACTAGAAATTTGGTTGAACAGGGACGCACTTCAACTTTAAAATATCTTGTAATGTCACAAGAATTTATGACGAAGAATTTACGGGATAATAACTAAAAAAATGCTGTTTTAGTTCCATCACTTGTGGAAGCGAGACTTGGGTATGGAATAAGAAGCATGAAAGTAAGATAAATGCAGTGAAAATGCGGTCTTTACGTAGAATGTGTGATATAAAGCGTATTGAACGCATCCGGAACGATGTCATTAGAGAAAAATGCGGAGTGAAAGATGTTGCGAACAAAATGAAGAAAATGTAGTTTAATTATGCTGGTTTGGACACGTTGAAAGATTGAAGGATGAAAGTTTGACCAAAAAGGTTTATATGGCTGAAGTGAAATGAAATGCTGACAGAGGACGACCTAGGTGTACTTTTATTGAACATATAAAAAATGTATTGATCGATGGAAATATTAAAAGTATACACTATTGCCCAGCATGTATGAACGGTATGATGAATAGAAAAGAAGCGAAAGAGGTATGACAGGATCGTAACAAATAGCATTCGATTGTCTCTGCCTACCCTTCTTGGTGATGATAGATAGATAGATAGAGAACTGAAATACACGCTTTTGTCAGTAGCGCACATTCCTCCATCCACCTGGCTTCATCATCAGATCAGATCGAAGATACCAAATTATTGTATTGTCATCCGAATTACATACACTTTAACAATTAGTTACTTTAGAAGTTGGTTAAAGACTTCCAAGATATATATTAACATAGATTATTTAGTTACAGATGAAGCTAATATAAAATGTGTAAAAAGTAGCCTTATATTACTCTCCGTACATCCAATCCAACTATCTCTGTGCAAAAAAAAACACGTCGATCCAAGTCAGAAGTACCCTAAATCGACGAGCGTGCATGAAGAATATGATGAGAATGAATGAAACGAAAGAGATATGTCAGCCGAGTTAGCATACATTTTGACAGCGACACTTTCGTTTCGGTCGAATGGCCTTGAACAGGCCAAAACGTTCATGTCCAACAAGGACCGGCCAGAGATAGCCCGGACCGGGCATGCCCTGCACAAGAATGCCGAGCAATTTGCTTGGCCGGACAAAGACAAGTACACAGAATTTTCCCGCACATTGTTGGGCCGGACCTCTCGGCGCCGGGCTATCTCTGGCCGGTCCTTGTTGGACATGAACGTTTTGGCCTGTTCAAGGCCATTCGACCGAAACGAAAGTGTCGCTGTCAAAATCTGTGCTAACTCCCCTGGATCGTAGCAAGTGGAAACCGTGACTTTTATGTATGTATTTTTGTAAGTAAACAACGGCATAACTAAAATAAATTATTTAATATTTTGGTTAACGCTAAATTCGGCCCAGTTCGTGCGAATTCCCTGTTGCGAGAAAAGCTGCATGTTTGATTTATAGCGCAGAGAGATGCATGTTGCATTGTTTTTGAAGTTTATTTGAATTGTCCTGTCGGCCCCGGCGTCCGGACTTGAGGATCGTCACGGGTCATGGATAACCTGGGGACTTTACTTTTCACACTTTTATTCGGTATACGAGATTTTCGACCCGTATTCGCACGTGGTAGCTTTTCAAATGTGATATGTCACAATATTATGTGCGTTGATGGCCGAGTGGTTAAGACGTCTCGGATCCCGGCCATGTACCAATTGGTTTTTTAATTAAAAACTTATGTACATAATCTGACAAACCACACTTAGAGGCTTTTCCATCTAAATATATCTCAATAGAACTAGCCACTCGTTAGGTTATAGCCTCACAAATATCATCGCCTGAATGCGCTCACTCTCCCTAGACTTGGTCTTCCACTGGCTCGGGCTTCCGGTTTCGGGAGCTGTAAAGGCAACCCGCGAAGAAAGAAAAAAAAGTGATATGAACGTTCAAAGAATGAAACATGAAAGATTGACTAAAAAGGTTTATATGGCTGAAATGAAAGGAAATACTACGACCTAGGTGTACTTTGTATTGAATATATAAAACAATTATTGATTGATGGAAATTTTAAAATGTATGAAATGTATGATGAAGAGGTATGTCAAGATCGTAACAAATGGCATTCGATTGTGTCTGCCTACCCCTCTTAGGATAAAAGGCGTGATGATAGATATGTCACGAAAGATTTCAGGTTCTCCAACTGTATCTGTGCAAAAATATCACGTCTATCCGTTGTCTATACTAATATTATAAAGAGGAAAGATTTGTATTTTTGTATGTTTGTGTGTATGTTTGTATGTTTGTAATGAATAAACTCAAAAACTACTGTGCCGATTTCAAAAATTCTTTCTCCATTGGAAAGCTACATTCACCCTGAGTGACATAGGCTATATTCTATTTTCAAAAAAATTTGGAATCCTTACTAAAACTCCAATAATGTAACCCAAGGTGTAAAAAAATGACCTAAGAAATCCATACATCGCGTGCGCTGCGAAAACTATTGATAATGTGGTAGTGGTAGAGAGTAGGGTAGGGGGTAGGAGTAGAAGTAGGGGTAGGGGTACGGGTAGGGGTAGGTTAGGGGTAGAGGTAGGGGTAGGGATAAGGGTAGGTATAGGGTATATTTTATTTTGTTCGTAAATATCCACGGGCGAAGCCGGGGGCGGAATGCTAGTTTTGAATAAACATGAATGAAGGAAATAAAGAAATAAATATATTTATGAATCAGGATCGGATTAGGATACTGTAACTTTTATCAGGGTTCCGTAGACAAATTGTCAAAACAAAGTCTGTACAAGTTTGTCATATTCGTATGTCATAAGCGGATACAAATTCAATTATTTGCAACATATTATATTGATGACATTTCGTAACTAGAAATTTATTTCCTTATTTCTTTTCATTTTAAAAATTTCCACAGGCGGAAAGCTACTATTACTATTCTTGCCTCTATTCCACGCGGACCTGGTTAATATAGTTATTTTTAAATAATTTAAATAAATGATTCTACTCCAGACTACAATTCATATATCAGTTTTGTATGGTTGTTTTTAAACATGAGCTCGTATTATGTAAATACAATTTGATGTAAATAGTTTGAGTCAGTTCCAGCCAACACCTCTCATAACTACCGCTAGTTATTACCATTTATTAAGAATTATGCACTTGGCCGTGTTTATTTTTGGAGCCAGTTCGTAGTACACAATAAAACTAGACGTAACAGTCAAAGCCCGTGAAATATGCTACTTTGTTAAATGTATAGCTGGAATTTACGTACACGAACCATTACTATTTATGTCATTGACAGGTTTACTATGGTGACAGAGTGACAGACAGACGGACGGTCGAGCATGAGTTAGGATTTTTTTTATATCCTGTCCCAAAAGTCAACTTAGCGCAATGAACTTTGTCAATATCTCTTTAAAATATACACTGCATGATGAATCGATAAAATAGTTAATATAGAAATATAATATAGGCCAAAATTCACGTACCAGAAACATGAGAAAGAATGATTTCACAAAAAATCGGTCTTGCGAAAATACACAAAACGGACATACGCTCTTCCAGTATTATACAAAAACTATTACTTAGAAATAGCAAGTTGTAGTTAATGTTTTATGGGATAGATATTGTGGCATATTAAGAGAACTCGAATCGCAAAGTCGTCGGTTGAAAATACGCGTGAAATTGATGACTTTCAGGGCTTCATAAAACTTGTTTTTAAAATCATACTGTGTCAAATACATTTATCTCTCGAAAGCTATTTAAATATCGCAACTAAGACATAACTAATTAAATAATAGTTATCGTGTAATTTAAGAAGTCCTGAATCAATCTATTTAATAGTGAAAACCGCATCAAAATCCGTTCAGTAGTTTTGGATGAAAAGGTCACAGACAGACAGACAGACGCGGTATAATGTAGTGACTTAAGTTGTTACAGCTATGTTACCAATCTCTACCCAGTGGGTATACTGCAGAAGTCTTAAAAATTCTATATTTACTGTGTCAATATCTAAGATGGGCAGGGTGGAGGGAAAGGAACCTCGAGGCCGAAGCCCCAAATGATGGTCTGATCAAGTGTCCGAAAACCTGGACACCTCAGCACCGATAGAGGAAGATAATTGAGGAGAAGCTGTTGAGTCGAAGTCACGGTCCTCAGTAATGAAGGACCGACTGTGGAGGGATCAAGATCTAAGGTGAAAAAGTGCAACATACCTAAGCTATAAGTCCGCACCAATGACTAACCAAGGAATGCCGAGGAAACTGATGAATCTGGCACGGATTTGAAATTCTTCGGACGAGCATTCCTTGCTTGCGGAGCCGTCGTTTTAGGCCTTCGAGTCGCGTTCCTAAGTATGCTTAACCCAAACTTTAAGCTAGGTAAAATATATAATCTCTTGGTAGCGTAACCAACTAAACATGCATGTTTTCGTAAATTTTGCATCTCTTTCACTATTCGCACCTAGGCTACGGGTAAATAGAGAAAGGTAATTAACGGACTTTAGCAAGTCAAGTATTGTACAAAAAATATTAGAATTAGCAAATTAGCATTCTAGTTAATGAATCCTTAATATATGTGAAATTATCTTTACTCTAAATATTAAAAATATATACATTAGTAAATCAAATTCAAATTCAAATTCAAAAGATATTTTATTTCATAGGTACATTATAATGGTACACGTGAAATAGTCAATAAAAAAATACAATTGATTTATAAATTCCCTACATTACATTTTTATATGCTTTTGAATAGTCCGAAATAATAAGAAATAAACCTTTTAAAAAAAAGTGCACCGACTTCAAAAATTTGCACTGAAAAGTAAGAAATAATAAAAATTTCGTCGTAGAATTTGAAGACGGTTGGTGCCAAATTAGGATATAAAATTAAGTAAATATCTAAGAACATAAATATCTGTTCAATATTATATATTATGTTTGTACTGATGATCGTAGGTTCCTAATAAATTATCTAGATTAGTGAATTTGGGTACCTACTAAGTTATTTCTAATTTGGCACCAACCGTCTTCAAATTCTACGACGAAATTTTTATTATTTCTTACTTTTCAGTGCAAATTTTTGAAGTCGGTGCACTTTTTTTTTAAAGGTTTATTTTACCCTTTTAAGTGATTTTGCTGCCAAGAGAGACAAATAATAACGCAACTAAAAAAATATTGATGGTAAATTAAAAAAAAATACCCCTGTGGATGTGATTTGAACCATGTAATGTGCTTGTGCATCCTATGCAGCCCATTACATTTAACCGCTAGACCATCGTCACGAAAATTGACAACTTCGTGTCAATAGCAACCGTTGCTAAGGCTTTTTCTGATACATAATTTCAGCCGAAAACACTGAACTACTGAACCGATTTTCGTCATATGTCTGTGAGATAATGTCAAGAAATTATTATGTCTTGAAAAAAATAAGTTGTCAAAAACGGTACATATTTTATCGAGATATCAAGAAAAATGTACTTATAAAGTCAGTTTTTTCAAAATTTCTGAAAAAGTAATGAACCAATTTTTATGAGATAAAAATGGGACCAATCCGGAAGAATTATCTGTCGATTAAAAAAGAAACCATCAAAATCGGTTCACAATTGGCGGAGTTATCGATGTACATACATACATAAAAATACAGTCCGAATTGAGAACCTTCTCCTTCTTTTTTTGGAAGTCGGTTAATAAAATAGTACAATTATGTCTGATATAATAAAAAATGTGCAATTTATGTCTTAATAAAAAAAAAACAATATTATATATATCTGTCTGAAATAATAATAAAAAAAATATACATGGCAATAATGATTTAACATAGACGGTTAAAATATGCCTCAAATTGATGACTTTCAGGGCTTCATAAAACCTAGGTTTGTGGTTGATATTGACATATTTTTTATATTTAGAGTATTATATAGATAATTTCACATACTTTAAGGGTCCATTACCTAGATCTTGCTATTTTAATAAGTTTTGTACAATATTTGATTTGCTAAAGTCCGTTTTTGTATGAGGTGTCTCCAACAGTTGGTTTATTAGCAATAGTTATGTATTTATTATTGATGGCGGATTGCCGAGTGACTCTCCTTGAGTAAGTAAATCAATGCACTAGTATTTTATACATTGTGTATGTTAAACTACTATGATTCATTATACAAATATTACAGAGTTCTAGTAGCTAGGTTAGTTAGAAAAGAGATGAAGAAGGGAATCGAACCAAGAACCTTTCTAACATAATGATGCTGTAAAGTAAACTAAAAAAAGCTGTGGTTTAGATAGATTTATCATTCTGAAAAATCTAAGTAAAAACTAAGGTATGTTTCCTCTCACTTTCCTGCAATCTGTGGGAGTGATTTCGTAAAAAAGTAGGAGCTTATTGAAAATTCTAGATAAAAATATTTTATGATTTTTTAATTGGTCAAAAATTATTATTATTTTGAATTTTCAATAAGCTAAAAAAAAGTTTCAATAAAACCCATTGAAAAATAACGGCTATTTCATTTAGATATATTGAATAAGTAAATATATGCTAAATTACAGTGACATAGATGGATTATTTTCAGAGAAATTGGGAATAGTTTATCCCAGAAAAAATCCCAGTATAGGACCCTTAATGTTTTCAGGAGGTAAATGTCAGATGTTACACATTATATGCGACTACTGTAATGCTCGCTCGATTTTTGTTTATTCTGCCCCATTTCTCCACTAATCTGTCTCACGCTTCTTTACCTAAATGATGACGTCATTATGTCGTCTGTCGGAAAATCTTTGAATTATGAATAAACTACAGCATTGAAAACTAAAATATTCAAATTTTTACTCTCTGAAATAAAAAAATAAAAAAGACGTATCCTAGTTTTTACTTTAATACCGAATAGATAGGGGTGATGATAGTGAAAGAAACAAAGATAAAATAATATTTTTTTAATTCTACATCATGTAATGGCGACCAACACACGCGTTCCGTCGTGACATGATGGGGATTCCAGTTTAATCCCGTCCGCGCTGTGATAGTAGTGATTAGTCTATCACAGGCGGCGCGGGATCCATCTTAGATACCGATTAATCGGCACTATAAAAATACTTGACCAATGTCATCATCATCATCGATTAACATTGGTGGAGCCATAATAAAAGAAGAAGAATATTTTTTATATAGTCTATAACGTATAATCACTCAAAAAAAAATTTATTTATTTGTTTAATAAATATATCTTTATTAAACGGAAAATGACGTCATTTCTATGTAAATGTCAAACATATAACCACAGACTAGTAACTATATTATAATAACTGTCTGTCAATCTGTCACTGACTAAGTTGTTTTCTTGTTATTTTATCTAATCTGTGACCATCGTTTTGTTCGTTAACAAGGTGTCACGTCATCATCGCGCACAGAACGTTTTCGCGGGAATTTGAGAAATAAAATTATGATTATTTTTTAAATGAAAATACAAATATAAATTTTTCTAATTATTTTATAATAATTTAAAAGTATACAAAATTAAGAGCGGGCGCGGCGGCAAAACACGATCAACTGCTCAAGCGCCGAAAATATTCAAATATTATAACAAGTTACTTATTTTCGGCGCTTGCAGTGGAAACAATGGGTCCATGGTCTGCCGAATTGAAAATATTCATGAAAAATTTTGGTACTTACACGACTAGTCCATGCCTCGCGTGACTTAAATGCTGGCTCTTACCTCGCTCAAAGGATCCAGTTTAACCATTCGGCGAGGTAACGCAGCCAGTGTTGTGGGATCCATGCCACAAGGAGGTATTATTTTTATAATTTGTATATATAGTTTTTAAATATATTATTTATTATCATACATTTTATTTAAAAGAATTCCCAAAAAAATGTCATATTGTCTATTTAATTTCATCCAAAATTTCAAATCCGTTCAGATGCTACAACAAAACACTTTAATATGAAGATAATTTAAGGGACATTAACATTTCACCACATATTTTCGTTCAGGAATTTCAGACTAATTAATGAAAAGAAATAAAAATTTAAACGCATACTTGTAACAATTTATTATACCATTTATGTATAGTTATGCTAGTTCAGGCAGTTGTAGAGTTACGATGTCGTCAAATATAAAAATAGAGAAGATATCTTTTTAACTATTTCTGAATTTATGAAAACTTGTGTTTCTTTGGGGAAGATTTAAGCCTATTAATTTAAAATAATGTAAAGTAAAAATAATTAGCCAAGTTGCGACTCGGTATCATTTTTTTGGTCAGAACTTTGAGACAGGATTTTCGTTTAGGTTTCTCTGTAAGATATCCCTATATTCCTGTATTCCCTATTATTCTTTCAATATTATTTTAAAATAATTTATTTGATATAATATAAACTATGCATTTTAAAATTACATAAAAAATATTATTGTACTCCTTACAACGAGCCCGTTCATTTGATTTGTCACATGATGCGTGTGTAAATATTTTTTCTCCACAAAAATGAAATTTAATTATTTACGCTATACGTCCGTGATTGGGTCACCAAACACCATAATATGTACCAAGTTTCGTCCAGTAGATTCGGAGAAAATAAGCTGTGACAGACGGATATACAGGTAGATACAAGAGTGATCCTTTTTCCGAGGAGAGTTTCCGGTACCCTAAAAATTTAGATAGAAAAGATTTAAATCGAGGAAAATTGCTTAATGTATCTTTACTATTTCCACTCCATGCTTTATACTAATAGCGTAGCGGAGCGCACAGTACTTCAAACCGAGCGATCTAGGTTCGATTCAATCCAAAAATCCATGTGAGTTTTTTTATTATATGCAAATGCCTCTTGAATCGTGATGTATTTTTAAATAGCAATTAAAAGTTTCCGTTTATAACATGTTAGAATAAAAGTTTGCCGGTATTTTTCCAAAAATCATCTATCGTCACGCCTTTTACCCCAGAGGGGTAGGCAGAATCGTATGTAATTTGCTACGATCCTGATTTACTTCTTTCGCTTGTGTGTACTTTTAATATTGCCTTCGATCAATATTTTTTTTAATTGTTCAATAAAGGTACACCTAAGTCGTCCTCTGCCAGCATTTTCTTTCGTTTCTGCCCTTTTTAGTCAATCTTTCATCATCCTTTATTCTTTCAACTAAATGATATCAAGAGAAATAAATCAAATAATAAAAGAAACATTAATAGGAACATAGAATATGTGTTATTTTTTATTAACATTATCCTATCTCTTGATAACATTAAATAATCCCAAAATTAGAGAAATATGACAGGTGCGGAAAATCGAGTATTTTGCCTATTCTGGTTTGTTCCGTATTCTGAGTTTGCAATGTAAGAAAACAACACATCTATACCTTGCAGTGTGGCCAGAGACACCAGTAACAATGTCCACTCTTGTCCATATTAAGACGAGGAACGACTCAGAAATTCCTAATCGTTAGCCACGCCCTAAACTCGTAATTCGGGCGCATGAGTGTCGGGCGCAACTGATCGCGTCATGCAAGACACTGACGGCGCTTTATCCATTCTTGCTGCAGAAGTGAGAAGGGCATTGTACCGCTTCTCGGAATAAATGACGTAAGCGGCACATTACAAATAAATAATTTATTAAAAAACGATCACATGCAGGGAAACATCTTACTGAAATTACCTACAGATTCGTATAAAATTTAAAAGTAAATCCCTTCAGAGTATGGTCGTATGACCAAAAAGGTGTTTTTGAAGAGGTGATTTAAAAAATTTAAGATATCGAGAAATTTTCACCAATCATGTTTTCATCCTACACAATACTAGATAAAATCCTCTAGTTTACAATGCCCAAATTGTATGTTCATAGAGTTCGTAAAATTCGGGAATTTCAGTTAAGATATAAACCGAAATTATTTGTTCCTCCCCTTAAACAGAACAGGTGGCAAGCATATGGACCAAATTATCTGTTATTCTTAAAGCTTGGTGGTACATGTGAACCCGGATCTCCTCTTTTTCAAGTCCGACGTCCAACCAAGCTATCGACTCCTTATATTATAGAGCTCCAATCTAATCTACAGTATATTCCCGCGAGGGTTGTAAACCTGTGGACTGTGCGTGCTACATAACCTTATCTACCAATATCTTAATTAACTGTTTGTGCTAAAAATAACACCTGTACGGATTTGGATACGGTTTTGTTATTAGGCGACATTCGTTATTCACGTAATGACATTAAATATTTCTCGGTCTCCCTCTCCCTCTTCGTACGTAAGATAAAAAAAAAAATTAATTAATTAATTAGAAATGAAAACCACCTGGCCATGTACCAATGGGTTTTTTAATTAAAAACTTATGTACATAATCCGACAAACCACATTAAAGGCTTTTCAATCTAAATATATCTCAGTAGAACTAGGCACTCGTTAAATATAGCCTCACAAATACCATCGGATAAACGAGGGAGACTTGGACCCTGGAACCGTAGCATGGTTTCGGAAGCTGTAAGGCAACCTGGGAAGAAAAAAATAATCTAATAGTTGCTTTAACCAACGCTTTGCTCTGAAATGTCCATCACATTCCGACTTGTAAAATATTATAGGCCATATAAATATCTTTAACCCTCCCCCCTCCCTCTAAGGACTCTTACGTAAATAATGAATGGATAAATATCTGCATTTCTAAACTAACGTTATGTGTATGTAGGTAATATGGCCATAAAAAGTAGTACCAGTTAGACCAAAGGTTCCCAACTTTTTGTGGATTACCGTCCCCTTTACAAGAAAAAAATATTCAACGCTCTCTTACATAATAGTTAATTACACCAATTTTATATGTCTGTTAAAAACTAATTCTATCTCTCTCTCTCTCTAATCGGTTAAAAATATACCTTAGTTTTTCGTTACATACCGATTTAGACTGACTGCACACTTACACTCTTATTAATAAACTCGAAGTAGCGACGTAGTAAGTAAACTGGATTTCGTCTCCGTCTAACAAATCTGCAATTCATTATGATAGACGGAGACGAAACACAGTTTAGTTACTACGTCGCTACTTCGAGTTTATTAATAAGAGTGTTAGAGGCTTTTCCATCTAAATATACCTCAACAGAACTAGCCACTCGTTAGGTATATCCTCAGAAATAGGTACCATCGGCTAAACGAGGGAAACTTGGTCTTCCGCTGGGTACCCTGGAACCGTAACAAGGTTTCGGGAGCTGTAAGGCAACTTGTGAAGATAGAAAGATAGACCGACTGCAACTAACCTATAAAATAAACCTCATAAGTAGTATAGAGTTATAAACTGTATAACTTACATTTTATGTGTTGTATAACATTTGCATAGGACTTTGTCATAAATTGTGAAAGCCAGGAATTTAAACTATCATAAACCTATCCACAGTACACAACCAAAGTACTTAATAGCAATTTACATATTAAAAGATTAAATAAAACGAAAAACTAGATTACGTTGTCGGAAAATAACGGCTTCAGGAATAGGAAATAAAGTAAAGAAGTTGTTGATTTTGCCAAAAAAACTTAACGATGTCTAATAAAGAGCAGCTGAACAGTAATGAATGCAAATTCTTATAGCATGCTAATGTGCGTGCCGTCTCTACTAAGTTTAAGGTGCTATTTGGTTACTGCGACACAATTGTCGTTAAAATACTAATATTATAAAGCTGATGAGTTTGTATATGGGTTTGTTTGTATGTTTGAACGCGCAAATCTCAGGAAATACAATTTAGTTTGATTTGAAAAAATATTTTTCACCAAGGTTATTCACGCTACGACACAAAGAAACCATAACTATTAAATTAATTAAAAAAAACGCTGCCAAAGGTATTTTTCCGGACTTTAATGAATCTATGCAATCAGAAAGGGTTATTTCTGTATATTATTACAAATCAAACATAGATACGGTAAATGGTTAGTATTACTATGTAGGTAGGTAGTAAAAATCAAAGTGATATCATAGATTTAAAAATAAAATGTACCCGACTCAATAGTTGTTATTCACATAAAAGTAACAGTTTAATAATACATTCTGTAAGAGAATCTTCCTCTTTAATGATTTTGTTTGGAACAAAGTGTTAATAGTGTTAACAGGAGGCGTTACAACAAATGTTCTAATTAACTCGGAATATCTTTTATGTTACTCACGAGTACATCTATGTAGATGGTGTTTTTAAAATTAATAATTACAAAATTTGGTTATGTAAAAAAATGTTTTATTAGTAATTGTGTTTGATTATTGATAATTTAATAGAATATTTTTTTTACTTACACTTCTTTAGGTGCGTTATGAAAAATTTGACATAAATGATCAGAGTGAAATTTTAACAGAATGAAGTTGCTGATGCAAATCTATTCTTTTTATTATATACAATTTAATACCTATATTTAATTTAATTCTTTAATTGAATTCAGATTTTACCAACCGTATTTATATTCACGAAATATTATTACCATTAATTATTTGCGTGCTAAATATAGTTATTTTTGTATTATACATATATGTATATTACATAAGTACACGCACCATTTCCGCACTGGGATTTTTTCTGGGATAAACTATTCCCAATTTCTCTGTAAATAATCGACCTGTGTCACTATAATGTAGCATATAGTTACTTGTTGAATATATCTAATATATGATATAGGGCCCTTAATTACTGATGTCAATAATTTTTTTAATGTATTTCAACTGCAAACAAAGTAGGGGCGGGAATAGTACAAATAACCTTATTGATTGTATTCGGACCATGATTCGGACTGTTACAAATTGTAGGTATAGACTATAGACAAGTAGAATTAGTATCTGATTAATATGACATCTTTAGTTCAATTCCACAAAGTGCAGTGACTATTAACATACATGACATACTTGGCACTTGTCATGATTAAAATAGGTATCTGGTTAAATGTAGCCATTGTTACAAGGGTTGCAAAATATAAAGGTTGTGGTGGCATATTTTTGCAAGTGTTCAAAATACAACAAAATATTATTCGGCTTAGAAACAAGAAACATCCTGTGAGGTTGGCGCCATATTAATTATGATTAATTTAATAGATCGGCGATACAGTGAGAAAATATACCCTGATTTTACCTGAATTTGTGACCTGGCCATGTATCATATGTGAGAAAATAAATGTTCAAATAAAGGAATTTTCCAAATCTCTTACTGAAGTCATATATTTCTTGACGCATTGTTTTGCCTATTTAATTTTTACAAGTGTACAGTCTGTCGTCATTTTTAATTGTCTTAAGTATTTTACCCGCTTACCACAAAACCGTGTTTAACAAGTGTATAGTTTAAACACAGTTCTGTCTTAGTATTTCATATTGAATGGCAGATTTGTAAGAGAGTGATAAAACACAGCTGAGCTTGTTAAACACTGTTTTGTAATAAGGCCCATAATGTTTTATTTTTTACCACGAAACAACTAATTTATATCCGATGTCCGATGCAAAATTGTAAAGTCCGAAATCACAAAAAGGTTGACGTCTGCTCTGGTGCTTACTTCGCTCAAAGAATTAGTATATACGTGCTGGCCGTGCAGCGAGGTAATGCCCTGGCATCTTGGGCGGGCACCATGCTACAAGGGGGGCATTTAGAAGGGATGTCTTTCATGCCATTTAAAAAATATTTTTGTTTAGTTTTAAGTTTCATAATTATTTATTATTGTGGAATTAATTTGTACATATTTTAGTTAATTTTATGTTTTATATGGATGTTAATTTGATTTTGTTTTGTAGTTTTAGTTCGTAAATATACGTTTACAAGTAAAATGCTTTCTTGTGCAGGAATTGAATTCAAGACTTCTATCTATCTATCTATCTATCTATCATCACGCCTTTCATCCCAAGAGGGGTAGGCAGAGACAATCGAATGCCATTTGTTACGATCCTGACATATCTCTTTTGCTTCTTTTATATTCATCTTACCTTTCATACATGCTCGGCGATTGTGTGTACTTTTAATATTTCCTTCGATCAACATATTTTTTATATGTTCAATAAAAGTACATCTAGGTCGTCCTCTGCTAACATTTCCTTTCACTTCAGCCATATAAACCTTTTTAGTCAATCTTTCATCCTTCATTCTTTCAACGTGTCCAAACCAGCGTAAACTACTTTTCTTCATTTTTGTCACAACATCATCTTTTACTCAATTACTTTTAATTCAAGACTTTAGTGTAAAAATTCGCTAATACACAGTGGTAGTTAGATAAGCAAAGCCTATACAAACGTGTTCGTCCAAAAGTGAATTTGAACGATAATAGATGAACTGAAAACTTGAATTTAGCTGGAATCGAGCCAAGTGTATCTAATACTCTAATACATGCATGATATTGTAAAGGGGACAAGAAATTGTGATTCATAAAACAATAATTACTTACTAGGTATTAATTATATTACAAATAAACTTTCCTAATTATTTGCTATATAGGCTAATTGTTTGCTATTAGCGCCTTGGGGTAAGACCGACTCGTATGCCGTGACGGTAAACGGCGTCACGTCCCCATCTCTCCCGCCGCTCTCTACTCTCCCTCTCCGCCGCCGCTCTTTATTCCCTTGTATTCGTGGCGCGTAAATATTGCTTCTCCCAGTGAGTGTACGGCGTGCCTTTCTATTCGACTACAACGGAGCCTTAAAATAATCAAAAACTGGTTTATGTGTATTGTTTATTATAATCACGTTACATAATAATCAAATATCTAATGCGACGTATGAAACGGAATATTTAGATAGATTTTATTTTCCTCTGCGACCTTATAGTACCCCTTTAGTATTTTTTTTCATTACGACCAGTATTTTCGCGGGGCCTTTACAGAGGCTTTGCGGAGCCCTAAGGTCACCTTTTTTGTCAGTCTGCCTATGCGCGATGCACGGATATTTCGGTTCTCATCATTATTTACGAGTAGGGTTTAAAGGAGTATGATCAATAAATGTTTTTTGTAAATTACCTGAATAATAACGATGATTTTATCGTAATGCAATGCATATGTGTAAACAACTAGCTTTCCGCCCCTACTTCGGTCGGGATTTTTTTTAAATGTGACATACGAATTTATTTCGAAGGATTTCCGAGATAAGAACTAGTCACTTTCCGGCCCTTCAGCTATCTCTGTGCATAAAAATTCCGACGATCCGTTGCTCTGTTTGTCGTGAAATAAGGACAAACAAACAAACAATAAAATACACTTTCGCATTTATAATATTATACTCATATTAAGCTAAGATAAGATAGGATGTATGACAACATTATTCCTGCTAAATAACAAGCTGCCATGAACTGTTAGTGAACTGCAGAAAAAAAGTCGAAAACGTTTGGTTATTTTAACTTTCGGCTTGTAGTGTGGTGTGACCAGGGATTTAGGGGCGGTATAAGGTAAAACGCTAATTTTAGATTTGATTTTTACATAACTTAATCAAGTAAGAATTAATAAAGAATAATAATGTGGATATTACATCATAATTGCAAGATCCCACATTAATTAAAATCGTAATGGAATTAAATTTCTTCAATAAAAAACACAAAATTACCTCTTATTTTAATTGATTTTTGATTTTATTTCATTTTGGCGCATGTTATTGAGACAAAAATAATATAATAATATCACTTATATATTACCTAGCGCTGCTTTTAGCGATTTTGGAAAATATAATATATTTTATATTGAAATAAAATGCAGCCTGTCGCATTCCACGCGAGCATTCAGATATGTATTGTATCACCGAAATTCATTAATTTTTGCAACATTATACGCAGACTTAAAGAGTTATTAAATAGAACATGTCTTAAGACTTTACCTACCAACTGAAGCTCGAGAAATGTATTAAATCACACCCAAAAACTAAATCCAAACTAAAAAATGTCGCAGTAATGAAAAGTGTCTTTAAATTTGTACGTATAAAAGTAGGGAAAAATACAAACATTGTGCTAAGACGTTCTTATTATCTTAATATGGACGGTTTTGCATTCGGAACACGGTTGTTTCATTTTTACGTATTTGTCGACTTGGCTGCTTTCTCGCGACCTAAATCTTGAGTCACAGGTAGTCCCCTTAAATGCTAGTTTTATCTAGCACATGAAGTATTTGAATATATTAAAATTTTTGTACGGTTGCACGGTTTTTGGTGCCAAATGTAAATAATATGTACATTGTTTTGCAGTTTTTGGTGCTAATATGCGGATTACTTCCTAATGTTAAGAGTCCTATAAACCATAATTTGTATGGGGATAAACTATTCCCAATTTCTCTGTAAATAATCCACCTGTGTCACTGTAATTTAGCATATAGTTACTTATTCAATATATTTAGGTGAAATACTCGTTATTTTATCAATTGGTTTTATTGAATAGGAAATATAGGTGGTAAAGGATTATTTTGCCCCTATTTTCTCTTTCATAGTCTATCACAAAGCTCTTAAATTTTGGTTTACATGCCCTTATTACCTTATCTATTAGAAATACATATATGCTACCGCTGGCTTTTTTGTAGATCATTTTATTCTAACAATTCCTTCCTACATCATTTTTTTATATCTCTGACGGATTAGAGACAGCATACGCCATGAAAACTCGCTGAAGCTAACTTTTTCTCCGACTTAATTCACTAATACTATTACTACTCAGCTCCTAAACATGATAGGTCCATGTTTAAAACTCGTAAATCTTCCTCATGAATCAACCTATTTAATAGTAGAAACAGAATCAAAATGCGTTCAGTAGTTTTTGCGTGGCACAGACAGTAGTAATTATGAACAGCATTTATAAGTCAATTCCTATTGTTAAACTAATAAACATAGACAAAAACGTAGTCAAAAATAGTCTTTCTAGGGTGAATAACATTATTGTCTTTAATCTTAGTTAATGAACACAAAGCCAAACAAGCTTTCATGTGCCGTGAGTTACCCATCATATATCTAGATGCTATACAGTAGGTAATTAGTACATAATCCTGAATACATAAAGAATTTTTAGATAAAAAATCGACCTACTTGTGTATTATCTTTGACATTAAAATAACGATGTACTGTCCGATTTTATGATGCCTGGTTTAATATACCTGTTTTTAAGCCTTCAGGAATCATAACAGGTGACATTTTAAAGAGTAGCTTATGTGTGACTTTAAAAAAAATGTATTTATAAATTTATATTTTTTGTAAAAGACGCCATCTGTTGGAGATCAGTTGAACTAACGGTGCGAAGTATTCGCACGGGTCATCTAATAATTATTTATTATCCCGAATAAAAAATAACCCTAATCTACTTAGCTAGCCTATTCACTAAATTGGATTAATTTTTTTTGGAATACGCGCTTTCATCAGAGACATCACCAGTTAGTAGCCAAAACAGGGTGAACTTCTGCTTTAAAGCTATTGTTAAATTCATACAATTTATTTAGCCATCATCACGGTATTTATTACTAGCGGTAACAGTTTCCACATTTAGCGAGTGTTAAATGTTAGCAACAATGGCAAGCTTTTCGCTGCGCATTTAGGTACATGGCTTTCGAAGCAAGAGAAAAGAAAATGATAGTTAGTGAGGTGCAGTTATTTTAGGCTTCATTGACGACGTTACCCTGGACCTAGACGCGAAGTCAAATAGGTACTCATACATTTTGTGAAACTCTAGTTTGGCACATCGATGGTATTGGCTAGTGGTTACCGCTGCTTTGTTCACATAATTTTTATTATTTCTTGAAGTTTTTGTTTTGTATTGCTTTGGTTGTGTAGCGGATATTAGTACAGCGGCTTCGTCCGTGTGTAAATGAGTTCGCGCACACGGACCGTCGCGCGCATATCGGCGCAGCTATGTCTCTACGGTAACGAGAGTAACAAGCCCGTACTAGCTGTCCGATCTCTCTTAACTTATTTATTTAATTTGCATTTTATTTAACATTATCATTGTATATTTAACGTTGTAATATAGTTTACCTTTTACTAAATCTATCTATTATTTATACAAGAGCTCCCCTGTACATATAACCTACAGTTGGTGACCCCAAAAGAACACACAGTATAATGGAGAAGCAAGAAGTAATTGGAGCTGGCAAAGCCAGCGACTTAGAAACAGTTAATTTATACCGTGTGGGAGTGCGCGTACCACCTTTCTGGCCCGAAAAACCAGCATTATGGTTTGCACAGATAGAAGGTCAGTTTGTGTTGTCAAATATTACGACCGACTCCACTAAATTCTATTATGTTATTGCTCAATTGGATCATCAATATGCTGCTGAGGTGGAGGATATCATTACATCACCTCCTGAGGTAGACAAATATGCAAAGTTAAAATTAGAATTAATAAAAAGACTTTCTGCCTCGAAAGAAAAACAAATAAAACAGCTACTTATGCATGAAGAACTTGGAGACAGAAAACCCTCTCAGTTTTTGCGCCATCTTCAACATCTGGCAGGAACATCAATTCCGCATGATTTTTTGCGCACTATTTGGGCTAGTAGATTACCACACAATATTCAAACAGTTATTGCCTCACAAACAGAATCAACATTGGAGACGGTGGCTGAATTGGCGGACAAAGTGTATGAAATTGTACCATCAATACCTGTGGTAGCAAGTACGTCGTCTGCAGAAACCACAGAAGTGGCAAAACAAATAGCCCAATTGACCCAACAAGTGGCAACATTAACCGCTGAGGTTCGCTCACGCTCACGTTCCTCCTTCTCGTATAAATCTCGTCGTGATAACTCCTCGTCAAATCACTCGTATTGCTGGTATCATCAAACATTTGGTGATAAAGCTCATAAATGTGTGGCACCATGTAACTTTACGCCGCATGCGGAAAACTCGGAAGGCAGACGCAAGTAGCGGCTACCGACTGCCACAGTTATTCTACAGGCCGCTTATTTGTTATAGACCACACATCTAAATTACAGTTCCTAGTTGACACGGGTTCTGACTTATGTGTTTTCCCGAAGTCAGCGATTAAACAAAAACGCAACAGAACCGACTACGACCTTAATGCTGCAAATGGTACTATCATACCCACATATGGTTGGATTCAGCTGCACCTAAATTTAGGACTGCGTCGTGACTTCACTTGGCGTTTTGTAGTAGCGGATGTTTTGAAGCCAATCATAGGAGTTGATTTCATATCTCACTACAACCTCCTAGTGGACTGCAGAGGACAACGTTTGATCGACAATCTCACAAGCCTGTCTGTCAACGTACCACGCCAAATGTCATCAGAAGACGTTACTTCAGTAAAAGCTATAGTTGGTAGTACTATTTACTACGACATTTTGCGAGAGTTCAAAGAAATCACTTGTCCAGCTGGAACTCACATTACTCCGCGGCACAACACTGTACATAACATAAGGACTACTCCAGGACCACCAGTAACGAGCCGTCCTCGTCGACTTGCACCTGATAGGCTACTAATAGCTAAAAAAGAGTTTGACGATATGTTGCAAGCAGGTACATCACGAAGATCCGACAGCTCTTGGGCATCACCGTTGCATCTAGTACCTAAGAAAAATGATGGCTGGAGACCATGTGGAGATTATAGAGCTCTGAATTCTCGCACGGTTCCAGACAGTTATCCAGTCAGACACATTCATGACTTTTCTTACCAATTGGCAAATAGTTGTATGTTCTCTACTATTGATCTGGTCAAAGCCTACAACCAAATACCAGTATGTCCTGAAGATATTAAAAAAACTGCCATTACAACACCTTTTGGACTCTTCGAATTCCCATTCATGACTTTTGGATTGCGGAATGCAAGTCAAACTTTTCAGAGGTTCATGGACGAAGTTCTGAGGGAATTGGACTTCTGTTATAGTTATATAGACGATATTTTGATTTTCTCATCATCTCCAGAGGAGCATCAGTTTCACTTACGTCAAGTGTTTGAAAGACTTCGTTCATATTCTGTCTTAGTGAACACTGCCAAATGCGTCTTAGGTCAACCAGAGGTTACCTTCCTCGGTTTTCAAATATCCGCTGAAGGGGTTCGACCACTACAATCCAAAATAGATGCAATTCAACAGTACCCAATTCCTAAAACTGTTAATCAACTCCGAAGATTTCTTGGCATGGTAAATTTTTACCGCAGATTTGTGCCAAATTCTTCTAAGATTCAAGCTCCACTTAATAATCTTTTGGCTGGACCAAACATTAAAGGATCACATCCAGTAAATATTACACCAGATCTGATGTCGGCATTCGAGGAATGCAAGTCTAGTCTGGCTCAAGCAACTCTTTTGGCCCATCCGAATGCCAGCGCTGAATTAACAATATATACTGACGCGTCAGACATTGCTATTGGTGCAGTTCTGCAACAACGCTCTTCAAATGGATGGAAACCATTAGCATTTTTTCTCCAGAAAACTTAAGCCGTCTCAAAAGAACTATAGTCCGTATGATAGAGAATTACTCGCTATCTATGATTCTATTCGCCATTTCAGGCATATGGTGGAAGCTAGAACTTTTTGTGTATATACGGATCATAAGCCACTGACATTTGCTTTTACTACACGCAGGGATAATTGCTCCCCACGACAGTTCAGATATCTTGATTTTATTTCGCAATTCACAACTGACATTCGACACGTATCTGGAAAGGAAAACGTCGTTGCCGATGCCTTATCTCGCATCGAGAGTATAACAAGACATTTGGATTACCAAGCCTTATCAGAGTCACATGATTTAGACGCGGAGCTACAGCAACTACTCAACAATAATACTTCTTTACGCTTGGAGAAGGTACTTATTCCGAAATCCAACATAAGGATGTACTGCGACGTGTCTATGGAAAAACACCGGCCCTATGTCACACCTCCATTTCGCAAGAAAGTCTTCAACCTACTACATGGTTTAAGTCATCCAGGAGCATCTGCAACCGCACGCCTTGTCTCTGAACGCTTCGTTTGGCCTGGTGTGCGTCGAGATTGCAAACAGTGGTCGCGAGAATGTCTACACTGCCAAAAATGCAAGATATCTCGACACACCACTTCAAGTCCTGCAGCATTTCCTCTTCCATCACAAAGATTCACCAATATTCACATGGACATTATTGGTCCATTACCAATTTCTTGTGATTACAGATACTGCCTCACTGTCGTTGACCGCTTTACTCGATGGCCTGAGGCGTATCCTCTCAAGGATATTACAGCTGAGTCCTGCGCCAGTGCCTTCATACAAGGTTGGGTGGCGCGGTTTGGCTGCCCACAACGTATTGTTACTGATCGGGGCAGGCAGTTCGACTCGCAGCTATTTCGCAACATCGCATCACTCGTCGGCGCACAACACTCGCTCACGACTGCCTACCATCCTGCCTGTAATGGGTTAGTCGAGCGTTGCCACCGTCAGCTTAAATCAGCCATCATGTGCCACAACAGCAGTACTTGGTCAGAAGCCTTGCCACTGGTGCTTCTCGGCATGCGTAGTGCATGGAAAGAAGATTTGCAAGCTTCTTCGGCGGATTTGGTTTATGGAGAGCCACTTCGTCTCCCCGGAGAGTTTTTGTGTCCTGGTGCAGATGACCTATCCAGACAAGATTTGTCAAGTTTCACGTCACGACTAAGAAACCAAATTGTCAAACTATCTCCACAGCCAACCACTTGGCACTCAAATAAGACGTTTTATATCCCTAAAGAATTATCTTCATCATCACATGTATTTTTACGCCAAGGTCCACTCAAAAAATCTCTTCAACCACCGTATTCAGGCCCCTATAAAGTCCTGGAACGTGGTGAAAAGACCTTCAAAATTGAGATTCAAGGCAAATCCATAACGGTCACTATAGAGAGGCTGAAGCCAGCTTTCATGGCGACCGCAGACATTCCAGTAGATCAGCAAGCCGCAGCTCCACCGCCAGTTATTTCGCCAGATCCAGTGAAGAAAACTCGCAGTGGTCGGGTAGTAAGGTTTACCGATTACTATCGCCCGTAGCAAGGCACGGTCTCGGCGGGGGAGTACTTGTAGCGGATATTAGTACAGCGGCTTCGTCCGTGTGTAAATGAGTTCGCGCACACGGACCGTCGCGCGCATATCGGCGCAGCTATGTCTCTACGGTAACGAGAGTAACAAGCCCGTACTAGCTGTCCGATCTCTCTTAACTTATTTATTTAATTTGCATTTTATTTAACATTATCATTGTATATTTAACGTTGTAATATAGTTTACCTTTTACTAAATCTATCTATTATTTATACAAGAGCTCCCCTGTACATATAACCTACAGTTGCATCTAGGACAGGTAATTTTTCTGAAATTACCTACTATAAATAATATTGCAACTGACGAAGAAATGATTTCAAACGCAACGCAAAGAAAGCCAGAATAAGTTAGATAAAATTTAACCGCTCTAAACGCCAACCCGCATTACCTATAGATCAACGGGAATTAGAACTTTTTGAAATGGCAATGTTCCGTATTTTAGTCTTAGATCCATACCATATCTGTTACGCTTTCACGTATAAACCACTGAACCCATTTTGATGAAATTTGATACGGAGAAATATTGAACACTAGCGGCTTGCATCGACTTCGCCCGGAGTAACAATTATATATAAACTTCACACTAATGTTTTTATTTCTGCATACATTGTTTAGTCCACCAAATACCTTGCTTCCCGCTTTCACTCTCCTTTCAATTTCCTTGTCTATCTTTCTTTCCACTTCTTGTAACCATACTACCTAAATAAACAAATTCATTCACTTGCTCTAATTTACATCCTTTCACACAAATGTTACACTCCGTCCTTTCATCATCCTTTTCAAATACTAAGTAAGTAATACTTTTGATTTCGAAATATTAATTTTCCATGAATTTCTTCTCGCATTCCTCATTCAACAGCTCTTGCTCCGAATATGCAGAAATACACAACTTACAACTAAAAGTAAAATTAATATACATAATGCAGTTTTAGTTCCATCACTTCCATAAGGAAGCGAGATTTGGGTATGGAATAAGAAGCATGAAAGTAAGATAAATGCAGTGGAAATGCGGTCTTTACGTAGAATGTGTGATATAAATAAAGCGTATTGACCGCATCCGGAACAATGTCATTAGAGAAGAATGCGGTGTAAAAGATGATGTTGTGACTAAAATGAAGAAAAGTAGTTTACGCTGGTTTGGACACGTTGAAAGAATGAAGCTGAAAGATTGACTAAAAATATTTATATGGCTGAAGTGAAAGGAAATGCTGGCAGAGGACGACCTAGATGTACTTTTATTGAACATATAAAAAATATGTTGATCGATGGATATATTAAAAGTACACACAATCGTCGAGCATGTACGAAAGGTATGATGAATATAAAAGAAGCAAAAGAGATATGTCAGGATCGTAACAAATGGCATTCGATCTTGGGATGAAAGGCGTGATGATAGATAGAGAGATAGATAATGTTTTTAATTTATTTGCGAGTAACGCCACTCTTTGATGAGGTAATTTTTTTTGTGTGGGAAGATTTTTTTTTGTTTTTTTTTGCTTTTTTGCACATCGCTTGGATGGTTTCAAAGTCTATAACGGAGATAGGTAGAAACATTTTTGTGTTTTTTATATCTCATTTCTTTTGCTTCTTTTATATTCATCATACCTTTCGTACATGCTCGACGATTGTGTGAACTTTTAATATATCCATCGATCAACATATTTTTTGATATATATATATATAGATAGACTAGGGAAGGACATAGGCTATTTTCTTTTAAATCCACCTCCGTAAGGGGATATAATAGGGGATGAAAATACCAATATCCATTTTTATATATAGGTAAGATAGAGGGGGTAAGGGGGAGAACGGAATAAGATCTATCCGACCCCAAATGTTATTCTCACCTGCACGCTTGGTAACCTCTGCTAGACAACAAACGAGGCTCTGGCCGAGCAATGGCGGTATAACCATACACCTAGCTAGGAAACTGGCTGGAAGAGGCTACAGCGAGCCTGAAGACCTAAATAGTCTCAATATCTGGTGCAGAAGGCAAGGGGAAACCACTGCACTAATCTTCCCAAGAAAGTTAACCATGGCGAGTCTATACAAGGTGCATCGCGTTGTGGACCGCCATGATTGACCACGACTGCTCTGTCAAGAGCACCACGACTAAGAAGAAGAAGGAGATAGAGGTATATTAAAAAAATTGGCCAAGAGCGAATCGCGTGGAAAGGATTCCGTACTATTCCAACGTGAGAGTTTTAAGACATTTTCGTATAGGTTTTCCTGTAAACTATGGCTTAGTAGTGTCGGAGATAATATATCACAATTAATGATGCAATAGGCATGATGACAAAAAAATCTAATTAGTCCGTCAGTTAGATTATCAGAAAATATTGGACACGTATTTTTTCTTTTGTCAATTAAACAAAAAATGATGAAGTTATAGCCCGCTAAGTTCCGCGTGACGTCACGCCTTAGTACAATTTTTAGCAAGGCGTGACGTCACCAGCCCCCACTCCCAAACTTTGACGCGCTTTATCTCTGTCATTTTTTGTTTGATTGACAAAAGAAAAAATACGTGTCCAATATTTTTTGATAATCTAAATGACGGACTAAATAGAATAATATTTTGTTTACCCTGTCATCTACCCTATTGAAAATATTTTAAAATTTCAACCTTTTTCGTCCAGTAGATTCGGAAAATAAGCTGTGACAGACGGACAGACAGACACATATGTGTTCCGTTTTTTCAACCGATGGACGGAACCCTAAATAAGCATATATGTATTCCATAAGAACAGACTCTAAAAAGGATATAGGTATTTTTTTTGTATAGTTCATGCAAGAACCTCTAAGAAGTAAATATATGTACTAAGCAAAACACCATGTAATTGTAGCACATGGTGATTACGATACAAAAAGCTAACGCAAATCGACGCAAGCGCACCGACTAATAATAGTGATCTATTAGGCCACGTTCCGTTTACCGAGCGACCTGTTTCACAATTTTTATTATCTGCCGCCAGTTTAATGACTACAGTAAAAATGGTGAAAATACGCGTCAAGACTCGTTAATCAAAACTATCTTCTTCAATATTTACAAATATCTCTTCTACGTGGCAGTTAAAGTGCCATGGGGTGAAGTGAAAAGCACTGGTCCGGTCGCCGTATGATCGAGATTGAACAAAAACCACACATTAGCGACGTAAATCATACGATCTAGATCACATACAATTCACTCACCCACACAGATACACAAGATTCGATTAAACAAAGGCGTGTGGATGTGGTGTGTGTGTGACAGATCGTTCCGGCTATCGAAATCAACCACAAATACAACGATTTGAAAACGGATGGACGAGTCTGTGGTCGATTGAAGATTATTCGCGCGAGCGTGCCGGCTCCGTCGCCCTATAATCCCAAGCATTTTCTACAGAAAAATATAAAATGACTTACCTGAAAGAATAGGCAAAAGCACACCCATTGATAATACTTGTAGATCTTCCTATCGCTCATATCTTCGTCACCTTTCTCACGGCTGTTGCCGATCCCCGGATGGGGAACTTCAACACCCACCTTCTTCTTGAAGAAACTCTTCAAAGTATAGGTCGAGTGAATCCAGCAATATGTATTTAGCACGTCTTCTGGGATATCCTTAGTGTGTATGCAGTCTATAGGGTTTCCCACGTATTGTCGTGTGGTGACAATTAAACTAAATGATACTAGAAGAATTACCGTGATGGAGTAATGTAGACGGAAGACGGGAGAATCGATGTGGACATAGTTGACTTTTATGAGATTTTTAAGTCCACGAAAAACGTCTAACATTGTCGGCTCAGACCGCGGGTAATTTTATCCGCGGAGCCTTTCACCATAGTTCGTAAGATGGTTCTAACAAGAGCACCAGTTATTGCTTGTAAGGCACTTAATTGTTAATTTATTTATTATATTATTTTGTCGGCAGTTTTAAGTTGTTTAGCAATTTGAGTGTCATTTTTCCCGCGGATCATGTCGGAGCGTCGCCACGGTTTCTAGCCACTGTGCTAATGCTGCCATCGAACCTCGACTACGCCGCTTCTATTGGTAAAAAAACTATTTTTTTATTAAAATTTAATAATTCTTTAACATTTTTCCACGTACTTAACAACAAAAATATTTAAATATTGACATTAATTTTATTCTAAAAGGAAACTAAACCTTAAAAATTAAAAAAGTTATTAAGGGTCCTATACTGGGAAATTTTCTGGGATGAACTATTCCCAATTTCTCTGTAAATAATCCACCTGTGTCACTATAATTTAGCATATAGTTACTTATTGAATATAGCTAAGTGAAATAGCTCTTATTTTTTCAATGGGTTTTATTGAATAGGAAATATGGGTGGTTTAACTTTGCCCCTGCTGTCTCTTTCATAATCTATCACAAAACTCTAAATTTTTTTAAAAGCGCTCATATACCATTACCCTTCAATTATATATATCGAATTTTTTGGTAGCTTATTGAAAATTTAAAATAATAATTATTTGTATTTTAAAATTTACAACTTAACTAAAATGTACAATAATAAATAAATAATATATTTAAAAACTATATATACAAATTACAAAAATAATACCTTTTCCAGAACCCCTCCCTGTGGCATGGTTCCTAAAACACTGGCTGCGTTACCTCGCTGAATGGTTAAACTGATCCTTTGAGCAAGGTAAGAGCCAGCCTTTAGGTCACCTGAGGCGTGGACTAGTCTCGTACCTAAATTTTTTATGAATATTTTCATTTCGGCAGACCATGGACCCATTGTTTCCACCGCAAGCGCCGAAAATAAGTAATTTGTTATAATATTTGAATATTTTCGGCGCTTCAGCAGTTGAGCCTGTTCTGCCGCCGCACCCGCTCTTAATTTTGTATACTGTATGTGAGACGCTGCCAGTGTATCAACACAGGTAGCGTCGCACACCAAATTTTTTCCTAAATGCCACGGTACTAAAGTTACGCCATCAGGTCTTTTGCCATCGTCCCTGCTCATACCAGATGGTTCAAGAATTGCAGGAACAGAGGCAGTGGCAAGAGATCGGCGTACTATATCATTTAAGGTACCGTGGCGGTAGGCGCGACCAGCACTTTTTGTGCATGAAAGTGCAAAAAAATATCTTTGCCAAATTAAAAAATCATTTTTTTTTTTTAAATTTTTAATAAGCTACAAAAAAAAGCGATATATATATAATTGAAGAATAATGGTATAAGAGAACTTTAAAAACAATTTAGAGTTTTGTGATAGATTATGAAAGAGACAGCAGGGGCAGAATAATCCTTTATTCTACCACCCATATTTCCTATTAAATAAAACCAATTGAAAAAATAACGACTATTTCACTTATATATATTGAATAAGTAACTATATGCTAAAACTTTTGACACAGGTTGAGTATTTACAGAGAAATTTAAAATAGTAATATATCCATACAAATTATGGATATAGGGCCCTTAATGGACTGGGAATGATTTTGTTAGAGAAGTATACCGAGTGAAAGATAATGTTGTGACTAAAATAAATAAAACTAGGATCATGAAAGATTGACTTAAAAGGCTTATATTGCAGAAGTGAAAAGGAATGCTGGCAGAGGACGACCTAGGTGTACTTTTATTGAACATATAAAAACAATATTGGTTGAAGGCAATGTTAAAAGTACACACAATCGCCGAGCAAGGTATCTAAATATATAAAACCGTCGTAAAATAAAACTGACTCACTGACAATCATCGCACAGCCTAAACCACTTAAGATTGAAGAAGAACATGAAAATTGGAAGGTGTAGAGTTGCACTGAAAACGTTTTTTTGAAAATCAACTCCTAAGTGGGTGAAATGGGGTGTAAACGTTGTATTCCTAATACAAAGCGTACAAAGTTGCGGGCTACTGCTAGTGATGAATATATAATTTGCCTTTAAAAAAAAAGTGTACCGACTTCAAAATCTATGCACTGAAAAGTGTGCTTTCCGAAAGCAAAAGCACAAGTCACTATAAAAAAATACCCAAATCGCTTCAAGTGTGCCTATAAAATTTAAAGAGTTCTCGATTTCTCCAGGATCCCATCATCATATCCTGACCAGATGACTATGGGACCATCTAGAAAGTATATCCTTTCATACAAAAAAATAATTTACCAAATCGGTCCAGGCGTCAAGTAGGTAATCGGGGAACATACATAAAAAAAAAGATTCCGACGAATTGAGAACCTCCTCCTTCTTTTAAAGTTCGGTTAAAAAGAAGCGAAAGAGGTATGTCAGGATCGTAGCAAATGGCATTCAATTGTCTCTGCATACTCCTCTTGTCATAAAAGGCGTGATTATAGATATATATTAATAGATTCTTCTAAACATGGATGGATATACACCGAAAAAGAGCGTTCCTGTCCTGTGATACTACTGGTTTGTGACAAAAGAGAATGATTTGAGAAATGGGGCAGAAACGCCGTCTGTCTGCAGACATTGACAAAGTGTTCACAATTCTGATGGAGACGTTGCAATAATATCGTGTCAAGTGAGTTTTATATTTAAATAATAGATATATTATGTCATTATAAGTAACAAGTAGTATAAATAATTAAATTTTAGCAGATAACAATGCGTCATGACAATATAAATCTGTACTGACGTGCTTATGAGTCTATACTCATAGATACTACAACGCGTCGGTGGCTCATGACAACATTTAGAACTCACAAGCGTGGAAATAGATCCAAAAAGAAATAATCTCGTGACTATAATTTGCCCCTCCCCTGCCCGCTTTCGCGTTATAAAAAGTAGTAAATGTCATTCTCTGACCCCCTAAACTACCACTATGCAAAAAATCATGTCGAAAACAAAAACAAATCTATCCCTATACCACGGGAAGCATAAATTTTTTCGGGATAAAAAGTAACCTATGTGCTATTCCAGACTATAATCTCTGTGCCAAATTTCATTCAGATCCGTTCAGCCGTTCTGGCGTGATTGAGTAACAAATATACATCCATACAAACTTTCGCGTTTATAATATTAGTGGGATGTTATAAAAATAAAAGTAACAATGAATTGACTAAAGTACGTCTCGGTGACGTTGGTTCACAAATATACGACATTGAATTTGATGAGATTTGAGATAATAACCCATGTTTTTTAAACAGTCGAAACTGACGATTTCATCTGAGAACTGTGGTGACGAAAGAGCTTACAGTGTTGTCAACTTGTTTTTTTTATTTCTTCACGGGTCCTTATAGCTCCCGAAACCGTGTCATCAGTCCCAGGGTACCCAGCGAAAGACAAAGTCTCCCTCGTTTAGCCGATGATATAAGGCTATATCTAACGAGTGGCCAGTTTGTTTGAGGTTATAGCCTCACAAATATCATCGGCTAAACGAGGGAGATTTGGTCTTCCGCTGGGTACTGTGAAACCGTTAGAAAGAAAAAAAGTTTTTAATTAACGATAATTAGGAATCGATGGGTCCGCCTAGAGAATACCAGACGTTATTTCATTCACGAGGAAGGTAAAACATCACGCTGTGTCTTTTAGGAGCAGGGGAGTTAGCACAGATTTTGACAGCGACACTTTCGTTTCGGTCGAATGGCCTTGAACAGGCCAAAACGTTCATGTCCAACAAGGACCGGCCAGAGATAGCCCGGCGCCGAGAGGTCCGGCCCAACAATGTGCGGGAAAATTCTGTGTACTTGTCTTTGTCCGGCCAAGCAAATTGCTCGGCATTCTTGTGCAGGGCATGCCCGGTCCGGGCTATCTCTGGCCGGTCCTTGTTGGACATGAACGTTTTGGCCTGTTCAAGGCCATTCGACCGAAACGAAAGCGTCGCTGTCAAAATCTGTGCTAACTCCCCTGGGCCGATCTCTAGTGAATGATAAATGTGAAAATATATTACGAAAAAGATGGAAGTTTATGTTTGCAGTCATGAAACATGTCAGATTTTTTAAATATTATAATTGTGTCACTCTTTCGACTCTCCAATTATCTCTGTGCAAAAAAAAATACATCGATCCGTTGTTCACACTTTCGAATTAATAACTTTTAGTTCCTAAAATATTTACGAACTACCAAATTATGTCATTCAACTAAAAAATTACCAAGACAGGTGGAAAGAAAAATGGCCTAATAATGAAGAGTAGATGATGCAATAAATTAAAATTTCGTCCGAGTGTTTGTCAGTCGTTTATCACAGTTACCTCAGATCTGGGTAACGGAAATGTTGAATAAATCGCTGGTAATGTCCCGTTTAATTTACGATATTTCTTTACAAAATATTTTGTAGTCTTGTTAAAGAGTTCCTTGGTAACCTCTGTTGATCCCACACATTTCATCTTTGATCTAAATATTGTAAATGACATAGCTTTTTTTATGTCTTTTTTATTCTGTGTTTACAAAGATATAATTTAAACTATTATTATTATGAGGATTCCTGTCTGATCAAAGGATGAGTTTTACACGTGAAATCTCTGCTTGCACTTAAGGAAGTTATCAATCTTATAGTTCTGTTTGTGTCTATAAATAGTAATGACAGTTTTAGACGCTAATTGGTACCTTACAGGACGTGAACTGACACTCTAAATATAAATTCTTTAAATAGTACTACCTAGTAACAAAAACTCACATATTTTTAGTATTCCGTGCTGAAAATATCTACAGATTTATATAAAACTAGCATTCCGCCCCCGGCTTCGCCCGTGGATATTTTCGAACAAAATAAAATATAGCCTATAGCACTTAGAGAATATAATCGTAGCCTTCTTTCTATTCATGAAATATTTTTTAGAATCGGTTCAGTAGTTTGTGACACCCTACTGGACCTCTTTATAATATTGGTATAGAAAAGTGTCGCTTCAGAAAAATCCCAAATTACAAATTTTAAACAAGGAATGAGTCGTACGGCCTAGCTCGTATATTTTTTACATCACAACTTATTTCACAAGTATAAAGGCAATACATATTTTTTTATTTTGTGTTCAAATTCGAACAAAATTCTACTTAATAAATATTTTAATACTGACACAACACGCACAACCTAAACCAGTGGACAGAGATTGAAATTTAAAGGAATTTTTAATATTCCTTGACTCTAGGGGTGCATTAAAGAGGTTTTTTTTGTAAATTTAATCCCTAAAGGGGTGAAAAATGGTGGTAAAGTTTGTATGAAGAAACATTTTTTTTGAAGTTATAATTATGACACTTTCTAAATATACTCATTATCTATAAAAAAACATCTCAAAAGGGGGTGAAGTGGTGGTGTAAAAAATGCTGAAAACCAATCGCCACTTTAATACCGTAGCTTGTAGCTAGAGAAAATGGTAACATCGTCCATATTTAGCTAGTAAACGTATAATAAATATTATTTCATTAATAAATTCTAGGGTCTGGTTATACCCTTGACATGTCGTATGATAAAGGGACACCAACGATATCAGAAAAGAGAATAGTCCAACAAGTGTCACATACTTCCTGTGACGAATAACCAAATGTCGTTTTGTTTGTACATTTTGTAAAGACAGTCTGTTTTTGTGGGACATCGGTGAAGGAGATGTCACTTCTCTACCAATTATGTACGCAAATAAATTAATCTAGATATTTAGTTTGGTATTTAATGCTTTAATTAATGGAAAGCTTGTGCCTAAATAATAATTATAATTCATTATACTATACTAAAATAAAGATAGTAGTTTACGCTGGTTTGGACACGTTCAAAGACTGAAGGATGAAAAATTGACTAAATATTAAAAGTACACACAATCGCCGAGCATTTATGAAAGGTATGATGAATAGAAGAAGCGAACGAGGTATTTCAGGATCGTAACTATCAGACTAATTTAATTATTTTTAAAAGGCGCCATCTGTTGGAGATCAGTTGAACTAACGGTGCGATTTTCCCACGGGTGATCTAGTCTATAATAAATAAAAATTAAATGCTATTCGTTGGTTGATAAGCGCTATTTTTTTAAATATTCGTAACAGCCTGAATAAGTTATTTAGGGAAAGAAAAATTGAAAAATTAGCCCCAAAAATTGGAAAAGTCGGGAAAATTCTATGGGATTTTTGTATGAACTTAAGACCATAATAGTGGATGAAAGGTAATATGGGCTCATGGAATAAATTTTAAGAGAATTCCACAAATAAATATTTCAAAATAGCGTCATTGAAGCCGGAACTTAGTCACGCGTCTTTCTGTTTACACGACTCTCAACGGGAAGTTTAGGAATCCTCAATACCTAAAAATATGTTTAAATATTTTAACTATCTGTAACTGGCACAGAATGTATTGAATGACAATTCAATATCAATATACTAGCTTTAGACTATGGATTCGCCTATGTGAAACTGTAATATATAAAAATAAAAATTAAATGATGTTCATTGGTAAGCGCATCACTTGAGAACAGCCGAAACGATTTAAAAATAATATCTTCACGGGTTGCCTCCCGGGAACCGTTGTTGGCCTCAGAGTACCCAGCGGAAGACACAGTCTTCCTCACTTAGCCGAAGATTTTTTGAGGCTATACCTAACGAGTGGCCAGCTCTGTTGAGATATTGTAGATGGTAAGATGGAAAAGCCTCTTTATATGGTTTATCGGATAATGTACATACATTTTGTAGTATAAAAACCCATTGGTACATGGTCGGATGTGGGGATCGAAACCGTGACTTCTCAGTTGTGAGCAAGTCTAAATAGGTAAGTCTAACTCTCGCCAAATAACTTGAGCTTTTTGTCATTCAGTAATGTCAACTTTAAAAAAAAGCTTAACTTATTTTGTTAGAGTTATATCTACCTGTAGCCTAACAAATTATATGGGTTAATAGGGGAAATCTCTAGGTTTGAAGGTCAACCCCAAACAAAACAAAAATGTTAGGGTAACTAACACACGATTTTTAAAGTTGAGAGTAAACTATGGGAAATAGTGAATTAGTAACGCGAGAATTTGGGGGAAAAAATTGGGGATTTGGATTGAAAAATAGACTCCACGGGTGAATGCTACGTAGTATTTTTTCTTTTTTATATTCAACATTTCGACTAAACATGAGCCGCCGTATTGTTGAACGCGTTGTTACAACGCTCCGTAACTACACCTACACCTAACTACGTAACTAAAGAGCAGTTTTGTAAAGCGGCTAGCCTTTACATTAAGCTACGATAAAAATAGCATAGTATTTTTATTTAGTAGAAATTAGAATAAAATAGACTGTAGATGTTTACAACATCGTTTGAGCACATTCAGATCACTTATTGCTGTAAATAACCCCTCTTAGAGCAATGACGCGTCTGTGCACTCAATGGACGTACGTACACACAAACATACACTCATCTATTTATATACGGACTCATCTGCAGATCGGGAGATTTTTGTTAATCATATAAAGTGAAAATAAACAGTGATGTAATTATCTCCAAAGAATATGCAACGTATTTCTCATAGAAAATTTTGATTCAAATAAATTTGACGATTTCTAAGAACTCTGAAAATCGTTCAAACAGACAAGTACAGATCAAATTTTTATTTATCAAAAAAGGTAATTTAAATAGTTTGTGAGAATATTTTATCTTTTTCTTTTTTCTTAAAGAGTTGCCTTACGGCTCCCGAAATCGTTGTGGCGGCATCGCTACTGTCTCACAATATTGAAATAGAAAATATTTAATAGATTGACATATATACAACTTTCCAGCGACAACTTGAATTGTTGTGTATGTATATTGCCTTTCTAGATTGGTGACTCCGACGTGATCGTTATTGGTCTCAGGGTACTATGGAAGATAGAGTATTCGTCTTTTAACCGATGGTATTTGTGTGGCTATATCCAAGGATTGGTCAGTTCTGAGGTATATATTTATTAAGGATTTGTGCTTATTTTGTGAATATAAAAAATACATAGCTTAACCATCCCTTCTCATACACTCACGTTCTGAAGACTACAAACTAAAACCGCCTAAGATGAAAGAAACAGATTTATTGGAATACGGCTCAAACGATTTCGAGAATTAAGAAATTTCTTTATAAAACACGTGGCAATGTAAGAGATGTATTCAAATTTGATGATCCAATCATAACTACAGCCTGACAAACTTATCTGTGCGTGCGGCGAACAATATAACTAATTGCTGCCATGTTGAAATGTCATTACTATTGTTAGTGTTTCTAGCTTTATGACATCGTTTTTGGGGATTCCACATCCGATCATGGCGGCGAACGCTTAAGTTTTCGTCATGGCGTGACGTGGAATCCAGTTTTGTGATGGTTGTGATTAGTTGACGACTGATAAGACATATCGCGGTCGGCGGGATTATCTTAAATACCGATTAATCGGCTATAAACACTATAAAGGCTATAATACTTGACATTGGCAAATCACCGATAAACATTGGTGGAGCCATAATAAAAGAAGAATCGTTTTGGCCACGAATATTGTAAAAACATCAGAGGTTCTCAAACTTATTTTGCCTACCGCCCACTTTGAAAATAAATTATTTTTCAGCGCCCCCCAATTTTATTTTACTTTACCACATCTTAAAAATCACAATGACATTCATTACTTTAATTTAATTATAGTGTGCTATATTAGTTTGGAGTTTAAACTTACATTCTAAAAGAGACTTTTTTACCCGATTACTTTATTTGTTGAAACCACTTAAACACCCCCAATTTTTTCTGGGCCCCTTACGGCCCCCCTCTAGGCCTCCAGCGCCCACAATATTCCAATAAATATGCAACTAAAGCGAGAAGTTAGTTTAAAACATGTGTGTAAGTTTGTTTTGAGGTTCCCGAGACCGTAACTATCGTACCTTGATGTATGATTTCCCCATTTTAAGGCAACCTTCTTATTATGGCAACACTAAACACGACGCCAGCGCCTCCACCACACGCACAGATAAGTTTGTCGGTCGGCCTGTAAACGACTGTAAATCGTTTAGATATTGGTTCAATGCTTGGAATCACCATTAGCTGACTCAAAGGTCATATGTTTAGTAAACATTTCTTACGATTCGTCGTAAGATAAATCGTAACATGTACAAACCGATTAAGGAAAACAACTTTAAAGGTACCAGATTTAAATATGGCAGCGGATACTTTATGTGTTCCAGGCTCCAGTGAACCAACACAAGAATCCTTTGATACTGACTTTGGAGTCAACGACTTTCTACAATTGCATCCGTTTTGGAAAAGACGTCATTGCAATTTTTACAAACGTGAAATATTGTTTGAAATTGTCGGTTGGAAATACATTTCAATTATTTGTTAACTAGCTTCTGTTCGTGGCTGCGCTTGTATTTAGGTACTATTTGTTCTTCTTTTTATTTTATAATGGCTCAACCAATGTTCATAGGTGATTAGCCAATGTCAAGTATTATAGCGTTTATAGCCGATTAAACGGTATTTAAGATAATCCCACCGACCGTGATATGTCTTAATAGGCTAATGGACACCACGGCCTATCCTGTAGAAGGAGCGCCGGTCGAATTCCAAGACATGTAGCAATAAATAATATAATAAAACGTTCTTTGAGTTCGGCTGACACTCCATGTCTACTAGAACCCCCCGGCCTTAGCCGGTCGGACGGCAAAAGACCGGACGGCATGACCATGGTGCCATGGTCTCGAGGCCGCGCCCTGGTGTGGGACGCCACATGCGTGGACACGCTGGTTCCAAGTCATGTCATGCAGGTGCCGCAGCTTCTGAGGCGGCACATTTAAAAATTCAAAAATATTCCTCGCTGCTAGATCACTTTGAATTTCTTGCTTTTGCGGTTGAGACTCTTGGTCCGTGGTCATCAGACTCCAAGAAGTTTGCTGATAAAATTGGTAAACTTCTCATGGAAAAGTCTGGTGATCACCGAGCTAAGAGTTTTTTCATTCGCCGCATAAGCTTGGAGATTCAAAGGGGTAAGTAACGCAGCGAGTGTTCTTGGCACGATTGGATTGTCTTCAGAGCTGGAGGAGGTATTCTATCTTTGATTCCTCCATCCTTTTTCTTTTTATTTTTAGTTTTAAGGTATTTAAGGTTTTTAAGATTTTTAATGTATATTTTAGATTTTTGTTTGTAGTGTGAATAAAAACTTCAAAGTTACATGTCTTAATAGTCGTCGACTAATCACAACAATGACAGCACGGACAGGATTAAACGGATTTCATTATTTGTTTAACCTTTTGACAGTCTGAAGTGCCTGACATAAGTGTCATATCAATGCCCAGTTTAACCGTAGGTCCTAGAAAGTCTAGAAAATCCACTAACAGATGATTTTCCAAAATTCTACCCTTAATTTTGTGAAAATGGATAATAAAGATATAAATAGTTGGCTTATAATATGACAGTTGTCGTCTATTTTCTTTTTAAATTTATCTCTTAGGGTCCTTGGCAGTCAGCCATCTTACTTCTGTCAAAAATATGGCAAATTTCAATAAATCCTAGAAAAATTAGTACTTTTATTTATACAACATTTTAAATTCAAATTGCTGATGGTTATTATTTTAAATAGGATTAAGCCATATTTTTATTATTTAGGGTTTTCATTATTTTTTTATTTAACAAACATTGCTAAAAAAACTATAGCTATTTAGAAGTCTTAACAACAAAAATATGGCTTAATCCAGTTTAAAATAATAACTATCAAAATACAAATTAATATACAAATTTTTCTATGATTAATTGAGATTTGCCATATTTGACAAAATAACGATTTGTTCGTCCATCAAAATGGCGCCCGAGAGGTTTTTTCTACACAAATCTTAACTTAAATTATGCTATTATACCTAACTATGTGTACGAAGTCGCAGGCAATTGGTAATCATTAAACATTAAAAACCTTTTAAAAAAAGTGCACCGACTTCAAAAATTTTGCACTGAAAAGTAAGAAATAATAAATATTTCGTCGTAGAATTTGAAGACGGTTGGTGCTTGATATATATATACGGTCCGAATTGAGAACCTTTTCCTTCTTTTTTTGGAAGTCGGTTAAAAATCGTGCTCCAGAGGACACGTCGCAGCTCTTCTAAAACTATCAGATTCTTACATCTGTTAAAAAGTGACATAAATCTGCTTCCATCAACTGGCAAAAAGTGGACACTGTTACTGGTGTCTCTGAAGGTTTTGCTGATAGACATAGTGACGTCATCATTTAGGTTTCAAAACAACTAGTACCACGGCTCTTAACGTGCCATGTGGTACTACCGGTTAGATAATGAGTTGAGAAATGGGGCAGAATCGCAACTTTTCAGGAATTTTTAAATTGTTTTTTTTTGAAATAATAATATAATTGCCTTTTAAAAAAAAGTGTACCGACTTCAAAAATTATGCACTAAAAAGTGTGCTTTCCGAAGGCAAATGCAAAAGTCACTATAAAAAAATATCCAAATCGCTTCAAGTGTGCCTACAAAATTTTAAGAGTACCTACTCGATTTCTCCAGGATCCCATCATCAGATCCTGACCTGATGACTTTGGGACCACCTGGAAAGTATACCCTTTCAAGTAATCGGGGAACATAAGTACATACAAAAAAATAAAAGATTCCGACGAATTGAGAACCTCCTCCTTTTTTTGAAGTCCGTTAAAAGAAGCTTTTTTTACTGTTGACTTTGGCCACACCTCAAGGTAATGCCGTGTCTGTTAAACACCTGCAGTTTGACTTATAAAGTAAAGTTAAACCATAGTAAATTCATTGAATTAATCATATGTAGGACATGAATTGCCGTTGCGGCCAAAGTCGAGTGCCAGAATATATTTCAAGCGAAAAAATCTCAATGAAATTTTCAGTGGCCAGAATTTCTGTGATGAGTTTATATTATAATACTTTTAATACACTTGTCAACTAATTTTCATATTTTTACAGCTTCAAAATTTAGCGATCTAAATAAATGAGTCTCGCATGACACGTCATGTTCAATATAGTCTTCAGTATGAAATAAGAAGAATGAAAGAAAGAATGCGGAGTGAAAGATGATGCTGTGACTAAAATGAAGAAAAATAGTTTTGGAGACGTTGAAAGAATGAAGGATGAAAGATGAAGTGAAAGGAAATGCTGGCAGTGGACGACCTAGGTGTTCTTTTATTGAACAAGACTTTCCGCTCTTGGCTTCGCCTGTGGATCTATTCGAACAATATAAAATATAGCCTAATGTCACTCAGGGATATCGTAGATTTGTACTAGTGAATGAATTTTTAAAATGGGCACAGTAGTGTTTTAGTTTATTCATTACGAACAAATATACAAAAAATCAAATTCTACCTACCCCTCTTGGGATAAAAGGCGTGATAATAGATAGACTAAGAATAAGATGTAAATTTGAAACTACTGAATCGATTTTTAAAATTAATGATCCCGGCCATTATACCAATGGGTATTTTTTAATTAAAAACTTATGTACCTACATAATCCGACAAACCACACTTAGAGGCTTTTCCATCTAAATATACCTCAACAGAACACTTAGGTATAGCTTTACAAATACCATCGCCTAAACTAGGGAGACTTAGTCTTCAGCTGGGTACCCTAGAACCAATTTTTCTCGGGTGAAACCGGAGCGAAATGCTAGCTATTAGACAGCACAATCAATATAATATAAATGCACAGCTATAGGTAGAGACTTGAAGAGCATTAGTATGGTTTCTTGACTTACATTAAAGACATGGTAAAGAAAGTGTAAGCATCGGTCATTCATGTATTATGTCATTATGTTACGTGGAAAAGTTCGGTGACTTTGATTCTTGGCGATAGGCTTTCCACTGTTGAGACGAGGAAAAGTGATCTACATAAATATGGCTAAGGGAAACATATTTTTCTAACTTAGGGTACCTACCCATCATCTTACTGAAGGAATGGCCATCTTTTTTTTAGAGCATCTAAGTGTGGTTTCTCGGATTATGTACATAAGTTTTTAATTTTTAGCAGCAAAGCTGTGTTGTTATTGGATCAATCTAAATAAACAAATCTGCATGAATTTATGTAGATATTTATATGGTCTGGAGTTCATACAAAAGTCCCATAGAAAGCACTATTAATTTGTCCCGAATTTTCTAATTTTGCGGTAAATTTTAAAATATTTCGTTCCCTAAAAATCTTATTCAGACTATTACAAACATTAAAAAATTATTATGTATTGCCATTATTAAGATCGAGCAAAAAATGCAAAAAAAAACATGTTTCTTTTATGGGGACCCCCTTTTATTTTTAACTTTATTTTATTTTTATTATTTGTTGTTATAGCGGCCATAGTAATACATATTCTATGAAAATATTAAGTGTCTACCTATTACGGTTCAAAAGATACAGCCAACAGCCCTGTGACAGACGGACGGACGGACAGCGGAGCCTTAGTAGTAGGGTTTCCGTTGTCACCCTTTGGGTACGAAACCCTAAAAAGAATAGCAATTAATTTTTATTTTTATAGATTTACAACAAAATAAGTTAATTTAAAAAAAATACTAGGACACTTACAAAGCGCGTTTGTCTGTAAAATACAGCCACCCAGATGTAATCGTATTTTCAGATATTTCTACACCTATTTCCTAAATTTTCTTCCAAAATTAAACAATTTGGCCCACACAACTGTGAGTTTCGGTCGTAACTACAACCAAATATAGGAACAGTACAAGGAATATTAAAGTATCAAATACAATTTTTATGCAGTACCGCATAGTGTTGTGATGTCACGTGTTTGGCTGAATAATTGATAGCCAGAGCCACTGGCCTGTGTCTAGAGGCTCTTCCGGTTCAGCCACGATCAGCCACGATCAAATAAACATTATACTTTTCTGTGAGAAAAGTTTAAGTGCGAAATTTCGTACCGATGTACTATTTGAAATATTTTCTTGTAGGCTTCTGGAATAAAAAGACGTCTGTTATTAACTACGCAGTCCACGGTTTGATCCCGGCCATGCACATTTTATAATTAAAAACTTATGAACATAATCCGACAAATAACCGTCTAAGTATATATGTCATGGACCAAGTGATTAATGAGGTCAATATTTATAATGCCCGGGCATTATGAATAATGGCTATCTATATCAGGCAAAGTGATTAATTATTATCTAAACTTCATTATTTATCACATTGTCTGGTCATTATGAATATTGCTACCGAACCATTAGGCAATTTGATAATAAAGCTACATTGAACGGGGTGCGGGGAGGGAAACTATCGCGTGACACGCGTTGACCAATCAGAGACCGTTGTATGTATTGGACAGTTGGTCCATAACATATATATCTTAATAGAACTAGTTAGGTATAGCCTCACAAATACCATCGGCTAAAAGAGGAAGACTTGGTCTTCCGTTGGGTGCCCTGGAGGACCGATAACACGGTTTCGGGAGCTGTAAGGTGACATGTGAAGAAACACCTCAACACTCGTTAGATAACCTGAGGTTACGTAAGAAAAGTTTGTAGCCAATGATATTTTAGAGATATTTTAAGGTCAAAAAGACTTTTTTGTCAGACTATGTACATAAGTATTCCATATATATGTATTATGTATAGTGAAATTGATAATGAACTAAACACCAGATGAAACTCTCGATTAGGGGAAATTATGTTTCGTTCCTATCATTAATTATAATTATTACGTTTATATTTTAGCATAATCTCCATATAAATATAAAACGGAAGAAAAATACAGTGGTACGGATAAGAAAGAAAGACGAATTTGAAATGATTACGTAACAATAAAAAAAAATCGATATGAATTTATGTTTCTTATGCTTCAAAGTGTCTCCTCCGTAACTTTTTAAATAAAACTAATAAAAATCTAGCAACAATGAAAATTATGACGGGCACCATCCTGCGTTGTCTAGGGTGGGGCCCAGGAGGTCATGTACCCAACAGCTTTAATTGGTTGAAATGATATCAAGTTTTTTATCGAAAGTATTTTTGAACTTTTAAAATAATTGTACTTGAGTCTTATTTATTGCCCTCTAAAAAACTAGGATCCCCTACTTTCTATGCGTAGCCCGACATGAATTAAAAATGAATTTATAATGAATTAAAAAATATAAGAGAGAATCCTACAATATAAGGTCATGATTAGAAATGTTCCGAGTCGACTGGCCAGGTCAGTGGTAGCAGGCGCACGCCGCCCGCACTGTGCGCTCCAGGAATAGCGCACAACTGGGTTAATACCCGACAGTTTTTTTACGCCACACGCCAGACGCTAAATGCTTAGGTACAACCATACTTCATATTCATGACAGAATTTGAGGTACACAAGCAAGCCTGCGTCGCGTTGCTGCAATTAATTGGCATAGAGTTGTCATTTCTTAAAAATAAATATATCTATTATTAATAAGTATGGGGCGAAGGGTATTAATTTAGAACAAACTTGTGGCTGTAGATTCTGGGTTTAGGTATTTACAACATTTTGGCATTTCAGTCTTAGTGTAGGTAAACTCTATTATTTTGTATAAAATAATGTATTTGTATTTCGGAAATATTAATTACTGAACTAATTTTCGTGAATCCATTTCGGAAGAATTTTATCTTTTGAGCAATAAATAAATCATCAAAATAATTGGCGGAGAAATGATCTAACAATATTTAAAAAAAAATTAAACTGTTTTAAAGAATAGGGGTTTTGACAACTTTTAGCTAAAGTTTATTATACCTAATAAAATAATTAGTAAAATCTTATTCTATTTGTATTCTCATTTAAAAAATCATCATTGTTAAAATTCCCGCAAAAACTGGGCGCTATGATGACGTCACATTCACGCAAAACATTTTAGTTACAGATTAGATAAAATAACAAGAAAATAATTTAGTTAGTGACAGATTCACAGACAGTTATTATAATATGTTCATTTGTGGTTATTTATCTGAAATTTAGATGAATAAATTGCTTGCCATCTTCTGTTCAATATAGACAACTGGCAAAAAGTGGACACTGTTACCGGTGTCTCTGGCAGTGTTATGTGTAGATGGATGTGATGTCACTTCCCGTTTGCGGTCACGTGAGCAGAAATATGAATTAAATATTTTTCATTTATAAATTAAAAAACAAATAAATAAACATTATTTCAGTGATTTTACGTTACTATATAAAAATAATGTCTATTATATTTTTTTACTATCAACACACTCCTATTATTAAAGAAACAGAAATACCGGTAACAAATTCCAAAAAAATATCTTACAGAATTTCAGCCATCGCCAAATTTTCAGCTAACAGATTCAACAGAAAGCATGAAGCTCATGTGTAGATTCGACTCGTCCTTTTTTAAGGACAAAGTAAAGGCTTTTTTTGAAGCAGTTCATACAAACTTTCTAACAAGAAAATGGTACAGTGTTCTATCTTAGTTCAATAGCATTCCGCAGCTAATTCAAAGTCATAAAATAAATGTTTAGCACAAAAGAATCTTTGATGATGATATTGGAGATGTTCGCTTATAAACTCGTTCCAATCGCAATTTAAATGAGGACCGCACCATAAACGATCTCTTGTTTAAGCGATAAATCGATAATAATGGATACGTTAGTGTCTGCTTTGCATCGGTAGTTGCTATTCTGCAACTTGAATCGAGAACAGATTGAGATTGCCGATTTATTTTATTTTTACCAATTGTAAGGGTTGTCTTGCAATGATTTTTGTTCATCCAAGAAACGCTGTGATGTATTGATATCTACGAGTAAGGAAAGATTCGTTTATTACTACTTATATATTAGAGATAGACATACACTACCGCGGACTTTTTTGTAGATAATTTTATTGCACACATTTCTTTTCTACATTATTTTGTTATATCTCTGACGGATTAGACAGCATACGCCATTAAAACTCGTTGGAGCTAACCTTTTCCACGACTTGATTCTCATAAGGGCCCTATCCCCATAATTTGTATGGGGATAATATTATTCACAATTTCTCTGTAAATAATCCACCTGTGTCACTGTAATTTAGCATATAGTTACTTATTCAATATATCTAAGTGAAATAGTCGTTATTTTTTCAATTGGTTCATTATTATTTTGAATTTTCAATAAGTTACAAAAAAACGCAAGACGTTTAATTAAAGGGGTATAGTATAGTATAGTATAGTATAACAGCGATTTAAAAAAAATAAGAGCTTTGTGATTATGAAAGAGAAAACGGGGGCAAAGTTTAACCACCTATATTTCCTGTTCTATAAAACCCATTGAAAAAATAACAGTTATTTCACGTAGATATATTGAATAAGTAACTATATGCTAAATTACAGTGACACAAGTGGATTATTTACAGAGAAATTGGGAATAGTTTATCCCAGAAAAATTATGGATATAGGAGCCTAGCCTTCACGCCAGCTAAACATAGGGATAGACAAAATGTATGAAGCACGTTTTTCCTACATATCTTTGATAAATGCTAAATTCTCTATTCTTTTTTATTCTCTACTAGGCGGAACATTGACATTATTGGTTACTGCTCCGCTCCCAAAAGAAGTAGCGTGATGTTTTATATACATAAGCTTTCCTTGTGAATGAGTCTATCTATTAGTGAAAACCGTATCAAAATCGGTCCAGTAGTTTTTCAGATATACCAACGTCCATTTTTATATATAGGAGATGAAGTCAATAAAGAACATATTTGTGTTTATACACAATCTGATATGTTTTATGGCGGTATTCGATCGGAACCAGCAGGTCTCTTTAAGGAAATGAGAAGGAGTGGGTTCGGGTCTTTAGGAAGAAAGTCACGATGCCGCTGTTATATTAGAAAACCCTGTCTGACACAAAACTGACGCAATATTATGAAAAAAAGAAGTTATTTATTAAAAAAGTGTATGAAATTATACGTAAAATTCTCCTAAAATTGGATTTACGTGTCTTTAGAATTAGGTTTATTAGGCCATATGGCCGGTGCCTAGCAGCATTGTTTGGAAATTCAAGCGTGTCACGACTAACAATATAAAAAACAGTATTTATTTAAATAAAGGAACGATGTCATTAGAGAAGAATACGGAATGAAATATGATATTGTTACTAAAATGAAGAAAAGTAGGTAGTTTATGCTGGTTTGGTCGTTGAAAGAATGAAGGATGAAAGATTGACTAAAAAGGTTTATATGGCTGAATTGAAAGGAAATGCTGTCAGAGGACGACCTAGGTGTACTTTTATTGAACATATAAAAATTTATTGATCGAAAGCAATATTAAAAGCACACACAATCGCCGAGCATGTATGAAAGGTATGATGAATATAAAAGAAGCGAAAGAGGTATGTCAGGATCGTAACAAATGTCATGCGAATGTCTATGCCAACCCCTCTTGGGATAAAAGGCGTGGTGATAGATAGATAGATAGATTAAATAAAGGATTTTTTTAAACATAATCAAAAAGTTATGTTATTATTAAATTACATTATCATTCATAACCTACCTGCCTAATTATTTTTTTAATGGCAATAATTATTTATTAGGTACCAGCCGTGCGAGCCAGACCGTGTAGAGAGAATCTATCTACGTAGACATAATCTCAGTTAGAAAAAGAACGATTTAATGTTCCAAAGCAAGAAAATATCGTCTAATGAAGAAAAAAACCGCCTTAAAAACCAAAATGTGCTTTCCGAAAGCAAATGCAAAGTCACTATAAAAAAATACCCAAATCGCTACAAGTGTGCCTATAAAATTTGAAGAGTTGTTGATTTCTCCAGGATCCGATCATCAGATCTGATGACCACCCTTACAAACAAAAAAAATCCCAAATCGGTCCGGATAACATGAACGAACCTCCTCCTTTTTTTGAAGTTCGGTTAAAAAGGACCGGTTTCCGCGACGCTACTTTTTGTCCTGCTTTGTCACTAAGGAGAATTATATCTTTTTCTTTGTGAAATTTTGTCTATGTAGAGAGTCTTTCTACACGCGTCATGCTCGCAAAGCTGTACGTATCCAAATAAAATTTTCGTAGAAATTGAAAACTAAATATTGAAGTAAAATTAGTAATGTTAGTCACAGTTATATGAAGTATGGCCGTGACCTACCTTACGTAAAATACTTTATCTTCTAAAAAGTAACAATTTAGTTCGATAAACACATAAAACACGCTGAGCCGAGATCCAAACTTTTTGTATCCTCTCTAAAAGGGTTTATTTGCAATATTTATTTCCAGTCTGTTTTTATTAGTAAAAATTCTAGGGATTCTCCGACTAATCGGAAAAGCCGACTATTCAGCACATATCATGATACCGATCAAGTGTGAGTCGGACTCGCACTCTCAGGGTTCCGTATGCACTAAGGTCAGACCAAGTTTGACGCCTTTGATACGGAATCCTAAAAACGCACATTGAAAAGGGCTTGTGTTTAAGCGGCGCCCAAAAATGTATCTATTTTAGTACCAAAAAAACTAAACGGTTACCAAAATGGATGAATGGTCACCAAATTACGTTTCCTAAAATATTATGAAATATATCCATTTTTGGTATTATTGACTGCCATAAAAATATATAGACGCCTTTAAAATACTTCCTAACCTACCTACCTTACTTGGTGACCATTTATCCATTACTTGGTGACCATTTATCCATTTTAGAAACCAAATAAAATATTAGTACAAGGCGTGCGATTTTTCTGATGTTTTTTCTATTGTTTTGGATCATAATATGATATACTTTAGGACACTTTTAATAGTGTCAATTATTTTATTTGGAGTTGTTTATTTTATTTGGTGCCTAAGCTTAGAGTCTTAAAAATATTTTTGGTGTCCGCGTAAATTATACCCATTGAAAAGGTCCGAAAAAGTTAATCTGTAAATTTCAGTAATCTTGGTAAATAGCACAGTTATTGTAAAGTTTCGTGAAAAGTTCTTGAAACATGTCTTGACCGTACTGTTAACACTTTGTAGACGGTTCTATTTTAAACTACTGTACTTTGTATTATTATATACAAGCTTCTGTCTGCGGTTTCACCCGCGTGGAAATAGATCCAAAAAGAAATAATCCCGCGGCTGTAATTTGCCCTTCCCCCGCCCGCTTTCGCGGTATAAAAAGTAGCATATGTCATTCTCTGACCCCTAAACTAGCACTATGCAAAAAATCATGTCGATCCTGTGAAAAACAAAAACAAATCTATCCCACGGGAAACATACATTTTTCCGGGATAAAAAGTAGCCTATGTGCCAAATTTCATCCAGATCCGTTCAGCCGTTCTGGCGTGATTGAGTAACAAACATACATAGATCCATACAAACTTTCGCGTTTATAATATTATATAGTGGGATATAATCACGCATTTATTCTATCAGGGTACGCAGAGAAAATGAGGTGTTTGTCTAACTAGTATAACTGTAATGCATACTCCGGTCAAGTGTGAATCGAACTTGCGCTAGTTTGTTCCTGCGCCATACAGCTGCACTCAAACTTGGTCCGACTCGGACTTGGCCGGTTTTTTTTCTTATGGCACAAAAAGCATTATTTTATTCTACAGATTTCCTAGCCTAAATAAGCCCAAAAGGATAAAATAAGCTAACACCAAGAAGAATGAATGCGAGGTTAAGTAGCCGACACTCGCAGCCTATTAAGAACCAAACAATAAAATATAAATAGCCCATCATTACCAGTTTAGACAAACGTTACAAGTTTTTAGTGTCGATGTCGCCGCGGACTAATTCCGTCGACCCGATCTACTAATGACTCGCTTTGGGGTTGCCACCATATATATATTTAAATTATTATATATACGCTAGCAGACGTTGTCCTGACCAAACGTTGGCTTGCCTGCTATTTACTTTCCTTTGTTGTATTTAAGGTATTTAATTGGATAAGGATTACTACTGTATTGGTTAAAATCGCTTCGAAAATTAGCCATTATTTGTCGTAAAAAGTAAATGACAAAAAAATGTTATTGTGGGATATCCATAAGAGATAGACATATACCATCGCGGAGGTTTCTGTAGACCTATTCAATGTGTACAATACTTAGTACATTATTTTGATAAATCTCGTAGGGTTCAGCCTGCGTTTGCAATGTAAGCAGAAAAAATGTAATTATTTACGACATCACATTAGAAACTTCAAAAATAACAGTATTTCTCCACTATTGAATGGATGTTATTATTCATATAAACCTTCCTCTTTAATCACTCTATCTATTAATAAAAACCGCATCAAAATCCGTTGCGTAGTTTTAAAGATAGAAGAAGAGCATACATAGGGATATAGGGACAGAGAAAGCGACTTTGTTTTATACTACAAAAAACAACAATATCCTACCTCGCTTGACTCGACCTCATCAGCTCAGCTGAATTGATAGTAATTACCTACTTTTTAAAATTCTCAAATTTCTCAAGTTTCTAAATCTGCTAATAAGTCGCCTTAGGGTTGTCTCCGCATACAAATATAACTCCATCAAGTTTAAGGGGTATCGTCACGAACCTGTTAATGTGTTCCAATTACAGTTACCAATAATAGAAATATAGCTAAATAACTTAGTAGACACTTTAAAGCAAGTTATTCAGAGCTTGCTAACTATTAAATTTGGTCGGTTTATATAGGTATTGTAACGATGGCAGAAAGTTGTCAACATTAACAAATGTCAGGTTCTTTGTTACGGTCTATAATGAAAAAAAAAATGTCCACTAAAATCCGTGAAAAATATTATATTGCTTTCCAGCAATCAGTGAGATTGATTTCGTGAAAAATTACGGAAGTGTGTAACAGGAAGCCGGGGAAGCACGCGCATTTTATTTGACCAATGAGCGCGAGCGGTGGTAGAGTTGGCCGTAAGATAGTACCAACCCATTTTCCGAGAGGTTGGTACTGTGGCAACAGTGTGTGCGTGTGAGTGACAACAGAAAGGGAAATAGAGAAGGAGAACGCATCACCTACAGTGTTGTGTATAAAGTGTTAATGTTTTCAGAATATAATGTTAATGTTGCTTATTACCAAGTACTTATTACTGTAAGGTTCGCTCGTTTTTTTACTATTTTCTCCGTTTATTTTACAAATATAACTTTTGAAATATTCAAGTTTAAAAGGAGACGGTATAAATGCGACACTCAGCTGGCAACACACATGTAAAGTTTCAAAATTGGAACGGTGTTAAATGGCTGTCAAACTGCATGATAAAATAGCCACGGGAATGTAAGCACGGGAACACGGGACCGTAAAATATGGTGCGAGGTTGTTGGTGATTTATTGTTGCTTTCGTTTATGGGGTTTATTTTATATTAGTTAACACGCGTTATAACAGTAAATTTTACTACGCACTTTTTAGACTGAATTTCCGTTTTTCTCAATTTTATACGGTATACCAAAATCATTTATAAGTTTAAATTAAATACATTACAATACAAAAAATATAACTTTGAGTTTCTTGTTTTTGCGGTGGAGACTCTTGGTCCGTGGTCATCTGACTCTAAGAAGATTGCTGATAAAATTGGTAAATTTCTTATCGAAAAGTCTGGTGATCATCGAGCTAAGAGTTTTTTCATTCATAAGCTAGGGGGTAACGCAGCGAGTGTTCTTAACACGGTTGGACTTTCTTCAGAGCTGGAGGAGGTATTGTACCTATGTTTACCTGTTGTATTACGGTTCCAGGGTACCCAGCGGAAGACCAACTCTCCCTCGTTTAGCCGATGGTATTTGTGAGGCTATACCTAACGAGTGGCTAGTTCTGTTGATATATTTAAATGGAAAAGCCTCTAAGTGTGGTTTGGACACGTTGAAAGAATGAACGATGAAAGATTGAGTAAAAAGGTTTATATGGCTGAATTGAAAGGAAATGCTTGCAGAGGACGACCTAGGTGTACTTTTATTGTACATATAAAAAATGTATTTGATCGATTGAAATATTAAAAGTACACACAATCGCCGAGCATGTATGAAAGGTGTGCTGAATATAAAAGAAGCGAAAGAGGTATGTCAGGTTCGTAACAAATGGCATTCGATTGTCTCTGCCTACCTCTCTTGGGATAAAAGGCGTGATGATAGATAGAATAGAATAGATTTAGGAAGTTAGGATGGCAGGTGATCAGTTTATATTTTGGACTTACCACAAATTTAGGTTTTATAATTTCATTATGGGTTCACTTTTGATGTAAGCTAATTCTCATATGAGTTCAACTGGTTACACGATAAAACATTTGTAAATTTCATTCGGTAATTTATAGCAGTCGCTCTCTTTTAAAATAAACATAAGCCAGAACCTAATTGTTTTATAAATACCGATTTCCTACAACTAAAATAGATGTTACTATATTTTGATGATTGAATTATGAAATCTATTTGAATAAAAAATAAATTTTCTTTCTTCACGGGTTGCCGTACAGCTCCCGAAACCGTGTTACGGTTCAAGGGTACCCAGCGGAAGACCAAGTCTCCTTCGTTTAGCCGATGGTATTTGTGAGGCTAACCTAACAAGTGGGCAGTTCTGTTGAGGTATATTTAGATTGAAGTGTGGTTTGTCGGATTATGTAGGTACATAAGTTTTTGATTAAAAACCCATTGGTACATGGCCGGGATCCAGGATCGAAGCCGTGGTCTGCCTAGTTAGTACTGGACCGATTTGTTTTTTTTATGTTCGTAAAGGAATGTTTGTCGAATAATGATTTCGCACGTGGAGCTCATATTAACTTACATTACCTGAGTTCATACAAAATCTCCTAGAAGAAAGCATATTCAGTTTTTCCCGATTTTTCCGGGCGACATTTCCAATTTTTCTTTTCCTAAAAACCTGATTAAAGAAAATAGCCAAATCTAACCAAAACTTTATTTTAAATCTTATCCAAACAAAATATGCAGTAAATACTCTGATTTTCTTAATTTAATTTCAACAAACAATTTCCGTTGTGCTAATTTCCGAGCTAATGTTTTCTAAAAAGAAACTTCCCATTGGAATCTAAAATAAGTCACATTTGTCTATGCAGGCCGCCGAAACGAACTATGCAAACAAACTTTTTCGCTGCAAACCAAGTAATTTATGAACGTAAATAATTGTGAATCACATAATGAACAGGTTAGTGTTATTTGCAAGGTTGCCTGCTTGGACTGCAAGGTTGAGACTACGGTATTCAGCCTAATTTGTAAAATGTTATTTGTAGCGAGTTTATAGGTAGGTATTGAGTTAATTTTTTTTATATTTATTAACATTATAACACAAACTCCTCCGCCGCGTCTGTCTGTCTGTGTCCGTTTCACGCAAAACTACTAAACGGATTTTGATGCGGTTTGAATTATTAGATAGATCTATCAGTATTTGTTAATCAATTTGGTCAAGAAGTTAGCGCCAGTGCGCTTTTGTGGTGTATTTGTAGGTAGAATAAAATTATCTACAAATAAGTCCGTGATAGCATATATCTATCTCTAAGTAGTTACAAGCGTAATTATAAATTAAGTATTGTGTGTGCAGATATCTCTAAGTATTTAAGCGAACTTCAAAACAGAAGGAGGAGGTTTTCAATTCGTCTGAATCTTTATTTTTTTTTATGTATGTTCCCCGATTATTTGAAGACGCCTGGACCGATTTGGATTTTTTTTTTGTTTGAAAAAGGTGGTCCCTTTTTTAGTGTAAATTGGTTCTGTAGTTTTTTAGAAATTTTGGACTTTATAAGTACATTTTTCTTAATATCTCGATGAAATATGTACCCATTTTGACGACTTATTTTTTTAAGGATATAGTAATTTTTCGACATTATCTACAGACATAATGACGAAAATCGGTTTAGTAGTTTTTCAGAAATTCAGTAATTTGTCTGTTTACGGCTGAAAATTATGTATCAGAGAAAAGCCTTAGCAACGATTGCTATTGACACGAAGTTGTCCATTTTTGTATCGACGGTGGTCTAACGGCTAAAGGTATGGTATGGTATGGTGCAGCTCAGGATGCAAATGGTTCAAATCCCATCCGCAGCAGTTTTTTTCCATTTTTGTTTTTTATTTACGTTATTATTTGTCTCTCAGGGCAGCAGAAAAGGGAAAAATAAATTAACTTTAAAAAAAAAGTGTGCCGACTTCAAAAATTTGCACTGAAAAGTAAGAAATAATAAATATTTCGTCGTAGACTTTGAAGACGGTTGGTGCCATTCCCTCTAATGGCGAAAAATAATCAAAAAAATCAAAATGAAATTACACTAATAAAAAATGCTATCTATTAATTTTATTAGAGATTAGTTCTTTAAACTAAAGGTGCGAAATTTCAAAAAAACAGTTCATCTGGTTAAAATTATATTGTTGTAAATCTATATTTTCCTGGGCGAAGCCGGGGCTGGGTGGGCTTCAAAGAGTGAAAGACTCAGCTTTGAAAAAATCGATCAGAAACGATTTTGTTCTATTGAAATGCAAGCTCTAATTTTACCAATCACTTTGGTACAAACAGGAATAGTCTGTCCGTATTTAGAAGTTCCAGCTACATTCAGATTTAAAGTTGAATAAGCATAAAGCGAGGAATCTCATATTTTTTTCTGAAGTTTTGTTGTTAGCGCAATGAACTCAGTAAACGGCGCGGCTTATTTTATCGATATCTCTTTAAAAAGTTGTTAGATAAGATAGACCAAGATTCACGTACCAGAAACATGAGAAAGAACTAATTCACAAAAAATCGGTTTTGCGAAAATACACAATTCTCTTCTACTATTATACAAAAACCATTAGAAATAGCAGTTGTATAAAGTATGTGAAATTATCTATAAAATAAATATGAGAAAATGGTACCTACATTTAATATATTCGGTTGAAAATACGCGTGAAATTGATGACTTTCAGGGTTTCATAAAACTTAGACGTAACTGATTTTCATATTTAAAAAAAAATCATACTGTGTCAAATATTTATCTTTCGAAAGCTATTTAAATTTCGAAACTAAGATATATAGTTATCGCTTAATTTAAGAGGATCGTGTAGCTCAGCGTACGCAGCGAAATAGGTATTTAGAAAATCATATTCTGTCTCAAGCGCGCTCTTCCCTCGGGCATCAGTGCGATAGAGAACACTGCAGCTCGTGAGTGTTCGTAGGTATGTTCTTTGTTGAAAATTGCGTTTTGGGGGAAAACGATTTACACCTACTAAACTATAACGAAACCTTATAATTTTGGTGTCAAACGTTTTAGCAGATTATAATCTACGTACGTAAGTTTTGCTTTTTTTGAAATTTTGCTTTGTTTCTCAAATACAGACGGTTTATTACGAGCAAGTTATGAACCAAAAAAACCGAGATTTGAGGGGCTTATAACTTTTGACCTATTACGAATTTTGAAAAAAGGAAAAAATACGTACGTAGTTTTTCATTATGTCAGTAACATATTACAAAATCGTTAAAATTAAATGATATTTAGGGGTAGTAAAACGTTTTCTCCGTTTGTATGGACGTGGACGCGGTACACTACACTCTTAAGAAGTCGTGACACATGTAATTTGTCAAGTATGGGACAAAAATTATGAGGCGTCTCCTTAAATTTTTATTGTAGACTTGTGAATAAGCGTGTGTGTCATTATCACTAGAAATTATAAAACAAAGCCCACCTCCGCGTCTGTCTGTGACCTTTTTTGCTGTTTTTACTATTATGTAGGTTGATTCACCGGGAAGGTTTATGAGTATTAAACATAGACCAATCATGTTTAGGAGCTGAGCATTAACAATATAAGTGAATCAGGTCGGGAAAAAGCGTTTTCATGGCGTATGCTGTCTAATCCGTCAGAGATATAACAAAATAATGTAGGAAAGAATTGTTTACAATAAAATTATATTTTTAATAGATAAGTTGTTATAAGCGTATTTATGTATGTTTTCAAATTGTTTTAAACCCATTTTGTACCTGGGATTGCTAGTCAGTTCATAAATTAGTTATGAAACAATGATTGAAGACACTGTCTAGCCTTGGCCAGTATTCTACTTATGGCGGGTGAAATTTAGTTCAAATAAAGTAACAACGCTAAGTGATCGTTACTCTGGGCTCCTATTAATTAGAAGAGCGGTGTTTTCTTTTCGCATTTTCTATTTATTGCACCAATAGCTATTGACCGGAGCTTCGCCCGTGTGAAAATAGTACACAGAATAAGTTTTTTTATACCCGTTTTTACTCGTGGAATTTTAAATAAGGAACTTTGACATAATTGGTTACTTCTCAACTCCCAAAAGACGTAACGTGATGATTTATATACTTAAACCTTCCTCGTCAATCAATCTATCTAATCGAGAAAACAGTAACAAAATCGGTGTAGTAGTTTTAAGTCTATAAGGCACAAACAGATTTTTGGGTTTCGTATTATCCGGTGAAAAACTGAACCTTTACAGGAAGGATCACTCTTGTGTCTGTCTGTCCGTCTGTCACAGATTATTTTCTCCGAATCTACTGGACGTAGATTGAAATTTGGTATGTAGAGTTTAATGAGCGAATCACCGACGTATAGCGTAAATAATTGAATTTTTATTTTAGAGAGTAATTTTAGGGGGGAAATTAAAAAGTTAAAAAAAAAATCTGCATCATGTGACATAAGAAAATATACGATAATTAAGCGCTATAATCATGCGTAATGAAAAATTTGAAACTTGGTTAGTAGAGGGTTACTCTCTAAATTTGAAATCTTTTTAAATACAATACTAAATATATTTAATTTATATTGCTAGATTTAGTAAAAATTGTCGTATCTGGTTACTGATCTCATGAATGTCTTACAGTAGTCGACTGTGATGTGTAACATCTATAGATACTAAAAAAATAGAATATTCCAATCATACATCTAAAAAAAATTTTTAAAAAAATTTACTTCCGGTTACGAATATATGCCACATAGAGAGAGCTAAGATGTTACACATCAAAAACCGTGCTTATGTTGTGTTATTATATAATTAAAGTTAAATCCTAATATAATATATTATGATCAGACTTTTAATTAATAATTATAGAGGCTAAAAAGAAGAAATGGGGTATAAGTGTGTAAATAGACGAAAACATTGGAATTTGGAAAATGCTCTAAACGTTTTTTGTAACTGTGCTATTTAACATTTCACAAAAGAACAAAATGTTTGTTCTTTGTTTGTTAGTTAGTTGCACGTTAACATAGAGCAACGGATCCATGTGTTTTTTTCACAGTGAAGAGGTAGTTGAAGGGCCGAAGAGTGACATACATACCTAAGCTACTTTTTATGACAGAAATCCTTAAGGATAAATTCTATTGTCACATTTCCAAAAATTTCCAGCAAAGCCCGGGCGGAAAGCTAGTTTTAAAAGATACTAACATTAAAGAATGAACCATGAACCGTGTAGAATATTAAGAAAGTCACAATTCCGATCTGATTCCAATCCAGATCTCAGATCAGAGTTAACGAGTAACCACCATTTCCCAAAGGGCCTGCTAAATGTTTAATATATGGGATACAAGAAGTAACGACGGCCGAGGCAATATGTTTAATATACGTCGAAACCTCTTTATCTCGAACCTAGCTCTCAATAGATGGGACTTGAGTCGTAATTTCTGTTTTTTGCGGTTGTTTACTGCTCCGCTCCTTTGGGTCGTAGCGTGATGTTATATAGCTTCCTTTCTCAATAATTTTATTATTAGTATTAAAGTAAGAAATATATGTTACTAATTAAATTACGAATCAAACAAATTACATTGTTTTTGTAATTGTTTACATTGTTATAATTTATTTTTCTTTCTTTACGGATTGCCTTAAAAGCTCCCGAAACCGTATTACAGTTCCAGGGTACCCAGCGGAAGACCAAGTCTCCCTCGTTTAGCCGATGGTATTTGTGAGGCTATACCTAACGAGTGGATAGTTCTGTTGAGGTATATTTTTTCACATAAAACAATTATATATTTAGTTTGATTTGATTCATTAACCATTAAATATAACGCCATCTATAAGGAGATGGGTCCGAGAGGATCATCCTTAAGTAAATTCGTCAACAGGGTGATATAGCATTTTAAGAAGCGACCACTATAAAGTTTGGTATGCAAGGACTTTTACTGTCTTTAGACTCAACAATTAACTTCAACATAATAATAGAATGTAACTTGTAGAATGCTACTTTTGGATGTAACGAGATGTAGCATTTTGGACCAACAAAATCTAGTTGCAATATAAATTATAAAATTTACTAGATTTAGGGACGTATTTTTTGGTTCAGATAAAGAAAAGTTATAATTATCGATTCTCAGAATACAGAACAAAGTAAATACGCATGCACACTAAATAGTATAAAAGCGTCATGTGTATTTATAATAACCATTTCTGATGAAGAAAAAAAACCGTCTTCAAAATCAAAATGTGCTTTCCGAAAGCAAATGCACAAGTAACTATAAAAAAATATCCAAATCGCTTCAAACATTGAAGAGTTCTTGATTTCTCCAGGATCCTATCATCAGATCCTGACCTTAAAGTATACCTTTTCAAATAAAAAAAACATATAAGATTACTCCTTTTTTTGAAGTTCGGTTAAAAATACGCAATTTTACGCACCAGTCATACTTCTCGCCACGATTAACCAATTTTGATATAATTTCTTATATTATTTTATATTCATATTCATTTTTTAGGATCCCGTACCCAAAGGGTGCAAACGGAAACCCTATTACTAAGGCTCCGCTGTCCGTCTGTCCGTCCGTCCGTCTGTCACAGGGCTGTTGGCTGTATCTTTTGAACCGTAATAGGTAGACACTTGAAATTTTCACAGAGTTTGTATTACTATAGCCGCTATAACAACAAATAATAAAAAAAAGTCAAAAATTAAAGCATCGGCAATAATAGCAATACATACAAACGTTTAACTAGTATAACTATAATACAACAAATAATAAAAACCGACAAAGTGCTAAATTGTTCTTGCGCCATACGCATACGCTCTGCCCATACGCATACGCCGCTCTTCGTTCCGCTCTTTTGTTCCTCTTTCCGCGCTGAGAAGCTCCATCTATTATTTTATATTGATCGAAGGAATTGACAGATACCGAACAGATATATCTGTTTACAAGTTTTCATTACAATGTAATTTGTAAAATTTTACAAATGTTAAAACATTTATAACAACTCGTTATCATAAGTGCTTGGTAACGTTCATTTTTTGTAATTATCTAAATATTTGGTATTAATAAATCATTTAAGGTTATTTTTAGGGTTCAGTACTATCTTCTGTATACAACTAATATTATAAATGGGAAAGTGTGTTTGTTTGTTCTGCTTTTTTAAAGAAAAACAGAACAAGGGATCGACGTGATTTTTATGACACAGATTTTTAATGCACTCACGTTAACGGTTACTGCTTCTCTCCTTTGGGTCGTAGCGTGATGTTATACACCTATAATCTTCCTCAATAATTGGGCTATCAAATGCAATAAGAATTTTTCAAATCTGACAGGTAGTTACAGAGATAAACGCGTTCAAACAGACAAACATTTTCAGCTTTATTATTAGTATATTAATATATTACGAAAATTTTCACTAGCGAAGCCGGGGTGAAAAGCTATTTTGGAAACGAATAAAAAAATGTAAACCAAAAAGACAGTAAACCGTAATGTTCCTGGTCATCAATACAACAGAGAAATAACCAAAAATATATATTTATTCAATGAAAAAGATCGTAAAAATCGGGAAAAAAACCGAAAGAAAAATTAATGGAGGAGGGAATATTTAGAATTCGGTATTATCGCGTTGTTTTTGTGAAGACCTCTTTAAATATTATTCACTGGATTATGTTTATTGCAAATTACTGTGATTAAGGAACTGAAAAGATTTACTGAATAATTTACTATCTTGTGTTAATGTTATACCCCAGACAACTTCATAAATAAATAGGTTAGTGAATACATGAACGTCGGCTCACAACTGAGAAGTCGCGGGTTTGATCCCCACATCCGAGTATCCGACTATGTAGGTACTTTATAATAAAAAATCTATGTACATTATCCGACAAACCGTACACAGATACTTTTCCATCTACATACTTCAACAGAGTTGTCCACTCATTAGGTATAGCCTTAAAAAATCTTCGGCTAAGTGAGGAAGACCTTGTCTTCAGCCGGCAACGATTCCCGGGAGTTTACAGCTCCAGAAACCGTGTTATCGATACCAGGGTACTCAGCGGAAGACCGAGTCTCACTCTTTTAGTCGATGGTATTTGTGAAGCTATACCTAACGAATGGCTATATAGTTTGAATTTGATTTGAATTTTTAATATGCTACCAAAAAACGGAAGACGTTTAATTGAAGGGTAATGGTTAATAAGTTAATTTACCACCCATATTTCCCATTAAATAAAACCTATTGAAAAAATAACAACTATTTAACTTAGATATATTGAATATGTAACTATATGCTAAATTACAGTGACACAGGTGGAGTATTTGCAGAGAAATTGGGAATAGTAATATCTCCATACAAATTATGGATATAGGGCTCTTAACTCCACATATAATAAACATACAGAATGGTTACAAAATATTTTATTACAAAATAGTTGGATTAGTTTGATAGTCTTTAGTAGTGTTTAGAAAGCATTCTCGACTAATTACATAGAAGTATATGTTATAGCTTGTCTGTTAATTTATACTAAAAAAAATCTTCACAAGTTACCTTACGGCTCCCGGGAACCGTTGCCGGCCCAAGGGTACCCAGCGGAAGACAAAGTCTTCTTCACTTAGCCTAAGATTTTTTTGATATGTAGATGGAAAAGCTTTTTTGTACAGTTAGTCGGATAATGTACATAGATTTTTTATTATAAAAACACATTGGTACATGGTCGGATGTGGGGATCATACCCGCGACTTCTCAGTTGTGAGCCGACGTTTTACCCACTCGACCACAGATGCCCCTTTTTTACTCTCATAATTACTTACCAGAAACCCAACTGTTAATATTTTTCCAAGTAATATTATTTATTCAATTAACTAGCACACGCCCGCCATCAAAACATTTACCGGTTGCAGCACATCACTACTTGATTGATGTACAATGTATCGGTTCGGGCAGCCCTAACTGAGAAAATAACCAAATAACCGGTCAAAAGGGACGCGATAATGTTCCCATTTTACCTAAATATCGCACAAATGAACCGGCAATGTGCCTCTTAAATATCAAGGACGACACTTTAATGGTGAGCTTTTTGAAAAATAAAATTATGTACCGATCATAAATAATGAATAACCCAAAGATCGGCTCAAGCTATTATATATAAGATAAGCGTTCAAGTTTTTTTATTCAAGTATTTTCATTCAAGAAAAATTTAATAAATAAAAAAAATACATAATCCGACAAAGGCTTTTCCATCTAAATATAGCTCAACAGAACTGGCCACTCGTTAGGTATAGCCTCACAAATACCATCGGCTAAAAGAGGGAGACTTTGTCTTCAGCTGGGTACCCTGGGGCCGGCAACGGTTCTCGGGAGCTGTAAGGCAAACCGTGAAGAAAAAAAATGCCTTTTACTTCGCGATACAAATTATTATGTATTTTTGTAATTATTAGCCAAATCCGTTAAGTTGTGATTACTAAGTAAGAAATTTTCAGAACTGTACTAATATTATAAAGAGGTAAAATTTTTGTTTGTACCTAATCTAAGGTAAGATCGATAGCTTAATTGGTAGGACGGTGGAGTTGAAACCGGAGGTCCCGGGATGAAATTAGGGTTTGCAGTACCGGTACTGAAATCGAATTTGTTTTTTCTCTAGTACCGAAAGTATCGAATTTTTCGGTATTCTCGGTACTGGATCTCCTCCACTTTTCGCCGCAAAACAAAACACAAAACGAACGAGAAAAAAGTTAAAAGAAAAAAAGAAAAAGCAGAAGTAAGGGTCACATGTCACATTGGTTGGTCGTTATGTTTGAAATCACCGGCGACTATAATTACAGCATTTACAGCTTGATAAAATAGTTAAAACATTTAAATTAGTATAATTTTTTGTAGTACCGGAATTCCCGGGAAATTCAGTACCGGGAATTTCCGGGAGCAATCCCTAGTTGGAATCCTACCCCTGCCAAAATGCTAAAGTACCAATTTTCTTTACGAATATGTGCTTAAATCGACTCCTCGTGCTCCTGCAAGCGTGGTGACTATGGCAATTCCTCTCAATGAGTACCACTAAAAATGGTGCACTAGACCATGATCCAGCAGTGGATTGATTGTGATTGATGATGATGATGATGGAACTACTGAACCGATTTTAAACATTATTTCAGTAAATTGTCCCTGAGTAATAGAATATATCTATAAAAATTATGTACTGTTTGTTGGTAAACGCATGACTTGAGAACGGCTGGACCGATTTGGCTAATCTTAAATGTTCGTAATAGTCTGAATACGGTTTTTAGGAAAAGAAAAATTGGAAAATTCCGGTGCTTCTTTTTATGAGATTTTTGAACGAACTCAAGTCCATAATAGGGGATGGAAAATTAATATGGACCCCACGGAAGAAGCCGGGCGGAAAACTATGTATAATATCGGGAACTTTAGGGTACCTGTGATTTATTAATAAGATATTTTAAGACGATGTTCAATATGTAGTTTGGAAACTAAGTTAATGCGTCCACCATCGTAAAAATTAATGAATGGAATGTATAGGTGATTTCGGTTTATACTTGTTTAGGGAGAGATATCGCAAACAAATAATAAAATCGTGAGGATTAACTACACAAACATATACATAATATTATGTAACATAATATATGAAAAAAAAATTAAGTTGTATTTGGCGAAAATTCATGAAATTCAAATAATACATTTAAAGAACCTTAAAATATTCAAACAATTCTAACCAATTCGCATTCGAAATTCCAATTCCAATTTCTTTACTTCCGGTTATACACTTCCGGTACACAGGTAGTCGATAGCCTAATTGGTAGGACGGTGGACTTGAAACCGGAAGTCCCGGGTTCGAGTCCTACTCGCTGCTAAAATGCTAAGCACCAATTTTCTTTAAGAATATTTGCTTAAATCGACTCCTCGTGCTTCGGAGGGCACGTAAAGCCGGCGTCCGGTCACCAACCCGCCTGCCAAGCGTGGTGACTATGGCAATTCCTCTCATTGAGCATCACTATCTACTAATATGGTGCGCTAGAAGGAGACCAATTTAATGATCCAGCAGTGGATCTTAAAAAGGTTGATGATGACACTTCCGTCTCATTTCCCACTAAAATGTTTTTATATTGAAGCAATAAATATAAAAAATAATTTTTAATATAGGTATCGAAGTTCTGAAATTTCAGTGTAGGAAAAATCACTTGAGAACGGCTGCACCGATTTAGTTATTTTTTTAATGTTCATAATAGTCCAAATTTAAGTTTTTAGGGAATGAAAAATTAGAAAAGTTGCCTGAAAAATTGGAAAATTCCGGAAAAGCTGAAAGTGATTTTTTTCTATGGGATTGTTGCATTAACTCAAGATGTATAACTGATGTAAGATGTATGATGTATAACTAAGCATCAATAATAACCAATACATTTCTGAAATTATTTTCTAATACATTATTAATCAAATATCTTTTTAATTTCAATTGGTATTACTTAAATATTCCGTATTATAACAAATGTTAAAACCCGAAAATGCATCACAAAAGATGATGTTGTGACTAAAATGAAGAAAACTCTTCAGTTTAAAGATTGACTAAAAAGCTAAAAAGGTTTATATGGCAGAAACGAAAGGAAATGCTGGCAGAGGACGACTTAGGTGTACTTTTATCGAACATATAAAAATAAAATGTTAAGTACACACAATCGCCGATGTTTGAAAGGTATGATGAATATAAAAGAAGCAGGATCGTAGCAAACGGCATTCGATTGTCTCTGCCTACCGCTCTTAAGATAAAAGGCGTGATGATAGATAGGTTGGTATGAATCAATGAATGACGATACAATTTGGTAATGTATGAAAGCACGTGTGTGGTCTAACGGTTTCGCAATTAGAACAATTAAATTTTAAATTTGATTTTTTAAATTAACTATAAAACCTTTTTCGTGCTCCAAGTTTTGTTTTTAATTCGAGGATGGTCGAGGTTCGATGGCACAGAAACTTTTTTCACTATACACTTGTTACGAGCTCGCGTGAAAATCGAGACGCGCGTGTAAACGGGCTGAATGGTTGTTATAGACTGAAGCGACGGACGGAAAAAGCTACTGTTTAGTCTATTTATACAAGAAGTCGTGCAAGGCTTGTGCACCGGACATTGAGACTTGACGTGAGGTGGTTATAGTGTTACACCGTACATATTGATTCTCTAATTGGTTTGCTGGTCAAATTTAAGGGAGTTTGGGAAAAAATACGTCGAAATCGGTGCATTAGTTTAGTTTTATACCTAATGGGGTTTACTATAATTAACTACAGTGTAGATAATTTTATTCTACACAATTATTTACTACATCATTTTGTTATATATCTAACGGATTAGACAGCATACGCCATGATCACTCACTGGGGCTAACTTTTTCTCCGGACAATATTTGTTGTTTTATTATTGCCATTATTAAGATCGAGTAAAAAACGCCGAATAAAACACGTTTCTTGTATGGGGACCCCCTTTAATTTTTAACTTTATTTTATTTTTATTATTTGTTGCTATAGCGGCTATAGTAATACATACTGTGTAAAAATTTCAAGTGTCTGCCTATTACCGTTTAAAAGATACAGCCCTTAAATAAAAATCATCCTAAATTGAAGAGCATGCATGAAAATATGTATGGATTGAATGAAGGGAAGGAGTCTGCCAGGATCGTGGAGAGTGGATATCTTTGTTCTTTGCCTACCTGAATGGAAATAAGGCGTGAGCATATGTATGAATATTTCAGGAATATTGTAATTTACATTTTCTTATATAATTATTTAAATAATTAATTTCTAACATTACCATAAATTGTAGTAAGTTAATACGCATACCTACTGTTCTATTTCTATCTATCATCACGCCTTTCATCCCAAGAGGGGTAGGTAGACGCAATCGAATGCCATTTGTTACGATCCTGACATACCTCTTTCGCTTCTTTTATATTCAACATACCTTTCATACATGCTCGGCGATTGTGTGTAGTACTTTTAATATTTTCATCGATTTTATATGATCAATAAAAGTACACCTAGGTCGTCGTCTGCCAGCATTTTCATTCACTTCATTCTTTCATCTTTCATTCTTTCAACAACGTGTCAAAACCAGCGTAAACTACTTTTTTTTCTCTCATTTCATTTTAGTCTTTCACTCCGCATTCTTCTCTAATGACTCTAATTCCCTATAGTACGTATTAAAATGTATCTGAACCTTTTCGTTTGACCTATCAAGTGACGTCATCATTTAGGTCCTACTAGTTAGACCAGTGTTTCTCAAAGTGGGCGATAACGCCCCCTTATGGGCGCTGGAGGCCTAGAGGGGGGCGGTAAGAGGCACAGAAAAACTAATATAGCACACTATTATATAAATTGAAGTAATGAATTTCACTGTGAAATTTAACATGTGGTAAAGTAAAAAAAATTGGGGGGCGCTGAAAATTAATTGATTTTCAAAGTGGGCGGTAGGCAAAATAAGTTTGAGAACCTCTGAGTTAGACAAATGAGGTAAGAAATGCTGCAGATTTTCTTTCGTACATAAATCATCATCACTACACATTATAAATCAAATCCCCCATGTCGGTCTGTTTGTGACCTTTTCACGCAAAAACTACTCAACGGATTTTGTTGCGGTTTTCACTATTAGATAGTTTGATTCACCGGGAAGGTTTGCGAGTGTTAAACCTGGACCTATCATGTTTAGGAGCTGATTACTAACAGTATAAGTGAATCAAGTCGGTGAAAAAGTTAGCTCCAACGAGCTTTCATTACGTATGCTGTCTAATCCATCAGAGATATCACAAAATGATGTAGGTAAGAATTATGTATATTGAAATGATCTACAAAACATCCGCGGTAGCATATATATCTATATATAATATATAAGTAGTTATAAGCGTAATTATATAGGTATTCAAATTTATAATAGGAATACAATACATAATGTTATTCCTCTCTGGTTTAGATCGGCTTGTTTGGCATAGTTCCAATAATGATATTTTTAAAATATACATCAGTAATAACTTTAATTATAATTAAAACGTGTACATGGATATGAATTAGTTTATATTCACTTCGTATCTATTAATTAATACATCAAAGATTTATGTACCTCATGATATGATGTTTACCTCAGTAATCGTTGTTATTTTCTTTTTTTTTCTTTCTTCATGAGTTGCCTTACAGCTCCCGAAACCGTGTTATGGTTCCAGGGTACCCAGCGTAAGACCAAGTCTAATCAGTGGCTAGTTCTGTTGAGGTATATTTAGATGGAAAAGCCTCTAAGTGTAATAATTAAAAATGTTATTCTTGTATTAGGAATACAACGTTTACTTTGGGGTATCAACTGTATGTATCGAATGCTGTTTTAGTCCATCACTTACTTATGGAAGCGAGACTTGGGTATGGAATAAGAAACATGAAAGTAAGATAAATGCAGTGGAAATGCGGTCTTTACCTTCTAATTTTCATAGACGTTACAGAGTTCATGTGGCCACCTTCCGGCTCCATCATCAGAACCATGGACATCATCTAAAACTCGAGTTATAGAGTTCCACTATCTACATCCTGGCTCCATCATCAGAACAGATCGATGGTACTAAATTTTTGTATTGTCTTCCGGATTACATACATTTGCAAAGTGCCAAAATCTTTTAGAAGTTGGTTCAAGTAGACTTCCAAGATACATAGTTAGATACAGGTAAAACGTTGGCTTGCCTGCACTACCCCTACCCCTACCCCTACTCCTACCCCTACCCCTACCCCTACTCCTACCCCTACCCCTATTCCTACTCCTACTCCTACTCCTACCACTACCACTAACTTTGGATATTGTTCATACAAAAATACTAAAACCGCGATTTCAAAATCGGGTAGGAGGGTGAAAAATAGACCTATTCTCAGACCTACCGAACATACACAAAAAAAATCTTACAAATCGGTCAAGCCGTTTCGGAGGAGTTTGGTTACAAACACTCTGTGACACGACAATTTTATATACATATAAAGATCGCTGAATCATTGTCACCCCACAGTTACAGTTGTGAAACTAGAAATTGCATTGTAGAGTCAATTAGCTAACAACTACGTAGCTTTTTATTTACTTTTCAATTCAACTTTCAAACACAATTAAAACTTTTTTACAGTTATACTTATGTGTTTTCATTTAATACTAGTTTCGCCCGTGCATATTTATACTATCCCTATTAATATAAATGCGAATGTAAGTTTGTTTGTTACGCTTTCACGCAAAAACTACTTAACCGATCATCATGAAATTTTGCACATATATTCTTGGAGGTATTAGAAGTAACATAGGATACTTTTTATTAAAAAAAATATTATTTTTTACGAAAGTTAAAAAAATTGTTTGTCAAAAAACACGGTATATTATACTCTTTGCATTTCTATAACGTATACTCTGTGGCTTGACTGACACTATCAGTCACTTTCTTTGGGTGACAGTTTATATTTATTAATTTTAGTCCTAGCTAAGGTTTTTAGTTTATAAGTCCTCAGAATTTATAAAAATTCATAATTCATCCCTTATTAATATAAATGCGTTCGTAAATATCCACGGGCGAAGCCGGGGGCGATATGCTAGTAATATTATAAAGAGGAAAGATTTGTATTTTTGTATGTTTGTTACGAATAAACTCAAAAACTACTGGACGGATTTTGATCATTCTTTCACCATTGGAATGCTACATTATCCCTGAGTAACATAGGCTATATACCATCACGACGACGACGGGAACGGGGTGGGCAGAGGTGAACATGACAAAAGCTATGTATGAAGTGTATGTTTGCCAACATTCTGAAATAGTCACGTACGAAGTCGTGGGAAACAGCTAGTTTTCGAATAAAATTAAAATATAGCCTATAGCACTCAGGGATATCGCAGCTTTCTATTCGTGAAATATTTTTTTAAATCGGTTCAGTAGTTTGAGAATGACACCCTACATTACCCTCTTTATTTATAATTAATTTGTCACGCGACATTTTTTATTTTGCAATAATTCCTAAGTTAATTATATCTCTGACCGATAAGTTAGTTAAAACGCATAAGACTAAGGTTTTCTCCGATTTAATTCACTGAAGTCCAGTATCTCACCGAAAATTTTCGGTCCGGCCGCTTTATGATCGAGATTGAACACAGGCCACACATTAGCGTTGTAAATCATACGATTTAGATCACATGCAATTTACTCACTCACACAGACACACAAGATTCGATTAAACAAAGGAGTGTGGATGTGTGTGTCTGACAGATCGTTCCGGCCATCGAAATCAACCACAAATACAACGATTTGAAAACCGATGGTGTACCGGATGGCGGAGAATTGGACGAGTCTGTTGTCGATTAAGGCGACATGTCGATTGGACGAATGAGTGGGCACCTTAATACTGTTAATGCTACATGATAAGTCCTTGTTATCTACCTCATGAATCTATCTATCTAAACTAACTAATCGTGAACATCGCAACAAAATCGGTCACAGACAGGCAGACGCAATGGGGACTTTGTACTTCTATACTAATATTATAAACTACGAGTAAATTATAAAGAGGAAACATTTGTATTTTTGTGTGTATGTTTGTAATGAATAAACTCAAAAACTACTGTGCCGATTTCAAAAATTATTTCCCCATTGAAAAGCTACATTCACCCTGAGTGACATAGGCTATATTCTATTGTCAAAAAAATTAGGGATCCTTACTAAAACTCCAATAATGTAACCCAAGGTGTAAAAAAATTACCTAAGAAATTCCTTACATCGGGTGCGCTGCGAAAACTATTGATGATATAGAGGTAGTGATAGTGGTAGAGGGTAGGGGTAGGAGTAGAAGTAGGGGTGGGGGTAGGGGTAGAGGCAGGGGTAAGGGCGAAGCCGGGGGCGGAATGCTAGTTATAATATGTAATGATAGTTTGATTAATCCGAAATAATTATATTATTATTGTCAATGTTCGTTAACAAACCCTACAAGCATTCCTTATTCCTTGTGAATTTAATTTAATGTCATAATTTCTAAACTTTTGTAGTCAGCACGCATATTTTAAAATGTCAAAATTATTTTAGTACGATGTAAAGAAATATAATTTATGATTTTATTTCTAAAACGTAACCGAAAACCTCGCTCGTCATAACTTGTCTAATGTGAAATGTTAGAGAAGTTGAGTAGCCCGCTAATGTAGAACAAATAGAACAGAAAACATGACGACAGATGATATTAATTTAAATATAATTTGCCTTTTAAAAAAAAGTGTACCGACTTCAAAAATTATGCACTCAAAGTGTGCAAATGCAAAAGTCACTATAAAAAAATGGGTGTGTGTACTTATACAATGTACGCGCGTTAGAAGTTTTTGGCATAAGTTTACTTAGCACGCAAATAATAATTGTCTTTTAAAAAAAAGTGTACCGACTTCAAAAATTATGCACTGGAAAGTGTACTAAATTGTCTATTTAATATAATAAAAAAATAAACTTGCATCGTGCGCGCGCATCGTGAAATTTTGTCGAAATATCACTCTATACTGTAGCTTTTTGTTACATCGTAAAATTTCACTCTCATTATAATTCTTTCATAACGAAGAAGTATAACTTCAAAAATACCCAAATCGCTTCAAGTGTGCCTATAAAATTTTAAAAGTTCTCGATTTCTCCAGGATCCCAACATCAGATCCTGACCTGATGACCATGGGACCACCTGGGAAGTATACCCTTTCAAACAAAAAAAAACTTCCAAATCGGTCCACGCGTCTTCAAGACGTAATCGGGGAACCTACATAAAAAACGTAAAAGATTCAGACGAATTGTAATCCGCCTTCTTTAGAAGTTCGGTTATAAATCAAATGCTCTTAGGCCTTTATTCATAAACGTTTATTAGCAACGTTTTTGTTAAAATGTGTTTTGTTTCTTTCTATTATTAGTAAAGACAGGTTTGTTAGAGAGTGACAAAACATATTTTAACAAAAACGTTGCTAATAAACGTTTATGAATAAAGGCCTTAGTTGATAAGCGCATCATTTAAGAACGGCTGGACCGATTTGGATATTTTGTAAATGTTCGTATTAGTCTATATAAGGTTTTTATCGAAAGAAAAATTTGAAAAGTTGCTCGAAAAATTGGCAAATTCGTGAAACTGAAAATGCTTTTTCCTATGACATTTTTGTATGAACTCTATACCATAATAGAGGATAAAAGTTAATACGGACTTCACGATCGAAATCGGGGCAGTAAGCTAGTTATTTATATTTATAATATCTATCTATCATCACGCCTTTCATCCCAAGAGGGGTAGGCAGAGTCAATCGAATGCCATTTGTTACGATCCTGACATATCTCTTACGCTTCTTTTATATTCATCATACCTTTCATACATGCTCGGCGATTGTGTGTACTTTTAATATTGCCATCGAACAATACATATTTTATATGTTCAATTTCATTTCAGGCATATAAATCTTTTTAGTCAATCTTTCATCCTTCATTCTTTCAACGTGTCTAAACCTTTTATTATTTATATTATATAATATTAATTATTTTTTATATTTAATTAGATAATTGTCCATTTCAGAAATGATCTGCTTGACAGGCAAAAATTGTAGGTCACAAAACTTTCCCACGAAAACTTAAAAATGTGTTAAAAAAGTGACGCTATAATTAAACTTGTTAATGGAACCAAATGGCCAGTGAAAATGTAGGTAAAGTAGATAATTTTACACAATATTTAAAAGTGTTTCAAATACATTTCATTGTTAACTAGCTGATGCGATCGTCCACTTCAATAGTGGAACATTTAAAAAAAAAATAAGTTTTGACTTTTGTTGTATATCGCATTCATTCATTTAAAATTTCAAGTATAGCATGTCATTGAAAATTTTATAAAATTAGAAACTTCATTTACTGCAAATTAATCGTTTTTGAAATAGTCCATTATTGAAGTGGATAGACGTGATGGCCCGCTACTTAGTTGTAGGTATACAATTCACCCTAAAATCTTCCTTGTGAACCACTCTATCTAATGTAACATAATCGGTGCAGTAGTTTTTGAGTTTATCGAATACGAACAAACAAATTTATATTAGAAAATTATGTCTTTTTTTATTTGTCTAGTGCTATTCTGTTGTATAAGCTATAATATTGTAAAGTTTTATCAAAATTCGTTCAGTAGTTTTTGCGTGAAGAAGTAACAAATCCATCCTCACAAACTTTCGCGTTTATAAAGCGGTATATTTTTGTAATAACATTACAATATACCTACTTAGAATTCGATTCTGGCTACTCCGTAATTTGTTAAGAATATGTATCCCAAAAAATGTATAAGTATAAATAAAAATTAATTGCTGTTCGTTGGTTAGCGCATCGGCTAGACCGATTAGATTAATTTTTGAAGTTATACTTCTTTAGGCGTGTCATGAAAAAAATATGATGAGAGTGAAATTATACGATGTAAGAAAAAAGTTACAGTATGAAGTTGCCGAGAGTGAAAGTTTGATAGGATGAAGTTGCCGATACATAAATGAAAAAAGCTACCAACAAAATAGAAATAGAACCTCTAGTCGCCTCTGATCACTGTTTTTATATTTATAATATTTATCCACATGTTTCTAGTTTCTACATTCATAACACGTGTTTTAGTTTCATACAAGTGCGAATTATATATGTGCTAATTATATTATATTCAGTAGTGATTTAAATTGAATATTTCGATTAATATTATTTACTATTCGTAAGTCATTACCGGAAGATGTTATGACAGTGGACATAATTTAAAATTTAATTTTTCAAATTTAAACTGAACTTTATTGACTGTGCCATGTTGACTATCCTTTTCCAGTCCCTTTATTATTTTATTGCAATTAATAAAAACTATTTTTAATGATGCCAAAGAAGTGTAACTTCTCACGCGCGTACGTACTTAAGTACACGAATTTAAATATTGGTCAGAATCTGGTTTATAGGGAAAAATAATTTGGAAAAGTTGCCATACTAGCTAGAGGATGAAAGTTAATATGAGCTCCACAGGCGAAACTGGAGCGAAAAGCTTGTATAACATAAATGATTTTCTCATTATAAAGTTATATTTTTTAATTTGAGATGTAATGATTGACATAAAATGAAATAGTGTTGGGTCATTTATTTTAAATCAAACCAACATTTTTATAAATTTTAGGAATTATAAATTAACGCAAAAAAGTGTTATAAAAAATTAAGTAGGTTGCACTGTCCTTTCCGAAACAAATTGGTTGCATTTTTAGTAGGGATCTATTAGTCGGTAAAGCTGACTATTCAGCCACTATTTTTTTTTTTTTTTTTTTTTTTTTTTTCTTCACGGGTTGCTTTACAGCTCCTGAAACTATTCAGCCACTATATAGTCGGCTAAATTTCCAACAATTCGGCATTTAAAACTGGAAATAAATGGTAGGTACTAAAATACCAATCAAATCTCCGAATCTATTCATCCGATTTAAAAAAATCTTAGACCAATAGTTAGAATAGACCTTTCATGGTGGACACTGGACATAGGCTATATATTATTCCGTTAAAATAAAAGGGCTTTTAGTGGAGAAACATTGTTTACTATGTAAAAAGCTATTTTGTCTTTCAGGCGTTACGGTATATTATATATCCACGCGGTTGAAAGCTAGTCTCAAATAAAACAATCTCAATTTGTCAATTTATCACCGACTAACCAGCAAATAATCGTTAATTTTTTCTTATAGTCGGTAGATCACTATTTTTAGGATTCCGTAACCAAATAGCAAATTCACATAAATTATGTGAACTACGTATAATTTCGTTGTCATAATTATGAAAATAATTGTTAGGGTAGCTTTCCTTTCATAGGTACTGTTCCCCAGTTAATGGTTTTTAGGATTCCGTACCCTAAGGGTGGAAACGGAAACCATATTTCTAAGGCTCCGCTGTCCGTCCGTCTGTCAGAGGGCTGAATCTTTTAAACCGTAATAACACCTGAAATTTACACAAATAATAAAAATATAATAAAGTTAAAAATTAAAATTAAAATTAAAGGGGGTCCCCATACAAGAAACCTGTTTTATTCGGTGACAATAATGGCTATACATACAAACATCTAACTAATATAAATAAAATGCATGCTCTTAAGGTGCAGTAATAGGCACTCAAGAGCAAAATCACCATTTTCAAATGAGTAAATAAGCCTTACGCTAATATAATATAAATCAGAAAAAAAAATTTTGGTATCTAGGGACCAATATCTAATAAAATGACAAATAAAATAAATAATTTTATTGCAAAATTCACTGAAAAAAAATATTATAAATGAGGTCTATTTTTTTATTATTTTTGAGCAAATCTCTTAAAGTATGAATTCTATTATGATCAAATAAACTGGTATGTATAGTAAAATAATAAATCTAGTAAATTGACACAAAACATAATATAATTATTGCTTTTTTATTAAAAAATAACTATAAAACAATCGTCGCGCACTACAATTACTCAGTATTACCGGACTATCAGACGTGTTATCCGTAGTACTTTGGGCGCGTCTAATATTGACCTTGAAATGGGTACGTTATGGCTCTTAAGTAAAACAACAACTAACAAAAACCGGCCAAATGTGAGTTGGACTCGCGCTAATTTGTTCCTGCGCCATTGAGTGTACAACCCTCCGTGTGACTGCTTTATTTGAAGTAGGTAACCAAACACCGCAGTTTGAATGCTGTCCTAACTGTCAGAGCGTCAGTAACGCCACTTGGTGTGGTAACGTCTTACACCGTACTATAATACTTCACAAGACAAATTAGCGTGACCGGTGGCAACTTCCGACAGATTTGTTAAAAATATTACTTTCAATTTGATATTTTAAAATTATATTCTAAAGTTGGAGTTTAGGGTTACCTAGCCAAATTAAAACAACAGCGAAATCTATACTTTAAGTCTAACTAATATTTTAATGCGATAGATGCGGATCGACGGGACATTTTTGCACGGAGATAGGGCCGGTGGGTTTTTTTGATTAGTCCACTTTTTATCTAGGAAACCATTCTTATATGACATTTCATACATTTCCAGCCTAGTTTATAATAAAATCATTGGAAAATTTTAATAATTTAGTTTTGAACATCTCTCATGAAAAAACGGAAACCCATAATATAGGATCACTCATGTGTCTGGGTACATGTATAGAGTTTGATGACCTAATGAGGATTAGTTTTGGGAGAAAAATTAATACGAAAATTTTTTTTTTCAAATGATAGGGCTTACAAATAAGGAATACAAATATTTTTTTTATATTTTTTAAGGGAATATAGGACCTTTCTTATTCTTATTAGGAATTATTCTTAAAGCGAAATGTGAAAAAGCACTACAGGTCTAAACGACGATTGCAACTCCGTAGCAATTGCCTTCACTCATAGCCTCACCTCTATTGCTTAAGAGGATCGTGTAGCTCAGCGTACGCAGCGAAATAGGTATTTAGAAAATCATATTCTGTCTCAAGCGCGCTCTTCCCACGGGCATCAGTGCGACAGAGAACACTGCAGCTCGTGAGTGTTCGTAGGTATGTTCTTCGTTGAAAATTGCGTTTTGGGGGAAAACGATTTACACCTACTAAACTATAACGAAACCTTATAATTTTGGTGTCAAACGTTTTAGCAGATTATAATCTACGTACGTACGTTTTGCTTTTTTTGAAATTTTGCTTTGTTTCTCAAATACAGACGGTTTATTACGAGCAAGTTATGAACAAAAAAAACCGAGATTTGAGGGGCTTATAACTTTTGACCTATTACGAATTTTGAAAAAAGGAAAAAATACGTACGTAGTTTTTCATTATGTCAGTAACATATTACAAAATCGTTAAAATTAATTAATATTTAGGGGTAGTAAAACGTTTTCTCCGTTTGTATGGACATGGACGCGGTACACTACACTCTTAACACAATCCCTATTAATGTAAATGCGAATGTAAGTTTGTTTGTTACGCTTTCACGCAAAAACTACTTAACCGATCATCATGAAATTTTGCACATATATTCTTGGAGGTATTAGAAGTAACATAGGATACTTTTTATTAAAAAAAAATATTTTTTACGAAAGTTAAAAAAATTGTTTGTCAAAAAATCTCGAAATCTAGCTAGGGTATATTTTATTTTGTTCGTAAATATCCACGGGCGAAGCCGGGGGCGATATGCTAGTTGAAAATAAATTGTGAGCGATTCTCAAACTTTCTTTAGTAATTGTAAAAATCTAAGGACACCAGATAGTAATTTCAGATGAAGAAAAGATATAATTGTACAATTCGACCTAAATCCGCAGGTGTGCAGTCTCGTAAAACATCCCGGGATACTAAAATCATCCTACGAGCAACCTTGGGACGTTCTGTGCCCAACAATAAAAATGTTACAAGCAAAAATAATAAATTTAAATGTCCGATTGAGTAATATCGCCACTTTCTTGACTACATCGTCCACATTCGTGCATACATATTATAAAATAACCACTTCTGATAAAGAAAAAACCGACTTCAAAAAAAACTCAAATCGCTTCAAGCGCAGTAAATAATAAAATTTTGAAGAGTTCTTGATTTCTCCACGATCCCATCATCACCTGATGACCATGGGACGGAAAGTAGGTATACCCTTTCAAACAAAAAAAAATTCCAAATCGGTCCAGTCAAGTAATCGGGGAACATACATAAAAAAACATAAAAAAATCCGACGAATTGTAAACCTCTTCTTTTTTTTTGAAGTTCGGTTAACAAAGTCCCTAGCCGCGTCTGTCTGCGTCTGTGACCGCCTGGAAGGTTTAAGAGTATTAAATAAGGACCTATCATGCTTAGAAGCTAATCATTAACAGTATAAGTGAATGAAGTCGGTGAAAAAGTTAACAAAATCAAAATTATTTTATCGGTGTAATAATGAATATTTACAGCATTGTGGTGTAATGTGTTCGATTGGATAATATCGAATTAAATAGATAAAGGAGTCGATAGTATAATGTCCGGGAGCTCCCGGCTTGAATTCCCACGCATTCCAAAAAAAATCTAAACACTTTCTTTGGCCGGGAGATCCGGGATCGAAGCCGGGGTCTGCCTAGTTAATACCAGACGTCTTAAACTATTAAAAAAAAAACAATTAAAATTATATAAGTACCCACCACAAATAGTCCAAGAAATTACAAAATTATTAATTTATAACTTACACACAGCGTCATATTATTTTATTGAATAAAAGCAATTTTTAAAATGCCATTGCTTTAGTCTATTTTTAAATAAATTAAATGGCAAATCCTTATTTGGTAATATTATTTGTAGATTACCATCTATCATACACTTGTAGAATGTATGAATCATCATTCAATTACTTAGAAGGGATTATGGGTTAAAGATTGGCTGACTGGTATATTTTGAAAAATAACTTATCGACGTATTTTTTTTTGTACAGATATAGTTCGAAGGCCAGAGAGTGACATAGGTTACTTTTTATATCGGACATCAGAAGGGGTAAACACTTATATCATATTTTAAAAAAATCCAATTTCAATTTTTATAAAGATCTTTATATGGGATACTTTCACCATTCTACCACAGTTCTACAAACGAATATAAAAAGAAACAAATAAATAAACTTTTTTTTAAAGTTTTATATATTCAAGAATTGTTTACTGAAAAGTGGGTAAGACGTCGGCTCGCAATTGAAAAGTCGCGGCTTCGATTCCTTCATCCGACCATGTACCAATGGGTTTTTATAATAAAAAATCTATGGTAATTTTCCGACAAACCGTACAAAGAGGCTTATCCATCCATATAAATGAACAGAGCTGGCCACTCGTTAGGTATAGTCTCAAAAAATCATTGGCCAAATCAGTAAGACTTTGTCTTCCACTGGGTACCCTCGGGCCGACAACAGTTCCCGGGAGCTATAAGGCAATCCGTGAATAATAAAAAAAAATAAAGAAAAAAAGTAATAAATATTGGGGACCTGGAGCACACAGTCTGTTTATAGATATTAGTAAACGACTAATAGAAAGTTCACATAAACAACGGGCTGGCTCTTACTTCGGTCAAAAAATAAGCATTGCCATTCAACGAAGCAATGCAGCCAGTCTGTTGAGTACTCTCCCAGTAGATAGCGATTTACATGAAATTTTATTATATTAATATTTGTATTATATTGTAATTTAGTATTTAAGATCACTTTAATACATATTCCTGTATGTTTTGTAGTTGAATTTGAAGTCGGTATACTTTTTAAGAATGTTTATATATTTTTCCTTTTAAGTTAACAACATTTAATAATAGAAAAATAAATTATCGAAATTTTCCAATTTCTAAAAAATAATCTATTAAATTCATAATTGGCGAAGAAATCGCGTGACATACAGACAACAGAAAAAAACAGTTTAATTGAGAACCTCCTCTTTTTTTAGAAGTCTATTAAACCGGGTAATATAGATACCTATAGTAAGTGTGACAATTAATTTAATAGAAGCCAATAAAAGGTGTCGTATGTACTTGACTACAGCCTTTAAACCACTGTGTATTTAATTTATCTATAGCAACTGTTAACTAAATTGGCATCTATCTATCATCACGACTTTTACCCCAAAAGAAGGCAGAGACAATCGAATGCCATTTGTTGCGATCCTGACATACCTCTTTTGCTTCTCATACCTTTCATATATGATCGGCGATTGTGTGTACTTTTTTATTATTTCCATCGATCAATACATTTTTTATATGTTCAATAAACGTACACAAAGGTCGTCCTCTTCCCGATTTTTTTTTATAGAGAAGACGACATGTGACCTTGCCACCGCCTGATTGTTAAGCATAGGTGGCTGGTCCATGAATGCGCGCGACTGGCAGATCGTAATACAGTCCGCCAGTCGTGCCCACTATGCCGGCCCGTAGAGATGCTTTTTCACGCTTCGCTTAAAGGACCCAAGGTTGTAGAAAGGAGGAAAGACCGACGCCGGAAGTTCATTCCACTTTTTGGCTGTACGACACAGGAACGAGTCACTGAATTTTTTCGTTCGTATAGAGAACGTGTGAGGATGAAAACTGTATCCTGTGCGAGCAGTGCGGGTGCGAAAAGGGGATGGAGGGACGAGGCCATGGAGTTCTTCTGAACACTCCCCATAATACAGTCGATAGAAAAGAGAGGCTATGTCTCTGCGTAACTGTAGAGGCTCGAGATTTCGTGTGGCCTTTGGGTCATTGATGATGCGAATCGCTCTTTTTTGCAAACCGTTGAGGGCATCGAGGAGATACTTTTACTTCAGCCATATAAACCTTTTTAGTCAATCTTTCATCCTTCATTCTTTTCAATTCAAGTATTTCATTTATATTATGTCTAATTGGTAGGTAAATTTGTGTTTCAATTGTGATTTATGAGAGAAAACTAGCGACACCGCTCCCGGCTTCGCGCGGGTACAATATGGGTTTACAAGAACTTTTTTGTAGATAATTTGAATGTCCACAATTCTTTACTACATCATTTTGTTATATCTCTGACGGATTAGACAGCATACGCCATGAAAACTCTCTGGGGCTAACTTTTTCCCCGACTTGATTTACTTATACTGTTAATGCTTAGCTCCTAAACATGATAAATTCATGTTTAAAACTCGCAACAAACTCAGTTTAGTATTTTTTGTGTGAAAGGGTATACTTTGCAAGTGATCCCATGGCATCAGGTTCAAATTTATAGTAAATTGTACATTTTGGTTTTGAAGCCGGTTTTTTTTCTTCATCAGAAGTGGTTATTATAATATGTAGTGATATTGATTAGAAATAAAAAAACTTATCATAATTTTTCATTACATTATAGCCAATTTCCTTATATTAAAGTATAGCAGGTAGGTTTGCGTGATGGATGAGTAACAAAGAGGCCAATCAACTTACAAGTGAGGGGTGAATCTGTCCATTCACTGTCATTAATACTCAACTTAACAAATTATCTGAAGTTCCAGCAGGTATAGGCAATTCATACCTAGCGGAAAACCAAGTCTCCCTCTTTTAGCCGATGGTATTTGTGAATGGCTAGTTCTGATACTTAGATGGAAAAGCCTTTTTGTCGGATTATGTACCAACCTACTTAAGTTTTTAATTATAGAAATCCATTTGTACATGGCCGGGATCGAACCGTAGTCGGTCTAGTTAATACTAGACGTCTTAACCACTTGGCCACTGACGCACCTTGGTATTGATGAAATTATTTGGTAAATTTTAAATGAAAACTCATAGATAGTGATGGAAATTATGTAGTTATTTGTATGTGTCTTAAATTGTTACGGTTCTCTAATGTTTCACAAATGTTATTATCAATAAACGTTTTATATACTGTTCAATTCGCAAACATCTTTTTCCGCAAATATGTTGTTTATAAACAATCATTTGACAACACTTATTGACAAATTCATGTTTTTACCAAATATCATTAGATAAAAAAAATATAGATATAATAAATATAGAGAAATGGGCGTCATGGTCGAGTGGGTAAAACTGTCTCACAACTGAGAAGTCGCGGGTAAGATAGCAGAAAATTGTTGAAAATAAGATGGTTTTTACTGATTTTCAGGTAAGTGTCATGAAAACTCTCACTTGAAGCAACCCATCGGCTCTTAATTTTCCATTTACGATTCTCTCTGATTTTATTTTTATAAGTTTTTATTAACCGACTCCATACTTCCCTCTTAAGTAGGCCACACATTGGTCCGGCCGGCATGGCACCGAAAATTTTCCATTCCGGCCGCCGTACAATCTAGGCGGATCGTTTGTTACAAGAATTGGACGAGTCTGTGGTCGGTTTCGGTGGACCGTACGGTGACGCGCCGGTAATTGGAGAATGGGTGGGCAGGGGCACCTAGTTAGAATGTGGGTCAAATCTTGCAACTGAATTTTAAATCAGTTCCATCCAACCGATTGAACAGAAAATTTTCAAACACTTTTGGTGCTGGTGAACTCAAAATATTGTAATTTGTTTAAAAAAAACTAAGAATGTTGCCTATGGTACTCACTGGCAATCCACTGTGCATAAGATGAAGTGAAGTATTATCCAACATGCGTTTGTCGCGCGAAAAGTTCATAAAATTAGGTAGTACCTACCAATTAGACACTGGACAGTGATTGGTCGATATTTAATCAAGTTTTTTTACATTCCGTGTAACAATCTAATTTATTGATGTGAAAGTTGTGAAAATTGTTATGTCTGAAATTTTGTTATTTTATATACTGTTTGTTTCCCTAATATAAATAAATAAATAAATAAATAAATAAATCTATTGGTGCGCCTTGTCGTGACGGATAACTGCATCATGCCCCTTCTCCTCCGCCGCCACTCTATACTCCCATGTGTGTGCGTGGCGCGTATACTATATACTTACTTCGTTGCTTCTCCGTGTGTACTGCGTGCGCCTCTCTCACAGAAATATTCAACTAGATTACTAGAGTATACTTGACGCGTCAATTTTGATGTTTCACTTTAGACGGGCGTACCGTGACAGCCATTTGTAGATTTTTTTCTACTAAAAAAGCAAAATATTCTGAAATCTCTTACCTGAAAGAACAGCGTGAAAGCGACCCATTGGTAATATTTTCCGTATTTCCTCGGTTGACCATTAGTCTGACGGACCCCAGGGTATGCCCCCGCAGCTTCCCCCGCTACTGTAAATGTCGAGTGTATCCAACAGTAAGTGTTCAGGACGTCTTCAGGAATGTCCCTGAAAAATATTAAACTTTTCAATTTTTATTTCTACACTAAAACGATGTATAGATGACATGGATGTGGACCTAAGGGCCCTATATCCATAATTTGTATGGAAATATTGTATGTCACCTTGCCCTTGTAACCTGTAGCACGTAGCTAGGTTTGGTCCACATATGGAGTACGTCTCATATAGCAGATATAGGCTACTCGCATATTGACCAACGTAATCGCATATCCTTTACATATGGATTACCGCAGTGACAGTCACCCGTGAAAGTTGTTAATTATATATTAGTTAGGATATACGCAGCATTATTGCGTTTAAGCTTAATATTGTGAATATTTTAATTAAAGTATTAATATCAGTAACTTGTAAACAACTCCCAACAACCACAACACACAATTATTAATGGCGTGTAAAAGAGTAACACTGTGGAGATGTGAAGCGAAAAATCACTAAACAACGGTTTTAGCTTCGAGTTTTGTGCCCAATAATTGATGCATTAAGAGTGTAGTGTACCGCGTCCATGTCCATACAAACGGAGAAAACGTTTTACTACCCCTAAATATTATTAAATTTTAACGATTTTGTAATATGTTACTGACATAATGAAAAACTACGTACGTATTTTTTCCTTTTTTCAAAATTCGTAATAGGTCAAAAGTTATTATCCCCTCAAATCTCGGTTTTTTTGGTTCATAACTTGCTGGTAATAAACCGTCTGTATTTGAGAAACAAAGCAAAATTTCAAAAAAAGCAAAACGTACGTACGTAGATTATAATCTGCTAAAACGTTTGACACCGAAATTATAAGGTTTCGTTATAGTTTAGTAGGTGTAAATCGTTTTCGCCCAAAACGCAATTTTCAACGAAAAACATACCTACGAACACCCACGAGCTGCGGTGCTCTCTGTCGCACTGATGCCCGGGGGAAGAGTGCGATTGAGACAGAATATGATTTTCTAAATACCTATTTCGCTGCGTACGCTGAGCTACACGATCCTCTTAAAATGACTCAGTTTAGTCGATAGAGGGCGCTACTAGTTGTATTAAACGCGTTCTTGTTTTGTTAGAATCTGTTAAATAATGTAATAAATTATGATTCAGAGTTCTCCGTTTTCCTTGTACCTAAATAGTATGAGAAAATCAAATCAAAATAAAAAATAGATATCGGGATAATGGAGAGTTAATAAGCAGTTTTGAAAATTAAACACAGAAATAATAATTGGGCCAAGTGATTGTCGGGTTACTACTATACAAGTTATATGCTTTTTTAAAGTTTATTACTCTCTCTGCCTTTGAGCTGCTTAATTTATTTTATGTGTGTGAAATTGTGATTTCAATTACCTATCTTATTTCGTTTAGTTAGAAGCTAGAGGCTGCGAAAGACAGACCGACGGCCAAACGGACAGTCGTACAAGCGGACAGAGATCGTTTCATTCATACGCCTAAAAAATAGGTAGGTACATACTTCTTTCAAATTCCATAAGTATTATTTTTAGTGATTTTTTTTGCTTGCAGTATTAAATTTTTTCTATTTATTAAGGGGAATCATCTCAAACCTAACTCCCAATAGATGTTGCTAATGTTGTATTTATTGGTTTTTTTTTGTAAGCCAATATTCCATACAGAATTATAAATCAAACTAAATATTACATAGCAATTTGTAATGGTAATGTAATATATAATATTGTTTTATTTGTATATTAATATGAATTCTTCAATAATGGCGGCGTCTTTTAGTTTTTTGTAATATGGGTAAATTTTTTTTAATGGATTTAGTTATAAAATAAACAATAATTTGTTGATTCTATATAAAATGTTTGTTTATTATATTTTAATAATCTGCAATTTACTTTGCGTAAAAAAATATATTTTACATTAAACCTATAAACTGTAATGAAAAAGCACAAGGGCTTAATGTGTAACAAAAAATTACAAGTGCGGTAATGTGCTACTTTGTCTGTCAGAAACGGTGATAAAAGAGCCACTTTACGATCAACTGTATTGAAATACAAGGGAACTGAGATACACGCAGTAAAATAACTAACTCCGCACTTTAGATTTATTTTGTGTTTAAGTAAAGTTGTTATTGGCCGAAGGATTTTTTTTGAAATTTCATTACAATATACTTAGAGATATCAATTTTAACTTAACAAAACATTAGGTAGGTATATATTATTTTAATTTTTCAAATAAGTATCTCCCCTTTATATAAAGTTGTAAATGTATTTTTTTTTCAAACCCACACCATTGTGTTGGGTCAGTTGGGTGTCATTGAAAACATATTTTGGAATGATGATGACCATTTTTTGATATTAAGTTTTGTTTGCTAGATAGAAAGGTTCACTTGTCTTAAAAGTGTTCCCCATGTAACTTTTTAAAACAACAAATAATATTCTGCAAAATATCAGGAACACTGGCTCTTAGAAATACTCTCAATGAAAATTATAACGAGCACTGAGAAAAATTAACTGTCCGGAATGAAAAATTAACTGCGTTGCCGCTGCTACGGAACCCTATTCTCTATGCAACTTCTCTCTACGACGCACTTGGCCAGTTTTATCCACTCAGCTAAACTACTGGCGCCATCTACTATTGAATAGCGGTACTAGTAACTCACCTTGTATGTATGCAGTCTATAGGATTGCCCACTAGATGTCGCGTAGTTAGCGCAGCGCTGGCAGCAAGAAGAGCAGCCGTTGTAGCACCGCAGTGGAGACGAAATGTCACAGAGTCGATTTTTGGATTCACGCCTTGCTATACAAACAAACAAAAATATCAGAATAATACGTATACATGTACATTATCGACTTATTTTGCTTAGGAGGGCTCGTAAGCGTCCGCACTTCTTAATAACCGACTTGCCACCTGTTTTGTTTAATATGGACAACTGGTAAAAAATTGTCCCTGTTACTGGTATGTGTACGTATGTAAATGGAAGAGTCAGTAGAAGAAGTAAGGTACCTACGTAACGGAAAGATATTCTTAGGGCTTAGACTAGATCAAAACTCTCTTTTAGGACATGCATGTCACGCGTCTAGAATTAGACTAAAGATTTGGATTAATTTAGCAATTTGAATGATCAGAACTTGCCACCTGTTCAGTTTAGTATGGGTATATCTCGCTAAATGTGTACATTGTTACATAAGTTGTAAAAGGCCTTGATGGTGTGTTTTTGGCGTTATTCGGTTATCAATGAAATTTGTATCTTAAAATATCTGACAGGTCTAGAACTTTCAATTTTATAATTATTTCCAGATTGGTCCCATTTTTTGTTTGGTGAAAATTGGTTCAGTAGTTTTTCAGAAACAGTTTGACAGTTTGACACCAACCGACTTCAAATTCTACTGCGAAAAGAAATATTAAATTATTTCTTGGTTTTCAGTGAAGTATGTTTGAAGTCGGTACACTTATTTACTAGAAAGGGTAGAAAAGTTTTTCATCATAATTCTAGTTAAAAGATAAATAATACTCGTTAGGTATAGCCATCTTCCGCTGGGTACCCTGGAACCGTAACACGATTTCGGGAGCTGTAAGGCAACCCGTGAAGAAAGTAAAAAAAAACTAGTTTTTCGCCCCGGCTTCGTCCGTGGAGCCCATATTAACATTCATCCCCTATTATGGTCTTGAGTTCATATAAAACTCCCATAGAAAAAAGCATTTTCAGATTTTCCCGAATTTTCAAACTTTTCCAATTTTTCTTTTACCCTATTTAAAAAAGTAGCAAAAAAAGCCAAATGATGCGCTTACCAACGAACAGCATTTTTATTTATACAGATTTTTATACTATATTTTGTTTTTCTAATTACCCTGGAACCGTAACACGATTTCGGGAGCTGTAAGGCAACCCGTGAAGAAAGTAAAAAAAAACTAGTTTTTCGCCCCGGCTTCGTCCGTGGAGCCCATATTAACATTCATCCCCTATTATGGTCTTGAGTTCATATAAAACTCCCATAGAAAAAAGCATTTTCAGATTTTCCCGAATTTTCAAACTTTTCCAATTTTTCTTTTACCCTATTTAAAAAAGTAGCAAAAAAAGCCAAATGATGCGCTTACCAACGAACAGCATATTTATTTATACAGATTTTTATACTATATTTTGTTTTTCTAATTACTCAGATTTAGAAGGCGTGGATACCAAGTTTCCTTTACATAGGCCCTTAATTTATTCTAGGTTTCACATTATGAAAGGCTTGCTTCGTGTCTCAGCATACAATGTTACCTGTTTATAATTAGGTAGTCAACACTAGCACTAGATGAGGCACTTTAGAGCTTATTATTCATGAGTACGGCCTCATTAACATACCAGAAGATTTTTTTGTCTTCACTATAAGGCATAAAGAATAGAATATAATGTCTACTCAATTTCACCTGAATTTTAAACACAGCGCGCGCCCTGATTGATACTGGTATAAATACTACATATTAGAAAGGACCTGGCAACCTTGAGTCGCATATTTAGGAAATGTATTTACTTAACTATGTATCTAAATATAGTTTTCTATTTGATATTGTAGCTACAAAAAAGACAATAAAATAGTTTATTTTTAGAAGATTGTTTTACTTGCCCTCAGAAGCATCAGCTATTGCTTAAAGCTGAGGAATTAAAGAGAATTTTAAATGTTAGGAAATATGAAGTTTAGTTACCTAACTCGACGTGTTTATAGTAGCGACAACTAATCACATACAGTGTAGTGTTAAGAAGCAGTTACCCCTCCAGAGAGCAGCGCATAGATGCTAGTGAGGATCTCCATCGGCCTGCGAGCGGGCGCGGCGTGTTCCCTCCGCCGACGATACTCCACCCCGCCGCCCGCGCCGCCACACGCGCGCCCGCACCTACCTCGACGTGTTTATAGTAGCGACAACTAATCACATACAGTGTAGTATTAAGAAGTAGTTACCCCTCCAGAGAGCAGCGCATAGATGCTAGTGAGGATCTCCATCGGCCTGCGAGCGGGCGCGGCGTGTTCCCTCCGCCGACGATACTCCACCCCGCCGCCCGCGCCGCCACACGCGCGCCCGCACCTACCTCGACGTGTTTATAGTAGCGACAACTAATCACATACAGTGTAGTATTAAGAAGTAGTTACCCCTCCAGAGAGCAGCGCATAGATGCTAGTGAGGATCTCCATCGGCCTGCGAGCGGGCGCGGCGTGTTCCCTCCGCCGACGATACTCCACCCCGCCGCCCGCGCCGCCACACGCGCGCCCGCACCTACCTCGACGTGTTTATAGTAGCGACAACTAATCACATACAGTGTAGTATTAAGAAGTAGTTACCCCTCCAGAGAGCAGCGCATAGATGCTAGTGAGGATCTCCATCGGCCTGCGAGCGGGCGCGGCGTGTTCCCTCCGCCGACGATACTCCACCCCGCCGCCCGCGCCGCCACACGCGCGCCCGCACCTACCTCGACGTGTTTATAGTAGCGACAACTAATCACATACAGTGTAGTATTAAGAAGTAGTTACCCCTCCAGAGAGCAGCGCATAGATGCTAGTGAGGATCTCCATCGGCCTGCGAGCGGGCGCGGCGTGTTCCCTCCGCCGACGATACTCCACCCCGCCGCCCGCGCCGCCACACGCGCGCCCGCACCTACCTCGACGTGTTTATAGTAGCGACAACTAATCACATACAGTGTAGTATTAAGAAGTAGTTACCCCTCCAGAGAGCAGCGCATAGATGCTAGTGAGGATCTCCATCGGCCTGCGAGCGGGCGCGGCGTGTTCCCTCCGCCGACGATACTCCACCCCGCCGCCCGCGCCGCCACACGCGCGCCCGCACCTACCTCGACGTGTTTATAGTAGCGACAACTAATCACATACAGTGTAGTATTAAGAAGTAGTTACCCCTCCAGAGAGCAGCGCATAGATGCTAGTGAGGATCTCCATCGGCCTGCGAGCGGGCGCGGCGTGTTCCCTCCGCCGACGATACTCCACCCCGCCGCCCGCGCCGCCACACGCGCGCCCGCACCTACCTCGACGTGTTTATAGTAGCGACAACTAATCACATACAGTGTAGTATTAAGAAGTAGTTACCCCTCCAGAGAGCAGCGCATAGATGCTAGTGAGGATCTCCATCGGCCTGCGAGCGGGCGCGGCGTGTTCCCTCCGCCGACGATACTCCACCCCGCCGCCCGCGCCGCCACACGCGCGCCCGCACCTACCTCGACGTGTTTATAGTAGCGACAACTAATCACATACAGTGTAGTATTAAGAAGTAGTTACCCCTCCAGAGAGCAGCGCATAGATGCTAGTGAGGATCTCCATCGGCCTGCGAGCGGGCGCGGCGTGTTCCCTCCGCCGACGATACTCCACCCCGCCGCCCGCGCCGCCACACGCGCGCCCGCACCTACCTCGACGTGTTTATAGTAGCGACAACTAATCACATACAGTGTAGTATTAAGAAGTAGTTACCCCTCCAGAGAGCAGCGCATAGATGCTAGTGAGGATCTCCATCGGCCTGCGAGCGGGCGCGGCGTGTTCCCTCCGCCGACGATACTCCACCCCGCCGCCCGCGCCGCCACACGCGCGCCCGCACCTACCTCGACGTGTTTATAGTAGCGACAACTAATCACATACAGTGTAGTATTAAGAAGTAGTTACCCCTCCAGAGAGCAGCGCATAGATGCTAGTGAGGATCTCCATCGGCCTGCGAGCGGGCGCGGCGTGTTCCCTCCGCCGACGATACTCCACCCCGCCGCCCGCGCCGCCACACGCGCGCCCGCACCTACCTCGACGTGTTTATAGTAGCGACAACTAATCACATACAGTGTAGTATTAAGAAGTAGTTACCCCTCCAGAGAGCAGCGCATAGATGCTAGTGAGGATCTCCATCGGCCTGCGAGCGGGCGCGGCGTGTTCCCTCCGCCGACGATACTCCACCCCGCCGCCCGCGCCGCCACACGCGCGCCCGCACCTACCTCGACGTGTTTATAGTAGCGACAACTAATCACATACAGTGTAGTATTAAGAAGTAGTTACCCCTCCAGAGAGCAGCGCATAGATGCTAGTGAGGATCTCCATCGGCCTGCGAGCGGGCGCGGCGTGTTCCCTCCGCCGACGATACTCCACCCCGCCGCCCGCGCCGCCACACGCGCGCCCGCACCTACCTCGACGTGTTTATAGTAGCGACAACTAATCACATACAGTGTAGTATTAAGAAGTAGTTACCCCTCCAGAGAGCAGCGCATAGATGCTAGTGAGGATCTCCATCGGCCTGCGAGCGGGCGCGGCGTGTTCCCTCCGCCGACGATACTCCACCCCGCCGCCCGCGCCGCCACACGCGCGCCCGCACCTACCTCGACGTGTTTATAGTAGCGACAACTAATCACATACAGTGTAGTATTAAGAAGTAGTTACCCCTCCAGAGAGCAGCGCATAGATGCTAGTGAGGATCTCCATCGGCCTGCGAGCGGGCGCGGCGTGTTCCCTCCGCCGACGATACTCCACCCCGCCGCCCGCGCCGCCACACGCGCGCCCGCACCTACCTCGACGTGTTTATAGTAGCGACAACTAATCACATACAGTGTAGTATTAAGAAGTAGTTACCCCTCCAGAGAGCAGCGCATAGATGCTAGTGAGGATCTCCATCGGCCTGCGAGCGGGCGCGGCGTGTTCCCTCCGCCGACGATACTCCACCCCGCCGCCCGCGCCGCCACACGCGCGCCCGCACCTACCTCGACGTGTTTATAGTAGCGACAACTAATCACATACAGTGTAGTATTAAGAAGTAGTTACCCCTCCAGAGAGCAGCGCATAGATGCTAGTGAGGATCTCCATCGGCCTGCGAGCGGGCGCGGCGTGTTCCCTCCGCCGACGATACTCCACCCCGCCGCCCGCGCCGCCACACGCGCGCCCGCACCTACCTCGACGTGTTTATAGTAGCGACAACTAATCACATACAGTGTAGTATTAAGAAGTAGTTACCCCTCCAGAGAGCAGCGCATAGATGCTAGTGAGGATCTCCATCGGCCTGCGAGCGGGCGCGGCGTGTTCCCTCCGCCGACGATACTCCACCCCGCCGCCCGCGCCGCCACACGCGCGCCCGCACCTACCTCGACGTGTTTATAGTAGCGACAACTAATCACATACAGTGTAGTATTAAGAAGTAGTTACCCCTCCAGAGAGCAGCGCATAGATGCTAGTGAGGATCTCCATCGGCCTGCGAGCGGGCGCGGCGTGTTCCCTCCGCCGACGATACTCCACCCCGCCGCCCGCGCCGCCACACGCGCGCCCGCACCTACCTCGACGTGTTTATAGTAGCGACAACTAATCACATACAGTGTAGTATTAAGAAGTAGTTACCCCTCCAGAGAGCAGCGCATAGATGCTAGTGAGGATCTCCATCGGCCTGCGAGCGGGCGCGGCGTGTTCCCTCCGCCGACGATACTCCACCCCGCCGCCCGCGCCGCCACACGCGCGCCCGCACCTACCTCGACGTGTTTATAGTAGCGACAACTAATCACATACAGTGTAGTATTAAGAAGTAGTTACCCCTCCAGAGAGCAGCGCATAGATGCTAGTGAGGATCTCCATCGGCCTGCGAGCGGGCGCGGCGTGTTCCCTCCGCCGACGATACTCCACCCCGCCGCCCGCGCCGCCACACGCGCGCCCGCACCTACCTCGACGTGTTTATAGTAGCGACAACTAATCACATACAGTGTAGTATTAAGAAGTAGTTACCCCTCCAGAGAGCAGCGCATAGATGCTAGTGAGGATCTCCATCGGCCTGCGAGCGGGCGCGGCGTGTTCCCTCCGCCGACGATACTCCACCCCGCCGCCCGCGCCGCCACACGCGCGCCCGCACCTACCTCGACGTGTTTATAGTAGCGACAACTAATCACATACAGTGTAGTATTAAGAAGTAGTTACCCCTCCAGAGAGCAGCGCATAGATGCTAGTGAGGATCTCCATCGGCCTGCGAGCGGGCGCGGCGTGTTCCCTCCGCCGACGATACTCCACCCCGCCGCCCGCGCCGCCACACGCGCGCCCGCACCTACCTCGACGTGTTTATAGTAGCGACAACTAATCACATACAGTGTAGTATTAAGAAGTAGTTACCCCTCCAGAGAGCAGCGCATAGATGCTAGTGAGGATCTCCATCGGCCTGCGAGCGGGCGCGGCGTGTTCCCTCCGCCGACGATACTCCACCCCGCCGCCCGCGCCGCCACACGCGCGCCCGCACCTACCTCGACGTGTTTATAGTAGCGACAACTAATCACATACAGTGTAGTATTAAGAAGTAGTTACCCCTCCAGAGAGCAGCGCATAGATGCTAGTGAGGATCTCCATCGGCCTGCGAGCGGGCGCGGCGTGTTCCCTCCGCCGACGATACTCCACCCCGCCGCCCGCGCCGCCACACGCGCGCCCGCACCTACCTCGACGTGTTTATAGTAGCGACAACTAATCACATACAGTGTAGTATTAAGAAGTAGTTACCCCTCCAGAGAGCAGCGCATAGATGCTAGTGAGGATCTCCATCGGCCTGCGAGCGGGCGCGGCGTGTTCCCTCCGCCGACGATACTCCACCCCGCCGCCCGCGCCGCCACACGCGCGCCCGCACCTACCTCGACGTGTTTATAGTAGCGACAACTAATCACATACAGTGTAGTATTAAGAAGTAGTTACCCCTCCAGAGAGCAGCGCATAGATGCTAGTGAGGATCTCCATCGGCCTGCGAGCGGGCGCGGCGTGTTCCCTCCGCCGACGATACTCCACCCCGCCGCCCGCGCCGCCACACGCGCGCCCGCACCTACCTCGACGTGTTTATAGTAGCGACAACTAATCACATACAGTGTAGTATTAAGAAGTAGTTACCCCTCCAGAGAGCAGCGCATAGATGCTAGTGAGGATCTCCATCGGCCTGCGAGCGGGCGCGGCGTGTTCCCTCCGCCGACGATACTCCACCCCGCCGCCCGCGCCGCCACACGCGCGCCCGCACCTACCTCGACGTGTTTATAGTAGCGACAACTAATCACATACAGTGTAGTATTAAGAAGTAGTTACCCCTCCAGAGAGCAGCGCATAGATGCTAGTGAGGATCTCCATCGGCCTGCGAGCGGGCGCGGCGTGTTCCCTCCGCCGACGATACTCCACCCCGCCGCCCGCGCCGCCACACGCGCGCCCGCACCTACCTCGACGTGTTTATAGTAGCGACAACTAATCACATACAGTGTAGTATTAAGAAGTAGTTACCCCTCCAGAGAGCAGCGCATAGATGCTAGTGAGGATCTCCATCGGCCTGCGAGCGGGCGCGGCGTGTTCCCTCCGCCGACGATACTCCACCCCGCCGCCCGCGCCGCCACACGCGCGCCCGCACCTACCTCGACGTGTTTATAGTAGCGACAACTAATCACATACAGTGTAGTATTAAGAAGTAGTTACCCCTCCAGAGAGCAGCGCATAGATGCTAGTGAGGATCTCCATCGGCCTGCGAGCGGGCGCGGCGTGTTCCCTCCGCCGACGATACTCCACCCCGCCGCCCGCGCCGCCACACGCGCGCCCGCACCTACCTCGACGTGTTTATAGTAGCGACAACTAATCACATACAGTGTAGTATTAAGAAGTAGTTACCCCTCCAGAGAGCAGCGCATAGATGCTAGTGAGGATCTCCATCGGCCTGCGAGCGGGCGCGGCGTGTTCCCTCCGCCGACGATACTCCACCCCGCCGCCCGCGCCGCCACACGCGCGCCCGCACCTACCTCGACGTGTTTATAGTAGCGACAACTAATCACATACAGTGTAGTATTAAGAAGTAGTTACCCCTCCAGAGAGCAGCGCATAGATGCTAGTGAGGATCTCCATCGGCCTGCGAGCGGGCGCGGCGTGTTCCCTCCGCCGACGATACTCCACCCCGCCGCCCGCGCCGCCACACGCGCGCCCGCACCTACCTCGACGTGTTTATAGTAGCGACAACTAATCACATACAGTGTAGTATTAAGAAGTAGTTACCCCTCCAGAGAGCAGCGCATAGATGCTAGTGAGGATCTCCATCGGCCTGCGAGCGGGCGCGGCGTGTTCCCTCCGCCGACGATACTCCACCCCGCCGCCCGCGCCGCCACACGCGCGCCCGCACCTACCTCGACGTGTTTATAGTAGCGACAACTAATCACATACAGTGTAGTATTAAGAAGTAGTTACCCCTCCAGAGAGCAGCGCATAGATGCTAGTGAGGATCTCCATCGGCCTGCGAGCGGGCGCGGCGTGTTCCCTCCGCCGACGATACTCCACCCCGCCGCCCGCGCCGCCACACGCGCGCCCGCACCTACCTCGACGACCCCACGCGACGCCCGACTCTCTGTAAACAAGTGGATATTACAGTGTGTGGCAGGAAAAATGAAAATGAAAACGAAACTATCGCTGGATGACAGAAGTCAGATACACAGTGGAATATTGAATAAAAAATCATCAAAATTGGTTCACAACTGACGGGGCACTACATAAAATTGATGGCTGAATCATGATGTTACTTATTAAGGACCCTTGGCTCTCAGTCATCTTGTATCTGCCAAAAATATGGTAAATCTAAGTTAATCCTGGAAACGTGAGTTTATTTATACAAAATCTCCTCACCCCAAAAGGATTGTTATTATTTGAAATTGGATTCAGCCATATTTTTATTATTCATGGGTTCTAAAGAGCCGTTGTTTTCGATACGAGCAGTGCCTTCGCGTATCGAAAACAACGGCTCTTTAGAACCCATGAATAATAAAAATATGGCTGAATCCAATTTCAAATAATAACAATCCTTTTGGGGTGAGGAGATTTTGTATAAATAAACTCACGTTTCAGGATTAACTTAGATTTACCATATTTTTGACAGATACAAGATGACCTTGACCACCGCCCCTTAAAGAAGGAATTCAAAAGCAAAAAAAAACTAATCGACTAAGTAGGTACTTCTGCTTTGGACGACACGTAAATTGACGGATACGAGTCTGAAAATAATAGAAACTTTCTGTTGAAAAAGTTACAACTCTTTTATTGTGTTCTAGTGTCATTACTTGATGGGAAAGGATGCCTTCTTACTGGCAGTACTACACTGTGCTTCTACCTCAATTTAAGATGTATGTACCTACTATATCCATTGGATGGAAGAAGCAGATAGATATATAGGTATGTGAACTCAGTATCCTGTTGTGGCTAAAAAAATATTTAAAAAATTAGAGTAGAATTTTGATAAGTAATATCATAAATAACTAACACAGGTACCCAAAAATAATCCTTTTTTTTTATTTCAAAATTGTCAATATAAAACTTTTTTGACATTTGCCTTTTTTGACCTACAACTTCTGGAGACATAGGCATGTCGCACTATTGCTAAAAAGGGGCCCCTAAATATGAGATCGAAAAACACATAGGTTCATTTATATTCATCATATATTTCATACATGCTCAGCGATTGTGTGTACTTTTAATATTTCCATCGATCAATACCTAAATTTTTTACATGTTTAATAAAAGTACACCTAGGTCATCCTCTGCCAGCATTTCCTTTCACTTCAGCCATATAAACCTTTTTAGTCAATCTTTCATCCTTCATTCTTTCAAAGTGTTCAAACCAGCGTAAACTAATTTTCTTCATTAACCGACTTCCAAAAAAAGAAGGAGAAGGTTCTCAATTCGGACCGTATTTTTATGTATGTATGTACGTCGATAACTCCGCGAATTGTGAACCGATTTTGATGGTTTCTTTTTTAATCGACAGATAACTCTTCCGGATTGGTCCCATTTTTATCTCATAAAAATTGGTTCATTAGTTTTTCAGAAATTTTGAAAAAACTGACTTTATAAGTACATTTTTCTTGATATCTCGATAAAATATGTACCGAATTTGACGACTTATTTTTTTTAAGACATCATAATTTCTCGACATTATCTCACAGACATATGACGACAAACGGTTCAGTAGTTTTTCAGAAATTCAGTAATTAATTTCTGTTTACGGCTGAAAATTATGTATCAGAAGAAGCCTTAGCAACGGTTGCTATTGACACGAAGTTGTCAATTTTCGTGACGATGGTGTAGCGGTTAAATATAATGGGGTGCATAGGATGCACAATCACAAGGTTTCAAATCACATCCACAGCGGTATTTTTTTTTTTAATTTTCCGTCAATATTTTTTTAGTTGTGTTATTATTTGTCTCTCAAGGCAGCAAAACCACTTAAAAGGGTAAAATAAACCTTTTAAAAAAAGTGCACCGACTTCAAAAATTTGCACTGAAAAGTAAGAAATAATAAAAATTTCGTCGTAGAATTTGAAGACGGTTGGTGCCAAATTAGAAACAACTTAGTTCCCAAATTCACTAATCTAGACAATTCATTAGGAACCTACGATCATCAGTACATACAAACATAGATAATATTGAACAGATCTTCTTAGATATTTACTTAGTTTTGTATCCTAATTTGGCACCAACCGTCTTCAAATTCTACGACGAAATTTTTATTATTTCTTACTTTTCAGTGCAAATTTTTGAAGTCGGTGCACTTTTTTTTAAAAGGTTTATTTTAGTCACAATATTATTTTTCACTTTGCATTCTTCTCTAATGCCATTAATAAAAAGTTAAGACAGGATTTACATGATATTTTCAGATATTTTGTCTGTCTGTCTTTAAGCCTGTAAAAATACTATCTATTCTCGACCATAAGCAATTTTTTTTTAAAAAAAAACCTATTAATTGATAACTATAATTGCCTTTTAAAAAAAAGTGTACCGACTTCAAAAATTATCCACTGAAATGTGTGCTTTCAGAAAGATTTGCACAAGTCACTATAAAAAAATACCGAAATCGCTTCAAGTGTGCCTATAAAATTTGAAGAGTTCTAGATTTCTCCAAGATCCCATCATCAAATACTTTTGGTGGTCCCATAGTCATCAGCATGGGACCACCAAAAGTATACCCTTTCAAACAAAAAAAATCCAAATTCCGACGAATTGAGAACCTCCACCTACATTTTTTGAAGGTGGTTAAAAATAGTGTCTATACTAGTTACAATATCCAGACTCTGTCTACCATTTAAGGATATATAGCCGTAATTATAACTCACCCAGATTGTAACACTAAACAATGTAAACCCAAAAATAACGTATCGCGAACAAGCACGTATTCTATGAATCGCCGACCACACTCATCTGCCCGCAATATTTACAAAAACACTTTGCAACGCCATCGACACCGCTCGTGTCTTACTAACGAACCTTCTAAATGTTACTTGTTTCATAGGTTTTGGGTAATAAAAGTGAAACTGTAATTTATTTTTAATAATTGGCCAAGTTCTCGCTCCGTACAATCTCGGATCCGTACAATTTTGTCGGTCAAAAGGATTTTTGTTTAGGTTTTTCTGTAAAGGCCCTACATTCCCTATTAAAAAAAAAATTCACTAGTTTCGTAGATAGGGGGGGGGGGCGGCACGGTCAATTTTCATATAACGAGCCCCTTTCATTTGATATGTCACATGATGCACATGAAAAAATTTTTTTTATTTACATCTGTGATTGGGTCAATAATTAATACCTCTACATTATGTAACAAAACAACTTATTTTCGTCCAGTAGATTCCGAGAAAATAAGCTGTGAGCCTGTGACAGACAGACAGAGAGACACACCGAGTGATCCTATATAATGGTTGATGTATTTTTATCGGAGATGTACGGAATCCTAAAAAGAAGTCGAATTTGATACAAATTTTCTCAATCGACTTCTAAAAATTAAAGATAATATGTATATACAAATGGCAAAAGTAGACACTGTTACTGTAGTTTAGATCGAAGTGGTATAATATGTAAAATAAGGAAGTGAGGCGCGTCTGACTCGATCACGAGAAGATCTGCATTTCTCGACAAGAAATTGTCCTCTGGACTCTCAGGGAATATGCTGCCTAATCCGTTAGAGACATAACAAACCAAATGTAGGAAATAAATGTGTAGAATTAAATCTTCAAACGAAAAAAAAACACTTTAATTTTCAGCGTGCCACTCTATGTTTCAGCAACTACCTATGGAATTGATCAAAAATATATATACGACAGACAGACGGACGCACGCACGCAATATTCTTGCCGCGAATACAAATAGCAAAAATACTGTCTGCATCATCTGCAACTCACTGCTGGTTCGTTATAGGCACAGAACTTCAAGATCTGTGGTTATAGGTATAGGAAGGAGCAAGCCATCAAGCTATAAATTGTTTAGCATTGAAAACTGACTGACCCATTGTTAATGATTGATTTTGGTTAATGAAGTCTATATCTAAACTAATAATGAAGCTGAAAAGTTTCAGGACAACGCGACTGGATCTATAAGTCCAATTTGAAAAAATATTTTTGCATTTGATAGACCAATTTTGAGGAAGGTTATAGGCTAAGTTGCGAGTACAACAAAAGGCTCTGTATTCGCTATCTTTTTTAAAATGTTGGACTCTTGGTACATTTTCTTTAATATTATTTAAACTATGTATTTTTAAATTTCTTCTTCTTCTTCTTTTAATATGGCTCCACCAATGTTCATCGGTGATTTGCCAATGTCAAGTATTATAGCCTTTATAGTGTTTATAGCCGATTAATCGGTATTTATGATAATACCGCCGACTGCGATATGTTCTATTAGTCGTCAACTAATCACAACCATCACAACACGAACAGTAAACTGGATTCCACCTATAAATTCCTTAAGAGCCCTTTCATTTAACATGTCACATGATGCACTTGCAAAAAAAAATTTTTTTCATTTTTTATTTTTTCCAAAATCGAAATTCGATTATTTACGCTTATATTATATCCGTCCTTGATTGGGTCATGAAACTCTATTATGTACCAAGTCTCAACTTTTTTCATCTAGTTGAATCGGAGAAAATACGCTGTGACAGAACCCTGAAGACCAACTCTTCAGCTATATTATAGATAGATATATAGATACGAAAGTATGTATGTTACTTTTTATCCTGAAAACAAATCCTTGGGGTTCGGGATTTGTTATGTAACATTTCAGGAATTTCTACGAGCGACACCGGGGCGAAAGCCAGTTTAGAAATAAACAATGCCAAAAAGCTCACCTGCATACAGTTTAAAGATCGCGGTACGTGTTAAGCGCGTGTTCTATCACAACTAACTAAAGATTTAGGTAAACGTATTGTGGTGACCGAGGTATAGTAATTTTGGACTCATTCCAAGGTTCAGTGATAAATGTTCGATTGAGTGGCCATCAAATTGGTCTGCTCTCCTCATTATAGAGTAACCCAAAGGTACCCTAAAATTACACAATAATACACAACATTCCTTCCTACATCATCATCATCACTACATATTGTGAATCAAAGGCACTCGCAGTCTGTCTGTGACCTTTTCACGCAATAACTACTGAACGGATAATAATAATAAAGGCGCAGGGCGGCTTGTGGCGAGCCGTGGGTGAGTAACGACACCGCCGAATCCGAGTGCTCCAGAGAGTAGGTTGAGGCAGGCGTCCCCACTGCTAGACCTGAGACTCTCGCCCCTGGCTTGCCTTAATTGGCTGTCCAGGGTGGAGTCGTTAGACTATAATATTATATATTATGCTCGGGGGTGGAAGTGTCTAAAGGCGTATATGTGAAACCGGTGTCACACCTCTCGACACCCCCAGCCGCTTACACCAATGTTGCCTGTTTTACTGCCGGCAGAAATGCTTAAAAATGGTGGTTGTTTTTGGAGGCTCATTGAGTAAACGGCGAGTCAACACCTGCCAATTTTACGTTTCATGAGATGAATGATACCGGCAGGTGACCGTAGTCTCAACCAATAAACTTGATAAACCAATCCATTTAACATATCAAAACAATAGACCGATTTTAATTTAAAATTATCTCAGCAATAGTCCAGGCACCTGACGGGGCCTGTCTCTGAGCGCATTGTATTTGATGCAATCAGAGACAGATTAAACACTCTTAAGACCTATGTCTCCATGCAAGCCTTACAAAGGACCGGGTATTAAATATGCCCGTGAATTTAGAGTATAATAAACCTTTTATTTACTGATAACATATTACAATACAAAGAGATCACCCAAGCGTAGCCAGGATACGGAAATCAAAAGGTCTACATCAGAACCTTAAAGAGCCTTGTAGAATATTCCGTGTAACTCCTTACTCTACCATACCTGCTTGCGGTCATTGGCACTCAGTATTACAGGTTTGTAGCAGTAAGATAATAATAAAGCCTTTATTTACTAATAACAAATTACAATATTATACACACATCTAAACGTAACGTATCTAAAAGTGGGTAAAACTGAGAAGTCGCGGGTTCAATCCAGGCCCGCCGCGTACGGGCGTGCAGGGCGTGCACCGCACAAGGGCGGCATTTTCAAGGGGGCGGCAAAAACAGATATCGAAACGAAAAATTCTCATAATTTTATGTCTTATATATTTTTATTTAAGTTCAGTTTATTGATGTGAAACAATAACTTAGGGTAAAGCCAAGACGTCTCAAAATTCAGAAGACGCTTGGTTTTGGTCTTCGCCGTCTGCGCCTACCGCTGTAGAGGAAGCAGGGATATAACGCGTTGTCATGAGGCAAAACAAAGCGTCTCTCACTTCGGAGACGCTTGTTTTTGGCATACGCTGGGATAACGCGTTGGCATGAGGCAAGACCAAGCGTCTCACACTTCGGAGACGCTTGGTTTTGGCCTACGCGTCTGGTCGTGTATTTATTCAATTATAATAATATTGTTGTATACTAATTTTGATGTTTCACATATACTTTAAAATAATTTGCCTGACACCGTTGGGGAAAGGGGGGGGGGGGATTGTAATCGGGTACTTGCACGCGGGCGCTTTTAAACAGTTAGCGGCGGGCCTGGTTCGATCTACACATCCGACCATGTACCAATGTGTTTTTATAATAAAAAATCTATGTAGGTACATTATCCGACAAACCGAACAAAGAGGCTTTTCCACCTACATACCTCAACAGAGCTGGCCACTCGTTAGGTTATAGCCTCAGAAAAATCTTTGGCTAAGTGAGGAAGTCTTCCGCAGGGTACCTTGGGGCCGGCAATGGTTCCCGGTACTTGAAGATTTTTATTTTTATTTATTAATTTTCCTTGCCATGTCTTTCTGTAATGTCTTTGGTCCACTTATTATCATTGTTCCTCAACAATATGTGAAGGAAGACTTTACAAAAGATCTTCTACAGAATAGTTATATAGTAACAGCAAATTATTGTAAACTAATCTTTTCGGCTTCACATACAAAAATCCCACAGAAAAAGCTCTTTCAGTTTTTCCCGAATTTTCAAATTTTCCGGGCAACTTTTTTAATTTCTCTTTCTATAAAAATCTGATTCGGACTATTACCAACAATTTATTAAAGAAAATAACTAAATCGGTCCAGCCGTTCTCAAGTAATGCGCTTACCAGCCAACAGCATTTAATTTTTATTTTGGATCACTATGACATATGCCTGTGAGTCATAGTACGAATGTTATGTAGATTATATAGTTATATGTCAAGGGCGTAGTACGGATACATAATTATGTCTTTAGTTATTAATCTGTGGTTCATCATCATCAACCTTTTTAAGAGCCACTGCTGGATTATTGGTCTCCCTCTAGCGCACCATATTAGTGGTACTCATTGAGAGGAATTGCTATAGTCATCACGCTTGGCAGGCGGGTTGGTGACCGGACGCTTTGCGTGCCCTCCGAAGCACGAGGAGTCGATGCGAATACGAATTTCAAGTCCACAGTTTAGGCTATCAACTACCACAGTATAAATATAATACAGTAGAAATACAGTGTATAAATCGTATTAATCGCATCCGGAACGATGTTGTTAGAGAAGAAAAGTAGTTTACGCTAGGACACGTTGAAAGAATGAAGGATGAAAGATTGACTAAAAAGGTTATATGGCTGAAGTGAAAGGAAATGATGGCAGAGGACGACCGAGGTGTACTTTTATTGAACATATAAAAAAATGTGATCGAAGGCAATATTAAAAGTACACTCAGTCGCCAAGCAATGTATAAAAGTATGATGAATATAAAAGAATTTAGGTATGTCAGGATCGTAGCAAATGGCATTCGATTCTCTCTGCCTACCCCTCTTGGGATTAATGGGGTGATGATAGATATATCATTATTGAAAATTCAAAATAAAAAATATTTTATGATTTTTTTAATTGGTTAAAAATAATAAAATTATTATTATTTTGAATTTTCAATAAGCTACAAAAAAAAACCCAAGACGTTTAATTGATGGGTAATGGTATAACAGTGCTTTTAAAAAAATTAAGAGCTTTGTGATATATTATGAAAGAGAAAACGGGGGCAAAGTTTAACCACCATAATTTTCTATTAAAAAAAAATACAGATAAATTGGGAATAGTTTATCCCAGAAAAATTATGGATATAATAATATGAGCCTTAAGATGATCCTACCGATCGGGATATACCCTATTAATCACTAAAACTATCACAGCGCGGATGGGAATAAACTGGATTCCCTATCATATCACAGCACGACGCGTGCTTTGGTCGCCATGCCATGTCGTAAAATCATTCAAGAAGTAGTAAATTGGTCAAAATAAAGTGCTTTTCATTTCGGAAAATCATTTACCTATACATTTAATTTTTTATAATTTCACACATTTTTTAACAAGAAATTTGCCTAATTATTGACTGAAACCGTAGGTAATAGTAACGATAATTTAATTAAGTATATTATGTCATTAGGCAATACGACAAAGTTACGGTTTGGATGAAGCGGAGCAAAAACTTAATTGATTTCTCTCTTAGTAGCATTTTAATATCATTATACTTACATTTTCAGACTCTAGGGTTCCTAATTAGACTATTTTTCGATACAATTTTAGACGAATTAAGCGGTCCTGGCTTCGAATCCTAGATTAGACATTCAAAAATAACTACTTCGCACCGTTAGTTCAATTCGTCTCCAATAGATGGCGTTTAAAAAAAATATTTGTTTGTTTATTTTCGTCACTAAAGGGAAAAATAAATAGTCTTCAAAATTAACTTTGATACAGTATTAGGGGAGATATTTGATACAGACAAAAAATCCTTTCAGAAAATATACATATATCATTGATTTTTTAGATCAATGATAGAGATTATTTACACACAACAATATAAATTAAATCTAAACATAAAAAATAACTAAATAAGCCAGGTACGCGTGGAATAGTGGCAAGAATACTGGCTGCATTTCCCAGCTGAATCGCGATGCTGATTCATTGAGCGAGAAAGAAGCCAGCACTCTTGTCCCCAGAGGAGATGATCAATCGTGGGAACTTAGGACCGTGGAGTTCTAATGCCAAAATAGGGATTTCTAATAATTACTCTATCTAATTTCTACTCTATGAGAATAATTCAATAAACACTTGCCTTTTTATGTCTTTTAGGTTCCGTGACTCGAATACCCTGAAAAAATGGTCCATAACTATAACAAATAACATTACTGCATGATTAAGTAGCAAACATTCAAATATTAATAAAATATTCCTCTCTTTATAGTAGAACAAGCTTTTGTCCGCGGTTTCACCCGCATGGAAATAGATCCAAAATAAATAATTTCGTGGCTGTAATTTGCCCCTCCCCCACCCGTTTTCGCGGTATAATAAGTAGTATATATTATGTCGTTCTCTGATCCCTAAACTACCACTATGCAAAAAATCATGTCGATCATGTGAAAAACAAAATCAAATCTATCCCACGGGAACCATACATTTTTCCGGGATAAAAAACTGCCTATATCTGTGCCAAATTTCATCCAGATCCGTTCAGCTGTTCTGGCGTGATTAAGTAACTAACACATACATCCATACAAACTTTCGTGTTTATAATATTAGTGGGATAGTGGGTTTAGCGACAACGTGGGTATAATATGGGTTATAACTAGTTATCTATTAGAGATAGATATATGCTTCCACGGACTTTTTTGTAGATCATTTTATTCTACACAATTCTTTGCTACATCATTTTGTTATATCTCTGACGGATTAGACAGCATATGCTATGAAAACACGCTGGAGTTAACTTTTTCCCCGATTTCACGTAAATCGTGAAAACTACAACAAAATCCTTAGTGAAGTGATGAAATGAAGCTATAGTGATGAAGTAGTCGATCATGAAGGTACTTTAAAAAAAAAAAAAAATCTTCACTAGTTGCCTTACAGCTCCTGGGAACCGTTGCCGGCCCCAGGGTACCAGCTGAAGACAAAGTCTTCCTCATTTAGCCGATTTTGAGGCTATACCTAACGAGTGGCCAGCTCTGTTGAGGTATGTAGGAAAAGCCTCTTTGTACGGTTTATCGGATAATGTAGGTATAGATTTTTAGTTATAAAAACCCTTTGGTACATGGTCGGATGTGCGGATCGAACCAGCGACTTCTCAGTTGTGAGCCGACGTTTTACCCACTCGACCACCGATGCCAAAAGTGCTAGGTACTTTATTCTTTCTAAAATTATTTTCAAATATTTTTACAGGAAAAGCCGAGGCGGAAAGCTATCTTCACTACATATTATAAAACAAAGTCCGGGCTGCGTCTGTGTCTGTCTGTGACCTTTTCATTACAAGCGAAGCGTGAAAAAGCATCTCTACGGGCCCGGCATAGTGGGCGCGATTGGCGGACTGTACTATGCTTAATAATCAGGCGGTGGCAAGGTCACATGTCGTCTTCTTTATAAAAAAAAAAAGAAAAAAGGTATCTTGATTCACCAGAAAGGTTTACAAGTATTAAGCATGAACCTATCATGTTTAGAAGCTGAGCATTAACAGTATAAGTGAATCAATGTGGGGGGAAAAGTTAGCTCCAGTGAGTGTTCATGGCGTATGCTGTCTAATCCGTCAGAGATATAACAAAATGATATAGGAAAGAATTGTTTACAATAAAATTATCTACAAAAAAGTGCCTAGTAGCATATACCTATCTCCAATATATAAGTAGTTACAAGCGTTTTTATGTAGGTATTTAAATTGTTGTAAACCGTGCGAAGATATATTTTTACTTTGGTCGGCCATATGTCAAAATACGTCCCACATTTCTGTGATTGACGGCAGAGCAACTGTTCCGATAGTTTGTTTAAAAAATCTCTTTGTCTGTCTATTTGTACATAGATAGAATCGATGTATATTTGGATCTCGGTCAGAGATGTGCCGATGCTAGTACTTTTTAGGATTCCGCAGTGGTAGGGGCCATCGGTTCTCATTGGGGTACCACCGTACCGTTCATCGTTATTGAATATCCAGTATATAACCGACATTTGCAAACCCTGAGGTGACAACCTCCATTCATGAACTCCCATAGCCACTCCAACGGTGGATGGTGAGTCACATTTAAAAAAAATGCTGCCCACGAGCGAAGTCGAAGTTGTATTGTTTTGATGTTAATTTAAAATTTCCAATATCTAATAGACAATCTATCTATCTATGTATCATCGCACCTTTTATCCCAAGAGGGGTAGGCAGAGACAATAGAATGTCATTTGCTACCGTCCTGACATATCTCTTTCGCTTCTTTTTTATTCATCATACCTTTCATTCATGCTCGGCGAATGTGTGTACTTTTAATATTTTGCCATCGATCAATTAATTTTTTATATGTTCTATCTTTCATCCTTCATTCTTTCAACGTGTCCAAACCACTGTAAACTACTTTTCCTCATTTTAGTCACTGTTGTGTCTTTCATTTCGCGATGCGGTCAATACGTTTTATATCACACATTCTAATAGACAATACATATAAATATGATCTCTGAGAATTTCATCTAAATTAATTAAGTCGTTTCGAAGACAAAAAATGAAAAAACAGCTCATGCTTTAACATTATATTGGTATCAATGACTTTGGTCTACGGAACTCTATTTACATTATCTTTAACGCACTTGTCTGATTTTTGTAATCACCCGCGCAATATATGTGGGTCATGCAAAAATAATTTACCATTAATCACGGTAGTTAGGTTATTTATTAGATATTTTGTTACCTACTTGTTAATAGGTAGTTATTTTGCTCGGTCTTATTTACAATAGGTCTAGGTTTTCGGTGCCCTGAATATCAAGAGCTCAACATATTTGGCGGGACTCGACTCCGCTCCCGGCTTTGTACGGGTGAAATATCAATTATTCAATATTTTGTGAATGAACTGACTTTTGATTTTGGATTTCGGTATAGGTTGAAGAAAACAATAATAGATAAAAAATGCGTGCGAAGATGAGTAACTTGTTTCACCTTACATTTTTTTTTCACGGGTTGCCTTACAGCTCCCGAAACCGTGTTGCGGTTCCAGGGTACTCAGCGGAAGACCAAGTCTCCCTCGTTTAGCCGATGGTATTTGTGAGGTTATACCTGTTCACTTTACATCATCTTTGAAAATACTAAATGTAATTGTTCCACGTAAGCTGTTCCTCGAATTATTATTAAGATAGTAATCGCAATATGTATATTGGATGTGGATGTATATCTTACATCACCTTTATTACCTACTAGTGATGGACGTTTCACAGAAAATAGTTATTTGTAATAATAATATTTATACTATAATATTATATGGCTGAAGTAAAAGAAAATACTGGCAGAGGACGACCTAGTTGTGCTTCAATTGAACATATAAAAAATGTATTGATCTTTGGAAATATTAAAAGTACACACAATCGCCGAGCATGTAAAGGTATGATCATCAATATAAAAGAAGCGAAAGAAGTATGTCAGGATCGTAACAAATGGATTTCGATTGTCTCTGCCTACCCCTCATAGTTATAAAAGGCGTGATGATAGATAGATAGATAGATAGAATAGATATTTATACTAACTAATTTTATAAAGGAGAATGTGTTTTTGTTTAGTTGTTTGTTCTTCAACTCAAGACAGAGCAACGGATCGAGTTGGAGCCGTTAGAAGGCCGGAGATTGACATGACCTATCCGGAAATCCACCGAAATAAATTATTTTGTAACATTACAAAAATGATATTTGGAATTTGGATGATTAGTGTTGTGTAAAAAATACTGCCTTGGTTTCTTAGAAGCCAACAATTACTTATTGTCTTAGAATGTGACAAATAATTTGAACTTTTTAAACGACAGGACGTGGCCTCTAAGAGGCTTTACCGTCTAAATATACCTAAACAGAACTGGCCACTCGTTGTTTGTTTTCTAAAACCTAGGTGATATAATTACGTAACTGTTACAAAAAGTAACAGTTGCTACATAAAATAGCAGCTCCACGTATCTCGTCCCATCCTTACATACGCAAGATACCTAGTATTTGATTCACGAGTTCTGCGTATTTATTTACACGCGGTAGCTAATTCTGCATTTTGACTCCATTGTATCGGCCGATGTATTAATAGATACTGTACAGTTCGTATTCTCATAAATTAACTTTGGTAAACATTCGTTTTTAATGCGCTCGTCGACCTAATGATATGTTTTATACATCGATTGTTTTATATGTGTTTATTTAGATTTTATGTATTACAAGTAGTATTAGCAATGCCTTTTTAATTAAATTATAATATATAATCAGGGTTAAAGAGAGCAAACGAAGGGAGCACAAAAAAATTACAAATATCTATATTAAAAAAAACAGAACAAAGGTCAAGAAAAATATTAATTGTGTTGTTTTTAAATCTAAAAGACAATCTAGGACGTCTAATTTATTTAAAGTACCTAAAAGTTGCGACAATAATTCGACGGAAAATTCAGTGGTACAGAGGCTAGTTAGTACTAGGCGTCTTAAGGTGGCCAGTGGCCACACATTCGTCCAATCCCCGGCGCCGTACCGTCCACCGAAACCGACCACAGACTCGTCCAATTCTTGTAACGAATGTTCCGCCTAGATCATCCGGCGGTCGTGTGTGTGGCCTACTTAAATAGTTGAGTTTAGTATTTTATGAATTCCGACAATAAAATTAAAATTACCTTCTATTATTAAATCTCTGGCCCCGAACTCCTGCGTCGGGCCGGCCGCCGGAAGTCTTTCCCATCGAGCGGGTGACACACACCTATACAAAGTTCTTCATTTCCGGTTGGCATGCGCCCGCGCAAGTAGGAGAGGACGACTAGCAACTTCGGTGGAATCTGAAATAAAATACCGTATCTATTGAAGTGTTGTTTAGTAATGGTAAATATTACGTCAACTCTAGAATTAAGCTAATTTTGACGAAAAATGTGTTTTTGAAGTGAAACCTCTTTAGGCAGGGTAAAGAAAATTTTTGGGGCGAGAAAATTGGTTGTCAAACATGTTCCTGCACGTGGACCTACATGTGTCACTTCTCCAGACCAGCCCCCTTAGACAATGTACGAAGGATAATATTTTATTCTCTCGGAACGCTAAATCATAATATTATAGGTATATATGCATAAACTTATAATCGAATTATAATAATTATATGAAAAGTATACAATACGTATATAAACTCCTTGGTTTAGTCGTGAAGGACACGTGGTACAACCATACATTTACAGACACTCCCATATATTTAAATACATACATGCATATATATATTCTATTCGCTAAGTTAAACATTGTCTAAGCCCGCTGTAGTAGCTTATTTAGCTTAGCTGTAGTAGCTAAAGGTAGTCGATAGCCTAATTGGTAGGACAGTGGACTTGAAACCGGGGAGGTTCCGGGTTCGAATCCTACCCCTTGCCAAAATGCTAAGCACCAATGTTCTTTAAGAATATGTGCTTAAATCGACACCTCGTGCTCCGGAGGGCACGTAACGCGCCTGCCGAGCGTGGTGGCTATGGCAATTCCTCTCAATGAGCACCACTATAAATAAAAAATGGGGCACCTAGAGGGAGGGAGACCATGATCCAGCAGTGGATCTTAAAAGGTTGTTGATGATGATGATGATGCTGTTATTTTTAGAAGAAGTGCGAACACCTGCTTTACTTTCCCCCCGAAGCACGAAAAGTCGATTAAAGCACATATTTTTGAAGAAGGCATTTTTGTCAAGAGTGAGTATTCATCCCGCGTTCCCCCGGTTTCAAATCCCTCTATATTCTAACTACGCGAAATTGTTTTTTGTTTGTTTGTCCTTCTTTCACGTCAAAACAGAGTAACGGATCAACTTGCTTTTTTACACAGAGATAGTTGGAGGGCCGGAAAGTGACATAGGCTACTTTTTATCCCGGAAATCCTTCGGCAAAGCCGGGGCGGGGAGCTAGCTCCTAAATAAGTATAAAACTTAAAATTATAACTATGACAAAGTGAATGGCCGATATCAGATTTACTTATTGCAAGTATGAAAACAAGAATTCCTGAAAACGGGCGTCATAGAGAGAATTGATTTCAAAAGTCCCATCTGTTCGCAGTTGATATTGTATTACCGAGCATAGACTTGGGAAAGGTAAGATATGGCGTTAGAAACTGACTATAAACTTTGCTCCTTTCTGAAATTTCATAATCATTTTAAATTTTGTATCCTAATTTGGCTTCAATACGACGAAACATTTGATTGTTTTGTGCTTTTGAGTGCACAATTTTTGATGTCTTATCACTTTTTTTTAATGTAACTTATTAATTGTTTTACGAGTTGTCTTACACATCCCGAAACCGTGTTACGTCCCAGATATTAATTATATATTTATTTATATAAAATAATGTAATAAAAACTAGATGACCCCGTGACTTCTCACGGTTAGTGTAATATTGTTGTCATAGTTCAACTGATCTCTGATGGCGTCTTTCACAAAATTAATAAATTAGACAAATTTTAAAAGAAATATTTAATTTTGATTTGTTTGTTTATTTTTCGTCATTAGAGGAAAAAAATATATTCAAAATACCGACAAAAACACCTTATAGCACTGTGCTAATGTATCTGGGGTAGACAGACTTAGTACCTACTTAAGAATTTTCTTTTAATAAAAATAAAGGCGGACTTTCTACAATTTCAAAAGTTGGTGTAGAAAATATCTAAAATAAACATTACGACGGGTGAGCCAGAATGACATATTTCTGCGGAACCCAACAAGGAAATTGAATGACACGTACTTCCAGTGTACCAACTATATATTACTATATTTAGTATAGTCGCGCTGGCGCTCTATACTACTAGATTAGCAATACAACAGAGAAAGCGCATAAATACGCGTATGTGAAAGCGAGACAGTTAGACGAGAGCGTTTTTTCAATACTGTAACAGCCTAGCGTCAGTAGTAATTTTGCTTATTTTTGTACAATATCCTGTTTTAAAGTATAATTTAATGCAGTGCATGGTGCAGTGTATGGACGTAAGTCATCTAAGATAAAAATTCACAGAATTACACATTTGTCACGCACACTGATGTATTAATTTTTTGGTCTCGTTCTTATCGCAACATTATAGTTGAGCGCCAGCATACTACATCTATGCTACCAACTATTTTTAAAGCTGTCACCGTTTGACAAATAACCAAAAAATTTGGGGAAAGGGGAATTGTACATTTCCTAATCTATTTTATTCGTGTAAATAGAATAAAACTTAACTTTATATAACTTGTGGATATTTTCTTGTGTTGTTTTGTAACCCTGTTTTTTTATCTCTAATGTCTTGCATGTTGTGTCCTGGTTTTCTGTGCAGGTTGAACACTATCTCAGTTTTGATAGAGATTCTTTGTCAACTGATCACCTGCTCTGAGTGCTATCCCCGAGATCACAGACATTGGCAGAAACATAATTATGTGCTCTGGAAACTAACAAGAGCCATACATGTATAGAGAAAGGAACAATAAATCTTTCTCACCGACCACTCCTTTTCCAAAAATATGTTGAAACTTGACATTGACAAATCATCGTCAACACTGATGGAGCCATAATAAAAAAGAAGAAGAAGAAGAAGACAAATTACTCTTCTTCAAACATTCAAGTACTTATATAAGAAACTTTTTATATATGTTCATGTTCTATTTAATATGTTCACTGGAGTCAAGTGCAAATTGTTACTGGTATATCTGGCCACACCGCAAGGTAAAAAGGCGGTGAAGGTGTGATTTTTATGTTTGTACCTACATCTAGGGCGCCTTCTACTTGCATTTTCCGTCATTTTGACTAGTAAATCCATAAGGAAAACGCATAGCATCTAATCTATAAGTTAGTATTAGAGAAGCTGAATTTTCTTTTCTGGCAACCCCGAAATAACATGTGTAATGTGTATGATATGTCAAAATTATTCCTATGAAGACTTTGGATATAAGCAAAATTCTTTTCGCCCTGGCTTAATGGGTAAATTTAAAAGAAAAGTAAAATATATGTCCTTTCCTAGGGTTTAAACTTTCTCCGATCAAATTTCATTAAAATCGGTTCAGTGATTTAACCGTGAAAACGTAACAGGAGTTTATTATTTTGTAAGACTTATCCAGTTTTGCCAATCCGCCGCACCATTTTTACGGCTATCATAAAATAGGTCCGGATTTATAGATTCTGTAAGTGAGGCGATGCGCACAACATAATGTCCCTTTGATATTATTTTTTTGTTTTTATTTATATAAATACGGATAGACTTATACACAGATTGTTTATGAAAAATTCAAACATGGTTTTTACCGGGATAAAAAGTAGCATATTTTCACATGAAACAAGAACAAACAAATAATGAAAACTTGAATCTATATCTACTATTACTAGCGGACCCGGCAGTCGTTGTCCTGCCCAAACGTTGGCTTGCCTACTATTTACTTTCCTTCGTCCGTGAAAAACAACTATCGCTACCACTCTACCCCTACTCCAACTTCTACCGCTACCCCTACCACTACCCCTACTCCTAACACTACCACTACACCTATCTCTACTCCTACCACTACCACTACACCTATCTCTACTCCTACCACTACCACTACGACTACTTTTAGCGAGATTAAGTAACATTTCCCATACAATTTGTTTTTCCGATTTTTTTTTCTTCTAAACCACCCCCTGTATTATAACGAACAAAACATTATAATATGGAAAAGTAAGAAAATCACAAAAAATTACTGATTGACCGAATGATCTGGAATGATTAAAACCAATCGATTTTTCCTCCGAGGATTTGGCAGTTGAATTTTTGTTTCTGTCATCAATCCGTTGATATAAAAAAAGTCGTTCCATATAAAATCTATATGAGATTTTTTTTATAATTTTTTTTCGTGCATTTTTTCCAATATTTTAATAGTTATTCTGCTATTCGGGACGGAGACAAATACAACAAATCAAAGAATATGGAAAATCGGTCCAGCCGTCCTCGAGTTATAAGTGTTCGAACAAACCCGACTTTGAATGATGATGGTATGATGAATAAAAAAGATGCGAAAGAGGTATGTCAGGATCGTAGCAAATAGCATTCGATTATCATAGCATAGATAGATAGATGCAGATTTAATTTTATTTGACGTTACATGAAGAGAAAAATTCCAAGTCGCAAAATTTAATATTTTTTATACTCTTGAGTGCAATTTTTTATCTCGGCAATAACATTGACATAACGGCAGCTATAATAAAATTTAACAATAACGTCCAAAGTGGCCGCACACATGCAGTGTAATCTACGCTCGGGTGAAAAGTTTGGTCTTTACAACGAATTTTACTGAAATTCTGCTGAAAGTACGATGTGTTTATTTTGAAAATATAGTGGGCAGTGGACATGGGCTGTTGTGTTGTTGTGTTTTGTTGTTTGTTTTATTTTGTAAAAGGAGACTCGGAGGTACTGTACCACGGTTTATTTATTTCGTTTGTGGTAGAAAAAATAACAACCCACATAATAATATAGTTCCCGGATTATAACATGACCTAAAATGGCAGATTTAGAAATGTGATATTTACACTTACAGATGTGTTAATTAATAAAAAAAAATTACATTGCTATGTATCCATATAGTTATACAATTCTAGAATATAAAAGGTAAAGTAGAAATAAATAGCAGCTGGAAAATAAAAAAATGTGTTCAAAAATAGGTCAAGTTATAATCCGCGATTTATACATACATAGTTATATATATTGCTTTGTCTTATGAATATCCAACTTTCTTTTAATTTAACGTAGGAATATTTAAAATCGATTCAGTAGTTTCGAGTTTATTTCTTGCAAATATACAAACGGAGATAAAGTTTTTAAATATTATCTAATTTTAACAAATTTTTTGGACGTTATTGACATAATGAAAAACCGGCTGTAATGAAAAAGGTCAGACCAAGTTTGACGCCCCTTAGTATGGCGGAGGGACAAATTAGCGTGAGTACCACTCACACTTTCCGGTGTCTATTATTTGTTGTTTTACTATAGTTATAGTATAGTAGTTAGACGTTTGTATGTATACCAACCATTATTGCCATTATTAAGATCGAGCAAAAAATACGTTTCTTGTATTTTATTTTTATTATTTGTTGTTATAGCGGCCATAGTCAAAGGCGTAGCGAGGTACGGGCAGGAAGGGGCAGCTGCCCCCCCCTATAAAAGCGATCGGTCGCTAATGCTCACGAGCTCCATACCTCACTATAAAAGAGCTGTTTCTCGTTGTTCGGTTTAATAAAAAAATATATAAATTTTGTTTTTAATTTTTACCTCACCTCCACTACTAATTTATGTTAAAAACCACGATTAAAACAACATGGTCTAGGATTTTCTTAATCTGCCCCCCTCTATATAGAATCCTGGCTATGCCCTTGGCCATGGTAATACATATCTCTGTGAAAATTTCAAGTGTCGGTTTCAAAAGATACAGCCCTGTGACAGACGGACGGACAGCGGAGCCGTAATCCGTTGTCACTCTTTGGGTTCAGAATAAATCTATCTAATTGTAAAAACATGCATCAAAATTCGTTCAGTAGTTTTTGTGTGAAAAGGTCACAGACGCGGGAGGGGGGGATTTGATTTATAATATCTGTGAATAATTAGCAATATAAAATACAAACTTTAAAAGGTAATTTGACTTTAAACATAACGAAATTCCGCTTAAACTTGAGAAAATTGTGCTCTAAAGAATCTCACAATTTGGCAACGTTCACTAATAACATATTCTCTCGACCATGTATCATTAGTCCATATTTCAAGTTAGCCAAATGAGATTTTTTAAATAGTTAAACGTACCATGCACAATAAACTACAGAAATAATGCTTAAATAAGGATTTACTATATTAAAATTTCCTGAGAGACCCGGCCCCGGCTGCGTGCAGGTAGAAATTTTTCCCGGGATAAAAAGTAGCGGCCCTTCAACTATCTCTGTACATAATATCACTATCCGTTGCTCCGTTTTAACCTGAAAGAAAGGATTTCGATCCTGGATCCCGGCCATGTACCAATGGGTTTTTAAATTAAAAACTTATGTACATTACATAATCCGACAAGCCACACTTAGAGGCTTTTCCATCTAAATATACCTCAACAGAACTAGCCACTCGTTAGGTACCTATAGCCTCACAAATACCATCGGCTAAACGAGGCAGGATTGGTATTCCGCTGGGTACCCTAGAACCGTAACACGGTTTCGGGAGCTGTAAACCAAACCGTGAAGAAAGAATAAAAAAGGAAACTTTCGCAGGATTCACCAGCGCAAACTACTTTTCTTCCTTTTCCTCGCAATAGTTTTTGTACCTAATAAATATTATCCAAAATGGCTTAGTCCACAATTAGCCAGGCAGGCTCGCGGTACTGAATTGTCGTGTTCACATAAAAATAAGTGCACAACAATAAAATGCAAATTTATACGACCGCAGCCTTCTATACCCACCGCCATAAACCTTTATCATGTCGCTCTCTCCACTTTGGGTGAGAATTAATTAACTTAGCTGGAATGAATTAAATGTATCTCAATGTATTTTTATATGATCACAGGTTCCCAGAACCGTGTTAATCGTTCCCAGGGTACCCAGCGGAACACCAAGTCTCCCACTTCTAGCCGATGGTATTTGTGAGACTATTATAACGAGTGGCTAGTTCTGTTGAGGTATATTTAGATGGAAAAAAGAGGCGAAATACAAAATAGTCTTCTGAAAAATTAGACATTAAAAAACCGGCGATAAATCTACACAGTCATGACTAGTCATGACTAAAGAGTTCACAACGCAGTGTTAGAGTTAGATAGACCAGTGGTTCCCAATCTTATTTATACTGCCACTTCTAAAAGAAAATACCTTTACTCCAAAGATGATGTTGTGACTAAAATAAAGAAAAGTAGTTTACGCTGGTTTGGACACGTTGAAAGAATGAAGAATGAAAGATTGACTAAAAAGGTTTATATGGCTGAAGTGAAGGGAAATGCTGGCAGAGGACGAGCTAGATGTACTTTTATTGAACATATAAAAAATATATTGATCGATGGAAATATTAAAAGTACACACAATCGCCGAGCGTGTTGAAAGGTATGATGAATATAAAAGAAGCGAAAGAAGTATGTCAGGATCGTAACAAATGGCATTCGATTGTCTCTGCCTACCCCTCTTGGGATGAAAGGCGTGATGATAGATAGATAGATTGATATAAAGTTATCCATTTTACGATGACCTGCGTGTACCATCTCGCGACTGCCCCCTGAGATACTTAGACCAATAAAATGTTATACTTTTTCCTATTATTAAATTATTTTTTACTAAGTTACATTTCTTCTCGAGCGCAAAGAAATTAATTTAATACAACTTTTATTTGTTTATTGTATTATAGTAATTTTAAGGTTTCGTACATCTCCGATAAAAAAAAAGGGAAAAAATAGGATCACTCTTGTGTCGTCTGTCCGTCTGTCTGTCACAGCTTATTTCCTCCGAATTTACTGGACGAAAAAAGTTGAAATTTGGTAATTTTTTTGGTACAGTACCAATTTTTACTGTTTAGCTGTATAACAAATGCACGGGCGACGTCGGGGCCGGTATGGATATTTAGTCAATTTTCTTTAAGAACGGCTTCGAGGACACATAAAGCCGGTGTCCGCAGTGTCTATCCTGTTTTGTTTAATATGGATAACTCGCTAAATGGAAACATTGTTACGAGCATTGATTTTCCTGTTTAAATATAGAATGGTCTTTATTAGTTTTTCCTATTTTCTCATCACTCAAGAGTGTGATCTACAAAACATAATTAACTGAAGGTTAACCTTACAGTTATGTAAACTTGGCCTTTAACTAATGAGATATATTTAAAATGAAAACAATAAGAAAATGCCATGAATGCCAAAAAAGAGGGGTGGTTTTTTTTTTAATTTGAAGTATAGAAAGTGTGTCTGTGGCATCGTAGCTCTAAAACAGGTGGACCGATTTCGATGCGGTTTCTTTTATTTGAAAGCTGGGTTTAGACGGGATGGTTCTTAGTTACGATTGACGAAAATCGGGTAAGCAGTTTCCAAGATCTTTAAATAAAAACTTATGTACATAATCCGACAACTGTATTAAAAGGAATATAGATTGGAGAGTGACATAGGCTACTTTTTATCCTTCGGGGATAATATAATTCTTTTGTCAGATTCCAAAAAAAATACTTATGAAGCCGGATTGGAAAACGAAAGGTACCTCATAAAAACTGTCCACTCGTTACATAGCCTTCAGCTGGGTACCCTATCACGGTTCCATTTAGCTGCAAGCGGTGAAGGTATAAAAAATGTGGCCGTCACGGGATGCCCGGAAATGTGAAACATCGAAATTGACGCGCCAAGTATACTGTAGTGGAATATAAATATATAGTATACGCGCCACGTGCATACAAGAGGTTTTACGCAGTTTTCCGTCACGACATACGAGTTGATCTTACCCCCCAAGGCGCGTTGTTTGGTGACATTCTAAGACGAATTCTAGAGGAATGTAGTTTTAGATTTTAAAAATACATGACCTATATTATCTTTAATAGACTACGTTGAAAATTACCTCTATCGATCAATTCTTGCGTAACATTGTTTATATAGTACAAGATGTGATTTCTTGGAGCAATAAACCTAGATAACCATTATTGAAGCTATGTTTCTAATCTTCTTATTTTTCTATTTATATTTATTACTTTATTAAAAATAGAATGAGTGGCATCAGAGCATCCGAAATTTATAGGTAGATACTTCTATTTTTCCATCTTTGCTAAATGAGGACTTTGTTATTATCGTTTCTGACCATCCAAGTATGATTAATAAACAGAGAAGGTGGTAATCCTATCGCTATTGTTATCTTTCATGTTAAAATACTGTACAGCGCTTATTTTCTAAAATGTAGTATTGGCTCCAACGCCTGCTCCCCATAGTATTCATTGTTTTTAAAAAAGCAATAGGCGCGAGTTGTTGTAATTTTTTAAATAAGAGTTTAAAAAAATTATTATTAGTTCTGCAAATGTAAAATAGGTTAAAAATAACGTCTTAAGTGGTCTATATCCATAATTTGTATGGGGGATAAACAATTCCCAATTTCTCTGTAAATAATCCACTTGTGTCTCTGTAATTTAGAATATTTTTTTATTTATTCTCTTAAAAATTAACCTAATGTACAATTTCAAAATTCCGCCAAACTGTTACACAGTTTGTTGGCGGATATGCTCTCTTATATTACATTTTCAAATCTTTTTATGATTTTTAATTTGGCAAAAATAATAAAATAATTATAATTTTTAATTTTCAATATGCTACAAAAAACGCGATAAAAAAAATTAAGAGATTTGTGATATATTATGAAAGAGGAAATGGGGGCAAAGTTTAACCACCCATATTTCCTATTCAATAAACCTCATTGAAAAAATGACAGCTATTTCACTTATATACCTATATTCAATAAGTAACTATATTATTATGCTAAATTACAGTGACAGATATGGATTATTTACAGAGAAATCGGGAATAGTTTATCCCAGAAAACTTATGGATATAGGAGCCTTAAGAATTTTAAATGACAAGTTAACATTATATCCTGAAAACATTAACACTTATACACATCACTGACAGTGATTCACTGTAGGTTAAGCGCAAGCTGCATGATGCGTTCTCCTTCTCTATTTCCTTTCCTCGTCACACACACGCACACACTGTTGGCTGACAGTACCAACCTCTCGTAAAATGTGTTGGTACCATCTGAAGGCCAACCCTAACACCGCTCGCGCTCATTGGTCAAATCAAATAGCGCGCGCTTCCCCGGCTTCCAGTTACACACTTCCGTCCCTTTTCACGTAATCACTTCCACAGATTGCAGGAAATATGTTACACATCAAAAAAGTAACCTATGTCGTCCTCTAGGATTCAAGCTTTCTCCGAATCAATTTTCATCAAAATTGGTTCAGTGGTTTAGCCGTGAAAGCGTAACTTTTGCATTTATAATATTAGTATGTATGTAATCAAAATTAAATAACAGGGCATAGAAACCTGTATGGAATCGGTTTTCGTAAATTCAAACACTGTACAACTTTTTAAGAAACACATTACCGAGGCGAACTACTGACAATCGTGCCTTGAATCTTAGAATATAGAATTGAGGCGTGAATTTTCTTTTTTTTTAGAACAATGCCCAACGTAGGCTTGGAATAGCTCTGCTAAATGCGCTTCAAGATAGAAAATTTGATGAAGAAATTTTATTCGACTTGAAACGCGAGAATCAACATTACACGAACAGAACCCTGTCACTCATAATCAAGTATATCGTTAAAAGGTATCTAATTAATATACTTTTCATCCAACTACGCAGTATTTTCCTCATTACTTGACAATATAGCGATCAGTAGGCGCTACTTTACTGCACATAATGCAGTAATGTTGACAATGTTGTATGAAAATCCATAACATCCAGCTCTGGGTTTTGTTTTTAAATTAGGTTATTTTTCTGTAGGCACTTATTATAAAGGTACTTTTTAAGGTAGACGTAATTATAAGATTTATGTGGCGGGCATGTTGCTTTATTGAATAATTTCTTTTTTATTAATTTTTATGACGTTGGCGATGTAAATTTGGAAAAGCAGATTGCTAACCTCGCTAAAAGTGTGACTTTTTATTTCACTATTATTTTCAGAGCGATTTTAACACTCGAAAAAACATAGGCTGTTTGGCTGTCTTTGCCTTTGCCTTCAATTAAAAAAAAATTGTCGATGCGAATGACATTTTGGCGGGCTTTGTTTGTCCGGAAAAAAATTTTTAAAATAATTATAATTAAAGAAAATTTTGATTAGTTAATTTTTTTTGTTGTAGTTGAAAGAAAAGAAGATTACGAACCTCGCTGAGAGTGATTTGTTGTTGCACTCGTGTTTCGGTGCAACAATAAGTCACTTTCTGCTCGGGTCAGTAATCTACTATTGTCTGTGTGTCTGTCTTTTTATCTATACTAACAATAAAGCTGAAGAGTTTGTTTGTTTGTTTGAACCCGCTGGAACCCGTCGGATTGGAAATAATAATTTTGCATTTGATAGCCCAATTCTATTATATATTCTATATAACTCACGCTACGATTGTACTGCTATTATTACAAAAAAAAACGCCAAATATAACACGTTTCTTGTCCGAGGTCCCGTTTAATTTTTAAGTATATGTTATTTGTTGTTATAGCGGCCATAGTAATACACTCTGTGGTGAAAATTTCAAGTGTCTATCTATTACGGTTCAAAATATACAGCCCTGTGACCATCCTGTGACAGACGGAGCAGACGGACATCATAGGGTTTTCGTTGTAACCCTTTGGACGGAACCCTAAAAATGAAATTGAGAACGTCTGGACCGATTTGGTTCATTTTTGATTTAAAATGTTTGTCATAGTATACGAATCAAGTTATAAGGGAAAGAAAATTCTATGGGATTTTTGAATGAACTCAAAACCATAATATGGAAAAAAGTTAATGTGGGCTTCACAAAACATTAAATACGATACTGGCGCCATCTATTGGCTGCTAGGGTTTGAGACGAGATATTTAATTATTATATTAATTTAATTTTAATTATTATTTTCAGAGAAGTAGACAAGTATAGAGTCCGTCGTACAGAAGCACTACGACGGCGCGTATACAGTACTCTCATTATGAAACTTATAGATATTGCTAAGGACTTGCCAAGAAACCAAAGTACTTCAAATCGTATTGACAAAGCGCACCTGTTAGTTCTTGTATTTACTTTAGAGAAGAATGCGGAGTGAAAGATGATGTTGTGACTTAAATGAAATACGTTGAAAGAATTAAGGATGAAAGATTGTCTAGCAGAAGTTAAAGAAAATGCTGGCAGAGGACGACCTAGGCGTACTTTTATTAAATATATACAAATGTATTGACCGAGGCAATATTAAAAGTACAATCGCCGAGCATGTATAAAAGGTATGATGAATAGAAAGGAAGCAAAAGAGGTCAGGATCGTAGCAAATGACATTTGATTGCCTCTGCCTATCTCTCTTGGGATAAAAGCTGTGATTATAGATCGATAGATTTCTCAAAAATGTTTTTTTGTCGGTATCAATTTGATACGCCATTTTGAAGATTTTTCCATGAAGACTTCAAGTTCAAGCTCTAATATAATTTACAAATTGTTTAGGTACTTCAATTCAGTAGAGAACAGCGAACTTCATGACAAAATGGCCGACAATCAAGTTTTTCATTATATGGCGCGTCTATACGAAGTTATCCTTACTGTAAGTACACTGCTGCACCGATTTCAAAGACTATGTCCTTAGTGCCTTTGGATTGTTGTAAGTGTTGAATCAACACAAATACTACTTATCTATTAGAAATAGATATATATATGCTACCGCGGACTTTTTTGTAGATAATTTTATTCTACACAATTCGTTCTTACATCATTATGTTAATCTCAGTCATCTTGTATCTGTCAAAAATATGGCAATACTCAGTTAAGTTCTAAAGAGCCGTAGTTTTCGATACGCAAAAGCAAGGCTCATATCGAAAACAACGGCTCTTTAAAATCCTGAATAATAAAAATATGGCTCAATCCAATTTCAAATAATAACAATCCTTTTGGGGTGAGTAAATGTTGTATAAATAAACTCACGTTTCCAGGATTAACTTAGATTTGCCATATTTTTGACAGATACAAGATGACTGGTCCTTAATATAGGTATCTGTCTGGTTAGACAGCACACGCCACGAAAACGCGCAAGAGCTAACTTTCACTAATACTGTTAATGCTCAGCTCCTAAACATGATAGGTCAATGTTTTATACTGGAAAACCTTCCTTCTGAATCAACCTATCTAATCGTGAACCGCAACCAAATCCGTTCAGTAGTTTTTGCGTGAAATGGACACGACAGACAGACACGCGGCTGGGGACTATGTTTTATACTATGAGAATAGTTTTTGTCACGCTTTTTTACCATTATTCAAAAAGTAATGAACACATCTAATATATAATAATGTGGCTTTTAAAAAAAAGTGTACCGACTTCAAAAGTTATGCACTGAAAAGTGTGCTTTCCGAAAGCAAATGCACAAGTCACTATAAAAAAAAATAGCCAAATCGCTTCAAATGTGCCTATAAAATTCGAAGAGTTCTCGATTTCTCCAGGATCTCATCGTCAGATTCTGACCTGATGACCATGGGACCACCTGGAAAGTATACCCTTTCAAACAAATTAAAAAAATACCCAAATCGCTTCAAGTGTGCCTATAAAATTCGAAGAGTTCTCGATTTCTCCAGGATCTCATCGTCAGATTCTGACCTGATGACCATGAGACCACCTGGAAAGTATACCCTTTCAAACAAAATAAAAAAAACTCAAATCGCCTTATATGTGCCTATAAAATTTGAAGAGTTCTCGATTTCTCCAGTATCCCATCATCAGATCCCGACCTGATGACCACGGGACCACCTGTGAAGTATACCCTTTCAAACAAAATAAAAAAACTCAAATCGCCTTATATGTGCCTATAAAATTTGAAGAGTTCTCGATTTCTCCAGTATCCCATCATCAGATCCCGACCTGATGACCACGGGACCACCTGTGAAGTATACCCTTTCAAACAAAATAAAAAAACTCAAATCGCCTTATATGTGCCTATAAAATTTGAAGAGTTCTCGATTTCTCCAGTATCCCATCATCAGATCCCGACCTGATGACCACGGGACCACCTGTGAAGTATACCCTTTCAAACAAAATAAAAAAACTCAAATCGCCTTATATGTGCCTATAAAATTTGAAGAGTTCTCGATTTCTCCAGTATCCCATCATCAGATCCCGACCTGATGACCACGGGACCACCTGTGAAGTATACCCTTTCAAACAAAATAAAAAAACTCAAATCGCCTTATATGTGCCTATAAAATTTGAAGAGTTCTCGATTTCTCCAGTATCCCATCATCAGATCCCGACCTGATGACCACGGGACCACCTGTGAAGTATACCCTTTCAAACAAAATAAAAAAACTCAAATCGCCTTATATGTGCCTATAAAATTTGAAGAGTTCTCGATTTCTCCAGTATCCCATCATCAGATCCCGACCTGATGACCACGGGACCACCTGTGAAGTATACCCTTTCAAACAAAAAAAAATGTTTACCAACCTGTCCAGGCAATTAATCGGGGAACATCTATGGGGAACATACATAAAAAAACACCTTTTTTTGTTCGTATTTCATAGAACTACTGCACCGATTTAAAAAAAAACGCATTAGATAGCTCAATTCTCGGGAAAGGTTATATTCTATTTAAAATCAAGTTCCCTACCAAAGGGGGTGAATTATATTCCTTATACAACGCGTACGAAGTAGCGGGCAATCAGATTGTTTGTATATAAAAAATTCTAACTCAATGACAATATAAAAATTTTCAGGCACCCAAAATTTTCGATCATCTTGGAGACCCTTCGACCCTGACTATCAAGACTCTTACGAAAAAACTGAAAACTGTTGATCTTAAGCCAGTACATGTCGGTGCAGCCATATTGATACAGGTAGGTAATGCTTATTACTTAATTAGATGGATCGCATATAATTTATTATTTTGGCATAACTGCAGATTCTACTGTCATGGCGATCAACGCACGCGTTACTGTATCAAAGTTAATGTTTGGTATGCCATTTTAAAGATTATTTTTCTCTCTAATGACGAAAAATAAATAAACAAATCAAAATAAAAAATTATTGGACGATAACTGAGAGTGAAATTTCAAGGACGCGTCACGTTTAGGCACATTTTGTTACATGAGAGAGAAGAAAGATATAACGTAGAGAGAAGGAGAAAGAGAACTATACATTGTATATCTAATAAACAGTGTAGGCTATCCGCGTCTCCCTTTTTTAAGGCTCCTATATCCATAATTTGTCTGGGATAAACTATTCCCAATTTCTCTGTAAACGTGTGTCACTGTAATTTAGCATAGTTACTTATTCAATATATCTAAGTGAAAATAATCCTTTATTCTACTACCCATATTTTTTATTCAATAAAACCAATTGAAAAAATAACGGCTATTTCACTTAGATATATTGAATAAGTAACTATGCTAAATTAAGGTGACACAGGTGGATTATATACGGAGAAATTGGAAATAGTTTATCCCCATACAAATTATGGATATAGCTAAAGGTGCCCACTCATTCGTCCAATCGCCGGCGCGCCGCTATTCGGTCCACCGAAATCGACCACATACTCGTCCAATTCTTGTACGCGCGGCCCACCATCCGTTTTCAAATCGTTGTATTTGTAGTTGATTTCGATGGCCGGAACGATCTGTCACACACACACATCCACACGCCTTTGTTTAATCGAATCTTGTGTGTCTGTGTGGGTGAGATCTAGATCGTATGATTTACATTGCTAATGTGTGGCCTGTCTTCAATCTCGATCTTACGGCGGCCGGACCGAAGAAAATTTGCCTACTTAAGAGGATCGTGTAGCTCAGCGTACGCAGCGAAATAGGTATTTAGAAAATCATATTCTGTCTCAAGCGCGCTCTTCCCACGGGCATCAGTGCGACAGAGAGCACTGCAGCACGTGAGTGTTCGTAGGTATGTTCTTCGTTGAAAATTGCGTTTTGGGGGAAAACGATTTACAGCTACTAAACTATAACGAAACCTTATAATTTTGGTGTCAAACGTTTTAGCAGATTATAATCTACGTACGTACGTTTTGCTTTTTTTGAAATTTTGCTTTGTTTCTCAAATACAGACGGTTTATTACGAGCAAGTTATGAACCAAAAAAACCGAGATTTGAGGGGCTTATAACTTTTGACCTATTACGAATTTTGAAAAAAGGAAAAAATACGTACGTAGTTTTTCATTATGTCAGTAACATATTACAAAATCGTTAAAATTAAATGATATTTAGGGGTAGTAAAACGTTTTCTCCGTTTGTATAGACATGGACGCGGTACACTACACTCTTAACACGTTGTTAAAATAGCTTTGAATTTTAAATTTTCAGTATTACCTGAAAAGCACGGTGAACTTCGCAGTAGAATCGAACGCTATGCAAGTTCTAACAACAAAACCTCAACAGATAACCGGACAAGTGGTTGACGTAATAAAAGCGTTCGCATCTCGCCTCCTACCTGTCACAGAGATATTGGACATACATATAGCACACAGTAGTGCTTTGTTTAAAACTGAGTGTCCCTCTACATGGCTCGGCATTGTGAATAATAGTTCATAATTAGAAATATTATTTGTTTTAATATAACTCCTTAGTTAAGACTTCCCTGCAATGGTGTTAGCGGTCCTACTCTTTTAGCCGATGGTATTTGTGAGGCTATACCTAACGAGTGGCTAGTTCTGTTGAGGTATATTTAGATGGAAAAGCCTCTAAGTGTGGTAGGTATGTACATAAGTTTTAAATTATAAAAAATCCATAGACGTCTTTACCACTCGGCTTTTACTTTTCAGCTAAACTTATTTGGCGCGAGTTACCCATACTGAAGGCTTTCAAGTCAAAACACATATGTTTTACGCATATATGATTGATTTGAAACTGTATCTTCTTCATGATTTATGGGCCATAAATCGATATGAGTTAAACATTAACTAATAAAAAACTGGTCAAGTGCGTCGGTACGCACTCCGGTGAGTAGCGCGCCGAGGGTCCGTAGACAATTGAATATAATTGATTCCCCAAGGAAAATATACCATTACTTTCCAACGTGGCTAAATTTACATTTAGCTAGCTGTCAAAATAAAAATGTAAACAAAATACAAGAACTATATCGGATTCTACGTCATGTCATGGCGACCAACGCACGCGTTTCGTCGTGACGTGATGGGGAATCCAGTTTAATCCCGTCCGCGCTGCGATAGTTGTGATTAGTCAGTGATTAAGGGGAAGTCAGCGATCAAAATCCAATTTTTAATCAAATTTTTCAGAAAACCTGATCTATTTACAGAACTGAAAAAAATAATAATTGATTTTAAGGATATGACAAATCCTGTCATTGTATTGAAAATATGATTAGAAACATTTTACTCGATAGAAAAAAATCCTAAATACACCTCTGAAAACTTTTTTTATCAAATTTTATGGCTATAATATAGATGGTATCATTACAAAAATGTACACGAATATTTTATTGGTAATTATCTATCCGTTCATTGTAAAATTTTGTCTATGTTGTATAAGATTTTTTTTTAATTGCGTTTTAAGCAGATTGTCGCTTACGTTAAATTCAATATGACTCACGTACTATTTCTATCCTGCTCGCGTGCGCACGATTCTAGATAAATGCGTTCTGCTTGCTTAGTCCGGGGGAGAACTCCGTGCTAATCAGACGTGTACTACTGTGTGCCAGGTCGAATAAATCGTTTTTATTCGTAATTATAGTAAAAAGAACGGCGGGGTTAGCATATATTTTGACAGCGACACTTTCGTTTCGGTTGAATGGCCTTGAACAGGCCAAAACGTTCATGTCCTCTCGGCCCCGGGCTATCTCTGGCCGGTCCTTGTTGGACATGAACGTTTTGGCCTGTTCAAGGCCATTCGACCGAAACGAAAGTGTCGCTGTCAAAATATATGCTAACCCAGCAGGTGCGCGTGCCAAGATCACCTCATCATCGTAAAAATAATTAAAAAATTAATAAAAAACCAAGATGTATATCTAAATGTGTCTAATACTGGATAATTTACCCTATTCACATATAGCGCGTGGTGCGGATCTAGCCACGCCTCCGCGCGGGGGACGAGGTAGAATTTCGTGCAATTTCCCATCGACCATTTCACCTTAATAGAGCATACGACGGTCGGCGGTATTGTTACTGTTACGTCTATAATACTTGACATTGGCGGAATCATCAAAATCCTTCTTTTTTTTAGCTACCGGGAACCGTTGTTGACCCCAGGGTACCCAGTGGAAGACAAAGTCTTCTTCATTTAGCCAATGATTTTTTGAGGCTATGCCTAACGAGTGGCCAGCTCTGTTGAGGTATATAAATGGAAAAAGCCTCTTTGTACGGTTTGTCGGATAATGTACATAGATTTTTTATTATAAAAAACCCATTGGTAGGTACATGGTCAGATGTAGGAATCGAACCCGCGACTTTTCAGTTCAAACCCCTGATGGAGCCATAATAGAAAAAATAGAATAGAATAGAAGAACTATATCATTTTATTGGTCATAACTAGAAAAATATAATAAAATTCAATTAAATATACCTATATATACAAATAAACCTAAATCATCAAGATCGTTGCTTTGTGCCAATATGAGTCAGATTTTTGGTCGTGGGACACCTCTAACAATCTTTTGGCTATTTCTTTGTAAAGGTGTCGTGTGTTAGGTCCCCACGGGCCCAGTGTTTCCACCCTAAACGCTACAAATATGTATTCTTGTAAAAGAGATGCGTATTTGCGACGCTTGACAGTTTCGGCTTTGCAAGAGGCAGCCCCATACAGCCTCTATAGATGTGCATGGAAGGTAAAGTAGCCCACCCACTGGATCGGTATCTCACCGAAAATTTTCGGTCCGGTCAGCCGTATGATCGAGATAGAACACAGGCCACACATTAGCGATGTAAATCATACGATCTAGATCATATGCAATGCAATTGACTCACTCACACAGACTCACAAGATTCGATTAAAAAAATCGAAATCAACCACAAATACAACGATTTGAAAACTGATGGCGAACCGTACGTTACAAGAATTGGACGAGTCTGTGGTCGATTTCGGCGGACCGTGTGGCGGCGCGCCGGCGATTGGACGAATGTTAAGCACAACATAGCCCCCTTCTAGCATCGGCTTTGTCAGACATACAGAATTATCTATCGTTTTGACCAATTTTTTTATGGGATCCTAAAAAATGCGACCAGACACCGGAACAGCAATATAATAATCACGTACCGTCTATTTAAAGGTGTTTTTTATGTATTTGTAAATAATTTACACTCGTAAAAATTAGCTCGGAGAAAGTTCTAATGTAAAAATAAAGCTTAGAAAACCATTATTTCTTTACACATTAACGCCTTTATATGCTGAAGACTTTTACTTGCTTTGGTCTTGAAATGTCTCGTCTAAAAAATGTCTTTGAGGGGGTCATCAAGTTAAAATGATATTCCTGTCATCTTACAGTCTTCTATGGCAGCCTATATTTTCTAGAGGAGATAGGAACATAGGTACTTTGCCTTTTGGTCAAGTGCGTACTTTGGTTAAAAAGTTAAATTTTAAAAAATATTTGATACAGTTCCTTATGGATCAATTCATTGTAGCGAAGGAAAAAATCGTAACGTCTTGTTCAAATCTTGGCTAATAATAACACTCGTGCCGAAAATAACCAATTTCCTTAACGACTTCTCGTACTTCGGAGGGCACGCACTTCTTCCTAAAGTAACATACGTATGTCTTATTTTTACTTTTAGACAAATTTTATTATTCTGTTCACCACTTTCTTAGTGACAAAAATAAGACCCAAATGTGACATTGTATTGTGTATGCCCACACGGTTAAGATATAGGATATTAAGATATTAAGGTACTCAGCGGAAGACAACGTCTTCCTCATTTAGCTGAAGATTTTTTGAGGCTATACCTAACGAGTGGAGTGAGGTATGTATGTAGATGGAAAAGCCTCTTTGTACGGTTTGTCGGATAATGTACATATTTTTTTTATTATAGAAAACCCATTGGTACATGGTCAGATGTGGGGATCAAACCCGCGACTTCTCAGTTGTGAGCCGACGTTTTACAAGATTTTAAAAGATGTACCTATAACTAAGGATTGAATAAATGATTTGATTTGATTTGAGTGACACAAGGTGCAACAACTGACCTGCCACCTGTTCTGTTCAATATGAACAACTTGCGTTAAGTGGACACTGTTACTGGTGTCTCTGGGCACACCGCGTGTACCCCAAGGTTCCCGAATATCCACCTGTTATACTAAGCTAGCCACAGAATTCCTCTTTTAATACTCCATTTATTTGGGTACAGTGTTTAATATTTATTAGCTGTTAATTTACTCCATAAATATTATTAATTACTGCATTCAGGGCTACCCCTCATGTGTATAAAATTTAATATCTATTTAATAGGTACTTAGGAACCCTAATAGGTTCGCAGATAAAGGTCAATGGCGGTCTCTGGGTCGAGTTGAGGGAAAAATATTCTTACATTTCCGTGGACGATGAAAAATGATGAAGTCATAAAGAATGCTGGAGTCATGTAAAAATGTTTTTTATATATTTTTATATGAAAACCTAGTACTGGACCACTGATTGACTGATTGAATTGACCTATCAATTTGCTAAAAATATAAGCAAAAAAACTGGCCAAGTGCGTGTCGGGCAAACCATATAGAGAGTAGGATTCTGTAGTCTCTGCTCCAACGAAGCTGCTTGCAATACTGTTTTATTTTTTACTAAATAATTTTACTAAACTAAATTATTTTTACCCTATAGCACTCAGGAATAATGTAGCTTCCTAAGAATCGGATCAGTAATTTGAGAGATTATTCCTTACATCCAAACTTACTAACCTCTTTATATTAATATTAGTAGGTATAGATTTCGGAAACTGTATTTGTATCAGTGCCCGTTATAATTTTCATTGAAAGTATTTACTATGGGCAATATTGTAGGTTTCTTTAGGTTTTTAGTCGTTTTATTTTAAAAGTTACGGGAGGGATGCACTTGAAAACACCCTGAACCGTTTTTCTAAAAGTCGGTTAGTCTGAATAAGGTTTTTAGAAAAAGTAAAATTAGAAAAGTTGCTCTGAAAATTGTTAAGTTCGGGAAAAACTGAAAGTGTATCTTTTATCTATGGGATTTTTGTATAGGGGATGAAAGAAAACATGAGCTCTCCAATAAAGCTACTTATGAATATATTAATTATTAAAATAGATCAATCGATATAGAAATATATATTAATTAGGCACGGGTTCAATCCCGGATCATGGCCATGTACCTAGCTATGGGTTTTTTAATTAAAAACTTATGTACATAATCCGACAAACCACACTTAGAGGCTTTTCCGTGTAAATATACCTCAACAGAACTAGCCACTCGATAGGTATAGCCTAGTATAAACGGCAAAACGTAACACGGTTCGGGAGCTGTAAGGCAACCCGTGTAGAAAGAAAAAAAAGAAAGATAAAGGCTCCCCAGAGACCTCTTCATAATAAAAATTTAAATATAGTCTATATATTTGAAGTTTTTTTAAACCCAAAATCTCATAAAACGTGGCGACAAACCCAACCAAACCAAAATAAATTCTCTGAAACATTTTTATCAGTTACACGTACATAGAATGTTGGCGGCGACCGAATTGGAAAGAGGTTTATGTTCACAATTTTGGTACCTATTAGAAAATATATGCCTCTACTTGGTTTATTATTTTGAGTTTGTCAGGCGCAATGCAGGTCTATTTGAGGAACACCCTCTCAAGTTCTGCGGCAGGAAAACCAAAATACTGGGTCATGGTAAATTATTTATGAGATCGATATTTTGTATCAATATATTCTACCTACTAATAGCAAAAGTTGAATTGTACCTAAATATTTTTGAAAAAGTTAATTTAACTTCTGAATGCTGTCCTAACCAGCAACTTTCCCTAATAAATAAACAATAACGCCTAAAATAAATAAAACACTTCAATTCTGTTGGTGCTGACCTAGAGAGCATATCTCACAAGTAGGGTTGCCAGGCGTCCGGATAAAGCCGGCAGACTTATCACGACTGCGACGGATTTAAAAATTAATGCTTTCAAAACGCAGCTAAACTCTGTGATGATACAACCTTATTTTCCTGGCCGCTTATAAGCTGGCCATCATAAATAGCATTTATTTTAATTTTAGAACAAGGTATTGTTCATTTTTATTCTATGGAACGTTGTATTTTATTTTCAAATATTCGATGTGTGGAACCTAATTAAAATTTTGCTCATTCCTTCACAACCATTTGACTTAGGCAGCACTCTGCTAATTGTAAAATTTATTATATTTCTATTTGATCAACTAAGTCAACAACTAAATAAAATGTATTGAGTCAGTATTCAAGAACAAACATCTATGTTTATATAAAAGGAGCGCAAATAAGTATTGTAAGTATTTTTATTATATTTTGTATTGTGTTACTTCAATAGCTTAACGCCCTGTAGTAATGTGTAGTTGATTTTTATTACAGTGCGCTCCTTGTGATACTCCTGCCTACCTACCCGGCCATCCTGGCCACCCTACCCACGACAACTCACAACCGACGCTAGCGCCTCTACCGAACCACTAAGTTATTAAAGGAATATATAAAACTTTTTTTTGATGACGTTGACATTTAATTTTTAATTTTTCATACTAGAATGGTATGGCTGGCGCTCTACTAGATTGGTAATGCAAACGAGAAAACGCATAGATACGCGTATGTTAAAGCGAGACAGTTAGGCGAGACCGTTTTTCAATAACTCTAACAGCTTAGCATCAGTAGTAATTTCGGTATTTTTTGTAAAATATCCTGTTTTAAAGCATAATTTAGTATTTAGCAGACGTGATTAATTATAGTTACGTGTGCAGTGCCTGGATGTAATTCATCTAAGATGAAAATCCACAGAATTACACATTTACATTTACACGCACACTGATGTATAAATTTTTTGGTCTCGTTCTAATCGCGACATTACCAATCTAGTAGAGCGCCAGCATACTACATCTATGAGAAATAAATATCATGTAGACTTGTGAACAACTTGAATACGGTTGCTATAGCGACCGAATTGCAATCGCGCGACTGGTTGTTAGTTGCAAATTTATAGCTGATAGGCTTGGAAAGGTTAACTTGGTTGGTTTTTCTTCCAGACCCGTTTACTACTATTTAATTATGATAATTTAAAATTATTCTATTCTCATTATTTACTCAAATATAAACGATGTTTCACCGTCTGTCCGTCCGTCTGTAACGGGCCTCTAGCTTTTAGAAATATAATATAATATGTATTACCGCGTCCCAAAGATTTAAAAAAAGTAACACAAGATTTACAAAAAGTTTATTATACCTGGCAACACTACTCGCAGGCAAGCTAGTCATATTTCCACCAAGAATTCCCAAAGATTTATATCAGAATAAGAGCCACGTCCGCATCCCGGGTCTGTCCCTGGACGGTGATTAAGGATGGTTGCGACCACTGAGGGGAATAAAGCTCCGATAAAAATTCTGAACACCCTCTAAATCACAGCATTACCTAGTATTACTGTTTACTAGGGAATACTGACCAAGAGAAATGGACACTTTGCTAACTTTTTGACTATTCTTGGCTGTTACTTTTTTTTTCACATAATATAGAAAGATCGCCGAATGAAATCATGACAAACTAGCCACTCGTTAGGTACAGCCTCACAAATACCGTCGGCTAAAAGAGGAGACTCTTTGTCTTCTGCTGGGTACCCTGGGACCGATAACACGGTTTCGGGAGCTGTAAAACAATCCGTGAAGAAAAAAAAATGGCGAGTTGAGTTGTTTTGGACGCCAGATTGTATAATAAAATGGTTTTGAACAGTACTAAGTGCGGTGGCCAAAAAAGAAGGAAAGAAGAAAAAAAAATTGTAGAAGTAAATCAGAAAAAAATATTTATGAAGGTCCAAGGTTTTTTTCTTTTTTTTTCTTTCATCACGGGGTTTACAGCTCCCGAAACCGTGTTACGGTGCCAGGGTACCCAGTTGAAGACCAGTATCCCTCGTTTAGCCTCTCTTGAGGTATGTTTAGTAGAAAAGCCTCTTTAGTGTGGTTTGTCAGATTATGGAGGTACATAAGTTTTTAATTGAAAAAAACCTTGTAGGCCGGGATCCGGGATCGAACCCGAAGGTCAAAGGTTTCATATTTTATTATATTTTCAATTAGTTATTTAAAAATATTTTATGTTCCTGTATATTTTTTAGTTTAAAACTCTTAGAAGTAATATTATTTTCATTGTAAAACGCTGAGTGCTATGGGCGAGGGAGTGGTAATGCGATGATAAGTGACACCGGAACCATCCAGACGGAACACTTATGATCTGTCTAACATAAGAAATGGCGGGAAATAGGGTGCGAATGAGGTGTGAATTTATTTCACTGATTTTAAAAAAGGAACCTTAAACCGGAGGTCTTTTTTCATGTCGCATTGTGGTTTTGTAAAGTCCATGTAATTTGTTGTCAAGACAAAACAAAAAAGAAACTGTATTGTGTATCCTCGGTTTCAGAACGCAACTTTTCTTTTTTTTTTTAATAAAGCTTCGGTAGTACAAAGAAAGCCTACATAATTATTCTCTAAATGTGCCCGTTAGGCTGCCCCTAACTGGAGGCTTGTGAGTTAAGTTAAATTTTAGCGACATTCTGCCATGCTAATAAATACTTTACATTTTTTATATCTGTGTTGAGATTTTCTCCTTAATACGAGGATTTTTGCTGTAAGAATGTTTTATGGGGTACGCAAACATTTACTGTAACTTTATACATTTTCGCTTTTTAATGGCCAAAATAAAGAGCTAAGAAAACCCGATATGATTATATTTAGCCGTCTTTGGGAAGGGGATCAATGTCGAACTTGTTTTCATGTTTTATTAATTTATGCTATACAATTATCCAAAGTTTTTTTGTCAAATAATTGTTTTGAAAGTTGTTCACTACAGAAAACACGCTAGCGAATGTCACAAATGGAATTAAAACTTTTTAGGCTAATATGATCCAAACTTTTATTTAATTTTAGTTTATGAAATAAACAGACACTCACATAGCAATGATATAATATAGTAAAATAATCATCTTCATCACTACATCATCACTTTACTATCACTATCATCAGTACCTCAGCTGATCTTTCACGCAAAAACAACTTAACCGATTTTGACGCGGTTTTCACTATTATACAGGTTGATTTACCGGGAAGGTTTACAAGTATTAAACATGCATGAACCTATCGAAGCTCAGCATTAACAGTATAAGTGAATAAAATTGGAAAAAAGTTAGCTCATCGAGTTTTCATGTCTTATCTGCCAGAGTTATAACAATCTGATGCATGAAATAATTGTGTAGAATAAAATGATCTACAAAATAGTCTGCGGTAGCTGTATTTATGGAGGTATTCAAATTGTTGTAAACACATATTGTACCCGTGCAAAGCCGGGGCGGGGTCGCTAGTATTTTTTTTTAATTATAAGCATTTACTTACAGTATTATTTCAACACCTAGATGGGTATGTAGTTAATTTTTTCAATGACTAAATGTTATTTGTTTTTGTTAGACACTTGATGTTATCGTTCCTCAAGAATTTGGCTATCAAATGCAAAAAAAAAATTAATACGTCTGGTAGTTCAGGAATTAGCGCGTCTCTCTGTATGTATGTAGGCATATTCTAGAAATGAAATGTTACATTAAAATGCAATGCTATAGATAAAACTATATTATATACATGGACGTAAAAAAGTAGAGGACGGATTGCCGCTACGACAAAAGTGAAGCACCATAGTGGAGGAAGTATTGCTCAAAAAGGGGCGTAACCTTTGATCATTCAGCACATATGTTCCTTGAGTCATTCTAAGCCGATCTAGCTTGAGACTCATTGAGATATATACTGCTGGTAGGGGTGGGGGAGGGTCAAAGTCGGGCGCCGCCTGTCATCATTTAAAAAATTCTAATTCTTTTTGTATAGCTACCTGGCATGTTTGGTATCATTTTCGTGTAAAACGAAGATGTAGAATTCATTTCTGGTATTACATTTTACCATTTTCATATTAATTTTATGAAAAAAATGAAAAAAAATGAAATTACCATGCGTTTTTTTTTCTTTGAGTTCTTATAACTTTTAAATAGTGCAAACATCTATAATGAAAAAAATACTTGCTTAAAGCGTATTTTATGCACATTCTAAAAATATAAATTACTTGCTTCACTTTTGTCTTAGCGGCGATCCGTCCTCTCCTTTTTTACGTCCATGATATATTATAATTTTTATAATTTTAAATATTTGGTATCAATATAAATTTTCCATTTTAAAAGTCCAGAAATATTCGTCGTCCAGGACAGCTGCTCGTGACAATACATTGTGGTACACAAACACTCCATCTTATCTAAACATGAAACTTGTGCAGTGTTCCGAGCGAATTGTATTTTGTTCGCAACATTTAAAAGCCAGATAGCAACGGAACGCCGCATCTATTTGTTTAAAACTATTTTCTGTTTTCCATTTAAAATTCTATTTGAAAGAGGTTTTTTCTACGAGTACTTTGTACAATTTGTGATATTTTCATTTATGATGGCTACGAATAATTTTAAAATTACAAACCAGGGTCTTCGAGTGTGCAACATGAAAAAGCATCTCTATAGGTCGGATAACACGTAAAGCCGCTATAACACTTTCTAGCAAAGAGTATTATGGAGGGGCCATCCCCCCTTTTTGCCAATTTTTTACTCTTTGACCTTGTGCGCAGTAGTAAGTTACCTTAGGTTTCGTTGGTATCGTTTTGTGTCGCGAGACAGAGCTCTAGAAAAATAGTTAATTGTGATGTTTTAAAGGACGTCAAACTTGCGGGAACATAGTGTTTCCAATCATTAATTATAATTATTATTTCGATAAACAACGACAGAAAAATACAGTGGTAGAAGGTCTGGTACTAGGCGTCTACCTAAAACTCTAGTAAATATATATTTTCATACCGGAACTCTATCTACTGAGCTTGGAAACCAAATTAAAATAAAACTCATTTTCAGTGAACAGATTTCGAATAAACTTTGTAACTTTTCTTTACAAACTTGTTACAAAAAACGGATTTAACGGAAACGTCGTCGCATCAGCATCAACGGGTCCCTTGAGTGATGACCGACTTGGAATTTTACACCAGAAAAATTATAAAAATGAATATTCCTGAGAAGGTACCTGCAGTAGTTTAACCTGCTTCGGCTGCTTCCATGGTTTCCAGCCTTGGTTTAGTTCAAAAAATCCATCTTATTCATTTCAACGCAAAGTTTACAGGATTAGGGTTGAAATTGACGTCAATTATTACCCCCCTGAATTGACCTGCAGTCGTTAGGAATCCTCAAAAAATGTGCGTGTCGGGTCTAGCATAGAGAGTAGGGTTCCCTCGGCGTCAACTCAGGAAGTTGCAATTTGCAATACTGTTTTATTTTTTGTTTCGGACAGTTTGTCTCAGTGCCTGTTATAATTTTCATTGAAGGTATTTTACTAAGTTACGGGATCTTTTGCAGAACATTTTATCTCGCAAACAAAACTTAATATCAAAAAACTATTTGACTAAAAAGGTTTTATATGGCTGAAGCGAAAGAAAATTCTGGCAGAGAACGACCTAGGTGTACTTTTATTGATCATATAAAAAATATATTGATCGACGACAATATTAAAAGTACACACAATCGTCGAGCATGTATAAAAGATATGATGAATATAAAAGAAGCGAAAGAGGTATGTGAGGCATTCGATTGTCTCTGCCTACCCCTCTTGGGATAAATAGATATTTTTTCTAAACTTTACATAAAAGGGAGGTACTTACATTTAAAACATCTAATATGTTTATTCCGTAAAAGTTGAGATATCTAACAGGAGTATATATTAAAATATATGTCTACCAAATTCCATAAAATTCAGTTGATAACTGTAGACATCAAAATTTTTTTAAAGACTGGGACGGACTGAATACTTACTTCGTTGTTTTACTACGGAACCCTAAAACAGTAACAAAATTATATTATCTGAACTGCATAGAATTAAAAAATAATAGCTCAAAAGGTGGTGCCAAATTCTGGCAGGTTGCCATTTAGATGAAATAAAATATTTAAAATGTAGAATTTCACGTGTATCCCATTCCCACGTATTTGAGTTTAATAAGAGATGAACCAAAAGGAATACGAAATCGGTGTCTCCAAGGACTTGATTTACGATTCTCACTTTAAAAAGCTTTTTTAAAGGCGTTTCTTACGTATTTTATCAATAAATTATAGCTTGGATATCTTTGAAGTAGAATATTAAGACAGTTTTAGGTAGTAGTATAGGGGTTAGGTTAATAATCATTCATAATGAAAATATAATGAATTTGATCGGTCTGTATTGAAAATTGTGCTGAACATAACATACTAAAAGAATACACAGCTTATTATTTAAAAAGGATGATGAAAGGACGGAGTGTAACATTTGTGTGAAAGGATGTAAATTAGAGCAAGTGAATGAATTTGTTTATTTAGGTAGTATGGTTACAAGAAGTAGAAAGATAGACAAGGAAATTGAAAGGAGAGTGAAAGCGGGAAGCAAGGTATTTGGTGGACTAAACAATGTATGCAGAAATACACAACTTACAACTAAAAGTAAAATTAATATACATACTGCCGGCGAACGCATACTGCTGTTTTAGTTCCATCACTTACTTATAGAAACGAGACTAGGTGTAAACATGAAAGTAACATAAATGCAGTCTTTACGTAGAATGTGTGATATAAAGTGTATTGACAGCATCCGGAACGATGTCATTAGCGAAGAATGCGGAGTGAATGATGATGTTGTCACTAAAATGAAGAAAAGCAGTTGAAAAAATGAAGGATGAAAGATTGACTAAAAAGGTTTATATGGCGGAAGTGAAAGGAAATGCTGGCAGACGACGACCTAGGTGTACCTACTTTTATTGAATATATAAAAAATGTATTGATCGATATAAATATTAAAAGTACACATAATCGCCGAGCATGCAGTATGAAAGGTATGATGAATATAAAAGAAGCGAAAGAAGTATGTCAAGGATCGTAACAAATGGCATTCCATTATCTCTGCCTACCCCTCTTGGGATAAAAGGCGTGATGATAGATAAATAGATCATTTACTATCGCTAACTGAACTTTTCCCCTGACTTTATTTAGATTGGTTGTAGGTATCTACACCTGATAAAGGAAATTTTGATACACAGTGAAATATATAAATCCTATTTTGCCGTTTTGCTAGTTTGCCGGGTGGATAATAACTTATAGACGGTCCACTATTCGATCCTGGGCCCAAATGATTTTTTTATAATTAAAAACTTATGTAGGTACATAAGCCGACAAACTACACGGCTCAACTCGTTAGGTAAGGCCTCTCAAATACCATAGGCTAAAAGAGGGAGACTTGGTTTTCCACTGGGTACCCTGGGACCGTTAATACTGCTTCAGGGCCTGAATGTAGGTACAGCCAGCTTTTCCAAAAGTATTGTGGTGGTCTCACAATGTTAAAATTGAAACCTGTTACGACACGCGTTAGGGAGTATTCCCTTTTACTCTCAGTTATTGAATTGTTGTATATAGCCACTGTTGGTGACCCCGTATGAATGTGTCCAGCCAAACTTACATGACCACACACATCCTACTCCTACTTCCCACTGACGACATGTCAGTCCTTATCAGGTCCTCCCGTGAACGCCCCGATGACGACTTGCAGTCCATCACAGCTGACAACGCTAAAATGGATGTTGGTTTCAAACTGTATCGACCTGTCTGGGAAGGAAGTCATGTGGCGGTATCACAATATTGAAATTGAAACCTGTATCGCGCTATTGAAAATATTTAATAGATTGTCATATTTATTATAATTTGGAGTATTTTCTTTTACTCTCAGTCGTTGGATTGTTGTATATTCTATTGGCGAGGGCATACTTTTATCATACTTAAGTGAATTTTCAAAAAAATCCATTCATTGTGCACAACGTAAATCACAGCCATTGTACATTATCACCTTAATATATCACTTATTCCATCAGTCAATGTTTGTGGCACCCCATTTCTAAGGTTCTATAGGAAATTCCTCAAGGAAATAAACACTTTGGCTGCCGAACGACGACGTTAGAGCTTATCTAGATGTCGCAGTCGCTGTGTTTACGGCGCTTATATCGCTTATACCGCTTATACTGAACTTTACGTAAGATAACAGGCTGTTAAAGATCATCAGAAGATATCATCATAATTAGTAATCCAATATACTAGCGATCGACCTGACTTCGCATGGATTTATTAAAAGATGAATCTATGTCAATAAAATCGTAATTCCACTAAAATTATATAATACCTCTTGCGGTATTGGTTCGCTCCTTTGACCCTTTAATCAAAGGGTAAATACGGAAACCCTATTACTAAGGCTTCGCTGTCCGTCCGTCTGTCTGTCACCAGGCTGTATCTCATGAACCGTGATAGTTAAACAGTTGAAATTTTCACAGTTAGTGAATTTCTGTTGCCGCTATAATAACAAACACTAAAAAACAGAATAAAATAAATATTTAAGGGGGCTCCCATACAACAAACGTGATTTTTTTGCTCGTTTTTGCTCGATATTGATAACGGCAACAGGTAAACGCTTGAAATATTCACAGAATATTTAGTTATATATTCACTTTAACAATAAATAATGAAATTAAAATAAAATTAATATTTAAGGGGGGCTCCCTTACAACAAACGTGATTTTTTTTGCCGTTTTTATAGATAATGGTACAAAACCCTTCGTGCGCGAGTCCGACTCGCACTTAACCGGTTTTTTTATGGCTCCATAAGGGTTTTGATGATTCCGCCAATGTCAAGTATTATAGACGTCACAGTGACAATATGCCGATTAATCGGTAGCTGAGATATTCAGCGCGGACGGGATTAAACTGAATTCCCCATAATGTCACGACGAGACGCGTGCGTTAGTCGCCATGACGTAGGGACTATCAAATGCAAAAATGTTCAAACAAACAAACAAACTCTTCAGCTTTATTTGAGAGCCGGAGTAACATAGGAATTTATCCTGGAAATGCTTCGGGATATTTTTTTATTTAATATTTCAAAAATGGGGTGGAAAGCTATAATAGTAGTTTACGAAACGGGTTCATAATAGGGGTATTAAAAAGATAAGTGCTTTAATTCCAAGTTATGTGCCCTTTACTCTATCTAATCCCATGCAATAGTTATTTTAAATACGAAGCATTGGAAAAACGTTATGAAAAGTTTATTCAGGTTCGAGGGGATTATGGCGAAAATTAAATATAAGAGTTTGAATTTTCTACCTCCCTACGTATGTAGAATTTGATGACCCAATCACGATTAAATTTTTTTCGTTATAAGAAATATACATTTATTAAAGAAAATTAACGAAAATTGAGCGCCCCCTTTATATCTCCGAAACGATTAAAATAGGAAATAGGGCCTTGCAAAGTTTAGAGAAAACTTACAAAGTTTCTCAACGGATTGCCTTATAGCTCAAAATGTAGTCTACAGTTTTCACGGAGAACATAGTTACGAAACCCTCTCCACGCAAGTTTCACTCGCACTTGGCCAATTTTTTTTCTTATATTATCTTTTTATCAAGAAATACAGCAATCGGGTACACTATTTTAATGTACTATTTTTAGTCTCAGTTTGAAGACTTTTTGCGGATTTTATTCTGAATTCTGATCGGTCTTGGCGCAAATACTCAACGAAATAATTAACAAAACCGAACAGAACACCTGTGTTCGAATACCCCAAGAGGTTTGTGGCTAAGTGGCTGCTTCATCTCAATACCTCTACAAAACTGGCCACTCGTTAGGTATAGCCTAACAAATACCATTGGTTAAAAGAGGAAGACTTTGTGTTCAGGTACCCTTAGGTATCTTACAACAACGGCTTATGATCATAGCTGACCTGTCTTAATATTAATTGTGGACATCGTTACCATTGATTCTGTCCACGGCGATACGTAAATCCAGTGATGACCCACATCCCTAGTTCCAGTAAGTAACAGATTATACATTTTGACCATGTTCTAATCTCGTTTTATCTCGACATGGTCGCACTTCCGTTAACGTAACAAGGTAAATGCGTCATGATGGTACTACCAGTAGTTCATGATGGTGGAAATTAAAGACGGACAGTGGAGGGAAATTGCTAGCAAATTTTACTCAAATAAAACATTCCTTTATTTTTAGGGTTCCGTCCATTCGATGCAAAAAAAATATATATAAAATTTAAACGTATTTCACAGTATGGTCGTATGACTAAAAAGGTGTTTTTGAAGAGTTGATTTCAAAAATTTAAGTTATCGAGAAAACATGTTTTCATCCTACAATATACTAGATAAAATCCTCTAGTTTTCGATGCCCAAATTGTATGTTCATAGCATTCGTAAAATTCTGGAATTTCAGTTCAGCAATCAACCAAAATTATTCGTTCCTCCCCTTAAATGATACCCGACTGATGACAGCTACTTTTAAAAAAACTATTAAATGCAGTTTACTTAATTTTAAAAGTAAATTAATGTTTCTTTTTAGTAAGGGGAGCCACACGTACCTAGCCACAATTTTTTGAAATCAAAGCGCAGACAATTTATAATGAAAATTTATAGTTTTATTTAAATAAATTAGTTAGTTACATTTAAAAATAGGCAAAATAAAGGCAAACTAAAATAAAAAATGTCATATTCAATATTGTTTTCATCCCATCTATTCGAAAAACGACGGGTTGTTCTTCAAATTGTATTTATAATGTCTGTGGGTAATCAAATCTTACCCACACTACCCACACCCGGTGTTCGATTGAGCAGAAATTTTGCATACATATGTAAAACGGATGACAATGGAATATAATATCATAGCTGGTCTGATGATGAAGCCGGAAGGTGGCTACATGAACCACCAGCGCAGTTCTACTGATACAGACATGACGGACAGTCTCGGCGGGGATTTCCTTATAAAGTTTACGAGTCCCAAAGTTAGTTTTATGTAGTAATTACATTGAAGTCTACCATCAAGTGGTACACAATATCACACACATATAAAAGTAGATCACCACAATCATTTGTAAAGCAGTAGAAGGGCAACCTCGATAGTGTTAGTGGTCATTAACTCTAACTGGATCTCATCTACGGGAACGAATTGGGGAGTGATAATAAAAACTTCTATCCACACTAATGCTTTTATTGGCTACTAATTAATCATGACATCACGGCTACAATGTCATGGGTATGGGTATGGGTAGGCAGAGACCACGAATTTCAATTTGCTATGATCCTGACATATCTTATCATGTTCTTCGTGCATGCTCGTCGGTTTAGGGTATGCTTCCTATTTGCAGATTTTCTGTGACATATCGGACCAGTGCGTGGCCTACTTTATTGTTATTTTCTCAATTTTTGTCTCTACATTTTCCTTTACTACACACTGCTCTCTTATCACACTATTTGCTAAGAAAACCTCTGAAAATAAGCTGGTACCTCTTGCCACACCACGAATAAAATCAATATTTAAGGGGGCTCCCATACAACAAACGTGATTTTTTTGCTCGTTTTTGCTCGATATTGACAATATTTAGTTATATATTCACTTTAAAAATAAATGATTAAATTAAAATAAAATTAATATTTAAGGGGGCTTCCATACAACATCGTGATTTTTTTTGCCGTTTTTATAGATTACCCTTACAGAACCCTTCATGCGCGAGTCCGACTCGCACTTGGCCGGTTTTTTAATTCATTAGTTGTTCGCTTGGAGGCTAGGGTAGGTTGAAAGTTTAGTGGCGTTTTAAAAATAATCATTATAATGCAATTTGTCTCAGTTGCTAGTAAATCGGAAAGGTTATTGTTATTGTTCGCATTTCAAAAATTTCCATTTGTCATCTACCGCATACAAACAAGAACAACATTGTTTCGAGTCGAAGGCCGAAAACGACGGGTCTGCACTCACTCTGCACCAATAGCCACCCAAGAAACGCCCGGCCCGAAAATGTCCAACTCTACAATGTCCTTAGAGTCAAAACGAAAGATGTAGATATCCTAAGTATACTAACCACTCTAACCACACAGATTTGTTTATAAAGTTTTTCAAAATAAACTTTAGAAACGAAGATCTTGTAGAGTTCACCTGTCATGATGGGCTTAAACAATTTGTGGAATACTGGGGATTTCTTAACATAATATGTAGTTAACTTGCTTAGAGTTGGCATAGACAAAGGAAAGGCATATTCCACGATTTTTAGTTAGGTAAATTAATGCTTCAATCATCAGAATCCTTATTTGAACTAAAAATGTAAGCACCAATTATTTTTTGTTACGGTTCCAGGGTACTCCTGCGGAAGACCAAGTCTCCCTCGTTTGGCCGATGGTATTTGTGAGGCTATACCTAACGAGTGGCCAGTTCTGTTGAGGTATATTTTGATGGAAAAGCCTCTAGGTGTACCCGTTAGTACATGGCCGAGATCCGGGAGCACCAATTCTCTGCTTCGGAAGTTACTTAAAGTTCGTACTTCTTTTGACATAAGAAGCAACAGTACCTTTTCCTCTATAACAAGTGACCGCGTCCCTGGCTTAGCACGGGTACAAAAATACCTACATAAATACGCTTATAAACACTTATCTATTAGAGATAGATATATATGCTACCGCGGACTTTTTGTAGATCATTTAATTCTACATCATTGTGTTATATCTCTGACGGATTAGGAAGCATACGTCATGAAAACTCACTTGGGCTAACTTTTTCCCCGACTTGATTCACTTATACTATTAATGTTCAGCTCCTAAACATGATAGATCCATGTTTAATACTCGTAAATCTTCCTGGTGAATCAACCTATCTAATAGTAAAAATTTTAACAAAATCAGTTTAGTAGTTTTTGCGTGAGAAGGTCACAGACAGACGGACAGACGCAGCGGGGAACTGCGTCCTTACTAAGTTAATTAGATCGTTCGTTTCCCAAAATGTTTATTGAGATATTTGTAAATTTACTGTTGTTGTTTTTTATGACGACTGATGGGGATTTCAGATTTATTACGGCCATATGTAAGTTTGATCGGCCTCGTAAACACGAAAATAATGTGAAACAACGTCCAATAAAATTTATAGCGATAGGTTTCACCCCCTAATATTGATATTTCTCTGACTAAACGATGCCTCCATTTTTTGGTCATTTCTTCATTTACAATTACGATCTAACAATTTTACAGAACATGATAAACCGATTTTGATGAAATGTTACATGGAGAAAGCTTGAACCCTAAGGAAGGACAAATGATACTTTTTTAAGGTCCCGTACCCAAAGGGTAAAAACGAAAACCTAAGATTCCACTGTCCGTCCGTCTGTCTGTCTGTCCGTCTGTCACCAGGCTGTATCTCATGAACCGTGATAGTTAGACAGTTGAAATTTTCACAGATGATGTACCTATTTCTGTTGCCGCTATAACTACAAATACTAAAAAACAGAATAAAATAAATATTTAAGGGGGCTCCCATACAACAAACTTGATTTTTTTTTTGCCGTTCTTATAGACCCCTTCGTGCGCGAATCTGACTCGCACTTGGCCGGTTTTTTTTAAATCCACAAGAGGGTTATAATAAGAGCATTAAAATTAGTATGGCGAACCTTAAATCACTGACATTACAGCTCCCGAAACCGTGTTATCGGTCTGAGAGTAACCCAGCAGAAGACTCTTTTATCCGATGGTATTTGTGAGGCTATACCTAACAAGTGGACAATTCTGTTGTGGTACCTATCTATATTTTAGATTTTAATTATAAATAACCCATTAGTACATGGCCGTGATCGAACCGTAGACCGCATAGTTAATACTAGACGTCTTAACCACTCGGCCACCGACGCATCTTTTTTTGAAGATAATTTCGGTACTTAAATATCCTAATATTATTTTTCACTTGGAAGTCCTCTGGCTGAATAACGAGATGTTCTTGATAGCCTTAGGATACCTATAGTCATTATACTTAAATATATAAGAAACTTAGTACGTTAGGTACTCACATTTTCATATATATTTATCTGTGGTTCAGCCAAACGGTACACCATTAAACTAAATTATTTTTAAGTTTACACAAATTTAAACCCACATAAATTACAGTTGAAACACAAAAAGGAATCCATCTTCACGGTAATTGTACACAGTTTCAGAAATAAATAACATTTATGTAAGAACGTGTCGCTTTGATGTCTTCTTTGGATATTTGTAATAACATTGAAAACCCAACAGTTCTTAAACTAAATTTAACACAATTCTTTAAGTAACTAAACACAATAGAAATATTTATTAAAAAACTTCACAAAACTTTATTCTGTGCCATTTGTTTAAAAAACTATTTTTTACGTGTTTTCATCGTGAACTTCAGTCACAAGATCGATGTGTTTGCGATGCGAGTGGTTTTTTAACAATTTTTCAAGAGTTTTCATAGATTCCGTGGCGCGACCGACCAACGCGTGAAAAGTTGTAGGGCTGACTGAAGAGTCCGTTGTCGCTGAGCGCACGTGTCATGAAAATTCCCTACCTACGGTCGATCTTATTATTTTTGTCACATATACGCGTCACTCTACTTTTCAGCTGTTAAATTATTTGTCTGTTTATCTTTTTATAAGAAAACATAAATAAAGAGATTAGGGTAGAATTTTATTGAAAGGTAGATTACAATTTTCAGTGATTGATTTCGTAAAAAAACGGTCGATGGCTGAGTAGTTAAGGCGGAACACGGTTCGATACCTGCCATGTACCAATCAGTTTTTATAATTAGAAATTTACGTACATAATCACTTAGAGGCTTTCCCATCTCCTATACCTCAACAGAACTGCAGACCACTCGCTGGCTGGCGAAAGTAGAAACAAAAAACTGTTCTATGGAGTTTGGGAACGAATTTTGTTATGCATAGTGCTAATAGAGCATGTCTCAGTCTATGAAAAAGATAAAATGGTATCTGTGGTTATTGTAGAAGTCGGCCATGTTTTGAAATTTTTCTCATTTGTTTATTTTTATTTTGTGTTTCTGTCTTTTGATTTTCTGTTTCCTTGTCAATTTAAATTATAGTATATCAAGTGTTCTGTGTATAGAGGACTGAAAATGCCACGCTCCTGCTTCCTGCTCCATATCATGCGAAATTTGTGACGGGCGAGCCCAGTTGCCTTGATCAGGAAAAAAGGATATTTATTGCAAAATTTCCTTTAGGTGAGGCCCGCTTAGCATTTTATTGCATATTATTATGTCACAGCTGTGTTTAATTTAATGTTTAACAGCATTCTATCTTTAAACCAAACTTGGGATGCTATTATATTTTTTGTTATTTTGTTCAATACCTATTATTAATATGATTGAGAGGTAAGATGGTCATAAACTTGATTAGAAAACGCTTTGTTTGAAAAGTCCTTTCGAATTGTATATATCTATTGTACAACCAACTTTCCGCCCCGGTTACCCCATGGATCCCATATTAACTTTCATCTTCTATTATGGTCTGAGTTCATACAAAAATAGCATAGAAAAAGCACTTTCAGTTTTTTATTTCATTATACGGGAAATTTCTCTAATTTTTCTTACCGAACAAAAAAAAAACAGTTTTCGTACATGTGGAAATTGATTTTTATTTATAGGTATAGATTTTATTTTTAAAACTTATTTATGGAATGGCTGTTTTCCAGATGCAAGCAAGCTGTAGGGAAAGATGACCTAATATTATGTTCTCATTGAAAAAAAAAGTTTCTTACTTTAATTCCGGTCCACAATTAAGTCTAAAGTTGTATTAGAACTATCTCCACCCGCTATACATGTACAACTTTAGGATTGTAAGTGGAGTCGAATCGACCCTAACTACTACTGGTATATATTGATGCCGAAGAATATAAATAAATAAGAGAGTGATTGGAGAGTATTATTATTTTTATTTATTTTATTATACATTGCCATTAAGGAAAATTATCACTGAAATAAATAAAATTAATAAATTATTTCCAATCACTCTCTTTTTTATGATTCCTCAACATCATAACTATTCTGTAAAAAGTTAGAATAGGAAGCTAAAAGCGCGCTATATTTTATATGTTATGTTGGTATCCCTGTTGCTTGATGGGATGTTTGTGTTATGTTGGTGTTCCTGTTGTTTCTCCTGTTATGTTGTACCATTGTTCCCAAACTGATTAAAATTCGATTCTATTGCTTGTATGGCAGTCCCAACTCTCTTTTACTTGCTCTGTGGGTATAGCCTCATAAATTACAATCAGCTAAAAGAGGGAGGCTTGGTCTTCCGCTGGATACGTTGGGGCCGATAACACGGTTCCGGGAGCCATAAGGCCCGTGAAGAAGAAAAAAACTTTCGATTAAATATTCAAAACTTAATCTTTTTAATTTTATTGCTTATTTTAAAAGATGTTCAACAAAAAGTAGGTACTCTATAAAAAAATCATAAATTCCTCATAACCTCCTTTTTAATTTGTCTTTTCGACTGATCGATATAATTTTTAAATCTTTTTAAAGTGTTAGACAGATGTAGAGAGCCATCGAGATTCATAATGAAAATTTAAATTTGTCATTGGCCGAAAAATTTAATAGGGACAGTCAGACAAAAATTCTAAAAATAATAACACAAAAACATATACATCTTCACGACCTTTATACCTTGCGGTGTGACCAGAGACACCGGTAACAGTGTCCACTTGACGTCAGTTGTCCATATTGAACAGAACAGGTGGCAAGCCACTTAGAAATTAATATTAATTTGGAAATAACATCAGACAAACATTTCAATTTTCTTTTATTCAGTACCACAACCCACAACACTAATTTGTGATCAAATATATTTGAATGTCGTTAAATAATATGTTTAGGAAGTTATAATAAATCCTTGACATGACTGCTCCGTTTAGTCTCCATAGCTATATTCAGTTGTCGTGTTAAAATATTTCAGTTGAATTGTGCAACTTTTAACATGGAGAAAATAAAAGAAATATCATTCTAAAATTTGTCTTGGCCACTCTTTAAACACGATCGGGCGGTAATAGTCGGTATTGTTTTGTAAGTTTATAAGTTCGGATGTCAGGGGTTATCTCGAAAACTACTGAACCGATTGTTTCACGAATAGAAAGCTACATTATATAGGCTATATTTTATTTTATAATTAATGACATAGACTACTTTTTATCCCGGGAAAAAATCTCATTCCATTTGAAAAATTCTTATTGAATTTCTTCTTAAAAAAAATTTCTACCCGTCCAACCTCACATACCTACATATAGCATTACCATTATAAACTTAGTTCTAACATAATAAAAATCTAAGTAAAAATAGATCCGAAAAATAATAATAATTAATAGGTAACAGAATTGTATTTTAATTCACTATAAATCCCAATGCAATTTTCTTTATTCTGATCATTAATATTAAATATAACTAGTATGCGAATACTTCCCACCGTTATTGGTGTCAATATTATAGTCATAGTTCAACTGATCTCCAATAGATGACGTCTTTTACAAAATAAATAAATTGGTCTTATTTTAAAAGAAACATTTGATTGTTATAGGGGAAAAATAATCTTCAAAATGGCGTGTTAAACATTAACTTTGACACAATAGGGAGATATTGGATACCGACAAAAAAAAACCTTTGAGAAATAATATAAAGAGATTGCATCCTACTTAATATTATCATAGTGGGATAAGCAGAGGTAGATCTACGGTTTCACTTGCCGCAATCCATGATTACTTTATAGTTTTTTTTCTTTGTGATGTAAAAATTGTCAACTTACTCCTCCATTCTGAATACGAAAGTTTAGGATGTGGTTTCGAGGTGGTTTCAATGTAGAACGACATGCCATCGACATTAGTATCGATAGGTTTTAAAAACCATAGATAGAGAATAGAGCCGCTGATATTCAAAGAGCTCGTTCTTGTTTCTTGATTTGAAAACGGAATCGTGTTAGAAACGAACTGAAAATAACCCAAGAGTTGGCTGTTTGCATGTTGTGGCCCAATTTTTAACTATTGGGCTGTCATACTGAGTTTATTTATTACGTAGGTATATTTTATTCCCCTTAACAATATTTCTTGCATAGTATATATAAAATGTCATTCCACAGACTTCATACATTAATTTGTTTTACGAATAGAAGTTAACCAAGCTATATTAAGGTTTTTCTTCTCTTTTGTTTATACTGCCTTCCGAAATGAATAAAATGTAAAAACAATATCAGACAGCTTTCTTGCCACTCTGCCACGCGGACCTAATATTTTTGGGTTTTTTTTTAAATTTATTGGGTCTTAATTTTTAGATAAAGTAGTTTTTTTACCCACTCCCAGAATAAAAACAAATTTTGCCAAACGTTTCAGCCATTTTATGCACCCATACATATACAATAAAATTTTAAAATCAATTAATTTAAAATCTTGCTCAATAAGAGATGCAAAAGTGCTAATTATCAATTTCTTGTCTTCTATAACTTACGATGAAATCGAATTATTTATCATACTACATATACCACATCCATTTTGTAGTTGCTTGCTTCGTGTAACATTGAACAGAATAAATAGTGTTTAAATCAATTATTTTGTTATTTTTTTGTGTAATAGTTTGTAAAATCTTCATTGATTTGCATGTTTTTGATTTGTTGTGAGTGTGTAACTAACTCTCATCATGACTGTATGTAACAGAAGTGACATTTTATGAAAGAATCGATGGAAAAGTTGCGACGTGCCATAACGCCGGTGACGTCACGTGTAAAAGGTCGTCTAGTACCAGGAACACAGGAGGATGCAGGAGGTTTTTGCACTGACGCGGACGCTCTACAATACATTTTCAATCTAATATAGTCACTATATGAGCACAATATTCCTTGTGTGAACTTATCTCAACCTTAACAAAGATTTTCATTATATTTGTTCTACATTCGAACTTATGCTCAACTAAATAAGGTTACATTTAGAATGAATCATATTTGTCACACACGAAGGGGATGAAAATTGCCATAAACTAATCAAATGTGCTCTATCGCAATGATTTAAAATTCATTTTAGCTTGTATATTTTTAAAGTGAATATCCAATATCAAATTAATTGCATTGAAAAGAAGCACTCATATGATAAGGATGCACTGCGGTCATCTAGTGTGTTAGAGAGAGATAGAGTGTAGCATGTTCTCTGTCGCTCTATGATTAATGATCGCGGCCGTGTAGCTTGAATGTGACAACTAATTATGGAGCTCGAACATTTTTACACTAATTATATTGAGTGGAGAATTAATTTTAGAGCCGAGCTTAATTTAGTGAAATACTTGTATGCAAACTCACGGTTCGCCGTATCTTGTTTAGAGTACCTAAAATGAGTGTTCAGTGTGCATGACTGAACCCAACCTCCGATTTTTAATAGCGATATATATAAGGAAGACCTTATCCAGGAAACCTTAAAGTTGAGGGTTGAGTTCAGTTTTTCCTGAATTTTCCAATTTTGCGGACAAATTTTAAATTTTTTCTTACCCTAAAAGCTATAGTTAAAAATCCTATTTGTATCGAAATTAGAGCAGTTATAAACCCATGAAAACTGAAAAAAAATCCGCCAAAATCCAAAGATTGACAGATTAAATTTGTCAAAGATTTAAGTGAATTACTTACATTGTGAAAAAGCTTCTTGAATAATATTTAATAGTGACGTGACGTTCCATTTTCCATTTTGACACTTAAGTAACTAAATAAAAATTCTTAAGGATTATGACTAGCAAAATTTGTATTTAGACAAGGTCATCTTGTATCTGTCAAAATATGGCATATCTCAGTTAATCGGAAACGTGAGTTTATTTATACAATATTTCCTGAGCATTGATAGGTAATAAGTTGATATAATTATTATTTTAAATTGGATTGAGTCATATTTTTATTATTAAGAGTTCTAAATAGCCATAATTTTCAAAACGCAAAGGCACTGCTCGTATCGAAAACTACGGCTCTTTAGAACCCTAAATAATAAAAATATGGCTCAATCCAATTTCAAATAATAACTATCATTGTGTGGTGAGGAAATGTTGTATAAATAAACTGACGTTTCCAGGATTAACTGAGATTTGCCATATTTTTGACAGATACAAGATGACCTTGTCTAAAGACATGATGAGAGCCACGGATCCTTAAGTTAGCCTATATCTATATACCTTGTTTGTTTGTTTGTTTGTTTGAACGCGCTAATCTCTGTAACTACCAGCCGGATTTAAAAAAATACGCTACGACCCAAAAGAGCGGAGCAGGTGCAATAATTGATTGACACTGTTTAAGTTTATGGCTCCATCGTGACTACGATGATTTTGCCAATGTCAAGGTTTGAGAAGACACGTTATTAGAATGACGGATGATCAGTTCGATCACTGACAATTAATCGGTGAGATGAGATTAGCCTCACTCGAAGCTCTGGATTTACTGTTTTAAAGGTGTGATTGACACTGTTTATTTATTTATATAAGTGCCTTTGCAAAAGACTTAAAAAAAATATTGAATGCAGTTTTAGTTAATTTTAAAAATAAATGAATGTTTCCTTTCAGTAAGATTTTAAGATATTTGCCTTATTTCTTTTCCTTTATGTATTAGGTCTTTTCTAAAACCTTTGTCACTCAACGATACGCGTTGGGCGGGGCGGGTCCAGGCCGCACGTGGCGTTCTCCGTACCAGGCGAACAGAAACAGTATGGGATGCGAACTTTTTCTTCAGCTTTCGTTTCTAAAAATATCTGCGACAATGGGAATAATGGACCTTGGCATTTGAACCCCACGAGCCACGAACCTAGTCGAGTTTCTGCACCAAGCGGCACAAATTTGTAGTTTTCTATAATTGAACTATATCTGCGCCGTTTGTTAGACTCGCAGAGTCGCAGCTCCCGCTTTGATTTCTGTTTCCCTGAGATGAGGCGGGGCTAATGTGCACGTGGCATCCTATATAAGGGCCCGACCTTGCTACCAGGGAATAAGAAATAATCTCCTTCAAAAAAAAACTTTAGTTTGTAAGGGTTCTATAAAGGTTCTTCTTTAATAAAATCTGCAATGGCTATAATATTTCATATTACACAGTCCAACAGCCTTTTCTCATTTTAATTAAAATCCAAATTAGTTTGACGTCCGTCAGGTTGGGTGAAAACTTCGTCCTATTTTTACAAGAACGGTGGAATGAGGGTTGAACTAGAAACCTTGATTTTTTAAATATTAAGTTGCACAGAACATTATAAACAACAACAGAAGTTGTAAGTGGGCATTCTCGCGTAACCACACATTATTTATATGAATTCCGCAAATTTTTACGGCCTTATTCATAAACGTTTAATAGCAACGTTTTTGTTAAAATGTGTTTTGTTTCTTTCTATTATTAGTAAAGACAGGTTTGTTAGAGAGTGACAAAACATATTTTAACAAAAACGTTGCTAATAAACGTTTATGAATAAAGGCCTTAGAATATAGCAAAATAAAAATAGAACAAATACATGTTGTACTATATTTCAGTACAAAAATAATAACCGCACAAATAATTTGTCTAAAGATATCATAATAGGGTTACCATATTTAATCTATTCTATATATCTATCATCACGCCTACTACTTTTCTTCATTTTAGTCACAACATCATCTTTCACTCCGCATGTTATGACATTGTTCCGGATGCGATCAATACGTTTTATATCACACATTCTACGTAAAGACCGCATTTTCACTGCATTTATCTTACTTTCATGCTTCTTATTCCATATTTACCTAGACTCCTTTTCAGAACATTACCATCCAGCACAAAAATTTAGTTACACCGGTTATCATATCATGGTAGGGTAACTGACCAGTCGTTGGACACGACTAGTAGATGGACATTTTCTGCTAATATAGATTTTATAAGAACTGCATGGGATATTTTCACTTTTTTAATAAGTCTTAATAATCTTGCGTTTAACGGAACGATATTTTAATATTCAAAAGTGCTCACAGATGGCGACACTAGCGACAAAAAATATTACATTATTGTTTGCAACGCTTAGTGGAATTTTAAACAAATAATTAATATTTTCTTAAGGAAAAGTGTAACAAAACAAATCAAAAATATATACAACCAATGTTTTAGAGGAATTGCAACGAACTTAATGGTAAGTTATATTCTTTTACGAGTTATTTCAATAAGTAATCTTAATGTTTTACAGTTTGAGGTTAAGTTATGTGGTGTCCAAGGACTGTAAAAAAATACGTTCGGCTATTAGTTATTGGACGTCCAATCACAAGTTGTCCAATCACTAATATCTAGGAAAATTAAAATTCTTTAATTTTATCTTCTCTGTAGATGTGTTTAAGGCTTAATATTGTTTTATGTTATTCCTATTAATTTACTTGCTATCTTTGCAGTCATTGGACATCGTCCAATAACTGTCATGTTCTTATATAATCAGTCGTTGGACACCATCGTCCAATTACTATCAAGTTCATGCTAAGTTTTTTATTGCAGATATCAGACAAGATGCCGAAACCGAAGACCGCAAGTCCTTATGATGCTGCAAGTTTAAGTAAAGCTCTGGATGAAGTGAGTAACGGTGGGAAAATCCGAGAAATTGCTCGCAAGTATGGGATCCCAAAATCCACGTTACATTTTAAACTTAAACATCCTGACCATAAGACTACTTTCGGACCGTCACCCTATCTCACTCACGATGAAGAAAATTCTCTTCAAGTCTGGATCCTAGAGTTATCCAAAAAAGAATTTCCTCTAAAGAAAGAGGATCTTCAGTTGAGTGTTCAAAAATTTTTGAATGACAATCCAAGATCAAACCCTTTTAAGGATAATTATCCTGGAGAAGGCTGGGTTCGAGGATTTTTAAAGCGACATCCTAACATTAGTTTTAGAACTAGCGAGGGTGTTACATTTTCGAGTGCCTGCGTTTCAGAAACAGATATTCGCAAGTGGTTCGATGAAATTCGTAACTATTTAATTGAAAAGGGTTTAATGCAAGTTATGGACGATCCAAGGCGTGTGTTTAATGGTGACGAAAGTGGATTTCAGTTGTGTCCGAAAACAGGAAAGGTGTTGGCAGTGAAAGGGACGAAAAACATATACAGTGTAGAAACAAGCTCCTCAAAAGACAATATGACTGTAATGTTTACTTTCTCAGCAGCTGGTCAATGCTGCCCTCCGATGATAGTTTATAATTATCAAAGAATCCCTCAGAAAGTAGCAGACAGCGTACCATCTACTTGGGGTGTAGGAAGAAGCTGACATCCGAGGTATTCTTTGAATACATAGCTAATGTTTTCCATCCTTATATCTTAACGGAAAACATACCTATCAAAACACATCTATCGTATGAAGTTAGCAAACTTTGTTCAGAGTTACAAATAGAGTTGATAGCTCTGTACCCAAATGCTACACGTATCCTCCAACCAGCAGACGTAGCAGTGTTTAAACCAGTAAAAGCAGCCTGGAAAGCATCTATAAGGGAATGGCTTAGTAAAAACCCCGGTCAAGTAATTACAAAAGTAAATTTTGCTGAAGTGCTTGAGATGTCATTAAAAAAATCAATTAAAGCACAGACCCTTATTAATGGCTTTAAAGCATGTGGTCTGGTACCTTTTGACCCTAACGCTGTGGATTATGCTAAGTGCATACCAAGAAATAAAGAAGCTGACGTTGACATCATTAAGGCCTCAAATAGTGATGACATAATGACCTTTTCTCAATTTTTAAGATTAGTCGGTCCAAGCAAAGCTGCAGAATTGCAGAACGCTAAAGAACTCGACTTCATTGATGATAATTTTCGCATTCTTTACAGTATATATAATAGCTTTAGTCTATCTATGCCAGCAACTGCTAGTCCAGCAACTTCTATTCCAGTAATTTCCATCCCAACAACTTCTATCTTAACATCATCTATCCCAGCAACTTCTATCCCAGTAACGTCTATCTCAGCAACTTCTATTTCTAGTACTTCTATCCCGGTAACTTCTCCCTCAGCTTTTCTTTTTGAAAATACAATAGCTGAGACGGAACCGTTAAGATATAATAATAATGGCATGTTGTTGTCTAAATCTCCAAGTGCAGCCCATGATAACGTCTCATATAAGACCCTACCTTCGGCAATACTTTACAATTCAGACGATATTTCGCTTATCCAAAATGACGATATTTCCACTTTGCTCCCAGAACTAACTGATGATGTTCAAGCAACACCAGATTCCATTACGATTCTTCAGAATATTTTAATAAAAGAACGAGACTCTAACCCATCTTATGTGCTATGCCCCATTACAGGTATTTTAACTAAACCTACAACTTCAACAGATATTTCTGAAAAAACTCCGTCAAAAACCCCTCTAGTACATGATATGAGTCCATCTTATAAAATTATTAACTCTGATTTAGGTTCATACCTAACGTTACCTAAAACCCCTGAACGGAAAGGAAAACGAGAGATTAAAAGAATGCCTTTTGCCATTACTTCGGCAAAATACAAAGCAATGTATAAAGAGCAAATAGAGAGGAAAAAAACCGATGTAAGACAAAAAGACGAGAGAAAGAGAATAAGAGAAGAAACGAAAGTTATTAAAGAAGCTAATAAAAAAGAAAAGTTATCAGAAAAAAAAGAAACTTACGAAAGTGGATACAAATGCTTGTAAATTATGCTTAAAACAAGTAATCGCGTTGTTTGCGACATGTGTAAATCAATTTTTCACACTAAATGTGTACCGAGTAAACACAAAATTCATGTACCCGAAGTCATAGGTATAGATTTATTTGTGTGTCATGTTTGTTATAAGGAAGAAGATAACGATGAAAATGACGAGAACTTTATTTCTGAACACAATACTAGTGATGATGATTCCACCATATCTATGGAAGAAAATAGCCAAGAAGCGGCAAGATACTTGTACCAACAGTATTTAAGTGCACGGAAAGAATATTATTAATTTAAGTTTATTATTTATGTTTATATTTACCACTAATGTTTTATTTGTCATTATTACTACTAGATAAAGATAATACCTATTATAATATTTTCGTGGTTCTTGTTTTATTACTTATTGACTTTCCCAGTTCACTAAGTGACAAAAATTTAATTACGAATATCATTTTGTAGTAGTTAAGTGGGTAGGTAATAATAAGGAAGCCAGGAATAAAGTCAAACAGTATCACAAAATAGTGTCCAATAACTATCACAAATATGTCCCGAGACTGTCAATGCTGTCCAATAACTATACTTTTTATTCATTTTTTTTTATTTTATTTTTTTTAAGTTATTAGACATCCATTAAGGTTTCAAAACCATAAACAATCTATGGCCGAACTTTTCAACTATCTATACATATTATAAGCATTTCTCGTATTTTTATACGATTGGAGAAAAAAAAAAAACTAAAAATTAACAATCTTAACTGTCCAACGACTGGTCAGTTACCCTACTTCTATCTTTTCTATAATGTTCTGTGACAAGTCCCGTGAAGTCTTGTTGTTTTGTTGTGGCTTCGTAAGTAGTTTTAACTCGACTACAACGGTATTAGTGTCTTGCAACGCGGACTAGTTATAAACACCTTGTACAAACACCTGCCTGCATACCTAAGTATCTTTCAGATTTTAAAAAATAAAGAAAAAGTTATTGGAAAACATTCTCCAGTGTCTTTTTCGACGAGTTTTTTTACTGAAGCCCGAATTTGAATTCCTAATCACATTTAAAAAAATCCACTTTGCTATATTCTTGAATCATATCGAGGCTGTGATTTTTTTAAAGTTAAGCATAACAGTCTTGTGGTGCTATAATTAAATAAGCATAAGTACCTAAGATTATAAATGAGAAAGTGTTTCTTTGTTTCTCCTTTTTTCAAAACGGCGCAACGGATCGACAAGATTTTTTGCCCAGAGATAGCTATCGGTACTCGGAAACTTACATAGACTATTCCCAGAAAAAAATCTCATTTGCCGCGAAAGCCATATGTAAAATTATGGTAAAATAATTGCGTTTTCCGCCGAGTACCCTGAGGGCTCATACCATAGTTCTTGGAGACTTGGAATTGTATCAGGCACATCATTTTCTATTCGTTGCAGCGCCATCTAGCGGCAGCTTTAATTACTACGTCAAACCAAAAAGCTCCTTCAGAACGGAAGCTCCTGAAATGTTCCCGGTACAAAAAGTTGGTAAAATATTGTAATATACATAGATGGCGACACTAATGCTGACACTAAAACCAAATTATCACCGAACTTCAAAACAGAAGGAGGAGGTTCTCAATTCGTCGGAATCTTTATATCTTATATAGTTATACAAGCTTCTGTCCGCGGTTTCACCCGCATGGAAATAGATACAAAAAGAAATAATCCCGTATCTGTAATTTGCCCCTCCCCCGCCCGCTTTCATGCTATAAAAAGTAGTACATGTGTCATTATTTGACCCCTAAACTACTACTATGCAAAAAATCATGTCGATCCCATGAAAAACAAAAACAAATCTGTCCCACGAAAACCATACATTTTTTCGGGATAAAAAGTAGCCTATGTGCTATTCCAGACTATAATATATCTCTGTGCCAAATTTCATCCAGATCCGTTTAGCCGTTCTGGCATGATTGAGTAACAGACATACATACATACAAACTTTCGCGTTTATAATATTAGTGGGAATGATTAGGTTTGATACTTCGTTGATTTTGTGAATTTTTTGGTAGATTTTGTGCAATCAGTTGGTTACTTTCAAGAAGTGTGAGGAGTTACTCAAGATCAAGAGCATAGTTGATTCCCTAAAATCAAATCTAAATCAAAACAATATCCATAGTCAACATGTCTATAGAGTTTTCATAGTCTGTATAGTGTATAAGATCCTGCATGCATGGATGGAATTTTTACATAAAAAAGTTAAAAGTATCAATTAGAGTTACAGATGAAGATTTTTTTTAATTGCCGCTCATTTGCAAGCAATACGATTAAAATTAATTCTTTGAGTATTTACTATCGTAGATTTTTAATTCTATCTATCTATCTATCATCACGCCTTTCATCCCAAGAGGGGTAGGCAGAGACAATCGAATGCCATTTGTTACGATCCTGAGATATCTCTTTTGCTTCTTTTATATTCATCTTACCTTTCATACATGCTCGGCGATTGTGTGTATTTTTAATATTTCCTTCGTTTACGCTGGTTTGGACACGTTGAAAGAATGAAGGATGAAAGATTGACTAAAAAGGTTTATATGGCTGAAGTGAAAGGAAATGCTAGCAGAGGACGACCTAGATGTACTTTTATTTTATTTATTGAACATAAAAAAGATTTTTAATTAGCCCACTAAATTAAGTCCCACCGCCTCCGTCTGTCTGTAAACACGCAATTTTCTCTATAAGTAAGTACCTAATTAGCGAACTGTTTTTTCCTGTGGTTGATTCCCGTTCTTGTTGCAAATATTACTACGTACTTACACATTCGGCCAATCCCCGGCGCGTCGCCGTACGGTCCACCGAAACCGACCAGAGACTCGTCCAATTCTTGTAATGTACGGTCCGCTAAGATCATCCGGCGGCCGGAATGGGAAATTTTCGGTGCTATGCCGGACCAATATGTGGTCTACTTAACTTTATTTAAAAACTAGCGACCCCGCCCCCGGCTTCGCACGAGTACAATTTGGATTTATAACAATTTGAATACCTATGTAAATTCGCTTATAGCTATCTTACCTATTACCTATTAGAGATAGATATATATGTATGTACACATTTCTACACAATTCTTTCCTACATCTGGCGGATTAGACAGCATACGCCATGAAAACTCGCTGGGGCTAACTTTTTCCCCGACTTGATTCACTTATACTGCTAATGCTCAGCTCCTAAGCATGATAGGTCCATGTTTAATAAGTACTCGTAAACCTTCCCGGTGAATTAACGTAGTGAAAACCGCAACAAAATCTGTTCAGTATATTTTGCGTGAAAAGAGCACAGACAGAGAGACGCGGCGGGGGACTTTGTTTTATAATATGTTTATTTTTCAATATTGGTACAGTAGTTTTAGCATACTTAAAAACAAACACACACTCTTTCTTTACAAATATAGTAAGTTCTTGATGGCCAAGGTTTCAATCGTGTATTATATTACGTGTAAATAAAAAAACACAATAAAATCACTCTAATATATGCCAAATGACAGTTTGTCTACAAACCAAATCGTAAGTTACATGATCGAAGATATTTAAATCTACAACAGTGGCTACTCCTGGACATTCTTTCTCTGGTTCGAAAGCAAGTTCGTCATAATATTCCTCTGTGTCTATGACATAGTCTCCTCTTCTAGAATGATGATGTTTTTCCCAATCATCATTAGCTTCTTTAATTTCCTCTTCATCAACTGCCAATCCTTCGGCACTAACATATTTTACAGTAGAAGCATCTTTCCTTAATGATTCATTGTATCCATATCGTGTACTATTTGTATCCTTAGCGTCTCCAATAAAATCTGCGTCCCAAAGTCTTTTAACGCGCCATTTCTTCTTTTCACTGTCTTCTAAGAATTCTGTAGGATCTTTTGTTGCTTTGTGTTGTATGTTGGCTTCTGAAGTTTTAGTGTCAGAGTTTATATTTTCACATTTACAAATATGTGTATAGAACAAGAGCAAACTAATAGAGGCAACTAAATGTACGTGCGACATTATTTATCATTTAATTAAATGTGTTCCTCTAATCTTAAAGAAACAGCGTTTGATTAAAATGTTGCACGAGTGCCTTTCGATGCGGTACAGTAATATTTGTTTGTATTATTTGATAAAACTAAATTTTTCTTGGCAGTGAACATGAGATTAAGTATACAGCAGAATACGCTATTTTCCGCATCCGGTCATACTTCTCGCTACTTTTGGGATATGATTTTATTATTATTATTATAATAAAAAAAATAACACCTATGTAGATATTTATTTTTTTGTTTGTTCAATATTAATATATTTATTTATAACTATTTTCCTAAGGATATTTATAGTCTAATAACTATAGATATGTATTATACAATACAATTAAATATATCTACTACGCTAAATATTATATCTACAAATAAACCTATAAATAAAAAAAAGATCGCTGCCTTCTGGGAGAGTGCCCATAAGGCTGGCTGCATTGCCACGTTGGATGGCAATGCTGATTCTTTGAGCCAAATATGAGCCAGCTCTTTTGTCTTTTTTTAATAGTTTAATTAATATACTTATTTATTTCTAAAACAAACATTACAACAAATATATATGCATAGAGCCGAGTACACTGGCAGCGTTTCCTCTTTTAATTTAACAATATTAGTGAGTCTATGAATGAAGGCAATCATTCACTATGCCGGCTGTAGAGATGTCTTTTCACATTTCGCTTGAAGGACCCTACCTAGGTTATATGAAGCTGGAAAAACTGAGGAAGGTAAACCGTTCCACTTCCCTATAGCTTATACAACAAATAAAAGAGTTGCCGAGCCTCTCTCTGCATCTCGCACGGGCGTGTGATTTGTGAAACTCTTCGTAGCACTGTCCATGAAAGGACCAATAGGTAAAGTAATGGTGTCTTGAGTACAAATACCTATGTCCGAAATATGTGCAGTTCTAACAACCAGTTAAAATAAAAATTCTGTTTTATTTGCTTTAGTCATTATTCTGAGGTTTTATTTGTGTCATTTTTTAATTTCTTAGTTGTTCGCTAGCGTCGGTTGTGTTCAGTTGCATTTCGACAGTTGCCAATTCCGTAAGGCCCACTTGCGCGTTCCTGGGTTATCCTATTAAACTCTGGGTTAGTTGCAAATCAAGGGTTATACTAATCATTTATTACCGCAAATTATTAGTTTAACTCTTGATTTGCAACTAACCCAGAGTTTAATAGGATAACCCAGGAACGCGCAAGTGGGCCTAATAAGTCTGCCGGTAAGATCTGCAAGAATGTACCTGTTGCCTCCCTGTTGCAGATTATGCTAAAAATCTCCAGTGTAAATGTTCTGTTTTCGTTGGCAGATTGGATTGATTGATTCGATTGATAAGCAGATTTAAGGACCGTAGCTCTCAGTCACCTTGTATCTGTCAAAAAATATGGCAAATCTCAGTTAATTCTGGAAAGTTTATTTTATAGGTGCACAAGCACATGACACACTTGAAATAGACAATAGAATACAATTTTATAGATTTACTAGTGGGTTTTTTTTTCTTTTTCACAACATTTATTTCAATTTTACAGTTTGGTTATAAACATAATTTTAAATAAGTAACTAAAACTAATAATAAATAAAACTTGATAAATGGATAAATTCTGGAAAGTTGAGTTTATTTATACAACATTTCCTTACTACACAGTTGATAGAAAAATTTTTAGGGTTCTAAATAGCCGTAGTATTCAAAACGAGCATTGGCAGTGTGGTAAGGAAATGTTGTATAAATAATATTAACAGGATTAACTGAGATTTGCCGTATTTTTGAAAGTTATAAGATGACCTTGACCAACGGCCCTTTGGTTGATAATTCAGTATATGTAGGTATAACGATATAGTGTCATGAACTACGTACACGACGTATTTTGTTGACTGTAATAAACGTATAAGAAGCTTTTAGTATTAAAATTTGTTGTTGTGACACAATTCAAGTAAAAAGGTATTGCAAACTTCCACTACAATATTTAGCTTCTATCTATTACAATGTAAGTCTTATGTACAGGCGCGGATCCATGTGAGGGGGGGGGGCAATGGGGCGATTGCCTCCCCCCCCTGATACAAGTCCAAAGCACTTTATAACATCGCGAAATTTTTGTTTGTGTTTTTTTTTTAAAGCAGATAAACAGAGAATTATTCAAATGCAAGTATTACATATAATATAGATATAACAAAATAAAATTTAAAATTTTCTGAAATATAGGTAAATTCACACAAAAACTGTTACTAGTTGTTTCTGGCCACACTGCAAGGATTAAAGTATCTTCACTTCATCTTAATTTATAACTCTAACAAATCTTGTGTTTCTCACTATATAATACATAAACATGAATCATTTCATTACGTAATCTCAATTTATGAAACGTACAATTACCATTCAAAGTGCTCCATACTTATTGAACTGTAATTTGTTTACAATTTAACTCACAAACCACAGATTATCTCTAAATTACAAGATCACTGCGTCGATACCCATCAGAGATGTACACTAACTAATCTATTCAAGTCCAAAGTATGGCTCTCCGCTCCAAGTAAAATAGCCCAATTAGCTTCTCACCCCAGGCCACCCCTGCACCCCAATTACTTCGTGACAGGAGGCGCACCCTTTAATAAACATCTCTCCGCTCAAATCTAAAATAAAGACACAAATAAATAATCACAATTTGCCGCGAAAAGCCAACGAATTACCATCTTGTTTGAATAAATTGGTAGGTAATGTTGCTCGAGACCCCGCTGACAGATTTCATCAAACTTTTCCGTAGCGCTGTAGCGCTTTTAACTTCCCTCTTTTGAATGGGAAAGCTTTTTTGATTAAGAGTGTAGTGTACCGCGTCCATGTCCATACAAACGGAGAAAACGTTTTACTACCCCTAAATATTATTAAATTTTAACGATTTTGTAATATGTTACTAACATAATGAAAAACTACGTACGTATTTTTTCCTTTTTTCAAAATTCGTAATAGGTCAAAAGTTATAAGCCCCTCAAATCTCGGTTTTTTTGGTTCATAACTTGCTGGTAATAAACCGTCTGTATTTGAGAAACAAAGCAAAATTTCAAAAAAAGCAAAACGTACGTACGTAGATTATAATCTGCTAAAACGTTTGACACCAAAATTATAAGGTTTCGTTATAGTTTAGTAGGTGTAAATCGTTTTCGCCCAAAACGCAATTTTCAACGAAAAACATACCTACGAACACCCACGAGCTGCAGTGCTCTCTGTCGCACTGATGCCCGGGGGAAGAGTGCGATTGAGACAGAATATGATTTTCTAAATACCTATTTCGCTGCGTACGCTGAGCTACACGATCCTCTTAAAGGAACTGTAGCGCTTAAATCGCTCGTAGTCTTTTGAAACTCGCTAAGAGATGCAAATTGATAGCGGTTGGCAACGCTGATTTCAAATGGCGCCAAAACATTTGCATAATTTGCTTTGAATGCTTACATTTCTGTTTGATGAGACGACCATTTGTAAATTAAAACGAAACAAAGAGTTCATACTTATTATGTGTTTTTTTTATTTACAAAGAACAAAAAATTCAGTAACATTTATTGTTCATGACATTCTACTTACTTAAATCTAAAACTGCTAATAATATACACCACAGTGTCTTGACTAGAATTATTGCACTATTTCCAATAACTACATTATTGATCTAATCTATGAGACCGTAACTAAAACTGTGAACTCTAACATTTTAACAACAGCACGTTATATAATACAAATTCTAACTAATTAATATTATAAATTTTGGCAGGTTTGTTTGTTTGTCTTTTTTTCAAAGCGGAAGAACGGATCGACATGATTTTTTGCACATAGATAGCTGGGCCGAAGAGTGACAGGTTACTTTTTGTCCCGGAAATATATCTCATTACCCAGGGAAAATGGAATTTCTGATAAACAACTTTTCTACTCGTGCGATGCAAAATATTCCAACTAGTTTTGAAAGCGATCTCTGATTTGTCCAATACACTTTTCATAACAATCTCTAACGAAGTTTAGTCAAAGTTAATCAGAGATTAGTTAAATGTTAACTGTCAAAACCCATACATGTTGATTTTGACAGTTTAACACATTTAACAGTAAACTTTCAGAAATTAGGCGTTATAGATATTGTTATGAAAAGTTTGTTGGACAAATCATATCAATCACCTACCTAACTTTGTGCATATTAGACTATTTCATATCAATTATATTTACAGTGTTAAAATTAAAGCTACATATGACAATGCATATAAGCAGGGTATGGTGGTAGTAGAGCACAGGCCAAAGGTATTGCATGTGGCGCCATCTCGCGGTCATTATTCAGCGCCTGAGCACGTAACTGCTCCAATCTTAGTTGATTCTGGCGCTTCCATTTGGTTCTGAAACGACAAAAAACGGTTAAAACTGGCTAGTCCATGGAGGTGACAAGCAAGAGGGCATAGAGTTCTATATTTGTCATCTTCCTGCTTATAGATGTCACATTAGTTATGCACGAGTCAAGACAAGTGGACTGTGTTTGGTGAGTCCTACAGATGTTCGACTCAGGGATATGTCGATTATATACTGGATATTCATTATCTGAACCGGAATTGTTTAATCTATGCCGGAACGCAGTGGCGGCGCTAGACCAAATGTAGACGTCGGCGACATCAGCTTTGCGAGGCCTCTTTCATTTCCCAGTCAGAACAAAAACGATAAATAGATCTATTTCATCTCTTAAAATAGGCAAAAGTTTGCGAATCGTCCTTTTTTATAGCAGTAAATTCCTGAACTTACTTTTCTTCTTATGACTCCCAAGTCAAAATCGTCAATCGTCGTTTTTTTTTTTTTTTTTTTTTTTTTTTTTTTTTTTTTTTTTCTTCACGGGTTGTCGTCTTACAGCTCCCGAAACCGTGTTACGGTTTTTTAGTGTGTAATTAATTATTATATTAAACTTTACCTCCGGTTTTGGTACCAAGTCTTGACCTGTGTTTCGCTGAGACATAGCGCATCCGCCACATCACCTCTGTCAGCTACACTCAAGTACTTCTGACATCTGAACTTCCTCTCCAAGTAAGCTAGCTGCGCGTGAGTGAACGCTGTTCGACGACGCCGAGGTTTTCGGCCAGAGGCAGGCGCTTCTACAGAACTTCCTCTGCTACAAGGGTCGCGACGGTCTGACGAAATTAAATGTTTTATAGAATCTGTTCTAAAAGAAAATTGTCATGAAACATGAGACACTAAAAATGAGCAGAGTTGCCATTAATTATATTAACAACGACGGTTTTCTTTTCCAAGATGACATATATTTTACCTCTTTATCCCCTCCATATTCATCACCCCTGATTTCTGAAGATAACTAAGGAGCGGCCACCTTCGAATGTGAAGGAAAAGGTGGCCGTCACGGGACTGTAGTCGAATAGAGAGGGGCACGCAGTACACACACTCACACGGAAAAGCAACGAAGTATATAGTATACGCACCACCCACACAAAGGAGTAGGGAGCGGCGGGAGAGAGAAATCATGACGCAGATTTTCGTCACGACGAGTCGGTCTTACCCCCAATGCGCGCAACAGATGTGTTTAAAATAAAAAAAATATGCAGTCACGTACCCTGGTTTTCCTGCGTTCCTCTCTGCGACCCTCCGGCCATAACAGAAGCGAATCCTGCTAGGAGTTGTGATTGAAATGAACTCTTCGCCAAGTCAATTCGACTGTAAAACGATTCAGACAAGTGTTCCACAGAAAACCCTGACGGTTCCGAAACTTCTTTATCTCTTTCTGTTCGGTACAAATGAAAGAGACCACTGTCATATAATTTCATTGTTTCAATATCTCTATTCTCAAAATCTTCAGTGTCTACATTTGAATTGAATTCGATTGGCGAGTGGCATTGTTTTGTGTTAGATTCTATTTCGTACGGTTCCGTCGCTTTTAGGGTTCTGTTCGGTGATGACGTTTCGCTCCTGTTATCTCCGACTGATATATCATCTTCCATGTCAGAGTTGTCATGATTATTGCTCGTATTCTCGTTTTGGACATCTTCACCTGTAACAATAGTTTTGTAAGTAAAATAAGCTTGGAGATTCAAAGAGGTAATGCAGCAAGTGTTCTTGGCATGGTTGGATTCTCTTCAGAGCTATATATACTCTAAAATATTTAAACGTGTCTGTGTCGTAGCTAAGTCAAAATTTATAAAAAACAAAATTTTGCAAAGCGAAAATATAATGAAAACTACTTGGCAAATAGTAAACAGCGAGACCGGAAGAGTCAAATTTCACAACCGTGACTTTCAATTTAAAATAGATGATAGACTTTTAGATACTGATGCTGAAATTGCTAAAGCCTTCGAGAAATTCTTTACCGAAATTCCGATCTCTACTACCAGGTCTCTCAATTCGTCTCCCACTATAGCTGAATCTTTTCTGAAACAAAATGTTAAGGAGTGCAAAGTGGATTTCAAATTTCATCATGTTAATCCTGAAGACATTCTTAAAGCATTCAAATATATTGATCTGAAAAAGACTGCCGACCTTCATGGCCTCTCAGTTAAAGTCATTAATTCTATAATTGATTGCAAATCACTTCATTTAGCTACTATTTTTAATAAATGTATTGATGGTGGGAAATTTCCTGACTTAATGAAAGAAAGTAAAATCATTCCCTTGTTTAAAGCCGGTAGTACCACTGACCCCACTAACTTTAGACCCATATCAATACTGCCGACTCTCAGTAAAATATTTGAAAAAATAATTTTAAATCAATTGCTTCTTCATTTCACTTGTAATAAGCTAATAAATTCGCAGCAGTTTGGGTTTACCCGGGGTCGCTCAACAACTGATGCTGGTGTTGAGCTTCTTCAACATATTTTTGGGGCCTGGGAGGACTCACGAGACGCCGTTGGCATTTTCTGTGATTTGTCCAAGGCCTTCGATTGTGTGCAACATGATACTCTAGTTAGGAAACTTCATCACTACGGTATAAAAGACCTTGCACTCTCCCTTCTTATATCGTACCTAAGCAACAGAGTTCAGAGGGTTGATGTAAATGGAAAGATGCCGTCAGGGTCGGCAGTCCGCATGGGAGTCCCACAGGGCTCGATTCTTGGACCTTTCCTATTTATAATTTATATTAATGACCTACCTAATGTTGTCAATGACAAGCACGGGATAGTTTTGTTCGCTGATGATACTTCTTTACTATTTAAAGTTGAAAGACAACAATTAGCTTTGGACGATGTGAACAATGCTATAGCCAAAGTAGTGGAATGGTTCAGGGCCAACAACCTACTCCTCAATGCAAAAAAAAACAAAGTGTTTAAAATTTTCATTACCTAACGTCAGACAGGTATCTAGTAATATATTCGTGGGAGATGAAAAATTAGAACCTGTGGATTCCACTGTATTCCTAGGCATGACTTTGGATGCCAGGCTTCAGTGGGGTCCACATATTGACAAGTTGGCGAAGAGGCTTAGTTCCGCAGCGTACGCAGTAAAAAAAATTAGAAACTTTACAGATGTAGACACCGCGAGATTAGTTTACTTCAGCTACTTCCATAGCCTGATGACATATGGCATCCTGCTATGGGGGAACGCTGCTGACATAAATAAAATATTTGTTCTGCAGAAGCGTGCAATTCGCGCAATATATGGACTGGGACCTAGGGTGTCCCTTAAAGATAGGTTTAAGGAAATTGGTATATTGACACTGGCGTCTCAGTATATATATGAAAACCTTGTGTATGTAAAAAAGAATATTCATTTGTTTAAGTTGAATAGGGACAACCACAGTGTCAATACAAGAAACAAAAACAAACTTGCCATACATATCAGTCGTCTCCACAAAGTTACTAACTCATTTGTGGGGCAATGTATACGCTTTTATAATAAGGTCCCTGTCGACATTCAAATGTTGCCTCTTGACAAGTTTAAAGCAACTATAAAACAAAAACTATGTACAAAGGGTTATTATAGAATATTAGATTATATAGAAGAAAAAAATCCATGGATGTAGAATTAATATATTATGTGACATTGGCTCAATTTTATCTACTTTGTGACATTTTGTTTGTATTTTTTATTTTTTATTTACATGTATATGAGTCTGCTTTTTATTTTTTTCAGACAAAGATTATATAATATTATATAATATTGTATTTTTTGTATTCAGACACAAATTGCACATTTTATATTATTTCAGACATAATTGTACCTAATATTTTATTTTTTTATTATTTCAGACATAATTGTAATATTTTATTTTATATTTTATTATTTCAGACATGAATTGTCTATTTGATGTTTTATTATTGACTATTCAAAAGCGTATAAAAATGAAATGTAGGAAATATATTAATTAATTGTATTTTTTATTGACTATTTCACGTGTACTACTAATATTGTACCTACGAAATAAAATGTCTTTTGAATTTGAAAAATTTGAATTTCTACCTTAGATTTTACCTTTGATTCCCCTTTTCTTTTTCTTTTTCTGTTTAGTTTTTATGGTTTATAATTTAAGGTTTTATTGATAGATTAAATTTAATAGATAGGTAAGTATCATAACTAATATTATAAAGAAGCTTCGCTCGTTAATTTTTGATGTCAGTGCTTACCCGTAGGGTTAGGTTAGGTTAGGTTAGGATCCCATTTTAACAAAGGCATTATATGGGCAACATATATTTTCTTTAGAACCCTTTAAGATATCGCAATTCTAAATCTAAGAACCCACTATGATTCCTGAAATATTCATCAAAATTCATTGAGCTGCTTTAGAGCCTATTCTGGGCAAACATTGGGACAGACAAACAGACATACTTTATTGTTTTTTTTATTTATTTTAACATTTTAATTTTTATTTTGTAGTTTTTTTTTGACATTATTGCTCTTGTTATTTTTGTTTCTTTTTATTTTTGGTTGCTTGATCTAATTTATAATGTCTCCGTACTGTAACGTCAACAGAGTGGAAATCCATAGAGACATCCACAGAGACATAGGCTTTATTCAAAAACCACTTTTATACCCGTGCGAAGCCGGGGGCGGTTTGCTGGTTATAAATAACAAATGTATCAAAATGTTATTTTGCATATAAAGTCGTTAGATCTCTACCGCGTGGACCACAAACGGATCATAAATCTTCAACTGAAGACGTTTTTCAGGTTTTGTGAAAGACTTCCGCTCTAATTAATGCCGGCGGGCGTCCGTTGAGTTGTTGACTGATGGCGGCGTTAAGGTTGTGCTGCGAAACAAATTAAAAGATGGACTCGTAACGGCGTTAGGCTACGGTTATATAAAAAAGTGCTGTTAGGTACTTCTAGACCAGATGTTTCCAAACTTATCAATTTCTTTATTCTCCCTCATTTCTCCCTTAATATTTATCGACTGCCTGCTAAATGTTGATTTTTTTCCAGTACTATGTCGTATACCTCTAATTATATTCATATAAAAAAAAAAAACAACAAATATTTTGGCGCAAAAATTTTTGTAAAATGTATGTCTATGTATGCATATTATTCGTTTCCATGAACAAAATCCTGGCTACGCCCTTGGCCAGACTTCTTGTTTTTTTACGATTTCACTCAAAAGAATTGCATTTTTCTGTAATAATATTGGTACGGATTTGAAAATAGTTGTAGAAAACATTTGTCTGCATATATTTTCACTAAAAGAACTTTCATAAAAACTTATTTTTGTTTTTGTAAAGTAATCTCCTAGCCCTATCGTCGCTCAACCCCCGCTATAACTGTCATCATATCCACAACCTAAGACCCACCGTTGAGAGTCCGCCTTTTAATTTGCGTGAAAATTGTGAAGAGTGGGCATTCAAACTGCGAGCATTTCCCGTCATTATACAGCCCTTGTATCTCTTGTAAACGAGCTCAAAACAACTTATACACAAACATAATATACCTGGTAGAAAACTTTTATGAGTGACGGTGCGTGCGTGTATACAATACTATTCAGAGATTTATATACAGTATTTACTGTTTTTATCTCCATTTCTCTACATGGTCTTTTCGCGATTATTGGTAGAGTACCTTTTAGCTGATGGTATTTGTGAGGCTATACCTAAAGAGTGGTCAGTTCTGTTGAGGTATATTTAGATGGAAAATCCTCTAAGGGTGGTTTATCGGATTATATGTATATAAGTTTTTAATTATCAAAAACGCATTGATACATGGACGTTGATACCAGACGTCTTAACCACTCAGCACCTTTTGGTTGATAAAATGTATATCACCGCTTTCTTCGAACACTCGTCTACGGAGTTCGTGAACAAAGCCGTGAGCTACACCAAATGCTACTAACAGATAATTTTGGGTTCACTCCTGATATTTCAGCAGCACACATTGGTCCGGCATCCTACCGAAAATTTCCCATTCCGACCGCCATTTTTAGGCGAAATTGGTCGAATCTGTGGACTGTACGGCGGCACGCCGGTCATTGGACGAATGGGTGGGCACCTTTACTAGATTCGGCAGAACAGGCGGCGGTACGAGTTGATGATTCTGCCGACCGAAATGTGAGATTATGTGTAGAGTTAGTGTACAAGTAGTCTCCCAAATAAAGGGTTTTCCTAGGGACCATGGCACCAGAATCATACCATCTAGATGTTTACTATGTGATCTGGATTATTTTCGACCAATTAAAAAATCATAAAATATTTTTTAATTTAATTAGCTTATATTATATAAAACACAAGACGTTTAATTGAAGGATAATGGTTAAACAGCGCTTTAAAAAAATTTAAGAGCTTTGTGATAGATATGAAAGAGAAAACACTTAAAAAATAACTTAGAAAATAATCCTTTATTTTACCACCCATATTTCTTATTCAATAAAACCAATTGACAAAATAACGACTATTTCACTTAGATATATTGAATAAGTAACTATATGCTAAATTACAGTGAAACAGGTGGATTATTCACAAAGACATTGGGAATAGTAATATCCCCATACAAATTATGGATATAGGACAATGGTCTAATGGACAACCATACCCCACAAACAAAACTGTAATCACCTATTAGAGCCAATCAGTGTAACAGTGTCACAGAGGGGACAATCCCTCCTTCATTAACATTTCAATTCAACAAACTGTGAGTTTAAATTACGACTAGATATCTGAATGGTACTTTTTGATTTATTTAAACAACATTCGATACTACCTTTCCGCCCGGCTTCGTCCGTGGAGCCCATATTAACTTTCATCCCCTATTATGGTCTTGAGTTCATACAAAAATCATATAGAAAAATCCGGCTAAGTGCGAATCGGACTCGCGCATGAAGGGCTCCGTACCATAATTTTATATTTTTTTTTTTTATTTTTTATTTTTTATTTATTTTTTTTTATTTATCACAAAAAATTTATCTATATAAAAACGGCAAAAAAATCACGTTTGTTGTATGGGAGCCCCCTTAAATATTTATTTTATTCTGTTTTTTAGTATTTTTCGTTATAGAGGCAACAGAAATACATCATTTATGAAAATTTCATTATCACGGTTCATGAGATACAGACGGAAAGCTAGACAGACAGACGGACGGACGGAACCCTAAAAAGCACTTTCAATTTTTTTTACAATTTTCGAATTTTTCCGGCTACGTTTCCAATTTTTCTTTCCCTAAAAACTTGTTCAGGCTATTACGATTAAAAAATAGCCAAATCATTTTTTATTTATAGCGACCAGGCCACCAACAATCGGTCCAGTACTTTTAGAGTCTATAATATAAAGTACAAACAGACACAACATCCATTTTTATGTATAACATTTAAAATCTATACTAATAATAAAAATCGGATTTGAAAAAATATTTTTGAATTTGATAGACCAATTATTGAGGAAGATTATAGCTTCATAACATCACGCTACGACCCAAAGGAGCTGAGCAGTAACTGATATGAGTTAACCATGTTATAACGTAAATGTTGATTTTTAAACGGACTTAATTATACGTGGTTTATTTGGCAGTTTAATTGCATTTAGCCCATTAACACCTCTATTTTAGACACTTTATTTAATCAAACTCATATTTCATTGTAAAATTTATTTTTTTATCTTTTATTTATCTATCTAAAATTTCGCTTGTGGATATTTTCTATCTATCTACCATCACGCCTTTAATCCTAAGAGGGGTAGGCCGAGACAATCGAATGCCATTTGTTACAATCCTGATATATTTCTTTCGCTTCTTTTATATTCATCATACCTTTCATACATGCTCGGCGATATCAAAATACAAATTACTTTGTGCTAAGTAAATTATTTTTTTACTTTTTAGTTTCCTGTTTGAAATCTGTTTTTTTTTTGTTAAAAATTATTTTATTTTACGCTTTTTAGTGATAGGTAGACCTAATATAACCCATATGGGTGCAAAGTTCTCATCAATAGAAATTAATTTCCAAACACCAGATAATTGCTGTAAATCGTTGACGACTGTCTTTCGGCTCCATCATCAGATCGACTTTAAACCTTCATTAAATAGTAGTGCTTTAAAATACTCAATGAAAAAAAAAATAACAAACAGACTAGTAACCACTACGATTTTCGAAGGTTCCCCTCGATTTATCTGGGATGCCATCACTAGATCCTGGTTTCCTTATCATGGTACCACCCTTGGGATATCTCCTTTCTAACAAAAAAAGAATCATCGAAATCGGTTCATAAACTAATATAAATACGGTCAAATTGAGAAACCTCCTCCTTTTTTTTGAAGTCGGTTATAAAAAAGAGTAATAAACTGTTTGAAGAACTACTTTTACTTAAGTCTTGTGTCACGTTTGTGCGATCAACGCGACTTATATATATGTAAAAAAACACTGTCATTAAAAAATATTGTTTTTTTACAAAAGTATTTTATCTACAAAAAGTATTCAAAAGATACGTAGTATATATCTAGTATTTCAGATACAATTCCAGAAATGTATTTGCATCTGGTATCTGAAATACTTAATTGAAAAGTATTTTGCATTTTGTATTCCAGATACTTTATTTAAGGTATATTGTACCTCACTGGATAGAATATCAACAAGCGAAATTTTCCTTGTCTCTATACCTACATAATTTAAAATCACGAAATCTTAATGTTTATGTGCGAGCACGTTGGCTTAATCGCAATCTACTTGTCACCACTTGGTAGGTAAATTGGTCACGTGACAAATTAACAGGGTACCCCGTCGTGATTTGGGGTGGAAAACATTGGTGACTGGTTTAGGTTTAAACAATTTTTTTTTACAATTAGAAATAGTTATTACAAATATAAAGTAAAATTACAAATAAAACAACATAGGCAGTAATGAGGACTACCGACAGAAGTGAAAACTTAAAACTATGAATAAACGAATTCCTGCCCGAACATTCTCGAATCGAGCATACTTGGGCCTGGCAATCCGTGGTCTTGTGCCGAAAACATGTCGCGATCACAGGTCGCGAATCCATAAGATTTTCCCTTACCAAAAATCGAGCAACGCGCTGGGCGAGTACACCCAACAGACTGGCTGAATTGCCTCGTTTGACCGAAATAAGAGCCAGCCCGTTGGTCACGTGAGCTTTTTATTAATCGTGTACGGTCCCAGCGTTTTCATTATGTCTGTTCACATTATTTTGATAATTCCAATTATTCCTAGGTAATTTTTAGTAATTACAATACTATTTGCGAATTGTAGAATCCGCTGCATTACAAAAAGGTTAGCCGCAGATTACTGTATAAAGCAGAGACTCTCATATAAAATTCTTCAGCCATGAAGTCCAGTCTCATGGAGCGTGAACTCAGTGATCAGGCGGTCGGTCCTCTACCAGATGGACTGACCTGATTAGATCTGTGACGAAGTATTCCATCAATGAATGTTCCCACGAGACTGTGAACCTGAGCCGGTGGAGATCACAACCAATCTGTCAAGAGTGCACGACTGAGAAGAAAAATAACTAACCAAACCTAATTTACCCTATATCTAACGTTAGGTAACCTAATCAATTATCATAATAATTCGCCGTTTTACAAAGCAGCGACGCGATTAAGCCGCATTGGAACACGTAAATTGCCATTACAATAAGGCTGATCAACGTTCAGCCGTATTACAATCTGCCTAAATCTTACTAGCCGTTTTGTAATGCGGCGGGTTCTACAATTCAGCTGCGACATATCAAGTTGTTTCTTTTTTCTTCCTTTTTAGGGTTTCGTAGTCGAATGACGAAAACAGAACCCTTACAAGTTCGTCATGTCCGTCCGTCCGTATAGCACAGAGACCTTTTCAACCTTAATAGGTCAGTAATAAAACCAAATAGCCCAAACTCGATAGGGTTACGTCGTTTTGTTACTGAGTTCCACTATCCACCTCCTGGCTCCATCATCAGATCAGATTATTGTACCAAATTATTGTATTGTCATCCGAATTACATACACTTGCAAAGCCTCAAATCGATACGACAATTAGAAGTTGGTTAAATTCGACTTCCAAGATTTGTTTTAGTTACAGGTTGTCAATAACATAGGTACTAAAATTTGATAATATTTAGGGGTGACACCGTAACACGGTTTCGGGAGCTGTAAGAGAAGCCGTGAAAAAAAAGCGTTTTCTCAGTTTGTATGTCAACGGGCGCGTTAGCTGGACGGTGTGTAAGCTGGATCCTCAATTTCGATTAAATCGAGAATTTTCAGTGCCTCCAATGATAACCGTTAAGATCTCTTTCCAATTTTCAATATTATTATTATTATTTGAAAATAAGACAAAACCAGTAAATAAACCAACTGTAGAGTTTTTTAAGGCGCTATCTCTGGAACTCTGATAGCCCAATTGTTGAGGAATGTTAGGCCTTATAACATCACGCTTACGACCCATGGGTACAACCACAGTGCACAGCTAGTCTAATATGTAAAAATCTATATTTGTGTGTTCGTATTGGATAGACTCAATAACTACTGGACCGATTTTGTTATTGTGGAGTGGCTCACGAGGACCGTTATAGGCTATTTAATATCACGCTACCTACCCAAGGGGGTGAATTGTATTCGTAATACGAAGTAACGGACAATCAGCTAGTATTCAATAAAACAGATCATACAATAGTATAATTTATTTGTAGTTAGTATTGAGCGCGTGCCGGGCGTGTGTCAAGTCAAGTGGAAACACGCAGCGTTCAAGGACATATGTGCTGTGTGCTCTTACTGTGCTCTACTGGACAAACTGTACTAAACATTATTCAAACTGTTTGAGATTTGTTTCTTGTTTTATGTGTATTATTTATTTTAATTCCATTACGTATGTAACTTTAGCGGCATTTCTATAATAAAATCGGTACCTGGTTTGCAGGAGTAGAGTTTTGAATTACGTTTAGGACAATAACTAAATTAAAATGGTTCCTCATGACACACAGCAAACCTACGCTCTATGCGACTAAGATCGACATTCAAAATATTGGTTTCAGACTTTCAGTATAAAAAAAATTAACAAAAATACCCACCTGTTTTCTTTCAAAAAATAAACATCTAAATTGCGTTCTCGTACCGGGTAGAGCACGAAGACTACTATATCCTTATACTGGAACTGGTTATTAAATAGCAAAATAAAATCCACAAATTACCGTTTGTTACCACTGTTCAGTTGTTCAAGGGCGTCGCCTAGAGTAGAGGCTATTTTAAAGTTATAACTTTTCCTGCCTAATGTCACAGAATGTGTCAGTGAATGTTTTTCATTTTTAAATGTTTATGCAATACCTAAAGAGTTCAATTAAATAAATATGTTTAATATATCTTAACCCTCACAAATCTGAAATATTTTGTTTTTTCCTAATTCTTCAGCTAACCTCCCCTTTCCCCCTAAAATGCTGGCGTTTTTCAATCATCATGACTCGATGAGGAAGAGGCCGGGAAATGCATTTCAGTTAAAAACCTTTGGCTCAATTCTGAATTCGAACTATTATTATAAATGCGAAAGCGTATTTCTTTGTACTCCTTTGACGTCAAACGGAATAACGGATCCACAGTGACATAGGCTTATATCCTTAGAGATAATTTTTATTTTTTAAAATGTTCTTAAAGCTACAGATTGTTCACAAGTTTTCTACTGTACTTGTAGCAATAAGTTACAACTTGTAACGACCACTCGAACTTCCACTTGTTCAGAGTGGACCTGGAGTCTGGACCGTACTCTCGGTGGACCCTTTTAAGAGTCCGCATGTATTGATCGTCGATATAACTTAGAAAACCAATGGAGGTGTGTAAAGTCGTAAATCACAGAATATTTTTTCTGACACTTTTTAGGAAGGTATACTTTATATGGAGATATGCTAAAATACAAACATCCTAAGGTAACTTATTACTATCCTAATGGTCAGTCTTATGGCCAAATGAGCGAAAAATTGGCGGAGGGGGAGCCTGTCTATGGCCTCTCATTAGTCTTAGTACTATATGCATCACAGTCTTCATATATAACAAAGTCCAAATTTAGCTCATTGCCCATACAATCATTTCGCTACTTGGGACTAAAATACTAATAATCTATATTTTCTGAACAGCGGCGAGTTTACGACTGTATGTGCCTGTTGAAGTACTTATGAAGATTCTTAGCTGGAGTGTTTGTTAATTATTTCTATCTATCTATCTATGATCAATCCTTTTATCCCAAGAGGGGTAGGCAGAGACAATCGAATGCCATTTGCTACGATCCTGACATACCTCTTTCGCTTCTTTTATATTCATCATACCTTTCATATATGCTCGTCGATTGTGTGACTTTTAACATTGCCTTCGATCAATAAAAGACAAACATCTGACTGACTCACTAACTCAATCGCCCAGCCCAAACCGCTAAGGATAGGAATATGAAATTTGGAGAGAATGTTGATTTTATATTGTAAGCATCGTTTAAGAAGGGATTTTTCGAAATTCATACGGGTATTCAAGTTTGTATAAGGAAAATTTATTTAATATTTTTGAAATCAGATTTACTTGAAACTTAGCTAAAGTAAAAATAATTTTGTACTAGTTTCTGTACTGTACTGTACTGTAATTTGCCCCTCCCCCGCCCGCTTTCGCGGTATAATAAGTAGTACATGTCATTCTCTGACCGCTAAACTACCACTATCCTAAAAATCATGTCGATCCCGTGAAAAACAAAAACAAATCTATCCCACGGGAACCATACATTTTTCCGGGATAAAAAGTAGCCTATGTGCTATTCCAGGCTATAATCTATATCTGTGTAAAATTTCATCCAGATCCATTCAGCCGTTCTGGCGTGATTGAGTAACAGACATCCACACATACATCCATACAAGTTTCGCGTTTATAATGATGGGATGAATTTCAACATATACAATATTTAATGGCAAAGAAGGTGATGAAACACGTTTTTCGTCGTTTATAGATAATGGTACGGAAACCTTCGTGCGCGAGTCTGACTCGCACTTGGCCGGTTTTCAAAATAATCGGAGAAAGGCCACAAAGGTTTCAAGTTTCGTAATTTTCCACGAGCAAAGCCTGGTGCAGAAAGCTGGTTGTTGTACAAAATACTTCAAAGTAATATATGCCCGCACACTCGCAAATTAGCAGCTTATTGTCGCGGCAACACTTGAGCACGTAGCTTGCTAATAAAATACTTTACTCTGAATATTCATACTGTCTGGTGGCTGCTATTATGACGAAACTAAAACTGGAGGGCGTCTAAGTAGCTATATATTTTAAAACTATTATGTCATGTGACGAAATGTGAGATCAGCGAGATTAATGATTCGATTAATATATTGCATTAATTACTATTCTAACTTTTAATGAATTAACGTTTGTTAGTCTCGCTAAAACTCGAGAACGGCTGAACCGATTTGAATAATTCTTTTTTTCGTTTTGTTCGTTATAATACAGGTGGTTTAGAAGAAAAAAAAATGGAAACACCCTAAAGTTCAGCTGGAAAATCAAAAAATGGCGCGTTTATATTGTGGGTTAGGTATGTGCTCACCGCCACATATCTATCAATGTAACGGCATCTTTTAAGTTAACTTTCACCAACTTCCTGACGTCAAACTAATTTGAAATTGTGCACGTGTACAATACAATCATTTCACAATTTTGACCTAATATCCTGACCAGGATCATCAGGATAATTTTTATATGTTATATATATATATTTATATGTTGGGGGATGTTTGCTACCGGACAGGCATACTGTAGCTGTCAGTCGCGGGAGGTCATTGAATGGTATCCAAATAGGAGAACTTGATTGTTTAAAGTTAATAGGGAGTAAATATATCATTGACCCGTAGAACATTCGTAGTACTCCGTAGCACAACATTATATTCACTAACTAAACTATCTAAGAGTTATACCATTCTATCTATCTATCAATCATCATGCCGATTAAAAAAACGGAACCCTTATTTTGGGGGGAAATTAATTCTTATTGTGACATATCAAACGAAAGGGCTCGTATTTTTTATAATTTTAAAATGCATAGTTTTAAATTATATTAAAGAAAATATACGAAAATTGAGCGTTCGCCCCCCCCCCTTTCCTATCTCCGAAACTGCTAATATAAAAAAGGGAAATATAGGACCTCGCTCAAAGTTTACAGGAAAACCAAAAGTTCTCACGAAAAACGGGATGGTACGAAACCCTCTCCACGCGAGTTTAACTCGCTCTTGGCGTTTTAACTCGAAATTGAAGTAGTGTATAGTCTAATTTTGACTACACTTTGACTAAAGGCGCCCACTGATTGGATCAATCCCCGGCCGGTCGCCGGCCGGTCCACCGAAATCCACCACAGACTCATCCAATTCTAGTACGCGCGGCCCACCATCAGTTTCAAATCGTTTAAATCTGTGGTTGATTTCGATGACCGGAGCGATCTGTCACACACACACATCCATACCCATTACACATATACCTGATAGTTTGACACTTTGTTTAATCGAATGATATGTGTCTGTTTGAGTGTGTGAATTGTATGCGATCTAGATCGTATGATTTTCATCGCCAATGTGGGGCCTTATTCAATCTCGATCATAAGGCGGCCGGAACGAAAATTTTCGGTGCGATGCCGGACCAGTCTGTGGGCTACTTTAGGGTAGGGTAGCAGATGATATTGAGTTGTTTGGAGGGTTATTGGTTTACGAAAAAGGTTTATTATAACCTATAGAAGGTGAACATGAACGGTATTAGTGAATCAAGTAGAGGAAAAGAGCATAGTACCAGTCAACTATCAAAAAAAAAGCTTGTTGAATACTAGCTTTCCGTCCCCGGCTTCGCCCGAGGATTTTTTCCAACTGGCGCGCACTTTTTTATATATTATAACTCTTGTGCTGTAATGTAAAGTAAAAAGCACGCGTGTTTAATATATGGGATTATGGGTCTAAAAGTGATAATAAGACTCACGGTACGAGCATATTAGCTGATTCGTACGCGTTGTATTAGGAATACCTTGGGTAGGTGGCGTTATATTAAATAGCCTTCCCCAAGAATTGGGCTATCAAATTCAAATCGGTCCATTTTTGAATATGAACAAACATATAAATAAACAAAGAAATATTTATTTTTATATATTAGATCAGAGGTTCTCAAACTTATTTTGTCTACCGCCCACTTTGAAAATCAATTTTTTTCAGCGCCCCTCAATTTTTTTTACTTTACCACATCTTAAAAATCACAATGAAATTCATTACTTTAATTTAATTATGGTGTGCTATATTAGTTTTTCTGGGCCTCTTACCGCCCCCTCTAGGCCTCCAGCGCCCACAAGGGGGCGTTATCGCCCACTTTGAGAAAGACTCTATTAGATTAATATTTCCGTGGAATATTATAATTGTATTATTATCTATACAAATTTTCGATGGTCCCCAGTGATATAATTTCGGTGATTTTTGTCACTAACGTCATATCTCCCTTAATAGATAGGTAGGTAGGTACTTCATCAAAACCAATGTTTGAATCATCATTTCTGAAGATTATGTTAACCGTTAATAAAGAAAAATAAACTTTAAAACGTTTAGCTTTTCCGCCCCGGTTTGACCCGTGGAGCCTATATTAACTTTCATCCCCTATTGGTCTTCAGTTCATAAAAAAATCCCATAGAAAAAATAGACTAGAATTTTCTAATTTTTCGGTCAACTTTTCCAATTTTTCATTCCCTAAAACTTTTCTTTCATTATTAGATAGTTGATTCACCGGGAAGGTTTACGGGTATTAACTATCATGCTTAGGAGCTGAGCATTAACAGTATAAGTGAAACAAGTCGGGGAAAAAGTTATCCCCAGCGAGTTTTCATGGTGACACAGGTGGAGTATTTACAGAGAAATTGGGAATAGTAATATCTCCATACAAATTCCCAGTATAGGACCCTTAAGTAATTTAATAGCTTAACCCCACTGATCGGCCCAATAGTTCTACTGACAATGCTATTGATGTTCACTCGACGTTCAAATTGAATTTCCGTAGCAAAATATTTTGTAAAGAAGGAAATATAACTATCTCTGTGCAAATGACGTCATCTGTTGCCCTGTTGCTATGTGAATAAAGGAAAAAAACAAACAAATACACTTTTCCATTTATAATATTAGTTAGAATTAGGAGAGATTGACACACTCTGCAATGGTGATTCGTCGTACCTCGTAGCTTGTGTACCGCGTAGCACATTTATGTTCCTCGTTTATAAATTAAAATCAACATTATGTAAATTCTAGCAACGAATATCGAGTTAACTTGAAGTTTTCAAAAAATCTTGCAAATTTTTCGATATTCATTATAGAAATCTCAACTCTAGAAAAATTGTGAATATAATAAGAACAATGGTGGTGCGAAGGTGATCATTTAACGGTTTGCTACGAAGTGCTACGAATGTTCTACGACATATTGTCAATAAGCTATATATTTCTTAATGGGCCAATTAAATTATAATGTGAAAGGAAATGCTGGCAGAGGACGACCTAGGTGTACTTTTATTGAATATATAAAAAAATGTATTGATCAATGGAACTATTAAAAGTACACACAATCGCCGAGCATGTATGAAAGATATGATGAATATTAAAGAAGCGAAAGAGGTATGTCTCATTTTATTGTCTCTGCCTATCCCTCTTGGGATGAAAGGCGTGATGATAGATAGATAGATAGAACCTTAATACAACAAGGGGTTTGAATATTGAACAAAGGTAATGCGAAGGTGATCATTTAACGGTTTGCTACGAAGTGCTACGAATGTTCTACGACATATTGTCAATCAGCTATATCTTTCTTAATGGGGCAATTAAATTATAACTTAGGATATCAATATGTAATTACTTTTTTTTTTAAAGAACTAACAGTATAACAATTAAAATATAAATATACATTTAAAAACTACCTATAAATAAAACACCCTCTCGAGATCGCTGTCCTGTGGCAGGGTCCCCAAAACACTAGCTGCATTCCCTCTCTGTATCGCCAAGCTGATACGTTGTCCTAGGTACGTACCAGCTCTTCGGTCTCCCGATACTTTTATTATTTTAAAAGCAAGATGTTTATAAAGCTTGTGTGTTTCGGGATCCCATGGGCCTAGTGTCTCAACTCCAAACGGCATAAATATGGATATCAATTATTTTGTTTTGTCCAAAATATTAGGTGGACAATTTCCTACAACTGGGGTCTACGTATTTTTAATATTTATTTATTTAAGACTTGTCGGTGGAGTAATTGCCACTCTTCTCCGCTCTCAATTTAACTTCCTGAGTTTTCATGGCGTATGCTGTCTAATCCGTCAGAGATATAACAAAATGATGTAGGAAAGAATCGTGTAGAATATAATTATAACCCAATGAAGTTAGATTCGTACAAAATTGCAAATTGTATGTGTGTCCACAAAGCATTCTTATATTAAGGGGCAGATAACACCTATATACGATTATTTAAAGAATGTTTTAGCAAAAACAAGACAATTTCCAAGATTGAAAAAAATATATATTATTCTACAGGATATAATTGATATAATTGTCATTCTGAAAACGCGATTACACAATTTTCGCTCGATAGAAAATAATCCCAAAATGTGGTCTCTGAAAGTTTTCAAAAAAAGAAAACGGCGGTACTAGTGATTTTAGTACTATGACATTTAATTTGTTTTTGTAATATTCAATTACCCATATAATTGTCATTTGCATATTCAAATAAATTGTATAGTTATTTAAAAAATAATGATTATGTCAAATGGCGCTTACGATTTCTACTCTGAGCGGAAACGCTTTAGCTCTTCTTTATTCACACTCGCCTTGTCGGCAGTGACGGCTGAATCGTGATGCTAGACGGTCGCGGCCACTCGATCGCTCAGAAGTTTTTGTATTATTTGTGTATTTTTTGGCTCAAATTTAATTTATTAATGGTAAACTTTATTCATAAATGACATTACCGTAGCGATTAGGCAATATTTTCATAAGGAAGTTGCTATTTGTATACTTTAGTCTAGGAGTCAGCGTTGCTTTTTGTGAGCGTAATTATATTAAATAATTAACTCCAGTATTGGAAATAAGTTAATAAACAGCAAAGTAGGTAGGTAGGTATTACATAGAAAATGCGTACGGGAAACATATTGCAGAAGTCATTGCAAGGCAAATAAAATTATGATATACTAGCTTTTCCCCCGTAGAAAAATTTAAAATGTGCCAGCCCCAAGGACTTCCGAAATATAAATTAGCTCATGTCATTATCTCTGTGCAAATATCACGTCAATCCGTTGCTCCCATGTTGCTCCGTATTGATTTGAATAAAAAGGACAAACAAACACTCTTTCGCGTTTGTAATATTTTATCCACGCACGCTTGATGGAAAACTTATGATAGACTAGCTTTTCGCCCCGGCTTCGCGCGTGGAAGTATTTGAAAAGTGACAAGCCCGAAGGATTTGAGGGATATGTCATTAAAATCAAGTCAATCCGTAGATTAATTAAAAAAAGGACAAATAAACACTATTTTTCATTTGAAACATTACCTAGTAAGGAAGTTAAAATACCTACCCTTTATCCAAGCTTGATGATAAAATTACGATAAACAATTTTACATACGTATTGGTTTTACATAATAGACCCTCCTACTAGCTATTCGCCCCGGCTTCGCCGTGGAAATATTTAAAGAGTGGCAAGCCCGAAGAATTTTTGGGATATAAAGTAGCCCATGTCATTATTTATATCTCCAACTATCTCTGTGCAAAAAATCAAGTCAATCCGTTGCTCCGTATTGATTTGAAAAAACAAACAAACACTCTTTCGCATTTGTAATATTAGTAAGGAAGTTACAATACCTACCTATTATCCAAGCTTGATGATAAAATTACGATATACTAGCTATTCGCCCCGGCTTCGCCGTGGAAATATTTAAAGAGTGGCAAGCCCGAAGAATTTTTGGGATATAAAGTAGCCTATGTCATTATCTATATCTCCAACTATCTCTGTGCAAAAAATCACGTCAATCCCTTGTTCCACAAAACGTGAAAAAAGTAAAAGAAGTAGAATTATAGAACCTCTTCTACATGGTTGGACAACGCCGCAACGCCGCTGGTCAGCCAAAATTTTTAATTCGACATTATACTAGATTTCGACTAATTTTAGGGTTCTGAATTCGAATTTGATATCGATTTCAAAATTCAATATCACGACATCTGTCAATTTCTTAAAATTCGACATATACTAGATTTCGACTAATTTTAGGGTTCTGAGTTCGAATTTGATATTGATTTCAAAATTCAATATGACGACATCTGTCAATTTCTTAAAATTCGACATTATACTAGATTTCGACTAATTTTAGGGTTCTGAATTCGAATTTGATATCGATTTCAAAATTCAATATGACGATATCTGTCAATTTCTTAAAATTCGACATTATACTAGATTTCGCCTAATTTTAGGGTTCTGAATTCGAATTTGATATCGATTTCAAAATCCAATATGACGACATCTGTCAATTTCTTAAAATTCGACATTATACTAGATTTCGACTAGTTTTAGGGTTCTGAATTAGAATTTGATATCGATTTCAAAATTCAATATCACGACATCTGTCAATTTCTTAAAATTCGACATTATACTAGATTTCGACAAATTTTAGGGTTCTAAATTCGAATTTGATATCGATTTCAAAATTCAATATGACGACATCTGTCAATTTCTTAAAATTCGACATTATACTAGATTTCGCCTAATTTTAGGGTTCTGAATTCGCATTTGACATCGATTTCAAAATTCAATATATCTACATCTGTCATTTTCTTAAAATTCGACATTATACTAGATTTCGACAAATTTTAGAGTTCTAGACAGTGTATGTGATTAAACATTTTTTTATTATATCAGGAAGAAACAACAGTTGGACGAAAATACTACGTGTGAAACAACTGAAACGTCAGATTTTTTATTGACAGAGTAAGTTTCTTCGTACGAAAATTGAGAATTAATATATTTACAACACACTTGTTTTTGGAGTTATTATTTTACATCCTGTACTTGTCGTGTAATGTTTATAAAAAATTTGAAATTTTACATATAACTGTAAACTTTATTACAGGTTAAACAATGTGTCACTAGCAGAAACTCAAGAAAATGTTACCCTTCTTTCTAAATCTACCGATGACGTTCCTGACTTTGACGTTATATTATAATAATAATGTAATGTAATTTAATGTATTGTAATTTAAGGTAATGTAGATCCTAGATTCACCAGAAAGCTTCAAATAAGAGAACCGATTGGAGATAAAAATATAGTATTGCAACAGCAAGACCTGAATGTAATTGCAAGACCGACAGTTGACAAAGATTTTCCCTCCAATCAACCTACATGTTCACGATATTTAAGTTTTAACAATTTTTAAATTTGTACATATTTTTATTTTGTTCATCATTTATGTTTGGATTAAAGTACTATTTGAATATTATGTTATGGGTTAAAAATGTGAATACTAACATGTCTATGCAATGTCAAATTTCGACTAAACAAGTTCAAGCCGAAGTGGCTAGGTGGGAGGCACCGCGCTGCTAAACGCTGAGGTCGCCGATTCGAATCCCATACGTTGCGAATTTTATTTTGTTTTGATTTATATTTTTACGATTTGAATAAAATGCAGGTAATTTAAAATATTCATTCACTATGGAATTTTGATGTGAGCAGCACATATTTATATGGAAATTATTGTTATTATAAAGAAAGTCACTATTTTGTGCAATATTAATGTGTTATGAATGTTAGAGGAAACCTTAAAATTCGTCGAAATTTAGTATAATGTCGAATTTAAAAAAATTACAGATGTCTTTTGAAATTAACGTCAAATTTTAAGAAGTTGACAGATGTCGTCATATTGAATTGTGAAATCGATATCAAATTCGAATTCAGAACCCTAAAACTAGTCGAAATCTAATATAACGTCGAATTTAAAGAAATTTACAGATGTCGTTATATTTAATTGTAAAATCGATATCAAATTCGAATTCAGAACCCTAAAATTAGTTGAAATCTAGTATAATGTCGAATTTTACGAAATTGACAGATGTCGTCATATTTAATTTTGAATTCGATATCAAATTCAAATTCGAATTCAGAACCCTAAAATTAGTCGAAATGTGTGTGTCGAATTTTAAGAAGTTGTCAGATGTCGTCATATTGAATTGTGAAATCGATATCAAATTCGAATTTAGAACCCTAAAACTAGTCGAAATCTAGTATCATGTCGAATTTAAAGAAAATGACAGATGTCATATTTAATTGTGAAATCGATATCATATTCGAATTCAGAACCCTAAAAATAGTCGAAATCTAGTATAATGTCGAATTTAAAGAAATTGACAGATGTCGTCATATTTAATTGTGAAGTCGATATCAAATTCGAATTCAGAACCCTAAAACTAGTCGAGATCTAGTACAATGTCGAATTTAAAGAAATTTACAGATGTCGTTACATTTAATTGTAAAATCGATATCAAATTCGAATTCAGAACCCTAAAATTAGTCGAAATGTAGTATAATGTCGAATTTAAAGAAATTGACAGATGTCGTCATATTCGATTTTGAAATCGATGTCAAATTCGAATTCACAACCCTAAAATTAGTCGAAATCTGGTATAATGTCGAATTTTACGAAATTGACAGATGTCGTCATATTGAATTGCGAAATCGATATCAAATTCGAATTCAGAGTCCTAAAATTAGTCGAAATCTAGTATAATGTTGAATTTTAATAAAATATCAGAGCTCGCTTGTCACATTTCAAACATTTCCACGAGCAAAGCCGGGGCAAAAAGCATCATTTTATCATCAAGCGTGTAAATAGGTAGTTATTCCTACTTCCTTACTAATATTACAAACGTGAAAGAGTGATTGTTTGTTTGTTGATTTGTCCTTTTTAACGTCAATACGGAGCAACATCTTATAAAATATTTTTTGACAGATTACTAAACGACAACTAATCCCATACAGTATGTATGGTATTAGGAGACAAATAATCACATGCAGTCCTGTGTCAGACGACAATTACTGATCACATACAGTCTAGTATTAGACGCCAGACGGCAACTAAAAGCGTGGTCTCTCTAACTATGATAGTCTCTCGCAGGCTAGGTCGGAAAAAGGGCGTGACTTAAAACATCAAATCGTCAAGGACGCTGACGATTATCAGCCCCTTAACCACATAATATAGTTTTATTTTTTAACCACGACTTTATTGGTTGTTTGGCGAAGTTACCCGTGCTTTATCTAGCGCGACGCGAGAAAAAACAAAACATTTGAGAATTGTACTTTTACAATTGTTTTAATAATTAAATGTTAAGACCACACGAAGTCTGTTTTTTCCTCGCAAATGTGTTGAAAAACGTCGTATGAAACGCGTGTGCATTGGTCATTACAAGCTCAGCTTTCTTATCGCGCTCGCCTAGTAATATAATAATACCGCCTCGTACGTAATTACCAACATAGCACACTTGTATCACAATGTACTAATAAAATTCAACTCCAACTACAAAAAAATTGGACTCTTAAGTGTGTACAAATATATTTACAGGTCCCCAGCACCACCCACAGGGGCACCACCTGTTAATTTAAATTGTAACTACCAACTGAGTGTATCTACCTTGAATTGTGTTTTCTAAAACATCTCCCAGCAGGTCTTTTATCAAGAACGATTTCTGACAGTCTGGCTGCATTCTAGACTCCATAACTGTCCTTATTATAACCGATCATACACATTAAACAACTCACAAACACTAACAAGTGTTTTCTGCAATAGCATTGGCGACTGCACTTTCCCGCGCTTCCTTAACTACTGGTCGCCATATTTCATTCGTCAAAATTGTCCTTATACCACAAAGGGTATTTTCATTAGTACCGCCCACGGTACATTTTCTCCTAGTTTTGTACTAAAGCACCGCTTAAACGGACTTTAAGTTGCGTTTAGTGCATGCGCAAGGGGCGGGGGGCGGGGTTGTTTAGCTCCTCCTACTCATATTTTGGCCAATCACATGTCATCATTTCAATTACGCTAGGTTGCTTTCAGTTTTACAGAAGGGCTTAGGTTATTATCGGGTCGGTTTTAAAGACCGTTTTGAATGTAAATCGAAAAAGTTACCCCGGTTAGAGATCGCGACGGGAGCCCAATTAAATTTGTAGTTCTGCGTATTGCTCTCCGCAGGGGTAAACTCTTCTGGTTTCTTTATGGCTCAACTCTCAAGTGTTTTATAACGATCATCATTCTCGTATCGGTGAATACAGATTTATGCTTGTTTCAAATGTTTAGGAGGACTTTGACATCTTATATGGTATTATGGTTTCAGATTTTCTCTCATAGTATTTGTATATTAGAACAATGTACCTAGGTACCTATACTTAGGTACTTATGCCTACAAATTCATTTGAACTATATTTTTTCTTCTTAAAGAGTTAGGAACCTTACAGCTACCGTGTTATCGGTCCCAGAGTACCAAGCGGAAGAAGTCCTCTTTTAAGTAGGCCACACATTGGTCCGGTATCGCACCGTAATTTTCCCATTCCGGCCGCCGGATGATCATTACAAGAATTGGACGAGTCTGTGGTCGTTTTGGTGGACCGTACGGCGACGCGCCGGGGATTGGACAAATGTGTGGCCACCTTTAACCGATGTCAGGCTATATCTAACGAGTGGCCAGTTCTGTTGAGGTAGGTAAGTATATTTAGTTGGAAACCCTCTGTTTTTTATTTCACGATAAAGACGACATTCCCTGGACCCCACTGCCGCAAGCAAGGTCATGATTAAGACCTACCTATGTCGAATATTAAAAAGAGGTAAAATTGTAACGACTTTTCTGCAAATTATTAATTTTATGTAACTCTCAAGTTCATGGACACAATGCCTGGTCCTTTGTAAGGCTTGCATGGGGACATTAGGTTCAACAAGTAGAGGCCCTTTAGAGTGTTGTGATTTGTGGCTAGCACCCACCGTGACCTATCTCGGAACGCATCAGAGACAATGCGCTCACAGACAGGCCCCATTAGGTACCTGGATTATTACAGGGATAAAATTAATTTAAAAGCTGAAAATATTACCACTACCCATCTACCCAGTATGTACCTACATCAGAGACATGTTTCTGTGGACTCCCACACTGAATATTTCCATAAACGCATTGAAGTTATTCAGAGGCAAACTAGAGGTTACAATAATTAATTTATTATACCAACCTCGTTGTCGTAAATTGTGTTCTATCTATACTAATAATAAGCTTGTTTTTTGTTTGAACGCGCTAATGTCTAGCAGTCGGATTTAAAAAAATATTTTTGCATTTGATATCCCAATTCTAGAGGAAGGTTATATATAGGCTAACGCTACGACCCAAAGGTGATGACATTAAATTATTAAATGGAAATAAACTATAAATCTAAATTGACAAAATGGCTCCTAAATGGGATCAATGAATACGTGTCACAAAACTGTACCTATAACCAATATATTTAGAGTAAAATATACCTTATGTCTGCGCACCTGCTTGCAGGTTCAATACATACACCATTATTAAAAAAAAATGGGGTTATTGTTTAAAAATAGGAGGTCTACCAGTGGGGACGCCTGCCTCGACCTACTCGAGCACTCAGGTTCGAAGGTGTCGTTACGCACCCAGGCTAGCCACAAGCCGCCCTGTGCCCTTGTTTTTACTATTATTACGATTGTTCGACCGGAAACTGGACCTTCAAACCTAGTAAAGATGTTTTATTTAACTTTTAGGACGGGTCAGATTTCACTGTAGATGACTCTACAAAGTCAGGATAATCTGAACCGAAATAACCTTGTTTTAAATTAGTTTTTTTGTGTATTTCGCTTTATAGTATTCGTTTAATAATACTTTATGGTCATATCATATTTATATCTATACTTTATTTAATGGGGACTCTATGACAGCCTCCTTTTCTAGAAGAAAAAGGAACTTACTTTCTTTGTGGATTTCAGCTCTTTTTGTCTGAAACTAAAATTGGCATATCTACTTTGAAATAACGACTGCAAAACTTGGTCAAATTAGATGATTACTTTTTCATACAAATCCACCATTTTAAGTTGTAAGAGAAATTGTTTAGAATCTTGTTCTCGTCTTGTGAGATGCAGGTGTGAGATATGACAGCAAAATAAAATAAAGGTGACATAATTATAAGTATATTTAAACAATAATTAAGAAGTTTCGTAGCCACATCACAACGGAGAGAACTGTATCATAGCCTTGATGTCCTTCAGGAGCACGTCCAGTAACCCACGCTGCACTTCCGGTTGATTCTACATAAGACAATAGAAAACATAATTGTTAAATTTTAATTTACTCGTTTACATGAATAGCATTTTACAGTATTATTATGGACAACATCTCACTTTTGGTAAGGCACCAGAATTCGAAAATCGTTTGGAGATTATGTGGTACAAAGCTTATATAAAAAAATATGGCCAATCTTTTTCCAATTATATAAAATTTAATTAAAATATTAAATTATAATTTATTTACATACCTACTTTTCATTAATAATTTATTTTATTAAATAAAAAATACTCTTAAAAAATAAAATGTTGTACCAAAACTAATAATTTTTATTGTTGCAAATTGATTTATCTGACAGTGATTGGGTATGCTACATTCTACAAAAGATTTATATATGTTTGAGTAATTACATTACTTAGCTTCACCTTGTCGGACATTGCTTCAAATCTGTTCACTAGCACTTTATAGCTACAATTCTGAATGAACACTCTTAAATCGAGGCGAATTCATATATTATTGCGTATATGGCGCGTCGAATTTGCGACAGACACGAGATCGTCCCTACATCAGTCTTGTATGTGTCGATGGGTTCGCGTGTCACATGTCAATGTCAATATATTTTACGAAAATGAAGTTATTCAAAAACCACAAGAAGGATTCAATTCTAAATAAGAAAACTATTGTTATTATTAATTATTATACGTGTTCTGCCTACTGAGTTTGCAGGCTTTGAGGACTGTCAGAAGGCGACGGAATATAAGAAGAATACTTGATGTATTGACGTGTTACAGGAGTTAGGCCAAGTTTGACGATATGACTGACAAAACTCGAGAGGGTCGCGATGTAGTCCTGAACTGTGATATTACGGATGACTACAAACGACTGACTGAAGCCGTGATTGTGGCATGCTTATGTACATTGGAAACGAGGGCACATTCGGTACGAATTGCTGATTTGCTAACATACCTACCGTCGTATATTAAGCTGTTTGTACTATTGCGCTGAACCGACACATAGTCCGGTCAATCTAGACATTCGAAGGTGCATAAAATCACAACAAGCTGAAAATCAGTAAAATTGTTCAAAACATAATTATAACTAAAATTTTTAAGTTCCCCATCATTCCAGTGTATGGAAAAAATTTTACTCAAGGTCAAAGGTCAAAAAATAGATAGATTTTTTTATAGATAATTTTATGATCTACAATTTGTCTGTGGTACTTTTATGATAAAACTTACCGTTTTGCTGAAAATCGCGAAAAACTAATTTTTTTTTACCTTTGACCTCGAGTAACATTTTTTCCATACACGGGAATGATGGGGAACTTAAAAATTTTATTTATAATTATGTTTTGAACAATTTTACTGATATTCAACTTGTTGTGATTTTATGCACCTTCACTCTCATTTTTTGGTCTAGATTACTTATTTGCCTTATCCATTTACCTTAGCAGTGTCGAGCAGTTGGTCAGCAAATCTGTCGTGGAACACGGTGGCCAGCCCGCGTCGTAGCTCCGACACCGCCCCGCCCCACTTGCCGCGACCCGCTGCCGCCGGCGACATCACCGTGCCTGGGACATACAACAAACGTGATTTTTTTTCCGTTTTTATAGATAATGGTATGGAACCCTTCGTGCGCGAGTCCGACTCGCACTTGGCCGGTTTTTTTACACATGTCAGTTTCAGCCCGCGCAAAATACAGCCGATGAGCCGAAAATATACTCTACACATATAATTGGAAAGACGAGGATGTTAGTATAAAGTGTTTTTTTTTACTTGTCTTATTTGGTATATATAATAATTATATATAAGTTGTCATTATTAATATTATATATGAGTATTTCTCAAAATTTATGTACTTTTGCGAAAAAAATCGTGAACCCAAATGTAGTAATAAAATACAATATGAAAATATTGAATTATACGAAAGAAAATAGGATTATTTTAAAGAAAAAACATTCGTTTTTAAGATTATTCGAATAAAGAAGTGTAAAATGATAATAATTTAAATAAAATAAATCAACTCTCATGACACTGTTTTTACCGTCCATACAAAAATCGAATTGCCGCCCCATACCTCAAGCGTTTCTTGCTTTGAAAAATACGACAACTTTGGTGAATATTGTACATGTTTTTAGTTTTTCATACCTAGATTGAAATTTTGTTTCATATGTAAAGGGATTTGCGAAGCGCTTTCATAGTAAAAATTTAATTAAAAAGCATAAAATTAAATGAGTCGTATCGATTTACGGTTTAGTAACAAAGGTTTAGTTACGTGTTATTTCAATTTTCACTTTATTTCTGAACACATCCGTAAGATTTTTGCTCGGGCAACACTAAAGTCATCCTGATTGGCTGTTGGTTTCATGTCAATACCACATTTTTAATTGTCAATTTGGTGAGGACGTGTTTTCCAAGTATGATCTACTGTTTCGAGACGAGAAATATTTTGGTATATTTTCATAATAAGGTAAGCCCTGATTTAATAAACTTTTTGTAAAACGTGAAGAATAAAAGCTTGATAAGCTTATTAAATTTGCAGTATCATTATAACAAACCATTCGAATTTTAGAACCCTGTTATTGACGAATTCCTGTAACGGTTTCGTAACATTTTTATTAATTTCGTTATGTAACAAAACAGTATTGGATAAAGCTGAGTGTACACATTTCTTAGCCGACTTCGTTTCTGTTTTTTTTATTTGATGCAAAAAATAATAGTAGCTATGTTATATATACTATTTGCAAACCTAAATGATTATAAATCTGCAAAGTAAATTTATTTATTAAAGCATTTTGGTTATTTCTTTCCATGAGAAACTTTAGAATTTATTTATCTTTGAAAAGCAATTTAATTTCGAGCCTAGCACACACAGTTATCGCATAAAACTGGAAAAACGAAACATCTGATTTGTATGGGACAAAAATCATGAGGCGGCCCCTTAAGTTTTGAAGATGTACTACTTTCTTAAAAATAATAAATAAATTTTCGAAATTATTATTTTTTTATTTTCCCTTTGTCATATAGGTCTCATAGAATAAACTTATTACTAGGTTTTGTCTTTCCTCAGGGTTTATTCTTTATCCATACCAAATTTTACCTAAATTTATTCATTGGTTCGTGAAAACGTAATTATAATATTAGTATGGATTTGTGCAAGATTAAGTCAATTATATTTCGCCAATGTATAATAAGCCTAATATTTACTGTTTAGTAACGTTTGGGACTATTTCGTAACAAAATCTGTTTCGTTACGTACATTTATTTTGAGAAATACTCATATATATATTAACAATTTTACACAATAATTAACCTATTTTACATTTGCAGAACTAATTCAAATTTTGTTTACCAAATAAAACAAGTCAAAAATAACACTTTAGTCTAAGACAGTCATTCTCAATCTGTTTAGTTTTCAAATGTTATATTATTAAAATAATCAAAGATTAAATTCAAGAATTTATTAATTAGCTGATTAAAAACATTATTTGTTGTTATTTAAAGTATATTTTTTTTCTGTCTAATGTGGACCCGTGACTCCCGAGGGTCTGTACCGAGGATTGACAAACTTTATACACCAAACGGGCATCAGACCTGGTGTAGTAACCAACTTCATAATACCTGACTCCTGCCTCGTATCTACGGCCCGCCTTAGATAGAGGTGTAGATGTCGCCACACGAGATAGAGCGCCACCTCGACCACGTGCAGACAGGCGGACAGGTCGCGACGGACGTGCTGCGAGCGGGACATCACACGGCCGGCCGCAGCCGCGCGGAGAGCCGTCGGGGAACCTGCCGACACCTCTTGGGGCACCAGCTTCTTCAGGTCTGGGGTACCAAACAAAAACGGTGAGAATGGACATATGTTTTTTATTCTTCAGATTTTATAGAGTTCTGTTTGAAGATCTTATTTCACCTGGTTTCTTATTGTGTTCTGAGAGCCAAATTCTATTCTATTATATTCTTGGTTCTAGCCAATGTCACAGTTGAAAAAGACACTCCATAAGGAGAGCAAATGTGTTCAGTATCACGGAGCAAGGAACCAATTAATGCGGGGTTTGGAATTCTTAAGACTTTAGGACAGCAGCCATATTCAAAAAGTAATATTACTTTGTCAGATTGGCTTCAGTTTCGGGAGCCGTAAGACAACCCATGAGTAATTTATTTTTAAATAAAATGAGTTAAATACCTTCTAGAGTCATAGTGTGCATGTTCTGCAACTGATGATTGATAGTAGCCAACAACTTGCTCTCACTGTGACACCGCAACACCATCACTTGTAGCAAGTCCACTATCGCCTGTAAATGTGCTTGACGTATTAAAAACTTTAAAAAAATATATTAATTAAAAATTATTACTGAAAATATTACAGTTTATCTTAACTAATGTTATAAATGCGAAAGTATCTTTGTTTGTCCTTCTTTCACGTCAAACAGAGCAACGGATTGGCGTATTTTTTCGCACAGAAATAGTTGGAGCCTGAGAGTGACATAGCTACCTTTTATTCCGGAAATCCATCCAGAAAGTTTTAATGTAGGCAACTGAATAAATGTGTGACATTCATAGTGTCTATAATCAAAGAGATTCAAGAATCACGATTTGACAGCTGACAAAACGATGAGATTCCTCTAATTGCAGTGGGGACAGCGCAAACCTGACATATTATTACGCTGACAATTAATAATAATTTCTAAAAGCATTTAAATAAATAAATAATAAACTTCACAAATTGCTGTGAAAACGGAAGCGCGAGCATTGGACATCCGTGTATACTTTATTTCTCTATGCAATTCTGAACTTCGTTCAAACACATTATTAATGGTCTTCTCTGCTCTTCGTAACAGTATAGATGCCGTCATGCTCAGTACAAATTAGGTTAATTTGTAGGATCAACCCTAATAGGCGGTATTTATACTAACCCCGCAGTGCGGCGCGTGATCGTGCGAGGTATCGTCAGCAGCGAGCGCCGGCCGGAACAGAGCGCGAGTACTCGACGGCTCCATGATGTTGCGGGCGTACGTCACCAGGTTGCATACTATCTGTTGTGGTCGGAAAATAATACGTATAAGCTGACAAGTGATAAAACATTTTTTTATAACTTCATTGTTTGGCTCCAGGAACCGCGTTACCCCGTCCCCAGGGAACCAAGCGGAAGTATTTGTGAGGTTATACCTAACGAGTGACCAGTACTTAAAACAGAAGTTTTATATTAAAAAATGTTCATGTTCGAGTCGAACCGTTATGACAAATATATTATAACTAAACCCGTTCAACAGTTAAATAGCAATATTTGTAACTAAAACCTGTGAATTGATATTTCTTAAAGATAATACCTTATAATATAAAAGCGGCTGATCCCTGTCAACATGAGCGGCGGGTCCATTGGCAGCGAACCTCGGTATGAGCGCCAGCATCAGTCCCTGTACTCGCTGCAGGCCGGCCGCACTGTCGTGTAGCGCCGTGTCCGCCTGCACCGCACCGAACACCTCCTGGTTGGACGCGCGCGCTATTACACTAGTGATCGCTTCGAGCTCTTCGAGCAGGCCTTGGGGCGAGCTAGGGTGTGCCGCTCTGAAAAAAAAAAGTTATTGTAAAAAGAAAATATTTTTCTCGACCTAAAACTTTCCATAAAATTCTGATAGTGATTCGTAATCGACAAAACGTGCTGTCACAAACCATACATACAAAAGTTCTCGAAAACTCTTATGAGACTATAGAATTTGTACAAGGGGCCAGTTACATTTTTTATATTTGTATGTGTATATGTAGATGATGGATTTGAATTTGGATTTGGATTTGTACATATACAAATTTTTTTTTAATTACGCAATAATTATTTGAAATTAACTCCACGAACCTATTCTAAAATGTGTTTAATAAACTACCTTACCTGAGTACAATATCAATGCAGTCAATGTGACTGAGAAGGAAGTGAGTGATGTGTAACACCGCACTGTGATTGTGGGCGCCCAGCGAGCTGATGAGAGCGTTGCAGAGAGCCAGCGCGGGGATCAACATCTGACGGAACCTGTCACACAAAATTAAACTTTAAAATAAAACCCATATCTTATCATATCATCTGAAAAAAATATAAACTTCTTTATCCCATCCGACTGAGAGGTAAGCAGAGACAATCGAATGTTATTTGCTACGATCCTGACATACCTCTCCCGCCATACTAAGATATCGTTTCCTTTCGTTCTACTTTAATGTAAACTTTGCACCAACGAGATACAAAATTAGATAGACTAGACATTATTCGAAACACCGGTTGCTTGAGTTACGGTGTCGCCATCTTATCGAGCAGTTTTTCTATATAATTCTGACAATTTGGTACCTATGTAAAGTAAAATCTAAGGTATGGGTTTTATATTTTCATTTCAAAGATTGAGTTATTTTAAAACTAATTTGAATATTTTTGTTTTTTTTATTATAAATTTTCAAAGTTTTCCCGACAGAGGACCTAATGACGTCATCATTTAGGTACAGCCTACAAGACAAAAATTACGTTACGGAAGCAAAAATAAACGCAAGTTTATTTTTTTGACATAGCATTCGTCCGTATAGTGCTAGCCAAATAAGTTGAGCCGATTAAGTGGGGACGACGCCCATACAAATCGTATATAGCCAGGGTTCCCAATCTTTTTTATACAACGACTCCCTTTACAGGCAGTATTTTTTTTGCGACGCCCTTCTAAAAGATGATACTTTTTCTCACTACGCTCTACACATTTTCTTTTTATTTTAATAAAGTTATTATTTTAGGATGCGTAAATTAAATGTTGTATATTTTATACTTGAAATCAAAACAAAATTCATCAACGCTTGTAATCGACGAAAACAAAAGATTCGCTAAACGGCCTTTGTGTACCGTCTCACGACGCCCTCAGGAGAACGCCGCACAGTTTGGAGACCCCTGGTATATAGCTTAGTTTAACCACGTGATACTTATTCGGCGAGAGTTATACCTGTGTGCCGCCGATGGCAGGAAATCAGTGTCGGGGTGCGGTTCGGTAGCGGCGTGCACGTCCGGGTGGCAGGACAGCGCGCGCAGCCCAGCAAGTGTAGCGAGCGCGCCCTGAGCAAGCACGGTCTCCGCGCCGCGTCGTGTACCCGCCATCTTGATTAGCAGCGCCATCTTGGATTCGTATACGTACAGCACGTGCAGAGACTTGGGTCGCGGTTCTAGCACCTGTCGAGATTCATCAATATATTATTGTAGAAAAGTATTAATTACTAGCTGCTATGTATTGAGAAAAAAAATTGCAAAGTGTGCATTGCTATATTTTGTAGGTGCTTTATTCAAGCAAAAAAATCGACATATTTTTTATTTGTTATACTTTTAAAGTAATGAAATAAGACAAATTCTTACCTGTTTAAGTGCTTCATCATGCTGCAGCAGTGAATCTATCAAACTTCTCAAGTATCCCTGGTTTGTAAGTATGGTCATCCAGTCGCTATGAGGATGTATCTCCAACAACGTATCGAGGCAGCTAAGGGCCACCATCCTGCATACTTCCATTCCCGCACCGACGCAATCTCCACAAACCAGCGCACATAAACTCGATCCAAACCCACCGATAACGTCTTTCACCATACTCTTCAGATTCGAGTCGTCCTTATTACTGCGACTGATTGAGCTGTCCAATCGACTGACATAAGTGGAGTTGCCATCATCATATTCCGCGGAATTAGTTTTCAAGTTGACAATATTCAGATAATTCAGTAGGGCTCCGTACAAATTGACGCGCATTTTCTGTGTCGATCCGCCTGACACTAAAATCCAGGATAAGATCTTGTGGAGTATGAACTTAAGTGTTAGCGATTTTGTTTGCATCAAGTGATTGGACGGTCCAAAGAAAGTTGTTTCGAAGTCAGAGGCTTTGAGGTTGGACTCCCTCTTCTGCAGCACATAGCAGTGTCGAAGATTGACCAGGAGTAATAGAACTGTCCCGGAAGCCAAGTTTCCAATTTGTGGGAGAACTTCCGTGGGCGGTATCTTGTTGAGGAGATCTTGCAGAATGTTTAGTATGAGATTCTTCTTAGTGTCAAGAGTGAGGACATCGTGCGGGGCGACACAGAATATGATCTCGGTGAGTTGACGCCAGGAGTCGTAGTAGTGAGTCAGCGTGGCAGCGAGGTTGCGCTGTCTGTTCACTTCGGTAACGTATTCCAGCACCTGAGCAGAAAAAATATCTTTGAGGTTGGTAGGAACGTTTGGGGTCAACGCACATCAACGGTCATGAGTATCCCAGTTTGTTAAACGAATTTAAGCCACATGGTAAAGTAAGGAAAGTTGAGTTTCAATCGAGTCCCTTAGCTGTCAGTTCGTCGGTATGCGCTGACCTATAGGGCCACAATAATGTTGACAATTGAGCGGTGTTTTTGAAAGATGGACTAAGTGGCAATGCCATCGAGACAACATAAATTTGACTAATTTTCTATTCTTTATGTAGTTTGGATTATACTGAGTTGCGATACTATTAATATCATTTTACATTTCATTCCGCTGGTATTATTGAAGCAACAAAAATGGAACAATATTTAATATGGCCGCGTAGGTAAGAGGTGGATAGCCCCTGGGTCGAATCCCACAAGAGCTGGTCACTTTGTCTTCCGCTGGCTACCCTTCGGGGTCAGTAATAAAGCAACACATGCGTCGGTGGCCTAGTGGTCTGGTAGTAACTAGGCGGACCACGGTTCAATCCCGGCCATGTACCAATGAGTTTTTTTGAGACATGGTCAAGGTAAATCGTGAAGAAAAAAAATGAAGTTATAAAAAATATGACAAATTACCTTTTTTATCTCTGCGTCGACCTTGGCGCTCTGCGGGGTGCTCGCCGGCAGACTGTCCAGGTCACGTGATAGCAGCGCGTACACTCGCGGCACACTGATCCGCTTACCGCCCACTCCTGCGAATAATTACAATTTGATGGTTGAATGCACAGTTTAGATTTATAACGCCATGTAACGTTGGCAGGTGACGAAAAATCGCTATCGAACAAACATCGAGATCGGTACTGTGATTAAGGAGATACTGCTACTATGTGTCGCGCGTGGGCGTTTCGTCATCCATCTCGAGTTCTCAACCTACAGGTGAATAATCTAAAATTAAATTTTGTTTAATAAAGTTTGTAGGTCGGTCTTTCAATTAACGCTATTGGCAACGTTGTATCGTTTTATTGTACGAAGTTATAAAGATTTCAAAGTCCAGGTTAAAACGTTAGATGTCGGTCGATTTCACCGTATTGGACCGAAAGTACAGAAGTTTTCACATTTTTGAACACTAGTCGATAAGGATCAAATCTGTAATATATGTAATACCAGGGAGACGAAATACGGTAGAAAGATTTGATTTGACATTAACAGCTATTAATATCTCTGACACGCATCTATACCGTATGTTTATTTACTCATCTCCCTGGCAATGTTTTAGACATTTTCACTTTTCCTATATAATTAAGAGGTAACACTTACCAGTACTAATGTCGCACGCTTCTATAGCTGCTTGAAGTCTGGCCGCGTGGAACTGTTCCCAGCGCGGCTGCATCGCCGGCTCTACAGTCACCGGCAGACCGTCTATGGTGCGGCGGAGCAGGCACCACTCCCACTCCTTACGAAGATAACATAATATTAAAGTTATGGACAATTTATAGATACACCAAAATTGTTTATTCAAATTATTATATCCAAACGAGTCCGCCATTTTCTTTCTGTCAAAAATATGACAAAACTCGAATAATCGTTGAAATACGAGCTTGAGTTATAAAATATGAGCATTCAGCATTCTTGATATATTGGATCAAAGTGGATTAAGCAATATTTTCGCTATTAATGACACAGAATACACCGGGACGAGTCGCTAGTAATAATACCTGTGCAGGATGTTGGTCAGTGCGCGTGAGTGTGTCGAGTAGTGTAGCGAGTGCTGCATGATGACTGCCGGCCGCCGCCGCGCCAGCTTCACACGCACAAGCGCGGAGCACCCAGGAGCGTGCCGACAGCGTCACAGCGCGGGCCGACTAAAACGTAAAGATTAATAAACTTATGTTTTGTTACTGTCATTCTAATTTGTAGGAGACAAAACACATGGAAAATCATCGTAATTTTAATGGATTCCATTATGTAGCATAAAAATGCTTGGCGAATTTGTTTTTAGTCTACTCTTGATTAATTATTGTTCAATCGGCAATATTGTACTTAACTTGTAATTAACTTGACATTAATGAAGTCATGACATATATTTGGTTGGGCGCCATTAATAAAAGAAGAGCTGGTTCTAAACCATTATTAATTTAGAAAATTAGATGTATTTATACTAATATATTATAAATCTTTTATAATTTTAATAAAGAGTTTGTATGTTTGAACGCGTCAATCACAGGAACTACTCAGTCTGATAAAATCTTGGTGCGTTACACAGCTCTTTTATTGAGGAATATTTTTAACCAAGGCTATATATATAACATCACGTTACGACCCAAAGGAGCGGAACAATAACCATTCAAAAATGTCCACATGCAAAGCGTAAAGCTAGTAACATTATAGTGTTACCTCCAAGTTGACGGTAGCCCGCAGATGTCTGCACAAGTAGTGGTCCCTGGACCGCAAGAAGCGCAGCGCGGGCGCCGATGTAGCGTTACGAGCACACACCCAATACAACAACCGGTAACAACCTTCCACCAGGTTGTTCGCCTCTCTGACAATAATACAAAATAAAAAAAAATAAAAAACCCCCCCGAGATAAAATAGTGACGTCTAGACACGTTACTGGACAGGTCGGGGCCAAGCGAGCGTACCTTTGACGACTATAACATTTATTCATTAAAGTAATTGGTACTCAAGTTCATTTCACTTAATAATTCCTGTGTAAAGTAAGCTTAGATTATAATATAACATTATGTCAAATTATAAGCTAGGTATCACAAACATGATATTTAGTTATAATGTTAAACAACAATACAATACGTACCGCTCAACATTCTCCGGCCCCGCTATAAACTCGTCCAGTATATCCAGTACCGAGTGTAGACAGGTGCGCGGGAAGCCCGCCACGCCCGGCTCGTTCAGTGCGCTACGGGAAACCTGTTACAAGTACGATTATATTATTTTACTGCACTGCTAATATTATAGATTAGCGACCCGTTCAGAAAAGTTGTTTATCAAAAATACATTTTCCCAGGATTAAAAGCAGCCATGTCACTCTCCGGCCCTCAAACCGTTGCTCTGTTTTGACGTGAAAGGACGAAATCAAAAACGAACAGACACACTTAGATATTTGCAATAGGACTAATTAGATGAACGGAGATTTTAAGCTAAAAAAAACTATATAATCGAACGACAGAATCTTGATTTAGGGAAAAAATAATGATAAGCGTGTCTATAAGTACTACTATGTAATGTGTAGATATACAAACTATTGTAAAACGCACTATTTGCCGCCGCTCCACTTGAGCAACCTCGGGTCGACCTGCCTCATCCACACAGAGAATGCCGCAGTCTGAGGCAATTTCTATAATCTCTCTTGAGCAACACCCACATAATAGCTTACTGCGAGGCTGCCTCATTTGGCATATTTGCTAGGGCATATCCGCTTATCTAGTAATAAATAAATACGCGCTCCAGCCCCAGTAGGTACCCACCTGTTCCGACATGGTGTACCCGAGCAGGTAGTGCGCTAGGTTGGGCGCGGCTGCCGGCAAGCTGTGCTGCAGGATACCGATCACGCTCTCCTTGCTCTGTCGGATGTCGGCCGCGTGCTCCTCGGGCCACTCCTCCGCCTCGAGACACTCCACAAAGTAGTGCCTGCACATGTTTATATATCTACATAAATAAACTGTCAAAATTACATACAGACGATATTTATAACATGTAATGATAGCGACAACATCTCACGCCTTTTATCCCGAGAGGAGTAGGCTTTGCAAAGTTAAATCGCACTATTCCTATTTTCCGTACTTCAAAATTAATGGATATTAAAATAAAAAGCTTTTATATTAAGCATTGTACCAGATAATCTGCAGATTTAGAATTTTTGTACCTTCATAAAAAATAAATATAGCTGTAGTCATGCCGAAAAGAACCAGTCCACATCGAAATCAAACTGAGGTATTTGCATTCAAACTTAAAAACTTGCTTAGAAAATGATAGCAAGCGATTTTATTGCTAATGTTGATGGTTTCTCTTTTTAAAATATTAATTATTCAAAAGTTATGTAGGATTCTGGCCTTTCTATGGCCATTGTGTCTTACCTAATATGAGTGCCGGGCGCGGCGGTAGCGACAGCCACCAAGTGTTTGGCGGCGGCCGTGTGCTGCAACAGGAGAGCTAATAGGGAGGAGGCGCGCGCGGCCAGCGGTCCCGGTCGCTGCAACACGCGACATATCGTCGTGAGCCGCTCGGTATGCTGCGGACCTTCTGGTGCTGAAACATTGTACTCAAGCTGTTAAGTTATGGCGATCTTAAACATTTTCATCCTTCAACTTCATGGGCCTTACCACAAAGCGGTGTTTAGCTGAACTATGTTTTATCACTCTCTTGTTAAACACGGCTATGTCTAATGCTATCTCTATCTGTAACTTTATTATTGTAGCCAAGATAATACAGTAGGATGTGGCCTTTGATAGACAATGTATAGATGGCAGGACTATCACGACTGTCACAAGTAAAGATAAAGACATATTATTGGTAAAATAAAAGTTGTAAAAGTGCCCACTTCCGTCTATTTTCACCCCACACTGGCAACCATGTTACAAACAAATACGAACCCAGTATGAGCTTGGAGAGTCCAATAATAAGAACGGATTTGTTGGCCTCCGTCGCTTCTCTCTGCAGCGTCTTCTCCAGCACCAGCCCTCGCTCCAACAGCCGCAGTACGTGCAGGAGGCAATCCTCTATTTGTACCTGTTACACAAAATAAGATATACTTCTATACTAATATGCGAATTGTTTGTTTGTAATCTCAGGAACTACCAGTCCGAACCGAAAATATACTTTTGCGTTAAATAGCCGCTTTATCGAACAAATAACATCACGTAAATGACCCAAAGTAAATGTCAACCAATCAAAAATGCCTACAATGTAAACTTTAACAAACCTTAGCAGGCAATGGACGTCGCTCCAGTAAATTAACCGTCTCGTCCAAGGTGTGGAGCAAGAGTCGCAGTAGGTCCGAGTTAGTATGCAGCTGTAGTAGTATGTGGAACCCGGGCGGGGGGTTGATCTCGGGAGGACCGCCGGTGGGGGGGAAGTCTGCCGCTTCCGGCGAGTACTTGTCCAGCCAGCGGACAAATAAACGTAGACAGAGTGACAGCATCTGAAAATGTCACGGAAATTGTTGTAGGTTTTGTGACCGTACAGTTTATTGTCGCAGATTGGCATCCATAATTTTATTTTTTCACAATCTAGTGCGCCGAAGTTTTCCAGAATCTGTGTGGAATTGTCTAGTTTTCTTTAAATATTCCACTATTAGTAAATGCTACACGTATCAACTCACCGTGCATCTCTCCGTAGGCTTGAGGTAGGAGCGATGCGGTGCCGGCAGCGCCAGCCTATTGAGCGCGTGCTGCACGTACGGGTCCAGACCGGGCGTCCTGGTGCCGGCACCCAGGGTCCGCGGTACGGGCGCTACGTCACACAGCGAGTCTAGCAGCACGAGGAAGGCGCGGGACAAAGGATATTCTTCTATTCGACATTCCACCTGTTTGTTTGTTGTTGGTTTTAGTTATTGATAACTTGCTACAGTTTATTTTATTTATAGGTAGTCATAGCTCTAATTATAAAGGTTGTCGAGATATTAGGGAAAAGAAGAAAACTAGCACTTTTTATATCTAATTGAACATTAGACATATAACAAACATGCATTTTATTATAATATGCATATACCTATTGGTAGGATAGTTCATGTGTTTTATTTTCGTAGAAGTAGTTACAGCGCTAATTTTAAAGGTTTTCGAGATATCGGTAAAAATCTTTTAAAAGGACCTAATTTTTTTCTTCAGTAGACTTAATTTACCTTTGAGTCCATTAAAACTAAGTCCATACCTCGTGCAGCTCTGCATTAAGAGCCTTCTTCTCGTTAGTAGGCAGCACTAGTTGTGCCGCCTCCATAGCGCTCCACACGCGGCCGGCCGTCGTCTGGGTGCTGCCCAGCGCTGCCAGAGTTAGACACAATTCCGCCTTCAGTTGTAGCGGCACGTGGCAGCAGATCAAACCTGTAATATGTGGTTTACAATTATTGTCATCACAATTTATTCTTAAATTCAGTTCAGACTATAATTTTTCTTTTAGCAACATTATTAACGACATGACGGCAATTCGAGCGTTTAGCGAGGCGTACAAGTTTCTCCCGGAATCTTATAACCGGACAAAGTCTTCTTTCTTTACCTCTGTTGAGGTAATTTGGGATGAAAAAGCCTCCTCAAACCACACGTTTGTTGGATAGTTTATGTAAATTTAATTAACAACCAATGGGTGGTGCTTCTCCATGATTGCATGATGGTGTTGTCATAGAGTTGACTTTGTATTCACGTAAAATTTCAACCTTTATAAATGGCAGACCAAAATACAAAAGCACCTTACCGAACATGCAGTTAATCGCGTCCCATTGCAGATTTTCACATATAGCGGTACAGGCGGCGGGGTCTTCGCGCGCTACAGCCGCTATCAACTTCAGTGCCGCTATCATTGCCTCCACCTGATTACGTTCAAATTCATTAAAGTAGGATAATACAACAATAAAAAATTTGCTTGTTCACCCTATTCATAAACTATACCAATAATTATCAAATCTTTGTGTAGGTAACTGATGATAATATGTCTCGAAATTCTCTGAATTTTGTCTTCATGGATACAAATAAATAATTCTTAAAACAATGACAGTAGATCATCACAATTATTACAGAGATATTACAATAAATAATCATAGGTTTCCTCGAAAAATAATCCAATGTCACTTAAAGTGTTAAAAAGTTGTTACCGGAATTCTGAAACAAAGTAAACCGAGATATTTACCTCTTCCTGTCTAACGAGCAGCCGGCCGGGTCTAGCGCCGGGAGTAACGATAGCTGTAGCTCCAAGTGACGAAGCGTGGAACTGATCTTGTAGTGGGGACGGGTCTTGACGTAGGTTGCTGCAATTATAACTTGCTGTAATTAGGTTTCCGAGTTGGGGAATCTATATATTAATACGTGAAGACAAACCTTGGTACCCATTTTTATACATGTTGCGCGTCACAAGAGTAGTATGAGATTTGGCATAGTTAAAGTTTATATGGAGAAGGTGTGCAGAATATAAATATTTTTTATATGTGTTGGAAATTCATTTACATTCATATGTCAATGTCAAACATGGCGGCTCGCATATAGATAATATCGTCGCCAAAGAACAAAGAGAATATAACCACTATGTTACAAAGAATTTTAAAATGATGCCAATAAATAATTACTGACCGATACTATTTTTTTAAATGAAAAATGGTCGAATTTTCTTTTTATTGTATATGTATTATTATTAGTCCTTTAAATGTAAAATAGGTTTAAAATGTTAATTAATTTGTAAAATTGTTAATATAATGTCTTTTATGAAATCTAAATTGGTTTTGAATTTAAGTGGTATAGCTTGATCGGTCACATCGTGTGATAACAAGTCGGATTAATAGAATAAACGTCTATTTGTTTTCTTTTTACGTGTGCTAAAGTCTTCCCTTGGGGAGCGTTCAAGTATTACGTAACGCAATTTGGGGGGGAGGGGGTCCCGTAAAACGTTACGATTCGTTACAGGGGCGGGAGGGGGTCTTTCTTACAACACGTTACGTAACATTGTTTCTAAAAAATTAGGGAATTAAAACTCCCAAACTGGCAACCTTTTTCATTTACGTTACGGGGAATCCCTCGATTGTTAGTCTGGTCGTCATTTTTTGCATGCCTTAAGCGCGAGCGTAACGAACTTTTTACGACTTTAGGGTAAAAATTATCACTTGAGTGTTACGTAACGTTTAGAGAGGGAGAGGGGGGTACAGAAAAACGTTACGGTGCGTTACAGGGGGGGGGGGTCAAAAATCTTCAAAAATTGTTTAATGTTAACCATCCATCCTTTCTACATGGTTGTAGATTTTGATACGTATTTATACCGACCAGTAGTACCGCAGCAGCGAGGTGAGCAGATGGTCGGCGGAGACGTGCGCGTGCGCCGAGTGGGGCCGAGACAGCAGCGCCCACGTGTGTCGCGCGACGGTCAGAGAGGCGAGAGCGCGCAGGTAGCCCGCCACCACGCCCGGCCAAACTAGCGACCCGGACAGCCGCACGAACTTGTACAGGGACGCCGCGCGGCCGCCAGACCTGCGTACATACTAATTAGTATACAGGGTGTAACGGTATGGGGAAATGTTAGAAACTATAAGAGATACACAAATATATTCCAAGGAACAATGTCATCCATTTTAAAGATAACAAAAACTGCATTCTTTTAAATCTCATACACGACTCGAAAATCTTATTTTATTGATAAAATTGATTATGTAGGTTGTAAGGAATAAATGTAATGCTATGCAACCCCGTGTCTACAACTAAAAGGAAATGCTGTATTTAATTATTCTATGCACATTTTTTTATAAGTATGCAGTTAAATAGAAGTACAAACAGGCCCATACAAACTACTACTACACCCTTTTAGGAGGGTGGATTAAAAAATTCCTTCCGTGTCTGTATCAAATTTCATAAAAATCGGTTCAGTGGTTTAGCCGTAAATGCGTAACAGACAGACAGACAGAGTAGAGTTACTTTCGCATTTATAATATTAGTATGAAAGTATGAATAAAGGTAAAAATAACCTGTTTGCCTTACCACAGCCTACTATACAAACCTGTATGTATGAGAGTGGTTCTGATGCACCGCCAACCAGTACTCCTCCCTCAGTGAGAGCGGGTCGTGCTTGTACAGTTTCTCTACACAGCGCAGCAGCGCGTCGAGCGGCCCGCGAGTAGTGACCGCGGCGGGCGGCACCAGCCCCGACCCGACGTACATCTGGACGGACCGAGCCGCTTCGTCCGCTCTGGGAAATTAGAGAATTTGTAGGGTTAACGTCTGTACTTAATTCAACAAAATACAAAATATTCTTTACTAGCTTTCGTCCCCGGGCTTCGCTCGTAGAAATTTTGTGAATATAAAAAATTACGTTGGTGCGTCGGTGGCCGAGTGGTTAAGACGGCTGGTATTGACTAGGCAGACTACGGGTTAGATTCCGGATCCCGGTCATGCACCAATGGGTTTTGTAATTAAAAACTTATGTACATAATCCGGCAAACCACACTTAGAGGCTTTTCCATCTAAATATACCTTAACAGAAATAGCCACTTGTTAGGTATATAGGCTCACAAATTCACAAATACCATCGACTAAACGAAGGAGACTTGGTCTTCGGCTGGGTACCCTGGAACCGTAACACGGTTTCGGGAGCTGTAACGCAACCCGTTAAGAAATTTAAAAAAAATTACGTTTATGGTAACTGCTCCGCTTTATGTCACTATCCTCAATAAACGTGTTATTATTTAACGCAAAAATAATTTAATAATAACAAACATACAAACACTTTAGCTTATAAATTAGTATAGATATATGTGTGTAAGCTGCCCTACCTCAAATATTTCTTGACAATCATACTTAACGGTCTATTATACGTTATTATGTAATAATAATCAAAACTAATAATAATTAAACGCGAGTGCATCGTGACACTGACAATCCTTCAAGGACGTCCTTTTTTGTTAAGGCCAATAGACAATGTACGAACGCTAGTATTCTATACTCTCGGAACGCTAAAACATAATATTATATGCAGAAACTTATTAAAAGTATGCACAGCCCATAAGAATCTCGATTTATGCATTGTAACTACTTAAATAATAAAAATCCGAAAAACAACAACCGGGCATATCTAGATGATACCTATTTACTCTGTGATATAACATAAAATTAAATACTCATACCATCAAACAAATTTTGTGTAGCACATACCTGGCTCTCATCTCCATCAATTTGGAATGCATGAGCACAATAAAGTCTGTGATCATAGTGTGAATACGACGTTGGTAGTACTCCTCTTTGGCCACCAACTCGCTGGTGAGGATCGCTTCGTCCAAATATTCGAAAACCTACAAAATTCAAATATTACAACAAAGAATACATAATGCTAAAATTTACTTATAAATATGTATTTTATAATATCTTTGTTATTTGGCTTTGTCAGTAACATGATTCCAAGATCCATAAGGTACTCGTGAATATATAAAAAATGTCAACTAATAACCGTTTGATTTGAGAAAACACTGTGATTTATTACAATTCAAAATCAAAATCATGATCACATATTTCTTACTAGCAACCTTCCTGAAGATTTGGTCTATCAAATTCAAAACACTGACCGTCACTTACCGTCCCTCCAGCTCCGTTTTAAGGTGATAGAAGGATACACTTTCGCATTTATGTTAGGATATTCGCATTACAGTTAACAGAATACACAGAAAACTAAAGTTAATTAAACATTACCTTTCCATCAATAGCGACATCCACAAGAGCCTCGTCCTGATCCAGCAGTTCATTCCTGAGTTCGTTTCCCGAACTCCTCAGCAGCGACTGTGGCGCCCTCTTCAACGCCGCTAATGCGAGGCCCAACGAGAGCTGGCACAGAGCGCGAACTCCAGCACTATTCTTGTTTTGGGACTCTTGGGTTTCTGGCGCTGGGGCGGCCAGCTCGTCAACCAGCACAGTTATCAGATCCTGGTCTTGGATGAGTGGCAACTTTTTGGACAATTCTTCGCCGTCTTCTCTTCTGTTTTATTGAGGAAATATGCTATTATCATTTATTATATTGGGTCAAACAAAGGACAATATACTTAATTAGCTTCGCACGGGTGCAACGTGGGCTTACAACAATTTGAATACAGGCTACATAAACTACTTATCTATTAGAGATACATATATGCTACCGCGGTCTTTTTTGTTGATCGTACACAATTCTCTGCTACATCATTTGGTTATATCTCTGACGGATTTGACAGCATACGCCATGAGAAATCGCTGGGGCTAACTTTTCCCCCCATTTGATTCATTTATACTGTATATGCTCAGCTCCTAAACATGATAGGTACATGTTTAATACTCGTAAACCTTCCTGGTGAATCAGCCTATCTAATACCTAATCTAAACCACAACAAAATCCGTCGAGTAGTTTCTGCGTGAAAAAGTTACATACAGACTTTGTTTTATAATATGTAGTGATACATACAAACTGTATGTCACAGAGATAGGCAGACACGATAGAACCGCGTCTTAAAGGAAACCTAATTTAGAGTTAATTTGTTATTTAGGTACTATGTCCAATGTGTCTAAGTTAGTTTATAACAAAATTATATTAAACTCATTTTCTCGCGCGTTCTGCTCTATAAAAATACAATTGCTTCATTACTTAGTGGAATTAATTATATAGTGGAAACTTTTACTCAATTAAACCAGTATCAAAACTTTCAAGTTATCACTTCAATATCAACCGTTTAAAAAGTACGTAATCAAGTGTAAATTATTATCAAACAGTGTGGTATAAAGTAAAACAGTTAAATTGAAAAATAGTGGTGTTATTCAGTGAGTGAATACAATGTGATAAGTATCTTATAAGCAATTGATGATTCGTTTTGCATAATATGGAACTGAACGAGTTTTGAGTCTAATTTCCCACCAGTACTTCATTTAGTCCATACATACAGTCCGCTTCATTCACAACCATAGCCTGACACTTAAATGTGGCAATGTTTTTATTGTACATATTTTCCTACAAGTTTCAAACAAGTTGTGTACATATTGCTTTGGTTGCAGGTAAACTCCCAAGTATCAGTGAATAGAAATTTAAGAAAATAAAAAGACCATACCTGTGAAGCACGGAGAGATCTAGAGCGTACAGTAGAGCCATGTGCAGCGCCAACGGAATCTCGTCCAGGGCACCCGTTTCGGTTGTACCTCCTAGTTGAGGACATTTCACCATCTGACCAAATAAAAACTCATTATAAAATTAAATTACCAATTAAAATACAAGTGTGAATAGTAGTTTTCCATTGTTAAATACCTCAGACATAAGTCTCATTAAGAAATCTCGAGACAGGCCACGTTGCGCAGACGCGGCAAATATTACACCGGCCAATAGATTTCTGAAAAAAAAAACAATTCAAATTAAACTTACTATCTATCTATCATCACGCCTTTTACCCCAAGAAGGGTAGGCAGAGACAATCGAATGCCATTTGCTACGATCCTGACATACTTCTTTGGCTTCTTTTATATTCATCATACATCTCATACATGCTCGGCGATTATGTGTACTTTTAATGTTGCCTTTGATCAAATTTTTTTTTTAAATGTTCAATAAAAGTACACCTAGGTCATCCTCTGCAAGCATTTCCTTTCACTTCAGCCATATAAATCTTTTTAGTCAATCTTTCATCCTTTATTAAACTATAAACTAAACTACTTTTCTACTCTTTGTTTATAATTACATTCATGCCTGACACCATCCTAAAGGCATTTGAGCGAGATGTCTTGTCCAGAGTCTACCTGAGTTTGAGGCAATTTTTTTATGAAATATGCGATGCGAATAAATCGAAGCAGTCAGTCACCCTTACTTTTCGGTCTATTACATTTACCTTACCAACACAGATTGGCTTTCTGCACGGCTGCTTTATCATAAGATCATAAAACCAACTAAAGATGCGTAATTTTGAGTTAGGGGACGTCTTCTTGTATTTAACACGGTTATCGTCCTAATTTTTATTTAATTATTGTGGTCATTACAGGACGAAGTTGTCCTGTGCTCGCATCCCTTTAAAACATATGGTGCAACGATACAACCAGCAGTTTTGCGAAGTGGACATATTTACACATTCTTTGTATATTTAGGAAAAATATCTGTAACATTCTAAATAGTAGTTAATTGTATTTTGTTTTACTTTTTTTTTAGTTTTAGTTTTGTTTTTTCTTTCTATATTTTTTGGAATTTGCATATCTTGTTTTGAATGTATGTATAAACAATATTTTTGGATAACGTCACTAACCATATGACTGTTATTATATAGTATCTATGTAGTAGTAATGTTTTTTGTATGGTTGTTTGTTGTCCAGAATAAAATAAAAGAAAATAGTTAGACCTACCTCGTAGTCTCCATGGAGCAGAGCAGTCTCACATGGTGCGCGGCAGGAGGCAGCGCCCGGTTGTTCTGCAGCAGCTCAATCTCGGTGTTGAGGTCAGTACGGAGGAGAGCGTCGAGCGCGCTCTGCAGCAAACCGTCCGATATCAGCTGCTCTACATAGCGGGTCACGTATGTTACAACTTCCTCGCGGGCACTTATACACCTGTACACACAAAATATACACACATTTCTCCAGTTTTCTTGTTTCTACCAACTTACTCACTCCAAAGCTTCATAAAAAACATTTTGGGACAAATCTTTGAACAAAAAGACATACAGACAAAAAATAAATCTAAAACAAGCTATGTATGTGTACTTAGTTATTGGAATTACAATATTTGTCTAGAATAGGCTCTGAAACAGCTCGTGGAATTAATTTAATCCCATTGTATATTACTTTATATAAGTATAATACTCCCCATCGCGTGTCGCTGAAAAGTTGCATATATGATACAGGTTTTAGTATTGAGACAGTAGCGCCATCTAATGAGCCGCCAGATGACTCCCTTCCCAGACCAGAGGTCGATACAGTATGAAACCAACATCTATGTTGCATAGTCAGCTATGACAGACTGTGGTTGACTGCACAAGCAGTGGAATCACATGTCTTGATGTGGGGATGACCTGTCGTCATGTCGTGCCGTGTGGGACTGACTTGACATGTAGATGTGGCTAGACAGGCTGTCACCAATTACTAGATGACCCGTGCTAATACTTCGCACCGTTAGTGGTGTCAATATTGTTGTCATAGTTCAACTGATCTCCAATAGATGGCGCCTTTTACAAAATAAACAAATTAGTCTAATTTAAAAAAAAATCGTCATTAGAGGGAAAAATAATATTCAAAATGGCATATCAAACATTAACTTTGATGACCAAGAGGTAAGAACAAAGCCCACTACGAACTTACCAGGACACCCCGTCCCTGGCCATGAGCAGTTGTTTGAGCGCGTGCAGCACCGCCCGTCGCCCATCATAATAGAGCAGCACGGCAAGCAACCCGCGCGCCAGGCCCGGCCGTCGGGGACACTGTCGCTGGGCCGTGTACAGCAACTGTACCGCCATATACTCGTTCACGTTGAACATGTCTGGAATTGATTTTGTTTTGTAATTTTGTATTTAAGTTAGGTGGTTGGACGATGGCAGGAGGCCGGAGTCAACTTTTTAAAGGTCAAAACAGAGTAACAGATCGACGCGATTTTTTGCAGAGATAGCTGGAGTGATTATGTACTACGTCGGTTTCGGGAGCTGTAAGGCAACCCAGAAAAATATATAAATATGTATGTACTATGCATACTTTTTATCCTGGAAATCATTGTCACATTTTCATGGGCTTAGCCGGGGAATGACCCAGATATATATTTGGGCAAGCTTGAAGTGTAAACCTTAGTAATATTATTGAAAACATTTAGGATTCCTTAATACACAGTAACATTTGAACTAAAACTGGAGAAATAAAACCAAACTAAAATTTTTTGTTTATTTTTCGTCATTAGAGGGAAAAATAATCTTCAAAACGTCGAACCAAACATTAATTTTGATACAGCATAAAGGGAAATATTTGATACCAACAAAAACCACCTTTCAGAAATAATATATAGAGATACTTGTAAGAAGCACTAACCTGATATAATAATGGCTTCATCAACCAATTCCTTAGAAAGTAGAGTTCTGCCCACATTTGGTAAGTTGACGCCCTCTGATATTCCTCTTCTAATTTCATCTCTGTTTGTGGGATTTTTTGGCTGAAATATAATTAAAATTATCAATAATCACTCATTGAACCACACCACAAAGTACATTGACTTAGTTAATTATTCACATTGTAATGATTGTATTCTCACACAAATGCCAGCATAAAACAGGACCCAAACATAATAATATGTGAATTGAATTAAAAATGTGAGGAAACTTTCCAACAACAAATAACTCTAATACCTACAATGACATGCCCTTCCATAAAACTGAGAATTATACTGTTACCCAGTTTGGATTCAGGGGCGCCGTGGCTGCCCTTAGACTGTACATATCAGTATGACAAAAAACCCGAGAAGCTTCATTGGCTTTGCAAACAGGCGTTGGCCATGGTAGGCGCACCCATTTGCCTGGAGATCACCCACTTGACTTTATAGAGAATAGGTTGCTATATACATCGTATATTAGTGGGAAAGTGAATAAATAAAGGTATAATCATATGTAAAGTAATTTTTTTTAGACTTGTCTTAATTGGTAAACATAGTTTGCATGCCTTTTTATTGTTAAATTTTTAAATAATAGTTTAAAAATAAAAATGTAAAATAGGTTAAAATTGCTAATTAATATGTAATAACTTAATTTAAAAATCCATGCAAAGTAAGTTAACCAAATGAGAGACATAGTTAAATTATTTACCGGATTCTTCAATAATGTCAGGAATGTTTGCTTGTGACGTCTCAACACTGATTCAAATGTATGAACTGCATATGGAGCTCTATCTCCTTCCCGGGTCAAGTATCCTTCTACCACTTTCACTAGTTCCTTATATGGTGACCAGAGGTCATTTGACATTGCCCCTGAAAATTAAAAAGATACAAGTAAAAAAATGCAAGGGGCTTAATAGTTTTACTGTACTTATTAGGATTTCGTACACCCGATGAAAAAACTAAGCCCTTATAGGAATTCCGGAGATCCGATCATAAATAAAGTAGTACGGAACCCTCAGCGCGCGAGTCATACCTACTCGCAACTAGGCCAATTATTTCTTTATGTATGACATCATTCAAACAACATAAAATTACTAAATTTGTGGTTGGAGACAAGTATTAACATCTACCTATTCTATATAAATGTAATATGATAGAAACAAAGATATAAACAAACGATGTAAAAGTATTCGCGTTTACAATACATATTAATTATTTATTCTTGTTATCTTAACTTATAACCAAGAAAAAAAATATTTTTGATACTAAATGGATGAAGAATTTTGATGAACCGTAAAATAGTTCACCGTAAAACTAATTAATAAGACCCGAAACGCTACAATATATTATAAATTATGTTTTTTATTAGTGAAAAACATGTAACCGCCAAATGCCTAACCTCACAAAACATAAGCATAATATTTACCTTCATTTAAATCCATACTTAACGATAATTACACTACACAGTGATTAATATATACAATTAAACACAAATTGAAATAATTTACGACATTGAAAACGAATAATAACTTAGTTTCGTATTTTTATTTAGGTTCAAAATCAAAATCATAAACACAGAGCAAGTAAAAGCTATTTTGACGTTTTGCCACAGGTTTTTGCTGTTGTTGGGTTGTTGAAGTGATCACTGATCAGTGAATTCAGTCAGTCAGTGTTGCCAAGTAATTATTATATGCACACCTTTTTGCACACTGACTAACAGACCGAGTATAGTCTATGTTATAATTATTACACTACCCAAGCGTGTAGAAAGAATTTCATTACTGCCCCGCGAGCATGATCACAGACTATGAGCATGATCAAGAGGAATGAATCTCACTGCAAAGATAAAATCACAGTTAGTATCACATGCTCGCATGGATGGACATTTTACCTTTTGTGTCATGGACTTTACTTGCTCTGTGTCATGGACCTAGAAGCAAATAATAATTATCCATCTATGATAAAAAATATTCTTTGATACAAGTTTAGTCTATGCAAATTAAATGAGGAAGAAAACTGCTACTTTTTGCCACTAGAGGCGCTGGTATGCTATGGCCCAAACAAACGAAACAAACTGTCAAATCACATAGTAAATTTTATATGAATTCAAAATTTACGAATATTATCCCTAAATGCCTCGTTGTGTTGTAATTGGATGCAATAATAGTGGAAATCATTCTTTTCCGAAGAATTTACGAATGAGAAAATTATGGGAAAAGGCTACTAGAATTCGTAACTTTAAAGCAACAAACAGTTCTAGATTATGTTACAAACATTTTAAAGAAACAGACTTTCAGGATTCTACTACAGGTTCGTACAAATAAATTAAATAATATTATGCTAGCTACTTAATATCTATACAAATAAATAAAATTGAAGTGTGTGCACGTAAGTCTGTGTTTACAAAATTTTAATAGATAAGTACAAATATCTGAGTGGGATAATACATTTAAACATCTAATATTAAATGTCTTTGGGGATAAGCCATTTACATAATACATACCGAGCATAAATAACGGTTTTTAGAGATTTGTCTGTCTTATGATATTTCTTTCACGTCAAAACGGCAACAAACACTTTTTTCAATAATAGGTAAGTACCTAATATAATTGTTCTTTTACTTTTAGGGCTGCCTTATGTACGCCGATATTTGAAAAAGACTGCAATTCCATCTGTTTTCTCTTGGAGCAAAACAACAACTTCAGTTGCAATTGCTAAGGAACAGCGATATTTGCAACTAACTTCCAGAAGAGAATTGTTTTCTACAACTTCACAACCTATACCTATTGAAGATGCCATTCAGCCTATTCTAGAAGAGAATTCAGAGAACTTGCTGGAATGTCCTGTCGACTTCCAGGTTGAAATAGAAGTGACAAGTGACCATTGTGAAAGTAGTCAAGTTGAACCCACAACTCAATATACAGTATCAACCCAAACACCACATACATTCAGGTTATTTACATTGGAGGATATGCTATCTGATGATAAATCTGTATTATTTTATACAGGATTAGAAGATATTTCTAAATTTAACTTAGTGTTGTCAACACTAATGCCCATGGCTAACCATTTACATTATAGAAGCAGTCAAGTAATTAATGTAAGTATTGAGGACCAGTTTCTGTTGATGCTAATCAAACTACGAAGGAATAAACCTGATTTTGAACTTTCAAAATTATTTGGCATTAGCACAACTGAAGTGGGTAACATATTCATAACATGGATAAATTTTGTATATGAGTTGTGGTCACTAATAGATATTTGGCCTAGCCGTGACCTAGTTGATTACTTTATGCCGGAATCATTTAAAAAACTCCATAAATCTACAAGAGTCATAGTAGATGGCACAGAGATACCAATTACAAAACCTACTAATCCTACATCTCAACAAGCTACATTTAGTAGCTACAAGCATCACAATACAATAAAATTCCTAGTGGGTGCTACACCTGGAGGCCTAATATCATTTTGTTCTGAGGGATATGCAGGATCAACTAGTGATCGCCAAATCATCGAGCGAAGTTCACTATTGGCTATGTGTGATGAAAAGGATGTAATCATGGCTGATAGAGGCTTTAATGTCCAAGATATCTTTGAGCATAAAAATATAACAGTTTCAACTCCAACATTTTTGAAAGGTTTGACTCAACTGCCTGGCATAAAATTACAACATGATCGACAATTAGCAAAAAATCGCATACACATTGAAAGAATGATTGGGTTAACCAAAACCTTCAAAATATTGAAATCAGATGTAAATGCTTTTTATGTGCCATTATTGTCAAGAATATTTTTCATTTGTGTGATGCTTTGTAATTTTAGAGAAGGAATTATAAAATAAAAATAATATTATACTGTCTTTTTTATTATGTCTAAGTAATTTTTATATACATATTTATTTAAAATAGCTGTCTTAAAAAACTTCTCATAAAAGGTATCCAGTGCCAAAAGCATTGCAGCTATAAATTCATCATCTCTTTCTACAAATATAACTTTAAAATCTGCAAAAGTAAATACAATTAAATTGCAGTATTTTCTATTACTACAGTACATCTGACCTTGTACTTGGTAGTAACATGGAGATCCCTTTTTTAATTTTAATTCGCCATCCATATCTCCTTGTAACAAATATGGCACAGTTAAATGACTTATTTTTTTAAATCTACTGCTATAGGGACATTTAATTTCAATTATGGTCTCATCACCAAGGAGACCATCAGGTGATGCTGCCAAGTAAGGGCGCTCGCGTGAAATGTATAAGCCACATTGAACCACATTCAGTTCTGTTGCCTCCATATATATTTGTAGTGCTACTTTCTCATTTATTATGCCATGATTTGTGGCTTTGGATGTAAAATTTGACCTAATAAGCATCTGGTTGGCAAATTTTTCTTGGTTTGTACTCCTAAGATGGCATATTGTATAAAATTTACTAGCTGTAATTCTAACTTTTCTGTGATTGATCCAGTTGGCGTTATTAGCTTGACCGCGGGTCTCCAACTCAATAGCTACTGCTGTCTCTGAGCTTAATGAAAGCAGATGCAAGCTATGCAGTACTTTCTGCTCTGTAGTTATTTCACAGTAGCAATGATCCCATTCCATTGCAAAGGGATTTGCTGGTTCATACATCTGCTTTATGGGCATACGTGAAGAAGACTTGTAATTCGTGACTAAACATCTAATTTTAGTGTTATAACTTTCCTTATCTACTTCCATACTACAAGGAGAAAATATTACATTATGAATATTTCGTTTTAATGGAAGTTTAGATGACTTCAATGGTGTAGATGTAAACACATTCTTCGGCACATGAAAGTTTTGCAACTTTTCAGTTGGTACAAGGTGCTTTATTAGAATTTTTTCACGTACCATGTGCTCTACAGCATAAAGGACCATGGCCACATGCTTACAATGAGCAGTTATTCCACTGCCTGCAACACATTCACAGGAAGTCTCTTCAATGTTGCCACTTACATGTAATTTTAAATTTATTTCATATTGCAACCGTTTCATAGATGCTATACCTTTGATAAAGCTGTATTCATTTACTGAAGCAGCCCGTATGACTACCAAAAATCTGTTTTCATACAAAAGTAAGCCATCATCTGGTTTTTTATCAAACCTGCAACAGTGATATTATTATGAGTTCTAATATATATTGAGACTAAAAATCCACACAGGGCAGAAATAATAGCTTTATATTACTAGTAGTTTTAGAGATTACCCCGGACACCCAACTTACAAACTTTACCTCTTTATAATATTAGTATAAATATGAAGTACAAGCTTTTAATTTGCTTTAGATATATATATATATATATATTGATTAACAGCATACTTACTCATTGAAATACAATTGTATATGTTGTTTTGTCAATGGAGGCAGCACAGTGCTACTGTTAATGTCGCGATAGCTTTCTGAAGGCGGCAAATCTATCTTAGTATCTTCAGTATCATGTTGTTGGGGAATCCCGAAGTTGAAATTCCGATCAAACGATTCGAGTCTGTAAAAGATGCACATTGCTAATATCAATATGTACTTATAAGTTTAAGATTATAGGAAATCGAGCTATGAAAATAAGTTAAAATTTTATTTCTAGATTATTGATTTTATCAATTACAATAAGGCAATTAATATTTTGTACAAATAATTGACCTGGTGATGCTATATTTAACAAGAAACCAGTGTAAATACCTGCTGACCAGATCCGATTTTCGACCTTTTAAAGACGCTCCACGAGTCTTCAATTCGAATTTTAACTGTGCAACAGTCCATGTGGAGTACATTGTTCCTGATAACGTGATATCGTTGGAAATTTAAGGTATTTAATAAAAGAAAACTATGATTACAAAACAAGCTACAACTGACAGATCTTTGTTATGAGCCATGAACAAGTAGCGCCATCTGTAATTAGCTTTGCGTTTTCTTCCCCATTACCACACCATTATCTTGCTATACCTACGTCTCATTATCCTCATCATGCCTCACTCTTGCTCTGTGATCCCACCCTAAGTGTTGTATCCAAGGAATATACTACTCTCTAGTTGTATCAGTTATATCACACATCTTATTAATGATCACATCTCAACAGTATTAACATTGCTATTATAGCATGCTTCTTGTGTCAAAACATAACTACTCATGATGTATACACTTTCATGAGTATTCAGTGGAGTGGTATTCAGTATTCAATAATACAGAAAAAAAAATGAAAATACTTTATTTACAACAAATTAAATTATGTCTTCCTCCTTTAGCCGATGGTATTTATCAAAAACATTAGATTTAGAAAGTTGGTTCTTGTCTGAAGTAAACTGATTATTTTCCAACAATTTGACATCGGTCCACACTCCGTTTCCACTGAAGTAATGATTCTTTTCAATAATATACAAAGCTAGACTTAATACTTGTGTATTAGTTAACTGATCAATATCTACTTGGTCAAAGAATGGTATCAGTTTACATAGTTCCTTTGTGTTGTTTGTATGCAGCATTTTTAGAGTATGGTTGATCGCATTCAGTGGGTATAATAATATTGAACAATTGTTATAAATATCATTTTGAGAATATTTTTTTGATAATTTCTTCAATACTAGAGTTATATTAATTATTGGAATATTTATCCAAAATGGGTGTCTTTTAATTATCTTTCGCAAATATCTTGTATCAGTGCCAAACTGCTCAGAGAGACAAAAAAACAAATCTCTGCCTTTTCCTATTCTATCACCAGGTGATTTCATAAATTTTTCATAATCTCGGGTACAACCAGAGAGTGAATTTAACGTCATGCATTTCTTTTCACACCTAAAAGATAATTCTATTACTCGTTTTGCAGCATTTTTATGGTAGTATATTAGTTTAAGACCCCTTGGGTGATTGATATATACACTGAATTCTGGAGTATTCTTAATGTATTCCAATCTATTCTTGATAGTTGCAGCTGATAAAGTGAAAATATGGAGACACCTTTTCTGAGCTTCTGTACTAATATTATATTCTTCAAATATTTCTTTAATCTCTGCTGTGTTACGCCAATTACATACACAAATCTTAGGGTTTCTTTGCAAAATTAGTTTTATGTCTATCCCGGCAATACTGCGAATATTATATATTAATTGTTTTAAGTTCTCTGCATCTGCATGAATGAGGTACATGTTTGATTTAATTTTGTCCACAGGCATGCCTATTTTATCTTGCAGTAATGTTAATGTTTCATTAATCATCCCCAGCGGTCTGTGTTTTATGTTAGGGTATGTTTTCAGAGCTCTGTTGAATTCAATGTCTGTTAAATCCAGTATTAGTTCAAGATATCTTTGGATAATTTTCAATCTTAAGTTATATAAAGACAAACTATTAGAATCACATTGTACTAGTGTTGTTAATGAAGTAGGCCACTGAGACATATGGCTAGCAAGTTGGTTTTCAATGTTGATTGGTGGTAATTCACCTTCACTCTTTAACTCTTTTATAGTAAGTTTCTTGACTATATGCAAAAATGTTGCTAAATGCTGCCCTGTCACAGTAAATCCACATTCTTTCAAAACTTTAAATCTATAAATTAATGTGTTCGGAAGTAAACTAAATAAAACCGGCCACTCAACCAACACCTCCTTACTTAAACCCAAACTTAAAACTGTATCAACTAACACATCCACTTTGCTCTGGTCTATCTTCTTCAAAATTGGATGTTTAACCAACATGCAATCAGCTGTCAGTTTAGGAACATCCAAAACATTACTAAAATGTAAACTTCTTTCTTCACAAATGTTAGATGAATATGTAAATGGGATCATTACATTCCCTATAACGAAGGGCTTCAACAATCGCTTGTTGTTCATTGTGATCAACTTTAGTATCAACATATTGAAATTAGTTATTAGTAAAAAGTTAAGTAATCATTACTGTTTACTGTTCTGTACTGTAAACAATAATATACTTAACCTTTATTTACTTTCCTTTCTCCAAGCTAGCAAATATTATCAGAAATAAATCACATTATTCCATAATACTTCAATTTTTGTTGCCAAAAACGGCAACTACTTATATAAACCAAAATCCAATTTATTTACAAAATATCGGGGATTCTATTCTCTCTCTCAGAGAGCAAGTAAGTAAGGTAATGACTTATACTCTTTGGTAATGACTGACATTTAATCTGAGGACTGACAATTAACAAGAGCAGGTACTGACACTTGATTTTTTTTATTTCAGAAGGTAAAGAGGGTAGAGACTTTACTAACCGCCGGGAACGTTTTATTGTATTTTTAAGAATCGTAAACAAGGAATATAACACTTAACATCTATGTTATAACAGCTATATTTGAGTAAAAGATGACCAAAGTAATCTAGTCTTAGATCTGAGGAGGTTAAAACCACACAGCCATGTCTTCATTGTTTAAGGCCAAAATAGAGGCCATGTCTTGGACGGATTGCATAATATAGGCCTAAGCCAAGTAACGAAAAAGCAAGAGCACAGTACTAGTGATGTGCCGGATCGTTAAAAATGTGTATCCGCGGATACGGATCTGAATACGGATTTGGTCTCAAGATCCGCGAATACGGATACGACGGATCTTAACTTTTTTAGAGTACGCGGCGGTAAATATTGCACATCGACCTTTGGAAAGAGACAATCTGTTATGGACAAAAAGTTATTGACCTCTTTAAGAGTTAACTCTTATAACAGATTGTCTCTTTCCAAAGATCGATGTGCAATATTTACCGCCGCGTACTGCACTCAATCGTTGTCGGTGCGCGAAAACGATAATCTAAATGGAATTTAACAGATTTTCATTGTTACCTAATCACATATATATATATAAAATCTATGAATTAAAAATTAATAAATCTAAATAAAAATAAAAATCTATAATCTAAAAATTTCATCTATGAATTAAAAATTAATAAAAGATCCGCCAAAAACTAACGGATACGGATCTTTCTTTTCCCTCGGATATCCGGCACATCACTACACAGTACACACCGCAGTGTTGCCAGATGCACCAGTAACAGTGTCCACTTTTTGTTTGTTGTCCATATTAAACAGAAACAGACAAGAGGACAATGAAATGGCATTTTATTACATTATTAGTACTTTTATAGTGCATAAATAGGATAATTCAACCACTTGCTAGTAAATAAATAACATTAGAAATACACAAAAAAATAAAAATACTATTTTACAAATCTTAACTAAAAATATCTCCATTGTTGTCCAACAGAATAGTTCCTATCACACTGGTTGCCTATACGTTGGCAGCGCGAGGGTCATCTAATCTAAGAAAGTGATTCTCAGTAGAGAGTAGCATATTTCTTGCCTTTGAGACTGACTTTGTCTCTGGGTTCCACAAATCTAGTCTCTTGCTAGTTGGTACTTCTAATTTTTTTTAAAAACCTTGATCAATTAGGTACCTACCTCCTTGAATTAAGTAATTGGACACTGGATAGGGAACTACATTTACAAATTAAAACTATGAAGTGAGTGTGAAGTATTTTTTAATAAAAGTAACAAAATGTAACAACAAAGCACTTACTTACCTATTACATATTTATTCATAATACATACTTACAAACAATGAATAAAATGGAATAAACATCACAATACTGCCAAGACAATCTCATTACTTACAATTTCCTATCATTTTATTTTTAGTTTGAGAAATGTGCCATATAGTTATCAATTATTTCCAAATACTTTCTACATTTGTACTCATACAGTTGATTATTATGTAAGATTATACTGTGATAGACATTTCCTGTGTTTGTCTGCAAAACTGGTAGAATTCTCAAAACAGTTTTTTGTTTACTAGATAATTTATTTTCAGACTGAACAGAATTTATTTTGCTTGCTATTTTATCCAGTTCTGAATAGAGGTTTGGGTTAACAAATTTTCTTAACAATATTCTAAACTTCAAATCTTCAAATCTAATACATTCAAAGAACTTGAACAAAATATTTAAGAGTCCCACACTAAAATGACTTAGCAAATTCAAATTTGATAAATATAAATTATCACCTATCACTAATTTGAGGAGTTGGTCACGCAGTAAGTTGAAGCATTGCTTTTCATACATATCAAAAGTCTCTTCACAGCTTTCATTGGGAAATAATAAGTAATGTGTGTGTGAATCACCATCACACATGTCTCTGTGACCTGCAGCAAGGTCATCTATTGAAACCATCCTCTTTTGGTCATTAAAAATAATCATTCTAAAATCTTCATCCGTTACAATCTTCAAATACAATTTTAAATTTGGTGAGTAAATAAATTTGGAACTGTTAACAATAGATACAGGCGTCCCAATAATAAATTCAAGCTCAAGTGATTTATCTTGCATATCACTGCTGTGAAAGCAAGTGCCACATGTTTGTAAAGATCCATAGCTCATGAAATTTTGTCTTTGCTCCATTATATTTCTTTCCATAGTTATTTTTAACTCTTCCACTTTTTCAAAAGGTGTCATCATGTGGTACTGCACTCTTTTCGCGTAGGAACCTTGATTAAACTTAGGGTTCAAGCTAATAAAACTGACAGATGTAACCTCCGTGTCACTCTTTAATATTCTTTGGGAAGGATCAATTTGTCTAATTTGGTAATAATCAATAAATTTCTGAGACACATACTCCTTGTCCTTTTGAAGATGTTTATAAGTCATGTTTTTCTGTTGAAATGTGTCTAAATTGTTATTAATCACTTGGCATTGAAAATTACTAAACATGTGTGCACACAAGAAAATATTTTGTAAAAATTCTGCCGGGAGCTTATATTGGGGAAACAAAGTTTTCTCTGTGTATATATCAGTACCGTAAGCAGGTTGTAACATCGGCATGTAGTATTGTAATAGAGTACTTCCTTTATACTTGAGACAAACCACATACACCTCAGAGTTTCCTACTTTGGATGTAACAGGTTTAAATACAATAACTTCCTCAAAAAAGTGATCCAATAAATACAGCAGGTTGATTGTAGAGTGTTCAAACAGGGTGAATAACTTAAATACAAATGTCCCATCTGAAATAAAGTCAAGATATTAGAATTTTGATAATTGTGTCAGAATATCTACAATGAAAGACCTGAAACTCGAAAAATTTTATGCTAGTATTGTAACTATGAAAAGAATCAAATTATTGATGGTTTTACCACCATGTAAAATAAATTGTGAAAGACATAATAAATTTGAATATTAACCATCTTTTTTTGTAGTCCCATTGGTTGTACTAATGATGGGACTACAGAAAATTTAATTAACTGTAAAACTTCATGGACAACTTCTTTTACTTCTATTTTCATCATTATCCATAGTCCCATCAATTAATAGTGTTGTTTATTTAAAATCTTATAAGATTTTTATAATATACAATGTGAAAATATGTCACAACAATTTTATCTCCTTTGGAAAAATATATTATATACTAGCGAGGTAGACAAATTGTTTATGAATAATTCCAATAATATTTTTTACTGGAGCACTCTCCAGCTTTAAAACTATCTCTGTGCAAAAATCCCCTCTTACTCTGTTTTGGGGTGAGGGAAAGACAAACAAACACACTCTAGAGTTATAATATAAGAGGTCCTACCTTCACTTAGTGCTTGTAGAGCAGTAACAACTTCACAATAGTGGAGGGGGGAGGTGATTTCTTCTTGATTCTCCGGGTTCTCCATGCAGTCTATAGAGCCGTCTGCTGTCACCAACATTACCTACAATATCACTACATATTATAAAACATAGTTCCCCGCTGTGTCTGTCTGTGACCTTTTTATGCAAAAAGTACTGAACGGATTCTGTTGCAGTTTTCACTATTAGCTAGGTAGATTCACCAGGAAGGTTTACAAGTATTAAACATGAATCTATAATGTTTAGGAGCTACTAACAGTATAAATGAATCAAGTCTGGAGAAAAAGTTAGACCCACAGTGAATTTTCATGACTTATGCTGTCTAATAGGGGTGTAGACAATTTTTTTTAAATACTTTTAAATTATAGCTGTAAGGTTTACTATACGTAATAAAATAACTAGATTTTTTTAAATTTATATTTTTATTAAAAAAATCATGTTTTTAATTTTGTTTTTCAAGTTCCAGCGAAAACGTTGATGACGTCACGTTTTAGTAAAACAACAAAATATTGGTCACAGATTATATAAAATAACAAGGAAATAACTTAGTCACTCACAGATTGACAGACAGTTATTATAACATAGTTAGTAGTCTGTGTGACATTTAGGAAATCGTGACGTCACTTTCCGTTTGCAGTCACGTGATCGGAAGTATGAATTTATGATTTTTCTTTTGGTTATAAAAAAAAGTACAACAATTAAACAAATAAATAAACATTATTTTCAGTGATTATACGTTATAGCCTATATAAAAAATATTATTGTGTATTTATTTGCTTTCACTGTCTACACCCCCATTCATCAGTGATGTAGGAAAGAATTGTACAGAATAAAATGATCTAAAAAACAGTTCATGGTATCATACATCTATCTCTAATAGATAAATAGTTATAAGTGTATTTGTGTAGGTTTTCAAATTGTTGTAAACTCATATTGTATATATGTGAAGTTGGGGGGCGGGGTTTCTAATAATATCTAATTGGTTACTATACACAGACTACGACAAAATAATTAGCAATTGATTGAACATTCATTATTAAGATATTTGCCTCTCCTATTTTCTTATTCTCTAAAAAGTAAATAAATATAACCTTTCCCAATTTCTTAACATTATCAATAATAGCTTGAGAATTTTCCCAATCCATTATGTTGCCAGTTTCATCTACTCCAAAGTCCCAATGATCCAATGTGTGGAATATAAAACGGTCATCACAGATCATGGTTGATGGTGAATTTCCCTCGTGATATGGGTTCAAAGTATTGGCTCTCCAATTCCACTGAAATTCAGAAATAAGTATTTCTGTTGTATGTTAATTCTATATTTGCTAAACTGATGTTTTTATATCAGTGAAATGTCAATAGGAAGGACTGAAATAAGCATGAAAATAATTAAAAATATTCTTGGACTAATGCAGATTTTTGAAGTAAGGTCACTAAAAAATGTTGTTAGCAACAGAGATATGGAATAGGGAGGGTGAATTAATTATATTTGACAAGTCAATGCTATACTACACTTTCAGAAATAGTGATATACCTCATTGCTGAACCAATTTTCATTGGATTCATCTCAAAGTATAGAGTAGAATGTCACTATACCACCCCAACTATTAATATGTCAATAGTTTTACTTTGAGATGAAATTACAAACAAACACACTTTCTCTTTTATAAAATTTGCATAGACAGTAGGTATATAGAACTATGGCCTCAACTATTCTTTAATTACTACAAGTCTACAGAAATATGCAAGTACCTTCCTATTATGAAACTATTACAAGAAATAATAATATCCTTGATCTCCAAAATAATTATTTACATAAGTTTATTTTTAATCATAAGTTTAATCAAACTTCTGCTGAATAAACAATTTGAATTTATTATACACATAATAGTCTGAAATAATGTTTACCTCAATGTCTTCATAGTGAGTGTTCAGATAATGATTCAAAGCTGCAACAAATGCTCCCGGAGCTTCACAGAGATGTAATGAAATAAGTTTGTTCTCTTGTATGGCAGACTTAGGGATTATATTATATTTATTTGCACATTCATAAAATTTTGTCCAAGCTTGAGTTAAAAACTCTGGATTAATTTGATCTCTTATCATCTTGTTGATATGTCCGGACGGGTTCCTCTTTCTGGTATGTGCACTCCATTCATCTAAATCTAAATTGTTCAGTTTATTTTTGGTTTTATTCAGGTGGTCCTTTATCTTTTGAAGTTTTTTGATTTGCCAAGGTTTACGAACAAAACATTCTGTAGGACAAGGAAGGTCCCATTGTGGATCATATATTAATTTATGTTGCTTTTTAAATAAACTACCGACCAGATTATCATATTCTTCAATGTGTTTTCTTTTACTGTGCGATGGTGGATCAGAATATAAATTGGTATTACTGCTCATGTTTTGTCTTATTATCAGAAAGCGAACTCAACATAAATGTTATTTTAATCACAAACTATATAATTATGTAGGAATATTGATTTTAATTTAAAATCATAGATTAGAGTAGTTTAAAATATCACACGAAAACTACCCATACGCAATTTTAAATTTTTTTTTTTTTTTTTTTTTTTTTTTTTTTTATTGGATGGCAATTGTACTAAGATAAGTACATTTCTGCCAGTGTCACGTCGTTATTCAGTTACATTTATCTGTCGAAATTTAGTATCGAAACTTTCAGGAATCTGAAATAAATAATACAATACTACTTCTATATTTACAACTAAATTAATTAAAACTATTTACATACACAAAAAAAAATTATTCAACATTAAAATAATATTTAAATTAAATAATTCATGACTAAATACAACTTAAGATAGGAACAATGAAATTGATACATAACTGAAACTAACAAATTATTTAATAAGAATGATAATAAATAAACATAAAGCTTTATTTAAAATATAGATAGACTTATATTTTTATGTTATTATCCGATAAAAATTTAGATATGCATGATATTATGAAAATATTAGAATTCATCATAATATGTAGAAGACTCACTATGTTGATGGGAAACTGAATATTGTTACTTAATAAAGATTTCATAAAATTATCCCGATTATATAATTCACATGAAAAAAAAAGATGGTTAGCATCTCCAATATCCAGCCCACATTCACAAATTGATGAATCTTTGATGTGAATTTTATTGAGATGAACAGGAAGACAGGTATGACCCAAGCGTAATCTACTAATTGAAGATGTTATACTTCTAGAATAATGAATTTTAAAAAACCAGGGTTTTTAAATAATCAATAATCCAATTCCAACCAAAAAAAACCCACAGAGGAGCAAGCAAAAGCAAAAAGTCAGTCCGTGTTCTCTCTCAGTGACCGGTCCCACAGAGCAAGGCACCTGACAGATAGCTATCTTTTTTACTCTTATGGTTGTTTTCTTGTTGTCAAAATGAAACAACACTACTTTTGTCATGATGACATATAGATTGTGCGTACACTGTTTTACAAATCTAGGTGATGGTGTAAAATGAACACGCAAAATATCGATATCGATAAATTAGTTAAAAATAAATAAAATAAATTGTCTGTCTATGTCTATATCTACATTCTACACTAAATATTATAAAGAGAAAAGATTCGTATTTTTGTTTGTACTTAATGAATAAACTCAAAAACTACTGGATCGATTTAAAATAATACTTATTTCACCAGTGCTATGCTATATTATCACTAAAGACCGATTTAGACGGTTCTAGTGGTTAGTAGAGTGCGTTAGGATAGTACATTAGTTGAAACATGTAAACGGTAGTTTCCAGTACTCGTACTAGTACGTTCCACTCGCCTTTCAACTAGAATCAAATAGAATCGCTTTTTATTTTTGTTTCAAGTGACACCCTCCCGCGCCCGCTCAACCCCCCGCGCGTTCCTGACTCGCTACTCGCTGTAGTCTAAACGGTCAGTTTTAGTAACTTGCACAAGTTGACAAGGAGAGTTATGTGTGTTTTGACCTACAAAATGGCAATCTACTGGAAGAAGTATAAACGTCACTGGAAACCTACTAATGCACTGGCATACCAGTGCCACCTACGCACTCTACTAAACACTAGTAACGTCTAAATCGGCCTTTAGTAACATAGGCTATATTTTATACTAGCGGCTTGCCCCGACTTGTATAATCTATATTATGGTACCAATGTAACAACTAGAGAGTTGAACCTAGGTACTCCAAAGGTCACAAAAGGAAAGTAGGTTCAGTATCTTTTGATGTAGTGGTGTTGCTCTGATTTGTCGACATGGACCTGTAAGACATCTCAAGGTTGGCGGTCTGGGTGCTATTGTATGAGGGAAGAGAATAATAAGGCAGACAGATATAAATATAAACAATGTATTATACAAAATCCTAACTATTGACCTACCTATATAAAAACCTACCAATTTTATTATCTAAATCCTAACTATCTATTTAAACAGAAGCTATATATACAATGTGGAGATTTGATCCTAATTTATGAGAACATTGTACTGAGAAATTAAAATATCAAAACATTAAAACAACAACCTCTTTAATAAATATCCGCAAAATCCCTATACATTCATCTTGAACTTGCCATAAATTCCCACACCTTGGCTTTCATGTTAGTGAAATTGTAGTAGAAGGGATATTATTGACCTTTGAAAATCACAGGTTTTCTCAAAAACGACCGAACTTTATCTTTGGATATTTCAATTTTTTTTTGTAATATAATGAATTCTTATAATTAAATATGTTTTAATTTATTTTTAGTAATCTTCTTTTAGCTAAATTCTGAAGACGTACAATTTCCTTTTCAAGCTTATCAATGTGACTCTTGTCGACATCTCTGCAGAATCCAAAAACCGCAGGGCATGGAGTTGAAGTAGTCAAAATACATTGATAATATTATAAAGAGGAAAGATTTGTATTTTTGTGTGTACGTTTGTAATGAATAAACTCAAAAACTACTGTGCCGATTTCAAAAATTATTTCACCATTGGAAAGCTACATTCACCCTGAGTGACATAGGCTATATTCTATTTTCAAAAAAATTAGGGATCCTTACTAAAACTTCAATAATGTAACCCAAGGTGTAAAAAATGACCTAATAAATTCCTTACATCGCGTGCGCTGCGAAAACTATTGATGATAGAACAAAATAATGTACTACGACTTTGCAGAACACATCATTAACTACAAAAAGTGTCGCGATAGCATATGTCTAACTATAATAGTTAAGTCACAATAAGTGTTCTTTTATTTCAAAAATTTAATTAAAAAGCCGCCGCTAAAAAAGGCTCTTTATTTGTACCTTGCTATTAATCCTTATAGGGGTAGGGGTAGGTATAGGGTATATTTTATTTTGTTCGTAAATATCCACGGGCGAAGCCGGGGGCGGAATGCTAGTGGTTTATAATAAACAAGAAATAGTCTGATAAATGACTGATTAAGCTCATTAAAAAATATTTAATTTGATTAGCGAATATTAAAAAAAGACGTTCACTCATAAAATAATGACTACTCTACATATTTTCCAGGAAGTCGAGTCATTATTTTATGAGTGAACGTCATAGATATAAACAAAAGATGCGTTACCGTGGTGAAAAAACAATTGCATAAACGGGCCTCGACTTGATGACTTATCAACAGCGATGTACAGTCGAACCGTCTGTATTGTCACTCTACTTGGAATTATTAAATTAAAATATGTAGTTAATTTTTTTTTTATCCTTTGGGTGGGAAATGAAGTTTCATAATGTAATGAAACAACTATTACATATCATAAAGAAAATTTATTAAGTATTCGCCGAGCAACAAATATAATATATATATTTATTCTTAATTAAGAATTTATATTCTTAATTATATTAGTTATTCTTAATTATTTTCCTTCAAACAAAGATAGTTTATTTCGTTTTTGTCTTTTTGAAACCATTGATATACTAGGATTATTTTTATGCAGATAATGAATTCTTACGTCACAATATTTATCAATTATAGCCCTTAATAAGTGAGTTCGGTGGTTAAAATGTGACAGGTTGATCTTGTGAGTGTTCTATCAAGGTTGTGAATATGTTGGAATTTGTAAACGATTTTATTACACTTATTTTCAATTTTATTATTTTACTTTCGACAACAAAATATTGACATTCTAAACTAAATAATTTAATTGTAGATTCTGTTTTAGACAATTTTTATATAGGTAAGTCATAACTCGGATAGCACAAGCCACCCAGTATTATAAGTTTTTAAAAAACTTTTCATTTGTCACGAATTCAGTAACACATACCTCACATTTGATTGTTTTAATCAACGCCCGAGCTACCCAGCCCGATATATATCCTACTATTTGATCTGCACTAATTGATAAATGATCGCTAAATTTTCTTCATCGAATAAATTTCGTTCAAGAGTACCTATGGTTAATAGTGTTACGGCTGATGAACATGTAAGAATGGGAACATTATCCAGCGGTATACAGTTTCCTGACAGAGATGACCGCAATTCGAAATGCCCAAGTGCCTTTTTATAAATTCCTTGAATTTGGCGAAAATATTATTATTACATATTATATCAAAGCCCAGCGCAGCAGCTAGTTTCTAATAAAATAATAATAATAACGAAGTCATGGACTACTTAGATTGATATACCACTTTATAAAATAAATAGATGAACAAATAATCTAAACAGAAATTTCATTTCAAATCAACGTTACATAAGTAGAGCATACTTTCGACCAAACCGATTGTACAGTTTTGGTGAGATAAAGCGGCCATGTTAAATTATTAATTAATCTATATTTATATTAATATATATTAATTTTTAAAATATATCAAATTAAATCTATTCGTTACTACTTATGAGTGAAAAGTGATTCCATCATTTTTGTTTTTTGTAGTAGAGTTATTCGTAGACCCTATGAATGCCCAAGAACGCATATTTGGTAAAAAACTTTGATTTTTTGTAGCACAACAACGCGACGCAAGGACTTACTATGGACTGACTCGTGTAAATTTTAAAGTGTGGTGGACACCACACTTTTGGCGGACCACGCGTAGAGGCGCTATAACACATCTTCCTATTTGCTTATATCTATGGTGAACGTCTTTTTTTAATATTCACTAATTAAATTAAATATTTTTGAATCAGTCGTTTATCAGACTATTTCTTGTTTATTATAAATGTGCACGCGGCCTGCCTTCAATGTTAGAAGACGTAGGGTCAAGCACGATACAAGGTTTTCCAGAGAGGGTTTATAAATGAAACACGCAGTTCAAGTTTTAACAAAAAGAATCTGACAGCTGTTATCGTGTTGATCTAATTGGATTCTAACTGGTTTCAAAATGGACTGTATAGCAAAACTGTATGCGAGCGATACGTGCGACTGTGTCAGAGGCCAGAATGCAACTAAAAAGACGGTTCGACTCCCCGCGCCATACAACATAGCGGGGAGGCGGCGGCAGGGTCGCGCTCGCATACATCGCTCCTGTTGAACCAATGTCGAGTCTATGTAGTAAGCAAAGAGTAACAATAACAAAGATCACCCCAGACCGGATAAACTCGGACGGTTTCGGTTTCCGCTCGGCAAGATCATTGTTAGCGACTTCGTACGTCAAAACCAAGTAGACCAACAGATAAAACCTCAGATCAACTCATTTATTTACTGAATACTAAATAAATAAAGTTTCGATACTAAATTTCGACAGATAAATGTAACTGAATAACGACGTGACACTGGCAGAAATGTACTTATCTTAGTACAATTGCCATCCAATAAAAAAAAAAAAAAAAAAAATTTACTGAATCTACCGCCACATCGGAAAACTCACACGGGAGAAGATGTGGCAAGAAACTCCCGTGCGTTCACAATCTATTCAATCATAAATCAATAAATCATAATATGCACATAAATTATGATTAGAGCAAGTCACAAGTCATACAATTTATACGTATGCGTTAATACAAAACAACAGCGTAAATAAGTTCCCCGGTTTTCAATTATTACAAGCTGGTCAGAAGGGAATCCAGACTAGAACTTGTTCAAACTGCCTCAGTGCTCGTGTCTTCAACAATTTAAAAGACTCCGCCTCTGACATGCTACGCCAGAAGTTAGGATTTAAACACTCTGGAAGCCTGAACACTTATTGCCTACCAACCTCAAAAATTTGAGTTAATGAGGGAAGATCTATACTTTAATGTGATAATTATTACATTTAGTATTATATTTTTATGACTTTTGTGAGTTACAATGACATTCCACATAATATACGTTATAAAATGACATTGTAACTCAGACATACAATCCTACACTGTGTGTTAATATTTAGTTTATAAAATAAAAAAAAAATTGTATGTCTGAAATTCTTCCTTGTCGGTTCACTCTTGACAGAGCGGTCGGTGGTCTTCATGTTGCAGCAAGATTTCGGGCAGCCGTGATTCGTCTCACGATGCGGCGCCACCCCTCTCTGTCGGCTGTGACACGTGTCAATGGGCCGCCCACCGCAGATTTAATTTGGTCGGTCCATCGCATGGGTGATCTGCCGCGTGTTCTTGTGCCCTCGACCCTACCTTGCACGACAAGGCGCTCTATGAAGTCGTTGTCCCGCCGCGACACGTGTCCAAAGAATTGGAGTATCCTAGTCTGGACTATGGCCGATAAACGCTGCCTGACGTCAAGTTCCTGAAGTATCGATACATTGGTGCGAAATTCCGTCCACGACACTCCAAGCATTTTCCTCCAGCACCACATTTCCAGGGCGTCTATTTTCTTCTCAACTTCTCTCAGCGCCCATGTCTCAGCAGCGTACAGGAATATGGGGAACACTAGTGACCGGACGAGTCGTGTTTTTGTAGCTTTGGTGATATTGCGATTCTTCCAGACTTTCCTCAGCTTGTCCATAGCAGACCTAGTTATGGCCATGCGCCGCTTAACTTCGTCCACGCAGCCACCGTTGTTTGAGATCAGCGCTCCTAGGTAGATGTATGACTAAACGACATCACAATCCTCCAGTTGTGTGATTTAACAGTAAATCTATCAGTATGGAGTTTGGTTTGGACAAATATGTGATCATACATGTAAAGCGAGGAGTGATTACCGGAATCTGAGAGTACACAACTCACAGAGTCTGTAAGACTTGGTTCACTCTCTGCAAACGAAACCTACAAGTATTTGGGTATGTCACAGGCAATAGCAATCAATGAGACGACATGAAACAGTCTTTGAAGGAGCGCTTCTATGGCCGCCTGAAAAAAGTACCGAATAGTCTTCTATCAGGCGGAAATAAAGTGCGTGCCTTTAATGGTTGGGTCATGCCTGTCTTTTTGTATTCCTTTGGCATACTCAAGTGGACTCAAACTGAACTGGACGCCCTGGACAGACGAGTTCGGACACTATTGACCGCATATCGTATGCACCACCCACGCTCATCTGTAATGAGACTGTACATGTGGAGGTCGTGGCTTTCTCAACGCTAAGACTCTCCACAATCGTGAGGTATACAGTCTCAGAGAATATTTTCTCAACAGTGAGGGTGTGACGCATGGAGATGTGGTCAAGGTAGACAAGGGCTTTACCCCGTTATCCTTGGCTAAAGAGAACTAGCACAAACCTGTAATACTGAGTAACAATGAGCGCAAGGAGGTATGGCTGAGCAAGGAGTTACACGGAAGGTTCTACAAGGCTATTCATGGTTCTGATGTAGACGTTTTGACTTCCGTATCCTGGCTATGTGATCTCTTTGGAGAAACCGAAGGTTCTACCTGTGCAATTATGGACGAAGTTGTCAAGACGAATAACTACCGGAAATACAATATAATGAAGGACGGCACGGCTGACATCTGTCGAGCATGCCACCGTCCCGGAGAGTCAATCAGACATGTTATTTCCGGTTGTTCTCGTCTTGCCAAGGCGAGTACTTGCACAGGCATAACCAAGTAGCCAGGATTATACACCAAAAACTTGCTTTGAGATACAACCTTGTAGTCACGGAAGTACCCTATTACATATATGTGCCTGAACCAGTTCTTGAAAGATAGATCTACTGGGATCGATCTATAATCACAGACAGAACTATTGTTGCCAATAAGCCTGATATTGTGTTGGTAGGTCGATCAGTGCGCCTTGCAATGATAATCAATGTCACTATAACACATGACGACAATCTTATGAAAGCTGAGAAAGATAAACAATCAAAATGTCTTGACTTGGCTCACGAGATTATCGACATGTGGAATGTGACGTCGGCGATCATTGTACCGATAGTCGTGACGGTCAATGGTCTTTTTGCCTTAGGGCCAGATCCAGAAGGAAGTACGGCACGTATTGTGAGGAGGTTCCTCTCTCTGCAGCCCTAACCACCGGTAGTTTGGGTTTGGTTAATAGAAAGAAATTAAATGAAATAAAGAGTATAATAATAATTAAAAAAATAATAAACTTTATAAACCAATCCATTTAGCACTTTAAAACAATAGCCAGAATTTTATTTAATTTTATCTCAGCAATAGTCCAGGCACCTGAGGAGCCTGTCTGTGAGCGCATTGTATTTGATGCATTCAGAGATAGGTCCGGCGGTGCCAGTCACAACACTTTAGATTAGATTAAACCCTTAAGGCCTCTACGTGTTGGACCTATGCAAGCCTTACAAAGCCTTATGCCCGTGAATTCAATAATCGCAACTTATGTTACAATCTTTGTACCAAATATTTTTATTCTGTATTCAAGAATGAAAACATTGTAACTAACTTTACGATGTAACTTTAAGTTTAAAAAAATAATAATTTCCAAGGTCAAAGAGTGTATCTTATATTACAATTTTTGTAATGCAATATTAATAACGATAGGCATAAACAATGTGTAACTAAATATACCCTTTTAGTACCTGCAGTTAACTCTGACTTACAATCTTTTTACACTAAACAAAATCTGAACGCAAAGGAATTTAGACACAGGGGTAAGCGCAAAAAAAAATAGATTTTTTGTTTAGCAAGAATATAATTGTAACTCAAAATCACAAAAAAGTGAGTTACAATGTTCTTCCTTGCAGGTGTCGACAATGGTTCTAATGGCTACAGATTTGACGGGTTGCTATGTACGCAATTATGTACGCTTGTTAGGAAATATAGCTCATTCTATAGTCATTGTTCTTAGGACCGGTCCTAGCTCTGTGCTTGTCGTTCCACCTAAGCCTTTAGTTAGGTTCAAAAAAGTTCTGTCTTGTCAATAATTCCTACTCTATATAGTCTGTGGTTGATATCAATCAAGCAACTTCAAGCCATCAATCAAGCAATCACAGAGTTTTAAGTAAAGTTTTAATTAATTTAGTTGTAAATATAGAAGTAGTATTGTATTATTTATTTCAGATTCCTGAAAGTTTCGATACTAAATTTCGACAGATAAATGTAACTGAATAACGACGTGACACTGGCAGAAATGTACTTATCTTAGTACAATTGCCATCCAATAAAAATAAAAAAAAAAAAAAAACAGTGTTTACTTGCTCTGTGTCACAGAAATAGTTTTAATTAATTTAGTTGTAAATATAGAAGTAGTATTGTATTATTTATTTCAGATTCCTGAAAGTTTCGATACTAAATTTCGACAGATAAATGTAACTGAATAACGACGTGACACTGGCAGAAATGTACTTATCTTAGTACAATTGCCATCCAATAAAAAAAAAAAAAAAAAAAAAACAAATAATCAATCGAGTTGTGTTACACCAAACAAAGGTTATTTTTACGAATTCGAAAGATATATTAATATTTAGCTTAGTGGCAATAGTGGCTACTGGCTATAATATAAATAAGTAGGTACACAATACACCTTTAGTATTAATTTTTCATTATAAAAGATATTTTCCAAGTTTCAAAGTACTACAACAAATAACCAAAACAATTGAACACGACGTCATCAACTTTCCAATAACTAACAGTTTTATTACATTATTGAAATAAAAGTAGGTAATGTAATTAAATTTATAATTAGTGGGATCTAAGAAGTACTATAATAACTAAGTATTACTTATTTGTTTCAACTAAAAAGAAGTAACTTTGTAACTCAGCTTGGCAACTTGACTTTACTTATTACCTACCTAGATCAACTATTTGTTTTTATTTATATGCACAATGAATGAAGGATACTCACGATCTAAGAATGATGAACGTAAAGAAGACAATCCTCCTTTCTCAAGACTCTTTGTTGTATGCAGTAAACTTTTAACAAACAGTGATTTGGATAAAGCGTTCAGGATTTATGGAGAAATTGAAAATCTATACATGCCTTATGACCGTGCTACTGGTGCAACAAAAGGTATAGCATTTATAAAGTATTACAAAACATCACATGCAGCACAGGCCATGAAAGATATGCATGGTCGAACAATGGGGCCAGATCATAAATCAATTAAAGTATTGCTTGCATCAAATAAAGAAGACAATGATCACATAAAAGAGGAAAACATCAAGCGACTGTTCATAGTTTGCTGTAAAACAAGTACAGAATCAGAACTCAATGAAATATTTTCATCATATGGGGAAGTAGACTCAGTTTTTTTAATGAAAGACAAAGTTACTGCAGAAAATAGAGGTTTAGCATTTATCAATTTTAAAGATTTCTTAGGTGCTGCACAGGCTTATGATCAATGTGATAAAAAGTTCAAAGCAGTGTTTGCTAAACCTCATATTGATTTAAAACGCAGCAGAACTGTTGCAGAGTCTGGTACAGCCACTAACATCAGAAGCTCTAATTATAATAAAGTACAAGTGATGTGCAGTCCGCGCCTGTCCCAACAACACATTGAAAAATTGTTCAACATTGTACCAGGCATGGAGTCTGTAACATATGGAGTTGACAATTATGCAGGTTTCGGGAAGGGAATTGTAACTTACAAAAGCTCAGATTATGCAGCCCATGCTGTGGAAAAATTGAATGATTTGGAATATCCCTTAGGCGAAAGGCTAACAGTGACCCCTGATTATAATGTGTTGTCAAAATTAGCCAAAAATTTAAGCTCTATGGTTCAAAGTTTTAGTGATGTGATGAGTTCTGGGAGAAGTTTAAAATCTGATGACCTCATGATATTAGCTGATGCAATGTCTCAGGCTTCTACAATGATAAAGTGTGCCACTGACGGTTCTACCAGTGAACATGCTCCTGATAGGCATGATTATCAATACTGCAATGTTAAGTTACCCCCACCATTACCATTGGCAGAAAAAGACAGTTCTGTAGCTAAAAGGTGTTATGTTGTATACAAACCTAGCCCACCACCGATGCATGTATTGACAGACATATTTTGTAGATTTGGAGATCTAATCCATATCTACACTTCACCACACAAACCATTTGGCTATGTTAAGTATGCATCAGAATCTGCAGCTCATGAAGCAATCAAAGTATTAAACGGGGCGACAGTGGATGGTGTTTTTTTAAAAGTCATGGAGGCACAAGATGTAAGAAGGGACTGCTCGAGTGATGATGAAAGGTGTAAAAGACTTAAACTTGACAAAAATGATAAATGATGACATTGTGTGAATTTTAGTTTTATTCAAGCAATAAAAACTTTACATAATATACAGACTTTTTATATGAGTATGACTTACAATATCTACGTAACATGTAACTGACTCCATTAAACTTTATGACAACTACTTTAATTAACACTTTACTTGTAAGTTTATGAATTGGTTAACAGTAAATGATGGGCGTCAGTGGTTAAGACTTCTGGTATTAACAAACAACAACACTCAAGTGGCTTTTCCATCTAAATATACCTCAACAGAACTGGCCACTTGTTAGGTATAGCCTCACAAATACCATCGGCTAAAAGGGAGCTGTAAGGCAAAATCAATTAGAACTGAATGTATAACATTTGAATATTTATATTATGGATGCTGTGTGGACAACTATAACATAGGTTTATTATTTTTTGGACCCCTAAGGTCGAGACACAAGGTTCCTTTTTTAAACTTGTTTTATTTAGTATACAAACTTTGCATGACTTTTTAATAATTGCTTAATAACATGATTATTAGTTCTACAAAAGTAAAATAGGTTAAATATTAGTATGCAAAATTGTAATAATAATGGCTTTTAAGAATTTTAAATGACAACTTATATAAAAAAGACATGCAAATACTGTTTACCAAATAAGACAAGTCAAAAATAATATTGACTACACTTTTTTTGAATATGCATAAACTAATTCATTAGATTTGGTGAGAATGTCCTCTATTACTGGACCATAGTCAAATGTGATGCCATCATTTGAACAGTCTTTGCTTGTCCACTTCTCCTTACAGTCTGCAAAGGAAGTCTGCACTTTTATCATCTGAAACATTAATAATTATAATTAACACAAACACAAATCTTCAATCTTTATATAGGTACTGGCAATTAACTTGAATATATGTTATGTTATATACAGTAGATGACATATATTCAAGTTAATTGCCGGGAATTATACCTTGTGGTGTGGCCAGAAACACCTGTGACTTTTTGCCAGCTGTCCATATTAAACAGAACAGGTGAAAAGCCTGTTGCTGCACTTAATAGACCTAGAAGTGTCACTTGTTTAACAGACAAGTAATTCTGTTATTATAGAAGTACAAACCCCATCTTTACATGTCCTCTGAAGCCCATTAAATCCTACTAATATCATAAATGAGAAAGTTTGTGAGGATGGATGTTTGTTACTCCTTCACGCAAAAACTACTGTATGGATTTTTATGAAACTACAATGTTATAGCCTATACATCACAATATCACATAGGTTATAATAGACAAAAAATAGTCTGCGGTGGCATACCATATTGTACCCATGCTATAGTCTTAAATAAAATTTATTTAACACAGTGAGATTTGAACCTGGGTTTCAAGTCCAGCGCTCTAACAATAAATTGACTCGTTAATTATAGAAATATAATATGTACTTACATTGGTAAATGATTCTACATTATCTATTAATTTTATAAACTGTCCTTCTACAATCAAATCCCTTTTAAAAGCACTATTGTCCAATTTTATTGTATTGAAATGATTAGTGCATTGTTTCATGGTATTTAAATCATTAGCATATTCTTGCAAATTTAGACTTGACTTGGGGCCATCTATGCTTATTCTAAGGTTGCTTTGTAAGTCTATTTCGGCATTGGAACTAATTCCTTCTATATAAGCTTTCAATTTTTTCTGAATTTCATTCAGGTTAAGCGATTCATTATCTTCCATGTCTGGAAGCAATAGGCTACAATTAGAATTTAATAATTTTGAAATATCATAGTCTTCTTGTGATTCCTTTGGTTGATCGCTTGTAAAGTCATTCTTAATAGCAACATTGTAAATTGTTTTAAGTTCTTTTATAACCATTTTGGAGTGTTCTAATTTAGTATTAGTCTCGTTAATCATTGTATCCATGTCTTTCACGTGATCCATAAACTGAGAAAACGCATTCTTAACTTCTTCATTCATTTTAAAATAAATGGAATATTATGAAATTTCTGAAAATTAAAATGCAAAACAAAATAAATAACGAACTGGCGGCGGTCGGCGGAAGCGGAAGTCAGAAGTGAGAAGTGAAGCGAAGCGTCGCGATTACTGTTGTGACAGCTGTGAGATGACAGACTGACAATCATTTTTTTTATTTTTCTAGGTTTTCATTGGCATGGGTCTAATTAAACACGCGATGATATTCAAAAATTATAAGCGCCTTTGAGACAATCAAGCAATTTGCGACTCAAACACGTTTCTTCGGCGACTTCGGCGTAGCTAATGTTTGCACTCGTTCATTGAAAACAACTGTGTGTTCTTGATGTTATTAGAATACAGCTAATATTTGACTAAAATGGGGTGATCGATATTGGCGTGTTGATCCGTCCGGGAAAAAGGGAACAAGAGAAGGGAAGAGCCAAGGCTGGTAACTTTCGCTTTTTAACCGAACTTCAAAAAAGAAGGAAGGAGGATCTTTGTTAGTAGCTGAGGGAAGCAGGCCAAAATATTTTTGACGCCGACCCAAGTTGAAGTACCCGAAAAGCTTTCGAAAAGTGACAATCAACGTGCGCGCCTAGGACCAAGACGTCTAGGTGCGCGCACTACCGCTCTGTGGTTGGACACTGACTGAACGTTGAAGTTGATTGATTGAATGGCGAATAACTTGCGATTAATAATAATGTTTAATTTCATTGATTTTGACTTAAGAATACTACAAAACTGAAGACGTAATCTTATTCGTTTAACATGAAGAATTTACATAAAGAGATTAAATTTTACTTGAATATGAAATACTGAAGACGAGGCTGCATGGATTTTTCTTTTGCCTATCCCAGAAAGGGATGAATTAAAAAATAAATAAATAATAATGTTATTTGGTTTGGTAATTTGGGTGGGTTTTCTCACAGAGCAAGTAAAGGTTTTCTAACCTAATTTGCAACCTAATTTGTTTGTTTTCTGTTTTTATTAATTTATATAGTTGTAAAAATGGTGCGAAAATTAAAATATCACGAACAGAAACTACTAAAAAAGGTTGATTTCATTTCTTGGAAAGTTGACAATAATTTACATGAAGTAAAGGTGATGAAAAAGTTCTATATACAGAAACGTGAAGATTACACAAAGTATGTAAGCTAAACAAAATGTTATGTCTGTTATTAATTTGTCACAGTGTTATACATTATTTATTATGTCTGCCCTAGGTACAATAAATTATCAAGAGAAATTCGGGAGTTGGCTAATAAAGTAAAAGATTTAGATGCAAGTACTGATTTCCGGACAGAAGTCAGTGCACAATTATTAGAAAAACTATATCAAATGGGACTTATACCTACTCGATGGGACTTAGCCTTGGCTTCTAACATATCAGCTAGTTCTTTTTGCAGAAGAAGATTACCTGTAGTTATGACCAGAAGTAAGTATAAAATACATGGTTTTTTTTTTGAAATTATGATAATACATACAAGTATTACTAACATAAAATTATTTTAGATAGAATGTCTGAGAATTTGAAAGAAGCTACAAAACTTATAGAGCAAGGTCACATTCGAGTTGGTCCAGAAGTTGTCAAAGATCCTGCATTCCTTGTTACACGATCTCTAGAAGACTTTGTCACATGGGTTGATAGTTCAGCAATCAGGAAACATGTTCTGGAGTACAATGACATGGTAATTTTTTTTACATTCATTTTCTTTATATTATTTGTTTTTTTTTATCATTCACCAGCCCCAGGGTACTCTGCAAAAATCAAGTCTTTCTATTTGGCCTAGGTATGAAATGTTTGAGGCTACTTAATAATTAAATTATAGCATAGTCAAAATGTCATTCAAATTAGGTGCGGTTAAATATGCTGCTGTATAGTTCCCGGTTGGAGTGGAGGAAACGGGGCAGTAAGAAAAAAAGACTTAGAATATTTTTTAACCGTTTTTATATGGACCAACCAACGACTTAGACGAAGCTCGAAAATGCAAAATTTTTTTTTTATTATTTTGAAAAATTTGAAAAAAAGTCCATCGATTTTTTTTACTCCATATAACACCTATTTTGAAATTGAAAATTTTCTTTCTAGCGGTGCGGGGAGTAGTCTAAGAAAGTTTCTGGGACAAAAGTTGCTCCTTGTGACGCCTTTCATCCTATGGCATCATAAAAAATGGGTGTTATATAGAGTAAAAAAAAAATCAATCGAAAATAAAAAAAAACAAAATCATTAAAAATATTTTTGCATTTTCGAGCTTCGTCTAAGTCCCTGGTCCATTTAAAAACGGTTAAAAAATATTCTAAGTCTTTTTTTCTTAGTGTCCCGTTTCTTCCACTCTGACGTAGTTCCCAGCAAATAATATAAACATTTTAAAATTTTGTGCGCAGTACAATGTACGTAGAAAACCTGGAATTCACTGTGAATGTTGCAACTTTGTATGAAAAATTGCAACTGGGCCTCGCTGCGCTTTATCCTGTTACAGAATATGGATATTGCAACAGCGTAACAAAATACGCGCTCACGATCGAAGCTAGCAGCATTTCCTTTTTGAATAGTCCCTTTTTCTTTAAAAATAAAAATCATACTTGCACTTTCCTCTAAATTTGTTAATTAATTTTGTATAATTGTGAATAAAAAAATTATATTTGACAAAAATATATTACTTAAAGTATTTGTACTGCACACTGAATGTTAAAATACTTAAAATATTCAAGTAACTTATACCAATGAGGTTTAATAATACTACCTAACTATATTGGTAACACATAAAATTAATTAGTAAAATTGTATGGAATGTAGATTACAATCAAAAATAAAAGAAAAAGGTAAGTAAACATCCTGCACTGCATTATATTAAAAAAATATTGTTTATATTTATTTTCAGAGAGATGATTTTGAGATGATATAAGATATGATAAGAAGAGAAGATAACTATGGATAATAAATACCAAGTGAAATAAATATTCCATACTAATGATTATGTAATAAATTAAATATTTAAGTACTCTTTTGTTTTTTAAATAAATTTGAAGCCTATTCTGGGAAATGGAAACCACAGGAGTTTCAGTTTGTTGATAACAAACATGAAGCATGAATGAAGGTATCATGTATAAATTAAGAGCAATGAAACCAGTAAACAGCGTGGCTTATTGTCAATATCTCTTGAAAAAGTTGCTAGAGAGATACACTGCACAAAGAATCAATTAAATAATCAAGGATATAAGCTTTGATATAAGGTAGGCCAAGATTCACATACCAGAAACATAAGAAAGAGTGATTCCACAAAAAATTGGTCTTGCAAAAATACACAAAACAGACATTTATGCCCTTTTATTATTATACAAAAACTATTAGAAATAGCAAAATATAGTTAATGTTTTCATTTAATAAAGAATGTTAAATGATCTATAATAAATACATGAAAATAGTACATTAGTAAATATATTAAAACTACTCTAGATGACTCTAGATCGTGTGATGTAAATGTGAGCTATCGTCTAGCTTGTTATGAAAATTGATAGGTCGTAGCTAAAAAATAAAATACGGGGGGGGGGGGGGTTTAGGGGTTAAACGCCGCCGCGAAGAGGGAAACGTCGGCGTCTATCGAATCGTCAGTGATGTCATAGAAAATAGAATAAATATTCGATATGTCAGAAAAGAAATAATGTTATTTAACAAAATATAAGTTGTTATTTTAGTCTGAGTTGTTATTATTCAATGTCTAAAAAAATAAATAAAAAGGGGTCAAGAGCCTAATTGGTAGAGCGTTGTCTTGAAACCGGGAGGTCCTGGGTTCAATTCCCACGCGTTTCCAAAAATAATTACTAGCTTTTCTTTAAGGCGACGCATCATAGCGCAACGAACTCAGTTTTACGCGCGACTTATTTTGTCCATATCTCATTAGAAATACCTACTATTAAAATAGATAAGATAGACCAAAACTCGCGTACCACTTACCAGAAACATGAGAAAGTACGATTTCTCAACAAAACCTGTCTTGCGATAATACACGAAAGTATTACCTACTTATACAAAAACTATTAGAAAAAGCAAGTTTTCTAAAAATATATAAAATCATAAAAGAAAGTCAGTTAGTTACACCATTTATAACTCAAGAACGGCTGTACCGATTTGGCTGAAAATTGGTGGGGAGGTAGCTTAGAGCCAGGAGACGGATATAGGATAGTAGCGGTAGAGGTAGGGGTTGGAGTAGGGGTAGTGGTAGTCGTTGGAGTATGGGTAGTGGTAGTAGTAGTGGTAGTTGTATTTCCACGGACGAAGGAAAGTAAATAGCAGGCAAGCCAACGTTTGGGCAGGACAACGTCTGCCGGGCCCGCTAGTTATCTATGAAATAAATGATATTAATTGTAGGTAGGATTCCACATCCGGTCATGGCGCCGACCGCACGCGTTTTCGGCATGGCGTGATGTGGAATCCGGTTTAATCCCGGCCGCGCTGTGATGGTTGTGATTAGTCAGTGATTAATAAGACATATCACAGTCGGCAGGATAATCTTAGCTACCGATTTATCGGCTTACTATTGCACAAGATTAAACAAACACTAGCGACTGGCAGAATTGCGACGAAAATCAGCACTGTTGCCATATAGGTATCAAAAGAAGAAGAAGAAGAATTGTAGGTAAGCAATAGCAACATAAGTTACTTACATTAATAAATATATTAAAAGAATTAAAGAGTCGCAAAGTCAGTTAAAAATACGCGAAAAATTGAGGACTTTTTTTCATATAACTTATGTGTACCTACCTACTTATGTGATTTTGTATGTCATTGTTTTCATGTTTAATAATGAAATTTTAATTTCAAACCCAAGACATAGACTTCGGAGGGCACGTTAATCCGGGTCCGCACTTCTTTTAAAAATAACAGTTAATACGTCTGTTAAAGAAGTGACATATCTAGGTCCATTAAGTGCAGCGGGCCACGCACATTCTTACAAAATCTTAGGCTTGTCCTGTTCAATATGGCAACTGGCAAAAGCAAGGCCGTGAAGGTGTGTAAAAAAACAAAAACCCTTGTCAAAGCTTATGTCACTTACGCGCGGTATTTTGCTCTACTGAACTATAATATGTGGGCAATTTATTTAAGATTTCTCTGATGCGACCTTTGAGTATTTAAGGTGCCGCCTCATGATTTTTGTCCCATACAAATCAGATGTTTCGTTTTTCCAGTTTTACGCGATAAGTGTATGTGCTAGACTCGAAATAAAAATTAGTATTCAAAGATAAATAAATTCTAAAGTTTCTGATGGAAAGAAAATAACCAAAATCAGTTACACATAAGTTTTATGAAGCCTTGAAAATCCTAAATTTCACGCGTATTTCAGCCAAGTTTGCGACTCGAGTTCTCTTAATATATTTACTAATTTTATATTTTCTCGACATTAAAAGATAGATAATTTCACATACTTTAAGAATACACTAACTAGAATTTGATAATTCTAATTTCTAATCCTTGGTTACCATATCGATTTTATTAGTAGTCCATCCCGCTCACGTTTTTATAAAGACATATGGACAAAATAAGCCGCGAGTAAAACTGAGTTCGTTTCGCTATGATGCGTCGACTTAAGAAAAATTTTTGATGATGATGGCTCTAAATCATTTGTACCCAGAATATTCCACTCAAAAAATGTATTGAAAGACTTGGCTGTATGGGTAAACCCCTTTGCCTTCCATGAAAATGGAGAATGAGAAAAAAAAAAAAAAAAAAAAAAAAACAAAAAGAAATGGCAGTTACTATAGGGGAGAAAGAAAATTGTATAAGAAAATTTAATGGAAATATTCCCGCATTATCCCTCGCCGGTGACGAGATGTCGACCTCGACGGACAGCGACGAGGCCACGGACCCCTCCTACGAGATAAAGAACATCCGCAGTATCATAAATGTTACAAGGGAGAACATTGACGCGCTTAACGCCAAGTTTGCGGGTTTCCCTCGGCCTCCGTCGATGTACGTCGCGGAATATCGCGAGCTAACAGCTAAACTGCACACCTTAGAATCAGCTCTAAAAGAGCTGCAAAGAGCTGGCTCCCCTGAACACGATGGGCGACCGTCGAGGGTGTTCTTGCGCGCGCATTTACCCAACCAGCAAAGGACGAGCGTGCAAATTAAGCCAGGTCTGACGCTTCGTGACGCGCTCTCTAAGGCCCTGAAGCTCAGGAACTTGACTTGTGAGATGTGTGAAGTGTTGCGCCCTGAGGGTGGCCAGGCCCTACCATGGGACTTGGATATAAGCTCCATTGATACAGAGGAGGTTAGTAAAACAGAATATCTTACCCATGACTATAGGTCAGTAAACAAGAGCTGCCGTAAACAAACATTATTTAATTTATCAAAACTTCTAACATCAAACAACATTTCTTATTAATCAACCTTCAGGTAATTTACAAATAATACTGAATAACTTTTAGTATGATTTCACGAGCACTTGTTAAGAAAGGCTGAGTTTATTAGAATAGATGTTTCTTAGTTAGTTATTAGATTTATTTGTTTACATATAGAAAAATACAATTAAATATTTATACTATGCTAAACCTATAAGTCTTATTGTATTAAAGGAGAAAAAATATATGATTTTATTTTTACCTAATTGAAGCAGCATAGTGTTGATCTTAGTGTTAAGCCTTTTGTTAATTTTTCAGGGTAATTTTTTAACATTAACTAAAATAAAAAGTAATGGTGTGGGATGTAGGTAGATAACCACTTTTAATTTATTTATTTTTAATGTAAATAAATAATATAATAATATTAAATTAATATTATATAAATTTTAATTTAATGTGTATTTTAAAATGAATACCAAAATACATACCTGTGATTATAATATTAGTAGCTATGGAAGTTATATAATTTTCTTCCTAACTGAGGTTACGTCTACATACCTGACATTATTTATACACGGCTGAGAGCTTTTCATCATTAGAAAATAACTCCTTCCCCCAGGAAAATAGAATTATGAGTCTAAATAAAGTCCTAAATTAAAGTACATTTCGTCACATTTACAGGTAACTGTGAGGACATTAGACAAGTTGCCTATAATGTCTCACATATCTCACCAGTTCACGAGGAAAACATTCTTTACATTGGCATTCTGTGAGTGTTGTAGACGGCTTCTGTTCAATGGGTTCTACTGTACACAGTGTAACTTTAAGTTCCACCAGAGATGTGCTGACAAAGTTCCTAGTTTGTGTCATCAGGTGAGATTCATATCATGTTATAGCGTAATTGGTACACTGTTTGACTTGAAACTGGAGGAACCTGGGTTCAAAACTCACTTTTGTAACAGAAATGAAACACCAATTCTTCTCATGCTTCGGAGGGTAATGAAAGCCAGCGAACACACTTCTAAAAATAACAGCAGCAACATGCTGGTAAAAAGTCAAAGGTGTCCCTGACAACATGCAGTGAATGTGTTTGCGTTTTAATATCAAAATCCCCTGCTAGTAACCCTGAGGCCTATGAGCCAATAAATGTCATCTTTTGAAATCCAAGTACACTTTTTCAGGTTCGCATGACTGATACATATTATGCAGCACTCCTGGCACAGAATCCGGAGAGACAAGCTGGTATTATACATTTCCCACCATACTTTGGATATCATCATATGATAGCCAGGGATCAGAATAAGTAAGTTGTTTCAATATATACTCCATACTAATATTATAAATTTTAAAGTAACGGTGTATGTCTGTCTGTTCCGTTTTCACAGCTAAACCACTAAACTGATTTTGATGAAATTTGATATGGAGTAAGCTTGAACCCAAGCAAAGGACATAGGGTACTTTTCTTTGAATCCACCCCCTATTTTGATTGATTTTTTCAATTGATTGGGTCCCTTGTTGTCCTTACTCATAAACCCCACTAATGCTTAACACCAGGCAGTAGTAGGCATTTGCTTGTCATACAATAAAAAAACAGCTACATGCAGACATCATTAAAACAAATTACTACATTTCTCCAGACAGCAGCATCCGCGCTCTCTCAACCAGCAGGACAGGTCCAACTCGGCGCCCAACGTGTGTATAAACATGGTGCAGCCGCGACCGATGACCTTGGCTGAACATCAGCGAAAATATAACCAGGCAAGTGGCTAATTGTTAAAACTTGTGTATGTAGGAAATACTGGTGTGCTGGTGTCATGGACTTCTTTAGAGTGGCAGTTCCCAAATTGGGGTCCACTAAAAAAAAGCTTCGCCCGTGGACATTTATGAAATGTGTCATAACAATTTATCCTGAAGGATTTCCGGGATAAAATGTAGCCTATTTCACTCTAAACAAACAAACAAACACATTTATAATATTAGTTAGGATACAAGAATTTTAATTGAACTAGCTGTTGCTAGATCTGTACATAAAATACATAAAACTGACTGGCTCATGACGTTAAAACTAGTGAACCGATTTGGATGGAGGTTTTAGAAAAATGTAGGGAAAAGTACAATGAATATAAATACAGTGTAAACTCTTTATAACGAAAATTCAAGGGGCAGTAATTTTATGCGCTAATTTCACAACAACCGAATTTCACTAATCACAATTTTTTATGTTTACTACAATAGGTAAATATAGCCTAAAGTAATAAATTGTTCTAAATAAATATAGTCTGTTAACATTGCTATGCAAGTATTTATTTTGTGGTAGGCAATTAACAATAAACATATATTGTCTTTTTTAGAAATTTCGGCACCTTAAAGATTTAGTCATAGTTTTTTGTAAACCAATAACAAGGATCATAATACCATTAATAAATATTTATTGACGTCATTATAGAGAATGGCTGTTGCGTTATAAAGTTGAGCCGGCCGAGTGGTTAAATGTATGACTCGACAATTGAGTTGAGCCGAAAAGTATCACGTGCCTATTTGTATGGGGTCCTCCCCACTATAGCTCACAGATTTTGTGTGATTTGACATAATCCTTAAACTAAATCCAGTGCATCAACTTTCCAGCAATGCAACAACTCGTCACCTCAGTCCTCAAACTACCTCACCTCAACCAGACACACCAAGTACGACAAGGACAAACACAACGACGGACAGCCACACAGTCAGAGCACGCAGGTATGCTGGCTTCATTGTTATAGGTGGCGGTAGTGTCGCTACAAAATTACGATCATTTTGTATGGTTTTTGTTCCGAGTTCTATAATAACTAAAATGTCTTTAAAAAGTTTTTGCGATATTTCATTGTATTTATTATGGAAAGAGAAGGTAAGGGTGAATGAAGTTTTATGAAATTATGCAGATAACAGTTCTATTAAGAGTCCTATATTGGGAATTTTTCTGGGATAAACTATTCCCAATTTCTCTGTAAATAATCCACCTGTGTCACTGTAATTTACCATATAGTTACTTATTGAATATATCTAAGTGAAATAGCTCTTATTTTTTCAATGGGTTTTATTGAATAGGAAATATGGGTAGTTTAACTTTGCCCCTGCTGTCTCTTTCATAATCTATCACAAAACCCTAATTTTTTTTAAAAGCGCTGTTATACCATTACCCTTCAATTATATATGTCGAATTTTTTGGTGGCTTATTGAAAATTTAAAATAATAATAATTTTATTATTTTTGCCAAATTAAAAAATATTTTTTTTTTGAATTTTCAATAAGCTACAAAAAAAAGCGATATATATAATTGAAGAATAATGGTATAAGAGCGCTTTAAAAAAAATTTAGAATTTTGTGATAGATTATGAAAGAGACAGAAGGGGCAGAATAATCCTTTATTCTACCACCCATATTTCCTATTAAATAAAACCAATTGAAAAAATAACGACTATTTCACTTAGATATATTGAATAAGTAACTATATGCTAAATTACAGTGACACAGGTGGAGTATTTACAGAGAAATTGGGAATAGTAATATCTCCATACAAATTCCCAGTATAGGACGCTTAAGATAAAAATGCTTTGAAATGAACATGGTTGGTCAGGGAATGACCTTTTTTTTTGTATTTGCAGTAGACTGTGCATTAATTGTTCTATCTAATATGTCTCTGACCGCAAGTGTTAATTTATTGTCCATGACAGGCGTCACCGACCGGCACACTACGGCCAAGACGCGCGCGCGCCCGCTCCGCCGACGAGTCGTGGAAGAACGCGCTGTCCCCGCGGGAGAGCTACGATGACTGGGTCATACACGCCGACGAAATACTCATCGGACCTAGAATTGGTATGTGTTTTTATTTGCTCTCGGTATTATACCCCTGCCACACACTCGACAAGTGGCATGGGAAGTAGCGAGGAAAGGAGGAAGAGACGTAGTGTGGCCACGTTACTCGCCATGCCGCACACCATGCTCCTCGTCATGCCCACTGCTCCCTGTTTTGTCGGCTTTTGTGCGGGAGTCAAAGGATCGAGTGCGGAGCGATGCGGTTAATTGCGCGACTAGAGCAGTGTGTGGACTAAGAGGGAAACATCGCGGCAGCGCGAGGAGCATAGTTTGGCAGGCATATTTAGGCATTTTGTGGGTGTGGGGACTAATTTCGTGAAATGGGACGGAAGTGTGTAAATTGAAGTAAAGAAATTCGAATTTAGAATATTCAAATGATACTCGCTCTTTTTTGCCGCCTTTTTGTTTTGTACCACAATTAATGTTGTAGCCGCCGGAGACGTAATTCTCAATTGTTAACGGCGTGATAATAGACAACATTAAATTTTTGGAAAGGTACTCAAAATTGGAGATTATCTGCAATTTATTCTTTTTTTTTTCTATCCGTTTATTATTTAAATTTCATTGTTTCATCTTCACGGGTTGCCTTTCAGCTCCCGAAACCGTGTTTGTTGGAATAATCCGAATAATTACGCTACATAAGTTTTTAATTATAAAAACCCATTGGTACATGGCCTGGATCCGGGATCGAAGCCGTGGTCTGTCTAGTTAATACCAGACGTCTTAACCATTCGGCCACTGACGCACTTTTTACTATCTGAAAATAGGAATAATTAGGTATAACTTATTGCTAAGCCATGTATTTGACAGATTGTCTTATTTATGAGAGTTAGTTTGGGAATAGCAAGATGGATCTCAAACGTATCACATTTCACTGCTGATGACTTAAGAGCGTTTACAAGTAAATCATACTTTTGGATCAAAAACTGTACTATTTGAACAGTATAATGTCCATGAAGCACTTGAAGAAATTACCTGTTATTTAGCCACAGTATAGAGAATATTGTTTTCTAAAAAGTTAATTAAGAAAACTTTTAAATTAATAAAGAATTTTTGAATTATAACAAGATAATTGAGACGGGTTTTCTCAATTTCGCTTTCATCATCAAGTTTGAAACTACTAATATTTGAAATCACTTGCCGATCTCACAATAAAAAAGTACAATTAGACTATAAATATCCACAGGTGCTATTAAAATCAGCGAGCGATTCATTTAATAAATAATAAAATAATAAATTAAATAAAACTGGGGACCAAAGTTGGTCCGTCCGACTATAACGACAGCGAATACTTCTTCCAGCTTCCGTGCAGTGAAATACCTAAACATTAAGTCCCGATCCAAGCGTACGAGGCAGTGTTCCTTTGTATGAAGAACGCCCGACGGACGTTCCATTCATGCAATTAAAAAAAATATATGTTTAGGTTCTGGCAGTTTCGGTACGGTGTACAAGGCGCACTGGCACGGACCGGTCGCGGTTAAGACACTCAACGTTAAGACGCCCACTCCCGCGCAGCTGCAGGCCTTCAAAAATGAGGTGAGCAAAATCAAATTAGGATTTTTCGGTCTTCTAAATTAACTGCGAAGCTAAGTTAATAGATCGGGATATAACTCCTCTATTAGCTTTCTGTCCCTGGAACTTTTTGAAATGCGAACATATAACATTTAAACTATGTTCACCTAATAGCTGTACTTTTGTCGCCAAATAATATAAATAAGGGGCCATCCATAAATTACGTCACACGAATTTCACGACTTTGGATTTTCGATTTTGGGGGAAATATGAAAGGAAAATATAAGGAATACAATTTAACATGCATGGTTTAAGTTATATTAAAGAAAATGAAAATTTACCGTACCCCCCCCCCCCCCATCTCCGATACTACCGAGTCTAAAATTTATAAGCAATATAGGGCCTTTCTTATAGATAACAGGAAAACCTAAACGAACATCCTGTCTTAAAGTTTTGACCGAAAAAATGGTACGGGACCCTCAGCGCGCGAGTAATACTCTCAACTTGGCCAATTATTATACTTCATATGTATCTCTATTAGTTAGGTCTTTACTTTATAGGAATGGTGAAAGAATCTGATTAAATATATTAATTACAGGTGGCAGTACTCCGCAAGACCCGACACTGCAACATAGTCCTCTTCATGGGTTGCGTGTCCCAACCGTCGCTCGCCATCGTGACACAGTGGTGCGAGGGCTCTTCCCTGTACCAGCACTTGCACGTACACGAGACCACGTTCCCGCTGCTGTTCCTGATAGATGTGGCGAGACAAACTGCACAGGGGATGGACTATCTGCATGCCAAGAATATTATACATAGGTGGGTGTGTGGTCGCTTTGTTTATTGTTCTAAAAGGCGATTATATGCCTGCCATGTTTGATCTCGGCCATGTACCAATGGGATTTTTATAATCCGAATGTACACACATTACCCATCATTCTCGGTCACCTCATCAATCACTGGTAGGGATCCCTTAAGGCCCGAAGCTCATCTAAGTGACTTATCACAGACGTAGCATGACTGAGGTGACACAGAGTGGACCAAATGTAATATTGGTTTAAAACAATTTGAACGCTTATAACTACTTTAGATCATTTTATTCTACATCTTTATATTATATCTCTGACGGATTAGACAACATTCGCCATGAAAACGAGCTGGAGGTAACTTTCCCCCCGACTTGATTCACTGTAAACTTTCCTCGTGATTCAACTTATCTAATCGTAAAAACCGCAACAAAATCCCTTCAGTAGTTTTTGCGTGAAAAGGGAACAGAAAGACGCAGTGGTGGACTTTGATTTATGTGGACTGCTGAGAAAGTAGCACTCCTATGTCCATGAGGGGTGAGGAGCGGGCGTGATTCTGCTATACACGATGCGAGGTTTTGGTTTTGATGAAATTTGGTATGAGGATACCTTGAAGCCTGATATTTTTGAGGTGGATCGCGTCGACAACAGATATATCGCGTGAAACTTCGTATCGTGTATGGCTGAATCACGCCCGCCCCTCTCACCCGCGCGGACCATGGGAGTGCTACTTTCTCAGTGGTTTACCTATAGTTAATAAATATGAAATTGTTAATCTCTTTGGCTGCTAGCAAGTTACGTGTGCCACTTTACGCTAGTAGTTCGTAATACATTTCTATAGAATATGGAGACGTGTGACAAGTTTTGTGCCACTTAGGTGGGCAGTGGGCACGTTACTATGATTGTGAACAAACTTGCGAAGGAAAGAGACGGATACTGAGCGCTTGCAACTCGGTAGAAATATCGTTATATGTGCACGCATCATTGGAAAACCTACAGAATCGATTTGAATCGGGTTTGAGAAAAAAAAGGTTACCGTGTGGATAGACGTAATTGCGACAGTATAGTAGCGCTAGGATCAGGAGTGCATTGAGCGGTATGGGCACACATACCTGAGTCATCAACCCGAAGACCCGAAAGCATCGCAGCTTCTATGGTCTGTTCGTACCAGATGGCAGACACAAAGAGAACCAAAATGGTCATGAATTCTGAAACATTTTTACATAAGCTTTTATATTTTGTTTAGGGACCTGAAATCGAACAACATATTTTTGAGAGACGACGGCTCTGTTAAGATCGGCGACTTCGGTCTAGCGACGGCCAAGGTGCGGTGGTCAGGTATGTTATATCAATATAATAATAATAATAATGGTATTGAGTTCATACAAATAGAAAAAGCACTTTGTTTTTTTTTTCCGAATTTTCCAATATTCCGGGCAACTTTTCCAATTTTGTTTCCCTAAAAACCTTATTCAGACTATTACAAACATTTTAAACAAAGGATTTTGATGTAATGTTTTTTTTTACATTTAATTGTGAAAATTATATTATAATCGGATTTGCAGTTTTTAGGCATGTTAAAAAAATAAAACCATACAAATAAACCTTTCTTTTTGCTCTGAGGGCGAAGCACAATTTTCTTGCGTTATCGTACCGCCATCGTATCGGGGTATTTTGTAAGGACAGAACCAGAAAAAGTTACCATATCAACTGTCAGAGTTCTCAAAATATGCACGATACGATAACGCAAGAAACTCGTACCAGGCTTTCTGTTTAATAGACACGTCCTAAGGTATTATTATTATTTGACATTAAATTAATGTCTACATATCCAGAGTCGAGCATCCTGGGTGTCCAGTGGCAGCAGCCGACCGGCTCTATACTGTGGATGGCGCCCGAGGTTGTCCGCATGGAGGAGCCCGCGCCCTACACGTTCAGATCGGACGTGTACGCGTACGGCATCGTGCTGTACGAGCTGATGAGTGCTGAGCTCCCGTACACGCATCTTAACAATAAGGATCAGGTATTACTCGCGACAAATCTCTCCCCACTCTAGTTCAAAAATAAGTCGTTTTTATTTGTAGTTTTTTAAATAACAGTTCTAAAAATATGGTTGTTAGTTCGTTAAGAATTATGTAAATTTGTCACATAAACGTCTTTTAAGAAATTTTAAACGACAATTTATTTAAATAAATTAACTTTAAAAAAAAGTGCACCGCCTTCAAAATTTGCACTGAAAAGTAAGAAATAATAAAAATTTCGTCGTAGAATTTGAAGACGGTTGGTGCCAAATTTGGATACAAAATTAAGTAAACATCTAAGAAGATAAATATCTGTTCAATATTATATATGTTTGTACTGATGATCGTAGGTTACTAATGAATTGTCTAGATTAGTGAATTTGGGAAGTAAGTTGTTTTTTGGCACCAACCGTCTTCAAATTCTACGACGAAATATTTATTATTTCTTACTTTTCAGTGCAAATTTTGAAGGCAGTACACTTTTTTTTAAAACTTAATTTATTTTTCCCTTTTAAGTGATTTTGCTGCCCTGAGAGACAAATAATAACGCAAATAAAAAAAAATGGAAAAATGCAAATGCATCCTGAGCTGCACCATACCATACCATACCTTTAGCCGTTAGACCACCGTCGATACAAAAATGGACAACTTCGTGTCAATAGCAACCGTTGCTAAGGCTTTTCTCTGATACATAATTTTCAGCCGTAAACAGAGACAAATTACTGAATTTCTGAAAAACTACTGAACTGATTTTCGTTATATGTCTGTGAGATAATGTCGAGATAAGTCCTTAAAAAAATAAGTCGTCAAAATCGGTACATATTTAATTGAGATACTGATAATTGACTTAAAAGTCAGTTTTTTCAAAATTACTGAAAAACGAATGAACCAATTTTTATGATATAAAAATGGGACCAATCCGGAAGAATTATCTTTCGATTAAAAAAGAAATCATCAAAATCGGTTCATAAACGACGAAGTTATCCGCGAACACACAAAAAAAAAATATATATACGGTCGAATTGAGTAACGTCTTTTTTTTTTGAAGTCGTTAAAAAGATAAGCAAAGTTTGTTTACCATATAAGACAAGAAAACGGACTTTGAACTCTGAACACGACTAAATTATTTTATTATAACTAGCAATTGCCCGCGACTTCTTACACGTTATATTAGGGGACACAACGTTTACACCCTATTTCACCCCCTTAGAGTAGGTAGCGTGATGTTAACTGGTAGTTCCAGAGACTAGCGCGCTCAAACATACAAACAAACAAATTTCTCAGCTTTATATATTAGTATAAATATAGATAGCAACGTGGCGTCCTGAATGGTTTAGATTCACAATTGGGCCCTGTAGGTGGCGCTGCAATCGGGTTCTAAACATTTTTTTAAATTTAGTTTTATTCGAAAATATCCACGGGCGAAACCGGGGGCGGAAATCTAGTTCTATAATATTATATTATAACATTCCCAACAAACCCTCAGATTTTATGGATGGTGGGTCGTGGGCTACTCCGTCCGGACGCTCGCAGGCTCCGCGCGGACGCTCCGCAAGCGCTCAAACGACTCTTCGAGGACTGCGTCAAGTTCGAGCGAAGCGCACGGCCACTGTTCCGACAAATACTTGCGGCCTTAGAGAGCATGTTGCGGGCCATGCCGAAAATCACGCGCAGCGCTTCGGAGCCGGCTGTTAATCGGCACTTGCATGCGTCAGATGACTGCCTCTCGTATGCGTGTGCGTCCCCCAAGACGCCGGTCAACTTTCAATTCAACACAGACACCAGTTTTCCAGCTTTCTATGGGTGAGTAATGAGTATCAATACTGCTAATTAAAGAGTAGAATGGGCAGAAACTATGAAGGTCGATTAACAAGATAAATGAAAGCTAGCAAAATCGATATTTGAATTTATATCTATCTATTTATCATTACGCCTTTCATCCCAAGAGGGGTAGGTAGAGACAATTTCATAAATAAATAAAAATAAAAGACAAGATGAATTTATATAATAAAAGTTGTGTTACATTGATTGTATTTGTTAAGGTTAGCTCTTGTTAATCGACCTATTGCTCCACATACCACAGATTAAATCTATGAAAATCTTTTTAAAAGTTTTCATCTTAATTTAACATAGTTCCACATTTGTCTGTTTCAAGCATACCTTTTAGCGTCTCGGCGGCGCTGTCTCAAAGGTCAGAATATTATTTATCTACATTACTTTCAGGTGTTCATATTGTTGTCTGTATCTAAAGAAGAAAACCTTTGTTTTTTGCATGGGGTGTAGTATCTATCATGTGTTAAGCAAAATTGGCGAGTCTATAAATAAAGATGACTATAACTACGAGAGATGCAATTACTATACATTACGTTTTTTACGTTTGAAGGAAACATCCGTGGTTGTACGAAGCTGGGAACATCGAAAGGTCGTTCGTCTGCTGATTGTGTTTATGGAAAAATGTGCCGGCACTGCGTGAACATCGCGCAAGACGCTGCGCAGCTGCAGTATGCCTGCGTTCATATTCAACTCCCGCTGTATCCAATTTACACGAACGCTCACTGTAGGTGGGTTCATCTTGTGATATAAAAGAGTTGTAACATTGATATAATTTGTTTGCAGGATCCCCATACCGAACCAGCGGCATCCATAAGGGTTGGGGAGGGGTTACGAATAGCCCCTCCAGCACACAAGCTCTGCAGGAAGCAGGCCACTCAAGTATTTCTCGAATTTGTCGTCGAAATGTACCACTCTCTCTAGGTGTGTACGAGTCTTGTTTAGGAAGTTATAGTGATATAATACTTAGTCAAACATCGCTGGGATTTTGTTAAGATTCTTACCGTGGAGGGAGACTTGATTACGTTTATTAGTACAGTGCAAACCACTTATTTGTAGATATTATCAATTATACGGTTCAGTTTTGACAATTCTACAGATTTTTTGATGCACTGTAAGGCCCTTATTTTATAGACTGTTTCACTGACATATTTTGTATTATTTCATAAATATTGTGCTACTGACGGACGAGCGGTTGTACTGTTCCAGACAATAGTTCACTAGTCATTTTAATGAATCACTCCTATGTACATATAGATATATTTCTAAATTGACGCAAATAAAAAACGTTTTCGGCCTTGAGAGTTTAAAAATATCTTATTTTTTCTTGACTTCTATTTCAGGATATGTTTGTAAAAACCTTTAGAGTCGTATTTTTTATTGAATGATTTATAATATCGTCTCATTGCATTGAGTTAATTTGGGTTGCTTTAGTTTTTACATGTACAGGTTAGTAGTATAATTATTATTAGTTATCAATTATACCATAGTTCCTCGCATAAATAATTATCTCTTTTACTTAAAATTTATCATAAATATTGATGTAGGCCATTAGAATAGGATAGTAATAGACTAATAGTAAAGAATTAAGTTAAACTGTTTATCATTACGAACAAAGAATAACTAAAATAATTTTAATTTCATGAATGAATCAAAATTTATGTGAATTGTATTTTTACTTCATTTCATTAAAATACGACTTTAGGTGTTTGTTTCACGTGAGGATTGAACTCGTAACCTCTGGGTTACTAGTTAGCATGTCACTAATGTAGACAAAAATATATTTGTACATATTTTGTATCATTGTTAATAAGATGACAGTGAAGTGATTATTAGTTTGACTACCATTTTTTTCTTAAATTGTTTTTCTTGTAAACAAAGTGACAAACCTGTGATTAGTGCTCTTATTGACAATCCTGTATATTATGTGTCTGTACAGGCGACAATGTGTACAGATATATTAGTTAAGAGAGTTTTCTACTTATGAGTGTGGCTGTACCATTTTGTAAATAAAAATAGATGAAAAATTTTAAATGTACTGTACATACAGTGATAGCTCTCTATAACGAAACTCAAGGGACTTAGCAATTTCTTTATAGGCTTATATTAGGACACAAATGATAACGAAAACTGCTTTAATTTTGATTGTGAAATGTAGAAACTCCCTGATGTTTTTCGTTATAGAGAGCTTTCTCTGTCTTTGTCTGAAGTGAAATTGACTCTCTTATTAAATTAATCTGTAATATTGTTGTATTTGATGTTAAAATAAAAGTTAATTTTCCGTGCAATATATTTTAGGTACTAAACAAAAATATTAAAAGCGCTTTAACAATATCGCAATAACAAGTAGTCACCATATTGTAGAATATTTTTGCAGAAGTATTTTTATATTGCAATAGTCAATGTTACATATTTTATGTCTTATTGTAGATAGAGGTTGAACAGATCTTGTAAATACTAAGGTACTTTGTATATTAATTTGTAATGGGATCTAAAGTGGTTTTGATTATCGTGTTTTGTTAACATTTGATATTCGTGCCCGGTGCCAGTCCCTCAGAATTATTGTTTAAATTTTAACTCGAAAAGTACAGAGGGTCAATCACGAGTTTCTTTGCGTATCGCCAAAGCTTTTCACATCACCGTTATCGGTTACAGGATTCGCTTGAGGGAAGGTCGCAATACCGAGGATTTGTATGATGAGGGAGGGGTAAATAGGTTATATTAGGTTAAATAATTGTTCTGGGGTCGGTAGGGGGTATGCGCCCCCACCTAGATCTACCGCTGATCGGTTAACAATAGCGACGTTTGTAATACTCAAGAAATTCGTGCTAGTCCCTCTGACAAAGACAGCATTTAGCTTGTGCTATTACTTTAGTCTGAAGTAACAGACCATGTGACCTGATCTAATTAAGTATGTGTCTTGTTTACACTACTCCAGTATTATCTATTTTTTATGTACTTTAGCAATTGAGTTGGGATTTTTTATATACAAAAGAATGTTTGCACTAACACTGACATCCTCTTAACAAAACTACACCTATAAAACGGTGACTTTGTTCTAAATCCATACTCCGCCCAGATGGCGTATTCTGACGTATGACGTATTAATACTTCATATGACTAACGCTATTTCCATTTGTAGTTCTTAACTATTATAGCGTGGATAAGATTGCGTAGACTGCTAGTCGCGTCGGAGACCTTAGAATAATTTAAAAAAAAGGAAACGTATTAGTGTACACGCGTAAGAAGTGTGGCTTATTATAATTACGATTAAATTTACTAAATTATCTATTTAACATAATTAAATATTTTTCTAGAAAAAACACTACGCGTAACGAAAATTTTTCTCTGTCTGCCTAAAGAAGATTCACTTCAGTAAACAACAAATTGTACATTACAAACTTGACAAAGAATAATTTGCCACGAATACGTCACGTCTTCTTTTCGCGACCTCTAAATCGAGAAAGGACGCTATAAAGGGGATGTACTGTATTAGTGTAAACCGGACATTGTGTTTTAAATGAATAAAACGCTTGTTTGCGCGGCCACGTGCAAGTGCGAGTGTATATAACATATACGTTTTGTTATTTAAGTATTAATTGTATGGTCTAGCAGCCAGTATTGTACAATGTATTTATGATGTATGTATATTGTTGTAATTATGTGACGTAGCTTCTGTTAAGATTGTGTAAACTATTGACTTAAGAATTAAATAAATTATTGGTTCAATTTATCCGGTCATTTATTTAAAACTAGCTTTTGCCTGCAGTTTTTTTTTCTTCACGGGTTGCCACAGCTCCCGAAACCGTGTTACGGTTCCAGGGTACCCAGTAGAAGACCAAGTCTCCCTAGTTTAGTGGCCAGTTCTGTTGAGGTATATTTAGATGGTATGTTATTTTGTTTAATTAAAAACATGAATGACTGAATTTTTTTTAAAGCGACTGATGTATCCACCATCTTCAATGAAGCTGATTATCTTATAAATAAAAATGAAATGCTGTTTGTTGGTAAGCGCATCACTTGAGAACGGCTGGACCGATTTGGTTATTTTTTTAAATGTTTGTAAAAATATATGAAGTCAAAACCATAATATGGGGTGAAAGTTAATAAGGGCTCCACGGGCTAAGCTGGGGCCTAAAGCTATTATAAAAAAAGTTCTTAATTTTTAACTTCACTAATTTGCATTGTTCTGGTTCTTTTTTCTAATCTAATTATTGGCATACTATCACTATTAAAAATGCAACGGTACCTCCCATACTAAAATGTATGAGATTCTGTCACTTCTGAGTGGTAGACGTAGGTAATAATAAAACAAGTAGATATATATGATCACATTCTTTGTTTAATTTTTCTTAATTATAATTTCTACAATATTTACAATATAAAAAGATGGAATTACAAATTGTGAAAATTCTAATCTAACTAGTATTGAAGTCGCACGGCACAGTTACATAAAACAAAATAAAAAATAAATCAGAATTCTTTAAAACTATATTTTTCTTAATAATATAATGGCAGTGTTGTATGGTGTACCCACATGTGTAAACTTTAGATAAATACACACCTATGTTTACTTCTGTTTCTAATAATCAGGTAGGTAAGTGTATCATTAGTTTTATTATAATCTAGTTTGTGAACCAAGTTAAATTATATGTACGTATGTGACTGAACTTCTCTAGACCAAATTTGATGATTTTTGTGTGTTTGAGTGAGTCTCTGGATGGTTTAGATTCACAATTGGACCCGGTAGGTGGCGCTGCAATCGGGCTCTAGGATTTTTTTCTTCAAATTCAGTAAATCTACACGAACACCTTTTCATAAAACGTGACACAAGCTAAAATACATGTCAACATACATACACTGTCGTTCTTTTGAATTCCAATTTCCATGCTTCACCAAATAATACAGAAATAAATGTCAAAAAATAAATTCATTAGAACAAATTAAAATTCACCTTCGTTTAAATTCTAAAGCGGACTTTTACCGGCAAAGATATTATATATACCTACTTTAAAGTCAATTACTTAGTCTACTTTTCCAATAATATTATAAAAAAAACCTTATGACACATGAAACTTATATATATAAAAAAATTGTACAGTCAGCAAAATAAACAACTTCGCTTATTTAAGGGTCGTTATTAGATACCCAATGAAAATATCAAAATTTCCTTTATAGTTAGATTTTAATTTTTAGTCCATAGGTATAATAAATAATACCATGGCATATAAAAAAAATACAATTTACGTCTTGGATGTTTGTGAATGTCATTTGGCAAGTTAATTATGTTGCAGACTGTACTAATTTTATATTTTAGACTCTCGACTACACGCATCAGGAATCTTTCCGACCCGGGGAGTTAGCACAGATTTTGACAGCGACACTTTCGTTTCGGTCGAATGGCCTTGAACAGGCCAAAACGTTCATGTCCAACAAGGACCGGCCAGAGATAGCCCGGGGCCGAGAGGTCCGGCCCAACAATGTGCGGGCAAATTCCGTGTACTTGTCTTTGTCCGGCCAAGCAAATTGCTCGGCATTCTTGTGCAGGACATACCCGGTCCGAGAATGTCCGGCCCAACAATGTGCGGGCAAATCCTGTGTACTTGTCTTTGCCCCGCATAGCAAATTTGCACGCACATTGTTGGGCCGGACCTCTCGGCCCCGGGCTATCTCTGGCCGGTCCTTGTTGGACATGAACGTTTTGGCCTGTTCAAGGCCATTCGACCGAAACGAAAGTGTCGCTGTCAAAATGTATGCTAACTCGGCCGGTAGGAAACCGAGTTGTTCGGAATGCAAGATTGAAAACCGGAGAGAAATAGTCTTGCGTGGAGCAGACGTTGCAAAATTGTTACCGTTTGTTGAGATGTTGTGTTTTCCACTTTTAGATACTAACTTGAATTCCACTTTGAGCGACTAATTGTTAGCGGGTCGGAGGCGTTCCTGATACGTGTATATCCTCTAAATAAATATAAGTGAGGTACCTACCTACTTTTATATACAACTTTATTTTGCTATTAAATTTAAATGCAATAAGTCCCTAAGAATATGTTGTATGGTAAGCGAATGATTCAAGGTTGTTCAATTTTTTTTATTTTTTGCATATACCTCGATTATCTCGAAAATTGCTTGTCGCTTATAAAATGTTCGACTATATAGCACAAAATGTTAAAAAACGAGGTGTTGTGGGACACCCGTTGGAATGAAGTTCCTTTCGCTATATTATATATTAATTAAATAACAGGCACAATGAAATAAATTAACAGTAACAGTAGAGTAATTAAATGAAAAAGTAAATGAAGAAATAGTAATGAAAATTGTAATTAATATTTTTTTAAGTTATAAAAATATAAAGTAATTATAAACTTAATACGTACATTCAATCTTATTTTTGCGATTTAATTTTATCTAAGAGTAACATACTATAGACAAAGTATCGTGACGGTCGAAGACTTACACTTTTTTGGCCTAGCTCTCATTCACCAAAGGTCTGGAGTGTAAGTGCGATAAGAAACTTCATTACGACATTTTGTTGTGGACTTATTATGAATATAGTAATAGCAAAATAAGGTAATTTATCATCTCACTTATATTTAATATTCCCGAACTATAACTAGAGGCACTGGCGGCTTATTCCCATGTCTAGGTATATTCTGCTTATTAATGTTATTCGTAATAGATGTACTATTCGTGATACGAACAGTATTATTATTGTTGCGACGTTCTACATATCGCGTCAACTTGAAGTCCTTATTAAAGGATAAAGCTCGCTCCGCAGACTCAGCATCACCAAACACGATTAACGATGATGCTGTGGAAATAAAAAATATATTTTTGTGACATTGAAACGTTCCGCCTGCAATCGCTATTTATAATATTCATTATCGAGAACTAGCAGTGCTAGCGACTAGCGTCAGTTGGAAGGATATTTATACATTTCTTTGTAACTAACTATTGCCCACGGTTTCACCCGCGTGCTGCGACCACAAAAGGCCCGCGTGGAAATATAATTTACCGTAACGATGGTGAATGGGCTGGTACCATCTGACGGCCAACTCTACCACTACGCGCAGTCATTGGTCAACTCAAATAGCGCGCGCTTCCCCAGCTTGCTGTTACACACTTCCGTCCCTTTTCACGAAATCACTCCCAACAGATTGCAGGAAAGCGAGAGAAAAGATGTTGCACATCAAAAAGCGTCTACTGAAAATAGCAACGTCACCTAACACTGCTATTATCTCTGTTTAGGCGTTACGTTACCGTATATTCTATTTCCACGCAGGTGAAACAGTGGGCAAAAGCTAGTATCAAATAAATGTATAAATATCCTTCCTACTGACGCTAGCCGCTATTGACAGAGCAGTCGTGATCAATCATGGCGACGCACCTTGTTAACTTCCTTGAGAAGAATAGTGCATTGGTTTCCCCTTGCCTTCTGCACTTATTTGATGAATATGGTAAACAAAATCCTATCGCATTTTGAGACTATTCGGGTCTTCAGGCTCACTATAGCCTCTTCCAGCCAGTTGCCTAGCTAGGTGTTGTCTATTGCGGGCGGAACCGTGCTGCATGCCTACTGTTCTCAGTTGTGTTAGTTCCGCGCGCTCTATTCTCTAAACTCTAATGTGTACTCTAGCTAATAGTTGTGTATTATTATGAAGATACATACATTTCCTTCCCTTATAGAAATGTTTAATTTTTCTTATTCTGCCGCATTCCTTGAACAGTTCAGTCAGGTAACGTCTCTCTGTATTTTCATGGATGCGTATCACCACGCCAGTCTCCGTTAATGGTAGAGCCTTCGTCAAACTATGTTCAACGGATTCTATTACGACTGAGCCGGCTTCAATAGCCTGAAAAATAGAAGAAAAGAAAAGCTCTTTACTATGTTCAACGGATTCTATTATGACGGAGCCGGCTTCAATAGCTTCAACAGCACAAAACGATAGTTACCTTAGCAGCAGCTTCTGTGGTAGTAAAATAAGCAGGAACATAAAACATACCGCGATGTTCTATTGAAGTATACTTTTCTGGTGATCTGAAAATGACGTATCAACATTGAAGCGAGAACTACATTAAGTATGCAGATCTGGACTCGTCGGAGCCCATATATTTTTTATAGCGACTAGTTGTGTAGAGCTACATTAGATCCATGCCACAAACGGCTGTACATACAAACGTGTGCGTCGGCCTAATGTAGTTCCCGCTTGAATAGGCGGATTTCGTGTAATATTCTTTAAGGGCCGTTGGTCAAGGTCATCTTATAACTGTCAAAAATATGGCAAATTGGATTAAGACACATTTTAATTATTAAGAGTTCTAAATAGCCATAGTTTTCACCTTTCCAGTCCAGGGTTAACTGAGATTTGCCATATTTTTGACAGATACAAGATGACTGACTGAGAGCAATGGTCCTTAAGGTGGAATGTGTCGGTACTAATGGCGCTAGTGTAGCATTTAGTGTTATGCGACATTGCGCAGACGATTTATAATGGTGTAATACAATATTGTGTTATTCGTAACTATGGATTTGGTCGTACTAGCCGACTCACTAGTCGCGGACTATTCGGCCGATAGATCCCCTTAACTAGTACTAATATTTGCTACCTTAATAAAAAAGCAGAATATAATTGTTAGTAAGTACTGGCAGTTTAGTACCATTTCCTGTACCTTAATGTAGCCATAAGTTTTTTATAATACATTAATTAATATGTAGTTGGCAATTAACGCTAATGCAGGTGGAGACAGAGCATTACTAAAAGGGATCTACCAACCAGTCGACGATTAGTCAAACATTATCTCTTGTAGTTGTCCACATTTTTATTATTTTGCCTATTTTTAATGTTATTACGCTGTTCCGCTAAAGATGGTTGGTGTAAATAAATTGAATTCGATGGTACTACATACATTTCACTTCTGTCTCATTCCACAAAATTACTCCCACAAGGTACCGGGACGGTTCTTGAGTGGTGGTCTCGTTAGATGCGCAGAACACTATTTTTGGGTCTGCTTGACGGTATTAATTTTAATTTTACCAGCAGTAAAAAGCAATCGTAAAAACAAACACCAATAAATCATTTGTAATAAATATACAAGTTATATTGCACTCGAATTACATATGCGCAAACATTCCCCCACTTTTTCGTCGAGCGCTCAGTCCCGTTACCTGTACTGAGAGCTAAGATGTTACAAATAAAAAAAAGACATACAAAACAAACACACGTTCACGGCGTTTGTATCATTTGGTGTGGCCAGAGGTAACAGTGTGCACTTGACGCCAGTTGTCTACATTGAACACAAAAAGTGCCAATCCTGTTGCTGAACTTAATGGATCTTGATGTGTTACTTCTTTAACAGAGGAGTCAAAGAGCATGAGGAGTCAATTACATATTCTTGAAGAAGAAAGGGACCTCCCGTTTTCAAGACAACACTCTACTAATGAGACTATTGACTCGTTACAAACAAAAATAAGAGTAGCATACATACATACCCAAAATCAGAAAGGACACCATACTTTGAAAGTTCAACATGCAACAGAGATGTAAGTCCAGACTTTAGTGTCATCTTATGCCAGTCTTCCACAAGAACACACCTATGTATATCTCTATATATAAAAGCTGGAAACCCTTTGATTCTGACTACCATTTCTTTATTATCATTTCTTGTTTCATTTTGAGCTCTATTATCACCTTCTTGTGCAGTAGTTTGTTGTGTTTTGTTCTTATTATTGTTGTCAATAAACATTCCATCACCAATGACTAGTTCCGATAGTTCATTTTGAAGCGAGTCAGCAAGATCATGTACTTTATTTACTTTTGTACCGTTCTCTTCTAATGAAGATATTACACCGTTGTTACTCGGATTAGACTTAGTCTTCCTAATATCAACTTTCTCAATCTGCTGTTTCACTTCTACATATTTGTTTGCTCTTTTTTTAACTCTTCTTTCTTTCCTTAGAACTGGCTTGTGTGGACCTTGAGCATTGTCCTCATTGTCATCATTTGACTAAAACAACAAGAACATTATAACTATTTTAAAATAAAAAAAATAAAATCAGAAATCATAGTGGGGGTAATTAATATTTCTATTTTTAAAACAATAATAATATTGTATGAAATAAAAATATAATTCCAAATGGTTTTTCATTAAATGGTATCATAAAAGTTAACTTGTAAAAATTTCCAGAGTTTCCTGCCTCCCTCTCCCACCCTCCAATGAACTCTGTGCCAAAAAATATGTGTCTGTCAGCACATACATATAACACACAATACATAAATGTGCCACAAAGTGTCAAGTCAGTCACGGCCAAGTCAACATAGAACATACAGAAATTTATAAAATTATTGAAGCTTACATCTGAAAAATTTACCACTTTATAATATTAGTAAGTAATTATTTCAAGAAATATTTTTAGTAATTGGCAAAGGAGATCAATCAGAATTGTGGAAACAGTGTCTATACCTTGAGGTGTTGCAGCCAGTTGTTCAGAGTAAACAGAACAGGTGGCAAGCCTATTGCTGCACTTAATGGCCCTAGATGTGTTGCTTCTTTAGCAGATATGAAACACGAGAAATCAATTAAGCACATATTTATTCTCCAACCGCCACAAACATAGTCTTCATTTATAACTACTAATCTAACAACTCCATCCCATTAAAAATCTAAACCCTGGATTTCTGAGAATTCACAAGAACTTAATTTTATATAGGAGTTCTACACTACTCCACTATATCTATACATATTATAAATTAAAGTATTTTTCTGTGGTTCTGTCTGTCTCTATAGTCCATAGGCTAATCTCAGAATCAATTGTAGGGATTTTTAAACAGTTTCACTTGTGTAGGTAATGACTATCTTGTAAAAAAAATGTTGTAAACGAATATTGTAACAGTGTGAAGTAATTGGGTCGCTAATTTTTTATAAGGCATCAGCAATTTTGGAATGCGAGTGAATACACCATTCAGGACTTACAGTGGCTTTGCTTGTGCCTTGTATCTTTGTATCTTGGGGACGGAGAACTTCCAATGCTGGTAGTCCCAATTCTTTCAAAATGGCTTCAGTCTCGGCAATACTTCTATAATACTTCTTGAATTCAGTAAATCTTTCATTATTACAATTTTCCACGCCGACGACTTCTATTACCGCCTCCTCAACATTGATATCCATTTTGTAACCGTGTAAGCTATACTCTCACTTCTACAAATACAGCACAGCACTATCAGCGGAATATTACAAATTATAATAAATTTTAGCAAATACAAAGCGTCTGATTTATGTTTGTTGATATTTGATTTGTTTGATTTGCAGCACAAATTCTTTTACTTGCTCTGTGGCACAATTTGCACTTGCAGAATTTTTTGAAAACAAAAAATAAAAAAAAATCATTTTCATACCATGAAAAGGCAAAGGTTGATAATTAACCATACAGCCAAGTCTTCATTGTTTTATTTAGGCCGAGCCAAGTCTTCAGTCGAGTTTTAGAAAGATTTGAATCCGCCATTTATGTCACGGCAAAATAGATAGTGATTCCAAGCCACACAAAACTTTGTGGAAGCCAGTTTTTAAGAAAACAATATTTTAATGGCGGGCGCGCTTGCGTGATGCCGGTTGCGTGTTATTGTCACTGGTAGCGTCGCTTTTTTGAAGTTTTACTTGGTTTGTCGTAGGTTTTAACGTACCCGCGTTTATTTGTGGTTCGTGCAAGTTCCTCGTAGTTTTTCATACTTTGCTGCGTAGTTCGGTAAGTAAAGTAGTGCTTGCAGTGCTGTGCTCTGTCTGTGCCCACTGCCCCGCGCTCAGCGCTGTAACAAAAATCTTCGATGCCATGCCAAACATTTGTTCAGTTTCCGTTATCAGATAACATCTTGCGCCGTTAGCATTATCCTAAATAAAGCTTTAAAATTCAAGTCAGTTCACCGCAAAGTAAACTGTAAAAAGTTAAGTTTTCCACGTTTGCGCGCCACAGCGTCTCGACCTTGAGGCGCATACCGGCCGCCGAACCCGAAGTCATGTTACGAATTTCATTTGCAGATTCAGAATGGTGGCTCAAAAGCGCGGTCGCGGAGCTAAGGGCCAATCGCCGAAGACTCGCGCGGTGGCTGCGGCACCCGTCGCGGAGGACCAGGCTATGGAACAGGAGACTGTTGCTGAGCTGCCCGTGGAGGCGGAAGCTGGGGGGAACGGTGAAGCTACTCTTGAGCAGCAAGAGGAAGCTAATGAGAATGCCCTGTTAGAGGGAGCTGATGAGGCCACAGAGCAGGATGCTGACATGCCAGAAACAGAACAAGAACAGGAGACTGCTGCTGTTGTCAAGAAGGAAGAAGAAGAGGAAAAGGTGGAGTCCGGGAAGCTCCTGGTGGAGAACCTCCCCACCTGCTACCTGTTTGACTACCAGGAAAAACTAAAAGAGCTGTTTTCCAAGCACGGGGACATCCTCTCCATCAAGTGAGCCAACAACACCATATACCAAAACATGTAACATTATTCACACGTGCTAACATTCAAATATCATGAATCTTCATGATCCTTCAGAATTAAATATATTTATTAAAATTGTTGTAAATAAGTTTGAAGTGTTGTTAGATTCTGAGACAGAATCGGAGCACGTAACTTGAGATTAATGAGAGACATTTTTTTCTTTTTAGACGTGGTCCAATCATTGTTACTGAACTGACCACAACTCCAACATTATCAGCTATTGTTGAATTCAAAAACAAAGAGTCTCTGATCAAGGTAATCAAAAGTTTATTAATAATATTTTTAAAAGACAGTGTCATAATTGATGACATTTTATAATTAATAACTTAATTATATCTGTCTTAGATTTAAGAAATGCCTTTACTTTAATTTTTTTCCAAATTATTTTTTGATAGAAAATTCTGTTTTTTCAGTATAGAGTCATAAGTATAAATGAGTATTTGAATGTTCCTATGTTGGTCGGCTGGTCTTCTACTGTATGAGTGAATTTGAATTATGTAGTGGATCAGCTGAACATTATATCACTTATTTGTTTTATTTCAGTGAATATATATGTGGCCATTCAATTTGTATTGATATGCCTGCATATCTTAACATTTAAGGATACCATAAGTATTTATCTTTTGCCATTAATTTGTTGCTATTTTGTGAAATATTAAAAATGTTTCATTATGGTAGCCTTAAATGTCTATTGTACAATGCTGCAGCAATTTTTTAACAACAATAATATTCTGAGGTCCTTCTAAGTCAATTATAAATTATATTATTTATGTATGTCTTTAATATTTAAACATTAAAAGTGGGGTAAGCATTGTTTACATGTATATAAGCTATTTTTATAGCTGTGCTATTATATTAAGCTGTGTGTATAAAATTGACAAACTATAAATGAAGAAAAATATTAGTTAAGTGTTATCACGTCTGATAACTAGGGAGACCAAGGGTTTGATCCCAGATCCCGGCCATGTACCAATGGGTTTTTTTATAAATATATATACCTTAACAGGTCTGGCCACTCGTTAGGTATAGCCTCACAAATACAGGAGGCTAAAAGAGGGAGACTTGGTCTTCCGGTGGGTACCCTGGGACAGTAACTGTTTTGGGATCTCTAAAAGAAAAGAAGAAATGACTGTTATTAAAATATTATTCCTATTATTGCAAAACCAATCTAACTAATTAGGTATAAGTGTGATAAATCAATATTGAATTTTATTTTTTTTAATTTATACTGTTATTATCTCAAAAGTTAACATTTGTTACACATTTTTTTTCGTGATGGCTCCATCAGGGTTTTGATGATTCCGCCAATGTCAAGTTTTATATCCGTCGATTAATCGGTAGCTAAGATGATCCGATTGCGATATGTCTTATACAGCGCGGGCGGGATTAAACCGGATTCCCCATCATGCCACGACGGAACGCGTGCGTCGGTCGCCATGACATGACGTAGAATCCCTGTTAATATCTCAAAAGTTAAAGTTATCATCTTATATTAAACAGAGTATAATTGACTCCAAAAGTCGATGGTTATCTAGGTAGTTGGTTTCTATGTTGTTAATATTACCCCAGTCTAGGATTTGAACCCTATTTGCTATACTCTGTTTCTCTCATACATAACACAGGTAAAATCAAACTGACATCTCTACCATTACACTGTAGGAACTGTAACAAATACTATGTAAGAAGTACTAATACGTGGAGTTCAGTTCCATCATGAGTATCCAGTATACAACCCAACATTTGCATACCCTGAGTCGAGCATCTGTACTCACCAAACTTGCCTTGACTCGTGCATAACCACTGTGTTATCAATAAACCGGCATAATGGAGGTGACAAGCATCCAGCCATTCATGTATTCCCATAGCCAGAAAAAAAGTTTTCAAAATGTGGAAGCAAATATTAATCTGTCAAATGTTTTTTGGATGACAATATTGTTGTCATAGATTCCACGTCACGCCTTTGTGAATAACGCACGCGCCCGCCAAGACGTGATGGGGAGTCCAGTTTAATCCTGTCCGTGCTGTGATGGTTGTGATTAGTCCACGACTAATAAGACATATCACGGTCGGCGGGAACATCTTAAATACCGATTAATCGCCTATAAACACTATAAACTTAATATAATACTTGACATTGGCAAATCACCGATAATAAAAGAAGAAGATTGTTGTCATAGTTTAACTGATCTCCAATAGATGTCGTCTTTTACAAAATAAATAAATTGGTCAAATTTTAAAAGAAACATTTAATTTTGATTTGTTTGTTTATTTTTCATCATTAGAGGGAAAAATTATCTTCAAAATGGCGTATCAGACATTAACTTTGATACAGTATTAAGGGAGATATTTGATAGCGACAAAAAAACACATTTGAGAAATAATATATAGACATTATACTGTTCGGGAAGCAACCCTCGATATACCTACACCTTATAATTCTCATGGTGCACCACCAGATGGCACCAAAAAAAACTGCCTACAACTGACAGTATGAGCTGCATGTATTAGTAATTGTTATAATATAGTATTTGATTGTACACAAGACACATTGAGGCTAATATTGAGTTTGTCAATAGGCTCTGGTGGAAGAGGGTATCATCCTCGAAGGCAACAAAATCACAGTGGCTATAGAGTCGCTGGCAGAGACTGCCATCCTGGTAGGAGTGCCCTACGAGGCCACCACGGACTATGTCCGGCTGCTGTTCACTCAGTGCGGAGAGATACAGCAAGTGCAAGAGTTTAGCAAGGCCAAGTACAAAATATGTGAGTATTATGGTTCACTGATGATATCAAGACTTTCAATGCAGCTTAATAAATAAATCTTTGATTCTTTATGCTTCAACGTAAGAACCATCTCATTCATTAACTAGAAAGAAATCTTGATGCTTGTCCAATGAAATAATTTTTTTTTACAGTGCGCGTGACTTTTCAAGACAAGGGCGCAGTGGAGAAAGCCCTGAAACTAGACCGGGAGCTGCGCATCAACGGGTTCCTGGTGACCGTCTCCAAGTACCGTGATGAGGAGGAGCAGAAAGCTCACTCAGCCAACATCAATAAGGTACTTCATCCACTGAAGCTTTAACTTTTAAAGCTATTAGACCTTTTTTTTCTTTTCTCAACCTTTTTGGTGTCACGAACTTCGGCTAAGTGAGGAAGACTGTGTCTTCCGTTGGGTACCCTGGGGCCGGCAACGGTTCCCGGGAGCTGTAAGGCAACCCGTGAAGATAAAGAAGTATATGGAGCGATCGTGTATCGTTTTATTTGGACGTTAACATAATATGTACTTGTGTCATTGTCCGGTTTCCGAAACATGTCATCCAACCGTATCGCCTCGTCCTATTCCAGAACAAGAGACAACACCCCCAGAACCAGCAAGGTCGCACTAGTAACAACACCAACGTGCCGGCCAACAACCAGCAGAACAGGACCAACAACTTCCGTGGGGGGCGCGGCGGGAACTTCAATACTCGCGGGAACTATAGAGGTATACATTATATTATGTTCATTATAGAAATACGGCTAAATAACTTTGTAGACAATTTAAAGCAAGTTATTCAGAAATTGTGAACTATTCAATTTAGCCAGGTAATTATGGTAATAAATTGTAACTATGACAGAAGTTGTCAATATTTGATATGTTTTATATTGAAAATGAAAATTGGCCTTGTCCATTAAAATCCATGATAAATGTTGCAACCACCTGATTGTTTACAAAATGTATATGTTCTCCTAGCTAGTATTGTTAGTATTGGATAGGAAAGGAAACTCCTTACTAATTTGTTTACCCTTCTTTCAGTAACGGATCAAAGTGTTTTTTTTTGCACTGAGATAATTGATCGGAAAGTGACATAGCGTTCGGGATAAATTTTTATCCCATTTAAAAAAATTACACGGGCGAAGCGATAATTTGATTAGTCCCGGTTGCAACCAGCGATGATGCTGCCAAATTAATTAAATAAAAATATACAATAATATATTTTTACAGTTTACAATTTCCAAAATACAGTCCGACACGTATCTAAGCGAACGTGACCAAAAACGGAACTAAAGATACACTCCGCCATCTTGTGAATAGTCAGTTTTATTTTTTCAATCATTTATTATTGCCTAATTTTGTTAAAAGCGGTGAGAGTAGCTCGTGTATGGAAACACCAGTATACCTACTATAAATACTAATGGACGTCCCCTGTCTACCTTTCAAGATGACTTCACAGGCGGTCGCGGTCGCGGCGGGTTCTCTGGTCGCGGAGGGGGAGGCTATCCGCGCGGGGGATATCCCGCCATCAACACGTACATGCCGCCCGCCGCCTTCATGGGTCGACCGGTAAGTGGAACTACTATGTTATACAGAGTTCATACAAACTAAAGGCCTTTACACTGTTTCCCAACCTTTACATTATGGAATTTGTCGCATGCTTGTTAGATTGCATGCGAGAAAGTGCATAATGTAAAGGTTGGTTTATATCTATGTACTCGCACTTCATGTGGGTTACTCTTGCTTAACATAGTACATTTCAATCTGAATTTTATTTGGTTGCGATGACGACTGCAGCGACAATTTTGTTAAAATCGCTTAGTCTATTAGATAATTCAAATATAATTCGCTTAGTATTTTAAATTGATATCCGTCCGTAAACGACGCCACGCCAATCAACTGTGCCATTGTGAATATATCCACAAGTAAAGTATTGCGACGGTGCGCTTAGAACGAGAGCGGGATAGCAATATGTACCCGGACATACTAATGCCAAATTTAGAATACTGCGCAGGAATTCGCGCGTTGTTCGCATCGGCACGGCTGTTTGACGCGGGTATATCTACTAGTTTTTACTTGACTCGGACTAAGAGAGTGTGTGTGTGTGTGTCTGTGTGTACATATAGGTGAGTTAATTTACTGCTTTCTTTTTACTATGCTACAGTGATCGACGAACAATTCGGTCTATCTGACTCTGAATGATGCTGAACTATTCAAAGTAGAACTTATACACGTCTGCAAAGTTGTTGGACTATCACTATAAAGTAAAAAAGTAGTAAAAAAATAAAAATCATTACATATTATTATAAATTCCCGCCGCACTGAGTTTGTGTTTGTTCGGGTTAATCTCAGAAACGACTCTACAGATTTTCATACGGTTTTTAACAATAGAAAGAGGGATTATCTGGGAAGGTTATAGGCTATAATTTATCCGATCTTGTACCCGTACGAAGCCGGGGGTGGGGTCGCTAGTATGTTATACTATATATAATATGTTACATTTATTATTTAGTTAATACTAGCGACCCGCCCCGGCTTCGCCCGTGGTATTTTATTATCACATGCTTATCCTATACCGTTCTTACAATAAGGAACATTGATATTATTGGTTACTGCTCCGCTCCCAAAAGAAGTAGCGTGATGTTTTATATACATAAGCTTTCCTTGTGAATCAGTCTATCTATTAGTGAAAACCGTATCAAAATCGGTCCAGTAGTTTTCGAGTATATTTTTTACATATAGATAGGTTTTAATGAATAAATTGTGCTTAATGCCATCTACTGTGTGTGTAGAAATATGCGTGTGCTTTTGCATTATTTAGTTTATTTTTGTGAAATGACATATACAGTGTAAACTCTTTATAACGTCGTTCGTTATAACGAAAAACTCTCTATAACGTAGAAATTAGTTCAATGTGGTTGGTTTACCACAAAACCCATACATTGATTCACTTTTTATAACGCAACAGCCATTCTCTATTACGAAAAAATATTTTCCTATTTAGACATCAACAACATACATATTTTAACAGTGTAAATGTTTTTTTAAATGTTTGTAATCTTTTGAGGTGCCGAAATTTTGTAAGAAAGATACCTGAGGTCATAAATAACTGTCTCGCTTTTGTTATTGTTAATTGCCTTAACACGTGTGCCATTATTCTTAGATTACATTGTCTGTAGGAAATTTTGGTCTCAGTTACTAAACGCACAATCGTCGCCACATCCCAAGACATGCACAAAATACTTTTAAAAAACACAAAATAAATATTGGCATAGCAAAACACGTCAGGCAAAGTTAACAGAATATAATATGTGTTTAGAATAATTTACCTATTGATAGTAATAAAATTATTGTAATGGACAACATTTCATTTTTCGTAAGGTACCAAAATTCGAAAACCGTTTGGAGATTACATGCTAGAAAGCTTATTTTTCATTTTTTTTATTTTTTATATCCTTTAATTTTCGAGTTATTTTAAAAATACTAAAATATTGAAAGATAAGGATTAATAGATGCCCTAATCTGTGCTAACCCTCTAATTTAAAAATTCTAATGTCTGTTCGCAGAGTTGTTAGTTATTGAACCCAGGTGTTGCCTTCTATTAATTTTACCCATTTTTATTCCATTTGAAGCTAAATTAATAATTATTCTTTTAATATAATTATAAAAATACTTCTTTTATATAATATTTTTTGGAAGTTTTGCTAGTTTCGAATGGGCTATTACAGGAAATATATTTACGAGTGAAACCGCGGACAAAATCTAGTATTATTATATACATTATGAATAATGTTTTAGGTGATTTGAGTTCCGGCTACGGCAACACCTATTTGGAACACGGTATATTATACTCTTTGCATTTCTATAACGTATACTCTGTGGCTTGACTGACACTATCAGGCACTTTCTTTGGGTGACAGTTTATATTTCTTAATTTTAGTCCTAGCTAAGGTTTTTAGTTTATAAGTCCTCAGAATTTATAAAAAATCATAATTAAATTAAAAATATAAAAACTCAACAAAAAATAAAATATAAAAATACGTGTAACTTATTTTTTAATACATTTTTAATTAAAGTAATAAAAATGGGTGTTTAAAAAAATGAAATGTTGTCCATTGGTTATTTTCTCTTTCCTCCGTTTAACGAAAACTCTTTATAACGAAAAAAAATGCTCGGTCCCTTGAAATTAGCTATAAAGAGTTTACACTGTATTTTCTAAGTAGATGTTTTGCAACTAAACATTTTATTTTTGTTATTTCATTTATATTTTTGTATATTTCATTTATTATTTTCATCTGTATTTTTTTGCTAAAGTTGACGTTTGGCACATTTTTTTTAAATTTTGTATTATAATTTTAGAAACAAAATGCATAAAAACATGTGCAAGGAAATGCAGATATACAGTGACAGAAATGTAAATGAGTAATGTTTGCTTGTCCCCTTACTTGTCTGCAATGTCTTTGCTTCTAATGTTTTTACGCGTTTTGATTTCAGAGCTATCACCAAATGTAGGTGTTTAAGAATAAACTTTGCTCAGGTAACTACTTAACATCACAAATATCTTATGCGTAAACACACGCATTGAGAGCTCACGAATTGAGCTCAAATAGATCGTGAAATGGAAGGAAATGGAGATATAAAGAAATTGCTGTCATTTAAAAAAACCTTGTTTTGTAAGAAATCAGCAAAATTTATTTATTTCCATATTTAAATATTTTTCAAGTTAAATTCTAGTACCTTTGTTGTGGGCCGATTGTAGAATTGGTCATTTCATGATACGGCCGACTGTAAAAAAAGCGCCCCCGAGGCGATTAAAAAGTTTGACTCAAAACTTGCTTCAACTTTCATGTTGTTTGAACCCCGTTTGAGTCAAACATTTTCTGTATACATAGCTGTGTAATCACTGAACCATTTCCGCCTTATTAATAAAGGCTGTACAAAGTTATACAATGTTTTATCTCCTTCTAACATATTGAATGACAGATATAATAGAGGAGGACAAACACTGTATAGCTTTGTACAAAGTTCATTAGTATAACCATTTGTAATCGTCCGATCGTCTGAAATATTGTTTGTTTTTTGCAGGGCGGGTTCATGGACGGTCAGCGGCCAAACAAGCGTCTGCGACAGATGTAGTAATATATATATATGATATAATAACCTGATAAAATTATGTTTCGTTTCGTGTGTTGTGATTGTCGATGCGTTCCGTACTCCGTATTACAGAGACTTGGTGTGTCCTGATGTTATACAGTATGATATTTTAGCTAATTGTATTTAATAAGTACATGGAAGTAATTGTAAGTTGTAGCTTATTAATAACAGGATTAAATACTAACATTTTATTTTATTTGGTTTTATTGTCTTTCATACTTGGTATCAACCATTGAGTTGGGATTTTTTTTATAGACATCATAATGGAGATAGCATTAGGCATATGAAGTATGAAAACGTTTTAAGCCGCCATCATCGGGGCGAAGGGTATGGATTTAGAATAAATTTGTTACAGTACACTTTGGTATTAGAACAAACTTGTAACTACACTTTGAATTTAGAACAAAGCACCTACACCTTTTTATAGGGCATGTCAGTATTAATGCGAAAATCCCAACTCCTTGTTTAATATCCTAATTTATTAGTATTGGTTGGTAGACAGAAAATAGAGGTGATATATGGATGATTTTCATTTACAATTTAGTTATTTAGGAGTAATTGTAGAACCTATTATACTTGGTGATGTAGTAAACTAACAAAAAATATGTCTCCCACTACAGTATCGTGAGTGGCACTGCACTAACTTATTAAATTACTCAAGAGCGCATCGAATGCACGCAACAATATAAAGTGAAAAGTGTAAAATGAATTTGTTAATTCTGTTCTTATTCGTGAACATATCTTGCGTGTTTACCATGCAACCATACCTAGGAGTTTCGCGTCAACATTTTGGTGCTGAATTCCTGGAGAATCTTAAGAAAGAGAACCGTGGTAGGGTTGCCAGAACTTCCAAGTTTCAATACAGCAGTGTAGAAGATCTGTTTTCGTTGTATGAACCGAAGTTATTGTCTGCTCTGTGGCCGAGACTTAGAAGTGGTACACATTTGGCGGTCGGACGAGCTTGTTGGGACGACTTTGGTGTTCTCTTTAGAGAACTGCAGCAGAATCGTGACTGGGCACTCGCAGGTAAATTAAGATACTATCTATCATTGCACCTTTTATCCCGTGAGGGTACAGGCAGAAACAATTAAATGCCATCAAAAGTTGACATTTATAAGCTTAAGCAAGGCCTGTAGCTGTAGCTTAGTGGTTTTTAATTGAGTCCTAGATTTGATCCTGGTTGTGATAAAAATGCAGGTTTTTGTTTTGGATGTCAGCTAATTATTGACTACAGGAGCATGATGCGTAAACAAAAAGTCATCAATATTTCCCCCATAGATACTAAAATCGATTTCGGATAGGAAGCAAATGTTAATCTAATAGATCAAAATTATTTCTTAGATACTTACTAATATTAAACACTATATAAAGTTATACAATGCTTTGTCTCCCTCTATAATATTTAATGATATATTTGAATGTTGCTCTCACCTCAGTATCTCCTCGATGCCCCCAACGGTTTGTAAAAAAGAGCGATTAGCATCATCAACACAAATGCCACACGAAATCTCGAGCCTCTATAGTTACACAGAGGCATAGCCTCTCTTAGCGTCTTCTGTCGACTGTATTATGGGGAATGTTCAGAAGAACTCCATGACCTCGTGCCTCCATCCCCTTTTCGCACCCGCACTGTTCGCACAGGATATAGGGTGCCGTGCCACCACACAGTGGACATGTCTGCATACGAACAAAAAAGTTCAGTGACTCGTTCCTGTATCGCATATGGCTGGCATAGTGGGCGCGACTGGCGGACTACATTATACTAACTGTGCCCCGCCCTTTTGGGTCGTAGCGTGTTGTTATATAGCCTATAAGCTTCCTCGACAATTGGGATATCAAATGCAAAAATATTTATTCAAATCCGACTGACAGAGATTGGTGCGTTCAAACAAAACTTCGGCTTTATTATTAGTAGGTATAGATACTCCCAGTCGCGCGCATTCATTGTATAACTTTGTACAACGTTTACACAACGTGGAAATAGTATCCACAATAATCCACATACCATTTGGGTATCATAAGGTACACTTACGATCGCTGTTACTTGTCGGCATTTCTTGATAGAGATGCGTATGTCACGCGAGTAGCGGTCGGTCCTTGCACCGCGTTGCAAACAAATTAATTTGCTAATTATACAGCTTTCCATCAAACAGTCGCGTAACAACAATATATTATCTACTTACTATCATTTCCTATACTATATGGTTGCAGGTTGTTGAACATTACATTTAGTGTAATTATTATATTTTTAGTATCACTGATCACCCGAAGGAATATTTACATTATTAGTTACTGCTCGCCTACAAAAATATGTAGCGTAATGTTTTATATTCCTAAACTTTCCCCGTGAATCTATCTATCAAATCCCGTAAACAGTAACACAATCGGTCCAGTAGTTTTTGAGTATATACGGGGCAAACAAACAATAAAGCTGAAGAGTTTGTTTGAAGTTATAGGCTAGGTTAGGTACCCTAAGGGGGTGAAATGGGGTGTAAACGTTGTATTCCTATTCCTAATACAACGCGTACGAAGTCGTAGGCAACTGGTAATAACTACCTACCCAATTGGCTTAGATGGAAATCAAGGCGTTACGGTCCCGAGCCATTTCCCATCTATGATGCACTCAACTTTACTTTTAATTTTTTAACATTGGAAATACACAAACTAACTAAACATTTAACATATCTCCATCCTTGTCCAGCGGCATAGCTCTCATCACTTAATTTTGTTAAACTCAAATAAAGAATACCATACAAGGAAAGGAATTAACTGAATGACGTTGGGGTGAGCCTAAGACCATTGTCCCAGGGTCGCAACTCACAGTGGAATGACTACTGGAAATTGATCCTATGCAAGATCAAAGTGAAATAATAGAGTGGAAAATAATCCTCTACCTACAGGATCATCTAAGTCATTCCACATCTCACCACAGGATCAAAGGAAAATTACTTAAAATAAGGAAGTAAAGTAATTTAAACATTTGCAAATAACTGTGACCCTGCTCCCGTCCCGACTTCGCACGGGTACAATATGGGTTTACAATAAGTTGAATATCTACATAAATATGCTTATAACTACTTATCTATTATAGATAGATATATGCTACCGCGGACTTTTTTTGTAGATCATTTCATTCTACACAATTATTTTCTACATCATTTAGATCACGGATTAGACAGCATAGACCATGAAAACTATCTGGGGCTAACTCTTGCCCCAACTTGATTCACTTCTACCATAGAGTAAATAATATATTACGTAACTTCTTCCTAAACGTGATATGTCCATGTTTATCAACCTATCTACTGAGTCGCAACAAAATCAGTTCAGTAGTTTTTGTGTATATAGCTAGTTCACACTCACAGACAGACGCGGCTGCGAACTTTGTTGTAATAATGTAGTGACAGCTTCTCCCGTGGCAATTTATGAAATGTGTCATAAGAATTTATACCGAAGCTGTGCAAAAAAATCACGTCGATCCCTTGTACTAGGATTAGAAGTTAGAAGTATGACCACAGGCGCTCCATAAGATTTGTAGGTATACTCTAGCGCTCAATATGGCTCTACATATTTGACGAGGAGTATATCTAATACCATTATAACGATAATGATCACGGTAATTGTAATGCAACATGAATGCTCAGTACTGCATGCGCACGCGCACATAATATCGTGTAACACGGAATGTCAACAAACTCACTTTTTCATTTCGTTTGTACCTCAGGCGCGTGCGGTGGCTGAGCTTGTATAATTTTTTTATAGAATGGTCAAGTGCGAGTTGATCTCGTGCATTAGGTAATATCAATTACATACTAGGTTTCCGCCCTGGTTTCGCCCGTGGAGCCTATATTAATATATTATGGTCTTGAGTTGTTTGTATAAGCACTTTCAGTTTCCAGTTTTGTTTGCCTAAAAGCCTTATTTAGACTATTACGAACATTAAAGAAATAGCCAAATCGGTTCAGCCGTTTTTAAGTGATGCGCCCGTAGATCCCCGATGAAAAACGGAAACCCTTAGGATTGAATTTTGATTTAGGAGAAAAGTTTAAACCTAAAAAAATTTTTTTTTCAAGTGCATCATGATGTCGCAAAGGGCTCGAATGTCATCATGAAAGGGATCGTTATAAGGAATACAATTTCTTTTTATGCATAGTTTAAATTATATTAAAGAAAATTGACTGTCCCTCCCCCCTTATCTCCGAAATTACTGAGGCTAAAATTTAGAAAAAAAAAAATGGGAATATAAGGCCTTTTTTATAATTTACAGGAAAACGTAAACGTCTTAAAAGTTATGACCGGAAAAATGGAACGGAACCCTCAGCGCGCGAGTCGTAGTCGCAACTTGGCCAATTATTAGATATTTATATAGATCTGCGTAGTTTTTGTGTTCGCAGATATATATACTTAGATAATTTTACACGAAATTAGGTACTAGGTAAGGTGTTATAAAGCTAATAGCATAATACTTAAAATCCAAATTAATGTTTTCAGCTATAGATTCTACAGGACGTTACAGCCCCGGATTGCTCGATGGAAATTATTTTTGGCTCGGATCTAAGACGGAGTGCTTTGATTTGGTAAGAATAAGAACTCTTCTCAATTATTTAAACTCTGAAAAATGTCTCTCATAGCATAAGTACCTAGATAGTAGGTATACTAACTTCCTAACTAATATATTAAAAAGTGTCTTTGTTTGTTTGACTTTCTTTCACGCCAAAACGGAGCAGCTGATACACGTGTTTATTTTGAACATAAATGTATAGAGAGTGACATAGACTAATTTTGATACCTGGTACATATATCTCATTACCCGGGAACATGGATTTTTGATAAACAAAATTATCTATAAGCTTGCCCTTTATTATGTGATTTTACCTAAAGTCTTATAATTTCTAGTTTATCTAATACCAAGCTCCAAAAAACCAACCTAGGTAATCTAAAAAATATCGGTAGATTTAGTAGTAAAACGTAGCTTCGCTTCTGTCACGCGTCCCATCCTATCCCGTCAAAGTGTAGATCCACATCGCTATTGTTTTATATTATTTATTTCAGGAACGAAGATTTTTAAGACACGACAACAATGGAAGTGTTATTGTCAGCAGCGATAAACAAGGTATGAAAGTATTACCATCTTTATCATATTGATCCGGATCGAAGTGGAATATTAGAGTAGAAAATGATCCCTTGCAGCGCATTATCTTACAGGATCAAAGTGAAATAACTCGACATCACATTAGTCTTAATAAGGCACACAAATCCGTACTCGCCTTGAAATTGGCATTGTCACAGCCGCATGTTGTTTTACCGATTTTCATACGTTAATTTAATGAATCTTTGTTGAGATTGTACTGAATAACTTTACAAATACAGTCAGCCATTCGCAAATCGAGGTGTTCCCATCAAATTAAATTACCTACCAACCTAACGATTTACTTCTTTGTGATGTAAAAATAAAAACACTTGTACAATCGGATCTTTTAAAACGCCTGGTTTTGAGTCTCTATAAATTGCAGTTCCATCCTATATCTCGTTACGATACCTATACTACTGAGTGTCCTACTAGTACCTACAACTATTTAGACACAAATAGTCCAAATTGTTCTACTGATAAGTACCTAGGACATTGATTCAACCAACATTATTGGTTTTCAGGCTTAGAAGTTGATTTTCGTGACACCGTGGAAGAAGACGAGATGTTGCGACATCAATTACAGGCAGACAAGGTCCCTCCCTTCAGGTTCTCTTATGTCACAGCTAAAGTTACTTTCAACATCACTAAACCACAGCCTGTGAAGGTAAATTTTATTTTTATTTTTTTATTCTTCCTTATTTTGCCGATAACATTTTTAAGTATTTTGAGATGTGTTGATCCTCAACTAGTACTTGATACTTGTTAAGCCGAGACGTGAGGATCAAAAATGTTTGCTTGTAAAATCCACACGAGTCACCACGGCTATAGGTATAGGGTTTAGTGTGAGGAAGAGATAGAGAAATATGTTCTAAGGAATTATGTCGTCGATTTTAATGATAAGAAAAACTGCATTCATAGATGGTATAATAATATGAACTGATATATGATAGAGAACAAAACTTCTGGAATTAGGTACATAAAAACATTTTCTTTTAATTGTTAACACAGGGTTTTATTTATGACCGTAATAAAACAACATAATTTTTTCTTTTGAAAATAACCGGATTTGAATTTGAATTCGAGTTTTGAAAATATATATCTAAATACAATTTTTCTTATCTGTAAAATCGACGACATATTTGTCTATCTATGGCTACTACAGATTTTGTGATCTAAGTATACTAATGTTATAAAGAGGTAAAGTATGTAAGTTTGCATGTAACGGTTAATCTCTGAAACTACTGAACCGATTCAAAAAAATCTTAAAATTTGAATAGGAAGCTACGATATCTCCGAGTGACATAAGCTATGTTTAATTTTATTTGAAAACTACCACGGGCGAAGCCGGGGTCGGAAAGCTACGCAAGATCATTATTCGTTTGATTTCTTACATTATCTTAATTTTTAATTTACAGTCATACGAAGTCAAAGTTGGCGTGTGCGTGCCTAGAACATGTTCGTTTGAAGATATTAACAACGTACTAGACTTCTCTGTTATGATCAATGACAATTTCAAAAACAACAAATCTATCCCAAGAACTGTTAAAGTATCTACAATCAAACGGGTGGAGCCCTACTATGACATTAAAAGGGATGCAGGAGCTATAGTACTCATATTTTTCACAGTACTACTCGTAGTTTTGGTGGTACTAGCAACGATAGTGGATTTAGAACTTATAAATTTCAGAGCGGTTAAGTCTAAAAGTATGAGTTTTGATTTGGAAAAGCCTGAGCAAGAAAATAGACTGACTGTTGAAGCATTGGAAGCGAAAAATTTAGAACGATGCCACGAAAGACCTTACAAAAATTTGATGCAACCGAAGACCCACGGCTGTGCAAAGAAGAATATAAACGTAGTAGATATGGAAACATTAACAATAAATAATATGAATAATTCGAACCAAATCAATCTTGTTACAGTAAAGAAAGTATTGAAACCTGACGCTAAGCCTCCCTCGATTACTCTAGATGTAGTCGCCGTGGATGAAACACAGAAAGGTAGCTGCCGTCGATGTGGGAAATACAAGAAACAATGTGTTCTAGCAAAAGAAACTAATAACCTGACATCATGTAACAAAGGCCACAAATATAACACTTATGAAGTTGTCACAATCAACTCTGAAGAAAAAAGAAGCAAGCGTTCTTTTTTAAAAAGTATTTTGCTTTGCTTCTCTTTAAAGTATAGTTTGAAGAGGATCTTTAATACGAATATGGCCAATAAGGATTTGTGTGCGATTCATATATTGAAAATTCTGGCCACGTTTTGGGTCATTTTTGTTCATGTTACATTGATTGTTTCATATATATCAGGTAAATTATATTAAATATTTTAGTGACTCCACAGGGGGGGGGTTAGCATATATTTGAGGTGACATCTTTCGTGTCGACCGAAAGGCCAAAAACGTTTATGTCCCTACAAGAGCCAGCCAGCCGAGATTGTCCAACACTAGAATGCCGAGCAGCTTGCTCGGGCAAAGACAAGTACACAGAATTTGCCCGTACATTGTAGGGTTGGAATGTCTCGGCCCGTGCATTCCGTGGCTGGCTCTTGTACGGACATAAACGTTTTTGGCCTTCCGGCCGAAACGAAAGATATCGCATCAAATATATGCTCACGCCGCTGATGTAATTAGAACTAATAAGCAGTTAATTTTATAGAAAACTATTTGAGAATAAGCTACTTCAAATAATGAAACTGCCATCAGGTTGTTAGAGGCATAATAGGTAATAGCAAATCACAGACATTACTAGAACAATATACCTACTCTAGCTATATATTTCTATTAAATAACTCTGATCTAGGTAGTTATTTATACTGTAGGTATTAAACAGTGATTTCTTCTTATTTCATATTTTGTTCCAGTGAATGATGTGGAGTCCAAGCCAAGTTACGTGTTCTCAATGGGAACTTTTGCATTTGACACTTTATTCTTTGTCAGGTAAATAATTATATCTTTCTATAAAGGTCTAAACTCTAAATGCACTAAGCGGAACTGTAATTTAATATAAATAATACATAGCTTCGTCGTCTCGGGCCACTCTCTGCTGCAGTGCAGTTCCGTCGAGTGCGTTTAGACCTTTACAGTTATAGCCCTAATTTTGATACCTCTGATCGACACTGTAATAAAATTATTGGCTAAGTTGCGAGTACGACTGCGTGCTGAGGGTCCCGTACCAATTTTTCGGTCATAACAAGAAATGCCCTATATTCCCTACATTTTTTCAAAATAAGGAGGGGGAGGTCAATTTTCGTATATTTGATATAATTTCAACTATGCATTTTAACGTAATAAAAAAAAAAAAATTGTATTCCTTATATCGAGCTTTTTCTATGTCACATGATGCACTTGTAAAAACATTTTTTTGTTTTAATTTTCGCCTCCAAAATAGAAATTCAATTATTTACGCTATACGTGATTGGATCATGCAACTTTATATATACCCTACCCTAACAATATGATAACAAGTGCCAAAGGAATTTTAAATCCTAAAAATAGTATGGCATTATGACGAGAAAAAATCTATAATATCTAGACACAAGCCAAGCTACACCATTCAATAGCACAGAACATAAGATATATTCTTTAAAAGGAACTGAAGAAAGTTGTGCAATTCAGTAGAATTTCTATAGAAAATACACATTTGGATCTCACCTCTTTTATTGGCTAAGTCGTTAGCCGACTATTTTGTTCGTCTTTTGTATCGAATTTGGCTCCCTTTCACATTAATGTTTTTGGTGGGTTACATTAGCATCTGTTTCATCGTAGTTATACCACGGGAAGAGAAAAGTAAAGTAATAAATATAATTTTGTAACATTACAGCGGTGCTCTAAGCGCCCATCACTTCTTCTACCTCAAGAGTCAGTACACAACAGAAGAATTGGTCAGCTTCGGTGGTGCACTGGGTCAAGTGCTGCAGTTTGTGTGTTTTGTTACCAACAGGGCTATAAGGTGACATTATTTTATTTAAAGAGTCAGAAGTAGAGTCTGTTTGGAAATAGAGAGGGCAGTTGTCATTAGAAAAAATTGTAAACCACAATGCTGATACTACTCGTATGCCGTAAGGTTAGGTTTGTGTAAAAACATCTTATCCGAAAAAAAATCGGGGTGGGTAGTAATAAGGAACGATGCCATTAGAAAATAATGTGGAGTGAAAGATGATGTTGTGACTAAAATGAAGAAAAGTAGTTTACTCTGGTTTGGACACGTTGAAAGAATGAAGGATGAATGATTGACTAAAAAGGTTTATATTGTACATATATTGATCGATGGAAATATTAAAAGTACACAATCGCCGAGCGTTCCTCCTTTAGCCGATGTTATTTGTGAGGCTATACCTAACGAGTGGCCAGTTCTGTTGAGGCTTATTTAGATGGAAAAGCCTCTAAGTGTGTTTTGTTGGATTATGTACATTTATTGTGACATGACCGGGGTCTGCCTAGTCGACAACAGATAATATTAACTCATGAATTTTTGTCTTTCTCAGGCTACTCCCATCGTACATGTACGTGATGTTTGTCGGCGCCGTGCTAGCTCGGAGTGGTCGCAGAGTGTCCGCCCTAGAAGTACCGGAGCGCGACTATACCGCCTGTGACATGTATTGGTGGAGAAACTTGCTCTATATTAACACCTTTTATGACAAACAGGAGAGAGTAAGATTTTTTTAATACTGCACTGTATGGTATCAGGTGAAGTTTCAAGTAAATCAAAATAATTTTATGAAGCATACGAAATTTTAGTTCCAAATGTGACCAACAGATGGCGCCACTAGTGTTCACTAAACATTACCGCGTTAACATTGCAGCTGAGTATATAGCTCCGTCGTGAACGAAATTGGTTATCGCTTCTCGGCCTTTTGGCTAAGATCAAAGTGTAGTATCTGTTCTTTTCAGCTTAATATCTGAAAGTTCCCGCACAGCGGGACCAGTATATTAAACTGATTTTTGGAAATAGACGGGATGCTCGGGGCTCGCTCCACTCCTGTCACGGGTTGGCCCGGCATTGCAGTGCCGCCGGGATCGGCCCAAATAATACCTTATTATGTATTTTAATAAATAAATTTGTAAAACAATAACTAAATTATGTAAACCCGGAATGGACTCGCTCCGCTCCACTCCTGCCTGCCAGACAAAATTATTTATTTATTATTTAACTAATGAGCGCGCGCGGTGGTAGAGTTGACCGTCAGTCAGGTGGTATCAACTCATTTTCCGAGAGGTTGGTACTGTCAGCCAACAGTGTGTGCGTGTGTGAGACGAAAAAGAGAAAATAGAGAAGGAGAACGCTTATAAAGGCTTAGTGTTAATGTTTTCAGGATAATAATGTTAATGTTACTTATTACCAAGATGAGATTTCAGATGTTACACATCATATGCGACTACTGTAAGTAAGGCTCACTCTTTTTTTCTATTTTAGAAATTATTATTTTGAAAACAGCAGTACAGATATGGAAGGGGATCCGAGAGGGTTTTATTCATGTGATAATCAGGGCGAAAAAGTTATCAGCTGTGTTAATGAGAGATTACCGAAAATGTATCTGAAAACTTTGAGGCAGGAGCCCCGTGCACAAGGGCCCAGTTTCAGATTCAAAATTGAAGGAAAAGAAAACTTGATGTTCAGCGCAAATTATTATCATGTCATCCTATCTTCTGGAGGTTGATCCATAATTACATTTAAGGGGCGGTGGTCAAGGTCATATCGAAAAGTATGGCTCTTTAGAACCCTGAATAATAAAAATATGACTCAATCCAATATCAAATAATAACAATATTTTTGGGGTGAGGAGATGTTGTATAAATAAACTCACGTTTCCAGGATTAACTTAGATTTGCCATATTTTTGACAGATACAAGATGACTGAGAGCCACGGTTCTGACGAACAAAGTGTGGCCTGTCGCTAAATCTGACGGATCTAAATTTGGACCCTTTTTAACGCAATATTCAGGGCGAATGACAGTTATCCTATGTAAAAGTGTTACATGTCCTTATAATAATTATATAAATACCTGACGGATATGTGGAGACTTTTAGAAAATCTGACGGCATTTCGATTACAAAAAAAATAATTTTTGACTTTGACCCACTTCCCGTTATACAATTGAGCTGAAATGTTGCATATACCTTTGGTTCTGATGAAAATGCGTTATCGTATAGGTGAAAGGAAGTACGGGCTCTTATGTGCGGTTTAAAAAAAACCCTAACCTACCCCTACGTGCCAACATGGTCCTACTTTGAATAATTTATACTGGCTGTATTTGCGCGAGGAAGGAGCCAGCCCTCTTGTCACTAAAGGGGATGATCAGTCGAGGGGATACATCTTTAATAAACTTTTTGGCTTTTGAACCCCACGGACCTAGAGTTTCTACACCAAACGGCAAAAAATATAAATTAAATATAATCCAATTATTAATAGCATTTTTTCCAAATGAAAATAAAACATCTACAGACAACAGCACATCCAGCTTAGTTTGACTTTGAGATTGCTCTTATCCCCTTAGCGGCGGTTTTCGCATTGCAAATGTGAACCTTAATGTGCTGTCACACCAATTAGTTATTTTATGAGCTTGTCTTAGTTTTTTTGTTAATTCTTTGGTTCATTGCCCAACATGATATTTGAAACACCTCGATTCGATCGTTCTGAATAACTAGTAAGCCGTTTTCAATATTTGCATTCGCCCACTTGGCTATTTCAGTAATTCAAATTCAGTATTTTTGACACCTTTAATTTGAATTTCTATTCGTTCATTAAAATACCCATAAAATATTTGCAGTGTATGCAGTGGTCATGGTACTTATCATCAGAGACCCAACTCCACGCGGTGGGAGCTCTGTTACTAGGCGCGTCCCGTCGGTGGAGATGTGCTGTCTTGTTGGCTGCCTCACTACTCGCAGCTGGATTTGTAGCTGATCTGTTACTGTCTATGCATCAACATGGGACCAGGTATATATCTATACTAATGTAAGTTTGAATGTAGGGAGTAACCACTTAAACTATTATACTGAACGGATTCTAAAAAATATTTCACGAATATAAAGCAGTGATACGATAACCCCGAATGACGTAGGCTATATTTTATTTTGTTAGAAAATATCCACGGGCGAAGCCGGGGACGGAAGGCTAGTCTATATCTATACTAATATTATAAAGAGTAAAGATTTATATTTTTGTATGTTTGTTACGAATTAACTCAAAAACTACTGGACGGATTTTGATCATTCTTTCACCATTAGAATGCTACATTATCCCTGAGTAACATAGGCTATATACCATCACGGCATGACGACGGGAACGGGGTGGGCAGAGGTGAACATGACAAAAGCTATGTATGAAATGTTATGTTTGCCAACATTCTGAAATAGACACGTACGAAGTCGTGATAGGGGTAGGGGTAGTGATAGGGGTAGGGGTATGGGTAGGGGCAGGGATAGGGGTAAGGGTAGGGGTAGTGCAGGCAAGCCATTATCTATGAGTGTTGTAGGGTATATTTTATTTTGTTCGAAAATATCCACGGGCGAAGCCGGGGGCGGAAAGCTAGTATTAATATAAAGAGGTAAAGTTACAAACTAGTTCTAGTTTGTAGGGGGTAATCACTGAAACTACTGATCCGATTTTGAAAGTTCTTTCACTAAAGGAAGCTACCTTATCCCTAGTGCTTAGGCTATATTTTATTTTGTTCGAATCTGTTTGCCCAGAATAGGCTCCGGAACGCCTCAATCGATTTTGATGAAACTTTCAGGATTCACAGTGGTATATATTCATATTAATTTTTTTTAAATATTTATTTGTAGATTATTTGACCCATATCTGATATATGATGTCATAATGGAGCGTCCATGGTCACGCGCCGCTCCGTACTTTGTTGGTCTGCTCACCGGGTGGCTTGTACATCAGTTAGATGGCCGCATGAAACTTGGCAAGGTGACAATGTCATTAAATAATACTATCAATTTTATCTCAGCTTATATTAATTTGAGGGGATGCTTAGCAGATTCGATATTTACATTCGGCATGGACGGCTGGGTGTCTTTGATTTGCCACGGTATGTGTTACTGATCATTTGTTAAATAATGGAAAGCTTGATTGGCTGATGCAAAAATTGAAAATAGTTCTGATTCCATCCTATTATAATATGATTTGAGTACTTTGAGCGTTTCAAAAAATAAACATGCTTTTCCAACATGTTGTTTCTGCGTAGGCACCTATTGCAAAAAAAACCAACTTATGAAGTTTATAGTTACATCACATTACGTGGTAACAGTGGTTTGTTGGGCGCCAGTGTGTGATATAAAAATATCAAGTTATCATATAAATTGTATGAGTTCCGACCACAGAAAACAGAAAAGAAATAGCATACGTTTGCTTAATCCAACCTTTAATCTAATCTAATGTACAAATTATCAGATGACATCAGGATGCCTATGGACGTCTTGTGTGGTGGTGCTACTAGCATCATTAATACGACCGTGGTCCGGAGATGTACTGGGAGCTACCGTGGAGGTCGTGCTAGCTTCACTTGCTCACTCGTTCTGGTCACTTGCACTGTGCTGGCCTGCGGTAGTGTTCGCTACACAGCGAGCTGGTAAATATCTACTTTACTTATGCATTTTTATAATGTTAATAATATATTAATTTATATGTAAGACAAGCAAATTACTCTTACCACCGCCTGGTACTGACTAGTCTATGAGTGAAGGTAATTTTTATATTCGCACATGCCTACGCCAATGGCAGAGTCACCTGCAACGAAACCCTATAATATATAGATGTATATTTCAGAGTGGTCCCGACGTATACTAGGTCACAGCTCGCTAGCAGCACTTAGTCGTCTAAGTTACGGCGTGTTCTTGCTGCACGGTGTCGTTGTACGGGCGCTAATCATTAGTGGAGATACGCCGCTTGTATACAACGCTGTCACACTCGTGAGTATATAACTAGACTTTAAACAGGGTGTCATCGAAAATTGTCATTAACCCTGAAATTGGAATATGACCGGCTTCGGTTCCCGAGTTTTCTTATCTTTAAAATCAACGACATGGTTTCTTAAAACATATTTATCTATCTCTTGTTATCCTGTATATCGAAATATAGAATGGCCATATAAGGAAATAAATACCAATGGCCTACGCCCCATACCTACTATGTCGAGACTTCAGTCAGATAGGTGTTAAGGTTACACTCTTTGTTCCGATAACATTTTGTGGTCTGTCAAATCAGTGTACACCTCTCTTAAGTTTACAGTTTGTCGGTTGACAGAATTAGTTACTTACGAGTATATTAGGATTTTAGAAGGTCCTTGCTTAATAATATTCCTCACCATGATACACAATAATTTGAGACCAACCGAAACCCCATTTTGGGTTCTCCTCTGGTTTATGCCCTCTAACTATTGTTTCCTTTTACTTACCTTTTAATCTTTCAACCTACATTTTTTCAATGTGTACAAACTAGCGTGTCAACTACTTTTTATTTTAATTCTAAATCTTCTCTACAATATTTTAATTTAAATATTCAAAAATGCCCACTTTTCTACTATCTCTAAATACCGTCACAAATTATAAAGATAAAGTAATATATATGTAGATACATTATTTATTAGCCGTCTGCGAAATCAAGTTCTTATATTTCAGACGTTTCAGTTAGAGAGGCGTCCAGTTATTTTGTTTCATACTAAATCTAAGTAATTTATTTTTCCAGTTGTCATACTTCATGTGCACCACGGTCATTTCTGTGGTCGGTGCGTTACTACTCTCGTTGTTGGTAGAGACACCTTGTTGCAGCGTCTTGAGAAGATTGACTGACTGCGCTAACAAATAGATACCACTTAGATAACCGGTATAAAAATTCACAATACAATTTTAAGCTCTCAAGTTTATTTCATGAAATTAAAGTAAGTCTTAGTTAAGGATTAAATTAAATAATAGTAAGTATTTAAGTATCAAAAGAAGTCTTTATTAATTGTAATTTTAACAATATATTTACAACTTATTTACAATATTACTTATGTATAAAATATGTACATTTTTGGAAATAATTATTCGCTTAATAATGTCTAATTATAATTATTTTTAATAAATCGTGTATATAGGTATAATTATTGCTCAGTTGTTCTAATTATTATAATAGAAGTTTATTATTTATTTGTACGAGTATTTATTAATTACATTTCTATATTTCTTATATTTTTTTTAAATTGTTGATTTAATATTTTCTACAACTGTTAAATCGATACATTCACATTTGTTGTTTGTACCATATTTAATTTGTACTTAGGAAATAATATTAGATATGATATGCTCAACTCAGGTCGGTCGATTACATTTTTAATTATAGGTAAATTACAGATTACATACACCTACTTAAAGTTAATAAATAGTAAATCGGTACAGTAACTTTCGAAGTGAAATAAATACACAAATATAAAATTGATACTTTGGTTAAACTTTACTGCACAAATATCGAAATCCTAATTTTGTGTAATTATCTATCACAGAATAAGTAAACAATCATTAAAATTAATTAATTATAAAGTAATTTAAATAAATGATTAGAAAATCTCGATCCACCAATATCTCGAATACTAGTAAAATAAAATATAAATAAGATTTTTTATCTAGTTTGGTTATCCGATAGATGTGCTAGTGTCTCATTATGTATCGCTTTAGTCAGTGACAACAAGTAATACAGAAATGGTAATACTCAACATTTTGAAGAGTTTAGAGTAAAGGTTAAGACTTCCCAATGTTTATATAAAAACATGTACTTTTGTACAATACACGTAATGTCATAAGAAAGTAACTAAATATAAATAACTAATATACACAAATTAGCCTGAACTGAACTGACGTGAAGATTAAAGCCTCTCTAATTCGTATCTTATATTTATATTACATTATATGACAGGCTTGTGCTAAACTCTGTGCGGTTTTCGATGAGGAGATAGTATCTTGAGCATGGTCACAATGGGAGCTTCGAAGGCCACAGATATCACGAAGGCGACCACGTACGAGATCACAGTCAAACCCAAGAACAACACGAACTGTGAACATAATATTTTTTGTTAAAACACAGCCGAGTTAGTAATAAAGTACCTACATGAGTATTTTAGTGACCCCCGCCCTGACTACGCACGGGTAGGCTTACGAAAATTTCAAAGAATTTTCCTGACAAAATGAAATATTTTTCATTATACAAAAAACACGTCGATACGTTGTTCTGTTTTGACGTAAAATAAAGAATTAGAACGTAGAATAAACGTACAAACAAACTCATTTTCACATTATAATATTAGTATGATAACTATTTTAATAAATCCACCAAACAGTAGCATATGCGTTTGTCATTTAATTAAAATCACTTACCACAAACATCTCTCCCAAATGTATAGGGTGCGTGAGATGCATCGCGACATATCGCAGAACGACCGGATGTACCAAGTACGCGCAGTAAGTGACGCGCGAGAACGGGTACAGGATTGGTGATGAGAGCAGCGGTCGTACCCAACCTATGAAATGAAAATAACGTTTATTAAAAATATCGCCATTTTGAATCCGTCTCGAAGGACCAACATCTTGTTTTGATTAATTTGATTAAACTATTATAACAATCTGTTTAGCTACATAGTTAACATAGTAGTGATTGGAAATGTTCAGCATTTCCTCAACCTGATATAATACATTTTGGTGTCTATATATAATTATGAGAATGGGAGGACTATTTGATATGTAAAATTGGAACAGACTAATATCCCATCATCCCATAACTAAATTTTTAATTTGAAATCGAAAGACTATAGCATGAATTCTTCTAAATGCTGTGTATCCTCGTGTACTCAATGCCTCACCTCCGTAACCAGTGGAGCAAGCAATGATGATCCATCCTATGCACGCGGCCCACAGTGAGTGTGAAATGGCGCTGTAGATAGCCGCGGCGGCCACTCCGAGTTTAGTGCGGTACAAGCCGAATATCAGGAACAGCAACGTAGAAGCACAAGTAACCCAACCAAGCCAGGCCCAAATCTGAAAATAACACATAGATTTTAATACAAATTATAAAATAAACTTCAGAAACTAGTGGATATTTTGCTTTCATTGTGTTTCTGAAAAACTTGTGTGATTTTTTTTTGCGTATTATAGAGGAAAAATTTTTGCCTAGTGATAGTGATTGTAAGGATCTTATTACGAAGCAGACGGAGTTGGGTTGATTGTCTTGTCGTTACCTTGGTTCTTGGTGGTTGGCCCATAACACATGAAGCATAAATTAACAAAATTAAAACAGTAACGAACCTTCTTCATCCGGATCCTTAAATTGGTCTTAAACAATATCCATCCAGTAACCATACCCACGAGGTATGGCCCTAGTCTGGTCCATGGCTTGTCGTAGATCTTGTCGAACTGTGTGAAGGGATCCTCGCTGTTTGGGATATGTTCGTTACTCCATGAGACGTAGCCGGTAGTCACCAGAGATGATAGGAAGAACACACCAGTCAACCCAGCTGATACTTTGAAGTGGCTGAAAAATATTTGGTTTAAATTATTGGTATATCTACTCTACTCTGTGAATTCTAAGGTTCAGAATTTCAAGTGAAATTATATTGTAGTATCAGTGTGTAACTTATGATTCCGCTTTATACGTGGAAGATGCTACAAAATAGGGAGATTATTTATAAAATAGAAATTTACCTGGTTGCTAAGATAAGTAGAATCGCACTGACCGCGTAGAACTGAGTGTCGTCAGACAGGTACCAACTCCACAACATGCACTGAATACAAAATAGAAAAATAAAACATGAGATAAATATAAAATATGTACTTTTTCTTGGTTGGCTCTTCATTGCTGAAAGTTATGTCTATCATGAAGAGGAGAGTTTTTCACTTTCTGACAATACTCCTCCAAGTGTACATTGTGCAGTCCTTATGACATCAAACACCGGCAGACCGATCAACGATATTACTTGGTCTGCACATCGTGTAGGCGATCCACCGCGTGGTTTTCAGGTGGTTTTTTGTACCGAACACGGCGAAATGGTGGTAATACAATCGCCAATTAATAACCAACTAATTACTATGGTTAGTTTGGCTTAAAAGCTCTACAAAACTTCGGTTATTTTCCGTTTTATAGAGTGTCGTCTCATGAAACAATGAAGTGTATTATTTAAGCCGAGGTACTGCAATGGAGTGGACTGTATTAAATGCATATTGAGACGAAAAGTATCACGACATTTATGGGCGTCCTCACTACACTAGCGCTCAATCTAGCTCAACTTATTTGACGCGGGAACTTACCATTTGTTCTACCGGGAACAATGTGTTAATATAGAGTAAGTTTCTCCACCAGTACTTGGGGCAGGTCTCATGGTCGAGCGCAGGTGGCTCAAACACAGCGTTGAAGTGGAACCACCGCATTGTCACCTCTACAACACCCAGCATGAAGAGATAGGGGGCTGTTAACCTAAATGATAAAAAATCATATAACAAATAAGTATTTAGAGTATTCATCACTCGTCCCATTTAGGCTTGGAATGCTCGTAATTGCTATACAGTGTCAAGGCAAATTAAGTTACCATACTACGATCTTTCTACATGAGGGACTATGGAATATGAGTTTACTGAAATTATTTGTTCACGTATATATTAAAGCGTATACCAGATTAAGCGTTGCCTACCTCGCAAACCGATATCCCATAAGTCCAAGGAATTGCAGCACTCCAGAAGTTATGTTTCGACGACCTTTTGTGAGCAGGTCCAGCTTTCCTTTGGCATTCGTTCTGAAGTACAGGAAGGATACTAGCATCCCACTAAAAAAATGAAGCCAGGTTAATATAATCTATACAACATAAACTTGGCGAATTAATTTAAATAAATAACTACCAGTGGCGAAGGGTAAATATTTTCAGAAGGGAAGCCGTAAAATAGCTCACTCAACTAATGCTATATTTTTTTATAATCTAAAATGCACAAATGACAATAGTAATTTATCGTAAAGGGATTTAAATTACCTAAACTCTTTATTATTTAAGTTGTCTTTAAACTTTAAACTTTAATTTTTAAAAGGTTGCATTAGACTCTCATAAGCCGCAATTCACCGGCTTATTTGTTGGTATGTTCGGTCTGTTTGCGCTTAAAACGAGAGGGAACGTACGCGAATTTCAATACGAATGAAAGAGACTGTTGCCTAGTATGAAATAAGGTAGTATGGTCGAGCAAGCCGGTATTGTATCGGCTTATGTCCTTAAGTTGCTAATGAATATCGGTAGGCGTTTAGGATAAAATACTATTATTTTATAAATTTCTAAAGGGAAGCCGAAAGGAATCGGGTTGTATAGGCTCCTCGCCGCTGATAACTACCTAGTACGAATCTTATCACATGCTAAAACGCTTAGAGCAATAATAGTGGGTACTATTAGAAGGATACACAATTGTTTATGGGTGATGATGATGATGGTAATGGAAATGTGGAATCTTTGAAGACCAGTTAATTGACATTAAGACACCTGAACTATTAGACACAGGGAAACGGGCAAACAAAGCTTCGTCTGCATCGAGACTGTATGCCATACTTGCCTAGTTTACTTTATTTTATAAACTCCAATAATAATATGTACTCACCCAAGACAGAAGAACGTATCCACACTGTATACCGCGCTAATGATCAATTGGAACCAAAAGCTCTTCTCGAGCATTGCCCTCAGCGCCGTGTTGTCAGCGTATTTGAACACCACTATGCAAGTGTGACCAAATATAACCCAAATCATGGACATTGTACGGAGGCCGTGGACAACTGATACTGTGTCAGCACCGACAGTCTGGTCGAAAATCTGCAGAACATTCGCCTTCATGGAGAATGAAAGCAGGAGCTCTGACCATACGCCTGGAAGAAAAATTGTCTATTGAAATATTATGTTTTTTTCTTCTTCACGGATGGTCTTACAGCTCCCGAAACCGTGTTGCGGACCCAGGGTGGAAGACCCTCTTTTAGCCGATGGTATTTGTGAGGCTATATCTAACGAGTGGCCAGTTCTCTTGAGGTATATTTAGATGGAAAAGCCTCTAATTGTGGGTTGTTAGATTATGTACATAAGTTTTTAATTATAAAACTTTTTACCTTTACTAAATAATTAGACCTCCAAATCATGACACGGGTATGTCATGATGGAATGGAATAAAATGACTGGATACGTAGAAATAACATGGAGTGGAGTCCTCCTACCTCTGAGTGACAGAAGTGGAGGTAAAATGAGCATATACCATTCTGTGGATACTTTTTTAAAGTAAAAGTACGATTGCACGGATATTTGTTCTGCCAGTCAAGCGCGTTCATGGATCAACCACCTTCGCTAAAGACCAGGCGGCGGAAAGGTCATACGTCGTCTTTTAGCGCTTTCAACTTGCGTCCAATCCAGCCTCAAGTACAATTAAATTAAACTTTAAAAGCGGTTCCATTCTCATGCAAATTAACTAGTATAAATACAGCTAAAATATACGATATTCTTTACAATATTAAAGTTCACTGCAAATGTTTATTCCTTTTAAGAGTTCCAGCAGGTGTTTTGCAGTGATTGTTGACACTGGCCACTGGCAATGACGTTTGGTTATTGACCAGCGTTGTCAAATTCAAATTAAATTTCAAGCTTGATGTAACAATATGAAGGACCCCACCCCACTCCTTAGTCTCCAGTATAACTACTCAGTACTCTATTCTTTACCCCACCAGCCACCTTATTACGTATCGCGGTTACTAACAAAAAGCGATGGTAACCGTCCACAAAATGGGGGCTGATATGTAACCCTTGGACATTGAAGACCTCTAGCTAAGCCACGGAGTAAAAATTTCAACTTACTGAGCTTAATTTCATCATGCGTGGAGGAAGTCTCAGCTGTAAGATGCTCGTCCGAAGTTTGGCTGCCAATGGCGATATTGTTGTTCACGTTGTAAACTGATTTACCTTACAAAATATATATATAATTTAATTAATTAATTAGGTAAACATAACAAGGGATATATCTCTTTTAGTTTTTAACACCGACGAAAAAAGAGGGGTGTTAGGTGTTACTGTAAATTCGAAGCCTAGCCTATGTCTGTCAGTGTGTCTGTCTCTGTCTTTGGTATCGTAGCTCTCAAACGGATGGACCAATTTCAATTCGGTTTTTATATGAAGGCTAGTTTATTTAATGGGAAGCACTTTTACAAGATCTTTAGGTTTAATCACAGCTTCTAATGAATGCAAAGATACTGTCAGAAACCGATATTTTGTTCGCAGTATGAATATCGAAATGGGGTCAGATTGAGGACTTATATGAACATTCCCAAAGATGTCAACCGTGCACCTTAAGGAAATGCTAATCCGTTGCTAATAGGTATGTTCCTAATCCGTTCAATTGTTACGGCTTGATTAATTAGTAGGAAGGAATACACTATGATAATAACCTTTACCCATTGTAATCTTGAGACCATTCAAATCAAGTTTAAGGTCTGTGGAGGTAGAGCCAGTATCGGCAGCCATGTTGTCCGCCCGTTGTCTGCGCCGGCGCACCTCGCGCGACAGTCGCACGTCGTATACGGTCGCGCTGATCAGTAGCACCGTCACAAGGATTGATACTCCACTGAAAATATATATTGGATATTTTTACTAACTTTTCGCCCGTGGAAGTGAAGGCTAAACAAACACTTTTGAACTTATAATATTAATTAGGATTAGTTTGTCGTCTTGCAGCTTATTTTTACTCACTTCCAGATGCTGAAGTCTACAGGTGGCCACACATTCGTCCAAACCCTGGCGCGTCGCCGTACGATCCACCGAAACCGACCACAGACTCGTCCAATTCTTGTAATGAACGGTCCGCCTAAATCATAAATCATGGGATTCCGGACCAATGTGTGGCCTATACTTAATTGATGTAAGTAAATGTCTTACTACCAGTCGTACTACTAGTAGTAGTAAGACTAACGGCTCCAGTAGTAAGATATAGACATTTTATTAGTCCATTTCAAAATATTTTTACAATATTATGATTACTGAGCAGATCAATGAGAAAATGCAACTATAGCTTACGATGGTTGCAATGATGTAATTATTTGGGGCAGTAGTCTAATAGCAATAGCCACAAAAACGGCTATTTTTATAACTTGATAACTATAACGTCGTTATTTTGAATTCTCTACCTAACTTCCATGAGGCGATTCAATTGAGTAACTCAAACTTATGACGTGGTCAAATTACAGTCCAATGACGCCTATTTTCCAAGAAAATTACTTTTGTGCGTTTTACTAGTAGGCATGCCAATGTATGGACTAATTCATTCAACTTAGTCGTAAATAAGCTTTAAGAGAGTGTAGTGTAGCAAGTTGCAACGCTACGCTGACCACTTGAAGTTGCACAATTAAATTCCGCTGTAATTTTCTACGGCCTTCACTTGAACAATGTCGTTTTAAGTTGCAATTTGGATGGGTGTGGGATTTAGGATCCCGTACTTTAATAATAAATTGAGTTTTTATTAAAACAAGTTATAGATCTACATTTATTATTTATTAATTAATTATTTTTTATCATCGAAACCATCAAACACAAAATGGGGAATGTTTTTTAAATAACGTCCATTCTGGATTCAGACAGACAGATAAAAATATAACCCTCTATTTTATATCACGAGTGTTACCGGCCCCTAAAGAAGAATAAAAAACTTAAGGTGACCACACATTCGTCCAATCATCCACCGAAACCGACCACAGACTCGTCCAATTCTTGTAACGAACGGTCCGCCTAGATCATACGGCGGCCGGAATGCGAAATTTTCGGTGCAATGCCGGACCAATGTGTGGCCTACTTTAGAGGTACTTGGATTGTCATTAGGTACTCTCTGGCTTCTAAAAATAATTAATTTAGGAACTATTTATGCTTATTTTGGTAAAATTTCAGTAACAGAAGTGTAAGATACCCCTTTTTTCATGATTTTGATGAGTAATATTTTTTGGGCCATTATGAAATATTAAAGATCCAATTAGCATTTAACACAGGGCAACGACAAGTATTGTTCGAAGGTAAACAGTCAAGTTAAACTTGTTATTTTGGTAATATGACAACGGTATGTACACAACTACACAAGGCATCGATATACTCACTCAAGGATATTAGTTCAATATTTTTTTTTTATTTACCTATGAATAAATAAAGTGTACAAATTAAAAATAAGTAAACTACCGTCTTTTTCCGTTGTCCCATTGGTTGTCCAAAGATACCATCGGGTTATAAACTAAATACCTAAAATAAAAACTAAATTCGATTGTCCAGAGAAATGGGCGACGAAGAACCATAGATTTCAAAATTGATTGAGCTGGACTATGTAGACTGTAGACTGGAAGACCTGCCTTCATATTCCGTATCTCTGTTGCTAACAAAAATGTTTTGGTGTGGCGTGCCTCTCGGCCTGTTGTATCTACTAATCTGTGGATGGTTACCAACCTTTGATAAAATAAACAATATAGATACGCTACGTCCTAACGTCTCATCAAAAAATCCGGTCCGTCGCAGCTAGACCACACGTGGCCACACTAATTTAGTTTTTGTGATTTGTGCACCCGCAAAACATGGCGTTTTAATTATATTAAACGTCTATAAATTTATGATTTCACTAAGATGTGCAACGACAGCGTTGATGAATGCGACGGACAATCTATGAGACCGTGGACATATATATATATATTTTTTTTTTTATTTTGTCAAAGTTACCAACACGTTTTTGTTAGCAACTGAGATACAGAGTATGGGGGGCTGATCATGTTCTACCTGAACAATTATACAAACATCGTGCGAAATTAGCATCGAGACTGATGAGTTTTTTAATTAATTTAAAATAAAAAAATAAATAGGTAACTCACAGCAAAGTCTGGAAGACCGGATCTTGTATGTAGGTGTAAGTAGAATGCGCTGCACTACGGACGGCCAATACTTCGTGAGAGACCGGCGAGCTGCGGGCCGCTGACACTAGCGCCTCTATCTGGGACGGGACACATGCTCGGGGTAGACAGAGACCTAGGTGCAGTGTTCGGCGCTGTGGATTAGTATAACAAACATTAAGGCAACATAGATAAACCGGTCGTCACGAGACGAAGACAGTTTAGTAGTAAAATAACTTTTTTTATATATCTACCAACTTTGTTCACTGAAATGCAAGAAATAATTAAATATTTCTTTTCGTCGTTAAATTTGAAGTCAGTTTTTTTTTATTTAATTTATTTGCTGTTAATAACATCATAATATCATTACAAAAATAAATCCTCGAAATTACATTTCATCGATTTATGACAAAAATTGCCTTCAATTTTTTTTAAATAGATACGTTTGTTCAAAATATGGTGCGTCGGTATTAACTAGGCAGCTATTAAAAACTTATGTATTTACATAATCCGTCAAACCACGGTACACTTTTCCCTGGGTACCCTGGAACCGTAACACGGTTTCGGAAGCTGTAAGGCATGGCAACCAGTGACGAAAAGAAAAAAAGAGTTTTTACTTACAGTTTTAATAATGTTTGGGATATCCGTAGTCAACTTCAGTCGTAGCATGTAGAATGCTGTGCTGAACGGAGGTCCTTGGTCTGCTAACGACACGTCTTCCCTCCACGCCGTGAATATTTGGGATCCGCTGCTCTCTGTTAAAAAAAATGGTTATAAGTTACAATTCATTTTTCACATTCCGTCCATTCCATTACGTCTGTATTGAGAGAATGACATCTAAAGTTCGATATAAATTGTCCGTTTCGAGACACAATCAATATAATCATCATAAATACAAATTAAATTCTGAAAACAACGCCGCTGAAAATAAATGACTTGTCAAATGTGGACATTGTCGTTGCCAATACATATATATTTTTCCAAATATCTGTTAGCTGTGTTGGCTATAAATTTTTCAAGTACCTAAGTCAAAATGAATGTGAAAGGAAATGCTGGCAGAGGACGACCTAGGTGTACTTTTATTGAACATATAAAAAATGTATTGATCGGTATGGAAATATTAAAAGTAGGTAGGTACACACAATCGCCGAGCATGTATGAAAGTTATGATGAATATAAAAGAAACGAACGAGGTATGTCAGGATCGTAACAAATGGCTTTCGATTGTCTCTGCATACCCCGCTTGGGATAAAAGGCGTGATGTTAGATCGATCAAAATGAATCTAATCTTGTATCCTTTGTGACGAAATAGTATTGCTACAGAGCGCAAGTAGGTTTAATTGGTATTGGTATATAAGTTGGCACACGATCTGTTGGATCTGGATCTAATAGTAATAAGTATCTACAAGTGGTTCAGATATGCTAATGGGGGTGGAGTCAGCGACCGCAATTTCTTCCGTGTGATGAAAATATAATGACGACATTTTATATCGAGTTAGTACGAGTATATTGAAATTGATGTAATATTCCTTGGCAGTTAAACTACTAATTAGCCACTTGTTAGGTATAGCCTCACAAATACCATCGGCTAAACGAGGGAGACTTGGTCTTCTGCTGGGTACCCTGGAACCGTAACACGGTTTCGGAAGCTGAAAGGAATCCCGTGAAGAAAAAAAAACTACTTAATAAAAACCGGGCAATTTTTTTTAAATTAGGGTTCCATATCATACTAAGAAGCAAGGAGTTATTTTCTTTGTGATTTAGTACAAATGTTTATGTGGTTTATTTCGACATGGCTTTGAATTGAGTAAAGATAAACAAGTCCAGATGGATCGTGTCTACGGAAATTTTTCGTTCGGTAAGAGTGGTACCAGAACCTCAGATACCACCCCAAAGCTCAACGTCCAAAACCTTAAATTTCTGCGACCACAATCTCAATTTTCAAAACGGGGGTCGCGAAAAAATTTTATTTAATTAATACATGTCCGGGATACGTGTCTAAGTCCAGTACCAAAAAAAGTTGAACTTTTACATCTCTGCTTAGGAGCTTATATCTCAGGAAATTTTCATGTATTTCAAAGATAATCACCACTTCCTTGATTGCAGTGGCTACGCCATCGCTACGTTAGTAAACTTGTAATACCTACAACATCTCATTAAAATTCAGAACTTTATAAAAAAAAACATAACGGTGTGATACACTTTCAGATTTATGAACGGCCTTAACCTTTTTATATTAGCCTCGCTTGTGGAGTGTGGACTCACTCAGTCATAAATGTAACTTGATTACCATCAATATTTAGAAGGTTGCTGCTGCACTTTTGGATATGGACGAGAACTCTAATTATATAAACCTTTTAAAATAAAGTGTAAAGACTTAAAAAATATTGCACAGAAAAGTAAGAAATAATTAATATTTCGTCGTAGAATTATAAGACGGTTGGTGCTTGTAACGAATTTATCTCTGGTGTGGACACGCAAACGAATCGGGATCGGTGTCTTGGGCTGGAAGTGACCACGCGAAGAAGAAATTCGTTATATTTTTGTATTATATTTGAAATGTGTAAATAAATAGGCTGTATGATGGAAGTTTCCCTTTGCCTACACTCGAGGTTGAAAAATAAGTAGGAAACGTCAAGGAGAACGATAACCTCGAGTGAAAGACAAAGGCGACAAAACTAATCGCTCTTGGCAAGTTTATAGATAAAGGGAGTCTTGTATTGGACACGGAGACGAGAGGGTCTGAATTGGAAGACTGAGGCTGACACGTCGGGCTGAGGGGCTGCGCGATGCTGGCCGCCGACAGCCCGGAGAGATGCAAGCGGGGCAGCTTGCTGCACGAGGACTGTTTCCTCGGGCAGCGAGAGTGGCAGACCACGACGGCTTCAGGGAGTGCCATGCAGGCTGCCAGCAGCTTCGGAGGTGCTCAGGAGGATTGCTTCCTGGGGCAGCAATGGTGATACGACTACGATGACATGGGTGCGCCAGGCCGGCCGCACTACACTACAGATGTATGAAAGATGGGAGCAACAGTTCTCGAGTCCGTAACAGAAGTCGCGCCACAGACGTGTGGCTCGACCGTAAATATATAAGAAAGAAGAAAGAAGACGGTAGGGTTAATAAGCTTATCAACCTCGAGTGGAAATCTAATTTGTGTAAATATAGTGTTAAAACATGTAAGTGTCTTTTAACTGTTCACTCCTGGCAGGCACCCGTGAGACCTTGTAGTGTAGACCGCCGAACCACCCCTGAAGTAATGTAGGTACATGAGCTAGCTGGGAAACATCTATCTCCTCCTTTCTCTTCATCTACTTTCTCTATCTTTCCTCTTCTTGTGATGTCTAGGAGCCCTAGGTTTCCTATACATTACATGCTTAAACATTTAAGAAGATAAAGATTTGTTCAATATTCTATGTTTGTACTGATGGATCCTAGATTAGTGAATTTGGGAAGTAAGTTTTTAATTTGGTACCGGCCGTCTTCAAATTCTACGACGAAATGTTAATTAATTCTTACTTTTCAGTGCACACTTTTTGAAGTCGGTACCTACACTTTTTTTAAAAGGTTTATTTTTCCATTTAAGTGATTTTGCTGCCCTGAGAGACAAATAATAACGCAATAAAAAAAATAAAAAATAAAAAAACACCGCTGTGGATGGGATTCGAACCCCATACGTTAACCGCTACGAAAATTGCCAACTTCGTGTCAATAGCAACCGTTGCTAAAACTTTTCTCTGATATTATAATTTTCAGCCGTAAACAGAGGTAGTTTGCTGAATTTATGAAAAACTACTAAACCGATTTTCATCATGTCTGTGAGATAATGTCGAGAAATTATTATATCCTTAAAAAATAAGTCGTCAAAATCGGTACATATTTCATCGATATATTAAGGAAAATGGGACGGACTAAATAAAGTCAGTTTTTCAAAATATCTGAGAAATCCAGGAGAATAAAATAGTGGATTATTAGTAATGACTATGACCCTCCAAGTGATTGTGTGTGTGTGTGAGGTAGATTGGAGGGGTATAGGAGATTGTGCTACCATGTGCTACTTTGATGAGCCTATTTATTTTATGTAGTGTTTCAAATTCAAATTCAAAGATCATTTATTTCTTAGGTATACAAGATACACTTGAAATCGTCAATTTTATACACTTCTCTCTACAAACCTAATTAAAGAAAATACATTTTTACAGCAATTTAAAAATACAATTAATACAAATCAAATGTCAAATAAAATTAATATTGATACAATCTAAGTACATTAGTGATTAGTCAATTAAAATTATACTATATAAAGCTCGATTACCACTGACTGACTGACTGACTGACTGACTGACTGACTGACATCATTGTTCTCCCAGAAAGAGTTGTGATGGGGGGAAACTTTTGGTGGGATCGTATAGAGGGGGTCCCAGTGAGTACCAGAAAAATCCGAAACCCCCCTTTTTCGCCCCCCTTATTTTTTTTTGTTTTTTATCTCGAGAAGTATAAATCGGATGGGGTAGGTGTCGAAACTAATAATGTTTAGGATCTGTTCCTATTAACGAATCAATTAAAAAAAATGTTCTCCCATAAAAAAAAAACTCCCATACATTTTTTTTGTTTTTTATCTCGGAAACTACAAATCGGAGGGGGTAGGTGCCGAAACTAATAATGTTCAGGATCTGTTTCTATTAGTAAATCCATTAAAAAAAATTATTCTCCCATACAAAAAAAAAACTCCCATACAAATTTTCATACATTTTTCTTTTTTTTTCCTATGGACTGGGATTTGATTTCTACCCCTTTCCACTTTCCCCGTACCCCTCCCCCCCCCCCTTCTCCCATACAAATTTTTTCAAACTCGCGAGCGTAGCGAGCGATGCCGCGGGAGCGGCCGGAAAAGCGTCAGTTATAGGGGTAGGGGGTAGGGGTAGGAGTAGTGGTAAGAGTAGGGGTAGGGGTAGGAGTAGGGCTAGGGGTAGGGGTAGGGGTAGGGGTAGGGGTAGGGGTAGGGGTAGAGGTAGTGGTAGGAGTAGGGGTAGGAGTAGGGGTAGGGGTAGGAATAGGGGTAGGGGTAGTGGTAGGGGTGGGTATTGGAGTAGGGGTAGAGGTAGTGGTAGGGGTTGGAGTAGGGGTAGTGGTAGGGGTAGAGGTAGTGGTAGCTAGGGTTTGGAGTAGAGGTAGAGAATAGTTGATAGATGGTGGGCTTATCGCAGACTTGTACAATGTCTTCTTTGGTGTGGGCAGCAGTTGTTCCCTCACATCAAACACGCGAGTTGCTTGCAACTCGCGCACTACACATCAATTTATATAATTTAATTGTTGTTATGCCCATGGATGCTTATCATCCAAGTATTCTGATATACTGTAGTATGCTTTTTTCATTAATTTAAGTTTAATTGTATTTTTGAAATTTAAGTTTTAGTTAGGATTTAGATGATACATATTATTGTTATTCATTTCTTCGTTAAATTTTGCATGCAAAAAAATACAGGTATTTTGCATGTAGAGTGGATTGAGGGGTTTTCTACTTGTTATTTGAAATTGAAATGTTGTAGAATGTGTTTTCTGTTTTGTTTATGCCATTGGATTTTTTGATTTTTTTTGTTCCCGACCGCACCGTGATAATTGTGATTAATCTGTGATTAATAAGACCTCTCACAGTCGGCGGAATCATCTTAGATACCGATTTATCGGTATATTGATAGTATAAAGAAGTAGAAAGGAATTTGAAAGGAGAGTAAAAGCGGGAAGCTTAAGGTATTTGGTGGTCTAAACAATGTATGTAGAAATACACAACTTACAACTAAAAGTAAAATGAACATACATATTGCAGTTTTAGTTCCATCACTTACTTATGGAAGCGAGACTTGGGTATGGAATAAGAAGCATGAAAGTAAAATAAATGCAGTGGAAATGCGGTCTTTACGTAGAATCACACGATATAAAGCGTATTAACCGCATCCGGAACGATGTCATTAGAGAAAAATGCGGTGTAAAAGATGATGTTGTGACTAAAATGAAGAAAAGTAGTTTACGCTGGTTTGGACAAGTTGAAAGAATGAAGGATGAAAGATTGACTAAAAAGGTTTATATGGCTGAAGTAAAAGAAATGCTGGCAGAGGACGACCTAGATGTATTTTTATTGAACATACTTATAAAAAATATGTTGATTGATGGAAATATTAAAAGTAGGTACTATACATAATCGCCGAGCATGTATGAAAGGTATGATGAATATAAAAGAAGCGAAAGAGATATGTCAGGATCGTAACAAATGGCATTCGATTGTCTGTGCCTACCCCTCTTGGGATGAAAGGCGTGATGATAGATAGATAGGTAAAGGCTATAATACTTGACATTGGCAAATCATCGATTAACATTGATGGAGCCACTATAAAGGATGAAGAAGAAGTGATTTAAGTTTTTTTTTTTTGACTTTATTTCTTATTAAATTTAGTGATTTAAGTATGTTAACCTACTGGTCCGAAATCTGCATGTCAAAGCTACAGTAAGCTTTAACTTGTCATTAGTGGACACACGGAAGGTCCATAATATTATCACCAAATTGCAATAAGCTAATTATAAGAAATTGAAATGTATGCATTTAGTCGTCGTTGCGTAATGCGCCCGTCTCTCTTGTACGTAATCTCACTCAATGTTATTGGACTGATTCACTCGTGCACTCGTGCCGGTTATAAGAATTTACTAACATCTCGAACCGTAAAGGAGACTGCACAAAATATTATGCTAAGTACCTATCTACATATCATATTGAGCTTGTACTTTTCATTAATTTTTTTTCTTCACGGGTTGCCATACAGCTTCCGAAACCGTGTTACGGTTCCAGGGTCCAGCGGAAGACCAAGTCTCCCTCGTTTAGCCGCCGTTGGCATTTGTGAGGCTATACCTAACTAGTGGCTATAGATCTGTTGAAGTATATTTAGATAGGAAAAGCCTCTAAGTGTGGTTTGTCGGATTATATACATAAGTTTTTAATGCAAAAACCCATTGGTACATGGCCGGAATCCTAATTTGGCACCAACCGTCTTCAAATTCTACGACGAAATATTTATTATTTCTTACTTTTCAGTGCAAATGTTTGAAGTCGGTACACATTTTTTTTAAATGAAATTAAATGAGATTAATTTGTTAGCTTTTTTTTCAAAGATGTAGATGTAGTTGTAAATATATAAACAAGGGCGTACTTTGTGTGATTTTTTTGTAAGTAATTCAGAAAGTCAAGGTCAAATATATTTTCTGAAATAGAACGTTCATCAGTCTTAGCACGGGCACTGCATTTGAAACGTAATTTAGGTATTAATATTAAGTACAAGAGTTTTTGTAAGTTTGACCGAGTTTTATGTGAAAAGTGATTGTTTTATTAGTAGGTAAGTTTTTATGTATATTTAGGAGGGTAATAACGTAGAATAGAATATGGGCACTGCTGGGCACAGATATCTAGATTTCTATTCGTTTCTCTTATTGTTAAATAAATTGGTCGTGATATGAGGAGTTCATATTAGTCATATGAAATTAATTGAATATATTCATATGACTGATGATAATCGGTCCTCTGGTGACAAGAGGGCTGGCTCCTTCCTCGCTCAACGAATCAGCATGCGATTCAGCGGGGAAATGCAGTTAGTATTCCTGCCACTATTCCACGCGGACCTGGTGTACTTAGTTATACTTAATTTCTAGATTTAATTTTAAGGTTTTTTATACACTTATGTTGTGTTATTTTATTAATATAAATAAATAAATTGGGCTATTTATGAAATAAATTAATGATACGAAGGAATTTACAAGTACAATAACAGGTATATTAGGTATGTTTTTAGCAATTCATTTTGGGTAAAAATTTAATTCTACTGACACCATAATTTTCAAAATACTATATATATCCCGGATATTTTCATCAAGGGATACACACTGAAGCCCTGAAAACAAAAAAACAGACCCATACAAAAGATGTATGGAAATACTCACTGTTATCAGCATGATCCATAGCTTGTAATTCATCAAGAGTGTCACAGAGTTCTGGAGAGCCTGTCCAGTAGTTGTTGCCCCAGTAGAACATGCTGTTGTATCTACCACTGGCGTCATCCACTGTGAACAAAAAATATCATTAAAATTACATGTTTTAGTTATAGAGTCGTCAAGTTATATTATTCTAAGTTAGGTAATAAATTAAGAGGCAGTTCCTTTTAAAATATCGCTCAAAGTTCAAAATAATTTTCCGTTGTCGACAAACAGAGCACAAACTGTCAAAAATATAACGATAGGTGGAACTCCCTTCATAACGTTTGTGCCATACTAATTACATGCTGCAGCTATCTGTTAATTACGCGATAACTATATTTCTTGGGTTCGAAATTAAAATTGGTTTCTAAAGATTCATATATTAAACACTAGCTGTTTCCCACGACTTCGTACGTGACTATTTCAGAATGTTGGCAAACATACACTTCATACATAGTTTTGTCATGTTCACCTCTGCCCACCCCGTTCCCGTCGTCATGCCGTGGTGGTATATAGCCTATGTTACTCAGGGATAATGTAGCATTCTAATGGTGAAAGAATGATCAAAATCCTTCCAGTAGTTTTTGAGTTTATTCGTAACAAACATACAAAAATACAAATCTTTCCTCTTTATAATATTAGTATACTTAGATAATATAACGATTTTTTTCAAAATGAGGTACCTACCTAAACATAAGTTTTATGAAGCCCTGAAAGTTCTCAATTTTTCAAGTATCTTTAACCGACTTTGCGACTCACGTTCTTTTAATATATTTATTAATGTAAAAATTTTATTTCGTTTGTTTCATAGATAATTTTACTTTTTTTAATAGGATTTGGATCATACTCATACAGCCGAAGTCCGTTTCGTGTATTATCGCAAGACAGGTTTTGTTAAGAATACATACTTTCTCATGTTTCTGGTATCTTGGTCTATCTTATCTTATTCTTGCTAAAGTAGGTAATAAAAATAGTACCTACCTACCAGTAATACAAATGAGTTGAGAAATGGGACAGAATTTGAAATTAAAATATAAAAAGCATACCTTAGTTTTTAGTTTACATACCGAATTCTTGCTTCTACTACTTACATTAATCATATTAAGGCTAAGCTGTCTAGAGTCAATAAAGCAGCTATTACAAAATTTAATAATAATAAATAAGTCAATATTATTCATACATCTACGATTTAACTGCAAATTGTTACCTACAACGTTTCTTGAACCCAAACTATCTACGCCATGCGCCAGTGACGTTAGCGCTACGTCGCGCGCCGTAGCTAATCTATTTGCCGGGAATCAATGACAATCCGCCGGGAGAGCACTTTTCGTGAAGCAGTCTTCTTATAGACTTATATTCAGAATGTCAAGGTTAAATAACTAGGTAATTAATAAGAAGAAAGTACCAATCCGACAAACCACACTCAGAGGCTCTAAAATATACCTACCATAACACGGTTTCGGGAGCCATAATATGTCAACCCGTAAAGAAAAAAAAAATGTTTTCTTATTTCTGGACTACTTTTAACAGTTCAAAAGATAACTTGCACTATTTGATGTAAATTATAGGTAATATGTATAAACTCAGAGCATCACACCTGTTGTCAGTGAATTATACAATGAACTTTACAGGAAAACTGTGATGACATTGACCCTAGTCTCCATGAAAGCGGTCTTTCTTCTGAAAGTTAATTATCCGGTATTTAACGGAAGTGAATATATTTTAAAGGTAAAATTAAGAAATAATTACGGCATGCAAAGGCCGAGGAGAAAAAAAGTCCAAAAATGGGTTGATAGTAATCGTCAATGAATAAATTTCACCAAAACTTCCCGTCTACGAGAGTTCGAGGTGACGAGGGCGATGAACTTGATTGACTTTGCTTCTTTTTACTTTTTACCTAGATAGGTGATTGACTCAAGTTTTTTTGTGTATATTCCTCGTAAAGCTATCAAGAAGTATGCAACTTTATAAATAAAAAAATAACGCTTTTATACTTTTACCCGAAATCGTGAAAATGCAGTAAACACAGACATTTTAATGACTGTAGGTCTAGTCAAATACCAAGACCAAGCTAACAAAATATTTATTTAAATTTTTAACTAACTAAAAATGAAAATTATCTCCATACGCGGGCGCCTAAAATAGCTGCCAGCGCGAGTGTCACCTAAGGAGTCGATTAACCTATGAGACAATTCATTGTAAAATGACTTTATCTCTGCGGGCCCCACGGACCTCAAAAGTCACAAATATGTGGTCTCTACTGACGACATCATATTTGCGCCTTTTGCCTTCCTGCGTTGTCTGGTGGGAAGTTGCAAGTGTATCGACACAAGTAGCGTCCCTCCCATACCATCGACTATCCTAATTTCCATGGCACCACAGTCCAGTGCGGTCGTTTTTTAATAACAAAAAAACAATATATCCTTCACAGATGGAGAGTTGTATGTTTTAAAACAAGGAAACCTGCAAGGAGAACTTGTATTGGCAATCAGGAAGTATTTTAATCCATTCACCAAAATATTTTTCTTATTTATATGTCAAGAGAGACTGATATGTTGCAGGTCGAGTGCAAATTATTACAACTAATGGACTAGAATTTATTTAATAATTAGTAATTAAAGTTTGTAACGGCTAAACTAATTTACAATGTAAATACATTATCCTGTAATAGTTCACAAGATACTTTTACTCTAATTTTATATACAAGCATATCTGAAAGCAAAAAAGTATGTTTGTTTGTCATTATCTCACGCCCAAGGTATATTCTTATGTCACATTTCAAAGACAGCCATGGGTGAAGCCTAGACGGATAGCTAGTATTGTAATGAACAGATGGAAGTAGAAGTTTGGTAAATATCTATTGTTGAAGTGGCACAAGCCTTTATATAGATTTAGAACGCATTTCTAAAAGAATAATGAACAAAAAATACCGCAAGCAAATTGAATGATTGAATGTTGAAATAAGTAGAATAGGCCGCGTACCATTCTCGGATGAGGCCAGAAAGATAATATCTTATATTCTTATGTCATAATATGTAGTCATATGATATGATCATGTAAATATTTAGTTTGGATATATTTAGATAAGGCTACGACGAACATAAACTAAAATATGTATTAACTAAAATATATAATACATAAACTTAAAAATTTACAACACTTACATACAAGGCTTACACCTTGCGATGTGATCAGAGACACCAGTAAAAGTAAAGTATCCATTTTTTGCCAGTTGTGCAATTAAACAACCTACGTAAATATTTGTTATTTTTAAAAGAAGTTAGGACGCCGACTTTACGTGCCCTTTATTGTGATTTATTAATGATTGACTGTACATAAATGGAGAGGTAAATTACAATAGAAGTACTCAGGAGAATATTTATAATAATTATATTCATGTTCCAAATACAGAAATGTTGTGCTAATAATGTAAAAGTTGTTATTATTCGAGTCATGTAAATTGGTTCATTGTCGCCAGTCGCTGGACGGTAGGAAATACAAAAGCCTTCATATACATTTTGTTATTTTATTATATTAATAATAACTACTAGCGAATTGGAAATGTTTTTTTCAATCGCTTCTGTAGGGTCACCTTTTTCAGAAAAAGTGCGACATGCTTATATTTCCGGAAGTTTATAGGTCAAAATGATTGAGGTGTCAAAAGATATAAAAAATCAATTAGTCGTCTATTTAAACAAAAGGCTTATTTTTTGGGATACCTTGTGTACCCTACATCTAAAGTGGATACATTTCTTGGGTGTTAATTAAAAATAAACATTAAAGGGAAACTTGTATTTGGAAAAACTATTTCTCAATGGAACCTTGACTTGGCAACCAGTGCCTTCTAGAATAGACTGCCCTTTTAAATTTTTGTTAGTAAATAAATTATAATATTTCTCGACCTCAGAATTATAGGTGTTACGAAATTTGTAATAACTACCTATATCGGGTCATGTTTAATATTGAGAAATTAGGTACTATTTAAAAAATATTTATATACAAGGTGCGTCGGTGGCCGAGTGGTTAAGACGTCTGGTACTAACTAGACAGATCACGGGTTCTATCCCGGATCCCGGCCATGTACAAATGGGTTTTTAAATTACATAATCCGACAAACCACACTTTAGAGGCTTTTCCATCTAAATATACCTCTACAGAACTGGTCACTCGTTAGGTATAGCCACTCCTGTATAGCCTTACAAATACCATCGGCTAAATGAGGGAGACTTTTGGGAGACCCGTGAAGAACAAAAAACATCTAAATATATAATATAACCGCCGTGTCTGACTTGACTGACAATCAACGAACAACCTAAACCACTGAATTATTATTAATATTTATTTATTTATTTATTTATTATAATTAGCCCAACAACACCTACGTCCACACATATGCATTGTACATTTTTATGACTTAGTAGACGCAGTGTCAATTATAGGGCTATTAACATTTTTATAACAACAACACAACATTGATAAGAAAAAAAAAAAGTAATTGAATAATATAAAAACACAAAAAATACAATAATAATACCTAATTTACACAATTTCTAAACTAATAACTAAGAACACTCGAAAAAATCAATTTTTCCAATCGTGGATTGGAAAGTGGCCCGAGAACCAAACACATCTAAGTCGTGTCGCTTGTGCATCTTGTTATACTGTCCGACCATACGGTTAAGAGGAGAGACCAGACCGAGGACCGTTTTGGATCTAGCTAGCAAATAAAACATTTGATTTGATTGATTTGAAGATATAATTATGAAAATTGGATGATACATTCTTTAGGGGGTAGAGGTGCACTAAGAAAGGATTATTGAAAAATCAACCCCTAATAGGGTGAAATGGGTTTACAACGTTAGTATGGAATATCGTATTCCCTGCGTGCCGTATTTACATAATTACGTTACTATTCCAAATACAACGCGTAGGAAGTCGCGGGCAACTGCTAGTAAGTAATATATTTGAAGAAAAAAAGTGCATAATAATTCCACTTTTCCTGTCGGAAGGTGTCAAGGTGGTACAAGATAATCAACGGAAGGAAAATGAAATGTGACTGCGCTATTGTTAAACTTATTACTGCTGATTTTAGCTGCATTTCTTTTAGTAATTGACTCAACGCTTCCGTTTTTAAAGGAGGAGTCTCAATTAGTAGCGTTTTTTGATGTGTACATAATTTTTTTAATCGTCGAAGAATTCTTCCGTTATAATCCCACTTTATTTTGGAGAAAATTGGTTTACATAATAGTATAGTTTTTCAGGAATTTTGATTCTATAACAAGTTTGTGCAAGTAAAAATTAAAATAATTTTGTCATGTTTCTGAATTCGTTATGTTCCTTATAATATATAAACTCTCCTAAATCGTCAAAAACCTAATACTACATGCAAAATTGCATTACATCCGTCATCAGTATCCGCGAAAGCTTCACTATTTCGATTGTTGCGCATTCAATCGACATCAAGACAAATAAAATGGTTGCTAAATTCTTTAATTCTAGTCAGGGTCGGGTCGGTATGTTATTTAGTTATCTAATGTTATTCAACATATAAAATAACTATAATGTTATTAAATAATTTTATAAGTAGTCTAATTTCTTCACAGGTTGGCTTACATCTTCCGAAATTGTTTTATCGGTCCCAAAAGACCAAGTCTCCCTCTTTTAGCCGATGGTAATTATGAGGCTATACCTAACGATTGGCCAGTTCTATTGAGGTATATTTAGATGGAAAAGCCCTCTAAGTGTGGTTTGTCTGATTAAAGTTTTTAATTACCTATAAAAAAAATATAGCTACATCCTTAATAATTTGCCTCTCTCTATAATGTAGGTATATTGTAAATTTACTTAGGTACCTATGCAAGTATGAAACTGAAATGACGGATTTCATCAAATAGCTGAACAAATGCAATAAATGTTGTGAAGGCTATATTATAGCAAGTTTAGTTGCATTTCCATGTAGAAGATGGACAAAGACTCAATGTAAACCAGAAATGTGGGTCGACACGTAACTTATACGCAATTTTATACTGTACGGACACATAGGCTCGTGAATGACGACATCATAGCATCTGCATGCGACAACCAACGACGCCCGCTCCACACGTAACTGTTCGTGTAGATCCAAGGTTACTCTCACTATCAATACTTCGGACTTTTGACTTACGATTTTTGTTTTGTTTGGATATATAGTAGCTGAAACTAGAGATACCTAGCTAGCAAGATGTGGAATGGCTATAAGAAAAGCCCATATCTGCACACCCAACAGCCCAAAAGCGACACTGATGGTATTTTTCAGAACATTGAGATGACTTTCAAGCCAAGCCTGACTGACCAAAGATTCCCTAGCTCTTGGGGACCTCGCACCTTATCAATATGTCATGTTCTATATTAAATCTGTCTCTATGCATCAGTTACAACGATCAAACCTGCCGATAAGCCCGGATGAGTTTATGGATTGGATATACCTAAATTACCTAACGACCATCATTATGCTAATGGAGTTAATACAACTTTAGCAAGCTTTTAGACGAACGACATAACAAAGATTTTCAGTACGTAACGTTTATTTTGCTTTTCATCTGCATCTTGGGGCCGTATCACCATCTCTCTTAACAGGCCTAAGAAGTAAGTATAACAACTGCTCTAATCCCTTTACTGTTTAATATTAGTGATGTACCGACTATGGATTTGGCCTACTAACGACTAATTGGTCCTAAAATTGTCGAATATTTACCGACTATTTGGTCGATAGATCCCCTTAACAAGTACCTACTGATTAATTGAGAATACTGACGTTTTCTGTACTAATAATAATAAGAGCTTTATCGGTTGATAATTAATGAAATCTAAAGGAAATTTTCTTCTAAGAGTATGCCCGGAAAAGTTATACTCGTCAATGATGTAATTGTGCCTATTCATTTGGATGCAACTACAGGCTCGTTTCATTTCGCAAACTTTACATCTATCAATGTTACATTACTACAAGTTAACTGCTATTACAATCTCACAATCTAATAGAGTTACTTATCTCGTATGATAGAGTTCACGTGAGTCCGTTCAAATCCAGGACAGAGATTTCAAAACTATTTAAGTAAGTTGCAATTTTAACTTAATTACACAAACTCTTTTTATTATACTCTTAATTATAACTGCTTATAACATTTTTATGCACGGAGTTTAGGTAATGTTTTAGTTTATGGATATTAATCTCTATAAGTAATATTTATAAATGAATATTGGTTCATTATAATAATTATACATGAACATTTTCCGTGGGAAGTACACAGCCGAAGACAGTTCTCAATACCTACCTCAAGAAACTGGCCTAGGTAAAGTCTAAGTGTAGATATTTAGATAGTTGCATTGCAGCGAACATTTATTGGCACGCAATAGTAACAAATGTAACGAAAAGGTCAACACCAGATAATTCGCGCGAAATAAGTTTAGCCGAATAATATCACGTGATTAAACTGCGCTCCATATTATTTTTTGTATTGTCCTTGTATCCGTACGGTCCCTGTCCGCTTTCAAATCATCGTGCCTGTGGTCCATGACAGATGCTGGATCTACACACATCTAGACACATATTATACACATATTGTGACTGACATCATCCGGCGGCCGTATCGAAAATTTTCGGTGAGATATCGGGGTGGGTTCAATAAAATCTATCAAGTATTTTTGTTGTACATTATACAACCGTTATACAACCTATTTTTGAAACAAATATTTTACTTGATCTAGAATTCTAAACAGTTACTTCAATAAAAGCTAGAGTCGTTTAACAATAATATTTTCACCACTGGGCACTGCATAGTGCATACCTACACCTGGCAGAGATTCTCAAAGAAGATATAGTACCAAAACAAGAGTTTGTATTACACAACAATCCCCTGGGTCACTTTCTCTAAGCGACACTTGTGAAATTTGGTCTGACTCAACTATACTATGTATCGTCATTGACCGATGACACCTTGAGCTTAATGCATAGTGTAAGAAGACAGTCAATTGATTAGTAGTTACGTCTTTTGCCCGCCAGGTGGCAGAAAGAGTGGTGCGTTGGCCAGCAAATGAAATGGTCGCTTTGTTTTAACTGTGTAATATTTTAATTCTGTTTAATTGTTTAATTGTGTCCAAAGTGGAAATTAAAGACAGTAATTAGTAAAGACGTTAATTTTATTCAATCCATCATCGTCTCTTTACAAGTGGCAGCCCAACTAGTGGCCAATAAAAGTTTCGAACCAAAATAACGAATTTTTACGAACTCTTAAATTTTGTTTCTAAAATATATTCAGTTTTCAACAAGCATCTTGCTGGTTTTATGTGTGACTGTCTCAATCTTCGAGGTGTTAAGTGAAAGTGAAAATGCCAAGAAGAAAAAGTGCGCAAAGTAGCCACGAGGCGGACTTCGAGGTGGAGTCGCGCATGTCAGCGATGTTCGCGTCCTTTGCTAGGGCTCAAGCTGAGTCTAACAGAGAGTTAATATCAGCTATCCTAGCTTCCAAGGATTCCAACAGTGACAGCGGCGCTCCAAGCCTGTCTCCGACATCACACATCGCACCGCCCTCCGCGCTTATGGGAAACTTCGCTAACTGTACAGCGCGTTTCAGCGGGAGAGCTCATCAAGATCCACGTGTCGTGGATGCTTTTATTGATACAATCATAGTATACAAAGAGTGTACAAATATAAGTGACGAGCATGCGCTCCGCGGCCTGCCAATATTACTAGAGGCAGATGCTGCTGTTTGGTACAAGGGAGTAAAGGGCTCCATTTCTTCGTGGACAGAGGCAATACAACGTTTGCGATCCATGTATGGTGCGCCGAAACCTCCCTACAAAATATTTCGTGGCGTGTTCAGTGCAGATCAAGGACACGAGCGTGCCGATATTTATATCAGCCGTCAACGCGCGGAACTCGCGAGTCTACCGTATGTTCTTGATGAACGAATTATATTAGACCTTCTTTACGGCTTGCTAAACATCAATATTCGAAAGCGAATACCTCGAGACCTGGTTAATAGTGTCGACGAGCTCATCGAGCGCGCCAGACAGGTGGAGGACGAGTTCGACGAAGCAGCGTCGGTGCCTGTTCAGGGACAACGGGAGCTTCGTGCCGGCCGGCATGAGCCGCGCTCTACAGTGGCGCCTGCGCCGAGCACCTCACTCCGGTCACCTGTGTTTCACGGGTCAACGACTGCTCGTAACTCGGTCGAGACTCCGCTTCGGTCTTCGACGTGCGAAGTTCCTCGGGCGACACAGTGTAACCAAGTAATTCAACCTCTTCAAGGTAACAAAAGTTATTGTGTTTATTGTCGTAAAAGTGGTCACGCTCGCTCTGAGTGTCCGCGACTTAAAATTAAAAGTGATAGTGAAATCAAGTGTTATGGTTGTGGTGCTAAGGGCATCATTCGTTCTAAGTGTGCTAATTGTAATGCTGGGGACAGTAAACCTAAAGACACTAGTAATACATTTTATTCTTGTAATTTTCATTCTTTGGACAAGTCTTTGAGCGATGATACCTACCCATTTACAGATCTTAGTCATGAACCTAATGTTATAAATCGTAGTAACGATCGTAGTTGTACATGTTGTAACAATATGTCTGTAAATCGTAGCAATCGTAGCCCAAAGAAGAGTCCGTTTTCGTTTAATACAAATTTGTCAAAGATTAAGCAAGGTCATCTGTCAAAGATCACCGAGTTGTGTACTAACACTTTTGTACCTAAGGGGAGTTTGCCTCTCAGAGGCAAGTCGCCTATTCAAAATTGTAACAAGCTACCATTAATGAAGGTTGCCTTTGCGTCTGACTCCAACAGTAACGGCACCAGTAACCGACCTATTCTCAATGTCGAGATTAATGGGGTTCGTGGTACCGGTTTAGTGGACACAGCGGCCAAACGATGTATAGCTGGTTATAGTTTGTATACGTTGCTACGCGATCAAGGTCACCCGTTTCGTAAAAGTAATTTTCGTGTAAAATTTGCAGACGGGATTGTGCGCGATATGAATGTCAAACTTGTTGACGTCGACGTTAAACTTGAGGGTAAGGTTGTACCAACTACCTTCATAGTTTTACCTAACGCCGTAAATAATGAAACACTTTTTGGTATCGATTTTTTATGTAGTGCTCGTATTGTTCTTAACTTACACGCGAACTCATGGTTTATGACTGATCACCCGCAGGCTGTGTATCCTTTGCAAGGCGAGAAGTCAAGCGTCAAGGTGAGTTGTGCAGCTGCAGACGTGATTCGACCTGATGAGGGGGCGATGCTGTCGTCAATGGAGCGAACTGCGTTGTCAACCTTAGTTCACGAGTACGAGGACATCTTTGGTGAAGGGGGAGGAGCGACGCCTTTCGCCGAGCATACCATCGATACAGGTAACCATTTTCCTAAAACTACTAAAGACGAGACCCGTCGTGTGGGGGAAGACTATTCACCTGGTGACCTAATCCTTCTACGTAGCCATGTTTTGAGTAATGCCGGTAAGGGTATAACCTCGAAACTCGTCCCAAGAAGAGATGGGCCCTACTGTATAAAAATGAAGGTGAGTCCCACCACTTACTTAATTTCGCATCGTGAAGCTCCTGATGAATCGATCGGTAAGTATCACGTGTCCGATCTTACTCGCTACCATGCACGTGAGTGTAAGGGTGATCAGTCCAAGCCACGACCCGTCAACCCAAAACGGAGACGCGGTCGACCTCTTAAACTATTAGATTATGTTTAAGTTCCTTGTTCTAATTGTTTTTTGTTATTGTTAATTGTTCTTACTGACTTTCTCTTTGTGTTACTTTTGTGTTTGTTTGACCAAACTGGTGGTCCTATATTTGGTCAAAAGGGGGAGTATGTAAGAAGACAGTCAATTGATTAGTAGTTACGTCTTTTGCCCGCCAGGTGGCAGAAAGAGTGGTGCGTTGGCCAGCAAATGAAATGGTCGCTTTGTTTTAACTGTGTAATATTTTAATTCTGTTTAATTGTTTAATTGTGTCCAAAGTGGAAATTAAAGACAGTAATTAGTAAAGACGTTAATTTTATTCAATCCATCATCGTCTCTTTACAATAGTAAGTTATACTGTGTTTACTGTCAATATAAACCTTATAGGAAAGATAGGGAACTTGACAATTATTTATTTGGTAAGTAATATTAGATAATTTCCGTAAGTATGATGTTTTGCACAGAAATATTTGAAGGGCTTATTTTTCCCTGGAAAATAATTCATTCTTTACTAGAAAATTGTTGTTGGTTTTTAGTCACATTTGACAATTTTCCACGGGAAAAGCGGAGCGGAAAGTTAGTTACGGTATAAAAAGAATCGTCATATTGAATCATAACTCTATTGTAGATTTAAATTAAATGTGCATACATGGTAATAACTAAAAGAAAGTTCCGAAATAATAAAACTGTATGTTTGTAAGTATAGTACTTACATAGGTAGGTACGTTTATTTTCTGATTTCTAAACCACACACGAACAAAATGTTTTAGAAAATTTACAAACAATCGTTTTAAATTCGTAATTGACATGAAAAAAGCATGTCATACTTCATGCTTTCTCTTTGGTCACCTCATTATCGTCGTTTAGAAGGATTCTGTGAATATTGACCCGTTACTAACTTCTTCAACACTTATGTGCGGACCACCGTTTTGAAGTAACAAGTATACAAATAATTTCCATGAAAATGTTTAGTTCCAGAATGCCAGTGGAAACAGAAGATTGTTATCGTATCAAACGACGTCACGGTCTTTTTATATCTTCCTGCATGGCCTGATATACTGGTAACAATGTCTACATTAAATGTAAAATAAAGCAAATGAGAAATTTCATTATTTTGTCCCTAGTGGAAAGTTTAAAAGTTCGAGACTTGTCACCTTTTTCCTTGACACCACAGATTTATTCAGTTGCTACAACTACAGTTAACTTTTACGTCTATGGATTATACATAAGTCTTCAATTATAAAAACCCATTGGTACATGGCCGGGATCCGGGATCGAACCCGTGGCCTGTGGCCTGCCTAGTTAGTACCAGACGTCTACCGACGCCCTTGCATAAATAAGCTTATGTAAAAGATCATGTTGTAACTAAAATGAAGAAAAGTAGTTTACGCTGGTTTGGACAAGTTGAAAAAATGAGGGATGAAAGGCGTGATGATAGATAGATAATTATATTATATTATTACAAATATATATTAGAGATAGATATATGCTACTGCGGACTTTTTTGTAGATCGTTTTATTATACACAATCCTTTTCTACATAATTTTGTTATATCTCTGACGGATTAGACAGCAAAAGCCATGACAAATCGCTGGGGCTAACTTTTTCCCAACTTGATTCGCTTATACTGTTAATGCTCAGCTCCTAAACATGATAGGTCCATGTTAATTACTCGTAAACCTTTCCGATGAATCAACCTATCTAATAGAAAAAACTGTAACAAAATACGTTTAGTAGTTTTTCTATGAGGCAGTCACAGACAGACATTTTATAATATGTTAATATGTAGTCATACTTTAGGATAGTTGGGATTGCAATGGACAACATTTCATTTTTCGTAAGGTACCAAAATTCGAAAACCGTTTGGAGATTACATGCTAGAAAGCTTATTTTTCATTTTTTTTATTTTTTATATGCTTTAATTTACGAGTTATTTTAAAAATACTGAAATATTGAAAAATAAGGATTAATAGGTGCCATAATCTGTGCTAACCCTCTAATTTAAAAATACTAATGTCTGTTGGCAGAGTTGTTAGTTATTGAACTCAGGTGTTGCCTTCAATTAATTTTACCCATTTTCATTCCATTTGAAGCTAAATTAATAATTATTCTTTAAATATAATTATAAAAATACTTCTTTTATATCATATTTTTTTGGAAGTTTTGCTAGTTTCGAATGGGCTATCACAGGAAATATATTTACGAGTGAAACCGCGGACAAAAGCTAGTATTATTATATACATTATGAATAATGTTGTAGGCGATTTGAGTTCCGGCTACGGCAACACCTATTTGGAACACGGTATATTATACTCTTTGCAGTTCTATAACGTATACTCTGTGGCTTGACTGACACTATCTGTCACTTTCTTTGGGTGACAGTTTATATTTCTTAATTTTAGTCCTAGCTAAGGTTTTTAGTTTATAAGTCCTCAGAATTTATAAAAATTCATAATTAAATTAAAAATATAAAAACTCAACCAAAAATAAAATATAAAAATACGTGTAACTTATTTTTTAATATATTTTTAAATAAAGTAATAAAAATGGGTGATTAAAAAAATGAAATGTTGTCCATTCAATAGCTTTACCATTGTATTTGTTAGAGCGATTGTTATCAGCTTTCACTGACAATGTTATAACAGTATAATAATCCTACTATAGAGAAGTAGGAAGTACCTACCAGATAAAGATACAATAGTCCGCGCGTGACAACGACCTGCGCTCCTTCGAGGGATCACTTTCTATTTCACAACAACTTGATAATGCACTTGAATAATTCAACATCTATACTAATACAGTATCCAGATTAAGCTTCGAAACAGCTCAATGGATTTGATGAAATTTTCAATGATCATAATGGGGAATGAAAGGGAAAATCCAGATATAACCCTATATTAGGCGCATGCACAAAATCACACAACAATGTGGTCGATGATAACCCCAATAAGATTTTTGAGAGTATTTCTGAATAAATAAAAAAAATGCATTCATTAGAGGAATGAGGAGCTTTGAAGGAAGCTCACTGTTCAAAATTGCAATGATGCAGGATTTAATAATATAGTGACACAATCAATGTCAGCTCCCCTTCTGTATATCTGTTGCTAACAAAAACGTCCCATTGTGAATTCTAAAAGAAAGTTCCGTTTAGCGCACACTTTTTGACTTTACTATTTGTATACGCAATATTTTGGTTGATTAAAATAATTATATAACCACTTCTGATGAAGAAAAAAAAACACCTTCAAAACCAAAATATGCTTTCCGAAAGCAAATACACAAGTCACTATAAAAAACCCAAATCGCTTCAAGTGTGCCTATGAAATTTGAAGAGTTCTCGATTTCTCCATGATCTCATCATCAAATCCTGACCTGACCATGGGAGCACCTGGAAAGTATACCCTTTCAAACAAAAAAAAAATCCAAATCGGTCCAGGAACGTTCATAAAAAAACATAAAAGATTCCGACGAATTGAGAACCTCCTCCTTCTTTTGAAGTTCGGTTGAGAAGAAAATTCCCCGTTATGTATCGTATGTGATTCATCAAGCTAAAAGCCAAGAGACGGCCTTGTCTCATAATTTCTGTTTGCGTAATGTAATTGAAATGCTTCTCCGATTTGTGTCACTCGGACAATGGTGATCGATTGAGTATTGAAACGGTATCGATGACCGGAACTTTTTTATAAATTATATAGTTTTTATACAATACGAGCATGTATGAAGCGATGTATGGATGTGAATGAAGCAAGAGATGGCGCTCCATACCCTCTGCCTACACTTATGGGGATAAATGATAGGCTACTTTTTATCCCGGAAGTTTTACGGGAGCAACAAAGTAAGGAATATTCTATTATGATATAGTTACATAGTATAAATAAATTGCCTAATCTGGGATTCAAACCTAGAACTGCTTCGTTATTGGAAGTTTAGATTTTTTATGACTGATTATAATTTTATAGACCTCGGTTACGCAACTTTACAAGTAAAGAAGTCAAAGGACTATGTTTTAAGACCTATACAAAGTAATTTTAACCATAAAATGCTTATTAATTTTATATACGACCTGATAATTTGACATTCCTTAGATGACCTACATAATAATATATAAAATAATACAAAAAATTAAGTGTATACAATGTAATGGTTGTTTGTCCGTAATACAAATTTTAAAGTCCTTAGGAGACGAGCCCTTATTCTTACATTTTGCAAAGTAGTTGACATTTTTGTTGTAGAACTGTGATGATACGACCTTATTTTCCTGGTCGCTTTTAAGCTGGCCATCATAAATAGCATTTATTTTAATTTTAGAACACGGTATTGTTCATTTTTATTCAATAGAACATTGTATTTTATTTTCAAATATTCGATGTGTAGAACCTAATTAAAATATTGCTCATTCCTTCACAAACATTTGACTTAGGCAGCACTCTGCCAATTGTAAAATTTATTATATTTCTATTTGATCAACTAAGTCAACAACTAAATAAAATGTATTGAGTCAGTATTCAAGAACAAGCATCTATGTTTATATAAAAGGAGCGCAAATAAGTATTGTAAGTATTTTTATCATATTTTGTATTGTGTTCCTTCCATAGCTTAACGCCCTGTAGTAATGTGTAGTTCATTTTTATTACGTCCTTCCTACGTCCTTTCTTCAGCTTCCTTATTACTACCATGCTAATTCGACCTTCTTCTACTTGGAAACCACAATAAACGAATGGTGAAAGTTTACTACGAGTTTTCCTGATATTCCTGCCTACCTACCCGGCCATCCTGGCCAACCTACCCACGACAGAACCTAATCACAAAAATATATTTTTGCTCCATAACACACCATAATAAATTATGTACCTGCCACTATGCCACATAAGATTTATGGTAATTTAAAAATGATTTATTTTTTTGTTATTTTTCATTTTAGGTAAGGTTTTTTTGTTTAGATAATAATTATATGTATTAATTCGATGGCAAGAGACCTGATGGCGTAACTTTAGTACCGTGGCATTTAGGAAAAAATTTGGTGTGGGACGCTACCTGTGTTGATACACTGGCAGCATCTCACATACAGTATACAAAATTAAAAGCGGGTGCGGCGGCAGAACACGCTCAACTGCTCAAGCGCCGAAAATATTCAAATATTATAACAAATTACTTATTTTCGGCGCTTGCAGTGGAAACAATAGGTCCATGGTCTACCGAAATGAAAATATTCTTGAAAAATTTAGGTACTAGATTAGTCCACGCCTCGGGTGACCAAAAGGCTGGCTCTTACCTCGCTCAAAGGATCAGTTTAACCATTCAGCGAGGTAACGCAGCCAGTGTTTTGGGAACCATGCCACAGGGAGGGGTTCTGGAAGAGGTATTCTTTTTATAATTTGTATATATAGTTTTTAAATATATTATTTATTTATTACCATTACATTTAAGTTATGATGTAAATATTTAAACTAATACAATAAATTATATGTATATAAAATCATTATTGTACATTAACCATATTGCTATTGACTTAGGCCTTTATTCATAAACGTTTATTAGCAACGTTTTTGTTAAAATATGTTTTGTCTTGTCTCTAACAAACCTGTCTTTACTAATAATAGAAAGAAACAAAACACATTTTAACAAAAACGTTGCTAATAAACGTTTATGAATAAGGGGGTTACTTTATTACGAATCAATAAAATCATGAGTAAATTGTAATTATTTTAATTACAAGTTTCATCAAAGGGTCTTTATTACCCACTAAATAAGATGATGTGTTTTAAATTACCTCTAAGTAAATAATTATTTGATTGGTTTATGTTGTCCTAGATATTATACGCTCCTGTCCTCTTGTCACCAGAAATATCGATAAGACAAGATGACAATAAAATTCTTTGTATAATTTCTATGCCCACGGACCCACGCTTTCAACCACAGAAAATTATAAAGAATATAGATATGCAAGTGGACGTTACGTCGTAATCACACATATATATGTGCTAGACATATAAACGAGTAAATTAGAAGAAATATTTGTCCAAGTAAAATCTCATGACAGGTGTCAAACCTATCTCTGATCCGTCAGATTCGTGTCAATAAATATTGAGCGGACAATAGCAACGTCAGCATGTATAATTACCGTTGCGTGCTGATCGTTACCTAACTCGGTACCTTACGTGAGAGCTACGTAATAGTTCCAACAGGTTTTTTGGTCCATAAGTATGCCGAGTCGGCACTGAGATCATGTTTACGTAAATGGTAATAAGATGAAGTTAAGTTTAGACGGTAAGAAGACGGCCGGAACGGTTCACTAGGTTTCCGGGCCACTGCAATGGCCTCTATTATAGCTTTTGTGTCGATGTTCTATTTGTTAAAATTTATCCTAAGAGGAGTAGGCAGAGACAATGGAATGCGATTTGCTACAATCCTCATATATAGCCTCAAAAATAATTGGCTAAATGAGGAAGACATTGTCTTCCACTGGATACCCTGGGGCCGGAAACGGTTCCCGGGAGCCGGGGAGCTTAAGGGAAACCGGTGAAGAATTAAAAAAATATGCTAGGCGGTTGTGTGTTTTGACATTGCATTCATTTCTGCTACAGAAAACATTTTGTTACCTACTTCTTTCACTGATAGTAGTTGTGAAGTGCAATATCAAACGATATTTTTCTCAATTCGTCTAGGTAGGTAGAACCTAGCATTCACCAATGCCTTTACCTTTAAATAATAGGTACACTACAGAGTAATGACTCTAAGTTTCCAGTAAGAATTATCAGAAATGTATATATACTTGTTACTTTAATTAAAGTAAATTATCTATATGGCATTTGCAAAGAGCAAAGAGTGCGTTCTCAATCACTAAGTATAAAAGTTGAGATATTCTAACCTGACGACAGGTAGTCATCGAATGTGTAGATTTTTCCCTGTCAGCAGGCCGCAGGCTTGGCCATTTCATCAGCATTTTATGCCGCATTGCCAGCTTTTAACGCCGTATATCAGTTTTTTTTGTATGTTGAATTATTTATCCAGTAGATTCGGAGAAAATACAGACGGACAGACAGACAGACACGTAATCCTTTAAGGGTTTCCGTTTGTTCATCGGAGATTTTCGGAACCCTATAAATAATCCCATTTCGATCTTTAAATATTGATCAGACTTGCATCCAATTACGCTAAAACCTACTTACACGGGAAAAATAAAAGAGAGAATTTTTAATTTGTTTAATTAGAAAGTGAGTTTGACAAGGTCTATCCGGTAATTGTTGTGTGAGGCTGCAACTAAGGAGTAGGTATATGTACGTCCCCAACTTCTTCACAATGGCATAATTATTTAAATGAAATATACATAAGTGTAATTTAACCCAACAATACACTAATAACACAATAATTAAGTAACGACGCAGAGTTTGTCTTGCGTGTAGCGGAGCGTGTAGCGGAGCGGTTTATTTGTAAGAAGTAAGATAATTAATATTATGTGTAATAGGTATATAATTATTATGTGTGTTGTGTACCATAGATTCAGAAAAAAGGCTTCAATCTCAATCACATATCTCAATCCCCCGGTAAATTTGGTTTTTTCATAAACAATTTTTCTGTCGCTAAAGGGTCGCTAGTCTATATTATTATATAATAATTAAAAAAATTAAATGCTGTTCGTTGGTAAGCACCTCACTTTAGAACGGCTGGACAGATTTGGCAATTTTGTTAAATATTCGTATTAGTCTGAATAAGGTTTTTAGGGAAAGAAAATTTGGAAATGTTGTCCAGAAAATTAGAAATTTCGAGAAAAATTGAAATTGAAATATGTTAAAATGAGCTCCACGGGCGAAGCTGGGTTGGAAAGCTAGTTGCTTAATAAATTTAAATTGCATCTTTAGTAAAAAATAACTCAAAAATGTATAATAGTATTTCCACAATAAATTGCAAAACATTTACGGTCGCGGTTGGTGGTCATACAAAATTTCTGGTGAGAGCTGTAGTGTTGTGACAGGCTTACAATCTTTCCCGTCTTATATTGGCAACTATCTATATGTGGACATTGTTACCAGTTACATACTCGTACCATAGATTAAATAATAATTACGTAGAGTAAAAATAATATTTAAGATACAAATCGCTAACCGCTGCGCTTGACTGATGTATACTCAGTATATATTTTCCCACGAGCATGTTCACGACCCAACAATTTGTGGTGAAGCAGTCGCGGTACAGGTTCAGGTTGTCACAATACTTGGGGATCATTCTACTCCCAAGCGTTCTTTCTCTTGATTTTATTCTCTAATAGATGATATCCTCAGGAAATCAACTATTTTGGATATTATACAGACAGACAGAGCTGTTGTATATTTACTATGTATGTAGTGATTATCTGCTGCGAATGAAAAGTAAAGAATAAATCTCGGGACAAAACCATAAAATCAAATTTAACGCCACAGGCAGTTAAGCAATTAACACAAATCCTAAATTCGCAAAACTTTCCAATTGTCCATTTTGGTCGTTATTAACATTTTGTATGGCAAGGCTAGTTGAGATTTTATAAATGATATCAATACTAGGTCAATGGCTGGACCTAGAATTTGACGAGTTTGCGACACCGCGGCACCGCTGCCATGTCCGTATATTGTGTCGTAATTTGGTCATTTTCTCTAAACACTGTTTACTTTATTATTATTAGGTAACTGAGATCGTTAAGCCAAATGCCTATATTATTAAAAAAACACATCTTGCGGTGTGGCCAGGGACACCATAGCAGTGGCCCTTTTTGCCAGTTAGAACAGGACGTGGCAACCATTATTTTGACCATTATTCTTCCAAATATGAGAAAATTTATTGAAAAACGCCTAAAATGTAAGGTATCAAAGCTTTTATATTTTGTTACAAATAAAAAGAGAAAAATTCTTAGAGTACAGTGCGACAAAGTTATGGCGAAAAGTGGAACTACTGTAATGCCGCAGTTTCGAACAAAAAAGATGTAAACATATAAAACAATATATATCAACAAGTCCTATTTATTATTTACATTTATATTTACATTCCTCGCTAAAACCAAGCGATTACAGTGACGCTGTCACCGGAAGAGATAAGTTTGTGGCACTGTAACTACCTACCTACGTTAGTTGAATTCCTCGTCCAGACTTACACGATTCCATGCTAATTTTAGGAAAGTTTAAAATTGTTTTTATCTTCCAAGTAATAATTATCAAATTTAGTTTTATGCAAATTCTATGAAACCCTGTAATTTTACTTGTATTTTGCGGTCAGTATTCTCGTAATATGTATTAAGTATATTTACAAAACTACAAATTTCTCCATGTGAGGTGCTAGAAAATTCAATTTGAGAATAAGTATTTAAAGTAGGTTTAATCTGCAACTTGCTATTTGTAGTAGAAAATCGTTCTTTCTATGTTCTTTCTCGTGTTTCTGGAACAAAAATCTTGGCTTATCCTAATCTTATCCTTGGCTATCTTACAGATTATTTTCGCAGTGCATCTAGCTTACATCTTTTTAAAGAGATGTTAGGCCTTAAATAGTTTATTTGGAGTCATTACTTTTAATTTATTTTTTGAAGAGAGATTATAATCCAGGAAACATCGGGAAGCTATTATCTAGTTTGCGAAAATCACGTACAATAGTAATTGCTCAAGGCATGTAAATAAAGATGGCCTCTGTGAAATAAAATATGTGTACTAATAGCTAGAAAACAAATAATAGTTCGTGTATTTCTGTGCGGATATGAACATTTGTCATTTAAATTACAAACGAGTCATTAAATGTGTTTGAACACGTTCAATAGGTATACTATATTTTATTGATATTTACCTATTTCTTATTACAACGACAAGTCATTCTTGCTCATTAGAAACTAAACTTGGAGAATTCTTGGAGGTCAGCCTTCATGTCTATCGTAATCGAAAAATTGAAGAACAAAATGACTGTTCAAAATTGTTGAGCCCGGCCTAGCAGTTTAAAAAGGAAGAAAAAGTTCATTCATAACCATCCTTTAACTATAGTCGAGTAAAAAGTGTCTTATATCTCTATAAAGCCTTCCATATAATATGTAAGCCTATAATCAATTAGCTACTACATTATATATATACCATCGACGGAAGTGCCTACATTTTATCAGATTAGGTTTTCCATTTAAAATATTCGCTCAAAACATTGCTAAAGCATACTTTATATTTCTATGGAATAGTGATAAAGTTGCAAAAAAATCAAATAAAACAATACGTCTAAAGAAAAACATAATAATAATCAATTCTTCAAGGATAGAATCTGTTTCCCTCAAATATAAAAAATAAAAAGCTCAAATAAACAAAGTTAATTATCTCTGACAGACAGACATACGTTACGTAAACAGTCGGCACGAATACGACGTGTGTAGTTTGGAAACATTTACCAGAGAGGTGTATTGAGAAATTCTTTGTTTAAGTGAACCTAAACAAATACACCCAAGATAACAAAATATTTTTATGATTAATGCATGCGATATTTCAAGCGAGTCTGTCTAATACGGGAATCGAACTCGAAAACAGTAACATTATATGAATAATAAAAAAAAAACAATAAAGATATTAGTGTTTAATGCATAGATAACAATTTAAAAGGAGGATTTAGAAAAGGAGTGCTCGCATCTTTAACGATGTCATGGTATGGACTTTAAAATTTGTAGAAGACGGAAGCGTACCATATTTATGTATGTATATTAGAACAAATATTTGATTTTCTCATGACATAGCGACCGGCCATACCAGATCAAAATGCCTATTAGTTTTATAAGTTTTACATACCTACACGCAATTATAAAATTTTATACGTAGAAGCTTAACAAAATTCATAGCCAATAATCTAAAAGGTATAACTAGGTTTACTGTATATTTTAAAAACCTGTGTGAAAACAATCCTTTAACTAAGCTGTCTTTGCAAAAGAAAATAGTAGCTTTAAGTTCTTATTGCTTTTCAATGACTTACTTATTATAATTATATACATTATTTTAGTAATATTATAGATACCTCAATGAAAGGAAATACCTACGGAACATATTTTACGACATATATTGTACCCTCTTTCCTGCATAATACCAGATGATTACATATTTATTGGTAATGGTGTTTACTGGGCATCCAACCAAATCTAGCTTCTTTATATTTAATATAATAACATAATTATACATCGTACATTTCCTTTATCATCACAAGCTAGATGTAAGCGCGCACATTACACAATATTAAAATACTTGAGATTTTATATTTACTCTTTAATTATGCAAATAAAATTCACTTTCTATCAACTAGATAAACTTGAAATATTGCTGGGCGCCACTGTACCTTATTATGATTATTGCAATTTACTCATTGCTTGATGAGTTCGTGAGTGCGAAAATGATAGACATTAGTCATATTAGCTGTAGTAGATTAGTTACAGGACGTATAAAATAGTGAATATACATTGAAACTCGAAAATCTAAAGAAAAATTATTTCTAAGAAATTCGTTGTAGTTTTCCTCCTACAAAATTTCGCAACATAAATATTAGAGAGTGTCCATTTCCAGTATAGTAAAAGAACGGGGAAGTGGCTATGTAGTAATATTGTTAAATGTTGCATAATAAGTTTCTCAAGTCTAGATAATGTAGGTCATCTAGGTGTTGAACAATCTTATTAAATACAACACACTTTGTTTTTGTTAACTACTTTCGTACCTCATTGGTTTAGCCTACAAATGTAAACAATAAATACTTACAGGCGAATGAAGCTAAAGTTACATAGATTTTCTTTCATTGGGAAAAGACTATGAAAATCATGTAAATAAAAAATGTATATAAGCTTTTAAAAGACAAAAATTTACCGTTTTTTTGGTTGTCCCATTGATGGGACCATGAAAAACTTCATTTATTTCTACATTCATTTTCCGTAGGACCCATCAACTAATAGTATGAAGAAATTGTAATATAGTGTTCATTATATGTAAATTGCGAAAGTAATTGATGATTAACAAATATATTATTTAATGAAAGTGGTGCAATGTGACATGATTATAAATATTACTCACTTTTCATCGCCCAAAGTTGTTTCTCCGTCAACCCGTCAACATATTTCTTAAGGTTCGCTCTACATTCCCCTGACACGGTCTTCTGCAGTTCCTTCCACTGACTCGTTAATATCTTCGCATCAAATACTCTCAATAAGTGGTCCATACCGAGCAGCACATCATCATGATGAGAAAAATTATCAGGAGCTCGTAATTGCAAATTACTTCGCGTTTCGTTCACAGCAGTTCTGATAGAATCTGAGATCTTGCTGATGATGTTGCCGGCTGGTTTCAATGTGGACTTTTCAAGCGGTTTTGTTACTTTAACAATGTGCTGCACGTTATCCAATTTGACAGTACGTTCGGTTTTCCTCTCACCCTCTACTTCATGGCCGAAAGCTTCAGCGAAAGTTAAACCGTCTTCGTCTCCAAATAAATCGAGAGCTTCTTCCGTAGTTGGTTTATATTGACTAATGTTCACTCTCCCCGATATAGATCCTATCAGGTCGGAGGTCAGCGGACCTTCGTCGTCGAAACCTCCTTTCGCTGAAGCTTTTTTAATATTTTGAAAGGCATCAATGAGACCGCTCCTCAGCTTTTCTTCACGCGCGCTACCTGCGGATAGTTCATCAGCCCGCACTAGTAGAACACCACTTACAAACAAAACTAACACAAAAGGAGACATTTTGTAGTGAGTTTTTTAAAGTTATTTTTTTAACATCGTTTATTTAAATCGGGGTTGATCGATCGTGGTTAGAAGTGACCGCGGAGCGTCATCGCCGAAAAGCGACTGGTGTGGTACTTGTGGAGGCTTTAGGGGGGCAAAACTTGTGACATAACAGTGATGCGTTACGTCGCCGTCGCAGCACTTTCACTGAGCGAGCGCAGCCGGCACGGACAGACAGCCTCCTTGTAGGGCGCCCACTCGGTAGCTAGCATACTTAATATTGTAGTGTCTGTTCTATATCATATGTTATGAAATCTGTAATCCAATAATCATTTTAGTAATACACATCATTATAAATCATACACATTTACTTATTTTTGCAATTTTGTTAACCGACTTAAAAAAAACTAGGTTCTCAATTTGGTTTAAAAAAATGTTTGTTATCTCAGAACTCCGTAATTTAAAACCGGTTTGGAAAATTCTTTAAAAGTATATACTTACTTTCAGATTGGTTCCATTATTGTTTTGGTGAAAATTGGTTCAGTAGTTTTTAAGTAATTTTTGTCATAATTCGATTAAAATGTGCCGATTTCGATCATTTATTTTATATTTATTAACAGCAAAATTACTTAAAAAGGAGAAATAAATGTCATTTATTTTTAAATATCTACTTAGGTACCGACTTGTTCACTAAAAAGCAAGAAAAATATAATATTTCGTTTCACCGTTGAATTTGAAGACGTGCCAAATTAAAAACTACCTAAGCTTAAATTTCACTAATCTAGACAATTAATTACAAAAATAGATATTTAACATTTAACCTTCTTTAGAAACTATTTTAATTTTGTAGTCTAATTTGGCACCAACCGATTTCAAACATCATGGACTCTCATAGCCACTTTCAAGCAAGTGGATGGCGAGTCACATGTCGTGTTTGTTATCTGTAAAAAAACTACATTCTTTTTCTTTTTTCAGAGGTTGCTGCATATTTTTTTTTTATTTAAACTATTGTCAAGTTATGTTTACTCTAACAGTTTTATATTTAGCAACTCATTGTGTACATTACAGGATATGATCAAAGGCATGAACCTAAATCTGAAGTGAGTTTTTAAAATAAACCTTGTGCAGTTTGGTTACGGTTGCACCCACATTGCAGTCACCACTTCAGATGAATGAAGTTCACATATCCTGTGGATAATAACTCCCAAATAAAAAAAAAAGTATATATTGAAGCTGATCAAAACTGGTATTCGGGATTCGAGAAGGTACCTGTCATTGTCATAGTTTTATTTTTTATTTTGTTTATTAAACCTGTTCCAAGTTCTATTTTATACTAAACTACTAATTAAAACTGGGACCATGTGGGAACCATGCCACAGGGAGGGGTTCTGGAAGAGGTATTCTTTTTATAATTTGTATATATAGTTTTTAAATATATTATTTATTTATTACTATACATTTAAGTTATGATGTAAATATTTAAATTAAAGCCAAATCGGTCCATTATTTCTAAACTGGGAATCTCTATACTAATAATAAAGATGAAGAGTTTATTTAGTTGTTTGAACGCGCTAATCTCTGAAACTACTAAATTATTTTTGCATTTGATATCCCAATTGTTGAGGAAGGTTAAAGGCTATATAACATCACGCTACGACCCAAAGGAGCTGAGCAGCGCAAAGCACAGCTAACACATAATAAACATCTTTCATTATTTTTAAAGTAGGTTTATAAGGTTCTGTTTTAGTTACTGTTACTGCTGTCTCTAACCACACCTCAACGATATTTATGTAGGTATGCCGTGAACATATGTTTGTTTATCACAGTAATCATTTTCTGAAACAGAAAGCTTCCAAGCATCTCGTATATATGGAACTAATAATATAAAGTAAGTAGATGATTGTACTTTGAGCTTTGCCCATATTGCCAATTGCCACATTTGGCACATTTACGTACTTCTGCCACAATACAAGACATGTCGCAAGGTTATGATATTTACTTTTATGATATTACTATTACTTTTCTTACAATTTAATTGTTGTGTAAATTAATGAAAATTATATTAATGGAATAAGTATGGGATAATTTGGTGAATGTAGATATTATTATTGGGTATCGTTATTGTACGCAATTTCAAATTAATACCGTAATATAAATCATTATGATTGCATAGTAGTAGTAGATAGTATTGACTATGTGAAACAATATAGTAGTTTATGAAACGGGTTCATAATAGGGGTAATTAAAACACAAGTGGAATTTAAATTGGCGGCAAACCGCGGTTAATTACCGCGCACGCGCGTTAACTGTCATGTGACTGGCACATGCGCGTGTCGATATTTTCATAGAGTTTAATGTGGCTGTATAAGACATATCCTCTACCCTTTCTGCATTTAAAAAAAACAAAACATTACTATATCGTTTTTGTGCGTGTATATAAAACATATCATTATGAAGTATAATTCGATTTTGTAATAGAGACTTTACGATATAAGAGTGGATAAAATATATTTTGAATTTGAATATAATGTCGTCGTACCATCGTACGTAGGTAATTATTTGTATGTATTTGTTGCATTATATCGGACACGCGGTCACGATGACTGTATGACTATGCATATTTTTATAATGTCGCAACCGGCGAGAGAGGAGTTTTAAATTTCTTACTAAATATTGCGTAAGCTCGTTAGATTTTCCTTTAAGCACTCACTGAGGTATTAAAATGTGTACTATGGACTCAGGATCTTGGTTAGGCAAGAGTAGCTTTAGCTTTCTAAATAAGTCGCCATTGACGGCTGACGGTGAAGGAGGATATTATTCGGCATGAGGACCCGTGGCTCTCAGTCATCTTGTATCTGTCAAAAATATGGCACATCTAAGTTAATCCTGGAAACGTGAGTATTTATCTCAGATCAATATTTATACAACATTTCCTCACCCCAAAAGGATTGTTATTATTTGAAATTGTATTGAGCCATATTTTTATTATTCAGTGTTCTAAAGAGGCGTAGTTTTCGATACGCAAAGGCACTGCTCGTATCCAAAACTATGGCTCTTTAGAACCCTAAATAATAAAAATATCCTTTTGGGGTGAGGAAATGTTGTATAAATAAACTCACGTTTCCAGGATTAACTTAGATTTGCCATATTTTTGACAGATACACCTTGACCACCGGTTTTTTTCAACCTACACTTCCGTAAACTTATTAGTATGCACTAAGGTCAGACCAAATTTGACGCCTTTGTATAGCGCAGGAACAAAATTAGCGCGAGTCCGATTCACACTTGGCCGGTTTTTATTCGTCAAAGCAGAGCGGATCGACGTGATTTTTTTTGCACATGAGATAGTTGGATGGCCCGAGGGTGACAGGCTACTTACTTTATCCCATATATCCTTCGGCATAAATTAATGTATGTCACATTTCAAAAATTTTCACGGGCTAAACCTAGCGGAAAGCTATTTTTATATCATTTTTGAATTTTCTTAACCTTAAATTTTACATGATACAAACTGCGTCAATCTTCGTCACCGCTTTTGTTTCGATCTTAATAATGGCAATATTGCATAGGTACCTACTCCACACTTTCGCATTTATAATGTTAGTTAGGATTAGAATTATTCTAGAAATCTAGACTAGACAGTGTCTCCTGTCTCCAGTGACCAGTGAAGCAGTAAACTATACTTAATAATACTTATATACTTATTTAACAATAAACTGCGACATAACTTTCGCTACTTATTATCTGTCACTTAATTCGACCACATAACATTACTAAAACTATAAAAATTACCAAATAGCGCCATAATAAGGTTACCTACGTATCTTGTCTATTTTGCTAATAACGAATAGTCAAAACATTTAGAAAGTTATAATATGCTCTGGTATTTTATCTTCCAATGTCACAAACTGTGTCATTGCAATTTATGTTACGAAATGGTAGTGTATATATTTTGTATAATATACGTACTTTTAACTGTTAAAATTTTTATAATAAAGTAAACAGCAACTAAGTATAATAACTGCAAACGTTTTTCAAGTTTTGCTGGTTACATGTTACCTACATTGGTTGATCAAAGTGACATAATTTGTTATGTGCCCTCCTTTCTTCTTATAAGTTATATCCTTAACCTTCCTTAACTTACAAACCTCGTGAATCAATCTGTCAATCAACAGACTGTCTGTCTGTTCTTGTGGGTGACTTTGTTTTATAATAGGTATGTAGGTAACTATCAAGTGATTCTCTTTATGTGAAATGAAAGTAAAGGGAAGTGTTATGCTCTAAATATATGAAGTTAGCTTGCTTACTCACCTGACAGAACCTATAATGGTGTCGCATAATGATCCGTAACATTTTGATGGAGTTCCTGATGGTGTAATACACTAATGTAATCCTAGATTCTAAAACTATAATCACAATCGAAACTAGGAAAGCTATACGTTAGGTACTTCATTGATCGAGGCATGTCTATTATTCAATAGTAGGTATCTAGTTATCTACCTACTATAAAAACATAGTAAAATATGTAGGTATGTACTTAGTAAAATAATAAAAGTGGGTATGCACAGTGGTTGGATCACTTGGATCGTAACAACGCAACGATTAATTGTATTGTCGGATTAAAGATATTGTACCCACGGTCTCTCATGATAAATTATAACACCAATGTTCTTGACGTACGTTTGGCGCCAATTTTCCTATTGATTGAATTTTATTCGTTCGTTTCGTTCGTTCATTTCATTCATTCTGTTTCTGGAAAATATAAAAAATAACTGAAACTAAAATCTTGTAAAACACAATAAATTAATAAAAAGTATTTAATCATGCAACGGATTCCACGACACGCCTTGGTGGAAAGCGCACGCGCCGCGAAGACGTGTTGGGGAATCCAGTTTAATCCCGTCCGTGCTGTGATGGTTGTGATTAGTCAGTGATTAATAGGACATATCACGGCCGGCGGGAGCATCCTACCTACCGATTATCGGCTTATTGTTACTGTGACGTCTATAATACTTGACATTGGCGGAATCATCAAGACCCTGATGGAGCCATTTTGAAAAAAAATAGAATAGAATAATCATGCAACAACAGCAACGTCTAAATTTATAAAGTGCGGAATATCGTGACAAAGGTAAGTTATATTTTGTTTATTGATTTTTAAAACTACATATATTCACAAAATGTACCTAGTTTGTAAGTAGGTACCCTAGATATGGCTAAGTTTTATAACATAAAAGAGAATATGTTAGAGTAGGCATTGTGAAATAAATAGGTACCTAATTAAGATTAATTATATTTACTATTTTCTTCCACTATCCATTGTTAAACTCACAGAAAAAGGATGCTCGAGTCCTGAGGTTATTTTGATACATAAAATGTTGTTCAAATGCATGAGCCTATATAGTTAATACCTTTGCTTAAATAGGCACTTTTGAGACTTGCCAAATGATACCTAAGTATATAAATCTATCTTGTTTTGCAGATGTCTACATCTAAACAAGTGACCAATGTTCAAGTTCATACAAATGAGCATGATGAGCTGGTGGATGGTGAACACTATGATGACCACAATGATGTCAGTATAGATCTTATTGATGAGAGACTGTATCTTGGTAAGCTGATACATATTTATTAACTTAGGGTTTTAAACATTGTGCAATTGTGATCTGTGTAGGTTATACTTGATAATAGTAAATAAGTGGATTTGTTTAATTAAACTAAAAATCTGTTTAAATTTGTGAACTGTCTGAAAGAGATCTAAAGCAGAGGATCAATGCACTGGAATCCATTAATGGATTGTACATTATAATGGATGGAGTAATAAAGTTTGTAATAATTTTATATTTATGATTCAGGTAGGTACTTACTATGTCTCATTAATTTAACCAATGCTCTGTAAACAGTTTTTCCATTTATTATTCTGTCTGACTTCACTATTTCTCTCATTTATAGACATTTGCAATTTTTATCTGGATACTTCAATCAATATTAAAGAAATAGATGGAGCCGCTCAGTGCTTTGTCATACAAACACGCGCGACACAATGCTAAAGGGACAAAATCGCGGAAAAAGGAACAAAAGAGCAGGATGAACAGGGGTATATGTGTATGGGCAGAGTGTATGCTATATGGTTGTGTTATCTATTTTTTATATATTGATTAAAGTTCGGATATATATCTAAAGTCTTTCAATTCCAACTCCATATCCATTGGTTTTATTTATCCCTATACCCTGAAATAGCTTGTTTTTGATTTGAATGTATATATTTCAGGTAACTTGGAATGTGCTCGAGACAGCAAGACACATGACAAGCTGAAGATAACACACATCCTCACTCTGGACTTGGTGCCTCTACCTCGCACTGTTCTGGATAAACCCAACATTACATTCAAATTTGTTAAACGTAAGTTTATATGTCATATCGGCAATACATATTTCTTCCATGGATTTTGGTTTCAGTTTCAATTTGCAAATCAGATCTTTGCAATGTTACAAAGTGTTCAGAGTGCCAAAGGGAAGTCCTTAAATACCATGCTTTTATCTCTTCTTGTTTTATTATGGCTCCACCAATGTTTATCGGTGATTTGCCAATGTCAAGTATTATAGCCTTTATAGTGTTTATAGCCGATTAATCGGTATTTAAGATAATCCAGCCGACCGTGATATGTCTTATTAGTCGTCAACTAATCAAAACCATCACAGCACGAACACGATTAAACTGGATTCCACATCACGCCATGACGAAAACGCAAGCGTTCGCCGCCATGACCGGATGTGGAATCCCTTTTATCTCTTATGTGGTACCTGTACTCTGACAGTTGAAAATATACAATTCCTGCCATAAAAGTTGAGCTTTTGACATTTGATGTGCAGTACCAAAGTTAACTTGTTATAAAATTTTGTACCAAAAGTTAGAGTTCCAACTTATTTTATTTATATAATAGACTTTCCGCCCCCAGCTCCGCCCGTGGATATATTCGAATAACATAAAATATAGCCTGTAGCTTTCTATTGATGAAAGAATTTTTAGAATTGGTTCAGTACCTAGTTTTTGAGTTTATTCTTTACAGACAAACATACAAATAATCAAATTTTACCTTTTTATAATATTAGTATAGATTAATAAGACTTAAATTGTCCCTCAGAATAAGGATACTTTGAGCTTGTACTTCAGTTCTTATTTGGTAGATACCAAATTCATCCTTCAATGTAATAACTAGGATTTATAAAAGCTTATTGACTGTAAACAGTAAGTGCATATCTAATATTGTATAACATTATGTATTAACAGTTGCAGACATTCCTAGAGAGGACTTGATATCCAACCTGCCCACCACTAATGGCTTCATCAAGGAGGCGCTCTCATCTGGTGGAACTATACTTGTACATTGGTAATATTATTTGCTTCAGTTTTCTGATTAATTATGTTATTATTTAAGTAGGTAACAGGTTTTTACACTGGTACATACACTCAGTATACCAGTTGTATACAATACTAGCTGTGCCCTGCAGTTTCACTCGTGTTAATGAGTCGTAGCATGATGTTAAATAGCCTGGTCCTGGTAGTTCCTGAGATTGGCACTTATGCATTAGAAAGAAGCAAGGGAGATAAGCAATGTTAAAATTATGGCTGATGGAATAGTCTAGTTTTTGGCCTACTTTTAGGAGCGATGCATAGGCATCAGTGGCGAAGGGTAAATATTTTCAGAAGGGAAGCTGTAAAATAGCTTACTGAACTAATGCAAAATTCAAACTAACAACAAGATCCAAAATTTTCTTTTCTAATCCAAAATGCACCTTTTTTTTAGTCTCAAAAAACTAAATTCAAAACTATAATTTCAAAATAAAACAAACACTGAAGTTAAAACGAGAGGGTATATGCGGATGTATAGACGTCTCGCCGCTGATAAGCATTTGAATACATACCTTTTTTCGACGCCTAAACGAATGGCCTAATTAAATCTGTTCAGGTATTTTGAGATCAAACAAGTTTGTCGGATTAATATATAAAATACTTGCATACATTTTCAGTTACTTCGGTGTATCAAGATCAGCTGCCGTCGTGATAGCGTATATAATGGAGAAATATAGTTTATGTTATGAAGACGCTTTCGTCGTAGTGAAGAGTAAGAGGCGCTACATAGGACCCAATGTCGGGTTTGTGGCACAACTCAAGCTGTTTGGACATATGGGATACACGCTCAACAGAGAAGACCCCAGATATAAACAGTTTAGACTTAAACTTGCTGGACAGAAGTTGAAACAGGGTGAGTTTTGTATGTATGTGGATGAAGAAAGAGATGTATGTAAGAATCTTTGGAAAATAGGCGTGAAGGTATGCAAGTATTGTATATATTGTAAGTATTTCATTTTCGGTATTTGCTGCATTCGAGGACCTTTTACTTGATAAATAAACGGTACTTAACAAATCCATACAATTTTTTTCCACAATATTTATAGGATTTCATACTGTTTTCAGTCAAAATTCTTCCACAATTATTCGCGGACCTGATCAAACCAGATCCAGGACTCACAAGAGAGCGGCCAGACCCGCTGGTATACCGCTGCAAACGATGTAGAAGAGTGGTCGCCTCCCAAAGTAACATAATACCGCACATACCAAAACCAGTCAAAGTAGAATTAGCTAAGAAAAGCATGAGGCCACCACCTAGCAAGTTAGATGAATTAAAAAATGTTGAAAACGGACAAGTGCTCATAGAGAAGTTGAAATCGCTGTCGACGCAGATATCTGATATGATATCCGACTTCGATTCGGGACAGTCCACTAGGTCTAAAGATGAAGGGAGCAAGAGCAGTGCGTCGGTGAATAGAAGTAGTGTGGATGAAACGGATGATGATCTGCCGTCGCAAGATGATGTCGCCGGACATTCCAGTGATGATAGCAAGGATAGTGATGGTAATTATGATATTGTTAAGAGTTAGTCGTATATCTAAGAACCCCCACAAAATATACAAATCTGAACCTGTAAATAAGCTAGTTCTTTAACATTCGGTGTGCAGTACAACATTTTAAAATAAATCGATTTCCGTACTGCGCACCGAAAAGCTGAACTTATTTAGTGGGAATTACAGACGGTTTAGATTAAAGTTATCCTCGTTCCAGGAGACCTGGTGAGCGGTTATATAGCCGGTCGGTCAGACGCTGCGGAGGCGTGCCGGCTCATGTGGTTCGTAGAGCCCATGCAGTGGATGAAGGATGTGACACACGCGGCCGGAGGGAAGTTACACTGTCCCGGGTGTCACAACAAGATCGGCAGTTTTAGCTGGATCATGGGTGGGTACTCGATTTTGCTATATTCATATTTTTGAAACAAACCTTAACCTCTTCGGGATGAGGAGTCAACATAGAATCCGTCACGAGACGGAAGTGACGTCATACCAGACGTTATGGCGACGTCTTATCGGCGTAATTGTGTAATTTAAACACTTACCCACTCTTTAAACTTTAGTAAGCGATCGTTAGATGTCGCTAGATAATTTAATACCGTTTTAGCCTTTTAGGCATTTTGAGATCGAAAAGTCTACTACCAAAGTTTGTTGGTTACACAGGTTTTTGTGGAGAGATATTTTTATGTAAGTATTAAATAAATACAACGTTAGAAAGAGGGTGAGAGAGGGAGGTATCCTAAAGTACAATACAATTTGAGTTCACTGTGTCAAAATTCACCAATGAAAATGGCTTCTGCTTATACACTTACTGTCATACCTAATAAAGTAATTTTACAACGGTTTAAAAAAAGTGACACGCATTATAAGTAACTAAATAGTTTCATTAGCAAGGGTCGTGTACTCGTGTAGCACCTGCTATGAAGTTAAAATATGTGTATGTTACTTGCAGGTTGCAGATGTCCGTGCGGACAAAAGGTGGCGCCGGCGTTCTACCTCGTGCCGTCTAAGGTGGAGTGGTCCAACATTGTGCAGAACGTGCAGGTTACTGTATAACTTACTCTAAAGGGCTGTTTCACAATTAGCCGTGCGAGAAAAGTGTTTAGAAAGAATCTCAGCGGTGTGGCCAGAGACACCAGTAACAGTGTCAAATTTTTCCCTTTTTTGTCTTGTTTTATCTCTATGGGACGTTATCTCAAACTCTTCTAATTGAGATGTTGTCTGACATTCTTTTTACACCGTCTTGCTCGCACGGCTGGTGATAAGTGGATAACTGCAACCGAACTGTCAGATAAATCCCAAGGGTGCGTTTCATAATCGTCAAGTGAAACATCTGTGGTTGGTCAAATTTCTAACAAAAAGGTATCTATAGTGCTTGAGTACAAATAATATTACTAATAAAATCAAAACGTTATTCATATTTTATGTTGTGGCGGCACACTGCGTTCACAAATACTGTACTATAATAGAAAGGAACAAATAATGATTGTGACATGCAATTACAATTTTAGTTACCTGAAGGTATAGTTACCGATATTTTGTATATAACTTCATTATTGTGAAACAGACCCCGAGTAAATTATTTATTTTTACTCTGTGATATCTAAAAAACTTTGCCCTTTTTAATGACTGCGTCGGTTATTGCGCATTATTCAATCGTGCAAAGTTGTTTGGCCACATTGTTTACATAGCACCGAATAAAAAAAAATAAAAAAAAATTAAACCCTTTTATATTTGTAAGTTATAGATTAACTTAGTCAAAATTTGCGTATGTATCGTAAGATATTTTGTCGTGCCAGTTAATTTTTTTTGTCTGTACGTACACCATTTATTAGAGAGTATCCCACCAAAAATATATTTATATAAAAATCGGTCAAGAGCGGGTTCTGCTTGCGTATTAAGGTTTTGTACCAGAATGTTGTCAACAAACTGTTGGTTGGCCAAAATTAAGTAGGTATATGTGAATGTAATCTAAGCAAGAGTGCTGGCATTCACGCGCAACTCAAGCCACGGCCCACCTAAGCGCTTGCTTCACATAGAATCGTGTTCGTGGTGGCGGGCACCATACACCGCACCTGCATTTCGTACATGAACACTTGGATATCACTGCACAATAAAAACAAATAATGAACAGATTTTGTTGCGGTTTTCACGATTTAGATAGGTTGCTTCGCGAGGAAGGTTTACTAATGGACCTATTGTAGCTTGAAGACGCCTGACCGATTTGGAACTTTTTTTTGTTTGAAAAGGTATATTCCCCAGGTGGTTCCATGGTGGTTAGGTCAGCATCTGAGGATGGGATCCTGGAGAAATTGAGAACTCTTCAAATTTTATAGGCACACTTAAAGCAATTTAAGTATTTTTTTATAGTGACTCGTGCATTTGCTTTCGGAAAGCACACTTTTCAGTACATCATTTTTGAAGTTGGTACACTTTTTTTAAAAGGCAATTATATAAATTAAGAATACTATCGAGAATAACTTTGGAAATTGCTTTGGATACATTGACTTTTATTAGGTCATTACATATGAAATTGTCGTTTTATATGGAAAAATCAAAATGAAAAAAAAATGAAATTATATATTTAATCATTAATAATTAATCAACGTATGAACCATTGTTATCTATGCACTTTTTCCATCTCATAGGTAATTCATAGATTCCTTTACTGAAGAAATTGTGGAAGCCAGAATCAATAAAATATTTGAAGGCGGTTTGGACTGCCTCATCTAAAATGAAAAAGTTGTCCAAATTCGGATTATCAGCCAAACTGTAAAGGATCCTCTTCACTGTTATATCCAGTAGTGCTTGGAGCGTAATCTTCACTGATGATTCAGTCACTGTCAATGATTGCTTAGGTTGATAGCACTGCAATGTGGCCTGTTGCATTTTGTAATAAGACGGATATAAAATGTCTTTTGCACCTTCTCGAATGGCCGTCTCCCTTAATGTGATGTATTGCCATTTACTAAGTTTTAAGGAAAGAAGCAACCCTAGGGTTTTTACTGTCGTAAATAAGACTGGAGTATCCGGATTTTTTATAATTTTATTTATTTTTGCAGCTGTTTTGGGATTCTTGAGCATATATTCAATAACCGATGCAATATCATGACCATCGTGCTGCAGCGGAATAGGCTAATTCTTTTGGATCATCGCCTTTATGATCATCAGATCTTCTTTTTTCTGCTTACTTTCGTTTTCGAGTTCTCCTTGTCATGACTCCAGTTGACGATGTCGATGGTAGGGGAGCGGTAAAATCGCTTCCAGTTGATGCTGACAAAGGATCGAGAAAGATTAAATCGTTGCTTGGTTCTGGTACAAGCAAAGGAGCTTGACCAATGAACGTTTGCCTGATGCCAATTCTTGTACTGTTTTCTAAATACCTCAGTTTTCCGGTGAGGTTTCTGCCATCTCTGTTCAGCAGCTCGAGTGAATTTTCTACAAAATTCTTTGAGAGTATCACTATCTTCGTCAGAAAGGTTACAATGTAGTTGAGAAATTACTGCCCCAAACAATAGTTCATGATTAAAATAATTATTTACACTTTTCAGAAGAACAAGTAAGTCCAGGTTGGTTGTTAAATGTTCCATTATTCACTGTTACAGTTTTAGATATAACGTGTTAAAAAAAAATATAAATAGTATTGGAATTTAAATTATAATTTAATAATTGCTTTACTTGATGCGTAACAATACATGCAAAACAGTAAAGACACAAAATAGCAAAGATTCATTTGTTTTTTTGTTGTTAGGCACTTAGTTGCCAAACATGCCAGTCTGTTTCCTTTTATCCAAAGAGGATATAATCACCGCGTTTTCTTTTAGCGTAAACATATACAGTTTTTTCGTACATAAAAAAAAATCACAGTAGTTTCCGAAATATGAAATATGTCAAAAATCTGGTATAATTAGTACTATTATAATGTGCTACGACGCCCTGGTGGCGAACGAGCAGAATCCACTACAAACGCTGGCGTGGTCGCTACACTGGGATCTTGAAGCGCTGGCCCTCGCGTCGATGTTCGATTGGCGCTAGAATATCAGACTTGCGACCCACGCCAGCCGAGACGAGATATCGGAGACTTTAGTACTCGAAAATAAGCGTTGTATCGTAGCAGTTACTGTGCGGTAGACAAAGAAGTTTTTTGATCAAATTCGACAATAGTGGAAATTACAGATCCGTCGCCTTTTTCAATTTGTTCCACTATGAGCATTTCAGTCTCGTCAAAATTCAAGTTAGTATTGAGCAGAGTTCTCCATTGTCTATCTAATTCCGTCACATTTTCCGGACAGATATTGGGAAATAATATACCTAATAGATCAGAAATAGCAGTAATTTGTTTATTGCTCAAATCAATTGACATAGACACGTTTGTGGGTTCAACATGCGTAGTCACTTTAGGGCATGACGTTATTTGTCATCAAAAGGAAATCTTCTTAAACTTTTTTAATTTTCTAGAGATTTTCCGGTTTGACTATTTTGTATATCCATATATTAAGGGCTGTTTTCGCTTGTCTGTTTAGTTCTGAACTGAGAAGCTTCGCCTTTGCTTGTTAAATTTTCAAACATCACTTTTTCATTTTTAAAGGTCTTGCTTGTGAAAAATGGTCACTACGCTTTTTGCCAGGTTCTCCTTCCATGGCAGAAAGTATTCGTAGAGCTTTCTTCTGTAGCTCTTTGCGTATATGCTTCTGTGTTTCAGGGTCTTTTTCGGGACCTTTCTTTTCTTCATCTTCCTGCGTCGCTTTCATTGGAAGTGACCAATATTTTATAGAATTGTGGGATAGATGATGGCACGTAGGTACACTTCACTATCTGGGTGTTGCCTCCTTGGTACGTCGCCGCCGCCCTGTCACCACCTTTTGTCGCTCCGCCGTTGCGATGAGGGCACATAACTCGTTCGTGTCCCGCCTGCCCACAAAGCATACACCGTAGCATCTTGGGTTTTGGACAGTCCCGACTTATGTGGTTCCCCACCACCTGACAATTATAACAGCGCACTCCGCCACCGCCTTTGAAGAATTTGACGCCACCTGTCAAGCCCCGCGCCGAAGTACGCCTCTTCATCGCGTCACCGTTGGACTTGTGATCAGGCTCCCCCGCCGGACACGCGACATAACACCGCTCGCTGACGCCATGCTGCCTACAGAGTCAGTCACCGTTGACACTGTATAAGTAGCCGTGGACACTGTATCAGTCACCGTTGACACTGTATCAGTCACCGTCGCCGATTGTTCCGCCACGTGTCCCGCCGTTTGTCTCGCCGTTGTGACACTCGCCATGGGCTGCCGGAGACCGCCTTGGCAGCCTCCCTGGTCACCATCTTCCGGACAGTCTCCTTTAGTCCGCCTTTTACGAACTCCTGCATGGCTGTAGTGAGCCCAGCCGTCGCCGTGGCTGTCGGCTCATCTTGAACCTCCACCTCAGGTTCATAGTCCAACTCGGCGTCCTCTATTCCCAAATTAGCCATCTCAAACTACACAAACAGCACACGCCACAAATTTTTTTTAACACTGAAAATTCGTAATGGCCGCCCGACACCCGCACACAGATTTTATAGTAACGCCAGTCACCGCAAAATGTCACTATCACAGTTAAATCGAGGTATTATCCCACTTCTGAAATATTACAGGCCTTTCTCTTCAATAAAAATCCGAATTATAATATCACCACTTATACACCGTAGCCGCCATATTGTATACCTCCTTGCCTCCCTCCGCCGTCCGCCTCGTGTTGCGGCGCTGCAGTCGCTCCGTCACAGACAGTCAATACCCGCCACAGTACATCCGCCTGCACTTTATTGGCTGCCCGAAGTGTTGCCGCTGCCACTTCCGTCCACCAGTGTGTCCACCGCAAAAATTGCTTGTTACAATATGTTAAAATTTATTCAAATTCATTTTCGTATAGATCTGGCTCATCGTCTTCGTCAATTGTTATTAAACCACTGCATGGTTTTCCAAAACAATCATTGCAGACGACGGAACAATGTAAAGCTGCCTTTTTGCATGTGCAGTTTCGCTCACATGTGGTCTTGAACTTGCAGGATGTAATGGGCAGAATTTCGAGGGGTGCTGGATTATCCAAAGTTTTAACGGGTTGGTAACAACTATTCCATCCCATATTAGGGATCTTTCTTTTCTCCAAGCCAGCATTGAATTTGCAAGTAAGTCCTTAAAGAATCTGTGCGGCAGCGCCAGATGTTGGTGGCAAAGCAGCTAGGTTGAATTTACTTTTAACTGTTAATCGGGCAAACATATCGTTGAGACTTTTTTGAGAATTTTGGGAATACAAAGCTGGCAATATTTTTTTAATCTGCATTATTAGTAACAGTTTCTTAAGTGCATTTGGGCTATAAAAAACAGAACAACAGTCCAAAAGTTTTAGCGTTTCATTTTAATACAAATTCTTTTTGCCTTGACGAAACAAAGCAGAGTAGGTATGCATGGAAGGCATGTATGAATAGTATATGTTAACATCATAGCTTACTAGGAACTTTGTCGTCTTGGTTTATGATATAAAACTTTTTTTTTTTGCTATTTTTTCTACCAAGAGAATTTCAATAATTAAAAATAGTTAACTTATCTATTTTAAATATTATCAACGAAAAGGTCAAAAACAGAATATGTCTAGGTATTTCTAGAAACCTTGCGACGGATTATGAAAATTTAGTTTTAAGACAATGTATAACAATGCACCCAATAACATTAAAGTATTTTAATTGTCTGGGTCAACTTCCCCGATAATCGGGCTATTTGTCGTATTATATAGCATTTTTTTACATTTACTTAATATTTAATATTCTATTTAAATATTAATATGACATTCGAATATTTTGAATCGAATTTTTACCAACCCTGTACATTGAACGAACTGTCATTCGTTTTCTAAATCATATTTAAATGAAGAAAGAGAGCATTTAACCATTACTTATTACGTGTAATTAACAATTTTATTAGTAGAACGATCAAGCGATACGTCCAAGGTGGTCCCCTCAATGCGCGAGCTTGACTCTCACTTGGCCGGTTTTTAACATAAATATTTTGGTGGGATTATAAATGATATATGTATCTGGCTAAGTTACTACGTCCTAGATAAGTTCAACCCAGCTTCCACTTGTATACGAATTATATACCTACTTGTTGAACCTAACTTCCTTTCCATATGAACTTCCATTTGTTAAGCGTTCTTCCAAACTTAGTACAATATGAGAGTAGAGTACCCATATTTGAATGTTTATAAAATGATAACTACAATATTTATTAAATAAATTATATGTAATGATGTTGATAATAATAATAAATATAACAAATAAATGTAACAAATCTTTGGTATTGGCTAAGACGGAAAATGTTTTAAATAAACGCCAAAAAATAATGTGTTATTTCTATTCTATATATTACAAAATTATTTTATATATATTTTTAGTTATAAAATGTATTTCAGACATAGGAAACTAGATACATACTTTCCATTAATAGTAATAAGAACTAGATGACCCGTGCGAAAACTTCGCACCGTTATATTAAGAGTGATCTCCAATAGATGGCGTATTTTACAAAATACATAAATTAGTCTTAATTTTAAAAGAAACATTTAGTTTTGGTTTGTTTATTGTTCGTCATTAAAGGGGAAAATAATCTTCAAAGCGTATCAAACATTAACTTTGATACAGTATTAAGGGAGGTATACCGACAAAAAACACCCTTGAGAAATAATATATTATATGTTTTGACAATTGATTGAGCTTCAATATACCTACGTAATTTTAAAGTAGGTGTAATTTGTATATAATATGAAAATATTTTTTGTAAGGTTTAAAATGTACAATAACGAGACAGGCCGATTTTACTTTGCAAAAGGCTCGCGGGTGCTTGTAACAATAATTGTTATAATAGGTGTAAACTATATTACCTATATATATGTTACCTGATCAGTGCTAGTGAACATGTTGATAGTCATTATGTATATAATTATTGTTGTTATTACATATAACTTTAGAAGATTTGTTTTAGTTATTAACTAAGCACATCCCGCTATCCCCCTACTCTATAGGTTAAATGCGAAAATAATAATTTTCTCGCATGACTCACAATATTATTAAGGAAACGGTTTTCGTTATCGTACCTATGCAATTTATGGCAGCCCGAATAAGTAGTGTATTTACATTATGCTTTACAGATTGCATGCGAAAAATTGCAGAATGTAAACAGTAAATTATTTTCGACGCCAGCTCAGTGGCGTACCTCAAATTCCTACAGTAGGATAAGAATTGCCACGTTATTTGATACTACAAGATGACATGCTTTGATACCCCAAATACATGTTAGTTTTTAAGGGCTGCTTAAGAACTAAATATCGCGATCTTTATGAAGAATGGGTTACATAGCTGGCCACGTATCAAGCTATCTGTGTACGAGAGCCCCGTCCCGTCCCATTCTGGGTATGTCCTGTAAGGTTAGCTTGTGTTGCCGCATCAAGTGAGTTTTGCGCTTCCAACTGTCGAGGAACGCCTGCGAGCAGTATGGACACTTGTAAGGTAACTCGCCAGTGTGAGTACGCTTGTGACGACTCTGAAAAATTATATATTACTTATTAATAAATAGCACGACAAGTGTGGGATGACAAATATTAATATGGACGGCACTAGCTACACCTAGCATCTGTCAAATTGTCTTAATTGTTAATTAAGTAGGTACATAATAATAAGTGTTAGGATGATGAAAGTACAGACTGTTAACATTTGTGTGAAAAGATGTAAATTAGAGCAAGTGAATGAATTTGTTTATTTAGTTTGGTAGTATATATGCTTACAAGATGTGGAAAGATAGACAAGGAAAATGAAAGGAGAGTGAAAGCGAGAATCAAGGTAAACAATGTATGCAGAAATACACAACTTACAACTAAAAGTAATATACATAATGCTGTTTTAGTTTAATCACTCACTTATGGAAGTGAGACTTGGGCATGGAATAAGAAGCAGTGGAAATGCGGGGTCTTTACGTAGAATATGTGATATAAAGAGTATTGGCCGTATTCGAAACGATGTCATTAGAGAAGAATGCGGAGTGAAAGATGATGTTGCGACAAAAATGAAGAAAATTAGTTTACGCTAGGTTGGACACTAAAAAGGTTTATATGGCAGAAGTACGACCTATTGAAAGGTATGATGAATATAAAAGAAGCGAAAGAGGTATGTCAGGTTCGTAACAAATTTGATGGCTACCGCCGAACGACACGTGTGTTTATTGTTACAATGAGCATCAATGTATTTACAATGTCTAAGGTACGTTTTTCTAGTATTCTCTTACTTGGTAAGCTGCATGCCCTTTTTAAATAAGTTGTCATTTAGAATTGTTAAAAGACGTTAAATTTACATTTGTGACCTATTTTACATAACTAATAATTTATTTTTTAAACTTCTATTTAAATAATTCGCAATAAAAAAACATGCAAAGTTTGTTTCACAAATAAGACAAATCTAAAAAAGACACTTTATATTGTGCAATAATATAGTACAACACAACTCGCCAGTGTGGGTACTCATGTGTAACACTAGATATCTACTCTATACATACTAGACCACTGGCGTCATAGAACTGCTTGTGGCAGGCGTGGCAGCAGAACCGTTTCTGTCCGCGGTGTCTCCGCTCATGTCTCCGGAGACTGCCCGCGACGCTGCACGAGAACGAACACTCGCCACACTTGTAAGGCTTTTCACCAGTGTGGGTACGCATGTGTACCACTAGGTTACCTCCTGTGGATAATGGATAGTGGACTGATAAATTGGTTTAAAATTTGCGGATTTTCTATTTGTCTTATCTCTATGTGTGATTTGCCCTTAAACTAGGATATTCTTTGGTAAATGGCGCTAATCAAGATTTGTGAAATTTCAAGACAAACACATGCATAAAAAACAAACCTTGTGCAAAGCTCCACCCACACAAATAGCACAGATGCTGCTTCTCTTCTTCATGCACTTTCATATGACTCCACAATATACTTTTTAGCTTGAAACTGAAATAGTAATTGATAACAGTTAGATACTGTCTAATAATAACCAAGGACCTTCTGGGACATTTATTATAATCAAAATTTTTTTAAGAAAGTAAACTATTTGAGAAGCAAGCTTGTCAACATAGAAAATAGCTTATAGAAGTGGCTATACACAACAATCCAACGAACACTCCCCATTCCCCAACGTGTTGCTGGAAAATTGTATATGTGTTACCTTACCACAAATTGCTACTTTGCTTGTGATCCACAGTGATTTTGCAGAATATAAAGGCCATTTAAAGCAGTTATTCGAAAAAGGGAACTCTTGAATTTGAGTCAAATTCACACTAAAGTGAGAGTCAGGAGATTATAGTGGAAGGTAATTTTTCAACGTTTTGTGGCCCATAAAAATTTTCATCCCCTATTATACCCCGTTCGCCTCCTAAGGTTGCCGTCATGCCCTTCTTTAGGATTCAAGCTTAGGGATGAGCTATACGCGCTAACTACCTCTAAATCTTATTATAGTGCTCTCTTTAGTGAATTAACGGATTTAAAAATAACTTTTATTTACTCTTATAACGTAAAATCTCTATTACAAAATCGAATCATACTTCATAATGATATGTTTTACATACACGCGTCTCTAATATGTCAAACTTCGATACTATAATGTATTATAGTACCGAAGTTTTCATACAAAAACGATATCGTAATGTTGTTTTTTTTTTTAAAATGCAGAAAGGGCAAAGGATATGTGTTATGCAGCCACTTTAAACTCTATGAAAATATCGACACTCCTATGTGGGAGACACTTGACAGTTAACGCGCATGCGCAGAAAGTAGGTAACCGCGATTTGTCGCCAATTTGTCGATTAAGAAAAATATCTTGGTTCAATTTGTTTTGTACTATTGCATGGGATTTTTTTTTATAGAGAAGACGACATGTGACCTTTCCACCGCCTGATTGTTAAGCATAGGTGTCTGGTCCATGAATGCGCGCGACTGGCAGATCGTAATACAGTCCGCCAGTCGCGCCCACTATGCCGGCCCGTAGAGATAATTTTTCACGCTTCGCTTAAAGGACCCAAGGTTGTAGAAAGGAGGAAAGACCGACGCCGGAAGTTCATTCCACTTTTTGGCTGTACGACACAGGAACGAGTTACTGAATTTTTTGTTCGTATAGAGAACGTGTCGACGGTGTGAGAATGAAATCTGTATCCTGTGCGAGCAGTGCGGGTGCGAAAAGGGGATGGAGGGACGAGGCCATGGAGTTCTTCTGAACACTCCCCATAATACAGTCGATAGAAGACGCTAAGAGAGGCTATGTCTGTGCGTAACTGTAGAGGCTCGAGATTTCGTGTGGCCTTTGGGTCATTGATGATGCGAATCGCTCTTTTTTGCAAACCGTTGAGGGCATCGAGGAGATACTGAGCGGAACCATCCCAGAGGTGTGAGCCATATTCAATGCACGAACGAACTTGGGCTTTGTAGAGCTGTAGCCTGAGCTTTGGCGCGAAATATTGTCTCACCTTGTTCAAAATTACTAGTTTTTTTGAAGCTGTTTTGCTGATGGCCTCAATGTAGTCTCTGTGATTGAGGTCAGAGCGGATTGCCACTCCTAGTAATGAGACACTGTTTCGCAACATCAAGGGAGCGTTCTGAAGAGTGGGGGCAGGAAAGAAGGGGGTCTTTTTGGCTGTGAATGCACACGCCTGGGTTTTTGAGGCATTGAACTGAACGAGGTTCTCGGAACCCCAGACCGCAATGCGATCCGTCCAGCTCACGGACAACACCCTTACGCAGCTCTTCCAGTTGCTGAGGGCCTATTGAAGGTCAACCGACAAACCCAGCATGAACCGTGCTGTCGTCAGCATAGCAATGAATGTTACCCAATGAGAGCATATCATTTATATGCAGAAGAAATAAAGTTGGCGACAGCACGGATCCCTGGCGGACGCCAGCATTGACCGACATGTGCGCAGATACGCTTCCATTAATAAGTACGCGGATGCCACGCCCATGCAAGAAGCCGGCGATCCAGTTGCATAGGCAGTCAGGTAGGCCGTATGATGGCAGCTTGGAGAGTAGTGCCTTGTGCCAGACCCGGTCAAATGCCTTGGAGATGTCTAAGCTAACAGCTAAAGACTCTCCGTATTTATCCATTGCTTCACCCCAGACGTGGGAAACATAGACCAGAAGGTCACCAGTGGATCGGTTCGGTCTAAAACCATATTGGCGATCATTAGATAAAGTAGTGTATGAACGGGCACATAACTTAGAATTAAAACACTCGTTCGGCTGCGCCTCATTTTTTAAAATTCCACTTGTGTTTTAATTACCCCTATTATGATCCCGTAACATAAACTACTATTAAAACCAATCCCCCGTATAGCTTAGGGAAAGTTGCCAGGACAAAAGTTGCTCCTTGTGACGTCTTTCATCCGATGGCATCATAAAAAATGGGTGTTATATAGAGTAAAAAAATCGATCGTAATTTTTCTCTTTTTTCATAGTGCCCCGCTTGCTCCACTTGGTTGAAATTTTTCTTTCTAGCGGCGCGGGGAGTAGTCTAAAAAGAAAGTTTCTGGGACAAAAGTTGCTCCTTGTGATGTCTTTCATCCTATGGCATCATAAAAAATAGGTGTTATATGGAGTAAAAAAAATCGATCGAAAAGTCCTTTTTCAAATTTTTCAAAATCATGAAAAATATTTTTGCATTTTCGAGCTTCGTCTAAGTCGCTGGTTAATATAAAAATGGTAAAAAAATATTTTAAGTCTTCTAAAATATTTTTCTTAGTGCCCCGTTTCCTCCACTCTGACCTGTGAAAGCATAACATACAGAGTAACTTTGGTTTTTTTTTATTCTTCACAGGTTGCCTTACAGCTCCCGGGAACCGTTACCGGCCCCAGGGTACCCAGTGGAAGACACAGTCTTCCTCATTTAGCCAATGAACTCTTTCGCATTTATAATATCAATATGGATGTAACATAGAACATTGATATTAAAATGTTAACAACTTCTATAATTACCTATAAGTATAAACCACCCAAATTGAATAGTTAGCAAGTTCTGAATAACTTGCTTTAAAGTGTCTACTATCTTACTTAGCTATATTTCTATTATTGGTAATATATAAACTGTAATTGGAACACATTGATATGTTTACAAAATTCTCCCGACTCTTACTTTAGACAAGTTTGTAATAGTGTAAATATAATCTCACCACATACTACATGTATCACAGACATAAGGCCTTGTATCACTGTGTGTCTTCATATGTATAGTTAACTGTTTCCTTCTCTTGTATCTCCTGCCACACACCTCACACTCGTGCACTCGTTCTTCTGAATGTAGAGATGTATGTTGACTTAATTGTTGTTGTTTTGGAAAAGCTGCAATTATCAATAAATATTACAAAATCATTAAAGAATTTTTGTCTGTTTGTCTGTCTGTCTGTAATGGCTGCATCAATTTGATTCTCAGTGATGTATTGAGATAAGCTTGGGATAACATTTAAATCTGTGACAAATAAAAAAAAACTTGCACTTGCACTTCTAAAAATATCAGATATGTATGTCTGTTAAAGAAGTGATACTTAGGCTATTAAGTGCAGCAACAGGCTTGTCATCTGTTCTGTTTAATATGGGCTTAAAATGGACATTGTTACTGGTGTATCTGGCCAAACTGCAATGTATAAAGGCTGTGAAGATATGTTTTTTAGATCTTTTGTCTTATTAGATATTTCCCTATTACTGCAATACTTACTTTTAGGACATTGTGAACAAGAATACGGATTGTCTGCATGCTCTCTCTTCATATGTTTAGCAAACCACACTTTTGAGTTAAACTTCTTGTTACATACTGGACAACAAAGTACTTGCTGTGTGATGCCTTGTGGCACTTTAGGACTGCCCTCACTATTACATATGTTTTCATCTGCGGGTATTATATTTATATTGTCACTGTTATCTATTGGCAAGTTGCTAGTAAAGGGTGAGTTATCTATATGATCACTAATATAGTCTGTATTGTCACAGAGATTTTGTTCAACACCAACAATAACACTGGTATTTGTTCTTGAAACAATATTTTTGAGAGTAACATCAACTTTCTGTGCTTCCATAATAAAAGTGAAGGAAGATTCAATTCGTATTGTGCAGTCATAGCAAAACTGTTTTGGTAATTTGTCTTCCTCATTTGTCTGAAAAATTTAAATTTTAAAATATTAGACACCTACTAAAATATGATCCTTGTGTTACCCTTCATTCACTCCATATTCTTCATGCATGCTCGTCGGTTTAGGGTACTTCTGACCTGACCTTTCTCAAGGGTACTTCTTATTTGATCTGCATATCTCTGCCGAGGTCTTCCCTTTCCAACTATCTCTATTACGCTTGCCTCAATCTTTTATACATGCCTAAACAATCTTAGTAAATGTGACATATAAGATTTTACTCTAAGGATAAGATAAGACAAGAAGCCAGCAAATATCTCTGTGCAAAAAAACATGTAAAGAAGGACAAACAAAACACGCAAAATAGGCGCAATGATGTCAAGTTGCAGATAAGGAGCCAGTCATCAAATATCCCAAGTCAAAACAAACAAACAAACAAACACACTTCCGTATTTATAATATTAGTACCTAGACAGTAATATTTTATACTTCAAGGACCGATATAGTAGCAAGAAAGTTAATGAGTTACTAGAAATTGTTCATCTATGCAAGAGAGATATGTTTTATTGCGGCTCCACTAATAATTGATGATTTGCCTAATCAAGTATTATATAGCCTTTATAGTGTATTATGCCGATTAATATGTATCTAAGATGATCCCGCCGAATGTGATATGCCCTATTAATCACTAACTACTCACAACTATCACGGCGCCGACGGGATTAAACTGGATTCCCTACCATGTCACGGCGGGACACGTGAGTTAGTCGCCATGACATGACGTAGAATGGAGGGATTTGTCAGGAGTGTAGCATGCAGAAGTAGTCTTGGTCTTCTGGCCTACCTTGATGTTAGTGCAGTAACAAAACATCTCGACAACTCGCTGGTCAAAGTTCTCCTTCTCCCAGGAAGCCACAGTCTTCATGCACGCACGACAACAGCTATTTATATCCATCTTGTAATATTATAAATACTTTATAAAGTACTCAGTTACAATAGTCAATCACAATTTGATTTTAAAATACTATTTATTTACATTTCGTATTTTTAATCCACTTTAATCACAATTTGAGGTTATTTTGTTGACATATGACTCAGTTGACTGAGGAGCGAATGAATGAGTTAGTTTGAGTTGATAGTCGCTTTTCAATAATTCTTTTTTTTTTTGTATCAAAGGTATATTATCCATACAGCCTGTTAGTTATTAAAAGTTCTACTAAAATAATAATAATATAACAACAGGATTATTTTATTAAAATAGTGTCTTTTGGTTTAATATTAGTTACGTGCTGAAGTAGTGTATCAACTCCCTCGCCACTAATAGCGGAAGTCTCCAGAACGACCGTCTTCTGCGGTATTTCTCGGCGCAGTCTTCGAAATTGCAGCATAAGTAAAGCCTCGTTTCTCATCTGTCGATATGCAGCGTCCATCTTACTGAGCACCAGTATGAACTAGAAAAGTTTACATTATAAAATGGTTATGAGGACTGTTATGTAGGTAAATGTTTGTGTCTGAGCCTCCCCACTCTAGCTTGCTTACCTTAGAGTCTTTGAGTTTCGGTTCAGCTAGTAATCTGTAGAGAAGTACTGCTGCAGCTGATATTTGACAAAGATTGGATGTGTCGACTACGTATATCACCTGTGCAAAACAAATCATTAATCTTTTTGTTTGAACATCTAGTACGATATCCTAGCATAATATACCTACTTATTAGTTCTAGTTCTAAAGGGCGAAAGTGCTGCTTCAGTGCTTCAGGTAGCTAACGCTTTATCCTGGCTCCAAAACATAAAATCGTAAGAAATTAAATAAATCTTATACAAACTTTTTCAATCCCCTCCAAATAATTGTTCCACAAAGGTGCCATCTCTCCTCCGACTTCTCTTATCAGCAACACTTGCTTCTTCCCGGCTTTGTTTAAATAATTAATATTGAATATATTCATACCTATTGTTGGTACAGCACTATATGTATTGTCTATACCTTTTGCACACTGCAGTTTCTTCAATAACATAGTTTTTCCTGATCCTTTTGGACCAAGACAGAGAACTTTGATTTTTTCTTCTGGATCCATTACTAAATACTGAAAATATTTAATCAATACTGGGCTAGCAACCTAATGCATGTTATGTCTTTATAGTAGATACTTACCTAATTATGGATGAGACTGTATGAAAGCTTGGAATGTAACTAGATTTATCATCACCGATGATCATCATAATCATCATCAGTGATGAATACAGACGAGGTTCTCACTTTTATCTATATCATACTCTCGTTCTTTGCTCAAGCAATTTTAAGATTTAAACATCATGATATAAGTGAAAAGGAGCCAAACCAGCCAATCGAGTAGTTTGCTAATTTAAAATGTAAGGCGTTATAGTTTGTTTCATTCGGACGTATCTTCTTATATTAAGGGAGGGATGATTTTTCCTTCAATTATGTATTTATAAGTATCATTTATTTTCATCAATTATTCAACTGACGCAGGCCGTAAGCAAATTATTTTTCCTACAGCGAACAAAAAACAACCTTTTATTGTTATCCAACGATAATTTAGATACAAGATTTTATTAGTTATTTTTAGAGATTTCAATCTAACTTGTTTAATTACCGGCTCAGGAACCTTGTAATGCTTTTAACATTGATAATGTTGGAACTATTTATCATCCTAAACTATATTTTTACTTATTTTAATTTTATAATTATTATATTATTATTAAAAAGTACAATAATGTCTTACTGAGGTATTTTAAGAACCCTTGACGGTCAGGTTGGGGATACAATAAGTTTAAAATATATCTGGCGAGCCTATCGTTAAACAACTGAGCAAAAGAAACACCTGTTCCTCCGAATCTATCTATATCTCATTACACCTTGTGTTATTTCCTCTCTCTTCTTATGCTGTCCTTAGCCTTAGGGCAGTTTCCTTTGGCAATGGGAGTATATTAAGTAAGACCTCTGCGTTACGCTTTACGCAGGAGGTCTGTGGCATTGCTGCTACTTACGTAACTAGAGTTTAAGGTTGACACGAGGTCGCGCGGACTGCGGTGTTGACTACATACACTGACCGTTGCCGGAACCACTTGTTCAACACTTAGTATAGGTACCTAAACAATGTTCCCGCCGCGTCTGTCTGTCTGTGACCTTTTTACGCTAAAACTACTGAACGTAATTTGTTGTGATTGTTCACTATTAGATAGGTTGATTCACTGGGAAGGTTTACGAGTTATTTACATGGACATATCATGTTTAGGAGCTGAGCATTAACGGTATAAGTGAATCAAGTCGGGAAAAAGTTTGCCCCAGCGAGTTTTCATGGCGTATGCTGTCTAATCCGTCAGATTTTGCTCAGGGGGGTCAATTGATATATCAAATTTCACATAAAGCTATAAAATATTAATATTTATATAAAAACTAGCGGACCCGGCAGACGTTGTCCTGCCCAAACGTTGACTTGCCCGCACTACCCCTACCCCTACCCCTACCCCTACCCCTACCCCTACCCCTACCCCTACCCCTACTCCTACCCCTACCCCTACCCTACCCCTACCCCTACCCCTACCCTACCCTACCCCTACCCCTACCCCTACTCCTACCCCTACTCCTACCCCTACCCCTACCCCTACCCTACCTATAAAAAAAAATTTAGGGGTGGACGACCCTTAACATTTAGGGGGATGAAAAATAGATGTTGTCCGATTCTCAACCCTAACGGATATGCACACTAAAATCCACGAAAATCGTTCTAGCCGTTTCAGAGGAGTTCAATTACGTACACCGTGACACGAGAATTTTATATATAAGATATAGGTACTTATTAAATGTATAAAAAAATATTAAAGACAAATGTAAATTCGCCATATAAGTAATTATTTTTTCCTCAAAACATTCATTCGGTTTTGCTCGTTCGAGAGTAAAAGTGAAAGGCTTGCTACAAAGTGAGTTGCGTTAAATGTAGTACCTACCTACGCAAGTTAACATTAAATTGTCCATTATTGTTCTTTATTAATATTACCTAACACGCACTCTCTTTGTTATATACGCTATATTATATTGTTACACTGCATGCCACCCTGAAATATTTATCTGAAAATGTTCTGAAATGTTAAAAGATCAGGCACCATAGAATAGCAAGAGAATAGCCCTAAGTTATACCTATTGGTAAGATATTGCAATTATTTATAAGACTAAGTAATATAATATCTCAGAATAACTTATTGTTGTTCTGAGGGTGATATTATATAAAAAACTAGCTGTTTCCCACGACTTCGTACGTGACTATTTCAGAATGTTGGCAAACATACACTTCATACATAGCTTTTGTCATGTTCACCTCTGCCCACTCCGTTCCCGTCGTCATGCCGTGATGGTATATAGCCTATGTTACTCAGGATGAATGAGTAGTAGTTTTTGAGTTTATTCATTACAAACATACACACAAAAATACAAATCTTTCCTCTTTATAATATTAGTATAGATATATGATAATATAATATGGCTAATGTTAAAAGTTAATAGGTATTAAATACAAAAAAATATTTAATGTAAATCGCTATCTACTGGGAGAGTACCCAACAGACTGGCTGCATTGCCTCGTTGGTTGTCAATCACCATGTCAATGCTTATATTATTTGACCGAAGTAAGTAAGAGCCAGCCCGTTGGTCAAGTGAACTTTCTATTAGTTATCTATAAGCAGACTGTGTGCTTCAGATCCCCACGGTCCCATTGTTTCACACCAAACGCCTCAAATATGTATTATATTTTGGTGCATATATTTGCGACGTTTGGCTATTTCAGCATTGTAGGCCGCATTGTCATGTTTTAACGCTGTATATGGAAGATGGAACGATGCGAGAGTATCTAGATACATATGCTAATATCCAACTTGTAAGTTTTGATGTAAGGGGTAATCTTTGTAACCTACAGAACCGATTCTGAAAATTCTTTCACTAAAAGGAAGCTATGTTTATTTTGTTCGAAAATATCCACGGGCAAAGCCGGGGGCGGAAAGCTAGTTGCATATTAAGTTTCCAAAAAAATGTAAAATGTAAAGTAGGAGAACGGATAAAAATTAATTAAGCTGAAGTCCACAAGAAAAGTATCATTTAGGTATGTTCTTATCTGTTCTGGAAAAATAGGCTGCCATTGAGGCGCCAGGCAAATAAAATATAGTCGTATCTACTTGTGGCTACTTAAAAATTACCACACGTATTTTACCAGCCTGCAGCCTCATTTTTGACATGTAACATCAGAAGAATATATTCCGAAGGATTTCTGGAATAAAAAGTAGCCTGTGTCACCCGCCCCCGTCCTTTAAATCTCTGTGCAAAAAATCACGTCCTCCATATTGCTCTGTTTTATTATTAACGAATGACAACCAAACACACTTTCACATTTATAATAATAGTTAGGATTTTCAGACAATCTAAAACTATAAAGTTGTACCATTTGGTGTACAAACTCTGGGTCCATGGACTTTAAATGCCAAAAAGTTTATTAAAGATATCGCCACACACAACCGATCATCTCCTCTGATGACAAGGGGGCTGGCTCCTTCTTCGCTCAATGAATCAGCATCGTGATTCAGCAGGGATATGCAGCCAGTATTGCTATTATATTTTAATGTTCACATTTAATTTTAAGCTTCGTGTGTAAAAATAAATACAAAATTAATGAACGACGAACACGTATGTGTGACGTATACTTCGCGCACCTCACCTAGCAACATGGTCCGCGAATTTTGGTGTTCGGGGTCAGTTATCTGGGCCGGCGGGACCTTGACATACTGACTGAGTGCTGCGAGTTGCGACGCGGCCAACCATTGTTTTTTAACAATCAATAAATAATACGCGGAGCAAAACTGGCTGCAACTTTACGCAACGACTCATCCAGTGCTGCTTGTGTGCTTTTTGGTTGGTAATTGTTATGAAAGGGAGAAAAGTTGCAAAATACTTTCACTGGACTACGCCTGAAACATTTCTTGTATTCACAACATTTTCTATAAACCGTATAAAAAATATCTTTATGCTTAACTAGCGAATCGCCCCGGTTTTGCACGGGTAGAATAGTTGTTTACCACTCTCCGGCCCTTCTGCTATATTTGTATAGTGAGTGACACACCAACACACTTTTCGCATTTATAATATTAATTAGGATTTGATACTTAAAGAAGTGATGAACCTAAGTCTATTAAGCGCAGAGATGTCTTGTCACTATGCTCAACTGCAATGGCTAAAGGCCATTTGTCTAATCACCGGCGCGCCGCCGTACGTTCCACCGGAACCAACCACAGATTCGTCCAATTCTTGTAACAAACTAGATCATACGGCGGCCGGAATTGGTAATTTTCGGTTGTAACGATGTCAGCTGTTTGTTTGTTTGAACGCGCTAATCTCTGGAACTACCAGTCGATTTGAAAAAATATTTTTGCATTTGATACCTCAATTTTTGCATTTGACAGCCTAAGGGGGTGGAATGGGGTGTAAACGTTGTTTTCTTAATACAACGCGTACGAAGTTGTGGGCATCTGCTATTATTAATCTGACACAACTTCATCATCATTCCACTTTAAGACATATGGGTTGCCTTCGCTAAATATAAATGACCCTACATGCTGATCATTTCTAAAGCTCTTATCCCATCTTTATGAACACACACATGTCTCTGGATCCATTTTGTCGCTTCTTTAAGTAAGATAAAAAATATTAAGTAAGTAGATAATTCTGTACCGTTTATGAAAAAACTGTGAGAACAAGAAATGTTTCAGTGAAATTATTTTGTCACTTTTCTCTCATTAACAACGACAACCTTTTATATCCTGGGTTCTACCCTGAATTAGACAGCATGCCTTATAACTTAAAAGTCGAGGAGCAGCACCAATGATATCACGATACAAGTAGGTACAGTTAAGGACCTGACTAACGTAAACCAAGGCAGATTCAGAATAAGTGAAAGGCATTTTGGGTATATTTTGGTAGCGGCCGCTTTACACTTAAGGTTCCAAATGGCACATAGATACATTCGCCAGTCCGCCTTGCTGTAGAGACCTTCGTTCATGGCTCCGACGTGAGGTCGTAGGCTCGTGAGGTCTGTGCTCTCACTAAACTAATATTTATTATGAATACTGCCTTGTTTGTGTGGTATTTTCACGGGTTGCCTTACAGCTCCCGAAACCGTATTATCGGTTTCAGGGTAAGCCCAAGTCTCCCTCCTTTATAAAAATAAAATAAAAAAATAAAAAAATAAAATAAAAAAGCCTTTAATTTTCTTACATAATATACAGTGTTTTTTAAAAAAAATAATAGTGTTAGTAGATTTTAGTTTATTTAAGTGTTAAATTATCATCTAATCATAGTTTTATTATACAGTATTTTTGCATACATTTTTATTTTTAGTGTAATTGTTAATTGTAAGAAACCCCTCTACAGGTAAAGGCCTCTTCCAAAGCTTGCCAGTCCTCTCTAGATTGTGCTTTTTGAAGCCAGTGGGGGCCGGCTGTCTGTTTGATCTCCTCCTCCCATCTAGCACAGGGTCTCCCCCTTTTTCTTTTTCCTTTAGGGCCTTTCCATGTCTCCCTCCTTTAGTCGATGGTATTTGTGAGGCTATACATAAGTATGGTTTGTCGGATTATGTACATAAGTTTTTAATTATAGAAACCTATTGGTACATGGCCGGGATCAAACCGTTGTCCGCCTAGTTAATACCAGTCCTAACTACTCGGCCACCCCCGCACCAAATGCCGTGCATATCGTTCTGAATAAAATCGCTCATTTCGTCGATCACTCAAGCAGTTAAATTTTGAGAAACTTTTAACTTTAAGTACGTGACCTCCGAAGCAGTTCAATTCTGAAAAAAAAATGGTAAGATCCTACTTAGGGGAAGGTTGTGTTAATCGTACCTGTTCTTAAATCATACCGCATCGTTATTTCGGCATCCGCGACGTACACAGAGTTTTAAGCGACATAACTAGGTACTAATTTTGTAACGTAGTCATACTTTTTTAGGGTTTCGTACCCAAAGGGTGACAACGAAAACCTTATTACAAAGGCTTCACTGTCTGTCTGTCTGTCCGTCCGTCTGTCACAGGGCTGTATATTTCGAACCGTAATAGGTTGAAGTTTTCACACAGTGTGTATTTCTATGGTCGCTATAACAACAAAATATAATAAAAATTAAATCAAATTAAAAATTAAAGTGGGTCCCCATAGATGAAACGTGCTTATAAAGGTAATACATACAAACGTCTTCGGACTTGCGCAATTTCTTTTAATAAGCTATTTTTATTATACAGTGGTACGGAACCCTTCGTATGCGAGTCCGCCTCGTACTTGACCGGTGATTCTTATAACCTGTACCTACAAACATTGAGTTAACATAGTGCCTACAATATTTTTTCTAGAAAATAAAGAAAGTTTTTGATATTTTAATAGTCAATAATTAAACCAAAACAAAAAATAATATCCGTAGGTTTTGTGTGAAATTAGTTTTAACCTTTTGTGACGCTGTTTTGTTGTTTGTACCACATTGATTTTCCTAAGTCGTACCTTTACATGTAGATGCTAAGTACAGTTTATACTTTTTATTTTAAGTTTAAACTAGCTAAGCAAGTGGCGATAGTGTATAAATTGAAAGAAAATATTTTAATTGGTCTTAAATTTTTTTTTTAAGTTTTAGTTGAAATTCTAGTTATTTTTAATTAAGTTATTTTTCTTCTTCTTCTTAATTTATAATTTTTTTAATTTATAAATAATTTATATATATATATATAATATAAAGCGTATTGACCGCATCCGGAACGATGTCATTAGAGAAGAATGCGGAGTAAAAGATGATGTTGTGACAAAAATGAAGAAAAGTAGTTTACGCTGGTTTGGACACGTTGAAAGAATGAAGGATGAAAGATTGACTAAAAAGGTTTATATGGCTGAAGTGAAAGGAAATGCTAGCAGAGGACGACCTAGATGTACTTTTATTGAACATATAAAAAATATGTTGATCGAAGGAAATATTAAAAGTACACACAATCGCCGAGCATGTATAAAAGGTAAGATGAATATAAAAGAAGCAAAAGAGATATGTCAGGATCGTAACAAATGGCATTCGATTGTCTCTGCCTACCCCTCTTGGGATGAAAGGCGTGATGATAGATAGATAGATAGATAGATATAAATAATTTAATTTATTAATATAAAATAACTTAATAAAAACTAAATAATACAAATTCCCAACACTAAAATTATGTTTATATTTGTAATACATGAGTTAGAATTGATTTCCCTTAGGGGGTACGACTTACGCCACCTTACCCTACCCAGTGAGATTTTTTGGTTCATGTTCAGTGCAATAGGCTACCTATATTTAAAATATTTTAGATTAGGTTTAGCACAGACTTATATGAAATGATAATTGAATAATGTTTCAATACCTTTCATAGGCTCGTCGTGTTACATACAAATTGATGATCTACCTACACGAAAATAATTACTAAATAGGTACGACTATCGTAAAAATATAAGAGATTATACAAGATAACCTTTCAATTTTGACAAGTAGCTCTATGTTTATAAGTAGATAATGATGTTATATCATAATATAACTCATAGAAAATTCAGTGTGATTCAGTAATAAGTATTCCAACTTAAAGTGGTGAAAAATAGGTTTTTAAAACATATTCCAGCTGTTGTGATAATAAGGAATAAGGATGAAGTTTAAAAATTCAAAACTATTCCATAAGGTAAATTTTAGTGATGTTAGGGGTCCGTGAGTCTATTATATTATATATTTTTAGCATGTTTGTTTGTTTGTATTTCTTTCACGTCAAAGCAGAGCAACGGATCGACACAATTTTACAGAGATAGCTGGAGGGCCGGGAACTGACATAGGTTATTTTTTATTTATTGTCACATTAAAAAAAAGCTTTTTTTGTTGAGTACTGGGTTATTTGTTGCCCGTGTCTTTAACTCCAAACTCCTCTGAAAACCTTGAGACGAGGGTCTGATGGCTCACCTCCAAAATTAAATACATTTGATCAACCCTGTCTCAACACGAGGCGTTTGCGTTAGTGGGTAGAGTCATTTGCTTGTCGTGGATCGCCATTTGTATTAAAGAAATATATCTAACTTGACTTTAATAATAATAATAAATAATAAGGGAGCAGGGCGGCTTGTGGCGAGCCGTGGGTGAGTAACGACACCGCCCTGCCAGACCTGAGACTCTCGAACCTGGCTTGCCTTAATTGGTTGGTCCAGGGTGGAGTCGTTAGAGTATAATATTATGTATTATGCTCGGGGGTGGAAGTGTCTAAAGGCGTAATAACGGGGAAGCTATATGTGAAACCGGTGTCACATCTCTCGACACCCCCAGCCGCTTACACCAATGTTGCCTGTCTTACTGCCGGCAGAAATGCTTAAAAATGGTGCCTGCCAATTTTACGTTTCATGAGATGAATGATATATATGATCTGCAGGTGACCGTAGTCTCAACCAATAAACTTGATAAACCAAGCCATTTAACATCTCAAAACAATAGCCCTAATTTAATTTAATTTTATCTCAGCAATAGTCCAGGGCACCTGACGGGGCCTGTCTGTGAGCGCATTGTATTTGATGCATTCAGAGATAGGTCCCGACGGGTGCTAGTCACAACACTTTAGATTAAACACTCTTAAGAGCCTCTACGTGTTGGACCTATGTCCCCATGCAAGCCTTACAAAGGACCGGGTATTATGCCTGTGATTTTAGAGTTAAATAAATAATAAATATAAATATTTATTACTTACAATGATCCTGATATTATTAATGCATTTAGCCTGAGTTAGTATTGTTAACTGTATTTTGAAAATTTTTAATTAGCTGTTAAAGTAATAATTTTATATCGTACCACATCTTAAATTTATTTTGCTAGTAACATTTTCTTACAAATAGACAATAAAAAACTTGACTTTGCAAATATTCCATACTTGTCTACGGGGTCTATGACACTCCAGACCCATGAGTACTTTGAGACAGATTAACCTGGTGGTACCTTAAGACACCCATAATATAATTATCAATCTAAATTTGAACGTAACGTAAGCGCAAGTGTTATCAGTATTCCCCCTCCCACCCCCGCGCCCCCTCTCCCCACTTCCCCTCGTCGCGAAAGTGTAGACGTCGCGTGCGCGGGCGCCGGTGAAAGAGTCGATGACCTGGTCGGGAGCAACGAACGTCTTTGCGGCTCATTGTGCCCACTCCCTCCCTTCCCTTCCCCCCTTTTCATCGTACACGCACTATGATACTATGGAGCTGATAAAACCACCTTGAAGGTTGCTTTTTGAGGGTTTCATTTAGACTAGGGAATTGGTAATTTTAGTTTTGGTAAACATTATCCATTTTCAGATGGAGTAGATCTCTTATTCCACTGAATCGTATGAAAAAATATTTCATTGATAGCGCAGACAGATTTATTTACAAAGTCTAGGAGGTGTTTTTTCAGTGAGACTCAAAATTTGACGAAATTTTAATACATAGGTAACGTACATGCTCACGCCTGATTCCAGTTGAATTAGTCAAAAACTAAATTATATCTTCAAGTAAAATACCTACACGATTTTCTCTTCGATAAATTAACAGATACATACTTAGGTCTGTTAAAAGAAGTGACACTTAGGTCCATTAAGAGCATTGCAGCAATAGCAAGTGGCGTCATGTGGACACTGTGATGATCTGTGAGTGATTTCAATATCCCTGCTTCCATTTACATGTGCTCTATCCCAGCAACGGCGACAATCAACGACAATTTTTAATTTCACAACCATAAAAGTATAATTTTGTACAAACAGACAGACAGGCAATGTTAATATCAATTTTTAGTTGAATTTTTATATGGAGTAGTAGTTATTCAAGTATTACGTGAAAATAATAATAAATCTATAGTAATTGCTCTAGATAATATCATCTGTGCATTAGACGCAGACCGCTGCCGTATGCAATTTAACCTAACTCACACAACTGCATCTCTAATGCAATCTTAGGATTTGGCTATACCTAACATTTCTCTAGGAATTTACTTAGAAATAATATGAAATTTCAACTTAGAAATCGTTGCCAATATCGAACCTAACAATATATCCGAAAGTATTTTTCGTAACATCTATTTATCAATTAATTACGTGCTTATTTTGGTGCGTCGGTGGCCGAGTGGTTAAGACGTCTGGTATTAACTAGGTACATCCCGGATCCCAGCCATGTACCAATGGGTTTTTTTATATTTAAAAACTTATGTACATAATCCGACAAACTAAAAATATACCTCAACAGAACTGTTCACTCGTTAGGTATAGCCTCACAAACTCACAAATACCATCGGCTAAAAGAAGGAGACAGTCCGTGAAGAATAAAAGGAAAAATAGAAATATTTTTAGAAAACTCGTATACTAAATTAAGTAAGTATTTGATATATATATATTTTAAAAATTCCAAACTTTTCTTGGTCTGATCAACTTTGTATCAGGGAACTTTTAGCGCTCACAGAACCATTTCGAGAAATACATACTAAAATGATTAATTTTTTGGTAAAACAAAGAGAAGAATAGCAAAATTAAAGAGCATTTTTCCTCTATATGCACAACACCAGGGTCTTTGACATGAACATTAGAATCATTTTTCATTGTGAACACGGTCTAGGAATAGTTCGCGTAGTGAAAGTGCGAGTGTGTTAGTGCGGGAGGGAGCCCACGAGCCCACAATGCTGCACTTTCCAAATATACAGCGCGATCGTATATCAACATACATTGTACCACCGCGACTGTCTTAGACGAAAGCAGGTAGCCAGGACTAACAAACTGCCTAAAATAGCTAAGTTTATAATATAATATGTCATCATATACTATTGCGTCTCGAGCAAGAAACATTAGGGCTAGCCAGGGCCAACAAATTGTACAGTAGAAGCTCGTGGTAATTATAAAATCAAAGAAACGTCTATATTTGTATGTACAGGCTGATTTTGGTTTACAAATCTAATCAAATAAAGGAATTTACACAGATACCATTAAAAAATAGTCTAAGACGCTTCTAATTAATAGTACCCCATACTCCGGGCTTTTTCTGAACAAACTATTTTTAGGTCTAAGTTCACGTAACAAATAAATTCCGAGTTTGTTTGTCATTGTATCTCTACTTCACTGTTATCCACTTTAATCCCTGAATGTATTTGAGTACGTGTCCTATAACTTTCTTACTGACTTCTTATATAATTAATATAATTATTTAAACAAACTTAGCAAGTTATTATTATGATTAATCCAGGGGCATCTATGCGATAACTGAAAAATGTTTATATTGTTTGCCAGAAATAATATAAATTAAGTTTACATAATATTGTAATGTATGGAGAAGCTTTTTACGATTCTTAACTGAAAATAACTTTTGGGACTTTTTTCAGAATTTTAGAATGTATGTAAAATTTTAAAAACTGTAAATATTGTGAAAAAACCTTTCGCGTAATAAATGTAGCACTATCCTAACAGTCCTAAACCATATTATAAATCAGAAAGTGTAAAAAATTTTAATCCAGAACAAAAACTTTTTTCTTTCTCACTATTTCAGCTGTTGATTTTTTTATAATTATGTATTAATTTTTTTTTATTTTAAGGTAAAAAAGTTAGGATTTTATATATATTCTTCTTATAATTACTTTAGAATATTTGAATATGCATATATATATAGCTTACTTCTTATCTAAATTAAAAAAAGGACTTTTCCCAACTTTTCCAATTTTTCTTTCCCTAAAAACCTTATTCAGATTATTACGAACATTTAAAAAAATAACCAAATCCCGTTCTCAAGTGATACGCTTGGTAACGAACAGCATTAACTTTCTATTTATATATAGAAAGATAGAATAATTTAGTTCTTTTTGCGTCAACTTTTGGTGTAAATGAAAATAAGGTGATGTACCATAATAATCAGCCTGTATATCGCGGAAGAGCATTAGTTCTCTGTCGGTGGTCGCTCGCCTACAATTATCACTACAAAAGGACCCCAACACTAATTATAAAATTGTTTTCTCCATACTAACTGGTACAAGCCGGGTCTATGCGCTTAACAGATATCTATGTTTTAAGATTACTTTATTCTTGCTCTGATGGAATTAAAGCTATGTTAACGGCTTTGAAAGCGTTGTAATTGTATTTCACGATCTAAGTATCCTTCTATGTTCCCACACACATAATAACCTGCCTTGAGTCAAGCGAAACCTGAAAAATCATATTCTGAAAGAATTGCAGGCAAATGCGGCTCTCTTAGCAATTGTTGACTATATTTATATAGACAATACGGTATAATTATATAGTATACGTAGAGTAAAAACTAAGATATATGTAGGTATTTTATATTTTTATTACAATGAAAAATTTGAATATTTTCATATGCAGTACTGTTTTCATAATAAATTTTCAAAGTTTCAAAAACAAAATTTCAATCATTTAGGTAAAGTAGCAAATAATTATGTCCCGTTGTACTACTCGTTTGTGATAAAAGTGGTGGTCAGTTTTTTTTTATTATTTAACAGTTAGCGTCTTTTGTGAACGCAAAGTTAGCGTCTGCCCATACCCTGTAGAACGCTGAAAAAAATAACGAAGGTTTTGATCGATAAACTGATTTTTTAAGTTACGTCCGGTTGTTGTTATTCGGATTTTTTTATTATTAAGTAGTTAAAATGCATAAATTGATCTTCTGATGGGCCGCGCATACTTTTAATATATTTCATATAATTAGAACCAGTGGGATAAGCATAAGGACACTGACTAAAAACGACGGGTCCCCACGAAATATCTGGCGCTCCTAAGTAGGTGTGCTAACCCCAGACCCCAGATAGACAAACACTTTGATTTATAATATGATATAGCTAGATACAGCTAGTATAAGCTACAGCTTGACCGTGTGTCCGCGGTTCCTGAACCCTGGCAGGCCGCACTCCGCACTCCGCACAAGTTAGATGCAGTTTTTTCCTACAATGCATTTCTCTAACGTTTCCCGCGCGGCGCGGCGGCGCACACTCGCTCGGCCACTGAACGATGGTTATGTAACCGCGACCGAACTATACTACGAGTATAAAACTATTTTTGTATTTTATTGTTACATTCTAATATCAGTAGGGTTTAGCTCTGAAAATATATGAACTGAGTTGGTCACAGCTTCCAAAAAATTGGCTATGAAGACTGTCTTCCGATGGGTACCTTGAAGTTAGGTTAAAAAAACGTATGTTGCCAAAGTATTCACGCCTGAATAAAAAAAAGAATACATGTATTAGTCTATACGCGTAAGAAATGACTTATTCTAATTAAGGATTATATATTCTAAATTATGTATAATAAATAAATATGAATTTATTGCTAATGGAAGCGCCATTTGTATTTTTTTGAAAGAGTTACACCAGTGCCATCTGTATCTTCTAGAAAAAACACTGAACACCTTACGCATAACGATAATTTTTCTCTACCCTACCTAAAGAAGTTTCAGTTTAATAATTTGGCTTTTAAAAAAAAGTGTACCGACTTCAAAAATTATGCACTGAAAAGTGTGCTTTCCGAAAGCAAATGCATAAGTCACTATAAAAAAATACCCGAATCGCTTCAAGTGTGCCTATAAAATTTGAAGAGTTCTCGATTTCTTAAGGATCCCGTCATCAGATCCTGACCTAATGACCATGGGACCACCTGGAGAGTATACCCTTTCAAACAAAATAAAAAAATAACCAATAAAATTTGAAGAGTTCTCGATTTCTTAAGGATCCCATCATCAGATCCTGACCTGATGACCATGGGACCACCTGAAGAGTATACCCTTTCAAACAAAATAAAAAAATAACCAATAAAATTTTAAGAGTTCTCGATTTCTTAAGGATCCCATCATCAGATCCTGACCTGATGACCATGGGACCACCTGGAGAGTATACCCTTTCAAACAAAATAAAAAAATAACCAATAAAATTTGAAGAGTTCTCGATTTCTTAAGGATCCCATCATCAGATCCTGACCTGATGACCATGGGACCACCTGGAGAGTATACCCTTTTAAACAAAATAAAAAAATAACTAATAAAATTTTAAGAGTTCTCGATTTCTCCAGGATCACATCATCAGATCCTGACCATGAGACCACCAAAAAAAAAATTCCAAATAATCGGGGAACATACATTAAAAAAAAAGATTCCGACGAATTGAGAACCTCCTCCTTGTTTTTTGAAGTTCGGTTAAAAATATGATTCTAATTAGTATGTTATCAACTTTGTATGGGTAGACAGGGACTTAAATTATACTTGCCAATTGTTCGGGTACTTTTTACTTCACCTTTTTTAATGACGTTGACTTGATCAGTAATAACCCACCATATGGGGCACCCTCGATCTGTTCTATTTCTTAAAGTTTCATATGATCCATTTTTTCCATTTTTTAGTCCACATTGTTCTCTTATCAGATTGTTTTTCACTTTATCTCTCTAACCTACCCTACACATACTTTCCCTTTATTAAATAATGTAGTTGAACTTTGGATAGATTTAATACATTTCGCGAAACGCTATTATCCTGGAATTTAAAGGTGGGAAGTGAAGAGAAAGTATACTTATCTTAATCTATCCAAAGTTCAACTACATTATTTGCAGATAACGCAGTTGAAATGAGATTGCTGAAAAGTATGTGTAGGATATAGCTTATTTTATATGCATTCAAGGAAAATATATTTTATTTTGATAAGAAAAACAGCGAAGTTTACTAAACTCATATGTCCTAGTTTCATTTGATGTTTTCCTTAAATTTAAGATGTACTTAGTGATTATTTTTCATATTTTATCAGGTTCAATTCCCGGCTGTTTTCAAAAATCTTTGAATGTAGTTTTAATTAATTTTAGAAATAAAGGAATGTCCGCCTTTAAAGTCAACCTGTATATATATGGGGTAAATAATTGTTTATTAATCACCCTAAAGGAACACAGAGTATTCAGTATTGACATAAACAATAGAGAATAATACAATAGCACAAACTTTCTTCCGCTGCATTGTATCGATCTAGATAGAGTTAGTGCATTGTGGGCACCAATTTGCCGTCACTGCACTATCTGATCAGACGATGACCGCAGCTGCTACGTCGGTACTTGGTGTGTGGTGTACGCAGACCTTGGAATGCCTAGAAGTAACATCTTCTAGCTTCATGTTAGCTCTCGATATGTGGCATCTGGTGGAACTAGTGTGATAGGAAGTAGGGAGTTATTCAAATGATTGTTCGGTGTGATCCACTTGTGCTGCAGCATGGCGAACAGCAACATTTTCAAAAAGTTTGAAAAGAGAGATGGAGAAAAAAAGGGAAGATTATCTATTATAAATAAAATTAAATGCTTTTCGTTAGTAACTTGAAAACTGCTGTACCGAATTGGCTTATTTTATTTAAATGTTTGTATTAGTCTGAATAAGGTTTTTCAGGAAAGATAAATTGGAAAAGTTGCCCAGATTATTAGAAAATTCGGGAAAAACCGAAAGTGATTTTTTGTATGGGATTTTTATACGAACTAAGACCACAATAGGGGATGAAAGTTAATGTAGGCTTCATTTATGAAGATTTCTGGGGTTGAAAGCTAGTTTATAATTTAAAAATTTGAACCCTGAACACCTGAAGACAAATTATAAGCGCATTTATGTAGGTATTCAAATAGTTGTAATAAACCCATATTGTACCCGTGCGAAGCCGACAGCGGGGTCGCTAGTACACACATATAACAAACATCTTATTGTGAACAAAACTAGCTTAAATACAATAATGCTACATAATATCTATCTATACTAATATGAATGCTGAACATTAACGCTACGACCTAAAGGAGCGAAATAGTGTGTAGATTAAGTCATCGTAAAAATTGTTCCCATCGCACAAAAAAAGAGAAAGAAATCGGCAAGCTTATAACTAACTCGAAATCCAAGTTACCGCCACTGAATGGCAAAATTATCACATCATCATCGTTACATTAGGTATCATAAATTAAAGTCCCCCGTCCGCGCCGCGCTGAGTTTGTTGGGGCTAATCTCAGAAACTACTATACGGATTTTCATACGAACTTTTTTCACTAATAGAAAGAGGGATTATCTAGGAAGGTTTTTCGATATTGTACCAGTGCGAAGCTGGGGTCAAGGTCGTTAGTAAAATTTCAAGTAAGAGCCCTATATCCATAATTTGTATGAGTATATTACTATTCTCAATTTCTCTGTAAATAATCCACCTGTGTCACTATAATTTAGCATATAGTTACTTATTCAATATATCTAAGTGAAATAGTCGTTATTTTTTCAATTAGTTTTATTGAATACGAAATATGGGTGGTAAAATTAAGCATTGCACCTGTTTTCTCTTTTTTTATGGTAGTTTATTGAAAATTCAAAATAGAAATTATTTTATGATTTTTTAATTTATATGCGAATTGAAATATTTTTAGCCGTTATTGCATGTATAAAATTAGTAGGATCATGTTGTTAGGTTAAAACAATAATTGGTTCAATGTAGACTGTTTAGGAAATGCAAATATTAATAAACACTTTCCAACTTGTTTGCATGAGTTAGTTGTGTTCGTGTACTTAATTACAATTATATTTAAAAAAAACCTAATCAACACGCATACATATGCATGTAATTTGACAAATTGTAAATACTCGCAAATTAGTAATGAATTCGCTGAAAAACAGCACATAATTGTTTTTTTTTAACATATGCAGACTAATTATATTGATTTGTTTCCAAATATCGGACCAAAAACTCGCCTTCTAACTAAAATAAATATATCTACAAAGAAATAAAATTTAAATGTCTGCATGTATTTCTAGTTAATTAAGGATAATTAACCCTGATGCCCCCAACAGTACAGACGCCACACTCCAAACCTCCTCCGACGCCGTCAGACAAGCTATATTTTCTTTCCCATCAGGCTCCGCGGGAGGCATCGATGGCCTGACACCCCAACATTTAAAGGATCTCTTAAGTCATGACGGCGAGGCTAGCTCAATGCTGCTGGACGCTTTAACAAGTCTCGCAAATCTTATGCTTTCAGGAGCGGTTAGTGATTCCATTACAGACAATCTTTACGGCGCCAACCTTATAGCCCTAAAGAAAAAAGATGGAGGTATCAGGCCTATTGCTGTTGGTACCACCTACCGCCGCTTAGTAGCAAAAATCTGCTGCAAGACCGCAGCCCCAAGCCTTGCAGAGTATTTTCAACCTACCCAGCTCGGTTTTGGATCTAAGGGCGGCTGTGAGGCCGCCGTCCACGCTCTTAGAACTTTCCTGCAGCATGATCAAGGTGAAGTCCTCTTAAAGGTTGACATTAAAAACGCTTTCAATTCCATAGACAGAGGTACCCTGCTAAATCAAGTTCTCTCGAAGCTGCCTACTATCTATAAATTCATATGGCAGTGCTACGAAAAGTCCTCTAATTTAATCTATAAAGGAAACCTACTACACTCAGCAGTCGGATGCCAGCAGGGTGATCCACTCGGACCAGCTATCTTCAGCCTCGCGATTCACCCCATTATCGAAAAGTTAAATTCAAAATTCAACGTCTGGTACTTAGATGACGGAACTCTAGGAGGCGATGCGAATACAGTCTTAGAAGATTTGGAGGTAATATTTCGAGAATTTGGGGCTATTGGTTTAGACTTAAATTTCTCAAAGTGTGAGTTATTTATCTCCGAGACCTGTACAGAACAACACTCAATTTTATCACAATTTAACAAACTAGCTCTGAACATTACCGTCGTTGACAAAACCTCGCTTCACCTCCTAGGTTCTCCCATATTCGATGAATCATTCGAAAGTTTCGTCAACAACAAAATTCAAAACTTTACACCTGTTATAGACCGCCTCAGTCGTATAAATACCCACATGGCATACTTTATTCTCCGATACTGCCTTTTCGTTCCAAAATTTACTTATGTTCTTCGATGCTGTCAACTATGGAGACATCCTGATCTGCTCTTACGCCTTGACGACACTATCCTATTCACTTTATCATCAATTTTAAATATTCGTTTCAATAATCACATCTGGTCTCAAGCCTCTCTGCCTATTAAGCACGGAGGTTTAGGCATCCGCAAAATATCTAGTGTCTCCCTGCCAGCTTTCCTGGCCTCGGTGCACAGTACAAAACCCCTCACAGAAAAAATCCTTTCGATTTCCGATGACATTTCATATTCTACTGAGGCCAAAAAACTTTGGATTACAATCTGCCCACAAGATACAGAACCTTCGACAATTTCCTCCTCGCAGAAGATGTGGGACGAACCCCTTTGCAGATTGGCGCGAAATAATCTTTTAAACGCGGCTACCAATTCTGCAGATCGTGCTCGTCTCCTAGCTGTCAGCGAATGGGAGTCAGGGCTATGGCTTCATGCACTACCGTCAGCCCATATTGGAACGCTACTTGATCGTACCTCTTTCAGGTTAGCCACAGCTCTGCGCCTAGGCGCACCATGTAACGAGACACATCAATGCCGATGTGGCCGACCTGTGGATCAACTCGGCCACCATGGGCTGTCCTGCTGTAAGAGTGCCGGACGCCTCCCTAGACATGCTGACCTCAACGACGTCATCCGTCGAGCCCTTGTAACCGCAGACGCACCTGCTATACTCGAACCCAACGGCTTATCACGAGACGACGGAAAGAGGCCCGACGGCATGACGCTGGCACCTTGGAAGATGGGACGATCACTAGTTTGGGATGCAACTTGCGTCGATACCCTCGCCCAGTCCCATCTTTCATTTACTTCCTCTAAGGCAGGATCAGCAGCAGCCATAGCAGAAAACGCAAAGCGGCGCAGATATGTCGGCCTCAGCGACGACTATATATTTGCGCCACTTGGATTTGAAACACTTGGGCCTTGGGGACCAAGCGCTCATTCAATTTGTAAAGAAATTTCAAAACGCCTAATTAGATCTACAAATGACCAGAAGGCTGGTACGTATTTCGCACAACGCATTAGCCTTGCAATTCAACGAGGAAATGCAGCCAGCCTTCTGGGTACACTTCCAATGTCTGGGGACCTGGGACAAATTTTTTATTTATAAATTTAGTTTTAGATTTTATAATTGTATTAAGTCTATTTTAAGGTTTTTATATTATATTCTTTTTAAAAAAAAAAAAAAAATTGTTTAATTTTATTCATCTCCTCTGGCTGGCTCCTTCCTCGCTCAAAGAATCAGCATCGCGATTCAGCAGGGAAATGCATTTATTTTTAATCATTAGATTTAATTTTAAGTTTTTTTATAATTGTAATAAAATCAAAATTGTATGATATATATTAAAACTGTTAGAATTATTGTCTATAATTATGTCTGTATTTTTCAGGTTTCAGAAATCTTAACAAATATTATAAATGCGCAAGTGACAAGTGTGTATGTATGTATGTCCTTCTGTCACGCAAAACATACTAACCTATCGATGTGATTTTTTGCACAGTGATAGCTGGAGCACATAGGTTACTTTTTATATCGGGAAATATATCTTGATTTTTTCATAAACAATTTTTTACCCGTGCGTAGCCGGGGTGGGGTAGTTAATGATACATAAATAAAGTATTGCCTATCAAAATAATATTCTAAAAACTACGTGTAAATATCATATCTCACTTTTATATTGGTATAATACATTTTGACACAGTCAGTCATTTCAATTTTCTTATTCTTCTTCTTTCTTTACTGTGGCTTCTCCAATATTCACTGATGATTTGCCAAAGTCAAGTTGCGGCAGTAATGATGAGAATTGATCAATGAGCAAAGATGTTCTTTTCACATTTATAGTCCCTGTTAGCATACCTACAGTATAGTTTTTTATAACATAGATGTCCCTAGGTGTCATTTTTAAGTCTATGGTATGCAGATACCTAAGCTAGACTTTCACTGGCCGCCCCTCCCGCCCCTCCCGCGCCCCGCACTATAGAAAATGTCCCTGCGGTTACTTACATAACGACGATGTAAGAATGCAACTGCATCGTGAGAAGGTGAAATGTGCATTCCGAATTACATTAGATCATGTATCTGGGTGGGAAGGTGGAATATACTCTAATAATGTCCAATTGGTGAAGTTTTATAGTAAACAGGATAGGTGGCATGTCTGTCGCTGAGATGTGACAGCTTTTATTCTTATTTTCAGAAGAAGTGAGCATGTTTTAAGTGCTCTTCTATTTTCTAAGGCGCTATTTTGAGTTCTGAGTTCAGCGCAGGATTCAAAGTACGCCGCCCGAGGAAAAATAATATTTATCTAAAATTAATGTTTTACATATATGCTATGATGATCGACTTTAAAAAAAAATAATATAGTGTATTATCGAAACATTATAAACACTAACTTTATTACAACAAATTAAGACAATGGGGTTTTTATAATTAAAAATGTATGTAGGTACATAATCCGACAAACCACATTTATAGGCTTTTCCATTTAATATAGGTAATGTATACCCAGGGGCGGATGAACCATGTCGCGGACCCTAGGCAATGCAACTCTCGGGGCCCCTTTACCCTTTTCTAACTTCCTAAAATACATTTTTTTTACTACATTACGAAGGTATGTCATCACCCTAAACAATAAAATAAATGAAAGGAAAGTATGCGTATTTTTTTTATTAAATACAATATCTGTAAAGCGATTTTGCTGCGAGTTTTTACGCACCAAAAGTGCCCTTTGCGTGCTGGAGAGGTGAAAATAATATTGTCATTGAGGATACAAATCTTCAAATTAAATTTTAATTCGATAAAACATTTTCTAATTTTTTTCTTAGTGCTCGGAGGCCCTGTATAACTCAACAGAACTGGCCACTCGTTAGCCACAATCCGCTCAAGGGGGAAACTTGGTCTTCAGCTGAGTACCCTGGGATCGATAACACAGTTTCGGAAGCTGCAAGGCAACCCGTCAAGAGAGAACAGAAAACTTTACGGTGTGACAAGGAACACTAGTAACAAGGTTCACATTAGGCCTGTCGCTGGACTTAAGAGGACTAGAACTCACTCATTAATTACAAGTTGTTACTATTTTTAATAGAAGCTTAAAGAAAATTGGATCTTATATTTATGAATCGAGATAGGATTGGACCCTTAAAAGTCCGACGCTTCAACCTCGCTCCTTAATTACTTTTTAATATATTTAGTTTTTGATACATAATGATCGTTTAAGCAAATTTAACGATCGATTCATTTTAAAACACTGAGCTGTATTTGCGTGAGATGACCTCGTGTTGAGAGAGTAAAAGGTTTTTAAGGTATCTACCAACTGGCGGCGCTTTGAGGCCGAACGTAATCGCTCGAATACATTACTGCATTAATTATACCAGTGCACACTTAGTAAAGAGCCTTTTGTTGCTTGACTCTTCATACACAATTGTTTGGAACCGCTGCTCTTACCGGCTAAAGTAGTCTGTGATTATATTGTCTAATATAAGAAAAAATAATAAGAATTATCCCAAAATTGGTAAATCGTGGCGAGAAGTATGATATTACATTATACCAATAAACGGACTTAAAAAAAGGACTTCATATTTTTTCTGCCTCGTATAGGTATGATGGGTCCTTCAATTTTAAAAATATCTCAGCATTGAAGGGGAGGAACGAATAATTTCGGTTGATTTCTGAACTGAAATTCACGAATTTTACGAATGCTATGAACATACAATTTGGTCATCGAAAACTAGAGGATTTTATCTAGTATTGTAGTATCTAGTATGAAAACATGATTGGTGAAAATTTTCTCGATAACTACATTTTTTGAAATCACCTCTTCAAAAACACCTTTTTAGTCATACGACCATACTCTGAAGGGATTTACGTTTAAATATTATACGAATCTGTAGGTAATTTCAGTACCTAGTATTGATTAAGAAGATGTTTCCCTGCATGTGATAGTTTTTTAATAAATTATTTATTTGTAATGTGCCGCTTACGTCATTTATTCCGAGAGGCGATACATTATGCCCTTCTCACTTCTGCAGGCAAGAACGGACAAAGCGCCGTCGTTGTCTTGCTTGACGTGATCGTTGCGCCCGAACCACGAGTTTAGGGCGTGGCTTACGATTAGAAATTTCTGAGTCGTTCCTCGTCTTAAATTCAATAGGAATGCTTGCATCACAATAGCAGAGGGATGAAGTGGCCGATTTCCAACTCCTAAGTGCCAGTCTATGGGTGTGCATTCAGGATTTCCCCTCCTAATAAAAAAAGTCATGAGGAAAATACAAGGAAGAAGAAGAGGACGGTAGAGCCTTTGCCTATTCTGAATGGAAATTACATTTACAGAACTAAATATAAAGAAAAATGCTGAGCGGGGCGAATTCTTCCCGCATATTTGTAAATTTCATTCTATAAAAGCAATTCATATCATTTTTTTGGGTTTGTACATATTTTTGCTCGGGAACATAAATGCATATCAAGCGATGTTTTATAATTACAAAATAATTTGAACAACGACCCAATGGCACACATCATTACATTGTATTGATGTAGGTCATCTTTACATTATAAGAATGCGTTCATTGCATCTTTAGGTGATGTCATGTGGTCTGATGGAAATATTATGTAGTACACAGAAAAAACTGATATACTGGCACTAGCGACCTCGCTCCCGGCTTCACACTGTTACAATATGGGATTACAACAATTGTAATACCTACAGAAATACGCTTATTACTACATATTTATTAGAGATAGATATATATTTTGTAGATAATTTTATTCTACACAATTCCTTCCTACATCATTTTGTTATATCTCTGACAAATTAGACAGTATACGCCATGAAAACACGCAGGAACTAACTTTTTCCTCGACTTCACTTATACTGTATGCTCAGCTCAGATAGGTCAATGTTAGTAGTCAAGTAGTGAAAAGGGCACAAACAGACAGACGTGGCGGGGTAATTGTTTTGTATTTAGCGATTGTATATACATACATCGATACAAAAAACATATCAGCTTCAAATTAGGCCTCCAATGAAATAAACAGAAACCCAGGGTCACTGTTGTCTGTCTGTCTGTCCGCCTGTCATAGCTTATTTTCTACGAATGTACTAAACGAATTATCTTGAAACTTGGTACATGGACGTATAACGTTTCTTTGGGGGTTCATTTTGGGGGTAAATTAAAACCTAAAAAATTTTTTTTTCAAGTGCATCATGTGTCATATCAAAAGAAATACAAATATAGTATTTTTGTAATTTTAAAATTCATAGTTTAAATTATATAAAAAAATAAAAATTGACTGTATCTCTCCTCTTAATCTCCGAAACTACGTGTCCAAAATAAAAAAAAAAAATAGGGAATATAGGGCCTTTCTTATAGTATAAATGAAAATCCTGTCTTAGAAAATGGCACTCGCCTCATGGACATGGAGTCGTACTCGCAACTTGATCAATATAATCTAGATACGTTTACAATGACAATACTGAAAATGCTGAAAACTAAAAATAAGTAGTGTACGTAAACGTGGCAAGCCGTTGCTGCACTTCATGGACCTAGATGTGTAAAAAAGTGCCGGTAATACGTGTCCTCCGAAGCACGAGAAGTATGTAATATAAATAAAAATTAAATTGTGTTCGTTTGGCCGGACCGAATTGGCAATTTTATTTTAAATATTCGTAAGTCTGAATAAAGTTTTTAGGGAAAGAAAAATTGGAAACATTGCCCGGAAAATTAGAAAATTCGAGAAAAACCGATAAGTTAATATGGATTCTCCGCGCGAAGTCAGGGCGGAAAACAAATAGATAAAATATAAATCCCATTTCCACACTGAAGTAAGTTGTATTTTCCCCGCGAGCTTTTCAGTAGCGGGCGGCGCGGCGCGGGGCACAGCACCACAGCGTCCACAGCACGACTCGAGTCGAGGCCGGTTCAGTGACTCGTCAACCGTCGTCGTGAGCGGACGTGTAGACGTGTAGACGTGCGGACTTGCGCTTGTTGCTCCGTGTGTTGTGTACAACTTTGACAGTGACATGGTTATTGTGTAAACAGTGTCTTGTGCGTGTTTACGGACTCTTTTGGATTGCTTTTGGACTTGGTGAGTGCGAGACTCTGACTCTGGGAGCTCAGGGAACTGTTATTGTAATGTTTTCAAGCGATATAGGTCAAGGCAATGTTCGCGCGTTTTTTTAAAGCCTCTATCTCTCGCTGAATTGTTTAAATACATAAATTACAAGTTGAATGTCGCATGAAAATGTTGTAAAAACAATTCTTTTATGTCACTAAATATTATAAATGTTAAATTAAATTGATCAATTTTGAATATCAACGTTATTTACAAACCGTCATATAGTTTAATTTCCATACATTTAATCTTAAAAATATTTATAAAAATAAATCTATTTAGGTGTTAGTCCAAATAAAATAAAATATTATATATAAATATTGTAAAAGATATAATTTTTCAAGATATAAATATATTTTCCCCCATATAAAAACAACCTTGATGTATTTTATCTGCGTATTGCGCAGTTCCTTGTTTATTAATTTGTTACTTATTATTACGTATGTAAAGTAGTTTAGATCGTAGTCTACCTGAAAAATGTTGAAGGTCACATTAAGGCTGTTTCATGAAGATTACTATTGTAGAGTCTGAAGGTAAGGGCAACATTTACAGTAAGGTCATTTACTAAAATGTCAGGACTTACTATATTATCAAAATTAAATTCTCAATTAATCAGGAGTTGAAGGGGATCTATCGCTATCGACCGAATAGTCCGCAAATTAGTCTATCCATCCGATTGTAGATCACTAATCTATGAACATATCAAATTGACCAAATTGAGGATTACTTCAAATCCTTTTATAGAGGTTCAAAATGTGACTACTAAAAGTGTTGGTTTTTGCTATTGACTCAACAGTTGAATCAGCGCCCACCTGGTGGTAAGACTATACAGACTTCAGAGTCCATTAATGGAAGTGACACACTTCATACACGTGGCAGGAAAACAATGTATGATAAGGGAACACTGATCATTGACTGAAGACTTAGTAATAAGTGTAGACACAGGCTTAGTTATTGTTTAGTCTAGCTAGTAGTTAGTAGATATCCTACATAGGAAACACTCCGGAAAACCAATGTCAAGTTTTGATAGATAACAATTGTAGCTTGTATTGAAAATGCCCTTTTATGTAAATGGATAAAATTAACGTCATTGCCTTTTTGGTTCACATATAGACAAAGTATTTCTATATGTAAATAATTGGCCAATTTTTCGATCAGAACTTTAAGATAGGATTTTCGTTTAGGTTTTCCTGTAAACTATAAGAAAGGCTTACCAATTTTTTTTCAAAATTTTAGACAAAGTAGTTTCGGAGATAAGGGGAAATGGTCAATTTTTAATTATAAAATTATGAAAACATATATTTGTATTCCTTGTAACGAGCCCTTTAATTTGATATGTCACATGATGAACTTGAAAAAACTTTTTTTACGATTTAATTTTTTCCCCAAAATGAATCCCCAAACTCGAAATTCAATTATTTACGCTATAACTACGTCCATGATTGGGTCATGAAACTCTATATATGTACCAAGTTTCAACATTATTCGTCCTATAAGGATTTCCGTTTTTCATCATTAAAAACTGTTCTGTCTAAATTACCGTTATAGTGCTTATATCCCAACATGCATAGTTAAAGTTATATGCGAAATTTCAGTTAGATCTAACGTAGGTATTTTTACAGCCTGAAACAGATTATATAACTATGCATCAACGTATAAATGCATTCCATGATGCATGCCGTGTGTATCTTGATATCTCTATTCTAAATATAGAGTCGGTGAAAGTTGGTTTGTCGAATCGCAGGGCATTTTCGTAAATTCGATACTCATTCAATCATTCAATCATTCAATAATATTCAGTTATAAGCGAGAGTGGCGTTGGTACAAACCACTCATTATACACAACAAAGTCATTTGTAATCTAAGAAAAATTACGTTGACACGCGAACGCATCGTAAAAATCATGATACACTCCGCGCGGTCGGTTAGGGTGCGTCGCTAACTTTTTATTGTTTGGTTTGACGTATTTTAGCTTCACCTTGTAACTTCTCGTATTTGTCACAATATTGTATAAATATTCCGTTCAAAATATTTTAAACTGTTTCCAGTGAGGAATGACAAGATATGACAAATGTGAATTGAATGATAATGCTGTGTCCAAAAGGGGGATTTTGAGATGTTTGGGTTGATGGGTAAAAATTTTAACTGATATGTGCTCCAATCTCTCTGCTTACCCTATAGGAATCAGGCGTGAATGTATGTTTGTATGTAAATATAAAATATGCACCTTTCACGTCACAACAGAGCAACGAATCGATGTGATTTTTTGCACAAAGATAGTGCGGGGGCTGGAGAGTGACATGGTTACTTTTCATCCCGGACATCCTTCGAGATAATTCTTATGTCGCATACCAAAAAGTCAAAATCGGGGCGGAAAGCTAGTAAAAGGATTTAATAGAGTGAAGTAGATTGTAACCCTAAAACGCACCCTAATTGATTGAACATAGATTGACATTAGAGGCTGCACCTCCGTGCGAGCGCATTCACCGCGAGCGCCGCCGAAAGTGAAAGCACATTTCAAACTTGAAACGAGAAAAAAACGTCATCAAGATTACGTATAGCTGTTACACCTACATAGTACGTACACAGTACACACACCTGCCATCTTAAATATAGCTAGCAATCAACTCGATATTTGACTCCATTTTATATCTAAGTAGGTATACAAGCGACCCGCCCCCGTCTTCGCACAGTTACAATATCGAATCTGTTTACAACTATTTGAATACCTACACACTTATATTAGACATAGACTTTTTTGTAGATCATTTTATTCTACACAATTCTTTCCTACATAATTTTATTATATCTCTAACGGATTAGATAGCATACCCCATGAAAACTCGCTGGAGCTAACTTTTTCCCCGACTTGATTCACTTATACTGTTAATGCTTAGCTCCTACACATGATAGGTCCATGTTTAATATTCGTAAACCTTCCTGGTGAATCAACCTATCTAATAGTGAAAACCGCAACAAAATCGGTTCAGTGGTTTTTGCGTTATGTTTTATGATATGTAGTGACTTTATATATAAACCTTGAAAACTATATTTCGCGTTATTTATTTATTGAGGAAGGTTGTTTGTCAGGGCTAATACCTTCGCAACGGCTGAACCGATTTTGACGAGATTTTCCCAGGTAGGTAGAGGACTTTCCAGGCTACTTTTTATCCCGGAAATATTTTGAGTTCCTGTGTAAAAAAATAATTTAGAATCAGTTCGATATTTGAGTCCATTTAATATAGATTATTATATAAGTTTTATTGTAGTTAGGAGAGTAGTTCAGAAGAACATTTAATTAAAATTTATAGATGCGATAAGAATGTTTAATTTATCATCAATTACGAGGTCATGTTGTATTATTAAATATATTGTCAAGCTTGTTTCACTTTAGAGGAAACTCATTTTCTAATCGAATTTACTTCAAATTGCATACATTTTCTACAAAACATTTTCCAAAAATTTACCTTTGATGGGGATTGGGATCTGGGAAAAAATATTTAGTCAGACTTGAAACAGATTCCTTAGATTAGATCACTACACACTCGTATTATAAGTCCCCCGCCGCGTCTGTCTGTCTGTGCCCGTCTCACACAAAAACTAATGAACGGATTTTGTTGCTATTATATAGGTTGATTCACCATGGACCTATCATGTTTAGGAGTAAAAATAAATCAAGTCGGGGAAAAAGTTAGCCCCAGCGAGTTTACATGGCGTATGCTGTTTAATACGTCAGAGATATAACAAAATGTTGTAGTAAAGAATTGTGTAGAATAAAATGATCTACAAAAAAGTCCGCGGTAGCACCTATCTATAGAATAGACATTGTCACCCTGGTTTTTTTGTATTTGTCAAAATATAATATTAGTTTATGTAATTGCTAACAATAGCCACTTTCACTTAACACATGAGAGTTACAATTTTGTTGTTTCATTTTGATTAATTATAACAAGATGAGAGAAAGTCCATATTAATTGAGATTATGTCCGTATGTGTGTACGTTTTTACAAGTCATGCTAATTGTATCGAATGTTCTTCTTCTTACAAATCTATTAACGAGAATATCTGTACATGAAAATCTATATAAATTAAATACTGTTCATTGGTAAGCGCATGACTTGAGAACGGCCGGATTGTTTGGGCTATAATTTTTTTTAATGTTCGTTCGTAAGGGCCGGCGCTCACTGACGGCGTGGCACGGCGTGTCATGGCAAAGGATTTTATTACTAATCAAGTTATTTTGAATCTTATTTCAATGAGTTTAGAATTCATGTTATTTATTTGGATACCAAGATGCCGCGAAATGACACGACGTGCCGCGGGATGCTGCGGCATGACGTGTCATTCCGTTTAACTTGTGCAGCGGTCATTTCGTCAAATTAGCAGTTCTTATTTGTTTCTCTTTATCTTCAGCTAGAAGTGCTATTAATACTAAATCCCAGTCAACCATAACGACACATCCAACTTCGAATCCGCGCGGAGCAAAACTGATTGATGAACACCGCGGGATGCCACAGAACAATCTGCCGTGCCATGCCGTGCCACGCCGTCAGTGAGCGCCTGCCCTTATAGTCTGAATGAGGTTTTTATGGAAAGAAAAATTTGAAAAATTACTTGGAAAATTGGAAAATTCGGAGAAAACAGTTTTTTTTTTATTTTCTATGGGATTTTTGTATGAACTCTATACACATGGGCTCCACGGGCGAAGCCGGGGCGGAAAACTAGTAAATAGATTATTTTCATGGTCCTGAAACTTGTTTGTTGACGAGAATATGAGTGTGAAGCATGCATTCTTATATACAACTGTATAATATTTCTAATCTAATTATTGCTATTTTAAAAACACTTGTTATTGTTTTAACCAAAGATTTAGATCGGTAGATTTACAATTTAAATTATGTATTGTACCAAATTTTTTTTTATTATCCTCCTAACTAATATTATAAACGTGTGTTTGTTTGTTCTACTTTCACGTAAAAACGGACCAACGGATTTTGTTACAGATATAGCTGGAGAATTTTGGAAATATTTTGAATTTTTCATAAACTACTTTGCTACTCGTTTATTTAAATATAATAAGCGAAATTTGGAAAAAAATATACAGAATAACCACACGGCTCAAGGTCCAGCAGAGACAAGTTTAGTTTTTTTACAAATTCGTACTGTTATCCTTGACATACATTCCAGCACCGCTACACTGTGCGAATCATCACCACGCGCTAATATGTGATGATAATAAATAACCCAAAATAATCTGTCTGCGGCGGCTATTCGATAAAGTACTTTTTATAAGTTGCCAACTAATAAAATGACGTACTTCTCACTTCTGTTTGTTTTTGGTTAGTTTTTGTTGAAGTTATATTATTGTTTATGTTGCAACAGACGATTATATGCCTTACAAATATCTTCACGGCCTTAATACCCTGCGGTGTAGCTAGAGACACCAGTAACAGTGTCCACTTTTAGGCCAGTTTTTCATCTTTAACAGAACAAGTTACAAGCCGCTTTAGACCAAGAGTGAAATTGAACCAGAGTTTCCTTAGTTTTTTTTATGAAAATAAGTAAATAAGTCTCATAAAGTGCGTCGGTGGCCGAGTGGTTAAGATGTCTGGTATTGACAAAGCAGACCACGGGTTCGATCCTGGATCCCGGCCATGTACCAATTGGTTTTTAATTAAAAACCCACTTACAGGTTTTTCCATCTAAATATACCTCAACAGAACTGGCCACTCGTTAGGTATAGCCTCACAAATACCATCGGCTAAAGGAGAGTCTTCCGCTGGGTACCCTGGAACCGTAACACGGTTTCAGGAGCTGTAGGGCAACCCGTAAAGAAGGAAAAAAAGAGTATCATAAAGTGCAGGGACAGAATGTCCAGTGTATTGTTTATTGTGGACATTTAACTTGAATTCAAGTACCTACCTAAATAAACTGTTTGTGTAAAATAAGAAATATATAAAGTAGGTACACGTTATAAAATGTAAATGTCATGATTAAGTTAATTTTACCGAAGCGCGACATTTGTGAGGTATATTATTGTCAGATATATAAACTATTATTAAACATTTATAATGCATTTTTATCGGCCTGACTTTATACTTCATATATAAATGTTGGTATCTTGAGGTTTCATGTTTTATAACTAAGTATTAAGAGCCCTATATCCATAACTTGTATGGGGATAAAGTATTTCCAACTTCTCTGTAAATAATCCACCTGTGTCACTGTAATTTAGCATCGTTATTTTTTCAATTTTTTTTATTTTTTTTTTTAAATCAAATCTAAAGATTAAAAATAACTAAATAAACCAGGTCCGCGTGGAATAGTGGCAAGAATACTGGCTGCATTTCCCCGCTGAATCGCGATGCTGATTCGTTGAGCGAGGAAGGAGCCAGCCCTCTTGTCACCAGAAGAGATGATCAGTCGAGGGGATTTAATAAAATTTTTGGCATTTGAACCCCACGGACCTAGAGTTTCTACACCAAACGGCACAAATTTGTAGTTTTTAGTAATTGAACTATATTTACGCCGTTTGTTAGACTCTGCGATTTCCGCCGCAGCTCCCGCTTTGATTTCTGTTTCCCTGAGATGAGACGGGGCTAATGTGTCCACGCACGTAGCATCCCATGCTCCCAGGGAATCAGAGTCATTCCATCGGGTCTCTTGCCGTCTTCCCGGATTATTCCCGTTGGCTCTAGGAGAGCAGGGACGTCTATTGACGCAAGAGCCCTTTTGATGGTATCATTGAGGGATTTTTCAATTGGTTTTAATCAATAGGAAATATGGGTTCCATGGGTGGTAAAATAAAGGATTATTTTGCCCCTGTTTTTTCTTTCATAATCTATCACAAAGCTCTTACCATTACCATAGATTAAATAATAATTACTACGTAACCATTACCCTTCAATTATATACATCGCGATTTTTGTAACTTATTGTTTTAAAATAAAGATTATTTTGTGATCATTTACAAAAAATGTTTACAGAGAAATTTGGAATAGTTATCCGAGAAAAAATATGCATATAGGAGCCTTAATTGTCTTTGTATTCAAATAAATGATCTTTATATGAAAACCAATCCCCCGTACCACTGTATACTTAAATGGATATTATGCTAAAATACAAACAAAATAATGACACCTTTAAAAATAACACTTGCTCAGTCTATTTAAAATTTCAGTATAGGTAATAATACACTTTGGTAGGTAATTGACATTGACACTAAAAGAGTTTGGGGACAGTAGAGCAATGTTACTATCATGAATCACATAGAGAAATAGAGTCGCCAATTTTAATTTGAATCCGTAAATCTTTTTAATCGGTGCGAAAAAAATCGCGAGTATATTTACTTGGCCCAGATTTTAGAGAAGATGACCCGCCGTCGTATCTGACTGTCAAATAAACGAAACTTAACTATACAGAGAATGTAATTGGAACAATTTGTACAAGGTTGCTGGATGACGTCTCTATCATGATATATTTATGTATTACACACACAGAACATTATAGAGAAAGTAGAAGTAGCATGTTATAGTGATATATAATATAAAACAAAATGCCCCTGTTTGTGGACCTTTACACGCAAAAATTACTGAACGAATTTTGTTACAGGTTTCACTATTAGATAGGTTTAGGAGTGTTAAACATGGACTTATCATATAAAAAGTTAGCCCCAGCGAGTTTTCATGGCGTATGCTGTCTAATCCGTCAGATATATAACATAATTATGTAGGAAATAATTGTGTAGAATAAAATGATCTGCAATCTCTAATAGATAAATAATAAACGTATTTACGCAGGTATTCAAATTGTCGCTATATTATGTAAACATGATAATATTGTGAAAAGTTAAATATGGCATACTAGCGACCTGCCCCGGCTTCGCCCGTGCTTTTTTAATATCAAATGCTCACCCGATTCCGTTGATACAATAAGCAACATTGACATTACTGCTCCGCTCCCAAAAGACGTAGCGTTATGATTTGTACAGGTATTTGTGAAAATCGTATTAAATCGGTCCAGCAGTTTTTGAGTCTATAAGGCACAAACAGACAGATCCATTTTTATATAATTAAGTATATATAGTATGATATTTTTAGTTAGACAAATTATTTATGCGATTGTCATTTTTGCACTAAAATATTGCACAATATGTATTTATTCTATTTTTTGGGCTATATTTCAGCGGAAATCGTTATATACTACAACGCATATGTGTAGTGTGTAGTTACGCGAGAACGCCCACTTGCTACTTCTATTTTTATATTTATACTAGCGGAACCGGCAGACGTTGTCCTGCCCAAACGTTGGCTTGCCTGCACTACCCCTACCCTACCACTAACTTTGGCTATATTATTTCTCGTAAAAAGTAAAGGATAAAAAATGGTTATTGTGGGTTATCCCTAAGAGATAGACATATACCATTGCTGACTTTTTTGTAGACTTTTTTAAGGTGTACAATACTGTAGTATATTATTTTGATCTATCTCGTAGGGTTCAGCCAGCGTTTGCAATGTAAGCGCAAAAAATGTGTTTATTTACGACATCACATTAGAAACCTCTAAAATTATCAGTGTTTCTCTACTATATTATGCATGTTAAATACATATAAACCTTCCTCTTTAATCACTCTATCTATTAAAAATCAAAATCCGTTGCGTAGTTTTAAAGATTTAAGCATACATAGGGACAGAGAAAGCGACTTTGTTTTATACTATGTTCTGTTGTTCTGTGACATTACACACTCTTGTTTAAAAATGTGTTTATCAATAATTCTCACATACACAAACCCAAATATAGTTTTGTTTAAGCTTGTATAATCCTGTAAACACAGAGAAAGTTACTGTTATTAGTTTTAATTACATAATGAACACGACTCGCGCGCAATAAAATTAGAGCTTGACAAATTTAAGCTTACTTCGGAAAACGAGAATTTCAAAATTTTTGCTTATATGGACTATTAGGCTCCAAAATTAAGATCAGGGTAAAATTAAGTAAACATCTAAGAAGATATCTCCTCAATTACCTATATTAATACTGATCATCGTAGGCACCTAATTAATTGTCTAGATTTGTGAAATTGGGAACTAAGTTCTTTTTAATTTGGCACCAACCGCCTTTAAATATTAAATATGAAACTGATTCAGTCAGAGATATATACAAATCAATTTCTCTATAACCTATACATATGTAATAATAAGCGTGATTGGTAATTTACTTAATTAAATGAAAACGTAATGCATAGAACAAAATTGTATTTAACTGTAATTAAATGTAATAAAAAATGGACATCGTTCAAAGACAACTTTACCCTATACTATTTTACAAGCACCCGTTTAGAAAGTTAACTTAGCGGTGACATGTTTATGATACATCAATAATAATAAAAGTAATTGTGCAAACCTTCTTTTTAAATGTCCATGTTTTGTTAATGTTTAAGTTTTACCCTTTTTAATGTTTTTTAACGATATTACTTTTTACTTTTCATACAAGTAAAGAGCTATTTTAAGAAGCCATTAAATTTCAAAACAAAATAGGAGAGAAATTCTATGCAAAATGGTTGATTGACCCACCAAAAACGCGTAAACATACATGCATACAATATTTGTCAAACTGGTGATGATTGGTGCAGTTTTTACAGATAAGGGTTATCACTGTTATCAGTGCAAACGTTGAAAGAATGAAGGATGAAAATTTTACTAAAAGGGGTTGACTGAAGTGAAAGGAAATGCTGGCAGAGGACAACCTATGTGTACTTTTATTGAACATTAAAAAATGTATTAATCAATGGAAATATTAAAAGTACACAATTCGCCGAGCATGTAAGAAAGGTATGATGAATATAAAAGAAGCGAACGAGGTATGTCAGGATCGTAACAAATGGGATTAGATTGTCTCTGCCTACCCCTCTTGGGAATAAAAGGCGTGATGATAGATAGATAGATGGATTTCATCTTGAGGTTAAATGAAATATTATAATTCTTAATTACTTATCTTTACATCTAATCCACCTGTGTTACTGTAATTTTGCACATAGTTACTCCCAGTTTATCCCCAAAAAGTTATGGATATAGGAGCTGTAGACAATAATTTAGTTTCTACGCTACGCCACTTATTTAATCTATGACAGAACTAGAGAAGAGTCGAATTGTTCAAAAATTGACAGCGAAAATGTAGAGTCGCGGGTCGCGGCGAGTCATCGCGTCATAGGCGGTCACTTGTCCAAATGTGACCCTGGCCTACATTACTGACTTGTCCGTAAACTTCTTCTATAACACTCATTCATGAAACAATCAAAATATACTATATGTACTAACATTATAGTTTGTTTTGTAAAAAGTTAACTCGAAAACTATGATTTTATTCAAAAAATATTTCATTGTTCATATTATAAAGGTTTTTTTTTCAAAGTTACGGTTCCGTAAGATGATATTTGCAATTAAAATTAGAGAAAACGACCAAACAGACTAAAATAAAGGTTGTTTTAACATTAAAAAAAGTCCCCAGTGCAAAAGAAAGCCCGGGCGCGTAAAGCTTTTTGATAACTAGCGACCGCCAGCGGTTTGGGATAAATTCGTATTGTGTAAATCGGCCTTAAATCGCGAAACCAACCAAATAATATATTGTGTAAATCGGCCTTAAATCTCAAAACCAACCAAAGAAATGTCACGACTTTTTCAAACGACAACACTGGTATAGACAATGGATTCGCTCTCTTTTGGCTCGAAATTCAAACTTGCGATTTTATTTTGCTTACTATACAAAAATTACACATCCAATATCATATTTTCTTAATTTTTTCGCGATTCCCGAGATCAAAGGGAAACGTGTCAATAAAGTTTCGTAGAGCGCTATCCCGCTCTGTCTCGCTTTTTATCTCGTTCTAGTTCTTCGATTTTATATTATAATAATAGAAGATATGATTTCAGTAATGAAGTTTGTTTTGCAGATATCAAGTATACTTTTATATTGATATATATATATATATATATATATTTATCAACTCAAACAAAACAAACAAATGAACATTTTCAGCTATGAAGTAATGAATGCCTAAGAACATGTACACAAGACAAGTACTAATTAAATATTTTTCTAGCAATCATTAGCTCAAACAACATAGCGCAGTAGGTACAGACAGTAAAGATAATTACGAAGCCCAACTAAGTAGGTCTCAGTCAGGGCCGAACATTTGAACATTTTTCGTGCTAAATCTGGGCCACGGTCTGCGAACAAACACCGAACATCCTGACATATGAAATAACCATTTAAAATATTACATTTGCCGACATCATTGTAAGTATCGCCTTGATATATGGCGCAATTAAAATTATAAAGAAATACTGAACCGATTTGTCACAAGTTGTTTTTGTTGGGTCGACGTCGTCATTTGGCTTTTCAAATTATTACGCATTAATGTAATGAAAACACGCCAGTGATCATACTTCTCGATTTATGTCTAACACGTGAATTTAAAATACAGTTCAAATATTTCATGGGCGAAAGTTTAGCGGATTTTTTTAAATACTTTGTTTAGAGCGTGATACATGTTTATATTCTATCTCCCAGGGTACCAAGTATGTTATCACTGGAATATACGCCATATTTCTTAAAACTTTATTGCGGTGATTTTTATTACATTGATACTCTACGATCCTCCCAACTGTAATCTTTCTCAGAATACAGATCAAACCAAAATAATGTCAGTTATACAACAAATGCGCGAGTTTCCCCACCCGTCATGCTTCTCGCCATGATTTACCAATTTTGGGATAATTTCTTATTATCAAGATAATTCGCGTACCTAATTAAAATTACAAAATATGTTTTACACATTGTGAGACGTGCCCTGTGCCAATGGGCGCCCCCTCAGACCTTGCGCCTCCTAGGCTTGAGCCTTAATAGCCTATATCGTAAATCAGACTCTGACTATCGTTCAATGCCAATGGTAAAGTCATTTGCTTGTCTTGGTGGTGCGACCTCACTTGGCGTATTTGTGTTCGTGTATTTGCCATTTTGACAGATAACTTTAAGTTGCTGTCAAAAATTTGAAATTAGAACGAACATTCGAACACGAATACGCCAAGTGAGGTCGCATCATTACAATTAAAAACAGTTTTTCAATAACATTATTAAGCTGAACATATATGTTGTATAACTAATGAAGTTTACTAAGTCATATGATGACATCTCTTTCTCTAGCCTCAGCATACATACGTAAATAGAAAGTCGGAACATATTTAGCATATATTTATTACTTAATAACATAGTGGGGCAAACAGGTCGCATTTGGAATTTCGTATATTAATGTATGAAATTGTCACCTTCACCTAGAGTTGCCATTCGTCCGTGTTTCCCCGAATTTCGAAAATCTGCCCTAACTTCCCGATTTTTTAAGATTTATTTATAAGCCGCGTTGAACGATTTTTGGCAGTGGGAAATCTTATGGATTCGCGACTTGCTCTCGGCACAAATGCCGACCATAGATTGACCGGCCCGATAATCTTCGGGCAGGAATTTGTGTACTGGCTTCCGCGTATTTTGTCTGCGCATTTCTTGCCGGCTATTCTCGATCTGGACTGAGATTTTTTTTATTGAAAACTTCTTTTATCGCTTCTAGCGCTAGTTGGCGTTCTATTCTATTCTATTTTTTTTCAAAATGGCTCCATCAGGGTTTTGATGATTCCGCCAATGTCAAGTATTATAGACGTCACAATAACAATAAGCCGATTAAACGGTAGGTAGAATGCTCCCGCCGGCCGTGATATGTCGTTATTTTGAAGTTAAAACTTTATTTATAGTTTTAAGTTATCACTTTTGTCGGCATGACTGCTTTTTTTTAAATCCGTCAAATTTCATAGCGGGATATTAAAAAAAAATTGTTAATAAAAAATCCCTCAAAAAGTCCTGGTTTGAAGCACAAAAGTCCGGGGTTTTAGAACTTCTTGTCCTGATTTACTGATTTTACATATGGCACTCCGGCTTCACCCTTCCACTTTTATTCGCTCACTATTCCTTATAAGGTATAGAAGCCCTTTACTTGTCTATAGACGCACCCTAATTGAGCACACAAAGCATACAACTGTATTAATAAAAAAATAGTTTAACCAATTTCTTTGTTCTTATTTAAGAACCTAGCCTAGGTACGTAATGAATATAAAAATATATGTTTGTAGGTAATACCTGTATATAAACACGAGGGCCTTGATCTCTCTGCCTTTACTGAAAAATAATGCAGTCGAACACAAAGTTATTGTATTGGCTCCACACGCTAACATTGTAATTAATGCTATAAGCAAGAATAAATAAAGAACAATTTACCTTAACAAGTTTATATCTGGAACCTTGAGGTGTTGGCCTTGCTTCTATCTCGTTCGCCCGCTCTTTCCGCCTTCGCCGAATCAATTTTAAGCGACCTTTATATTATATACAAATTATTTTTATTATCTTATTTAGTTTTATTTTTTTCGAAAATAGAATTCCTGTGAAACACTGTATTTCAGAAATAAGGTCGTATAGCATTTTCAACCTATAGCTTCTTGTAAAGAGGTGAGAATTGTGCATTATGTTTGACAATAATTTATTATAGCATCCCAGAGAGCAATAAAACACAATGTAAATAATTATTTTAATAATACATAAACATACAAGGAAATGAACATTGTAATGTTTAAACTCTTGTTAATTTCAATACTTGAACCGTGTTAACTGATAATTTTCCATATCTTCGTAGATACGAGCGTTATTTTTGTGGTTATAATATCTATGGAGGCACAGAGATTAAAGTTTTGGAACGCAAAGATGACCCAATAGGGATAAGAAAGGTTGATCGTGATTTTCCTGACCGAAAAAGTGCGTTTATACATCGCGCACTCACACAATCGTCATAAAAAGTGTGTCATGATCACTAGGTTAAGTTTAAATAAATTGATTCGAGGGCCGTGCGTTACATACATGCGAGTGGGTGTGTATATGTATGTGAGACTACTTGCAGCTTGTAGGTAGGCTGCATTCAAGGTTGGAAGTGTGTTGGGTTATTGTGTACATTACCAATTAGGGTGCGATCTGTTAGATACACTTACTGACATTCAATTGTTGGACGTGCTAAATATATTGTCTCCACGAATGTGTAATCACTACGTATTATAAAACACGCAAAAACTACTCAACGGATTTTGTTGCGGTTTTCACTATTAGGTAGGTTGATTCACCGGGAAGGTTTACGAGTATTAAGTGAATCAAATCGGGGAAAAAGTTAGTCCTAGCGAGTTTTCATGGCATTTTGCTGTCTAATCCGTCAGAGATTCAAATTGTTTTAAATCCATTGTACCCGTGCGAAGCCGGGGGCGGGGTCTCACTAGTTTATAATATAGTTTGAAGGTTATATATAAACTTGAGAAAACAATTTTTGAATTTCAATTATTTATCGAATTTTCACAATAATTTACTAAAGAATACATTTACATAAAACCTATTTACTTAAACATTGTAATATATTACTAGGTTCTCGCCCCTGGGGTCCATACTTACTTACATCCCCTATTATCTCCCTTAGGGGGCGGATTTATGCGTGTCAAAATTCATCAAAATCGGTTCAGTGGTATAGCCATGAAAGCTTAAGACAGACAGACAGAGTTACTTTCGCGTTTATAACATTAGTATGGGTTTTGAACCTATATCAATATTGTAATCAATTTGTAACATAATAATATCAATGATTGTAATACATACTTAGATCTGAACACCCTGCGCAAATCATCGTCTTCCCTAATATTGTTGTAGGGTCAGTACAATCAAAGGATTGTTATAAGGGACCATATATCTTAGGTTAGGTTTAATTTTAATAAAGTTAATTTTCAAAATATACCTTTTTCAGGATATCTCAGTGGAGGGCAAATCACAGTAAATACACGTAGCGTGTGGACGGATGCATTTCGACTTCTTCTTGTGAATAAATAAATAAAATATTTGTTAAAAAATTGCTCAACTTCCGCATTAGGAAAGCATTGTGTATCTAGTTTTTGGAATAATTTTGCACTTATTTGCATTATGGTATTCGTTGATAATATATCATTACAGACAAAATACTAATCCTTTCCATACGGTTTCGACCCTAAACTAAATATACAAAAGTACCTTATGTTCATTTAAAAATGCAATATTCTATTTTTTTTTATACGGCTAGATATTATGTGAGATAATACCTTACTTACTTATTCTATGGTGTAACTCACTTGGCTTATTTGTGTTCGCGTATTTGCTATGTTGACAGAACTTCTACGTTGTTATAAAAAAATTAGAACGAACATTCGAAAACGAATACGCCAATTTAGGTCGCATCAGAAATATGTTTACTTTCATATCATACCTAGGTAGAGTCACAGATTATTTTAATATAGGTAGAGTCATAATAGAGTCATAAAGATGCTTACTTATACATTATTACTTGCTTTCCGCCCCGACTTCATCCATAGATTTGAATTAATCCGATGGAGTTTCAGGATAAAAAGTAGCCTGTGTCATCTCTGGCCCTCCAACTAACTATGTTGCCCGCGACTTTGTACACGTTGTATTAGGAATACAAAGTTTACACCCAATTTCACCCCATTAGGGGTTGATTTACAATCCATTCTTCATATTTATATGTACAGTGGTTTAGGCTGTGCGTTGATTGTCAGTCATCAGCGACACGACGGTTTTATATATTTAGATAAAAAAAAGCTTAAACTAAATAAAAAGTTAATTAAGGAACGATGTCATTAGAGAAGAATGCGGAGTAAAAGATGATGTTGTGACAAAAATGAAGAAAAGTAGTTTACGCTGGTTTGGACACGTTGAAAGAATGAAGGATGAAAGATTGACTAAAAAGGTTTATATGGCTGAAGTGAAAGGAAATGCTAGCATAGGACGACCTAGATGTACTTTTATTGAACATATAAAAAATATGTTGATCGAAGGAAATATTAAAAGTACACACAATCGCCGAGCATGTATGAAAGGTAAGATGAATATAAAAGAAGCAAAAAAGATATGTCAGGATCGTAACAAATGGCATTCGATTGTCTCTGCCTACCCCTCTTGGGATGAAAGGCGTGATGATAGATAGATAGAAAAAGTTAATTATTGAATAAACAAAACCTTAACTGCAAAATAACTGAACAGTAAAAACAAGGTCTAGCTAGTATAAATATAACTAGAATGATAAGAATTGTGCACTGAGAAGTAAGAAACAATTAATATTTCGTCGTTGAAATGAACCAATGATGTTAGTTTTGTTTGTCCCGCCTGCTATAACTTTTATCATTCTAGAGTATTTTGCAGTTTGCTTTTTGCTTATTCAATAATTAACCTTTATTTCAATGGAACCCTTAAAATGATATAGCCTATAGCACTCTCACGATTTAGACGAACTAACGATACATCATTTAATAAAAGCCGTTTGGGCTACAGAGCGCGCTAAAGTATTTTGAATACATGTCGGGTAAATATTCATAATTAGGTACCTAATACATTTGCAGAACAATAAGTAAATACATAAATCCACTATAATATCATCATAAAAGTGTAACACTGCAGAATATTAGGGTCATATGTTATTGTGTATAACCTAATTATAAAATAACAATATAGCATTTTTATATGTTTATATGATGTTGCAACATGACCTGGTTTACATTATGTATTATGGATGTCAGCAACAATTGGTATTGGTAGGTATTATGACTAATGTTGTAGTTTATGTTATTATGTTGGCGCCACCAATATGCACTCAAATACTTATAAGGTGAAAATTATTACTCTTTAAAGATACTCAACTCACTAAGTTTAAGGGGTGTAGAGACAGAATCTTTGGGGGTTGAAATGGGTTGTAAACGTTGTATTCCTAGGTGTATGAAGTGGCTACGTGCCACGACCAATAGTTTATTGATTCGTTTTTTGGAGTCGATTGAAATTATTAAAAAAAATATTTTCATCTTAAACTCGTAAACCCTCAATAAATTTGTATCAAAATTGAATCAGATATAAGTCGTAATGAACGTCTAAATTGGTTGATTACTTTTTCTGTTATCGCGCAACAAAAATTACACATACCGGGAAATTTCAGGATGGGCCCGCAGGATCAACCAATTTCTTGTAATGCGGCCCACCGAAGATTCTTAATTCTATAATGTATCCCGGCTGATAAAAGGTTGGCCTGGCCACTCTGGACCTAACGCTTAATCTGTTTTTCAGTGATATAATGAATTACTTTAAACTTTTGGAGGAAATTAGTGTGCGAGATTTCTCTGGAGAAAAATCCTTCCCCATTTAGATTTTTGATGTTTTTTTTTATTTATTTACAGAAAACGGTGATCTTTTTAAAAATATAATCGATAAAGTGTTTAATTCAATAATAGACAATTCATATTTACAAGAAGATATCTTACATAACTGAAAAATCGAACTTCTAATCACTGATGGCAAACTAAGTTGACTTTAAAAAAAAGTTTTAAGACTTGTGCACTGAGAAGCAAAAATTATCAAATATTTCACCGTAGAATTTGTAAACGGTTGGTGCCAAATTAGAAACTACTTAGCTGTAAATTTAGTTATGATGAGACAAATTATATAAATTAGGTAATGATCATACATCTTTCACTTTAGTTATTATTGAATTTTTTATCCTAATTTGGCACCAACCGTCTTCAAATTCTACGACTATTGAATTAAGAATTGTCTACGACGGAATATGTATTTTTTTTTATTTTCAGTACACCATTTGAAGTCGTAGGTAATACTTTTCTAAAAAAATATTAAAATGTTGTAAATTCTGTTCGATTTATTTGCGCATTTCTTTCCAGTTAATATTTTTTAACAAGTACCCTAGTACTTAAAATACCGGGTCTTATGGCCTTATTCTGAAAACAGCTAAAATCATAAATCGTTATAGGAAACACAATAAAGATAGATTTTTAAATATTCAGTAAAGATTACATAACATGACCGTTCAGCATGGATTCCTATTTTTTTTAAAACTTTAGAATCACATAGATTACAAATACTTACATATTTTTGTTCTCTTTTTAACCGACTTCCAAAAAAGAAGAAAAAGGTTCTTAATTCGGACCGTTTTTTTTTTTTTAATGTATGTATGGACATCGATTACTCCGCCAGTTGTGAACCGATTTTGATGGTTTCTTTTTTAATTGACAGATAATTCTTTCGAATTGGTCCCATTTTTATTTCATAAAAATCGGTTCATTAGTTTTCCAGAAATTTTGAAAATATCTCGATGAAATATGTACCGATTTTGACGACTTATTTTTTTAAGGATATAATAATTTCTCGACATTATCTCACAGTCATATGACGAAAATCGGTTTAGTAATTTTTCAGAATTTCAGTAATTTGTCTCTGTTTAATGCTGAAAATTATATCAGAGAAAAGCCTTAGCAACGATTGCTATTGACACGAAGTTGTCAATTTTCGTATCGACGATGGTCTAGCGGATGGGGTGCAGCTCAGGATGCACAGTGCATGATTCAAATCCCATCCACCGCCGTATTTTTTTAATTTTCCATCAATTTTTTTTAGTTGCGTTATTATTTGTTTCTCAGGGCAGCAAAATCACTTAAAAGGGAGAAATAAACCTTTTAAAAAAAGTGTACCGACTTCAAAAGTTTGCACTGAAAAGTAAGAAATAATAAAAAATTCGTCGTAGAATTTGAAGACGGTTGGTACCAAATTAGAAATAACTTAGTAGGTAGGTAGGTACCCAAATTCACTAATCTAGATAATTCATTAGGGACCTACGATCATCAGTACAAACATAGACAATATTGAACAGATCTTTATCTCCTTAGATGTTTACTTAATTAATTTTGTATCTTAATTTGGCACCAACCGTCTTCAAATTCTACGACGAAATTTTTATTATTTCTTACTTTTCAGTGCAAACTTTTGAAGTCGGTACACTTTTTTTTTATAAGGTTTATATTACGAAGAAGTTAAATTCGAGTCATGTTACCAAAAATCAGCAAAGTCATGCAATTTTAATAGATATACAATATACATACTCTCCTACATATTCATGTATTACCTACCAAAGAAATTATTTTTTCCCCTGGCAACACAATACATACAAAAGAGTGAAGTCAGGTCAGACAGTTATATTTACCCGAGCAGCTAGAAACAGCACATACTGTACGAAATATTTAACATTACATCACACAAAACAATAATAATTGTACATATTTAATCGTCCGTGTAATTAATAAAACAAATAAATTACAAAAGGGAAAATCACTGATTAAAACCGACAGATGTCGTGATGTTGGAATCCGGTAGTAATGTTATCGTGCTTGGAGCGAGACGGAGCGACGCGACCGCTGTAAGTGCGAGCGAGATACATAGCAAGGTTAACATCATGGTCGCTTGATACTTCAGCGCTAGTGTTGTTCCAAGTCGATTGAGTGACTTTGAAATCTAATTATTTAATATAATACAGAAATAAATATAAATTGACTTATCTAATAAATAGTTATAAAGTTTGGGGTAAATGATGGCGAATTAACGCAAATAACTAACGATAAAATTCAAGTACATATAAATGATAATGTAGTGTAATGTGTTATTAGTTAATATGTTACCTTATCATAACAAAACCTAGCAGGTGTATTACTTTTTGCCGTGTGAGCATGACCGCGTAGAGAAAATCTACAGGGGTTAGACAAAATCTGCAGGGGGTAGATCAAATCTGCAAACGGTAGCATGACGTCCTCAATTACGCCAGTTTGTCTATTTATGACATTTGTCACGTGACCCCTTCAAAGACAAATTCTCTAGAGATCACGTGACAAGTGTCATAAATAGACAAACTGACGTAACTGAGGACGTCATGCCACCGCTTGTAGATTTTGTCTAACCCTGTAAATCTTGCCTACAGTAATGAGGTTCTTTCTGCAGGCGTCAATGCTCGCACGGTTGGTGAAGTCCTTATATATTTTTCTGACTTTTCTTGATAAAGGTAAAATAATGTCGCGGTAAACACTCGTAAGGTCAGAAAAATAAAAGATAGAACACCAAAATTTTAGCTAATATTAATATTGGTTTTTTGTGATGATATTTTAAATGAATTCAAACCTTGAATTGTTTTTAAAGTAGCTTACTTATTTAATTAATTATATTTATATAAACATGTGTTGTATATTCACGTATAGACAACACTGTGTTGAAGTGTTTATTTTAATAATACCTTGTAAAATGGAAACTTTTAGAATACTGAACAATATAAATTACAAGGCAGATATTTTGTAATTTATTTATTTTACATTAATTATTACTTAGTAACTTAGCAGTGGTAGTACCTATACACAGCTAAAATGTTGTTTTTATGCTACGAATAATGTGGTCGCAATTTTTGTGTAATAAACAGCTAAGTCTCGTTACAATATGTGTAGATATCTCAACAATTTGAATACCTACAAATACGCTTATAACTACTTATCTATTAGAAATAGATAAATGCTACCGCAAACTTTTTTGTAGATCATTTTATTCTACACAATTCTTTCCTACATTATTTTGTTATATCTCTGACAGATTAGATAGCATACACCACGAAAACGCACTAGAGCTAACTTTTTCCCCGACTTGATCATGAAGCTGAAACGAAGTTTTTGATTCACCAAATATTATTATATAGGTCCGTTTATTACTCGAAAACCTTCCTCGTCAATGAACCTATCTAAACGTGAAAATCGCAATAAAATCCGTTGAATAGTTTTTGTGTGAAAAGGGCACAGACTGACGGAGTACTTCATTTTATAATATGACAGTAAATAAATGTTTCAACTGCTGTGTTTATTGGTTGCTAAAAGAGAACAGTCGTGAGTCACAAAAATAAATTGATGGAAAGTGGAATAAACCATTAGGTATTTTATTGTAGTGTTTATTGCAGTTTAATAAGTGAGACGGTTTTAGTATGGAAATGTCATAAATAAGTATTTAATATTCAATAGTTTGTACCTAGGACAGTTTTTATACATATTTGTGACATGGTTTTATTATACAGACAGAAATCAAAAAAATCTTTACAAGAGTCCAAAAAATTGCCATTTATTAATATTGGGAGCATCCATATAGTATGACAGAGTAGATACAATACGCTTTAATGTCGAACCTTATTCCGTAGCATTAAAGTCGTGTATCGATGAAAGTACCTGAAGTGTACATAGCAACGCGCCCAAAAAGCAAGGCTAACTTAAAAATCCTACCAAAAAAGGTCACAAACTTATCAGCTTACTATCGCAACACTATCGCGAGGCGGTGAGGCCAGCCTCGGCTCTGACATAGACCTACATAGCGCTGACATTGGCACTACATTCAGCCCACGAGGTCGCCCGCGCCCCGCGCCCCGCTCTTGTTGTAAAAATATCTACATAAAACTATTGCGCAAAACTAGAATCGCGACGAGTTCTACATACTTGACCTTTGACGCCTCCTGATGCTGATTGATCATTCTTATCAGTCACATTCTTTAGTGAGCGGGTTTGAGGTTATGTTCATCTTATGTTGGTAGCACTGGATTTGGTATTTTTTTATAATACAGATATTTAGGCTAATTGACCTTAAAATTAATTCTATAACATTTGGCGAAAGGGGGAGCCCGTCTATGGCCCCTCCATAGGCTTCGTACTCTATGGTTCTAGGCCCCAAGGGCACTGCACTAACCACTAACCAAGAAACCTGACAGAAAAAAGCATAGAAATTCAGTGATAGCAACAGTACAACGAAAGGATCTCTTTCAGGAAATGACCTGTAGCCAAAATCAATGCTTACTCCTCCATCTCTGCCTACCCCAAACTGACAAAAGTGTCACCTGTAGAGAAAGTTTTAAAGTAAAAGGGAAAATATCTTTAGGTACTTGGTACGAATAGTCTGAGTAGGTAATACGACTTATATTAAGACCTTGGGCTCTTTGACTGAAACTCGAAATTACATCACATAGCCAAAAAAATTCGAAGCTATTTCTTCACGGTCCCAGGGTAGCCATCGGAAGACCAATAGTCTCCCTCTATTAGTCAATGTTTTTTGTGAGGCTGTACCTAACAACATTTAGATGGAAAAGCCTCTAAGTGTGGTTTGTCGGATTATGATAAGTTTTTAAAAGGTAGATTTCACTATATGGTTTCATTTGTTAGTTAATATCCTTGTCATTTCCATTTGAGAAAATATTTATTTTTTTTATATTTTATTCCGAACTATTTCCGGGATAAAAAGTAGCCTATGTCACTGTCAAAAAATCAGTTTTGATGTGAAAACAGGACAAACTTTCACATTTATAATACTACTAATACTAGTTAGGATATTTAGTCGGTACATATTAGATATTCGTAGGTAAGTACATGAATCGATTTCCGCCATGTTTATTTATACGGGAAGATGGGGCGCTTTGTGAACATTTTGTGAAATGGAGTGTACATCACGTGTATCATCGCGGGCGGAAATTGCTCATTATTTACCTACTTTTAAACATTTTATTTACAATAAAGATCTCTTTCCCTTTTTTGTTTGTCTGTTTAATACATTGGCATCAGGCTATACGACGATTGTGAAACGAACTCATGGGGATTGTATACTGCCCGTTCCCAAATGAGTTACTACCCCTAAATATCATCTAATTTTAATGAAATTTTAGTATGTTTATTGATGTAGTAAATACGTCAGCACCTCTCCTTTTTTCAAAATTCGTAATAGCTCAAAAGTTAGACATCTCAAATTTATCGACGTAGGTAAGTTTTTGGCTGGAGGATAGGTAATAAACATAGGCTACATTCCACGGGGAAAATGGAACTATTCAAAATCCTAAGACGAATCCCTAGTATTACCTAAGTAAATTCCAAGTAACGCGTTATGTAAGGATAAAGTAGTATTATTATTGATCAGTGTACAGGAAATTACCCCGCGTGGCTCGTCACTTAGCAACGATACACGTGTCAGAGAGCCGCACTCCCACCTCCTTGTCTTGTACTTGATTATTGCTGCATTATTCGGCGTAATCAGAATTTGGTCCAAAAAGAAGAAATATTTTGTTTTTGTATATTTTTAAGAGACAGGGGTGGCAGTTGCCTCCCTTCCCGTACAATTACCATTTTTATCTAACATAACGGAATTGGTTATTTTTCAGTACATGTTATTTATTGACTTTGCCGTATTAGAGATAGAGAAAATTGCATACAGATTATGGTGCAAAATCTGCAGCAAGACTAATACCAACCAACAACTTTATTCATACGTCTCATTTAGTCATATCCTAAGCTAATTTTATAATAATATAATATTATACTTTAACTAAGGTGTGTATATGTCGCAGGGATATTGTCAAAGCCGTGATATTATAATATCACTAGTGAAATTGTAATTACACGGATCTTTGTCAACCACCTTCATTTTTTTACAATTTCACGGACTTTTTTAGTGTTATTATAATTTCATTAAGCCCATACAGTGATATTGCGAGGTAATAATATTGTTACAATTTCACTGGATATACATACAAGTCGTTGGATTGTGAGACGGTCACTAATTGGTCCGTTTTTCAATGGCCATATTGCAAACATAGTGTTAGAAATAAGTAGACAGGTTTCTGAAATTAATTATTTAATAATGAAAGATTAGTACCGTAATCTTAACATAAAATTATATATTTAACTTATTACACTAAAGTACCCAATTGTATACTTGAAAAATGAGTTACCTAGGTAGTTAAAAAAATATTCATTAATTCTTTATCCACAATAAAAAAAATATGCGTCTTTTTGTTTATAATTTAACTTATAAATATACACTACATAAACAGTCACACAACACAGTGTACCCGTATATCACAAAATTAAACAATTTTCTTCACGAGATAGAGAAAACAAAAACTGTTATTAATAAAAATAATGAGAAAATGCTTTAAACAGTCTTGAGAACATAAAAACTAGTCTATTATTAATAAATTAGAATGGTCTACTTATTTTTGCAATTTAGAGCTTTGTGGAATTTGGAGTTGCATAAGACTTTGTTCTTTTTACAAGCGCATCTGTTGAACTTTAGATCTACTGCAGCTGCACATTTTAAATCCCTGCCCACCAAATTGTGAACAACGATAATATAGTTCTTAATGGTAAGATTTTGTCAGGAATATAATCATTTAACTTTGCTCCCGGGGAGGATTGTATAGCATTTCTTGGGAGCCAGTCTTTAATAATTCCGGCTGAAGTACCAACACGATAAAGGCCATTTCGTTTGTCTATGACTTTTGCTACAAGATTTTTATTGTCTAACGGCCCACGGTCAACTTTAGGGACCTCGATTAATACGGTAGTCAATTTCTTTAAATTTTTTGGACGAACGCTTAGCCATTTTTTCTTCTGCTCTTTTCAAATTGTCATAAGACTTTGTTTTATTAATTATAATTAATTAGATGTAATTGACTGCTCTTATGACTTTTTAAATTTGAATATATATGATTTTAATTGTGTGAATGAAATATTTACACAAAGCAAATAACTTGTGATGTATTGAACCTCAAAATAAATGGCAATCATTGTTGTAGCAGAAAAAATACAAGAAATTGAGTTTTATATTTACTAAAGAATGTTATACTTACGTTCTTATAAATAAATTTCAGGATTGTCTACAGAACTTGGCACCCATTTTCACATTTATGTTTTTAGTGGGATTTGTATTACTGGAGAAGAAACAGATTCACGGTTCATAATTAATATTTTTCCTTTCCGACATTCAAAACATCATATTTTGCCGCATGGTTCTAAGTTTTTGTATTTTTCTAGATTTATATTTTTTGTATTATTCAGTTCAAACTCCATTCCGGTTTTTTCGTTTTACCAAACTGGGCACTGTAGTATTTTCGAAACTCTATGTTAAAATCTTCCCGTGCCACGCACGAGGTCCCCCACCACAAACTCCGCTCATAATTTACCTAGTGTTATTATAATATCACTGTATGGGCTTAGTGAAATTATAATAACACTAAAAAAAAATCAAAGGTGGTTGACAAAGATCCGTGCAATTACAATTTCACTATATTATATATTATAATATCACGGCTTTGACAATATCCCTGCGACGTATACATGTCATAATATATCCCTACCCTTTATCGGGAACTTAAAATATAGCAACAAAGTTGGGGTATTTGTTGTAAAGTTTACCTCCTAATTTAGGACTCGTGAGGAGTTGGTAACTATGGACACCCAGAAATATTTCTATGGCCCCGTTTTCCTTTCGACCTTATTTTTTCTAAACAATACCGCTAAGTAGATAGGCACGTTTAATGGAATTCCGGGAAAAATGATTTTATTTATCTTCTGAAAACAACAAGATTTTAGCCATTCGCTCCCTTCTGGAAAATTCAAGTAGGACTTACTTACAAATTAATTGGTAGTAAACAGAGCTTTGATTTAATACTATTAACAATGCGGCTCCGTCCGGGTACATTTAGAAATGTATTTCAAATTTTCAATGTAACATTGCTATAACATATTATACATAGAAGTGACACATTGAGTGCAGCAACAGGCTTGCCATCTATTTAATATGGACAACTGGCACAAAATGAAAATCTTTTTCTGGTGTCGTTAGCTACACCGCACGGTATAAAGGCCGTAAACATGTGTGTGACGTTGCTTTTTAACCGACTTCGAAAAAAAGAAGGAGAAGGTTTTCAGTTGTCAGCCGATTTTGACGATTTCTTTTTATTCGGCAGATAATTCTTCCGAATTGGTCTCATTTTTTTCTGATGATAATAGGTTCACTGGTTTTTTAGGAATTTTGAAAAAACTGACTTCATAAGTAAATTTTTCTCAATATCTCGATGAAATATGTACCGATATTGACGACTTATTTTTTTGAGGATATGATTTTATCTCACATTATCATGAAAATCAGTTCAGTAGTTTACGTCTGAAAATTATATATCATTGTATACCATAATACATATACCATCTGTTTCAGTATTGCCCTATATCGACCAGTGAAGAACACATAGAAATATATGATATAACGCTCTATGTTTTGAGGTTTTCATAACAAATTCACCTGTGAGTACTTACATTATAATCAATGACGGAGGGTGGGTACCGGGTAGTGGGTGGGTAGTGGGTATGTGGAGATGTTTCAAGGCTACAACTACTACGTCCGTAGCCTCCGTAGTCCCGTAGCCCCCGTACCACCGCGTGAAGGGACTGAATGTTCAAACTCCGGTACTATGAGAACTCACTGCAAAACTCGATCTAAAAACACAATATATTTTTGCGCAAAAAAATAGTAAGTAGGTATTACATGTTCTACGTTTGTTTCTTAATTAATGTAGGTATGTTTTTTATATTTTTATTTCAAAGATCAATTTATTTTAAGAAACTGAATTGAATATTTTTGTTTTCTACGTCGTAGTTTTTTTATAATAATTTTTAAAAGTTCTTCTTTTTCTTTTATTTTGCCTCTACCAATGTTAATCCAATCATCACAGCGCGGGATTAAACCGGATTATCCATCATGTCACGACGGAACACGTACGTCAGTCGCCATGACATGACGTAGACTGTTTCAAGTTTTTGTCGACTACGACAAAGTGTCTTCATCATTCAGGTAAAAGAGCCATTCTGCTCCATTTCTCAACTCACTTGTGTAACTACGAGATTACCTAAATGATGGCGTCACTTTTTCGTCTGTCATATTTGATAATTGATTATATAGGAACTACTGCATAGAAAACGAAAATATTCAAATTGATTTCGAAAACACCTAAGTTTTTACTTTACATGCCTCATTGAACTAAATAGGATGAAGCTAGGTACAGATAATACACAATATTAACTTAATAACTTCTAAACTAAACTAACTTCTTGGAAAACGAATGCCTTCTCGCCTTTTACCCAAAAGGGTAGGCAGAGAGGATGGATCGTTACTTCTCTTGCTTCATCCCCATCCATACATTGTTTCATACATGCACGTCTATTTTACTACTTGACCTTTTTTAAGATTTGACTCTAAATTTAGTCCTAAATTTAAAGTGAATGTAGAGATTAAAGAGTGTATTCTCCCATAAGGACACACGTGTACAATACTTACTTTGATTGGCTTAGTGTGTAGGTATGTTTTCGATACAGATTTTGTTTATTTGTTTTTCTGAAAATAAATATACAGCCAAATTTCAGCAGAATCATATGTTTACATTATAAACAATAATAACAGTAAATAATAACAAAATGTATACGACGAGTGTGTCCGTTTTATGCAAGTTACTAACTTTAAAATCGGTCGTGAATACTTATTAAACATAAAAAGATATTTTGCTACGAGTAGTAGATATATCTAAATATATGAAATCAACAACACGAATATAGCGTTAGCGACTGTGTTTAGGGGTATACAGGTGCACTAAGAAATGATTTTTCGAAAATCAACCCCTAAGGGGGTGAAATGGGGTGTAAACATTTGTATGGAGAATCGTATTTCCTGCGTGTATTAACTTGAAACTTGGTAAAAATACATATCAAAAAAATAATAAAACCGTGTTTTACGATTTTTCAAAACAACCCTTAAGGAGGGGTGCAACAGGGTGTTAAATTGTGTATGGACTTATGGAGTAATATTTTCACGGGGGACGGGTATATAGGTACCAAATTTAATAGGTCTTTAAATTCCGTCCTGTATATTTATTTTATCATCATAGGTTCTTTCCTGGAACTGCATCGAACTAAATTTTGGGTATTTTTAAGATGTCCAGTTTGTCGGATGTTATACGCATGGCGCACCTGAATTTGTAGGATCTTAATTTTTTTTATAATTTTGAACCAGTTTTACTCAGACTTTTTTTTGATAATAATAATAATAATCATTTATATTATTTATCTACATTAATCTTTTATTTATTTTATTTTTTTATGCAATTTTTCTTGAGTTCATACAAAAATCCCATAGAAAAAGCACTTCCAGTTTTTTTTCGAATTTACCAATTTTCCGAGTAACTTTTCCAATTTTTCTTTCCCCAAAAACATTCAAAAAACAATAGCCAAATCGGTATAGTCGTTCTCAAGTGATGCGTGTTTACCAACGAACAGCATTTAATATTTTTATTTATTTAAATTATATTTGAGTAAAGTTTTTAGAATGTTCATTTAAAACTAAGCAAAACAGTAATATAAAAATTAAAAAATGTGTTGTTATCTAAAATCAGTTAATTGTCCGCCGCAGTGAAAGTTGTACATAATTGTTTCCACGATTCTAACCGAGGAAAACGACAATCTTCATTTGAATAATTTCTTTCACAAATTACAATTTAACTTGTATTAAGTAACGGAAGGGCTGATAGGTTCACAAGAGGCAGGTCCCGAGTAGAGTAGGTATTAGTGATGTGCCGGATATCCCTATCCGCGAGTATCCGAGTGAGAATTAAGATCCGTATCCGTATCCGTTAGTTTTTGGCGGATCTTTTACCTTATTAATTTTCAATTCATAGATGAAATTTTATATATATAGGTGATTAGGTAACAATTAAAAACTGTTAAATTCCATTCATATTATTTTTTATTTCTTAAAATCGTATCTGTTATGAGAGTTAACTCAATAACTTTTGTCTATAACAGATTATCTCTTTCCAATCTTTTCCGCGGATATACATTTTTAACGATCCGGCACATCTCATAGTAGGTATAGATGTTTGTATATCTGTATCAATAAGTAGGTAAATAAAGGAGATGGGGATTTTTGGATCCAGGTGATATGAGTTGTATCAAGTTGAAATATATTTAAAAATAGTATCCGGCTCACACTTGGCCGGCTTTTATTATTTGTTGTTGTAATTAAGAGTAGGTATATATTATTTAATTTTTTACTTTATTTTATTTCTATTAGTTATTGTTATAGCGGCCATAGTAATACACACTCTGTGAAAATGTAAAGTGTCTACCTATTACGGATCAAAAGATACAGCCCTGTGACAGACGGACGGACGGACAGAGGAGCCTTAGAGTATATTTGCCGTTTGCACCCTTTGGCTACGGAATCCTAAAATTGGTTATATTTTTCTAATGTAGAATACAATTAGTAGGAAACTATAAAAAATAAAATAAGTGAAAGTAGCGATTAATCAATTCAAAGTAGATCGACTGATGTGAATGATTGAATCGCTTATGAAAAACAATGAATGACAGATGCAAAACAATGATTTACACACGTATTCGATATCTATAATTACTTTTTAGTTGGTGAAGTTAGTTAGAGGGGAAGGTATCCCTCAGGGTCCGAAAGGGACGAGGTAGGGCCAGGGGTAGGTCGCTACAGTAAACAAAAAAATGCCGCCGAAAATATTACATATACTCTGTTTTCTGTGACATATTATGTACAACCATTCATTTTTACTTTAGCAGTAATGATTTTATATTATGCCCTCTTTTAAACTACTTTCATCTTGTTTACACCTGGGCCCAAGAATATATGAAATGAAATATGATGCTTTAACTACTGTAGAAGATAATCTAGATTTGAACTCAGAATGAAATTTTCACACCTAGTTATTATTAAATTAATGGATAAACATTTATGGAGTAGGTATTTTTTTTAAACACGGCCTTTATACCTTGCGGTTTGGTATCAGTGTCCACCTTTTGCCAGTTGTCCTGGACAACGATAGACACACCTAGATGTATTCCTTCTTCAACAGATGTAAGTATTTGTTATTTTTAGAAAAACAAGCTCTACCAACTACGCTATCGATTCCTCTAACAAACGTCCGACATCATTGTTGTGTGCACTATTACAACGCGTCAAGGATTAAAACAACATCCATACTTATAATGCGAAAGTAACTCTGTCTGTTACTCTTTCATAGCTAAACAAATGAACCGATTTTGATGAAATTTGATATGGAGAAAGCTTGGACCCTAGGGAAGGATATAGGCTACTTTTTCAGGTGAAAATCCGCGGTGTGTTTACAGTAATGTGCAAATAAGTAAGAAAAGTGAGTTATTTCGTAATGACAGACGGACACTTAGTTTTTATGTATTTATATTTATTTTGAGACAATTCATCTTTCTCGACAAGTACTGGTAGACAGCTTTATGATCTTATATGTTATAAAATCGATGCAAATTCATAAAAAATGTTTTAATGTCCACTTTACGACCGATTTCCTGGTGCACTTTCGCATGTCCACTGGCTTTTCACGCCTTTTCTTGTGAGCTTTCCTAACAAACTTATAGTGGTCTCGCTTACTCGTATAGTTGCTTCTCGGTTGCGCATTAAGGTCGTCGACCGGGGCAATGAGCGCGCGAAAGTACTTTCACATTCACTGCGCGGGCGCAACCTTACTCTAGGCTGAGTTATCGAAACTTACGCGTTTACGTTCCCTCTGCTTGCTATTTTATTTAGCTTCTATCTTTTCTCCCAGCTTCGCCCGTGGAAAATTCTGAAATGTGACATATATGTATCTCCGGCCCTCCTACGATCCTGCGATCTCTCGCTCGCGGTTTCGTTATCCGCAAAAAAATCCTTCCTTCCATTCCCGCCCTATTTTAGAGAATTGTTTAAATGCGGACATGAACCTTCAAATTTAATTCAAATTCGTTTAGCCGTTAAAGCGTGATCGAGGAACAAACATCCAATCAATTCGTTTTCACGTGAAAGAAGGACAATCAAACTACTTTCGAGACACGTCATTTTAAATTTGTATGGAATTATACCGTTTTGACGGGACTTTCGCATTCATATTGAGCCTATAACTTGGCCAGTGAACATATCTATGAATTAAAAAAAAGTACACCTAAATCGGATAAATAGTTCTCGGGTTATAAGCAGTCAAAAGGACAGGGAGACGTTAATTTTTGTAAGAATGGCTCCAAGTGAGGCTGTTAGCGAGTGTTGACGACTCCGCGGCTAACTACCTAGGTAGCTAGAAGTACTTGTAACTCATCTAGGAATGCTACTTGTCTATCCATACACATAGAAAGCATGTGTGACTTATTTATTGTACTGCTATAAGTTTGCATCATCAACGAATCTCAACAAAATCTCATCTTTACGTAAAAGTTCGTAGCACTGCGTAGATAATTTATCAATTCCTTTTCTTCATATTGTAAAATACATTCGGAGAATACTAGCAATGTATATGGCTTACGAGTCGATTAGTGCTGTGCCATGTATTTTATACTGTATAGATCCTGTATTGTCCTCGCGGGTTGGGAATGTTGGGATACAGACGCTAATATTTATACGTTTAGATAAACTACACTATTATTTATTCAGCACAAAACAGATAAATAACAAGAAGTAGTACCTACCTATAAATTATATTAAAAACTAGCTTTCGACGCCGGGCTTGGCCCGTGGGACTTATACTAATTTTCATCCTCTATTATATTGTGGATATAAAACCAATTGCCCATGTCCTTCCCTAAGGTTCAAGCTCTCTCCGAATCGAGTTTCATCAAAATCGAGTTAGTGCTTTAGCCGTGAAAGCCTAACAGACAAACAGACAAGAGTTACTGTCGCATTTATAATATTAGTATGGATAAGTAATTTTAATCTAAAATAAATAAAAAAAGCAATAAAAAATAAAGTAATACTAGATAACCCGTGCGAAAACTTCGCATTGTTAGTTCAACTAATCTCCAAAAGATGGCGTCTTTTACAAAATACATAAATTAGTTTAATTTTAAAAGAAACATTTAATTTTGATACAGTATTAGTACGGGAGATATGGCGTACCGACAAAAAACACCTTTGAGAAATAATATATTAGCGGACCCGGCAGAATTCAAATTCAAAAGATATTTTATTTCATAGGTACATTATAATGGTACACGTGAAATAGTCAATAAAAAATACAATTAATTTATAAATTCCCTACATTACATTTTTATATGCTTTTGAATAGTTAATAATAAAATACAATTCATGTCCGGAAATAAAATAGTACAATTATGTCTGATATAATAAAAAATGTGCAATTTATGTCTTAATAAAAAAAATACAATATTATATAATTTAATTTGAATTTGTCTAAGATAATAATAAAAAATAACCCTATATACATGTCAATTAAAAAAACAAATAAAATGTCACAGAAGTAGAGAATGTATACATTGCCCCATAAATGAGTTAGTAACTTTGTGGAGACGACTGATATGTATGGCAAGTTTGTTTTTGTTTCTTGTATTGACACTATGGTTGTCCCTATTTTCTCTCCAGACATTGTTCATACAAAAGTAATAAAATCGCGATTAAAAAATGGAGGGTGGGGGTAGGAGGGTGAAAAATAGTTTACGACCTATTGTCGGCCCTACCGAATATAAATATAAAATTTCATAAAAATCGGTCAAGCCGTTTCGGAGGAGTATGGCAACTAACTTGTGACACGGAAGATAATGTTTGATGTCAAAAAGTCCAGATATACATTTTTTTTTAAATTATCCAACACAAAATAACTAAGTGTGTGACGGTCCCTTCTTCCACGTCAGAACAAAGCAATGGATCGGATAGAATTGGAAGGCCTGAGAACGACCTGAGAGCGACATAGGCTATTTATCCCGGAAAAACTTTGGGATAAATTCTTATGTCACATTAAAAAAATGTCTACAGCGAAGCCAGGGCGGAAAGCTAGCCAGGTTATAATTCTAAAACGAAAGGATATATTATAAATGTAAGTATATGTGAAAGTTACGCACATAAATAAAATAACATATTGCGTGAACATTCAATCTAACCGATGCAATTTGTGATTTATATTAAAGACTTTTTGTCTAATTACTACGAATGCAGTTCGATCGTCATGCATGTCGTGTTATGCATCAATTTGATGCAGCTAGGAAGTGAGTGCAGTGAAAGTGGCGGTTGACAGCGCGCACTCTTCTAACTCACGCGAACAACATCTCGTTAGACTTAACTGTCGATCTTAATCTGCTTGTTAAATAGAAACTGGTGATTAGTACTGGATGCTGTATTAAATCTACCTTCAAGTACCTGTTTAACCTTTAAAAATAGGTATTTTAAATGGTAAATGCAGTTGGTACTGGTAAAGTAATGCATACTTACAAAGCATCATGAAAGCTCACTCCGTCTGTGTAGATTTCTCAAATTCTCTTTGTAATTATCAGGGAGGGAAAAGTAATCCAGAACAGATTAGTAATTCATAAGATCAGTAATCCCCTGGCTTGTTGCTCTTTCGCCATGATTACCATTAAAATAGGAATTTATTTTACCTTCAAAATATTATACACATAGCAGGGTACCAAAGGCAATGCATTTTTACATAAAATTCTGTCGTTAACTCCGAGAAGGAATATTTTCCTCGACCTGGGATTTGAATCTAGGACTATTCGATCTATTATCACTAGGCTAAACATATTAATACAGTAGTCACGTATTATACCACTCGGGAAAACTGCATGCAAAGCGTTTTCATGGACGATTTTATTTTGCTTACCGCCCAGGCTTCGTTCGCGGACAATTTTGGAAAATGTGACAAGGACCTGATGGTTTTCCGGGATAAAATCCTATGTCACTTTCCGACCCTTTAACTTCTATTGACGTAAAAGAAGGACAAACAAACAGACACACATTCGTATTTATAATATTATAATAGTTAGAATGTCCAGAAGTAAGGGGCTTCTGCCCGCACGTGTACAGTTTTAGTCGCAAGCGCATCTATTGTAGGAAATAGGTCAAACTCGTCCCGAGCTCCAAACTTAGCGCGCAAGAACAACCACAAAAAGAGTAAAGAGTTTACAAGCGAGTTCCACCAATGTCTGCTAGCGTTAATCTTCGGTTAGACTATACTGTTTGTTAACTTTTATTTATATTAGTTCAATACTGAATTCGAAGTAATTAGTTAATCATTCAATAACGTCAAAACTCGTATATACCTTGTGCAATACATAACAGCTAGAAATGAAAGACCTATCATTTAATAATTATGAAGAGAACACATAAATATTTAATAATCAAGACAAGCCATATATTTAGAAAATAGTAATTCAATTAGTCACCTTGAAATTGGGGGAGCCGCGTGACCCTCGAGGATGAAAGTGAAAAGTGGTAATAGAACAAAGCATAAACAACAAAGATTAGAGATTACGATCGATGTCTGACACATTATAGCAACCCATCTTTTGTAAATTTTAGCGAAATCTGAACAAAGGAAAACGCTAAAAATAAAAATTCGACTTCTCATTATTTAATTGCATATTCATACTTCATACGGACGATGGTTATCACTAGGTACATATAAAAGTATTATTTAAAGTGGCTGCAACCTCGCCGACTCAAGGGTATCCGGTAAAATAATACTGGACGACATTGATATACAGACTTCGTTTTATGAACTGCTCGACGAGATGACGGAAGTGTCGCCTACCAGTCGTTAGCCTTATATGGTGACGCTCACTACTACGTTGGTGGCAGTCGATTTTACTAATAAACCCCTGTTTTTATATATAGGGTTGTCTTAAGAACCCTGAACCGTGTTACCGGCCCCAGAGTACCCAGAGAAGGTCTCCCTTAATTAACTAATGCATTTAAATAAACTTTACATTTGATTCTAGATTATTATTCGAATTCGACTAAAGGTGTTCTAATTAATCAGTAATTTAGAGTAATCAGATTAATTAATTTAAGAAACAAATATCATTGTTTAATAAAAAACGTATCTTTTTGTCTCGGCTTTGCTTGTATGCTCCAAATTATTAACGCATTTGTATCAAATTAATATTTTGTTTGCTATAATAAAAATGATAGACAGGAAGTAAAAGCGTAAATATTTAATAATAAAATTCAATGTATTCTGCAAAGGAAACAGGGTAAACATAAAGACATCCTTGTTAATACCGGTCCCAGAGTTAATGATTGAAGTTTTATTAACGAGCGGAAAATTATATTTCCGATGAAAATATCGCGTCGAGGCGAACAGGTACATAACAATATATTAATCAGCAGTTTAACTATGGTTTATGGTGCGAATCCAGGGCTTTACGGTGTTGGTGCAACTGACTCCGAGTTAGTCGGTGCATCGCCCGCTGTTGCATAATGCGGTTCTATTAATACACGGGCTGACACGTCTATGGTGGGCTAGAATTGGATACCCGTCAGATTCCGGCGTTTACATTTTTGAACAGATTTTTAAATTATGTAACAAAATATTTAACCTCACCTCAATGTTGTCGAGGCAGCCGTGCTCTGAAGGTCCCGGGTTCAAATACAAGGTTGTGCAAATATGTGCCTTGGTTTGTATGTGTTACACATATTAAATACTTGTGGTTGCCCTTCGATTTCCTCCTAATTGTTCAATGTTGTAACTTAGTTTTATATATGGTCAATATCTCTATAATATTATTTCTATTTGTCGGTATCTTTACGCCATTTTGAAGAATATTTTTCCCTCTAATAACGAAAAATAAACAAACAAATAAATTAAATGTTTCTGTTAAAATTAGACAAATTTATTTATTTTGTAAAAGACGCCATTTATTGGAGATCAGTTGAACTATGACAACAACATCACTAACGGTGCGAAGTATTAGATTCTAGATTTTAGTACAAGATTCTAGTACATATTTTTTTTTTTATTTTGAAACTTCAATGAACAGATTTTCAATATAATTATGATTACTGAAAGCAGTTTCGGGGCGAATTTCTAGTAGACAGATAAAAATTGTAAAAACATTTATGTCTCGTTCTCTTTAGGGTTCCGTAGTAAGACAATCATTATGATATCGTTCAGTCTGTGAAGACAAATCAAACGAGCCCAATCTAGATGGGGTTATGTCGTTTCGTTACAGAGTTCCTGTGGCCACCTTCCGGCTTCATCATTAGGACCTGAGTATTTGTGAAGATAAATCAAATGTAATAGTTTCGTTAGAGAGTTCGACTATCGACCTCCTGGCTCCATCATTAGATCAGATCGATGGTACCAAATTATTATATTGTCATCCGAATTACAATATAATAATCTATTCTCTCATAGTAATACTCATTCTCTTTACACATCTTATCATTGCGTAGTAGTAAATCGACCTGCAAACAGTCACAAGGGGTTTATTACCCCATTAATCTATTGGTAGTAAGCTCGTTAGAAAGTTAAGGTTTCGCAGTACACGGAAGCGTTCCCGGTTAATGCTCATTGTTCCCTGGAAATTATTTTTCCTTGCGATAGCGACGTGTGTTGGCCGGCCGACGCTCCCGGGCCCGTACGTCGACCTCGCGCGAAGTAAAACTCAATTTTCTTTAATACTTTGACCTTATGACTACATTTTACAAAGTGGCTTTGACACTTGTTGTTGTCGTAGAACATTATTTAGTTAGTAGGTTTTAAGGTACCGTACTATTTATTACTATCCATATATCAATATAGTCTAAATTTACCCCCCGTTCTGCGCACTCAGTGGGAAAAAGTATGGCCAGAAACGAAACACTGCCGATTATGTAATTGAATTCTCAGCACAACAGCCTTATCTGAATTATCTTTGGCTTGCGCGTGACCGTCCCATCGTTTTGAATTTTCGTTTTCATTTTCCTTCGAGTTTCAAATGAATATACTAAGAGAAACTTCTGATTAGTACTATAGTTTATTATGTGGTAATGTCACAGTAAAATTGTTTCAGTATGTTCTTATATTATGAAGAGTCGACTGAAAAAGCTTTTTGTGTTGCTAGTTTATTTAAGTAACAAGAGTGATATATTTTTTTGCAAATATAGTGTGTATGGTAAATAAGTTTCAACATGTAAATTGTAGTTTTTGTAAAGACAATGTCCGCCGTAGAGATCGTCGGTCTCTGGCTAAACTCCAACAGCCGTCACTCGGGGGTGAATGGTGAATCGTATTGTTCACAACATATGTAGGTATAAAAAACTTTTGGTAGCGATCTCTAACGTCCAAATTCTGAAATTCTGTCAAACTTGATCAGATATTAGCTAAATAACAATTTTGCGGATATATGTTCCTAACCCAGAATTGATTAATTTTCTTTCTTAACCATTTGGTATGCGTTTGAATCAAGTCTACCGTACCCCTAAACGAAATTATTAATATAGATACCTATTGCATGGGATTAGATAAAGTAGTGTATGAACGGACACATTATTTGCAAGTTTAATTTAATTACCCCTATTATGATCCCGTTATCCTATTATTATTTGGCAACATCAATCAGGCAGGTCAAAGACAACAATATATAAAGAAAGAACAGAGTCCACTAAGTATTGCATTTAATTTTGTCTATGGTTGCCTGTCAATAGTTATGAAACTTCATAAGCGCGCTTATGTCAAAAGTAAAACAAATGGTTGGATTCCATGTCACGCCTTGGTGAATAACGCACGCGCTCGCCGAGATGTGATAGTGAATCCAGTTTAATCCTGTCCGTGCTGATTAGTCGACGACTATTAAGACATATCACGGTCGGCGGGATTATCTTAAATACCGATTAATCGGCTATAAACACTATAAACTAAAGGTGGAGCCATAATAAAGGAAGAAGAACAAAATAAATGGCTGTATTTAGTATAGTAAACACAATAGTTGTCAAATACGTGAAAATGTATGATTTTGACAGTTGTTATCTGATTAACTTTGACTAGAATTTCAGTAATTGGGCATTCGTTAGAGATCGTACTTGTTGATATTGCTTGTATGCCACCCGATCTCATGAACACAGAAAAGAAAGTCTAAATATATACCCACATGATCTCTGAAACTTTCATCAATATTCATTAAACCGTTTCGGGGCCTATTCTAGACAGACAAAAAATTAAATAGGTATTACCATTGATTCAGTAAATTTTATTTATGTGTATAGATATTTAATAAAACAAACTCAAATTACTAACAGATCTTTATTTATTATGACAAACAAGCCTTCAACTTTGCTTAACTCTAGTAAAAACATAAGAAACAATATTAACATAAAATATCCTAAGACCTTATCCCACATATGACCAGATGTCATAAGTATTAAATAAACTACTATTTGCTACTAAATTAAACTAATAGATGTTAAAGTTTTATTTAATTATTATTAATACTAAATTACCTCTAATTCTGACATGCAATATAAAAAAATCTCTTCATCAAAAAGCACTGGCATAATACTATACATACTCGGAAAAAAAATATTTACTTCTTCAAAAACGGGGCCGAAAATACGCCATTACTTTCATACAAATATGCGGGGGCAGTAAAGTTATATAAAAATCCATGAAATACATTGTCCACAAAATGAAACATAATGTCAACTGTCAACAATATTAATGAGTACTACATGCTCCCCTCTGACCAATAGTTGTGGTATATGTCTGGTACATTCTACTACTCCACGCTTCAACAGACATTCAGTTACTTGCGGTACGTGAGATACGGTTGATGCTGTCCCTTTGGGAACTGGTTCACCTGTTGGCAAAATTGTCAAATATATAACATACTAGCTTTGCGCCTCGACTTCGCCTGTGGATATTTGAAAGCGATCTCTATTATAGCCGGTTCGGTCGCTTTACCGGAGTTAAATATTGCGATAAGTATCTCACGGAACCCCAACTTTTTAAACATAAAACATATCCTTTTTTTACTGGAATTAGCTTAACAATAGTCAAATATTTTTCAAATCAGTCCAGTAATGTCGAGTTTATTTATTACAGACAAACTCACACCCTCTAAATTCTAAAATATAGTCTATATTACTCAGAGATATCTAAACTAACTAAATTTTCCTATGATAAAAGTCGCTTCCTCACCAAAAACGGGTGGTATTTTCCGTTTATGAATAGTCTTCCTCTGCCACACCTCCAACACTTCAGTGAGCGCCAAGTTCCACTGTTTATCGAACGCTACTAATCTAGCGAACAGATAACCTCGTACTCCTCTCTCGTTCCTTGTTATTACCTGCAAATAAACAAATATACCTTAGTTTGGCTACGTGAGTGTGAAACAGTGTGAACCCTGGATCAATACTATATTGTGTAATAAGTGTAATTACCATCGCTCACATATCGTTTGATACATTTTTAAATATATTTTAGAGAATAAAATAAAACATCGATAAAATATGAATTTTCCAATAATAAATAATAATAGAGTGTTTTTTTTATAAGTGCGCACTTTTTGGCACATATTGTATAGAGGTCTGGTAGTCTTAAGTTTTTTTTAAATATAAGTAGATAAATTTAATAATAAGTTTAATACTTGCAAATTAATGGATTTAGTTATAAAATAAATGATTTATTAAAACATATATAATTTGATTACATAAATGTGTGTTAATTATATTTCAATAATCTGCTAATTATTTTGCATATAAAACATTTCATTTTCTGTAGCTCTTTGCCTTTTTATATACCAAAACTAAACTGTAATAAAAAAGAGAAAAGATGAAAGTGATATAAGATCCACTTTACGAGTAAGTGTATTGAAAGCCAGAGGACACAAACACAAACCATTTCATTTTTCCTTCAGTTTAACAATACTTGAAGTGTTATCGTTATGTGGACACTAATTTTAGCTATTGTTTAATTTTTCATTTCATTTAATATTAAAATGCCAAGGCCTTTTTCAGAATGAGCGCCACGGTTATTTAATACATATGATAACTGTAAGTTTGCTATTCGACGACTATGAATCGAATTCATGGGGTTTATTTGTCAGTTTATATTTTGGTTATATTTGAAGTATAATCGATGTCAATAACCAGACGTGTCTTGTTTCAGATAAGTGTATAGTGCGAGTATAGCGGAGTCAGGAGTCACACAACCTCCACCAAATGTGTTCAAACGTAACTAGCACTTCCATATATTTAGAAGACGAACAAACTTAACTATTAAGGTAAGTGATACAAATATGTACCTTCATTGTCCCGCGGAAACTGAAATCGTTGAGGGTTAGTTAATAAAGGCAGTAGGTATACGTAATAAAGCGATCCCGAGAATTTTATATTAGAGTCTTTGAGTCAAAGTCGTGTAAAGCGAATGTTTGACACTAATTTGAAGAAGTACATGTTTGAAAGTCATCTACTATATACAGAAAAAGTTTGACTCAAACATTCCATCTAGGTGTTTTTCGATTTTTTCCTCCTCCGCCAGAAAGGAGACCCCCCGGAACTAGGCAGGAAAACTTCGGAAGGCTTCCGGTGAGATCCATCTAGGGTTGAGCATCGAGTTAGCATTACATTTCAAATAGCTCATTGTAACCAACACATCGTAACCTAGGTTTTAAGGGTCACATGTACCAGTTGGAACCACACTTTGTTTCATTAATCAGTCAACGAAAGAAAGCAATAAGGGATAACCTTAACTCGTCATAATGTCATACATATTTAAATGATTAGGTGAAAAAATGTGCGTGAATACATTTTAGTTGGCACCGCCATCACGACATCAAGGTGAAGGGCTTGGGCACGGTCCAGTGGTTCCAATATAATACTTATGTAATATCATCAACTGTATAAATAGTTTGTGACAATATTAAAAAAAAACATCCGGGTACTTGTTTATATAGCATATCCTTGCTTCTGGAGTTCTTCATCTAAACTATAAATCATCAGTGATCTTTGATAATATTATTCAATGTGTAAATGCATAAAATAAAGTGAAAAACCGAACTACTCGTCAAAAGTTTGTAGAACGCGGTTGTGAAATGTTGTGTAGTTGTTTTATAATAATGATAATTTAAGATAAGATAACATAAGACCAGATTACAACACTCCAAACATACACTTGCATTTCCTATGCAATTGACTGCACAGGAAAGTTAACTTGCAAACATTTGATGCATTTTTAACAATAATACTTCGAAATAACATGCTTTGTCTAAAATGACACCATACACCCGGCGGACATGCAATTAATAAATAATCAAAACTTGTCATTTTGCAATCTAGTTAACTTGACACTGCATACCCATCAATCAACATATCCTTACTAAAGGAATTTCAATTCTATATCATTACATGTAAGGTGTATATTAGTGTGACACAGTAATCTCTGTTGCATCCATTACATCATTACAGTGTTGTAAATGCAGTTATCAGTCCAGTAGTTGACATTGGTATGCAACACTTGTTCATTACTACTATTTTCATTCTCGTATTATTTATATTTAGATCCTACATTATACTATTTTTCATTTAACTATATACTTGTATTTAAATTATGTTGATTTGTTGTTTATACAGTCACTGAACAGAATAATTAAATTGTCTATTTGAATTTATAAAACAAATATTTTTCGTTAGGTATCTATCTTGTAATTCAGAATTAAAAAAACACGTTTTCCTTCAAGTTAATTGTATGTTTAAAATAGAAAGAAACAATGCCAAACATAATATTAGCGTATTTTTAACTTTACATAAACAGATCAGAATGACATGCGTTTTCCTGTATTTTTCTGTTGGTTTCACACCGGTGTTTCCTTGCGCAAACCTTCGGTTTCTAATTTTTCTAACTTCGTTTTATTATATTTACAAATAAATTATATTCATAGAAAATCTGGCGAAAAAATTTCAATTGATAAAGAATGTACCATTCTTTCGCAATTTACTTCTTTTTGAGACTTTTTCGTGAAAATGGGAATTAAATATAACGATTTTCTTTTGAGGATGCATGTTTGGACTCCAAGCCCTAAAAATAATAAATATATAGAGTAGCTTACATCAATTTTATCAAATTTTGTATAGATTCTTACTTTCCATACTCTTCATATTTTGTTATTCATGAGACTACCATAGCCTAAACACCTGCTTCAGTAAATAAACAATGCCCATCACAAATTTTTAAAGATATATTTCAAAATTAAAAATAGATCAACCATGATTTCGCCCACGTGCCCGTGTAGCTATTGACCTGCTCAAAATGAACTGGCGAAAACAGGATCCTGTCGAATACTGTATTCTATCTATATAATATTAGAATAGTTTAAACATAAAAAAGAGCAGACGTTAATGGAGGGCTACTAACGTTACTAAATAGTATAGAAGAGTGTATATAGTATTTGATAGTACCACGGGGCATGATACCGGCCGTGATGTACTACTTTTATCGAGTAGTACCACGGGAGAGAAACGGTACTTTACCGAAATGATGACGTCACGCAAAACTTAAAAAATTACCTTAGTTTTTACTTTGCATACATAATTAGAGCAGGAACCTTAGAATTAACTCTTAATTCAGGCGGTACATGAACGACCTCGGAGATTGCTCGTGTCCTCAACAGAACAAAGTAACGAGGAAATAATTTCACACAATCCTTTTTCTATAATTAGAAACTATTAATACCTTACGTAATATCGAATTATATTTCTTCAGGAACAGACAGACCAGACACACAATTAAACAAGATGCCATATAGGACTTTATATATAAATTACGGCGTAGCCATTAACACTGGTAGCAATGGACACATTTAGTGACTGCATTTAAAGGGTATTGTAGATATCACTTCAGCAGACGTGCCCTCCGAAGCAAAGTAGATTAAAACTCGATTATATTTTTTTTTATAGAGATTTTTTCCTTCTAAGAGAAACTTGCAGACTTCAAGTTCCTTGCTTAGTTTTCTACAGCGAGATTTGTACCTGGCTTTTGCGCTGTTCACCCAATCTCTACGCTTCGTAGCTGCCGTATATTTTGGGTTTTCCTATATAGATGATCTATAACAGGTAGTTGTCACCTTGGACGGCCTGTACTGTATGTATTTAACATGAATTACCTCGAGGTCGCACACCGCGAGCTTTGTTAATTGTTTTCCGTAAATAATACATCATTATCATGTATTTTATGTTACTATTTTTCTCACATCTCAAGGTGCCTACTGATAACCCTTATTTTTTTAAATAAATTATTTAAATGCGGTAATTAATGCCAATGATCTATCAATCGTAAATTCGTGTGTGCTTCGGAGGGCACGAAAAGCCTGAGACGGCGCTGTATGAAAGTTCGTGTTTACAGAGCAATTTTGTACAGTATTAAAAATGTTCTTTCACCTCGAAACGGAGGGCAGTGCACTATGTAGAAAATCAGGAAAATTTAGGAAAAAATCTTATTGGAATCGGAATTCTTTACAGCTTGCGGTGTGGCCAGTGACCAGTAACAGAGTTTACTTTTAGCCAGTTGCTTGTTGATATGTATACGTAATATTACGAAGAAGCAAAGTTTGAATGTAGGGGGTAATCTCTCAAACTACTCAACCGATTTTGAAAATTCTTTAACGAATAGAAAACTAAGATATCCCTGATATATTACTTTGTTCACGGGCGAAGCCGTAGGCGGAAAGTTACGCAGTATATTTGACGTTTGTATGTACGCCCACAGCATCGAGGTCAGCCGGTACACTTGTGGTATTCTCTGATCATTGACTGTTCGATATTTAACCTCGCATTTTCATGGTTAATTTGTAGTGCGACCTTCGATACATTTCGACTTAACGTTCACACATTTTCCTTCTTGCTTTGTTCTTTGTATGATCGATGTGTAGGTATACAACTATAGAATAACTCTTGTAATACGATCTGTCACAAATTAAACTGTCACTCCATGTTTTGTTGCTACAAGGTTGTTACTATCTTAACTGGATAAAACAAATATAAAGATCTAACACTGACAGAAATGTATGGCTGAAAAAACAATTGTTATTGTCATTAAATAAAGGGTATAATTTACGCGGACACCAAAAATATTTTTAAGACTCTAAGCTTAGGCACCAAATAAAATAAACAACTCCAAATAAAATAATTGACACTATTAAAAGTGTCCTAAAGTATATCATATTATGATCCAAAACAATAGAAAAAACATCAGAAAAATCGCACGCCTTGTACTATTTGGTTTCTAAAATGGATAAATGGTCACCAAGTAATGGATAAATGGTCACCAAGTAAGGTAGGTAGGTTAGGTTAGGTTAGTATAAAATTTATTAAGTATAAAGTGTATTTTAAAGGCGTCTATATATTTTTATGCCAGTCAATAATACCAAAAATGGATCTATTTCATAATATTTTAGGAAACGTAATTTGGTGACCATTCATCCATTTTGGTAACCGTTTAGAATTTTTTTGGTACAAAATAGATACATTTTTGGGCGCCGCTTAAACACAAGCCTTAAATAAATAGGTATTCGCAATTTGTTATACGTTGACGATTCGAAATTATTTTAAAATTCTGAATAATAAAATCTATACAAATTAAAATTAAATACTGTTCCTTGGTAAGCGCATCACTTGAGAGGAGCCGCTGGACTAATTAGCTATTCTATATCATTAATGTTTGAATAAGGTTTCTAGGGAAAGAAAAATTTGAAAAATTGTCAAGAATATTGGAAAATTCGGGAAAAACTGAAATTTTTATGGGATTTTTGTATGACCATAATGGGGATAAAAGTAGTATGGGCTCCTTAAACTTATACCTAATATTCTAAATGCGAAAGTTTGTTTGTTTGTTTGTCCTTAGTTCACGTCAACACAGCGACAGAATGACGTGATTTCTTGCACAGAGATAATTGAAAGGCTGGAGAATGAAATAAGCGGGATACAGTTTTATGTCACATTCCAAAAATAAGCGAGAGACTTCAATCAAGCAACCGTACAGCTTGACGAAATGATTAAAATAGATAAAAATGCGATGTCAATGAATTAAAAGAAAGCTTTAAATTTTAACAAAAAAAACCACAACTAATAAACAAAACCAAGCCTAATTTAATCACGTGAATGCAATCAAGATATTTTTTTCTTAAGACGCCAGTAAGCTGAGGTTGCGGAAATCACGCTTCATAAGTTTGGGAGTCAGGGTTGTCGCTCTTGGCTGAGCACGAATTGTTGCGGAGGTGAACAAATGAGATCATCATTGTATCGGAACTCTTTGGTGGTTTTTCAAATATGGAATACCTTAGCAAAGAACAACGTTATTGATTACGGAAATTGAAGAATAAGTATAAGTTTTTTATAGATGGACTATGATAACACAGTGGTTATGTACGAGTGTGATTAAAGTAAGATAAATGTGAAAATACGCCCTCTTACATAGAATGTATGATGTAACGCGTAATGAGTTACTACCTTTGTACGCATTTAAATAATGAAGAACAAGTTTACATTGCAGAAGTAAAAGAAAATGCCGGAAGATGACTTTTCATTGCACACAAAAAATTAATGTTGTTAAATTAGAACACACAATCGATGAGCAATGAGCAAGTATCAAATGTATCATGAATATCTCCGTTTACTCCTACTGGGATAGGCGTGATGATATATTGTAATTGACAGCTTTATTGACTATCAAACAACCCTCTATACATATATTATAAAGAGAGAAACTACTGAACCGATTCTAAAAATTCCTTCACGAATAGAAAGCTACGATATCCCTTTATTTCGCTCCTAAGTATCCACGGAGTCGGGGGCGAAAAGCTATAGTTATAGATAAAGAAGTATACATGGTAACTGATAGAGAGGTATCATTAAAACACCTTCACCGCACACTTCCGTATAGTGTCCGGCCATGTCGTACGTCACACGGCCGCCTTCTCACTTTCACTTGAGGAGGGGTTATCATTACCATAGTTAGAGTTTCGGCCTTGAGAGGCCGTGCCGATGACACTGTCAATAGCCGCTATGTTTACTTTCTCCTGCAGCCGCCATCGACCGGTAATATTGGTGCATGTTGAATAACGGCTGTTCTGTGCTCTGTCAGAACATTATAAAAAACAATACAAGCAGCAAGTGGCGTTCCCGTTCGTGATGGAGGTGAGATCAGCAAGAGTCGGGAATACCGGTCTCAACCCTTCAATGCTAGTTACTAATCGCAGGAGAGGTTTTCGAGCTTCGTGCCCGTGAAGAAATTTGATCAGGACACTGAAGGAACAACATATCCAAGATTTGGTCAATTTCTCCGTATGCCGTAAAATTAAATAGCTTCCTTCCAAAAGCTCGAACAATTAAATAAAATGACAACACCATTCTGCAGCGTTGCCAATATAAACTTTCACTGATACCGAGTTTGACCGTCCCATCTTAGATTTGTAGAAGAAAGAGTGTTTTCTAACATCAAAGAGCATCGATTATAAGACAGTTAGAGCGTTTTGTAGTTGTGATCGTTTGTGATTGGTCATGCACTATTGTCGGCTTTCGCTTTCTACTTGTTGTAAGGTCGCCCGCGCCGGTCGTGCCTCGTGTCGAGCATTGTAAACTATCATACTCTCAACTCAAGGACAATAAACATTCTGTGGACGCATCACGCAGCTACCAACTACCGGTTTAAACGGCCATAAAGATCTGAAAATGCTGCTCATTTAAAAAAAGTTATTCATATACCTCAACAGAATGCCAACTCGTTTGGTATAACCTCACAAATACCATCGGCTAAAAGAGGAAGACTTCATCTTCAGCTGGGTGCCTTGGGACCAATAACATGGTTTCTGGAGCCATAAATGAAGAAAAAGAAAAAAATACTTGTTTGGCCTTCCTCGGTGTAATTATTGAATTACAATGATATAATTAATTTTAGTGTAATGGTCAAAATCGGACTCTTAAACACTTTCATTTGTGGAAAACGCAAAGTAATATTTTATAAATTCGAAAAAGGCGATTTGAAAATTTAGTTTCATACACGATTTCTATTTGGTAACGTTGATTAATACCCGGCAGTAGATTACAGGTGATGATATTGAATAATGATCTTTTAACATTTGGTTGAATACAACATTCATTTTCATAATAAATAAATGTGTTAATGCGTTTTAACAGAACGTGCTCTTCACAAGGACTAGCGGAAATATAGGTACAATATTAAGAAATATACCTTAACTTACAAACAGCAATTTGTTTATGGAAAATACCAGGCAATTACATATATATATATATATAAGTATGTTCCCTATAGTAGCCTAGCCTGTAGTCACTCTTCAGCCCTCCAACTAGCTCTGTGCAAAAGATCACGTCGATCCGTTGTTCTGTATTGTCGTGAATGACGGACAAACAAACATGGTATTTATATATGTATGTGTCGCAGCCGAATTGTAGAATCCGCCGTATACAAAAAAGCTATCCACTTATAAAACAGTATAGGTTATGTTGGTTCTATATTTAAAGCCATTGTGAACGGGGTGTTAAATTGTGTATGGAGAAATATTGTCACGGTGTATCTAGGTACCGAATTTACACATTATCGAACTTCTGACTCACGGGGCATTTACGGGGGGTAATTAATCTTTGCGTATTTATATAAATTTCTATTTCTAATACAACGCGTACGAAGTCGCGGGCAGTTGCAGTTTAAATATACAAATGTCTAGAAACCTATATTGGGTTATTATGAAACTTAAAGCTTTAACATATTATGGCAATAACCTTGACGATTAAGTCAATTAACCTCTATATTTTGTATAGAAAACGCTCGGAATTATAGGGCGACGGAGACTGAACGCTCGCGCGGATAATCTTCAAGTAAAAAATAAAATTTACGAGTAAAATGCGGACTAAAAACAAAAATATCAATATTTGTAAGACCTTTTTTGTGTGTAAAAATAAACTAAAGAGCTTGTGTCGTTTTGGAGAAATTTTGCAAATCATGACGACAATAGGTTCAAATTAGGGATTTTTTTGTCTAAAAAGGTTATGTCAAAAATTCATTTATTTTCAATTAAAATAATCTATTGGATCGTTTTCGTATTTTTTTATCACAGATTGATTTAATAGTTCTTTAGATATTTAATATGGAATAATTTAGGTATTTACCGCTGTTAAAGCCTTAAGTCGACGCATCACAGCGCAACGAACTCAGTTTTACGCGCGACTTATTTTGTCCATGTCTCTTTATAAATATGTGAGCAAGATGGACTACTATTAAAATCGATAAGATAACCAGGGATAAGATAAGATAGACCAAGATTTACGTACCAGAAACATGAGGAAGTACGACTTCTCAACAAAACCTGTCTTGCGATAATGCACGAAACAGACTTCAGCAACTCAAGTATTGTACAAAAAATATTAGAAATAGCAAGTTCTAGTTAATGGATCCATAAAATATGAGAAATTATCTTTATTCAAAATTAGTAAATGTATTAAGAGAACTCGAGTCGCAAAGTTGGTTGAAAATATGCGTGAAATTGTTGACTTTCAGGGCTTCATAAAACCTAGGTGTAGCTGATATTGACATATTTTATACATTTAGTATAAAGATAATTTCATATACATTTAGGATCCATTAACTAGAACTTGCTATTTTTAATAAGTTTTGTACAATACTTGAGTTGCTGAAATCCGTTTTTGTATGGGACAAAAATAATGAGGCGGCCCCTTAAGGGGCACATAAATGAATAGATGACTCGATATAAAATGGTTATCTTGAGATTTGTTAGTCAACCTTGCACCTTGTTATATCTATTAGTTTTTATGAAGTAATCACGTTTTATCGTAACTAAAGGGCCTGTCCTTGCTCGGGAACCTTCTAAGGTCGTAGTGTTGTCGTATAGTTCCGGATACACACTTTTTACCGTTTTCTTACGCTTGACCGGCCGTTTCCTATAAAGTGACAATAGTTCACTTCCTTATTACGGTGCACAATGCAGTGCGATTTTACCATGAAGGTTGTTGCATTTTTTCAATCCAAAAAACATTAAGGAAATGTACATTATTTTTTAAGACAGATCGTATAGCTGAAATATTTAAAACTAGCATTCCGGCCCCGGCTTCGCTCGTGGATATTTTGGAACAAAATTAAACATAGCCTACAGCAGTCAGGGATAATGTAGCCTCCTATTTAGTGAAATAATATTCAGAATCGGTTCAGTAGTTTGAGAGATTACACCCTACATTAAAACTTACAAACTTGACTGGCTTCAATGTCTTTCTTATGAACATACTGAGGATTTACCCTACAGCTTAACATACATAAAAAAAGCCGGCCAAGTGCGAGTCGGACTCCATTATCTATAAAATCGGCAAAAAAAAACACGTTTGTTGTATGGGAGCCCCCTTAAATATAATTTTAATTTAATTATTTATTTTTAAAGTGAATATATAACTAAATATTCTGTGAATATTTCAAGCGTCTACCTGTTGCCGTTATCAATATCGAGGAAAAACGAGCAAAAAATCACGTTTGTTGTATGGGTGCCCCCTTAAATATTTCTTTTATTCTTTTTTTTAGTATTTGTTATTATAGCGGGAACAGAAATACATCATCTGTGAAAATTTCAACTGTTTAACTATCACGGTTCATGAAATACAGCCTGGTGACAGACAGACGGACGGACGGACAGCGGAGCCTTAATAATAGGGTTTCCGTTTTTACCCTTTACGGAACCCTAAAAACTAGCGACTAGATATAGCCACCGCGGACTTTTTTGTAGATAATTTTATTCTACACAGTTCTTTCCTACATCATGTTGTTATATCTCTGACGGATTAGACAGCATACGCCATGAAAATTTTATCCTCGACTTGATTCACTTGTACTGTTAATGCTCAGCTCCATGTTTAATACTCGTACACCTTCCCCACCGGGAATCAATCTATCTAATGGTAAAAACCGCAACAAAATTCGTTCAGTAGTTTTTGCGTGAGGCGGTCACAGACAGACAGACGTGGCGAAGGACTTTGTTTTATAATATGTATAGTAATAGTCATTTAACATTTACACCCTAATTAAGTTTCAATGTATCAATTACCATTAAATGTAACATTTAACTTAAATATTTACAATTAGGTACAATATTAAAAAAAACTATTCAAGTTTCCTCCCGCTGCTTCTCAACCCTCTTGTTTAAAACAAGTGTTTATTTGTTGATAAAATTACACAATATGTAACACGTGATATTATCACCTACACTTACTGAAGCGATATCATACATAAATAACTCATTAATTATAATTTTGATGTGTTATTAGAAATTGTACCATTACGACCTTCATATTTCGCGAGACACTGGTAACAGAGTCCATATATTGCCAGTTACCCATATTTAATCACGTTAGTTGGAAATACTGTCGCTGAACGGACTACATGTAATAAACAGATAAATCCAATTGCAGAAAGATTGTAAACGTTGGTATCGTTTTGTGTCACTAGACGAGCTCTTAAAAATAGTTAATTGTTATGGTTTAAATGGGAAAGGCGATCTAGGACGTCTAATTTGCGGAAACAGTGTTTCCAATCATTATTTATAATTATTATGTTTGTATTTTAGCATAATTTTCATATAACGCCGAAAGTGGTAGAGAAAATTGTTCGGTGATTTACCGCTTCACACCTCTAGTTTTAATACTCAAAGCCTGAGGTTGACGAGTCAAGATCCGCCAGTACACGTCGTAATACCGTATCTATTACATCACTTGCACGGCCTTTACAAACTGCCATCCAAACGTTCAAATTATTGCATCGTATTGTTATTATACTGAATCGAGGACATGCACACTATTATTTAGATATAGAAGACACTACATAGTACTCCATTTATATATAACTAGCATTCCGCCCCCGGCTTCGCCCGTGGAGCCCATATTAACTTTCATCCTCTATTATGGTCTTGAGTTCATACAAAAATCCCATAGAAAAAAAGCACTTTAATTTTTTTTCCGAATTTTTCAATTTTCCGGGTAAATTTTCAATTTTTATTTCCATAAAAACCTTACTTAGGCCATTACGAACATTTAACAATGTATTTATATAGATTGTTACTACCGTATAATAGGCTGAATAAAAGCTCTATATTTGCTACGAATTCCAAAGAAGACCGCTTGATGTCGCTCGAAATCGAAATTCTTTCCGTCTCTCTGTCACATATCTTCAATTTGAATAATCCATATTTACATTTGGGTTCTGAATATCCCAAAGTCTACATATATAATTGTGTTCCTTCCTAGAAATCGAACCTAGAATCTCGTAGCTAGTAGACCACTGCCCGCTATGCCACATGTGTACTACGTAGTTGTTATTACGTGTCGGTGTATTTAGTATAGTATAAAGTTATAGAACAACCTCCAAATGATGATCATAAAGGCCGTTTAGCAGGTTCAGAACGGTCAATTATATGGTTATGTATGTATTTTTAGGTAACAAGGCCAATTTATTGTTTTACATTTATTGGCTCGACGAACACGTAATAGTATCATTTTTTAGCTATTGCAATTTAATTTTATATTTATGTGAGGATGCTCGGGATCTCTCTCAGAGATCGGATACCCAATGACGGATACAGCTCAAAATATTGCTACTCTATACTGATTTCTTTTAGATTTTTATTCACGTGGTTTAATAATTAGAGGGGTGGAACACATTGTTAGCGACTTTAAGAACATAAATATCTCGCGAAATATTCATCTGAATAATATAACCTATGTCGATTTGATTAAATAGTATCTACAATTCTGTCTAAATAATGTCTGTCGCTTAAGTTTTCATGGCCTCGCCATTCGTTTAATATTGGACAGTTTCACAGTCCAACTTTATATACTATCGGAGTAGATAGACAGTAATTAAATACATTTCAACTCTATTATTTCTTAATTGGTTGTTTAATTAATTACTAGGCTAAAATATTCATCGCTTTAAATCAAATTAATATCTAAATTTAGTTTAGGAACAAGATTAATTAAATTTGGCACTAAATCCGTTTTAGAGTTTCGTAGTCAAGCAAGAAACATAGTGATGTCATGTTCCTTTGTCTGTTTGATACAGCCTTTTGTTATAAGAAGGTAACATTCAATTATATATGGAAAATATATTGAATCTTACAATGAACCGCGCGCGTAGGACCTTGTTGTTCTACGACATCGCTACATAACTATAAAACAAAGTCCCCCCGCTGCATCTTGACCGCCTCACGCAAAAACTACTAAACGGATTTTGTTGTGGTTTTCACGAGGAAGGTTCACGAGTATTAAACATGGACTTATCATGTTTAGGAGCTGAGCATTAACAGTATAAATGAATCAAGTCGGTGAAAAAGTTAACAAGTTTCATGGCGTATGTATAGTTTTATATGATGTAGGAAAGAATTGTGTAGAATAAAATGATCTACAAAAAAGTCCGTTGTTGCATAATATATCTATCTCTAATAGGTATTCAAATAGTTGTAAACCCAAATTGCAACCGGGTCGCTGGTCTATACATACCGACTATTAATATTATAAAGAGGCAACGTTTGTAAGTTTGGATGTCAGGGGTAATTCCTCAAACTACACTATGTTGCAAAAAAAACGAGCACTTAAAACTTTATTGGTTATCATTATATTTTGAAGTTAATAATGTTGAATAATTATTGTTTATGATGTTTCAACATATTATAATCGAATTTCTACATTTTTTAATCATCACAAGTAGAAATCTGAGATAAATTGAATAAAAAAATGAAAAACCAGTTTATTAAGTAATTTTAATGAGTATGAAGTGACAATTTAAACTTAAATTATTTTTTTAATTAATCTTGTTTAAATGAACCTACTCAAAAATCAATATCGAGTATGTCCACCTCTCGCAGTTATGACTGCTGCTATTCGTTTTCTCATCCTCCCGATCAAGTTTCTTATGGTATCTTGTGGTATCAGTTCCTATTCAGCCTGAATCACGGTTTTTAACTCTGTGACATTTTGTGGAGCTGGAGTTACAGCTCGAACCCGGCGTTTTAGTACGTCCCATAGATCCTCTATAGGGTTGAGGTCGGGACTCCTCGCTGGCCAATCCAATCGAGGAATCCCAACCTCCTCCATATAGGCGAATACTGCAACGGCACGATGAGGACGAGCATTATCATCCATAAAAATGGACCTATCTCCCATAACAACCAATGCAGGTTGCACATGTGGAACGAGAATTTCTGAGATATAGTGATGTGCATTAAGTGCCCCATTTCGCAAAAAACTAACTCCGTACGAGCTTCAGAAGTTATTCCTGCCTAGAACATTAAGGATCCTCCACCGTATGGTGTTACCTCTTCAAAGCACACGTCGGCATAACGTTCACCTTGTCTTCTCAGTACTCTCCGACGTCTGTCTTCACCATGTAGACATATACGGGCCTCATCGGAAAACAGAAGCCTACCCCAATCCTCAATTGTCCATAGTAACAAATTTTGCCCAAATCTTAGTCTTGCTACGCGATGCCCACGGAGTAATTTTGGTCCTCTAGCGGGTCTGTGAGAATGTATGTCTGCTTCGATAAGTGTCCTCCGTACAGTCCATTTACTAACTCTCACCAATCTCACTTCTTGTAGGTGGTTTTTAGATAATTGTAAGATTTTCGTCGTTTTCTAAGAGCTTGACTGACAAGGAATCGATCATCCCTCTGCTCCGTACATATTTTTCTGCCAGAACCAGGCCTTCTACAGAGAAAATCAGTCTCTTGGAACCTCTTCCAAATCCTTTAAACTTTAAAACGTGTAATTCCAAGCCGCCGTGCCACATAACATTGTTGCTCTTAAGTGCTCGTTTTTTTGCAACATAGTGTATTAATTTTTTTTACTAATAGAAAGCTACGATTTCTATGAGTGACATAAGCTATATTTTATATTGTTCGAAAATATCTACGGGCGAAGCCGGGGCAGAAAGTATTTTAAGGCACTTACTTGACAGATTCTTGATGTGTAACATCTTAGCTCTGGCTATGTGGCATGCAAACGGAAATGCGTAACCAGAAGTAAAGAAATTCTAATTCTTGAGGTTTGTGAATATTAGATTTTTTATAAGGGCGAAATGTGTCACCACTGTAAGACTGTTTTTATTTGTATTTTTCCAACAAGTCATCTAATAACGTAATTTTCCTACAAATCCTAGCTAACACTAACAACAATTATAATGAGCCACGATAAGAGAGTAATTGCCAATCGTAGTATGAAGTAGGGTCAGCAGTCAGCAGTGCAACGTAGCAGGAAGCATCTACGGCCATGACAACACAACCAGCGCGCGCGGCCCGCTGCGAGGTCGCGACGTCGATAGCTCGGACAGTGTGTGACCAAGTATATTTATTTTATATTGCATCAAGATTGGACCGCCATCTACCTTAAGGACTCAAAAATGGCAACATGTGACACAAATATTGAAAATTTACAAATAGTCAGATCCATTATGTTTTTTGATTTAGACTTTCGCCGGATCTTTTTGGAGAATATGAAAAATTTATATTTCTGGAAATCTTAGGGTATAGCAACAATATTTCCATTTGAAGCTTTATTTGTATGGGAAATAATATTTTTCTGGTCAAAACTTGAAACTTGTGAAAATATTTGACAGTACATTATTAACTTAGATCTGGTTTTTTTTTCTTTTTTTTTGTACTTTAATTATATAATTGTTTTAATTACATTTAAATTATCAGTAATGTCTAGACGATGCGCTCAGGGTTCCGAGTAAGCTTGCCGCGTTCCCTAGTTGTATAGCCACGCTGATCCTCTGTACAAAGTACTCCTTGCTCAGAGGGTCTCCAGTGGCCAGAAGGAGAGTCATGCTGAGGCTGCGGGTAAAAGTTTTAGCCGTCTCGGCCCAAGGGCCCATCGTCTCGACGGCGACTTGAAACTTTTTCTTTTCTCGCCTTAGGGGTTGAATTTTGAAAAAAAACGCACCAATACGTGTTTCTTTAATTGTTCTAAAGAGCATTAATACCAATGACCATAAAAATATTAATCCCCAACATACTTTTCTTTCTCCCCCTTAGGAGTTAATTCTGAAAAACGCCAAAACACTTGTTACATTAAATTGTGTCGTAGAGCTGGCATGTGAATTTCTTTGGCTGTACATTCTTCACACACTAAGGTTTTATATTATGCAAATCATCAAATGACAATATTTTGAGGCAATTATAATAAAATTGTTAAATACCGCATAACCCCCTCCCGACGTCAGACCAAACAAATAGGTGCTAGCTACGTCACGTGGAACCTTGGAGAGGCCGTATGACTGGATGATACCGTAAACGGGAAAACAACTATACGAGTTGCATGCAATTTTATATTTTTGTTTAACTGTTTGCTTGCGTCAGGGCCGTTATAACTTGGTAGAGTTCTTTTCCTTCTTCTTTCGTCTTTGTTCTTGCCTTGTCCACGCGGCCTTTCTTCTTCACCAAAGTCTAAAGTCTCCATGTCTAGTGGTCTAGATATTTGTCAACAATGCGAGTTCTTCCACTTCTCTTTGTTCTTAGTATGTATGAACTTGGTTTCTCTCAGTTTCCTGGTGTTCCTGTAGGTAATCAATCGGAACAACTCCGAGGATAAGAGAACACTTTCCAATAGACACTGATGGAAATGAGAAAGTTGCATAATTAGGTATATGCCAACTAATTGTATAAGTATTGCGACAGTCGAGCTGTATTACGGTATCTGTGAGCTTAGATTTATTTGCAATTATGTGAATATATTATATGTGGCGAACATCACATGAATCCAACTTTATACACATGTAGAGTCGAAAACTGTATAAGTAGTTTAATGTTTTGAATTTTCGAGTTTTTCCATACCAAAAGCAAAAAAGTATGACATATTTTCTTTTGAACTAGTAACCCAAAGGCAACTCAACATTTTAATCTTAAAGTATATATAAATCGAGTAGATCAGTCTAATTGTATTAATTCAGAATCAAAGTTTGTAGTAGGTGTACAACAGACGTAAACAATGTAATACAGTACATGCGAGTATATTAGGATTCTCAATGCTAACATCTCGATAATTCAGTTTATGAATCATCTAATCATAGTCCACGAAGGTCGACCAACTATAAATACCAAAAAATATATCTAAATCTTCTTAACGTTACTTCAAATCATAAGATCATTAATTATTATGCACTAACTATTGCAATAAGGAGGTATATTTATAATTTTTTACCGGGAAGTTTTCAAATCACGAAAAACTAACGTTTCCATCTATCAAGAAAAATGCGTGAAAAGCAGTCGTTCATTCGTTAATTTTTCCTCTCCATCTCTAGATGTATGGTCTAAGGTCCGCTGTCGGCCGTGGTTGAACATCGTCTGTCGTATGTCGGGTTGTTTGTGGCCCGAGTATTGCGCGCGCGCCGACCGCGACTCTCCGACAGGCGGAAGCGTGCGCGCGCACCCGCGCAAGGCTACGCTCATGACCTCGCCTCGTCTTTGTCTAGTGCTATCTAACGCCTATTTAGCCGCGAGGCCGAATGCATCATACCACCGCCTGTACTGAACGACTATTGAAGCCCATTAATTTATCATTAACGCATTTTTTACAGGATGGTGAAAAGCCTTGTAGATAATTATCCTGATAACTGTTCTAGGTTAGGCCGAGTTCCGTTTGCGTTTAATATTGTTTTGATAATAAAATAACTCACTTAAATGATTATGATTATTTTTCGCCCTGTCGACCCGATAATGTTGGGGAGGAAGAAGCCTGTTTGATCCCGGTTTTAGCTAAAATGATTTGCTTAAAATATTTTTTACCGTAAATAGACTAATATAACTATTGTTGTACTTAGTAAATTAACAATGATTATTTTAAAATTTTCAGATAATGATGGTGCGCGAGAGAGTACGTTGACTGGCTGATATTGTAACGACAATATTGTAAGTACCTAAATATAATCCACGCCACAAACATGACCAATTCAGAGAGGCTTTATAGAAAGAGAGAGCCAAGGCCGTAAGCTGAATCATAACAGAAAAGTGTAAAGACAATCCTTTGTGACATTCACAAGTACGTGTTATTATAAAAAGTGAACAGGAATACAACACTATAAAAAGCAATGCGAGCGACAAGTGCGACAAGTGAGCGAGCTATTTTTTTAGACACGCATCGAATGTTGACGACCTTGCGGTACCAACAATTCGGGGTAAACTGCTCGCAACTCGCCGTGTCGCCGCCGCCGCGCCGCTTAAAGTAACATGCGTAGGGTCTGCCGAAAAAATATTCTTTCTTAGCTTTAATATAGGTAAAAACGACAACTGAAACTTGAATCCACAATTTTTCAGGAATCAGTGTCCTGAAACTAGTTAAAAATTAAATAATTTAACAATTAAATGACATTTTCGGTACAACAGATAAGTTTAAGATTAGCACCATGTTCCTGAAAAATAAAGTGGAGGAGGTTATTTAAAATAATTTTCGCTCGGGAGCAACCGCAGGCAAAAAAATAAATTAATAAATAAAAAAATCTAGTGGTATTAATATATAAATTAATATATATCTACTTATATATATAAAATTCTCGTTGTCACAGTGTTAGTAACTAAACTCCTCCGAAACGGCTTGACCGATTTGTATGAATTTATTTGTTTATATTCGGTAGGTCTGAAGGTGAGGTCGTAAACTATTTTCACCCCCACCCCCATTTTTTAATCGCGATTTTAGTATTTTTCTATTAACAATATCCAAAGTTAGTGGTAGGGATAGGGATATAGTGAAAGCAAGCCAACGTTAGGGCATGGACAACGTTGTCGTAGCAGTAACTATTAACGCGGGTGCAACCGTAATGGTGGCTAGTTAATAAAAAAAAACCTTTATTTCCGAATTCTATATAAAGAAAAAATAAATTCTGTTCCTTGGTAAGCGCATCACTTGAGAACGGCTGGATCGATTTGGTTATTTTTTTTAAATGTTCGTAATAGTCCGAATCAGGTTTTAGGGAAAGAATAATTGGAAAATTCGGGAATTACAGAAACTGCTATTTTCTATGGGATTTTTATATGAACTCAGGACCATAATAGGGGATTAAAGTTAATATGGGCTCCACGAGCGAATAAGCTAGTAATAATAATTTATACAATGCAGACATTGGTAACCTCGTCATTAGTTTCCACCTTCCAAGATTTCCTCTCCATCGCTGTCCTTCACTTGGACCAAGCAATATTCACTAGTGATATTAGGTTTGTAGAATAATGACTGACTACTGCATCCAAATATAGCCATAAATATTATATTTAGCACACACAAATAGATACTTAATAAAATGCAAGTACATACACACAAAAGGTCAAAAGTACGGTTAAACATTGATCTCACCAGCATCAAGCACCAAACACCAGACGAAGGCAATCAACTCTACCAAAAAGTGCGAAGTGCTGTACAAGGAAGTATCGTGAGTCGTCCTAGGGCCTGCACACAAACACACTTACATACACACATACAAACACACCAATTCAATATATTGACCATGAGATAACTGACATCATATAGCAAGGTCTCGGTAGCGTCGGCAAAAACAATACTCAAATTCTTATATTTCTATTTTTAATACTGCGTTATTGCATTCAGAAATATTATACCTTTACACTCTTATTAATAAACTCGAAGTTAACTAAACTGTATTTCGTCTCCGTCTATCATAATGAATTGCAGATTTGTTAGACGGAGACGAAATACAGTTTAGTTAATACGTCGCTACTTCGAGTTTATTAATAAGAGTGTTAATATTTTAGCAGAGATTAGCGGCTGAACAAGTAGATGGAGGTTCCTTTTCAGCGTGGCACGTCACGTTCAATTTTGTACATATCTTTATATCGCTTTCCATCCCAGTTTCGAATTTTTAGATGTGAAAAAATAACGGCCCTTCCGTTTTAGTTACAAATATTGGTACATCTTACGGGACCCTTAGGGCGTTTATTCACGACGCACCGCACGATACGATTTACGATTGCAAAATAAAACAAACAGCACACAGCTTGTCGTTGTTAAGTTTTTCCACTACCGACAATTCGAGCAACGATACCGCAGTGTGAGAGAGTTTTCTGTCGTGTCGTGCGGTGCGTCGGGGAATACCGGCCATAGATTTAGTACTGTCGATATATCGTCACGATATATAATATACAACTAAATTATCGTTTGTAAAACGGTTTCGTTCGGTTCGGTGTCATTACATGGAAAAACGGTCCATATAAATAAATGTATGGCGCTCGGAATCGTTACCGTATTTTATCGTGTCGTGCGTCGTGGATAAAATACACATCTGTCCTTAGATAAAACATAGCCCATTTTCATCTGGAATATGTAGCTTCATAGAAGTGAAAAGTGTTTCTAATTGGTCCAGTAGTTTTCTTACAAACAAACAAAATCATCTTGTCTTGTTGTTTCTCAAATTGAGGGCGACCTTTAGGACTGTCGCATTTAGGTCAAAATAATACTTAAATACGATTGAAATATTATGGCGATGGGGACACAAAGTATTTATTTATTTTTTATTTATAAGGGACGCCAAACTAAAAAGATTATGATAAACAATGTTTTACATTAATGTATTATTCAAAGACCAGCTAATACCAAATGTAATAAATACTTTAAAGTATGTAGTACGACAACCAATATTGAATCGACCTTCAGGTGGGCAGACATCTAAGTTATGTTTAAACTGTATGGAAGTCCATTCAATAAATTTTTATATATTCCGTTATATATGTATATTTAATTTTGCGGAAAAAGACAGAAGAATGTAATTTTTTAAGTGTATCAATAACAATTCCCGTAATAATAACTATTCTAAATAAAAGGGTTTTTTTGTAATATGAAAAATAAAAAATAGGCTTTTCAGATTATGACTACTTTTAAATTACAACTTAAAAATAATAAACCAATTTTCAGAATTAGGAACATTATTTTGTACTTTGTTATTATTTAGCATTCAAATATATTCACGACTTGTTATTTAATTAAATAAAAAAGACATTGACATTGATTCCTTTGTGTTTACTTTGTGTTATTTTAAATTGAATTTAGCTGCCACTTCTCAAATTACGAACGCACCAACATTTCGACATGTGTTCCCATATAGGCAGATCGTAGGCTAGAGCTTTCCCAAGAAGCGTTCAACGACCGGCCAACATCTCGCGAAACAGTAAAATTTTCTAGAAAGCACAATATAATCTATTCCTGTCTCCATCGACCATCAGTCATCGAGGACCGAATGTAAGCGGAAACTGTTTAACTTGTTCCGCGTTGGACTTGGACGGACGCCAGTGCAGGGACCACTCGAACAAAAGGCTACACACAACGCACCAAGTTCTTAAATTAATCTTAAAGAACCTTAGTATGTGCTTGGTCATTTAAATATACAGGAGGTATGAAGCGGTCAAATATAGTAATTTTCTGTCGTTTATATTGACGCAAAGACTTTGAATAAATTCAAATATTTAATAGAGATTATTCTAAAATACAAACATAATTAAATAACTAGCTTTTACCTTCGCCCATATTAACTATCATCCCCTATTATGGTCTTGAGTTCATACGAAAATCCCATAGAAATAATCACTTTCAGTTTTCTCCAAATTTTCCAATCTGTCGGGCAACTTTATTAAACGAACATTTAAAAAAGTTTTTTTTAATGCGCTTACCAACGAACAGCATTTAATCGTTATTTATATAGATGATTGGAGACACCATGTTCCCGCAAATTAAGCGTCCTAAATCACCTTTTACACTTAGAAACAGCACAATTAGCCTAATGACACAAAACAATACCAACTGAAACCTAAAGTGACTTTTATAAAGCAATGTCCACTAAAGTTGGCAGAGGGATCACCTGTCTATGACATCTATGCTTTAAGTTCCTCCGTGTTCAGCTACATAAAACATGCGATAGAATCGTCACAATTTAAAGTCAATAGTAATGTAAATAGAGCAACACGGTCCTACGCGCGCAAGAGTAAAAAGTTTAAAGCGATTCGTAGCCTGGAAAATGTAGTGAAATCTTATGTGGACCCAAGTCTAGCTTTTAATTAACAGATCGCTCAATATCCACCACACTAAAATTGGAAAAATTGCCCGGAAAATTGGAAAATAGGGGAAAAACTGAGTGTTTTTTGTATGAACTCAAGATCATAATGGAGCCTCCATGGACTCACGGGAAAAGCTAGTACTAACAATAGATGCAAAAGCTATAATAATATAATAAATAGTGTTACCTTAATTTTGATTTCTCGATCCACACACTCCTTCAAAGCTGACAATGGCCCGTCTAAGTTATTTAGACGAGTCAGCACATTTTTCGCTTTACGTTCTTTACGGACCACTGGAGTCAATGCTGCGACAAAATTATTATCCATATAAATATAAAATCTTAGTAAAATATCTTAGAGGCTTTTTCATCTAAATTACCTCAACAGAACTGGCCACTCTTAGGCCTCATAAATACCATCGGCTAAACGAGGGAGACTTGGTACCCTGGAACCGTAACACGGTTTCGGGAGCCGTAAGGCAAGGCAACACGTGAAGAAAGAAAAAAAAATCTAAGAGTAATAACTTTAGATATTACTACGTTACATCTAGTTTGTGAACAAATCCCCAGGGTACTCAGCTGGGTACCCTGGTGCCCGTGAAGATTTTTTTCTTAGTTTGTAAACATTTTTAGACTGGAGATTTAGCATGGTCTGATTTTTTTAAATTCATATTTCCATTATAATATTATAAATGTGAAAGTAACCACTGAACCGATTTATATGAAAATTAATACAGAGAAAGCTTCAACCCTAGTTGAAAGGTAAGGTTGAAAGTTAGTATGTGCCCCACGGGTGAAGCCGGGGCGGAAAAGCTAGTAAATATAATTGCATGCAATAAAATATTTTTTAAGAAAACTTCTATCACAACCCAGCTTGATACTAAATATCTAAAAGTGAAGTGATTTTGTATGTTTATGAAATACGCAATATCACCAACTTCTGCTCGTAATTTCAACGCTCGGAAATCGAACCTACAACCCCTCATATCACCGCTCAGCAACGTAAACAGTAATTTTAGTTGAAATAAGTGATTAATAAAACTTCAATACGCTATATTTGGGGTTATTGTTCGTGTCTCCTATTGTTACAAGTTACAACAATTTACAAGTGTCAATGTACTGATGCTACACAAATTACACACATTTTAACTAAATACTTTGGAATTCGTACCTTAAATTTAATTACGGCAGAAACATTTGTCACTTGTGATCGATCGAAGATTTTTAAATACCCATAATAAAAACAAGCTGACAAGGGTTGATAATGTCTACTTTGAGCCATACGTTTTCCTATAGCACAAAATAAAGACTATTTATACCAAAAAGCATTCAGTGTACTTTCATTTTCAATTTTTCATTTTCATTTTCCTAGTTAGGGCAATTTAAATATTGTTTTGAATTCTTTAATTTTTAAAGATCTTACTATCTCGCCATTTCATAATCAAAAAATCTTATATAAACAAATCTTAATATGTAGTTATGAAAATTAAAATCATGGAAAAAATTTAAAAAATCCGTTATATAAAAATTTAAATAAATTAAAATCTCATTTAAATCACGTATATTTTAATTATGTTTTATAACAAAAGAAACAGATCCGATTCAATTTCCAGACAAGAATAAAATACTAGCTGATCCAAACCAAAATATTAACCTTTCTATATCATGCAAAAATAACGTAATAATTAGTTCAACCACCACCTACCCAAATGCAACATACTTTCAACTTAATGCTAGGCTAAGCACCAATTTTCTGTCACCAAGAAGTGACACATCTAGATTATTTTAGATCCATTAAGTGCAACAGGCTTGCCACCTGTTCTGTTAACTGGCATAAAGTGGACACTGTTACAGGTTGTTTCTCTGGCCACACCGCAAGGTATAGAAACCGTGAAGATCTGTGCGTGTTTAAAGTATGCTTGCTAGATAGCTAAAGTCTACCATCTCTACCTAATAGACTCTAGAGTTGTATCGCGAAATACTTTCACTGGATGGAGCCCGCGGGCGGTGACCTCGCCGCGGTCGTCGCTCGGCTCGCCACTTCGCGCGACTGTTTACACAGATGCGGCGCGGCGGCTGCGGCACTGCTATGCCGCCTAAACGTGCTCGCTTGCGTCACTTCCGCTTGTGTTGTGTTGTGGCACAGAGTTGTGGTGTGGCCCGACGACGACACTCAGCTTCAGGTGCATTCGCGATTAGGATTACTCACTCGCGTTTGATATGCCGACGTTGGTGGGACATTCTAGCTTATAGCTCGATTGATGAGAGCTGCCACGTTATAGAACGTTTTTGATACATTGTTTGTATCGCGCCAGCTTGTGTGTGTGTGTGTGTGTTGTATAAAGTAGTTAGACACACTATAATTTTATGATTTTTCTGATGTCAATTCAGTTCATAACTAGATGGTTTATTGTAAGAAATTATTCTACCAACTATTGCTATGAGATGCTTTTTCACGTCCAATATCCAAGGATGTAGGTTAGTGATCTACCGACTATGGATGGACTAACCGACTAACGACTAATCGGTCCCAAAATGACCGACTACTTGCCGACAATAAAAGTGGCTTTAGATTCAAGTACTGATTTATTGACAAATGAGATTGTTTAAGACTGGTTGATTTGCTACTAAAAAGTAGACCATATAGTAAGTAATGGCATTTTAGTACCATTTATTTCCTGTACCATAATAAGTGCCGAATAGTCGCCGACTATAAAAGTGGCCACAGTATAAAAACAAATCCGAATTTGCGATAAATCCATTTTGTTATTATAATAGTTTTCTTTCTCGTATAGCAACAATTGATAAGTGTACATTTAATGAGTGTTTTTAAACAATTAAATATCATCAACTTTAATTCTACTCCTAAATATAATATATGGGAAAAACAGATAGGTACATTTTGTAAAGAATGTATTTACACAACTCATGGTAATCAACGCTCGCAAATCCATCTTCTAACCACTAGGTTATACAAATTAGTATAATTAGATAATCGGGGAGATAATGCGAGAGTGGTATGCGCCAGAGACGAACACGCGTTTATAAACACACGTTTACACTCACCAACTTTACTTTGACAGATACCATCAAGCAGCAACGGATTGACTCAAATTTGTTTATGTGTAGCAAATGCTTGACAGTCCATCAAACAGGTTTTAGAGCTTAGATATCGTATCAGGCACGAAACCTTTGAGTCAGCTGCTTGTTCAGTCAGATTTCGTTCTAATAACGCCCAGGGGGCCTCGATTCTCGCCTCTTTCGATATTTAGTCGAATTAGAGAAATTGCTACGGCAAAATATCAACTTTTGAAAAGAGTTAATTCTTGGTAACGACAGAGATGGATGTCGTATGTCGGAATCGTTTCTACTCGTTTTGTCTCATGTTAGATATTATAACTACTGCAAGATGTTGAAATCTACGTCATTTGAGATCCGTCCTGTTTTTTCGACATATCTCTATTCCCAGCGTACGACATATTGTGTCAAGTGGTCATTTGTAGTCGACTGCATGGAACATAATGTAGAACCGACCTAACAGTTGACAGTGGAGTAACATCTTATGTCAGATTAATGCAGCATATTATAATGTTTAAATAGATGTTGGAGATAGTTTCACTCTCGAAATTTTATGAATTAATTATTCTTAGCAAGCGAAATTATGTGCTCGGAGATTATAATCTAACATCAGAATATTTTAATAAAGCCAAATTCTATACTGTATGGAATCAGTCGTCACCCACCAGTCTTTCCTTGATATTTAACAAATCTATTTCACACTAACACGTCCTGTCTTAGGAGATTATTTCTCTTAGAAAACTAAGTTTTAATTACCATAAAATTAAAATTTTGTCTAGGTATTAATTACAGTTTACACTCCCGGCAGTGGCTAAGTCACAAGTCAGCACTCACTCATACGCTGATTAGCTATTATACAAGCTTCTTTTCTGTAATTTCGCTACTCAAAATAGTGTATTAATACGTTAGTGTGATATAGACTTTATTATATAGGTAAAGAGGAACAATTGAAGTAGAAAGCTCTATCGCAAAACAGACGGTTAAATGTTAAATTGTCCTATAAATAAACTTACTACGTCCTAAAATATCGAATGATGCAATAAAATTAGACATTTGACCCAAGTATTTAAAAGATGCGCCCGCGCCGCGAATCTCGCGGGATAAGGGGTCGTTGACCGGTATTCCTCTACTAGAAAGGGACAGCATATATATATATTATACTTGTCTGGTGCGACAAAACAAATACCGTTGATAACTCCCTTCTAACCTTAGGAGGTAAACACAATATTTATTAAAAACCTATACTATATCCTCTTTGAGTCACATTTTTTTTAGTTTGACGAGGACATCTTGGTGCAAATTAGTCAGGCTCAGGACCGATCCCAGGTCTTTGCCAAACTGAGGAATTTCTTCAGATTCTAAAGTCTATCTTAAATCCTTTGGCCTTTTTATGACAACTAAAGATTCAAAAAAGTGGAAGTTTCTTTATTTAGTAAAACAATGATTAAAGAGGAAACCAACTTCTTCTTAGGAGTGCTTTCCTTGAAGCATTAGAAAACTTGGAAACCACAATCGTAATTCGATTGAAGGAACCTGGCGATGAAATATCTAAATAGACACCTAGAATTTGGTGGGAAAAACATCATTTCAGCTCCTAAGAACGAAAAATATACCTACAAAATTAATTGAAAGTGATAAACGACAGATAATGTTTTATACCTATGTACTGATCTTGTAAGAAACAAAAAATAATAATGATTGCCATTTATATTTAGGAGACAAAGAGATATTATAAATGTCAATGTTTCGAAAATTACTCATGACGCAAACCCTCATTGGAAAATCATATTTATTTTTTCGTGTTTTACCGAAAACAATAATCTGGAGTACAAAAAGTAGACGCACGTCGCACAGTGTTTCGCCCACTTTCCCCCCTTTTACCTGTAAATTACCCATTTAATTAAATATGTGTCACGTGACATGACCACAAACACGCACTAATGCCAATACTGAATGTGTTTTACGTGTCAATAACGAGTTATTATTGAAAATACTTGACGATCGGTAACGATTTTAATATGTGGACCCCTCAGAACATAAATTATATTACTGTACTACATACGTTGCTGCTGCGATTTAATGACGCGTGATCAGTCAGCTTGAGTTGTTTGAGTCTATACATTATTATTCTAGGCAATATCCTAACAAATAAAGCAACGGGAAGTCATTTTATAATTTCTTTCACAGAGATAGTTGAAGGGTCGGAGATAGACCAATTTTTTGTCCCGAAAATCCTTCAGGATTAATTATTATAACCCATTTTTAAAAGTACATCGCCAATACGGGGCGGAAAAGCAGTATTTTTAGACATAATTCGTCCATCTGATAGGGAAAGTCGCTATTATATGGCTACGACTCGTGAAACTGCTCTTTGCCGAGGGTCTGCAATTCTGCATGGTTTGCTGAGTTTTGACATTTGCACAGAAACACTTCGCTTTGAATAACGCTTTGTAAGTGTTTTTGACGAAATTTTCAAAGATTATTCGAAAGAGTGAATGATGATGTTGTGACTAAAATAAAGAAAAGCAGTTTGAGCTGGTTTGGACACCGTTGAAAGATTGACTAAAAAGGTTTATATGGCAGAAGTAAAAGTAAATGTTGTCAGAGGACGACCTAGGTGTAATTTTATTAAACATATAAAAAAAATATTGATCGAAGGCAATATTAAAAATACACAGAATCGCCGAACATGTATGAACTGTATGATGAATATAAAAGAAGCGAAAGAGGTATGTCAGGATCGGTTGTCTCTGTCTACACCTCTTGGGATTTATGTGATGATAAATAGATACGCATAGAAACGGCGGACTTCAGCAAGGGATTCAAGTGGACGGCAATCCGTCCGTATGTGGTATAGTTCGTGTTGTACATCATCTAGATTCTAGATCACAACATCGACATTGAATCAGATCATTGTATTGCATCACAAATAGCAATTAGGTAATACTAGGATATGATGACCTCGCGGACGTGAGAACTCTTTTGTCGATAATACAAGGTTAACTTTACTACGTCGCGGACCGCGTCATCTACACGCTATTGTAACATCTATTACTTATAGTAAACAATTATATTACCTACTTCAAATTCAAAAAGGTTTTTTGGAAATATTCAGAATTCAGAAGAATTTATCCCGAAGGCTATGTCACTCTCCGGTCATCCGACTACCTCTGTGCAAAAAATCACGTTGATCCGTTACTCTGTTCTGGCGTGAAAGAAGGGCCAACAAACAAACATACACATTTTCGCATTTATCTGTCTGTCCGTCTGTCACAGATTATTTCTCTGGAAGAAAAAATTTTAAATTTGGTACATAATGTAGAGTTTAATGAAATACAATTTTTTTTAAAGCATATACGAAAATTGAGCCCCCCCCCCCCCCCCTATTTCCGAACCTACTAGTCTAAACTAAACTTTTGAAAAAATAGAAAATAGTTCGACTCTCTCTTGATCAATTATTTCATAAAGAAAACTACGTAGGTACTCGTATATTTCTTATACCTACCTACCTTGAATTTATTTTAAAAGTTGGTAACGCAAATTGGAAACTATATTCTGATTATTATATTGATACAAGTGTGACGAACAATTGTACACATATTCAAATATATTATATGATAGACATGACAAGCGGAGTTGACAATAATAATATGGTTTCAAGAGATCCCAACGCAATTTCATTTTTATAAAACATTTTGCACTAAAAAAAGTAAAATAATTATATAATGCATTGTCATCGGAACCAAAGCTTTACACCACTGCACAGCGGGAAGTAGGTCAAATTTCAATCGCTGAACCGTACAGAAAGAAAACTTAATAAAACCATCCCATAAATCCTCAAATCCAAAGGAGTAGTTTAGTTAGATGCAAGTCCTGAAATACGATGCCGTAACCAGTTAATATCAATGAATTAACGCGAAACTAAGTGGGTGGTCTCGCGCGAAACCTACATTAAACTTTCATACAATAATTCCTACCTTATTACTATACAACACGTCGCACATCCTACTTATGAATGGGCGCGAAACGTGCCGCGACAATCTATAGGCAACCGAATCAAACATTATTATAACCAAATGCTCTTAGGCCCTGTTTAACCGGCTCCTCATTCTAATCTTTCATTAGAAAGGAAAGAAAATGGGGGGTCCATGTTAGCGAGAACACCGTTGATAAGCTTCATTTTTTTTACAATTCCTTGTTTACATTTGCCATTACTAATCTAAAGATGTAAATTTCCCGCCCTACTTACCCTTAGAATTGTGATCCTTCCTACTTCCCACATGAATGGACGCTAGCTAGCTTGGTGGTCGTATGCAGTGTGCACCCCGTACCCCGGGCTGTGTCCGTGCCCCCGGGACGTGCCGGTGCCGGTGAGGTCGACGTCCGCACGTGACACACAAGTGGCCGAACGTTGAACGCGCGGCCTAGACTGACCTCGGGTAACTTGTGGCTGTGAGTGTGATTCATGACGCACTCTATTCTGGCTCAACTAGGGTACCTATAGATCCAGCCAAATAACTTGAGCCGAAAACTATCACGATCTCTACCAAAGGGTTCATTTACCCACGTGTCATAATTAATGTGACATTTAAAAAAAAATCATTGTGGCACGTCTTAAAATCATATCAGAAATAAAAGAGATTTTACGGTACCAAGTGCTCTTTTCTTTATGCGACGAGTAGGAATAGAATATACGTTAAAATACACGTGAAAGTAATTACCAAAGGTGGGCATGTTCCCTAGACCGTCACTTTACATAGTGTATATATTATGTATGATAATGAAGAAAGATAATCTGTCAAAGAAAGTGTTATTACCGTTAACCTTTTTATTCCTATTTTAGTCAATTTTATTATTTTTCAAATATTTAACTCAAAAATTATTCTTTTTTTCGACTCTCGTAGCAATAGTTGCTATAATTCATGAAGTCACCACGAGGCTATGGTAGTAAAAAATACGTATATAATATAATATAGTAGTCTGTGGTTATTTATTTAAAATTCACATGAATGTGAAGTCACTCCCCGTTTGCGGTCACATGATGGTAGTATGAATTAAAGATTTTTCATTTAGATATTTATTAAACAAATAAATAAACATCCATATCTTTTTAGGAAAAATTATGAAATTAAAAATTATAACAGAAGATATCCAAATAATCTACAAGTATCACCAGCGAAAAGTGCATTATACACAAGGAACTGTTATAAAATGGCAACTAAAGTATTTAATAAGCTGCCATTAAACATTAGGGAATTGCCAATACGACCATTTAAAAGAAAATTATATGAGTGGCTGCTTGATGCATGTTTGTATTGTGTTCAAGAATTTATGGATTAGATTAAGGATTTTGATTTTTTTGTTTTACTTTTTTGACATTTCATTTGATTTTGTAAATAATTGTATTTTGTAATTGTGTTCAAATATTTGTATACCCGAAAGGGTTCGTTATTGTTATAACTATGTAATTGAATACGACAAATAAAGCATATATATTATGTTATAGATAGACTATATAAAAAATATTATTGTATATATTATTTCTTGTACCCCTATTACTCATGCGTCTCGCACTCATGCATTTGTGGATGGGATAACTATGTATGTTGTAAGCTCATGCTTTCTGTGTTTTTCTGGGGTGACAGAATGCAAGAATCGCCACATACCAGTATCTACATGGACTCATATAGCCACTGTAGGTTACAAACTTACCTAAATAACTTTTGTCTTCATTACAATTTAATTAATTATTATGGACCAGGGGCCTGTGTTGTTTTTTTTCTAATGGGACAGGATGTGCAGTTATTCCAATATAAAACATGCATAGCATGAGCAATAGCAAGCAAAATATATTATGGAGGGAGAACAAATATAACAACATTATTCAACCATCCCTGAACAAAAAATGGTACTTCGCACAATTATAAACAAACTTGCACATAAAGAAAAGCATGCATTAGCTAAGTTGCTAAATCACAAATGTTTAATACACTGAAGCATTTGTGATGTAAGTACTTACTAAAGTTCATCCAGCCAGTAGATACTGGGACCTACATACAGTGTCGGAAAGAAAAGGTTCATCATCATGAGGTTTCATTCTTTCTGGAGCCCAAATGACAACAAGATGTATCAAGATGAAAGCAGTTTATTTGTAAAGAGGGCATAATATAAAAATAATTACTGATAATTCAGAGATAAGCTAGGAACTGAGATAAAGGATAAACTAAAAGTGAGGTTACACATAACCAAATAATGATTAGTGACTTGTAGTTGGTTGTAATAGATATAATATTTTTTGTGGCATTTATTGTTACTGTAGCAACCCACTCTTGGCCCTCTCCCATCCCAAAACAGACCCCGAGAAATAGCGTCCCCTAGAGATAGCGTCCCCTAGAGCCACTTCAAAAAGTAATTAGAGATATCTAATACAAGTGTAAATCATTGTTTTGCATCAATCATTCATCCTTCATAAAGTTTCTTTTCTTGAAGCGATTCAATCATCACATGAATCAGATAGTTTTACTTATTGTAATTTTTCGAGTTTCCTAGATTGTAAATTGGACTATTTTTTGGTATTTTACATTCGAAAAATATATCCATATTTTTTAAATATATTTCAACTTGATACAACTCAAATCACCTGGGCCCAAAAATCCCCTTCTCCTTCTAACTTAATTGCTCTCATGATCTTCATATTATGTTTTAATGTCAAAAAAATTATGAACCCTTTTGTTCTGGTACTGTACATATATTAAATATAAATTAAATGCACATTTAAACAATGAATTGTAATTTTATTTTCAGATAGGCAACAATCACATTTAAATTGTTAACATTTCCATAGAATTTAACATGCAAAACAGTAATGAATTGAAAATAATATTAAATATCGCCAGTAATGTGCATGTAAAGACATGCAAGTATGGTGATGCATCAATATAAAAGTCTCACTGGCTGTGTTAATGTGATTGTGCAAGCAGTGAAGCCAGGACAGAAAACTACAGATAAATAAATATATCCTAACTTTATATTATAATTCTGAAAGTGTGTTTGTTTGTTTGTCTTTTACATCAAAACAGAGCAACAGATTAACATTATTCTCTGCACAGAGACAGTTGGAGGGCTGAAGAGTTATATAGACTACTTTTTATTTCTGAAATGCTTCAAGATAAATTCCTATGTCGCATTTTATAAACTTACAGGGCGGAGCCAGTGCGCAAAGCTAGTTTTAAATAATTCAACATTGTGCAAGTGACAAAACTCAAATTTTAAACCACTCGAGATATATTCTAGTGTACAATACATGCATTTGTCTTTAGGTAAGTTAGGTTAATATAGCAACAACACACAATGAGCACAGCCTGGTAGTAGGTAAGTATATAGTTCCTACCAGTAATGTTATTTACAGACCTTGAAAACGGCTAAAACGTTGCTTGTTTTTTTCTTCCAATTCTTTTTCTTGTAACAATATAGATTGTTTCTTCTCCTCTTCCCTTTTATTCGCTAAGTTCTTCATTCCCACTGGAATTGATTGATGACTAACACCTGATTGTACATTTTCAAACTGTTGCAAATTATCATACATTGGAGCATTTTGAATCGGTACTACCGTTTTTGATGAATATAACGCTTTTACCGGGTCATAATTAGAACTGCATGGATTAATTTCAGAATCTGATGTAGAAGAATCTGATTTGTTATGCTCAGACATTATTTATTTTGTAAACATAACCTACAAAACAGCGAATGAATGACGGAAAGATCTTGATTTCATTCAAGAGCTGTCACCATCAGTCAATGTATGCTACGTTCCGTTTCGCCCAGACTAACTTTTTATGTTTATAATAAAATTTTCATAAACTAGATTTATTATCGAAAATTATTATCTTTATCCGTATAGTATTATTGGAAACAATCGCTAAATTATTTACAATACCTACGTGACCTTCATCCTACCTAATATTTTAGACGGCTAACAAGAAGTGGCGTGAACAAATAAACATGATAATTATTATTGAAAAATTAGATTATAAAAAAACTATTACTTACATCAGTCTAGACTTACCCCTAAAAATTGGATTCGTAAATTGCATTAGAATCATGGTAAGACCTATTCACTTATATTGATTTTTATTGATCCTTTAAAATATCAATTAATAGAATAGGACTAACTTTCTGTGCCGGCTTTGCTCGTGAAAATTTTTGAAATGCGAAAAACCCTACGGAACATTACGGAACCCTAACTTATTTATAAAATATAGACGTTCCCGAGACGTCAAACCTCACGTCAAACACTTTGCGGATATGCTGAGGAAATTTGTAGGGCACATTCATCCCTGAAAAAAAACGGGTCAGTGAAGATGCAGATATATAGGGCCTTATAGGCAATCTTATAGGAGCTTAATATAACTAAATAAAATGAGTTGTTTTTGTTATGCTAACCATATCAAAAGATTTATTTATTTGTAGTGTTTAGAAGTGAAGGATCTTCCTGTTGCTCGCGCCATATATGATAACTAATGACTTTAACTGCATTTATATTTATATAATACTGTTTATTGGCAGTAATCAGCATGATCTGCTTCTTGGCCTAAGTGATTTTATAAAAACGTACTATCTTTTATACTACCTAGCTCTATTATTAAGTTTCCGACCCGGCTTTGCCGTGGAAAATTTTGAAATGTAAAATAAAAATTACACGGGTGTTGCTCTTTCAAATCGCTCCAGCAAACAATCTATCTCGTATACAATTATTTATACTATGTATGTCCAATTGTCTAACTATACCTTACTGAGCCCAGAACATTTTGCGAACTTCAGTTTTGGAAGAAAATAAGAAGTGACACATGTTCTGTTCAATATGGACAACTGGCAAAAAGTGGACAATGTTACCGATGTCTCTGGCTACACCACAAGGTATAAAGTCCGTGAAGGTGTGTAAATACACATTGTCCATATTGAACAGAACATGTGTCACTTCTTATTTTCTTCCAAAACTGAAGTTCGCAAAATGTTCTGGGCTCAGTAAGGTATAGTTAGACAATTGGACATACATAGTATAAATAATTGTATTATTTTTGAACCTCAAAATATATCTTAGGTTACTAGCTTTGTTTTTTTTTTAAAGATTAACTGAATGGTAAAAGCAATGCGTTTAGTAGAATCGAATGCAGGTTCTTTGACTCACACTTTTGCGACACCATAATGTCCAGTTGTCGTAATATAAATATAGTTTTACCTTTATCACAACTGTTAGCAAGTTGTATAAATAAGACATAAACAATCAGTTGCAACTCATCCAACGCACTGGGTGACAAACGCGCAAGGCCGCACACTCGCAATAACGCACTGGGTGACAAACGCGCAAGGCCGCACACTCGCAATCCAGGAAATAAACAAGGTGTTCTAGGTCATACACGACACTAGATTAAACTAGACATAACAATATTATATCAACTTTATTTCAGCTACTAGCTGTTCGCCTCTGACTTCGTCCGTGAAACTTTTTGTAATGTGAAAAATTATATTGTCTCTAAAATCCCCGTGATAAAGTATATAGTACCTATACTTATGCTAAGTTTTAAATAAGTTCGATCAAACCAATTTGTTTTCCCTACTTTACTTCTTTCCTTCCTTCAAAATCATTCAGCAGTTTCGGCTGGCGATGATGGATCAGTCAGAACATATTAATTAACTAACTAACTGTCGCTGCACTTCTTAATGTTCACTGTTCCGTGATAAAATTAGCAAAACGAAAAAATCTGTCTGTCACAAGCAGAAACTAGATATTCGACGTCCTACATTTAGCACATAAACTTCGAGGGACGTATAACAATATGCTGTATATAAGTTATCCATTCAAATTCATTCCAGTTTAAACAGGCCTGCTAAACCATGAACTTTTATATGACAGCTAGTTATAGAACGGTTAATGCCTCTAGAAAATCCTATTAACGAGCATAAGATTTTAACCAACTCTCTCGCAAGTTCGGTGGTCTTTTAATCAATTAAATAATCAGTAATCTATAAGTAATAATCAAGATAAGGTGTAATATAGATAATGCTGCAGTTGCGTGCATGCATTATGTAACGTAGCCAGCGAGTGAGACGACGTCGTCGAGTCAACGACACTCAGTTCATTTCACTTTTCATAGACGCAAGCGCAGCCTGCTTGGAAAATATGTACACTTAATACAAGAACAAAACTAGTTAGGTCATATTTGACCCTTTTAAAGTATAGAGACATTGACCGTGCTTTATCGAAGGCAAGCGACCTACCCCGGCGTTGCCCGTCGGATTTTAATAGTACTGACCTTTTGTCCTGATTGAATAAGGAACTTTTATATTATTGGTTACTGCAGCTCGCCTCCCAAAAAATGTAGCGTGATGTTTTATACACCTAAATCTTTCCTGTGAACCAATGTATCAATTGGCGCAAACTGTAACAAAATCGGTCTAGTAGATTTCGAGTCTATACGGGACCAACAAATAAACAAACAATCAAAATTATTTTATGAGTGGTTGATGACGATTTTTTGATTTGATGATTTTTAAAACTTCAACTTGTGATTTGATTTGATTTGATGTTCTTGACCCAAATTCTGTCGATTACGGATACATACCTACTTATTTAGGTACATATTCCTTTTCACAAGGAAGTTACCAATTTGATATGTTCAAGCTCTTTACACTGACATTTATTGGTTAATTCAGTGATCCATCACTCTAAATAAGCAAGCAGTTCTTTTGTCGCTAAACAGCCATATTATAAAAAAATATTTTGAAATTTCGGATGGATACTAAACAATCCAGAACGTATATTCACGTACAATTTCTTCTTTTCATCCAATAGAGATTATTAACCATCCAGCAGTAAGACAAACAGACATAGCAATCTAGAGCGTTTATATCTAAAACGTTCAATGCTCTTGAGTTCATATAAGAATGTACTTTCAGTTTTTTTCTGAATTTTCCGGCCAATTTTTCCAATATATTTTTCCCTAAAAACCTTATTACAATCTATCTATCTATCTATCTATCTATCATCACGCCTTTCATCCCAAGAGGGGTAGGCAGAGACAATCGAATGCCATTTGTTACGATCCTGACATATCTCTTTTGCTTCTTTTATATTCATCTTACCTTTCATACATGCTCGGCGATTGTGTGTACTTTTAATATTTCCTTCGATCAACATATTTTTTATATGTTCAATAAAAGTACATCTAGGTCGTCCTCTGCTAGCATTTCCTTTCACTTCAGCCATATAAACCTTTTTAGTCAATCTATCATCCTTCATTCTTTCAACGTGTCCAAACCAGCGTAAACTACTTTTCTTCATTTTTATTACAAAATACAGACAAAATAACCAAATCAGTCCAGCCGTTCTCAACCAACGAACAGCATTTAATTTTTATTTATATAGATTTGTATAGCGATTAGCTACCAACCAAAGACCTACGTATAGACGCATCAAGTGAAATGCTATAGGAAGCTATTAGAAAAGAAAAGTCACATTAGCAAGTAGATACGTAATTACGGTCCCGACGGAGCGTGCAGTCATTGTTTGTTGTTTTTTTAACAAAATGTAACTTTTTGTTGTAAATGGTTGAGCTTCCAGTCTTCCGCGGTATTGTTTGAAGTATTAATCTATAATACTGTACTACACCTCCTCACAATACAAGCGTTTTGTGAATTTCATTTCATTTATTTGTTGTTTATTTTTTATAACCTAATGTGTTTTAATTACATTCCCAGCGTAAATTTCGATTTGATCGTAATGAAGGGATTTTTTCTAATTTTTGCTTTCCCTTCTTCTTTGTCATAGTGTTTATTCGTTATTCGTTTACAGAACCAACAAATTGTATAAGGACATTTTTAGAGGTCAGTCTAATATACTTACGATGGTTTTGTTATTTTAAGAGAATTCTGTTAAAGGGTTTTTTTTATATCCCCACTAGCTTCCCGCCCCGCCTTCGCCTGTGGAAAAAATTTAAATGTAACAATAAATAATTAATTCCGAAGTAATTTTGAGATAAGGGATATGGTTAATGTCGTTTAAAAGTGATAATTAAGCTTCTTTGAAACATTTCACGGCCTTTATACATTCCGGTGTGGCCAGAGACACCTTTCGTGCCCTCCGAAGCTCGTGGTTCTCTTTTTCAGTCAACATTTTCAACTATCTACATCGTCATATCCCAAAATGCAGGTTATCAAACAATATAGTGTGGTGTACACAGTACACATGAGGTTGTGCGGGATCGTCGACCGCGCATGCGCCGCGCCGTGGTCGCTGCGTTCAAGTTTAACTTTTTGCCGGGAAAGTGATGCAACGTGGGTAATCTCGAGCTCATATAAAAACGAACGCGTTTGCTCTTTATAATCGTTAATGCATAATGAGCTACAAACAATTACATATTATGTTACCACAGCATAATAGTACCAAGCACAGATTTACACTAGGGGCAGGGCACTAGGGGGTAGTGCCCAGGCGGCAAATTTCCAGGGGTGGTTATTTTCGCGTTATTGAAAGTAAGTATTGAAAACATTAGCACATTTAACGTTTAAACGAATCTAACCTGTAGATAATTCATTCTACATATTTGGCATTTTTCACGGTGCCTTAGGGCGGATGGGTAGGATTTTTTGGGATGCTTTGGTTTTGCCCGAAAATTCTAGTGTTTGACATTCTTGGCTGACCCGTCGTTTTTAGCCTTCGAGACGAAACGACAGATGTCGCTGTCCTAAGTATGCTAATGCTAAATGCAAGAGGAAAATTCCGAGTACAGATTTTCTTTTAGATACATACGAAACAAATTTTGTTTTTCACGGGTGGCCTTACAGCTTCCGAAACCGTGTACCCAGCGTAGGTATAAATTAAAGGTATTAAGTACGTTGGTAAGCGCATATTATCACTTTTTCAAAAATATTCATTATAGTATAAGGTTTTTAGGGAATGAAAAATTGGAAAAGTTGGCCGGAAAATTGACAAATTCGGGAAAAACGTACTTTTTTACAGCTATTATTGACCTACGTGCCCTCAGAAGAAAATTAAATCTTAGCTTTTTTCCTTCGAATTCTGTGAACGCGGGACTGAAAATTACACCTATTATAGGGCAGTTAAAAGGAGCTGGCATTCAGATTCAGTGTATCAAAATAGTAATATTGCACATGCCAGCCCTCGTTAATCGGTCTATAGTTGTATTCCCAGTTTTATATGATGTCACAATAAATAATATTAATAAAAGGTATCGTCTATAAAGTGGTATAATGATTGTAGTGAAAGTGCTTACATGAACAACATTTACTTTCATTTGAATATTTAATACAAATTGCATTATATATATTATGTTACATTAATATGTATATTTGCCTATGTCACAATCTTTATAATATTATATTTTAATTTTATATCTCCGGTTGCTATTTATATTCAAATTGGCGATAACTTTGCCATATCTGTGTTGAGGCTCCATTTATTTTTCAAAATATAAGGAAGAAGTCGAGGCAATGTCATCTGTACCTATAATACAAATGAAATGATATTCGTTGGACAGCCAAAAAGACCCCCCTTCCTTCCTGCCCCCACTCTTCAGAACGCTCCCTTGATGTTGCGAAACAGTGTCTCATTACTAGGAGTGGCAATCCGCTCTGACCTCAATCACAGAGACTACATTGAGGGCATCAGCAAAACAGCTTCAAAAAAACTAGGAATTCTGAACAAGGTGAGACAATATTTCGCGCCAAAGCTCAGGCTACAGCTCTACAAAGCCCAAGTTCGTTCGTGCATTGAATATGGCTTGTGAGCGATTCGCATCATCAATGACCCGAAGGCCACACGAAATCTCGAGCCTCTACAGTTACGTAGAGACATAGCCTCTCTTAGCGTCTTCTATCGACTGTATTATGGGGAGTGTTCAGAAGAACTCCATGGCCTCGTCCCTCCATCCCCTTTTCGCACCCGCACTGCTCGCACAGGATACAGTTTTCATCCTCACACGTTCTCTATACGAACGAAAAAATTCAGTGACTGTGTCGTACAGCCAAAAAGTGGAATGAACTTCCGGCGTCGGTCTTTCCTCCTTTCTACAACCTTGGGTCCTTTAAGCGAAGCGTGAAAAAGCATCTCTACGGGCCGGCATAGTGGGCGCGACTGGCGGACTGTATCATAACTTGAGAACGGCTGAAAATTGGAAAATTCGGGAAAAACTAAAAGAGCTTTTTTTATGAACATGAAAGTTAATGTGGTCTCCACGGAAAACTATATTATTATACTATATTTATAATAAAACTTCTTTATTCAGAACTAATTTTTGCCTCTGTGTTTTTTATTGTAATGAAAGAATTTTTGAAATCGTTTCAGTAGTGCGACATCCAACATACAAACTTTTTATAATAAGTCATTTCTAAATTCTTGATAATATATGTCTTTTAGAAGGACTAAAAAAACACATTTTGCCTTTTATAAATCATGCATGATTGTCGCTTTCCGTATTAATTGACAATGGACTCCATATACTTATACGTCTTTTTAACCATAATTTTTGTCTTTTTTTCAGGATTTCGGAGAGACAGTAGGCGGCAGGGTGGCGAAGAGACGCGCAGTATCTATGGTTTGTCGCCGTAGGTTCGACATACATCGGGACGTCGCCAGGTGAACTCGAATACATTAAGTTGTAGGGAGTAGGAACAGAATATACCATTTACCACAGATAAACACTTTACAATAAATATATGTATTTAGTAATCATAAAAAACAATATACTTCCGTTTAGTTTTCATATGTCACAAAAAATATTTAGAACTCCTTAAATTTTTTTTCTTTAGATAACAGAAACTTATTGTAATCTGCAATAATCCCCTGAAAGACATGAACCATGCTACAAATACAACGATATTATATAGATACGCAATAGGTGCCCCCCAAAGGAATCACTGAAAATTGTTTTTCTAAACATAATGTAAGTATGAACCAATTATATTTTCAGTAGCTATTAGAAGTTTTCAGGTATTTGGATCACCCATTCCTTGTCCATAATATACAATATCGTTGTTAGCGGCACAGTTAGTAGGTACCTAGACTACATAGTTAGTAAGACATATCTCCTAAAGACGAGAGGGGCTACGCTTTGTATCTTCGCAGATCGCTGCTAAAGAGGCGCGGGCAGCAGGGAGTGAGATAACCGGCCCGAGTAGGGCCAACAGCGGCCAACTACGGCCAACCACTGCCAACCGTGACCAACTAGTATAATTCCAAAACCGCAATGTGTTCAACGCAACAGAGTACCTATATTAGATAGTAAACATCGAATAATGTGTCTCGATCCGTCCACCACGCTGCCAAACTATATTATCGAATTTATTGTGACATTAAAGTGTACTTTAAACTAAGTGTTAGTAGTTGTAGTTAGTAAGTGTAAGTGGTGCTTGGTGATTGGTGCTTGCTCCGCGAGTGTCTGTGACAGTAGGAGTGAACACGGTGGCGGGGACGCATGCTCCGCCGGGCCCGGCGCTGGCGATGCCCTTTATTGAAGATGAGTGGTGGAGTGCGGAGAACGAGGGCAGAATGGTCGACCTGTCCAATTGCCTCCAGGTAAAGCTCTTTAGCATATTATATTATATAATATATTCCTTTGTTACCAATTTATTGAAATATTCGTGACTTGTATCAAAATTCCAGTTAGAATTTTCCCGAAGCAGTTATATTTTCCGCTGGTTCAAAAGTAGCCTATGAAATTCTCCAGCTCTCCAACTATATCTGTGCAAAAAAACACATCGATTCGATTCTCCATTTGTGGCGTGATTTTTCTTTCTTTGTACTTTTTTTTAATTGTTTGTATTTACAAACAAATAATAACACACTCGTGCATTAAACACACTACACACACGGCATTACTTTTTGAAAGTCCATGCAAAGAATAAGATCACACACCTATATAGACTATCACAGCTATGTCTAGGTTGGTCCCTGCGTAGTGGCGAGTGTGCGGTATTGGAGGTTCCAGTCGCACAAACATTGGCATAGAGAAACACGCCATCTCTTGTTAACCGATCGACATACATATTACTATAATTACCTACTAAAATGAGTTTTAAATAATTTCAGGACGCTGTAACAGCAGCAGGTGGGCAGGCCGCCTTACAACAAATGGCGACATCCGTAGCGACATCTCTCGGTGAACTATCGCAAGCAGAGTTGTCCAACATAGTGGGTGGACTTACGTTAGAAAACGACGCGGCAGACGGGTCCGACCCAGACGACATCCTGAAGCAACTTGGGGAAACAGCTTTTGATAACTTCGATACATTCTTCACGGACCTAACTACTAATACCGCGTCCGCAGTACCCGCTATTGAAATTAAGGTTTGTTGCTTTTGTTATTCCGAGTTCGATTCCCATAATTTTTTTGGGGTTATTTAGTTTAGCTATTTCCTACTTTAAATTCTAAAATATATGATGACTTCAACTTCAATACTTACTTCAGTTTGATAATTACTTTTGTAATGTTGAAGGGAATAAAATAACAATTTTTTTATTAATAGTTAACCGTTTTTTCATCGGAGATGTACGAAATTCTCAAAATTTATATAAGTGAGATAATATGTCATTTACACTATAATAACGATTTTTAGAATTTTTGTCTGTCTGTCCCAATGTCTGTCTAGAATAGGCTCCGAAACGGTTTAATGGATATTGATGAAAGTTTCAGGGATCATGTGGGTATTTAGACTTAGAATATTCTTATTGTTTTATCTCCATATCTGGGTAAATGAGATCGGGTGAACAGTAATATCAAAAATCACGGACGAAACCGGGGCTGAAAGGTCGTATTAAATATGAAATATGGCAAGGTTGTCACCACAGAGCATAAAAGTAGGAATTTTTTAAGTGGAAACTTCGTTGAGCGATTTTTGGTAGGGGGAAATCTTATAGGTTCGCGACCTGTTGTTTTTGCGGATTGCCCGGCCCGAGGATATCCGGGCAGGAATTCATGTACTGGCTTCCACGTATGCCTGGGTCGGGCATTTTTGGCTGCACATTTCTGGCCGGCAATTGTTTGATCCGGACACAGATACATTTATATGTGTAATGTTCGCTAGATGGTGTTATTATACGTTAAACTGAAGAATTTGATTGTTTGTTTGCAACTACCAATTAATACCATATTTTGCATTTGATAGCTCAATTTTTGAAGAAGATTATAGGCTATAATATGCGACCCAAAGTTACGTTATAAATTAAAAACCACTGTTATTCATAGTTTTAAGTTTCATTTCTGTCGACAGTCCCCGTGACTGCCTATGCCTTTTTTATCGACAGAAGAATCATCGGGCGATGATGACCCGTAAGTATCTCTTGTTCACATAGTTAAATTGTGTTAATTTTGTTTTTCAGCAAGAAGAGAACAACAACATATCATCGCCCTCCTCTAGCAGTCAGCTGTCCTCGTACTACCACACGGGCAGTCAACAACCGCCACATCGTCTTCAACAACTATTACGTTGCGGGACCAGTGCAATAAACAATGCAGTTAATAGTAACATTAATAATGGCCGATATAACATCGCCTCAGCAAATCCGTTGCTTGCTGAAAAGTTAGCGGCAACAACTAGCAACATCAAGCAAGAGCCGATGAGTACAGATTATAATGGACCAAATAACATGACCTACGGGAACCTGTCACCTATGCAGCGAGTGCCGTCGGGGAAGCCGCAGGTGCATGACGCCGGTGGAGGTAAAGGTGAGTCGTCTACTATTGTATTTTACCCTGGGTACCCTGGGACCGTAACACCGTTTCGAGAGCTGTAAGGCAACCCATGAAGAATGAAAAAAAGCTAGGTACTGTATTTTTAAATATAAGATAAACCGCGTATCTATATGAAAATTTAAAAGTATAAGAAATATATCTATAGTATAATATTATAAAGAGGCAAAGTTTAAAATTATTTTACTAATAGAAAAAACTACGATATCCCCGAGTGACATAGGCTATAATTTTAAATATAAACGAATACTAATTTGAACACAACTGGCGCCATCTGTTATTGAGTAGCGAAATCACTAAGACTTGTTTAGTTGTTGTAGTTCTGCTTTTCCACACTAGATGTCGCAAGCAGCTTTGTAGTATTAGTTATTTACAAGGATTGCCAAGAGATGGCGCCACAAGTATTACATTTGCCATCCCAACATTAATTTACCTTTCTACGAATTGCACCACGATCAACTGCAGCACCGTCTGTGCAGTTTTCTCTTTGCAATTACGGTCCACTTTCAATTTCCGCTCTAGGAAGAAACCTAGATTTTCCTTTTCTACATAACTAGTTTCGCACTTTTACTTTAATGTCTTAATAGTTATTGGACTTGTGTTTCATATGGATCCGTGTACCATTGTCTAAATATGGAATAACAACATTAAACCTATCGTATGCATTGTTTCTTATTGTTTTGGACATTTCTTATTTTTATAAAGAAGTTTCTTTCTACATTATATTCTACTAATTAATAATTTTGTAGAACTCATGCGTAGAATCGTAATGAAGATAACAAACCTACAAATACCTACCTGTACCTATAGTCTGTAAAATATATCTGATACCTGGTGGGTGACAGTTGTCAAAGTCCTTGGAAAGTCGTCAAATTTGTCATTACAAGAAAATTTGTAATTTTTAGTATTGCACAATAAGTTACTTGTTCGACAGCTGTCACAGGTACAAAGTTCGTAATAATATGAAGGTAATAATATAGTTAGATATACCAAAGCAACCTAAACAAGTGCCAAGAACATCTGTAGAGATTTAGCAAAATCATCTAATGTAAACACTCCTCAATTTTATGGACACTAATAATAAAGTAGGTACCGTAATAATAACCTACTAGTAACTACTAAGGGACTTTCGATAGTAAAACGTGTTAAGTTCGAGGGCGTCGGAAACGAAAGTACCATAAAGAGTGGTCTGCGTGGCTGGTGGCTGGTGGCTGGTGCGAACTTTCCCTGACGACTTTTGCCCCCAACTTATGATCATAATGCATACAAACACTACTGATAACCATTATATGTGCTTCAATTAAACTGCGTTACTCGATATAAACTTTCATTAAATTTTATTAGGACATCATTCAACAAAAAGCTATCCTCTATTACTTTTTTAAAAACAATTGTACTATGGGGAGCTGGCGTTAGAGCCACCACTACATTTTGAAAATGAGCGCTATACATTTGGTACATATACTAATATTACAAATTAGAGTATTTTAACATGAATGCGACTGTGGATGCGACTGTTGCCCATGTCACCTGCTAGCTACTCATTTTAGAAATATATCAGCGTGGTCAGAGATATATCTACATTGACTAAGCCGTTTCATGTTTCATATACCTACCTATGTTCCTAAATTTCCAAAGCGATAAAGAATACAAATTAATGTTGTAGGGAAAACCACAATTCGTCATTTAAAATATCATTGTTTTACTGCAATATATGCAAATACATATTGCTATATTTAACGGAACCGTAACTTGAGTTTTATTTAACTGAATCGTTCCAGTATTTTTCGAGTTTAGTTTCCCTTCATCCCTAACGTGTAGCACGATGTATTTAGTATGAGATAATATATTTTTGCTGAATATTAACGTAACTCCATGTATTAATCCAGAATAAAGTTTGTGTACCTAACTTACAACATTAGTAATTAAGAGATCAAAGCAGATTAATTTCTTACATATAACAAGTAGGCACTAATCTAATACAGTAGGTATATAATTACCTCACGTTTGACAACCAAAGTATAAGACGAACTGACTCTGAGTAAGTTCTAGGTAGTTGTAGTACCTACATCAGGTAATTAGTTTTCCTGTCACAAAGTTGCCGGTCTCAGGTACACCATGTTTATATTAATACTAATTACAATTATTATCAGAGGATATACCCGAAGACCTTATTAAGGACATCTAACGGTATGCCTAAATAAGAACGCTCATGTATAATATTGTCGTCCATTTTAAAGATAAAATAATATATTTTTTCCAAAAAGACTCTTAGGTGGGTACCTAAGAGTCTTTCTCTGGAGTCGAATCTGTGGGGTTAGCATACTTACGAGCTCGAATCTCTCATGCCAATGGCAATCCAAGGAATCCTACAATGTCCTGGTAAAGTCCGTGTATCGTATTTGCCCCGACCCAGCAGTTTGTTCGGTATTCTAGTGTTGGACATTCTCGGACCGGGCATTCCTTGGCTGACTATTGGTGCGACATGGTAGTGTAGCTAGAACATATTAATTTGTCTATCTCTTATAGCTTTTGAGTTCCCCATACTGCCCGTACCTACTCAATGTACTTTTACCAAGCAACCCCAATCTCAGGGTAGCTACCTCTCTTAATTTCCATCCCTGTAGCTGCAAATTATTTTCAATACTTTTGAAAATTTAGTAAAAATATCTTAAACTGTATTCGTTCTAATTGTATACATATAGGTAATATTAGTGTGTGGTAGTTTTTTCAGTAATGCACTTTACACGCCATGTGTCTCAACTCTCAAGTGTTCTGCCAAGTGCCCTCTCAGATAAAGACATCATTATATGCAACATCACTGTCTCCCAGAGGACCGAGGACCGTGTTGTCACTATATATTTTTTACTGAAGCTGCTGTGAGCTTTTTGCGTTCCGGTCGGCATCAATATATTTTACAAAAAAGCTAACACACTTCCCACTTAAGAAATACCGCCAATTAAAACAAATCTATTTTAGTACATGCAGTATGCACACCGAATGTCAAAAGCTCAACAACTTATTTAGCGGGATCTATTCTCACTGAAAGTATTACAGATATTTTCGTAAATATTTTTTTGTTTGTTCGTGATCCGTAGACTAAAAAAAACTAGTAGATATTTTTGCATTTGATATATTCAGGGGGTGAAATGGTGAGTAAACGTTGTATTCCTAATATAACTCGTACGAAGTCGCAGGCATATGCTAGTGTTAAATAAAAATAGCCTAGAAATAAACAAACGTATACCTATTCTATGCATATATTAAATATCACAACTATATAAAAAAACCTTAAAATTAAATACATATAAATAACTAAGTAAACCAGGTCCGCGTGGAATAGTGGCAAAATACTGCCTGTATTTTCCCGCTGAATCGCGATGCTCATTCATTGAGAAGATGATCAGTCGATCTTTAATAAAGTTTTTTGCATTTGAACCCTACGGACCTAGAAGTGTTATAATTAACCAAACGTCTGTCTGTAGGTATTATCACACACCAAAACTAAAGCGGACAAGTGAAAGCTTCACCTGAAAATTGTTGTTACATATTCTGGTTTCAGTGTCGCAACGTTTACACACAACTAAAGGTCACTCTCGTGTTACGACTTACTTGCTACAAGCTACTTGCCAACTGTCACAACTTGTTTATTGTATAACTTCTCTTAGTTTTTTTTACAACTGTTATTACTATTTATAATTGAATTAGGAATTATTTATCTATTAAAGTTTTATAATTGTTTTCTAGATAGTTTTGTAATATCTCTAACGGATTAGGCAGCATATTCCGTATGAGCGAGCTCTATGGTGTCACGCCTCTTTCCCAATTTAATTTACTAAATTTCACTAATGTGTAGGGAAAAAAGCTTATTGGTCCTTGAGTTTAGCTCTGTCGTACAAACAGTTAGACAGACAGACGTTCGCTGGAGCTTTCTTTTATACTATGTAGAATGGACAACATTTCATTTTTTTAATCACCCATTTTTATTACTTTAATTAAAAATATATTAAAAAATAAGTTACACGTATTTTTATATTTTATTTTTGGTTCAGTTTTTATATTTTTAATTTAATTATGAATTTTTATAAATTCTGAGGACTTATAAACTAAAAACCTTAGCTAGGACTAAAATTAAGAAATATAAACTGTCACCCAAAGAAAGTGACTCATAGTGTCAGTCAAGCCACAGAGTATACGTTATAGAAATGCAAAGAGTATAATATACCGTGTTCCAAATAGGTGTTGCCGTAGCCGGAACTCAAATCGCCTACAACATTATTCATAATGTATATAATAATACTAACTTTTGTCCGCGGTTTCACTCGTAAATATATTTCCTGTGATAGCCCATTCGAAACTAGCAAAACTTCCACAAAAATATTATATAAAAGAAGTATTTTTATAATTATATTTAAAGAATAATTATTAATTTAGTTTCAAATGGAATAAAAATGGGTAAAAGTAATAGAAGGCAACACTAACTAACAACTCTGACAACAGACATTAGTATTTTTAAATTAGAGGGTTAGCACAGATTAGGGCACCTATTAATCCTTATTTTTCAATATTTCAGTATTTTTAAAATAACTCGAAAATTAAAGGATATAAAAAATTTAAAAAATTAAAAATAAGCTTTCTAGCATGTATTCTACAAACGGTTTTCGAATTTTGGTACCTTACGAAAAATGAAATGTTGTCCATTGCCTGCTGGCCTAGTTTGTATGTACATACACAAAAAATACTATTCTCTACGACTCCTCTACCCTACCTTTCTTTCTGAATTCCTCTATTCTTCTGAACCATTCTATTGCTCTTTCTTCTCCGTTTTCGTCCAACAACACTGTTATCTCCATCTCCCTTTCCCATCCTACATGTTTTATCAGATGATCCCATTCTCCTTCCCTTTCACAAATCTTTTTTTTTTCTTTTCTTCCTCCTTCCAATACTTATTAATCTCTTCCATATTCCCGCCTCTGAGTTCCCTTTTCCACTTTTCTCTTCAAATATAGTACAGATTGTTTTATTGTAATGTTGAGGATAATTGACAGATGTCGATCAATACCACATTTCCCGCAATGTACAATAAATTCCTGAAATATGAAAGAGGCCATCATCTATTCAGGTCAAGGCAGACCGAGTGCTGGTCAACAGTCAACAGTAACACACTGCACGCACGAGCTCAGAGCTGTATATAAGAATCTCGTACTTCTGTGAAATATCAACCACAGTGATGTTTTGAAGCCATACGGAATTAGCACACGCACAATTTTCCTTGTCGCGTAAAGACTAGAATCGCATTATTGTGCAATCACTCGGTTTAGGTGCGGTGCGTGGAATTGATTATAATGTTAATTTTTTTATGTAAAGCTAGAAATACAAAATGTGTTAAATTAAATATAATCCAACCTTTGTAAATAGATAAGTACCTGTTATTCACTGAAACGTTTAGTTATTTGAATTACATATTTTGGGTAGGACCTCTCTGAAGATGTAGTAGGTGCAAGGTACATAGTATAAAAAAAAAGTATCTACATTATTAGTGACAATTTTTTGGAAATATTTTTAAATTATAAGTGCAAGTTTATTATTATACTAATATTATAAAAAGGTAAAGATTGTAAGTTTGGATGTAGAGGGTGATCTCTCAAACTACCAAACCGATTTTAAAAATTATTTCACTAATAGAAAGCTACGATATCCCTGAATAATATAGACTATATTTTATTTTGTTTAAAAATATTCACGTGCGAATCTGAGAGCGAGAAGCTAGTAACTAATAAAATAATTTCAAAATTTTATATTTTGTATTTTCATTTATAAAACATGTTTTTATTAATCACCAGATTAGATAAAATAACAAGAAAATAACTTAGTCAGTGACAGATTGATAAATATAGGTTATTTATTTAAAATTTACGTGACCGGTGCATGAGTTAAAGATTTTTCATTTCGATAATAAAAAATCCAATTAAACATGAGATAAGGCCGGAGAAAGAAGAATATAATAAATAAACATAATTTTCAGTGATTATACGTTATAGACTATATAATTGTGTATTTATTTTGTTTCACTGTCAACACTATCATTAATAAAGGACTATATTAATCCTGTCTATCCCACTAGTCCAATCGTGTTGTCCAATGATTGAACAACTGACACTGTTTTGTCCCAGTATCGTGTCGAGAAATAGAATCCTCTTCAATTCCACATTACCTATTATTTCATGTACATGGAATTATAAACATGTTTCTCATTATATTGTAAGAAGTAAACTCGAAAATTACTGGACCAATTTAAAACTTCTTATAGACATTATGTTGTATTAATATAAAGTTAGGGTTCCGCAGTGGGTCTGATGGGATTTAAAATCGACAACATGTTTCTCCATACAAACTTTAAAAAGAACCCTCCTTAGTGCACCCCTATTCCACAAAGAATATTTCCATCCATTTTCAAATCTCTAGGTCCACCGGTTTAGGCTAGAGTTTTATTAAGTAGATGAATCAGCTTACCTAGTCGTGTGTAGTGTACGCTGTACGCTGTACGCACGTCACATCAACCATGACCCCGTTTCTCGCGAGTTGCGAGCACTGAGGACGGAGGCCCCCTATGTGTGCGTGCTGCCTGTATGTGGCCCGAGTGCTGCGTATTATGTCACACAAGATGAAACTACTCGATGCAACAGTTTATTTTGCGTGCAACTACACACGCGCCTCTAGGACAGCGGAACTGGGAACTTATAAGCTAGTTTTTAGGATTCCGTAGTAAAATAGGATCGTTCCGTCAGTCCGTCCGTCCCATTCTGTCACAAAATTCTAGTGTCTACAATTTTGAACCGAACTTGATGAAAGTTGATACATATCTCTATATCTATAGGTATATATACTAGCAGTTCGCCCGTATGAAAAAAAATCCTAGAACCCGATTGCAGCGACACCTACCGGGTCCAATTGTGAATCTAAACCATCCAGAGAACCACTCAAACACACACAAAAAAATCGGTCAAGCAATTTTCGAGTTTTTTTAGTTAATAGATACTAATACTCTCAAAACAACCTGAACCCTAGTTATTTTCTATACTTGGCCCGACACGCACTTGGCCGGGTTTTATTATGAAATGTTTGTTATTATTAAACTTAATTCATAAAATAATCTACCTAGATACAAGATTAAAAATAGTTAGGTTGTTACGAGTACCAGATGACGTCCAGAATTAGAACTTAGCTCGACACTTCCTGCTCTAATTTTAAACTTTATTTATATATTACTAGCTTCGCCCGTGGATATTTTAGAACAAAATAAAATATAGCCTATAGCACTCGGGGATAAAGTATTAGTGAAACAATGATCATACTCAAGGATGTAGTTTGAGAGAATATCTAACCTACCAGCTTTTTCCTTTCCCTGACGGATTAGACAGCACACGCTATGAAAACTCGCTGGGGCTGTCCATGTCAAAGGTTTTTTGAAATGATTATGAGGTTTCATTATAGCATTTTTTGATATTTAGTTTTGTTTATGAGATAACTAGCGACCCCGCCCCCGCCCCAGGCTTTGCACGGGTACACCATCGGTTAATAAAAATTGTAATACCCACACAAATACCTATTAGAGATAGATATATGTTACCGTAGACTTTTTTTGTTGATTTCTTTCCTACATAATTTTGTTATATCTCTGACGGATTTGACAGCATACGCCACACATTGGAGCTAACGTTTTCCCCGAGTTGCTTCATTTATACTGTTAATGCTCAGCTCCTAAGCATGATAGGTGCATGTTTATTACTCGTAAACCTTCCAGGTGATTCAACCTATCTAATAGAGAAAACCACAATAAAATTAGTTTAGTAGTTTTTGCGTGAGGCGGTCACAGAATATAATGATAGATGATGAAATATTTTCAAAGGGACCGCATTTCAATATCTTAACTCACTATTGGAAAATTCTTTTTAAGTTTCTCTAGACACTATTTAATATTTCCACATGAATTATTGAGGTGTTTGTGAGATGTACATTTGTTGTATATTGTAAGAAGAAGCTACAATAACAATAGTATTGAATTTTGTATCTCCCTAGTTTTATAAAAATAGATAATCGCCTATATTGTTTTCCTACGTATACGAGGTCATGCCAAATGAAATTAGATATTATGGGGGCATCCATTAATTACGTAAGCAATTTTTCTTCAAATTTAGACTCCCCCCTCCCTCTTGGTGAGATTGAGTGAGATTTAGTGGGAGCCCCCCCCCCTCCTCCCCCCCCCCCCCCCCCCATACGTGAGATTTCTGCAATACAGTTGTTAAAAAACTACATTTATTTTTATAAAGTCGGTATTGTCAAAAATTCTAAATGTTTAATTTTTTTTACTTTTTTTCTAACTCTTAAAATAAATGTTTTTAACCATGAGATGATTCCACGACACGCCTTGGTGGAAAGCGCACGCGCCACGAAGACGTGTTGGGGAATCCAGTTTAATCCCGTCCGTGCTGTGATGGTTGTGATTAGTCAGTGATTAATAGGACATATCGCGGCCGGCGGGAGCATTCTACCTACCGATTATCGGCTTATTGTTACTGTGACGTCTATAATACTTGACATTGGCGGAATCATCAAAACCCTGATGGAGCCATTTTGAAAAAAAAATAGAATAGAATAGAACCATGAGATGTTTGAGAGGGCAAAATGGGACATTTCAAGTGAAGAAAAAAAAATCTACTTACAGCAATGTTGACGTGATATTTTCAATTATACCCCCCTCAGTTTAAGTGAGATATGATGAGTTTTTACTGGACCCCTCCCCCCCCCCCCATTTTGAGCTCACGTAATTAATGGATGTCCCCTATGACAAGTATCGATCTTCTAGAAGTATTCATCCTGACCTCGTATACACTTTTCCATGCTTCTGAACCACTTGGAAAATGCCTCTGGCCACTCTTCTGTAGACACCTCAGAAATCTCAAAATTATAAGCAGCCAGTGCATCTTCTTTGCTTTCGAACTTCATTTCTTTTATTTTTTCTTTGATTTTTGGGAACAGGTAAAAATCACAAGGCGCTAGTCAGGAAAATATGGCGGGTGAGGGAGGATTGACACATATTTTGAGTTAAAAAAATATATGTTCTGGAAGACGTGCGCGGCGCTGCTCTCGTGGTTTCAGAGAAGGTGACGGATTCCTGACTTTGGTCGCTTGTCACACCAAACCGTTCTTTGATCGTCGACCAATTGTTGCTGTGTGCTTTGTGCGCCGACATTTCGTTGGAGTTGGTTCATCTTCAAAGCACCATACAGTCGACTGTCGCTTTGTTTCAGGGTCATAGTTATATAGCCATGTTTCGTCACCTGTCAGTATATCATATACGCTTTTTTTATTGCCGGCGTCGAATTTATCTCTCATAAATAGGCAACAAATCGGTAAGTTTGTGCGACACCAATCTCGAACAACGCTTGCGGAGAGAAAGATGGTCGTGAATGATGGTTTGCCTTGCTGATGATCCAATTCCCAATTCTCGTTCAAGTTCTACATAGGTAATTCGTCGGTTTTCACAAGTTTTTCGACTGATCGAACGTTCAGTAACGTGATCGCGGTTAGCGGCCGACCCGTTTTCGCTTCATCTTCAAAACTTTCCCGTCCTCTTTTAAATTCAGCAAACCAATTAAATACTGTTGCCTCGTGAACAGATACACTCACCAAAAGTAGTAACCAAAAGTTCAAAACATTCTTGTGGCTTTAAACTTTTTTATAGTAGTAATAAATCATAGCACTAAAATCACAACGACTGAGCTCCATTGCTGCGAGCAAACTCCCGCCAACCCCTCCTCAAAATAAAGCTTTTCCTGATTTAAAAAAATAAAATATAATGTTCTATTTTCATATGTATCAGTAAATAATCAGTCTTTATAATGGCGTACGTAATATTTCAGTGTCAAACAAATGAGTAAAAATAGATTTAACTTCTTTTATTCCTTATCCGTCAATCGCTAATTCCCCATATTTTTGGCGTCTTTTAACAGGTGGCGAACTCGAGAAGCCTAGATCCTGTGATTTTTTCACCAAAAACCGGTTAGTGACTCGCGTAGCTTAAATCTAATGAAATCGTGTGAAATCGGATCAGCAATCTTGAAGCTACGATGCTATAAACGGACGCACACACAGACTAAAACATCAATATGGCCCATATTTAACCATTAATTCATCTTACTAAATTTTATTTGTACACACAAATAAAAAACTTAGAAGTGACACATCTAACGACATTAAGTGCAGCAACCACCTGTTCTGTTCATATGGACAACTGGCTACATGTGGACACTGTTACTAGTGTCTCTGGCCACACCGCAAAGTATATAAAGACCGTGAAGGTGTGTGAAATATTAAAAATAACTAAGTATTAAATAAACCAGGTCCGCGTGAAATAGTGGCAAGAATACTAGCTGAATGCTGATTTGTTGAGACAGTCCTCTTGTCACCAATGGAGAGGATCATTTTTAGCATGTAAAGTTACGGATCCCTAAAGTAGAGTAATGCGTGCCCCTTGGTTCAGACAACATAGCTCACATCACCGCAACTGTCTGTATGTGACGAACGGATTTTGTTGCGGATTTCACTAATAGATAGCTTCATTCACAACGAACATTGACTTATCATGTTTAGGAGCTTAGCAGAATCAACTTGGGAGAAAAGTTACCTTTTCATGGAGTATACTCTACTGTCTTAATCTGTCAGAGATATAACAACATTTTATAGGAAATAATTGTGTAAAATAAAAAATAATATAAATAACGTATTATGTAGACAGGTTTTGGTCGCTAGTAAACGGAGATGTGCTACGGTTCATTCTACGACACAATAAAAAAAATGTCGCCATTTCCACTTTTTCCGTTGGCCTTATTATTGTAGGAAAACTGTTTATAAAGGTGAAATAAGTTACTGGTGGATAGCGGATAGCTCAGAAAAATACCGACTAAGTAGGACTTGCACACTCAATAATATGCACTAAGGTCAGACCAAGTTTGACGCCCCTGTATGGCGACTCACACTTGGCTGAATTCTATTATTTGTAGATTTACATTATAGTTATACTAGTTAGACGTTTGTAGGTGTGGGGACTCCCCTTAATTTTTAACTTTATTATTTGTTGTTATAGCGCCTATAGTTACTGCGGCCACTCTGTGAAAATTTCAAGTGTCTTATACCTTTTATGGTTCAAAAGACCTCAACCCTGAGACAGACGGACGGACGGATGAACAGCGCAACCTTAGTAGTAGAATAGGGTTTCCGTTTGCACCCTTTGTGTACAAAACCCTAATTTAGTCAGGTGTAGAGTGAGCGAAACTTATCAGTATTGAAAAATTCCAGCGCAATAAATAGTTATAAACAAATTAATTGTTTATATCCGGCGGATGAGCGGCGATCAGGTAGCAGAGTCGGAGGTTAATACCACCATATACCTACTACATTATGACTTATAAAATTATATTGTATACTAACTGTCCACCCCGAGTTTCGTCCGTGGGGCCTATACTAACTTTCATCTCTTAGGGGGTGGATTGGAAAATAAATAGACTCGCGCGCTAAGGGTTTTTTACCATTTTTACGGTCAGAACTTTAAAAAAGGATTTTCGTTTTGGTTTTCCTGTAAACTTACATTTTAAACTCATTAGTTTCGGAGATAACGGGGGCGGTCAACTTTCGTTTAAACTATGCATTTTAATAGGTAATATAAAAAAAATGTATAACGAGCCCTTTCATTTGGTTTGTCACATAATGCACTTGATATATATTTTTTTTACTTTTTTAATTTATCCCCCTAAATTAACCCTTTAAATCGAAATTACATTATTTACGCTATACATCCGTGATTGGGTCATCAAACTCTATATATGAACCAAATTTCAACTTTTTTAATTTAGCCCTATGGTTTAGCCGTGAAAGCGTAACAGACAGACAGAGTTACTTTCGCATTTATAATATTAGTATGGATAGGTAGGTAGTATGAACTAGTATGGATAAAATTATTGTATATCTATGTATGTATAAAAACAAGTAATAATACGGAACAATAATTGCACAAGCCCAAATTGCACTTGGTTTGTTATTTACATTATTTTTATAGTAAAACATTATATCCAACATAAAAATGTGTTATGAAGTTTGATATTAGTAGCGGTCGGAGAAGAGCAAAGTGTGTAATTCTGACATTACGTAGTTCAATGAGTTCGCCCTCATACATCCAACTACCTGCCATACAACTATACGACATGTGGAATATTGCAATGTGTTTTCCAAAAAACAGTTTTTCCCGTTTTCGTTTATGAACGTTTTCCTCTTCCACATAGGTACTTGAAGAGAAAATAAAATGTAAATATGTATAATGCTACAACGCAATAGTTCATAATTTACGTATACCGTTAGATTCGAGCTAGATGCATCCCAATGTTCCCACACCTAGAGAGACATTCAAATTGATGCAAGGCGTCCCAGTTGACTTAAATAGATTGCGGAATCTGCTTACGAAACTTTCATAAATATCATTTTTAACTGCATTTTTTTTTTCTTCTTCACGGATTGCCTTACAGCCCAGTTACGATCCCAGGGTACCCAGCTGAAAACCAAGTCTCCCTCTTTTAGCCGATGGTATTTGTGAGGCTATACTCCTACAAATACATCATTTATTTGATTTAAAAATTCAAAACATTTCTCTATCAGTAAGTATCACGGATTTAAAATTAGTTTGGCGCGCCTCTCATAAACAAATCCCTGAACCAGAAACCTATCAATTTTAAACTGAAAAATATCGTCATTCACCATACATTTTCCTTCGTTATTTTTTACCTGGCTTTTTATAGATCACAAAAATAAAAGAAACGCTGTTTACATAAAAATAATATTTTAGTTTTCCTGTTAATCTAAAATAAATTTCAATTTTATTATAGTCATTGTCTTCCCGCTTCCGGTCCTGTTATTATAAAACAGAGCGTTATGTAAGTTAAGTATCTAACTTAAATTTATTTAAAGTATTCATATTTATAGCGTTAACCTTTATCTTCCTTGTGTACAAAGATTCAGTAACAAATATTTCTGTTACCAAGATATCATTACAAATATTACTAGGTTTTCAGCACAACCGCATGTATGAAAGGTATGATGAATATAAAAGAAGCGAAAGAGATATTATGTCAGGATCGTAGCAAATGGCATTCGATTGTCTTAGCCTACCCCTCTTGGGATAAAAGACGTGATGATAGATAGATAGATGAATAGAAAAAGTTTTTCAGATTCTATTATAATTTTAAGTAAGTACTAGCAGGTGCCCGCGACTTCGTACACGTTGTATTAGGAATAGTGGCGTAATGTATGTAAAGACTATTTACCCCAAGTAAATTATTGAGTCAGAAGTTCGAAAATGTGTAAATTCGGTACCTACTTATCTTCCCGTTCCCCGTGACAATATTTCTCAATTTAACACCCCGTTGCACCCTCCTTAAGGGTTGTTTTTTCCTACTTTATGTCCTATAACTAAGTTTCAAGTAGATGCGACCAAAACAATAGTTTTCCCCATACAAACTTTGACACCCCGTTGCACCCCTCTTTGAGTTCCTTTATTTATCCTATCTTATCCAATCTTATCCAGTTATCCTACATGTTTTATTATTTGTTTTGAAGAGTATTTGTACCAATTTTCAAGTTGATATACGCAGGGAATGCGATTTTCCATACAAACGTTTACACCCCATTTCACCCCCTTAGGGTTTGATTTTCGAAAAATCCTTTCTTAGTGCACCTCTACACTGCCTAACAATATACTTTCCAATTTTAATATTCATATGAACAGTGGTTTAGGTTGTGCGATGATTGTCAGTCACTTTTATATATATTATAACGTAGTATAAGAAATACATATAAAAAATAGAGTTAGTAATAACTACTTGTTTCATTATGACTTTTTGCTATCTCCAGGCGCCACTCATGACGTCTACAATAATTCACCTGTAGCTTCTGAAATGACTAATAGCACTTTTTCTAGTCGCTATCCAATTTCGGGATGTGACATTTTGCCTATTTTTATGGCGTTTACATTTGATTTATATACTTCCCTAAACTGTTCTAATTTTCTATTTTACTACATTTCTATCTATCTATAACATCACGCCTTTTATTCCAAATGGGGTAGGCAGAGACAATCGAATGTCATTTGCTACGATCCTGATTTACCACTGTCGCATACCTACATTGTGTCATTAGTATTTATCCATTTGATTGAGGCTATCTAAAGATCCGTTGAGTTATTTTGAGATTGTAAGGCAGTTCTTGTACCAATTTGGGGGAGGGGGGAGGGGGGGGTTAAACCTTAGTGTTCGCAGACTAGACAAAACCATAAGCAACAGTTAGTCTAAAAAACTCTAATAATCACCAAGCACCACAAACTGTCGTAGATGATTAATTCTCGTCTAATGGTACATGGCTCAATGCGCAGGAGCCCATTTTTTCTTCAAACTTTTTCAACAAGTTTTTGCTAAATTGGCAGGACGAGGGTTACGGCTTATTACACACACGAGGTGTCGATAACATTACTACGAATTTTACGGTATAACGAATTATTGGAATTTATGTTGGATTCCCAACATATCTTAATTACTTTGACACTTTACAATGATCATCAACTTAATTTGTTTTTTTTTTCAGGTAAGTGTGTCTGTTGTGTTAACAACGCCCTTCTGAAACGTAAGTAAATTACTTAATACTTAAACTTATAACAATATCTGAATTATTGTATTTTTTTTCACAAAAATTTAATGTGTGATAGGTAAAGTAAAGTAAACCAGTCCAACAAAAACAAAAACGGAAACTCTATTACTAAGGGTTTCTTCTCTGTCTCTCCGTCCGTCTGTCACAGAGCTGTATCTTTTGAACTGTAATAGGTATACACTTTATTGTGTGTATTACTATGGCTGCTATAACATCAATTAACTAAAATAAATTACTATACAAGAAACGTGTTTTTTTCGGCGTTTTTTGCTCGATCTTAATAACGGCAATAATGACAATAAATAAAGCTGGCCAAGTGCGAGTCGGACTTATGCAATTTCTTTTACTAAACTATTTAAAAAAATATGCAGTGTTCGCAGTTTTTTTTTCAATACAAGGCTTGTTCTATTCTCACTTACACTAATACATTATATATTGTATATCTTATCATAAAGAAATATAGATGAGTTGGTCATCGTCTTTTACGACATGCTCAATTATATAATTAGAGTGCAGTTTGTCGTAGTTAAGTCTGTGCGAGTTAGGTAGCATTGGACTTGGTGACGACCGACGTTGTTGTCGAGGTGAACTGTGTCAAGGGAACTACCAAGAACTACTCGCCTAACTCCACCTCACCTTACCTCACAGCACCACGGACAAAACTACACTCGCAACAAACAAACAAATTGTTTTTTGTCTTTTAAATTGTATCCATTTTAATTTAATTATCATTGTGAAAGTTTAACTGGAGACAGGAGACCCTGTGGAGTTAGCAAGCATACATAGGACCGCGATGTATTTCGTTTTCGCAAATACGTGTACTGTCTTTGCCGACCCAGCAATTTACTCGGCATTCTAGTATTGGACATTCTCGGACCGGGCTTGTCTGGTCATTGGTGCAAACCCGTATGCTGTATACTAGAGGCATTTCGGAATAAACACGGACTAAAGTAATTGCCAAAAATAAATTATAATAATAAAATAATACATTCAAGCTAACATGGACCCCTACAACAAATCTACCCCTAGAAGTGTAGAGCACTTTGTTCACACTGATCTGTATGGTAAGTTGTCCAATCACCAACATATATACCTAGTAACAATCGGCGCACATGTAACGTTGTAACATGTGAGCGGTGGCCATATCCTGTCCCACATACACTCTCTGGTGCTCGTGTTAAGGTGAACCGGTCAACAACATACAAGTACGAACCATTACTGATCGTGAACACTGTCATATGCACGACTCACTATTGCCAATTACTTCTCTCGTCTTATCCTTGTAGCTTGTTAGTAGGGTCTCCTACATTATCTCTAAAATGTTTTGATATAATTTTAGAATATATAGGTACATAAGATATAAAATTACATTCTATAATTATTCATTTGCTATAATTTTTTTTAAACCTAAAATCGATTTCTGTAATTTTCAAAATCACTATTATCAAAATATATAAAATTAAATTCTATAATTATTCAATTGCTATAATTTTTTTTTACCCTAAAATCGATTTCTGTAATTTTCAAAATCACTATTATCAAAATATATAAAATTACATTCAATAATTATTTATTTGCTATAATTTTTCTTTTGTCTAAAATCGATATCTGTAATTTTCAAAATCACTATTATCAAAATATATAACATTAAATGATCTAATTTATAATTTGCTATAATTTTCGTTTTATCTAAAATTGTTTTCCATAATTTTCAAGATGTCTAAATTATTAAAAAGTACAACATTTAATAATCTAATGATTAATTTGCTATATTTTTTCCAGTTTATTTGCAAAATATTTATTAATATATAAAAATCATCATATCCGTTATCAACAAGTGATGGTTGTTTAGGTATTTATGAGTTTCTGGCGCTTCGCCGTCCGCTGCCGCGGAACGCTCGCTTCGCTCGCTCGTCTCGCGCTCTGTTTTAGCACTATTCGAACCACGCTCGTCGCTTCGCTCCTCGCTAACCTATTTTTATTTACAAATTAGGGGAATAGGAATCGAAAATTACTGCAACAGACATTAACAAAATGTACTGTAAATTTTAATAATAGTACTTATTGAAGTCGATTACATTATAGAAAATTATTTTTTATGATTATATATTTGTAAATGTAAATAGAATGAAGTTATTCGTTTAAAAATATAGTGAGTACACTTATTTTAACAATCCATTAGAGCAAATGATATTATAGATTAATAAATTTATAGAAAATGAATTTATATACTTAGAAAATTATAATAACTGCAATTATAGAAAAGTAACCATTAGTGCAACTGAAATTAGAGATTATAAAAATTATAAGACTTGAGATTATATATTTTCAAAATTATAGTAACAGCAATTATAGAAAAGTAGCCATTAGTGCAATTGAAAATAGACATTATAAAAATTATAGGACTTGAAATTATAGATTTTGAAAATTATGGCAACTGCAATTATAGAAAACAATACGTTATATGAATTAATATTATAGATTTAAAAAAATATATCAAACAAATTTATAGATTTTGAAAATTACAGGATCTAAATTTATAGAAAATGAATATTTATAGCAACTAAAATTATAGCTTCTGAAATTATATATTTTATTTTAGAGCATTTGAGAGGATACCTTGTTAGTAGATAGCCCCCGCAGGCAGGCAGGCAGGGTGCAGGCCCGTCAAGATATATTGTGATTTATTTGATGATTTACCAAAAATCCTCGTGGGGACCACGTGCGCAGATTAGATTAGGCAATAACAATAACAAAATGTAATCATAAATTCATATTTTTATTTATATATAGGTAGTTGATGCTGCTCACGACTTCGCCTTTATTATATTGATAAAACATAATACAACACTACTAATAAATACAATACAATACAATAAATACAATATTTAGAACTAGCAGTTGGCTGCGACTTTATACGCGTTGTATTAATGTTAAATTCCGCAAGAATTGGGCTATCAAATGCAAAAAGATTTTTCAAATTTTAGCTTCTTTATTTAGAGAACTGGCACAAACCTATAATACTGAGTACCAATGACCGCAAGGAGGTATAGCAGAGCAAGCGTTACACGGAAGGTTCTACAAGGCTTCACTTAATCAACCTGTCTAATAGGGAAAATTGCAACAAAATTGGTTTAGTAGTTTTTGCGTGAGGTGGACTTTGTTTTATAATGATGTACCCAGTGATAGTGATTATACCACTTAGCTTAGATAATTAAGATCCAAGATGTAGGAAGCGAGTGTTCCACTTTAGAGTCAGGTATTTTGGCAGCCCGCTCTGTATTGGGCCACATTACGTTCGCAGTTCGCAGATAAATTCGTACAATGTCGTACATTGACCTGTTTTGTGCATTCACTAGTTGTACGTGAGTTGGTTGTGTAACTATACTCGTAGTGACGACTGACGACCTTGCAGGCTCACAGCCCACTACGACACTGTGCTGTGCTGTGCTGTGCTATGCTGTACGGGGTAAATGGTAGCTTGAGATATAATGTTTTTATAAATATGTCATAATTTTTATTTTTCATATTCCCCTTCGCCCGTAGAAACTTTTAAAATGTGAAAATCAATCTGAATAACCCTTTGAGTAGGACCCTAACTTTGTATATGCTTTTCAAATTGATCCAGTAGTTTTGTACATAGTTTATTTCTTAAGAACAAACAAACAATATCACCTCTCTTTCTAATATTAGTATAAAACATATTATTGCACTTTTTTCAGAAAAAGTGTAGCCACTGAATTTTCGTGCCCTACAAAGCACGATGAACGCAAAAATACATACATTGAATAGATAGTTTGTTCATAGATGTTTATAAAAACTTGTATGTATTGTGCGTAATATCTAATTAGGTCAAACCGAGGAAATTATCGCTAAATCGATTATTATCGATTATATATAAAAAGTCGTTGTTATTCTTTAACTAAATGTGTTATACTGTTTTATAATAGCCATCAAAGCGTGCTATCATCTCTGTTCATATTTAAACTTATAATTCACCGTGAGCATTATTGTAATAACATGTGTAGGTACTTCCGTGTATTTTTATATAATTACTAGATCAAGTCATATGTGAACCACAGAACAGAAGAGGAAGATACATTCTTCTTCTTCTTCTTCCTAAGCATGTATCCGTCGACTGCTGGACTTAGTCTCCCTATCCTCCGCACTACTCATCTACCCTCTACACTACTGTAGCCCACTGTTTTTTTCTTTCTTTCACGTCAAAAGAGAGCAGCACTTATTTTACACAGTGATAGCTTGAAGACCGGATAGTGACATTCACATAGGTTTATTTTTATCCCGGAAACATTATAATATTAGTAAAACATTAAAATACGTTCCGCTGGGTACCCTGGAAACGATAACACGGTTTCGGGTCAACCCGTGAAGGAAAAAAATCGTGGTTACCCAATTGTTTTGATCTCCCTCGGTCGTCGTTATAAAAATAAATGAATAAATAAAAAAGTTTTTATTCTACTACATATGTACATTACAATCTAAATTATTTAGTTATTACAATCTAAATGTTACCTAAACTAAATTAGAAACTAATTAAATACATTTTCAGTAAAAGTTGCCTCTTCGGCATAGGCCTCCCCCAACCTTCTCCATTCTTTGGTCATCCAATTTGTTCCAACTCTTTCCATAAAGATATCTCTACATCTTTTACTCTGCCCTCCTGGTTTCCTGTATCCGACGCGTGGTTTCTACTCGGAGAGCGCGCGTTTGTCGTTATGTTACTATGAGAGTGTCAATGTCATCTTTAAAAAAGGTTGAATGTTAAAAATAGCTATGTTAGCTTAGCAATACCTACTTGTATATTTCGTAACTAACAAACACAATATTTTCATATCCATTTATCAATACTGCCAACTCGTATTACGTAAATAAGTAGTTGCTTACATAGACTAAGAAGACAACTGGATAACATTAAAAGACAGATATGTGAACGGTTAACAAAATTTTACTGTGGGAATATAACTTGATTAAAAAGTAATGACATCCGGCGCCGTGGCGTAGCTACTAAGGTGTGAGGGTTAAGGGCTATAAGGGGGGGGGGGGGGGGTTAATATAAAATACCCTGTCACATCACTGTTACTACATATTATAAAACAAAGTCTTTAATAAAAAAATTACTTCTGGAACCCAGAACTACCCTTGTTAGACTGCACTGCTACGCCACTGCACCCCGCACAATTGGCTGCTCCGTTGTCCGTTAGCATCTCCCAGTAGCCTGTCAAGATACAAGTCTATAAACGATTGTAATTGTCAGCCACCTGTACACTGTACGTGTACAACAACCCTCGGGATCTAGTTTGTAGAACAGGTTGAATGATAATTCTGTTACTTTATTTGTAGTAAAGAGCGCCACTTCGAACATACCAGTTAAACTAAACGTTACAATTATGAAGAATTAAACATTGATTAAAAAGGTTTATATGACAGAAGTTAAAGAAAATACTGGCACAGGACGACCTAGGTGTACTTTTATAACAAATCGCCGAACATGTATCAAAGGAATATAAAAGAATAAGCTCTTGGGATTCAAGGCGTTATGATATAGATAGATAAACTTGTTGTCGTGCATCGAGAGGCACTTTAAAAAATAACGGTTTTTTTTATTCTTCACGAGTCCCAGGGTACCCAGTGCAATACAAAGCCTTCATCATTTAGCCAACTCTGTTGAGGTATGTAGGTGGAAAAGCCTCTGTGTACGGTTTGTCGAATAATGTAGATTTTTTATTATAAATACCCATTGGTACATGGTGGAATGTAGGAATCAAACCCGCTACTTTTCAGTTGCGAGCCGACGTCTTACCCACTCGACCACCGACTTGCCACCTGTTCTGTGGACACTCTGACCACACCGCAAGGTATAACAGCCGTGAAGATGTGTTTGTTCTGTTTGTGTTGTTTGTAAAGGAAATGTGTTTAGTTAAATACGTTATTGACCCAAAATCGATTGATTTACCAAATAAACGGAAGTTGTTAACTAAAGTCACGGCTGAACTTATTAAGTTTGTTAGTCGGAGTCGGAACGAGTTATTTGTTAATGTTTGATAACTCGACTGAGACACCGAGCTGGAGGCTGGAGGCTGGAGGGAAACGTACAAAAGATGTTTCTAAGAAAACCTTACTTACATTTTATCTAACTGATTTAAAATTGATTGCTTTACGTGGAAATAAAACCAATATGAGAGGAATTTTATTTTAGACAACCTTTTCGTTAACTTTAATCCCCTATTATGATTTAGTGTTCATACAAAAATCCCATGTCAAAAGCACTATCAGCTTTTCCCGAATTTCTCAATTTTCCGGGCAACTCTTCGAATTTTTCTTTACCTAAAAACCTGATTCGGACTATTACGAACGTTTAAAGAAAATTAACCAAATCGGTCCAGCCGATCTCAAATGATGCGCTTCCCAACGAATAGCATTTAATTTTTATTTATATTTTTGTTCCTTCGATAGTAACTATTACCTACTGGCAGTATGTCTCCTTCTCATGGCTTTCTGTTATCGTTTTATCTCTCCCATACCCGGCGAAGATATTCTTCCAGTCGATGATGATGACCTAAATGCCTCTTTTTATTTAAAACCCCGTTGTTACATGTTGGAGGTTGGGTTGGGATCGATCCCATGTGGTCTAAATCCACACACCGGCTCACCTTTCTCATATTGGTCTCATTTTAAAATTCGGTTGGTAGAAACATAAAGACCTTGTCAACAAACGCAATAAGGCGTCAATTAGGTGTTCGCCCCAGCTTCCTTTTAGGGTTCTGATTAGAGTTGAGCACTGAGCAGTTATGTAAGGCCACCGCGGCACACCGTCCGGGCTGACGACCGAGCGAGGCCGACCTATGTTAATGCTGAGCTCAAGGCGCGAGCTCGCCCCAGATACAACTACCGACAGATTGACAACGGAAAACTGACGATTGACGCACAACTACCTTATTACCTACTGCTCCGCTTGTCTTTTCATTGAACCAATTTTTGTAGGAAGAATTCAGCAGGGCATTTAAATAGATCTGCTTGGCGGGGAAATGGGGGATAAAGATTTCTTTTTTGCCCATCTCCCCGTCAACTCTTGTTGCAAAACAGGTTTTTATACCACGGGTAAGAGATGATACATTGAAGATTTTGACTTGGATCAACCTGCCAATAGGCCTTTGATACACATGTGCAACGGAGCCGATCAGGTCTCTTGTATTACTTCCCGAAGAACATACTATAATATGCAAATTGACCTCGTCAGTTATTTACTTAAAAAATGCATTGAAATCGAAAGCAAACATTCTCGAATTCTTTAACCAAAACATACAAATGTGTATATGTGAACACTTACAGTAATATTGTCGCACTAGCTAGTCTGTCTGTGTGCACCATACCAAGGTCGGTGCAGCGGTCGCGACGCATCTGCGAGCACGCCCGGAACTGGGTCAATGAGACCGCGACACGGCGACACTAGCTATAGCGGGCTGACGAGCGCAGCGGGAAGCGGAGCGTATAAACAAACCTAGCAAATATCTAAATTAGGCGATTTATAGGAATATAATGGAGAGGACTTCCAAACAAATGTTCCAAGTTTTGTTGAAGTATTTGCGAGTTAGTGCAGTTTGTCAGATAATATAGAAATACGTTTTTATTTAAAAATACCTTTGATATAATTGCTTTAAAATATCTAGTAATTGACAATACCCGTCAAGAGGAATTAATAATGTCTATTCTATTGTGGGATGATGAAATGATCAGGAAATGCTGACAGAGGACGACATAGGTGTGTATACTCATATATTTTATTGAACATATAACAAACTGATTGAATGTTAAAAGTACACACAATCGTCTCGTCGAGCATGTATGAAAGGTATGATGAATATAAAAGAAGCGAAAGAGGTATGTCAGGATCGTAGCAAATGGCATTCGATGTCTCTGTCTACCTCTCTCGGGATAAAAGACTTTATGATAGATAGATATATTATTTTATTGAATCTTTCTCTTTTTAGTAAAATTGTATCCTATTTATATGACACTAGCTTCCCGCCCGGGTTCGCATGTGAATGATGTGAACATTTTTCAAATGCGGCATAATAAGTATTTATTCCGCAAGAGATATCCTATATAACAAGTAGTTGAGGTGAAAGATATATATAACTACAATATTGTGTACTTACAATGTTTCAATTGATGTTTAGATCACAAGTAGCACACATCTTGCACCGTACCTACTTGTACACAGAGTATTATCTCTATATTATCTACCATTTATAAACTAGGACAACCTGTCTAGGACAATTGTCAACATGCAACTAGGAATTTATTTTACTGTCTGGTTGTTTGTAATGGCACAATTCACAATAAACAACCGTTGAACATGATCTTACCTAGCCTAGCCAGCACATATCCAGCAATTTACCGATTTTTTAAAGACATTAAACTAGATCCAATAAGCCAAAAATGCGCTGGATCCAGCATATACAATCCCTATCCTGCACACTCCATTAGAATTTAGTAGTTTTTTGTCTTAATCTCTAAATACTAATAGTACGAGATCCGACTACGGGATTACTACGTTCGTTATTTAAACGAAATACAATATTAATAAATAATTATGAATAGTTTCTGCCGGGTTGCCTATCAAAATATGGCCGCAAGCATTTTTATTTTTAATTAATTTGTTAATTAATTACTGTTTTGGAATGGTGCTGTAACCGTCTGATTTTTACTTTTTTAAACGATAGATATGGCCAAGAGTATGCTCCATATAAAAATTCAAGACTGGTCCAAAGTTATGTTCAAATAAAAACTTGGATGGTTTTTTAACATAACTTTGGAACCAGACCACTAACCTGTCTGAAATTGTATACAGAGCATGCTCTTTTGACCATATCTATCGTTCGAAACCATTCTAAAACAGTAATTAATTGATTAATTAATTTTATTTTAATTAAAAAATATTACGGCCATATTTTGATAGGACCCCACAGAAAAATATTCCTCTATTCATAATTATTTATCAAGATTGTGTTTCGTTTAATAACAGATGAACGTAGTAAACATGCAGTCGGATCTTAGACTATAAACGTATGTATATACTTTTACAAACATCGATTGCCTCACTTTAACAACGAAATTAAACGCGACATTATTATTAATTACCACACATACACAGTACAAAGCTTGTATAGCTTTTAAACTATTTTATAGCTATCGCCCACGACTTCGTTTGGTTGACCTACTTAATTTACCACTTAAGTACGATAAGTGGTGCAGTTGCCTTGCTGCATGAAGTGACATGTATTTTACGCAATGGTAAAATTTTCGCTCGAGATAAAAAAAATACTATGTCTTCTCTCTCTGGACTCCATCTATCTCTGTGCAAAAAGAATCACATCCATCCGTTGTTCCGTTTTGGCGTGAAATAAGGACAAACAAACAAACAAACGTCGGTTAAATATAAGTAAGCCTATTACATTGTGCCTACTAACAAACAACAGTAATGTAATTATTAATATTAAATAACGTTAAATACATAATGTCATATTGCAGTCTGAAGATGCAAGATATGAGAGAGATAATTAATGCAATTTATATATAAACAAACACAGAGTTTACCTAGATACGGACCTGACCTACTTCTAGTCACTTCTCATGTATATTTACCTTATATTATATAGGTATATAATTAGACATATATACTTAACACAGTGAAAACCGATTATAACGAAAAACATCTGTAACTTTCTACTCTAATTTATTTATTTTTATTTTGTTTTATTGAAAAAGTTGCTTGGAAAATTCGGGAAAAATTGAATGTTCGTTTTTCTATGGTATTTTTGTATGAATTCAAAACCATTATGGTTAAGAAAAGGAAAGTTAATATGTGCTCGCGGGCGAATATACTTAGATGAGAATTCTGGTTTGGAGAACGAAGGATGAACGATTCATTAAATAGGTTTATATAGCAGAAACGAAAACAAATGATGGCAGAGGATGACCTAGGTGTACTTTCACTGAACATATAAAACAATCGCCGAGCATGTATGAAAGGTATGATGAATATAAAAGAAGCGAATGAGGTATGTCAGGATTGTAGCATATGGCATTCGATTGTCTCTGCCTACCCCTCTTGGGGTATAAGGCATGATGATAGACCCATAGACCTAGTAGTAGTCGCTAGGTTGTATGTTTTCTGATGAAAGCTAAGAGAAAGGATAATATATAGACTAAAGTTACAAGATATTATGTAAAATAATAATTGTGCTTCAAACGACGCGTCGACGGCTACCTTTATGAAATTTAGTCCGGAAAATTCGTTAAATAAATGTATTTTAATACTGTACATATAATCAAGTGAAGAATTAGGTCTCCCGTACCTACAAACCGAAATTTCAACCACTAAATATCTAAGGTATAACTAAATCAATGTACATTTTCAGAAACTGGAAATAAACATCTCTTAGGTTAGTTGTAAGTTTTGTAGTTATTTCATTTTTTATAGTTGTTGTTGTTTTGGCTGTATAGTGTATATCCATAGTTGTTACCTTGCCACATGAGATGCCAAAGAAAAAATTAAATGTCATAGTGTAGACTTTAAAGCATTGTGTGGCGGGTATTTTTAATGAAAAATTTAGTTTGTAGGCAGTTAATAATATTAATGAAACGTTTCTTTGAAGTTTGTTATTTTTGAATGGGATTATAGAAACTAAACTATGTAAGCATAGAATGAAAATTGCGCTGCGTCCCCGCGTGCGAGTAGGTACTTGACAATCATTCATGTATGTAAGTAATTTGTTTCTTAATTAATAATAATATATTGTATAAAATAAAACTGACAAACTTCTTCAAATACCTCAACAAAACCTGGGGGGTAACCCTTGAACTCTTGAAGTAAATTTAAATCCTAATCCTAAAATCCTCAGTTTAATTTCGTTGCAATGGCGATAGTAGCACCAATTTTATTTAAATTTAATTGTGTTAAATAAAATTGTCACTGTTGTCATCATCGCAAAGAAATTAAATTCAGGATTTTAAGATTTAAATTTGAAATGTAAGTCAAGAGTAAGCTAATTAAACATTCGTTAGCTCAAAAACTATTCGGCTAAATGAGGAAACTGTCTTCGTCTGAGTATCCTAAGGCCGGTAATATATAGTATATAGTATATTCCGGCATAATAATATATAATGTTTATGTATTTGTAATAGATGTTAGAAGAGACTATAGGTCCATACGTTACAGTCACCTGTAAATAGGCTGGAGGTGTTCCAGGCGCTCTCCCGGCTAGTCTGTCCCGTCGTCGTCGCCATGGTAACCAGACTCGCGTTTGTGGAATATTCCGAGCAATGATACCAGGCTACACCCGCGTATAAAATATAATCAATACACAATGTAATTTAATGGTTTTTTTTCTGGCACGTGCTTCGGGGGGCACACAGTAAAGACAGCTTCTTCTAAAGATGCTTACGTCTGTTAAAGAAGTGACACAACAGGCTTGCCACCTGTTCTATTTAGTATGGACTGTTACTGGTGGATCTGGCCACACCGCGCGCGCAAGGTAGTTATAAAGCCAGTGTTTACTTCTGGAGCTACGAGTGGCTCTGTTGAGATTAAAAGGACTTTTGTTTTATATAAAATAACGCCCTCGGCTTTGCCCGTGGATGTTTTCGAACAAAATAAAATATAGCCTATGTCACTCAGGGATATCGTAGATTTTTATTTGTGAAATATTTTTTAGAATCGGTTCAGTAGTTTGAGACATCCAAACTTACAAACGTAAAGTTTATAATATTAGTATAGATTGAGTAGTGTCTTTTTATATAATTCGGTATAATTACGCCATCTTCCTCGTTTTGTGTGAGCAGTATTAAAACATATCAACTATGAAAGGTTAGCTAGACATATTAAATATTTATAAGACAGTCTTATTTAGTTCAACCCTCTATATAGCGTAATTATAATTATTTAGGGCATTGATAAATACATACATGACAAGAAAATTGTACAATAACAAAATGTTTCTCAAATAAAACAATATTCTGAATATATATTTACCTAGCTTTCCGCCCGACTTTACCCGTGGTAATTTTTAAAATGTGACAAGAATTTATTCCTAAGGATTTCCTTGATAAAAATTACTCGGCCGTCTAACTATCTCTATGTAAAAAAAATCACGTCGATCCGTTGATCTGTTTTGCGTGAAAGAAGGAGAAACAACATACACACCCACTTTCGCATATAATTAGTTAGGATTTCTAATATAACCCCCTAATAAACGCTGTACAAAGTTATACAATGTAGAAAACAAACCTGAGCGTCATAACCATAGAACGAGAGAAAGCATTATATAAGAAACTTAACGACTTATTTAAATAATTGGCCAAGTTGCGAGTACCTACAACTCGCGCGCTGAGGTTTCCGTACTGTACAGGATTTTCGTTTAGGTTTTCCTGTAAACTATAAGAAAGGCCCTATATTCCCTATTTTTTTCAAAACAACTATAACAAAAGTGTAGTTTTACCCTTTTTTAGGCCTAGCTCTCAAGTGTCTGGAGTGTAACGTGCTATAAGGATGTATGGATTTTATTAAATTGTTCACATTAGACATTTTTGTAAATGATTATCAGAATCTATCGAAAGTTATGAGCCTGCGACATACGGACTAACTTATAACGGCTTCGTTTTAGTTTTCATACGCAACCCTAAAAACAGAAATTGAAATAAACTGCAGGCTGCAGGAGAGTCCGTGGCATGTAATTAGTTTGATAATAATTAAATGACAAAGTAATCAAGTTGCGTGACCAATTTCTATGATCTTTCACGACACTATTAATAGCTTCTCTAAGAAAGATATTCTACAAGTTTTTGTCTCTCCAATTCTGTTTCCCATTCAATTAAGAAGATCAATTTTATTTAGTGCTATAATGATGGGCAATTTGTGTTGTATTGTTATATGATTAAGAAGCTTAAACGTTTAGATATATTTAGCTAGCTTCTGCTCCCAGTTTCACCTGCAAGTAAATAAACCAAAGAAATAAATGGCCCGTTAATTTACTCTCTGGCCCTCTTTGTGTCTCTGTATTGACGTGAATTAAGTACTTTGTAGTACTAATATAATCTGTGATATTTCCTTAGGTAGTGGTATCTCCTTATCAAATTTCATCAAAATCGGCTTAGTAGTTTAGTCGTGAAAGCGAGACAGAGTTACTTTTGTATTTATATCTACTATTAGCTTAGATTAAATATGCTATTAGTGTGGATTGTGAAATATTTTCTTCCAATATCATTGAGGTATTTTGTCCAATGTCTTATCCCCTTACAACACACAGTCACGACCTTTATTCACAATGACACCAGTAACAGCTTCCAAATTTAGAGAATTGCCAAATGAACTGTAATGAGTGTCACTTCGAATCCCAATTACATAATATAACAAATGAAGTAATAGTTCGGGGAACATATAAATGTATAATGATGCCATTTTCCGTGGTTAGGGTTAAAGATAGAATGCCCTAGGCACCCTAGAGCTCGTCTAGGTATCGCGTGCTGTGAGCTCACGGTCACTTGGTGACCGCCCCTCAACTTGCGAGCCGCATTTATATACAAAACTTACTATTTTGTTATATTACTCTGACTTCGCCCGTGGACGGTGGACTTGATGTCACTGCTCACCCATTAACACATGGGGAATACATTTTTTTTATTTATCTACGAAACCCTAAATGAATCAAAAATCAGATTCTCAGTCCAAGTACTCATTAAGCCGTTTTAGTGCCATTTCTCTTCCTCAATTGTATTTATTTGTATATTTATTATATAGATAGATAGATCAAGTTTATAAACCTTAATACCTTAAATGAAATAGTACCCAGTACCACCATCTTGTGTTGATATTTGTATAGAGAGATCACGGAGCCTTCTGTATAAATAAATTGTTTTATTTTTCTTTATGGTGCTTCTTTTTGTGCCCCCGCCAAGTCGAGCAAAGGCACATCCTTAGTAGGTATATATTTTACAGGAAGCATCTCTTTTTACGGGCTAACGCGAGGCTTGGCATTATTTTTACATTTATGTTTTTTGTTTTTGATGAGATAACTTTTATGTATTATTGAAACAAGTAGCGTGGCCGCGGTAGCGTGGTCGAGTGGGTAAAACGTCGGCTTACAACTGAGAAGTCGCGGGTTCGATCCCCACATCCGACCATGTACCAATGGGTTTTTTTGTGATACAAAAATATATGTACATTATCCGACAAACCGTACAAAGAGGCTTTTCCATCTTACATACCTCAACAGAGCTGGCCACTCGTTATAGCCTCGTTATAGGTATAGCCTCAAAAATGTTCGCTAAGTGAACTTTGTCTTTCGCTGGGTACCCTGGGACCGGCAACGGTTCCCGGGAGCTGTAAGGCAACCCGTGAGGCGTGAAGATATTTTTTTGAAACAAGTAAATTAGCTAACAATAGTTAGTTGAAGGTGAACTGTATAAAAGTTTCTGTGTAAATGCGTCTTGAGCTCTATTTTGTCGGAACAGAATAACCACAGATCGCGTGCAGTGTCGGCCTAGTTACAGGTCGCAGGTTCGACATCCGGCCCTCGCCACTCGTCACTCGTCACTCGACGATTATTACCAACTATTACACTCGACTTTGTCAACTCATTGAACACTGTGCTGAACAGTCCAGTCTTACCAGGAAAGCATTCTTACGATTTTGTATACGAGTGCTTTTTTAAAACAGAGTCTTTCTTTTATCTGGGCCTCTATGGTAGCCTCTTTTTCTAGGTAGGTACATACTTTCTTTGTGGACTTCAGCTTCTTTTGTCGGAAACTAAATGGTGTTAGTCTGTCTGTCTGTGTCAAGTGAGTCAAGTGACGTATGCTGTCTAATCCGTCAGAGATATAACAAAATTATTATAGCAATAGCAAAAAAATTACAGCCTGTAAAGGGAGTCGCAGTATAAAAAAGATTGGGAACCTCTGGTATAACTAGTATAACTATAATGCATACTCTTAAATAATACAGCAAATTCCAACTGTTGACATTTATGGATACAGCTCCCCACTCCTTTCAGTCGTAGCGTGACAATATTGACAGCCGCGTAGCAACATTATTAACTCTTTTATAAGACAGATAATTGTCTCGAGCTTCATGGACCATGAATTTGTTGAAAGCGAGCCGAGAGTCGAGACCTAACGTTGAGGTCACAACGAGGACGGACAACGACCCAGCCGGGACCTCTGGAACAATCGATCATTGTAAACTCTACCTGCTCTGTCGACACTAAATTCACTGAAATATTGTAGAGGACGTAACTCGCTTTACATAATATAAACCGATCATTCGTATAATACTTAGTTGTGTGTTGGGTCAAAACAGAGCGTGGACGTGGTTCTTGCACAGAGATAGTTCGAGGGTCGGAAATTCACAGGCGAAAGCTAATGCGTAATATATGTTTACGCCTTAATTCTAATCGGGTAGACAGAGTTGAAACTAAAATTTTAATTGCTACATCTCTTTCGCCTCATTTTTTTTCATAGATTTGATTTTCTAGTTTCTCTAATGTTCTAAATTCCCGATATTTCAAGACTCAAAATTTGTCAAACCATGCCAATATGGACCGTTTTTGTATAGCTGCCTATTCCTCTTGGAATAAAGGGCATGATGATAGATAGAGATATTGCTTAGTATGCTGCCACAAGTATAGAGTTCTCGCTACGCGTGCACGACCTATACCAATAAATTAATCTGTACCAAATCCGTAACAATGACTATCAAACATTCAAATTTTTGATTGCCTGGCAGGAATACGATATTTTCCATGAATAAAGTAGCTTACAATTCTGCTGCCCTACAGCTATCTCTGTGCAAAAAAATCCCGTTCATCGGTTTTGTTGTGAAAGAGGAACATACAAAGACAATTTCTCGTTTGTAATAATAGTTAGCATATTAAAAGTAACAACAAAATATACATTATCTAACAATATTATAAAAGTTTAAATTAGGTTTCCTTGTTTCCGAATTTTCCTATTTCCTAAAAACCTTATTCAGACTTATGAACATTTAAAAAAATTAGACAAATCGGTCTAGTCGTTTTCAATTTAAGTCATAGACTTACCATAATGAACGGCATTTAATTTGTATATAGATAGAGAAGTAGCAATAAGCGTATTTACAATTTAAATTACGTATTGTGTAGTTATATAAATATTTAAAAAAAAAGTGTACCGACTTCAAAAATTGTGCATTGAAAAGTAAGAAATAATTAATATTTCGTCGTAAAATTTGAAAACGGTTGGTACCATTTTTATCATATAAATATAAAATATCTTGACGATATAATGATAAATCGGTCCATTATCGAGATATTAAGAAAAGTTGCCTTATAAAGTCTTGAGAACCTTCTCCTTCTTTTTTTTTCGAAGTCGGTTAAAATAGTTTTAAACCTATATTGTACCCGTGTGAAGCCGGGAGCGGGTCTCTAGTTCAGGTACTTGAGAGAAGTATATAAATAAGCGAGTCCCAGACTACGACGCGCGTGTCCCGGCAGTGTCGACGCCCGCCCTAGGAAGGACGCGACGTCCGCCCTTGTAGCAGCCTGCCGAGTGCCGTCTAAACCTTATTGGGTATTACCCTACTTTACTTGCAGCTTTTATACGACTTTTATATTTCTACTAAGGGATGATGCTTATAGAGATTTTCTTAGGGTTTCTTTAGGCGCCATGTCCATCTGTATGTCAAAGGTATATTAAGTTATAACTCAGATATCTTTCCATCGATTTATTGAAAATTACGATAATTCTCAGAATTACATTTGTAACCTGCCATTAATTTTTCTTCTTAAAAAGCAGCCTATGTCACGGTACTGCACGGTACGAGCCCATAAAGAAACTTTATATATGTTATAGAAGTTTCTAACAACATTTTAATCTACGTAAATATTTCAGGACATATAACTATTTATCACATAAAGCTTACTTCTTATTTTACTATATTACTATATTGTGACCTCAGTATACAGAACAAACTTGACCACTGAATACTATAAAAGCGTCATTTGTATAAAATATACGCTATGTTCCACACCCGACATACTTCTTGCCACGTTTTACCAAGTTTTGGTTAATTTCTCTATTCTATATTCTTATATTGTATTTTTATCTAGAAATACAACAACCGGGTACTCTATTTTAGTGTACTATTTATAGCCTCAGCTTAAAGAATGTATGCTTGGATTATTGTGTACTCTAAGATTGTATGTGTACTGTCAGACAAACAGTAACGACAAGTTCGTCACATATATAAATCTGTTTACCGATACTAGCAGTATTATTTAAAGGAATCCTCCCAGACAGGTAAGAGGTCGTCGTCCGCCCTAGGAAGGACGATCCGCCCGCCCTTGCACCAACCAAACTCTAACGTCTGTCTACGATTACCTACTCCGTTACATCTTCTACTTGTGCGATTTTACAATATAGATATAATAAGTTGAAAACAGGCTTGTTACTGCTTAATTATTAAAGACTAGCGATCCGCCCGGAAATGTATGGTTCGTGCTCCACTCCTTTGGGTCGTAGCATGATGTTATACGGCCTATAACGTTCTTCAACAAATAGGATTTTAACGCAACAAGAATTTTTCAAATCGAAGTCGTAGTTCTTGAGATTAGTTTCAAACATATAATTAGTATGCTTAGTTATAATCTTTAACACGTTTAGACAGCATATTGACAATTTTTCATGTGACAATTTTTTTCCCCCGATTTCATACACAAATGATATAATTTGACAACTTCTATAAGTAACAGGGGCCATTCTTCCTAGTATCTAATGGTGTAAATTGGAACAAAATCGGCTTAGTAGTTTCGTGTAGCTTACTGACAGACAGACAAAGCGTGGGATTTTTTTATTATTGTAGGATTTAAATTTGCTATATTTCCATGGTACAATATATCAGCTCCACCTTTTATGAGGGGATGATATAATTCCAAAGTATCAATAATTTTGTCTCCTAACGAATCCAGAGAAATAATCTCAAAGTGTCGTATCCAAAATATATTAGTACCTTGGGCATCTAAAAATTGTACGCAATTTGTAAGGGGAAGGTCTCAACCTTGAACCTACTGAACTTGGTCTCGTTACCGGGTCACCGCGACCTCCGCGGGAACGTGGCGGGAACACCAATAACTTATTTACTGAGCCTGCTTCATGTCTCTACTATTTACACCATTCATTCAGCCTATTCTTTGAAAATATACATGATTTCTTTGATGTAAACATACGTACATATAGTCCCCGGATTATATAACATGACCTAAAATGGCAGTTTTAGAATTGTGATATTTACACTTACAGATGTGTTAATTAATAAAAAAATTACATTGTTATGTATCCTTATAGTTATACAATTCCAGAATATAAAGGTAAAGTAGAAATTAATAGCAACTGGAAAATAAAAAAAAAATGTGAGCATAAAATAGGTCAAGTTATAATCAGCGACTTATACATAAAAGGTCACGCCTGTTTCCCAGAGGGGTAGGCAGAGACCATGTATTTCCGCTACGATCCTGACATATCTTATCATATTCTTCATGCATGTTTGTCGGTTTAGGGTACTTCTGACCTGACCTTTCTCGATGATGCTTTCTATTTGATGTGTAAACAATACCTACCTTTTTTTCATGTGGTCCCCGTGGTACAACCACTTGGTACAACTGGTTGTACCACAAGGATATTTTCTCCTAATGAGCTAACCGTTGGGTAGAACAACTAAAACATTTCCTGTGGTACAACCAGGATATGCTAGTACTGCAAATAGATAAACTGTTTTCAATATTAATGGATGGACTTCCTGATTATAAAACTTGCAAGTTGCATATAAATGAACATTTGCGAGCAAAGAGTTTTATTGTTTTATTACTATTTTTAACCGACTTCAATAAAGGAGGAGGTTCTCAATTCGGCTGTGTTTTTTTTTGTATGTTTGTTACACGATCATTCCGCCAATTATGAATTGATTTTGACGATTCTTTTTTTGGTTGGTAGGTCATACTTCAGAGGTGGTCTCATATAAATTTTATTGGAATTGATTCAGCAGTTGAGAACATCAACAAAATCAATTACTTCAAAGCAATTAAAATATTATTTTTGAGTTTACTGGACCTGCCATTTAAAACTAAATTACTATCACTGAAGTAGCTACACCAAACTAAACTAAAATCATATCAAAATAACTGTTTTGGTCGATACGAACAGAATGTAAATTCAATACACTTTGTTAGACACGATTGTTGAGAATCTTACAGTTTCTCCTTATTTGTCACAATTACTTTTATTTCCAAGAGTAGGTTTCCGCCTCAGCTTTGTCCGTGTAAATTTTTGATTGGATGACATTTATGGTTACTGCTACGCTCCTGTGCGTCATATCGTGATGTTACATAGCCTATTTTTCACATCGGACTGGTACTTCCTGCCTGCGTGTTCAAACATGCAAACACTGCTTACGTTGACAGGTTTATTAATTGTTAGTGTATGTACCAGGTTTGAATCCCAGATTAGGCAATATGCTCGGTCCTTTGTAAGGCTTGCATGGGGAGGTCCAACACGTAGAGGCCCTTCAGAGTGTTTAATCTAAAGTGTTGTGGCTATCACTCGTCGGGACCTATCTCTGAATGCATTACAGATTATTATTATGGCATAATCCAACAAACCACACTTAGAGGCTTTACCATCTAAATATACCTCAACAGAACTAGCCACTCGTTAGATATAACCTCACAAATACCATCTGATAAAAAATGTAGACTTATGGTCTTCCGCTGGGTACCCTGGGACCGATGACATGGTTGCGGGAGCTGTAAGGCACAGGTGAAAATAGATGAGATATCAGTTAGACAAAGTTATATATAAGCTAGTATATAACTGTAACATCTGGTATTTGCTAACAACCCTTTTAGTCTAGATACAATTAATTAACGAAGGAAAGGAATCCTTGGCAGCCAGTAAATATTCTGACAAAGGACGTTTGAACTCAATTTTTAGTCATTATAAAGGGTAAAGAATGTTTCTTCAGATATCGTTTCAACTAGAAAATGTACACATACATACCTTCACGACAGGTGGCAAGCCTATTGCTGCACCTAATGGAGCTAGATGTGTCACTTCTTTAACAGACATAGATATCTGTTAGATAGAAGAAGTGCGGACTTTACGTGCCCTCCGAAGCACGAGTAGGTATTGTTGTGACATTACATAAAAGAAATCGTCTGTCTGTCTCAATATGAACATGAACGGATATTGTATATCGTAATTACCCACGCCGTAAAATATAAAAGATGTTGTGTTTGTGTTATTGATGTGAAACATATCCATTGGCGCGCTTTGGGGATAAAACCGACTCGTATATCGTGACGGAAAATTGCGTCATGACCCCTCTCCCCCGCCGCTCTCTACTCGGCCTCTCCGCCGCCGCTACCTACTCCCTTGTATGTGATTGGCGCGTATACTATATACTTAGTTGCTTCGCCGTATGTACCTACTGCGTGCGCCTCTATTCGACTACAGTATACTTGATGCGTCAATTTTGATGTTTCACATCTGCCGGGCGTCCCGTGACGGCCACCTACTTTTAATTAAATTAGCTAATTATTTATTATTGTTACTCGTTTTCATATTATTTTACATAGTTCATCACAAAATAATATCGAGACAGTCTGATACAATATAATATTAGGTACAGTTTCTACTGGAGCTCCGTCCCACAGTCCGCAGCCGCCAGCCCACAGCCCGCTCCAGATCAACGGCCAGGACCCATAAATACATGAGTCACCTTGTCCCAAAACATCCGTAGCCGTCCTCTACGCCGTAGCTCGCACAGGGTCTACGAACGTCTACGAACGACCCCCGCCGGGTGCTGACCTCAGATAGGCGACCTTCCCCGGACGACCTCTACCTTGCATCAGATCACAACATTTCGTTATGTATTCTTACAGGCTCTTTCATACAGTACTTTCTTTATGTAAATTACTTTATATATTGTTGGAAACTTATTAACATTGTTAATTTGACAAAATTACAAAATATACGTGTTACTCTGTTATTTAATCGTAATATATTTTTTATTTATTTGGATTTAAAACGAGTTGCCTAAAGTTGTATTTATGGCTATGTATCTTGAAAAATAATAGAAATAAAAATTAAATGATGTTCGTTGATAAGCGCTTCACTTGAGAACAGCTGGACTGATTTGGTTAATTTTGTTTAAATGTTCGTAATACCGAATCAGGCTTTCGAGGAAAGAACAGTTTGAAAAGTTGAATATTCGGGGAAAACTGAAATTGCTTTTTCTATGTGATTTTTGTATAAACTCAAGACCTTGCATAGACAGTGAAGCCGGAGCTGAAAGCTAGCAAGTGTTATATTATGTAATAGCGTTACTTGTCTACATAAGAAGAGGTAAACTAATTTATTTAAACACTGTCATTCCGCCCCCGGCTTCGCCCGTGAATATTTTGGAACAAAATAAAATATAGCCTATAGTAATCAGGGATATCGTAGCTTTCTATTAGTGAAATATTTTTTAGAATCGGATCTATAATAGTATTATAGATATTTAAACATAACATAAAGAAGTAATTAAATTATATACGAATATACAGTCACCGAGATAGATTGACTTGAGGTGAGGTTTGAACCCGGGACTTACAGTATCAAATCTAAGAAACAACGAAATGTGTACCTACTATTATATATTCTGTACCTACATTCCTAATACTTCCAAGTACCATTATATATTACCAGTATTACTATTGATATACCTACGTTCTATACTATTATCTTATACTACATTTCCGCCCCGGTTTGCTTTCAAATGTGACATAACAATTTCCGGGATAAAAACTAGCCTACAATATGTCACGTAGAGAGTTGAATATAATAAGTTAAATCCGAGCTACCTGATATTGATATATTTTCCAATTTCATTTATAATTTCAAAATGTAAAACCTCTCCTTTGATCTCTCTATTGATCTCACATACATTGTTATTACTTATCGTTAATTAGGTATTTAATAATGTTTTATAATTTTAATAAGGGAATGTTGTGTACATCTGTAACTGGTACTATATTAATGTGTATTTATTGTTTTGATGTTCCTTTTTTTCTCTCTTTATTCAGCCATGTTACGTTCCATGGCACCCAGCGGAAAACCAAGTTTCCCTCGTTTCATCATCATCATCAACCTTTTAAGATTCACTGCTGGATTATGGTCTTCCTCTAGCGCACCATTTTAGTGGTGCTCATTAAGAGGAATTGCCATAGTCACCACGCTTGGCAGGCGGGTTGGTGACCGGACGCCGGTGCCCTCCGAAGCACGAGGAGTCGATTTAAGCACATATTCATAAAGAAAATTAATGCTTAGCATTTTGGCAGCGAGTAGGAATCGAACCCGGGACCTCCGGTTTCAAGTCCACCGTCCTACCAATTAGGCTATCGACTACCTCCCTCGTTTACCCGATGGTATTTATGAGGCTATACCTAACGAGTGGCTAGTTCTGTTGAGATATATTTTAGATGGAAAAGCCTTTGTCGGATTATGTACTAAGTGTTTTTATTGAAAAACACATTGGTACATGGCCGGGATCCGGTATCAAACTCGTGGTCTGCCTTGTTAATACCACACGTCTTGACCACTTGGCCACCGACGCACCTTATTTGTTTCTTAATTATAAATAAATTCAGTTGGTCTATTTGAACGTGAAGGAAGGACAAACTATCACACATTCACATTTACTTCTATTAGTACCTACTTAGTAATAATAACTTCAAAATCCTGAGTCCCGGGTTCCAATCCCAGTTTAGTTAAATATCACTTTGCTTTCCAACTATTTAAGCTTGTACCTAAGTCTCTATTAGTTTATAATTAGGGTTAGAATATCTATATAGTACCTAACCACACGGTTGTTACATGTTGTCACGATATATTCATTAATGCTACAATATTTCCTAAAGACATGCTACGGGCTACGGACTACGGACTTCTCTTCTAAATAATAAAAAATAATATTTTTTACATAACATAATTTAACTTTTACTTGTGTATTTACTAAGTACATGGCCCGTCCCCGGCTTCGCTCCGGGAAATAAATTATTTAAAACAATTTAATTTAAATATCGTCCACAATACGTAAATATTCACTTACCTATTACTAAGTTATTAGAGATAAACATATATACTACCGCGGACTTTTTTGTAGATCATTTTACTATATGTCTGAAGGGTTAGACAGCATACTTATTGATACACCACAAAAACGCACTGGAGCTTACTTTTTCCCCGACTAGATTCACTAATACTGTGAATGCTCAGCTCGTAAACATGATAGGTCCATGTTTAATACTCACAAACCTTCCCGGGGAATCAACCTATTATGAAAACCGCAACTAAACCGTTTAGTAGTTTTTGTGTGTAAAGGGCACAAACAGACAGACGTGATTGGGTAACTTAACAAATCGGTTATTTAATTTATTACACTACGGTCTATGAGTCTACATGCTAATTTCTAGAAACAGCCTAATTGCTCAACACAAAATTAGCTAATTACGTAGTAAAGCTAACAATCCTGCAGATGTCGTAGTTTGAAGGTTCTAGGCGGGCGGGACATTGTACAGGGCGGGCGGCGGTGGCGGCGGCGGCGGCGGCGGCGGCTGGTCGGTGCAACGAACGGTCGCATCAAGGGCGAATATCGTACTAGTACATTAAGTGCAACTTGACACGTCATCATCATATTCAAGAAAATTAAGAGTTTTCTGCTATTATCTATCTATCTATCCATCATCACACCTTTTATCCAAGAGGGGTAAGCAGAGACAATCGCATGTTATTTTTGGCTATTATACGGAGGGAACAGGCATGTATGTGCCAAATAAAGCAATAAAGTTTTTCTGTCGTCTAGTCTCAGATATATAATATAGCTCTCCGCCCCCGGCTTCGCCCGTGGATATTTTCGAACAAAGTAAAATATAGCCTATGTCACTCAGGGATATCGTAGCTTTCTATTGGTAAAAAAATTTCAAAATCAGTTCATTAGATCCAGAGATTACCCCCTACAACCTCACAAACTTTACCTCTTTATAATATTAGTATAGATATAAACTGATTTACGAGGAAGGTTTACGAGTATTAAACATGGACCTATCATGTTTAGGAGCTGAGCATTAACAGCATAAGTGAATCAAGCCGGGGAAAAGTTAGCCTCAGCGTGTTTTCATGGCGTATGCTGTCTAATTAGTCAGAGATATAACAAAATGATATAAGAAATAATTATGCAGGTACAATAAAATGATCTACAAAAAGTCCGAGGTCGCATATTATTATGTATCTCTAACCGATATTATTGCCTGTTGAAGCCTGAAGGCATATCCATAAATACCTTTCAAGGATGTAGGCCCGGGGACGCGGGAGGGAGAATCTAGTCCTTCCGGGAATACGGCCACTGAAAATTATACTGAAAATATTTTACAGGGTCCGGACCGTTCGTTTGGAAACAGCTAATTTAGGCACAAGGGGTACTTTTATTATTTAATGAAGCGACCAAATTATATACCGCCTATACTGGGCATATTCCAGTATTTTTTGTGGCTGTTATTATAAGGAAACCGCTTGTAAATAATATAATGTGATATTCAAACGGTTTACGTAAAAAGTAAATTAGAACCAAACTTTCAGTATTATTACAGCGATATTGTAACAACCCTGTTGAGCTACGACTCTCACACTGTGAAGTGTAAGTGTGTGTGTTGTGTGTGTGTACATAATCACGGCACACACCCACAAGCTCGTCTAGACAACTTGTTAAAATGCGCGTTTTCCGGGACTCGACATTCGCCAGTAGGATAGGTCACGGACAGCTCCGTCCTGCTCGCTCCTATAAACTTCTCTCGCTCTCGCACTCAACACAAACACGTCTTCTTATACATTAGAAATTCAACCTTAAGTCTAAGCAATAAGACGTTATTAAATTTTGAACGATTCCAGCTTTGAAAGCGAAAGTGTTTTGAAATTGAAACGTTCTAAGTTATAAAATCTAAGCAATGAACAATGAACTCTAACTCCTAGAATTAGAGTTAAGTTTCAAATTAACCAGTAAGTCCAGGTCCGCAAGCAGTTGCCAGGCCGCGTCGTCCTTGGCAGGTCGGGACGAATTAGTAGAAGATATAATTTATGTATGTAAATGTACATACACACATACATACAAATTACACCATGTATGGGAGACGCGGTATAAAGGAGGCACAGCCTGGTTCTCCTTTGAGAGCGGTTATTACTTGCGGCTTCGACTCCGAAAGCTCTCTTTGGCTTTATACTCTGTGTGAATTATTAAAACTAAGATTAGCTCCATCTGTGGTATATTTCGATAGAGACCAAACTGTATCACTTCTTTCTTATGTAGGTATACTAGAATGAGTAAACACGTACGAAGATCATCGCGGTAAGAAGGGTTATTTCCGTTTGGTAAAAGCCACGTATATTTTTTTAAAATATGTCAAGTTGCGAGTACTACTCGGGCACAGAGGGTTCCCGTTCAATCCATTGAATCCGAGGTTCTCTTAAATCGTAGGAACCTCTATAGCATAGATTTAGATAGCTATACAGAAATAATTCCCCACATAATGGAGTATGGTAAAAGCTATATTTATATAAAACACAAAAAATATTTCTACCTATATTCGTTATGGACTTTGAAACAATACTATTGTACAACCGATGTGCCCCGAACCGGTTTCAATGTTCAACCTCATCACAGGATTTTTCAAATCCAACTGGCAGTTCCAGAGATTAGCGCATTTAAACAAACAAACAAACAAACTCTTCAGCTTTATTATTAGTATAGAAGTGCCTTACAGTTGCACCCGCGGTAATGGTTACTGCTCCGTTCCTATGGGTCCTAGCGTGATGTTATATAGCCTATAACCTTCATCAAGACTCAAGATTGTATCATGAAAAATTATAATTCCTTGCTACTTATACCATAATGGAACCCTAAAAATACTTGTTGATATGCGTAAATAATGTATAGGTACATTTTGTGTATCCAAACGAAACCAACCCTCTATAACAAGTGTACACTGTACATAGAGTCTCTACCTTCCGAGACATTCCGCCCTACCGGTCGCGGGCCGCCCCGTCTGAAGGTCGTTAGGGAGGACGTTCACCCCCTGTCTACACACACACACACACACACTTGGGCCGGGGGTGGTTGTGTGCACGAACACTAGGGGTGTGTCTGTGGAGTGTGGACCGCCCTGTATTTATTTGTTGTTCTCCTTTGTGTTTTTTTAATTCTATTCTTTTTTTGTTTAGGGCTTATACAATGTCTCAATTCTGAAAAGTGTTAATTTGTTTTATTTGTCTAATAGAACATTATATTGAATAGAACTATTTGACCGATTTAATCTATTTCTTCTTAATATTTACAATATTGTAGGTATTACAAATATTTTTATGCCAACTTCTTAGAATACAGAACAAGTTTATTCTGTATTTCGACCCAACTTTAACTCATTATTATTTATTAACATTATTAATGTCAACATTACCAGTAATAAAATAAAAATTAAATACCTACAAAAAAGCTATTACTAATGGTCTTGACGACACAAAGTAGTTTGTGCTTTAATTAGTTTATTTTGATTTCGTTTTTATTTTTTAAAATTAAGAAAAATGTCTGAAGTGACAAGTAAGGTGTAAACAGGATTATTGTTTATAAATACAAGAAACTAGTCGAAAATATCCCAATTATTGTTCTTTACCAACCCACAAATGGTATAGTACCAACTTGCCAAGATAGCTGACCGCATTTACGCTTAGTTAGTTACATGGGGGGCAACTACAGTAGCTGCCCCCCTTCCTGGATATTCTCTTCCTCCCTCCTGAATCTTTGAGTAAAACCAAAAATTATGTTTTAAAATGTCAAAGAAATATATAAAGTGAAACACATCTTCACGGTCTTACACCGTGCGGTGTGACCAGAGACAGTAAACACCAGTAACAAACAGTACGTGTTCACTTGACGCCAGTTGTTCATATTTTGTCTTATATTACACATTTATAAAATTTGTATTTATTTATATTTTATTATTTAAACTTAGGTACCTACCTATATCATAATTCTTGACCCCACTAAACAAAAATTCTGTGTACGGCAATGGTCAGTTAATAGTCGACTTAAATCTTGCATGGACTCCATTTTTGGGACTTAAAAAGACACAAAGTATATTTTATAATAACAATTGTATGACGAAACAGCAGGGGATCAAATATTCACCACATTTGTATGAAGACTAAGGGCGGTAGAGTCAAACCTGTTTAATCTAAGCTGTGGTTTTCTTTAATATAATAATATCTCTTATATCTTTTCTTTACCATATGGTAATGAGCTAAGTAGGTTAGTCCAAAACTTACTTAATCCTGCATCAACACAACACCTTACGCCACTGTACACTGTACACACAATGCCACTCCGCAAAATCTGCAATTTGCTCGAGAGATTACATAAATAAAACTTCCGTGTTCCCGCGACCTGACGACCTGGACCTGGCAACAGTGGCAACCTTACTACCTTGACGACGGTTGACAGGTGACAGTGTTGACAGTTGACACCCTCGAGAGCGTCAATATCCGTTGACAGTTTCGTGAAAATATCGAATATGCATCTGTATTTCATTTTTACTTTTGACAGTAAACACGGAACAACACTTTACTGTAACAAGTAGAGCCGTAGGTAGATATTAACAATGTTGTAATTGAGGCAGGAGACAGAAGTGTTCAGTTTCCCTTTTAATTTGTTAACTATTTATAAGTGAGGAAACTATCGTAGTTATCGGGTTATCCCCACATTGTCAGAACATCTCATAGGCAAAAGTCGGAAAAATGTCAAACTTTCGACGGTTCGTTTCAAAAAGTTATAGATGTATTTGGCTCCAAAAAAATATATAATTTATCTCAATAATTAATCTCTTCAATATACTAATTACCACAATAATTGAACTTTTAATTTTCGAAAAAAACCCTCCTTTTTGGGTCTTAAATCAACACAAGCCAATGTACTAAAAATCAGCGTATACTTACTCCTGGTTTCGCCTGCTTAGTGCTTACGTCCTTTTGTAACTGATCTTTATGGCACTAAGTTGCTTTAGGCACAAAATAAATACAGCTTGAAGCAGTATCGTAGGATTATTCGCTGCCCTTATAGTTTCGTCAACTGACGCGTCAATGAAGGTTCTATTTAAATCGGTTCAGTGATGTACACGATTCAATATATTTTAAAATTCGGCTTTTTGTAAAGTTATTTGCAAAATCTTTTTCAAAATTGTCACATAATTTTAGAAGTTGTTTGCTCCCACCTAGTTTAAAATTGTGAAAACTTGAAAAATTTCGACCCCAGTAACTGGTACCTATACAGTAACAGTTAACAAGTATGAAAAATATATCCCTTACCTTTTAAGGGGTGACTAGCGACCCCGCCCCTTGCTTCGCACCGGTACAATATGGGTTGACAACAATGTGAATACCTACCTAAATACGCTTATAACTACTTATCTATTATACATAGACGTATGCTACCGCGGATTTTTTTGTAGATCATTTTATTCTACACAATAATTTCCAACATGATTTTGTTGTCTCTGAAGACAACTCGCTGGGACTAACTTTTTTACCGGTATGATTGATGTTGTTAATTTTCAGCTCCTAGTCAGTCACGCCAGACAGACAGACGCAGCCATTATTTTGAAATGTTTCTCGTATTCCAACAGTTTACGAGAGCTATAGTTCCGATAGCTTCTCCGCTCCCAAACATTTAATTTAACCGGTATAGAAGGGCAGTCGGTAATCGTGACTCTACATTTATGAATACCTAGGTACGAAGCGGTCTAGATATCTAGAATCGTGCACAAATAGAACCCAAACCCATAGCTTCCATGTTAAGCAGTAATTCAGTAAGCGCACTCTCCCACAATAACCCACAATCAAAGTTTCCATCACTTTTCCCTGTCTTATGACGTTCGTTTTTAGATTGAGAATGCAAGATATTGCAATATATCTATCTTGTTCGCACTTACCTTTGTTGCATAGTGTTGTCTCTGTTGCACAGTTATGCAGTTTTCACTAGCTGACACGCTATATACAGTGTCGTTCGGAAATCACTACTTTATTATTATTATTATAAAACAAAGTTCCCACCGCGTCTGTCCGTCTGTCTGTCTGTCTTTTTACGCAAAAGCTACTAAACTGATTTTGTTGCTGTTTTTACAATTAGATAGGTTAATTTACGAGGAAGGTTTACGAGCATTAAACATGGACCTATCATGTTTAGGAGCTGAGCATTAACAATATTAGTAAATGAAGTCGAGGAAAAAGTTAGCCCCAGCGAGTTTTCATGGCGTAAACTGTCTAATCCATCAGAGGTATAACAAAATTATGTAGGCAAGAATTGTGTAGAATAAAATTATTTACAAAAAAATCTGTGAAACATATATCTACAATATAAATATTTGTAAACCGATTTGTAACCGTGTGAAGCCGGGAGTGGGTCCTAGTGTACAATAAAATATTATAAACATTCATAAATATTTACCCCTTACTAATAAATGTTTATTAATAATATTAAAACAATATAAGTTAAATCTAAGCTATGCAATAAAACTTAAAGTTACAAAATTATTTATCTCCCTCTAACAAATATGTCAATCAATATGATATAACGAGACAAAGCATTGTATAACTTTGTACAGCGTATATGGAGGTAATATCTTGTGTAAACATTTCCAACCGTGCGAGCATGACCGTGTTGAGATAATCTCAGTTAGAAAGAGAAAGAGATAATATCCCATAGAGATAAATCAAGAGAAAACGGACCGGTTTCGGCGGCGCTATTTTTTGTCCTGCTCTGTCACTACGGGAAATTATATATTTCTCTTTCTACCTTGGATTTTGTCTACACATGTCATAATCGCACAGCTATAGAAATATATCATGGAATATACGTACCCTATTATCGTCTCTATATACTACTGAGGTACTAATTAACTAATTAGACGTTGACAAATAAAGCTAAACCCTGTATCTAAGTATATAAATGTGATCGTAGTAACATTTCTGAACGGACGTCGTATCCTCCTGGCGCTACTATTTTATTACTAACTTACTTATTGTTTTCCTTGAGCACTTTGTTCTATTACCATTTATTGTAACAAACAGTTACAATAATTATTATTATATATATATCTAAACTATATATATTATTTTAAAAAAACTAGTTTGGACACATTGAAAGAATGAAAAATGAAAGATTGACTAAAAAGTTTGTATGGCTGAAGTGGCAATATTAAAAATACACACAATCGCCGAGTATGTATGAAAGGTTTGATGAATATAAAAGAAGTAAAAGAGGTATGTCAGGATCGCAAATGGCATTTGATTGTCTCTGCCTACATCCCTTTTGGGATAAAATGCGTGATGATAGATAGATAGAAAATGAAAACTACACATGTTTATTCCAGCTGTTAAAATGTTATACAGAAGACAAATTGTTAATCTCGAAAAAACAATAACGAATAATTTCTTGATTTTTGGAGACCCCCCCCCCTCTCGTTCTCGTCCCAGGTGGTAGACCCCCTTCCTACCCCTGATGTGACGTCACATATTTTACAATTTTAAATTTAGAATACGTATACGTAAATTAGATTTATACATCACATAATTATTACAATATGAAACTTACGACTCATCCCCCTAATGTCCCCTAAAATGAGTCCTGTGAGAAAGTGTATATTACTGTACTGTACATTTTCTCATTACAAGCACAAAATGATGAAGAAGAATGAACATTATCAGACTAATAAAGTAAAGTGACCGTTACAAACGAACGGATAATAATTATAGTTTGTACCGGTTTTATAATAAAAAATAAACACTTTGTGAGGCAACGCCTGACGACCTTTTAATTACGTTTTATAGGTAACTAGGATGTATATAAGTAATGTTTTTGTTCAATTTGGAACTCACGGACTTTCCTGCATAAAAAGTGCAGGCAGGCTTTCGCGTCAATAGACGTCCCTGCTCTCCTAGAGCCAACGGGAATAATCCGGGAAGACGGCAAGAGACCCGATGGAATGACTCTGATTCCCTGGGAGCATGGGATGCTACGTGCGTGGACACATTAGCCCCGTCTCATCTCAGGGAAACAGCAATCAAAGCGGGAGCTGCGGCGGAAATCGCAGTCTAACAAACGACGCAAATATAGTTCAATTATTGAAAACTACAAATTTGTGCCGTTTTGTGAAGAAACTCTAGGGTTCAAATGCCAAAAAGTTTATTAAAGACTGATCATCTCTTCTGGTAACAAGAGAGCTGGCTCCTTCCTCGCTCAACGAATCAGCATCGTGAGACCAGCAGACCTGGTTTATTTAGTTATTTTTAATGTTTAGATTAGATTTAAGGTTTTTATATTGTTATGTGTATATTTTGAAATTAAAATTTTGTTATTCTCTGTTTCAGGTACATTCAGTTTATCTCATGCTCTCTTCTGTAGTACCTGTAAGTACTCTATATCATATATTTAATAACTCATTTATTTATAAACTTAATTTCATCTTCTATAAAAAAACCCTTCCCTGGGATTCAAGCTTTCTCCGAATCAATTTCATCAAAATCGGTTCAGTGATTTAGCCGTGAAAACGTAACAGTCAGACAGAGTTACTTTCGCATTAACATGTGTATTATTAGTCATTACTAGTCCGGTCTGAATGGTCTATCTATACCTATTTATCCTATTAGTAGGTATAGGGTAGATATTATTGACTAAATTACCTTTATGATTGTCCTTCCTTTGTTAATTTGTAATTTTATGTATTATCCTTAGTCCCTAGTTAGTCCATTTGTATAATCAAATTTATTGGTGACACTTGATATCCTGAACTGTGGCAATGACTCTTAAGTTGAAATTGTTACAATACATGTTTTTATATATTCACGGCTTACTTTACCAGGAAAGACACGTCCTTAAAGAAGGCATCCTCATGATGCAATTTCTGCGGTTACCTAACTAACATGAATCTCAATAAATACATTCTAAGTCATAAATAGATATAACTCTCTCCACATGTAATACGGGTCAATTAATATTGTCGGTGTGTTTGTAGCCCCGTGAGAACGGACCGTGAAGGACCACTCACACAGGCGACAAGGCGACACCGTGTTCCCTATATAAACACATACATCGGTGAGCGCACTCGGAAGAAAGTGCATTCTCTGTACGCTCGGCTAGGCCGGGGAAACTTGATTGTAGGTCATGCGGGATGTTACGCTCCTGAGATATATTACGATATCGTGCGATTTAATCTCAACTGTATTTATTTATTTATTTATGTAACTTTCATCTTACTTTTGTTTATTATTTAAGACTCTGTATTATACAAATCGGCCCGTTTTTAGTCAAGTTTTTACGTAAAACTTGACAAACTAGCAGCAAAAAAAAAATATTTTTGAGTAAATATGCACTTATGTATATCCATTGGCTATTTTGAAATTGTGATTTTATTAATTTCCCTCGATAGAAAATAATCCTGAAAAGAACCCTAATAAAACACTTTTTCTTGTTATATATAGTAAATTTCATATATCTTTATCGTAAAAAAAAATCTCAAACAATGTTTTGACGTACACCTAGACATTGGCTTATTAATTTTGTCTATATATTATATATTTTCTATATGAATAAATAAATAAGATTTGTCGCTTATTTAATAGTCGCCGATCTCTTGAAATCCTACATAATTACAATATGCTATGTACTTAAGAGGCCTATGTAGTCAACTCAATATAATGTCAAACGGTTCTGTGTACAGATACAAACTCACACAATGATAGAAACGTCGCCGTAGACCTGAAGATTGCAGGTTCTAGTCCTGTCGCGGTCGCCATGTATTATGTGTGGGACGTAATAATAGACAACTGTACATTAAATACTGACTAATTCTTATATAGCTTGCCTATACTCTACAGTATATAATAATGTACGCACTACACACGTAGGTATATAGTACCTATATATAAAATGAAGTTCAACTACATTTGTGCCTCACTTAGTGCCTATACCTAGGTAGGTATTATCGAACGTAATAAAGTAATTATAACGAATGACACTTTGACATTACATTTGACAATTACATGTAATTGTCAATTTGTCAATTTTGTCATGACAAATTGTGTGACATTTAAATGCAAATAATCTACTACAATTGCTAAGTTTACTTTATAGCTTGCTGAATCTCATGTCAGAAATCTGAATATAGGATATTATATATGACAAAATTGTAAATCTGTATAATTGGCGTAATCACTTGATAATGGCTCGACGGATTTTTTTTGTGTTCGTAATTGTCAGGACAAGGTTTTTAGGGAATGAAAAATTTGAAAAGTTTCCTGCAAAATGGAAAATTCTGGAAAAACTGAAAGTGCTTTTTCTAAGGGATTATGAACTCAAGATCATAATAGGGGTTGAAAGTTAATATGAGCTCCACGGACGAAGCCGGGACGGAGAGCTTGTATATAATAAATATGTAGTAAATCGTAAGACCGATCTCCAGATAGTGAGATGTTGTGCGCCCGCGCCGCCCGCCGATCGTCAGGCAGCACCACTTGCACTGCTGCACTTGTAACAGTTCTGCTCACCCAGTGACTTTGTGCCGCACCGCGCCCCCCGCGCCGCGCCCCCCGCCCCACCGCCCCCCGCCCCCCTACTACACGGGCCCGCACCCCTCGGGGACTTATTTATAAACACGACGGTCGCGCTACAACGAGGAATATTTTCGTACAAGCCTTTCATACCCATAACACTCTATCGATTTTTACTAAATCATCATTATTATAGACTAGCGACCCGGAAAATTATAAAATATGACCTAAGAATTTTATCCTGAAGGATTTCTGTGAAAAAAGTAGCCTATATCACTGCCTACAATGCAACTAGCTCTGTGCAAAAAATTACGTCGATACGTTGAGCTAAAGTGGCGAGTCTGTTAGTGAAAGCAACTACTGCAAGTCTGCAACTATAATTATAGAATCGCAATTGTCACATTCATATGCATGTTTCGCTTGAAGGACTAGTGAATTTGTAGATAGCTAGGAAACCTTAATGTCCCCGGGCTAAACGATGTATAACTTATTAGTCAAATAACTGAAAATGCTAAAGTAGACTTGCTTGTAGAATTTGTAAATAAAATTTTATATCAGAAAAGGTTCCACTGCCTATATAATAAATAATAATGAAAGTCAGTTTAATTTTGTAGAATATTAAATAATGAATAATTAAATTCGTTCCCAGGAGATACATAATATACCCACCCACTTAAATTGTTCAGGAATTAGAGTGGATGGCCATGTACAATAGATCTAGGCTAGAACAAGTCAGTCTAGGGGCCTTGGGACGTCCTTGGACTGGACACAGTTTCAACTATTTTATTTTTGAAGGTTCCGTACTTATAACAGCTTCCTATTAGGTAAATAATGTTTAGAATCGGTTCAGTAGTTTAGTAAATTACCCCTTACATCCAAACTTACAAACAAACTTACTTTACCTCTTTATAATATTAGTATACATTGTACTTATGATTAAATTCCTCTTGTTCTTAGAGACTTAAATTCTCACAAAACATACATTGTTCTAAACTAAATGAATATGTTTATTACGTAAACTAATTATGTATGTAAGAACAAGAAAATATTATACATACGAAAAGTTGTTTGTTTGACCTTCTTTATCGTCAATACAGACCAACAGATCGGCCTAATTTTTTTTATACCATCGATCTGATCTGATGATGAAGCCAGGAGGTGGATAGTGGAACTCTGTAACGAAACGACGTAACCCTATCGAGTTTGGGCTCACTTGGTTTGCGCGTGTTTTTTATTAAACTAATTTAAATTATTGAACAGAGATAGTAAAATATTACAGAACCCTAACAGCTCGGCCTCTAGACTTCTGACAGACACAATAATATCTTCTATTAACAAAGCCCTACTTAGATGAGAGAAAATTAACATTGTGAAACATTTACATACTTTTAGAAATTGCGTATTTTCTTTAAATTTATATTATTCTATATACTTATGTTTATTTGTATGTGGGGGGTAATATCTCCAACTACTGAACCGATTCTAAAAATTATTTCCCGAATAGAAAGCTATAGGGGGCGGAATGACAGTATTTAATTAGGCGCCTGCTAAATACAGCATTGTCACTAAACTTTGCTATATTATCTTTCCACACGGGTGAAACCGCGAGCAAATTATATATTTATAGTAGGTACCTATTGAATACAATATGCATACTAAGAGGATGATATTTATTTACCTGTTATTGTTGTACACTTAACTTTATTGTTCACATACAGTATTATGGAGGATATAATTATGTAGTCTAATATGGATACTTGCGTCATTTTAAATTTGGTACGTAATATGAGTCAGTTTACAAGTAATTTTCCCATCTGAACAAATACAACAAATAGCTTAGGTATCTATGTATAATCCATCCACGTAAATTGCACTCTTTTAATGAGTTTTAAACAAATGTCATAAAACTGCCCTGCTGACGACTATTGACTCAACTGATATAATAAAATCGTAGTTTCCAAAAATACAAACCTACTAAAGTAGCGCATAGACAGACATAATATTGCTACGTACAAATAAAAATCTCGTTAAAAGAAAACTGGGTTATCAGTCGTGAAAATTAGCAGTTCCCATTTCAGGCAACTTCTATGGTTTGTTATAATAATTTGTACTAATGTACCATCAGAGAATACTGTCTAGCTCCAATAGACAACATCGTGCGTCTTCCTAATTAATTAATCAATATATTGCTTGTTTTGTATGTAATTTAGTAAGCTTTGGCTCGTGGACATTTTTGAAATGGGAAATAAGAGGTTATCTCGAAGGATGTATTATAAACATTATCTTAATTTTTTTTTCTTTTTATACTTTTATTTCTTGAAGTGAATTAAATAAACAATAACCAAAATATACAAAATTAGACTAAAAAAGATATAAAGCTATATTGAATCTAAAAAAGGCCCCTTAGATGCTGACAGCGTTTCCTCGCTGAATCTTAATGGATTAGTAATCAAATGTCTAATTTCTCTAAAATATACGTATACGTAATCAATACAGATACGTTTTTATCATAATGTTATTAAAGACATAGCGGGCAGTCCGCAGTATATTTTCCCTCAGTTTTCACACGAACACTTTTTCACTAAGAACAATGTCATAATTGCAGACATTGCAGTCGGCGCAGTTTCCACTTTCCATTTCACTGCTTGATGCTTCCAGACGAGCGTGTGCGTACAAAAAAATGCATCCATGCGCTTACTGTTGTCGATGCACGGATAGCACAATAATTATTACATATTTTTCTCCTGACTCAAGTAAAATACATGTTAGTATTTTCAGTCATAGACAATAATATATAAAAATGTTCACGAGACAATCTCTGTGAAAATTTTTACATCAATGAAAAAAGGACAAACAAACGTACAAAGTTTCTCTGTTATAACATTAGTATAGATGTAGATATAATATAGTATAATATAATATAGATTAGTATAGAACGGGTGGAAGTAATTTTAGTGAAAAATGAGACAGGTCTGGTATAGATTAATATTGTATATAAATTTGATATAAGTTAGTTGTGCTGTCGGTACTCAGTACGACAAGTGTTCCAGATATCGTTTGTTTACGGTTTTCACTCTCGATCATTTTTCTCTCTCGGTGAAAATTCTTCGCGATTGCGTCGCTGCAAGATTTTTTGTTGCGAGTAAGTACCGCTATAATAGTATGAACACGAAGTAAATTACCACTTGTTATTGCACCGCAATATCCCACTAATATTATAAACGCGAAAGTTTATATGGATGTATGTATTGTATGTTTGTTACTCAATCACGCCAGAACGGCTGAACGGATCTGGATGAAACTTGGAACAGAGATAGATTATAGTCTGGACTAGTACATACTCGTAGACTACTTTTTATCCCGGAAAATGTATGGTTCCCGTAGGATAGATTTGTTTTTGTTTTTCATGGGATCGACATGATTTTTTGCACAGTGGTAGTTAAGGGTACAGAGAATGACATGCACTACTTTTTATACCGCGAAAGCGGGCGGGGGAGGGGCAAATTACAGTCACGGGATTATTTCTTTTTGAATGTATTTCCACGCGGGTGAAACCGCGGACAGAAGCTTGTATAAACTAACTTAGTAAATATCTTTACTAATATTATAAAGAGAGAGTGTGACTTTGTTAGTAAGATGTAAACTGTAAGGAGAAAATGTGTCGTACATTTAACTTATTATGAAAGAAGTGAAGTTTTGTATTAGAGTAACAATCGATACTGAAGGAAATATCTCTTGTTTACTTTCAGTAAGCTAATACAATGTACTTGGAAAAAATACAAGTGTTAGGTACCTATTGCTCAATATGTTTGATATCATTCGTGAAGTAGTCTACTTATTTATATAAACTACTAGCTTCCACCGAGGAGCCCATACTTACTTTCATCCCCTACTATACCCCCTTAGAAATTTAGAAAGAGAAGTTGCCTATGTCATTTCCTAGGGTCCAAGCTTACTGTGCATCAAATTTCATCAAAATCGGTTCAATGGTTTAGCCGTGAAAACGGAACAGACAAACAGAGTTAGCACAACTCGTCGAATTGGTTACTGCTTAGTTACCAAAAGGTGGTTGCGTGAATGGTTATACTTATACACCTAAACCTCCTCTTGAATAAGTCTATCTATTAGTGAAAACACTGTCAAAATTGGTTCAGTAGTTTTTTTAACTCTATAAGGGACAAACAAACATATTTTTTTATATGTAAACAATTTAAAAGAAATTATCTGACCGACGAATGTTTTATAGCCACTTGTAGATATCTACTTCAAATGAATAGTACATTTTATTAGTTTAGCAATAACAATACTATATTTTTTCTGTGTACATAATTTATCTTGAACTATCTACTGTATAAACTCTACAAGGTCTCCATTAGGTAAACAATATATATACTGAACTTTCCGCCCGGCCCGCTCCCAATTGATATTATTAAATATAGCCTATATACATCTGAAATAATGTTACAGCTTCATAACAATTAAAGTATTTTTTAAATTGGTCCATCTTTGAAGTCTTAGTCAAAGACAAAACTCTACATTGGCACTGACCACTTTGTTTTGAACTCCTTGGGTGGATTTTTTTCTTCACGGGTTACCTTACAGCTCCCAAAACCGTCTCAGGGTACCCAGCGGAAGACCAAGTCTTCCTCTTTTAGCCGATGGTATTTTTGAAGCTCTAACGAGTTGAGGTATATTTAGACTGAAAAGCCTCTAAGTGTGGTTTGTCGGATTATGTACATAAGTTTTTATTTATAATGATACATGGCATATTATTATTTAAATTAAGCAAACTTTCAGCATTTCCTCGAGCCATATATCCAATCCGACAAACCACACTTGGATCGTTAGGTATATCCTCACAAATACCATCAGCTAAAAGAAGGAGACTCATGGTCTTCCGCAGGGTACCACGACCATATCACGGTTTCGGGAGCTGAGTGACCTGCATTGCCGCATTATACACAACTAGAACATACTTTATAAATGAGTTTAGATTATATCGCTAACACTAACATAATGCGCAGACCCGTAGGTATATAGGTAACTATGAACAATTCCAAAAGAAGTAAAAAGTGGAGATGAAACCGGCTTGTCTGTCCGCAATGTCCGCCATGATACCGACCACAAACTATAAATACTTAAAAAACACAAATAATATACAACACATTTAATGGTGCCATCTTCCTGTGCTAATCGATACCAATTACTACCCACACACACTTCTCATTGCATTTACATATAATAAACATGCTATTTGGTAATGCGGTAGACAGTAATATCAGAAATTTTTACGTGTTACGGTTTCAGGGTACCCAGCGGAAGACGAAGTCTCCCTCGTTTAGCCGATGGTATTCGTGAGGCTATACCTAACAAGTGGCCAGTTCTGTCTAGGTATATTTAGATGGAAAAGCCTCTAAGTGTGGTTTTCCGGATTATGTACGTAAGGTTTTAATTTAAAAACCCATTGGTACATGGCCGGGATCCGGGATCGAACCCGTGGTCTGCCTAGTTATGCCAGACGTCTTAACCACTCGGCCACCGACGCACCTTTATTTTTTTATATTCTAAATATTCACTATGCAGCCCACACAATTTTCAATTGGCCTAATGTCTAATAGAATTTACGAAAAAATGTTTGTATAAATAGGTCTCTGTTATGAATAATATATCTATATGTAGGTATCAGGCAAAGGTTCTAAATTGAATTGAATAATGGATTCCGAAATGATGTAATATCTCTTATTTTACAAATTGTATAATTACAAAAACAGCTTACAGAAGGTCTCCTAATACATTTTACTCAATTTTGAACCTATTTTGATACGTCACAAGTCACAGTTCCTATTTTCTGAAATAATCATTTTTTGCATAATTTACGTGAACTGGAGACATTCGTTTTACATAATTACTGTAACGTTGTATTTCACACAAAGTATAAAGGAGACTACATGTGTGTGTGTGTGTGTATAAGCGGCGCGGGCGCAGCGACAAGCTCAACCTTGAATTCGTACATCGACTGCATTTTTGCATCTGTGCGTTCAGAATTACATCTCGCTTCTAATACTGAAATACTGAATTTACGATAAATATTAATAAGTGATTATTATAGGTTATATTAGTGGCGTAACTGTTAAACCATTGTATCGTTTTTCAGTGCTTTGTAAATCTGTAGACTTCATGTTAATATTTTTGTAGTTTGTAGTCGTCAACACGCCACAAAACAATGGGTCAGGTCATACATTAACATGACAATATTATATAAGGTATTACGTTATTTACAAAACTTTACAAATTATTTTTTAAAAATAAATTACTTCTGCTTTACTATTTATTTAAATGGTATTTACATAGCTCCAATTTTAAACAACATCAAAAAGAAGAGAAGGTAGGTATTCATGTACGAATATTGGGTTTCAAGTAGTTTTTCAGGAATTTTGAAAAACGGTTATTAAATGAACACAAGTAATATCCGAACACACAATCTGCAATGGCACAGTTCCCGTCTCGTTTCCCCGATCATCTCTTTCTAAGTGCACTTCGCCCATCCTTGTCTCTCCCGTTCATCTCCTGTACAGTTGTCACGTTCTAAGATCGCCGCGAGTGTTGCGCGCGCGCAGGAAGTGTAGAGAGATTGATGATCTAAGCGGCCGGATCGATTGGCTCTACTATACTTGCAAACGAGTTTAGACTTAAATGTATGGATAACCTATTTTATATTTTGTTTTTGCTATTTATATTACATTCTTTACAATTTATATCTACTATATACGTAATGTCGATAATATACTGGATTTTTGTAGATATATACAATAAAAATATTTGTTTAGCTGTTTAAATTCAGCTAAGTTTTTCAGTATTACAGAGAATACTTTCATATCCAAATGTAAGTTAGGTGCTTTTTTATTTAACTTAGGGTCTAGAAATGGATGGCAATATCTGTATTATTCTTTGGACAAACTCTCGCATACATTAAGGGAAGGGTTGCGGATTCTGAGAAATAGCTAGGATGGCCACCAACTTGTTCCTGTAGGTATACTTACTGCACAGTGTGGATATTACGTTCTTATTACAGAAACAACAACCTGCCTTCTACCAGTTCTACCGAGTTCTAGTTATACTACCAAGTTTAGAGTAGCTAGACTCGTCCGTGGTACAATATGGATTTACATCTATTACTATTTATCTATTAGAGATATATATTTGCTACCGCTGACTTTTTTGTAAATTATTTTATTCTAAACAATTCTTTTCTACATCATTTTGTTATAATAATATCCGACTTGATTCACTTATACTGTTAATGTTCAGCTCATAAACATGATAGATCCATGTTTAATACTCGTAAACCTTCCCGGTGAAACAACCTCTAGTCACAGACAGACAGACGCGGCGGAGGGACTTTGTTTTTTAATATATATATAGTAGGAATCTATTACTAGGAATCCTAAATAGGTAGAAGCATGGGTCGGTCGATCGGTTGGTCGGACGCGGTAAGAAAATAGCCGAATTGTTGTGTAAATGAGAAGTTTATACTGTATACATAATGTGGGTGCCAGAACTGGCCGACAGACACGGTCTATAGGTCCGCCGTCCGACAAAGGTTAACAATACATAGAAATTGTTATTCCTTGAACAATCGTTTATGTTTTAGACTCAACTCTAATGGGCCTTTTTGTAATTACAAATATACATTTATTCATCTTTTTAACCGACTTCAAAAAAGGAGTAGGTTCTATTTTTTTCTCGATGAAATGTTTATTTTTGTAGTGTCATGTTATTATGTTATGATACTTATGCAAAATGACTTATATGGCAAAAATAAATTCAAAAAATGTTCACTGAAAAGCAAGAAATAATTAATTTTTTCCCCTTGAATTTGAAGACAGTTGATGCCAAATCTTTTTTTTTTCACGAGTTGCCGTAAAGTTTCCGAAACCGTGGTACGGTTCCTGGGTACACAGCGGAGTCTCCTTCGTTCACCCTTAGAAATTAGAAAATACCTAGCTCTAAATTTCACTAACCTAGACAATTAATTACAAATTATAAACATGGATATCTAACATTGAACAGATCTTCTTTAGAAACTATATAATTTTGTATCCTAATTTGGCACCAACCGACTTCAAATTCAACGACGAAATATTTAGGTATATATTTCTAACTTTTCTGTGAACAATTTTTTGAAGTCGGTATACCTTTTCAAAAAGTTTATCATATAGGTATGTTCTTGGTTTTGATAATTCAGCTCAAAGTAGAGTCTAATTAGAATTATTGGTAGAGATCTAATGCGCAGTATGTGTGACACGAAGTTAATGTTCTTATCTATATATTTACAAAATGGTCCGGTCGGGGGTCGTGAGCTATCATAGGTATCTGGAGATCGGTCGAGCATCGAACCCGTCTTATCGACATCCGCTGAGCCTGTGGCGCTTGCTTATGTAAACTTTTGTTCGTTTTTATAAGTACTTTTTAACTGACGTCATTCGTAAATTAGACGTTACTTCAAGTTAAAGCATAGACCTAATCAAGATCAGAAAAACAGGAAAAATTTACTAATATTGAACTACTCATTTTATTTATTTATTTACATATAGAAATAGTTATTAAATCTATCTTGAATACTAATTTACAAATATAAAATTACAAATAACAATGTCATGTATATCGCTGTCTACTGGCTGCATTGCCTCGTTGGAATCCGTTGGATGGCAATGCTTATTCTTTTCTTTGATCGAAATAAGAGCCAGCCCGTTGGTCATGTGAACTTTCAATTAGTCGTTTACAGACTGTCTTCAAACGGCACCAATCGTCTTCAAATTCTACGATGAAATATTAATTATTTCTTAGTTTTCAGTGCACAATTTTTGAAGTCGGTACACTTTTAATAACAGAAATATTACATAAATTCTGAACAAGATTACCACTAGTATTCAGGAATGTCGTGTATTGCTACTCCCTCGGTTCACTTTACCCATAGACCCATAACATGTAAAGTGTAATAGTAGAGCTATAAAGTAAGGACCAACCAGTAGACAACATAATCTCACTTTTATGTAAATAATCCTGTATTACTTTAAATATACATTAAAATTGCCTATCTGCATTTATCACTTGTCATTACTTTCTTATCAACGATTACGTTTAGTAGGTAGGTAATTATAGTAAATACTTATTTTATTCAAAAAAAATTTATATTATTATTTCCAATAAATAATTATTTTATCACAAAAGTAATTTTACTAGAAATACCAACAAGAAACATCACTGACGTAAAATATGCCAAGCCCCTCCCTCGTCCCGTTTAAAGATCTCAAATATGTGTTAATCAATTTAATATATAATTTAGCCAAATAACGTAATGTATGAGCCTGATACCTTCACCGAGTGACCCAGTCCTAGAGAGATATCAATTTCACCTATTGACACAACTTTCTCAAATCAACAAAATATTAATAATTATGACAGTACGTTCGTCGGCCGTCACCCGCCACGTTCCTACCTACTTGTTATCGCACTTATTTTCTTGTATGACATTGACTCTACATATTTTGTTAGAGAACACGCGGCCTCTCTACTACTGTATGCGCGCTACATTTTTTTAATATTAATATATAAATATTTATTTGTACTATTTTTATATGTAATACAATAATATAATAAACTATTTAATCATATAAGTCGTGGAAATCTTTATTAAAATAATTTAAATTTGTTTCTTAGCTTTTTTATGAAAACATTTTTTTTGAGAAGTTCGAGTAATTGACTACCAAATTAATTATGTCAAATGTATTTGCTATTCTTATAAGAATCTGTTATGATTCAGATATTATATTGGAAACTTAATTCAGCGCCTGAAATCGTCTACATGTCGACGACAGGGTATGCAGTGTCATCACGTGGTAGCGGCCGCACATTATTTGTAAAGTCGGTCATTGCCCCGCGAGCTGCTGATAAAATAATACTGACAATAAGTCGACGGGCGTTACGCAAACTGATCATACTGTGTGATATGTGTACTGTTGACTATTGACTGTTGCTCACTACTGATTAAATATACTCTTACTTCTATTTCAGTTTTACTATTATGGGGCTGTTTACTATTGTAACTATTATTTATTTATTAGTAATAAGCAGCGAGCGGCAAGCGGCGGGTGGTGAGCACCGACGTATAGAAACGAAAAGAAAACCTGTTAGGTAACCGACGGAAAACTGAGGAAAGCTCAACGAAAGTGGAAGCTCACTCACACACGGGCGGAGACGCGGGGTTGTGTGTAGCACGCACACTAGCGCACTCTCTCGAAAACGAAAGTGGCCGACAGTATCCGAGCAGCTCCGAGTCGGCACCGAGTCAGTAGAACTCGTCGCCGAAACTGGGACATCAGTTCGCGTCAAACAGCGCTCGAGAGCGGACGCATTGTGCTCACAGTACGGGACAGTGCGCGCGATCGGAACAGAGTCTGAGATACTAGTGTTTGTCATGCCCGCTCGGCGGTAACTCGGTACACTGACGAAGATGATGGCGGTGTGCGCTCGGCCGGCCAGCGCGGACGGGGCGCGAGGACGCACGGTCCCGCAGGCCAGGAGGCCGCTCAGTGCTGACGGTCAGGAGACGACCGCTACAGAGCCTCGCACGCTGGCTGCCAGGAAGGCTTACCCGGCGGAGGATGCGCCGCTGGACCTCAGTGTGCGGAAGGAGATCACGGTGCGAGACTTTGCACGACACCCGTTCGCCGATCCTGAAGACTACATGCGAGCTCAGGCCATTCTGCGAGAGTCGCGGGAGTTCCTAGCAGCCGCGAGGGACTCCGGTACAGAGTCCGACGACTCAGCTGGCCGACTAAGTCCCGCTGATGACGCCGCGCCAGGGAAGGCTTACAAGAAGTCCCTCATGAAGAGATACAGTGAGTTCACTAATAAAATTATACTTTTTCAGTAATTTCGAGCTCAACTTCCAGAACTAAGTGTAATTTATTTATATGTAATTAATTAATAGTTACAGTACTCTATCTATATATAAGAAGGTATCAATATATTTCACGTAGCATGTAAACAAGACCGGCATTATTACGCTCGTCTACGATAGCGCTACGCCGTAGCGGCGCGGCGTGCTACGAACTTCTGAGAAACTTTCCTTATTTCAATAAAAATCAACATTTACAGTAAAAGTATTTAACTTTTTGGGTAAAATATAAATATCTATACATTATTTATTCATGATTAACTAAATTTTTTTTTATATAAAAGACTTTATATTTTTCTGTGTAAATAATTAAAATTAATAAATTTATGGGAAAAAAACTATAAAATGTAATAAATAATATATTATTATATATTTTATATTAAACTAGCTATCCGGGGATTTTTTTAAATGTGATATAAGAATTTATTTCCGGTATAAAAAATTGCTTTATAACTTTCCGGCCCTTTGTGCAAAAAAAAATCACATTGATCCGTTCCTCCGTTTTGGCTTGAAAATCGGACCGATATATAACCACACTTTCGCATTTATAATATGATTTAGTATAGTGAGACTGGACTCACGTATTCAATATAATGAACATTATATTAAATTTAACTACTTGTTAATTAGGAGAATCTATGGCAATTCACATGATATAATGTAGACTATTTCAGTCTATGACAGAGGTTCTCAAACTTATTTTGCCTAGCGCCCACTTTGAAAATCAATTATTTTTCAGCGCCCCCCATTTTTTTTACTTATCCACATCTTAAAAATCACAAAGACATTCATATGTGCTATATTAGTTTGGAGTTTAAACGAGACTTTTTTTTACCCAAAACTTTAACTGTATCTTTTATTAAAATTAACAAACATAATCAATTTTAATTTTATAACTAATCTAATGTGAAGGATGAATCTGATGATTTTTAACAATAATTTTTGACAAACCGATAATATAGCACTAACCTCTACCGTGAGGCGTAATATTAAATAGATGAAATTACAAATCAGCCATCGCCCCCCTAAACCACTTCAACGCCCCCCAATTTTCACTGGGCCCCTTACCGCCCCCCTCTAGGCTCACAGCGCCCACAAGGAGGCGTTATCGCCCACTTTGAGAAAGACTGGTCTATGACAAAGCACGATGTGCTAACTTTTAATAAATTATAGCTAGAGGAAAAGCAAAGAAAGTTATTGTATACTTTTTCTTGTCCATAGGAAGGAAACCGAAAAAAATCTACGTCATGTGCTTTCATGAATTACCACAAATGTCATGAAATATAATTTCCTGATATGTGTAGGATACTAGAGTATCACGTAGTCACGTTCTCTGTACATTACTACGAGCTACGACTACCTGCCGCTGACTAAAATCTGCACGTATTTTCATGTTTAATGTTTCTAGCAATAATGTAACGTCCAACACATAGGTACCTTCTAATTATTATCTGTTATCTTCCAAACGGAAATATCAAGATTTTAGCGATAAATATATCCTTTGCAATGAAAAATCTCTGTTTTTCATCATCACGCCTTTTGTCCCAGGAAGGGTAGACATTTTATGTGAATATTCAACTAGCTATAACGCACTATGTATAAAGCAAACGAAAAACTTATCTATCTAAAAAAAATACTTCAAGGTCATGGAGGTCTCAAGTTGTTTCCTATTTATAATTAATTATGACAGAAAACGTAGTAAAATGAAAATTAAAGTTTATTTTTCACGGCCAAATTCTAATGGAATTTTTTACATCTATGTTATATTTAAAATTTATATCATCACAATCGGATCATTTATTATTTCAAACCTGAAAGTGTTGTTGTCGATCGTTCTATAAACATTTGTCCTGGTTTTGTAAGCAGTCCCATAATAATAATATTAAACGCAATAAATGTTGGTTCAAAAATTTTAAATGGGCAATTGATAAAGTGTATGTCATCAAAAAAACCAAACAATGACATCAATAACCCTAAACTCTATCATCATTAGGTCTGTTATCAATAAACAATCGGTAACAATTGTAAGTTATTTAGGAATAAAAGTAGTATCAAAATATTAGTGTGCGTCGTATATACTTGTACGTACGAATTCCCGAATTCTGTTGGAAAATAAACAGAAACAGGGCATTCTTCACGACGAAACAATAGTGCATTGTAGAGATTGTGACACGATCATGACGTTGAAGTTCGCGTATTTACTACTGTAGTAAATAAACTCCTCAAATATATATACATTATCTAGACTAGATAGTACACTCTCACTTTCATCCTTCAGGCATAGATTCCCTCCATATGTCTCTTGAAAAATGTCGTTTGTAAATATTTTGCTTTGAGGACATGTAATAAATTGTAAAATAAAAGTACGTATATAAACCGCACTGAATGACGAACAGTGTTACTAATAAGGAAGACATTTGTCGTCTGTCGATATCAAAAATTACTCACAATATACCTATATAGTTGTATAGTTGTGTAGTTGTGAGGTGACCGATGGCCTGTGCGGGTATTGAACCCGGTACACACGACCGCTGACGACGTCTTCGCTAAATCGTGTCATATTTCTGCATTCATATAAAAATGTAGGTATTATTTAGTCGGTCGACGCGCGACGGCCTGTAATCGGGTCACATCACTCACTATATATTGTACATTACTTTGTTGTTAGAACTTGCGCTTGCACATATTTTACTTGTAATTGTGCTGATTTAGGTCTAGCCTATATTATACTTTCATGTACAAGATTGTTTTTATTTGGTAGTTTTGTAATCTTCCTTAGGGTAAAACTACACAAATATTTATTTTCTACGGAAACTATAAATGTCCGGAACTTCATGTTTTCCTGTAATTGCCATTCCAGACCACGTATTGTGGCGTATTACTAACAATTTATTTAGAATAATTAATTTTCCCTCTGTTTAATTGTAATAAAATTACTTGCGAAATTATTTCCCTGGGAATGAAATCTACAAAGTAACTGCGTTTTTTTTTTAAATTTCATTTTGTAATATTTTAATAATATTTATTATAATTTATAGTAAGTACATATATTAAAGCTATTATTATATATATATATATATATATATATATATATATTGTGTCTCTGGCAAGGCGAAAACACTCGCTCAGTTCATCACTTCTTGATTGTAATATATATTATATGTACTCGTATAGTAACTATTGGGGAAACCGGGTGTGACAATGACAAGTGACAAGTCCAAGTATAATAGGTATTTTTTTAATAACGGTTAATTAACATTTACAATATGATATAATAAATAGACAATATACTGAATGCCTAAGAATAGATGAGATAGTAACGTATCTAGGTCATTCTGGCATCAGATCCAGATAAACTCAGTTATAATATAATTTTTTGTGGTGATTTTATTTTATAAACCGGACAGCCGACCTGAATACGTCAGCCTCGCGGCACTCTTTTCCGTTGTTTACCATTGACAAAAATTAATTTAATTCTATTCATAGATATAGCATGCTCGCTGAGATTCCGGAGTGTGTTTACTAATATAGGTATTAAGAACCTCCACGGGGTAGATAGATTAGATACTAACTAAAAAGGAACTTCTACACGGCAACCTAAATTCATGTCATCTTATTGAACGAAAAAAATATACATATTTTATAATTATTTCAAACACAAATTATATAGCTGATAGGGTTGTAATTTTTGCAAAAGACATTTTAATTCACAATTAGAATATGATCTGAACCATATTCCCAAGTCAGGAGGACATCTGCTTCCGACTCAATAAACTTTAAACTTGAGAAAAAATATATGATATCGCATCTGCCAATAGATATCAAATGAAATCTGTTCCCGGAGAAATGCATGATTACCTGCTCTGGTCGGAAGTGAAAGGTGTGTAAAAAATGTTAGATATACAATATTGATGAACTGATTGCGCCGCGCGCCGGATGCTTCTAAACAATACGGACGTGATCGGCCCTAAGGGTTGATCTTGGTGGTATATTGTCTTCACGAATCTCAACCTATACGTGAATAACTTACATTTTAACATATCTTGAATCCTGAATTATTTCTATTTCTGTCCCGGTTTCATCCAAGGATTTTTTTTTAAATGGGACACAAGATTTTATGACTATTTTAAAAGATAAAAATTAAATAAAACTAAAGATGTCTGGTATTCACTAGACAGACCACGTTTTTTATAATTAAAATATACCTCAACAGAACTGACCACTCGTTAGGCAGCTTCACAAATACTAAAAGAGAAAGACTTAGTCTTCCGCTGGGTACCCTGGGACCGTAATACGATTTCGGGAGCTGTAAGGCAACTCATGAAGAAATAAAAAAAAATGTAGCCTTGTAAAAAATTATGTCAAACCGGTCATCTGTTTTGCCGTGAATGAAGAACAAACAAACATACATACTTATATTGTTATAAGTGAGCAAATAATAAAGATAATTAAATATATGTAGTGATCCAAGAACTACCTGTTATAATAAATAATTAATTATTAATACAATAATAAATTATGGCTCATTCCATTCTGGACTTTATATTTAGGTCGGTTGACTTAAAATTGAACACCTCATAACATTGTTATGACATTTCACGATTATGTAAACAACCGAATGCCAAAGGGTGAAGAAGGGTTGATCGTTTTTTCTGCAGCTTCCTGCGGTGTATCCTTCTCTATCGCACGTGGTCCGTTCAAAGGAACGTTCGAAAGAGAAGACGACAATAAGTTATTCAGCTACAATACAGTAGTTTCCCTTTAGAAAAAATGCAGTTTTGTATTCAAATAATGTAAACGCATCCGTTTTTAGAAATACAAAAATACAACAGTCGTTTATGGTTTTATAGGTGCTGTTTTATGGCTTCCTAGCTTCCACTGAAAATTGGTTTGGATTTATTTGTGTTTCAATAAATCAGAATATTCAAAATTGCTACCAAATTATAAATTGAATTGAGTTTTAATAATTGAAAAATTTTACCTCCCAACCTCGTGATTATGTAAAACACAAATTATTAATGATTTTTTTGCTCAATTATTTTAAGTTGAGAGTTAATTTAATTAGAATGTTGGTATCTTATCAATAATATGTGTTCATAATTCATATAATATGAAATTAGCAACCCTAAAAATAAACTGGTACAACAACTGGTCTAGCTGAATTCTAAAAATACATAATTTAATAATAAACAATCATGAAAACTATGATTCCGAGTGGGCACTACAACTAAACAGCAATACTAGGGACAAAAAAGCAACATTGTGTAGGGAGGCCTTGACAAAGGAAACAGTTCTACAAACAACAGTAGATGTTTTCTAATCAGAAGTAAGGCTATTTTTATTGATAGAATGTGCTGCGTGTAGCGCGGAGTAGCGCGGTGTGTCGGCTCATGTCCGGCCTTCAACCGGCGAGCAAGGCTGTACACTGTACAGTTTCACAATAAACGCACAAGCGGACAAACAGACAACTTCTCCGCTGTTTACCGCTACCTGCTACTCGCGCACTACTTGCTCAATATCTTTACCAAAAGACTTTATCTTGACAAGTTGTCCACTCTACTAATTATGTTGTTGTATTATGTGTAGTAATAATCGCCCACAGCCGCTATAATGAGGGTCGAATGTGTTATTCCGCGTGCAAAAGTAAGCCACGTGGAGTGAAAATAAAAAATGTCGGTAATAGGGTCACGTCTCTTTAGATTTTTTATAAAAAACATGCGGGTTTCCGTAACTATATACGGTACACCTTGCTGCTGTTCGGTTCATCTGTCAAGTAAAAAACACTTAACCCAATTTATAAAAGTTCCTACGAAAAAAACACCTACCTGCTCCAGTAGTGTGCCAGTAGCGGGAACTATCAAAAAACACTCTAACTGTAAAAATACCTTTTAGAATTTTTGGAAAAAAGTTCGGAACGCCTTTCGCGAGCTTTTTGCAAGTACAGTAAACGGAGGTTTGCTTTTTTGCGAAATTTATGGATGCATTCAGTTTTGTACAACTATCGGGTCTACTATTGTTCGAAAATTGTATGAATTTTCTATTTGTTTATTTTCAAACAAAATATTTTATTACGGCCTAACTCTTCAATATTGATGCATAAAGGAATACTTCATATTGTGTTTTAAAATACAATCTGTATTTGACTGGAAATTCCAGCTCACATGTAAACACAGAGAGGAAGCGAACCAAATCTATATTCAGAGGCAACATAATTGGTGGTCAAATGAATGGCATGCGTCACTCCTAGCCAGACAAAGAGGTAGCGCCTGATAACAGTGACGGTGACGTCACACTCGCAGTACTCTTCCTGTCGACGGTCGACGGTCAGGCAGACGAACACCCACTCATACACATTTACTTTATTATCTACATATGTAAATTATTATTCAAATTACAAATATTAGTAAGTATTTGAACAAATTAAAAAAAACATGTAAATCTAATGTAAATCGCTGTCTACTGGAATAGTACCCAACAGACTGGCTGCATTACCTCGTTGGATGGCTATAGGTATGCTTATTCTTTAACCCAAATAAGAGCTAGCCTGTTTCTCATATTACCTAATCGTTTACTTATCTTGGAACAGACTGTGTGCTTCAGGTCCCAAGTCTCAGCGTTTTCACATTTGGTGTGTAATACCTCAAATGTGTATTCTTTTGGAAGAGATGCATATTTGCGATGTTTGGCCATTTCAGCATTGTACGCCACATTACAAACTTTTAATTAATAATATGTATATGGAGATGGGACGGTGCGAGAGTATCTTGCCAACATCATTTATTATCATTGTTTTTATTTACGATATATCTCGTGTTAATCTCACATTGTTATTATAGCATTTAGAACTAAAATATAAATTGCAGCAAATACATTAATAACACTATATTATAATATATTCGCTACCTTCCGTGCTCCTAACAATTCATTTCCGCTAACATGCTCGTTCTAATAACCTACAAAATAATTGACTAATAATTCGGGATGCTGTACATCACTGTTGCAGTTAGTAACAATTATTAGAATACTAATTTTACAGTATCAATGTATTTGTAACAAGAAAACATTCATTAATAAGCTAATTAGGAAACCGAGTTCCGCCGACCGACGAGTATTATCAAACATACTTATATAATTGTTCTATTTCCCCGCTAAGATAAAAGCAAGAGTTATTAATGAGTATGTAAGGCCACGTTACTGTGAAGTATGAAGGCAGCACGTGGTATCGAAGTTTGATATCAAACACCGTTGGTTACTGATAATGCTTGACCTACTTAGAACTGCATACGTTTGTAGGTGAGGTGTATACTAGACTAATCTTAAAGATCCATCCGTCTATTTATTCTATTTATAATATTCTCGTCTTCTTAACATATTGGTACCCAAATTCTGCCAAACGTGTAACAAGGAAAAACATGTCGACGAACAAAAGTTGGAAAGGAGCGTTTTGAAACACGACTGTAGGCGGTTTCAAGGTGCGAGTTCGTCGGGCCGTGTGTTGCGTCACTCGGATGTTGAGCAAGCGTGACAAGTGTGTGTTGCTGTTGAGTGTTGCAAACATACAGGGTCGCTACTTTGTTCTGGACTAACCTGGGGAAGCTGGACAAGCTGGACACGGCTCACTCGGATCTTCTAGAATGTTCTAGATTTTGTTAAAGCTCGATAGAGTGCGATTCATAAAAGAGTTATTGAGTTGGTATCGCTGTATATTGTTTTATAAGGTCATTTAACCTGAATGCAATGTTAAACTTAGTTAATGTAACATTTGCAGTGTTACTCGTACCAAAATCACGATTGTTTCCTAAAGTACAGTATAACTGGAAAGTGTTGTGTATTCAGGAAAATGTCGAAAACTTGATTAGTTTCCCAACAGTAATTACCGGTTAATGGATTATTTTTCCGCAATGAACCGCTCCTTTATGTGGCAACACTGTGTGTAACATAAAGCTCCGGCTCGTACGAGGCGTGTCATTAATTTTGCTCGAGTGAATATGATATGTTTCGAAATTCGTTAGAGCTTACGGCCGAAGTCGCGGATGTATCCAAGGTTGGCATGTTGGTAAACACGACGCGAGATCGGTCTCTGCGAGTACACGTAGCACAGGGATGTTTGGTCGGACATGCCGCATGCCGCCGACATTTTGTTGTTTGTTGTTTGTCGGCATGTAGAGCATGCGCCCGCGCTGCAGAAACAAACATCAATAATGTGCAGCTTCCGGCTAAACGTTTTCATATAGCGCCCCACTATTGTTATTGATTAAAACCGACAACTTATTGTTAATTTGGGCCAAATGTGTTAAGACTCACGAAAACGGGTCGACGCGCGACGGCTTTGACACGTAACGAAACGTAAGAAGAATAATCGGACCGGTTGTTACGCTCACTCGCCGAAACGAGAATATCGCAGACTCTGACGCAACTAGCTGCAGATCACTGCCTGTACTCCTTACATTATTGATTACTGTAAGTAATTATTTCTGGCATCATTTTCCAAAACCGGTTAAACCACCACACGTGAAATTTCTTTCACGACATGTCGATGACGAATCAGTAATTGCATCCGCATTTTACCGTAATGACATTTTGAGAGACGGTTCTTTGAATCGAAATGTGGAAGAGACGCGGATGTGTTGGAAGTTGCAGTCCGTAAATAGGACCGGTCGTTGAAGAACTATCGCTGTATTAGTATCGCCCGAAGTAGTGGGGACTCACAACCGGGTCAAGGGAGCCGCGATGCACCGCACACCGCCACACCGTTCACAACTAATCTCACTTTCGCATTGCTGCATCGTCGACGAGCGCATCTCGCACCTTCTATCTAGCAACATAATACTTTGACCTTCGACTATTTATATTTGTTCTAATTAATATTAGTTCCAGAATGTTGCAACATAGTAAAGTTCCACGTGTATCAGTTAGCGGCAGTATACACAATCTTCGCCCATGACAGTATCGTATCCTTGCCCCTATTTCGTGTGTTTCCTCCGCTCCACTCCAATCGTTATCTTACGAGAGCCACGCATCTTATCGCGTTATATACCGCTAATGCAATACCAGATTAAGTCGCCATAAACAACATTCCGGTACTTATTTGTGGCGGAGGATAGAGACTCGATAATCGATACCGACAATAATCGACATTTCGTAATCCATTGTCTATTAGTCATGTCCTCAAAGTAGACGGCGACTTGTGCGACTTGTGCCCGATACCTACTTTGTAGGTCAACCTTGCTCGACGATCAAACGGACAAATCTAACTGGAAACTTGAACGCGAATTACTTTAATATTATACGAGTGAGGTAATGCAGCGCGACCTTCTGTAGGAAAACTTTGTTATTACAAACATACGGCCTTTATAGCTTGCGGTGTGGACGGAGTGGGCTAGACACACACTTGACGCCATGTGTCACTTCTTTAACATAATGCCCTTCGAAACACTTTAAAGAAAATTGGTGGCTACCCTCAACCCAATTAGGCTATCGAGTCCTTTGTTAATATAAATAGTAATAGTACACAACAGTCTGGTATCCGAGGTCGGTTATTACATACCACTTGTCTGTTAGTCCGTCTGTTAACACCTGTTTATTGTTTACCTACTTGTTAGCGCAGAGTGCAGACATACTGTCTCAGAGACCCTTTACTTTATTTTCTTCATTTAAATCTTAAAATACATCAAACTTTACTCGTGTATATACAGGCTATAACTGTTAACTCTTTTAAATAAAACAAAGTAACAAACTTTCACTCTCTCGTTTTATAATTTCAGTAGAAATATTAAGTTATTTTTAAACCTAATAATTGTGCGAATGTGCCTTTGTTTGTATATCCTTCTTTCATGTCAAAATAGAGCAACGAATCGACGTTATTTTTTGCTAGAGCACATTTATTTCACAAACAAAGCCGGAGCGGAGAGGTAGTATTACAATAACAAGTGTTCTATAGTGGTATATCTCGGAACAGAGTGTAGAGCGTAGAGCGTAGGAAGCGATTGCGCATCTCGCCCTTCAAGGGTGACCCAGTTTACGTTCACTTGTACTATCTTACTATAGCTCAAATATTAGCTGAACTTTATAATTGTTCATTAAATACAACATTTTATTGTTATTTATACAAAGTTTAATATCTGACGTTTATATTTATACTACATACACACACCACTTTGCTCTATAACTAATATTATAAAGGCGAAGATGTGTTCGTTTGTTCCTTAGGACTTAAAGTTTAAACTTGCTAAAAGTGTCATCAAAATAGATTCAGATGTTTAAAATCCTATTCTGGACAGACATACAAACAAAAAACATACAAATACTTCAATTTGTATATATTACCTACATAAAATAAATAAAGTCCACTATTGACATAAAAATCTTATACAAGTAGGTGTATATTGCCTACATATTATTTACATAACTGCATTTTATCTAATACAAATAAGTAATCTGTGATTTCAAAATTAATAACATAATCTAAATGAAATATCTTTATTACACAGTTTTTAGGGATCCGTACCCAAATGTTGCAAACGGGAACCCTCTTGCTAAGTCCGAAACTGCTGAATGGATTTGATGGTTAATCTTTCAGGGATCATAGTGAGTAATTTCGATCTCTTAAAGGGCTCCGTGTGTATATAATATGTATAAAATAGTACAAAATAATAATAGATATTTATCCAAATGAAATCAAGAAGTAAGATAATAGAGGCACGTAAGCAGTTATTAGTTCTGCAGCTAGATAGTGGAGTGTGCAGTGTGCAGCAACAGTTTCAGTTTCACCGTCTGCTCGACGACTTTCTTCCACTTTGCGTTTCCCGCGGGGAAAGTGCAGCGCTTTTCCGTCGCCATCTTGTGGGAGGGGCTAGTGTTAACTATGCGGTCGGTCTTAATGTACTTAGAAACAGGATCCAGGGGGATAACGTTGTATTGTGCTGTTATTTATTTTAGATACAATTTTCAGTATCACTTTAACTTTGCTGAACCCTGATTTTCTTATTAATCAATAAATTGGTTCAGTAGGTTAGGTAGTTTCCGAGTTCACTTTTTACAAACAAACATAAATTTAACAGCATATTATATAGAGAGAGAGCGACGACTTCAGAAGGATTTGTAATACAAATGAGTTAACGCATTTAAACAAAATAAAGTTAAATTTTCATCTGAATACCAAGTTACAATAGCTCACATTTACGTTGTATTTACATCTTAAAATATTATTTAAAATAACTTCAACAATATTTGCAAAATTATTCATGGAAATTGTTTTTGTAATCGAATATTGAATATAATTCAGTAACAGAATAAACATATTATGTGCAAACAAACGTGGTATGTCGTAAGACAGTTCTATGCACTCTGCGGGAAGGTCGACGGTGGTAAAGGTGTGACTTTGTGGACATTGCTACGGTATGTATGTATGTTTGGTTTGGATCTGACAGACAGACAGACAAACGTACACCTACTGTACCGCGACATTCATGCAACCTGCAGACAGACAGTGTTCAGTGTGCGCTCCTGAATACATATGTTATTGCAACACAATACATACCACTACTACCAAAACATTATCTATACATGTTCAAAATCTCCACGTATAACTACAAAATGAGAAAAATACATTTTTTTATACATGTATAACATTACTGGCAATGCTCTCCACAAACAAAAATAACTTTTGAATGACGGCCCATTTCCGCGAGCTCGAAATAATATATTGTTGACAAACTGCTCAAACTGCTCAACAATATACCTACCTGCTGCACAACCATTACCATCACCTTTTACCATGATATCATAATTAATGTCAAAGCCCTGCCAACTCCAACCTTTCTCGAGGACGCTTCCTATTTGCATCTGCATAAGTCCGCCGAGGTCTTCCCTTTCCAACTGTCCCTTTTACCCTGGCCTCATATATTTCTTTCGCTAGTCTTCTTGCATCCATCCTTTCTACATGTTCAAACCATCTTAGCATTTCTTTCTCAATAGTAGTCACTACATCTTCCTTCACTCCACACTGCTCTCTTATCACACTATTTCTTGCTTTCATTTCTACTGCATTCACAGGACTTTGGTGTTTCTTCTGCCATACACAAGTTTCACTATCATACATTAGTGTCGGCACTAGCACTCCTCCATGCACAGCCAGTCGTGATCTTTGTGATACTTCTCATAATGGTGTAGTGCCCCATTATTTCCAGTGTTCATTATCTTTTCAATATCTCTAGATATAGCAAAAAGTTTTAGAACAACAAGAACTTGTTTAGTGTTTTTTAACTAATACGTTATTGATTTAATTAATTTAATTATAGAGACATAACTGCCTTATTTTGCTTAAAGTATCAAATAGCATCAATATGTTCCACGTGAACTTCCCGGATATGATCTGGCGGGCGGACGTACGATGCGTCACTATCTATACAACCAAATACTTTGATCGTCACTCTATTATTGCAATAACTGATTGAACATACTAATTGGTTCATTAATTTATACTTGAGATCGATATATCGACATTCAAAATTAAACTAAAATTTGTTTATGGCATACCTACATAAAATACGGGTTTCGTGGGCAGGTCATAGGGAAAAGTATAATGTAGTTGCATCATGTTCGTCATACAGACGTCATGGCGCACGATCAAAATGCATCACACGAATAGGAAACTATTGAGTAAGGCCGGTATTACATATCCGTAATAAAATATTTTATGTTTCGGCCGGCATATTAGAAATAACTTTTATTATCATTGATAAAATATTGCTCTCATTGTTTTGAGTTTAAATTAACTTTTTGTGTTTGTAAGTCGAGTCAAATCGTTTTAAGATATTTTAAAGAACAATATATTTTCAAAAAAGCTCATTTCAGTTTGGGAATTTTAAACATTACACGGTTAATGAAGCGACAAATTAAAAATGCAATTCAGTTGTTTGAAATTCCGGCGCTCGTGTCACTCTGACACTCAGTAGCGACATTTCTTTGTGTTGCATGAATATAAAAATATCTTTGCATCAAATGTAATTAGTTATTTTTTGCAGTAATCCCGCAGCCAAAAAAAGCTGTTTTGACCGTCATTGGGTTGATACGTGCATATTTAACTGTCTTTCACATTTCATTTCGTTTTTAACACGAGTATTTTTCTCTTAATCCCTCCTAATATGTTTTCTGTCTTTTTTAATATATCCTGGATTAAAAATAAGTGGAACATTAGGCAGGGTAGAGAATAATTTTCGTTACGCGTAAGAATGTTCTTTCTAGAAAATACAGATGATGGCGCTCCCATTAACAATATAAGATGTAACTATTTCTAAAATAACCACTTCTGATGAAGAAAAAAAACCAAATCCAATTCCAAATCAGTCCAGGCGTCTTCAAGTAAACTAAGCACTTCTATTAACAATAAATTCATATTTATTTATTATACATAATTTAGTATATTTTTTAAATAATAAGTTACTCTATGGTACTGCGGAGTACCTACACTGTACATACGTAGTTGGGACCGCGTCGTCGGGAGCTTACAATATTTACTGTAGCTGTAGAAATAATAAAGTTTACCATTTCTCGCTGGGGAGGAAACTGCGCTCGGTGCATTCACCTGGGGGAGGTAGCTTCCCCCTATATTACTACCCCCTACAACCTTGCATAACTGATGCTAGTAGTTTGTGTGGGAAGAAAGTGAGAGTGCTTTGTGTTTCAAACTAACTACGGAGTACGGAGTGTGGAGTATGGAGGCCACACCCAAACTATATTACTAAAGTAGCTACTTCATATTTTGATGGAATTACTCTTTGTTCTAACTGTACAGTGTTCATTAATATGTAAGCTGCATATTTAGTAACTTTGTTAATGTTATTATGTTGTTTTCTTCTGTATTTATAAGATCTAACTAGGGAAAAACTAGTTTAAAATACTTCGATATATCTAGAATAATGTAGCAAGCATTTTTCTATTCTTTAGTTTTCGAGTTTACTTGTTACAAAGAAATTCACATTCTCTTTATAACCCTAACTAATATCATAATTGTGAAAGTTATTTGACGTCAAAACAGAGTAACCGATCAACGTGATTTTTTGCACAGAGATTGTTGAAGGGCCTGAGACTGACATAGGCTAGTTCGATCCCGGCAATCGTTTGGGATAAATTCTTGTCACAAATGAAAAAAATCCACGTGCGAAGCCTATATACCTATATTTTTTTATATTATATTAACAATTGATGACACCTAACACAAATAGATCTTATACTTCATGACAAAAAAATATTATTATTAATTTATTTCATATAATATGTACATCATATAAACCCTAATACCCAGTTTTTACAAAGGGGCCTCGTAACTTTAATGTCCCTAAAATATAAATAGTCATGGTTACCTGACGTTTTCACTTTCAATTTAGTTACAAGTACACGGTAGCTTCAGGGCATCATACTCGTCCCCACCCCTGCATCCACGTCCGTGCGGAACAAACAACTCTGTATAACCCCCCACAAAACCTTGACGAAACAAAATACAGTTTCTAAGTGTATACGTATATAGATTATCATTCCTGAAAGTTTGAACGCAATCCATTCAGCAATTTGGAGCCTATTTTGATAAATATTGGAACAGACAGACAGAAAGAGAAACATTATAGCTTCAGTATTATTTAATAAAGACATTCTAAGACTAAATAGTCACTATATGATTATCAAAATTAATTCAGCCGTTTCGAAGCTAGAATAGCACAAACATTCAGGCTTTAGTGTAAATAACATGTCCTAACTACAATATTATTTATTTGTATTTACTTAATGAAATGTAAAATATGAAAGCTTTCAGCACGCGAGGTGTTTCTGAAATTTAAAACCTCCCGTCCAATGGCAATAACCATTCTCTTCCTAGCTCATACCGTCGCCGTCGCCATAAAGAGTTCAAAACCCGTCTAGACATTTCGACCAGTAAAGCTTCTACGGGATACTTTCCCTTTCATGAAAACCGTCTCTTTCTACCACACTGCGACAAACATGCGCAGTGGCGAGTCGACCGCGGGACAACAGGTGGGCTTTCTGCATCGTTTGAATAACTTAAGTGGGGGTATAGAGGAGAGTGGGGGGCCAAGGTCACCGTACGGAAAGGTCTAGCTCGCTCTGACACGTGACTTCGTCTATACAGTGTCTACTAGTTAAATGTTGTAGTTTTTTTAGTAGGTTACGAAAAATATCAACGGATTTTGATGAAACTTTATACTATATACGTATATAATAATAATAATAAAGCCATTTATTCCCATAATTATTTTTAGCATTTACATTTCAATTTTATAAGTACATTATATGCAACATGAATTTCAAAAACTTGCAATACTAAATTTTTACAAAATAAAAAAATTTGTAATTTGTATTAAATTATATTTTTTTTTACAAATTATTACACATTTACAAAATTAAACTATTTACATTAATCAATTATTGCAATTATCATTAGGGACCTCTTGACGATGATTGATGCTCTATCACACACACCAAGAAAATTACCACTTGGCCAGGCCCCCCTGGAAAAAGAGCAAGAGGCAGACCACCGGAAAGATGGTCAGACGAAATTGAGAGGTTGGCTGGAGTGAATTGGATATCACTGGCCCAAGAAAGAAAAGAGGGAGAAATTTGGAGGAGGCCTATACGTATATAATATAGGATTAATAATAAAATAATTGGATGGAAGTCGTAGACAATGTTATATTTAACTAGCGACGGGTATAATAATATATGGATTTACAACAATTTGAATACCTACAGAAACTACTTACCTATTAGAGATAGATATATGCTTCCATAGACTTTTTTGTAGTTCATTTTATTATACACAATTCTTTGTTATATATCTGTTGATGTGATAAACACTATATAAGTTTGTACAACGTTTATTAGAGTAAGCTTAGTAGATACATGACATTTATCATAGGATGTGAGACAACAATATCTGATCTATTCCGGAGTTAGCTGACACACGAAGTCTCCGCCGGGAATCGACACTAAGTGTTTTTCTACCAGATACTAAAGTACTGTTGCGGAATACTAAACAGCTCAGATATATCTACTCCCACTCACACGTAGCACGTAGCGATTATACTTCTGTTTTTTACATATTAAACTTCCCATTTATTTCGTCCCCGATGTCATTCAAAGCCATTCAGCCGTGATTGAGCAATAAATATCTAAAGTATAATTAGTTAGTTAGTAGCAATTTCAAAAAAAGTGTACCGTCTTCAAAAATTATGCACTGAAAAGTGTGCTTTCCGAAAGCAAATGCACAAGTCACTATAAAAAAAATACCCAAATCAAGTGTGCCTATAAAATTTGAAGAGTTCTCGATTTCTCCAGGATCCCATCATCAGATTCTGACCTTGGGAAGTATACCCTTTCAAACAAAAAAAAAGCGTCTTCAAGTAATCGGGGAACATACATAAAAAAAACCATAAAAGATTCCGATGAATTGAGAACCTCCTCCTCCTTTTTTTGAATACGGTTAAAAACGGTAGTAATGCGTCATTTTCATTGTAATTTCAATAAAGCTTTTGAATAACGTTAAAGTGAAGGTCAACTAACTAAGGTATACTAAAGATGTAATATTGTTTCAGTGGACGGCGAGCCCGCGGGTCTTCCTCTCAGTGCTAGAGGCTCTCTCAGTAGAGTACTCCTACACGGCCTGCTTGCTCCCGCCGCACCTGCTGCGAGACATCATTTATACACCGCACCTAATCCAGGTTTGTATTTACTTATGTTATACTACCGACTAGCCCCGACTTCGCATGGGAAGGATTGAGTAGAGTAGCCTTATGGCACCGGCCCTCTGCATTTGTGGAAGAAGGACAAACTACCATCTATAATATTATAATTATAGGATCTTATAATATTAGCGATACGCCTCGGTTTCGCACGGAAAGAAACCATTTTTATAAAAATAAAATAATCTCCTGAAATTTCCCTGGAAAAAAAAAGCCTATGTCACAACACAAGCCGGGAAATAAGGACAAAAACACACATCTGCACTGCTTCTAAAAGTAACAAATATTTCTATATAGTGACAGATGCAGCTACAGACTTACCACTTGTTATGTATAGTATTATGAGATATTCGCTAAATGTGGACATTGTTAGCAATGCTGGCCACGCCACATGGTATAAGTACCGTACTGTTGTCTAGCTAGAAGTACCTACTTATATATGAAAGATTGTAATTCTGATAAACACTTGTAATTCCTCATGAAAGCACTAATTTCACTGTCAAGTTTCTATCAAACCTGATATAGGTAATATTGATTAAAGAACAGAGGTAGTAATTTTCACGCCTATTCAAATAGTAACTAGGCAGAATCTACATTTAGGCTAAGGTAGGCTAAACGCCGGCCGGCTTATGAAAAATTCATAGAGAACAAAGAGGAAGTGTTTCTCGACAATCGATACGGTCGTCAGCTGATCTGCCGCCGAGTGCCGCCCGCCCAATGTCACGACCACCGCCCCGCCGCCCACCGGGCCGCAGTGTGTGTTACTGTATAGACATTGATGTAGGAAGTTCACTCTTACTTACGAGTATCAATGTGATACACACACATCTGTGGCCAGACACACCAGTAACAATGTCCACATATTAAACAGCACGGTAACAGGCGGGTAACTCTTCACGTAAATTTCAATCCTAATCCTCGAGTAGCAACAATTTTATTTAAATTTAATTGTGTTTAAACAAGTTGTATCATATATATCTCATATATTAAATAAAATTGTCACTGCTGTCGTTGTCGCAATGCAATTAAATTCTGGATTTGAGGATTAAATTTGAAAGCTACCATATGGCAATTCTGTTGCTGCATTTAATGATCCTACACATGAGACTAATCTGTTATTTTTAGAATTAGACGGTTTTGCGTGCCCTCCGAAGCACGAGAAGTCGATTAAAACATATATTCTTAAAGAAACTACGTTTTTAAAGGAGTTATATCTGAACCCGACTCCCTCAGTTTCAAGTTAAAGCTCTACAAATTACGCTATCGATTTCTAATTATTAAAATGATTGTAACGATATACAAGGATTTATTTCCAGTTTTAGTCTTTAAAATATAGCTTGATAAGTTACAGAAAATAAACTAATTGTTAATTGAATGACGGGCCACTTGCAAAAATCCAAATACCTCTAAAACTATACAAGTTAGCTCCATAAATCTAAAAGTTTACAAATTTCCATACTAAGTAGCTTAATTGAAGCCATGGTTCAAAAATATTTTGAACATTTTTTTCACACACATTTGAATTCCATACCAAATCGCATAGAAGCTATATCGCGAGCACGCCGAGGGAATAACAATTTCTAAATGTACTCATATCAATTATGTTTTTGTTTTCATTTAGTGGTTTTCTTACACGTTATTAAAATCTAGTATAATATTGGAATTTAAAGATCTGACAATAGTTAACGATAGTCCTTTCTCATAATACGTCACATAAACAGTAACAATGTGTAGCCTATAGACACTTGTGTGCGACTGTCGTAGCAAGTAGCAAGTAGCACGTAGAGTGTATACGCATCACGCACACAGATATAATCTTCCTTGTTGCGGTACAAAGAAGTCTGCTCTACTTCCGGTAACGCCTCCGACAGAACCTAACTGACCCGCTTTACATACAACACAATTACTTCATATACATTTGTATTTATTCATTACGTCGTATTATCGAATTTTCGAAGCGACTGTAAGACTCGTTTTATCCTAATCCTAACTAATATTATAAATGCTAAAGTTTGTTTGTCCAGAGCTACAGATCGACGTGATTTTTGTATAGACATAGCAGGAGGGCCTGCGAGTGACATAGGCTTATAGCCTCCGCAAATTGCTAATGCGCTTGAATCTTGTCAAATTAATTCTGAAAGACACACAGAAAAGCTATTTTAAACAAAAACACACAATGTGTAAATATAAACTAGAAAACCTATAGAAACTATCCAATTAACAATAATAATTACAAACTAAACAATAATTCGCAAACTCGATGATGTCTCGCCAAGCGCATTAGCAATTTGCGAGCTTATACCTTTTATCCTGGAAATCCTTCGAGAAATAATTCTTATGATGCATTAAAAAATCTACGAACAAAACCAGGACGAATGTTCGATAGTTGGAATTCCGGAGAGTGACAATTATATGCTGACTTGTTTCCCCGCGTAACCATACGGAATTTTATGTAACATTCCAAAACTTTTTACGGGCGAGGCCGGGGCAGAAAGCTATTTTATTAAACCAGCCTAGTTTTAGTCCTCTAAACTTACATAAAAACCCTTAAATACTACTCTTCCTTTTCTCCTCGTCTTTCCTCCTTCTTAGTTCCTCTGTTCTTTTTATCCAATTCACTGCTCTTTCTTCTCCTTCTTCATCTAGTAACTCTACTATTTCGCGTCATGTACCACCAGATCTTCCAACTTTTAGATTTTTTCTCTTCTACCCTCTCCCAATACTTATTTCCCTCTTTAATATTCTCGCATCTGTCTTTTGTTAATAAAACTAAAATTGAACTTTTTGATCTCAAAATAACGGGCTGTTCCCAGTAGTCTTACCGGATAGTCTTACCACTAAGACTAGAGGGAATTGTCATCCCAATAGACTTACTGTAAGTCTACTGTCAGATATAGGTAGGCAGAGACAATAGAATATCGTTTGCTACGATCTTGACAAATCTCTTTCGCTTCTTTTGTATTTATCATATAAATTAGGAAGACTGGTCCTTCGCTGGATACCCTGGGCACCGGACGGTTCCCGGGATTTCATATGTCGTGGTCACATTTATAAAGCTGTACCTATATATAATAATACCTACACTTCTACAGAATTGTCCATCAATAAAATAAATAGTATTTGCACATTCACTACACATCTTTTGTGTAGTTTTGCATCTGTCATGTGCGGGTGCATTATTACGAAAGTTTCGCAATATTTGATAGACGATCGGTCAACAGTCAACACGCTCTCAAAGGGTTGAACTGCCCATTATGTGTTTAGTATTGAGTAGCAACCCTCCGACTGTATTATTGCACGTGTGATGCAAAACATCATCTGCTGATGTATTGTGTTACTTACAATCACTTTTAAATGTTATATTTTCGTTTATCAATGTAAAAGGAGGAATATTTTGGATGACTATTCTATTTTTTTTTCATTCTTTACGGGTTGTTTTACAGCTCCTGAAACCGTTTTATTGGTTCCTGGGTACCTTCCTCTGTTAGCCGTTGTTATTTGCGAAGCTGTACCTAACGAGTGGCCTGTTATGTAGGTACCTATACATAAGTTGCCGAGATCGAATCGTGATCCGTCTAGTTAATAATAATATGTTTCTTTTTGGAGTCATTTTAATAGTGCACATTCCGTCGAAGCAGCACTCAACCCGTCCTAACCAAACAATTGGACAGATGTCGGTGCATGTTGCGCTATCGGCCGCACATTTACCCAAATCCCTAGTTTTTACGCAAAATGGGTTATTTTGCACCTTGCGGCACTAAAGTGCGTCGTCATCGGTCACAAAGGAACCTAATCCGACGCATCTCCCGTCCTCTTTCACTTTGAGGTCTACACGTAATATGGGTATCCCTTTCGCTTTCAAATCATTTTTCGTCCTGTCAACTCAATTGTTGACAATTTCGTAAACGTACCGTCATGCATGGTCACACACGCAATCCATTGTTCATCCCTCTCACAATACATGCCAATAAGGTTTGATATTCAAAAAATTACTTATTTTACAACACAAAGTTTGGAAAACCGATTTAAAGTAATTCTAGATTAATACTACCAGTGATTGTTGTATTGTACAACACGAAGACTTCGCAAACATGTCATTGTATTATCTTTAAAGAACCTTATTACAAAATAATTATGTAATAAATAAAAACACTTTGACCTTTTAAATTTAATCTCGGATCTAAATAAGAAAAATGTACATCTTCTAGATACAGAATCAAATTACGCAATTATTTTTGTTTGAAAGAAACTAGATAGCTTAACGGTATAAGAGAAGCGAGTGACCAACGGTCAGTTGTGAACGCGGAATTCTCCCGACGGCGCTATTGTGGCAACCCTTTCAGCTCCCGTATCAAAATAATAATAAATAATGAGCTCATTGTAGGGTTGACACACGAGGGTGAGGACCCTACTGGCTCTACCGGGTCTACCGGTCGTCGCGGAATGCGGTCCCATTAGTAAAATAATACAATACAATGAAGGTAAGACGGGACTGGCTCTAATCGGGCCATCTTTATACAGTGACCGCTTTGTCCGGCCGCCGCGTTAGACCATAATCCCGGCACCACAAACTGTTTGATACTCTTACAGACGTGCAGATCTCCCTCCATATAGCTCGATTGTTGCCGTTCATTATGTTCCAACAAAACATAGCGAATATCGATAATACATTACTAAAGTATTCTAGATATGCAATAAATAAAATAAAAATAAAAGTTACACGTTGAATACCGCGACATCAATATTCATAACCGCATCCCGAGTTCCCGAGTTCCCGACCCTATGAAATATGAATGCTAAACTTTCTTACGATAGAAAGGAGCTTTATCCGGCTTCCCGGTCGCGAGTCATACAGTCCTACACCCTTTGACTCACACAATATAACACAAAGAACACAAAAGGTGTGGACAGTTTATAGCCAGTTCTCATGAACGGTCAAATGGTCAGTCTCACTTTAATACGTCCACCCGTCCATCGAAGGACAAGGAAATGTATGAATAAACACAAGCTTTTATTTCCTAGTGAGCCGTGATTGTATTATTTAAAATATAAACCGTTATCCGTCAAACAGTTTATAGCTGCATGCTTGACGGTCGACGGTGAGAAAGTGTCCGATCAATCTACACATGAGTTTACTCAAATATTTAGTACCTGCATAACAAACATCACATACAATCAACATTCACATGCATCTCTTGTATTGTATTTAAATAATTAATGTAGAATACGAGTCTGACCAGCAGACATCCCCGCGCATCATAAATTAACCAAAAAGTTTGCATAACAATTGCACACACATTTTCTCATCAGATGCATCTCAGGACAGGTTACACAATCTGTACAAGTGCATTGAAATTAGGGCTGTTTATGCAATTTGCCGTTTCTAACGGACCTTTTTTGGAGCCTATTGTACTTTGATGATGACCGTTGGTCAGACACTGTCTTGTATTCGCAACTAAATAGACAAGGGATTTGTGTTCGTTACATCTTTTAATTTGAATTATAGTTTGAATAATTAAACTTTTCTTATCTGGCATTGTAGTACGCTGCGCGTCTCAGCTGCATTAGTTCTCATGCATGTCGATAAGAGGGTTAGTGTCCTTACCGATAACGTAACTAGTTACACCATTCATATATTTTATTTTTTACACAAATATTATATCAATATATTAGCAAATATTTTATTATGATTGGTTTAATCAATGAATATTTACAAATTTTCCCTTTCCGTTATTGTGGTCAGTCGGAATCAGATTGTCTGGTTATAATTAATCTTTCTGAATAATTTAATACAGAGCAACATCAATAATAATTTTAGGGTAATTTTTTTTTACCTAAACTCTAGCACAAATACCATAAACCTTTATACCTTGCAGCGTGACCAGAAATCAATATCAGTGTTCATATTTAGGGAGTGGCTACAGCCTATCGCTGAACCAAGCAATGATTTTCAGAAGAAGTTTTTTTTTAATCTTTCTAAGTTTTATATTTTTTACTAAATTTTAATAAATGTTCTTGTTGTTCAGGATCACTGCCACCCTCGCCAGCAGACAGCGGCGTGTCGGACGTGGAGTCTTCCTCGTCAGGTCCTGGCAGTGCTGAGGAGTTGAAGGCGAGACTGCAGCCCCCCGCGCCAGCACCAGCACCCTTCCACGCGCCCTTCCTGCCCTTCTATCAGCACCATCAGCTAGCATCGCTGCATCACCACCACAGTGTACATCCGCGACCTCCTGGTACGTACCACTATTGTTAAATAAGGGTTAAGGTGGTTTATTCATTACATGAATTTCAATGTCAAATCCCGAATGTAATTTAGATTGTGGCTCTTGTTAGATGAGTGTACTTTGGATTGGAAGATTACGATTTCTCTAAACTGACCTACTTGGTCATGGTCAGTTCTGAGAGGTGACTCTCAATCACTCGCATAGTGATGCCGATACCACATTTATATCGATAATATCGATAACGAGAAGAGTGTAAAGATAATAGTATTGTGTATGTAATTTTTAAGTTAATATATCCATAATCAATAGAGGTATTGTATGTCATGTCATGTGACTTGCACCAATCGTGGCGGGGTTGTGGGGGGTTGTGGGGGGTGGTGTGCGGTGCAGGCGGTGGTCGGTGAACGTCCCGCACCCGGAAGGTGACCTTAGCGTACGACGCTCGCCGTCTACTATATCTATACAAGATACATGAAGAAGTTCAGTGCGGCCTCTCCGCGCCGGACGTCCGGCTGCAACGATACCAATACAAACACAACATAAATCAGTTCGTTATCAATTTAGTTTCCGGGGCGTGTTTACAGAGTGGCTGGCGGTCGTCCAGTTGGCCTTCTTTCCCGAACGTAAAGCGCAACCAAATATTTTTACATGCACATTACTCGACTATATTAAAACATTTTAAAGTAATTTGTTCTTGGTCGTGAATTATGGTGTATCTTGACGTGTGTTAGCGCTTTACATTATTTAATATGTTTTCCAAAATCCGAGACAAATTTATAATAACTTATGCAGTAGGTAGTGCAAAATAAGAATATTCCACCGCCATCGCCACGGCGCTAGAACGACTCTCGAGCGTGTAATGAAATCGAAACTAACTGTGCGTCCGTGGCACAAAAACAAAAGGAGACGAAACCAGTTGGCTGATGTTCGCGATGCATCGGAAGCTCGGAGCTCAGAGCTGGCATCGGTCTGTACTGTAGCTATTTGACATTGTGCAAGGTCAGTGCTCCTAATATAAAAATGCAAAAAACGCGCCACGCCGCCGCGCCGCCCTCGCGCCCTCCGACTATGAATATTTATCACGCATCTCGTATCAGTGTCATCTCTCACAACAAACATATCTATTTTGACTCTACATCTAATTTATAATAAAGGAACTCATTTTCATCAGATCAGGTAGGATTTATGACGCCATAAAGATGGCAATCGATTAGGACGAGTTACTTGCGTTACCGTATCGCCTTCGCATCGCAGTTTTTAATATCTATAATTCTGACCGTTTTATCGAAAAGTTCTAGACGAAATGGTGATCGTTATAAAACTCGTGCTAGACTCTCTGAGGTATAAGAAATGCAACCCATGTATGACGCGACAGACAAATTAGAAACAAACAAAGAAATCAGCAGGAAAGAGTCTATAATCCAGTCATATCAAAGCTTATTATCTTGCATTATGACCGAATACTGATATAACATATTGACGCAACGATTGTAGGTATATCTAAAAATATAATTGTTATACATTATTTAGAGTCAAATTCTAAAGGAGCACTTTGTCCTACCGACTTTGCCATATAGAGACGCGCTCGCAGCCACAACTCATTCGGTGAGCCATGAAGCGGTCATTGCAGCAATACAACGAGCACACACGAAATTCGTTGTTGCTAAACCCGGTTGTTGAGTAACTTGCATTGTTCGGTCTTTGGTGGGACGTATGCGGTGTGCGACCTTATACACCTTAGTTATGTACCTATAAACAATATCTAGGTAGCTCTGTAGTCATCATGTGCGGATGCGTCTACAGCCTGCGCAAACCAACTGTGTATGTAAATCATTTCCTTTAACCAAGCCTAAGCTCTAGCAGAAGTTTTGCGTGGTCGTAGTACTTATTTTCATTTGAGCCAATTTCAATAGAAATTCGACAGCATCGTCATCTGTTGTAAAGTTGCCATAGAAATAGTATCGATTTATGACGTTAGGACGAGATCAATCATGTCAAACTGGTGAAACTCTCGTATATTAGGAAACACGTCCAGACTATGAATACAGACTCGGGAGTAGTCGGGAGTGTCTAGAGTGTGGTTCTAACACAGATCTTATCTTAGAGCCGGCACTGGCAGAGGCAGCAGTGTGCGGGAGACGCGAGGTGATCGTCCCGTGTCAAGGGCAGTGCAGCGCGAGCCGCTTATTATTAGTCGCGACTATTTTCGCCGACCGTCCGCCCGCCTACCATCTAACTGTTGACATTCGCAAACTACTAAATAAAAACTCTATCCTTACATCATCGACACGTTACCAGTGCTCAACTCTTTTCCTGTTTACGAAAATTCACATCCCTTCGAGAGAAGCGCTTCGCTTCGGTCGACTGTAAAAATAACAATCGTGTCATCGCATCATCGTTTAGATTTTATTTGAGGCTGAATCTGTTTATTTGTGCCACAATTGGTTCATGTAGATGGCCCTCTTTCTCATTGTGAGCTCTCGGCGGAACATACTCGTAGCTCGTAGATGCGGTCGAGATGTTGGCGCGTCGCCCGCCACACTCAACACGTAACCGCACAAACAGATCATCATTCTTCAAAGTGAAGCTGACCCGCCATCTCATCCTCATTTCTGTACACGCACCTATATTTGACACCAATCAGGTCCATAGAGACTGATGTTTGCGAGCGCTCTAAGCTCCTCCATATTAGGAAGATTCGCGCCATCTGTTGTACGAAAACGTTGTTGCGCAAGTCGCGACCCACTTGCGGCGGCGATGCTGGCTGCCAAGCGCGCCTCTACAACTCTACAATTACATATTTCGTGTCGCAACTGCGCGTACCATCCGAGTTGAACGGCCGCCGACCTTGAGAGTTGCGCCAGCGACGCCGCTTCCCCCCGCTCCGCCCGCGCCGCACCGCGCACACCCGCCTGAAAGCGAAAGGACTCCGCACGTTCTCACTTCCCGATATCTCGCGAGTCGCGGTATTACCGAACATTACCATTCATAACCCATCATGAGTCGAGCTAGCATGACACATCCTGGGAAGTCGCATGTACTACGTGACCATCCAGCCGTATACACAAACTCCTCATTAATTCGCGGCAAAACCGCATGAAACAAACAAGTATTACGTCCAATTTCTATATTTACCTAGTGAATATTTATAGCGCGGGAATATAAACACAGTAACAAATGCCCCGTGATTCACACCCCGGGTGTTGCCATATTGTTAAAGTAAAGTGTCGCGAGAAACATGCCGCCTGAAAACTGTTTCAATTTGATCAATCTGATCTCTGCTGCATATTTCCCAATCCTCGTTCAAAATACGCACGAATACAGGTCGCCTCCAGATCGCTTCCGAAATATGTGTAACGTCAGCAACAGTCGTCAGACGTCACTAGTAGACTTCTAGGAATCTCATAAACTCCATGACCTGATTTCCGAGCGCAAGTTCCAATTAAACCGCGTTATGTGGCGCGCGGTCGTCCGCCGGAAACTAGCGCCCCGTGCCCGCACTGCCCGCCCCACATACGAGCCGCGGTAGTTCGCAACTTTCTTGTTTTAAATTTAACAGCTCGCTCCCGGCGTAGTGATGGACCCGCGCGGGCCGCGGGTCAGTGTTAGGTCACTACACTCTCAGCTTCTTCCCGACTGCACTCGGACTCAAATAGACCACACGGCCGAGATAGCCCGGCCCGCCGTCGTCGATTTCGCAAGGTGTTTACTCGCGCGCCGCTCCGTGCCAAACTCTACGGATTCCAGAGAACGGCCGCCGATTGCAAAATCGCACTTTAATATAGTTCCGTGTCAATGTTGCCGCCTTGCCGCCTTGCCGCGTGGGAAAATAGGACGCCGCGGTATATATAGCGGCCGAGGTGCTGCTAGAGCTAGTTCCGTCGCCGATTGATTTACTTCCATATTATTGGGAACTAAAAAAGTTAATAGCGTTCCGGACTGATTGCACCAGTCAGGGTCGCGTTGAGTCTTGACGTTGAGTAACCACGTGTTGTGCTGATGATGTCTCTCTGGTACTTCATTGGAAATACATAGAATATAATATGTAATTCACAATTTATTAATTCATTAATTTACCATAATAAAACAATTTTTATCATCAAGTACCTAAACGAAAATAGCAAGGTATTGGCTGGCGCATAGTCCGGCTGCGCCCGCGGTGACCTACCAGTCCTACCACTCAATGTCAGTTGCTATTTGCATTTTAATGACAGTCTGCAATGTAGGTTACCGATCTTGTAGCCCATAGCAATGTGTAAACAACTGCTATACTCAAATATTTGATGAGTCTTCAGCGTGAACCATCATAAGGAACTCCAAAAGCACTCCAAAGGATATAATAACAACGAGTTATGAAGTATTTTCTTAATGATATCGGCATGAGGCATCGTGTAACACAATTTCCTGTAGGTATCATGATGCGCGGGTTGAAGGACCTAAAGTCGATAGCTACTCGTACCAGCTAGCTTGCTTGTTCATGTTCCAATGTTATAATTGGCGCCGAGAGTGGAGACCGCGCGGGAAGGAAGTCGTTCCGCCGATGAATAATTGCAACATGGTGCCGCTCGGACCGCAACTTTTGTCTAAACTTATTCTGAACTGAAAGATGTCTCTATTTGTAAACTGGTCAAGCAAAACAAATAAAACTGGTTGTTTGATCTTTACGAGTACCTTAATGTGGGTTACCATTCAGAAAATCCTGAAGATTTTTGTCTAACTTGAAATACAAGGGCTGCACGATACCAGAAATTAGACAAGTCCTCTTCTAGACAAGATCTCTTCTAGGTTTTTTTAAATCTACCTAAATAAATATTAATTAGCAATACATAGTACGATACAGGAACGTTCCAGACCGGGACCGGCCAGTGGTGGTCGTGGGTCGTAGTAGAGGAAGTGCAGGAATCCGCACGTCGCGGGCGGCTGTTGCGGGGTGGTGCGGGGCGGGTGACCTTCGCGCGTTGATGCAATGTCGCCGTGTCATTGACACGCGCCGCTCCCCGCTCACCCCGCACACCACACGGTAGCCGCGCCACTCACCACGTAGACGGTGGCGCCGCCATGACGCGCACTAATTAAGCACTTGCTCGATAAAGCGCACAGACAAACAAGATGACTTTCGCGGCGCGCTGAACTCCCGAGAAAGTCGTCCATGTCAAAAGTACGCCGCGGTCCACGTATCGCTAGGCCTGACCTTTCTCAACCGAGTCTCTGAGTTTGGGCCGTCCGCGCCCCCCGCACATCCCGCGCTCCTCGTTGCAGCCAGATAACGCCCCGTGTTTGCACTCCTGGCACTCCGGCGCATGTAAAAATATTTTGGTCGTGCGATAACTCCAGATAACGCTATCTGACCGAGTGTCAATTCACTTTTGACACGGGACATTGCAAGAGAGTTCCAGTTGCCAACTAAACAGTTGTTTTGATCATACAGCACTCCTTTTTGCATCTTTCCGTTGGGTAGTGTTGAACTCGAACTGCCTAAAACCTTCTGGTGACTATCAGATTGGTAGCTGGTAGAACTTTACTTGAATACTTCAGTCAGCTACCTGGTGGAATTTGCGTTCGTTCGTTTTTATTCCCTTTTACCTCATACCATTTTGTGATATTTTACAACCGCGATCAGATCATTGCCTACAAGTTTTGTTACAAAAATAAAACTACATTATATTTAAATAACAAAGTACGTACGTATTTCCCACTTAGATAACGCCGCTGACATTTCCTTGCTTGTCACCAAATTGCAGCCCCAGACATTACATAAACAAGTGAGTTCTACTTATGCATATATACCTGGAGCTACATAAGTATCGACATTTGGTGCAGACTGCACACTACTGCACAGTATATTTTTAGTTAGGTAATAATTAGCTACTTCGTAATCAAATCTGATGTTTGCGAAACATATTTTTAAATGAACAATCACATTAAATAAGTTGCTACGTAATGTGACTTTGTATATGTAGACTGTGGAGGTACAACTGACAACGGTATATACAAGTGACCTCTTGTTGACTGCATCAGATATACTTTCAGATTACTTTTATCTAAACGTCCATGTTTAAAGGTCGCAATTCTTTAAGTATCTAATAATAAAAACATTATAATTAGATACAAGAGCATTATGCGTCGGTCGGTGGACTCGCTCTGTAACAAGCGTTAAGGAAGTACAGGATTTAGAGTTTATAGAACTAAAAATATGTAACTCGATGAGACGGCGACGTCATGTTACTGGACAACTGGTGCTACTGGTGCTGTCGGGTACGCAACAACGGATGCATTGTGGTGTTATCTATGATTTGGGCCGTTACGTGACAGCGGACGGTCGACGAGAACCTGACCTTACTTAATACTTAACTGGGTGGATCTATAACGACTTGACTCGCGCTGCATCCTATATTTATTTATTTATTTATTTATTTATTTAATTTAGACGTGCACAACAGAAATACATTCATTTATGCTTAATGTTAAAAAATATTAGAAAACAAAGCCACAATGCACTTCCCACAGGATGCACGTACATCATGAACAAAATATTTAAAATACCATTACTATACCTACAAGCGGGACACACCAATATACAACTCAACAATACAAAATCACAAAAAATAGAAAACCTATAAATTAAAAAACTAAAAATCACAAAATCAAACACTAAAAAAAAAATCAAACACACATAAAATTAGAAATTAGAATTAGATTCAAAATTAGAGCCTACTGAGGAACCGAAAACAATGTTTATTTCCTTCTTAAAGGAGGAGAACCTGTTGTTAAATATGTCGACGTTGCCATATTTTATAGCCACCTCGTTGTACTCGCGACACATCCTGACTATCGGGTTGTAATATGAAGTGTTATTTTTGCCACTTTAAAGCACGAATATGTTAGGGTTACGTGACCTATGCCTTGTATTTATGTGTATGGAAGACAGAAGATTATATTGAAACATACTGTTGACTGCCACTTTTAGATATCTATATATTCGTTTCTCCACTATTCATTACTAGCTTTCCGCCGCTCCGGCTTCGTCCGTGGATAATTTTGAAATGTGACAAAAAGAAATACCTATTTCGTTGGATTTCCGGATTAAAAATTAGCCTACTGTCCGGTCCTCCAACTATAATATATCTGATCAAAAAATCATGTCGATTCGTTGCTTTGTTCTGGCGTGATTTATATTATTAGTTAGGATTAAGACTACATTGTCTTCTAACAGCAAAGACATGTATGTAAAAATCAAATAAACTGTATTAAGTTGTTAGGTATCCTTAAAATATATAATTGAAGTACCAGGAAAATGTACTAGCTCCTGTACCACAATAAATATCCTGTACTGAGGCTGGTAGGTATAAAAAAAGATATCACAAATACGGATATGGTCTATCTTTATCGCCACAATGTTTATGTTATGGTAAAAGTCACCTCAGGAGCCACCTTCACAACTCACCACATATTTATTTTATCTCGCACATTCGTATGTGTGCTGTCCACATCGTGTCCGTGTTTATTTCATGCGAATATACATATTGACAACAAAATGTTAGCGACCTGCCTCAAACCTATCATGTATACTTTTGTAACATAGTTTATTTTTTATTGAAAAATGCAAATGCCTGAAAACTTCTGCACTTTTTTGTTTCAATTATATAAGTAAGTACAGAGATATTAGTAATAAAATTATACGTTTTCCTGAAAAACTTTTCTGCTCGTGGTAATTATTAAATGATACGTAGGGATAATGTATAGGTAGATAATGTGAGTGTAGGGATAATGTATAGGTAGATAATGAGTGAGTCCATACTGTAGTGTAGAGCCATAAAGTTAAGAACTACAACTAGACATATAGCGCTAGCTTCTAGACATATGAAGGCGAAGAAGGGGAATTTAGAACAACTTAGGAGTTGTGTCTCATGTCAGTGTTTATTACTTTTGTATATATGTATAAACATAACCTATCAGGAAGGTCATGTTTCCTGGTCATGCCGTCCGCCGACCGCCCCGAGCCCCCGACGTAGTCCATGTTGCTGCTAAGTGTACACTATATATATACATATAGGTACAGACACATAGCCTGCTGCGACATAACAAGTGAAGTAGGTAAGGTAGGCTTCGTTATCATTTCCGCCTGCTAATTTTTATCTTCACCCGGATAGATAGCGCTTGTTTACGTTATTTTGCAAAATACTGTTACTTGGAGGAAATGGCTTCAACACGCAAAACTATTATTATCTCCTTGTGCTGCATTAGAGCACCCTCCGTAATTATATGTCGCCGGCCGGTATATAATATGTTATAATTTAGCTAATTGTCCGAGAATCGTAAAACAGGTCCCGCAAAGAAATAGAAGCCGCAGCCTTGAACTTGCTTCAGGGCTCACGGTGGGGGATGCGTCTACAGTGCACACTGCACACTACACCGCCGCAATACACACTGCACACTACACCGCCGCAATACACACTCGAGCTAAATATAGATGTGCCATATAAAGTGTACTTTTTATATACATACTCTACCAGTAAGTTGTTACTCATAGACTGATTAAAATATGGTTGTTGCTTGACGGAACAGCACGCCGGAGCCGTGACGTCCAATATTATTTATTTAATAAAAATACTAGCAGTGCCTTGCGGTTACACCCGCGTTAATGGTTACTGCTCTGCCCCTTTAGGTCGAAGCAAGCGTGATGTTATAATATAGCCTATAACTTTAAATCCGCTAGGTAGTTTCAGAGACTAGCGCGTTCAAACAAACAAACTCTTCAGCTTTACTCGAGTTATCAATTCACTTGTCATTGGCAAAATAGTTACATTTATTTGACTATTAGCATAAAAATAGAAAAGAAAAACAAATAAATTGAGAAACATAGTATAGACTGGTATCGGTATGACGTAGAGACAGAGTCAAATGGTAGCTACAATTCAATATCAGCCAGTTGTTCAAGTGGTACTGCCACTGGTTGATGGTAAGACATGACATGACGATAGGTATAGTTTTCCGCCCCGGCTTCGTCCGTAGAGCCCATATTAACTTTCAGTGGCGGCGCTAGACCAATAAATGTAGACGTCGGCGACATCAGTATTGCGAGGCCTCTTTCATTTTCCAGACAGAACAAAAACGATAAATAGATCTATTTTATCTCTTAAAATAGGCAAAATTTTGCGAATCGTCCTTTTTTATAGCAGAAAATTCCTGAACTTTTCTTCTTATGACTCCCAAGTCAAAATCGTCAATGACTATTTTACCACTAAGGAGTTTTCTCTTACGTTAAGATAATTATTACGTTGTTGTCTGTGAAAGAAAGCAGGAGAGTGCGAATTTTGTAAATTTTTGAACTTTTTTGCGAGGCCCTCATAGGCCCTCATAGGCCGACGCCTAGCGCCGCCACTGTTAACTTTCATCCGATATTATGCTCTTGAGTTAATACAAAAATTCCATAGATAAAAGCACTTTCAGTTTTCCCTATGTTACGAAGTAACTTTTCCAATTTTCCTTTTTCTATAAACCTGATTCAGACTATTACAAACATTTAAAAAATAGCGAATCCGGTCCAGCCGTTCTCAAGTGATGCGCTTACAAACAGAGCGAACTGCCCGAGTTAGCCGACATGCAAGTTCCCGTGAATTTATATGTATATTTACGAGGAGGGGGGAGTCGGATTAACTTTGCTTTTTTAATTCCCAATACAACTGGAGATAGCAATCTTTTTTTTCGAACTTCCCCTAAAACTGTCCAAAATACCCCAAAATAGAGAAAAAAAGGGGTTGCGCTCAATTTCGGAAGTAGAAATTTTAGACTTTTGTTTTATTCACCAGAACAAACATTTTCCATGGGGTCGCGTTAAATCTTAAAAAAAAATCGATCAAAATGTTTCACATACTCCAATACCTTCACACCGTAACTTGCAGAAAATTATAATATATGGTGACGGTGCGCGGTGGACTACGAGTAAAGGAAAGGCGGTGGAGTCTTGGATGTGCATCTATAATACTGTTGTAAATACATTGACATTGTTGACGTGTCGTGATCGTGAGTCGTCAGGAAATTTGGGTATAATAATAACGGTTTGTATTGGAGAAGCACAAGGTCATCGCAACTTGACTTTGATTCTTATTTGTGTATGAGTGTTACGTAACTCTTTATATGTTTTATATTGTAATATTATATAGTTGGTGAGGGACACACGGACACACGGACACACGTGTCGCGCGGGGTGAATGTTCGGTGACACGATAACAAGCTAAAATACGCGGCTCGCGTTAGATAATATTAGCAACGCGGCGCGAGCGACGGGTAAACTTGCGACTCGTCTGTGCATACGATACGCCCTTCATACAATGTGGATACTGTATCTGTATCAAAACTAATACAATAAGCGACTCACAACTGATCAACAAGAAGGAAAACATTTTATGGAACTTTATTATGAACAACACTTTCAATTAGAATAACAAAACAAGTGGGATCTTATCTAGCACAAGACGCGCACAATCAAATAAATAAAATTCTAATAATAAACTCGCTATTTCTAGCAAAACTTCCTCAACTGTGCTGGACGGACGGACAGTATAATATACCAAGTATGTATGTCGGTCGTCAGTGTTGCCAGTCCCATTAGCGCGAGTGTTGCAACTTGCAACTTGCAACACTGCTCTTGACCTCTAGCTTGTGTTGCAATGTTTCAATTTTAACTTTACAACTTGTATTTTGTCACTCAATGTGAACCTGAGCACTGACAATAGACTCTATTTGTATATGCACGGATGTATATAGTGTATAATAGATTCGGTTTGTTGACGTTGTCTTTTTATTCGGTGATAAAATAATTAGATATATCGACAGGGAGCTACATCGAGGTCAAGGTTCCGATAGTGTCTCTGCTAACCGCTTGCTTGACGCTACCGACTCATCTTACATGTACAAGTAGTAACAGTGGTTTGTGTTTGTTTCAGCAGAGCGCGAGTACGCGTACGGCTACGGTGGAGGGGGCGGCGGAGGGTCAACGATGGGTGCGGGGCTCGCGGGGGGCGCGGGCGGCGGTACGCACCACTTCGCGACACCTGCGCCGCCGCCGCTGACACACGACCACGAACTGCCCTACTCGGTGTTCGAGTTCGGAGATTACGGACGACTACCGCCGCACGGCAAGCTCAAGGTGAAAAAGAGGCCGCGCGGGCCCGAGCCGGGCGCGCCCGCCGCCAAGCGCAAGAGTCGCGAGGGCTCCACCACCTACCTGTGGGAGTTCCTACTGAAGCTGCTCCAGGACCGGGAGTACTGCCCGCGGTACATCAAGTGGACCAACCGCGAGAAGGGAGTGTTCAAGCTGGTAGACTCTAAGGCCGTGTCGCGGCTGTGGGGGCTACACAAGAACAAGCCCGACATGAATTACGAGACCATGGGTCGCGCACTCAGGTACTACTACCAGAGAGGTATCCTCGCTAAGGTGGACGGACAGCGACTGGTCTACCAGTTTGTGGACGTGCCCAAGGACATCGTGGAGATAGACTGCTCGCTCGCGTAGATCACCTCGCCCGCGCCGCCCGCGGTCTGCCGCCCCTCGCCCGCGACGATTATATTTATATATATATATATATATATATATTTACACTGACTAAATAGGAGACGAAATCGATTGCTCAAATGTTTATATATTTTTAGGAAAATTTCAGAGAGGACTCTAAATTTGCTACATGTGTGTTATAGTGGTTGACGGGGTGAGTTTTGTATGACGATTTATACTGAGTATAGAGTAAAGGTAGAGAGAGAGAGTATAGAGTAGAGAGTAGAGAGAGAGAGAGTTCCTCCACGACTGGACGACTGCCACTATCTGAACTTCCTACCTCACGATGTTTATATTGTAATGTTGGCAAAATACATAAATAAAGTTTATAGTCTAATGAGAGTTATATAAATGAATATTTACAGTGTTTCATGAAGTTTTATACAAGTATTGTACCGCGGGTATTGTACCCATCTCTTATTTATATACGAACTTGTTACATGGAGTACGGAGTGTGTTTATATATATATGATGTCGGTCTGTCTGTCTGTCGGCAGGCGGCAGGCGGCAGACGTTGTGTTTCTTGTATCTAGATGTTTAGCTATACATTTGTTTTAAGATATAATGTTTGTGTAGAGGGACAAGTTTACTTTTCTGTTTTATTTAAATTTTAGTGAGTTGAGGGATCTCGAGACAGACATATCACGGAGTTATAAATATAGGTACATCAATAATGAATACTACAGAACAGAACGCGACTAAGTTAGTTTACTTACGACATGTTAGAGACAGTCACCTGTCACAGTGCACAGTGCGAGATCCCAAGTTTTTGTTACCTGAATAATGTTATACCTACTTATTAATTACACTTTGTGGTCCAATGTTAAAAATCATAATAGTTTAGATAGTGGATAACTCGGTTTAAGGTAAACGATAAGGTAGAGTCCTACATCGTACAGAGTACATAGACAGAGTTGGTGCTACGAGTAGATAGCTAGCCAAGTGCGAGCAAACCACGCGTTACTGTCCGTTGTTGTGATGAGGAATATTTTGGAAAGTAAATTATTCATATACATTTTATATAGACATAGATTGTCGAAGATACGCGGACGGTGCGGACGGCGGCAGTATACCTCCGTTCGTATTTTGTAAATACATAGTTTCTTACTTTACTAGTAACTTATTTATTTCTCTCTCTTGGAGGAATGTGGAGGCCGGAGTGTGTGGCAGTCTCGGCGCTACCCGCTAACTTCTCTTTTTATTAGGTAATTTGTTAGTTAGGTTTAAAATTTTATTGTAATTTGTATATAATAAGTGTGTGCACCGAGATACGGCTGGGACCTCTCAGAATTAACTAATTGGGTTGGGAGTTGGGAGGTGGGACGATAGCGGAAATTTATTAAAAAAATTGAGTGAAACGAAAGAGTTACCGTTTAGGCACAATGTTTGAGCGCAACATTTAAAAAAATGCTCCAAATATTAAATTTAAATTTTAGTCGAATTGATGTTGTTAAACAATTCAAAGTTTTACTACTATTTGTACTTAAATTTTGACAGCACTTGGATATAATATAACATTTGTATGTGTACCTAGTCTTAGTGGTTTAAATTAATTAAATGTTATTAATGTGACGCCATATTGGTACGGCGGCGATCACGACCCACGGATATAATGATTAACGCACACTAACTGTGAGGTAAATGCGCTGGAGAGAAGGTTAGTGAATTCGGTTAGAAGAGGGACGGGACTATCAGCAAGTAATTAATATACGTACGTCCGTCGCGGGCCTCTCGCATTATATAGGTATATAACGTTATTTAGCCGCCCTGAGCCCCGACAGAGCACTTTTTCCAAAATGATATTGTTTTGTTCTGAGAGTTCAGTGTGATAGTGTTTTGAGTTATGCTTGCTTTTACTTGAATAGAGATAACAAGTCGGATATTTTACATGTTTAATTTAAGTTGCTAAACTACAAAATACTGTATTTTTGCCCCTAGTTAAGTTATTTTTCTATGTATAGTTAGTTATAAGTGTAAATGAATTAGCACATAATTATGATGCATGATGATAATGTTAATAAAATATCCACTATTCAATGTGCTTACTTTTTATTATTTACCTAATATTTACCAATCCTAATTCCTCCTATCCTATGATCGAGAATTCGTGAGACAGCTAAGAAAACTTCAGTTGGTATAAAACAAGGAATCTGGCATGTTGTTGTCCATCCTGTAAATGTAGATCTAGCAAGATAAAATGGTATATCTATTATCTCCTACACCAGGAGTCATGAGCCAGGAGCCATGCCACTAACTAAGACACTATATAATATATGTTACGCTTCTGAACGAGGAATGCGAGAAGAAATTTATGGAAACTTATTAATTCGAAATCAAAAGTACTAGTGTTTGAAAAAGATTATGAAAGGACGGAGTATACTTAACATTTGTGTGAAAGGATGTAAATTAGAGCAAGTGAATGAATTAATTTATTTAGGTAGTATGTTCACAAGAAGTGGAAAAGTAGACGAAGGAGATTGAAAGGAGAGTGAAAGCGGGAGCAAGGAATTTGGTGGACTAAACAATGTATGCAGAAATACACAACTTACAACTAAAAGTAATATTAATATACATAATGCTACCTTATGGAAGCGAGACTTGGGTATGGAATAAGAAGCATGAAAGTAAGATAAATGAGGTCTTTACGTAGAAGAATGTGTGCATCATTAGAGAAAAATGCGGAGTGAAAGATGATGTTGTGACTAAAATGAAGAAAAGTAGTGTAAAAGGATGAAAGATTGACTAAAAAGGTTTATATGGCTGAAGTGAAAGGAAATGCTGGCAGAGGACGGCCTAGGTGTACGTTTATAGAACATATAAAAAAATTATTGATCGACGGCATTACGAGCATGTATCAATCAAAGGTATGATGAATATAAAAGAAGCGAAAGAGGTATGTCAGGATCGTAGCAAGTGGCAATCGATAGTCTCTGCCTACCCCTCTTGGGATAAAAGGCGTGATTATAGATAGATCATATATAAGTAATATATAAGATCATACGAGAAGCAGTGAGGGTGTAGGGTAGGTAGATGAACTATTACCACAACTATAACGGCTAGGTACTTATTTAAAATGTAATTTCTCTTTACTATAGGTAGGAGTAATTTAATTATTATTTATATTGTTGCGAATAGACTGTTTATTTTATATCATACATAATTCGACTAACTCTAAATGGTATAGGGATGATATATTAAATAGCTAATTTTTTTTTTTGATACCCAAATATATAGAGCTTTTAACATAGAGTTAGATGTATGCCATCTGTTGGCGAGTAGTTGAACTTCATTATCCTATAGTACCATAGAATACTAAGCCTATGGAGGGGCCATAGACGGGCTCAAGACGGGCTCCCCCTTTCGCCAATTTTTTCCCCTTTGACCAGTTGCGAGTATTGTTACAGACTCTTTTATGATAAGACTTCTTGGTGAGCTTGGAAAAGGGCGATTTAAAATGTAGTTCTGACATTTATAATATACGAAGAAAATATGTCACTTGAGATTTTTGTTGGTAAATAAGTCATGCGAAATTGAATATTTAATACATTTATTTTACTTAAAATATTGGTTTTATTATTATAAACCAAGTAATAAGTTACCTTAGATTTCGTTGGTATCAATTCAATTATTATAATTATTATGTTTGTATTTTAACATAATCATCATAAAATACAGTGGTACAGGGGCTAGTACTAGGCTTTTACCCCCCCCCCCCCCCCCCCCAAGTGACGGAAAAAATTGTACTTTGAGAGAAGGGTATAAATCACCGGACCGGTACATACAATAAAATTCTAGTTTCTATTTATAATATAGCGATAGCTTTTTTTGTTTGCTTATGGATAGCATGCCGTTTTATAGAAATACGAGCTTCATAATAACATATTATATAGTATAATAACATATTGAACAATAATAATATATTAGATTCAATTAGCTACGCTAGTCATCACTAGATGGCGCTATAAATATTTTATATAGAATATATTGTATCAGTAACTTGTTGAGGATTGAGGACCAAGAAATATACTACATAGTTATACCTACGTACCTAATATTTTTTATATCTGTTATTTATAGTAGAGGTCTAAATACTCAAAGAGTATGTCATTCTTTGCCTCAGAGTAATATTATAACAAGTAATGTCAAAATAATGACGTGGGTACACAGACGTGTAGTTTCAGCAGATTTCAGGAGTTTACAGCTGTCAATCTAAGAAAATTGTTTTGGGAGTTGTGAAATATTACCATGAAAAGAAAATAATATAAAAGTGTGGATAAGTTTAATGTAGAACTGTTTATTAATTAGTCTTACAAGATGGTGTTGATGACTATGATAGCTAGAGTCGTCGACGGACTGCCTCTGGCCGCCACGATGCAAGATGACGAACAAGTAAGTAACCGGCGATATTCCATCTAAGCTCGCTATGTATGGGAAGCTTTTACTTGAATCAATTAGTAACATTATTTTCTTTTTTATTGTTCTCCTTCATATTTTAAATTTTATTTGCAATGGTGATTTGCAGACTGGTTGCAACATTCTGGAGTATCAGAATCAAGCCAAAATGCTGTTTAAGAAACTTGGTCCACAATCACCTATGCGATGCTCCATTGAAACAGGCCCTTATGTCTTCCAGTGAGTTTCTGCTTTTTATTATTATTTACAACTATCTTATAACCTTCCTGTCTCCTAATTTTTTAATTCCTACATGCAGCATGTCTACTTGGTACCCAGCTGAAGGCAGGTTTTTATTAAAAAACCCATTGTTAAGTATGTTAAGTATATTTATAGGGGGTATTTAATTTCTTTTATTTTCTGCCCATCAAACTATTAGTATTAATTGTAATGAAAAGTATTAATTATACAACAATAGGGTATTTAACATACACACCTTCACAGCCTTTATATTCTCTGGTGTGACCAGAGACACCAGCCACATGTAGCCAGTTGTCCATATTGAACAGAACTGGTGGCAAGCCCATTGCTGCACTTAATGGACCTAGAAGCATCATTTTTGTAACAGAATTATTTTTTAACAAATGTATATTATTTTTAAAAGAAGTGTGGATGCTGGCTTTATGTGCCCTCTGAAGCATTGGTGAAAATTGGTGATTAGCATTTTTGCCACGAAACCTCCCACTTTCAAGTCAACCCTCTACCAATTAGGCTATTATTATGTAACTTTACTATTGTCAGTATAATTTATTTATATAGTGATGATATTTGTATGTTTCAGTTATTTAATAGTGCTGGATGTGTGTCACCTGGTGCTCTGTGAGAAGAACTACAGTAAAAGACTTGCATTTAGTTATTTAGACGAAATTGCTACAGAGTTCTACTCCCAGTACGGGAAAAGGGTAACTTACTCATACATTATTCACAAGATAGTCATTGTCTACAAAATAGTAAATGTACTTATTTTAACTATTTATTTTTATTAAAATGTCCTGCATTACAGGTGAACACGGTGACTCGTCCATACTCGTTTATAGAGTTCGACACGTGGATGCAGCGCGCAAGGAAGCCATACGTGGAGGGAGGGGCGCGGGCGCGACGAGCGGGCGGGAGCGGCGCGGAGGGACTGGGGGGGCAGCTCGGGGATGTGCAACGCATCATGATGCAGAACATTGATGATGTGCTGCAACGGGGCGCCGTGCTCTCTGGTACTCACTTCGCCACTATAGTACACGCCAAATAAGTTGAGCTAGAGTGGGGAGTACAAGTAGTCTTCAGGACACTATGTGGGAACAAAGGAGTTTAAAAAGATGATAATTAAACGGGCGTAGCCAGGTTTTAATCTCGGAAGGGGTTCAAGGTTTAACAAGGAATGGAATGAATAAATTTTTGATTTATTTTTAACAATTCAGGGGGGTGGGTTTGAGGGTTCAAACCTGTAAGCATGATACTTCTTGGCTCAACTTATTTAGTGTTATCTACTCCATCTGTGTCCACTGTCCAGTTACAAACAGAAAACCTATACAATACACTGAAGTCCCCACTAAACTTACCCACTATATTTTTGTTTCAGAATTAGATACCAAAACCCAGAACTTGTCCATGATGTCACAGAAATACAAGAAGGATGCTACTTACCTAAACACCAAGTCTATGTTGGTCAAGGTCACAGCTGGAGCCGTCGTATTATTGGTGTTTATTCTTTACTTTTGGGTACTATAAGAAATGCTTCAGGAACTAGCTAATAAGTCATAATTAAGCTTTATTTATATTTGGTTTTACACATTGTTAGATAAAAGTAAATTATTATGTTATCAAATGAAATAAAAAGTCATATAATTTATTAATTTAGCACCTTTAGAACATTTTATGTATACCTAGTTATAATATTTCAATTATAGTTTCAATAAAACTCATTCCACTGTATTCAAATAATATAGGAAAGATAATTTACTTATGTAAAATTTACCAATACCAACAAACAGTAGTATATTATGTTTAGAGAGTGGTGAGTGGTGAGGGACTGTTGTAAATGATAACCTCTTGTTGATCTATTTCATAAGATTAATTAAACAATTCACTTTATATCTAAATGGGTTTATTTTAAAATTTTCATACATTTACACCTCTTCTGTACATAATTTAGTCAAGTGTGTTCACATTGCTTCAAGGTGAGGGTCTAAAGCACTCCTGATGGGTATTAGACCATTACCTCACTGGCACAAAGAGGGACATCTCAGTCAGTGTCTCTGGTAACAAAGATACTTCACATTGTCTGAGCATGTTTTGCAGTTGCCAGATGATTATTTTTAATTCTCCTCATGGCATCATCAAGTTTCATAGCAGCAGCAGGATGTAGAGGCTTCAGTACTTGTATGTACAGTATAGGTACATTTATCCAGTCTAAGTCCCCGACCACTTGAGCAGTGTACGGGATGTATGTTGATGGCGTAGAAGACAAGTATTCTGTTGAGACCTGAACATGGTTAGGTCCGTTTGCTGACTGGTGTGGCATCTGAAACTTATAATCACAATTATATTATGTGTCCTAGTCTACATGTAGGTACTTAGTAAAAATGGCACCAATATTGCAACCAGTATATAGTATATTATCTATGATTGCAACTTACATCTTTCAAGTAAAAATGTCCATTTTGACTGTACAGCACCCCTATACTGGATACTTTTACAACAATATCACTTGGACGCATTTTTTTTTTTTTTTTTTTTTTTTATTGGATGGCAATTGTACTAAGATAAGTACATTTCTGCCAGTGTCACGTCGTTATTCAGTTACATTTATCTGTCGAAATTTAGTATCGAAACTTTCAGGAATCTGAAATAAATAATACAATACTACTTCTATATTTACAACTAAATTAATTAAAACTATTTACATACACAAAAAAAAATTATTCAACATTAAAATAATATTTAAATTAAATAATTCATGACTAAATACAACTTAAGATAGGAACAATGAAATTGATACATAACTGAAACTAACAAATTATTTAATAAGAATGATAATAAATAAACATAAAGCTTTATTTAAAATATAGATAGACTTATATTTTTATGTTATTATCCGATAAAAATTTAGATATGCATGATATTATGAAAATATTAGAATTCATCATAATATGTAGAAGACTCACTATGTTGATGGGAAACTGAATATTGTTACTTAATAAAGATTTCATAAAATTATCCCGATTATATAATTCACATGAAAAAAAAAGATGGTTAGCATCTCCAATATCCAGCCCACATTCACAAATTGATGAATCTTTGATGTGAATTTTATTGAGATGAACAGGAAGACAGGTATGACCCAAGCGTAATCTACTAATTGAAGATGTTATACTTCTAGAATAATGAATTTTAAAAAACCAGGGTTTAGCAGGAACTTGCTCAACAATCTTTCTATAAAATGTACCCTTAGTCTTAGAAGAAATTCTCCATGATTTATTCCAATTTTCAAACAGAGATAATCTAGGTAAATTAATAAGATCATGACAAAAATTTTGAAAAGGAAAAACATCTCCACATGATACTGCCTCTTTGGCTAATTTATCAGCCTTTTCATTTCCATAAATATTAGCATGACCAGGAATCCAAACAATAATTACATTTAAATTTTTATCAATACAATTTTGTAAAGCCGACTTAATATTATATAATATGATATTATGATCTTTTGAATAAAACGGGGATTTACATACTGATTGAATAGAACTTAGTGAATCTGAGAAAATTACTGTAGATTTTAATTTAAATAATAAAATATATTTAATAGCTTCAAGGATACCCAAACATTCTCCTGTATATACTGTTGTTTCTGGAGGATATTTGATTTTTTGGACAATATTCCAATTCTTATGGAAAATTCCAATACCAACACAACCTTTTTCAGTAAGTTTTGAGGCGTCTGTGAAAATATAATGATAGTTGGGCCAATTTGAATCAATAATTGAACAAAATTCTTTATTAGCTTCTAAAGTAGATTTTGTTATTCCTATATTACAAATTACACTTGGAACAAAAATGCATGTATCAAAAGAATGTGTGTATAAAGGGAGATTATTTAATCTAACTATAGGATATTTAATATTTTTAAAATATTGATAACTTTTAACCAAGGAAGGAATCGTTTTATTTGTCCAATAACTATTTGAACCACAATATCTTGTTAATAGTGAAAGTTTAGGAAAAATAGCATGCTTCTTAAATATGGCAATACGAAATAGAAATCTGTCAGATAAATATTGCCTGCGTAAAGCAAGGGGAGGGTCGACAGATTCTAGTTGTAGAGCATTAACTGGGCTGCTTTTTATTTATTATTTTTTATTTTTTTTTGTTTATTCTTTACTTTTGGGTACTATAAGAAATGCTTCAGGAACTAGCTAATAAGTCATAATTAAGCTTTATTTATATTTGGTTTTACACATTGTTAGATAAAAGTAAATTATTATGTTATCAAATGAAATAAAAAGTCATATAATTTATTAATTTAGCACCTTTAGAACATTTTATGTATACCTAGTTATAATATTTCAATTATAGTTTCAATAAAACTCATTCCACTGTATTCAAATAATATAGGAAAGATAATTTACTTATGTAAAATTTACCAATACCAACAAACAGTAGTATATTATGTTTAGAGAGTGGTGAGTGGTGAGGGACTGTTGTAAATGATAACCTCTTGTTGATCTATTTCATAAGATTAATTAAACAATTCACTTTATATCTAAATGGGTTTATTTTAAAATTTTCATACATTTACACCTCTTCTGTACATAATTTAGTCAAGTGTGTTCACATTGCTTCAAGGTGAGGGTCTAAAGCACTCCTGATGGGTATTAGACCATTACCTCACTGGCACAAAGAGGGACATCTCAGTCAGTGTCTCTGGTAACAAAGATACTTCACATTGTCTGAGCATGTTTTGCAGTTGCCAGATGATTATTTTTAATTCTCCTCATGGCATCATCAAGTTTCATAGCAGCAGCAGGATGTAGAGGCTTCAGTACTTGTATGTACAGTATAGGTACATTTATCCAGTCTAAGTCCCCGACCACTTGAGCAGTGTACGGGATGTATGTTGATGGCGTAGAAGACAAGTATTCTGTTGAGACCTGAACATGGTTAGGTCCGTTTGCTGACTGGTGTGGCATCTGAAACTTATAATCACAATTATATTATGTGTCCTAGTCTACATGTAGGTACTTAGTAAAAATGGCACCAATATTGCAACCAGTATATAGTATATTATCTATGATTGCAACTTACATCTTTCAAGTAAAAATGTCCATTTTGACTGTACAGCACCCCTATACTGGATACTTTTACAACAATATCACTTGGACGCATTTCCAACATTTCAGATGGGGTCACATATTTGATAAAACTAACCTGAAACCAATTACAAATTAGATTTTCGCTTTATTATTGTGATTCAAATGAAATTATGTAGGTAAATCTTACCGGAGTATGTTGTGAAAATGGAATATCGCGATATACCGTTTTTTGAACTTGTGTCATATTTAAAATATCAAAAATTGTCTGTCTAGATACGACATAAAGAAAATAAGAAATAAGTAGGAATGAATTAAAAAAAATAATCAACCAAACTCATCAAACTATGTAATAAATAATATTTAAACGGTGATCTTTGCGGTGATAATTAAAAATAACGAAAAATACGTATATTTTTTTATACTGAAGGTACTCTGTGAAATAAAACAAACTAAAGAACAAAGAAGAGAATCCTACGGTTTGAACCGGTTTGAATAAGGTACTTTGAACCATAGATTTACGATAGTCTCGTTGCTGCTGTGATGCTGTGTGAACTCAGGCTCCACGATTTTTATCTATTATGACTATCAGTTGCCTATAGGATAGAAGGATAGAAGCCTGATAGAAGTCTTGGATAGAAGGAACAAAAAAAAAGTAAAAGTCATAACATTAAAAAAATGACAATAAAAAAACATTACGCAGAGTACTTGAGAAGTTCCCTTTTTTATTTGATATATTTATATACAGTATTCTGTATTATAGCTATAAAAGGTTAAAGATATTGTTAAAATAAGTGTAAAATGTGTACGTTAGTAGAACTTCGACCAAATCGATGTCTGTTACAACACGAGTTCGAGGGTTACCGGCTGGAGCTGCAGTCTCTGGCCCACTGGAGCGCACCGGTAGCGGCGGCGGAGCGCGGGCAGCCTGGCCCCGACCATTACTCGTTGTTACACACGCGACTGTTCGCGTTACACAACCATCTGGTCGCGGAGCCCGACAGTGCGCGACACCTCTATTACGTGGACAACGAGCAGAAGGTGCGTCGCGTGTACTTCGACACTCACACGCGCGCTGTCACCTCCCGCACTGTATACGATGTGCCGGCACACGTCCCCAGGAGACCAGGCCACTACAACCTGTGTCTCAAGCTCCCCTCCAGTAACCTGGCAGTGCTCAGTGATGGTACAGGCTTCCTGCACATTGTGACAGCAGAGAACAGAACAAGTTCTAATCATATGTGGACCACCCTACATTCAGCACTGGTATTGGGACATAATATATACTTTGTTATTAATGACTGTAAAGTGCAAGAGAGAGATGACAAAATTATTATACATTGTTTATTACAACATATTGAACAAATCGAAGCACATTTCTACTCCGTTCTGAGCTGGGTGACATTCGAAAAGGTTAATGATGAATGGAAACAAACCAGCAAAAGACAATTACGTGGTAAAGGAATAGTACATTATGGGGCTATAGAGAACACTTTTTCGGCACTTTATATTGGCTCTGATAATACATTTAAGTTTATTCATGATACAGAAATGGTAATAATGGAGCCGGTTGCCGAGGTGCCTTCAAAAATCATATATACTTGGGTTCAAACCATGGACGATATCACTGTGTCACTGAAGTTACCCACTGAGCACAACAAGAGTTTGTTTCAAGTGTCTGTTACCCCCCTAAGTATAAAAGTTAGTTATGCAGGGAGCATATTCATTGAAGGCAAGTTTGTACACAGAGTGGATAGTGAGCTGACAACCTGGCACTTGCAAGAATCTGGTCAAGTTGACATTTTAGTGACAAAGTCTGAGGGCCTAACTTGGAGAGATTTTCTGGACCCTAGAGACCCTAATGGTGAACAGATAATGGATCCTAGCTTAGTGGAGGAGGCACACAGAAGACTGGCCCACCTATGTTCAGAGACAGAACAGCCGGCAGACAACCCTGTCTCTGGATTATCCTCCCAACAGCTTGAGGAGTGTGATGTAGCTTCAGAAGAGGATACAACTCTGTGTATGTATACATTGGGTATTTTAGTTTATAGTTGGGCATTACAGGCTTTGGAATTTATAGAAAGGTTGTTTCTATAATGAAAAAATCAATTCAATCCTCTAGTCTACCATAATTTAAATTTACTTATTTGATATTTTATGAACTTTTTATTTTGTTTCAGCAAGACTTGATGTCACAAACCATGAAATAACCCACAAAATACCTCTCAGCATTCATCAATATCTCTTCTCTGTCAACATAGATCCACATGAAGCCCCAGCTCTGGCAATACGACAAGATGTAGATGCCTGCATTTGGCAGCCTTATGCAAAACAATGCAACGGCACCAATGATTGGTTCATTGAGCACCAAGGTACCTTGATGGCATTTGGCTACATACAGTCCTCCAAACAAAACAAAAAGTTTGTGACATGCCCACCCAACTTCTCTTATGCAGTGGTGTGTGAAATGTCACGACATATATTCATATACAAGAGTGTGGGAGCCAACCTGGACTACCAGCTCAGGAAGAGAGAGCCAGGAGGTACTTCCAAACAGGTGCTGGTGGGACAACAGCATGTGTTTAGTATTGACAAGTTTGGTGAAGTTATCGGTATCCACGCTACCAACACTTACTTGTTTGTGTTGACTGTTACTTCATTGGTGGTTATACAAGTGGTGTAAATAAAATTACTTTTACAAAGACAGACTTATATTTTAGTTCCCTCATCATCAGAGAGCTCTATACTTTCTTCAGACGAGTATCCTGTAGTGAACAGCAGGTTCTTAGATGCCTTCTTCCGTTCATCTTTGATCTCTTTTTCTATTTTTAATTTCTTTTCTTTGGCAATTTTTTGAGTTAATAAAGGTCTCTTATGTGTCCTATATCCAGTATTGTTAGCACTGTGTGCTGTTGTGTCCGTACTGCCTGCGCTCCCGTCAGGTACACTAGTGCTGACCTTCCCGCTCTCTTTACCTATTTCATTTTCTTCCTCAAACTCATCTTCTGTAAGTAAATTCACCAAAATGAATACAAAATATCTCTTTTAATAATATAATGTGGGATGCCAATATGATACTGAAGCATAAATTACACTTTTTCTGACCAGAGGCCCTAGTGCGAGTTTGCATGAGTACAAACGCCTCGATCGTGAGCGCGTATTTTGTTACATTGTTGCAACTTTGTATGGAAAATTGCAACAATGTAACAAAATATGCGCTCACTGTCGAGGCGTTTGTAATATAATATAATAATATAGCCTTTATTCATTCCTTAAGTATTATTTTTTACATTTTTAATAAATTTAAAATTTTAAGGACCCCTTTTGGGTATAGGCCTCCTCCAGCGTGGGTTGCCAATGATCTGGCGATCTGGCATTGAAGGGTGCATATATATATATATATAGTTTGTGGTTTGGAATTGGAGGGTTTTGGTCAGATGCCCAGCCGGATTGGGGCCTTGAGTTTGTTTATATGTTGTGTTAATATTTATTGCTGTCTTTATGGTTTTCTCTCCTTTCTTCTGTAATGGCGTTTGTACTTGATGCAAACTCGCACTAGGGCCTCTGTACAAATAAGCCAGAAAGTATTAATAGCAGAAGTTTGTCAACATACAGTGTAAACTCTTTATAACGTCGTTCGTTATAACCAAGAAATTAGTTCAATTTGGTTGGTTTACCACAAAACCCATACATTAATTCACTCTTTATAACGCAACAGCCATTCTCTATTACGAAGAAATATTTTCCTATTTAGACATCAACAACATACATATTTAACAGTGTAATTGTTTTTCTTACACAACTAATCTTTTGAGGTGCCTAAATTTCTAAGAAAGATAAACAACTGTCTCGCTTTTGTTATTGTTAATTGCCTTAACACGTGTGCCATTATTCTTAGATTACATTGTCTGTAGGAAATTTGGTCTCAGTTACTAAATGCACAATCGTCACCAAATCCCAAGACATGCACAAAATTCTTTAAAAAAAATACAAAACAAATATTGGCTAGCAAAACGCGTCAGGCAAAGTTAACAGAATATATGTGTTTAGAATTGATAGTAATAAAATTAGAAATTATTGTAATTGGTTATTTTCTCTTCCCTCCATATAACGAAAACTCTTTATAAGTCCCTTGAAATTCACATTACATACCTGGAGTAACAATATCAAAATTAACAGCATGATCCTTTAGCACCAAGAATATTATAGGAAACTCCACAATACACTTTCCTGAAAGATTTTCAGCCAAAGTTTCTTCAGGATCAAGTTCAAAAAATTTTTTAGCACATGCTTTAACTTTTTCAACTGAAACAAAATTTCATTAGGTTATATAAACCGTTTTGTCACACTCCTTTTAGCTAACCTATTAAGGTGGTTCGTTTTCCATACAAAAATGTAATTAAGATAAACTAATTAACTAATCAGTAAAAATGTCTAAATATGGGCTTACTTAACTATTTTCGGCTTTTATGTTGTGCCAAATCAATAAAAAATAACTTTTTTATAATAGAAATAATTAATATTAAACATAATTCTTTTTATTTCTAAATTTTTACTGATTAGTTAATTAGTTTATCTTAATAACATTTTTGTATGGAAAACGAACCACCTTAACTCACTGAACTTACAAATAAGTTAAAAATAGGCTAGTGAGGAGCGTGGTTCAGATAGTATGATAACAATACCAGTGTGACAAAAACACAAGATTATGGTAGAGATGGTTGGTGAGCACAATGAGAAACAGGAAATGAAAGACATTGAGACACCTGGTACAAACAAACATTATTGAAAGGAGAGGAGAAGAGGAGAGCTAGGGGAGGGGAAGACCAAGACACAGTTACATATAACCAAATAACTTTGAGTTGGACCAGGTAGACTAATTAAGAGTGTAGAATAGAGAAGAGTGGCAGTTACTATATATATAAAAATCAATTAACATTTCTTTGTCTCGCTAAAACTCGAGAACGGCTGAACCGATTTGGCTAATTCTTTTTTTGTTTTGTTCATTACAACACAGGGGTGGTTTAAAAGAGAAAAAAAGTTGGAAAAACCCTAAAGTTCAGCTGAAAAATCAAAAAATAATAAATAGTTAATTTTGTATGGGAATCGCAGGAGTAGAATTGTAGGAGTAGAGGTAGGGGTAGTGGTAGTGGTAGGGTAGGGGTAGGGGTAGTGCAGGCAAGCCAATGTTTGGGCAGGACAATGTCTGCCGGGTCCGCTAGTATATATATAAAAGTTATGAAACAAGTGATTCTCAAGGCATCCTTCTCACCTCTCAACAATGCCTTCACACCTCTGAGTCCTGCAGCCTTGTAAAATGTTAAAGCTTTGGAACCTTCAAAAGGTTCTGCTGCAGGATTTATGTACTTGTCTATAAGTTTGGAGAGACGGCTCCCTTCAGCACATTTGTCATCTGAGAATTTCAATGGCCCCATATCTGCGTTGGGGAGCACCCACTCTATTCTCCAGTTAATTATGTTACTCTTATAGTTGTATCTTGTAGAGTTGATTTTGTGTCGTGTGAAGTTTTGTGCCAGGTAATGCAGTACTATGCCTCGCTTTCTCGCTGCTATCTTCAGTTTAAATAAGTGCTGTAATTTTATAAATTGTTCAGTTAGTTCAAAGGTTCATTCTAGTTAGGAGTGTGCCATGAGATTGAAACAAATTAGTAGAATTGTAAAAATACTATCATAATATCACTGCCACCTAGAACACTGTAAGATTCTTACTTGTAAAAAAAAACCTCATTAAATGTAATTTACAAATTATTACGTACCACAGGTAAATCCTTGTCAATTCTTGTAAATTTTTTCTTTTCATCTCTTTTTACACTGTGCACAAATCTTGCACACTCTTCCAACAGTCTGTAGTCACTCAACAGGTCTGTGTCTGAAAAGTCTTTAATCCTAACAAACTTGGTTCTATCTCGGACTCCATCACATTCAAGTTCCTTTTTGTGGATTGTCACACAATTAAGTCCACATGTTTTGACTTCACATTTAGGACAGGAATATATGGCTTCTTTGTCCCCACAAACTTCACATTCTCCAAGCCTGCAAATTTTAATAATTGTTTGGTTTTGTTTTATTGTTAAAATTACTTACGACAATGTTTATATTATGAGGCATGGGATGGGATACAGGACATTTCTACATTAACGTATGTAATAATACATTGCAATATTTTGATCAGCTATATATCTGAAAGGAAACAAATCAATGAAAGATTCTAACCTTGGTTGTGGAGGCTTCGTCTCACATTCGCTATCTGAAGCCGACGACATTCCTTAATAAATACAATTTTAAAGGAAATAACACAAGTAACAAGAAGTTATTACGTTTACTGAACTTTTGAATATACTGCTCAAAATAAAAATACTAATAAAAACACACGTTGGTTTGTTTATATTGTCAGTCAAGTCAGTATTGAGTATTAGTGATTTATACTCTTTGAACGAACCAAAAAAGTCTTTGATTTTTGTTGACTGATTATAGGCACAGACTATATAGAGATACTAGCAGTACTAAAACCGTCTAAGACTAAAACGTAAATATTCTCTTTGGCAATACTCTGTGGCATCGACTGTGTGATTGCTCTGTGGTGTAGAGTTGTTTGTTTACAAAAATAGGATTTTTTGAATTTTCTCTTTGCATTTGCAAGGAATCTTCATGTACTTTATATATGCCGAAAGAAAAACGTAGGTAGTGATTAGTTACTCTCTGCGGAAAGGTACAATGGAGCTTCAAGGAGAGGAGTGGGATATTCCTTGTTCAGATGACGAACTTACCAAAATCGGAAGCGCGGAAGGAGCAGAATGGGTCCTCGATGCGGTAGAACTAGATGAATTGTACAACAGTCTAGACAAACTTGGTGTACCTCAGCTGGAGTGGAAGTGTCCCGGACGTCGTGCTCCCTCACCAGTCACCATCAATAAGGAAAGCCAACCTAACTTGCCAGAGTCTCCAATTAGGGAAGAGAAATCAGATTTTGATTTTATGGATGAAGTTAGTTCTTTACACCTGCGTGTACGGAGAGACGGCGAGGATACGTTAAGAGGTTCAGCAAAAAAGAAAACTACTTCCTTTGATGGTATACTCTCAAACATGATCAGGCACAAACGAATAGAGCAAATGGAGAAACAGGGCAATACACCTACATCACCAACCACACCAACTACCGCACCATAGTATACTATACTTAAAGACCCTTGGCTCTCGGTCATCTTGTATCAGTTATCCATCTTTGTACTCATTACATATGAATTTTTATAAAAAAAAAACTTTTCAATTAAACAAAAATATGTATTATTTTTCTATACCTAATTCTTAATTTGTTACTTCTTTATTATATACTTTTGAATACTATGATAACTTTGCTGATTTGGGATGTAATAATGTTTCATTTTCATCCAAAAGTTGTTTACATTGTACAATATTATCTATAACATTGTTTAGATTCCAATGCTTTCTGAGGAGTGCCATATGTGTGTCAAACTTTCCTTCTCTGATGCACTGGACTGCTGTACAGTGTGCAACAGTTTTTAATTGCATACCTAATTCATGAATTATATTCCACAAATATTTCTCATATTCATTTATGGCTTGAATTTCTGAAAAATTAAATTATCAACGATCAATAAAATTATTAAGGATTCGAATAATAATATTTTGATGTCAAGGTATAAATAGTTTGAATTTACCTAAAGTAAAATTAGGTGGATCAAAGTGAACACACTTAATGCCATATAACACTGGCAACTTGTTGCTGGAAGGTCTTAGGACTCCTTCTGATGCCAACTCATACATTGTCTGAGAGTCCATGTCCACTCCTGATAACCTGTAAAGATGTTGTTAAGTAATGAGTGACAATGACCTGAATGGTATTAAACTATAAACTGTTACATAGTTTTATGAATTAAACAAGACACTTACTGATACATTGTTTTCTGGTGTTCATTTTGCATATAAGCAATCACACTATCTATTTTGCTTCTTGTGATATGAGCATATGAGGCTCTTTCCATGGTTCTTCCATTCCAAAAATATGTATCTGTGGCTTTACCAAATTGTCCTTGCACTTTATAAGCTCTTGTGGGCCGAGCTGTGTGCACTTTATATGTTAATTTTGTGCCATCATTTAATCCTAGTACTGAAAATGACAATGTGTCAAAGTGAACTTTTACTTGAGTTCCGAGACTTGGTAGTCTATACTAACTGTCAACTTACATAGAACACCGCTGGAAAACAATCCTAAATGTGAAGAATAACTACTTCTAAAATCTTCTTTTTGATATCTAGGGCCAATAACAAGGGGGTCATCTGCATAATTAGGTACAAGTTTTACTTCCATTGTAGAGTTTGTAGCGCCCAATATTTCAACTCGTTTCTCTTGGGATCTGTCAGGCAAAGCATTGAGATCTGAAAAATTTGCATTTCAGGATTAAGTTGCATTTGCATAAAATGTAGCCCTATCTAATGAAAAATTTGTAATATTCTAACCTCTACAGAGGTTTGTTATGATGGCATGTTGGACTTGACGCAAAGGCACACACGCAGGTTTATACACACAGACGAGGCCGTTAAGATACCTGTAAGCTAATTCAGCGTTTCGTACGATTACCATTATTACATACTTTTCTAACTTTCCCGTGAAAACAAAATAAATTCTATTTATTCGGAATCAAGATTATTGATTGATCAGTATTCATTTCCACGAGCAATTCAGTCCTCGTTCGTTGCACTCATTGATCAATCGTTCAATTTCATTCACTTCATTCAACTCGAGTCCGCGCCTAGAGAAACCACTCAGTCTAAGCTCTACACGCTTCGTAGCCGTCGTAGGTCTACGGCGCCACCAAATACGCGGCGCTAGTTTTGTCGAATGCTAGCTACAAAATTGGGGCTTGTATTTTTTGTTTGTTAACATTTATATAGTCTGTGATCGTAGTGACGTCTTATAGTCCTTGTTTGTTTATCTTATCGTTGGTTTCATTTCTTCAGTGACTGAAGTTCAGTTCAGTTGGCTGCTGCCTTGCCTACCTGCATTTGGCAAGTGCCACAAGTCGAGCAACGTTGACGTGCGTTTACTTGCTCTGTGACGTGCGTCGTGAAGTGAAGTGAACAGACAGACATCGACAGACGACAATAATTTGTGTGCAATGGCCGCCTCGAGAAGAGTTTAGCCTCTTGCCTCCGGTGTCTGTACGTAGTGAGCTAGTGCGTGTGCGGGACGCGGTACAGTGTACACCGTCAGAACTAGTTGTGGTTGTGCTGTGAGCCATCTCAGGTGGCGTACCATTGGTGGTCCAACTGCAGGGTGCTCCACTGGGAGACCAGACTTGCGCCTTTCCATTGACCACAGACCACACTCACCAAGGTGCTTCCTGACCTAGCTTCCAACATAGCTGCATCAATATATACTATTTTGAATTGGTAAGACAAATTATATATTTTATTTGTGTCTCATATTATGTCTTTAGCACTTCTTACAAATAAATTTAACTGTGTACTAGGTAGCTATATACATATTGACAGTGTTGTTCTTTTACCCAATATAAAGTTTTATAAAATTATTAAAATGTGATGTACAAACAGGTTTTGGTTATAAAAACCAAAGGGGGGAAATTTAGAACACATCCACAAAGTTTAAAGGTTTTGGAGGGTTGGGGAGTTGAAGGATGAGTTGTACCTACCATTAGAGACAGTAACACAAGCACAAACTTTTATAGTTTTTAGTCAAGTGTTTATTGTTTACCTATAGTATTGCCATAATACCTACTTATTTGTGTATTGATAATCCCATGTTTCTCAGAAGCTTCTCTTAATGATTTTGAAAATAAATAAATATATTTAAACAAAACTAAGTATTAAGCAGTAGCCAAGTGATGAATGTCCACATGGTTTTGTAAGCATATGTGTTCAATACTCGCCCCAAACTTACATACTGCATATTTAGATTAAAGTAAAGTTAAGTTTCTTGTAAAAACTTCATATTTTATCGTATTGTTTATGAGTTTAGGAGCTCATAAGTATCTCGCAAAATATTCACCTAATTAAAAAAAATATTTGAGACATTATTAAAGCTTATTCAACAGTAGGTACACCTAATAAATATTTTTTTAACCTAATTTAGCTAAAAATTGTATGGCGGTTAATATGACATATTTCTCAGTTTGTAGTAAATATTTTTAAAACAAATACTTTTCTAGTTTTTATCAAGAACCTTTTGTTTGATTAGACCCACCACCAAGTTGGCAGGTCAACGAAAATAATCAAAGGTCGAACTGCTATATCTTCTAACCTTCACAAGTCTCTCCTCAACATCTCCCACTGTCCAGTTATAAGTTCAGAATCAAATAAAAAATAGAGGGAAAATGGACAGTGTTCTTTTTAACCCTGGATGGAGTCAAGGAATGAACACAAATGTTCACCTAAACTATCACCAAGGGCTTATTTTCAATTAATTTGAAAGTGAAAGGGTTAAATAGGCTAAATATGTAAGTAGCAACCCAAATGGCAGAAAATAATTTGGTACAAAATTCCAATAAGAATCTTTGTATATGAAAAGTAGCTTATTATCAGTATTTTAATATGATACCTCACAGAGCTCATACCATATATTCATTGGAACTTTGTTTTTAACCAAACATTCCCCATTTTATTGAAAAATTATTTTGTTTCTTAATATCTTTGACTGGCAATATATATGTGTTAATAGGACCTAACATGCTAAATTTGAAATTCCTGTGTTACATAGTTTTCGAGAAAAACCTCTGTGACCCCTGTCACTGTCTTTGCATTATAATATTAGTTATTTAGTTGCTAGGAAAATTTGATGACATAATAATGTAAGGTTCATTTTTGTAGACTTGTGCCATTTTAAAACAAACTTTAAGTACCTAAGTCTTTTTAAATAAGTTGTCATTTAAAATTCTTAAAAGATTATTAACAATTTTACATATTAATCAACATTTTTAACCTATTGCACATTTTACAATAAAAACATATTATAACTATCTACAATAAAATGTTTGTTTACCAAAATGTTTGTCTAAAAAATCCGGCAATTGCGAGTCAGAGGTACCATTATCTATAAAAACGGAAGAAAAAAACACGTTTGTTGTATGGGAGCCCCCTTAAATATTTATTTTATTCTGTTTTTTAGTATTTGTTGTTATAGCGGCAACAGAAATACATCATCTGTGAAAATTTCAACTGTCTCACGGTTCATGAGATACAGCCTGGTGACAGACAGGCAGATAGACGGACCGACAGCGGAGTCTTAGTAATATGGTTTCCGTTTTTACCCTTTGGGTACGGAATAGGGTTTTCTGAGCCGGGTACCCGGGTCGGGTATACCCGGGTATACAAGAGTTTTCTGAGCCGGGTACCCGGGTCGGGTATACCCGGGTATACAATAGTTTTCTGAGACGGGTACCCGGGTCGGTTATACCCGGGTATACAAGAGTTTTCTGAGCCGGGTACCCGGGTCGGTTATACCCGGGTATATAATAGTTTTCTGAGACGGGTACCCGGGTCGGGCATACCCGGGTATACAGAGCTTTCTGAGCCGGGTACCCGGGTCGGGTATACAAGAGTTTTCTGAGACGGGTATACCCGGGTATACAAGAGTTTTCTGAGCCGGGTACCCGGGTCGGGTATACCCGGGTATACAAGAGTTTTCTGAGCCGGGTAATTCTTGACGAAAAACCCGGGTACCCGGGTTTCAACAAAAAATATTTTATTTTTCTGCGTAATCGGATCGTTGCCTTAACGCCTTAGTTTTTTTGAAATTTCACAAGTCTGATATTAATTAATAACTTTGATTGATCTCTTTTGTATGTAATATTATTACTTATATAAGTTTTTAAGTGCTATTTTATTAGAAGTAGGTAGGTACCTTCGTTACATGTTATTGTTTTATTGAAGTTTATTTTTATTTTTGTCACTGTTTGTTATGATTTTGCAGGCACGATTTTTTTTAAAGTATCCCTATAACCTATAACTAAGTTGTTCAGTTATGTTCTCCAGAAATACGAGTTAAAAATACTCGAAATACGACATTTCCAGAGATGGATATTTTTATGTCGTATCCAACGAATTTTTGTTGCTCGTAGGTCGTATCTTATTTTGATATCTTGACAGATGTTCGACAAATGTTGTTCAGTTTTAAATTTAAAATAAAACATTTATTATTTTTTGAAAAAGTTTTTTTTTTTTTTTGATAAATATATTTGAATGAGCCAAACACATGGAAAATGTGAAGTTTTATTCACAATTGAAGATACCCGGGTATTTAAAAAAATTATAGCCGTTACCCGGGTATAGGGAATGCAATACCGGGTACCGGGATCCCGCATACATGTTGCGGGACTAATCTCGGTCGAAAAATTTGCGGGATCTCGCTGGACTGGCGGGATTACAGAGAAGCGTGGTACATACGTGTTTCTCTAAGGTGCGGGGCACCGAGCCCTAGGGGAACCGTGTGAAGGCGTTTGATTACTTTTATTTTGCCAGTTACAACTTGTAATTATGACGCAATGCAATGATTTATTCATTGAATATTGATTGTCATAAAATCTATAGATAAATCAAAATTAAACTGAACTTTATAATAAATAATATTATTTTTGGAACCATCGGGCCGGGTATACCCTGCAAACACCTGCGTCACACCTGCGACCTTTTCTAAGAATTTTATTTTTTATATTTATTATATTAATAAACCATTTAAAATGTAACAAAAAGCTTATTTAATTTGGGTTAAAATTAAAACCGTGAAAACGAGGTCTATTAGGTCTTTATTACGATTATTTACGATTGATTTCAGAGGTTTAAGTCGACCCTGCAGGATCCCGCAAATACCGGGATCCCGCGGGATTAAGATGGTTCAGTCCCGCAAATATCGGGATTAAAATTATTTTGCGGGATTGCATTCCGTACCCGGGTACGAAAAAAGTCCGGGTACGCGAAAACCCTAGTACGGAACCCTAAAAATGGAATTTAGCTAGTTGACGTATATGTTGCCAAGTTTTAACTTCCTCTTATAGGTAGAACACATGAAAACATATGAATATTGGATGGGTATGCCCAACTGGAAAAACAAGCTGTACCCTTTGATTGAAATCGTTATAGCCGTTTTAGAAAACGCGAGTGCATAAGTAGTAGGTTTATATAGATAGCTTCGTTTTATTTACTCAATCAGACAACTAATCGATGTCAACTGAATAAGGAAAAAATAGTCACATTGACCCAATATGGCCGATGGTAGATAGTAAGACGGTAGACGGTAGGCGCGTGCGACGGTGCGACCGACGATACGCCGCTCAACTCAAGGTTCATTTCTTGTTGGAAGTTGTCATTACATTGCTCTAGCTAGCTAGCCGGCCCGCCGCGCTGTACTGTGACTAAACTGATGCAATAATATTATCTGTTTACCTTTCAAAAGTTACTAATGTTCGACAACTTAGACATTGACAATCTATCTATGTGCTTCAGCCCCGCGACGCGTACCAATTGAAAATCGGAAACTACAAGAACGCTTAAATTCGCCGTTAGTTTAAAATGTCTTGCATTATATAGTATAACGAAACCGCTCCAATACCCATGCCGTTAGCAACGTGGACGAATGTCTACCCCGAACACGAAAACCTCCGTGATTTTACTTTTGATGTGTTGTATCGAATCATCCATATATTTTTTTCTCTTTGATGCAGAGTTTGTTTGATTGATTTACGCCAAGTCATAACTTTGAACCGACCGACCGATGATGTGCACTTGTATGAAGTTTTAAATAGAGTTTGTTATTCCTATTCTCATGGATTAGGCACGTACTTTTTTTACAATCTATACCCATTAACATTCGATATTCTCGCGGAGGTTTCAAAGGAATAAAATTATATTAACTGACAAAGAAGACCTATTAACGATTGGCCATATAAAGCCCATTTTAGGTACTAATAGGTCCTAACTTTCAGCAGGCCCTAAACTTCCTTAGTTTAAAAGATGATGTTACGCCCCCAGAGTCCCCAAACGTTGTTGTATTATCTATCTACATATAGGTATGACGTCTGTGTACTTAATGAACAAATAGACAAGTGTGTGCTGGAGTCGAACAATCGTCTTGTAATTGTAATTTTTTTGATTCTTTATGTAGCTATATTTTATAGTTTAGGAAATACAACAAGTTATAACAACATTTTAAAATATCACCATAAATATGTATTTCTTACGAAAAGGACGTCCAACAGCATGACGGCGAAACAAGATGAAAGAAACGATGTTTAAAGAATTTATTAGTAAATGAGCGTTATCATTAACAATGTGAATGCGACATTGAAGTTGCAGAAAGATGGTAGGTACATTAAATATACATATCCCACAATATGCCACAACTGCCAACTACGGATATGTACTAGTGACCTCGACCACACGACACTGGGCGCATCTAACTCATCGGTCAATGTCAATGGCGCTGTAGGTAGAGTGTCGACACCACTACACACCACAACACAGACGGCCAGACGGACATGAGGAGTTGCGGTGTGACACTTCTTGGTCTACAAACTCAATTATATTACTTTGACAAACTCATCTTAAAACTCATTAATTGTTTTTACATTAGATTACAGTATTGCACTAAAGATGTTCATGAAACGTACCTACCTGTACAAGTGCGTCATAATAATTTACTTTTAGCAACGCTAGCGCTTGCCGTCTGAATTTGAAACAAACTTTAATGAAGAAATGATAATGTTGCCATTTGAGACACATCTACGGGAAGTGTTTGTTGGTGTTGGTGTTGGTGTTGGTACCAAGACTGCCAAGATTACAGAGTTTTTATTAAAACAGATTTTTCGTCATTCCGTTCACGCTTCGTCAGGTGCGTTACGTTACGTCATGTCGTAAACATGTCCATCAATTGGTGGTTTACTAATTTGTGTGTTGAACATTTTATTATTATAACTTATCGCCGGTGATTCTTAATTAACATCATTAAAAAGACAAAACATATATTAAAATACCAAATAAATAATGACCCATTCGTGATGTAGATCACGTGCGTATTTATGTGAAGGTGTCTGAGGCGGGGTTGAGCGGGGTGTGAGCGGGGTGAGGCCGTGTATAGTGTGTTGATCAACTTCTTATTATTTATATCATCACTATACATACATACATACAGCGTCTATCTGTCTGTGACTTTTTCACGCGGAAACTACTGAACGGTTTTAATGCGGTTTATCACTATTAGGAGCTGAGCATTGGCGTATGCTGTCTAATCCGCCAGAGATGTAACAAAATTATGTAGGAAATAATAATGTAGAATAAAATGATCTACAATAATGTCCGGTAGCATTTAGTAGTTCTATTTATTAAAGTAGATGTTTACATATATGTATTTGTCTCGTTGCCAAAATTGAATGTTTGTTTGCAATAACAACAATCGATTATATACCTGTTTAAATAAATAATGTTTGTAAGCAGATTATTGGACTCGTGATAAATGACGGTCTATCTATATTACATTATCTAATTTGTTATTTGTTGTGAATATATAATAGGCCGCCAAGTAGCTCCATCAATAATATGACAGGTTGTCTAGTACTGTAACTGGCGACACTTTCCCTGCGAGTCGCCACAAGTATGTGAAATACCCACTGAAGCGTATTTTCTCGTGATTGTACAATTTGAACGCAAATTAATCAATAATGCGCAATACCAACAAGCTGTGGGCAGCCTCCGTAATGAATCTAATTTAATTTTGAGTTTTGCAAATGTTTCAAAATGTGGCGCCAATTAGCGCGCGGAGCTGGAACTTTCCTCTTGATGATGATACCTGTTTAATTGTGCAAGTTTAGTTAGACGACCTTGTACTGTACAACTTACAATATAACTGCTCTCTATGTAGTTGTTATCAACTCTTATCAGTGTTGAATGTGACGGTGACGAGTGCTATTGTTGCACGAATTACTTTCGTGTCTCTAAAACTATGATAGTAGAGCCGAGAGCGGATGTTTTGTCTCGGTTAGCGGCCTCCAATATCATGAGCTGCTTATTGGTCATTGTGTTTTGTAGGAGTTAAAAAACAAACAATTGGCGCTGACTGCAGCTGGCTGTGCGGCTGTGCGGCTGTGCGGCTGCGAACTCTTTATTTTATGTTTTGTACGTTTTTTCAATTAGATTGCGGCGCGCTGTAATGTCGGTCACCAGTCCCCAATGACCGCCACTAATTATTGTTACATTACCGTCCTGACTTCTCACCAGAACCATATTTCTTTATTTACACAATTCAGCATTCATTACTTTTGTTCGTATATTTTATACTAGGTCGTGTGTGGTAATTAACACACGCGCATCACTCACCTACTTAATTACTGCAATAGATAAAGTGAAACGTTTATAAAGTTTATAGTTGAACGAAGCACTTTCTAAATGGACACTCTGCTGCATGCTCTCTACTTTCATGTCTTCCCTGGACTGGATCACACACAATCTGCTATTAAATGTGAAGTGTCCAGAAATGGTAAGTAATGCCAAATAGCGAGCTAATATCCTAAACAAGTGTTGTCCGGAAAAAGATTGAAGGTAAATCGTAAGTGTGGCGCGTGGCGCTCTGCCAACATTCCTCAAATTGGATCCACGATCTTCATTACTCAGTCACGGGTTTTTGATCTGATATATTTATGGTCTAATATATTGTACCTATTGACAGGTGAATCTAGCAAGTAGCTGTGCACTCAGCACTACCGAGTACCGCAATCGGCGCAACATGGTAGTCGTGCTCAATATATCAAACTTCCTATTGCAGCTCCCGAAACCGTGTTATCGGTTCCAGAATACCCAGCTGAACACCGACTCTCCCTTTTTTAGCCGATGGTATTTGTGAGATTATACCTAACGAGTGGCCAGTTCTGTTGAGGTATATTTAGATGGAAAAGCCTCTAAGTATAGTTTATCGGATTAGGTATAGGTACATAAGTGTTTAATTAGTACCAGACGCATCTTTTACGATTTTCGATTATTAAAAAATAAAGTCGGATTACGCTACCTCTGACACAGAAATTATATTATGTCAATGTCAATGCGTTAGGAGGTTTTTTATGTAAATAAAACTTGTAAGGATATGTCAGATGAACATAATGTTAACGGTCATTTATAACATATATATATCTACCAATAATATTGAAGTATACTTTCAGTCATAATATAGGTAAAGTATCATAACATTGTCTATTAACTGGTCACGGTAATATCAATATATAATATTGTAAGAGCCTGCTATATAGAGTGCATACTGCACACTGCAGGTTGTTGTTGTTCAGTCGGCCTATCTTTGTTGCAGACAATACCAAAACATATTGTACTGTTAATTAAGACGAGAAACGACTCAGAATTTTTTTATCGTAAGCCGCACCCTAAACTTGTGGTTCGGACGCATGAGTGGTTCGAGCGCAACGATCACGTCATGCAAGAAAACGACGGCGCTTTGTCCGTTCTTGCAGCAGAAGTGAGAAAGGCATAAACAAATAAATAATTTATTAAAAAAACGATCACATGCAGGGAAAAATCTTCTTAATCAATACTAGGTACTGAAATTACCTACAGATTCGTATAAAATTTAATAGTAAATCCCTTTATAGTATGGTCGTATGACTAAAAAGCTGTTTTTGAAGAGGTGGTTTCAAAAATTTAAGTTATCGAGAAAATTTTCACCAATCATGTTTTCATCCTACACAATACTAGTAGACCAGTCGGATGCTGTTTCAGAGTAGATGCACGTGACGTAACGCTAAAAAAATTTTTTTCGGATTCTTTGTACGATATAGAATATAGATCCGTGGGTTGCGCCCCCTCGAAGGTACTTCATTGTTCAAATCAACAAAATATGATTTTTATATGAAAAATGCGTATTATTTTTTTACGTTTGCACGAATAACTTGGAATCTGAGGATTTTAGGCCAAAATCTTATTAGACAAAAGTTGTTCGCAATAAAACAATACACAAGATATGTGGGTTTTAATACCCCGTTTTTTCAATTAACCATGTTGAAATGGCTATTGTTTATAAAAAAAATCGAAGAAATGCAAGAAATTTCTCGAATTTTTTAAAGTTATTAATAATCATCTTAGCTTAACGAAACTTTAGCTTAAGTTACCTCAATATATCATAAGTAAGCCATAAAATTTTCAGGGCGATCGCTCATGCGGCTTTTGTTTAATTGTTATGAGAAGATGGCAGTGCATGAATGAGTACTCTTAGTTGCAAAATAGCTGGACGTCTGAAAAAATTTTTTTATTTGCCAAAAAAAATTTGAGAGGTTCCTGGGGGGTCTATTCATCGATTCCAGGTGCTACATCATTCATTTAAATTTTTTAGGATTTTTAATTTGTTCAAATCAACAAAATATGATTTTTATATGAAAAATGCGTATTTTTTCTACGTTTGCACGAATAACTTGGAATCTGAGGGTTTTAGGCCAAAATATCATTAGACAAAAGTTGTTCGCAATAAAAAAATACACAAGATATGTGGGTTTTAATACCCCGTTTTTCAATTAACCATGTTGAAATGGCTATTGTTTATAAAAAAAATCGAAGAAATGCAAGAAATTTCTCGAATTTTTTAAAGTTATTAATAATCATCTTAGCTTAACGAAACTTTAGCTTAAGTTACCTTAATATATCATAAGTAAGCCATAAATAATTTTCAGGGCGATCGCTCATGCGGCTTTTGTTTAATAAGTAAGCCATCATCATAAGTAAGCCATAAAATAGGTTATAAAATCGCATGAGCGATCGGCCTGAAAATTTTATGGCTTACTTATGATATATTGAGGTCCTAACAGAGCGAGGGCGAACACTTCTTGACCTCTCATCTACACTAGAGTCTTCATTGTATCGTTTGATGGTACGATAAACGAATCATCATTTGATGACCGAATCACGGACATTTATAGCTTAAATGTCTATTAGATCGATTGCCCCCCGCCCCATCTCTAGTGCTCATAGTTCACAGGAAAACCTAAACTAAAATCCTGTCTTGAAGTTCTCACGGAAAAAAAATGGTACGTAAGTAACGTAACCCTTTTCATTACTCATTGTATCTGTGCTCCAAAGCATCAGCAATGAAAAGATCAGCCTGATTTTTCTCATCCATACAATATATAATTCTCCTGTCCTTCTCATTATGATTGGACGTGACGTGATATGAATGAGTTTATGAAGGCGGGACAGATTTTTGTGCAGGTGATTGTAAATTGTAATATATGTCGTAATAGTTTGTTCCGTGTTTACAATAAGATAAATGGATGGCCATCATATATTTTAAGTTATGTTATTACAAATTAATTTCACCATTTAGTTAGTTATTATTTAGACCCGAACTATAGTAGTAATTAGCGACGACAGAGTGACTCGACATTTGGATGGCTTCAACGGATCGTGCGAGTGTTCCGCAGTATTCAGTGTGTTTACCTTGTTACAGATAGACGAGATGCCGCCACAGATTACTGATGCCAATGTACCTAGTGCCAAATAGTATTGTGAGGAGATAGTGCTTCTTGAAGTGACATGTGGAGGTGATCATCAGACACCAGATTGTGATGGCGTTCATGAGCAAGAAGAAGCGGTACAAGTTCGGGGTGCAGTGCTGCCTCGAGGAGCTCACGGAGGTACCTTTTGTGTCGGCCGTGCTGTTCGCTAAACTGAGACTTCTGGACGGGGGGAACTTCCAGGATCACTCCAGCCGGTTAGTATCTAACTACTTATTTTGTTAAAGTACCAAAGAGGATACAAACTATCATTCCTGTTTTACCATGGATATTAATATAGGAAAATTACAAGATGCTGAGAGCTAAAGCCTGTCTGAAAGTCGTTTGGGTCTTTGTGCGAGACCTAACTCCGCCACAGTGTAGATAATTGACCTAGGCCCCCAATGCCGTAGAGCATCTTGGAGAAGTCATCTAATATACAATGTGACGCGTCGTTGTCGTTGTCCGGTCAACGGCACATCAAGTAGACCTTTATCATCTAAAAGTATCACGTGGTTATATAGATTGCGCTATATACTATACTCGTCCTCCCCACTCTAACGCTCAATCTGGCTCAACTTATTTGACGCACACTATATTATAATGTAACATCGTTACCGGACTATTTATACCAATTTTTTCAGCCACTTGGTAGACGCCTAGTACTAACTTCCATACCACTGTATTTCTCTGTCGTTTTATTGTCGCAACGGCTTTAACTTTAATTATAGAGATTATGCTAAAATACTGTAAATACAAACATAATAAATATAAATATAGGAAACACTACGTTCCCGCAAATTTAAAGTCCTTTATCGCCTTTCACATTTAAAAACCACAATAAATTATGAAATGTACAAAGCGATACCAACAAACGGAGGACACCATCTTAGTCTTAGTAGTGTATTAGAGCACCATCCGTCCACGGTCCATCATACAAGTTCCCTCGGACCGGGACCGGGACCGGGACCGCGGGATGCATCCATCCCGGATGTGCGCGCATTCCCGATCGCTGACTATCATATAAACAAACTGTTTCGTCGTTCACCCATCAAATATAACATAGAGATTTATTTACCTTGTCTGTATTATGGTTTTTGTGACAGTTTTAATATCCGCATTGCAACAAGGTCAGTTTCGTGGCATAGAGCCAGTATGGTGCATACTGCCTCCCTCTGACTACCCTGTACATGATGTCACACCGCTGATGTAATTGATGATCGCTGTCTACTACGCTACTTACGTGTTTAATAACTTTGTGTCTTATAGACTAAATAACTACTGCGGCCCTATTCTCTATCTATGCTTTTATTATGGTTATCGACTCGACAATTGCATTCACTAAGCCTCTGTCAAATACTCAAAGAAAAAAATTATGACGTGTGCTGTATGGACTCAGTTCCTTTGCCTGATCCTGAAAAGGAACAAATTAACCAAAAATAAAAGGCCAATCCGTTTTTACTATGGTTTTCTGTTTGATACGAAAGTTTAGGATGTTGTTTCAATGTAGAACGACATGTCATCGACGTTAGTGTCGATAGGTTTTAAAAACCATAGATAGCGAATAGGGCCGCTGGATAGCGTGATGTCTTATATATATAAAGTTTATACTTTATATTATACTAGCGGACTCGGCAGACGTTGTCCTGCCCAAACGTTGGCTTGTCTGCACTACCCCTACCCCTACCCTACCCCTACCCCTACCTGTCGGAACGCGACATTAGATTCTCCAACACGCACGCGAATTTTAACTTTGTGCGGTGACATTAGGAACACATCTACATTGCATAGACAACAATGAGTGCTTTTAATTTAAAATTAACTTTATTGAATAGCAATAAGGTTCAAATTGACTCTGTTATTATGAGAAAAAGAAAAGGGCTGTTTTTAGGGGTTTTTCGGCAATTATTCGAATTGTCTCACCTTTAAAACCATCCCTGGATATCTAGGAATATTTTAAGACTAAAATCAGCCAAATCGGTTCAGCCGTTTTCATGTTATGTCGTGACAACGGAAAACGGGTTTCATTTTTATATATATAGATTATAAACCTTCCATGTCCCATAGGAGCGGAGCATTGACCAATAATGTCTATAGTGAACTTGTACCTCCAGACAGCAAGACTCCTCTATAGTGCTATCAGCGTCTACATTGTACACTTGTACCACTACAACTATATAATCACATTGTGCAATACTGATAATATCACAATTTATTATCTATTGATTCCACCCTAATATTGGTTTAGTTTTTGTACATAGATATTATTTACAACTAGCTTTCCGCCCCACCTTCGTCCGTGGAGCCCATATTAACTTTCATCCCCTATTATGGTCTTGAGTTCATACAAAATTTCATAGAAAAAAGCACTTTCAGTTTTTTAGAATTTTCCTATTTTTCTTTCCCTAAAACCTTCGAACATTTTAAAGTAAATTAGCCTAATCGATTCAACCGTTCTCAAGTCATACGCATACCAATGAACAGCATTTAATATTTATTTATATACATTAATATTTAGCGGTAACGATATGTATAAAACAATATTATCTAATCACGTTTTAATTTCTGAGTTTTAACCAGTATCTAGGTAAAACCCGTTTTCCTAGAAAATGTTAATAAATATGTAATCAGAATCGAGCCTCTTATATTAATGACTAGCGACACTAGCTCGCCCGCTCTCGGTTTCGCACGGGTACGATATGGGCTCACAATTGAATACCTACGGAAATACGCTTATAACATCTATTAGAGCAGTCTTTCTCAAAGTGGGCGATAACGCCCCCTTGTGGGCGCTGGAAGCCTAGAGGGGGGCGGTAAGGCCCCAGATAAAATTGGGGGAGTTGAAGCGGTTTAGGGGGGCGATGGCTGATTTGTAATTTCATCTATTTAATATTGCACGCCTCACAACGCGAAGCGGTGAAAACTATGCGATTTACACAAAATCACTTAGAAGTGATTATTAGATTAATTCTACACTACACTTAAACGAGATAAAAAAAAACTATTACTTAGAGAGTACACTTCAACAAATAAAGTAAATGGGTAAAAAATGGGTAAGTTTAAACTCCAAACTAATATAGCACACTATAATTAAATTAATGTAATGAATGTCATTGTGATTTTTAAGATGTGGTAAACTAAAAAAAATTGGGGGGCGCTAAAAAATAATTGATTTTCAAAGTGGGCGGTAGACAAAATAAGTTTGAGAACCTCTGTATTAGAGATACATGTATGCTACCGCACACTTTTTTGTAGAACATTTTATTCTACACAATTCGTTCCTACATGATTTTGTTATATCTCACAGCATACGCCATGAAAACTCGTTGGGACTAACTTTTATCCCAACTGGATTTACTTATACCATAGAAGAAGATCTATGACTTATAGCAGGGGTTCCCAATCTTTTTTATACTGCGACTCCCTTTACAGGCGACGCCCTTATAAAAGAAGATACATTTACACTAAAGATTATAGAATCTTAATTATTATTATTTATTATAAAATTTGGCGGAGGGGGAATTTGTTTTATAATATGTAATGTAGTGATAGCCATCTAGTAACGGTTACAACACAAATGTTGCTAACAGACGACACGACCGACATAATATCGCTCTAGTTACGTTACAGCAGAAGCGTCCAATTTTTAATATCCATATATACATCTCATAATGTAAAGTGAAATAGATTTGTTAATGATGTTGTAACTTGTAATCTACTTTACACTCGCTTCTCGTTTATCATGATCATTGACTATCGAGTGTCGACTGTGAGAGTGGTGCAGCGAGAACTAGGTGTACACGGTCACCGCGAGGTCGATCTAAAGGAAAATTAACTTAATATTACCAATCATGTCCTCGACAGTTGCTCGACTTCGGACTTCGGGTCGACCTTTACGCCCTTTTAACGCGAAAGCGACGGACAATAACTATTTCAATATTTACATTTGGGTAACACGGCTCCCGGTAATACGAGAAGGTAAAAAACAGTATATCGAGGCCGCAATAGTTAATTGACCACAAAAGTGATTGAAAATAGTGTTATCGTGCAAAATGATGCGTAGCTATTTATACAATTATTATAAAGTAGTTGCTTCCTTCCCAGTGTAGTTACCTCGATCGATGAAGCGCGGAACTCTCAACTCCGGCGCATCCCGTGTCTGCTCACTGCTGACCTCCCTCCTGCTTATATCTACCTGCTAGACGCTAGTACGAATTAATGTTTGTGATTTTTCTCCATGGTATCCAGCTAAAAACATCCGATGGTATTTGTGAGACTATACCTAACGAGTGGCCAGTTCTGTTGAGGTATATTTAGATAAAAAAGCCCTTTGAGGTAGAGGTGAACAATTTTTTCTGCTACTTTTGGCGAGTGGGAAGGTAGACGCCTAGTACTAAGTCTACTAACACCCGTACTACTGTATTTTTCTGTCCTTTTATTGTCGCAACGGCTTTTATGTAAATTAGACTTCCTAATTCGCTTGTCACAACTATTTTTCTAGAGCTCTGTCTCGCGACACAAAACGATAACAATGAAACCCAATTACTATCCTAATGGTCTATCTTAGGGCCAAATGTCCACTCCTTACTCTTAGTAATCTATGGTAAAGCCTATTAAATGGGATTTGTCTGATTATTATGTACACATTAAAAAAACCATTTAGGCCGGGATTTAAACGTGGACGCTATAACCGCTCGGCTGTCGGCCACCAATGCATGTTTGTGCATCTGATGTGTTTATGAACAATCGCCAGCTTAGATAAGTTTCCAATAATAACTGAACGAGGCTGTCACTGTGTTGTAACCGTCCAGTCCCATTCCGAGGTATTGTACCAGTCAGTTTTGCCCCATTTGATGCGAGATGGGAACACCAGTAGTTAGTGGGGCGCGGCGCAGTTGGGTTAACAGAGCTATGACCCCATTCCGAAAGTTTACGATTACCGCCTCAATTAAACTGTACGCGGAAACTGTCTGCTTGTTTACACCAACTCACTAGCTCACTATACGATCTTATAATAATACATTCATATTATTTATAACTAAAGAATGTTCACAGTCTGACAGAACGCCTTAGAGATGAGAACTAAAATAACTACCTACTTAAATACCCACTGTGATCCCTGAAAGTTTCATTCAAATACATTGAGCCGTTTCGTGCAGGACATATGCTTCAGTAATATGTAAATACTTGTCATATCCTAGTTTATGTACTTATTACCAACCCTGTCTCAGACTTGGCACGGATATGTGACAGATTAGACGGCACTTTTTCCCCGACTTGTTTCACCAATACTCTGCAATGGCTCTGCAATTCCTAAACATGATAGGTCCATGTTTCTAATGGTGAACACGGCATCAAAATACGTTCCGTAGAAATGGTCTCAGACAGACAGACATACGCGTCAGGGGACTTTGTTTTATATATTAGATGTCGAGATTAGGGAATTTTAAAAAAGTTGTCGCGTTCTCTGATTACACGAGTAAGGAGAACCGCTAAATATAATGATGGGGTCAAGTTCGTGTACGTGCGACCTTCGTCTGCTTGATGTGGCTCGTCATCATCTCATTTTGGTACTAATCACGCCCACTACACTTAGTCATTTGTACATTATTATGTAGGTGCATTAATCTATGTCGGGGAGCTGTATGTATAGTGTATACCTCATTTTATCTAAAGGTAACGAATGTGTGATTGTTAGTGATGCCCTGGACCCGTCTATATAAATCATATTGGTACCTACCAATGGTCAGGTTCCAAAGTTGTTTTCAAATGAAAAATGATGAAAGATTGAAATTGAATAAGAGGAATGTTACGTGGCGACTGGCGACTGGCGACGCTCAACAATAGACGGTCCGAAATCAGAATTACACACAATTAGTTAGGAATTAATGAGCTCGTCGGAGAATGGAAAGTGTTCACTGTTCAGCCATCTCGAGCGCAATTAGCGGCTTACACTACACGCTGCTGTTAGCTTGTCGTGCTTATTATTAATGTAATTATTGAGAAGGGCAGGGAGAGGGAAGGTCCGCCCTGTTGGGTTAGCATACTTAAGTTACTTAACAAAACGATATCGTTTCGTGTCAATTTGATCGATTTGGAGACGATTTTTGACGTGTAACATCTTTCCTCTCGCTTTCCTGTAATCTGTGGGACTGATTTCGTGAAAAGGGACGGACATCTGTAATAGGAAGCCGGAGAAGCGCGCGCTGTTTGACCAATGAGCGCGTGGTAAAACAGAACTTGAAGTGTGGAAAGCAGTGATGACAAGCACCTCCACTACTCCAAAATCTGCTTCGGGATGCATAGATATAGTAGACCAATGCCGATAATTTTCGAGAAAAAAAAATCTTAGCAGTATAGGGATGGTGGGAAAATTTAGGATAAATTATACATAAACGGGAAAAAATCGATTGGACCGCAACAGATGACCGGAAGGGGGGTAGGGTTGCGAAAATGTGTGTTTTAGGGGTGAAACGCGGTTTTTCACTATTTCTGGGAAAAGTCGACCTCCTATCGAAAAAAATTAAATGTAAAAGGTGTTGGAACTTAAAAAATCTACAACCTTTATTCAAGTTCAACCTTTTCGATTGAAAATTAGTTTACTTTTTTATATAAAATTAACATAAAGGGAAAAAATAAATATTTTGAATCGAAAAAATTACAGCACAAAATTTCGTGAAAAAGCTTTTATTTTTGGGAGATAAAAATAAAAAACCAATAAAGTCGGTTATTTTGATTTTTCACATATATTTTGAGGTTATGTGAAAAAAGTGTAGATACAAAAGTTGTAGATCTTTTTATTACCAACAACTTTGCAATTTAACTTTTTTCGATAGGAATTGTAGTTTTGCTGGAAATCGTGATAAACCGTTTTCCACCCTTAAAAGTCCACCCCCTTCCACTTCCCGACCCCAAATCGCCCGTACTTTATTTTTTTCCCTTATTTTTGTTTTATTTTCGAACGAAAAACGAAGCGATTCCAACAATAATCTCGCCTATAACTCAAAAATTTAGTTTTTAACATTTTTCCGAGAAAGATTAATGAAAAATAAAATCAAGTTCTTTAGTGCTCGTTAGTGCTTAAATGTTGAACCACGATACGAATTCAGTTTCGGGGTCTTTGTTTGTTTTTTAGGTAGAAGATTAAGTAAAAAATAATAATTTAGCATTGTGGGTGAGATTTTGAACACGTTAGAACATGAAACATCGTTGAAGAATGCAAACTATCTATGTAGGTCTCTTGTTGCACCATTACTGACAGATAAGGAACTACCTCTACCTAGCTACCACCAGTACCACCATACTGGAACAATAAACATGATGTGATGAGGAACTATGCAACTTTGACTTCACTAATATCTGTCTTCACTCATTTTATCAAATATTTCCGATATTTTAGAACAAAATAAAGCCTATATTACTCAGGGATATCGTAGCTTCATATTAGTGAAAGAATTAATTATTAGAATCGGTTGAGTAGTTTGAGAGATTTAAACTTTCAAACTTACCTCTTTATAATATATCCATTTTTCCCGCGACACGTTGATGAGAGCAACGCTCTGTTTGAACCGTAAAGAAGGACAAATAAACACATTTTCAGTTTCCACCAAGTATTTTAATTTAGTATTAACAAGAGAGTTAATTGTACTAGGAGGTATCAGTCTGGCCGTTCACCGCAGACTAGGCTTAGTACTCTATGCCGCAGACACATATCATCACCTTTTAATCCAATTAAACATCGAAGTCTGGAACGCCTCCCTAATGGACTATTCATTAATTGTCTGCTGTCTTAATTACATTTTAATGTCCATATATCACTACATATTATAAAACAAAGACCTCTCTCCGTCGCGTCTGTCTGTCCGTCTGTGCCTTAACTGTATAAGTATAATGTACTTAGCATTAGCAGTATAAGTGAATCAAGTCGGGGCAAAGGTTAGCCCCAGCTAGTTTTCATGGTGTGTGCTGTCTAATTCGTCAGAGTTATAATAAAATAATGTAGGAAATAATTGTGTAGAATAAAATGATGAATGAAATGAAATGGTGATATATTATAGCCTAAATGATATATAGAGCGTTGACTTGTAACCGGGAGGTCCCGCCCGGGTTCAAGTCCCATTACTCGTGCTAAAAGTGTTTAGCACCAATTACATTTAATAATAAGTATGTGTGCTTTAATCATAGAAATTAATACATTGATGGCTTTAATCGACTCCTCGTGCTTCGGAGGGCACGTTAAAGTCGGTGTTGACACATTTCTAAAAATATCTAGGTCCATTAATTGCAACAACCTGTTCTGTTCAGTATGGACAACTGGCGTCAAGAGGACATTGTTAGTAGGGTCTCTGCCCACACCGCAAGGTATTATAGTAATACTAGCTGTGTCTTGCAGTTGCACCCGCGTTATTAGTTACTGCTCCGCTCCTGTGGGTCGTAGCGTGATGTTATATAGCCTATTAACCTTCCTCAACAATTGGGCTAACAAATACAATTAAAAATACGACTGGTATTTCCAGAGAGCGCATTCAAACAAACAAACTTTACAGCTTTATTATTAATGGTAGGGTTCACTCCACCTCCACCACAGCACCACAGCATCACAGCACCACAGCACCGTCTCCAAGTTGCAGGACGGTTCACTTCCGGGATGCAATTTAAAAATGGAACGCGCAGCTCGCTTCCTGCGGACTAGCTTCCGTCTCGTTAAAAACTTTTATATGCGAGTTCACTTGCTACTTTGGACTTTTAATATTAAAATGTTTTATATAGATACCTACAAAATAATGGTGTGTTCTACAGATCTAGATATCCAAAATGTACTGATCAAGGAATACACTGTGCTCTAAATTGACACTCTTGACCCCGCATACTCCGGTCTTACACGTTTTCCTATAATGAAGCGTCACCGACAACGGACGGCGGGGCTAATCCGGTTCGATACGGCTTATCGCGACAACACTTTGTGATTGCTAATCTTTATTCACGGAACTACACTTCTTACTTTTTAGAATCGGTTCAGTAGTTTGAGAGATAACCCCTACATCCAAACTTACAAACTTTACCCCTTTATAATATTCTAAATATTGTAAAGTTTACAACTGGTTCACTAGCCGAACGACACGTCTAGGTAGATTCACAGCCGTAAAGAACATCCAAATGTTACATTTTTTGTAGTCAAATTCGTCTTGTTTGCAGGTAGATACACTTCTTACTTACTTACTACCTAAGTTCACTAACCATAACCTAAGCTAGACTAGAATAGTTCTCACGAGAGTTGGCAGACGGCAGCGCTCCACCGACCGCAACTACTCTTGTTTATGTTTCTATTTATCGACTACTTTTACAGTTCGATCATATTTATGTTAATATCATATTTAGTTTCGGATATACTTGTCCAAGTTATTCTATTCTATTTTTGTTATTATGGTTCCATTAGGGTTTTGATGATTCCGCCAATGTCAAGTATTATAGACGTCACAGTAACAATATGCCGATTAATCGGTACCTAAGATGTTCCCGCCGATATAATAATAATTAATCACAACTATCACAGCACTGTCGGGCTTAAACTGGATTCCACATCATGTCACAATCTCTTGTCCAATGTTTACTATTCCGTGAGCTTATTATATTGATGAGCACCCGGTCCGGCTCTGTTGGGACCAAAATGTCCAACGTGTAAACAAATTTGTAATATCTGCTAAACATCTCGTAACATCAATACACATTCTACAGCCAGTATAATGTAGAAGAGCCGTGTGCCGTGTGCACAAATAGCAGTATAGGTTCCGTGAATATGAGTTAGGATGTTTAGACTATAAAGCGCCTCTCTGCTACCAGAAGTGTACAAAGCTGGCGTGTTGTTACATTCTCGGTAACATAAATATTGTGTAAAGTGTTGACTGCTCGTGCTCCGTGTTTATACTGTCTAGTAGTGTCTAGTCTAACGGATGCACGCAACGTTTACTTTTTAATTAATTAACCGCTTCGATTGTCTAAACGTTGCAAGGACATTATTATTTTGCAAAACAAACACGATGCGAGACGTAGGTACACGTAAAGTGTATTTTTTGACGTGTTTTATTTGGTAAATTTAACAAACTAAGCAAGTTTTTTTTTAAATAAGTTGTCATTTAAACTTCTTAAAGGACGTTATATTAATAATTTTACAAAATAATTAACATTTTTAACCTAATTTATGTATGCAGAACTAATAATAATATTTTTTAAACGCTTATTTAAAAAAATACACTTTAAGTATTCTCTGGGATCTGCCATGCGAGTGATGCGAGCATGACGGTGTAGAAAGAATATCTCTGTGTAGACAAAATCTCGGTTAGAAAGAGATACGTAGTGACAGAGCAAGACAAAGAGTTAGCGTCACGAAAATAGGTCCATTTTGTCTTGCTTTATCTCTTTCTCTATGGGACGTTATATCTCTCTGTTTCTAACTGAGATGTTACTCTACAGTCTACACGGTCATGCTCGCACGTCTGTGTTATTTATATATCTAACTAAATACCTGAGCAAAGTGTGCAACATGGAATATTTATTTTAATTCTAAATGTTGTTTTTTATTTATTTAATAGCAGATGTAACGTCATTATACAGTACTAGCGGGCCCGGCAGACGTTGTCCTACACAAACGTTGGCTTGCCTGCTATTTACTTTCCTTCGTCCGTGGAAAACAACTACCACTACTACTACCACTACCACTACCACTACCCCTACCCCTACTCCAACCCCTACCACTACCGCTACCCTACCACTATCACTACAACTACCCCTACTCCTACCACTACACCTATCTCTACTCCTACCACTACCACTACTTTTAGCGAGATTAAGTAACATTTCCCATACAAAATATTTTCCGATTTTTTTTCTTCTAAACCACCCCCTGTATTATAACGAACAAAACATTTTTTTTGTGAGTTTCTTACTTTTCCATTGCGCGAGGACACATCATGACTGATTGACCGAATGATCTGGAATTATTAAAAGCAATCTATTTGACAGTTGAATTTTTGTTTCTGTCATCAATCCGTTCAGGAAATAAAAAAAGTCGTTCCATAGAAAATGTATGAGATTTTTTTTTGTGCATTTTCCCAATAGTTTAATACTTATTATCCTATTCCTGACGAAGAAAAATCCAAAAACACAAAAATCATGAAAATTGGTCCAGCCGTTCTTTAGTTATAAATGGTGTAACGAACACGACTTTCTTTTATATATATAGATAATTATATTTTCTAAATATGTACCAAACTATCAGAAACAAGTATCACTACATATTATACAGTGTGCAGTGTGCAGCGTGCCCGCCTCACGCAGAAGCTATCACTATTAAACATGAGCATTAACTAACAGTGCTCTATCTACAGCTAAAGAGCTAGAAGGACTAAAATGACATAATGTAGTACCCATTATAAGTTTGTAGCTGCGCGGCCTGATAGAATTAACTAGTATAGTTTGACAGAACGTGCGGGTGACATTTAATGGCTGGATACTTGGGATTATATTTAAACTTGTACTACAATATGTATGCCTTAGTCTAGCCTGCTTGGAAATATTCACATCTATAGGTCATCTAGAAAATGTAAGGCAGCATAGTTGTTTAGCAGCGTGCAGTACTTAGCTCCAAAATACCGCTATCGTGTGTTTAGGTAACCTCAATAAATATCACTGGCGAAATCAGGATGATTTATGTCTTCCGCTGGATAGGTATAACCGGAAATAGTAAATATTGTAATTTTGTTTTGTATGGTATAGTATTGAATGAGCTGCCCACTTCCATATTCCGTACCTCTGTTGCTTGTTGCCACATCGATGCTCTATCGTACATTACTAATCTGTGGACGTATTGGTTCGATGCCTGTAATAAAGCTCAATCCGACCAAGATAAGTAGAGTCCCGGCTAATATCTTGGTCGGGGTGTACTTTATTACTGGCGGCTTGGCTATTTCGTAGCTCCAAAAGTACTATTGTTCTATTTAACGTGTTCCCATGACACCCTAATGTAATGTTTCAGAGAGGAGGTCCGCAACCACGCTGTACGGTGGAGCGCCTCGTTCTCGTTCGTGTGTAAGATGTGCGCCAACGTCAACACCGGAGTACTGGAGCCGGCGCTCATGAGGGTCTCTGTCAGGAAGGAGTGTAAAGGTATAATTGTCTTGTTATACACCTTGGACAATTGACGGCTACAGTACGGTTAAAGATACCAATACTGGGCCACTTTGGAAGATGGAGCGACGAAGCTGGACTTTCTTAGTGACACTTGACTAATAATTCTGAAAACTTTCTGCCAACTTTACACAAACTAAATAATAATATAAATGTGCAAGTCTGTTTGTTTCTCCTTCTTTCACGTCAGAACAGAACAGAGATAGTTGGAGGGCCAGAGAGTGACGTGAACTCCTTCGAGATAAATTCTTGTCACATTTTAAAAATGTCCAAAATGTTTACTAATATTATAACACTAATTTGTTCGTCCACGTGGTTACAGGCGGTCGGTCGTACCAGAAGTTGGGTTTCTGTGACGTCAACCTGGCCGAGCTGGCGGGCGCGGGAGAGACTACGCGTCGCTGTCTATTGGAGGGGTACGATCCGCGACGGAGGCAGGACAACTCCGTACTGCGGCTGCGGATACGGATGAACATGATCGCCGGGGACCCGCTCTTCAAAGTGTACGTACTTGTCCGTTTTCGTAATTCAGAACACACTCATTAGATTCAACGCGTGGTTTGTGAAGGAAGTCAAGATGGACCATGTACGAGTTTGACAGGGATACAAATTGATGTAAACGGACGCACGGACGATATACACGGCCCAAGACGCACAGCAGCGCTGTGTTTAATAGGACGCCTTTTGGTGGTCTTCAAATGTCATCGGCTAAACCGAGCCACCCGTGAAGGTATAAAAAGACCAAGTTTCATTTGACATTACACTTTTCCGTCCCATTTCATAAAATGACTCCCTACAAATGCCAGAGCTCAAATGTTAGACACACATAAAGCACCAGTGAGATTGTAAATAAAGTAAGATTGTTTTGACTATTTCAGACCTGAAAGCAAACAGGAAGTGAGCGAGGGTACGGCGCCGGACAGCGGGTCGGAGTCGGTGGTAGGGGGCGTCGGTGGAGGGGATGACGACTGTGCCTCCTCTACTACCAGCTCAGGGTTCGGTAGTCTCACCAAGAAGAAGGGTATATACTTTCACCTCTTTTATATTAATAACTAGCTTCCATCCCGGCTTCGAGGAGTTTCGGGATAAAATGTAGCATATATCACGCTCCAGATCTTCAACTATACCTACTGTTCCCTTCGATATAATATTAGTTAGGATACCTTTACTAGACCCATTTCTTTTTACTTGTGCCACCTAAATCCATTTTAGTATCATCATCCTTTAATTATTTGAATCTAATACAGCGTTAACTAGCTGTTTTCATGTTCAAACTTTACACAGCTTCATTTCAATTCCGGAAAAGGTCAACTGAAAAGTCGCTGGTTCGTTTCCTACATCCGACCATGTACCAATGGATTTTTATTATTATAAAGTCTATGTACATTATCTGACAAACTATACAAAGAGGCTTTTCCATCTATATACCTCAACAGAGCTGGCCACTCGCTAGGTAATGAGGAAGGCACGACTACCTATGTTTACCGGATTATTATTAATAACACAGTGGTTGTTGTTTCCAGAGAGCGGGTACAGTCCGGCCACCGCGCCCCTGTCGTCGCTCCCGTCGTGCGAGATGTGTCCGGACGGTGAGGAGGTGCCGGCGGGGGACCAGGTGGACTCGTCAGGTAGTTATTGTTACCATACACACCAGACACTTTATAAAAGGTATGAAACAAACTGCTCATTGAACATGTGCATGAACGGTGCCGTTGTATGTGGGACTTTACTAATATTTAGCATGTTATAGTTAAAAAAAAGAATTAAAAATCAATGGATTAAAATAGTCACGAGCTTGCGACCGATTGCCTCCAGACTTATATTTTTGTTCCCATTAAGACGAATGGAGAAGCTCATAGTATAAATACATATGTTGTACGTTTCAGGTCCAGCGACGGGCAGCGCTGTGATCACGGGGGGAGCGGGGGGCACGGGGAGCGTAGCACACACACACTCGCGGAACTCCTCCAACACCTCCGGTGATATGAGTAGTAAGGTACGGTCAAGGTTGCTCTCAATACATACTCGACACTCGTATTTGATCCTATCCCTAAATATGGGTCTTCGAGCCGGACTTGAAACAGCAACCTATGAATACTTACCACGTGTCACGTCCCATGGAACTGTGCAAAGTTGTTTAAGCGATATTTTTTTTACTTAAAACGACAGATAATATAATGACAGTTCCTTCACCTGTCATTTCAATAATAGAGTATAGTTGTTGTTTTCCGCTTTGTTTTATTAGGCGTGATATCATATTATATATGAATGGTAAATAAATACACTGATGACTATATTACAGGCGTCAGGTTACGGAAGCTCTCTGTCGCAGCAGTCCCAACACTCGCGACAGAGCTCCGAGGGTGGGGAGACCGCGCCTGACCATCCTCGACCTCTACACCAGTGTACCAGGTCAGTATAGTGTCAGTGTTAAGTGAGCGCCAGGGGAAGGTAGACATTTTGTAAACAAACATTTAGTTTTTTTTTTCAATATAGAACGTGACAATAAACATACAATTCAAATGTTGACAACGTATGTCGTAGTTTCAATATTTTTCTTTAATTTACCTATTAATATAAAGTTAATTGAAAGACTTGTTCTTCCACTGGGTATTGGGTATTATGGGACCGTAAAGCAACCCGTGAAGGAAGCTATTAATTGTAACATATAAAATGTAGTTGGAACAAGATGTGTACTATCTCCTGGTTTTTAGTTTAGTGTAGTGTACTGTACACACTACTCCTGTCCACCTCGCTTGTTTAGTTAAGTTGCAGCCGTCACCGTTACCGTGTAGTGCTCGTGAGCTTCGTTATTAACGACACTTTTATGTTGCACGGGCGCAGCGTCCCCCACCACCACCACCCCTCACCCTCCCCCGACACGTCCGGCCCTTACCTCACCCCCGACACGACGCTTGCCGAGCAACCCGACTCTCCCGGCTCTCTCGAGTACCGCACTCCCGACGCCGACCGCTCGTTCGCGATGCCTTCCTACTTCGAGCACAAGCGGCGGCCGGCGAGCCAGTCGGGGCGCGCCCGTCCCCTGCTGCACTTCCGCGCGTTCAAGCAGAAGTCGCTCAACACGATCCCGGCGTCCCTCGAGCGCGCGCGGCGCGGGGACGATCTGTTCCACAACTTCCCCTTCCTGACGCCGCTCGCCGCACGCAAGAACTCGCTGCTGGGTGACTGCGGCCGCGACGACTTCTGGGCGGGCGGGCGCGACGTGCTCGCGGCGCTCACTTCGCTCGCGTCCACCCCGCTAGCGTCGCGACCTCGCAGCGACATCGGCCTGCTCAGGTCAGTGCGGCTGTCTCGCTCTGGTGGTCGGTGTATCACGTGTGTGCAAGCAGGACGCAAACATCCTCCCCACTCACCCGCACTCCCCCGCCTTGCTCTCACTTTATTGTTGTGCTTCATTGTTGCATGTACCTATATTATTGCTAATACTATACGTATTCTATATAAATATAATTGTTTTGTTTATATAATATTTAATGTTTTACAAATTGAATTGTTTGCGTTATCTTAGTTTATGGTTAGCTATTAATAATTGAAATTAATTTATATTATTAGGAGACAGATTGGTTGCTTGTTGTATCAAATGTCAGTGTAACTATGATTTTCAAGTTGCTATTAAACTAATGCATGCAAGCATTGCACGCAAACGCAACGAGAATCAATACGGGCTAAGGTATCACTATCATATTTAAACTTTAGAATAAAAACAGAAAAAGTGTGACATGCACTGTGAGCATATAACGAATGTTGTTTGTTTGTATGGAAATGTGCGACCGCTTGTATGTTGTCTTGTTCCTGTCTACAGAATGCGGGGGGGGGGTATATATTATATATTACAGACAATGGGATTGGATTATTATACTGACTTGACATCAACCATTTTCTCGCTAACATTACTTTGCATGTACAGGAACCCGTCGTGCGGCTCGCTGGCGGCCTCCGCCTCCGAGAGTGGCTCTCTGGAGAGGGGCGCGGGGAGCAAGGGACGGGCGCGCGGGGAGGGTACCGCACCGCCCCCACCACCCACCGACGACGGACAGGTACGGTCATACTGCTCTATTATGTGTCCATATTTACTACCAGCGACCTACACAGATACGCTTAATACTACACCTATTAGAGGTAAATATATGCTACCGCTGGCTTTTTGTAGATCATTTTATTCTACACAATTCTTTCCCACATCATTTTATTATATCTCTGATGGATTAAACAGCATACGCCATGAAAACGCTGGGGCTAACTTTTCCCCGACTTGATTCACTATGCTCAGCTCCTATACATGATAGGTCCATGTTTAATACTCGTGATTCGTGAACTTTCCCGGTGAAACAACCTATTTAATAGTGAAAACCGCAACAAAGTTTTTGCGTGAAAAAGTCACAGACAGACGCGCGGCAGGGGACTTTGTTGTTTTTAATATGTAGTGGTCGACACACGCCTTTATACAATGTAGACAGCACGCGACAAATTCCGCACGATAATAACCGTACTTTTACGGACAGCTTGCAATACATAGCAAGAGTGCATGACTTATGTAACAGCAATATAGAATCAAGTGTATCAGAGCAAGAACATGAGAATAACGGAATAACTCGTATTAGTAAGTAAAATATTGTGTTTGTTTGTGCAGCATCCCAGTTCGTGTCGTGTGGAGAACACGCGCGTCAACCCGGACTCTCTCATAGACGAGCTGTTGGCGCAGACTGATCTCGAGCGGGCGTTAGAGGATAGTGCTGAGAGTTAGTATTTATTATAACATTTCTATGTTACAATATACATGACACAAAGTTAGCACGTCATACATCCCTTTAGTTATTCTTACTCGCGACCTGGAACAATGGACTTTAAACCGCACAAATGGTTATTGATGCGATTATAGGAGGCGCGAATTCTTCGACTTCTACGTGTCCCATCAGATATTGCAATTCTCCTTCCCCTCCTCAATTTTTTTCTCTTCCCTCTCCCAATACTTACTTCTCTCTTCAATATTCTCATATCTCAGTGTTGTCATCATCATTTGGCTTCCCGTTTTCGCTGTCTCCTCAAGGGTCTCCTGTAAATTACTTCTGTATATTGCATCTCGTTAACATTATATTGTTTGTACATCTACTTTATTTCTCTCATGCATATATATCTTATATCTTACCAGTTTTCCATTCCCTTCCCTTATTATTTCTACTTCTATCCCACTATATACCCATTGCTTCTAATATAGAATCTTTCTCTGATGCTTATCTTCTCCCCTCCAGGCATTCCCTCAGCAGTTTTGTCCTTTTCCATGGTCTTACCTTCATATCTCATTCCTGTCCTAATAGACATTACATTTCTTTCCGTTTATTTGTATCCTATATAATTTGGTGTCTTGTATTCCTTCCACCTCCTCCTACAATATGCACAGCTTTACATAGGGAACTAAACCATTATATATTGTGTACTCACATAGCTCACCTCAATCTTTATTACAATTATTATATATTAAAGTCTGCTATGATATTTCAAATAAGTTATTGATAATGTTGTTACAGCGTCCGGGCTGCAGCTGTTCATAGCGCAGGATGGCACGGCACAGCTCGGCTCCCGACGACCGAGACCGCTCGCCCCCAGACTCTACCAGAGGGTCGTACTGCAGCCACGACCTGCAGACCACAGGTCATTGTCACACATATATTTGGTTGTTGATAATGCACGGTATAATGTTCTTCTTTCACGTGTAAACAACGGAGAGTATTAATTTTTAGCAGAGATAGTTGGAGGGCCGGTTAGTGACATAGGCCAGGAAATTAAGATGATTCCACATCCGGTCATGGCGTGATGTGGAATCCGGCTGTGATGGTTGTGATTAGTCAGCGATTAATAAGACATATCACAGTCGGCAGGATAATCTTAGCTACCGATTTATCGGCATATACTATTGCACAAGATTAAACACTGGACACTGGCAGAATTGCGACGAAAGTCAGCACTGTTGCCATATATCTTAAGAAGAAGAATATATTAAGATAATAATTTCCTGATAAAGTATTAGCAATAAGTAAGTTCCTGGTGTGAGTACTAATATATAAGATGTTGTTACAGGTAGCGGGCCGTGTTCCGTGTGTGTCGCCACCCGCGCGCTACTTGCATCACAAACACATACCGCAATATACACGTGAAGTAGCGGGCCGTGTTCCGTGTGTGTCGCCACCCGCGCGCTACTTGCATCACAAACACAAACCGCAATATACACGTGAAGTAGCGGGCCGTGTTCCGTGTGTGTCGCCACCCGCGCGCTACTTGCATCACAAACACAAGTAGGGACAGACCTACTGCTAAACGTACTATATATATTTATTGTTATTGTTTGTAAATTATGCCATAATATCGTATATTTTTATTTAGGTAGCTTATTTATTGTAATTAGTTCTCCAAGAACGAAGTCTATCAGTGCAATCTGTGCAGAGTTTCTATCGTTTATATAAAGTTTAGTTTGTATGTTCTTTATGAGTGTTGTAGTCACGGATCACCGAGCTTGTTGACCAGAGTGGAGGAGTCGCTCTATTGCTGTGTGTGAGGACCATGTTGTCTCACGACGATACTCAACAATATAATAACGACACGTGATGGTCGGATACCAAACTATATTACTTTTTTGACGTAAAACTTGTTAAAAATCAGACCTAGACTAAACGCTAGAGCGGGGAGGAGAGTTACTGGCCTATGATTTTTTGAAAAATTTATATATACAATTGCCTTTCTAGTTCAGAGGTTAACCTTCATGAGAATAAAACTCGTGGTTACTTTCACGTTAAAACTTCAGACAAAGTTTTGTTGCCCTAGGATGCATTACTGTTACTAGTCAAAAAATTTATGTTTTATTTATTGATGTGTAACATCTTACCTCTCGCTTTCCTGCAAACTGTGGGAGTGATTTCGTGAAAAGGGATCGAAGTGTGTAACAGGAAGCCGTGGAAGCGCGCGCTATTTGATTTGACCAATGAGCAGCGCGGTGGTGGAGTTGGCCGTCAGATGGTATCAAGGTGAGATGTTACACATCATATGCGACTACTGTAAGGCTCGCTCTTTCTTATTATATATTATGTAGATAAGATATATGATATATAAAACGTTAAATATATATAAATATATTACATTAATTAATGTTTTTTGTTTACTTATTGCAATTTCACTTAGTCACGTTGAACGTGACTTTAATACAATATTGAGTGTCGTCGTGTGGTCGTGGTCGTGACGTCGTGTATGATGTAGGGAAGACGTGTGGACGAGCTAGTATTATACCTCTAAGTCATTCCTGTGATGGCGGCCACTTGACACACTATTGTACATGTTGTGACGATGTGTGATGTGTTGAAGCTGCCGCACTTGTTCAGTTTGATGGTGCCCTTTACACCATGCGATATTGGATAGTGTAAAGGGCACTTTAAGTTGACAAGTTTACAACAAAGAGGCGTGGTCAGGTCTAGAAGCGCGAGACCTCGCAGCCACATTGTTAACTAAATATAGTTTATATAGCATTTTAATAAAGGACGTGTCTATAACTAGTTGTTTTATTTGTGGGACAGCTACAATGATACACCATATTGTCAATATTCATTTATTGTAAAATATTGGTGTAAACACGCCATTAAACACGCGTGCAACAATATAATATAGTAAATACGGTAACATAGTTTCTGTTCGGACGGATACAGTTATAATAAAATATCTAAATACTAATTGTACATAAAACTTGTTCATCATTACTATCATTATCATTAAGTACCATCGCAGACTGCACTAATACTGTTTGATCAGTCACTTTAGAATGTAGTACGCTTTTTGTAAATATATTTATATACAATGATAACTTATATATAACAAACTAGAATATTGCGTGTATTCTCGACAAGGCACTAGCAACCAAACTATGTTTGTGGACTTATATAGAGAAAGAGATCAGAACAGAGTCAGACTATTTACCAATAAACGTAAAAAGAAAATTTTATAGAAACAAATTTTATATGAGCATTGAGCACCACAAGTTACACGGGTTGAGCTGCCTTCTCCGCTATACATCGAACACATTTAACTTCTCACTTACACTAAATTATCTACGTATATTTATTTGTCAGACATTAACACAATCATTCGAAAGGCACTTGCAACAAAATTGATTCCATCTACACTGACACACAACAATATCTTTATCAAAATATTAATAAATACGCTTCATAAGAGAATATAAAACCGAGGGAAGTGTCGTCCACATAGACGCTAGATGAGTCTCTCTTCTGGTGGCGGTTTGAGCGCGTGGTGAGCGTGCTCGGCTCGCGGGTTGCAATACTCCTGTCCGGAGGGAGAGTAGGTCCCTCGAGTGGCTCTCTTACGGCGCGCCTGGGCCGCCAGGAGTGCCCCGCCACCAGCTACTAGTGCCGCACCTCCCGCCGCCGCGCACACAGCTGCCACTACCGCCCACGAGCCCGGACCTGACTCTGTCGCGGCCGCCGCGGCGGGCAACGAGCAATCTGCTCCCTGCCAGCCGGCGGCGCAGCGACACACGTGATGCACGCGGTCCGAGCAGCGTTGCTCACACCGTCCTCCGTGTAGACACGGTCCGCTACTGTTGAGAGCCGCGCCCGCTGTCACCTCCGGGAAGCAGGGGTCCCGCAGCGCACAGTAGTCCCCACAGAACCCGCTCGAGCACTGACACCTGTAACGCGACCCATGTTATATACCACAACAGTACCTACTATATACTATAGACAACAATACTCACGTATAACCCCCGTCATGGTTGAGACACTCTCCTGGGCCACAGTTGACGCGTCCCTCCGCACACTCGTCCACGTCCAGCTCGCAGTGCGCGCCCTGCCAGCCTGCAACACGCACCAATATATTAAATACAATGATGTAAGAGTGTACCTTGAGGTAGTACTACTCACTTAGAACAGCTACAATAATCACAATAACCAAACATTGTCTACTGGCACTACTGGCAGCAGTGGCAGCCACCATCACTACTAGTTACAGATCAGGTGGCACCGTGGGAGTAGTTGTACATTGTTTATTAACCAACTATATACTAGACTAAACAAGTACAGTATACAGTAGATGCGAATAGCCTTATCGCATTATCAGCTCGGCCGTCGATGAAGCGAAAGTGCGATAAGATAACGCGGTATCTCGTGACGTGTCTTGTGTACATACAGTCTGTCTTGAGAGAAGTTGCCTGCGCAAAGCCTACCATTTTAGATTTTTGGAAAATATAATTAACTGTTCATATATTTTTTGTTGACCGGCTCGGTTTAATGAGATCTATTAGTTATATAAATACTCGACGTAATAGAATGTGTATATAGGTACCGGTGCCAGCACAGTCGCACAGGTAGCCAGCCAGTCTGTCGAGACACCGTCCACCGTGTAGACAGCTCTCTGCGCCCCCCTCCGCACACTCGTCTATCTCCAGCTCGCAGTAGCTCCCGCGGTATCCGGCCGGACACGAACATTGTGGTGGCTGAAACATTGTATGGTGTCTTCAGCAACATGGCACTTGTCAGACGTAGTCGACCGATGTGTTAGTGCTCACCTGTTGGTCGGCGAGACAGTCTCCGTGTATACAAGCTCGCAGCTCACAGAAGGCGCTCTCACAGTGAACACCCTCGAAGCCCTCCAGACACTCGCACGTGTAGTTGTTGCCGGTCGGCGGGTCTGGAACAGTACAGTTACACACTTAGACTTGGGTACATATGTCGGAAACGTGTGGCGGGGCGGGTGACGTACCGGGCGGCGTGTCGCGACAGACGGCCCGTCCCGGCGCGCACGGCTCGTGCAGGCAGGCCAGCCGACGAGAGCGGCCGCACGTGGGGCCCGTCCACTCGGCGGGACAGGAGCACGAGAACCCGCCAGGCAGGTCGGTGCAGCGCCCGCCGTGCTCGCAGGGCTCCGCGACACACTCGTCCACGTCTTCTTCGCAGTATCGTCCCGTGAACCCGGCGGGACACTGACAGGTGTAGTCGGCCAGACCGTCCAGACAGGTCGCGTTGTTGAGACAGCGATGCTCCAGACACTCGTCGACGTCCCGCTCGCAATGTTCCCCGTCGAAACCTGCCGGACACGAGCACGCGTACGAGTGTCGCACGTCCGCGCACCGCCCGCCGTGTTGACACTCGCGCTCCAGACACAGCACGCAGCCCAGCCCGGCCGCCGCGCCCCACGCTCGTCCCGACCTGTGCACACACACACCACAATAGTGACAGCCACAACACTACACTACACAGGTAGCTAGACCGTGTACTCACGTGAGCGCATAGTGTGTCTGTGCCCGCAGCACGGCGGCGGCGGTCCCCACGAACAGCTCCTCCTCCGGGAAGTACGGCAGCAGCAGGGAGCCCACACGGACGGCGCCCATACACCCCTGTAACAACAACATGCTGCTGCTTGCTGGTACCATTACACACACACTCTGTACTCAGTACCCACCTTAAAATGGTCCCCTAGCGAGTTATCCGCGAGCCAGTCGTCAGGTCCGCCGGTCGTCCACTCGTTGATACTCTCCACCTGCAGCTGTACAAGTACAATGGCATTACCAACAAGATCGCTACACCGCTTACACCTAGTGTGTGCTACAGTACGGACCGTGACGGCGTTGCTGGCGGTGCTGACGGTGCTGGTAGTGGTTGTAGTAAACAGAGCAGTGTCAGCGTCCCGCGACCTGGCCCCGCCCAGCTGCAGTGTACCGGCCGTCACGAGCTGTCTCCATACAGCCGTGTCGATGTCTGCCGCGATGCCTACCTCCTCGTGTCCGTCCCACACGAAGGCACCTGTAACGACACAGTGTGAGCGCGATGTCCGCTTGTCAGCCCGTGCATATATAGTGTGCGGTACCTCTGAGCTGCTGCGGCGTGATAGAGAACCTCAGCGTGGTCCAGTCGTGATGCAGGTCGGCAGCCCGAGGGTCTCTCATCCTCCTGGACTGCGGTAGCTCGCCTCCCAACCTCCACTGCACGGCGACCTGAGCGCGGTAGACTCCCACACTGAACCACCACTCGTCGTTAGCGACCGGTAGCCAGACCGACAACAAGGTACCTCCGCTGGCCGTTCGGTACGTGATGGTGAGAGAGTCGGGCGCGGGAGATGGCTGGCCGGCGGGAGACCGCAGCTGGTACGTCAGGGTCGTATTCACACCGTCGAAGGTCGCGTTACTCAGACACTCGTACCTGGATGTCACCACCATAATTATTTATTACCAGTTATTTTATTTTTGGATGTGTTGGTGTGTGTTATATATATATACTGACCCTCCGTCGAGGTTCCTGCAGTGAGAGTTGAGCGGACATCCCTGCAGCTGACAGAACTCCACCTCCGCACACTGCTTGCCCTTGTAGCCGCGCGGACAGGTACACCTGTGTGTTACTTAGTTAGTGTGGCACTGTGACGGCGAGCCAGGAGAGCACAGAGTAGTAGCACTCACGTGTAGTCGTTCCACGTGACGGTGCAGGTAGCGTTGTGTAGACAAGGGCGGGAGGCGCACGCGTCGTCGGAGATCACACCGGGAAGTACCCCACGCGGGTCCAGCGTCACCTCCCCGAAGGAGGGCGGGAGCGCCAGACCCGGCTCAACCAGCGGGAAGAACTGTACCACGCTCACGTTCACACCGTTAGATATCTGCACGTCCTGAATGATGCCCTTGAAGTAGTCATCGTCGGATAGTTCTGGCGCGGCGGTCGTGGTTGTTGTGGCAGTAGAGACGACGGTGGTGGTGGTGATGGTGCTAGTGTCGGCGGGAGTGTCGGGCGGCGGCGGCGGTCCTCCCAGGTAGAGCAGCTGCGCGTCCAGTTGTCGCGCGGCCGAGATAGACTTGCGGAAGTACTCTGTCCCGTTGATCTTGACCTGCACTAGCGTGGCGTTCCTCACCACCTGTATGAGATGCCGCAACCCGTTGTCGAGCCGCGCGCCGCCCACCGTGTAGTCCTCGCGCGTCCTGTTGAGTCTCAGCTGCACGAGCAGCTCCCCGCCCCGCAGCGAGGCCGCCACGAGCGTGAGGGAGGACGCTCCGCCCAGGTAGAAGATCTGTCCGTGCGGCTTGCGGGTCCGCACGAACATAGAGATGTCGAGCGCCGCGTGCACGGCCAGACGCGCAGCCTCCGACGCGACCACGCGGACCACGGAGCGCGTCGCTGCAGACTCGTGTCCGAAGGTGGCCGCCGTGTAGTTGTACTGGCAGGTAGGACCCAGGTGGGGTCGCGGGCATGCGCACGAGAAGCTGCTCCAGGCGTCCTCGCACGCTCCGCCCGATCTACAGGGGTTGGGCTCGCACTGCGGGGTGCGGGGACACGACGCGAGCACACCGAGCGTCACGGCCGCCGACCCTCCCGGCAACACCCACTGCCCGTTGACGACGACATCTTGGAAGCAGCCCACAAAGAAGTTAGGTCCGTGAGTGAGTGTGGCGTACGAGGAGCCGGCTGTGCCGAGACGTGTGCTCGGGAAGGACGTGACGGACGAGTTGTAGGCCTCGTTCTGACTGATGGGGTAGATGGTCTGCTCCTCGTTGGCCGCCAACACGAGGTGCGACGAGTTTATGGTTACGAACACCTGTAACATGAGTCATCGTCACTACTGCAACTAAACTTACAAAGAGGTTGTATATGTATAATAATGTACCACCTTCTGCCAGTTGCTGTCGTTGAGGTTGGACCCGATGAACACCCCCTCCCACTTGTTGAGCAGACTGGAGTGCAGGTTGAGACGTCCGCTGGACAGCTCCAAGAAGAAGTAGGTGAGACCGCGTCCCATGGCCAGCAATCCGCTGCCCAGAGTGGTCTTGAAGCGGAACGAGATGTCGTACCCCTCCTCGCGTGAGGTGTTCACCTCGGCGTAGCTGCTCTTCTCGAGCGACATGGTGGTTATCTACAACGAGAGAATCGTGACATCATAAGGACGAACGGCCGTTGGTTTAGTGTCGTGTTACTGCATACGTACCTTCTCGCAGGTAGTCCCGTAGTATCCGGGAGCGCAGGAACAGTTGAACCGGTGCTGCGTCTCATCGAGCAGCCAGGGCAGACAGGTCCCGTGGTGTTGGCAGGGCTGCTCGCTACACCCGGTCAGCACCACGGAGCAGTTCCGCCCTCCGTAGCCGAGCGCGCACTGACAGTAGTAGGAGGCCCGTCGGTCGTAGCACACTCCGTGGTCGCAGGGCGTGTACCGTTCGCACTCGTCTATCTCCCTCTCGCAGTGTTCTCCCTCGAACCCGGCGCTACAAGTACAGTGATACCCCCCCACGTCGTCGACACACTTCCCGTGAGCGCACGGCGAGGAGGCACACTCGTCTATGTTGAGCTCGCAGCGCGCGCCCGTAGTGCCCGGCACGCACACACACTCGTACCCGCTCGCGTTCTCGTAACTGAAGGGCTCCAGGAACACGCCGGCCGCGTACAGAGAGACGTTGCTGCGCTCGAGACAGGTCCCGCCGTACTGGCAGGGAGACGACTCGCACTCGTTGATGTCCAGCTCGCAGTCGGTGCCGGTGTACCCGGGGTGACACACACAGCGGTAGTCGTTAGTGAGGTCGCGACAGGTGCCCCCGTTGCGACAGGGCTGCGGCGCACACTCGTCTATGTTGAGGTCGCACCGGTCGCCCGAGTACCCGGTCCCGGCACAGTCGCACGTGTACCCGTTGAGCGCGTCGTGACACCGCCCTCCGTGCTCGCAAGGCCGACTCTCACAGTCGTCGATGTCCAGCTCGCAGTGTCGCCCGGTGAGACCCAGCTGACACACACACTCGTAGCTGGCCACTCCATCTACACAGGTGGAGCCGGCCGCACATGGTGACTCGCTACACTCGTCGATGTTCACCGAGCAGTCCTTGCCTGCAACATTTACTCTAAGTAGAGGCGTCCACGGTACAGAGTACAGAGTACCAACTATGTATGCAACTACTCACCCTCAAATCCATCAATGCAGGTACATTCATAATTGTTCTCCAAGTTCTGACAAGTACCATTATTTTTACATGGTGCAGACAAGCACTCGTCTATATCTTGTTCACAGTTGTCACCAGTGTATCCTGCAATTATTTAATAGACTGGTTTAAAATATAAAATAATTTGTACAGTGATAGCAGAGCAGTAAGATAAAAAACACATAAAAAGAAAGTTTGTGTATGGGGTGTGACAAGGAAGCTCACCTGGTTTACAATAACACTGGTAAGAGCTGTGAACATTGACACATACTCCGTGGTTACAGATCTTGGGCTCTACAGCACACTCGTCAATATCCGTCTCACAGTTAGATCCTGAAATTATAACAGTGGACTATAAATTTGCAATTTACTAAAGGAGAGCTGATATCACAATACTAATATTATAAATGTGAAAACAACTCTAATCTGTCTATGTTACATTTTCATGGCTAAACCACTGAACCAATTTTGATGACATTTGATATGAAGAAAGCTTGAACCCTAGAAAAGCACAGACAATTTTTTAGAAGCCGTGTTTAACTTGTAATGTTTGTTAGTGAAGTGTATTTTTTATACTTGTCTTATTTGGTATAAATAATGATTGTAAGGAATGGTTGCTATGCGACAACTTTGTTATTAAGAAGACATTATTCTGTTGTCAAATCTATATTATAACAAAATGAATCCCTATTTTGGTGACAGGGACACATTTATTAATTACTCCCCAGATTTATTATCTCTTCCAGTGACCTACCTAAGAAAATCATGGTCCATTCAATGGAGTTCACGGAACAATAAGTGTTGGTATTCAAGGATACAACCGGTAATTCCACTCAAACCATGGTTTTTTAAATTTCGTCTTAGTAAACTGATTACATCCATGCTATGTCGTTTAAGATTAAATTTTTGTTCTTCACCAGTTTTTCTTCATAAACTAAGAATCAGAGACTCGTCCATTTGTGAATGTGGTTTGGAGGATGGGGACCTCAATCATATTTTTTTTGTTTGTCCATTATATGATCAATCAGATTTTATTTCTTCATTATCCAAAGATGTTTCTTTTCCTGTAAATATATCTCATTTTCTACAAAAAATATTTTTATTTTTTAACAAAAAATAAAATAAAATTATAAAGTAGGTATTTAATTTTATGTTTTAGATATAGTATAGTTGTTGTAATTATTATTATTTTGTTCTAAATGTAACTGTATTTAAGTTGTAGTATTGCTTTTCTTTGTTTCAGCTATCTGGAAGGTTGCTTCTAAATTTATTTAAATATTTGTTTCTCTCTCTCATTGCTAAATACACTGACGTGACACTGGCATAAATGTTCATAAGTGAACGATTGCCATTAAAAAAAATCCCTATTTCCCTTGGTCTCGCCATAACTTGAGAAGGTTTAGAAGAAAAAGAAGTCGGAAAAAACCTTAAAGTTCAGCTGGTAGTGGTGGTGGTAGTGGTAGGGCTAGGAGTAGAGGTAGGGTAGGAGTAGAGGTAAGGGTAGGAGTAGGGGTAGTGGTAGGGGTTGGATTAGGGGTAGACTGGTAGAGGTAGCGGGAGTGGTAGTGATAGGAGCATAGGCAGGGGGTAGGAGTAGAGGTAGGGGTAGTGGTAGTTGTTTTCCATGGACGAAGGAAAGTAAATAGTAGCCAAGCCAACTTTTGGGCAGGACAACGTCTGCCGGGTCCGCTAGTGTACAATAAATAGACAGGCAAAGTTTGTTCACCAAATAAGAGAAGTCAAAAAAATACACTTTATGTAGGTATGCAAGTTTGTTTGGGTCAAATCTTGCATGTTAAATTTGACCCACTTCCCAGTGTTAGATTGAGCTGTAATTTTGCATACATAATTATGTAAATCGGATGACAATGCAATATCATGATTTCATATAGCTGGTCTAATGATGGAGCCAGAAGATGGCTAGAAGAACTCTGGAACTAAACGACGTAACCACATCGTCTTTGGGCTCGTTTGATTTGTCTTCACAAGTGATTGTCCTTAAACTGGTTATTTTGAAATAATCCACATCTAAGGCAACTAGTGAAGAAAAAAAAAAGGATGAAAGTTAGTATGTATGGGCGCCACGGGCGTTATCGGGGCTGAAAGCTAGTTATGTATTTAAAAGTGAGTGAATGAAAAAGGTTTCGGCAATTTAGACATCCCTAGCGATAACAATCTAAAACCGGGCAACACTTTATCAGTCATATACAGCCGTCAGTGTCAGTCAAGCTAACTGTCAAATAATCGGCAGAGTATAAAAAAACGAGACAAAAAAAAGTATAAACAAAGAAATTGCAAATTTTGTGAAATTATTTTATATTTGCATAAAACAGTAATATAAATTATAATAACCGTAACACATCAAGTAAAGTTAAAAGTGGTATTTTAACAACGAGTTATCACAACAATGCCCACACGTCTTATTTTGAGGTTATGTCGCAAACATACTAAACATTTGTTCAGATACAAGCACAGTAAAGCCATTGCCGGCTGCGAGAGCATAGTAACAAGAGAGAATAAAAAATTGGACGTACTTTGTGAAAAATATAAAGATAAGATTCTATTTAACTCTCATTTGGACAGTGAAAAACTACAATTAGGTTATTATAGATATTATTTAAAGCTTACCAAACAGAGCTCAAAACAACACATCCAGGACATGAAAGACAAAAGCTTGGAACCTTTACCAGTTGCACTAAAATATCTTGTTGATAAGGATAAATTGTTGGAAATTGAAAATGATGATAAAGAGCAAGTACCAGAAGGAATATTTCAACTACCTTTTGGTAATAGCACCAAAGTAAACAAAGTGGAGGAGAAAGCTCTAGATCACAAACCAGTTTCAAACAAATGGATGACTGCCTATGAACATTTTGATAATAGCGTTTTGCAAGAAGATATAGACAATGATTTGATATGGAGTGATCAGTATGGAACCCCAGATCCTAATGTGAAGGTGAGCAACGTGCCCTGTGGAGGCTGCGGAGCTTTGTTGCACTGCAGCGAACCCTCCATTCCGGGGTACATCCCGAGTGAAATATTTAAAAATTCAACTAATGAAGCCCTTCACACAACAGAATGTCAGCGATGTCACTTCCTCAAGGAGTACAATGTAGCTTTAGATGTGAGTGTAGATCCAGAGGAGTACGAGAAACTGTTGCACTCCATCAGGTGATTATGTCGCACTTTTATGTCCAGATTTTCAATTTCAAAGCCTTTTATTTGCTATATAAGAATGTTTCACAACAGTCCCCTATGTAGCATGTCTATGACACAAAGGACTGTGTTTTTATCGCATGTTCTATTTCAGTTTCACCTTCCAGAATTGGTAGGATTATATCTTCGACTATCTCTTCTAGGTTAGTTGTTACTTGTGTGTTACTGCTTGAGTATAGTTCTCTGAAGAAATTTGTAGCTGTTTTCAGAATAGAATCTCTTTTTGTTGTTAGTTGTTCTTTGTTCTTATTTCTCATTTGGGGTATCCATGTTTTTTTTTGTTTTTTTTTTTGTATATCCATGTCCAGATATATATATCATTAATTATTGTATTGAATTAAAACAAAATTGTCTGTTTCCAGACATGTAAAGTCTTTAGTCATAATGATGGTGGACCTGCTGGATGTGCCGTGTTCTCTGTGGCCAGGCCTCGTGGACATCATTGGGACTAACCGGCCACTGTTTATTGTGGGCAACAAGGTAGTATTGTATTAGTGGTCAGTTGTAGTAGTTAGTGAGTGAGAGTACTTTACATTGATATTTATTTACTTTTCAGGTTGACTTACTCCCGGGAGACAGTAAAGGTTATCTCAAGAGAATTGAAGAATCTCTCAAATATGAAATCAGTAAAACTAAACTGGGGGAAGCTAACATCAAGTACATCTCATTAATATCTGCTAAGACTGGTTATGGTGTGGAGGAGTTAGTTTCTACCATGTTCAAGTTGTGGTTGTACAAGGGTGACGTGTTCTTAACTGGCTGCACCAATGTGGGGAAGAGCTCCCTCTTTAATGCTCTGTTACAATCAGACTACTGCAAGGTGCACGCTGTGGACATTATAAAGAGAGCTACAGTGAGCAGGTGGCCCGGTACCACTTTAAACTTGCTCAAATTCCCTATAAACAGGCCCTCAGGCTGGAAGATATTTACAAGAACCCAGCGACTGAAATCTGATGCCATGCTACAAAAATATGAAGATGAAATTAGAACTGCACAGAAGGAAGAGAGATTAGTGGCACACCAACCATCAATAATTGGTCACATAGGACGGTCATTCTCAGATCCAAAAAGCTATAAGGATTATGCAGATGGTACTCAGAGCTCTTCCAAAGAATTAAATTTGGACAATAAATTGTTTGCTATGAGCAAGTGGTTCTATGACACTCCTGGAGTGATCAATCCTGAACAGGTGCTGTCACTGCTGACCACAGAAGAGCTCTTGAAAGTGGTACCTGCAACATTACTCAGACCTCAGTCCTACTACTTACACACAGGTAGCACTATCCTTGTGGGTGGGTTGGCTCGCATTGATTTTGTAGACTGTACAGAACCGTGTCGTTTCACTGTATACTGCTCACGCAGCCTTCCTATTACTGTAGTTACAACTGCACATGTAGACGAAGTATACCAACAATTCCTCGGGACTGATCTTCTCGCAGTACCAACTGGAGGTGCAGAGCGATTAAAAAATTGGCCAGGTTTACAGAAGCACAATACTCATTTTGAATTTATAGGTCAGGGACCTAAAATGTGCTGCGGTGATGTTGTGCTGTCATCGGTAGCTTGGGTGGCGGTGACAGCTAAGAAGGATTCTGTCTGTAAAGTGGATGTGTGGACTCCCAGAGCCAGAGGAATACATGCCAGGGTACCATCCTTGCTACCTTATGCTATTAATCTCAAAGGTAAAAGAATTAGAGATACTCCAGCATACATGATAGGCAGTATCTACACTGAAGATTAAGTGTTGCTTTTTAGTGTATTTATATTAGACAATAAATATATTAGTTAAGTATTGCCAGTTATTACTGACTTGTTGATGACTGACCTGTGATGCCGGGCGGACAGGTACACCGATAGTGTGTAGCGTCGACCGAGGAGCAGGTCCCGTTGTAGCAGGGGTTCGCCGCGCACACGCTCTCTGTACACACCCACACTCCCGAGCCTGCGCTGGTCTCCGCGCACTCCTGTAGGCGCGCACAGCCGGTAGCGCGACAGTCCAGCGGCAGCTCGCAGTAGGTCCCTCCGTAACCGGGACGACACTCGCACGTGTAGAGCTCCCCCACCGAGCGACAGGTGGCCCCGTTGTGACAGGCGCGCGGTCCGCACGGCTCCCCCGCACCCACCGCGCTCGCCGCCGTGTCGCAGCGCACTCCCGTCCAGCCCGTCGTACATTCGCACTGGAAGCCGCTCGCCTGCACCGCACATACATACATTTTCCAAAAGATCTCAACTTGGTAAAATATTATTCGCTATCAAAACCTTAATTAATTACTTTGTTCATACTAGAATAATAATCTAACAATGACAACTGTTTAATGTAAGTAAGTTGGGCAACATACACAACTACATGACAGGTAGCAGGTAGCAGTTAGCACACTGTAGATACATAAAGCGTACTGACCGTGTCGGTGCAGACTGCGACATGCATGCAGGGCTGGTGGGCGCACCGCTCGGGGGACGTCAGGGCCTTCCCCGCCGACAGCTCGCAGTAGAGGCCTGCTCGCAACAACACAACACTCAAGCACATTAGCACACTGACACTACATGCTGTACCTATGTATGTACCCACACCATACCTTTGTACCCGGGCGCACAGCTACAGTTGACCGTGCTGTCAGTCCGGCTGCAGGAGCCACCGTTGAGACACACGCCCGCCTCGCACGCCGTCTCTAGCGACGAGCAGTTGGGGGACAGACCGGCCGCACCTGTAATACTTACTGTGTCAGAATATAAAGTTTTGTACACACACAAAATCTCTTTCTAAAGCTCGATGGGTATTATCTTTTTGCCTGTTAACGTTACATACCGTAGAAGCCGGGATCACACACGCACGTCACGTATTTAGGTAGAGTTGTGCCGGCCACCACGCTGCTCATTCCTGCACAAAATAAATACTATGACTCCAGGGACTCCGCGCCAACACACAGCCGACATAATATAATGTCGCGAGCTATATAGTTACCGGGCTGGCAGTGAGAGTGCGGCGGACAGACAAGGTCTGCGCAGGTGGCGGGCGTGGAGCACAGCGGGCCGGTCCAGCCGGGCGAGCACACACACGAGAACGACGCTCCCCCCGTCCCCGCCCCGCCAGTCTCCTCCGTGCACGTTCCGTACGGCCCGCACGGACCTGACGCACACGACGACACCTGCATCACGAGCACAGACTGTTGTTATTGTACTTGTAAAGTTGTATTGCTACAGGCGCGGCGGCGCTACATACAACACTCACCTGCTGACAACGCTCGCCGGTGTACCCGGGCAGACAGACACACACGAACCCGCCGTACGTGTCGTAACAGACGCCGGGCCCGCACACGTTCCGCTCCTCCGCACACTCGTCCACGTTAGTCTCGCAGCGCGGGCCGGTGTATCCGGTGCCGGTACAGTCGCACGTGTAGTTGTTGGCCGCATCCAGACACCGTCCGCCATGCATGCACGCGTCCATCACGCCCGCGCACTCGTCCACGTCAGTCTCGCAGTTGCGTCCCGTGAACCCTGTATACGTACTAGTTAATACACCATGTTACAATACACCATGTTACATGCAACAAACATCATGCAGATACTCACCCGGCAGACAGTCACACACGTACGGTCCGGCAGGGTCTGGCACGCTGCAGCTACCGTTGTTGAGACATGGTCGCGCTACACACTGCGGGTCCAGACTGACCTCCAGCTCGCAGTGAGTACCGTGGTAGTTGTTGGGACACAGACAGGTGTAGTCCCCGCGCACGTCCTCGACACAGCGGCCGGTGTGACGACACGGGTTGGGCGAGCAGGGAGACCCCTTGTCTACCTGACAGTTGTTCCCGCCGTACCGAGCTGCGCAGTGACACTCGTACCTGTTGACAGCACACACACACACACACACAATCAGTATTATCATTACAAAGACAATCCATTAAACACCTAAAATGTACCTGTCGTGTCTGGATATGCAGGTACCGTGTCGCAGACAGGGCTCGTTGTAGCAGTGGTCCTTGGGCGGGATGCGCAGCACGTCCTTCCCGTCCTTACCTGTAACCGGTAACGACACAACTCAACTATCGACACTGTGCGAGTGTTAACGTGTCTCGCGGTCGCGGTGGTGTATACATACAGACGTCGGTAGAGAGCGGACAGTGTCCGAAGACGACATTCCCGACGTTGGTGGCAGCCAGGCGGTGGAACTCTAGCTGCGGCCCCTCGTGTATACATCCGCTGAACAGGTTCCCCACGAGCAGCACGGCCCCGTCAGTCTCCAGCCCGGAGGCGGTCAGCAACCACTCGTTGGTAGTCCGGTTGGCCACCAGCTGAGACTGCTCGTCCAGCTGCAGCACGAGCGCGGGCCCGGGCGGCGCGGGGACAGGTCGCAGCGCCACCCAGTGCCAGCGGTTGTCGAGTGTGGGGCGCTGCAGTCTCACCGAGCCCCGCGCGCCGCCCGGCCCCGACCATGACACCACCACCTGTTCCAGCAGCGCCGTCACGTGCAGCGTGTGACCCTCGAAGCGCTGAGAGAACAGCTCGCCTCCTACAAACGTTAGGTTAGTTGAAGTAGACGTGTTACAAGAGAGCGTGTAGGTAGGTATATAAGTTACTAGATATACTGACCGACACAAGTCCTAAAGCTGAGACCGACCAGCTGCTTCAGTGAGAGAGGTCTAGAGAGCCTCAGGTATGAAGTACCGTTGAAGTAGGCCTCCGGAGTCTCGGAGGGTCCCACAGGCCGCACCGCGCTCTCAGTCGTCCGTATCATGTATACACACCATACTGAAACAAAACATCCCCGTCCCTATTATAGGAGTGCTTCTTTATACTTCAGTTAGACCATGCCTTTTTCGGGCAACATGGTGGTGAGGGCACTTTAGTGACAGATACCCAGGGCCGGATTTACCCTTAGTGCCGCCCTGGGGCTCCGTGAAAAATTGCTTAAATCCTACATAATAAATAAATTATTATTTTTATTATAAATGGGATAAATAAACATTAAATGCACAAATGTTCTCAATACAATCACACTTTTTAAAGCATTTTCAATAACGCGAAAAAAATAATTAAAATCTATCCGAATTTTGCCGCCCCTGTAATTTTCCGCCCTGGGCACTGGCCCCTGCGGCCCCTAGTGTAAATCTAGAGATACCGTAATCTATGCTGAGGTGATAACATAAGTGTTTCGTTTCGTTAATTTTAACTTGGCTTAGCAAATAGCACTAACTATTTAACGATTAAATACATATTGATTACTTCATTTACTTTACTTTTTTGACTATCTTTTCCTTTAATGTGTTAGAGGTCACTGTCCCCAAGTACCTCGCACACCTTACATGCCCCTCAGTCCCTCACGCGACCAAACGACAGACAAATTAATTATTCACTTGACATTGAACACGTCCATTGTCGTCGGTTGGCGGTTGTAGCTTAGCGGTTGGCAAAGTTCACATGATTGTGACTCTCAAAGTATGAGTGAAATCTTTTAACAAATAATGTATTACTTTCATTGTTTGAGTTACTACTGTATTTTTATATCCATCAATTCAACTTTCCGTCAATGATACAATAGTTTAACTTTGCTAAAATTATAGATCATTATGTCGAAGTCAATGCCTTCTCGCAAATCTCACTTGCAGTCAGCCCTCGGCCTCGTCACGCCACTTGGGTCCGCGGCACTTGTGGGAACTGTTACTTATACTGGAAACTATATCGTAATACTGATATTACATAGAGGTAAAGTTTGTGTGTTTTACTCCAACTAATCTCCGGAACTACTGAACCGATTTATTAAAATATTTCGCTACTGTAAGGGGAGGGGCTGGATGACTCCAAAAGAGCCACAGGATGGGTTTTCCTTTGTTCCGTTTCCACGCAAGCGAAACCTCGGACAATAACTTGCGCAATAAGCAATATTTAAATGATTTATTTGGTCAGCAAATTGAGTGTAAAAGCGGATTGTGCAATCACAATGACCTACATTGAAGTTCTAAACATGATTGTCATTAAATGATGCACTCCGTAGGGCAGCTGTCACAATATCCAATAACAGTAGGTGACCCGCCCCCAACTTCGCACTAAATAAATTTTTTGCTAAATAACATCATTCGGAAAAAGCGCGGGAAACATCAAAAGAGACGGATTTGTTTTGGCGATTTTCTTTAAAAACATTTTTTATAAATAGTAGGATATCAGTTTAGTAGAGTGTAGTGTCTAAATTAGTTTATTTTTCTTTTATTTTTATTAATATATTGTAATTTTATTGTTATTTGTTTGGTAAGTATCCTTTTTTATTAGTTTTCATATGGACCCACCAGAGGATCCTGGGGGCACAGTCCCTCAGGTATCCTACAATGTTACTATCGACAATCATGACCAGGATTCAAGCATGGACACGGAAGGGTCCATGCGAAATAAGGCGGAAAAAAGAAAGAGGACCATAGTATCTAAAATATGCAAACACTGCAATAAAAAAAGGCGCAAGCACAACTCTTCTCGTCTGATATCTGATGTTGATTGTGTTTGCACTAATACTACAGTTGTGGAAAATGAGAAGGTTGTGGATTTGAATCTTCCACTTCTTTCAAACAGTAATAACAGCGGACCAATTGGACGTACAAACTATTTTGATACAGATGTAGCACCATTTGTGGTGCATGTTCAAAAAGAACATGCACCAGAGAATTTCACTCTCCACCCCATCTCTTTTGGTCGTTTTCTCAAAAAATATTTATTTGCAAATATTGTCAATGGTAGTTTAAAAAAAATAGGAAGAAACAGGTTATCCATTTCATTTTTTAGTGCCAAGGATGCTAACTCATTTTTGGCCAATGAACATTTAAATAAACACAATTTCAAAGCTTTTATTCCCACATTTAATGTCACCCGAATGGGTATTGTTAGAGGAGTGCCTGTTGGTTGGTCTCCAGATGAAATTGTGGAAAATATAACTGTTCCACCAGGGTGTGGGAAAGTTATAAAAGCTAGAAGAATTAATAGAAAAGTCATAGTTGATGGCAAGCCGAGGTTCGACGAGACAGAGTCTGTTGTTATCACGTTTGATGGCCAGGTTTTACCAAAGCGCATATTTATATGCTATAATGCGTTACCAGTAGACCTATATATATTCCCTACAATACAATGCTATAACTGCTGCCGGTTTGGACATGTCAAAGATCACTGTAGATCAAAGCCCAGGTGCTTTAAGTGCGGACATGACCATTCTGCCAGCAGTTGTCCTGCTAACCCAGAGTCATTTTCTTGCTGTTTGTGCTCGGGCTCCCATTTTGCTATAAACAGAACCTGTCCTGAATTTTTAAGACAAAAGGAAATTAAGAGGTCAATGGCACAAAACTGTATTTCATATGCTGAGGCATTCAAACTTCATCCTCCTGTATCAAAGTCATATTCTGAGGTCTTGACTTCATCTTCATCAAATAACTCATACAATAAATCTTTTCCTCAAAGAGAGAAGACATCATCCATACGTTCACCTACATCTTTATATAAAAAAACTGTATTTTTAAAACCTAACTCTCCACAAAAGACTACAACTACTAAAGGCTATGACCGCGCTACTCATTACTCTTTGACTAAAGACTATGATATGCCACAACCTTCAGATGGTTGTGGTTTAACTAATAATAATTCATTAACTTTGACCAATAAACCTGTTGTGGACTTCATCACATCATTAATGACTTTACTGACTCAATCAAACTTAACTGTACCGTCCAACGTTGCCTCTTTTGTTGACACTTTTAAAAATATCCTCAATCATGGACAGGTTAGCCATGGTATTCAGTGGAATTTCCGCAGTGTAATCAGTAAGAAAAGTGATCTTATTCACTTGATTAACAAATATAATCCCTTTTTATTTGCTCTTCAAGAGACATGGCTTAAACAGGATTCCTGTTTTAGAATTCCTGGTTATGCCTGTCTCAGAGAAAATAGAACTGATGGGTATGGCGGAGTAGCCATACTTATCAAACACCCTCATTCTTTCACTCACATTCCCATTCCTTCTCACAGCAATGACTTTTCCATAATAGCTGTAAATGTAAATAATATTTGCTTTGTTTCTATCTATGTACCTCATCCTTCTTCTATTATTTTTAATGAAATTAGTACTATATTATCTAATCTTCCTAAATCCTTAGCAATTCTAGGAGATCTTAACTCTCACCATCAATCATGGGGTAGTACAACTACTAATCGCCTTGGTTGTGAAGTGTTAGAGTTACTGGATCTCCATAATTTGTGTATTATAAATACAGGCTCACCGACTCGTCGTTCCGGGCCTGCTGAAGGACAAAGTGCTCCTGATTTATCAATTTGCTCTCCTAATATAGCTTCTACTCTCTCTTGGTCAACACTGTCTTCTTCTTATGGTAGTGATCACTTTCCTATTCTAATTACTTTTCCTTTTAAAAATAAACAAACACATAAAAAGATACCACGAATAAAATACAAATTAACAGAGGCCAACTGGAATGCATTTAGTGTTAGTCTAGAAAGGAAAATTTCTGTTCTTCCTAACATCACCCAGGGCAATGAAGTTACTTGCGCTAGCCTTCTTGCTTCAGCTATTGTTGAATGTGCTAATGAAACTTTCCCGATTAAGAAAGGTTGTACTGGAAAAATTCCTTCTCCTCCATGGTGGGATGCAGAATGCACTGAGGCAATCACAAGTAGGAAAAACGCTGAATATAATTACTCCCAAAATACTACTGTCGAGAATTTTGATATCCTTTCTGATATTAGTAACAGTACACGCAAATTATTTAAACAAAAAAAGTGGGAATCTTGGAAGGCATTCTGTCTATCTCTATCACCGGACACTAAACCGTCAGCTGTCTGGCAAAATATTAGAAGGTTCAGATCGGCTTTCAAGGATTCTAGTTCAGATTTCCTCTAGCCCTCCTTAGTTGATAAATTTTTGGATAGATTGGCTCCATCTTCAGTACCTGAAGAAAGAGCTTTGTCCAGTGTTCCTCTTTCTCTATCTTTAGATAATCTTACCGGACTTAATTCACTATTTTCCATTTCTGAATTAAAGGGAGTGTTGTCAAATGTTAAGGATTCCGCTCCAGGATCTGATGATATACTTTACTCATTCTGTTCACATCTTGGTGACATCTCACTTTCTTATCTTCTTAACATATATAATTCTATAATGATTACAGGTAATATCCCTCCAATGTGGAAGCATCAAGAAGTCATACCTATTCTAAAACCAAATAAACCTCATACAGATGCTTCTTCATTTAGACCAATAGCTCTCTCTTCAGTTTTACTTAAGATAGCAGAACATCTAATAAAAAACCGGTTAGAGTGGTATGTTGAAACTGAAAATTTATTATCTCCAAATCAGTATGGATTTAGAAGAGGTAGAGGTACAATGGATAGCATTGCTCTATTTGTCACAGACATTCGTTTAAATTTTTCCTGTAATAGATCAGTAGTCTCTGCCTTTCTAGACATAAATGCAGCATATGATAATGTTGTCTTATCAATACTACAAAAAAAATTAAGTGCTCTTAAAATACCAAGTATGATGTCAAATTTTATATTGAATATTTTATCAGAAAGGATCATCAACCTATCTCTGGCAGATGGTAGCAAATACTCCAGACATGTCTGGAAGGGTCTCCCACAAGGATCTGTTCTTAGCCCTTTGTTATATAATATATATACACATGATTTGGAATCCACCTTAAGTAATGACGTCAAGGTGCTTCAATATGCTGATGACCTGCTTATATACAAATCTGATTACTCAATTGAGAAGGCATCTACAATTTTATCTTCATCACTTTGCCAGTTAAAATGTTGGTTGGACTTGAACGGTTTACAGTTGTCCCCTGCCAAAAGTTCCATTGTCCTGTTTTCAAGGATGAGACTACCTCCTCCAATAGTTATATATTATGATAATAATCTCATTCCCATTCAAAACCATGCAAAATTTTTAGGTATTATATTGGATTCTAAACTTTCAGGTAATGAACACTGTGATTATATTACTTCTAAGTGTGAACGTCTTCTGAATATACTTAGATGCGTATCAGGAGTTTGGTGGGGTGCTCATCCATTTACATTGAAGTTAATGTATAATGCTCTTATTAGGAGTATTCTTGACTATGGAACATTCATATTGGAGCCATGTAATGTTCTGGGTCTTAAAAAACTAGATAGCGTACAGTCTAAGGCTTTGAGAATTATTTCTGGGGCCATGAAAACTAGTCCTATCAATGCTCTTCAAGTTGAATGTAATGACCCTCCATTACTTCTCCGTCGTCAATTCCTAGCTGATAAATTTCTGACGCGATCATATCAATTTTCTAATCATCCTCTTTTCAATAAGTTAAAAGATCTCTCAGATTTAGTCCACACCTCAACATACTGGAAACATAAAAATCCTCCATGTCTTGTAAAGAGTTTTCATAGGATAAATTCTCTTCAATCTCCTATTCATCGTTCAGCACTTCTCCCTTTATATCATTCTAACTATGAATCTTTAATATTTTCCCCAGATGTACATCTTAATTTGGACATCTCTAAAAGTGATAATTTTGCTAATGTTTCTTTTAACTGTATAGTTGATAATAAGGATTGGCAGAATTGGCATCATATTTATTGTGATGCTTCCAAGCTATCACCCATGGGTTGTGTGGGAGTGGGTGTTTATCATTATCAGTATAAGATCGTACAAAAGATTAAGTTTCCTTCAGAAACATCAGTTTTTACAGGTGAATGTTATGGTATTTTCAAAGCAATAGAATACATTCTTTTAATGAAACTTACAAGAACTATAATCTTTACAGACTCTATGAGTGCCTTACAAGCATTGGAAAAATTCCCATTTAAATCAAAGATAAACTACCCTACCATAATAGATATTAGAGGTCTACTTTATCAATGTTCATTAAAAGGACATATTGTAAGTTTTGCCTGGATACCTAGTCATTGTGGGATATCAGGTAATGAGAAAGCTGACCAACTTGCAAGAGATGCAGTGGAGAGTGGGGATATGTACCCTTTTAAAAATTTCTGTCATGATTTGATTACTGTTCCTAAGGTCTTCCTTCAGGAATCCTGAAGGCAGGCATGGGAAGCTAGTGGTCAGATCAAGGGTAAATATTATTATAACATCCAACCGTATATTGCAATGAAGCCATGGTTTTTCAGAATAAATCTTGGCACATCAAGTATCATACGTATGAGGCTGGGGCATGTATGTACTCCGGCCCATCTCCATAGATTTCACATTGTGGATACTAATATCTGCGAATGTGAAACCGATGTGGGAGATTTAAATCATATATTCTTCTCTTGCCCACTTTACAGTCATTCCTTACTATTTACATCGCTTATATCTTCGCATATTCCCTTTCCTACATCCATTCAAAGCCTGTTGTCTACTAATGATATTGTAATTTATAAGGCTCTTTCATGCTTCATACTTTCTAACAATCTAAAGCTATGATGTTTTTATTAATTTTGTTGTGCTTAGTAATATTAGTAGTACGTAGCCACTAGTAACATGGACTTAACTAGTAAGCAGTATTTTATGTTATTTATATTATTATTGTATATAGTTAAGAGTGAGTAAGTACTTATGTTTTTGGTTCATCTTAGTTAAAGCTTGTAAAGTTAATTTAATTTTAGTTGTATTCCTTGGTTTTAATATTTTGGTTTACATTATTTCCTACTTTCCTGATATCCTTCCACATTCCGTATCCTGTGTAATTAAAATATGTTTCCCTACCTTTACTTGTATGTGGCATAATGCACAATCCGTGCCACGCCAAATAAAAAAAAAAAAAAAAAAACTACATTCGTGTTATAAGTATACGCGCTGGATGTTCGACTTGATTCATGTTTGTTTCATTGATGATGTAAACCTTCCTCGTATCTAATCGTGGAAACCGCAACAAACCCCGTTCAATAGTTATTGCGTGACACGGGCACAGCTCTAGTAATCCTCCGTCCTGTATTTAGTTGTAGACTCTAGAATGAAGCTTACAGAGTAGTTTCGTCAGATTAGTTGTGGTTGTAGAAGAGTACAAGATAAAAACACTTGAGCACTAATTATTGGTTCAGTACGCACGATATGGTTCCTACTTATATTCATTACTAGCTTTGCGGCCCTGGCTGAGCATGCGGAAATATTTTTAATGTGACATTAAAATGTATCCTGAAGGAATTTCGGGATAAAAAGTAGGCTATGTCACTTTCCGACCCTCCAACTAACCTACACACCTCTGTACATGCGTCACAACTGTCCATCCGTTGCTGTGTATTGAACTATTGACACCAACAAACATTTATAATATTGATACGAGTAAGGATAATATTATGAGTTATGCATCGTATTACACGACTAACAGCTCGTTTGGATGGGTTGTTGTGTTCGCAGTTTAAAGCGCATTTTTTAAATAGTAAAAAAACAGTCACAAGTGTTTTGTGATGGTTGGTAGGTAGGTACTTGAAACTGTGTATTCGATGTAAAAAAAAAAAGATTTCTAAAAAGCAGCACATGTGATGCAGCGACTTAAGTGGCGGACACGGTACACGCACATTCCACTCGATCGTAACATACAAACTAATGTGTTGCTATTCGGGATAAACACATAGCCTAATCTGTTCTGAGATTACATTACCTATGAAGTTTCTGAGGGATAAACATATACACAGCTTTGTTGGATGATAACATAACTGTATAATCTACTGTACAGCAGGCGTGTAGGAGGGTCGCGGGGTACTCTTGCGCAACATTACGTCGACAAGTTCCATTGTTATCGTCCAAGATGCTGCAACAGCGCCAACAGCCTCTTCTCTCTACTGACTACTGATCTTGTGCAACTGTTTACATAGAGTTGGAGGGTACTTATGTTCTATCTATCTATCATCACGCCTTTCATCCCAAGAGGGGTAGGCAGAGACAATCGAATGCCATTTGATACGATATTCTTTTATATTCATCATACCTTTCATACATGCTCGGCGATTGTGTGTACTTTTAATATTTCCATCGATCAACATATGGTACTTATGTAGATAGACAAATAGAGATGTGATGCTCAATTTACATTCAAATATAATGTTATAGTTTGACGGTTGTCTTGTCGGGTCCGTGTTACTTCAGTGGTCAGTGGTCAGCTTTAGTATTTGAGGTCAAACTCTACACGCGTTATAGCATAGCGTTATAGTAACAGCATTTGTGGGGACGCATTTTTTGCCATGTGGTAGGAGAGGTTTTTTTTTCTTCTAAATCGGCTCAGCGGCATACCGACAAGCGCTGGACCCCTACTCGTCTACAAGAATTTGTAGAGGGGGGGCGGGGCTCAGACTACACGAAAAAGAGGTTTTCTGCCGGCAAGTGCTTACAACCACTTTCTGTCGCCATCTCTCTACCTATTACTCTACATATGCTCTTTATATCGGTGAATCTGTTCACAAAGGAAAAGGGCGAGGACGACGCACGCAACTTACATGGAGTGGGTCTCCATCGTTCAGATAAGGTCTCACTACTTTTTACGTTCGCCGCAATTACCTACATTATAAATAAAATTCAGCAGATAACACATTTAGAGGGCGGTTCCTGCACTCGACTAGTGACGTCACACTGTCACGACCACGACTGACCACGACTGACCACGAGTGACTCACAGAGTAGTTGCCGTATACACCGTCGTAAGTTGTGTTGCTGTACTGTATAGTATATTGTTTAGATATGTATGATAGATGGGAATGTGGAATACCGCACTAGGAACGATGTCATTTGAGAAGAATGGTTTGAACACTTTGAAATAATTAAGGATCAAAGAGTTTAACTATATAGCCGAAGTGAAAGGAAATGCTGGCAGAGGACGACCTAGGCGTACTTTTATGAAACATAAAAAAATATTAATTGAAGGCAATATTAAAACTTTAAAAGTACACACAATCGCCGAGCCTGTATGTCAAGATTTGTATCTGCCTACCCCTGTTGGGATAAAAGGCGTAAAGATAGATAGGTACCTAATTATATAGATACAGTTTATTGTAAGTAGTTACATTTAGCTTCAGTCATACAACCACATTCTAGTACGTCAACTACATTATTGAATTTCTTATTTATTAGTCATCACTACAAGGCGAGACTACATAAACAAACATACCTACCTACCTACCTCTACCTAACTACTGTAACTACATTCATTTGACATTAACAAGTAGGTATGTACATTAGTAAAAAAAAATACCATGCAACTTTGCAAATGCATCATTTCGCGGTACTATATAATGTTTTACCACAAGACGTGCAGTTTACTTTTAAAATATAATAGAGCAGCTATAGTTTAGCGGCAATTTAGCGATTAGCAATCGTGATAAGTTTATAATGTTCGACAGGGAATTATGAAGTTGAAGTCATGGTAACCGCCGCCCCCGCCCCCGCCCCCGCTCCGTGACTTCACGTAGCACGTAGCTGAATGTAACGGTTTACAAGATGATGACGCGTTAGTTTGGCACGAGAAACAATGAACAATATATAATAACTACCTAAATACCGCTTTCTATACAATATCGTTACAGTGCAATATTACACCGCGAAGCTGTTAGCGACCATGAAAGATGGCGTCACGCTTTCACATCATATTCAAATCATTACAACAATTAAACCATCATCGAAGTCTGTCTGTACAAACGACGACGTGATGTCACTCTTTAGCAGTCGCCACCCCATCTCATTATTGCACCTATTTTTATTCATTTATGTATTGGAGCCGCTCCAGCTTCAATGAATAGAAAAGTTGGTTATGAAAAATTAAATGTTCCAGGGGGAATGATATACTTTCGCGGGATAAAAAGTAACCTAGGTATTGTGTCGCTCCCCCCGGCCCCCGCACCCGGCTCTACAGTGTTGACGTAAAACAAGGGCAAACAAACACACTTTATAATATTAGTTAACATTTTAAAGGCACAACATCACAGTGCAACGAATAGGATAACGAAAGAACCAACAGTATGCGAAAATGCATGAAACGAAATTTGGTAGATCCGTGATTGTACAAACTAGATAACTAAAGTACAGAATAAGGGTTACATTACAGATTTTTCAGAGCTTCATAGAATTTAGATAAAACTGAATTACATAATTTTGTTCACGTGTGCTCATATTATATTATATATGAAACTTGCGGGATATGGAATTAGTATGGGCGCGACGTCGGCTTCATTAAATATTAGCTTCACCTGTAACAAATCTTGGAAGTCAAATTTAACTAACCTCAATTGTATTGATTTGAAACTTTGCAAGTGTATGTAATTTGGATGACAACTCAATAATTTAGTACCATCAATCTGATCTGGTCATGGAGGAGATGGATTTAATGGCTACTGGTAGATCTATCAAGTTTGGGCACATTTGGTTTGTGCAAGTGTGCATTACTTGGAAAAGCATGTTTTTAATTTTTTATCTATATAATTATATATTTTTATTCTTCGCCTTACATCTCTCCTGAGAACCGTGGCCGGCCCCAGGGTACCGTCTTCCTCATTTAGCCAATGGTTTTTGAGGCTATACCTAACGAGTGGCCAGCTCTGTTGAGGTATATAGATGGAAAAGCCTCTTTGTATGGTTTGTCAGATAATGATAATGTACATAGATTTTTTATTATAAAAAACACATTGGTACATGATTGGATGTAGGAACCGAACCCGCGACTTTTCAAGTGTGAGCCGACGATTTACCCACTCGACCACCGACGCCCCTTTCTATCTAATCTACTCTACACTGTTATCTATACTAATATTATAAAGAGGAAAGATTTGTATTTTTGTATGTTTGTTATGAATAAACTCAATTTCACCATTAGAATGCTACATTATCCCTGAGTAACATAGGCTATATACCATCACGGCATGACGACGGGAACGGGGTGGGCAGACGTGAACATGACAAAAGATATGTATGGAGTGTATGTTTGCCAACATTCTGAAATAGTCACATACAAAGTTGTGGGAAACAGAAGTAGGTATATAAAGAAAGAGTGTAAGTTTGTTTGTTTGTAAGAAGTAAATCTTAAAACTGGACTTTTTCAATCAAAAATTGAAATTTCTATGGGCCCTTAATAATAAAGTGTACTATCAAGAGCATTAGTGAATCCACAACATTTCAAAATTTTAACACCTTAATTTTATTAGCCTATATGAAAGTAGGTGAAAAATTAAGGTGCCCGTATTTTTTGCTTTTCTAAAATTTTAACTTTAACACTCTTAAATTAATTTTTAAATATTGCATTTTTAGAAAAAGCCGATAACGGCTAAAAGTATCAGGTGTCTATGCGTATTCTGTATTAAAAAAAAAGAAATGACATGAGCTGCGTGCTTTCGTTCGTTTCATTCGTTCAATAGTTCGTTCATGGTTCTTTTGTTTCATTCATTATTGTTTATTTTTAGTTTATTAATTTAAAATTAAATTTTATTCACTTTCATCAACAAAGATGGGTAGAGAAGCACGTAAATTAAATTCCCATGTATCTATTCTATTCTATTTTTTCGTGTTATGGCTCCATCAGTAGTCCCCTTGTATCCTGTTTTGTTTTTACAACTACAACTAATACTTTTTATTACCAGTTGCCTTTGTTATTTGTAGGCAGAGAGTATAGTAGCTTTGAGCTGTACTCGTTACACAGTGTAGTTTTTTTAAAATATCTCTTAAACCGCTGAATAAAAAAATAAATAAATATGTGTATCGTGTTAAGCAAAGGAAGATCTCCAAACGGATTTTTAATTTTGGTACTTAACGAAAAATGAAATGTTGTGAATTACACTTAAAAAAAACTAAAATTTATGTTGAGGTTGATTATGCTGAATTATCAAATTATAGTTAAGAAACAAAGTTAAAAGTTTAATGTACAAGCAAATATAGTGTTTAAGGTGTCCTTCCAATCCTGCACTTGATGATTCATGTCCAGAGCATGCCAAATAATTGATCTACGAACATTTGAAGTTATTATAGAACAGCTTGACATTATATTACATTTAAGACTTACCTCTGAGCTGAATAATCTTAGTTTAATGATAAAACAAAAAAATATGCATTTTTATACTAATACTTGAAACACTACTAGAAGTTTGATTGACTTCCAAGAAAGTGATTCTCTTAATAATCATCAAACACCCAAGCATGTTTGACAAAATTGCTTTTGTACCAGTTTTCTACCTTGCAAAGGTGTTTTTTTATTTAATTACTTTCCTATTTAGTTTATATATATAGGTGTTGTCCCAGAAATAATATAATTTTCATACAAAAAGTAAAAGATGCATCGCCCAGGTACTTAGCAACATTTGAGACACAAGTGAACTTAATATTATTTTATACCAACTTCAGTTTGCTTTATGTGTAAGCAGCGGTGACAGGGTGGTATGTTACTAATTTCCTATTCCTGCAAATGCACCCTGGCACCAGCTGCCATCAACCATCAACTGTTTATGTAACTCTACCTATGGTACTATTAGAATACGACTGCAACTAGATATTCAGATCAAGGTCATATCCTTTCTAGGTAAAGGTCCGATTATCTAATCCTGAGATTTTCGTGTTTTTTCGACTTTATTCAATTACTGCACTGCTTTATTGCATACTTTAACTATTTTCAAGTCTCGGTAAGGTATAAGTTTTTGCAGGTCACAGGTTTTTGCAAAATTAAGGTTAGAGTTTTCATGATTTTGAAAAAGACTTTTTCAATGGATTTTTTTTACTCCAAATAACACCCATTTTTTATGATGCCATAGGATGAAAGGCGTCACAAGGAGCAACTTTCGTCCAGGCCACCAATCCCGAAAACCTCTCCCGTGACCGCCAGGTTGGTGAAAAGTCTTCAGACATGATCGAATTTTTTTTACTCCACAAAAGCGAGGACCGCAGCGACGAGCGTGGTTCGGATGGTGTAAAAACAAGGCGCAAAAGCGCCGAAGCGCTGGAAATCTTATATTTTATTTAAAACACGAAAATCTCAATTTCAGATTTTGAGGTTAAGTTTTTCAATGTCAATTTTCTTATAAACTAGTGAACACCGGCGAAAAGTGGTACCTTACCGAGACTTCAAAATTGTTAAAGTACGTAATAAAACAGTGCAGCAATTTAATAAAGTCGTCAAAACACGAAAAGCTCAGGATTAGATAATCTGGACCTTTACCCTTTTCTATAGCAGGGCAACTGTGGGCTGGTTTTTTGTATGTAAGCTGTGTATACAATATTAATTCTGCTCCGGTCAGGACAACTTGATACTGTTGGACGCTACAACTCTGATTCCTAAGACTACCTACAACTTCAACATTTATATTTGAAGGCCCCCAATTCCGTATTTCTGTTACTAACTAAAATGTGTTGGTACCCGTGTAGTACCCATAGATTAGTAATGTATGATATTCCGAGAAGAGTGAGCGTGCATGCAGGTACTGTCTATCTGTCCACTTCATGTTCAACCCAAGTATACAATACAATTTCATTTGATTTGATCATAGCAATACACTTCATTTAAACACAGTAAATTACAGAGTCATCATGCCTATATAATAGATGTCTGTAACTGATATCTGTATACATTGAAGTACAAGTAGAAGTGATAATAGAATGTATCAGGAAGTCAGGTTTATATACTAACCTGCGAGGGTAAACAGCGGCAGGCGGCGCGGCTTCATCCTCCAACAAGACACTAAACTTTGGACACTGCATTCACTGTTTCAACAAACTGTACACATTCTCTGGGACCACAATCACTTTAATTTAATTATATATCATATAAATACTTTTGTATCTATACCGTACATATCACGAATTGCTAATGGTTATTGTTCAGTGAGTCATCAGCTACTCTTGAAAGTGGCTAACAAAGGCAGAAGCAGCAGAGTTGTAAAACTGTGTCTTGTTGCTGATGGCGAGTGGTGAACGGTGAACTCAGTGTACCTGATGGGTGACTGGTGACAACAGTGTACCGTTTTGGTGAGTGGTGGTGGTAGGCGGCCGTAGGGTAGTGGTGGGTGATGTTGGTGGTTGCGTTGTGAACTTGTGAACACAGAAAATGATGATTGTGAACAAACTCTGTCTGTAGTTAGTCTTGTAACTAAATTGTGTATAAAATTTATACTATAAATAAAATAAAATGAACACAAAACAAACACAACAAACAATGTGAATGAAATTGAATGTGAGTGAGTGAATGAAATGAATGTATTTCAACTATTTTCAACCAACTGGAAGACCAAACTACGCCACAGACTAAATAATTACTGGAAAGTGACATAATGACCGAGTTTTTTTTCATATCTACGATTGTTTACGCAACGGTATTTTTTTATAAAATAGAAGCTAACTTACTTATTTAAAGTGTAGTTATAAAATATTGGAATGCTTTATATATGAATTAAAATATTTTGTAATATTTGCTAATAAGACTTAAATCCAAGCTAGCAAATATGTAATTTAAAAAAAATTACCTATCAAATAAAAATGGCAGACTCGTTTTTGTAAATGTCAAGCTTTACTTTTTCAACTGTACCTACGTATTGAGGTTTTTATTTCTATTTTGTGGAGAATATTTACACAATACAATGTAGTTTGTGATGTATATTAAAGGAGCCACCCACAGCAAATAATAAGTATTTAAACTTTATCGTGGTGTATAAAAATGAACCGCACGCTGCGTGCGGAAGGTTTCAGTCCGCTTCTCGAGTGACGGACAAGGGACGACGCTAGTGAGACAATTCGACAGTCCCGGATAGCGGGGAGAGCCGGAACGCTGGCGGCCGAAGACGGCATGAGCGCGGCGGGCGCGGGCAGCGCGGTGGAGCCCGAGCTGGGCGGCGTGCGGCGGCTGCTGTGGGGCGAACACGTGAAGGAGGATGTGTTTCGGCGCTGGGCACAGGGCTTTACATTTAGCACTGATGAGCCCAGTGCGCTCGTGCAGCACGATGGAGGTCCATGCGCCGCCATCGCGCCAGTGCAGGGTTTCCTGCTCAAGATCCTGCTGTCAGAGACGCCAGGCCACTGTTTCCAGGACCTGACAGCCGAAAAGTGTGACTCGCTGCTGGTGCGTGCCGTGTGCGACATCCTGGCTCAGTGCTCTGCGCCCGCGTACCGCGTGGCCGTGTACCGCCGTGATGGTGACGAGCCCGGCGAGGACGCGGCGCCCGACCGATTCCACCGACGACTCGAGGTGCACCCGTTTCGCAGCCTATCCGAGGTGGAGGCCTTTTACACGCGCAACATACGAGTGCTCAAAGAGCGCTACGGCGTGCTGCTGCTGCTGTACAGTGTGATCCTCAGTAAGGGTGTCAACGCTGTGGAGTGTGAGCTGGCCGAGCTGTCCGACCCGCTTATACACGCGGGCTTTGGTCATGGCAGCCAAGGACTCATCAACCTCATGTTGACAGGCCGCGCAGTGGCTCATGTGTGGGACCACGAGCAGACTGTGGGCGGACTGCGACTGCGCGGCGTGGAGCGGCAGGCCGACGTGGGCTTCCTAACAGTCATGGAGCACCTGCAGTACTGCACTGTGGGCTCCTTCTTCAAGAACCCCAAGCACCCAGTGTGGGTGCTCGCGTCCGAGACTCACCTCACAGTGCTGTTCTCCAACGAAAGGCGGTTGGCAGCGCCCGAGACGCCGGGCGAGTGTGCCGAGCGCGTGTTCCGGTCTTTCGACCCTGAGGGCAACAACTTCATCCCTGCGGCCGCGCTCCAGGACGTGCTGTGCGCCGCTGAACTGGTGAGCGAGCCGGACTATGTAGAGCTGATGCGGCGCAAACTGGACGCCGAGAACCTGGGCATCATCCTTCTGGGCGCCTTCATGGATGAGTTCTTCCCGAGCGGAGAGCGCGCGGCGCCTGACACGTTCCCGCTGTTGCACTACAACGGCCTGGCGCGCAGTAACGCAGCAGGACGCGTGCGGTACCGGGCAGGCCGCGCCGCTCTACTAGAGTGTCCGCTGCGAGCTACCAGTGCAGACCCCATGCTAACCTGCCTCCAGACCAAGTGGGCCGGTATCGACGTAGACTGGGACGACGGCCCGCCACCCTCGCTCAACTGACCCTGGTGTGTCTCGCTTCCTCACATTGTTTCGCTTCGGGACATAGCGCACTAAGTGATGAATGTGATTATTTCTTGAAGCCACGCCGCCGCCGTGAACCGCGCGGGGTGGATGATAACTCTTTAATTGCAATAAACTAATTAATTAATTAATGTTGGTCCACTAATTGGCTGTATAAAAAAGGAAGTCTTCACTTTAGGATTATTACCTTGTGTAATTAATAATTACATGTAAATAAATGTATTCATATAAAAATATACTTTTTTTTATTACAATAAGAATGCTACAATCTCAGCACTCTTATTGTTGTCTCTCGTACTTGGTTATAACTTGTTGTTCATATATTATTATCAGGTCATATAATATACACAGAATAATCCTTTGAACAGGCGGAGACACATCTAGGTCCATTAATACTGTTTAATACGGACAACTGATAACAAGTGGACACTTATAATGGAGATCAGATCAGTGCTCTGGCCACACTGCAAGGTATAAACATTGAAAGATAATAAAACTAATTTTAGCCTTATGGTTTTGCCTTCGTGTTCTTGTTCCTTAAAACTTTTTTTTTTAATTGGCCAAGTTGCGAGTGCGACTCGTGCGATTTCGTTTAGGTTTTCCTGTAAACTATTAAGAAAGGCTTAGTAGGTAGTTTCGAAGATAAGAACGGTCAATTTTCGTATATTTTCTTTAATATAATTTAAACTATTAATTCTAAATTATAAAAAAAATATATTGTACTCCATAAAACATGCCCTTTAATTTGATGTCACCAGATGCACTTGAAAAAAAAATTATCTTATTTTTCGTCTAGTAGGTACCTACATTCGGACTTTCTGCTCTGTGCTTTCGGAGAAAGTAGGTAAGCTGTTGTAACAGACAGACAGGCACATGCATGAGTTATCAATGACTTTACAATGAGTTATTTCCGTTTTTTCATCTGAATATTCGGAACCCTAAAAAGGTAAAAAGTGTACCGACTTCTAAATTTGTGCACTGAAACGTACAGATAACTCTATTGAGAAACAATTAGTATTTCGTTGTATAATTTGATTTGAAGACAGTTGGTGCCAAATTATTCTAAGTACCTAGTTTTTAATTTCGCACCAACCGTCTTCAAATTCTACAACGAAATATTAATTATTTCTTACTTTCAGTACATCATTTTTGAAGTCAGTACCTACACTGTTTTTAACTAGAAGGTTTATTTTCCCTTCAAGTTATTATATCGCAAATAAAAAAATTATGAAAAAATAAAATAAAAAATACCGCGCTGGGTGAGATTTGAACCATGTGCACAGATAACTCTATTCGCGTCAATAGCAACCGGCTTATTATTTAACTCCTGAAAAACTATTAAACTGATTTTCAGATATAATTATGTCTGTGAGAAATTATTATAAGTACCTATCCTTAAAAAATATATTTCATCGAGTTATTAATTAAGAAAAAACGTACATATTTTCAAAGTTCCTGAAAACTAGTGATCCAATTTGGCTGTACGATACGGCTCGGCTGGCTCTTTGCCTCATCAAATTAAAAATAACTAGTTTTTTTTGTTTACTTCTTTATTATTATTTACATGCCTGTGATTATTATTATTTCGAAGTTCCAACCACTGCCAATAAGCCCAGGCAATTTTTTCCGTTCATAAAATAATAGAGATATTATGTCATCGACGAAGGAAGGTTGGAGTCCATTCGCTCGGTCGTACGACCCCATCGTGGTGGGCTCCATAGATGGTGAGTAGACTATCAGAAGTACATCGTTATTAAAGTAATGAGGCTCTATAATAGTATCATGTCGGTTGTAGGTACGGACACAGCGCCGCATGACCGCGCGCTACTAAGAGCTATGTGGTCGGACTACAGACCGGATCGGCAGGTACAGGGGGCTCCACACAACACGCTCTTCATCGGGCGGCTGAACCTGCGCACTACCCAGGTATATCATGCCATACACTACTCCTGGATTTACTTATCATACCGGAAAAGGGATAAATAATTTTTTTTTAGAAAAGGGGGGTAAAGCATGGGCAAAAGCTAGTATAGATAGGTATACGAAGGCAATATTAAAAGTACACACAATCGTCGAGCATCTGTGAAAGGTATGATGAATATAAAAGAAGCGGAAGAGGTATGTCAGGATCATAGCAAATGGCATTCTACTCTACCCTTCTTGGGATAAAAGGCGTTATGATAGATAGATAGACTTATACATACTTATGTATGAATTGAACATGCCCATATGACAAAGTAACATCTGTAACAAAGTAACATAATTACATTATTTATTGCTCTCCAAACACATTAAAAATGTATCAAACTGTCCACTCGGTAATTATTATTTAATCTATGACTCCACCAACACCTGCCCTGCGAGCATGACAAAGAAGAATGAATCTCACTGCCAAGATAAAAGTTCAGTTAGAAAGAGAAACATATAAACTTCCATAGAGATGAAGTAAGACAAAAGTAACATCACATAGGTAGTATTGTTGATCTAACAAAAATCATTCATGTGTATTTGGTATGAGGGGGCAATAATAAGAAACCTCTCTTGATTTTGAAGTGTTTTTAGGGTTTTGTTTCCATCTGTTTGTCACAGAGGTTTTTCTCGAAAACTATGTAATATAGGAATTTAAAATTTGTCACAATATTAGGTCTATGATATGCACAACGTTAAGTCTTTATGACATGCACAATGTTAGACCTATATGACATGCACAATGTTAGGTCTTTATGACATGCACAATGTTAGGTCTTTATGTCATGCACAATGTTAGGTCTTTATGACATGCACAATGTTAGGTCTTTATGTCATGCACAATGTTAGGTCTTTATGACATGCACAATGTTAGGTCTTTATGACATGCACAATGTTAGACCTATATGACATGCACAATGTTAGGTCTTTATGTCATGCACAATGTTAGGTCTTTATGACATGCACAATGTTAGGTCTTTATGACATGCACAATGTTAGACCTATATGACATTCACAATGTTAGGTCTTTATGACATGCACAATATTAGGTCTTTATGACATGCACAATGTTAGGTCTTTATGACATGCACAATGTTAGACCTATATGACATGCACAATGTTAGGTCTTTATGTCATGCACAATGTTAGGTCTTTATGACATGCACAATGTTAGGTCTTTATGACATGCACAATGTTAGACCTATATGACATGCACAATGTTAGGTCTTTATGACATGCACAATATTAGGTCTTTATGACATGCACAATGTTAGACCTATATGACATGCACAATGTTAGACCTATATGACATGCACAATGTTAGGTCTTTATGACATGCACAATGTTAGGTCTTTATGACATGCACAATGTTAGACCTATATGACATGCACAATGTTAGGTCTTTATGACATGCACAATGTTAGGTCTTTATGACATGCACAATTTTAGGTCTTTATGACATGCACAATGTTAGGTCTTTATGACATGCACAATGTTAGACCTATATGACATGCACAATGTTAGACCTATATGACATGCACAATGTTAGGTCTTTATGACATGCACAATGTTAGGTCTTTATGACATGCACAATGTTAGGTCTTTATGACATGCACAATGTTAGGTCTTTATGACATGCACAATGTTAGGTCTTTATGACATGCACAATGTTAGGTCTTTATGACATGCACAATGTTAGACCTATATGACATGCACAATGTTAGGTCTTTATGACATGCACAATATTAGGTCTTTATGACATGCACAATGTTAGGTCTTTATGACATGCACAATGTTAGACCTATATGACATGCACAATGTTAGGTCTTTATGACATGCACAATGTTAGGTCTTTATGACATGCACAATTTTAGGTCTTTATGACATGCACAATGTTAGGTCTTTATGACATGCACAATGTTAGGTCTTTATGTCATGCACAATGTTAGGTCTTTATGACATGCACAATGTTAGGTCTTTATGACATGCACAATGTTAGGTCTTTATGACATGCACAATGTTAGACCTATATGACATGCACAATGTTAGGTCTTTATGACATGCACAATGTTAGGTCTTTAAGACATTCACAATGTTAGGTCTTTATGACATGCACAATGTTAGGTCTTTATGACATGCACAATGTTAGGTCTTTAAGACATGCACAATGTACATACATCATAGGGAGTCAGGCAGTTTGATTGGAGTAGTTGTAGTTCAGTAATCATTTCATCAATTTGTTGTCATTTTGTTTCAGGATACTGTAATGAATGAATTTTCTAAATTCGGAAAAGTGGTGAGGTGTCGTCTGGTGAAGGATGTGGTGACGGGCAAGTCTAGAGGATACGCCTTCGTGGAGTATGAGAGGAGGGCTGAGGCCCGAGGAGCAGAGAGCATGCACGGGGAAGATGTGGATGGGAGTCGGATATTGGTGCAGGGGGTCGCGCGGGTGTTGTCGGGCTGGAGACCGCGTCGTTTGGGCGGAGGGTTCGGGGGGCGGCGGGAGGCAGGACAACTACGCTTCGGGGGCCGCGACAGACCTTTCCAGAAGCCCCTGTTGACTGAGCACACTGCTCGGTCACAGACACGTGACACGATCTAGGTGGTCGCGGCTGTCAATGTGAATATGTGTGTGGTGTGCGGATGGTGCCGGTCGTTCACCAACACGGAGCGCGTGCTGCTGGCCGTACAGGCGGTGCTGCTCGTACTGGCTGGCGCGTTACTGCTGCTGCTGGTGCTGCATATGGTCGCGTGTCGGGACCGCCTCGCTATTGGGAGTACTGAACCCCTCGCTACTAACACCACTACCGACACCTCCGCCGGTAGTGACGACACTGACGACGTGTCCCCCTCTCCTATTAGTAGTACCGGCCGCTCCTCCCCCGATACTCCCACTAGCCGCACCACTAACACGGCCGTCAATATAAAGTGCACGTGGGAGCCCTCGGTACCCGGCGAGCGATACTATTTGCGGCCCGCGGTGCAGGTACTGTCGGGGCGGCCGGGAGAGGGGGCACTGTTGGCCGGGGCCGGGCTGCTGCTGGTCGAGGGGAGTCAAGAGAGGGCGCGGTGTGCGGGAGTCGCAGTCTCGACCACGTGGGCGGTCACGGCAGGGGGCTGCGGGAGGGGAGCCCAGCGAGCGGGAGGACGACGCATTATAGAAACGAAACTGCACCCGAGTGTTCCGCTGGCGCTGCTGAGGACTGGCCCGGGCCCGCGTGACCAGCAGTCCGCTGTGCTGCCGTCCGCGCTGCAGGCCGCACTGGTGGGGCCCGGAGAGCGGCTCACCGTGCTCGGATACTACTTCAGGTAATGATTAGAGACTAGATGTAACGAATAAATAAAAAAAATGTTTAGTTACAACGAGCGCCAGAAACGCTGCTGCCTTCCAAAGTTGTATGAATCGCGCCTGTCACTTGGTAAAATTCTCATTATATAATTAAGTATCCCCTGACGGTGCCTTATCAACATTGTTTGTCCCCTTTATATTCGTATCTTGCATAGAAAGTGTGTATATACTTATACAACATCGAATTGCACAACCTAAACAACCTTAAAATGAACATAATCAAATATTATTTCCTGCCTGCAGTGATGATTCGCCACAGTACGAGGTGAGGTCAGAGTCCGTGTGGTCGTTACCAAGGAGTGCGTGCTCTCAAGAGCGTATGCGTACTGTGCGTCACATCTTGCCGCTGGGCGCGTTGTCCGGGGCGGGCTGTCCGCGAGCCCCGCTGTGTGCCGGCGCCGCCTCCTGGGCCGGTCATGGAGCCCCCCTGCTGCGTGGTAGACAGCTGCTAGCTATACAGACAAACACGAGCACCGCGGGGACGGCCACCTACACCAGTCTGGCCGCCGTCCGAGACTGGATCCTGCACGTTGTCTCTATTTGAGCTACAATATATTTAATTTCTTTAATTTTTTCATTTACTGCGCACAAAGTGTCGATTTTAGTCGGAAAGTATCACTGCGCCTCCTCCACTCGAGCTGGTGCAAGCCGTGCAAGGTATACCCGATGATCATATCAACTTACCTCGTGGCCGTAGACCTCGTCAAATCATGTACGCTATGACGCATTTCATTTTATGGGCATTTGCTCAAAATAAATAATTATGAACATTCAAAAAGTAAACTAACAGTAGTCTGTACAGGTGCCCTGGTAGGACTAGATCATCACTAGACAGAACGCGCAGATAATGTACCTACCATCGAGACAATGCGTCGTGTCAACATACATTTTGTTTACGTACAAGCAGGACTAGCACGACGTATGAGAAAGAGATAAATGTCCCATAACTACTTTTAAGAATGTTAAGACAACTTATTTAAAAAAGTTAAATATAAAACAAATTTAAAGATAATTTGTCACAACTTTTGAACGTAATAACATAACGATGATATTATGATACAATGCCTCTTCGATTATATTATTCCGATGTATTTATTATGATATTCTGTGGAGACTGTGGAACATTGAGAAATGACAATGAATTACCAAAAAAGACAATATCTCGGAAGATTTTACCAGCAATAAGATTCTTTCTTCGTGTGGTCAATTTATGCTACCTTCAAACTAAAAAACAAGATATACCTTAAATTAATTTTATATATTACTGCGATTATTTCGCGGTCAAACATCAAAAGTAGCTAAACAAGGGATCACGTGACAAATGTCATAAATTAATATAGTGTATTTTTTTTTACTTGCATGTCTTTTTAAAATAAGTTGTCATTTAAACTTCTTATTTTACATTTGCAAAACTAATATTTTTTAAATTATTATTTAAAAAACTTTTGTTTACCAAATAAGAAAAGCCAAAAAGACACCGTGTCCTTATTCCGCGACTGTCAATATATTTGTCATCTTGGTGTCAGTGAGTATAGTAAACAAAGAGCGCCCTACGCCAGAATAATGGCCCACAAAGGTCTGATAGCGTGTAGTGCATGCATGGCGTTGTACATGGTAGTCACCATCTCGATCGCTATATACAACTTTATATATTTTGCGGGGCGGAAGACGACTCTGGACTCTGGAGAACCGGAGAGTGAAAAGATCGTGCTCGATGTGGTACAATACTAGCTTATTGGTTATGGGGCGTCACAGTTGACACAAACAACAATCTCAACAATATCTATTTAATATAAGATGTGAATCATAATATACAATATACACGTGGTCGCGCTGTCTATTGCACCGACTCGCTAAATAATCGTTTGTAACGATTCAAACAATATAAAATACCTCTATAACCTTCATAATTAAATTATTACATTACAATAATGAACATAGTTAAATAATAAGTCAATGGAATATAATTATTAATCACTATCATTATAGACACGCCTAAACAAAAAGGTAACTTGTGTCTTCCAGAGCCACTACAAGAGTGTGGGTGCTCTAGAGGTCACAAGTAGTATAGGTAGGTAGTCGCGGGTGCTCCACAGTGACCGCTACATCAGCTACATGCTGCTCGGGGCCATCTCCTCTATTTCGCTAGACTGAAACAAGCAATAGTAGATTGTTGAACAAGGGAAGAAAGTGGCCGATTACTTTCTTATGACTGCAGTGCTTTAAACCACGCAATAACAACATAACTTACACCCGTATTTAACGCACAGTAAATGTTAGTTTTGATGAGGATTCTGTGAGAATAGGCCCATCTGTCCAGTAGCTACTGAGAATGATAACATTTTGTTGTTCTTGAATCAGTTATTTGACCAGATGAGATAACGTGTTGGTTCACCTGTTGCGGCACGAAGTAAGCGTGTCCGGCGGTGAGCGGCGGCGGGGCGGGCGGCAGCACCTCACTAGCGGGGGGCGCGCGGGCGGTCGCAGCACCCTGATTGAACACGTCCACGTACGACCGCTTTATGTCTGTAATGTAACGAGTGAAGCTAGCTTCAAACAACGAGAACAATTGTCTGTCACTAAGCTGCAATACCATCATTATAATATCATATTAATCAAAACTGTCTGTAAGTATGAATCATCGGATTAATGTAATAATTTTTTTTTTTTCTTCACGGGTTGCTTTTACAGCTCCCGAAACAGTGTTACGGTTCCAGGGTACCCAGCGGAAGACCTAGTCTCCCTCGTTTACCCGATGGTATTTGTGAGGCTATATCTAACGAGTGGCTAGTTCTGTTGAGATATATTTAGATGGAAAAGCCTCTAAGTGTGGTTTGTCGGATTATGTACATAAGTTTTTAATTAAAAAACCCATTGGTACATGGCCGGGATCCGGGATCGAACTCGGGGTCTGTCTAGTAAATACCAGACGTCTTACCCACTCGGCCACCGACGCACCAGTAATGTAAATATGTATCTTAAATTATAGTTAGGTTAAAAATTTTTTTTAAGTAAACAGTTTTATATTGTTTGGTGATTCAGTTTTAGTGACACTTTTATTATTTTGAAAGCCAATATAATTATTTGATGATTGATATTATTTCCAAGTAATTCTTAATTAATATTTAGGTAAGCGTTTTAATATTATTTGGTGATTCAATTTAGGTGACAGATCTACTATTTTAGGAACAAATATTATTTATTAGGTCACTTTAATTAATATTTAGGTAAGCGTTTTAATATTATTTGGTGTTCAATTTAGGTGACAGATCTACTATTTTATGAACAAATATTATTTATTAGGTCACTTTAATTAATATTTAGGTAAGCGTTTTAATATTATTTGGTGTTCAATTTAGGTGACAGATCTACTATTTTAGGAACAAATATTATTTATTAGGTCACTTTAATTAATATTTAGGTAAGCGTTTTAATATTATTTGGTGTTCAATTTAGGTGACAGATCTACTATTTTAGGAACAAATATTATTTATTAGGTCACTTTAATTAATATTTAGGTAAGCGTTTTAATATTATTTGGTGTTCAATTTAGGTGACAGATCTACTATTTTAGGAACAAATATTATTTATTAGGTCACTTTAATTAATATTTAGGTAAGCGTTTTAATATTATTTGGTGTTCAATTTAGGTGACAGATCTACTATTTTAGGAACAAATATTATTTACTAGGTCACTTTAATTAATATTTAGGTAAGCGTTTTAATATTATTTGGTGTTCAATTTAGGTGACAGATCTACTATTTTATGAACAAATATTATTTATTAGGTCACTTTAATTAATATTTAGGTAAGCGTTTTAATATTATTTGGTGATTCAATTTAGGTGACAGATCTACTATTTTATGAACAAATATTATTTATTAGGTCACTGGAAATGCATTTATTAGGTAATTGATAAAATCATACACTTAATCAAGTAGGTATATTAAATAATATAATAGTGCTGCCCGTATCTTTGTTGCTAACTTATTCGTTCCATTCCGCCAATGTCAAGTATTATAGACGTCACAGTAACAATATGCCACTATTAATCACAGCGCGGGATTAAATTGGATTCCCCATCATCGACGGAATACGTGCGTTGGTCGCCATGACACGACGTAGAATCCGTCTGGTACGTCATCGTACTAAATCATAGGTTATATACAATAACTTAGTAAATAGTGTACTTACGGCGGCTCTTCTGCATCTTGAAGATGTTGGAGACAGGCGCTCCAGGTGCTCCGGGCGGGGCCAGCGGAGACGACGTGTCACTGAGGAGCATCAAACATAATTCATCATCAACCTTTTAAGATCCACTGCTGGATCATGGTATTCATGGTCTCCCTCTAGCGCACCATTTTAGTGGTGCTCATTGAGAGGAATTGCCAGTTACCACGCTTGGCAGGCGGGTTGGTGACCGGACGCCGGCTTTACGTGCCCTCCGAAGCACGAGGAAGCGATTTAAGCACATATTATTAAAGAAAATTGGTGCTTAGCATTTTGGCAGCGAGTAGGAATCGAACCCGGGACCTCTAGTTTCAAGTCCACCGTCCTACCAATTAGGCTACATAATTACTTAGTAACATTGTGGTGTACACTGTATACATGGCCATTATTAGCTTCACATAAAATCCAATTTTTTTTTTAACAAACCTATTATGATTTTAAGTTGAGAATAAAACCCCCTCAAATAGTAGAAAATATGTGACTGTACATAGCATAGCCGAAGTCAGGCGTTGACTTCAGAGAGGGGGAGACTATTGCGCAGACTATTACCCTGAACTATAAAAGATAAGTAGAACCAGGTTGAGCGCTAGTGGGAAGGACACCCATATAACATGACCCATCTGATATTTGGTAGACCTGGTAGACGCCTAGTATTAACCCCTGTACCACTTGTCGTTTTATTGTCGCAACGGTTTTTACGTTATATGATGATTATGCTAAAATACAAACATAATATAATTAATGATTGGAAACACTATCTCCCGCATGTTTGACGTCCTAGATCGTCTTTGCCATTTATTTTTCTAGAGCTCTGTCTCGCGACACAAAACGATACCAACGAAACCTAATGGACAACATTTCATTTTTCGTAAGGTACCAAAATACGAAAACCGTTTGGAGATTACATGCTAGAAAGCTTATTTTTATTTTTTTTATTTTTTATATCCTTTAATTTTCGAGTTATTTTAAAAATACTGAAATATTGAAAATTAAGGATTAATAGGTGCCCTAATCTGTGCTAACCCTCTAATTTAAAAATACTAATGTCTGTTGGCTGAGTTGTTAGTTATTGAACTCAGGTGTTGCCTTCTATTAATTTTACCCATTTTTATTCCATTAGAAGCTAAATTAATAATTATTCTTTAAATATAATTATAAAAATACTTCTTTTATGTAATATTTTTTGGAAGTTTTGCTAGTTTCGAATGGGTTATCACAGGAAATATATTTACGAGTGAAACCGCGGACAAAAGCTAGTATTATTATATACATTATGAATAATGTTGTAGGCGATTTGAGTTCCGGCTACGGCAACACCTATTTGGAACACGGTATATTATACTCTTTGCATTTCTATAACGTATACTCTGTGGCTTGACTGACACTATCAGTCACTTTCTTTGGGTGACAGTTTATATTTCTTAATTTTAGTCCTAGCTAAGGTTTTTAGTTTATAAGTCCTCAGAATTTATAAAAATTCATAATTAAATTAAAAATATAAAAACTCAACCAAAAATAAAATATAAAAATACGTGTAACTTATTTTTTAATATATTTTTATTTAAAGTAATAAAAATGGGTGATTAAAAAAATGAAATGTTGTCCATTATTAATACTGGGAGCCCATCTATGGCCCCTCCTTAGACCTTAGTACTCTATGGTGTGTACTCACAAGTGTTGTTGTTGTTGTTGTTGTATAGCGGGCGGAGGGGGCGGGGGGCCGGTGGTCTCCTCCTCGTCACCGTCCAGATTGCGCCACCGCTTGTTGTCCGCGTCCCACACGATCTGTACAATACAAACATACAGACAACTATGTACTCTACCGCACACACACTATGTTAATATACACTCACACACACACACACACCATCACACAGATTAGAGCACACAATATGTTACTTACTTAGCGTCTGCTACAGTACAGTACAGGTGTAGGTAGGTAGGCATATATCAGCTTCAATCAGACAAGTATACGTGCCGACAAATAAGTTGAGCTCTTGACATTCGGTGCGCAGTACGACATTTTAAAATAAGTCGATAATTGTGTACTGCGCACCGAATGTCAACGAGCTCAACTTATTATACACTATATAAGGGCGGGCGGTTGTGTTGGTCGGTACCGCGGGGGCAGCGGGGTCAGCGGGGGCACACTCACAGAAGGGTTCTTGTCGTCCGGCAGTATCATTTGGTTGGGTGGCCGTAGAGACAGCTTGTTGAAGATCCCACCGAACCATCCTGTCCCCCTCCCGCGACCCTCCTCACCCCTCTTGTCGCTCTCGTCCGTACCGTGTGTGCCGTGCGTGCCGTGAGTGCCGTGCGCTCCGGGAGACCTCTCGTTCTGCTGCGTCTTTAATTATAATGATGATCATTATTGATGTTATCTTACAAAACTTCAGATCATAACATCTTACAATGTTTACTTAACATTTTTTATTTAAGATTAAACAAACTCCGTGAAACGAGCGATCATTTTGTCCACATCTCTTTAAAAAGATGCGAGTGAGATGCACTGCGCGAAGACTCAATAAGATAAGCCCAGATTAACGTACCAGAAACGGACGCTTTCACAACAAAATCGGTCATGCGAATATACACGACATTGACCAACCTCCATGGTATAGTACAAATAATAACTAAATATTCTTTGATTGTGTATAGGGATTCTTTGGAATTACTAAGCCGTTATAACTATTCCTTCGTTAATAGAAAAGTGAGATTGATATTGTAATATACCTGCGTTCGTGGCTCGTCATCGTAGTCGTCGTAGAACGCGGGACGGGCGGCGGACGGAGCGCCCGGCATGCTGATGGTGCCCGGCTGGACACCCGCGCTGCTCTCCTACAACAAGCCGGCCACGGTCACTATTGTTACACTACACTACACACACAGTCACACTACACTAGATACACTCTCTACATCAAGAACACGGGCTCGTCTATGTCGAACGTGCGCGGAGTAGGAGACACCGGGTACTCGCGGTGCACGGGCGGGCCGGTCAGCTGTCGCCGCGCCAAGGCCGCATCGAACCTGTCCACGCTGCGCTCCAGACTGCGGCGGCGCGTGCTGTGTCGCGCGGGCTCCGGCACCTCGATGGGGTACGTGCCACCGAACACGAGCGGCCGGTAGCGACGCCGCGCGACCCGCTCGTCCCGCCGCGCCCATCTGTCCACCGTGCTGCGGATGATGTCGGGCGCGGCGGGTGTGGCGGGGGAGGCACGAGTGGCGAGGGCGCCCCGTCGACGTCGCGGGCCCGACGGGGGGTCCTGGGCGGCGGCCGGGACACAAGAGGCACCGTGAACACCCGCACTGAGGGCACCTACACACCCACACCACGTCGGTCACTCACCTCGCCGTAGTACGACGCCGCCTCCTCCTGCCAGTAGTGTCGCTCCTCCTCCACCGGTACCACCGGCACCACCGGGACCGTCGACACCACCGGGACCGTCGACACCACAGGGACGGGCTGCAGGTACTGATGCGGGCTCTGTACAAATACACTCACAGTAGGTATTACACAACAACATATCAGAGACATAGTGACAGTACTCTACACAGTAGGTACCTGTTCCGGCGACCAGCTGTACATGAGAGACTCGGCCTGTCGCTCGGGCTCCGGCGGCTGGGGTTGGTACTGCGGTGTGGAGAGCGGCTCGGGTGACGGACTGTGGGGTGGGGGCTCCGGGTGAGGCGCGGGGGGCGCGGGGAGCGGGCTCGAGTACTGTGGGAGAAACTCTGATACATTAGACAATGGGACAGAAAATTTATGATATTATGGTGTCAACGAAATTCAACGTCATTTTAGATAGAGTACTCACGTCGAGGTGTTGTTGCGGGTCGTCGGCTGCGCGGGTGTACGCGGCGGTTGCGCGGGTGTGTGCGGCGGCTTGGATGTCGTCGATCCAGCGCAGGTGGCGCGTCGGGGACGAGTGGGCGCTGTCGGCATCGTCGGGCAACTCGCCGGGCAGCGCGGCCGGCAACGCTGGCTCGTAATGGCGCAGTCTGTCCGCCAAGTCGGCCGTGAGCCGCAGCAGGGCGGGCGGGTAGTGCGCGGGGCGGGCGGACAGCTCGCGCGCCAGCAGCTCGGTACATAGCAGCGCACGCTCCGGAAGCCCGGCGTCCACCAGCCGCGCGGCCAGCACCAGCTTGTACTCTTGGAAGCTCTCTAGCACGAAAGGGGCGTGCAGAGAGCGCGCGTACTCATAGATAGAGGTGGCGAACAGGGCCTCGTCGTGCGCCAGCTGGGGCAGGCGGGTAGGCGCGGGGGGCGCGAGGAGCAGCGAAAGACGCGGGGCGGCCGCGTGCTGTGTCGGAGAGGACAGCGGGGCCAGCGGGTGAGGCGCGAACTCTAACTCGCCCGACAAGTAGCAGAACTGCGCCGACAGTGGCAGACCGCGCGCCTGGAGACTGTCACCTGCGACACGTATGTGTGTGTAACCATGTACCGTCTGAACATCTACAATGTACATAGACACTACTCGTACTTACCCATCTGCACTATAGACTTCCTGTCGAGGTCCGGCTTGGAGGGGTTGGCGAGCATGATGGCGAGATGCGGCCGCCAGTCTGCCCACTTGTCGCTGAGCACGGCCTGTGGGCGGTGTACGTAGTTAGTAACACAGGGAGCTGTAGCCACATTTACATTACAGCTTCATCATGCATGCATTATTATTATGAAACCTGATTAGTAGCGTGATTTTCCGATGAGTAGTTTACATGTAACGATTTTCTCGACAGACACGGTTTCTCGAATGCAAGATGCGAAAAACTCTCCTCGTGTAAAGCCGCCTTTTAGTGTTATACAACTTTCATCGTATAATGTGTAATAAAATGAGTGTCATAGTTTCGTAATATAAACCTTGCTTAATGAGTATACGCACCGTGACGGCGGGCGGGGCGCGCGCGGCTCTCTGCGAGTAGAGTGTGTGCAGCGTGTCGGTGGGCGGCAGGGCGGCTAGGAACCGCGCGGCAACGTGAGCCCGAGCGCGCGGCCCGCACCAGCCGGCCAACTGGAGCGCGTGTGCCCACAGACAGTTCCCAGCGGCCCACTCTAGCGCCTGCTGCACGTTGCCCATCTCGAGGTACTCCCGGTACTTGTCCAGCGCCGCCTGCTCGCTCACCGCTGACGTCGCTACGAGGACACAAAACGGTTATTTATTTTCAATACACTCATGTGTGTGACTCTTTTATAACACTCGCCTATAAAATTAATATAAAATACAATTCCTGTAAACTTACGTGACGTGTCGACGTGCGGGTGTAGGTGCGGGTGCGGGTCCGGCGACCGGGAGCGGGACGACAGTGCCGAGCCGCTCCTGCTGTCTGTAATGATATGATGGGTAACTAAATATAATTAAGTTCAGTTTCACTGTAGTCGGACACCTGCCGCAACCTAGCTACCTGTACGACGGTCTCCTGCACCGGTTGGCTTCAGCTCGTACTCTCGCTGGTTGGTGAGCAACAACTCCGCCAGGTCCGAGCCCATCGCCACCTGCCACAACAACTACGGTTACTACCGCGCTACATGGCCCCACACCTTACACAGCAACGATGGTCACTCACCCCATTCTGTCGCAGCAGCAGCGCCAGCAGGTCCCAGATGAGCGCGTACCCGGCGGGATCGTGCGGCGCGGCGCGCGCGGCCTGCTGACTTCGCTCGCGACAATAGTCGACGACGGTGGGTTTGTGCGTGAGCCCGACCAACAGCGGGCCCGGATAGCGCCGCAGTCCTCGCGCGTGCCGGTCGTGCGACAACAGCGCCCCCATGTCCAGCACCTGCACCGCGGCCGGGCGACCGTCCGCCGGGTACGAGGGCTGCACGAGCACCATGTGCGGCGACGACACCGCACCCTGTACAACAAGTACCGTGCGTCACTCACCCACCTCGCCCACCTCGCCGGTACATAGTGTATAGAGTAAACACCTTGATGTGAGCCGTCGAGTACTTGAAGGGAGTCATCCTCTCGGAGCGGACCGTGGACTCGTCCAGGTGCAGGTTCAGAGATCCGTCCGTGTTGAACTCTCTGTAACGAGACATATTATAGACAATTATGTTAGCGCCTTACATTGTACCGTGTTTCTTACTAGAATCTAGAGTACGTACGTGTTGATGGTGAAGTTGTTCCCGCTTGAGCGTCCCGAGTGTACACTGGCGGTGCCCCCTCCTCCACCCGCACCGTCCGGATACACCGGCACCGGTCTGAGCGGGTCTGCTGGTGCGGCCCGACCAGCCATGAGTGTGTGGTAGAGATGCGTGTATGCGGCCGGGTCGTGTCGTCTCAGATGCTCGTAGTACTGATACTGCTGCACGTACGCGTCGTAGTAGTGCTCGCGAGGTCGAGCCGCCCGCGCTGCCCGGGCCCGCCGCCGCTCGTCACGGTCGCCCCGCTCGCCGCCCTGCTCGTCGCCGCCGCCAGACTCGCCGCTGTCCCGGTCTGTGCCTGCACGTACAGTGTACACACACACATGCAGTATATTATTTAGTAAACTGAAACACAGCCATACAAGTTAGAGGTGTACACATACAACAAAGGTCAATAAATATCTATTAAAGCACCCAAACTTTTCCTTTTAACCTGTCTACTAGTAATGTAACAGTAGCGACATATTGAGATAAGCATCAATATCAATCCACACTAACAGCATGTCAAACATGGTAGATACATGCACATGATGAGCTCCCGGTGCTCCCGGTGCTCCTGGTGGTGGATGAACATGGTGTATATACAGTATATACAAGTAAAACACCGACAGACAGTGAGACAAAACAATACGAGACTAGCTTACAGTTGGTTGGCGCAACATCGCCCGAAAACGTCACAACTGTAATAGAAAACGTTTAATATCATACAATGTATTACTACATGTACAGCAACAACAGTTTAGGGCGCGCTAGAGTGGAGGACACACTCACCCCTCCTCCTGTCTTCTTCCCTGCGCTCCCTCCGCACATGACCATACTTGCTGGCTGGGTCTATGTCCCTGTATCTCCGGTCGTAGCGGTCGTCTCTGTCTCTCTCCCCCCTCCTGCTGCGACTAGCTCCGTCTCTCTCGTCCAGTTCGTATCTCCTCTCCCTTTCTATGGTAGCATAACGTTTGCTTCTATCCCTGTCATCACGATATCTTCTATCCTTGTCGTCGGGTCGAGGAGGTTTGGAGGTGGTATAGGATCCTTCCCTGTAGCGCCTGATGACAATTGATTTGTAAATTAATATTATAAATGTGAAGGAGTGTTTGTACTTGTTTCACATCAAAACAGAGCAAGTGATATTTTTGGCACAGAGATAAGATGAATTAATATAAACAGGATAAATTCTAATAACACATTTCAAAAATTTCCATGTGTAAAGTCATTGCGGAATGCTAGTATGCACAATATGTAGTAAGACTAAGAAGGTCCCTCACCTGCGCTCCTTCTCATGGTCACTGTAGTAGTCAGTATCCTCAGTGTCGTACCGGCGACTCCTGGCCGACCGCCGTGCTCGCCTGTCTTCCGGAGACTGTTCCCTACTCCTCCTGCTCCGCTCTCCCCTCCTGCCGTCCTTGTCCACCCTCTTATCCCCACGTTTCCTGTCACCATCTCTATCATACCTTCTCTCATCCCTCACATATCGATCTTTGTCCTTGTCTTGTTCCCCAGACAATTTTCTCATATCTCTTCTAGGAGAACTTTTGAAAGCTCTGTCTCTTTCAGACTCTTCGCCTGATGTGTTCACTCTGTTTATGGAGTGCCTCCTAGAGTTGTTTGAATGCATTTCTAGTGAGTCTGATATATCTGTCTTAACAGTAGATGCATCCATAGGATTCATATCAGATCCCCCCACAATGTGCTCTCTAGAAAAGGATAGTTCAGCAGAGGATATAACACTTAAATCTTGTAAATTTTCACCTTCCATGATGACTTCTCTCTGCTGGTCCAGGTCTGGTTGGGTGGGTACCGGTACAGGTGGGCGGGTAGTGCTGGTACTGTAGTCTGAGCCGTCCATGTTCTGTTCTCTGACATCTGGGTTACTCCCATAGTTATGATCGAGTCCTGTCACCACCCTCTGTTCATTAGAAGTGTACCCCACAGTTTGGTACTGCTGAGACCTATTATAGTCGTCATTGCTAGATTCACCTGGTACCATTCTGTCTAGACCTATTGGTCTCCTGTCTGTTCTTGTTGAACTTTGAACATACAGATCAGGTGTCTGTTGGCCATCAGCCTGCCTGAAAGGATTTCTTTGTGTATCCTGAGTGGGTTGTCCGTCTATAAGACGATCCATGAAGTTCTCACCAGATTGACTGAAGGAATTATCATTCTCAGTTTGTTGACCTGGTACCATTCGGGCCAATCCCGGAGGGGGTTCATCAGTAGATAAACTTAGAGTCTGATTAAATTCAGGCTCCTGTTGTCCGACGACCATTCTCCTCAGTCCTGGTGGAGGAACATGTCTACTAAAATCAGTATTGTCCACATATTCACTATTAGACAAGTGTGCAGTCTGAAGGTACTCATTTCTATCACTTCTTGGTGCCACTTCCAAATTGTCTGGAAGCTGTTGCTGTAAAGGCATTGATCTATATGCTGATGTTTGAGGTTGATCAGGTTGTTCAGAGTTGTCTGGAGTAGTTTCCAAGTTAGCTGTGGGATATCCCAGTACAGGTTTATCATGCTGCTGACTTATTTTGTTAACAGCTGCTGGTGAAGATAAGGCCCCGCTTGGTATATGACTCTGAGCTTCTTTTGGAATTATTGTAGATGACTTTGCTGATGTTTTATGTGAAAATGAGCTTGGACTTTTAAATGGATTTTGAGCAGGCATTACAGGAAATGTGGTTGGGGGAGGAACATTTGTGGGTGAAGATGATACAGGGTAGTGTTGTGGTACAGGAAGGTTTGCAGGTGGTTGTGACATAACAGAGGATGTTTGTGAGATTAAAGTAGATGATAATGGAGGATTGTTTTTATTGTATGAAGGTTGGGCCAAGTTATGTACCGGATCAATGTCCGAAACATTGTCTCTCCCTCCTTGCAGCTGCTCATTAATATTGCTATTAAGGTTTTCTCGGTTGCTAATATGTAAATCTTGCATATGAGGCAATAGTTCTTCATTAATAGTATCTGGTTGTTGAGCAACACTTTGTGAAACATTGTCTAATGTAGTAGAATCTTCAGTGGAATGTCTGGACCATTCAGTGTTCTGTGAAGATGCTTCCTCTAGGACTGATTGAGAATAATTAAAATTAGATCCTTCAGTATTAAATCCTGGACTACTTTTACTAGAGTTTCTAGATTGATTATCACTTCGGTATGTGCTTTCTGAATGTGTGTGCGGACCGTCACTAGACTCTTGAGACACTTGGGACTCTATTGACCATTGTGGTGTCAAATTGTCTAAATGGAAACGTTTACCCAAAGCTAAATTGGGGAGGTGTTCCTTTACAGCATCCCTGTCATCAAGAGTTCTCACATTAAACTCTTCACTGAGAGGAGCCAGTAAAGACGGAACATGAACAGATTCTCTTCTATGATTACTGTTGTCACTGTTAGAAACGTCTCCAGGTTTAACAGTGGGAGATGGCACAGCACTCTGCTTGTTTCCTTCAGGTTTATCTTCTAAAGACCAATTCCAGGTGTCAGTGGTATTGAAGCTTTCTTCTATAACATTGGCATTGTTGCAAGCAACTGGAGGGACTTGTGATGCAGTATTTATGGCTTGCTGCGCCACAAACTGTGCTTGCTTGTTTTCATCCCAGCCCCAGTCCCAATTGTCCTCCCAGCCGTCTTGTTGTTTCCTATAAGTTTGTTGTTGTTGTTGGTTGGTTGGTTGTTGGGGTGGGTTTTGATAATAATTATGTTGGTAGTTGACAGCACTGGGGTTGTTACTGTAGCCCTGATTACTATAATTTTGATTATATTGTGAATAATATTGATTAGCATTGTTGCCTCCTGGCTCAGCATTCTGGTAACCATATTGTGGTTGAGGACCACTCTGTCCTGCCCAATATTGTTGTTGTTGCATGTTAGGATTCATATTTGTGGCTCCAGGGTAGTTTTGATACATAGTCTGCTGGTTTCCCAGTTGCTGGAAATTGTGAAATTATCTAATAAGTCAAGATTGTCTCAAATTGTCTAATCTAATATGACATTTATTTATGTTAACTCTTTAGACAAAGTGCTACCTAATAAAATTAAATAAAGACCAATGTTTGTCTAATGTGTGCTTGATATAAGTATATAAAAGTAAGTGCCCAGATCGTGCATTACTTTCACCAATGACAAGAGTAACGTCAACAACAGCTGGCAGCTGGCAGACGGCAGACGTGGTACAGTACATAGAGTGGCTGACCTGCGGAGTGGCATGCGGGTCCGGAGCGCCGCGGGGCTGCCAGGCCATGAGCGCGACAGTACCGGGCGCGGGCCCGCCTTACGTAACGGAGCCCGAGCTAGCACAAAGCTGAAGCCGGCGCGTCCGCTGCCTCATGGGAGCCCGCGTCAGGGGCGCCGCTGCCGGCTGCTCGCTCTGCAAACTTCACGAGGACAGTCGCTGACTCCACAACATCGATCAAAGGTGCCCCGTTGGCAGGGTGGCCGTGACTTTCGATTCTCCGTTCCCCGTGTACAATATTTTGACGTGAGATGAGTGAGGATAATTACTTGCCAGATTAAAAATTAAATACACTTTATACACTGTGATGCATAGAGTGTATAATATGACAAGATATATTTCATATTTTACAGCGAGCCTTCGGCACGGACCGGAAGCTTTCAACCTGAGCTTTCAACTAACTAACTACTAACTTGCTCTGTGGATATGACACAATCGTACGAGTAGAACTCCTTGCTCCACTCTTCCACTTTCCTTCTTAAAGAAATTACTTTTTGTTTATTTCGACCATAGATTCAGCTTTCATTGATTTGATTGATTGATTGATCATCAATCGGTTACGTTTTCCTACACTGTGACTCTTTATACTCGATAGAGTTCTTCCTGGATTGACAAACAAAAGAATTGGCCTCGCTTTAATTTACACGAATCTATGAATAAACAAATAACCAATGCCTTATTATTATAATACATAAAAAAAATATCAAGAAGACTTGACTGTATGGGTAAACCCCTTTGCCTTCCATGAAAATGGAGAATGCTTGGAGAATGAGAAACAAAAAAAAACAAAAAGCGCCAAATAACCTCATAACAAAGAAAAAATGAGAAACGCGGGCTCTCCAAAAAATCAAACGTGCCAATCAGTTTCTTGGAGATTTTGTTCAACTGTCAACAGAGTAAAATCGTCGCTTAAGTTCTAACACCGCGTAATAAAAATTTTAAAACTGTTTTATTTTGAATTTAGATATTCTTTGTAGATTTTTTTATAGGGGGTATCTTAAAAAGGTCGAGATTTTAGTACTAATACAGGGTTATTATATTATTTGTCTGATTTACGCGGTGATGCCATGATTTATCTAAAGTTTGCAATGACTTAAGCGCGTTGTTTGTATAGGGAATTAAGTGAGTTACGCACTTGTAGTAAAAATTCAACGGCTGATTTACGCTCTGTTGCTTTTTATGGAATAACGACTTGTCATTGGCTAAATAAATAATTTCTGATTGGTCTAACGATGCGTATTTCGATTCTCTATCCAATGATATCACAATGTCAAAACCGCCAATTTCTGACTTACGCGGTGTTAGAACTTAGGCGACGAAATGCATTATTTTAATCACATATCATTAATTTTAGCATTACTTAAATTTTTTTTAAATATTTTGTATATAAACCAAATAAAAAAAAAAAAAAAACGATTTTAAACAATAAAAAAAATGTTTTTTATACAAAAAAATTGTAATAACATAGGTATTATAATATGGCTAAAACGAAATTTCAAAAAAAATAATAATTAATTTGTTTAAACAAATGCAAAAATTTTAGTAAAAGTAATAGCTTATTTATATCAAAAAATCAGCAATAACAACTATTTTTATTAAAAAAAATTTTTAGGCTGTAAAAAGCAAGTGAAGAAAAAAAAAAAAAAAAAAAAAAAAAAAAAAAATTAGGCCCTTTTTTAACTTTCCTTGGGTTACATCTAAGATTTTATAAGACGATGCGTGGCCCGCGTCGTCTTGCAAAATCTTAGGGTTAAATTATTGGAGTTTCAGTAAGGATCCCTAATTTAAAAAAAATATATAAATAGCATATGTCACCCGGGGATAGTGTAGCTTCCCAACGGTGAAAGATTTTTTCAAATCGGTCCAGTAGTTTCGGAGCCTATTCAACAATGCCGCGGATTTAGAGGTCTGGAGGCCTCGGGGCAACAAAGGAGTGGAGTCCCCTGGCCCCAAATTATTTTCCAAATAAAATGGAAAAAAAAATTCAGTCAAGTTTTACAATAGATAACTTATTGTGAAACTAAGTATAGATTCTTTTCCGTGAAAAAATATCAAAGGAAAAGTTGTTTACTAGTCTGTTTTTTTTTTTTTCCCAAGTCTATTGTGGGGGTCCCTCTTTTGTGGAGGCCCAGGGGCCATGGGCGTAGCCAGGTAAGGGCAGGGGGGGCAGCTGCCCCCCTCCTAGCAGGGTGTATTGTATATCAAATGGCCCTTAAAATTTTAGTAAAATGTATGCATATTATTCGTTTTTCCTTGCCTGCCCCCCCCCCCCCCCCCCCCGAACTAAATCCTGGCTACGCCCTTGCCCGGGGCTGTAGCCCCGGTTGCCCTCACCTACATCCGGCCCTGCTACTCAATGCAAACAAACAATCAAATCTTTCCTCTTTATAATATTAGTATAGATAACATATACCTAGGTCACCCTGTGCCAGCATTGCATTTCACTAATTTTTAGTCAATCTTTCATCCTTCATTCTCTCATTTTAGTCACGTCATCTTTCACTCCGCATCGTTCCGAATTCATTTCATTATTACGAATTTCATGGCGTATGATGTCTTATCCATCAGAGATAACGAAGTGATAAATGATGCAGAAACAATAAAATGATCTACAAAACATCTATCTCTATATAAAGCTCAGTCTAATCACGTGATACTTTTCGGATCAACTTATATGACGGGTTACAAGTGCTATATGTATAACACAGTATAACGACATGTTCATTGCAGAAGCAGGAGCGCCGACGACGCGGACGTGTCTCTCGTGTTACAGCTGACAGTGACACTCAGGTCCTTGACTAATATTGTGATAGTATATTAAATATGTTCAGACTTTGTACAAATGAAACAAATTTATTCAATTGAAATATAAATATTATTTTTTTATATGAAATATTTAAAAAAAACATAGCCCGATAAAATTATAAAGAAAATTGGAATAGCACTAGGGAGTTGTAGTCCCACAAGTTATATATACTTAGAGCTAGCCCCACACCTACGTAGCCACCGTCAGCTACAGGAACAAGTACCGGTACAGCAACGTGGCTGCCACGCCCAGCACCAGAGGAGTCAGCCACGACGACCACGCGCTGCAACAACAACACTCCACTCTATATTCCTTTCCTTTGTGATACCTTAAAAGGCTAATTATCTACGTTCATTATATGATGGCTTAAAGTATAAATTTGCTATGATTACAAAACCAATTATACTAATTAGATATACATGTAAATAATCAATATTTAAATAAAAAACTTTCTATTTATTTTTGTTACCTGTCACAGACACCATCATATATTAGTAGATGATTGATGCACAATGCACATGGCTCTGCTAACGGGGTGATCCATTGGCAGGATAATAGTATATCTTAATTATCCTGCCAATGGATCACCCACAGACCCATTTAAAGGATTAAGGATAAAGTAACAATAATGAGGCACATTTGCAACACACACTTTATTATATATTGTAAGTACATAACATGAATATGTCAACTGTGTTAGACTATGCAACTAGCAACAAGCACCAATACATTGTATTACTTGGTAATGAGTAATGACCGTCGTTGTGTACACTGTTGACTGTAGGTACGACCTACGACCGGACCGTCATTACCATCGCTCACGTGACAAACATTGTGTGAGTAGGTTATGTTTGATTCAATATTTTTCACAAGCGCGCTCTATAGGCACAGATTATATAGAGATCTTACGGTCCTTTAATCTACTTAAAAGTATAGGTAAATTAAATTAAACTTTAATGCATTTAGTTATAAAATAAATGATAAAAAAACGTTTATTATTATATATTAATTAAATTATTATTTTGCGTTAAAAATGTAAATTTCTATTAGACATGATAACTACCATTTTATGTAGCATTAAATTAAAAAGCACTAGTGCAGTAATATGCTGCTTTTTGTGTCCGAAAGTGAGTTTATGATAAAACTACGATTACAAACAAATAACAGATCCATGTGCGCTATATAAGTAAGTATATTATGGAATGTGATGAAGAGTGAGTGAAGTGTGAGATGGATGTAGTTCTAGACGATTACACACTTGGTCTGCTCCTGCGGCTGGTCGTTGGCCCACTGTGCTGCGAACCCGCTCTTACTCTGTACACGATCCTCCTTCACCACCTCACCAATCTTGAACTTCTTCATGAGCGCCCTGTAATGTTATATAGGGTGTAACTATGAGAGAGAGAGAGAGAGAGAGAAATACCTTCCAGGGTACCCAGTGGAAAACCAAGTCTCCCTCGTTTAGCCGATGACATTTGTGAGGCTATACCCAACGAGTGGCTAGCTCTGTTGAGGTATATTTAGATGGAAAAGCCTCCAAGTGTGGTTTGTCGAATTATGTACATAAGTTTTTAATTAATTAAATTAAAAACGCATTGGTACATGGCCGGGATGCGGGTTCGAACCTAGTTAATAACAGACGTCTTAACCACTCAGCCACCGACGCTGCTGGGTCCGATAACACTGTTTGTAAATGACAGAAATGTGGAGATGAAACCATCGATGTGACATGAAACCCTCGTTTATGCAATTCTTGAACTTTTTATGAGATTATCAATTTCTATCAAATATATTATTTGTAAAATTGACGGCATGCAAAGAGACGGATTTTATATAGTGACGTTACTAAATATTACAACTGTTCCTATACCACATAATAACACTGACCTAGCGTCGGAACTGTGACTGACGTCCTCAAATGGTTCTGTGGCATCTTGTCCAGCTTTCTCCAGGAGCACCTCCTCTCCACCAGGATGCTGGAAAATATGACGTATGGATATCAACTAAGTAGGTATATATGCTCATGATCCTCGCACTTGGTCAGTTTATTATCTTTATTGTATAGAATAAAAATTGGGAACCTGACAATCATTATTTATACTTAGTATAAAAACTTAAATAGGTACTATTCGAGATACTTTTTGTTAATGGAAATGAAAAACGGCAGTAAATAATTAAATAAATGTTGTTATACGCACTTTCACTCGTTACATGTGTTGGTTTTATATAACTCGGCATCATGAGATTGAGACAATAAGGGGTCACTGACCAAAATATTATGATCTACTGGGAATCGTGAATATTTAAAGATCGGTATTATACGACAATACAGACTCTCCATGGACTCCCAAACAAATGTCGCTAAATACCAAAAATAATGTAGGTACCTATTTATTGTTACGATCCACACAAACATAATTAGCCCACTCCGCAGCACTTATCAATAGCACAAAGTATACCTAACAGGTAGGTAGTCAAATATTTGTTTGAATAAAAAAAGTAGGAATTTGCATGTTTTTCCCCAAATTTCCAAATTGATCACGAAAAAATAAATAAATGGTGAAGTGAGCCCGCGGACAGGAATGCGCATGCGCGGGCTGAGTTAACTATTCAAAAGTAAGAGTCATAATTTATGTAAAACAAAGTCCCCCGCCCCCCGCCCGCACCGCGTCTCTCTATCTGTGACTTTTTATAGGTTGATTCACCAGAGACCCATCATGTTTAGGAGCTCAGTATTAACAGTATAAGTGAATCAAGTCTTGATGGCTTATGCCACTTATGCTGTCTAATCCGTCAGAGATGTAACAAAATAACGTAGGAATTGTATAGAATAAAATAATGTACAAAAAAGTATCTATCTCTACTAAACAAGTAGTTATACGGGGTGTCCATTACCCGCCCGAATGTAGGACGCATAATATTATATAGCCATTGACACGAACGTCGAACAGTTCCCGCGTACAACGTAATCGCATAATATTATAATATGTATGTATGTAGGGCAGGGCAGCTGATGGCAGCTAGAACAATTTTAATATAGGATGCCGGCTGCCGTCACGCGGAGATGGCACATACCGACCGGGACCTCCCCCTCTATTGTGAGGATGACCTCAATTCCTCAGCAGGAGCGGAATACCAATTATTTATTAAACTTCTTGTCTCTACGTTACTACGTTGTATTACATTATCAGTATCTATATTAAATGATAAGGTTATTAATTAGATATAATATTTCACTTTACAATTTGAATAGTATTAAGGCGCGTACTCACTGGAGACTAGTGAGCAATAACAAGAAGCAACTAAGTATATAGTATACGCGACATGCACACACAAGGGAGAGGGGGGCATGACGTCATGCCTTTCTCAGTCACGTGGTCTTATACCCCTAAGGCGCGCTATAAATAGATGTTATCACATCAAAAACTCGAACACTGCCATGTTGCCAGGATTTAGTTCGTGGCCTGCTGATGAGGAGTGCATCAGTAAGAAATCTCTGTATTTGTGGTGTTTTTATATTTTTGTATATGAACACTGCGGTGTAGTGCAGATTAACAATGCTGTTACGGTTGCAGATTGCAGACAGTGTGGAAGTATACAGAACCGCGTCACTGTCTGTACGGTTTAATACGGCACTTACAACTCGCATATCAATCATATATACCCGGCTTTAGAGATTAAACACCTGCCAGATTAATGCAAAAAATGTGCCTGATAAGTGACCATTGATTTTTACTTTAGACCTAGATGTCCTCCGCTCTAAAAATGTATTGCAGCCTACACAGTACACACGAAACTATAAGAGATAGATCAATATGTACCTACTATAAGGAAGCATGTGAACCATGAAGACAAGGAAACTGCTTTCATGTTAAAAAAAAACAATTTAGGTTTTTGAAGCAGAGTTTAAATAATTTGATATTCATATTATCTATTCTATTTTTTTGATGATTCCGCCAATATCAAGTATTATAGACGTTATAGTATCAATTGAATCGGTAGCTAAGATGTTCCCTCCGACTGGGATAAGAACAACTATCACAGCTAGGACGGGATTCCCCATCATGTCATGACGGAACGCGTGCGTCGGTCGCCATGATATGACGTAGAATCCTAAATCAAAATCGAAAAGGCGAATAAAATTTAACGAAAATAGACCATATTACTTCAATAATAATGATCACAAACAAATCATTTATTAAAACCTAATTATAACCACAGTAGATTCTTCTGGGTTTCCGTCACACTCTGTCTCAGCACTCTCAGCACTCACAGCACTGACAGCATCGTAGTCTCTTACACTTTTCAACAGAATTTAAGGGTCATATATCCATAATTTGTATGGGGGATAAACTATTTCCAATTTCTCTGTGACACAAGTGGATTATTTACAGAGAAATTGGGAATACTTTATCCCCCATACAAATTTTAGATATACGACCCTTAACACGAAAAAATCATATTTTAATTTGCATCTCCTTTATATAATGTCATATTTTAAGCAATAAAGTTTGTCCAATTTTACACAAATTGGTTTCAATCTTTTGATCATGGTATTCCCGTCCGCGCCGTGATCGTTGTGATTAGTCAGTTTAAGATAAGATCGACCAAAATTCACGTAACAGAAACGGACTTCAGTTAGTCATGTTGTAGTTAATGTTTTCTTAAAATATACGAAATTATCTATGAAATAAATGACATAAAATTGTACATTTATAAATATATGAGAGTCGCAAGATCGGTTACTTAAGAGTGTAGTGTACCGCGTCCATGTCCATACAAACGGAGAAAACGTTTTACTACCCCTAAATATTAATTAATTTTAACGATTTTGTAATATGTTACTGTTATAATGAAAAACTACGTACGTATTTTTTCCTTTTTTCAAAATTCGTAATAGGTCAAAAGTTATAAGCCCCTCAAATCTCGGTTTTTTTGGTTCATAACTTGCTGGTAATAAACCGTCTGTATTTTTGAGAAACAAAGCAAAATTTCAAAAAAAGCAAAACGTACGTACGTAGATTATAATCTGCTAAAACGTTTGACACCAAAATTATAAGGTTTCGTTATAGTTTAGTAGGTGTAAATCGTTTTCGCCCAAAACGCAATTTTCAACGAAAAACATACCTACGAACACCCACGAGCTGCAGTGCTCTCTGTCGCACTGATGCCCGGGGGAAGAGTGCGATTGAGACAGAATATGATTTTCTAAATACCTATTTCGCTGCGTACGCTGAGCTACACGATCCTCTTAATACGCGATAAATTGAGGACTTGCTGACACTACATAGTATAAAACAAAGTCGCTTTCTCTGTCCCTATATCCCTATGTATGCTTAAATCTTTAAAACTACACAACGGATTTTGATGCGGTTTTTTTAATAGATAGAGTGATTTAAGAGGAAGGTTTATATGTATATAACATGCATAATATAGTAGAGATACACTGATCATTTTAGAGGTTTCTAATGTGATGTCGTAAATAAACACATTTTTTGCGCTAACATTGCAAACGCTGGCTGAACCCTACGAGATAGATCAAAATAATGTACTACAGTATTGTACACCTTAAAAAAGTCTACAAAAAAGTCAGCAATGGTATATGTCTATCTCTTAGGGATAACCCCACAATAACCATTTTTTATCCTCATTTAATATAGCTAAAGTTAGTGGTAGTGGTAGGGGTAGGGGTAAATAGATTTTCTAAAAATTGTATAGTGTAATAAGCGCTTAAAACATATTTTGAAAATTTTACGTCCTTGTTTTCATGTTTAATATACAATATTTAATTTAAATTTAATTTCGAACCCAAGACATACAGTTTATCGCGTTATTTACATGAGCCTGCAGCATGTAATTAGTATGGGATAAATAGACGTTATAAGGGGAGTTCCTAGGGTTCATTTTGGGTGATAAATTAAAAAGTTACAAAATTTTTTTTTTAAAGTGCTCATCATAAAGAATAAGTATGTACTACCTAATTTCTTTTAATAATTTTAAAATGCTCACTTTAAATTATATTAAAGAATATATACTTACTGTATATACAGACTTTTAAGTAGTACGTACCAAATTTTATCAAAACTGTACACTACAGTGTGGTGACAGACTGAACATCTTGTTTTCTACAGAACCCTATAAACACACATCTTCTTCATATCTTGAGATGTTGCCAGAGACACCAGTAACAGTGTCCAATTTTACTCATTTGTCCACATTCATATTTAAACAACAGGTGGTATAGTCTGTTACTGTACTTAATGGACCTACATGTGTCACTTCTAGGAATCTGTTTTTAAAACAAGTGCAGAAGTAATAGCCCGGTAAATTTAGACATAAAAATAGTGGTCAAATAACAAAAATTCCCGGAGAGCCAAATATTGGTGGAGAGCTGGGGTTTACCATTACAAATAAAGTTTTAAAAATCCCCATCGATCCTATGTGTGCTACAAAAGTTATTCGGGGTCAAAGGTCATCAAAGGTCAAAATATGAGGGTTTTTTGGATTTTTCTCAAAAACGGTAAGTTTTATCAAAAAAAAAATCTCAAACCAGTTGTAGATCTTAAAATTGGACTACAAAAATGGTCTTTATGATTTTTTCCTAAGAGTTACCATTCCTGAGATATCGCGATTCTAAGAGTCACATTATACATGATATGCACATATAAGCCACGTATATACTGTTAAGAATAAAATAAAATCGATATGATGAAATATTAATTTATTTAATAATTAGTCACACGTCCGATAGTTTTAGAGGTCAGAGGGCACTGCTTTCTCGCGGGCGGCGCGGACACACACTTCACCTCTCGCCCTTCCCCTCATCTCGTATTGTTGCTAACACGGCCATACTGACGACTGCTTCGCCCTCGAAGCTCTACCTAAAATAAAATACAGGAGAGGGGGTTACAAGCCTCTCACCGTCTGTCTTCTGCCTGACTTTAGTCAGAGATCGGTTCTGCCTGACATTAGTCAGAGATTTGTTCAGCCGGCCAACTTCTCATATTTTCAAACGTGACCGTCACTCTATGAGTGCTGCCATTGGGTCTTATTCCCAATACTTCAAACCGATCATTCTTTAAAACTTTTGTCACTTTATACGGGATAGTCCGGAATCTACCTTTTAACTTTTTGTATCCTGGATTTCCTTTACTAATGCGAATCAGTACCATATCCCCAGCTTTGTAAGGGGATTTCACGTATCGTTTAGCATTAAATCGTCTCATTTTGATCTTCATCCAAAAGCTCTCGGGCTTTTGCTCTTGTGACCCTCAGGTCCTGCCTCTCACCTGCCTGCGTGAGAGTATTAACCAAAAGCGCCTCACACAGCGCCGTCGGCTTATAGCCAAACAGCAACTCATTTGGAGTTCTGCCGGTGACTTTATTCACCGAATTATTTAACGCCTGCTGTGTGACTGCCAGGGCTTCACACCAGTTTTCTTCTGGTTCATCCCTGATTATAGCGTTTAGAGTATTTAATATCGATCTGTTCAAACGCTCTACCTGTCCATTAGCTCTGGGCAGATTAAGTGAATTTATCACTATTTATATCACTATTCCGAGGCACAACCCACTTGGATCCTTCCGGTGTCTTCCTGTAGAGGTGCCCCTCTTTTATCGTGTAATCGTTAAAATATTGGTCACGATCTCCCTCATCGTTTCCTTCTTTCAGAATACTCATAATTCTGGCCAATTCTTCATCAGCTACCTGGCATTCCAATAAGTTTTCTGCCGTTGTGAACTCATAGGCCAGATAAACAGGGTTACGGCTCAAATAATCAACGTGAGCAACTCGTGTACCTGAACGATATTCAATGTCAAAATTGTAATCTTGCAGGTATATCCAACATCGAGCCACTCTTGGATTAATCTCCTTTTTTTGTCATAGTAGCTCTGACAGCGCTACAATCAGTGACCAATTTGAATTTGATTCCAATCAAATACACTCGGAAATGTTTGAGAGCTTGTACAACTGCTAGAGTTTCTAAATCATACGAATGGTACCTCGCCTCATCTGGTGACGTCCGCCGACTGTAGTATGCAACCGGATGCATTTTGCCATCCTCGTCTCTTTGTAACAGTATTGCTCCTAACCCAATACTGGATGCATCAGTGTGAACTTCAGTCTGCGCTTCGGGATTATAAATCTTTAGTACCGGTCTTTGGGTAAGAATATTTTTTACAGCTTGAAATGCTCGCTGACAATCTGAACTCCAGACAAATTCAACGTTTTTCTTCAAGAGGTTGTATAGTGGACAGATGTTGGATGCAGAGTTACGAACAAATCTGCGAAAATAACTCGCTAGGCCCAAAAACTGTCTAAGTTGTTTTGTCGTTTTCGGAGGTAAAGCCTTCGTCACACAATCGATTTTATGATGACTGGGTCTAACAGTTCCAGCCATTATTTCTCTTCCTAAGTATTCAATGCTAGTCTGAAAGAATTTACATTTTTCTAAATTCAACGTAAGACCGGCTTCTCTTAACTTTTGCAATACCTGCTTCAATCTTTCAAGACCTTGTTCTTCGCTCTCTGATGATATGAGAATGTCATCAATGTAAACCAGGACTCCTTCTAGACCTGACAATGTGCTGTTGAGTGTCCTCTGGAACACAGATGGTGCGTTTGCAAGTCCAAATGGTGTCCTTAAAAATTCATACTGACCGTCAGGAGTGACAAAAGATGTTTTTGCCACTGAGCCATCTTCTTCATTAACTGGAATTTGATAAAATCCTGATTTGAGGTCTAAAACTGTATAATATACTCCTTTACTTAATGTATCAATTTGGTCTTCAATACGTGGCAAAGGGAATCGATCTTTTATTGTGGCTTTGTTTAATTCGCGGTAGTCAACACATAGACGATTAGCTCCATCTTTCTTTTTGACGAGCAACATTGGGCTTGCATATGGAGAATTGCTTGGCCGTATTATTTTTGCTTCTATTAACTCCGTGATCATTTTCTTTACAATTTCTCTTTCTATTTGGGCTAATCTACGGGGTCTTGCAAATATTGGTTCTTCTTTCAAGAGCTTTATTGAAAGTTGATATCAACCCCAACTCCGTCATTACTTAGTCTGCATGATGTCTGCCCGACGGCCGCCACAATACTTCCTTTTATTCCGCTCATCAAAGCTGTTGTTGGATTTGAGTGTAAACCAAGTTTTTGTGCAACATTCTGTCGTATTAGAGTCGCAGAACTTCCAGTATCAATAATGGCCTGAATAGGGCTATTGTTTATATAACATGTAGTAGACATACGTACTAATTTGTCTGAACATAAGTTGACAGGTTTTAATTTCTTGAAACAATTATCAATCGTGTGCCCATAGCGATGACAATGTTTACATTGAGTGGACCCTTTGTTTGTGTAATTTTGGTTAGAAGTTCCGGCCCTGTTGTTTTTACCTGTGATGACCTCACCCGGTGTACTTATGTTCGATTTACACTGGAATCGTCTATGGCCCAGCTTTCCGCACTTGAAACAGGCACCCTTTGTTTCTTCGCGACGACGACGTGACGAACGAGATTTATTATTATTGTTAAAACTCTTCGTTAATGTAACAGCGTTATCAAAGTGGGTAAGATTACGCGTTTCACTCATTGATTTCCGTTACATCTGTGTTACCATGTCGTGTATTGTTTTGCAACCTTCTAGTACTATACTGATATTTTTGTCTAATATACCACCAAGCATTATATCCATTTGCTGACGTTCAGTCAATTTTATACCGAGACGTTTAATCTTGGCAGACATTCGACCTGCATATAGCACTAGGGAATTCGCATGGTTACTTTTGAAATTTACAATGTCTTCCATTGTACTAAAAATATTTGTTTCCCTTGGGTATGAAATAATTAAATCTCTCTGAAATTTCTTCCAGGATCGTTTTTTTGGTGACCATAAATTGTACCATGCCCTACCTTCGCCTTCCAGGGCCTGGCTTGCGCGATATAATTTCCTGCGCTCACTCCAATTGCAGGCAGTCGCAATGTCCTCAATTTGTCCAATCCACTCCTTTACGTAGGATCCCTCCTTGCTGGGATCGAAACCCGGAACAGAGCCTAGTTCAGGCGTTGTGGATCTCCTGCGCCGCACTTTTCTTGGAGGAGTATAACCCGACGAGTCTGACTCCGACTCCGACCTGTCACGACTACGGGATGATCGTGACATTGTCAATAGTGTTCATATATTATAAATAGTTCACTTTAAGTGTCTTCACTTTCACTTTAAATCTATTCACTCTCACTATAAGTCTTCGGAAACAGTTTATGGATAGTATCCCACCGCTGTGTTAAGAATAAAATAAAATCGATATGATGAAATATTAATTTATTTAATAATTAGTCACACGTCCGATAGTTTTAGAGGTCAGAGGGCACTGCTTTCTCGCGGGCGGCGCGGACACACACTTCACCTCTCGCCCTTCCCCTCATCTCGTATTGTTGCTAACAATACATAATCAGGCACTTAAGACAAGTATAAATACCTATTTGTGTCTCTTTTATATATATTATACTATTCTGAAAACATTTATTCAAAAGATCTTCTTCTTCTAAGTCGTTCCTCATGGCTGAGGGTCGTGACACTTCAGGACAACACGCCTCACCAGCGCCCTCCAAGCCCCCTGTCCTGTGCGCGACCAATGGAAGCCTGTATAGTGCTCCCGGTGGCCTCCTTCACCGTGTCCGTCCACCGAGACGGCGACCTATGGCGGCTCCTCCTGCCCTCCATGTGACCGACGACTATCATCTTCTCTAGACTGTCTGGTTCGCGTCTAGCCACATGACCGAAGTAGTTAAGCAGCCGTTCCATGCACATTGAGGAGAGAGGAAAAAATCATGAAGGCCATTTTTGTAGAGTATTTTAAGATCTACAACTTTGGTTTGAGGTTTTTTTGATAAAACTTACCGTTTTTGAGTAAAATCCGAAAAACCTCAAATTTTGACCTTTGACCCCGAATAACTTTTGTAGCACACATAGGATAGATGGGGATTTTTAAAACTTTATTTGTAATGGTAAACCCCAGCTCTCCACCAATATTTGGCTCTGTGGGAATTTTTGTTATTTGAAATGTCTATATTGACCGGGCTATAAGGGTAAATGTTTAGATTACAACATCCTGAGATTTTCGGTGTTATTTCGACTTTATTAAATTGCTGCACTGCTTTATTGCATACATTAACTATGTTCAAGTCTCGGTAAGGTATAAGTTTTCGGTCACAGGTTTTTCAAAATTAAAGTTGGAGTGGAGAAAACGGGGCACTAAGAAAAATAAACTTAGTATTTTTTTTTTATCGTTTTATACGGATCAGTGTCTTGGACGAAGCTCGAAAATGCAAAAAAATATTTTTCATGATTTTGAAAATCATAATATTTTTTTTACTCCATATAACACCCATTTTTTGACCCCATAGGATGAAAGGCGTCACAAGGAGCAACTTTCGTCCAGGACACCAATGCCGGAAACCCCTCCCGTGACCGCCAGTTCGGTGAAAAGTCTTCAGACACAATCTATTTTTTTTCTCCACAAAATAGGTTAGCGAGGAGCGCAGCGACGAGTGTGGTTCGGATGGGGTAAAAACAAGGCGCGAGGCGACCGAGCGTAGCGAGCGGTGCCGCGGTAGCGGCCGCTGGAGCACATATTTTAATTTTAAACACGAAAATCTCAATTTCCGATTTTGAGGTAAGTTTTTCAATGTCAATTTTCTTAAAAACTTGTGAACACCGGCGAAAAGTAGTATAAAACAGTGCAGCAATTTAATAAAGTCGTCAAAACACGAAAAACTATGGATGTCATAATGTAAACCTTTACCAAAGTGCCCTCCGCAGCATGAGAAGTCATTTAAAGCGCATATTTTTTAAGAAAATTGATGCTTAGCATTTATACCACGAGTATGGGTTCAACCTTTGTATAACATACCTACATTATTAAATTTAAATATTTTTTGGTAGCTCCCTAATAAATAGGTCTAAAAAAATCTGCAACCTATTGTTCAGTGTAACTACACTCATGGACAAATTTAGAGGAACGCAAAAAAAAGGTTTGATTTCTCCAGTTGTAATGGACAACATTTCATTTTTTTAATCACCCATTTTTATTACTTTAATTAAAAATATATTAAGAAATAAGTTACACGTATTTTTCTATTTTATTTTTGGTTGAGTTTTTATATTTTTAATTTAATTATGAATTTATATAAATTCTGAGGACTTATAAACTAAAAACCATAGCTAGGACTAAAATTAAGAAATATAAACTGTCACCCAAAGAAAGTGACAGATAGTGTCAGTCAAGCCACAGAGTATACGTTATAGAAATGCAAAGAGTATAATATACCGTGTTCCGTGTTTTTTTTTAATTAAGCTATACTTTATTAAAAAAAAAATTTATTCATAATGTATATAATAATACTAGCTTTTGTCCGCGGTTTCACTCGTAAATATATTTCCTGTGATAGCCCATTCGAAACTAGCAAAACTTCCAAAAAAATATTATATAAAACAAGTATTTTTATAATTATATTTAAAGAATAATTATTAATTTAGCTTTAAATGGAATAAAAATGGGTAAAATTAATAGAGGGCAACACCTGAGTTCAATAACTAACAACTCTGCCAACAGACATTAGTATTTTTAAATTAGAGGGTTAGCACAGATTAGGGCACCTATTAATCCTTAATATTCAATATTTCAGTATTTTTAAAATAACTCGAAAATTAAAGGATATAAAAAATAAAAAAAATAAAAAATAAGCTTTCTAGCATGTAATCTCCAAACGGTCTTACGAAAAATTAAAAGTTGTCCATTATCGCGCGTACTAGCCACAAACATTGGTAAATGAATTTAAAAAAATAAAGTCGTGGAATGTTTTTTTTTTTCGAATTTCATTTGTTTTTATGTAATTATTGCGCCTAACTGCGTTCATTCATACTGCGAAACAAATTTCTAAACTTTTGAATGTGAACTAAAATCTAGGTTTTGCCTTGTCTGTCTTGTATCGTGTTAAGTGTGAATTGTTGTTGCAAATACACTGAAAATGCCAGAACTAAACGCCACTGAAGTTGTTAAGGCTGTAACTTTAATAGAAATGGGGTACACCTACAAACATGTGGCACAAACATTACGAGTATCAAAATCTGTGATACATAGAGTTGTTAAGAGGTATCGACAGACCGGACGGTATACGAGACTCGCAGGACAGGGACGGAAACGGAAGACTGTGGCCAGAGATGACCAGTTCATTGTAACGTGTACTTAGAAACCGGACCTTAACTTCTTCTGAGGTAAGAACGAGGCTCCAAGAAGTTCGAGGGGTTGCAGTAAGCACTAAAACTGTGAGAAGAAGACTAAAAGCTGCCGGAATAAATTCACACTTACCTGCCCGAGGTCCCCTTCTTGCCACATGCCATCGAGTAGCTCGAGTTAATTTTACTCGCAATCATGAAAATTGGAATGACGAAGCATGGACTCAAGTTTTATTCACAGATGAGTCTAGATTCTGTCTGAAGCCAGATGATGGAAGGATTAAAGTGTGGAGACACCCAGGAGAGAGATACGCTCAGTGCAACATCATTGGAAAAGAGGCATATGGTGGTGGGTCAGTTATGGTATGGGGAGGTATTTGTATGGGGGCACGTACGGAAGTCTATGTTGTTGAGAATGGGTCACTAACAGCGGCACGGTATATAACTGAGATTTTGGAAGAAATTGTATTACCATTTGCTCCTTTCATAGGAGATGGATTTGTTTTTATGCATGATAATGCACGTCCTCATACTGCGGCCATAGTTATCGAATACCTTCGAGACGTTGAAATCAATGCTATGGGGTGGCCAGCGCGCTCGCCAGACTTAAATCCTATAGAGCATGTATGGGATAAGCTGGGGAGGCAAATTAAGAAAAGAAATCCTGCCCCAGCAAATTTGAGAGATCTTAAAAATGCATTACAAGAATGGACCGCAATTCCTCAAGATTTTATTGATAATTTGATTAAGGGTATGCCAAGGAGACTGGAAGCAGTTCGAAGAGCTATAGGGGGCAACACTAAGTACTGAGTATAGTCAAAGTTATAGCCTTTCATATAAAACTACAAAAATGTACAGAAGTACAAAAAGTTTTATTTCTTGTAAAATTCTTATCTTTCTTAATTTGGTTAATTTTTGTCATTTAATAAATTCTTTTGTCAAAGTTTTATTTTTAAATTAACGAATTATAAGCAAAATCCTAATTAATAAACTTATTTGTCACAAATATCTATGATTTTTTGTTTTATACTTGCGTTCCTCTAAATTTGTCCATGAGTGTATTATTGTTTTATCATTTAACTATAATTTGAGTCAATTGAACACATTTCCCCCAATAGACATACCTACCTAAATATTGCTACATTGCTAGAACACTATCTACAATCTACAGTAATGTAGGTATCTTCAAGGTCATTATAATCAGAACAAAAGTAGCGACACCAGACACCACTCACCTCATCCAAGAACTTGGTGACGTCGTACACACAGTTGTGTATGATGAGCACGGCGTCCTGCCGCGAGTTGCGACTCCGCAGCTCCCCGCGCGTGAACAGACGAGGCACCTCTTCCATCTTCCACAGTTCACCACCAACAATAGATTACAATACTAAACTTGATGTAACCTATGAGTCGCTGGCGCCTTGACGGGGGGCGGACGAGCTCACTCAGAAGGCTGGGGAATAGCCTAGGAGCAGTGTGACGCCTGCAGCATGCCTCTCAAATAATTCACTATTCATTCACTACAGACAGATGATAACGTGTCGTTCATTTTTTTTTTGGTACAAATATATTCCATCTCCATGCATGAAACTTGTGAAGTTGTGAACAAGGAATGAATGAATGAACTAGTCAGTCACTTGAATGAATGTGAACGAACTGTGTGAGTAGAGCTGCATGTTCATGAAATATCGATATATTTAAACGCTCACCAAAATCGTTTTTGGACCCTAATACTAAGTGCCAAGTAAATTGACCCTAAATAAATTAAATTAATACTAAAATAAGCCCCTAGAACAAGACCAGCGGGGTGAGCATATATTTGACGTGACATATTTGCACAGTCCGAGATTGTCCAACACGAGAATGCCGAGCAAATTTGCTTGGTCGGGCAAAGACAAGTACACAGAATTTACCCGTACATTGTTGGGTTGGAACGTCTCGGCCCGTGCATTCCGTGGCTGGCTCTTGTAGGGACATAAACGTTTTTGGCCTTTCGGCCGAAACGAAAGATGTCGCGTCAAATATATTAAATATGCATGAACCTGAATAATTGTGCGTTTTAGACGTTTATTAATTTTGCTTCCCAAAATGAATAATTAATTATAAATGTTCACCAAATATTGTTTTACTATTTTTATAGAGAAGACAACATGTGAGTCAAGTGACCTTGCCACCGCCTTAATATTAAGCATAGGTGGCTGGTCCTTAAATGCGCGCGACTGGCATATCATAATACAGTCCGCCAGTCGCGCCCACTATGCTGGCCCGTAGAGATGCTTTTTCACGCTTCGCTTGAAGGACCCCAGGTTGTAGAAAGGAGGAAAGACTGACGCCGGAAGTTCGTTCCACTTTTTGACAGTGCGACACAGGAACGAGTTGCTGAATTTTTTCGTTCGTATGCAGAACGTGTTACTGTGTGGAACTATACTTTATTCATGTACATATACTTATGGAAGCGAGACTTGGGTATGGAATAAGAAGCATGAAAGTAAAAAAATGCAGTGGAAATGCGGTCTTTACGTAGAATGTGTGATATAAAGCGTATTTACCAAATCCGGAACGATGTCATTAGACTCTTGTCGCATACTTATGCGGAGTGAAAGATGATGTTGTGACTAAAATGAAGAAAAGTAGTTTACGCTGGTTTGGACACGTTGAAAGAATGAAAAGGTTTATATGGCTGAAGTAAAAGGAAATGCTGGTAGAGGACGACCTAGATGTACTTTTATTGAACATATAAAAATATATTGATCAATGGAAATTGTCGTATTTAAAACTATTAAACTGTCTCGTGAGTCAGATGCCAATTTGATGTCTTATACGTTTTCTATTTGTCATAAACTGTATCTTTATTTTAAACTAATTAAAGCCAATTTTACTCTTGGTTTTAGCCGTTTTAATGTATCAATTTAATTAGTTTAATAATGTCTGAAAATAAGGATAATAAGTCAACAATTTTCGCCACTTCTATGGCAAGATATCTCCGACCTGAACGTTTTGAAGTTGATCCGTCAATTCTTAACTCGGATATCCAATGGATTCATTGGAAACATACATTTCAAAATTTCTTAACTGAAGATTCTGTGAACTTTACAAATAAGGTAAAGTTGAAACTACTTATTAACTATCTATCCCCTAATGTGTACGTGAATATCCAAGACTGTACCAGTTATGATTCAGCTATATCAATATTGGATTCTATATTCATTAAAAAGAAAAATGAGATTCATGCTCGTCATCTATTAGCGACAAGAAAACAACGCAATGAGGAGTCAATACATACTTATTTACGTGAATTGAAACTACTTGCACAAAACTGTAATTTTAAAAATGTCAATGCTGAAGAAAATAGAGCAGAATATATAAGGGATGCATTTATTTCCGGGATTGTTAAACAAGAAATTAGACAAAGACTGTTAGAAAATATGGAGTTAACATTAGATCAAGCCTTCAATCAAGCGGTTTCATTAGAGATGGCTCATAACAATTCACAATCTTATAATAATCTAACACTTAATGCTACAGAGATGACTTTGAAAACAACAGAAAATAATGATTCAACTTTAGCTATTGCTTCAACATTCAAAAAGCGATGTTTCTTTTGTGGCAGTAATATTTTACATCAAAGAATAAAATGCCCTGCTGTAAATAGTATATGTCAGCTATGTAATAAAAAAGGACATTTTGCTAGAGTTTGTAGAAGTAAAACTGTGGTGAACGCCGCTACTACAGAATCTCAACCACTACAACCCGAAGTATTAAATGCTATTTCAGCAGCTGCACCTTCAAGTTTGAATAAGGCCACGGTACAAGTAACTATAAATAATTTGAAAGCTGATGCTCTGATTGATACTGGCAGTTCAGTAAGTTTTATTAACAGAGATCTGTCAATTCTAATGCAGTTAAAAAGAAGGCCTTGTTACGAGACAATAACACTGGCTTCACTTAATCATGTTTCACCTGTAGAAGGTTCTTGCACTGCTACTATAGCTCTTGGGAAACATATTTACAAAAATGTATCATTACTTATCGTGAACAACCTTTGTGCTGATATTATATTAGGACATGATTTATTAAATAATAATAGTTCACTAGAATTTTCATTCGGAGGAATTAGAGAATCACTGAAAATTTGTAATGTGATGGCGGCTAATGTTCCTCCAGCTACTCTATTTTCCAATCTATCACCTGATGTGAGGCCAATCGCTATTAAAAGTAGACGTCATAGCGATGAAAATTTAAAATTTATAAATGATGAAATAAAGAAATTATTAGATGATGGTACTGTTAAACCTAGTATTTCTCCTTGGAGGGCTCAAGTTTTGGTAACAGGAGGAACAACTCATCGCAAGCGTCTCGTTATTGACTATTCTCAAACAATTAATAGATTCACAGAGCTTGATGCCTATCCACTACCAAATATAGAGTCACTAGTCGCAAAAATAGCAGAATATAATTATTTTAGTCAAATAGATTTTCAAAGTGCATATCATCAGGTGCCAATAATATCTCAGGAAAAACATTTCACAGCATTTGAAGCTTGTGGTAACCTTTACCAATTCAATAGAATTCCTTTTGGTGTGACTAATGGAGTAGCTGCTTTTCAAAGAACTATTCAATATATAATATCAACAGAAAAGCTTTCATCTACTTATGCATACCTAGACGATGTAACTGTCTGCGGTAAAAACAAACAAGAACATGACAAAAATTTAGAACGTTTTATGAATGCTGTTTCTAAATATAAATTAACTCTAAATAAGAGTAAATGTTTATTTGGTGCTACTACAGTAAATCTCTTAGGATATACTATAGATAATAATACTATCAAACCTGATAAAACAAGACTTCAGCCTTTACTGGATCTTCCAATTCCTACAGACATGGCTACTTTAAGAAGAACTTTAGGAATATTTGCACATTATTCACGATCGATCAAAAATTATTCCGAAAAACTACACAGTCTAGTAATACCCATCGTTTTTCCATTGTCAGAAAAGGCTGATCTAGCTTTTAACTGTATGAAGCAAGATATAGCGAAAGCAGCTTTAACTGCAATCGATCATAAGGAAATGTTTACAGTTGAAACTGATGCTTCTGATCACGCTGTAGCAGCCACTTTGTCGCAAAATGGGCGTCCTGTTGCTTTTTTCTCTCGCTCGCTGTCAAATGCGGAAAAACGGCATCCGTCAATAGAAAAAGAAGCATCAGCGATAGTAGAATCCCTCAAAAAGTGGCGTCATTATTTGATTGGTAGACCATTTCTACTAATTACTGACCAACAGTCAGTTTCTTTTATGTTTAATCAAAAGCATACTAGCAAGATTAAAAATGAAAAATCGAGAGATGGCGGCTGGATCTTTCATGCTTTAAATTTGATATTATATATAGACCTGGTAAAGAAAATGCCGCTGCGGATGCTTTATCTCGAGTTTGTGCTACTAATACTTTACAGAATAAACTTGCAATCATTCATGATGGACTTTGTCATCCCGGGATAACAAGAATGTTTCACTGGGTGCGTTCTAAGAATTTACCATATACAATTAACCAAGTAAAAGAAATGACTGCATCTTGCCCTGTATGTGCAGAAGTAAAGCCTCGTTTTGCCCGTTGTAGAGGTGAATTAATTAAGGCTACGAGGCCATTTGAAAGATTAAATATCGATTTTAAGGGACCATTACCCTCTAATTCCCATAATAAGTATATTCTAACAATAATAGATGAATATTCAAGATTCCCTTTTGCTTATGCATGCAAAGACATGACAGCCACTACAGTTATAAACTGTCTTAAAGATTTATTTTTCACTTTTGGAACTCCTGCATATATACATTCCGATCGTGGAACATCTTTTATGTCTCAGGAATTAAAGGATTTTTTACTTCGTAATGAAGTTGCTACTAGCAGGACTACACCTTATAATCCTGAAGGAAACGGACAGGTGGAGAGACTGAATGGAACTTTATGGAAGACTGTTCAATTATCTTTACGTTCCAAAGGGCTTAAAATAGAAAACTGGGAAAAGGTTCTTCCAGATGCCTTACATTCTATTCGCTCTTTATTAAACACAGCTATTAATACAACTCCACATGAAAGAATATTTTCTCATAATAGACGGACTGTTCATGGTCAATCTTTACCTTCGTGGCTAATGACTCCTGGACCTGTACTTATGAAAAATAATTTACGAAAAAGTAAATATGACTCATTGGTTGATGAAGTTGAACTTCTAGAAGCTAATCATTTTTATTCATATGTTAGATTCCCTGATGGAAGAGAGACCACAATATCTAACAGGCAGTTGGCTCCTATTGGTGAAAATGATAATGATGATTTTCAAGACGCGCCTGACGGAGTAATTCAAGACTCTGAAAATAATGAAGATATTGAACAAGTGATACACCATGAGACTCCTATAGTTCAAAGGCCACTCAGAGCAAGACGATTACCTGTTCATCTAAATGATTACCAATTAGATTGATTTTAAACATTGGGGTGAATGTCGTATTTAAAACTATTAAACTGTCTCGTGAGTCAGATGCCAATTTGATGTCTTATACGTTTTCTATTTGTCATAAACTGTATCTTTATTTTAAACTAATTAAAGCCAATTTTACTCTTGGTTTTAGCCGTTTTAATGTATCAGAAATATTAAAAGTACACACAATCGACGAGCATGTATGAAAGGTAAGATGAATATAAAAGAAGCGAAATATGTCAGGATCGTAACAAATGGCATTCGATTGTCTCTGCCTACCCCTCTTGGGATGAAAGGAGTGATGATAGATATATAGAATGGATATATAGTGCGGAATCACATGTCGTGATGTGGGAAAATTGTTTTTGTTAGAACGGCGCAGTGGAACTTTGTAAATAATAAGAAATATAGAGACTGAGAAACACTTTATCTTAATCTTAATCTATATACATAAAACAAAGTCGGGTTTGTTCGAACACTTATAACTCGAGAACGGCTGGACCGATTTCCATGGTTTTTGATTTGTTGTATTTATCTCCGTCCCGAATAGCAGAATAACTATTAAAATATTGGAAAAATGCACGAAAAAAAAAATTATAGAGAAAAACATTTTCTCATACATTTTCTATGGAACGACTTTTTGATTTCAGACCGGATTGATGACTGAAACAAAAATTCAACTGTCAAATCGATTTGTTTTTAATGATTTAAGTTTTGATTTAATCGAGCAGCGGTAGTGGTAGTGGTAGGGGTAGCGGTAGGAGTTGGAGTAGGAGTAGAGGTAGTGGTAGGGGTTGGAGTAGGGATAGGGGTAGTGGCATACTCCAACCCCCATCACTACATCTACCCCTACTCCTAATGTGCGGGACTGGGTCTTCTTTCGATAGCTCTTGACGGAGTCGACGCACACTAATATAACAGAGGCTGCTTTAACGTCGAATAGTCCTTCGCTCTAAGGCTACGGTGGTGGGGATGTCGCTTCAATAAAACTTCGTAATTTGTTCTTAGATCTTGAGCTTGTACCAGTCCACTCGAATAGGAGTAGGGGTAGTGGTAGTGGTAGGGGTTGGAGTAGGGTAGGGGTAGTTGTAGTGGTAGGGGTTAGAGTAGTGGTAGGGGTTGCAGTAGGGGTAGTGGGAGTAGTTGTGGTTGGAGTAGTTGTGGTAGGAGTAGTTGTGATAGGAGTAGGAGTAAATAGCAGGCAAGCCAACGTTTTGGGCAGGACAACGTCTGCCGGGTCCACTAGTTTATAATAATTTGTACAATAAATGTCCATATAAAATAACTGTTGCATAGTAACCAACCCACAGGGTACTGTGAATGTTACTATACATATGCAAACTATATAAATAAGCACAGAGTATGTACATACATATACGTATTCTGTGTACTTGTCTTTGTCCGGCCAAGCAAATTGCTCGGCATTCTTGTGCAGGACATACCCGGTCCGAGAATGTCCGGCCCAACAATGTGCGGGCAAATTCTGTGTACTTGTCTTTGCCCGGCATAGCAAATTTGCACGCACATTGTTGGGCCGGACCTCTCGGCCCCGGGCTATCTCTGGCCGGTCCTTGTTGGACATGAACGTTTTGGCCTGTTCAAGGCCATTCGACCGAAACGAAAGTGTCGCTGTCAAAATGTATGCTAACTCGGCTGGTAAGGACTGACATGTCGTCAGTGGGAAGTGAGAGTAGGATGCGAGGTCATGTAGGTGTGGTTGAACAGGATGTGTTCATACAGGGTCACCAATATAGAAATGGCTACATACAACAATCCAACGACTATGAGTAAAAGGAATACTCTCCAACGCAATGTGTCGCTGGAAAGTTGTATATATGCCAATCTATTAATTAACTATTTATGCGATATAGGTTTCAATTTCAATATTGTGAGACAGTAATGATGCGACATCAATGAACGTGATGTGCCGCCACATAGCTTTCGAAGTTAATTACATTAAAGTTAATACATACTTAATCAAAATCAGTCACAGCTAAAATGTATGAAGCAAAGTCTTCAATTTCATGCATATATAAACCGACTTTGTGCCTCAAGTTCTCTTAATATATTTACTAATGTACAATTTTATCAAGAACAATTCCTAGATAATTTTACATACCTACTTTAGAAATACATTAACTACAAATTGCTATTTTTTTTGTACAATACTACCAGTTCGTGTATTTTTGCAAGACCGATTTGTTGTCAATCTTGGTCTATCTTATCTAATAGGATATCCTTGGTTATCTCATGATTCTTTTCGCACTACATCTCGCTAAAGATATCGCAAAAACCGCATTGAACTTGCGTTAATTGACAAGCGTTCCTTTAATTATACATCAAACTCAATTATGTCGTCTATTTCAACGTCATACTTATAATGGCCAAGTTTGTTAATCTATCTTGGGTCATGGTTGACCGTAGATAGTTTCTATTCTGAGCACCATATGGTCTCTTTTACCATCCTGTAAGTCGGACATCTATAATCAAACAAAACACGTCTCGCACATAAATGAAGTATAAATTAGGTAAATCTTGTGTAGGTAGCTAAGGTACGTGGTGTACTGGAATAATATAGACTCTGGATGACCCTTCCCTATTTATGAACAATATTTTAGCTGACAAGACACACACAAGATGGTCGATTGATCGATTCATCTATACCTACTAATATTATAAAGAGGAAAAATTATCCTCGGGTGACATAGGCTATATTCTATTTTCAAAAAAAATAGAGATCCTTACTAAAACTCCAATAATGTAACCCAAGGTGTAAAAAAATTACCTAAGAAATTTCTTAAATCGCGTTCGCTGCGAAAACTATTGATGATGAACAAAATAATGTAGTACGACTTTGCAGAACACATCATTATCTACAAAAAGTCTCGCGATAGCATAATATGTCTAACTATTATAGTTAAGTCACTATAAGTGTTCTTTTATTTAAAATAATCTTTATTTGTACCTTCCTATTAATCCTTATCAAAATAAATGATTTTATATGCACGACTGCTTCAATATCTTTATATAACTTTTTGAAATATTCAATTCGGACATTCCATTTGAAAGATATCACGAGTTTAAAAATATAAGTATTTTGTTATCGCGATTTTAGTATTTTTGTATGAACAATATCCAAAGTTAGAGGTAGTGGTAAGGGGTAGGGGTTAGGAGTAGAAGTAGGGTAGGGGTGGAGGTAAGGGTAGGGGTAGGGGCAGAGGTAGGTATAGGGTATATTTTATTTTGTTCGTAAATATCCACGGGCGAAGCAGGGGGCAGAATGCTAGTGTAACATAAAAAACAAACTGACTCACCTTCACAACATTAATTTCTAAACGCGACAGCTAGCACAAGACTCAATAAATTTTCATATTTATAATAGTTCGTCCTTGAACATCATCGACTAGTTGACATTGTTGACAACAAGAACAAACCGCCGCCGCACCAGTTTCTTTTTGTCAAATCCAAATTCATATAAAACTATTTGCGACTACACACTTCAATTTCGGGCGGCAATGTCAAAGAGCGCACCTGCGTGCTCTTTGAACTGCACAGTAATATGCCGCGCGCTAGTCTTTTGTTGGAACTTCAATTTTATAGAAAGTAGTAATAAGACCTGAATTGGTGTGCGCACCGCAACTGAGCGAGCGGTATGACACGTGCTGAAAGTAGATCGCGGCGTCTTAGCACAACATACCTATGATTGCTGTTTGTGTTTGTAGTATAGTGAGTTAACCCTTGTTTCTATGAGTCATCCTATTGTTTATAAATCTACTAGCGGGCCCGGCAGACGTTGTCCTGCCAAAACGTTGGCTATCTGCTATTTACTTTCCTTCGTCCGGGGAAAACAAATACCACTACCACTACCCCTATCCCTACTCCAACCCCTACCACTACCGCTACCCTACCACTACCACTACCGCTACCCTACCACTACTCCTACCACTACACCTATCTCTACTCCTACCACTATTACTACCACTACCTCTACCACTACCACTACCCCTACTCCAACCCCTACCACTACCGCTACCTCTTTTCAGCCAAATTGGTACAGCCGTTCTTGAGTTTTTATAACCTAACTAACCTAACCTGGCCTACCGACTCTGGAATTAACACATTTCCGTGGTAGAAAGTATAATACAGCGCCATCTATTGACGTTTGCAAATACATTTTAGTACATATGTAAAAAATCAAGATGACGCCACATATTCACAATTATAATAAAGTTTATAATTTTAGCTATCCCTACTACAAACCCTACCACTACCGCTACTATGTCCGTCTCCTGGCTCTAAGCTACCTCCCCACCAATTTTCAGCCAAATCGGTACAGCCGTTCTTTAGTTATAAATGGTGTAACTAACTGACTTTCTTTTATATATATAGATGAGTTATGGTAGTATCAAGATTTATGGCGGCAAGCTTGCACCCCCTAGGACCCTGCACCCCTGAGTAAAGACGGCCCTGTATTTATATTTCATAAGCGTAACAATGAAAACATATCGGGTTGTTTTTTTAATAATATAATAACTATCGATACGTTTTTTATCTAACCCGACATCCCTAGCTGTAAAAGTCACAGCTGTCACTGAGAGTACTGCGACGTTACAAAAATAATGACGAGACGTTTTGTGATTGGTCAAGTGAATGCATAGACTGAGCGAGTATTATTTTGGTGGGCAATAGTACTAATTTGAGATACAGCCATAATACAAAATATGCACAAGAGTTAATATTGTAGTAGTACATTTATTTTATTATAGTTACTGTAGTAATCCCTATATAGTCTGTGTGTGTATATACTTGCTGCTGCCACATTTCCAAAATAGAATAAAAGTGTGATAATGAGAAGTTTTCAATCTGACAGTTTAAAAAAAAACAAAAATAGTTTCATTGTGTTGTTGATAGATGGCGATGCAGTGCAGTCTTATGTCAAAAACAGGCTGGCGCAACTTCGAACAAAAAATTGGTTCTATGAAAATTGAGCCAATATTAATGGAGTCGTAACGCCATCTTTTTCACTCCATGGTGCTATCTCTGTCTATCCCTGTCAAAGTTGCAAATGGCGGCAAATTTGTTTTGTTTGTCTTATTTTAGTTTTGAAATATTAATAAATAAATATATAATGTGATGCTTAAATCGTGCTTGTAATATATTAATTGTAAATATAATATAGTAAGTTATAGTAAATAAGTGTATGTATTGTTTTACAATAATTGTATTTAATAATTAAGAATGGAAACATAAAAAGTGTACAATATGTGGTACAAGAGGCGGCCGCGTAGACGGTATCAAGCGAATATTTATGACCATATTCCCGATAAATGAGGATCGGTAAGTTATTAGCCATTCATATTTATTTAATTAAGTAATTATTCTTTATAAATTTCATATTAAACGAACAGCAATCAGCATATTGCTGAAAAATAGTGATGTACTTTGCATATTGTACAGTTTATCGATATCGATATTCCGACTCAAACATATTTGTTTCACATTCCACAAAATAAATCCATTATAACCCGAACCAAATAAATTGAGCCATTGCTTTTTGCTGCAGCAAATTTACTTTTATCTTTACTCTTTCCAGGCAATCTGCCTAGCGGCCCTAGCGATAACTAAGAGGAAAGTAAACAACCAGTCTATTCGCATACTGCCGGACATTAAATCTGTCATACAAGCACTGGTAAGCAATAAGTTTAAATCAGGTCTCATACTTGAGTGTCATACAGCACTAAACAAGGTATGTAACTATAATAACACGGTAACACCTTAACCATACAATGGATCAAAGGTCATAGCAACTCCTGTGGAAATGACGCGGCGGATGAGCTAGCGAGAGCCGGTGCAAGTATGTCTGCAATTGGCCCCGAGCCCCTATTGCCCCTGCCTAGAGGCTGGTTTGCCTTACGACTCAAGCAGAGAACAAAATGCATGCACAATCTCGAATGGAACAATCTTATGGAATGTAGACAAACCAGGGCAGCTCTACCAACCATAAATACAAGACTCTCACAAAAGATCTTAAAACTAAAAAGAACCCAACTAAGATCGGTGACTCAAGCCATCACTGGTCATGGTCCTTTTAACAAACACTTATATAACATTGGTATTACAGATAGTCCGTTATGCAGGGCTTGCAAGCTGACTTAATAAACGGCTACTCTTTCCAGATTGACGTGCAATTTGGTGATTTTTAAACAATCGTTCAAATCCAGCTATGTTTGTTTCGTTTTTGCACACCTCTTAATACAATAAAAAATTCATTTATACTTACTACTAGTTATTACTTACCAAAATACGCCTAATACTCATTATTTTACAGGTACGCATAAGTATACGCGTATAAGTTTTTCTATCATTGCCTAAATTCACTTCGAGAAGCAGTGCTGAAATAATTACCTAAGATGGGTCTTAGATAAGGTCATTATATATTATTAAATTTCAATTTAATAACCTATTTCACTGTAATTGATAGATGTATGAGGTCGGTGAATTGTATTTGTATATGTGTTGTTTTTTTAGGTTAAACACAAATAAATTATAGAAAAACATGTGAAGTTTTATTGAAATGAAAGATCAAAGAAGTTGAAATTTAATAATTCCTCCCAGACCCTTGGTCTACTACGTAGTTTATTCAAATTCTATAAAAAAATTGTTGTGAATTACCATACATTTCAACTTCTTCGATTATACTAATCAACAAAACCGAAATTTTAAAAGTAGGTAGATGCTGTTCCAGGTTTTAGCATAGTTTTATCGATATCGACAAAAATATTTCTGTAGGAAGGACAGCACTAGCCGTATGTTTTGACTTTTGTAGTTGGTAGCACTGATTTTCTATTTTCCCCTCAGATCAATGATCTGAGATTTTCCCTCCTTAATGTTGTTAGGTTGGCAGTATCTTTCGGCCCTAATTTCTTCGATTTCATTTTATTTAATGTATGGCAGTCCCGTCTCTTATTAAAGAACATAGTGATTGCTACTTACTCTATGGTCAAAAACTCTTGAAGTCTTGAGGGTCGCTGAGGGAGATCACCAAACTTGGCTTTTACTTGCTCTCACAGAGTAAAACTTGGCCCCCGCGAAATTTTCTTTTCAATTTTATTATTGCATATAATCGTTTGTTCGTTAGTTGTTTATTTATTAAAAAACAATTTAAAAAAATACTGTTTGGTTAGCCCCCTCAATCAAAATTATTAATATTTTCTCTCATTATCAGTTTATAAATACATATTGACGTTTGTTCTTCAATAAATTACGTTTGTTCGAACATTTAATTGCCTTTTATTGTTTAAATTACAATTTTTTATTACGTGAATATTTATTTCGAAAATGTTGCATTGCGCATGCGCTATCTTTTCTTTTCGATCGCTCTCATCCAAGGAATATACTCTCATACTCATAAATTATTTGTCACATTCAAAATTTATTGTTGCCGGCCCCAGCCAGGGTACCCAGTGGAAGACAAAGTCTTCCTCATTTAGCCGATGATTTTTAAGGCTATACCTAACGAGTGGCCAGCTCTGTTGAGGTATGTGGATGGAAAAGCCTTAGGTATTTTTTAAAATTGATTGTTCTTTACAACTGTTATTTATGATATAATTATGCTTGTAGCCAACTTTAAAGTCTTTTATAATACGAGTTTGCAAAAAAATAGTAGTAAAAGAGGAGAATAACAAATGTACCTATGTCAATTCACAACATTTCATTTTTCGTTAAGTACCAAAATTAAAAATCCGTTTGGAGATCTTCCTTTGCTTAACACGATACACATATTTATTTATTTTTTTATTCAGTGGTTTAAGAGATATTTTGAAAAAACTACACTGTACGCACATTGTTGGGCCGGACCTCTCGGCCCCGGGCTATCTCTGGCCGGTCCTTGTTGGACATGAACGTTTTGGCCTGTTCAAGGCCATTCGACCGAAACGAAAGTGTCGCTGTCAAAATCTGTGCTAACTCCCCTACTCTATGCTGATCACAGACTGACGATAGAGCAAGGAATATACTACTATTATAAGTTACTCTATGATACTACTCTCTAGAATAGAATCCGTACATATACTAATCTATGAATAGAATAATAGATGAGTGGATGAGAGCGATCCTGTGGAGCGATCGAAAAGAAAAAATGCCGCATGCGCAATGCAATTTTTTCGAAATAAATATTCACGTAATTAAAAATTGTAATTTAAACAATAAAAAGGCAATTAAATGTTCAAACAAACGTAATTTATTGAAGAACAAACGTCAATATGTATTTATAGACTGATAATGAGAGAAAATATTAATAATTTTGATTGAGGGGGCTAACCAAACAGTATTTTTTAAACATTTTTTATTAAATAAACAACTAACTAACAAACAATTATTCATAGCGAACAATTAAGTACAAACCATGAACTAACGATATGCAATAATAAAAATTCAAAAAGTAAAAAAAATTTTTTTCGCGGGGGCCAAGTTTGGTGATCTCGCTGAGGGTGGAAAAAAATAATAGTCTGTGAGCGTCGTCGTACATTTTTCTTTAAATTTTTTTAAACTTAATAATATCAGCTGTCATCGTGCTAAATCCATACATTTTTGACATATTACTAGACCTAGGCGCCATCTATTGGCGTTAAAAAAACGTCTTTTTTTTTAATGTCATCTTGAAAACCTCTCATTACCAGCAACATCTTAAATACTCAAAGCCAGCAACAGCCAAAGAGTACCTTTTTATATAGGGGAAGCAACAGCCTCAAGGGCATGATCCACTGGGAGGTTTTTACCTGTCAATCAATCACTCCTTTTTAGTACAAGATTTAATATTGTAATGGTCACAAACTAATATTATAAATGTGAAAGTAGGTAACTGTCTGTCTATTATTGTTTCACAGCTAAACCATTGAACCAATTTTGATGAAATTTGATACAGAGAAAGCTTGAACCCTAGGGAAGGACTGACTACTTTTTTTAAATCCACTTCCCAAAGGGGGTCTAATAGGGGATGAAAGTTAGAATGGGTTCCACAGGCGAATAGCTAGACTTTCTGAATTATCCATATAATTTGCTTAGACTTGCACTCTAACCACATTGCTAATAAACATTACACTATCATATTGAATGATGGATTTGTTAGAGGAAGACAAAACATTGTAAGTATAACTTTGTACAAGGTTTATTAGTGATATAATGAAAACAAATAAATGCTAATGAACTACATTCACTACTGTAGTACTGTCCACTCTAACTGATAGCTCTAATCACACTTTAATAGAGGTGGCTTCTTGTACTTCTTTGTTCTTGTGATATCCGTCGCAGAATGGCCTATTTCTGGTTTGTTTACAATTACATAGCCAGTAGTCTTTAGTCTTTTCTACAGTAAATCTCACAGGCCTGAAAATTGAAAATAATCTATAACAAAAACTACATACATACTCTAAAACACACAAGAGAAGGTGCATGATCAGCCTACTCCCAATCTACACTAAAGGATTCAAATGATGTCAATCTTAACAAATTAAAATAGATAGACTAACAAATAAATATGTGTAATATATATTATTACCTAAGTGAAATTTTTAAGAAAATATCTCTGTGTGTCCCATCACATAGAGGTTGACTTTTGGATTTTCCACATAAACACCAGTGATACACCTTTCCCTCTTGTAAAGTGAGTTTAAATGGTTTTTTATCGTAAACAGAACCATTATCTTTCTGCTGGACTGCCGTGTAAACACCAGCTAGAGGATTTCTTGGAATCTCTGGTTTTTCTTTACTGGCAAACCTAACCTAAAAGAATAATATATAAGATAAATATATATCGTCGTAATATAAACTCACTATTTTACAGTTCATATTATGTACCGTTTGCCAGCAAGTCCTTCGTCCCGCGAAGGTGGCCAGCTTCCACTGGGCCAGCATGATAATTGCTCTGTGATGATAACTTTCAAGTATTGTTTGCGTATATGTGGGTCCGACCGATACTCGTCGTGTCTATTTACTTATTCTAAAATATATACACAACCTTTGTTGTTTATATGTATAATAGGTAAGGATATTTATAAATTATGATAGGAAAACAAAAAGGAAATACAAAAATTCTATGTAATATATTTTTTATTTTTTTTATGGCAAGGGTCGGGGCTCGGGAGGTGCCGAGGTTTACCTCTTCGCACCGGCATTGTCTCGGGGGGGCAACTACCCTCCGGTGTCTTCTTTAGGCGCACCGCCCGGTGCGACAAGGTGGCTTGCAGCTACCTGATACCTTAGACTTGGGACCCAGTTGGTCCCCCTACTGGGGACTCAACTCGAGGGGTAACTATCTCCCGCGGGAGCGGGCGACCTGCTGCTGGCCTATGGTACGCAGGGGCTATGTCGCGCAGATGCTCGTGTCGGCTGTTGTCGGCGCGGTCGTACATTCGACGCGCCAGCGCGACCACGAACTCTTCTACGCTTGACATTCGCAAGTCCCTGCGTATCGTAGTATTGCGGACGAACCACGGCGCGCGTGTTATTGCGCGCAGTGCCTTGTTCTGCTGGATCTCCAGCTGGTGTTTCCTAGTATTGGACAGGAGACTGTACCACGCCGGCGAGGCATAAGTCAGGCGAGAGCGGACATAGAGCTTGTATATCCTAAGTTTCACCCGGAGTGGCAGACTTGAGCTTAGGACCGGCCGCAGCATGCCACTGGCAGCCCTCGCATTACGAATGGCGTAGGACGCCATATGGGCCATGCAGAGCTGCCGGTCTATCTGGCACCCCAGGTACTTGGCGGTACTAGTCCACTCCAACGCCTGTCCTCGCAGGCTGAGCGGCGGTGGTAGGGATCTCCGGGAGGTCATCAGTGCGGCAGTCTTGCCGACATTGACGGACAACCTCCACTTGTCCAGCCAGTCAGGTAGTAGATCCAGCAGGCGTTGCATCTTCCGTGCCGCGTGCTGTGCGTTTACGGAAGAGGCGAAAAAGGCACTGTCGTCCGCAAACAGGGCCAACAGCGTCCCCTCTTCGCCTGTAGGCGAGGGTCCCAAGTTAGGTATATCATCGGTATATATCGCATACAGTGCGGGGGACAAACAGCTCCCTTGGGGTACCCCGGCTGAGATGGTTCTCAGAGATGATATCTCTCCCTCAAGGCTGACGTGGAAGGTGCGGCCCTCCAAAAAGGACGCTAACACTCTCACGGCCATTGGCGGGATCTGCTTTTCGAGCATTTTGAAGAGGAGGCCGAAATTGTATAGACTTGCCAACTTATCTGTGAAGTGGTGAAAAATGAAACTACAGCCGTCATGTTGAAAACGTCATTCGTCTGTCGTTGCTGTCTAGTTCGAGTATTTTCTGTTCTGTTTATTTTGTGTGTTTAAAGTGAAAGCCTTTTTTGAAGAGGAAGCTCGCCAACAAGCTCCAATTATTCCATATAATAAAATATATAAAAGGGTTTCTGCCGCTACAGGTTTGTGTGACCTCTTGTATCCCACAATATTCCCCACGTAACTTGTTAAATATTTTTAATTATTTTAATTATTAAATTTGAACAATAAATCTGTAATGTATTAAAATAGGTAACTGACAAAATTTTATAGAGCACATTAGAGTTATCTGTGGTGTCACGTCAGTTTATTATAACCACAGAGCACGTAAAAAGAAGAAAGAAGAGTTGGGTGGGATGCTCAGATGAATGGTGGGATGGGATTTCGAAATCCAATAGAATCGAATTTTAATACCCTGATCAACTTAGCATCAAAATTTCACCGATTTCAGAGCTCATTTAACGGAGCTAACGATAGCTCCCAATTTTAGGGCTAGCATTTTAAATTTAAATATATAAGCAAAAAACTATCGCGTTCGGGTGCTGAACTTGAAAAAAAAAACAAAAATTGGTTGCTCTGTGGCTCTGTGTGTGGTGGTGTCTAAGGACAATGACTAAAGACATAGAAGGAGTTATAATTCCAAACAAGCGTACATAGCAACCTGTCAAATATGTAGCCATTAGAACCATTGTATGCTACTTATTTAAAATGTACCAATTATTTGCTACTGAAGTGACAAAATACGTCATCTCAAATTAGTCGGGTAAAGACTTTTAACTATTAACGGGTTCTTTGTGATTTTAAAAACTATTTTCGTGTAAAATCCTGTGATTTTTGTGATAGAACTATAGTGTAATATATTGTGAAGGTATAAACTATGGCATGTGTTAAAAGGCACTGCAAATCTCGCATGGGAAGAAAAGAAAATAACAACTAAATTATAAGCTTTGATCGGTAAGCCTTGTTTTTTTGTTTACCTATCCAATTTCCTTAAGAAATTTGGCAATGTATACTTAAAAACATTTAAAATTACATTTTATTTTATTCTATGTATAATAATTACGTATTTGTGAATTACTTTTCACATATTTTGTAAATTTCGTAATTTTATTAAAAGGTGATTAGTGTTGTGAAAATGTTGTCTATAAAAATATCGATAGTATTTATTTATTTCAGATGTCCCAATGATAAATTATTGCGTCAAAAGTATTTCGTAGAGCATCAACTTCACTTACGTGAGCTTTTCTCTAGACTTGATAAATACGGTCTTCTCATCAACACCTCCAAATGCACTATTGGTGTTTCAACTCTTACTTTTCTCGGCTATACAGTTTCCGCTGAAGGTGTTAAACCGCTACCAGATCAAACTGTCGCGATTCAAACATTTCCAGAGCCCAAAACTGTGAAAGAGCTAAGACGTTTCCTTGGTATGTATAATTTTTATCATCGCTTCATACCTCGTTCAGCTGAGTTACAAGCACCCCTAAACGATCTTCTTAAGGGTTCTGTGAAAAACAATCAGACTATTAAATTTGATGACATATGCAAACGGGCTTTCGAAGACTGCAAAAGAGGTCTCTGCAATGCTGCAACTCTGGCCCATCCTGACAACAGCGCTAAGCTTGCTCTTGTCACTGACGCGTCTAGTACTGCTATAGGTGGAGTTTTACAGCAGTTTACAAATGGATTTTGGCAGCCTTTAGCATTCTTTTCACGTAAGCTTTCTCCATCGCAGATTAAGTATAGCCCTTACGATCGTGAATTGCTTGCTATATACAAATCAATTCAATACTTCCGGCATATGTTAGAGGCTCAGGTTTTTAGTGATAATATAGCATAGCACTGATGAAATAAGTATTATTTTAAATCGATCCAGTAGTTTTGAGTTTATTCATTAAGTACAAACAAAAATACAAATCTTTTCTCTTTATAATATTAGTGTAGAATGTAGATGTAGACAGACAATTTATTTTATTTATTTGTAACTTATTTATCGATATCGATATTTTGCGTGTACATTTTACACATCACCTAGATTTGTAAAACAGTGTATATCTATATGTCATCATGACAAAAGCAGTGTTATTTCATTTTGACAACAAGAAAACAACCATAAGAGTAAAAAAGATAGCTAGCGTCAGGTGCTTGGACCTTCATGGCTACTTCTGTCTTTAGTTATTGGTCTTAGGGTGGTGTGCTCTGTGGACGTACTACTTGCTCGCTCTGTGATAGTAGCTTGCTCCATAGAGTAAAGAGTAACTTATTAAGCTTGCTCTTTGGCTCTTTGCTCCACTTGCTCAGTGTTATGAATTTTGTGAAAGTTGATTACTATACTCTTTGGTTGTGATTAAGTTCTTGGATCTCAAACAAAACTTCCTTCTTTATAGTGTATAGTCTATGAACAAAACCAAAACCTCAAATTGGATTCGTGTGCACGGCTTACTGCACGATGGCGGAAGATATCCTAGACAGCGAGGAGTACTTAAGTGGGCCGGTGTCGGAGGGCGAGCGTGAGTGTGCACTGTGCGGGGCTCGTATTGTTACCGGAGGCACCTCGGTGCTCATGTGGTGTGACGCTCTACAGGGCGAGACATGGAGCGGCTGTGTCGTCAGCTACCGCGGCTGGGCGCGCTGTTCCGGCTGCATCGCGCGGTGGGCTCGGGCTCGTTCAGCACGGTGTACCTGGCGTCCCTGCAGGCCCATAGCGCGCTGCCGCCGGCACGTCGCCGCTGGTTCGCCGTGAAGCACCTGCTGGCCACCACACATCCGACGCGCGTGGCGCTCGAGCTGAGCTGTCTGCGTCGTCTGGGAGGACAGGACCACGTGGCCGGCGTGGAGCTGTGTATGCGACGCGGCGACACGGTGGTGTTCGTGATGCCGTACATGCCGCACCGCAGCTTCTCGGTCAGTGTTGCTGTAATGCTCTATAAGTAGTACACAATGCACCTATATAATGCACTACTATAGCTACACTCGTGCAGGAGGTGGTGAACACCATGGATGCGGAGGAGCTCCGGCGCTACATGAAGGCTCTGCTACAGGCACTGTGTCGGGTACACGACCATGGCATCATCCACCGAGATATCAAACCTAGCAACTTCCTGTATGACCGCAAAAACCAGAGGTAATTAATTACATGTTAAATGTAAGGTTCATATTGTAAGTTGCTTTGAGTATTAAGAGAGTACTAGGTACATCACAGGTTCGATCCCTGATCCCGGCCATGTACCATGGGTTTTTATAATTGAAAACATAAGTACATAATCCGAGAAACCACACTTAAAGAGGCTTTTCCATCTAAATATCAACAGAACTGGCCACTTGTTAGGTATAGCCTCATAAATACCATCGGCTAAAAGGAGACTTTGTCTTCTGCTGGGTACCGTGGGAGCTATAAGGCAACCTGTTAAGAAAAAAAACTGGCCAAGTGCGAGGACCATTATCTATAAAAACGTTTGTTGTATGGAAGCCCCCTTAAATATTTCTTTTATTCTGTTTTTCAGTATTTGTTGTTATAGCGGCAACAGAAACACATCATCTGTGAAAATTTCAACTGTCTTAACTATGACAGTTCATGAGATACAGCCTGGTGAGAGACAGACAGACGGACAGACAGCGGAGTGTTAGTAATAGGGTTTCCGTTTTTACTCTTTGGGTATGGAACCCTAGTGATGGTAAATTTTTCTATTTAATTTTAATTAACTACCTACTTGGTACAGGTACATGCTGGTGGATTTCGGGCTGGCCCAGCTGGTGTGCACGGAGCCACCCCCGCCCGCGACGTCCAGCCTCGCGGGTCGCAAGCGTACACATCGAGAGGCGGCTCCATGCAGGTGTGCTGGGCGGGGCGGGGTGTGCGGGCGGTGTGCGGCACTAGCGGGTGCTCGGGCCGCGCGGGGAGGTACGGCGGGCTACAGACCACCCGAGGTGCTGCTCAAGGTGCGTGCACAGGGGGCCGCGCTAGACATGTGGGCCGCCGGTGTCGTCATGGTAGCCGCGCTCCTGGGGCGACATCCACTGTTTGGTGCGGCCGGTCGCGCGGGGGGGGGCAAGGGAGGTGACCTAGCCGCGCTCGCCGAGCTGGCCGGGGTGGTGGGCACACACGCGTTGCGCCGCGCCGCAGCACGACAGTCCCGCTCGCTCTGTCTGTCCAGTAGCGCGCCCGGCACCTGCCTGCGCCGGTTGTGCGCCTTGCTGCGAGTCGGCCCCGTCCCGCTGGAGACCGACGGGACCGTGTGTGCCGTATGCCGCGCTCCCGGCTGTGTGTGTGCACCATCCGGCCCGAACGAGCACCCCGGCCGGTGGTGGGGAGGCTTCCCTGACGTAGCGTTCAGCCTGGCGACCAGACTGCTGGACCCCCTCCCCTCCTCCCGTATATCTGCCCGTGAAGCGCTGCAGCACCCATTCATCCTGGGCGCCTATTGACAGCCAATCTCCCAGTCTACATATTACTTAATGTCACCAAACTGCTTGATAGAAGACATCAATACTCCTACAAAATAATATAATCAGTGCCTTTGACGGATTGTTTGTAATATTTTATGAAGTTGTACAGGCCTTATACTTACTATATACGTAGTAAATAAATAATAATTAAGTACATAGTTAAGTTGTATATCTAATTATTATGAAAGATCCATAATCAGGGCACCAGAGCTATTTTCCTCAGGAAAAATGGAAGTTTTTTCCAACGGAGCAAATTCATAGGCCAACTTCATAGGTAACAATAATTAAAAATGTTATGCTTAAACATATATTAGTTGTTTAAAAGTACTTACGTAAATATACACAATCATTATGACAATGTGATGGTATGACTGATAAAAGAAAATTTATATTGCTATTATTTCTAAAATTATAAAGTTGTAATAAATAAAAAATGAAATAAACTTTTGGTTTATGTTGTTATACATCTTAAAAGTAAATTGTCATCTATCTATACCATCTTTGATGAACAAAATATAACCTCCCTGATCTTGGACATTAATACCAGGTTTACTTTTAAATTATTTGTCACTTCCTTCAGTTCTTCCAAAAGTTTGGGTTCTGCTGCAACCTCCGCTCAAAGTTCTGATACCAGGTGTGCAGGGTGTTGAGAGGGATGTAGGAAACTCCTGGAGTAGGGTTCATCTGGTCCTGAGTAACAGCAAATGATGCTACATAATTCACCATATTCTCCAACATTTTTTGAGCAAACGAAACATACGAGCTCGTCTGCTGTGCCTGCAATTACAAATGTTTTTATTTTGTGTACCTATAATGATTGTGGAGTGTTAAGTGTGTATAAAATGTGACTCACCATAGAGTTGGCGAGCAATGCCACGTTGGCCTCGGGCTCCACGGCGATACCGATCTGCGCGTCGTGACAGATCTGTTGACGGCCCAACGCGTCGTTAAAGCGCGCGTCGCCGGCCAGCTCGTGCAGCTTCTTCAGGTTGGATATCTTGAAGATGGCCGAAGGCTTAGAGTTGGAGATGTGGCCGAGCAGCTGCCAGGCCGGCGGCGCGGCGGGGTCCGGCCAGCTCCAGTAGACCATGCCGGCAGAACCTGGGGGCAGTGGCGCGGCTCCCGTCAGAAACACGGCTGCGTGCTGTATGCGGTCCGCCTCCACCACTGTGGCCACGAACTGTGTCTCTGACAGCTGGCTGAACTCGGTCTGCACCTGCAACAACAACAACAATGGGTATCTCTTGTTTACTGCTTCTGTCTGTCATATATTATATATTACTCACTAGCCGCCCCGACACCAAAAGTCCGAAAACGTTGGTGGTCATCGCTATTTTTTTTAAATAATTAACACTATTTTACTCTTATTCATGTTTCAAACAAATTGTGTTTATTTGTTTTTTTTTAGGTTAGGCATAAAAAGGTACTCTTTGAGGTTAGGTCAGTATTATAAGTTACTCTATGGTACAGCCTTTTTTTTTATATATGTGGCGTCACGGCGTGGCACGGATTGTGCATTATGCCCAACTAGTACTCTATGATTATGCCACATACTATACTCTGTCTACGCGAGGAGTCCACCATCTCGGTAGAGAGTAGTATATTCCTTGGTCCCTAAGATCAAGCTTCCTCCTAGCTTGGTCCACACTCCACCACACCACCTCATTCTTTTACTTGATCTGTGGTCAGTCATCTTGTTTTCATTTGTGTGGTCAAAAACACAGGTCAAAAATATCGCTTTCAGGCGTAGACAGAGTATAGTACTTTCAGGTTAATCCTGAAAAGTTGAGATTATTTATAGAACATTTTATTATAAACAACATTTCTATCCCACACACACAGTTAATATTTATTATTTTAAATTGGATTAAGCCATATTTTTATTATATAGGGCGCTAAGAAGTATTCCTCGGTGGAACCAAGTGTCATTGTCATTCGCATAAACAAAAAAAAAATGACAATAGCGAAGCCCGCGAAATTTGAGTCACCTTTTTTTTAACAAACCTCGTATAACTTTCGTTTTGTGGAAACCGTGCTCTGCTTCTTCGGGTCCTATAATTATATTACCTACTTATGGTATAACCTTCCTCAATAAACAGGCTATTTAATTTATCAAATCAAACATACAAATTCTTCCAATTTTAGGTCAATATTATATTTTATAAAGAAATGCAATACATACTTACATAATCAGAAAAATCTAAAAGGAAACTTTAAAAAAAAGTAGGTAGGTACCTAAATAGATTTCAACAATTATTCAATTTACTGTTGATTGATACCAAATTAGAACCACCCATTTCTAAATTTCATAAATCTAAATATTTAATTTAGGCATTGATCTCATCAGTGTTAATATAGATAACATTTTTGTGTTCACAGGTTCACAGCATTGGTTTTGTTGGTGGTACTAAACAAGGAACATTGTCTGTACTGCAGTGCAGCAGCTGCCCTCCTCCCGTACCTCCATTGTGTATGTTGTATGGTTGTAGGTTGCTGCATGTCTACCTTTATACACAACTCTTTACAATATTAAACAAAGTAAATATTTAAAACTCTATTAATATTTATATTTATTCATAAATTTAACAACACAATAATATGCTTACAATGTATGTAAGGAACAATCAAATAATATTACAACAGGACTCCCCTTGCCTGCTACCTGCTACCTGCTAGTGTCGTGACTGGCAGACTGTTAGTTAAGAGTCCTACTTATTGTCATCTTCATGAACAAACAAAATTATGTTTACTTTGACTTTACAAAATAAGATAACTCTGTCAGATACCAGTAACACCTCTATACTCAACACAATATTAATAACAAAACAACAAATAAATATAAATCAACATATCATTATGAGGTATATAACCATATAAAATAGCAAATGCAGAAGCACAAATGAATACATTACACAGTTTACATTAGCCAGAGTGAGACGGATGGTTTATACTGACTAGTCAGAGTGAGAAGGTCGCTCTCACTGATAAGAGGCTCTGATTAGATGATAAACACTCAGCACACTTGACAGCACACAGTCTCACAAGAGCCTCTGAGATTGGAGAGTGTTATCTTATGGTAATTATATTTCATATTCAAATAGTAATGCAAATAAAAATACTGACAATATAAAATACTGTGACTGAGATTCAGATAATATTACATCTAGTTATTGATAGGGGTCATGATGGGTCACTCCCGCATGTAGGGGTAGTCAATATCACGAAGGGGGACGAAGGTCTCCTTGATGGACTGCGGGGAAGCCCAGCGCATCACGTAGTTGGGTCCACCAGCCTTGTCGTTGGTACCCGACATGCGACTGCCACCAAAGGGCTGCTGGCCCACCACGGATCCCGTGGATTTGTCATTGATGTAGAAGTTGCCGGCGGTGAATTTGAGCTCGTCCAGTGCGTATGTGATGAAGGCTGCGTCTTTGGAGAACACAGCACCTGTGAGAGCGAACTTGGTGCTGGATCCCACCAGCTGTACTGCTCGCTCCAGGTCGCAGTCTTCGTACATGTACAGTGCCAACACAGGCCCGAAGATCTCCTCCGTCATGAGCTTGTCGTGCGGGTCCGTTACGGCCACGATGGTGGGTGACACATAGTAGCCCAGACTGCCGTCGTAGCAGCCTCCGCCCAGAATCTGCGCGTTGGGCGAGCTGCGCGCGTACTCGATGTAGCCCGTGATCCGTTTGAAGGCCTTGTCGTCGATGACGGCCCCCATGAATACCGAGAAGTCGGTCGGGTCTCCCACACGCAGCTTGTCACGCTCCGTCAGGAGCCCAGACACCACGGAGTCCCACAGAGAGCGCGGGATGTATGCGCGCGAGCATGCCGAGCACTTCTGGCCGCAGTACTCGAAGGCGGACCGGATGGTGCCCGTGACGACGGAGCAAATGTCGGCCGACGGGTGTACGAAGTGGTAGTTCTTGCCGCCGCACTCGCCCACCAGCCGCGGGTAGTTGCGGTACCGTTCCAGGTTGCGGCCCACCGCGTTCCACAGCCAGTTAAAGGTGGGCACGGAGCCCGTGAAGTTGAGACCTGACAAATAGGGCGACGCGGTCACCACGCCACCGAATGTAGGGCCGTCGGCCGGCACGAAGTTGACTAGGCCTGGAGGCAGCCCCGCCTCGCGCATTATGTTAAAGATGCGCCAATTCGACAGCAACGCGGTCTCGGAAGGCTTCCACAGTACCCCGTTACCGACCAGCGCCGGCGTGTAGGCCAGGTTGCCGCCGATTGCCGTGAAATTGAATGGGCTGATGGCCGCTACGAATCCGTCGAGCCCGCGCAGCCGCAGCGAGTTTAGAGTCACGTTTGGATCCTCCGAGATTGGCTGGTACTTGAGGTTCTCCTTCAGGAAGAAAATGTTGAACCTGAAGAAGTCAATGAGCTCGGCCGACGCGTCTATCTCGGCCTGCACGACCGTCTTGGACTGGCCGAGCATGGTGGCAGCGTTAAGTTTCTGTCGGTAGGAGCCCGCCATGAGGTTGGCGGCGCGCTCCCAGATGGCTATGCGCTCCTGCAGAGACGTGCGTTCCCACTTTTCCTGAGCCTTCATAGACACGTCGATGGCATGGGCGATGGTGGCCTCGCTGGCGTGGTAGTACTGAGCCAGGCGCCGCGCGTGATAGTGAGGTGCCACTTGGTACAGCGGCTCGCCCTCCCTTATGTACTCGTCGCCCACCACGATGGGCACCTCCTCAGTAATAGAACACGCCTGCGTAAGCTCGGAGATAAGCTCCTGCCGCTCGGGCGAACCGGCCAGGTAGCTTTTGAGCGGCTCGTTGCACACTCCGAAGTCCTTGAGCTGCGGCAGGTGCACCAGACTGGTAGCGGCGCGCGTCCCCAGACGTCCCGCGCGCCCCACACGCCTTGCGACTCCCAGCATGTCGACACTTATGTAAGCGAGGCCCCGAATGCACTATTCACATCCTCCGTCGCAGTCAGCCAGGTCCTGTCCAGCGCTAGCAGGATACGGAGACCTCGTAGCGAGCAGTTGGTAATGGTGGAAATATCGGCGGGCTTTTGTCGCTCGCTTGTCACTCGTCAAGGTAAAATTAAGTAAAATATTGTATTGTATATTTGTAATGGCTTCAATTCAACCTTCAATCTTGTAAAAAGAAACTTGCCAAACTGCGCGCGCCTCTGCGTTCTGTTTTGTCTCTCTCTGACTGTCTATGACCTACTGTAGACCCGGGTCCTAAAACATTGGTTGCATTTTGAATGAAGAGCTCCTTCCTCCTTAATTCCTTATACCAAATAATGTCCAAATAATATTTAGCACCCGTCAAAAAACGCCATTTAATTTTCCAAGTTCCTAAAAGTTGCGTTGTCAAGTGGTCAGTCAGTTATCTGTCAGCGTGGGGTTAGTATTTGAGACCGCGTGTTATATCGGCGCGAAGTAGCCGCGACACAGCCAGCTGACCTATATTTTGGCGGAGGTCGTCCCGGCCCGCCCCGCTCAATATATACCTACACCTACACAACGACTATGATGATCCCCTAATTTTTGGCCATCTGTGCGGCCCGCAGATGATCACATTTTTGCATTTATTAGCCCATTCGGTTTGTAAAGTAAAAATTAAGGTCCGTTTTCCACGTCACGCCTTGGTTAATAGCGCACGCGCCCGCGGAGACGTGATGGGGAATCCGGTTTAATCCGCGCTGTGATGGTTGTGAATTGTGATTAGTCAGTGATCACAGTCGGCGGGATAATCTTAGCTAGGTACCGATTTATCGGCATACTATTGCACAAGATTAAACACGCAATTGCAACATTTGCAATGATAAGTCAGCACTGTTGCCATATATCAAAAGAAGAAGTTATTTTAAGAAAATAATTAGAATATTTTTGTTTCCTAATGCGGTAGTTTTTTTTTGCAAACTTTAGGTTAGATAACCATTCAACCCCAACTCATTTGTCTTATAAAAAAAATCCAAATCGCGTCTTCAAGTAATCGGGAACATACCTACATAAAAAAAAAACAAAAGATTCCGACGAATTATAAACCTCCTCTTTTTTTTGAAGTTCGGTTAAAAAGAGCAATTGACATTTTAGATAAACTTATATTCCTTGCTGGGTCTGTGCCAGTCATTCATCTGAGTCTGTGCCGTCTGTCTGTAACGTAGACAGAGTATAGTAGTCTGTAAAAGAGTACTCTATGGTAATTAACTGTAAATAAATATTCAAGGCAATGGCACGTCAAGCCGATGTTGGAATTATTTGTATTTTCATGAGGTTTGGGGGGTGGCTAAATAGGGGTTAATTTAATCGAAACCGGATGGCATTGATACACACCATTATTTGTACTTAGGACAGTATAAATTTCGAATGCCATCCGATTTGAACAAATTTTTTTTTTTTAAATTATAATAATTGTTGAAACAATCGAAAAAAAGCGTTTTTCGGCGACTTTGAGGGGTTGTTTCTCCGAAACTTCCCATCAGGATCGGATGGCAATTTTTTCCCAACGTTTGGTGGTGTTAATAAGTATTGCTCACTAATTTTGAAGCGGTTGCCTTTTCACTTTTTTTTTGTACTCGCTAGTGCAAGAACGGCCCGCGTGTTTCGGCTGGCAAAAAAAATCATTATACAATTAGGGTATTTCCTTTAATGCTACCGCATATTTATCCGGTTGCCTTTTCAAAAAAATTTCGATTTTGCCCCTCCCCCATATCGCCGAACTTGTCCATTTGGGGTCACTTTGGCCGCTACCAGGGGGCTCTGTACCACTCAAAGGCTCGCCATCCGGTTGCCTGTCCAACATCGGCTTGACGTGCCATTGCCTTGAATAATAGGTACGGACGGTTCTTGAGCGGTGGTCGTTAGATGCGCAGAACACAATTTTTGGGTCTGCTTGACGGTATGAGGTATGTAAAGAATTTATCTCTGGTGTGGACACGCAAACGAATCGGGATCGGTGTCTTGGGCTGGAAGTGACCACACGAAGAAGAAATTCGTTATATTTTTGGTTGATATTTGAAATGTGTAAAAGAATAGGCTGTATGATGGAAGTTTCCCTTTGCTTGCACTCGAGGTTGAATAATAAGTAGGAAACGTCAAAAGAGGGAACGAAAAACCTAGAGTGCAAGGAAAGGCGATAAAACTAATCGCTCTTGAGAAGATATAGATAAACGGAGTCTTGTATTGGACACGAGGACGAGAAGGGTCTAGATTGGAAGACAGAGGCTGACACGTCGGGCTGCTGGGCTGCGCGATGCTGGCCGCCGACAGCCCGGAGAGATGCAAGCGGGGCAGCGGGCTGCACGAGGACTATTTCCTCGGGCAGCGAGAGTGGCAGACCACGACGGCATCAGGGGGTGCCATGCAGGCTGCCAGCAGCTTCGTAGGTGCCCAGGAGGATTGCTTCCTGGGGCATCAAGGGTGATACGCCTGCAATGACATGGGTGCGCCAGGACGGCCGCACTCCGCTTCAGAAGAAGCAAAGATGGGAGCAACAGTACTTTAGTCCGTAACAGAAGTCGCGCCACAGACGTGTGGCCCGACCGTCAATAAATAACAAAGAAGAAAGAAGACGGTAGGGATAATCAGCTTATCAACCTCGAGTGGAATTTGTGTAAATATAGTGTTAAACATGTAAGTGTCTTTTAACTGTTCACTCCTAGCAGGCACCCGTGAGACCTTGTAATGTAGACCGCCGAACCACCCCTGAAGTAATGTAGGTACATGAGCTAGCTGGGAAACATCTATCTCCTCCTTTCTCTTCATCTACTTTCTCTATCTTTCCTCTTCTTGTGATGTCTAGGAGCCCTAGGTTTCCTATACGTTACAGGTATTAATTTTAATTTTACCAGCAGTAAAAATCAATCGTAAAAACAAACACCAATAAATCAATTATAATAAATATACAAGTTATATTGCACTCGAACAAGGAATATACTACTCTCTCACTCGAATTACATATGCGTAAACATTCCCCCACTTTTTGGTTCTGGCCACAGAGCACGGAATTACGGCCCCTACTAGAGATGACAGTAATAATAATATTCGTGCCGCGCAATGGACAACATTTCATTTTTTTAATCACCCATTTTTATTACTTTATTTAAAAATATATTAAAAAATAAGTTACACGTATTTTTATATTTTATTTTTGGTTGAGTTTTTATATTTTTAATTTAATTATGAATTTTTATAAATTCTGAAGACTTATAAACTAAAAACCTTAGCTAGGACTAAAATTAAGAAATATAAACTGTCACCCAAAGAAAGTGACAGATAGTGTCAGTCAAGCCACAGAGTATACGTTATAGAAATGCAAAGAGTATAATATACCGTGTTCCAAATAGGTGTTGCCGTAGCCGGAACTCAAATCGCCTACAACATTATTCATAATGTATATAATAATACTAGCTTTTGTCCGCGGTTTCACTCGTAAATATATTTCCTGTGATAGCCCATTCGAAACTAGCAAAACTTCCAAAAAATATTATATAAAAGTATTTTTATAATTATATTTAAAGAATAATTATTAATTTAGCTTCAAATGAAATAAAAATGGGTAAAATTAAGAGAAGGCAACACCTTAGTTCAATAACTAACAACTCTGCCAACAGACATTAGTATTTTTAAATTAGAGGGTTAGCACAGATTAGGGCAAATATTAATCCTTATTTTTCAATATTTCAGTATTTTTAAAATAACTCGAAAATTAAAGCATATAAAAAATTAAAAAAATTAAAAATAAGCTTTCTAGCATGTAATCTCCAAACGGTTTTCGAATTTTGGTACCTTACGAAAAATGAAATGTTGTCCATTGCGCTGAGCACACTGCGTCCGCCAGTTTCTATTTGCACGTGGTGGAGTAAACATTATCAAAAAAACGATAGAAATGTCTCATTGTGCAGTGATATGGTGTAACAATCAAAGTAAAAACATGAATAAACAAAATTCTGGCGTATCATACCACAAATAAGTAAATAAAAGCAATTTTAAGCTTTTAAAAAATGTGAGTCCGAGGTATCTTGGAACACAAAACCTCAGCCGTGCGTAAGTCGAGTCATCAGCAAGGAATATACAACTCTCTACCGTGAATGCGATAGTGAGGTGTCGCGGTGGTTGGTGTTATGTCGATAATACCAGTTACCGTATGCATAATGTATCAATATATTTTTGTCATGCCGGCACCACACTTCGTTATGCGTTACGCGTTATGCGGCTTATTCGCCCGCATAAAACGAAGTGTGGAGGGTCTATTCGGCTATATGTGCCATATATGTGCTTTATTCGCACGTATAACGCATACGCTATCCGTCGACTTGTCGGTTTTTGGCACACTTCAAAGGACATGAATAAGCCAAATATGCGCGTCGACTGCCCACACTTCGTTCACTCATTCGCTCGCTTGCAGCTGTCGTGTTGGGTCGTGTCTCGACGTATAGTTATATTCTCTTTGTCTCGAATACTACTTACCTAGTTCGTTTCCTATGACTTGTGATGATCCACCAGCGCTTTCTTTTCGTTCCTTTAGTAACTTTGTACTTATACAACAGGTATTATTTATATAAAAATAATAAGCTGCTGCTGTCAACACGTCCATTTTTTTTAAAGCAAACAACACACATATTTGGCATGTTCGGCACACAGACGCGAAGTGTGGTGGCATGTTCCTTATTCGCCCACATACCAAATATTCTTGCGAATAAGGCGCAGCCGCATAACGCGTAACGCATAACGAAGTGTGGTGCCGGCATTAGATTTTGTTTGTGTGTTTGTTACAGTTGTTCTCTAAAACGACTTGACCGATTTTGATGCATTTTTTGATATTATATAAGTGCCACTTCAGAGTAGGTTAGATATGTTTGATGAAAATCGGGTAAGCAGTTTCTAAAAATTTCATTGAAATGAAATTCAGGTTTCATCAGAGCCTATGTAATTTTTATTTATTGTATTTTTGTATTATTTATGTAATTTATTGAAGCTAACGACTTCTAGTGTATGCTTAAATATTATAATATAATAACTTATATCTTATAACACCTTAAAAAAATGAATATAAATATTTATTTAAAATAATATGAACCTTTAAAAAGGATCAAAAAAATTATATTAATTGGATCGAAAAATTACTTCTTATTTAATCTCTTTAGGAGCCTTAATTTGTATGTAGATATTACTATTCCCAATTTCTCTGTAAAAACTCCACCTGTGTCACTGTAATTTAGCATATAGTTACTTATTTAATATATCTAAGTGAAATATTACTTAAAATTATATTAATTCATATTTCTATTTATTTTGACGCCTAGTTTACATCGATAAAAATATCGACTCCATACCGCATCACTCTCTTACGGCCAGATGGAAACCTAAGACAATACGGATACGTCATCTGTGTAGTAGGGTGTGAGTGAATGGTGACGCCCACTGACACGCTTGGTTTGTATGGAAAGTGTTGAGCATGCCGTCTCTAGTAGGGGGCCGCAGATGACCAAACTTGGCCCCCGCGAAATTTATTTTTGAATTTTTATTATTGCATATCGTTAGTTCATGGTTTGTACTTAATTGTTCGCTATGAATAGTCGTTTGTTCGTTAGTTGTTTATTTAATAAAAAATAATTTAAAAAATACAGTTTGGTTAGCCCCCTCAATAAAAATTATTAATATTTTCTCTCATTATCAGTCTATAAATACATATTGACGTTTGTTCTTCAATTAATTACGTTTGTTCGAACATTTAATTGCCTTTTTATTGTTTAATTTACAATTTTTAATTACGTGAATATTTATTTCGAAAATGTTGCATTCACATTGCGCATGCGCCATCTTCTCTTTTCGATCGCTCTCATATATTAATGAACAATATTTTTACTTAGACCAATTAAATTTACCCTTAACCAATAAACTACGTCAACAATTAGTTATCGCATTTTCAATAGATAGGTAGATACATCTCAAAATTGATTGTTCTTTACAACTGTTATTTATCATTAATTTAAAGTTCAGTCTTTTATATGAGTTTGCAAAAAAATATTAGTAAAAGAGGAGAATAACAAATGTATGTCAATTAACAAATTTAAGTAATTTTTAATAAAAAAAATTGAAAAAATTGTTTACAAGTCCACATGTTCTCTCTCACTCCATTACGAGTACCCAGTATATAGTATATTATCTATGATTACGAGACTGTTTCTATGTATGAGAACCCTCTACGATGAGAACAATATGAGAGCGATAGAAAAGAGAAGATGGCGCATGCACAATGCAACATTTTCGAAATAAATATTCACGTAATTAAAAATTTCAATTTAAACAATAAAAAGGCAATTAAATGTTCGAACAAACGTAATTTATTGAAGAACAAACGTCAATATGTATTTATAGACTGATAATGAGAGAAAATATTAATAACTAGAGGGCCCGGCAGACGTTGTTCTGCCCAAACGTTGGCTTGCCTGCTATTTACTTTCCTTCGTCCGTGGAAAACAACCACTACCACTACCCCTACCCCTACTCCAACCCCTACCACTACCGCTACCCTACCACTACTCCTACCACTACACCTATCTCTACCACTACCACTACCCCCACCCCTACTCCAACCACTACCCCTATCCCTACTCCAACCCCTACCACTACCGCTACTATCCTATGTCCGTCTCCTGGCTCTAAGCTACCTCCCCACCAATTTTCAGCCAAATCGGTACAGCCGTTCTTTAGTTATAAATGGTGTAACTAACACGACTTTCTTTTATATATTACGAAAAAGTATAATACAGCGCCATCTATTGACGTTTGCAAATACATTTTAGTACATATGTAAAAAATCAAGATGACGCTACATATTCACAATTATAATTTTAGCTACCCCTACTCCAACCCCTACCACTACCTATGTCCGTCTCCTGGCTCTAAGCTACCTCCCCACCAATTTTCAGCCAAATCGGTACAGCCATTCTTTAGTTATAAATGGTGTAACTAACTGACTTTCTTTTATATATAGATTTTGATTGAGGGGGCTAACCAAACAGTATTTTTCAAATTATTTTTTATTAAATAAACAACTAACGAACAAACGACTATTCATAGCGAACAATTAAGTAAAAACCATGAACTAACGATATGCAATAATAAAAATGATCTTGCTCGGCACACTGTCTGTGCTACAGACCAACAGACGCCGAACTGCCACGTTCCGCGCGCAATTTTTGTGATTGTAATTTGTAACAGTTGTTTATGACAAAAGGGTTGATCGAATGGACTCGGAAAAAAACCTGCTATAAAGTATACATTAAGAAGGTTCAGACCGGGTATCAACTATAAAGTATACATTAAGAAGGTTCAGACCGGGTATCAACTATAAAGTATACATTAAGAAGGTTCAGACCGGGTATCAAGTTATAAAAGTAATTAGGACGGGCGCTACAAGCAACAAACTAAGAGTACCGTATCTCAGCTTTTATTGGTCCGACAATTAACTTTTTTATTTTTAAATTCATGAAAAAATCAGCGCAATTGAATGCATTTTATTGCAAATCTATAAGTTGACGATTGGCGAAAATACGGTCCTTAGTTACGGGTTTTTTTAACATAACTTTTTTATTTCTTTATTTAAAAATCTGATTGGGAGATCAAAGACACTATTAGTACCTACCGATTCCAGGAAAGCAGGTTGTGATTCGTTTCGATAGACCATCTGTACAGACAATCGAAATTTCAACTTAACAATATTGCAGTAGGCCGCCATTTTGAAATATCGTTATCGGACGTGGCGCACTTTGTCAAACATATAAAAGTCTATAACTTCCCCGTCATATAATATAGTAGTCTGTGTCTATAACCTACTGAATTTTTATTAAATTTAAAGCACTTTAAGTATTACTTTTCATTGTTTAAATTTTTTTAAGATTTTGTAACGCCTCCACATCGTCTTACAAAATCTTAGGTAGCCGGGCGCCCTCCACGGCCCACCTGTAGCCGACAGCCGTGCCTGCCGCCCGCCTCCTGCCGCAGCTCACCTTCGTCCGACGCCCCCGTCCGAGGACAGCATAATCTATCGTTACTATATATCGCAGCCTTCTACAACAAGCGGATCGCTTCAAACCGACTTCAAAGATGTGGACAACCCAGAGAAATTAATACATGTATTCAGCAGAAGCAGAATATTAACATCTGTCTGGGGTAGTGGGTGTGGGTAGTGGGGAGCAACCAACGGACCAAGGCAAGCAACAACCGACCATCCTTTAGTTTATAGGAAGCATATCTCGCGGTATTTTTGTAGTGGATGTGTCTAGCTAGAAACATGGATATCTCCGTAAGTTGAAATGATCTACCAAGTCCAAATACCTTCTTCTTCTTCTTTTTTATTATGGCTCCACCAATGTTCATCGGTGATTTGCCAATGTCAAGTATTATAGCCTTTATAGTGTTTATAGCCGATAAATCGGTATTTAAGATAATCCCGCCGACCGTGATATGTCTTATTAATCACAACCATCACAGCGCGAACAGGACCAAACTGGATTCCACATCACGCCACGACGAAAACGCGTGCGTATGTCGCCATGACCGGATGTGGAATCCTCCAAATACCATGTTTCTATATCTTCTAGTTCACAAGATATTCAATTGACATTTTCGTCACACACTCACTGACCGAACATTTTCCATCAAAATTTCTCCCTCCAACCCGGCGAACGCTCCAACCAAAGAGTTTAGTAATATAGGGCTCCAACCTCCAACCTATCCTAACTATCCTTGAAAGATATAAATATGTATTACCTACCTGTTAACAATGTGTATATTTATCTGTTCGACTATTCCGACCCCCAAAGTAGCCTAGATCTAGATAGCGCGCAACCACTACATTTTGGGAAAGTAAATGGTACCGCTAAATTGAACTCAACGCACAGAGCATAGAGCTTATATTACTACGCACAGGGTTACCTACACTACAATACTTACTTCATTTATCTTTATACGAAGCGGCTTAACAACTTCCTTCACTCACACTGTTTTTAATTTATTTGCCAGTAACGCCACCCTTTGATGAGGTTGACATTTTTTGTTTTTAGTTTTAAGTAGGTACCTAGTTTTCTTTTTCCAACCATCTTTGCATTATTGTCCTTCAAATGAAACAGCGGTTTGGGGCACATTGGGTGGATGGTTTCAGTCTATAATGGATTAACGGATGTCCGTTATAGGTAGAAACATTTTTGTGTTTTAAATAATTATATAGATTATCTATTTAAGCTTAATATTACATTAGGTAAGTACTGTAAGTTTATTAATATTAAATATGTGGCGACATTGTATGGTGACACGATACATTAAGAAGGTACATATAAATCATCGAACTAGTAGGTAAATCTATAGGTATGATTATATAAAGATGAAGAGATATAACATCTCGCTACGACCCAAGGGAGTGCTTTTTTGTATTTAAACATCCATATACACAGCAATTGATTTGTGATTGATTTTATAACCACAAACCAAATAAAGTTCTGTGCCATCAACCAATTCAATTTCAATAGGTATAGATACTTCGATCGGATACCTAATTTGGATAGGAATGACATCCGTGAATTGTTACCTCACATCGAAAACACTTTAAAGAGTGACCATGAGACTTGACTTGAGTAAAAAATATAATAATTTTGAAAACACACTGATATCATACATTAGAAGTAAATCAAATATTAGAAAAAGTAGATTAAGTCAAGGAACATTAGAACTCATAAGAGCACGGAAAATACTCCTATATAAAAGAAAGAATAAAGAAGTCCAGAAAGAAATATCAGAAATAAGTAAGAAAATTTGTAAAAGTATAAGAAAGGACAGAAAGGAGAAGCAACTATTGATAATAAAAGAAGAAATCAACAAAACGGGCGGAATTCAAAAAGCACAGAAAGCAAACAGTGGATTCCAAAAATAATAGACAAGCAAGGAAAGTATAGATCTAAAAGACCTTTAATAATAAATTCTGTGAAACAGTTTTACCAAGATTTATATGCTGGTAATGAAAAATATGATGTTTATATTGTAAACAATAATCAAGATAGTAATGAAGAAACCATACCCCTTATCATGGAAAACGAACTAGTCGTTACGTCGCAAAAGATGAATGAGATTTGCAGATGATGTTGTCTTATTTGAGGAGTCACCAGATTCTCTGGAAGCTATGTTAAAGGATCTATCTGCAGAAAGTAAAAAAGTTGGATTAACAATGAATGCTGAAAAAACTAAATTATGAAGTAACGGAATACAAACTGAAAATATTATAGACACAAATGAAATTGAATATGTAAATTAATACAAATATCTCGGTCAAATCAATTCACCTGAAGAAACATCATCAAAAGAAGTAGAAACAAGAATTGCAAATTCGTGGAAAAGGTTTTGGGCATTAAAACAAGTCTTTAAAAATAAAGATATAGACATCAAGGTATAAGTAAAGTATTCAATACATGTATACTTCCATGTCTAACTTATGGATGTCAGACTTGGGCACTCACAAAACATAATTTGGAAAAGTTAGTTGTATGTCAAAGAGCAATGGAAAGATCAATGCTGAGTGTTACAAGAAAAGACAGAATAAGGAATACATATATTAGAAATGTTACAAAGGTAAAAGATGTATGTACAAAAATTAAAGATCTCAAATGGAGATGGACGGGCCACATGTAAGTACCCTAGAAACAGTAAACGCAGAAAAGGTCGAGTCCCCTGTGGATGAGACTGGTCAGAGACAGGGGACACTGGAAATCACTAGAGGAGGCCTATGTCAGTAGACAAACTGATAAACCAAACCCAATATTATGCTAAACAAGTGCACATATCCTAATATAGAAACTAAAGTAAAAGTAGGTTAATTTTAATAAGAAACAAAATTATTTTGTGTAACTTTTAGTAAAATGTTTAGACTGTAAATAGTTAATTCAGTTAATAAAGGCTTTATTATCTTATTATACAGTAACTCTAAATTCACAGGCATAATACCCGTCCTTTGTAAGGCTTGCATGGGGACATAGGTCCAACACGGAGTGTTTAATCTAAAGTGTTGTGACTAGCACCCGTCGGGACCTATCTCTGAATGCATCAAATACAATGCGCTCACAGACAGGCCCCGTCAGGTGCCTGGACTATTGCTGAGATAAAATTAAATTAAAATCGGGCTATTGTTTTGAGGTGTTAAATGGATTGGTTTATCAAGTTTATTGGTAGAGACTATGGTCACCTGCCGGTATCATTCATCTCATGAAACGTAAAGTTGGCAGGTGGTGACTAGCCGTTTACTAAATGGGCCTCCTAAAACAACCACGGCAGTAAGACGGGCAACATTGGTGTCGAGAGGTGTGACACCGGTTTCACATATAGCTTCCCCGTTATTACGCCTTTAGACACTTCCACCCCCGAGCAAAATACATAATATTATACGACTCCACCCTGGCAAGCCAGGGGCGAGAGTCTCAGCAGTAGAGACGCCTGCCTCAACCTACTCGGGTTCGGCGGTGTCGGTACTCGCCCACGGCTCGCCACAAGCCCTATTATTATTATACACAGCAATTGCCGCGGCTTGGCATTATTATGTTATTATAAATACAACATTAAATGTACTAGACTATTAAAAGTCAAAACACAGTTGCGTTCCGGGGGTGAGCCGAGTTCCTAATGAATTGTTTAGATTAGTGAATTTGGTAACCAAGTTGTTTCTAATTTGGCACCAACCGTCTTCAAATTCTACGACGAAATATTTCTTACTTTTCAGTGCAAATTTTTGAAGTCGGTGCACTTTTTTTAAAAGGTTTATTGACGTCCAAAAATGACGATTTGAATGACTCACGACTTACTCATCAAAATGTGACGTAGGAACTTGATATTTGTCATCAACAAAAGGCCAAATGATGTTCGTAACAAGAAACTTGCAAGAAAAGTACTGAGATAACAGGATCCCTAATCAAAGAAGTGATATCTAACTGGATACCAAGTTCATTCAATCATAACGCCTGTAATCTTTAGTGTCTTTATATTTGTTATGTTCTTACTTGGCAAGTTGAAAGTTCAACACCACGCCAAGGACTGAAATATGTAAAATTTTCATTCTTTAACTTTATTTATTAGGTGTTTAAGTTCAAGCTCCATTTCTAAGAGAAAACATGCCAAGTTGCACTATTAAGAGAACATTATTTAAAAAAAACAGTCATGACCAGATTCATTTTCGGCCCTTTAAAGATGCTCCTCGAGTATTCAACTCGATTTTTAACTGTGCAACAGTCCATGTGGAGTACGCAGTGTGATATCTTTGAAAAATTACGATACCTACTTATTACAAAAACGGCTACAACTGACGAGCCATGTACAAGCAGCGCCATCTGTAAATAGCTTTGTTTTCTACTTGTTTCTTCTCCATTGCTCATTGACGTTCATTCGCGTTTTTTGTACAGAAGCAGCAGATTTTAGATATGAAAATATTTTACAATTCCAGATTTTTAAAGATCGTGATAAAAATTGTAGAAGAACCATAATTTTATTGAATCATAAATTAAACGGTAATAACAACTGTTGCATCTTTGTCCATCTTTAAATTATTACAGCATTAAATTTAGCGTTGGACGTCAAATAAAAGTATAGCCACTCTATTTATAGTTGTAATGAACGTTGTCATTTTCGTAATATAGCCGCAGCATAATGAATACTGCATTAGTGTATTAGAGATTGACGGACGTAATGTGACTGTACAGATCAGATGCATCACTTATTGATGATATTAAGTCTAGTCTAGGCTGTCGAGCGAGTCAAATGAACATTTGGTATTAAAATATACTTATTTAATTGGCGATACATGTATATAAATGCATACTAGGAATAATAATGTTGTAACTAAATGCAAACTCAGTCTGTCTAGTCTGCAGAGAGCTGTACGTAGTACGTCCGCGGCTGTCCCGCTAGAACAGCAGGTCTGTCCGCATATCCCGCGAGTGCGAGAAGCTGTGTGCGCTGTGTGCCCGCGCGGCGTCTTCCCCGCAGGCGCTCTGTATCAGAGTGTCGTGTGAGGGGGCAGGTAGCGAGGCAGGTAGCGGACGAGTCAGTCCCAACTGGAAGCTGGTCGCGGAGCTCTTGCAGGGCTGGTAGCTGCTCAGTGACGACGCGCCTGTAACACACACCGTTACTTATGTATTCTTATCGGTCTGTATAACTCTTGCCAAATAGTATAAATGTTTGTATTGAGCACCGAGCACCGAGCACCAAACGTCAGAAACTATAATTGGCTTTAGGAATTCGCTTCAACCAAAATGGGGAGAAAACATTATTTAGTAAAGAGAGACAGTCAGCGACATCTAGCGGATGGTCATGAGAAACTCATTTCTTCTGTCAATGATGTTACAAAAAATAAATAAATATTATTTTTATGAATGGCAATGTTACACATTTTATACTGTGACGATTGTGAAGTTAGCCCCAAATTGCGTTTTATTGCGTCAACAGTTAACAGCACTCAAGTTCTCACAACAATATCGAAGCGGCAGCTCCGAATGGACAAGAAAACACAAAGCTATTTACAGATGGCGCTGCACACGCATGGCTCATAACTAATCTGTCAGTTGTGGCTTGTTTTATAATCGCTGTTGTTTTGTAATAAGTACCGTAAATTTCCAGAGATATCACGTTCTGTAGATATTTCATTATGGAGTGTTGCACAGTTAACAATAGAGTTCACGGTATTTATTACAAAAAAATGGCGATTATAAAACAAGTCTTCACTCGAGGAGGATCATAGTATCTGGCCAGCAGGTATTTACACTCAACTGGTTTCTTGTGAAATATAGCATTTCCAAGACAATAATTTGAACAACATATTAATGGCTTTATTGTAATTGATAAAAATAATAATGTAGAAACGTAATTTTAGCTTATTTTCGTACCCTATAAGTACATATTATCAATGTCCATCTTTTAGAGACTAGAATCGTTTGATCAAAATTTCAACTTCTGGATTCCCCAACATCATACTGAAGATACTAAGATAGATTTGCCGCCTCCAGAAAGAACATAACCTACAAATGCCTGTACCTTTAAAGTTACGAATTCTAGTAGCCTTTTACCATAGTTTTCACATTCATAAATCCTTCGGAAAAAAAAAGATTTCCACAATTTATTGCATCCAATTACAACACAATGAGGCATTTAGGAGTAAAATCGTAAATAAATTTACTATGTGAATTGACAGTTAGTTTGAGTCAAGCTATATCAGCGCGACAGCGCCTCTAGTGCCAAAAAAGTAGCAGTTTTCTTCCCCATTGATATCGCACCTCAGAATAACGCCCCGCTCGACTCCAATTTCTTTGTATAGCTCATCACAACACCTCACAGTACTGACATATCTCGTGAACCGCCACAATACAACTTACTACATTTCTGGCAATATGAGAAGCTGCAATTATGTATGATCCACTTTAGATAGAGCGTTCAACATAAAATGGTAACTTTTGAGATATTTAACAGAATTGTATCAAAAGATTTTTATTTTAATATTAATTTATTATCTAACTAGCTTCGCACGGGTAGCAGAGCTCATTATGCCTACCTTGCTCCCAGTCGGCTTGATTTTTTCCAAAGTCAGACTTCAACAATCATCGTCATATTTCAATCATTTTACACAAAATATTAATGAATAGCGACCCGCCCCGGCTCCGCACGGGTGCAATGCTGATACTAAATTCTACAGAATGTCTTTATAATATATACAACGTTCACAGCTTTTATGTCATTAGGCCGGTACCGCCGCAACCGCTATGTCCCTGCATTTTAAATCAAATATCTTTATTTGCCAGCTCAGTCATATGAACACAAACCCATATGGGTGCACAAATATTAAACAATAGCGAAGATTGTAAGTGAAGTTACAATTTAATATTTAAATATAGTTAATACAGAAAAGAGAAAAAACCAACACTTGACACAACAAATGAAACAAATGTCAAGTTATTATGTAGCAAATAATTACAATAATTCAAATAATGTCAAGTTTCAATTCAAAATATCAATAGTCAAACAAATAATCAATAAACACTGTCAAATAATAAATCTGTAATATCTTCGAAAATATTCATTTAAATGACATGATGTAAAGGGCCATATTGATCTATATTAAGGCAGTGGCACGTCAAGCCGATATTGGACAGGCAACCGGATGGCGAGTGGTACAGAGTCCCGTGGTAGTGGTAGCCAAAGTGACCCCAAATGGACAGGGGCGGCGATATGGGGGTGGGGCATAATCGAAAATTTTTTTGAAAAGGCAACCGTATAAAAATGCGGTAGCATTAAAGGAAATACCCTAATTATATAATAAAAATATTTTTTGCAATCCGAAACACGCGGGCCGTTCTTGCACTAGCGAGAAAAAAAAAAAAGTGAAAAGGCAACCGCTTCAAAATTAGTGAGCATACTTATTGAGACCACCAAATGTTGCAGTTTCGGAGAAACAACCCCTCAAAGTCGCCGAAAAACCCTTTTTTTTTTCGATTGTTTCAACAATAATAAAAATTGTTCAAATCGGATGGCATTCGAAATTTATACTGTCCTAAGTACAAATAATGGTGTGTATCAATGCCATCCGATTTAGATTAAATTAACCCCTATTTAGCCACCCCCCAAACCTCATGTAAATACCAATAATTCCATATGCTGCAAAAAATTGATATTTAACGACTGCTTGGACTTTTAAAAGGTGTGTGTATGCTCATTATCTATTAGTAGTAGTACTTTTTGTAGACCTTTTTAAGGTGTACAATACTGTAGTACATTATTTTGATCTATCTCGTAGGGTTCAGGCAGCGTTTGCAATGTAAGCGCAAAAAAAAGTGTTTATTTACGACATCACATTAGAAACCTCTAAAATTATCAGTGTATCTCTACTATATTATGCATGTTATTATCAAAATCCGTTGCGTAGTTTTAAAGATCTAAGCATACATAGGGACAAACAGACGGGAAGCGACTTTGTTTTACACTATGTACCTAGTGATTATTTGTAATCATAGGAATATGATTTTTCTTCATTTAAACTTTATCAGCCATACCACCATATTAGTAATGAACATATTATTGTCGCCACCATCGCTATCCAATCAAAAGTATGAGAATCGTCTAGATCTGCACATACTCTGATAATTATAATTGTTTATGATTACAAGTATGCCCCCTTTTATTAATCCATATAATATAATATATTAGTTGGTCTGTTTCTTATATCTTACCAAGCACGGCGTTATTGGGTAGCGCGTGGTGTGTGGCGGGTGTGTCAGGGGGTGTACCATGCCCCTCCCCCTCGTCGTCCAGCAGTGAGTTCTCCGAGGGGTACTCGAACGTGACCGTCAGCGAGTCGTCAAACTGCAGCTTCAGCTGGAACAAGTGATGAGTGAGTGAGTAAGTGCGGGTCACCACTACACTGACCACACCACCACCATGACCACTTACCGCGTGTCTGTCCCTCGCGGCCCCACTCAGTGAGGAGCGCCCGTTGATGAGCACGTTGTCGTTCACGAACCGGACCACACACGGAGACGTCGCGCCGCCGCTGTCTCTCTCGTCCTCGCTCTGTAACTCACTTATTGTTATCTAACTACTTGTATTCTATATGTTAGAGGGAGACGAAACATTAAGTATCATTATATTTAGAAGTGCATTAATTAGTGCAATATGTTGATTACAGCTCAATATTGTAACAGGAATCATTGCTAATTACGCTGTTATAGCTACAAATAAAGGCCGATTTAGACGTTACGAGTGTTTAGTAGAGTGCATAGGTGGCACTCGAATGCCAGTGCTTTAGTAGGTTTCCAGTGACGTTTATAATTCTTCCAGTAGATTGCCATTTTGTAGGCCAAAACACACATAACTCTCCTTGTCAACTTGTGCAAGTTACTAAAATTGACCGTTTAGACTACAGCGAGTAGCGAGTCAGGAACGCGCGGGGGGCTGAGCGGGCGCGGGAGGGTGTCACTTGAAACAAAAATAAAAAGCGATTCTATTTGATTCTAGTTGAAAGGCGAGTGGAACGTACTAGTATGAGTACAGTTTACATGTTTCAACTAATGTACTATCCTAATCACTAGAACCGTCTAAATCAGCCTTAAGGAGTCATTACTGATATGATAAGTACTAATACATATTTATTAGTGCCATAAGTGGTAATCTCGGAGCGTATGTAACTATCTGTGAGTCAGCCTGACGTTATCTGTTACTGTAGCAGCACCACAACTAACATTACTATGGTACACTCACAACAACAATTGTCATGTAGATAACACTTTGATAGCGGCCATTGAAGCTGCACTATGTTATACTTGTTATTATGATTTGATGATGTAGCTGAGGGGCTGTAAAACTGGTAGACTAAAGAATACAATTGTTATGTGTGTGACCTCAGGCTGGGTGCGGTGGAGTCCGTCGTTCTCTATGTAGTCCGGCACGTCGGGGCGCGAACAGAAGTTGAACACCACCGACGTACCGCCCGCGGGACTCGCGCCGCGCAGGCGGACACCCAGCGGGCCCGGGGGACTTCTGGGCGCGCTCTGTGCGGGGGGAGACTTCCTTAATGCTTCCGCCGCAACGGACGGTTTTCTCAGTGCTTCCGCCGCAACAGATGGCTTTCTTGGGACCTCCGACGCTACGGACGGTTTTCCCGGGACCTCCGCCTCTACGGACGGTTTTGTCAGTGCTTCCGCCGCAATCGACGGGTTTTTCGGAACTTCCGCCTCCTCGGATAGCTTTCTTAGCGCTTCCGCCGCAACGGATGGCTTTTTGAGGGCCTCCGCCGACACGGACGACTTTTTTAGTGCTTCCGCCGCAACGGACGGCTTTTTTGGGACCTCTACCGCTACGGACGGTTTTGCCGGCACCTCCGCCTCCACGGACGGTTTTATTAGGGCTTCCGCCGCAATGTATGGCTTTCGGAGGACCTCCACCGCCTCGGACGACTTTCTTAGTGCTTCTGCCGTAACGGACGGCTTTCTCGGGACCTCCGCCTCCACGGACGGTTTTCTCATGGCTTCCGCCCCAACGGATGGCTTTATCGGGACCTCTGCGGGCGCGGATATTTTTTTCGGTGTGTCTGCGGGGTCAAATAGTTTTCTCGGCATGTCCGCGGGGTCAAATAGTTTTTTCGGCATGTCCGCGGGGTCAAATAGTTTTCTAGGTGTGTCCGCGGACTCGGATGGCTGTTCAGTGACATTTGCGGTCGCCGGCGGTTCGGACAGAGGTTCGACGGGAGGCTTTGAAGGAAACTCCTCGCGCGGCACGGCCGGCATCGGTCGGATGATACCCACACGGCGCGGAGACGAGTGTCGCGCGAGCAGCACCGCGTTGGTAGCGGAGTTAGGGCGCGGCGGTCTCGGGAGGTCCGCGTCCGGGTCTAGTGCGGCCTGCCCGGCACGGCGCGGACGACACTCGAACTTACGCAGCGCCGCGCGTACCGCATCCGGCGGCGGACGCTCCGAGGGGCGCAGCAACGGGGCGGCGCGGCGCGGGGGGCGACTCCACGCGGAGGGGGCTTGTGGTGGCGGCGGGGGCGGAGGAGCGACGTACGTCTCCGGCCGTCCCAGCACGTCCACAGAGCGGGCGCGCTTCATGGCATCGCGGGGGAGCAGGCGGGGTGCCGCGGGCGGGTCGGGACGAGGGACGGGCGGCACTACGCGGGCGGGCGGCTCCGCAGGCAGCAGGTCTAGCGAGGCAGCACGACGCAGCACGGACGGCCGGCGGCGTGGCTGGTCGCGCAGCGCGAGACTGAGATAGCGCGACTGGAGTCTCTTGACGATGCCGGGTCCGTAACGAAGCTCTTCGTCGTCGGGCGCGAGCGGCACAGCGGGCGGGGCGGGTGGAGTGCGAGGAGCGGGCTGACCTCGTGCCGCCCGCCGCATCAGCACCTCCCTCTTCCATTGAGGCAGACCTCCCGCACCGTCAGACATGCCTGCGGACAGATAACTCTGCTCTATATTTACCAGAATATGAACTATAGGTACAGTACCTACAGTCATGCATCCAGCTTCAGAGAGCGAACTTCTGAGGTTTTTAGTTTGTCAGTTCAGTACTAATTATACAATATAATTTAAAATAAGTAAGTATCCAATGAGCTATAGACTTGCAAAATGCAAAAAATAATAATAAAAATAATATAGGTAGGTGCAGTTTGAAAACAGACTAAAAAGTATAAAATAGGTTCTTGTAAGATATGCAATAAATAATAATATAATAATAAGGAGTGTAGACAGGGCTGGATTTAGGGGAGGGCAACTGGGGCTACAGCCCCCACAATAGACTTTGGAAAAATAGTTCAAATTCACACTAGTAAACAACTTTTTCTTTGATATTTTTTTCGCATTTTACCTTTACTTACAGTACTTTGTACAAACATGATTATAATAAATATTAACAGAAAACATCCATCTATATTTATATTTAATGGAAAATAATTTGGGGTCAGGGGCCTCCACTCCTTTGTTGCCCCGAGGCCTCTAGACCTCTAAATCCGGCATTGAGTGTAGAGAGAACAGTTACATAGAAGTTACAATTTCTGTAGAAGTGTGTATTAAGTTGAGTCCAAGGCCCCATCTCATTTGTAGTGCAACAAAATTGTTATTGACTTTGGTGAACTATTAATGCACCTGACGTTTTTTGTTTTAAATCTTACAAGAAATTGTTTTATACTTTTTAGTCTATTTAAGTTATAGAAATGGCTACATACAACAATACAACGACTATGAGTAAAAGGATTACTCCCAACTCACATCGTTGAAAAGTTGCATAAGTATATGCCAATCTATTAAATATTTTCAATGGCGCGATACAGGTTTCAATGAGTTAGTAACGGTGCGACATCTATCGAAAGTGGACTCGGGGATTTGCTAGGTGTGATAGTACCTACACAGCAAACCAAAGTGTATAAAGCTACTAGAATACAATAATTAACAGCATGTGTTGATGTACATATAGCTTACCAAACTATAATGTGGTGGCACACTGCAGACCTGAGAGTGTAGTATGGGACAAGAGGACAATAATGCAGTCAGCACAATAACAAGCACTAACCTAGATCGGTCGGGGACTCCAAGATGGTCTCCACCATCATTCTGTGAGGCTCTTCTGTGCCGCTCCTATACACAAAACACACATAAGGAAGCCGCAAACTAATAGCTGAAGCCAATACTAGCACCGTGCAGTAACTAAAATAGGGTCGTGGCCAGCTGTCGCCGCTCGCCACTTGCCACTCGACCGATATCTACAGGATATTCACCTACTTCGTCTGTAGCTCTCGGGCTCACGGGCTCACGGCCACACGGCGCCGCCACACCTTATATCTAACCAACGTGCCGCTTCATAGCGACCTCATTACACATTCTTATACAAAAATACTAATATTATCACAGGGCTTAAAGGCAATCTTTTTTAATTGATAAAGTAAAGTAAAATAACCGAGTTGTCAGTTTATAAATGTCAAAATTGTGACATTGCTTTTTTTACATATATTAATTTAAAGCTTGGAAATAATAGATTTTAGCCAAATATCGTATAATGAACCCACCGACCTTCTTCTTCTTCTTTTTTTATTATGGCTCCATAGTGATCACTCCTCAATAAACCTTATTTAAAAAAGTGTACCGACTTCAGAAATTGTGCACTGAAAACTACGTCAAAACTAAGATAGTTGGAAGCTTCCAGGCACTGGGGCAATCTCCGTTGCGCCGACAATCAGTGTTGCCGTTTTGGCCACTTTGTGGCTAGATTTAGCAGATTTTCAACAGTTTTAGCCAAAAAATTAAACTATTTTAGCCACCAAAACAAATCTAGCTACTTCTAGCCATTTCTGGTATTTTTAGACTACCTAAACAATTTATTGTCAGCTACTTAGTGATTTTAAATAATTCTGCGAGGCAACACTACCACGGTCCGTTTCGTACCCTCCGCGCTGCAGTAGTAATCTATGATCGGGGTTTCCCCAATGAATGTTTAAATTTTTACGTAATTCTGATTGGATCAAATGAAAATATACGTTATTACTCTTAACATTGAGCCTAGTTTGTTTTGTACAGAGTCAAATTAGTAAATTAGATACTGTTTTAATTAAACCTACTTATCTCAATTCCTATATAATAATACCTAATATGATATTATCAGTAATATCAGGGTATTAAAGTAGGTCTTCTAGCCACTTTTCGAAAGATATTTTTCTTACAAAACTAGCCACTTTTTCAATCTAAGCAACCACAAACTAGACTGTCGTAACGGCAACACTGCCGACAATGTCTCTCGGGTAAGAAATAATTAATATTTCGTCTATGTATAGACAATTTTGCTCACAACATAAAAGGCGGCAGAATAGCACCAAAAGAATATAACATTTTCACCTCTCCAGCACGAAAAGGGCGCTTGAGACAAAGTAATTCGAATTTCGAACACCACCTTTTGATTCTACGTTTTGATTACTCGGCGCTGAAAAAATAAACTAGTCGATGGTTCGTTCAGAAACTCATTGGCCTAGCAATTTAACTAATAGTCACAAAATTCTGTATTTATTAAAATTTAAGTTTATAATTAAATTATACTATTGCCTTTTTAAGGACGTAATATTTAAAATAAATAGATACAGTAAACATTAATATCGCTTATTTAAAAATATTATGTTTGGTTTTCATAAAAATGTCAAGCAGTGCAGTTTCCGAACGTAACATCTAAATAAAAAATAAAATTATAAAACGAAATGGCGGGAATCAAATTTTTTTAGCATTTGGTCGTTTGAACTATTTTAGATTACGAAAAATGAGTCCAGAGATAAAGATAGTTGTCTAACTCCAAAAGAGTTGAGAGAACAAGTTTCTAATGCTGAATTTAGCTTCTTACCAGAAAAGTCACGTGAAAACCTTAATTATTTAATAATATTATTTGTTGTAATTGATATTGTTAATTTTTTTATATTTAATGGGGGATTGTTAGTATATTGTAAACATATTGTGGTCATGCCAATTTTGTATTACACAATACATACACACAACACGCCACACATATTTCATACATTTTCCTACCTACCCTCCGTTTTCCTTATAACGGCCCCGCCAGTGTCTGTCAAGTGCCCGGTCGAGACGTTGTTCGCATCGCTCGCGCCGCAATCGAGTCGCTATACTCATTATTACTCATCAGTTGAGCCGCCGCGTCGACGGACAATAAGTGTTTATACGCAACCCGCAATTTAGTTAAGAAAGTGGTGAAAGGAATAGACAGCCAAAACATCGAACCTAAACCAGCGACCTATGGATAAAAGAACATCATCAACGATACAGACAACATCTACAAGGTAAGGGGCTGTTAATTTCCTCACCATATTGTTAAATTTTGTCTTATTTGTTTTTCTTACCTATAATATAACCTATAACACTTTTGTCGCTGGTAGAGGTGAAAAGTTGTATGTTTCACACGAGAGCAAATTTTTTATGTCTTTTTATTTTAAATCACTAGGTAACTGTGCTCAGTAGTCTACGCTCGTAATTCAATTCTTGACTACCTACTTCGCTAGTTCGTGATTTAAACTCAGCACTCGCAAGAAAAAAATTACTTTGCTCACTTGTTAAACAAATAACTATTACTTACACAATTTAAAAAATACCAGTTAGAAAAACATGTAAACCGAATTATTGGCGCACAGAAAAACGAGACTTTTGTACAGAAAACTTAACAAAGTTTAAAAATTACCTAATTTCTTTAACATTTGGAAACATTTATAATACCTACTAATAATCCCAACGAAGCCTTTAACAATTTCGGTAAAGGTTTACCTACATTATGACATCCTGAGTTTTTCTTGTTTTGTCGACTGTTTGTTGAAGTCTCGGTAAGGTACCACTTTTCGCTGGTGTTCACAAGCTTATAATAAAAATTGACATTGAAAAACTTAATCTGAAAATCTGAAATTGAGATTCAGTCAGTATACCTAAAGACATCTTAGAACTAATAAATCGCCGCTCACCTCGCCCTTTTTTTTTACACCATCCGAGCCACGCTGCGCTCCTCGCTAACCTTATTTTAACTTTTTTTTTTAAAACTCGATCGAAAACTTTCTACGTCTATGTGTTTGAAGACTATTCACCGACCTGCAATGGCGGTCACGGGAGGGGTTTCCGGGATTGGTGTCCTGGACGAAAGTTGCTCCTTGTGACCTTTGTGGCCTTTCATCCGATGGCATCATAAAAAATGGGTGTTAAATACAAATATTAAAATTTTCTCCACTTGGTTGAAAAACGGCGCGGGGAGTAGCCTAAGAACGTTTTTGAGACAAAAGTTGCTCCTTGTGATGCCTATAATCCTATGGCATCATAAAAGATGCCAAAAAGAGTGTTATATGGAGTAAAAAAAAGTCTTTTTCAAAATCATGAAAAATATTTTTGCATTTTCGAGCTTCGTCTAAGACACTGATCCATATAAAATATTGTAAGATTATTTATTTCTTAGTGCCCTGTTTCCTCCACTCCATCCTTAATTTTTCAAAAACCTGTGATCTGCACAAACTTATAGGTACCTTACCGAGAATTGAAAATAGTTAAAGTATGTGTACGGAACATAACTTTGTACCCCCCTCTCCCAACAAGCGCGGAGCTGTGGAGCTGTGGAGCTGTGGAGCTGTGGAGCTGTGGAGCTGTGGAGCACATCACAGTAGTCACTAATAAACACGCATCAATATAGCACGTCTTTAATTACCGATATTATCCTATACCTACACTCCACGCAGTGACTCTCACATATGCAATAAAGCAGTGCAGCAATATATCTACCTATAATAAAGTCGAAATATAAACACGAAAATCTCAGGATGTTGTAATGTAAACATTTACCACAATTTCATAAAATTATTCCGCTTGTTTACGCGAATTATTATTTAAAGAAAGAAAGAAAAAAAGAAAATTCTTATTAGTTAGTGTTATAGGTTAGTGCGAGTCGGACTCGCGCACGAAGGGTTCAGTACCATTATCTATAAAAACGGAAATAAAAAATCACGTTTGTTGTATGGGAGCCCCCTTAAATATATATTTTATTCTGTTTTTTAGTATTTGTTGTTATAGCGGCAACAGAAATACATCATCTGTGAAAATTTCAACTGTCTAACTATCACGGTTCATGAGATACAGCCTGTTGACAGACAGACGGACAGACAGACAGACGGACGGACAGCAGTCTTAGTAATAAGGTTTCCGTTTTTACCCTTTGGGCACGGGAACCCTAATAAAAAAAATGGATTTCACGCGGAATAAGAATACTATGTAGGTAGTACAAAAAAGAAAAGACAATTATTGCAAAGTTACAGGCGGTCACCGACTACGGGTAATAAAATCAAATTCAGGAACTACTCAGAAACGTTAAAAATGATCACTACATACATAGAACATCAAAAAACAAAAAACGGTGTGTTAGAGCCGCTGGTTAGAGCTATGTGTAGCGTGTGGCCTAAAATTTGACGAAAGCTGCAGACACACATTCAAAAGCTTAAAGCTCCTCACATTTCCGAGTCTATATGTATATGAGGTGGCACTTTTTGTAAAATCCAATCAGATCCCAGTAAAACAAAATTACTTCGTCCCAGACCACGTGGCCAAATCTTACCACTAATGTCTAAAGGGACATTATTACAAAAAAATATAATGGGAATGCCTCCGAGTGGGAATGGCTCCCAAAATTTATATTAAGTTGCCTGACGAAATTAAAGAATTACCATTGACAATTTTTAAAATGAAATTAAAGGGGATACTTGTAGACAAACTTTGAGTATTTAAGACTGGAGACGGGAAGAGCTAAATCACCGAACAATTTTTTCTGCCAATTTTGGCGGGAGGGGAGGTAAACGTCTAGTACTAGCCCCTGTACCACTGTATTTTTCTGTCGTTTTATTGTCGCAACGGATTTTACGTTATATGATGATTATGTTAAAATACAAACATAATAATTATAATTAATGATTGGAAACATGTTTCAGCAAGTTTGACGTCCTAGATCGCCTTTCCCATTTAAAACATCACAATTAACTATTTTCCTAGAGCTCTGTCTTGCGACACTAAACGATACCAACAAAATCTAAGGTTACTTATTACTGCGCACCTGGTCAGTTTAACTGGTCAAAGGGGGAAAAATTGGCGAAAGGGGAAGCCCGTCTATGGCCCCTCCATAGGCTTAGTACTCTATGTAGACAAATGTTATTATACCCAGTGAGTTATAGGTACAGGTATTACCTATATCTCAATGATTATACCATAAATGATTTTTTTGAAGATAATTTTTTAAATGTATTATTGTAATTTTATTAATTTTGTCAATTTTTGACTTTTACTGTATTAATTTGTTATTTTAGAATTTGTAATTAATTGACATTAATTTGTAATTGTGTATCAATTCCATTGTTCCTATATTAAGTTGTATTTAGTCATGAATTATTTAATTTAAATATTATTTTAATGTTGAATATTTTTTTTATGTGTATGTAAATAGTTTTAATTAATTTAATTGTAAATATAGAAGTAGTATTGTATATTTATTTCAGATTCCTGAAAGTATCAATACTAAATTTCGACCAATTTCGACAGTTATATGTAACTGAATAACGACGTGACACTGGCAGAAATGTACTTATCTTAGTACAATTGCCAATTAATAAAATAAAAAAAAAAAAAATGTAATTGTTTAGCTTTATAATAATATTTGGATGGAGTTTTTGATTCTTTATTTGTTTTTTTACTAATTTGTGTATAAGAATACTATTGTACGTTGATTGTACGCCTAAAAAGGTACCACATGGAAGACACAGTTTTATTATGTACAACACCTTGTTTTGATTCTGTGTGACAATAAAATATATTTGAATTTGAATTTGAAAAAAAAACCAAATGAACAGCGACATGGAAGACAAGAATACATACATAATTATTCACAAGAACCGATAAGACATATAAAGGTTCCTACAAGTATCAAATAGCCACAATCATAATTATATGGTCAAACTGTAGGTACCCGACAATGCCCGACATAAAGTAATAACATCCGCTAGCATGAAGTGGCAGCAAAGCCATGTAATAAACCTAAGTATATATTTTAGTGTATTTCATCATAGCCTAAAACCAGTAGTTGTAGCCCTTATTTAAAAAGGACGACAAAGAAAATATGAAAAATTACCGACCATATTATCCAAAAACTTTGAAAACTATGTACCAGATGTACCTATACAGTTTCATAGATAAACAAAAGATATTACATAAAAGAAGTGCAATATAGGTATCCAGACATGACAAAGACACTAGACAGAGATCACAGGACCTTCTGAACAATATCTGAATAACCGAATATCCCTCAAGTCCACGAAGCATTATTCATGGAGTAGGTACCACAGGGTAGTGTTTTGGGACCATTACTATTTTTATTATATATAAATGACCTCCCAAATAATGTGCAAACTCAAATGGTGCTATTTGCAGATGATAGCACAGCTATAATAAAACAACAGAGTGCCTAGTGCGAGTTTGCATCGAGTACAAACGCCTCGAGGCTCGACAGGGGAAGCTGGAGTGAATCTGACAAGAAATTTGACATTATATTATGTGAAGTCGAAGCCTGAGAGCATTATGTGCAGTCGACAATGAAGCATATCATCATACTACTAATATTTACTGTGTTATCACGCTAGCAACACACTCGCTTGTCACGATTACAACAACGCCCGAAGTGGTTGAAACATGAGAAAGAGTTTGAGGTGGGAGACATAGTACTTGTAATGGAAAATGGTCGCTCGGGCAAGCAGCGAGCAGTCAAGAAGCAACATATCCAAGTATCGTGGTAGTGTTATATAGCGATCTACTTCTAAGTTATCTAGTTTGCCTACCTATTTTACCTACCTTTTTTTTACCTAGTTTAGAGTTATTAGTTTTAGTTTTATTTAGTCTTATTAAGTTTTAATAGAAAAAATATTTATTTTATGTTAAAATTAATTAATTACATAAAACTTTTTGGACCTACCTATTAGTAACTTGTCTTTTTATATTGATAATTTAATTTATTTTGTTAAATTATCTACTATGCTATATATAAAAAAAAACCTATAAATAAAAAAAATCATCAAGATCGCTACCTTCTGGGCGACACAAGGCTGGCTGCGTTGCCACGTTGGTTGACGATGCTGGTTCTTTGAGCCAAATATGAGCCAGCTCTTTGGTCGTGGTACACCTCTACCAATCTTTTGGCGATTTCTTTATAGAGGTGTCGTGCGCTAGTAGTACAGATTAATGATTCAACATAGTCTACTGTGACGACTTTTGGTGGGCGGTATGTTACGTGTATATACTTGTATGTTTGATACTTCTTATGGAGTGTTAACGGATTTAATTTGGCGGATTTTGGCGGCGCTCCAGTCGCTAATAAACTCTCGTACAATTAATATATATTTTTAATTTTCAAATTCTGCCTTTCCAAACCTACTGTGGAATATTACTGGCCTGACTTAGAACGTCTTGTGCCCTGTGGCCTGTGGCCTGTGCCCAGGGCCGGATTTACTCTTACTGCCGCCCTGGGGCACCTTGGAAAAAAAATAAATGAATCATTAATTAAATGTGCAAATGTTCTCAATGCAATCATACTTTTTAAAGCATTTTCGATAAAGCGACATTTTTTTCCCTCCGAATTTTGCCGCCCCCTGGAAATTTGCGGCCCTGGGCACTGGCCCCTGTGGCCCCTAGTGTAAATCCAGGCCTGCCTGTGCCCGTGCCCGAGCAAACATCGCGCCTCATCGCGCTAATAAAGAATGATGACTCGCTACTTCATATATAGCTCGAGTCACGCTGGTGTAGGTAGTCTTGACACTTGAGAGGAATATCGAATATGTAGGTGGGTGTATAAAAAACGACTCATCTCCTTGTATTGTCTCCGATACTACTGTACTGAGCCTAACATTTATTATCTAAGATTTGTATTTTTGTGTGTATGTTTGTATGTTTGTTATGAATAAACTCAAAAACTACTGGACGGATTTTGATCTTTCTTTCACCATTAGAATGCTACATTATCCCTGAGTAACATAGGCTATATAGGCATGACGACGGGAACGGGGTGGGCAGCTATGTATGAAGTGTATGTTTGCCAACATTCTGAAATAGACACGTACAAAGGGTAGGGGTAGGGGTAGAAGTAGGGGTATGGGTAGGGGTCGGGGGTAGGGGTAGGGGTAGGGGTCGTGCAGGCAAGCCATTATCTATGAGTGCTGTAGGGTCATATTTTATTTTGTTCGAAAATATCCACGGGCGAAGCCGGGGGCGGACAGCTAGTTTTTAAATAAAGTGGTACTATGGCATGAAATTTCCATAAGTTTTAACCACCGTTATGTACTTACGTCCTATCCTACAGTATGAGTATAGGTACTAATAATATGCAAGTAAGCTCTGCTATGTATTTATGATTGCGGGCTGTGACGGGGACGCGGCGGCGGCGGTGAGAGCGGTCAAAATTAATTCTCAATTTATAATGAGGCGCGCAGTTGTCGACACCAACACACCAACACACCAACACACCAACACACCAACACCAACACACCAACACTGCTACTACTGTGAGGGAGCACTTTAATTAAAAATACTTTTCTACAATTGACAAACGACCACGAAACTCGACACGCCCCCCTCCCTCTGTCCCCCCCCCCCCCCCCCCACCGTAGCACCCCCTCTATATAATTAAATGTGTCGGGCAGCTTCCCACTTTATTACACCGTCATCACGTCACTTCTCCCGGCCGTGTCTCGTGTCTGTCGTAGCTGGTAGACTCCAGGATGTAGGACGCTTATTGTGGCAACACTATCAACAAACAATATAGGTCGCTCTATTATAGAGTCTAGCGTGTCTCGTACTCACAACTATATAACTATGCACAACAACATAATACCTATGTGTTCTATTTATATAAACTAATTGGTTTATGTTCTTCACGGGGTGTCGGGGTGTATCAGTCCAGCCAGCGTTAGACTCTTCCTCTTTTAGTCGATGGTATTTGTGAGGCTATAGGTACCTAACGAGTGGCCAGTTCGCATTATGTAAGTATACCTAACCTAATTTTTTAATAATAAAAAAAGAATGACTGTATAGGTCCGTTATTTACAAATGAGTAGTCGGTTCTGCAACAGTCAGCTTTAGATAGCAATCACAAAATGAGACACATACAAACTTGAAACAACTTTATTAAGCGACGTACTCGCACAGTTCAACAAGCGAGCTCGGCGGGCTCGGTGCGCTCGGTGCGCTCGTTGCTCTCGTTGCGCACGGTCGGCACGGTGCGATCACAACACTCACAACATGTTACATACTGTTGGTTGACAACAACACTTACATACTGTTGGTTGACAACAAGACTTACATACTGTTGGTTGACAACAACACTCACTCACAAGTCACTACACTTTAGGTCAGTCGTCGGAGGCGTCGCGGGCAGTGCGGGGAGCGGTGCGGGGGGCAGGGCGGGCGCGCTCGTTCGGAGAGTAGAGGCGCGCACCAGACGGAGAGACACCCCCCGCTCCCCGCACGACGCGCACGAGTCGTCACGAGTGTCGTCACGCCGGCCCGCCCCCGCCCCCGTCCCGCTGCGACCGCACAACCGCGCGGCCAGCTCGACGCGGGTGTCCCTCACCATGTCCAGGAAGACGCGGCGAAACTTGCGACCGAAGCTGACGTACACCAGAAAGTTGACGCCGCTGTTGAGCGTGACGAGCAGGTTGCCGGCCTGCACCAGCGGGTCTAGCAGTGCGGGAGGGTCGCCGTCGCCGGCGAACGTCTCTACCGCGTTGCTCACCAGCGGCACCAGGTTGCACACGAAGAACACGCCTACCACGCCCAGCAACATGCACGCGACGCCCAGCTCGCGCCGCCGCCCGCGCGACAGTCTCGCTCTCTCCCGGGCCGCGCGCCGCACCTGCATGGCGATGCGAGCGTTCAGCACCGCCAGCAACGAGAACGGCACCGCGTACATGACCACGAGGTACATCCAGTGTACGTAGACGGCCACGTACCGCTCCGAACGGAAGGCGGTCGCGGTCGCGCACAGTGTGTTCTCATCCAGCCGACACACGCCCACCTCCAGGAACTTGGGGGCGTTGTAGCCCAGAGAGAACAGGGCCGCCGCGGCTACGTAGCAGCGCGCCCTGCTCGCCGTGCACAGTGCGCGCGCTCTGAACGGTCGACACACGGCCACCCAGCGCTCCAGTGTCACCAGCACCGTCAGGTACACGGAGCAGGTCTGGGCCGCCAGCGCGAGCGGGAACAGCGCGGGCGCCAGCAGCGGGCGGACGCGGCGCGAGTAGCCGGAGAGCGCAGGGGAGGCGGGCGCGAGCGCCGGCAGACCGAACAGTAGCGCCGCGCACAGCAGCAGAGCGGAGTCGGCGGCGGCCAGCGCGGTTAGCACGAGCGAGGCCGCACTGCGCATGCTTCGCCGCGTTAGCACCAGCGCCGCCAGCAGGTTCCCGAGCAGCCCGCCGACACAGAGCGTGTTGAGCAGCACCCCGTGCACCAAGAGTCGTACTAGACGCGCCGAGCCGTCCTCGTCGGCCTCCGCGGGACACTCGCCCCGCTGCGGCTCCCACGGACACGCCGCCGGCCACGACGAGTTCATGCGACCCCCATGCGGCCCGCACCTCGGACCTGCACAAACATAAAGCGTCCACTACATTACTCGGTCGGTAAGTTGCCCGAAGTTAGACAAGGAAGAGTGTGTAGTGAGGTACTTCGTGGTCTTTTGCGCCCGAGTCATAACACCGGAGCACGACATTATTCGCAGTTTGCTATTGAAGTCGTATAGTGGAGGAAGTATTGCACTTGACCTTTGATTTTGGTATTAAAGCAAGCCACTCAGCACAGATGTTCCTTGAGTCATTCTAAGCCGATCTAGCTCGAGACTCATCGAGATATATGCTGCTGGTAGGGGTGGGGGAGGGTCAAAGTCGAGCGCCGCATGTCATCATTTAAAAATTCTAATTCTTTTTGTATAGCTACCATGGCATGTTTGGTATCATTTTCGTGTAAAACGAAGATGTAGAATTCATTTCTGGTATTACATTTTACCATTTTCATAGGAATTTCATGAAAAAAATGATAAAAATTGAAAATGTCCATGCGATTTTTTTCTTTGAGTTTTTATAACTTTTAAATAGTGCAAACATCTATAATGAAAAAAATACTTGCTTGAAGCGTATTTTATGCACATTCTAAAAATATAAATAATAAAAAAAGTAGGTACCTACATGTACATTATTTTGAATATTTTTTCAGCCATCTCTATACTATAGCTATATATAAACACATCAATAAGTATGTATATTAGAAAATACAGTCATGTAATATGTGTGTAAGTAATAAATATTAAACTATGTTACTATTTTAAATAAACAAATAAATACCTATATTATTATAAGAGAAGACAATACGAGAGTATGCTTACGGTCATTCATAGAGCGAGTGTTGTCGCAGCGAAACCGGACCCGCGGCGCAACACAAAATAATTTTTTACACCATATTTTTAAAATAGCAGACGCTTGAAATTTATATTTTTAGAATGTGCATAAAATACGCTTCAAGCAAGTATTTTTTTCATTATAGATGTTTGCACTATTTAAAAGTTATAAGAACTAAAATAAAAAAAAACGCATGGACATTTTCATTTTTTTTACATTTTTTCATGAAATTAATATGAAAATAGTAAAATGTAATACCAGAAATGAATTCTACATCTTCGTTTTACACGAAAATGATACCAAACATGCCATGGTAGCTATACAAAAAGAATCAAAATTTTTTAAATGATGACAGGCGGCGCCCGACTTTGACCCTCCCCCACCCCTACCAGCAGCATATATCTCAATGAGTCTCGAGCTAGATCGGCTTAGAATGACTCAAGGAACATCTGTGCTGAATGGCTTGCTTTAATACCAAAATCAAAGGATACGCCCCTTTTTGAGCAATACATCCTCCACGTGAGATGTCGACTTTGCTGAACACATCCATTGCTTTTTTATTTGTGTGACTAATTAAAATACATCCACCATCTTCTGTTTCTCCTCTTCTTTTTAATTATTTTCGTGTTATATGCAGACCTGATGAGTGATGTCTGATGTATGCACAAAGTTGAAATAAGTGAGATAATAAGGCGCATAAAGAAACTGCAGCTATCACTTGCACATACGGCGGTACTTGGAATATAGGCCGATTAACAAGAGCTGGCACGTTTATATATAGATTAAATAGTAAGTGTTCAAGTGTTGATGCAGTCATCAGCTGTGTCTGTCAAAAAGTAGAAGCGGCGTGATTGATCCATTGTGTGTTAGTTGCACAGGCCACTACGCCACTATGGCAGAAATAATCTAAGATGTTGGACAATAACACCACAAGGGAGAAGCCTTATATAAAATATACCTAAACTAGTTGAGATATTAGCACGATGCTCAATTATCAAAAATGTAGGGATGATCATGATTCTTATTCGTATGGTTCTTAGAGGTCCACGTGACCGCCGGTTGAAGCTTGTATTATAGAGTACTAGCATTCCGCCCCCGGCTTCGCCCGTGGATATTGCGAACAAAATAAAATATACCCTACAGCACTCATAGATAATAGCTTGCCTGCACTACCCCAATCCCTACCCCTACCCCCTACCCCTACCCCATGCCCTGTCCCTGCCCCTACCCCTACCCCTTCCCCTACCCTGTTTCCCACGACTTCGTACGTGTCTATTTCAGAATGTAGCTTTTGTCATGTTCACCTCTGCCCACCCCGTTCCCGTCGTCATGCCGTGATGGTATATAGCCTATGTCACTTACGAAGAATGTAGCTTTCTAATGGTGAAAGAATTTTTAAAATCGGCCCAGTAGTTTCTGAGCCTATTCATTACAAACAAACTTACAAATGTTTCCTCTTTATAATAGTTAAGATAAGATAAGAGTATAAATATTGAGATGTAAAAGCGAATATGATAATATCTGAGATGTAAGATCTGATGCGTGAAAGTAAACTAAGGAAATGGGCCTGTTTTGTGTTTTATAATATGATAAAGAGACACTTTGTTCTCTGTAACGTGTATCATGTGATACGAGTATACTGACACAAAGATGGTGCGTCTGATGCGTCCGTTTACCCTGGAATACAGTACATCACATTTTACATGAAAATTATAACGGGTACTGACAAAAGTCCGAAATACAAAATGAAACATCCTGCATTTGTTTCTGTTACCTACAGAACCCTATACCCTATATATACTATACTATTGATGGCCCGACTCTCGTACTCCCGATTTATATCTTTGTTTGATCACTAAGTATTATAGGCACATAGTGTAGTGTAGTGTAGTGACAGTCTGTAGTGAAGCAACTTGTAGTCGCTGTACGCTATACCATCCACTTTGAAGCTGTAATGATGTAAGTGTATTCTTTCATACAACTTGAACAGTAGGTATATTGCCAAGATGACGGAAGGATATTCATGTTCTTTAGTAGGTTGTTGAGAGAATTGGGACATTATTATGGGAAATGTTCAGACCAATACCGCCTCCTCCACTCTACTCCACTCTCTCCTCAAAAGTAAAATCGCACTACCAAGAAAATGACTGAAACTTTAAGACAGGATTTTCGTTTAGGTACCTAAACTATGAACGAGGACCCATATTTCCTATTTTTTCAAAATTTTAGTCTAAGCAGTTCGAGTTTTTTTGGCGCTCGAATTCAATTGTTTAGTGTCACACTATGGTGTCACATAATACTCTTGAAAAAAACATCTTTTTAACTTTTCAATTTTTGTCCCAAAATCTAAATTCGATTATTTACGGTATATATATATATATACGTCCGTGATTGGGTCATGAAACTACATATTATGTAGGTACCAAATTTCTACGTTTCTCGTACTACTGTAATTATTCGGAGAAAATAAGCTGCGACAGACGGACAGACGAACAGACAAGAGTGATCCTTTCATCGAATGTATTAAATGTAATAAAAGTATTGTCTATGGTAGATGTATGTTGGTCGGGTCGGAACGGTCGCGGTGCAATAGACCTGACTTCTGTTTAAAAATGTAACGTCACGAGATTGATTGTTATGTGGGTGGTGGCTGTGGTGGCGGCATGGCTCGCGGCGCTAGTGGGTGTTGTGCAGGATGGGGCGGCGCCCTACGTGTTCCTGAGGCAGGCGCGCGGTGCGGCGGGCACTCGGCGGGTGCTAGGCGGGGAGCAGGCGAAGCTAGATGCGGCCCGGGTGTTGCAGGATCGGTGGGGCACCGCGCTGTGTTCCGGGGTCGAGATACGGCCGCGCTGGGTGCTCACGGCCGCGCACTGTGTCGAGTCGAGAGTGGCGCGAGTGGGGGCGGTGCGCGATGACGGTCGTGACCTGCTCACTGCGGACGTGCTGGCTCGCTACAGACATCCGCGGTACACTGTACGGCAGCAGCAAGGAGACGTGCTGGCTCTGTCGCACGACGTCGGATTGTTGTTGACGGAGCGAGCGCTGCCGGGTACGGTGCGCCCGTGGTGGAGGCAGCGGGAGGCGCGGCGGGGGGCAGGGGCGGAAGGGGACTCGTCGGTGCTCCTCTACGGGTTCGGGGAGAGTGCGGGCGTCGCGGCCGGGTCTGTCCTGCGGGTCGCACGAGTGTGGCCGCGTGAGTGTCCCCGCAGTACGTGGGTGCCCTGTTGGTGCACTGAGGGCGATCTGGTGCCGGGCGGGAGCGGGGTGTGCTCGGGAGACTCGGGCGGACCGGCCATGCGGCGCGGACGCGTGGTAGCACTGGCGTCACTCGGCCCGCTGCAGTGCTCTGCGCCGTCCCTGAGCGTGCTGACCGAGCTGTCCCCGTACCGACGACTAGTCCTCGCGACCATGTCGGACCGCGAGCCCCGCATGCGCAAGATGTCCTACTCCCGCGCCACACAGCTCAAACAAGACACACAGCTCGTGCTGGCCGCTCTGCTAACTGTATATAAACACATGTTCTAGTTACATTGAGGAACATGGTGTACCTATATACCTACACCTATCTATCAATATAATATATCAAAGTGTATAAAGTCCATCCGTCATTTTGTTAATCCGACGTTTCATAATCCGACACTACTTACTACGATAACACTTGTTAGAGTTGTGCCACCTGCCACTACCGCACTACATTACAACAAGAAGTGAGCGGCTCCGTCTCTCTTAACTCCTTATAATATGATACAACAAGTATTTATACATACACTATATACCGTCACAACGGGAAACAAACATAGCTATATTATATGACAGGTGTAAAAGGAAAATAAAAAGTTGTAACTAGTTTATATTGTTCTGTCGGTGTGGGGTGTGTGGGGTGGGACTAACAAAGTTGTGTACTCGCGGGACTGTACTGTAGCTGTCTAGCTGTCAATATGTATTATGTGAGATGAGACGAGGGTCTGTGCCATCTCTCATCGCGCCACCCGGACTATCCGGACCATCCGGACCACACCAACTTTATCCTAAACAATGATCATTACTATTTCGCGCCCCCAATCCGCCCATGTTCTGCTCATTTAGCCATAAGTCATTAAATCGACAGTAAATAAAGTACATATTATAAAACAACGCTCGTCTGTGTGTGGCGTGTGCCCTATTTGCTAGGAAACTTTACGAGCACTAAATATCATGTTTAGAAAAGTAAATCAAGTTGGCTCCTGCGTGTTTTCATTGCGTATATTAGTGTCTAATACGTCAGATATATTTAACAAAATGATTTAGGAAATGATAAAGAATTTTGAGTTTGTATATATGTGGAGGGTGATCTCCGGAACCACTGCACCTATTTGAAACATTATTAGGTACAGTGGTGGAATAAAAAGGTTCGTCATCATAAGGTTGAATATCGCTTGAATTTCATGTAGACATAAGGGCAACGTTCATTTATATATTCTTCTTCTTCTTCTTTTTTATTATGGCTCCACCAATGTTCATCGATGATTTGCCAATGTCAAGTATTATAGCCTTTATAGTGTATATAGCCGATAAATCGGTATTTAAGATAATCCCGCCGACCGTGATATGTCTTATTAATCACTGATTAATCACAACCATCACAGCGCGAACAGGATTAAACTGGATTCCATATCACGCCACGACGAAAACGCGTGCGTATGTCGCCATGACCGGATGTGGAATCTCCATTTATATATTTATCTCATAGATTATTTGATTAGTGACGCATCCGTCACATTTTTTGACATTTGCAATTTGAGTTTTTTAATTAAACTTTTTTATGTTATTTGGTCTTTTTTGGAATCGAAGAAATAACAAAAACTGAATCTGAGCTGGTAGATCACATCAAAGAAACCGTAACGAAAATGGGAATACACTTAGATGGATACGAAATTAGCAATATATACAGGATCGGACAGTGGAACAACAACAAAAATCGCCCGGTCGTGGTCTCTCTAACGACTCTATGGAAAAAACACATGATATTGAGAAATAAGTACAAACTTCCATCAGGTATATATATCAAAGAAGACTATTCGAGAGAGGTACTAGAGAAGCGCAAACAATTACAAGCGCAGGTAGAGGTGGAAAGGAAGAAGGGAAACATAGCATTTTTAAAATATGATAAATTAGTGGTTAAAATACCCATAGACAAAAACCGAGAAAAAAGAAAAAGAAATGATTCATGTTCACCTAATTTATCAACTCAGAAAAAGGTAAATATAGTGAAAAATCCACAACATCAATTACCTAAAGCAACAGAAAAAGGAATTATAAGACCAAATATACTCAATACACAACTTTATTTAAACCAAATTTTATAATATCTCCCCCAGAACGGTTGGTCACCGCGGGGGTAGTAGACCACAACCCTCCACAACAAACAAAAGACATAGCAGCCTTAGCGGGCAAACTATGGACCAGAGCAGCTAGAGACAGACAGAAATGGAGGGAACTGGAGGAGGCTTTTACCGCGCTAGGCGGTCCTTACAATTAGATCTTTTACCGCGCTAGGCGGTCCTTACAATTAGATCTTTTACCGCGCTAGGCGGTCCTTACAATTAGATCTTTTACCGCGCTAGGCGGTCCTTACAATTAGATCTTTTACCGCGCTAGGCGGTCCTTACAATTAGATCTTTTACCGCGCTAGGCGGTCCTTACAATTAGATCTTTTACCGCGCTAGGCGGTCCTTACAATTAGAGCTTTTACCGCGCTAGGCGGTCCTTACAATTAGAGCTTTTACCGCGCTAGGCGGTCCTTACAATTAGATCTTAGATATAATTAAGTAATTTTAATTAACTAAACCACTAACATGACATTTATTGATTCGATTCATTTTAGTTTAATTTATATCATGGTTTATCGATTTAAATTCAATTTGTTGTTTTGATGTAAAACTTGATATATTTATTAATAATTTATTGATTTTATTTTTTTGACATGATTTTTGAAATTAATTGTTTTATTATTATTATTTTTTGATTACTACTTTGCTGCCTTATTGATTGTTAAGTTTACTTTTACGGTTTATGGGAAAATGAGGTAACTAGCAAAGGAAAGAAGTGAACAAACAAATGAATAAATGAGAGTAGGGTGGTAAAAATAAGAGATGAACTCTAGGTGGTGCGAAACAGAACTGTTATTACTAAGACGGAACATTTAAGTTTCTAAATACAGCTAACAATACTAACTCTATGCATGTATAATATCATGAACATTGTAAGGAATTAATAAAAGCTTTATTATTATTATTTATTTATTTATTATGTTAGGCAAAGATTTTGTAAGACGATGTTTTTAAGTTAAAGAAGGTTGGTAAAGTAAAGAAAAAGTAAATATACTACCTTATGCTATAGTATAGGCAAGAGTAGTGATTTATGCATTGTTCAAAAAATATAACATTTAATTATAGTCATATTAGTTATGCATTAACAACATTTTTACTTTCTTATAACGAGTGTAACCTCCATCAGCTTGCAATCACATATTGCAGTCGCTGTTGCATGAACCCACAAGGCGAGTACATATAAGTCCGTTCCTCTTGTGCCTTCCCAAACGGTTTGAGAATGTTGCTGTAATGCTTGCTTTGTTTTTTCATTTATATTTTGCTATCGCTGCACCATTAAGCCCCATACATTTTCTATAGGGTTTAAATCTGCAGATTTGGAAGGCCAAGGGATCAACACTGCCTTGCGATGCCTATTAAACCACACGAGCTATGTGTATGCGACTATTATCGTGGACATAGTGAAACTGTAGCAATTCATCAGCTGAAAATGCTGCATTTGCAGTCAAAGGAATGAAGACGAGCTCGCCTACTCCACCTGACGACATCCACCCCCACATGTTAATTGAAATCCGAGTTAGTGTGCCGACGATCTATCAGAGCGCCCTCTTCACCATGTATTCTGATCCAGAATCTCACACTATCTCTGGTAATGTTGAGACGACACGATATTTGACTTATATGATAGCCAGCTTCGTGGTCAACGATAATCGCTACCCTTTTCCACTCTTAAATTTCTGGGCATTATAAAATATTCGGACAATAAAATCTATGAATAGTAATTAATCTGTGATGAAAGCTAAATAATGAGGTTCCACGCGCAAAGCTAATTGTAGATGGCGCCACAGGCGACACGGCCGCTGTCAAACGATCTGAGAATTTTGTTGTTTTAGTTTGTATATTATCACTGTATTATTCAATAAAATTCAAGTATTTAACAATGTATTCAACGTGGAATTCGAAAGAATTGAAAGCAGAATTAAAAAAAAGGTGCAAATCAGTCTAGAAGAAAAGTCTTGAGAAGTAAGGACCGTCGGTAAGTATTTCACATATTTTCTAAGCAAAAATGCCTATATTCATATTTTTATACGATATCTCCGTCCTGTAATAAAGTAACAATGTATTTGTACTTTGATTTGTAAAATAATTTCATATAATCATTATTAGTCAGCTAATTAGCTTTTTTTTTATTTTTAGGTTAAAAGCATACGACAAAAACTTCAATTTTATAAATTTTATGTTAGTTGTAAGGTCGTCGCTCTCAGGCATCCCAAAATGTGCACCTGTATATGCGGACACTCCCACATAATCAAATTCTTGCAAATGAGTCCGGAATTATACTGTGTCGCTACAACATTTTGTCGGCGTATAGCCTTTTCCGACCTTTTTTAATTTTAAATCTTTGGGAAATAAACGTACACCGTCGTTGGAACATCCGGGAACTGAACACAGAGGCATTCTTGGAGAAATAATTAATTGTCTGTAATAAATGTTGGAAAACGTATGACCGTGTCGACGAAACGACATCTGGTGGGAGAAAATGGCAGTGGTCATCCTCATTACATTGACAAATAATATATTTAATGACACTGACAGCTTAAATATTCTAAAATATACTCTTTATAGGTATGTCGACTACAGATTTGTCATTGTGGCAGATATTTTTGAAATAGAGAAATGTCATTACATAACTATGCGAATATAAGCTTTATTGCTTTCATATGTTCATAGAATATGTCAAAAAAATGACTCCTATATATTATGGTCAACTAAGTCGGTGGTGCTGGTGGTGCCTGTTGAGAGCAAGGAATATACGTTGAGAGCTTCCACGGCGTGCGCTGCGGCAATAGTTAAAGTTGCACTAAAATAATGTATCTATGGCGGCTAAATTGTTCTTCTAAAAAGAAGTCCAAGACAGCATATATATAATTATCTTCCAAGGATAACTCACAGTAACCATTTTTATGTTTATAGCTGTTTTAACCGATATGGTGTTACAAATTATTTGCTCTTCACACTACATAATTTAAATTAATATCTTTAAATAACTAAAAACTGTAGCGCGACAAAATAATTAATTTTATAAATAAAGAAGTAAAGTTTGTAAGTTATATTTCATTTTGTTTGAAAATATGTACGGGCGAAGCCGGGGCTGGATAGCTAATGTAGAATAAAATGATCTACAAAAAGTCCGCGGTAGCATAATTATCTCTAATACATAAAGTAGTAATAAGCGCATTTGCGTGGATATAAGTTATTAACCGATACGGCCGCGGCGGGAACAGTGTAGACCTCAGTAGACCTCCACATCTGGAGCTGTTCTGGTTCAGTGGAGACTTACTGTACTGTAGCGTACTTCCTGTTGTGTGACGGGTGACGGGTGACGGGTGTAACTGTACAGACTTCTGAAACTTATCTCTCATTTGTTTTAAATAACTTTTCTGATATACTCTAGTCAAACTTAATCAGATATTAGTTAAATAACAACTGTTTAAACAATAATTTTTTTATTTGATCAGCATCGCGATTCAGCGGGGAAATGCAGCCAGTATTCTTGCCACTATTCCACGCGGACGGTTTATTTAGTTATGTGTACTTATTAAAAATTAAAAAAAAACCTCTTGATTATTTATTAACTTTGATAGACTTTCAGAAATTGGACGTTGGAGATCGCCTTCAAAACACAGTTGGTACATTTTGTTTATATGCCACACGCTCGTAGCACTTCGTAACCCGTAGCACTTCGTAACCCGTAGCACTTCGTAACCCGTAGCAGCTTCGTGACTAATAGTAGACACGTAGCAACAGAACAGTCGTACTTCTGACAATATTGATGGTCGCGATGGAGAGGTCGCTGTAATCTCGATGTTCATTCATAAACCATATTGTGGGGGGTGGGGGGTGTCGGGGGGTGTCGGGGGGTGTCGGCGCCCGTACCGCTACCGTCCGCGCCTCTATATAATATTCAAATTAAATATTAGCACAATGTAATGTAATTTATCCACCGCGTGACTGTCCTCTTAATTAATATTGGAAGTTCGTGTTACTACCTACTATAGTACCCGGGACGTAGCTAGCAGATCAAATAGGAATATGATCTGCCTAACTTGGGAAACAGGCGTGACTATATCATTGTATATCACTCTAATCAAGTTAACTTACAAACATTTTGGTCTGGTCAGTGTTATTATATTATAACCACTCACTCACTGACTGACAGAATTGTTCTCCCAGAAAGAGTTGTGATGGGGGGAAACTTTTGGTGGGATCGTATAGAGGGGGTCCCGGTGAGTACCAGAAAAATCCGAAACCCCCCTTTTTCGCCCCCCTTATTTTTTTTGTTATTTATCTCGAGAAGTATAAATCGGATGGGGTAGGTGTCGAAACTAATAATGTTTAGGATCTGTTCCTATTAGCGAATCCATTAAAAAAAAAAAATGTTCTCCCATACAAAAAAAAAACACCCATACATATTTTTTTGTTTTTTATCTCGGAAACTACAAATCAGAGGGGGAAAGTGCCGAAACTAATAATGTTCAGGATCTGTTTCTATTAGTGAATCCATTAAAAAAAAAACTCCCATACAAATTTTCATACATTTTTTCTTTTTTTTTCCTATGGACTGATTTCTACCCCTTTCCACTTTCCCCGTACCCCCCCCCCCCCCGTCTCCCATACAATATTTTTTAAACTCGCGAGCAAAGCGAGCGATGCCGCGGCAGCGGCCGGAGAAGCGTCATGATATAACATGACTGCAGTTATCAAAATACCGAAACCCCCTTTTTTGGCCCCCTTATTTTTTTGTTTTTTATCTCGGAAACTACAAATCGGAGGGGGTATGTGCCGAAACTAATATTGTTCAGGATCTGTTCCTATTAGTTAATCTGTTAAAAAAATATTCTCCCATACAAAAAAAAAAATAACTAAAATAATAATATTTTTTTGTTTTTTATTTTTTGCAATCGAACAGCGGCAGTGGTAGTGGTAGGTGTTGGAGTAGGGGTAGTGGTAGGGGTAGAGGTAGTGGTAGTGGTAGGGGTAGAGGTAGTGGTAGGGGTTGGAGTAGGGGTTGGGGTAGTGGTAGGGTTTGGAGTAGAGGTTGTGGTAGGGGTTTTAGTAGGGAGTAGGGAGTAGGGGTAGGGGTAGTGGTAGGAGTAGGGATAGTGGTAGTGGTAGGGGTAGAGGTAGTGGTAGGGGTTGGAGTAGGGGTTGGGGTAGTGGTAGGGTTTGGAGTAGAGGTTGTGGTAGGGGTTTTAGTAGGGAGTAGGGAGTAGGGGTAGGGGTAGTGGTAGGAGTAGGGATAGTGGTAGTGGTAGGGGTAGAGGTAGTGGTAGGGGTTGGAGTAGGGGTTGGGGTAGTGGTAGGGTTTGGAGTAGAGGTAGTGGTATGTAATGGGAGTATTTGTGGTAGGAGTAGGGAATTAATGATAGGTGGCGGGCTTATCGCTGACTTGTAGCATGTCTTCTTTGGTGTGGGCAGCAGTTGTTCCCTCACAGCAAACACGCGAGTTGCTTGCAACTCGCGCACTACACAACATACTAGTATATATATATAGACGGGGCAGTTTATTAGGAATACAACGTTTACACCCATTTCACTCTTTAGGGGTTGATTTTAGAAAAATCCTTTCTTAGTGCACCGCTACACCCTCTTTATATTTATATGTTCAGTGAGTTGAGACCCTGCATTGATTGTTTGTGAGTCAGCAAGACTTTTATATATATTTAGAAGTTTAGAAGATAGATAATATAATATTATATATGATGTAATATTTGTTCACTATACCTACTATTTTATTGTGTTCTTATCATAATTAAAAAATCATATATATCGCAGCCGAATTGTAGAATCCGCCGTAATACAAAAAGGCTAGCTGCTTTACAAAACAGCTTAGTTTTAGACGGATTGTTGTAACAACGCGTTTAACAATACGTCACTTTAAAAAAATGGTCAAGTTGCGAATACAAACAAAAGACTCCCGGCACCTCCCGGCCAGCCAAGCATGTTCAGCCTTTGGTTCAAGCTAAGATTTTGTAAGACGATGCGGTCTGTGACATACGGACGGACGGACGGACGGACAGACGGACGGACGGACACGACGAACTTATAAGGGCAGAGTTTATCTAAGGAACCCTGGATGTGGATGAAGCAAGCAACAAGCAAGAGAAGTAAGCAAATATCGAGAGAAGCGGTGGCGCTTTATCTACTCTCTCTACCCTTTTGAGAAACTGTCGTGAAGGTATATGTAACCGACCTGCGGACCTGCGGACCTGCGGACCTGCGGACCTGCGGACCTCACCTCATAGTGGCAGTTTATTAGTTTTGTTTCACCCGTAGGTATTACAATAGTACAATATTACAATCAGCCTACATTTTAGTAGCTGTCGATTCAAGTTGTGTTATAAAAAATGTCAATATTCAACATTTGAATATCAATACTCAGTTACCTGCCTTACAGTCTCCTGGTCTAACTAAAGTCTCCATATATAATATGTTATTGTCACAAAGGGAACATTTATACCAAGAGCAAAACCACTAGCCTCTTTAATGTGGCGGATTCTACAATTCACCATTCTAACTTGTTTGTCTCCTGTGGTAAAGGTACGACGTGTTTTGTTGCTCTAAGATAGTTGGTATGTAGGACCAGAGAGGGCCGGAGAGGGCCGCAAAGGCGGGCGGGATTGTGGTGAATTATATTATAGCCATGCAGGGTAAAAAGTTTAAATTATTTTATATTTAAAAAATAGTAATTAAATGCTCTAGCATGTTATAGCAGTAGACTGTAGAGCATGTTTCCCAACATCTTCCAGCTACGGACCCCTATTTAGGAAATGGAGCATATTTGTTACGGGACCCTCTTTGTAAACAAGTAGTAAATGAAGGGACAGAGACACCAGAACGACAGAACGACAGAAGCCGGTCAAAAGATAATATTTTATATAGCAAGCTGTGCCAGTTATATAGCAATCTGTGCCAGTTAGGGCGGAAAATGTTTCGTTCATAGTTGAAAACGTAGTCAACTCTTGTGATACATACATACTCGTACATAGCATCGCCGGTTTAGACTATACAGTATACAGTATATAGATGAGTTCATGTGTTCGGGCCTTTGGCTTGAAATGGTGGAATGGTGGCGCTTACCCGCACGTTTGAATTACGCGCGGGTGTCAACGTATGAACCCCGCGCCCCGCGCCCCGCGCCCGACGGACAGAACAAAAAGAAAGGTGGTCGAATACGCGGATCAATTTAATTCGTTTTAACTCAATTCCAAGGACATTATCCATAACTTAGTCGTGTCAGTGCATGTGTGTGGTGACAAGAACGTTTCCTGGATTGCCTTTGAAAGCGACGTCCTGCCGTGCAGGTTCAAGTGTCAAGGTGAGTGCCCATTGTTTTTACCAGATCCAGCCGAAGTCTTCGAAACCCCAGGTTCCACGAATAATCTCCCTTTCAATCTATACAAATCCATATAACCGTTTCTACCCCAACACAGTCCACTGCCTCCAAAAAGGGACCTAACAGATAGCGAACATCATGAAACATGGATCACTTGTCTTGCCGAGTTACTATGCATAACCACTATGTTACCAGTTAGGTATCAATAACCCGCTACAGATACAACACTCGGTGTCATCTCCATTCATGGACCAAGTGGATGACGAGTCACATCACATGTTATAGTAAATAAAGTTCACAACGTTACAGTCATATCCATACTAATATTATAATTACTCTGTCTGTCTGTTACGCTTTCACGGCTAAACCACTGAACTGATTTTGATGAAAATTGATACTGAGCAAACTTAAACTAGGGAATACATACAAACAATAATAAAGTTGAAGTCGAGTTTGTCTGTTTTAACGCGCTGATCTCTGGAACTACCTGTCGGATTTGAACAATGTATTTGATAGCGTGTTGATAGCCCTTCTTGAGGCAGGCACACCTAGTCATGTACCTATATGTGTATGTTTTGTGATAGATGACGTATAAAATAGTTTGAAAGTTTGTCAATGTTATGAATTTTGTACCGATCCCGACATTATTATTACGTACAAATTGTCCAATATCCTCAACCATCGTGAGTCGTGAGGTCGTGACCGTGACGTCCGCGTCACTATCGTCACTAACGTCACTAAACGACAACCTTTTAGCGACAAAAGGTAAAAGCTTCCAATAAGTTGTTAGTGTCACCACAATATCTACTTTTACAGGACTTCAACAAACGGAAATATTGTGATATTGTATTGGTACCTACCTACCTACATTCACACAACATTTTTATATAGGTATCTATGATTGTTATAAACTTAAAATATCAGTATCATTTCTATTATTATATTATTTACTACCTATATAGAGGTTGTCAATCAAGATCCTTCCCCTTTGGTTTTTGGATATTGTGTTTAGATAATATTGTCAGCAAGTAATGTGTAATAAATTGTTTTCAGGTTGTAATAAATAGTAATAAATTTGTAATTAATTCTCCGTGGGGTACCTATATCAGCTCTCGAGCGTGGTAGGGCTGCTCACTAGTATATCCAGGCTCCACGGTGCATGATGTCGAGGAAGGTAGGGTAGGTAATAATACATGACAGATGTCCGCACTCTACTCTACTCTATAAAGTGTGAGAGATTCAATCAGTCCGCTCTCTCCGTCACGTCATCAATCTCGTGTCGCACCTGTCTCCACTGTGAGTATTACTCCTATAACAAAGACAGCTCGTTACACCGACTGTCCCGAGGGAGCTCACTGACCACTGACCGACCTCGTCTTATTGATCACACCGCGAGTAGACGTCATCACTACATCTACATGTTATCTTCATGATTTCTTCTATAGTTTACGAGTTGGAAACATTGTATTATTGTACACACTCCCGGGACAAAATTGATACAATCTCACATAAAACGTCACTAATGTCATGATCAAAAGTTTGAAAACTATTATGGGAGGTTGCTGAACAAATTGTTGATTACTTTACATAAAGGGGACGCAAATGAAAATATATAAGTATCTAATGTTTTGTTGTGTTCAAAATAAACCTTTAAAAAAAAAAGAGTACCGACTTCAAAAATTGTGTAAGTAGGTACTGAATATTAAAAAATACTTTATTAATATTTCGTCGTATAGAATTTGAAGACGGTTGGTGCCAAATTAGGATACAAAATTAAGTAAACATCATAAATCTGTTGAATATTCTATGTTTATACTGATGATCGCAGGTTCCTAATTAATTGTCTAATGTGAATTTGGGAACTAAGTTGTTTTTAATTTGGCACCAACCGTCTTCAAATTCTACGACGAAATATTTATTATTTCTTAATTTTCAGTGCACAATTTTTGAAGTCGGTAGGTACTCTTTTTTTATAAGGTTTCTTTTCCCTTTTAAGTGATTTTGCTGCCCTGAGAGACAAATAATAACGAAATTAAAAAAAAAGATATTCAAAAATAAAAAAAAATACCGCTGTGGATGGGATTTAAATCATGTGCATCCTGCGCTGCACCAACCGTCGATACGAATATAGACAATTTCGTGTCAATTATGCAACTGTTGGTGAGGCTTTTCTCTGATATATAAATTTCAGTCGTTCTAAAGAACTACTACACCGATTTTTGTCATTTGTAATGCCCATTCAATGCAAACGATAATTTTTGTTTAAAACGCAATTTAAAAAAAAACAACAGAATTTTTTTACAATGAAAAGATAGATAATGAATGATCAATAAAATATTCGTGTTAATTTTTGTAATGATACTCAATGTGATGATATATTATACTTATTATAGCCATCAAATATGATAAATAAAATTTTCAGAGGTGTATTTAGGATTTTTTTCTATCGAGTAAAATGTTTCTAATCATATTTTCAAAATAATAAAAAGATTTGTCATATCCTTAAAATAAATACCTACATTTTTTTTTCAGTTTCCTAAAATTTGAAACTGAATTTTGATGACTACTTCCCTAGTGGAGTATGGCCATAATGCATTATATATATAGGTTTAGTTGGTGGTCAGGCCAATTTTGTATATACATACACACAACACGCCACACATAATATTTCATACATTTTCCAACCTACCCTCCGTCGGTCGAGACGTTGATCGCAAGTGTCGCAACGTACCGCAACCGAGTCGCGCTATTCGTACCCGTTTAGCCGTCGCGCTGCCTACTCAAGTTAACGCAAAGACAATATTGTTTATACGCAACCCGCAATCTAGTGAATTTCCTAATTCGTTTTTATCTAAACTAATAAATTATTTAATAATTAAATATATTGTAAACCCCTTTTTGAATTTTTAAATGCTATTATCTTAAGCTATTGAAATGTCATTAAAACGGTTTTTTTTTTCAACGATAGATATTAACAATATCTAGTGAATTTCCTAGTAAAAAGTTGTTACAGTAAAAAATAAATTTATGACAAGCAAAAGTAACATCTAACGCACCTAACCGGCACCGAATTCAGTTCACCCGCAGCGCTGGGGCCTTTCGGACGTGGAATCTGTGCTTTTTTCTTGGACGTCAGTTGGTGATATTATTTTACGTATTTAAATAATTTAACAAATAAAAATCTACTTCCATAGTAATGAAAATATTCAGACACGCCACTCGGCCGGCCGTCTAGCCGGCTAGCCGAGACGAGCGATCCGTCATTAGCGTCGTTTCGTTTCTTATAATATTTTGATATTTCTACTTTATATAAATTTATAATAATCTTCATTGTGTCTTAGTTGGTGAATCAAAAGGGGAAATAAAAGACAATACCGAGGGACAGAAAAAAATCCATAAAAATAAAAGAAGAAAACTGGAAAAGAGTAGCAGACCTGGGAATGACATCATGGCATTCGCAGATACTGATTTCGTTGCAAAAGTCGACTCAAGATGATCCTGTTATGCAAATGACAACAGACACCATGCCCCTGCATAACAATTTTATTAAACTATACACTGTGAAATTACTGATGGCTTAAAATGGGACATAATGTAGGTTGTAGAATATATAGTGTTGAACTACTCTTCAAGGAGGCAATCAATCTTAGCAAACATGTCAGTATATTCCAAGCATAGTTATACGCACTAATTATATGTGCTGAAGCTAATATACAAAAGCACTACATAAACAAGAAAATGTATATACACTCAGACAGGAAGGCGGCTCTCTTGGCCATCAACTTCTATCCTCTCAGCTGGTCAAGTTATCCGTAAATCGGTACCAGGGTACTCAGGGATAGAAGGTAAATAAATTGCTGACTTCCTGGCACGTGCAGGGGCTAAGGATACACATTATGGACCTGAACCGTTTTGTGGAATTTTAAAAGCCTATCTAGAAGCATTCTGATAGACAAGTGCAATATGGAATCAGTACAACACTGGCACAACCACTAGTGCAGCACAATGCAAAGTTTCTTATATAGGAACACATACAAAATCTTCGAATTGTAATATTAATAAAATATTTTTACCAGTCGTACACTAAAAATGTTCAGTTTATAATATAAATAGCATTCCGCCCCCGGCTTCGCTCGTGGTTATTTTCGAACAAAATAAAATATATCACTCATAGATAATGGCTTGCCTACACTACCCCTAACTCTACCTCTACCTATGAATAAAAGCAATAAATCGACTTCATCAAATTTCTTTGTGTTTTTATCTATTTTCCTGAACCCCGTGATACTCCCAGCTCTATATTCTGTTGGTTTTGGTATATTTAAGTTGAAGTAGCGTTTCGCCCCAGATTCGCCCGTGGGATCCGCATACTAACTTTCAACCCCTATTATACACCCTTAGATGTATTTAAAGAAAAAGTAGCATATGTCTTTTCTTAGGGTTTAAGCTTTTTCCATATCAAATTGTATCGAAATCGGTTCAGTGGTTTAGCCTTGAACGTAACAGACAGACAGAGTTACTTTCGCATTTATATTAGTAAGGATATAAGTATTCCACGAAACAGACTCGTATCAGATTTTTTTTATCAATATATATCTAATAAAATTATCTAGGGGCCGTCTCTTTCATAGTCTTATTTCTATCATTAAGAAGTCAAAACAACAGTTTTTAGAATTTTTGTCTATTTTTGCGTATCTCATAAAAATTTGTGTCTTTGTAGTCACTAAAAATTTCGAAATAAAAATTATATTACGAGAAATGTTACCGCCTCTAAGATTTTTCGAAGCTCTATGCTTTCTAAGCTGACGAATGACTAAATAGCATTGGTTCTGTGATCTTAGAAAAGTTACTGCCACGTTTTACGTAGCCACACCCAAATTTGATTTTTATTTTGCCTTTGTCTTATCCTTAACTTGTATGTTGAGTATTATTTACATAATTTGTTGCGACAATAACAAAGGCCAAAGTAACTGTGGCTCGCGGCTCACTCTACCTACTACTATACTACCATTGGTACAACTACCATTGGTACTACTACCATTGGTGCTGTTATTTGGAGCATTATCTCTACACCAAGTAGGTATTAGATACCACTCTAGTCCGGGAATATTACGGTTTGGGGTAAAAATAAAAAACCCAAAGCTAATTTTTGTGCAAAATCGTTAATCGTTCCTTAGGACCACAGAAGTATACCCTTAAAAGTCCTGACTCCTAAAGTGCCAGCGTCCCCTCCCCCGCCCCTCAAATATGTCCCGGCTTGCAGTTTTTTTAATTTGTCTGAAAAACAGTAAGAGTTAGGTGGAAACTGTCAAAGAGCTAAATAATCCTTATTAAATTACCTATCAAACGACACCAGTTTCATGCTAATTGGAATTTTAGTTTTTGAGATATGCTTGCCAATATTAAACAAAAAAAATAAAAATAACCAAATTTCTACAAATTTCTTGATTTTATGAAAAAACTGTTAGACTATTCATACAACCTTAGGAATAAACTTTATTACTCGCACAATTATCTACAAAACAAGTCCATATTTTCTTAAATTGCCCAAGTATCATAAAATAACTATTAAAAAAAGCAAGTTGTAGTTAATGTTTTCTTAAAATATAAGAAATTATCTATGAAATAAACGAAATAAAATTTGTATGTTAATAAATATATTAATAGAATTTTAATTGTAAAGTCGGTTAAAAATACGCGAAAAATTGAGGACACTAATATCATGACATGCAGACCGCGTTCTTTTGTGGCCCCAGTGCTGCTCTCTCTAGGAGTATATTCATCAGCGTTTTGAGTGCAGCTTCTAAACAGTCTTAGTTTCTCTCTAAACGAGTACGATAGCCGGTAAAGCCAATGACACAGACATGATAGCGATTGCGGCTGTGAAACGCTCGACGATATGAGAGCAAATAAATATTTGCGCAAGATCGCCACACAGCCAGTAAATGCTTCTTTTCAACTAGCATCCTTGCCACCTACGTCTGATGCGCGTACCTAACATTCGCGTGTGTACTTGCAGGTACAATAATGGCTTGGGCATGAATTAAATCCACAGGATTGGGGGTGGAAAGCTCTGGGGAACAGATTAATGCCTGTGGCCACCACGCTTCCTCCTGCACCAGACCATTTAATTAACATGATATCTTGCAATTGCAAAAATATGTGCGAGAATAAATGTGTCAGTGTGTGTGCTTCACTGCAATGTATTATTATGACAATGACATAGATATTGATCATTGAAATGCCATATAAATATACCTAATAATAACAGGAGGTTGTGCACATTACAAAATAATGTTCCCCTCTATCTCAGAAACGGCTTGACCGATTTAAATGCGGTTTTTTTGCGTAGGGTTTGTGACCCATCGGTGATGGTTATTAGATAGGTGTGGTTGTGCCAAACCACCAGGGGTCCCTTGCAATAGATGGTTTTGTACAAGTTATTGAAATCTTTTGCATTTATTATATGTTTTGTAATGAGTTAATGACAACTTTATACATAGATACAAAAATATTTGGAACTATAGGTAATTAGGTAGGTAGATTTATAGTCAGGGAGCTACCTAGTGTTATTTGCCATTATGAGTTATTGTTGAAAATGCGAGTATATTAACTTCTAAAATGGTCTCATCGTACAATATAATTTATCAGCTCAGATGTAATGAACTGCAACTTTATTACTAATCTTGTATTGTAGACAATTGTGCGAGGATTAATGTTTAGTCATACGGTTTTATGAATAGTCTGACAGTTTTTTCAGAAAATCAAGAAATTTGTAGAAATTTTCTTTTTTTTTTTGTTTAATGTTGACAAGCATATCTCAAAAACTAATATTCTAATTGGTATGAAATGGTGCCGTTTGATAGGTAATTTAATAAGGATTATTTACTTCTTTGACAGTTTCCACCTAACTTCTACTGTTTTTGAGAAAAATTAAAAAAACTGCAAACCGGGACATATTTGAGGGGCGGGGGAGGGGACGCCGGCACTTTAGGAGTCAGGACTTTTAAGGATATACTTCTGTGGTCCTAAGGAACGATTTTCCACAAAAAATAGCTTTGGTTTTTTTTTCTAGGTCGCCCTTATAGCTTCACTTAATATGCCTGTACTACTCTGTCTGTAGACAAAATAAAAACTATCCGTCGTCCGTCCGTGATACCCCCTGTCCCCCCTGGTCCCCCCGTGTCCCCCTGGTCCCCCTGTCCCCGTGTCGCCGGGCGCCACTTAACCGAAGTTAATGTAAATTGACGTCAAACTGTTCATTAATTGGGACTCGCTGTTCCGTACTGTACGTACAGTGTACACTCCACATGTCACACACCACACTCCACACATCACACACAACACTCCACATATCACACACCACACTCCACACATCACACACAACACTCCTAACCAAAAATCAACGCAGAATCTAACAAAGTATGAAATTATGACCAAACTGGAATTTGATGACGTACACGCATACTAATACGGAATAATACAGATTGTACATAATGAGGACAGCACTACGGCACTACGGCACTACGGCACTACGGCACTACCGCACTACGAGACCATGGTTGTACCGCGACACCGTGTTCGTTATGATTTTATAAATGTTCCTAATTATATGCGGAAGAAGTCACTGGCAACAGGCAACAGGTACAAACAGGTGGGTATAAGGTCCGTTTATCTACAATACGTTGACAACGGAAACACTATACTAAGGCTTCGCTGTCTGTCCGTCCGTCTGTCACAAGGCTGTATCTTTTGAACCGTAATAGGTAGACACTTGACATTTTCACAGAGTGTGTATTACTGTAGCCGCTATAACAACAAACAATAAAAATAAAATAATGTTAAAAATTAAAGGGGGTCCCCATACAATAAACCTGTTTTATTCGGCGTATTTTGCTCTATCTTAATAATGGCAATACATAGGTACATAGGTCTAACTAGTATAATTACTATACTGCATACTCTCAAGTAATACAAGAAATAATAAAAACCGAGTCGCGCTAATTAGTTCCTGCGCCATACACAAGCCATACCGGGGTGTCCAACTAAGTGCTTACTATTGAGGGTACGGGACCCTGCGTGTGCGAGTCTGACTTCACAATAATTGGCCCCGCCCGGTAGGTGGCGCTACAATCGGGTTCTAGGAATAATTTTTCATACAAGCAAAGCCGGGGGCGAACAACTAGTAACAATAAATATTACTCATGTAGATGTCGTGGGCCGATCATGACATGGACCACTACAACGTCTACAACTAATATCTGATATATTATCATTAAATAATTAACGAATCACGCTATTCACGCTTGGCGTTTGTGGCCATATTATAATATTGTAGAGTATTTATAAAGGATTTTATACTTATAACAATATAAAATAAATTAGCAACTTTTCATGTTCATTTTTGCTTTAAATTTTGTATGAAATCAACGATATGGCATATTTTAGTTAGCCATATCATGCAATGGTAAATTTTACGATCATAAGTAAACATTAATTACACAACATAAATGTCTCTGCGACACTAATATATATCACTAAATGAGCACATAAACTACCAAACGACACTTACAAGTGCTTCAACTACCTCAAACTACCTCACTACGAGTCACGAGTACAACTACAGAGTGAGAATGCTCGGATTGTGATGATGATGGATGGACCTAAAGTATTAGAGATACAAAAATGATGCTCAAAGAAACACTATTTACATAATATCCCATCATATTTATTTATGTTAACTTGTACTGTGTATACCAATACGTACACGATTTCATTTTCAAAAATCTTTGAATACTGTTTTAAAGGAACGTTTCTTTGAGTAAAATTCTTCTGCTGTCTGTCTTTAGATAAACTGTAGGATATTCTACACTTTAGAGTAGGTAGATACATACTAAGGAGACGCCGTAGTCGGGCAAGTATAGTTGGTCTTCAATTGGACGTCTCATTTGTGGTAATATAGTGTCTCGTATCATCGTTTATAATTAAGTATTATGTTTATATTTAAGCATAATCTCCATATACATAAAGTAAAAGACATTGAAACAATAAAATCTAGATATTAAAAAACTAGAGTACAACAGACACATAAACATAGGTATATGTGGCATGTAAGGTTTGATATGTGGACAGTGGGGACAGTGGGACAGTGGGACAGTACGTGAACAAGTCTGTAGTCACGTGCGCGGTGCGGTAATACAACTAACACAATCAACTATTAACTTGTAACGACCCATTGAGGCGGTCGTAGCTCGTGTCTGTGTATACTGTCCATAGTGCGTCCCATATGGAGATGTGAAGAGGTTTCTCTTTTCGTACCACATTTACCTGAGGGGGTAATTATGGAAAAAGGGCAACTTTTACAATTTTCTTTCACTAAGAACTTGAACCAAATCGGTCCAGCCGTTCTCAAGTGACGCGCTCACCATTTAATTTTTATTTATAAGAAGATAATAGAAGCCACCAATGAGACGCCCGAGATCGCCTTTTACTATAAATACAACTAAGTAAGTACCTATCAATGTTATAGCGTGTATGGCGCCTCCTCACAGTATGTACAGTACAACACAACACAACACATTATGTAACAATAATACACCATATTTATTTATATCTAACTGTGTCAGCTTCCTCACTACACTCTACACTCTACACTCTACACTCTACTGTAAGTATAATAAACAAATAAATAAACGTTCAAATTGTATTGAAGTAGCTCCCACACGTTGTAACATGTTATTGTAGACCATTGTATACAACATGACCAAGTAGATACCATACATACAATACCATGAAAACGTGCAGTACAGACAGACAGACAGACAGACGCGGCGGGGGTAATATGTAGTGATCATGTTGACATTATATTTTATGATGACAAACAGGTATGTGACACTTACGAGTGGACACACGACGACACGACGACGACACGACACACACGACACACGGTCACCAGCACCACCGAAGACACCTTGCCCCTGAACGTGACGCGCGACGATCTTAAAATAACACTAGCGAGACGTGCTATACTTGTACCACTACACTCCACCTGCAGTCTGTCTACCTGCTACGTGGTGCCTGGTGCCTGGTGCATGGTGCTCATGTCATAGTAGAACAACAGACTTGCCACCTGTCAGACGGGACGAGTCCGGTCTCGCGCGGACACCTCGCAGAGTGCACGTGGTGTCGACGCCGAGTGTACAGAGTTACTGTATCCGCCGCCAGCCGCCGCCAGCCGCCCGCCAGCCGCCGCCAGCCGCCCGCCCAAACGTCTCTCTTCCGTATATAACTATCTCAATACACTTTATAATAAACTATGTAACTATATAACACACTTACTTACAACATATATATTATACTACACTCATTTATATATATCTCTCATCACGTCTTCAAGCACAAGAGGTGTAAGCAGAGACAATGGAATACGATCCTGACATACCTCATTTATCATACCCGCACCTTTCATAGATACTCGTATATAATGTTTTTTATAATAAATGTTCAAAGTTTTCCCGACAGACGACAAAAAGACTTCAAGTAGTATTCTGTGCCGTCAGCCGTGGTACTGCTCGTGTGTGATAAAAGTAGTACCACAGCCCTTAACGTGCCACCACAACATAAATGAATAGAGATAAATGTGGCAGAATGATTACTTTAAAACTTTAAATATTAATTACTAGAAATAAGTGCGACATAGAAAACGAAAATATTAAATAGCTTTATCTTTGAAATAAAAACATACCGTTAATACAGTTCAATAATTTTGTTTATGTCGTCGCGTCTAGAGCTGGTCGTTTTTTTGACAAACTGCTTCAAGAAACAGATTTTTGCCATGTAACGAACGAACGCTTTTATGACAGAAGGAAAATCAGTTTTTTTTTAAAAAGCAGGTTTATTGCTTCGGCGATTCAACTGTACGTACGTACAATAGAGCCTGGTCGTTTTTTTTGACTAACCGTTTCAAGAATCAGATTTTTACAACCATTTACATATTGCGCTTGTGTGTGTAGTGTAGTGCCTGTGAGAAGTGTGAGAAGTTCCTATTAATGAAATAATTTTTAAAATCGATTCTATAGTTTCAGAGATTACCCCTACATCAAATCTTATAAACTGTACCTCTTTATAATATTAGTATAGATTAGATACATGTACCCATAACACATGCTTTGGGGTTCCGTGTTATCATATTTAGAACCGCGACATCTTTCGTTTCGACTCGAAGGCCAAACCGACGAATCCATACAGGGCCAGCCAGGGAAGGAATGCACGGCCCGAGTGTGTCCAACAGCATAATGACCGACCCAGCAATTTGCTCGGCATTCTAGTGTTGGACATTCTCGGGCCGTGCATTCCTTTTCATTACCGATGACAGTACTTTCTATGCAAACAATAAATGGCTAAAATAATTGTTCTAAGTTTCCTAATTCTGGTCAAAATAAAAGATGTAGCGGGGGGTCCTATGTATGCTAAAAATAAAAATTCTACCAAAAATTTATTTTATTTACGACGCGGTTTTGAAAAAGAAACTGGTTTGCTGTTCTTTTAATATGGACGCTGTATAGTGTATAAATACATTAGACTGATATGGTACAGACTGTCGAATAAACGGTTTTTTTGAATGAATGAATATAATATGTAGTATGTACGATTTACGCCTTATGAATAAAAAGCCGTTTCTTTTGGCACTGCTTTTCGAAGCAGTTTGTCGATTTATAAAATGGGTTACGTTCCGTTTCACGTAAAATACGAAACGACCCAGCTCTAGTCGCGTCCTCTAGCATGCCACTTTATGTCGTCGCGTCCTCTAGCATGCCACTTCTCTTTTACTTCACCGTATAAACCTTTTAAACAATTCATTCTTCTTTTAAGTTATCCAAACCGGCGTTAACTATTTTTCTTCATTTTAGTCATAACATCATCTTTCAAGTACCAATTGGTTTTTATAATTAAAAACTTATGTACATAATTCGGCAAACCACACTTAGAGGCTTCTCTATCTCATACCTCAATAGAACTGGCCACTCGTTAGGGAGACTTGGTCTTCCGCTAGGTACGTAGTATAGACATTACTTGTAGTATTGTTTTTCTTTGTTTCAGCTATCTGGAAGGTCGCTTCTAAATTTATTTAAATATTTGTTTGGCATAAATGTTCATAAGTGAACGATTGCCATAAAAATTAATAATAATAGATTCGGTAAAATCCAAAATGCTGTAAGTTTAGGGGGAATCTGGCCCTTCGTTATCTACTATCCAAAAGTGGTCGAGTCAGTTTAAACGTGGGAGAGAGGAAGCCTCTTCACAGGATAATGTTGAAAAAGTGGACAAAAATATATTGGAAGACAGTCGAGTGAAAATTAAATCTATAGCTGAGACTCTTGGCCTTTCTACTGGTACTGTATATAATATAATTCATGACCAACTTCACGAGACTAGCGCGCGTGGAATGCTGTTCACAATATTTGAAGCTGTGTGGAAACAATCCAGACGCAGTGATCGAAAGAATTGTTACTGGAGATGAAACGTGGGTTCACCATTATGACCCTGAGAGCAGGCAAGAGTCGAAGCAGTGGCATATTAGAGGATCAGAACATCTCAAGAAATTCTAGGTCGTTCCTTCGGCTGGAAAGGTCATGGCCACCATATTTTGGGATTATCAGGGTGTATTGTTAATAGACTACAAGGATAAAGGTGTCAATATCACGGGAACATTGAGGACAAAAATGAAACCTACTTTTATAACGGTTTAAAAAAATTAATTGATCGATCTAATAAATGCATTGAGATAAGAGGGGACTATATTATTGAAAAATAATAAAAACTATACATTTGCATATCTTTGTTTTCGTGCCTATACCGAGAACTTATTGAACGCCCCTCGTAGCCAGGCTGGCGCAACTTGAACAAAAAATTGTTTCTATGAAAATTGAGCCAATATTAATGGCGTCGTATCGCCATCTTTTTCACTCCATGGTGCTATCTCTGTCTATCGCTGTCAAAGTTGCAAATGGCGGCAAATTTGTTTTTTCTTATTTTAGTTTTGAAATATTAATAAATATATGTGATGGTTAAATCGTGCTTGTAATAATTTACTATAACTTACTATATTCACATATACATAATTCTACTTTAATAATAACAATAATAAAGACTTTATTTTTAAATTTCATCAAAATCCGTTCTGCCGTTGAGACTTGATTGAGTAATAAACATCTGAATATCCAAACTTTCGCATTTATAATGTTAGTAGGATTTAATTAGTAGCTATAATTTTTCTTTTAGATTTAAGAAAAAAAATTTGCGAACTCTCACCACGCAAAAAGAAATTAATTCAGAAACTTCGAAATAATCAAATCACTATTAAGTATTTACAAAATCGAGTCAAAATGATTGACAATATTCAGTTACCAGCACTGAAAAGTCTGATTTTGTTTTCCATGTACAATCAAAGTCGCCTACCACAAGCGAAACGGTGGAGTAATTATGACAAAGGCTTAGCTCTCTCTATATATAAAAAATCACCAAAAACCTACAGGTTTATTAAAGATTTAGTACCAATGCCAAGTGTAAGAACATTGCAAACTGTTCTTCAACACGTAACAATGGAGCCAGGCATTAATGAAAATATTATAATGCATTTGAAAAAAAGGGGTCAAGGCATGACTTTCAATAATAAAACATGCGCATTATTGTTTGACGAAATTGCTGTCAAAAAACGACTAATATATAACGTGATGAGCGACAAAATAGACGGCTATGACGATTTAGGGGAAGAAGGAGGAAGAACTGAGAGAATAGCTGATCATGCACTAGTGTTCATGCTCCAGGGAGTACATAAAAAAATTAAACAACCTGTAGCTTATTAATTTATCAAAGGGACAATATCTTCCCAAAAATTTGCTGTTATTATCAAAAGTGTAATTAGAGCCGTTTTGAGGCTGGATATTTAATTTTAACTACTGTATGTGATCAAGGTCCCACAAATATTGGAGCGTTGAAACGATTTTCAAATAATTCACCCAGCTCACATTTCTTTTTATTAGACGATTATAAAGTGTTCGCTATATACGACGTTCCTCATTTGTTCAAATCCATTAGGAATAATTTCTTGCAAGGTGGAGAAGAAAGCACAGTGGGTACACTTAATAGAGCTAGAGAATAAAAATAATTCAACTCTTCATTTTCAGAAAATAACCAAAGTGCACGTCAATCCGAAATTTAGAGCAAAGATGAAAATTAAACTAGCTGCTCAAATTTTAAGTAACACTGTTGCAGGCATTTTAAAATTGTTATCTGAAAATGTTCGTGATGACGAAGAACGCAGTCGTGAGATAATGGATACTGCTCATATTATTGAACAATTGGACCTATTATTCGATTGTACAAATGGACCATCGTCTCATAAAAAATTTAAGAAAGGTATACGTGAAAACGTATCCAAAAACAGTAATCACCACAAGTTATGGCCAAAATTCTTAGATTAAAAAATGTTCGATGCATACAAGGCTACATAATTACCATCTCTTCCTTTCAAGACATTTGGAAATATGTTGAATCCAAAGGATTCAAATATTTAAATTTGCGCCAACTAGGACTCACTGGAGAATATGTTTGGCATGATCAGGCAACACAGTCCTACAAGCAGAAATCCGACTTGTCACCATTTTGTTTCTGCTTTGAAATCCATCATAATAACTAGACTCATTACACCTATTAGCAGAGGTGCTAATTGTGAAAAAGATAAAAATAATATTCTATTTGATTTTAACTAATGATATTGTTTTCCAAAAATCAAATGAGGCAGAGCAGACAAAAGAAGACAATTTCAACGAAAATTCCGAATATTTGCCGGTTTTACATATTACTGAAGACCATGATAAAAATATGGAGATGGAGGAGAATTTGTTAGCATCTTTTGAAAATCAGCCAATTGTATATGTAAGCGGATACATCGCTTCTGTAATCTTAAAAAAAATAGATGGTGTAAATTGTCATAATGGACAACATTTCATTTTTCGTAAGGTACCAAAATTCGAAAACCGTTTGGAGATTACATGCTAGAAAGCTTATTTTTCATTTTTTTTTATTTTTATATCTTTTAATTTTCAAGTTATTTTAAAAATACTGAAATATTGAAAAATGAGGATTAATAGGTGCCCTAATCTGTGCTAACCCTCTAATTTAAAAATACTAATGTCTGTTGGCAGAGTTGTTAGTTATTGAACTCAGGTGTTGCCTTCTATTAATTTTACCCATTTTTATTCCATTTGAAGCTAAATTAATAATTATTCTTTAAATAATATTATAAAAATACTTCTTTTATATAATATTTTTTGGAAGTTTTGCTAGTTTCGAATGGGCTATCACAGGAAATATATTTACGAGTGAAACCGCGGACAAAAGCTAGTATTATTATATACATTATGAATAATGTTGTAGGCGATTTGAGTTCCGGCTACGGCAACACCTATTTGGAACACGGTATATTATACTCTTTGCATTTCTATAACGTTTACTCTGTGGCTTGACTGACACTATCAGTCACTTTCTTTGGGTGACAGTTTATATTTCTTAATTTTTGTCCTAGCTAAGGTTTTTAGTTTATAAGTCCTCAGAATTTATAAAAATTCATAATTAAATTAAAAATATAAAAACTCAACCAAAAATAAAATACAAAAATACGTGTAACTTATTTTTTAATATATTTTTAATTAAAGTAATAAAAATGGGTGATTAAAAAAATGAAATGTCCAAAACTGATCCTACCGATGATAATAATTTATATAAATATATTGAGCTCAGAGAGTGGTGGAAAGATAAAAAGTCTCTTACCTACCCTACAATTGAGCTCTGTAATAAACTAAACTTAATGTCTGCTACAGAAATATTCAAATTTCAAAAGGATATTTCCCGCCGTTTTAAGCTACAATATCATCAACATCTGTATCAAACCAACAACTATTATGTGGCGGCACATAGCGTCAAAAGATGTCGTATCGCTACTGTCTCACTATATTGAAATTGAACCTGTATCGCGCTATTGAAAATATTTAATATATTATACAATTTTCCAGCAACACGCGTTTGGGAGTATTGCCTTTTACTCACAGTCGTTGGATTGTTATTTGTATTGCCATTTCTATAATAATATTATACGTTATCATTTGCTAGCGACTTACAACATTATCTAAGTAGTAATGTATGTAATAATAAGTACCTTTAATATTTTAAACTTATTTCTCAAATAATTCTGTGCTCAAATTCATGTCTAATATTTATCATTTAATTATATTTTTACTCACGTAAGTATACATATGTATATATATACAATTGGCTGATTTTTAAAAGAACCTAACAAATATTTAGAACCGCAAATCTTCTAAATTTTCGTTGTAATAATAGTCTTCTTTAGCTCATTGGAAGACAATATCGTGAAAATCAAACTCATAATATAAATCGTTAATTATTAATTACTTGTTTTGTTAATACCGTTCATATTAATGCACATAAAAATAGTGGTATGCAAGTGGTATGTCGGATTTCTGTTTGTCAGGTATCTGCTTGTCGGACTGTGTCGTTACATTGTTACATGCCAAACATGTTCTTTATAAAGACCAGGGTTTAGTTGGCCCGAAGTTAACTAGTTGAATGATATGGATTTAAACATATTGAAATTAAAATATAACTATCGAATTTATAAAAATGCATTGTTGACAGTGGTTATTACTAATTCTTTAAAATATTTTTACAATTGCTTATCTTAACATCTTTGTAAGATGTCGGTCCATTTGTGCAATAATTCAATGACATGAGCAGAATGAACAATGTCACGACTACGTACTTCGTCATAGAGTTGAATGAGTGTTTTCCGATAACAGTACTTAAATTTTCTTTTTGCTGCAGCAAATTTACTTTCATCTTTACTCTTTCCAGATTGACGTGCATTTTGGTGATTTTTAAACAAAGAGTAACTACTATCGTTCTATTCCAGCTATGTTTGTATCCCTTACAGCCTTGTTGTAACGTCGTATTTGCATATCTATTAATACAATACATTTTTCATTTATACTTACTACTAGTTATTACTTACCAAAATACGCCTAATACTCATTAAAGTAATGAGCATGTACGCAATTCTATAAGTTTTTCTATTATTGACTAATTTCACTTCGGGAAGCGGTGCTGAAATAATTACATACTGATTTGTCTTAGATAAGGTCAATTTAATAATCTATTTCACTGTAATATTGACAAAATTGTTGCTCTGCATTAGGTGTATTGTTTTTAAGAGGTCGGTGAATTGTATTATGTGTATATAATGTGTTGATTTTTAGGTTAAATACAAATAAATTATAGAAAAACATGTGAAGTTTTATTGAAGTGAGAGATCAAAGAAGTTGAAATTTAATAATTCCTCCCAGACTCGTGGTCTATTCAAATCCTATAAAAAATGGTTGTGAATTACCTTACATTTCAACTTCTTCGATTATACTAATCAACAAAACCGAGATTTTAAAAGTAGGTAGGTGCTGATCCAGGTTTTAGCATATTTTTATCGATATCGACAAAAATATTTCTGTAGGAAGGACAGCACTAGCCGTATGTTTTGACTTTTGTAGTTGGTAGCACTGCTTTCCTATTTTTGTTAGGTTGGCAGTATCTTTCGGCCCTAATTTCTTCGATTTCATTTTAATGTATGGCAGTCCCGTCTAGTGATTGCTACTTACTCTATGCTCGTAGCAACCATAGTGAAGAATCTTTAATTCTGCATTCACACATTCAAGTATAACAGCATTATTTTAGTCGTACCTACAAGACAAAGTAAGAACAATACTCGACCTACAACAATTAAGATCTCTAATGTAGATGCCCTACCATATGTACCCACAAAGGGTCCACACTACATTACCTATATATAGGTAGTATCGGTCGTTAGTTACACAATAAACTAGCAAGATAAACACGATGACTTTGGAGTTTGGACATTATTTATGGGGACGATCTATCTATTGATTATCAAATGGAGTGTTTTTATATATGGATTAGCATTCGCGTAGAATCAGGAATAATGACATAATCTATGTAAATACGCAGAGATTTCCCTTAATTTTATCTTTTACCAGCGTAAATTCCCCGTCAGTCAGAAGTTTAAAAAAGTATAAATTCGGTACCTATAAATTAATATCTTCCCAGTCCCGTAAAAATATTTCTCCAAGCCCAATTTAACAATTTCTTAAGGGTTGATTTATGTTTTGAAAAATATTTGTACCTACCAAGTTTCACGTTGATACACGTAGGTAATACGATTTAAACTTCTACACCCCGTTGCACCCCTTCTAAGGGTCGTTTTTAAAAATACGTATTTTATTATTTGTTTTGAAGAATATTTGTACCAAGTTTCAAGTTAATACCTACACGTAGGTAATACGATTTAAACTGCTACACCCCGTTGCACCCCTTCTAAAGGGTCGTTTTTAAAAATACAAAAATACGTATTTTATTATTTGTTTTGAAGAATATTTGTACCAAGTTTCAAGTTACCTAACAAGTAACAACCAGGTAATAGTAGTTTATGAAAGTGTTGTATAATGAGGGGTATTAAAACACGAGTGTGTGTTTAAGAACCGAGCCGCCAGGCGAGATTTTTAATAGTATCACACTCGTGTTTTAATACCTAGTTATATGCAGTTTGATACACTACTTTATCTACTCTCGTACATTGGGATTCAACCTACTAAATACAATATCCACGAAATTCAGTAACTACAACAAAACATATTTATATGATTATGATATAAAAATATGATTATATATTTTTCACACTTGCTCGAAAAGTGAACTTTCAATGTCAGTAAACATGGCTCGTTATCGCCCTAGGGCGATTTCTTTACAATTTTTTATTCTTTTTTATTTTTATCCTTGTTTTATTTACCTATTTTTCTCACAAATGTATTGAAAAACGTCGTATGATACACGTGTGTTAAGGTTATTACAAACTCGTGACACTGTCAACCCTCGCCTTTCGGCTCGGTCAACTGGTTTGTACTATCCTATTTACCACTCTTGTATCACAATGTACTTATAACTATACTATTAATTGCCATGCAGTAGCTATTTCGTGAATAACTTTGTGGTGGGACATGTAATTTGTCTTTGAACCTTCTGCCTCGCAGTGCATATCCCCATTTGTTTTGAACAGAGCTGGATGTTGGTGCTACTTCAGATATATAAAGACAGGGCAATGGCAATATATTGTATTTTTTAAATATCGGTTTACAACTATCTCGGTAGTGTATGCCCGATGCGTTATCTTATATACATTTCTTTTGCGCAATGAAGACTCTATCTACTTCAACCGCATTTCCCCACAGAATGATACCGTATCTTAGTATAGAGGTCACAGCCATGGTAAGCCGAGAGTCCGGCCTCCAGTGACGTAGTATCCCTGATACGTCTCAGAGCATAATTTAATCTGTCAATCTTTCTACATAAGTTTTCCAATTACAATATTTATCTACAGTTATTCTAGACTAAGAAAACAGTGTCCACCTCCTCCACTTTTTATCATTCTGAACAACATTTAGTTGAACAGGTGAGCTATTGGTTGTTTGGAACTGAATTAATTTAGTTTTGTTCATGTTTAAGTTATTTCGTTCCAACCAATTGATAATATTAGTGAGAGCTAAATTTGCTTTACTTTCGACACTTTACTTGGGAACGATTTCATTGTCCAACGATTAGTTGAAGAAAGGAATAAAATACTACAGCATGCAGGTACACAAACATTGATGGTAAACCTCAGAGAAACATTTTGGATCATCGGAATGAAGAAGCTGGTTAAAAAGGTAATAAATAGCTGCAATAAGACAATGACTTGGTTCAGTGGCATAAGATGTAAGCGGTATAAAATAAAATCTTGCCAGATGTCATCTAAAAAGGTAATAAATAGCTGCATAAGACAATGACTTGGTTCAGTGGCATAAGATGTAAGCGGTATAAAATAAAGTCTTGCCAGATGTCATCTAAAAAGGTAATAAATAGCTGCAATAAGACAATGACTTGGTTCAGTGGCATAAGATGTAAGCGGTATAAAATAAAATCTTGCCAGATGTCATCTAAAAAGGTAATAAATAGCTGCATAAGACAATGACTTGGTTCAGTGGCATAAGATAAAATAAAATCTTGCCAGATGTCATCTAAAAAGGTAATAAATAGCTGCATAAGACAATGACTTGGTTCATTGGCATAAGATGTAAGCGGTATAAAATAAAATCTTGCCAGATGTCATCTAAAAAGGTAATAAATAGCTGCATAAGACAATGACTTGGTTCAGTGGCATAAGATGTAAGCGGTATAAAATAAAATCTTGCCAGATGTCATCTAAAAAGGTAATAAATAGCTGCATAAGACAATGACTTGGTTCAGTGGCATAAGATGTAAGCGGTATAAAATAAAATCTTGCCAGATGTCATCTAAAAAGGTAATAAATAGCTGCATAAGACAATGACTTGGTTCATTTGGCATAAGATAAAATAAAATCTTGCCAGATGTCATCTAAAAAGGTAATAAATAGCTGCATAAGACAATGACTTGGTTCATTTGGCATAAGATAAAATAAAATCTTGCCAGATGTCATCTAAAAAGGTAATAAATAGCTGCATAAGACAATGACTTGGTTCATTTGGCATAAGATAAAATAAAATCTTGCCAGATGTCATCTAAAAAGGTAATAAATAGCTGCATAAGACAATGCATTGGTTCATTTGGCATAAGATAAAATAAAATCTTGCCAGATGTCATCTAAAAAGGTAATAAATAGCTGCATAAGACAATGACTTGGTTCATTTGGCATAAGATAAAATAAAATCTTGCCAGATGTCATCTAAAAAGGTAATAAATAGCTGCATAAGACAATGACTTGGTTCATTTGGCATAAGATAAAATAAAATCTTGCCAGATGTCATCTGTTATTTATATTTTGCAGGATGGTGGACAGCTTCATTTAATTATACAACTCTTATTTATATTAAACTTTTATTTAAACACATTCTTATTTTCTATTAACAGACAACCATCTTGTTCCTATATCTATCTAACCATTACCATAAACCAAAATTAGGGATGGGCAATTGCTATTCAACATCATCTAAAAAGGTAATAAATAGCTGCATAAGACAATGACTTGGTTCATTTGGCATAAGATAAAATAAAATCTTGCCAGATGTCATCTAAAAAGGTAATAAATAGCTGCATAAGACAATGACTTGGTTCATTTGGCATAAGATAAAATAAAATCTTGCCAGATGTCATCTAAAAAGGTAATAAATAGCTGCATAAGACAATGACTTGGTTCATTTGGCATAAGATAAAATAAAATCTTGCCAGATGTCATCTGTTATTTATATTTTGCAGGATGGTGGACAGCTTCATATAATTATACAACTCTTATTTATATTAAACTTTTATTTAAACACATTATTATTTTCTATTAACAGACAACCATCTTGTTCCTATATCTATCTAACCATTACCATAAACCAAAATTAGGGATGGGCAATTGCTATTCAACATCATCTAAAAAGGTAATAAATAGCTGCATAAGACAATGACTTGGTTCATTTGGCATAAGATAAAATAAAATCTTGCCAGATGTCATCTAAAAAGGTAATAAATAGCTGCATAAGACAATGACTTGGTTCATTTGGCATAAGATAAAATAAAATCTTGCCAGATGTCATCTAAAAAGGTAATAAATAGCTGCATAAGACAATGACTTGGTTCATTTGGCATAAGATAAAATAAAATCTTGCCAGATGTCATCTAAAAAGGTAATAAATAGCTGCATAAGACAATGACTTGGTTCATTTGGCATAAGATAAAATAAAATCTTGCCAGATGTCATCTGTTATTTATATTTTGCAGGATGGTGGACAGCTTCATATAATTATACAACTCTTATTTATATTAAACTTTTATTTAAACACATTCTTATTTTCTATTAACAGACAACCATCTTGTTCCTATATCTATCTAACCATTACCATAAACCAAAATTAGGGATGGGCAATTGCTATTCAACATCATCTAAAAAGGTAATAAATAGCTGCATAAGACAATGACTTGGTTCATTTGGCATAAGATAAAATAAAATCTTGCCAGATGTCATCTAAAAAGGTAATAAATAGCTGCATAAGACAATGACTTGGTTCATTTGGCATAAGATAAAATAAAATCTTGCCAGATGTCATCTAAAAAGGTAATAAATAGCTGCATAAGACAATGACTTGGTTCATTTGGCATAAGATAAAATAAAATCTTGCCAGATGTCATCTAAAAAGGTAATAAATAGCTGCATAAGACAATGACTTGGTTCATTTGGCATAAGATAAAATAAAATCTTGCCAGATGTCATCTGTTATTTATATTTTGCAGGATGGTGGACAGCTTCATATAATTATACAACTCTTATTTATATTAAACTTTTATTTAAACACATTCTTATTTTCTATTAACAGACAACCATCTTGTTCCTATATCTATCTAACCATTACCATAAACCAAAATTAGGGATGGGCAATTGCTATTCAACATCATCTAAAAAGGTAATAAATAGCTGCATAAGACAATGACTTGGTTCATTTGGCATAAGATAAAATAAAATCTTGCCAGATGTCATCTAAAAAGGTAATAAATAGCTGCATAAGACAATGACTTGGTTCATTTGGCATAAGATAAAATAAAATCTTGCCAGATGTCACCAAAAAAGGTAATAAATAGCTGCATAAGACAATGACTTGGTTCATTTGGCATAAGATAAAATAAAATCTTGCCAGATGTCATCTGTTATTTATATTTTGCAGGATGGTGGACAGCTTCATATAATTATACAACTCTTATTTATATTAAACTTTTATTTAAACACATTATTATTTTCTATTAACAGACAACCATCTTGTTCCTATATCTATCTAACCATTACCATAAACCAAAATTAGGGATGGGCAATTGCTATTCAACATCATCTAAAAAGGTAATAAATAGCTGCATAAGACAATGACTTGGTTCATTTGGCATAAGATAAAATAAAATCTTGCCAGATGTCATCTAAAAAGGTAATAAATAGCTGCATAAGACAATGACTTGGTTCATTTGGCATAAGATAAAATAAAATCTTGCCAGATGTCATCTAAAAAGGTAATAAATAGCTGCATAAGACAATGACTTGGTTCATTTGGCATAAGATAAAATAAAATCTTGCCAGATGTCATCTAAAAAGGTAATAAATAGCTGCATAAGACAATGACTTGGTTCATTTGGCATAAGATAAAATAAAATCTTGCCAGATGTCATCTGTTATTTATATTTTGCAGGATGGTGGACAGCTTCATATAATTATACAACTCTTATTTATATTAAACTTTTATTTAAACACATTCTTATTTTCTATTAACAGACAACCATCTTGTTCCTATATCTATCTAACCATTACCATAAACCAAAATTAGGGATGGGCAATTGCTATTCAACACTCTCCCTCAATGCCCATCTTCTAATCCTACATGTTCTAATCCTAACTCACAAACTGAACTAAAAAACTTATTCTTTCCCAAAGGCTTTGTTAACATATCGGCCAATTGAAACTTAGTATTAATATATTGTACATCTATCAAACCTTCTTCCACTTTTTGTTTTACAAAATTATACTTAATATCTATATGTTTCATTTTCCTTTGCTCAGGATTATTTACACTTTTCATTGTACTTTGGTTATCTTCATAAATAGTTACAATTTTAATTTTAACATTTAAATCTGACAAAAGTTTTATAACAAAACATGCTTCTACAGTTGCTTCACATAAAGAGATTAACTCTGCTTCAGTAGTGCTTAGCGCTACAGTTGTTTGTTTCTTAGACTTCCAAATTACAGTATTATTATATAATTTAAACATATATCCACTAGTAGACTTTCTATCATTATCTCTAGCCCAATCAGCATCAGCATATCCTATCAATGGCGACATATCACTACAATTGCCACTACTATATATCAAAGTATAATTAATAGTTTGTTTTACATATCTAAGAATTCTTTTTAATGCTATCCACAACTGCTCACTTGGTTTTGATTGAAATCTACTCAAGTAACATACAGCATTAGCTAGATCTGGCCTCGTACCTACTGTGGCATACATAAGCGACCCTATCAATGATCGACACTGCAATTCTAACTTCATATCAATAATTGAGTTGTCATCTAATTTAAAATTGACATCCATTGGTGTGTCACTACCTTTACAATTTTCCATATTATATTTTCTTAAAATACTTTGTAAATATTTTGTCTGATTAATATAAATATTTCCATTTTGTTTAGTAATTGAAATCCCTAAATATGTTAAGTTTTCATATCCCATATCTTTCATTCTGAATTTAGTTGATAAAAATTCTTTTAATCTTTTTATTTCATTTAAGTCGTTTCCCATTAACAAAAGATCATCCACATACAATGACAGATATAAATTTCCCATACTGTATAAACAATAGTCATTTTCAGATCTCTTAAATCCATATCCAGTTATTGTTTTATTAAATTTTTCATACCAATACTTTGGTGATTTCTTTAATCCATATAGAGATTTTGTTAATTTCAATACTTGTCCTTCTGGTACTTGCAAACCCTCTGGTGGTTTCAAAAACACATTTTCTTTAATTTCTCCATATAAAAATGCTCCCTTTACATCCATTTGATGTATAAAATATTCTCTACAAGTTGCAACAGATAACAATATTCTTAAAGTTTGTAATTTTAAAACTGGTGAGTATATATTTTCAAAATGTTCTTTCTGCTGATATCCACGTACTACTAGTCTCGCTTTATATATTTCATTTTCTCCAATATTTTTCTTTGTAAATATCCATTTACTATCCAATAACTTTTCTTTTTCTGGTCTTGACACAATTTTCCAGGTTTCACATTCATTTAAAACTTTTAATTCTTCATTTATTGCTTCTTGCCAATCCTGTTTATCTTCTCTTAGTTTTATCTCTTGATAAGTTAATGGTACATTTTCATGATTAGTTAATAGAGCAAATAAAGCTTCATCATTATTTTCAGTCAAATCTACTTCATAATCTTTATGCCATTTTGGCTTCTTTATTGTTCTTTTAGGTCTCTCTTTTACTTCTTCTATAACTGGTTTTTCTATATCATTTTCACTCTGTTCCGGGTACAAGTCATTTTCCGGTTCTTCATAAATTTCTTCCAAATTTTCTTTCTCTTGTATAAAGTTTTCTTCTCTTCTACCTGGTAAGTAAACAGGCTTAACTTTTTCTGTCTCATCAAACCTCACATTTCTTGCAATAACTTTTCTATTATTTTCCATATCAAAAAGAGTATATCCAGAAGTATTGTATCCTATCATAATCATTTTCTTTCCTGTATTGTCAAATTTGTGTCTGTATTCCTTAGGTACATGATTATATGCCGTACAGCCAAAAACTCGCATATTTGAAACATCTGGTTTTCTTCCTGTCCATAATTCACTTGCTGTTACTTCTCTTCCCACTGATGGACTTCTATTTGTTACATATGCTGCATATAATACAGCATCTCCCCAAAATTCCTTACTCAATGTTGATTCTAATAATATGGTTCTTGCTTTCTCAACCAAAGTGCGGTTCATTCGCTCGGCTACTCCATTCATCTCTGGGTTATATGGAACTGTATATTGCATAGAAATCCCATTTCGAGCACAAAATTGTTGATATTCACTTGACACATATTCTCCACCATTATCTGATCGAAGTTTCAATAAATTTGTGTTAAAGTATTTAGTTACATAATAATAATAATTTTTAAAATTTTCAAATACCTCTGATTTTTGTGTAATCAAATAAACCATGACAAAATGAGTGTAATCATCAATGAATGTCAAAAAATATCTATGACCTTCTCTTCCAGTTGGAGTGACTGGCCCGCAAACATCTGTATGTACTAATTCTAGCGGCTTCCTTGCCCTATATCCTATTTTATTAAAAGGTTGTCTTGTCATTTTTCCCAACAAACATGGTTCACACAATGCATTTTCAATTTTATCACCTTTCAAATCATCCAAACCATTCACCAAATTCTTTTTTGCTAAAATATTTATATTATTCATGCCTAAATGACCAAAGCGCCTATGCCACAATTTAGCTATTTCATTACAATCTTTACTTGCAGAATAATTACAACTATGTTTATTTATTTCAGTTTGAACTGTATACAAGTTACCATTTAAATTTCCAATCATAATAATTTTGTCATAATCATAAACTCTAACTTTTCCATTATAAAATGTGACTTTATAACCACTAGATTCCATTTTTGAAACTGATAGTAAGTTCTTTCTTAGTTCGGGAACATAATATACATTCTTAATAGTACACTCAGTGACACTTTTGCCTACATAACTTTTTATTTTAATATTACCAATCCCTATGGCTTTTAATGTTACACCGCTCTTAGCAGCGGCTATGTTCTTAGGTACTTTAAGCTCTAAGTAGTTCATAAAAACCTGTTTATCATTCACCAAATGATCAGAACATCCAGAGTCTATGCACCACACTAAATAGTTCTCATTTGATATATTTTCACAATTGTTCGCTTTTCCATAATGATTATTTTGACACAGAAATGCTGTTTCTCCTCTTGAATTATGTCCTGTTGACGCATAATATGCTTGTTGTCCTCTTCCTCTGGTTTTATTTATTCCCTGCACAAAACCTCTCCCTCGACTTTGATTCATTCCTTGTCCAAAACTCCTGTTGATGCCTCCTCTTTGACCATGATAATTTTCTTGACCATGTACATATTTATTGTTACTATAGTTTGTGTGTCTCTCTCTCAAACGACACTGGAACTTCTTGTGACCTGGTTTGCCACACACAAAACAAGAAAAGGCACTGGTACTCTGCATATTTCCAAGATTATTATTTGAATTTTTCTTTCTTTTTTCTTCTTCACCCAATAATCTATTCTTCACAAAATCTAGCTTCAAAGTTTCCATTGTTTCTAATGCAGTGATAATACCCTCATATGACTGCGGCATAGATAATAGCAAATAGTTAACCTTTTCTTCCTCGCTCAAATTAGTATCAGCTTCCTTCAGCTCTGTAAAGATTTCTTCCATTTTTGTGATATGGTTAATCAATGAATTATTTTCTGCATATTTCATTTCCGATAAATTTCTCCGTAAAAATAATTTTGATCTTATTCCTTTCTTTTTAAAGTTTTCCTCCAAATTATGAAACATATAAAATGCAGTTTCCTTTTTCAGATATTCAATATGGCTGTCCGCCACGCCGGCTATGAGAATCGCCTGCGCCTTCGCCTCTTTTTCCGAGTTAGCTTGACTATAATTTTCATCCTCGATTGCCGTTAAAACTCCATTCTCTTTCAATATGCTTTTTATTCTGAATGACCACGTACTAAAATTCGTACCGGCAAATTGCAGAATTGGAAATCTTTCTCGAAAATTCGCCATTTTATATATCACCAAATATCAATGAATCCATGTAACCAGTGAAACCACGTTCTGCTACCACTGTTATTTATATTTTGCAGGATGGTGGACAGCTTCATATAATTATACAACTCTTATTTATATTAAACTTTTATTTAAACACATTATTATTTTCTATTAACAGACAACCATCTTGTTCCTATATCTATCTAACCATTACCATAAACCAAAATTAGGGATGGGCAATTGCTATTCAACATCATCTAAAAAGGTAATAAATAGCTGCATAAGACAATGACTTGGTTCATTTGGCATAAGATAAAATAAAATCTTGCCAGATGTCATCTAAAAAGGTAATAAATAGCTGCATAAGACAATGACTTGGTTCATTTGGCATAAGATAAAATAAAATCTTGCCAGATGTCATCTAAAAAGGTAATAAATAGCTGCATAAGACAATGACTTGGTTCATTTGGCATAAGATAAAATAAAATCTTGCCAGATGTCATCTATTGCTTAAAAGAGGGAAGGCGTTTGAAGTGACTGGCATTGACTTAGCTGGTCCATTACTACCTATTACGATCTGGTGGAAAATGCTGGATTATCCTATTCACGTGTGCCATATATTGCGCAGTACATATTTAGTAATATATTTATCAACTAATGATTTTATGATGGGATTAAGAAGATTCATTGCTAGAAGAGTATGTCATATACACGGACAATGATACACATTTTGTAGGGGCACGAAACAAGTTAAATAGGTACCGTGGATTATTATGAAATAATGATGCGTAAATCGATTCACAAAATTAATTGACGGTTCATTCATACCTCCCGGACACTCCCGGTGAATCTTGGTGGAGGAGGTTGGTGGGAGAGGTTGATAGGAGAATTCTTGGAAAGGCATCGCTTGACTACATTGAGTTCGAGTGTGAATCAATTATTATCAATCAAAGACCATTAACATATGTTTCAGGTGACGATGAAAATTATATGCCATATATGTTTTTGCAACTCTTATCATCAAATGAAGTAGATCTAGATAATACTAAAGGATTAAATATTAGACTAAAATACCTACTGAAGTTAAAAGAGGATCTTCAACAAAGACAGGAATGAATATAATTATTAACTTTGATACAAATGGAAGAAATGTTCACAAAAAATTAAGTACCTACCTACCTATTGGTGATGCAGTTCTGGTGGAAATTGATGGAAAGAGAGTAGATTGGCCACTCCACTCGTAGGTAAGTCGCGTCCGGCGTCGCAAAGGTTAAGATCTCGAACTGTGCATCTCATAACGTTTCAAATTCTAATACAGATTTTTACAATTTTAAGACGGCTGATGTTGTTGCCTCTACAACAGCTGTGAATAACACAAAACAACTCGTGCGGGTCGCGTCATTAAGGTTTTGTTCTTGCTATACTTACTTCTAGTACGCCACGGCCCGGACGATGTTATAATGTTTGTATGTATTTTGATTAGTGATCATGAAAAACTTTGATGTCAGTTTGGAACTCGCTGAAATAAAATAAACAAATATACTTATTGTTGCCTTTTAATTTATAATAACCGGGCTCCCAAAGTAACACTTGGTGCAGCATAAAGTAACACTTGGTGCAGCATAAAGTAACTTTCTGCCCGGGTCAGTAATCTACTATTGTATTCCTTCTAACGAGTCCGTCGTAGCAACAATTAACATGATGCACTTAAAACATTTTTGAAGTGTAACATCTTTCCTGCAATCTGAGTGAAAAGGGACGGAAGTGTGTAACAGGAAGCCGGGAAAGCGCGCGCTATTTGATTTGACCAATGAGCGCGCGCGGATTTTCCGAGGTTGGTACTGTCAGCTAACTGTGTGTGTCACAGAACAAGCAAAAGAAGAATCGGCCCCGGTCGTTTGTTAGTAGGTAATGATGTCGAATAATATACGTAACATTTTGATAGCATCACGGATCCGCTGTAGACTTACTGAATAAAAGTCAAATAAAAAAATATTGTATAACTATTATTTATTGAGAGATTAAATATGTCATTATTACCTAGAAGCTACATCCAATTCAGATACAACTACACTAGATACAATTAATAATATACCTACATTAATAAGGACTAGATGAGTAGAGTAGGGGGCAAGTCTCGTATTTTATATTATTTATTAAATTATGTCATTACCTACATCATATTACCTACAGCTACATCCAATTGAGATACAAATATGTACTACACTACAATTAATAATTAGGACTAGTTATATTATTATCCAATCTTAATTTAATAAAATCACGCACCTATTGTTACAAGTTGATAGGGGCACAAAGTTATAGATAACTAAGCTCACTAACAAGGAGCCACTAAAGGAACTACCGAGGACAAAGGTAACTTTCATCCCCTATTATATAACCCTTTAGAGGGTGGAACTTGTAGCCTATGTCATTTCCTGGGGTTCAAGCTTGCTCAAATCGGTTCAGTGGTTTAGCAGTGCAAGCGTAACAGGCAGACAGACAGAGTTAATAAACTTTAACTAGGTATCCAAATGTCATACTCCTCCTTGAGTTCCCTGACCTGCAACATGCAATGGGTAGAAATATTTATCTTGACGTACAATACCTATGTATATACTCTTTGTTAAAGTGCAATTGTTTGTCCTTCTTAGACGATGGATTAACTTAAAATTTAATTATGATAGATACATATTATTTATGCTTCAATGGTAGGGAACTTTCTGTGTGGCTCATTAAAATATATATATATATATACGCCTGTGTAACCACTGATCCCAAGTCGATAACTTTAATGTACTGTAGTTAGTGAAGTTAGCCGCAAATGCCTGCGTAATGACTCATTTTAGCAGCATGCTCCAAATAGCGTCAACCAGCCCTCACAAGTTCTCACAACAATAACGACAGTACTGACATATAGTGTTCACAGTTGACAGTGCTGGCAGACTAGCACACTAGCGGTCGAGCTCCAGAGAGTTATATATAATATTGATTCAAATCGGAGCACACTGTAGGTATGTGGGCGATATGTGAATGATTAATTGTGTCTAACTTCACGCAACCGCCAACATTTAGTTTTTGTACAGAGATAGCTGTGACATAGGTACACACTTCTCATTGCTCACATACTGTCTAGATACTCTAGATTGTAGGGTGTGTGCGGTGTGTGCTGAGAGGGCGGAGGGGGCGGCAGGGGCACTAGGGGCTGTCGCTCTCTGTACACGTAGTTGAGGACGCCGGGCTCGGACAGTGCGCGCCGGACAATGTCCTCCGACCATGCCAGGGTCACTACGCGGGCGTATGTGGGGGGAGACGACCACAGGCGACGGTACAGATGGGCGCCCACACGTACGAGCGGCGGAGGTCGCGTTGCGGGGGCGGTAGCAGCAGCGGGGGCGGGAACGGGGCGCAGCGACGACAGAGGGTCCTCCGCGCTGCGCACCAACAGGAGGCGCGGGGGGTCGGGCGGGGCCGTCCAGTAGGTGGGGGACGCGGCGGGCAGAGGGGCGCTCGTAGCTAGCAGCGAGCCGTCCTTGTTGCGCCACACACCGCGCGCCGCGTCCACACGGATCACCAGCGGACACTCCTGCTGCTGCTGCTCCGGTAGGGAGGAGGCGGCGGCGGGTACCGGATACGCGAAGGAATCTGGGGGCGCCGCGGCGGGTACCGGAAACACAGCGGGCTCCGGTGACACTGCGGATACCGGAGACACCGCGGATACCGGTGATACGGCGGATACCGGGGACACTGCGGATACCGGGGACTCGGGGGGATCACAGCACCACATCTCACACAGCTCGTCCAGGAGGTCACTGTAAAGTACAATATAAACATTTACTATTGATCAAAATAACAAGTAAAGTGATTGATTGATAAAAATAAGGTCTAAGACTGAGACAAACTCCCTTCATCACAACTGATCTTCAACATCAACCATTGAATGTCAGTCAGCAGTACATGTACCATTACAGTTGATGTATCAACAGAATCATAATAGTGTTCTATTTACAAACAAATATAAATAAGTATAAGACACTAAGAAGTTACTCACAGATCTAAGATCGGAGAATCCTCGCGGACAGGTTCCACTTGCTGCACGGGCGCCACCTGTGCTGTGGGTGGTGTGTGGCGGGACACTGCGCGACTGGGCAGGACCACGGGGCGGCGCGGCGTGGGGACCACCTTGGGCGGAGGAAGCGGAGGCGGCGTCGCGGTGCCCGCCAGCGGTGCAGGTTGGTCCCCGGGCGCTCCTCCTGCCGCAGCCCAGGCCCCACCCGTGCCCGCCTCTATGTCCCGGAGCCACATAGGCGCGTGCGACAACATAGCAGTGACGTCGGCGGGCGACATCTGCAACGCCCGAGTCAAGAAGCGTCGGTAGTCTCGTCGCATCTTACTCAGCGCGCGCTTGCTATTCTGTCCACCTCCCGCTTCCCCCTTCTTCAAGATCCACGCCACCGCCTTGTACCGGGCAACCTGCGAACATCACTGCTCTGTCAGAGCTGCAACCACATAGAAATAATTAGCAGCAACTTCCGCCATAGTAATCAACGAACGACCAGTAACTGCATGACAAAAAGCACGGCCTTTCTCATGGTACCCAAACCTTCGTTTATATGGCAATATTAAATGTTTTATGGCTATTATGATATTCTAGGGTTTTATTTCAATCTTCAATTTTTCGCGTATTTTTAATCGATTTTGCGACTCAAATTCTATATGTGTTATGAATGTACAAATTTTATTTCGTCTATTTCACCGATAATTTCAATTTTAAGAAAATATTAACTACAACTAGCTTTTATTAATAGTTTTTGTATGATACTCATACAGCCGGCGGTTTCGTGTATTATCGTACAGTAAACTCCCGATTATCCGCGGGATTGACTGGCGTGGATACCGCGGATAATCGAATTTCGCGGATAAGCCGCAAAATTGCCGATTAATGGATAAACAAAGGCCGAAGGCACTAAAAAAACAACACACAAAAGGACGTACCTGATAACAAAACTCAATTAATGTCATGTAGGTTATTAAAAAGTCAATGCGGGGGAGGGGGTGTATGACCTCAGTAATCACTTGTCCAGTGCTTTTCAAACTATGAACAAACAGGATTTATATCGAGAGTTTACTGTACTTTCTCATGTGTCTGGTACGTGAATCTTGGTCTATCTTATCTTATCTTATCCTTGGTTATCTTATCGATTTCAATAGAATTATTAGCATTCCACCTCGCTTATATCTTTCTAAAGAGACAAGAATTATTAGCATTCCACCTCGCTTATATCTTTCTAAAGAGACAAGAATTATTAGCATTCCACCTCGCTTATATCTTTCTAAAGAGACAAGAATTATTAGCATTCCACCTCGCTTATATCTTTCTAAAGAGACAAGAATTATTAGCATTCCACCTCGCTTATATCTTTCTAAAGAGACAAGAATTATTAGCATTCCACCTCGCTTATATCTTTCTAAAGAGACAAGAATTATTAGCATTCCACCTCGCTTATATCTTTCTAAAGAGACAAGAATTATTAGCATTCCACCTCGCTTATATCTTTCTAAAGAGACAAGAATTATTAGCATTCCACCTCGCTTATATCTTTCTAAAGAGACAAGAATTATTAGCATTCCACCTCGCTTATATCTTTCTAAAGAGACAAGAATTATTAGCATTCCACCTCGCTTATATCTTTCTAAAGAGACAAGAATTATTAGCATTCCACCTCGCTTATATCTTTCTAAAGAGACAAGAATTATTAGCATTCCACCTCGCTTATATCTTTCTAAAGAGACAAGAATTATTAGCATTCCACCTCGCTTATATCTTTCTAAAGAGACAAGAATTATTAGCATTCCACCTCGCTTATATCTTTCTAAAGAGACAAGAATTATTAGCATTCCACCTCGCTTATATCTTTCTAAAGAGACAAGAATTATTAGCATTCCACCTCGCTTATATCTTTCTAAAGAGACAAGAATTATTAGCATTCCACCTCGCTTATATCTTTCTAAAGAGACAAGAATTATTAGCATTCCACCTCGCTTATATCTTTCTAAAGAGACAAGAATTATTAGCATTCCACCTCGCTTATATCTTTCTAAAGAGACAAGAATTATTAGCATTCCACCTCGCTTATATCTTTCTAAAGAGACAAGAATTATTAGCATTCCACCTCGCTTATATCTTTCTAAAGAGACAAGAATTATTAGCATTCCACCTCGCTTATATCTTTCTAAAGAGACAAGAATTATTAGCATTCCACCTCGCTTATATCTTTCTAAAGAGACAAGAATTATTAGCATTCCACCTCGCTTATATCTTTCTAAAGAGACAAGAATTATTAGCATTCCACCTCGCTTATATCTTTCTAAAGAGACAAGAATTATTAGCATTCCACCTCGCTTATATCTTTCTAAAGAGACAAGAATTATTAGCATTCCACCTCGCTTATATCTTTCTAAAGAGACAAGAATTATTAGCATTCCACCTCGCTTATATCTTTCTAAAGAGACAAGAATTATTAGCATTCCACCTCGCTTATATCTTTCTAAAGAGACAAGAATTATTAGCATTCCACCTCGCTTATATCTTTCTAAAGAGACAAGAATTATTAGCATTCCACCTCGCTTATATCTTTCTAAAGAGACAAGAATTATTAGCATTCCACCTCGCTTATATCTTTCTAAAGAGACAAGAATTATTAGCATTCCACCTCGCTTATATCTTTCTAAAGAGACAAGAATTATTAGCATTCCACCTCGCTTATATCTTTCTAAAGAGACAAGAATTATTAGCATTCCACCTCGCTTATATCTTTCTAAAGAGACAAGAATTATTAGCATTCCACCTCGCTTATATCTTTCTAAAGAGACAAGAATTATTAGCATTCCACCTCGCTTATATCTTTCTAAAGAGACAAGAATTATTAGCATTCCACCTCGCTTATATCTTTCTAAAGAGACAAGAATTATTAGCATTCCACCTCGCTTATATCTTTCTAAAGAGACAAGAATTATTAGCATTCCACCTCGCTTATATCTTTCTAAAGAGACAAGAATTATTAGCATTCCACCTCGCTTATATCTTTCTAAAGAGACAAGAATTATTAGCATTCCACCTCGCTTATATCTTTCTAAAGAGACAAGAATTATTAGCATTCCACCTCGCTTATATCTTTCTAAAGAGACAAGAATTATTAGCATTCCACCTCGCTTATATCTTTCTAAAGAGACAAGAATTATTAGCATTCCACCTCGCTTATATCTTTCTAAAGAGACAAGAATTATTAGCATTCCACCTCGCTTATATCTTTCTAAAGAGACAAGAATTATTAGCATTCCACCTCGCTTATATCTTTCTAAAGAGACAAGAATTATTAGCATTCCACCTCGCTTATATCTTTCTAAAGAGACAAGAATTATTAGCATTCCACCTCGCTTATATCTTTCTAAAGAGACAAGAATTATTAGCATTCCACCTCGCTTATATCTTTCTAAAGAGACAAGAATTATTAGCATTCCACCTCGCTTATATCTTTCTAAAGAGACAAGAATTATTAGCATTCCACCTCGCTTATATCTTTCTAAAGAGACAAGAATTATTAGCATTCCACCTCGCTTATATCTTTCTAAAGAGACAAGAATTATTAGCATTCCGCCTCGCTTATATCTTTCTAAAGAGACAAGAATTATTAGCATTCCACCTCGCTTATATCTTTCTAAAGAGACAAGAATTATTAGCATTCCACCTCGCTTATATCTTTCTAAAGAGACAAGAATTATTAGCATTCCACCTCGCTTATATCTTTCTAAAGAGACAAGAATTATTAGCATTCCACCTCGCTTATATCTTTCTAAAGAGACAAGAATTATTAGCATTCCACCTCGCTTATATCTTTCTAAAGAGACAAGAATTATTAGCATTCCACCTCGCTTATATCTTTCTAAAGAGACAAGAATTATTAGCATTCCACCTCGCTTATATCTTTCTAAAGAGACAAGAATTATTAGCATTCCACCTCGCTTATATCTTTCTAAAGAGACAAGAATTATTAGCATTCCACCTCGCTTATATCTTTCTAAAGAGACAAGAATTATTAGCATTCCACCTCGCTTATATCTTTCTAAAGAGACAAGAATTATTAGCATTCCACCTCGCTTATATCTTTCTAAAGAGACAAGAATTATTAGCATTCCACCTCGCTTATATCTTTCTAAAGAGACAAGAATTATTAGCATTCCACCTCGCTTATATCTTTCTAAAGAGACAAGAATTATTAGCATTCCACCTCGCTTATATCTTTCTAAAGAGACAAGAATTATTAGCATTCCACCTCGCTTATATCTTTCTAAAGAGACAAGAATTATTAGCATTCCACCTCGCTTATATCTTTCTAAAGAGACAAGAATTATTAGCATTCCACCTCGCTTATATCTTTCTAAAGAGACAAGAATTATTAGCATTCCACCTCGCTTATATCTTTCTAAAGAGACATGGACAAAATAAGTCGCGGAGTTCTATCGCTCGCGATTTGTCGTTTTTACTACCAGTGCGAAATAGTAAGTACCTACTAAAATATATACTAGGTACATGTAATTAGTACTTACCCTATGTTTGGTAGGGAATACTTTGTTATTGTGCCTTACTTATTACTGATGTCTTATCTTACAATATAATTTATCAGCTCAGAACTGCAACTTTATGGTCTTGTATTGTAGACCATTGTGCGAGGAATAATGTTTAGTCATAAGGTTTTATCAGAGTGCAGGAAACGGGGCACAAAGAAAAAAGACCACGCTCGTCGCTAACCTATTTTGCGGAGTCAAAAAAATTTGATCGAAAATGTTCTATGTGTCTGAAGACTTTTCACCGATCTGGCGGTCACGGGAGGGGTTTCCGGGATTGGTGTCCAGGACGAAAGTTGCTCCTAGTGACGCCTTTCAACCGATGTCATCATAAAAAATGGGTGTTATATAAAGTAAAAAAATGGACCGATAATTTTCTAAGTGTTTTTTTCATAGTGCCCCGCTTGCTCCACTTGGTTGAAATTTTTCTTTCTAGCCGCGCGGGGAGTACTATAAGAAGAAAGTTTCTGGGACAAAAGTTGCTCCTTGTGATGCCTTTTATCATATGGCATCATAAAAAATAGGTGTTATATGGAGTAAAAAAGTCCTTTATTCAAATTTTTCAAAATCATGAAAAATATTTTTGCATTTTCGAGCTTCGTCTAAGTCGCTGGTCCATATAAAAACGGTTAAAAATATTCTAAGTCTTTTTTTCTTATTGCCCCGTTTCCTCCACTCCAACCTATGAATAATCTAACAGTCTATTTAGAAAATCAAGAAATTTGTAGAAAGTTGGGTATTTTAATTTTTTTTTGTTTAATATTGGCAAGCATATCTCGAAAACTAAAATTCCAATAAGTATTATGAAATTGGTGCCGTTTGATAGGTAATTTAATAATGATATAAGGAAGTAACTTTTTAAATTTCATCTTTTATTGATTATCTTTGCTTCTGGATCAGAATACCTATCAGAATAGATTTTTTGTTGGCCAAATGTTGTAACTTTGTATTATTAAATTTATATAGTTGTTCTGTGGATTTTGTTTGTACCTACACTGAAATAATTAAAATGTATAACATTCACTGGCTTGATGAGTCTGGCCAAATAAAGTGTACACCAGTGAGACTGCATACCATTGGATGAGTCTGGCTCAATAAAGTGTACACCAGTGAGACTGCATACCATTGGATGAGTCTGGCTCAATAAAGTGTACACCAGTGAGACTGCATACCATTGGATGAGTCTGGCTCAATAAAGTGTACACCAGTGAGACTGCATACCATTGGATGAGTCTGGCTCAATAAAGTGTACACCAGTGAGACTGCATACCATTGGATGAGTCTGGCTCAATAAAGTGTACACCAGTGAGACTGCATACCATTGGATGAGTCTGGCTCAATAAAGTGTACACCAGTGAGACTGCATACCATTGGATGAGTCTGGCTCAATAAAGTGTACACCAGTGAGACTGCATACCATTGGATGAGTCTGGCTCAATAAAGTGTACACCAGTGAGACTGCATACCATTGGATGAGTCTGGCTCAATAAAGTGTACACCAGTGAGACTGCATACCATTGGATGAGTCTGGCTCAATAAAGTGTACACCAGTGAGACTGCATACCATTGGATGAGTCTGGCTCAATAAAGTGTACACCAGTGAGACTGCATACCATTGGATGAGTCTGGCTCAATAAAGTGTACACCAGTGAGACTGCATACCATTGGATGAGTCTGGCTCAATAAAGTGTACACCAGTGAGACTGCATACCATTGGATGAGTCTGGCTCAATAAAGTGTACACCAGTGAGACTGCATACCATTGGATGAGTCTGGCTCAATAAAGTGTACACCAAGGAATTGTAGATACAGGAACTAACCATACTAACAACTAGATACTATTCTATTGATAACATTACTTTGTAAGGCTTGCATGGGGACATAGCTCCAACACATACAGCCTTTTAGAGTGTTTAATCTAAAGTGAAGTGACTAGCACCTGTCGGGACCTATCTGTGAATGCATCAAAGACAATGCGCTCACAGACAGGCCCCGTCAGGTGCCTGGACTATTTTTAAAATTAAATTAAATTTGGGCTATTGTTTTGGAGTTTTAAATGGATTGGTTTAATAAGTTTATTGGTTAGACCATTCATCATCATATCTTAAATATCATTCATCTGATAAAACGTAAAATTGGAAAGTGGTGACCGCCATTTACTAAATGGGTCTCCTAAAAGAACCACCATTTTAAGCATTTCTGCTGGCAGTAAGACAGGCAACATTGGTGTAAGCGGCTGGGGGTGTCGAGTAGTGTGACACCGGTTTCATATATAGCTTCCCTATTATGTATATTAACATTAAGACACTTCCACCCTCGAGCATAATACATAATATTATACGCCTCCATCCTGGACATCCAATTAAGGCAAGGCAGGGGCGAGAGTCCTATGTCTAGCAGATTAAATAGAAATAATGTCAGTCTGGCCGGAAAGTGATTGAATATGGCTTGTAGTGTAGTGTAGGTTCTTTGGATAATATTACGGTCTATGGGTGGAATGCAGCAGTACTTACCTTGTTTAAGTAGGCGGAGTGATTCTGGTCCCACAAACAGCGCTGTTGTAAGTAGAGCCGAGCGAGCAGACGCATCGTGTCGTTGTGACTCAACTGGGACGGTCTGGACAAGCGACAATTGCGACAAGAGCCTTTCTTGGTGCTCTTGGGACCGTCCGGGCCCGGGCCGTTCTCACCCATCATCATCCTGAGTACGACACTTAACACATTTTTATACCGGTATAATACACCATCCTCTACAAACACATATCTTACTAAAATAAATAAATAACATAACTAACTCCCACAGACTAACTCTTTAAAACCACAGAGTTTAAAACTTAAAACTGACCAAAGAGTAATATAGAAACTGACTGACTGAGAGTGGACTGAGAGCATAGACTGAGTATACTGAGAGTTTGGAAATTTGAGAATTTTTGAATGATATGATTCAAAAAGTGTAGTACGTACGCAGAGTATAAAAAGGTAACATTTCACTCACGTTGCTCACGAACGCCTTCCACACGGTGGGACAGCCGACTCAACCGACGTGACCTAACCAATAGAAAGTCTTCTACAATCCCCTCTACTGTGGCTACGAAAGTTTTTGATGGTTCGAACCGACTTGACCTTGGTGCTTGCTCTGTGCGTGGGAACGCCTTTTTCAATCCCCTCTACTCGCCCATGGAGACGTACCGCAACCAGGGATCCCAACTTCGGGGTTTTAGGGGGTAAATAAATGTGATGGGATTTTTAAGGGGCTTTTTGATTTACGAGTACAGTCCCTGGGATAACTAAAAATAATTTAATATTCAAATGTATAATTTTAAAAAGTCAGAACCAGAAGAAACAAATTTATATTTGAAATATTAACGAATTTATAAATGAAGAATATTATAAAAAAAATTAAGGGGGATTTCAATGTAATTTTGGTGATTTTAGGGGTTTTCGACTTAAAAAAAAAATAAAAAATTATATATATTTATAATAAAGGTATTTTTTTTTGGAGTGGGGAAACATTGCTCGCAACAAACGTCGGTTCAACTTGGCCTTGAACGGTCGTGGCAAGTCGTCGGTCGTGGTGGGTGGTTTTCTGAACCATCACTTTGGTTGAGTCGGCGGTCGGACAGTGTAGCAGAACTTTTATTGCCTTCATGCTGCAATTTGTTAAAATGCCTTCCACACGGTCGGACAGCCGACTCAACCGACGTGACCAAGGAATATACTACTCTCTACCGAGAGAAGAACGCCAACTCCATACAAAAAATTTGGCGCACACTCACACTAACACACACGCTGCAGCAGCGCGTCGGTGTAATCGCATATGAACTAAAAGTGGCGGCAATTACAAAAAGGTCGCCTATAATTATAGTTTTCTTTCTAAAGAGAATGTTACTTATATTTATTTGAAGAAATATAAGTAACATTCTCTTTTAAACTTATAAAATGTGGAAAAGTACCTACCTAGGTAAGATTGAGGAAAAATAAAAATCATAAATTATTAAAAATGAAAGATTTGTTTTTATTAATCATAAAAGGACATTATTTACATTTACATTACAATAAGAAAAAACAAAATAAAATAGCTGTTACACAAATTCCAAACTAATTCCTACGTATCTAGTAGGTATGTACCTACCTAGCCTACTTAAAACATTAAGACGAAGTTACTGTTTAGGACACATTATGTAAAATACTCGAGAAATAAGGGCCACTGTCTATAAAATACACTAATTATAGTACAAAAACTTGCGAAACAAAACACTATAATTTATAACTTTACAACTACGCACTTTTTTATCACACAAGTATTAAGCACACGCGATACCAACGCGAAATGGAAAATTAACAAATAAACAAAAAAATTACTAAGAAATAGCAACAAAACTGGTAAAATAAATATGAAAATGGAAAGAAAATAAAAATTAACACTGCGCAGACGCTACAAACGACGGCCATTTTTGTTTGCGTGCCGGTTTATCATTCACTCGGCCGGTCAGTAATAAGTAATTTCCGCTCATATCACTCGTTCATTATAGATTACAAATTTTAAAATTTCTTAAAATTAGCCATATGAATGCTTAATTTATTCATAAAAGCTAGTCAGTAATCACTAATATTTGTTTATAACAGATATTGTAATAGTATAACAAGAAAAACAAAACTAAAAATTTGTCTGGCTAAAAAATCTCGTTTTCAGACCTATTTAACTAATTAAGTATATATGAAATAGCAACACACCCATGAGTATTTCCGTTACCACTTTTTTATAAGGAAGTTGAGCCCCCTTGGACGTGACCTAACCAATAGTGTCGCGAAGTTGTCGCGATATCATAAAAAACCTAAAACGTTATTGAATGAAATAAATGTCATGGAAAAGAACGTCTTTATCTATGACCACCGCAAGCGGCTTCCTTTTGCATTTTTTGCAACGAGCTGAGGATGGCGGCCACACGCAACGAAGTATTGCAAGTTTGAGTATCTTAAATTGTTCTGGTCATTTATCTGTCTAGCATATATTGTAGATAACTCGCGTCGATGTGTTTTCACGATGTTATTAGGGATTTTATAGGAAGTGTCCGCAATGTGAACTGTGGGTAGTTTTGTGATCAAGTTCAAGTAACATAAAGGCTTTAGATATCTCGACGATATACCTCCATTCACTACGTGATAACTTAGCAACTCGTAAACACAGCATCGCGCCAGAGGCACCAGAAGTCCGTCGCCATTGGACTTGACAACCATGCCATGGTGGAACGGCATAGCAGCAAGGATTGTAGTGTGAGTACACCATCCTCGGAGAGAATTCTTAACTTACTACTTGAATCACTTCCAACCTCATATTCATCTTACACCTAACCTTGACTTTAATGATCAACTGTAACTCGGACAACTACAACCCGATTGTCCATCTACAAACTTAACAGTGATCATAGGGAAACTAATGTTTATAGAATGTCTACATATACATATCATCGTTGGTTGAAAGTAGCCAGGTATTGTGACTAATGATCGACTGTAACTCGGATAACTACAACCCGATTGTCCGTCTACACACTTAACAGTGATCATGTGGAACCTAATGTTTCTGGAATGAATATATACATATATTTATTGTGTATTATTGTATATCTTATCTGTGTCTGTATTATGTATCTTTCTATAGATGTTCCTGTGTTGTTATGTTAACTTTACTGGAAGACAGTTCGTGTCTGTACAATCCTACACTTAATGGCAAGTATAATGAGTCCGACGTCGCCAGCACATCCATGTACTTATTTGTGGATACAATACCTTTCTTTTCAGGGATGTTCATGTGTTGTTATGTTGACCTGTCTTATGTCTGGTTTAAACTCAGCCAATTTCCCTCGTTCTCGTCCTGCCGTATTTATTTGGTGTTTAGATCTTTTGTTACAAACACCGTTTTTTATTAAAGTGATAGCACTTTGATTATCAATATACAATTTAGCTTTATGTTCTACACCAGTCAGTTTCAATAAATATAAGTTTTTTAAATATATCAACTCACGACAACAATCTGCAGCAGTTATATATTCAGCTTCCGTTGTTGACATTGCTACAATTGGTTGCTTTTTAGAACACCATGCTATTGGTCCTCCACATATGAAAATTATGTAACCAGTAGTACTTCGTCCTGTTTCAATGTCGTTAGCATAATCAGCATCACTATATGCTACAAGTTCTATACCACATCCAATACTTCCTTTCAAGTATCTCAGTACTCTCTTCGCATTCACTATGTCTTGTTCCTTAGGTTTCTCTAGAAATCTGCTCAAATAACTTACGGTCTCGTCTTATTAGAAATGTACAACAAAGATCCAATAAGTTCTCTATAAGGAAACTTTTCTTCATATATATTACTAACGTCTTCATCTTGTGATGTATTTCTTATGTCCGAAATTGGTGTCAATGTGCTTTTTGCATCATCCATATTAAAATGACTAATAATCTTTTTAATATTTTTTTTTTCTGGTCTATGGTATAATGCAACTCTATTTATGTTGTTGGTACAGCAATGACGTCTACTATAAAGTATGTAAGAATTTTTACTTAGGATGAATGGAATTATATTATACTAGCATTCCGCCCCCGGCTTCGCCCGTGGACATTTACGAATATCTAACCGAAATGAATAATATTCGATCTCTTTGGCTGTATAAAGAGTTCCTTTTTAAGAAGATTTTGATTTGACACATTCTTTACTTTATATTTGATAGCTGTTTCCCACGACTTCTAATTTCAAAATGTTGGCAAACATATACACTTCATACACTGCCCACCCTGTTCCCGTCGTCATGCCGTGATAATAAAAAGTATCCTATGTTACTTCTAATACCTCCAAGAATATATGTGCAAAATTTCATGATGATCGGTTAAGTAGTTTTTGCGTGAAAGCGTAACAAACAAACTTACATTCGCATTTATATTAATAAAGGGATATCTACAAACATTATATTATATAATATATATCTACAAACAAAGTTTAAATACAATAAAAATTAAAAATTAAACACAGGGAACCCCATGAGTGGCTCTCTAATCATGAATATGTAGTGATACATACTCATAAGTAGAAAACCTTCTGGAAATCACTGTCCTGCGGTAAAGTGCCAAGAAGGCTAGCAGCGTTTCCTCGCTGTATAGCTATGCTAATACGTTGCCCAAGGTATGCTCCAGCCCTCTTGTCGCCTGGTAAACACCTCGTAAATGTCGATTAGACGAGATGATAGTTCCTTATATAATTTCTTTGCTCCGAGGCCCCACGGACCCATGGTTTCAACCCCAAACGGTGCAAATAAGTAATCTTGTGCAAGGTTTGCGTAATTACGCCGTTTGAGATTTTCAGCTGTTGTTGCTGCTGCACCAGCGTTATTAGATGTAGCCTGGACGTGAGAAGCCGCCAATGTATCGACACAGGTAGCGTTCCACACTAACGGTCTTCCCTGCGTCCAGGGCACGAGTGTCATACCGTCGGGCCTTTTTCCATCATCACGTGCCATACCAGGCGGCTCTAATATAGCTGGCACGTGGACAGTGGCAAGGGCCCTACGGATGACATCATTAAAACTGGCGTGGCGTGGTATTCTACCAGCAGTTTTCGTACATGATAGTCCGTGATGTCCCAGAGAATCGACATTTTGACCGCAGCGACATTGATGGGGGTTCATTAATTTTGATACCGAGTCGTAAGCACACAGAAAGACGAAAAGTAATGTTATCTAATTGAGTACCAATTTTAGAATTTGGAATAGATTGAAGCCAGTATCCTGACTCCCATTCTGTCACAGCAAGGAGACGAGCACGTTCGTGCTTAGTACTTGCGTCTTGTAATAATATTATTTGTACATTTTTGCAGAGCGGCTCGTCCCATTGCTTCTGTAAATTTGTATTTATAGGTAAATTTTGATTTGGACAGGCCAATTTCCAGGCATATATTGCCTCCTCCAAACACGACACCTTAAAACCGTCCGAAGACGTATGTAAAATTTTATTTATTAAGGTGTGCGTGCTGTGGATGGAGGATAAAAATGCCGGTAATGAGACATGTGAAATTTTTCTAATGCCCAAGCCACCGAAACGGATGGGGAGTGAAGCTTGGGCCCAGCCGAGTTAGCATACATTTTGACAGCGACACTTTCGTTTCGGTCGAATGGCCTTGAACAGGCCAAAACGTTCATGTCCAACAAGGACCGGCCAGAGAT